>CM022392.1:8926706-11921902 GCA_011833715.1 Carcinoscorpius rotundicauda | reverse complement strand
TATTTGCCAACTTTCTGTTACTGTTGCAAAGTTATTCTGGCTAGGCTATGCATTTGTCACAGTTTTTTTACTCATCATTTTCTTTTATATGAGTTTGATTCACAAATGTGTAACCTTTGTACCACCCAAGTCACAATAACCCAAGTTTTACTGTTGTACCATAGTTACAACCACGAGTGGCAACACCATTTTAAGGCATGTCTTTTCTACAAGTTTATCCTTAAAGTTATACAGTGACATTGGTGATGGTAACACTGTTTTTACATTTTTATTGGCCATTGGCCTTTTTAATTCTGTTTAAGTTTTTTACCTACTTTTGGGGCTTGATAAGGTTCTTTACTTGATTTATTTTTACCTTTTTATAATATTTTACTTTTGAATTTTTAGCACTTATTTAGCTCCTATATCCTCATTGCTTTACACCATAAAACACCAATCAATCTACTGTTGTATTGTAACAAAAAATGATGAGCTAATGGTAAACTAAGCTGCATTTTGTTTAAATTTTGTTTTCTACTACCTTGTTGATAGTTTAAAAGTTAGGCGTATTTACTTGTATAAATGTTTATGTAAAAATGCCTTGTATAATATAATAACTTCACAAAATTTAGGTTTATTTATTCCCCTATTATTAAATTTTTGTACTTACAGCCCCATTTTTGTTATTTTGATGCAATAGTAAGCATTAGCTTGTTGAAAAAAGCACAGTTACCACCTCAAAAATTAATAAGGTAGAAGAGCAAAATTTGTAATAATATACTAATTTGTATTTTTTCACACTATATTAAAATGTAATTACAGTTATTCTTCACCATTCAGATCTAAATATATTTCTAGAGATAGAATGAATTTATGAAAGTAACCCAGCTGTTGCTTGGAGTTTACTGGTATAATTAATATTTGTCGAGTCAAAAGGTATTTTGTAATTCTTCTAGTTACATGTTACTTTATATCCTATTACCTAGGAAATAAGTTATTCTCTTATAATATTCATTATTTTCCTTTTTATTGGATAAAAAATATTACAGTATTTTGAGAACAAACTTATACTCTTCTTCTAAAAGACACATACGTTTCTCATGAAAATACTTACTAATATCCTTCTAAAGAGGATATACAAATTACATGACAACCAAGTAGTATATTCTAAAGACAGTGCTTGCTTTTTATGAAAACAGCTAATATTGTTTTAGAGAGGATATCTGTTTCTCATAAAAACAACTAATATCATTATAAGCAGGATGTCTGATTTAAAAATCAAACAGTTCCTTTCTGTAGAGGGTGTCTGTCTCACATAAAAACAACTAACATCATTCTAAACGATGTTTGTTTCACATAAACAAGTAATATCATTTCAAAGGTTTTGTATAACAATCAGGTAACACCCTTCTAAAGAGGGTGTTATATATACCTTTTATAGGAAGGTATATGTGTTGTGTAATATTCATATCATATGAAATAAAAAATGAAGGTGCAAGTATCTCGAATATCAGTTATTTTGCTGGACATACAAGAAACAATGGAATCATGTTATTCACGACTATTGTGAATCTGAAAATGGTAGTCGCTTCTAAAGTTACATAGATTTTAATTTTTGTTGTTTGTTTGTTTTTTAACAGAACATCAACACTCTCCTTAGGCCAAAAGAATGTGAATCAATGCAAGTAGACGATCCACTCCAAAATGAACGGATCCTTAGTTTCCAACTGTTTTCAAAGTTTGCGAGAGATGCAGTGATTAGCCTTCGGCAATACAAAGATGATCTTCTGGCATCCTGCTTGCATCTTGTGCTGTCTCTTCCTTCTGAAATTGTCTTGTCAGAAATCAGCCACCTTGTTCCTTCTTTAGAGGTAGAATATGTTATAAATACAGTTTCTGTTATTTCATAATTAAGTCAAAATGACATTGATTTTGATATAATCTGCTAGTTCTTATTTTTATTTCTCCAGAAGGGAACTAAAGGCTGTCTGGAGGGATCATCTGTTTTCACCATTTGCACAGCAATACAGTAATGTAATGTCTGTCATTCAATAAGTAGACATCAAAATGATGTCACATAAGCGATGCTTATGTTGAAATTTGTACTGTCATTATGTCAGTGAAATTAAAATGACGATGATTATACACTCTGTAGGCTATAATACAGTATGATATATGAATTTCAAAAGCAAGAAATAAAAATATTTCTTAATTTTGGTTTTATTTACTTCTGAAGTGGTACACTTTCAGATACCTTGTGGAAATACATCTGGTGACATATTTTAAAGTGATAGTGTTAATTTTAGAAATTTGACTTTATGTTATTATTTAGCCCATAATTCAGAACACTGACTTTTTTATGCTGATGAATCTAAAAGTGAAGTTTCTCATTACCAACTGATTTAATGTATGTTCATATTGCTCTGAAACAGACTTAGTCATTATTTTAAATTATTTTATCTCTTTGTGATGTAGATTTTACTAACTTATATATTTCCACAATAACCTTGGTGTTATGAAATGTTTAAAAGTATATTGAAATTTTAAAACATCAAATTTAATTGTTAACTATATTGTAATTAATATGAAAGTAATTGTATTTATAATTAATTATTTATTTTCAATATGATAATGAGATAAACATTGATAAAAATGTTTCAATGCTATTTCTGAATTTTGAAAGTTGAACCTGGAAATCATATCAGTATTTTAACAACTGAACTGAAAAGTTAGTTCAAAGGTAAAATAAGGCTCATCTGAGGCCTAATCTCAAGGGTTTGATATGACTCCACTTTGTATACCAGTCGTTTTTTATTGGTAATTTTATTTTCTGTATTTTTTGTGAACAGGATTCAAACTTACGATCACTCTTACAATAAGTGGGTACTTCATTAAATAAACTAGAGGTGTAACCCACCAGTTGTAGTAGTAAGTTACTTTTAACAACTCAAACTGTTGCCACAAAATACAGTTTATAATGTTTGTTTCTTATAATTCAATAAATACAGCTCACCAATAATAGTATAAATCATGTTTGGATAACTATGGTGGACAAAATAGTTAACCCATTAACAAACAAATAAAAACTTGGTACAACCCCCTAATGGCTCTGCAGTAGGAAATCTGCAATGCAAAAATTTAGTTTCGATACCCATGGTGGACGGAGCAGAGATAATCCATTCTACAGCTCTGTGTGTAAAAACAACTAAACTAAGCCTAACGTGGTGCAAATAAAACATTTTCTTTCTACTGTCACAATAATGTTTTCTATTGACTTAGGAATTTTGTATCTTCTTTTTCCTGTTCATACTGAATTGTTTATTATACGTAGTATTCTTGAAATCTTATCTGTGAATCATTACACCTGTGTTGATTGTGTTCTTGAGTCCTTTAATGACATTTACTAGTTGATAGTATCTGAACTAGCCTAAACCTGACTTTTACTCAACTTTGTATCATTACATTTTTTCTAAACCCTTTCAGGATTCTGTTTTTTCTTCTTTGTCTAAATGTCTTGTTCTATTTACTTTGTGATACTTTGCTTCACTTATCTTTTGTGATGCTATTCAGGTTTTGTGCGAGACTTTTTTTGGATATATTTTATTTTTAGAGTTTTAAAATTTATCACTTGAGAAGATTTTGCATATTTCCTTTATTTTCATTTTAATCTGATGTAATACTAATAATAAGTTATCACACATTCAACAGTCTTTTTACTGTAGACTTTTGATACATAATTGTGCCTTCTTTAACTTTTGTTTGTATTCTTACCTCTTGTGAGGGGTTAGATATTGTGAGGTTAATCTCACTGATATGACTACCCATTATATATGAATAGAGTGATTACTTGTTGAAAAAATAGTCATATGGGTTCCTCAAAGGCAAGTTTGGGAACTTAATTTTTTCATATGAATTATATCTTAATTGTACTGAGGGGGGGATCACGTGTATGTTTATCCTTTACTTCATTTTCCTCCTTTTTTAAATTGATGTATAATGTTCATAAACTTAGAATAACCCCAGGTACTGTGCAGCACTTCTGTCAACTGAAATTTCTCTGTACATTTTATTTTTGATATTAAAAGTTTCTTTTTATCGTATTATGAAAAGTTGATGCTAAAGGATTCATTATTTTAGATTTTTTGTGGATGCTGAATTTTGTGCAGCTGTAGGAAAATGTTCTTTATTTTGTGTGATCAGTGACGTTCAATCACAAGACATTTGAACCAAGGAGTTTTTGTTTTGTATTACTACATCAAAATAACTTAAGATAAAGTAAACAGTAGATATATTTCAAGTAAATTTTGTTTTTAAATTTCAGTGTACCTTTCAGTTAGGAGCTAGTTATCTGCCGTTAGCAACTGCAGGATTAGAAGCATTAGAAGTTTGGTCAGTAAAGCTATCTCCCGAAGTCTTAGAGCCTTACTATCCACAGATATTACCTCATTTGAATGTGTATCTTGTAGGAAGATCGGCAAATGGTACGTATGAATATACATGTATATTTTTCCATGATGACAAGAAAAATCCACTTGAAGTAAAAATATATTCTAAAAGCAGCTGCTATGGGTATCTTAATAAACGTTTTAACACCCATACCAGCTGTCTTTAGAATACATATATATATATTTTATTTCCATACTCTTGTTGCAGTATATATTCACAATTTTTAGACTTTAAGTTCTCAGATATATTTATGTACTTTAATGTATGATATTTTCTAAGGTTACTTGTATCTTATGAACCTGAATCAAAGAGAAGTACTTAATTTTCCATGTCACTTGACATGTGGTAGAGATTAACTAATAACATTTCAAAGAGGTTTTATGTTTTACACAAAGGTAAATGTGCAGTGTCTCTTTCTTACCATATGAAATAATTATGAATAAATGTAGTAGTCATATGATAGGATCAGGAAAGTGAAATAAAAATTTCTTTTTGTTTATAGAAGAAATGTTTCATCTAAATTTCTCAAGTCTGTAGTTTTTGTTTTATTACAGCTTTTTTAATCCATGTCAGAGTTTGGTTTTTGGATAGTAGAACATTTTTGTAAAGTTGCATAGCACTTTAACATCTTATTTATAGTAATATTCTTTCTTGTCACTTGAGGCAAATTCTAAGCACTTTTAAGGTGTAATAAAATTATGTTAGTATGTGAAAGTCTATCGGTGTAATTTTCCAGATAATTTTGTAGTACATTAATCTTCTTTATGAATTATAAAAATAAAAAGAAAATGAGTAAAATTATGATTTTACATAACTTGTTAATAAGATTACAAAGAAGTAGAATCAGACAAGAACTGTTCTCTTCACGAAGATTCTTTTACTTGTACGCTTTTGGCCTTCCTACTGAAGCCTATTGGGTAACACTATACTGAGCAATAGAACTTTTCTTTTACCTGTATTGCTGATGAAGGCTCCAATTAGAGAGCAAAAAACCTGAATATAATTCTACTTATTAATTTACTTATGAGTCTAAAAAAATAATCTTAAGATGTTAGCTTACAATGTGGCCATTTTCTTAAATTAAAAATGACACAATGCTGATTAATATTTAGTAATTATATCTTTATATCATATTTCTTTTTGAATTTATACTTTTTGGAGTGAAAAAGCTTGTTTAATTTTAAAAATCAGTCACATAATCAAATAGTTAACTTCCTAGTTTAAGAATATGCAGATGAGTATTCAATGAGAAAAACTTGACGTTATTAAAAATCATACAACAAACTGCTGAACTAATTGTCATGTACCCTATTAATAGAGTATCCTGGGAAGTGACATGGAAAGCATTAACATTTGGATCTGGCCCCCTAAGTCAATCCCTATAAGAGTACTTACAGGATAACTAAATAGACTCCTTAATAAAACATAAACAAACACCAACAGTATTAAAATACTTAATAAAGAAGAACATGTAATGAAAATGGACAGTAAAACAAGGGAATTTCTTAAAGCTCTTAACATTTTTTAATACTGAACAATATTTAGTTATGTTTCATTTGTTTGAAGCTTTGAAACATTATTACAAATGTCAAGAGTAAAATATGAAAAGTTACTGATATGTTTTGTACAGTGTATTGTTATTAATCTGAACTTGTTTACTAAAAAGTTGAAAGAATGTATTTTTAACAGTAGACACCAAAATATATGGAGTAATTTTGATGACAAAAACCTCTAACAAAATTTGTTTCTACCGAAGGAAATCTTATTGTAAATCCATTCTTACATTAGATCTTGACGAATCTTTCGAGGTGTCACTTTTGTCCAGGACAGCTTCAAAAAACAAGTATGCAAGAAAATTTCCTGCAAACTCCATAAAAAAAGTTAATAAAGATAACCAGTCAAGGGTGAGATTGATGATGCATGTTTTAATAAGAATTTCAGTGTTATCAATGCTTGAGATATAAAAACTTGTTTATACTCTGAAATTAATAGAGAAGCAAACACTTATTTTAGTGTAGTTTGTTTATCATTTTTATTTTTTTTCATAATTAATTAAAGATTATGTTTTTTTTTATGTTGCTTCACATGTTTGTGAAACAGACTTCATAATAAATTATGTAAAGCCTCTTCTTCAAATAGAAGTTGTATTTATTTAGATTTACAGTGGCCCTGTTGATTACAGTGTGTATTTTCTGATTTTGTTTATCATTGTGTTTGCAATTCTCTTCAGTACTTCTGGTGGCTCTGTAGTATTTGTTTTCTTCAGTGGTTCTACTGATTATGCTGTATGTGTGTGTATTTTTGTTAGACTGATTTTCTTTGCTGATTGTAATGCATATTTTCTACAGTGGTTATGGTTATCATTGTGTGTGTGATTTTTGCAGTTGTTCTGGATGTTATTTAGGATTTTTATTTTCGTGAGTGGTTCTACTTATTATACTCCATCTGTTTTCTAAATTGGTTACACTGTTATATTGTGTGTCTATACTATTCAGTGAATCTGGTTATGATACTGTGGTTTTTACTGTGGTTCTGTTGATTATTATTGGTGTGTGTGTATTTATTTTAGACAGTAGTTTGCTCATTTGTGTGTTAGTTTCCCACAAAGATTTTGCTGATTATTGGGTAGGACTGTAAAAACAAACAAAAAATTGATGTGATAAAAAACAAAAACATTTTTATGATCAAATTAAAATGTTTCCTGGAACCAAAAGGTGGTTGTACAGTTCATAAGAGCATCAATGTTACCTTGTAACAAAACAAGGCAACATTTTCCACTACATATTGTTTTTATTATTATTTTGTTCCACTATTTAATTACAGTTTATATTGAGTTTTAAAAAATAATAAATCAAACTTCATTGTTTTACAGCAAATTTAATAATATCTGGACTTGATAGTTTCCTTTCATTAAACTTGGATAATTTTAGAAACTTGAATGTATGAAAGAACTAGGTTTAAGTTGAAGAAATCCCAAGTTTCAAAACAATACATAACCATTGAACAACACAAAGTTTCCTTCTTCTTGAGTTTATGCATTTCTCCTGAAAGATTTGTTAAGTCATCTGGCTTGTGAAACTCCCACCTAATGTGAATTTATTGCTCTATGAGGTGACATCATCATGTAGCTGAATCTTTCACCAATAGGAATGTGACAAACCTCCATTTGCAGTGACTCCCTCTACATTCACATTTTTGAATCCTAATTTTGTTCCTTGACACTGTAGTTCACTGATGTGTTTTTGAGTTTGCTGAGATTTGAATTTTTTTTTAAATTCTTTGAATTTCAGACTTGATTAATTTTAGTAAAGTGCACCTTCCTATGTCAAATGTATCTTTCTTTCATCATTTTCTAGTATCTTCATTTTGCCCCGTGTTTTCATTCAGGTGATTTTTGTGTGTCCACAATTTTCTGGTATCCTAGGTTTTAGCTGCCTATCATCAATCTCTTTCACCACTTTGATTTTCCCAACTGTCTTAACTCCAACTTCCAGTTCTGTACTTCATCATGGCTCTTCTCATAATCTTGGTCCTATTTCGTGTATATACATATATACCATCTGTCCTTCATCTCACTTCCATCCAACTCACTGGCTTAATAGCTGATGGTCACCAATTATTTTTCTCCTCTTTCTTGCCCTCTGATCCCAACCAGTTTTATTTTACCTCCCATGTGGTTCTACATACCTTGATTACCTCAAGGACTGAAGTCTTATCCTGTGGAGCCTAGATATTGGAATATCACAGACAAATTGTCAATCAATTGGAAACTCCTCAATTTTGATAGTTTCAATGATCATTCTAATTTATGTGTAGGGAAAAGTGTGATAGCAGTAGTTTGAGGGATTTAAAAATTTCTCTACTGTTATTACCTGTCTAAGTGAGTTCGTAAAAACGTCTATTTTTGATTGCAATGCTGTATGCATAACTGAATCCTTTAAACAATTTAAATTGTTTTAGATCCAGGAAACAGAAATAATGGTTTTACGGCTACGCATCTTGAAGTTTTTGGGTTCCATTGGTGGCAAAAACAACAAAGCTCTTTTGGAAAAAATTGAGGAGGAAACTTCTGAAAAAGCCATTTCTTGGGATAACAGAGTGCAAGATCACTTGAAGTTTGCTGTACCTTTTGCTGATATGAAACCAGAGATTTGTTTGGGTGAGTGTTTTGTGTTTTTTAAACACAATTGTTAGAGAAGAGTTGTAGAAGAAAATTCAGTATGTTTCTGTGAAAATTCTGTATTAAATGAATCACACTATAAAAAACAGTATTATCTGCTGTTCGCTTTTCAAACTAATTAGTAGATTAAAATGTTCACAGTCATTATATCTTATATTTTTTCAATGTAAACTATTATATACATCCTAAGGAGTAATTTAAAACATTTTCCAAGAATGTTATTCTATTTCATTATATAACTTTACAGAATTATAGCAGTATCTTTGAAAAGTTATTTTTTTCTTTTACAAATCAGGGCCAAACATAGCATTTAAGGTCATGGATCTAACGGTCAGTGTTCCTTGTCCTATTACCTCTTCTCTCCCCAAGAGCTAGCAGTAAGAGTTATTGACAAATTGGCTTCCATATAGTATATTAATTCAGAGTTAGGAAAGGCTGATGTAGATAGCCCTTGTGTAACTTTGCATAAATCTCAAGGACAAATTACTTGTTCACCCTAATTCCATTTAACTCGGTGTTTAAGGTACAGTTTTAAAATACTGCATTGTCTTTGTATAGTTGTTTTTCTTTTATAATATATTGTATTTATTTCTTATGAGAGAATAAGTTCAAAAGTCAATTAATTTTTTTTGACAGATGAATTATTTTTTTTAATTGCCATGTAAAGTTCTGCGAGAATGATTGTTAACCATATCACTTATTTGATTTTTTGTTAATATTTATATTTTGTTAAAAAAGAAATTAATTGATTATTTTCAGCAGTGATTTGTACAGTAGGATGGTTTGTTATAGTTATGTCATAGTTGAAGAAATACCCATGTTTCTTTAATCTTTTAACTTAAAGAGATAAACATTATCAAAATTCTCAGAATATTTCAGTTGTACATGAATTTGTGATGTGCAGAAATTTGTTGTGTACAGAGAAGTTAGTTTTGAGGAATAGCATCCCTGGTAGTTACACACATTACTATGTTTCTGTAATTTTTATATACTTGTGGAGAGAGTTATTTTGATTCTTTACTCTGTGTTTTCATTAACATAGCATCAAGATCATTCTTATTTTAACTTGTGCAACAACCATTAAGAAATATGTCCCTGTTTGTTCAAGTATGCAGTGGTTAATTACCTCAGTTTAGAAGCAGAATTTCTTTGGAGTAACTTAAGAATTCCCAGATCTTTTTTGTCATCTAAGAAAACACTGTCTGAGACTTCTTGCACTTAGAAATTTTGATTTTTGTTTTCTCATTGTTTTCCTTTCACCCATAATCTGGTTTTCAGCTCAGTCAGGTTAGAAATTAGTTTTTCTCTGACCCATCTGACATTGGTGTTCTTAACTTTAACAAAAGATTTATAAATTATTATAGTTGCCATGTTTATGAACTTTGTGATAAAGTTTTGACTCTTAAACAAAAGGTAACTTACTCAAAAAAAAAAGTTAACTCTTATACATCTGATGTATCTTACAGTTAGAATATTATTAATAAATGTTATGGACGTGTAGGGATTATTTTCTTGATATGTTTATAGTTACACGAACACTGTGAATATTACTCTTGCTTTATATCACAGTTTATTTTAAAGATACAGCTGAAGCTCTTGAAAAAAAATAAATTTATCTTCCAGATTTTCAATAATAAATAAGTTATGCAGATGTTTATTAACTCACTACCTTTTTATCAGATTCACTAACTTATCAATAGGTTTAGAAGAAAGTGATATTGGATGATTGATAATTGATTGATGAGTGAGGAAGATCATAAAGAACAGTATGAAAATACAGTTAAAGTTAGGCATAGAATATTGAGAAGTGTTTGCTGTAGTGTGAAAACTAAAAAAAACGTATTTGACTTTTTTTTTACTAGTTTTTTTTTCATGCAGTTTATCAAAATACTAACAGTTTTACATACTTGATTTGGTTTTCAAAGTCTCATTTTATTTGTAGATAATTTTCTTCCCCAAGTGGTTCATTTGGCATGCAACGCTAGCGACCGTCAGACAAAAGTTGCTGCATGTGAACTTTTTCATGCCCTGGTTATTTACATGATAGGAATAAGTGTCCAGCAACCAAAGGAGTGGCAGAAAAAGGTTACTGATAGAACTAATGAACAACAGTTAACACATTTAATAAGTAATGGATTTTAATTGAGTTTTATATTGTAAAATACGTTTATCATATAAGATGAAAGAAGTTTGGTAATTTTATGATCTTATAATAATTCTTCATCTCTTAAACAATATTTGGAATATTAGAAATGCATTGCATAGCATTTTTGGTTTATAAAAATCTGTATGAATTTTGTGTGTATGAGTAAAACAGCTTTTGAAATATCACTTATTATTTTAGTTTTTGTTTTGAACTTTGTTATAAAATATAGAAATTATTATTTTGACTACAAGATATATTTGAAAGTACTTTTTTCCAAGACTTTTTTTTCGTCCTACAGTATCCCATGACTAAACTCTATCAGCGGGTTTTTCCAGCTTTACTGAAATTAGCATGTGATGTGGACCAGGTAATATTTTACCATTTTCACTGAGTTTATAAACTGTGCTGTAAATTTAGAGATGATACAGATTTTTGCCATGCTTATACCTGTACCCACTAATATCTGAAGAACAAAATGATATCATATTCAAAGAGAATAAGCTAACTTAAGAATTAGATATAATTTCTCAACTTTATGAAGTTTGTTTTCTTGTTTTTTTTTCATCTACCTTTGAGATTTGGCATAATCTTTCATGCTAAAATCATTATAATTTCATTATTTTATATTCTAAGACTAGATATTACTAACCGGTTAGCATGCTAGATTATGTACACAAGGATTCATGGTTTGCATCCCATAGTCACAAAAATAAAAGGTTCTGGAATGCATTATGAGGATGATGGTCAAATCTTGCTATTTGTTATTAGGAAAAAGATAATGTTAAATAGCTGATTTCTCACTAGTCTGTCAGCTCAAAAGTAGAGATTACCAACACAGATAACCCTTGTGTAGCTTTTTGTGAATATCCGAACCAAAACAAATCTATTTGCATTTTAACCATGTGTTTATAACTTTTATTTTTGCCATTACAGAAGTATATATTTATTTTTTAATTTTAGTAAGATAATTATTTTTGTACAGAACATTTTATTCTTGCTTTATTTATTCCCTTGTTTCTAATTACCAATTATATAAATATTCTATGAATGTTATAGGTGGCTAGACAACTTTTTGAACCTCTTTGTTACCAAGTAATTCATTGGTTTACAAATAACAGAGGTTTAATGAGTGAAGAAACTGTGACACTTCTTCAGGCTTTGTGGGTAAGAAATGTTTTATTTCATGTTTATATTTTGCAGTAAGAATGTTCATAATGTTCTAGAGTATTTCTTTTTGTATGTAATTATATTTAACATATGTAGGTTGTAACTACAGTGTTACATACCTAATACTGCCCAAGGATAGCAATAATATTTCATGAAAACCTATTTGAGAAGAGAGCTTAAAAAGATAGTCCAAATTACTGAAACATTGTAGTCAACAACATATCTGACATACAAACTACTCTTTGGTGATTACAAGTTTTTTTTCTTTTTCCTACTAATAATGCTGCATGTGGGAGACTTGGCATCAATCCTTTTTCCAGAAATCATGACAGATCGTGATTTCCTGACTTTAATATTGTTTTTTGTTTTTTCTCATGCCCTGAATGCATATGTGTGTGGGTGTGTCTTTTTTTTTTTTAAATCAAATTGGGTTTTATTTTTATCCCTTCAACTAATGAGAAAAATGTTGAGTGCAGGTTATAGCTGGAAACAAAAACCTGGTGTTAGTAGGCTTAATCCAATGTTGCCTCGTCTGTTTCTGTGTTTACACTCCACTGAAATTGATACACGTAAAGTTCCCTTATCTAGCAGGTTGATGAACAGCTGGTCATTTTGAAAAATGTCTCTTGATGACAAAGGTATCTGATCATTTAAGAAAGGCATAAACCTCTTTAGGTTCAGTAGTGGATGATTGAAAAGAATCACCATGAAGGAAAACTTCGTATTTTTTTGCCATTTAATTTAACAGTGTGTGTTTTTCACCCATTTGTGTCTTGGACACTAAATTTTTGCATGAAGTCATATGGCTGTAGCTTGTATTGAACACAGATGTGATTTGGTGAAATTTAGAAAGTTCTTGAAAATGTTTTCAATAATCAGAGACTTCTGTTACATTTGATAACAAGCACAAAGGTATTAAATGTCTTAGATTCTGAAATTATTTTCAGTCTTATAAACTGTTTAATTTTTACATTAATCAAAGAAATCTGATTGTGTATTGCAGTTCAGAATTTATAAATCTTGCAAAGTATTACGTTCATTTATGACATTTATGTTTAACATATGTTAAGTTTAAGAGCTTGATATTAAAAAATCAAAACGTTTATTTTATATCAACTTTTATGACATCTTTGGACTGAAATGCAAGTCCTAGGTTCTATTCCACAAATTTAATAACATTATTGGAAAGTACTACAACTAACTTTTATGTCGTAACAGATCCGTACTTTTATTCCTTGGAACGTAAGCTAATGCAGCAAAATTCCATGATTTAAATCTCACTCTAACAGTAAATAATGTTAATAATTATTGCTCTAAAACAGCCCAGAATTTGCTATGGAACTTCTGGGGATCATTCGCTGAGACTTGGGACCAATCAAAAGTTTCACTTGTTTTCATTCATATATATTCTTTATAACCTTTTTCATTCAGCTAAATATTTCAACAAATTACAAAAGGTTGCAGTAGAAAACTTAAAAAACTAAGAACAGATATTTCTTGTTGGAATGAAGACATTCTAAGCTTATGATAGTAAAATATTGGGTATGGTTGTTTTGAATAAAGGAGATATTTAAACACCTAAATCGTAGTAGGTATCAGATCTACAGTTTAATGATATTTTGTAGAAAGTGTGATACTATCTAAGAATGGAAATAGTATTTAATATTTTTTTCCAGAACGAAATATTGATACATATAGATCACAAAGATGTGTTCAGATTGGGGTATTTATAATTTATTGTACTTGACTATATCTTTTACTCAGCAACATTAGAAAATAGTGTGATGTGGATGAATTTGAGGCACAAGTAACATCCAGAAAGAGACTCGCATCAATAGTACCTCAGCTGTCATTCTTATACTAAAGATGAACTGTGAAAAGTGTACAAGAAAGAGTGGTGTGCATTGGATATGACAGCCTTTTGTAATAAAAAATAGTTTGCTGGGCTCTTGTAAAGATGCTCAGTCATGAGATAAGCATTATTGAACATTTCAACAGGGAATGTAACAATATGGTGAGACTTCAGAATTAGTTTAAGGTAATAAAAGTAACCCTCTGTGCATTTGTATATGTATTTTATATCATAATAATCTAAACTGTTTGTCATATTACTTCCAGGATGCTATCACTGAGCGAGAAGATGCTTTGATAAGAGACTTCAGTGGAAAATGCCTCAAAGAATTTGTTTTGTGGTCAATAAAGCAAACAACTCCCAAAGTAAGACATGTTCGTTTTTTTCTTTTTTTGAATTGTAATTTGCTTTCACATTGCACGCTAACTTTTTAATATAACATGATAAGAAAGCACGTCATGTGATGCTTTTGTCTTGTTTACCAGAAGAATATAAGTTCAGGAAACTAGCATGAAAAATACAATTATGATAGAGGGTTCACCCTAATTATTCACAAAGACTCCAGTATACTGACCAAGCTTTTTCAGTTTCCCCAGCTACTTCTGTAAGTTATCTTAAGGGGATTCTATACCCAAAAATAAAGAAGGATTCATTCCTTGTTATTTGAGCACTTGTAACACTTTTGATTTTATTAAACCTTATCATGTCGGGGTTATCTTTTTAGCACATTTTAGCTCCCTCATACTTCTTTTGTTTAGAGGCTATGTGTTATAGATAAAGGAACCCCTTGGGCTATTCTGAGGCCACTTGATTAAGTTTTATTCTGCTATATGTAAAACTGGGAGGAGTTGGTGGACAAGCAATCAGTTTCACATAAAATGTGAATTGATATAGGTTATTGAAATACGTTTATCATGTCTTGTGACAATAAATGAAAGCAACAATAGTTTTATCTACAGACGAGTTGTGTGAGCCATAATAACAACTGTTTCTTGTTTGTGAGAAATTATCTTTATTTTACTCTTAAAATCAGGATTTGTTAAAATGTTTAAAACATGTTCTGAATACTTATTGTAAGTGTAAAGATTTCTTGTAATTCAGCTTTAATGATTGTATGTTTGGGACTCACCTAAACCTGTTAAGCTGGCCAAAGATGTGAAATAGTATTGGAATTTTAGTGAAGCTCTTTGTTAACAGTGAAAAGACCCAACTGATTATTCAGTGCACCCTAATCATTATAAGTTTTAGTTTTATTGTATGTTGATTTCTTACATTTAATATTTCTAATCAGTTTGTTGTTCAGGATTTTCTTTATTGATTTGTAATGACTTTAAATTGTTTCAGTTCAGATATGTGTAATTAACTATTGATTAAAAGTACTTAGTAATAGGGCATACACGTAGTGTTTGATTTCATTCTGAACAAAAAACATATACATCCACTCAACAGTGATGCAGTTATAAAATATATGTAATGTGTATGTTTTCACAACAATAAAAGTACAGTTTAGAACGTGACAGTAGTATGGTCTATTGAGAATGTTTTACTATTCCATGATAAACAATGTCCAAGGAAATAGTAAAACACTTAAGTATGTGTAATGTTGTGTCTTGTTTTAAAATATAAGAACATTCCACTTAAAATTAAAGCAGTGGTGAATTGTCCAGTATACTCTCTTGTTCAAAACAATTTACATAATTCAAACACTGAAGATTTGTTACTTGTAATGTTTTGTTGTCTTATTTAAAATAGGAACAAGAAAAAAGTCCAGTAAACATTAAGGCATTGATGAAACGTCTTTACAGCTACTGCCTTCATCCAAATTCATCCAAGCGTCTCGGAGCAGCATTGGCATTCAATCATATATATGCAATATTGAGGTAAGTCTGTTGAATCGGAACCTGTATGTTATACATCTGTATCAGTGTTAAAAGAAATCATGCAAATGCTTCTTTAATAATTGATGAAAGTACCAGAACATTTTAATATCATAGTTAAATTTCTTTCAATGGGAATTTTTTTGGTAGAGCTCATAACTACTCCATTTATCACCACTTCTATTAAAGTAGGTGTGATTGATGATTGATGAGGAAATTTGTGTGTGTGAGTGTGGCAGAAATTTAAATTATGAATTTTGTCATCAGGATAAATCTTTGTTTTGGCTTATAATTTAACCAAAGTTTTATATTTTAGTCACTATTTAGCACTGTTTATATCTTTGTTAAAGCAGTTATCATAAAGGGGTGAAAAAATGGTGAATACAAAATGTTAAAAGTGTTTTTTTTTCATGAAATGCACGGTACTGTCAGTCAAAGCTGTAAAAGTCAAAATTATTATCGTGAAATCTCACTCGTTTTGTAACTTTTGTTTCACTTTCTCCTGATCTAGTTTTGAATATGATGTTCTTTGCAGATTCTTCTTCAGGCTTTAGCACATAAATAGTAGATTGCTAAAAATTGATAAAATCATGTTGTGTGCTTCAACATTAAATTTATCTCCAGTATAAGTTCTTAGAAAACAAAAATTGTTCTTGCATGGAACAGTCGTTTTTGCTTTACTTTTTATTGAATTAATGGATTCCTTGTATTTAATACAATCTGGGTATTTCTAGTCTCGTCTTTGCTCGTTCTTGAATGGTAGTTTACCATTCTTGTTGACCTTATTCTAGCTTATTTCGTGTAACTGGTTAGGTACATCTGATTTATATAGATGCAAGGTTTCATTTAACCTGCGTATTGACTTGTAAATGTGAGGTTTCGACTTATCTATTGATGAGTTGTTAATGTGAGATATTTTGTAAACTTAATTTTTGTGAAATTTTTCTTATATTTGATGCCCTTAATATGCTTTTTGTTTGTTTCTTAAAACTGTTCATCTTTATTATGAGTAAAATAGTTTTTCATATGGAAATGATTGTTGCTTAGGTCTAAATGTGTCATTAGAAGTAGTGCTAACACGTTTTCCGGTTAGTGTGTACTTTGTGGAAGCTGCAACTTCCATTATTCAAATAAAACATTTTCAGCAACATTAAAGTATCAAAGAAGACAATATTTTTATGTTTACTTTGACAGTTTTAAAACTTTTTATCACTCATTTTCAAATTATGAACTAACTATGTGTTTATGTTTGTAGCTACTCAAGGGCTATCTGCTCTAGCTGTCCCTAATTTAGCAGTGTAAAACTAGAGGGAAGGCAGCTACTCATCACCACCCACCATCTATTGTTGGACTACTCTTTTACCAATGAATAGTGGGATTGACCATCACATTATAATGCACCCATGACTGAAAGGGCCGAGTATGTTTGGTATGATGGGGATTTGAACCCGCAACCCTCAGATTATAAGTCCTGTGAATCAATTAGAAAAACATTAAATTCACATTTATATTGCTGTTATATATTCTACTGCACACATACACAATTGTTTTGGTGTATTTTTGTATTTGATCTTTATATTTAAGTTTTACCAGTGCATTTGCAATGCATTCTTCTGGCTTATGTTGAAATCTTTAAATTGTTTCACTTGGACCTTTGTATTAATATATCTCTTTAGCCTACTTCTTCACAGATTAATAAAAATAATCAATCATATTTGATTCATTCAATAATGGTTAATGTTAGTTGATAGAGGAATAAATTGTCAACAGGCTGTAATTCGAAATTTTTATTATGCAGGTACATCCTTTGTTATATACTAAATTTGTCTGCAAATAATTTAAAAACTGCAATATTTACTTCTAAAAGTGCAATTAATATTTGCCAGTATTAAGGCTGTACTGGTTTCATTTACTTGTTTTTTGTTGCATTGGTACTCACGAGCAAAGAGTTATTTACAAAATAAACTTGAATGGTACAAGATTTTCTGTGAAACTTAAATAAGGCTGTTTAGAATTTGTCTTGGGTAAATAGCATTAAAGTTGTGTTTTAGTCTTCTGTACATAAAACAAAATAACTACCTTGGGCAAAAGCATTAGATTAACTTGTATGAATATTTACTGGAAAACAAACAAAATATCCATACCAGAAAAGTAAAAATATAGAGGGCTTGATTTGACAAACAAGATGAGTTCAGATTACTGAAAATTGAATTATACAGACAGAATTGGTCTTACCTAATGTGGGACCCTTGGTGAAAGGCCTGGTTCAGAACTTATCATGTTATTTAGCAATTCAAAAAACATGAGGGCAATTGTACAACAGAATGATGTGGTACATCTATAAACTATGTCCACTCTGTAGTTTTGGGATTGGTACTTTATCTTTAAGAACCATATAAAATATTATGCTGTCCCTTGTATTGAAGCAGCTGCCTTGTTTTAAGTCTAGCTCTGGATTTAGGGCATTTGAATTTTCTGTGGTACATAAAGTCCTGTGTTTTGTCATGATCATTGTGTTTATAACTTTTAACTAAATGTAATCTGGTAACTGAACTCGTATGAAAATTCCCATTACTTTTATGGCTAATTATTCTTTGAACAGATGTTGGCCAAAAACTTTGACAGTAACATTAAACATTGTACAGTATTTACAAATATTTGTTAAAAATTAAGCATTTACACTTGCACATCACCGTTTGATGTGAATGTTGTATTAACTTTAAACAACTCTAGCTCTTCACAATTTGTTGGCTGTAGTTGTCATTACACATTTTAAAAATATAATATATTATTAATTTACAAGTAATGACAAAAGTAGTTGCTGGTTGTATTTAAAATTTGACTCATTTATGATTTGTAGAGAAGAAGAACCACTTGTCAACATGTTTATTTTGGAAACTCTTGTACATTTTGTTAACAGTTTGGCAATTGCCCACAAGGATGAAAAATCTTTAGGTGAGTAGATAATGTTATGATAGCTTTAAAAAGATAGGCTAAGTTCAGGCCAAAGATTAGGATGTAGAGCTGCTGACAGAAGAGTTCAGGGTTTGATACATGAATTATTTACATTTTTAGCTATTGGTTTATTAAATAGTCAATTATTTGGTTCAAAGAGTTTAATACTCTCACGTTGTAATGGGTGTTGCTTACTTGTGCCTTCCTTCTTCTCAGTAGTACAGAAACAACTATCCAAGAAAATAGTAGCTAATCACCTTGGCCAGGCAGCCTGTAGAAAGTTACACCTAAGACTGACCTTAGCACTTGACCTTAACTGGGTTTAATATATTCCTAATTAGAACTTAAAAAACAATAACATCAAATGTTTTGTGGATAAGGCCTATAGAAAAGTAAGGTATGTGTTTGACCGAACAGCTAAGGATTATGAGGATTGCACAGTTAGTTGTGATTTATAAATGCTAAAGTTAAACTTCTAAAAACGTTATTGATACATGCAGAATCAATCTTAATCTGTGTGTGTGTGTGTACCTTGACAAGATACAAAGTTCAGGGCTGACAATACCTTTAAGAAAAGCAATTGATACAGGTAGAACCAGTCAATATTTGAACTATATGTTTACGTTTTACAACCAGTTACAAAACATTATTAAATATGATGAACAGATGTGTGTGTGTCATTAATGCCGTTTTAATAAAATGTCAACATATATTGGATTGTTCACAAATAAAATTTAAAATTCCATCAGTACATAAAGAAAGAAAGCAATAAATACATGTTGTAATAGAATCCTATTGTTTTTGGGACACCCTGATTTTATGGGAAGACTGTGCAGTATACTTATTTCCTTCATGTGAAAGTTAACTCATGTGACTCAGTTTTTATAAAGTTTTTATGTACAAGTTTTAATCTGAATTCCTGAACTGTATGGTTTTTACAGGGACTCAGGAACAATGTAAACAAACACTGGATCATGTTGAGCGTATCTTGAGAGTAAGGGCTGAACTTTTGAACAAACCCAGCAAACAACGTCGTCAGCCACAGTAGGTGTTTGTTTTCTGTTTAACGTGAATTTCATTGTGCAAAAGTATGTAATTTTCAAATTAATAAAAAGTAGTTGTTGTTTTTAATATGGTCAGCATATTTTGTTTTTGTTTTGTGGATGAGTAAGTTCCATTTTGTAGATGTTTCAACATGTATTTTATGATCAGTTAATATTTCACTGATGTCATAAATGTTTATAATTTTTGTCTTTCTTCAAGCAGGCTTAAAGCTAACTATGTTTAGAATTTTTATTTTCACACTTCAGTGTATGTAATGCAATTGGAGCCAAGGGAGTATGTAAATAAATGATCTGTATCTTTAGATGAATGTTTCATTTCACATACATTAATATATTTTGGTTTTACTTCTCTTTTAACTGTGTTCAATCTTGTAAGAAGCTGTGTAACCCTTGTTAATAGTGTAAAACAGACACTTTGGAATATACTAAAATGAATATTTTCTTTATTTGGAGGTAAGAGTGACTTTTTTTTTTTCAATAGTATTTCTCATTTGGTATAAGTTTTGTTACCTAATTTGACTTGTGTGTGTTTCATATCATAAATTCAACTAAGAAACATTTCTAAATTAAGTTGCAGAGCTGAATATTTCAAAATCACTGGTGGAATGCAAGTGTTAAGGTAGGTGTATCTGAAAAATTATGCCTATTAATATTCCAGTTTTATATTATTACGGAACAAGTTTACATTTTGCTTGCATGTTTAGGTGTCTTGAAGGATCAACATTGGGGGGAGCTGTTCTGTGGCTGGTGCAGCAGTGTGGTAAGCCTCAGACAGAGTGTCGTCACAAATGTATGGAGCTGGTATTCAAACTAGCACCTTGTCTACCTGGTTTGTAAATATTTCAGAATAATGAATCATTGAATTGAGAAATTAACTTGGCTTTTAATTCTAATTTTATTTCAAAACTATGTAATATGTGTGGTTATAACTTATTTCTTGATTGGAGTTAAATATTATGTTTTTTGTGGTTTTTTTCGAGGAATGAAAATCTCCTGCCTTTAAAGTCTGCTTTGAAGCTTTATTGGAAGACTTAAAAATTGTGTGCAAGTTTAGTACTTTTACTTTTCTAGCTCAATAAACTCATTTGTTAAAAGTATTTAGATAAGATAAAATTTTTCTTCAAGTTGTTGCAGTGTGTAAGACGTTTAGAGTTGTCTGTTACCATTTACTTTACATTTTACCTGTTATGTACAGAAATCATTAGAAATTGGACAGAAAAAAATGTTCAAATATTCTTACTTCCTTGTAAGTCTCTGAGTTCAATGGAAAAAAAATAGTAGTGCTTATTCATGTCTCCTAATTACTAAACAGTATGTCTGAAGGTTTATAATGCTAAAAACTAGGTTTCAATAACCATGGTGGGCACAAAAGAGATAGCCCATTGAGTGTCCTTGTGCTTAACAGTAGATAAAAACGATACAAATGCTCATAGCAATCTTCCATCATGCTTTCAATAGAATAATCGATTAGCCTAATCTTGAGTGTAGCCTCTTGAGGCAGGGTACCTTTCAGAGCCATATTTTATGGGAGCAATTATAAATATATATATATAAGCACTTGTTAATTTGATTTCAATTATTTCAAGTGGCTGGTTTTAAATTTCTGGAGGAACTACTAATCTCCTGCTTGGTAGATTATCTGAAAAAATATTTTGATTTGATAAAAGCAGCTGATACTCTTTCATATTCACACCCTAAGGAACTAAACTTGTATAAACCATTTTATATGTGTAATGATTATGTAGTTTTAAACTTAGGTTTGTACTGTGTTGTAAGTCTTTTGAGAATATTTAGAATTAAAGTCCAAAAAAGTCCGTAATTTTCAAATTTTCTTGTCGTTCTATAGCTGGAATCTGAGATTCAGTCAGATTCAAGAATCTATGTTTTCTAAGAGATACTATAGTGTGAGAGTAAAAAAAAAATGATGACAAGACAAATAGGAAAAATGTTTGTGTGTATGTTGTCACCCTTCTTTCATTTATATTCATATACAGTTTTGACCTTAGAACTTTTGTACATTTAAATTTTGAGAATGTGTAAGAGGCTTGATTGCATACAAAGATAAAATGTAATTTTATATTTTTTTCTTATAAGGGATGTTCACTACACAAGAGTACTTTCATCATTTGCTGAAGACGAAGGGTCCACAGTTTTTCATTAACAGGTATAAGTTCGTGCTGCTAAATGTATGATACATATGATATTTTTCTAAGTTTAACCAAATTATGTAAGATATGATATAATGTGTGCTTTGTGTCTAAGGAAAAAGAAAACATGTTAAGATGATAAGATGAAGTGCTGATGGTTTGCGTAATTATTTTTGAGTCTGATCATGAATCGTCTTGAAAAGTTTTGATATTTTTCATATAGATTATATAGACTTTGAACATAAATGGATTTTTGAAACTTTTAAGTCACTCAAGAAAACTGCAGGACACTGTAAATATAGGTTTTTGTTTGTGGCAAGTACACGTACATTTTTAATAACACATTTTGAATTTGAACTTAATTTATTTTTGTATCATTCCAATAGTTGTGTCTCTTGCTGACCATGAAAAATTTGGAAATAAGTTCACTGAGTATAAAAATGGTGTAGAACTTTTTAACAACAGTATTTTTCTGCAGCTTATCATAAGGGTATTTTATAATGTGAGAACAATTGGATCATCAGTCTGGAGAAAACCTAAACTTGTAACTTTGTAAATGCTCCTACATAATTCATGTGATTTTCCAAACTGCTATTCATTCCTGTGTTTGTGCCAAATCAAGCTGTGTTTCGTTCTTGCTTACAGACAGCTATGGACATTTGCATCATCAATGGAGAAAGTTCACGTTGAAGAAACTTTATGTATTTTCCTTCTTATCTTTTTCATTAGATTTCATTACTTCCTAGTACGAAACAGTCTGTTTAACCAAATTTATTAACGTGTTTAATAAATTGTAGCCATTAATGTGCAAATGTTAAGGCTCTTTAAGGTAGCAAATATTTTATTGTACTATCACTTGATTTATAAAACAGAGATGAATAGGCACTACACATTATCATCTGAAGTTCTACAAAATAAAAACTTCAGATATATTTCTTCACTTAGATGGTTACTCTAGTTTCAGATAGTATGTCTTAAAACCTAACTACTATTTCTGAATCTTTTTCACACTGAAAATGCTATTTGTAGACACTATTATGTAATACAACCATGACCATAAATGTTCATATATATTTAAAACTGTACAATAATCTCATGTTCAAAAATCTTAATACATAAAATCATTAAAGGTGAGAAAACCGTATGTTATTATCGGCGATGTCGAGAAAACCCACTTGTAGAGAACCCATTGAGCCATTTTTATATAAGTTATTATGATTATTGAATGAAGTATAGAATGCTAATTCTTAAATTTGATAATAGTTGCATGTTTCAGTTTTTTGTTTGTTTTTTCTGTGCATACTTTAAGTAAAAACATGTGAGAGGGTATTACTATACTACGTTACCTAAATTATTTATCTCTTCTAACATTTCCAAGAATATACAGACTTGTTTGTTGGTATGTATAAAGTTGGATAACTACTTCAAAAAAAAATCTTATCTGAGATAAGAGCTTAAATGAAGCTATTACAATTGTTTGCTTTATTACATTAAGACAGAAACATACCATTCAGAAAGTACTTCAGGAAATCGGGTTACTCTGTTCAGTTCCAAAGAGATAATACCAGATTCTATTTTTCTATGTTGATAATAAATTGCTATGAGCTAAGATTATTAAAAATTTGTTTAAATTTTAATTTTTCAAACTTTCAACTCGTTTGTTGTATTGTCCTGCGTGAAATGTGATGAGTTGCATGTTATTAAAATAGGTTGAAAAATCACCTCCTTAGAATTGTTTTGAATGTGCCTTTGCTGATTGAGAGGTTAGATTTTATTAAAACTTGAGTAAGAGAAAACAGTTGTTTAAAGAAAGCCCTTTGGTGGCTCAACAGTTTGAATTAATAATTAATAATTAATAATTAGGTTTTGATAATTGCTTGGGTACAAAACTAGTAATCTATTTTGTGTCTTTGTGCTTAACAATAAAAAATAAAATTCATGCAATTTTCTTGTTTTGTTTTTGGAAAAAATATGTTTGCATGAAGTTTGTATTCTCTTGTGTGTTAATTGATTTTATAATTAACTACAATGAAAGAAATATATGCCAAGCTGTTAATTAAAAGTAACTTGAAGAAGTAACTCATTATATGATTACTGAATCTAAAAAGTGACCAACAGTAAACCTCTGGACTTTAACAAAAGAAAGCTACACAAATCTGCAACATATCCATGGTAGAAAATCAAACCCCAGAGGATAACATTGTAAAGAACAACAATCTGTCATTTTTCTCTCCACTTTTTTAGGTTTGAGATTTAGTTTGTATTCACTTGTTTCATTTGTAAGTTTGGTTAACATAGCTAAAAAATATTGTGTGGTTCCAAGTTTTGGAATTGAGCAATAAAATTTATATTGTAATATATAGTATGTAATTAATATTTTTCTTACCTTTTATAGTTTTGAAAATGGATTAAAAACAGATGGTTTGCTTGAAAAGACATTCTATTCTTCATTAAAATTGACAATTGATTGGATGGAAGAAGTTTTAGGAATATTAGATTGCTATACTTGGATCTTTGGAGAATGTTTGCTTGAGCCATCAGCAGTTTTCAGAGGTATGTTAATTGGGTTTCTTTCATGTTTTGCCACTGTTTTCAGACCACCAGTCATGAAGCACCCATAAAAGAATGTCTGATAATCAGCCAAGGGAGAAGGCCTGCATTGGTCTGGAGAGAAAAACTTCACTGATTCATTTCTGAAACCATTGGGAATGAAAATCAATACAGGATTTATTTATAGGCAAATAAATTCATAGTCTTAGCTCTGTTTTATCCAGTACTCAAAGTTGTTGTTAATAAGGAAAATCTAAACCATTTAAAAGAGTTTAAACCATTTTCATGCTCCAATAGAGACTGGATCAATCCTTCTTGTTCTTCTTTCATAAAAAAATACATAATTCACTTTTTCTCACCACCCATACAGGCACAGCACAATCACATGAAACAATTTAAGAAATTATTGTTAAATAATAAGAAAAACGATTAAATGTATTTAGTATTTTTAAAGTAAAATTAAATGTAAAATTGTTGTGTATTTGAGCAAAAAGTAATTTTAGAATGGCAATTTTAATGTCTTTTTCTTTAATAATTCAATGCAATATTAACATGTTGAGACCTTTGGTCACAAAATCTGACCCCACTTGACATTACTCCATACTTTTGATATGTCCCAGAAGGTGCTAATTTGTAGAAATAAACCAATTGACTCTAATTTTTATAATCTTTTTTTCAAATTTGAAATTCATAAAGTGTGAAAAACGATACAGCTGTATATAGCAGTAATGATTTTAGAGGTTTCAGCGTTTCCATATTCTTCAGAATCAGTATCATACACTTCGCTTTCCTATAATCTAATTTGAATTTGACCTCTCAGGGTGATTGCCCTTCTCGTTACTCGTCTTTCAGCATCATTTTTTCACTTCTAATCAACATAATTTGCCTTAATTGAACAAAAGCAAGCAGCATCTACACGGAGGAAACAATCTCCTTATGTCCCCAGGAAGTGATTTTACAGATTTCTCTTTTGAGTATAGTTTTCCAATAAGAAGAGGAAGCTTTTTTTAGTGTTATTGGATTATGGTTACATAGTCTCGTCTCTCCAAACCATTTTTTGGCTACAACGTTTTTCTTTCTTAAATTTGTATTGTTTTTTTCATGAAGGGCTAAGGGCTTATTTTTTATTTATTTCCCAATTGTTAGTACACTGGACCTTGGATTTACTGGTCTATCAGTTGTGTCCCAATTATAGGAATTATTATAAGGGTGAAGTCAAATCCCAGTTGATGGTGGGAGCTGTTGACTAGCTGTTTTCTCTAGAGTATGTCGGTTAAAAGTCTCATGGTCCTTTATGTATCTATAATCCATTTTTTATCAATGTTCCAATTTTTTTTTTATTACCTATCCTAATTAATCACTCTGAATAATTTATATCATAATTTTAGTTTGAGTTGTAGCTTTTTTGTAAAGTAGTTTATTATTCTCTTACTTGACTTTTTGAATTGCAGCAACTAATCAACAAGTGTACAGATAGTCGATAATATTTTATTATTGAACTCTTGTACTAGGAAGGTATTTTGCTCTAATTATATGTAAGCAGAGCTATACTATTGGATCTCAATTTTTGCATTTAGTTTTGGGTTATGTTAAAAGTAGTAGTCTGTAATAAAACTGTTTTTTAATAGAGCTATGCAATTAACAGTATTTGATAATGGGTGATTATCAAACTTGTTAATTGAATTTCATTTAACTAATTAATTATTCTCAATGAGTCTTAGTTAGTTTGAGTAATCAAAAATAGTAACAAATTCAAAATATTAATTTTGATAAGTTGGTTATATTTGTGACATTAATTAATTGAATATGTGTTCATAAATAATTAAGTTCTGAAGCAACTTTAGTAGTTTAGTAACTAATGGATTATCACATCACAAACAAATAACAGTCTGTTGCTAATAAGAAACAAAAGTATTTAATTCATAATAACAATAAATGTAAAAACAATATTTAATTTATAATAACAATAAAATAAAAATGTGACTTTTTTTTTATAAGTTGGTGCTAAGTAGCTCCAGGATAAATATTGAATCTCATGATAGATTAGCACTCCCCCCAGTGGCTCAGCGGTATGTCTGCGGACTTACACGCTAAAATCCGGGTTTCGATACCCGTGGTGGGCAGAGCACAGATAGCCCATTGTGTAGCTTTGTGCTTAATTCAAAAAACAAACAAACAAACAATAGACTGGCATTGGTATGAATTATGGAATGCATTAGAAGAATGATGCATAACAACTATCTTTAAGAAAAGTGACAATATAATTGTTAGTTGCAGGGTTTATGGCAAATTAAAGTTAATGGACAAAGGTTTAGTTGTTTTAGTTACATTTTAATGTAATTCAGTTGAGGCACTTAAAACATCTTTCTAACTGATTATAAAGAGGTGGTTTAACTTGTTTGTGAAACGAGCTGACAAGATCATAATGGAATCACATCTGAAAGAGTTGTTGAATTTCACTCTTTCATAAATAGTAAAGAATATATATTTATAATGGTGCATTCTGGTACATGTTTCTTATCTTTTGTACATGCTTTTTATATTGTTAGTTGTTAAACATGCGCTAATGTTTTGCCTTAGAAATTACATGTTACAGTTATTGTTAAGGAAAGATTACACTTGGTTAACTCCATTTCTGTGCCATGCTCTTTTGAAAAGAAGTTTTATTTAGTTCAAGGGGTGGTACTGAGACTTGTATAAGATAGTATATGCTGGAAGAACATTTTCCTTGAAAATTCATCAGAGTGATTAGTGATGTGGATAACCTGGAATTGTCAGTTAGTCAAGTTTATTTGTGTGATTAAATATCTGTACTTTTAGTGATTTAATTGGGCTTGCTTCTTTTTTTTCCCTTTGGTGTTTGTGTTCTATTTATTCTTTGCAAAATAACTTTTGAACACTTTTTAGTGCCTAATATTCTATTATATACAGGTTTATTTTCCAATTGCATGATGTTCTAACTTTGGCTTGCCTTTAAAACAATTTCCTTGAAGTTTATTCTTTATGTTTTGCAAATAATAATGTACTTGCAACTTGATTGTATTTTTGCTGTAATAATTTATTGTATTGCTTGATTCAACTATAACCAAAATCAAATGTAGTTCTAAACTTTTCTAAGAAATGAGGTTAATAATTTTACAGTAGTGAAGATCAGTACCTAAATTTTCTTTAAATAATGTGGTTTGATTAAGAATGTTATTTCTTTTGTTTTATTTTTTTATAGCTAGCATTGGAAGTAAAGGAACCAAAATTTTTACTAGTTTGGAATTCTTTATCTGTCATTTTACTAGTGTTGAGAGAACAGCAGCAGATAATTCATTGTCTCCAAAAGAAAGAGGAGAATTTAAAAGGTGAGATGTGATGAGCTAGTATTACAAATTTATTTGAAGGCGGGGTGGTGGTTAAGACATTTAGGTGACATGATGCCAAGGTTGAGAAACTTATGTATTGAAATGTATATGCATATATATGTGCTTTTCATCTCTTTGATGTTATAGTAGGAATGAAATAACTTGTTCAAAAGTTACAGTTTAAAATGTCTAAATCTCATGCAGCATTAGAAATCAGTAAGGCCTAAAATTTGTGGTAAAAATCACATAAGTTGCTTATGTTGTTTTTTCCCACATTCCTCTTAATTTGTCCATCTCAAATTCAAAACCAGAAAGAAGTAAAAGGTAACACTTCTGACCTATTTTTTATTTCTCATAAGTGATGGGCCTTTCAGTTAATGTCAGAACTTATCAACTGGGCTGGGGAATGAGAAACAAAAGATTCTCTAAAATGCTGTTTAAATGCACATATGATAGTTTAAAAGTTATTGTTTAAATACATAAAGCTGGTGAAGCATTAGAAACCAATAGGCCTAAAGTTCTTTTGTAAAAGTGGTGTAAACTGTAGATATTTTTAACCTTCAAATTCTTTGTAATTGGTTGTAAATTTTAGATTCCATCTCGAATCCAAAATGGGCAAATAAAAAAAATGAAATGTGTATTTTATGTGCTTTGTATTAGTAATTATAAGCTTGAGACAACTTATTATTCACATAATAGTTCACTGTTTTCTAGGTCTCAGCCATTATCTGTTGCAATAATTGTATTGCTTTAAATCAGTTTTGAATCCAGAAATACACATAACAGTATTGTATTCATAGAAGTGTAAATTTAAACAAAGAGTTACTTTGATTTTTTTATTTAATTATGAAGCTGTTTTCTTCAAAATTTCCTATATCTTGACATTCTGAAAAATAAAATACCATTTTTTTCAGTGATATAAAATAACAGAATCATTTTTACTGGCTATCAAAAAATTATCCATTGAAACAATAAATTCTGTAGTTACTCAGTTGCATAAAATCCTCCTTGTCAAACATAATTTTATATGGCCTGTGATATGACATGGTATGGCTTGATAGTTATGGCACTCAACTAGCACTTTGTGGGTTGTGATATCTAAACCTGCTTTTGAGCATTCTTCCCCTTTTAGTTGAGGTGACATTGTAATGTGGTAATCAGTCTTCCTGTTGATGTTTATTGATAAGAATTAGTTGATTTCCATCTAGTCTTTCACATCAATATTAGGAAAGGCTAGTGCAACTAATCCTTGAACACCTTAATCCAGAATTAAACAAAAATGTCAAAAGGTTTATGAAAGTGGCTTAAAGCAAACTGTGTGTTAAAATAATCTGTAACAAATACAATATGAATCAAAGTTTAATATAATGATGGAAAAACGTACTTGTAATCATCTGCACTTACTACACTGTGATATAGAATTTCTATTATTAATTTAAATGAATAAATGATATGTTAAGGAGGTAAGTATGACATGCTGTTACATGTGTGTACCATGCAATATTTTATTCAATCATGTAGAAATGATTTATGTTACATCCAATACTTGTGTTACCCATTTGTAAAGCACAACTTTCATCAGTTTGTCTTGTTTCTAGGGTTAAATGTACTGTTTTAGTAAGATTCTTCAACTTCCTGACTGTTCTTATTCGGAACTTTTCCAAGGACCTCAGCAGTTGTACTCCACAGAGCTTATGGTCCAAATCTTTATGGAAGTGTATTTCACTTTGCATTCTTGATCCAACGTCTGTAGGTTTCAATATGACTGATTTAGAGATCATGACCCAACTACCTCATGAGGTTTGTATTTTTGCAGACATAACTTGTAGTCGAAACCTCAGTAGTACTGTGTGTTACTTTGTTTTCAGTGTACTTGTGTTTTTGGCATTCTTCATGTGATAGCTGGAGATTATATCTTAACTACATCATTAATATATGTGCCACATACCAAAGAATCATAATGCAGAAAATTTCATTTTTTAATAAAATTCAGTTTTGGTTTATTGTATATTAAAGTCTTGGTATGAAATACATTGTAATAGTTAAAAATCAGCAGCATTCACATAGAAACATTAATTTATGCCTTCGAGGGACCTAACCATCTGAGAAAAATCTTAATTTAAAAGATATGGAATGCCTTTCACACAGCAGAAAGTGTTAACATTGTTGTTGATGAATTATCATTTTAGGGTATCAGAAGTCACTGCAGTCAAGAAGCTAGAATTTAAGTTGTATACTAGCATTATTAAAATAAATCAAATCGTAGGAACAGTGTCATGTGCAATGATGTTTGAAATTAAATAACAAAGATTATAAGAAAGAATGCTTTGACTTCTTACCTGTGGATGGATAGACAGACTGCAGAGGATGGGAACATTGGAGGGTCACAATTTATTTCTTACATGAACATAGGAATAGGACTTTCCCATCATAATTTATTTGTGAGTAAAAAATATTTTTATGCATAAACTGGAAATATGTTATTGATATTTAGATAGCCATCCAAATGCAATCAGTATTGAGTTGATTATGTTGTAAGAACTGCCAGTATGACCAAGCTGCTATAGAGACAAAAAATTGATCCTCTGAACATGGGAAGTCAAACATCTCAGAGTTACATTAAAACTTTAATTAGACAACTTTGTTATCAATGTATGTCATTAATTTAGGATCAAAATGTAGTTTATAATTTAAGCATTAATATTATTTAAGTTCAATATTTTCATTTCAAAAAGAAGTTCAAAACAATTTTAATGTTCACTTATCTGTTTAATATGACAATTTTTTTCATTTTTATATTTTTCAATCTTGTATGATCCAACTAATTAGAAATACACATTGTAGATATTTACAAGTCAGAATATAAAGTTAGAATTTCCAGTGTTTTTGACACATCCTTTCCATCCTGTCTTTCAGAAAATGTCAATTATTTATAAGGAATAGAAAGAGCAACTTTTCTTTACTTAGACTGTTTTTCATTTTGATTCTAAAAGTTAGTAAATATGAAAACTGTAAGGTGAAGTATTTTTTTGTTATCAGAACAATCACCTTTCGCTAAAATTGACTTAATAAAGGCCTCAAAAGTTCATTAATAAATCTTTAGTAGATGTACTTTAGTTTAAAAATATCCCTTTTTTTCAAATTTAATAAAGTTGTTAATTAAAAGCTTACCAAAATTTGTGAGCATTTATTCAGTAATTGCACAATTATAGTAAATATTATTGTGTAGCTTCACAGAAATAGGGTTAGTTGCACTGAACCAATTCCATTGGAAGAAGCTCAACAATTTCAAAAAGCATGAAAGCTTTTGCAGACTGAATGTTACAGATATAAAAGAGAATACAAACTGATTAATTAAAAAGTTTAAATAAACTGTAGTTATTACTTATTGTTTTATTTTGAGTTTTACAACACTTAAAATAATGTACAGCATTTTGTACACTGTTATCCTTTGTTGTACATAATTTAAGATTTTGTATTATGTATAACTAATTGCAAATTAAAAAAACAACTTTTATAGTATAAAAATTTATTTTGCTTCTTATATGCTATCTGTATATCTGAAGTTTTTAAAATATTTCACATATATTATTTACTAATGATTTCAGTGAGGCCCTTTTATTGTGAAATTTCCAATAAAGCTGTCTAAGCAGTAACTGAAGTTATGAACATTTTTTTTGTTTTTTCCAGTTGTTTTCAGTAACTTGCCAGATTGTAGCCACTGTGTTAGATCCTGAATTTATAATAGTTTAAATTGTGTACATTATATGTTATATTCCTCTGATTATTGCATTTGTGACATAATTCTAGTTTTCAAATGCCAAAAAATTCTAAAGGAAGGGCCCAGCATGGCCAAGCGCGTAAGGCGTGCGACTCATAATCCGAGGGTCGCAGGTTTGCACCCGCGTCGCGCTAAACATGCTCGCCCTTTCAGCCGTGGGGGCATATAATGTGACGGTCAATCCCACTATTCGTTGGTAAAAGAGTAGCCCAAGAGTTGGCGGTGGGTGGTGATGACTAGCTGCCTTCCCTCTAGTCTTACACTGCTAAATTAGGGACGCCTAGCGCAGATAGTCCTCGTGTAGCTTTGTGCGAAATTCCAAAACAAACAAACAAACAAACAAATCTAAAGGAAGACTGTAAAGATTAGTGATCAAAACTTAGTACAACAGCTAGCAGTCAAGTAGTGTCTCATTGAAATTCTTTTACACCAGTTTTCAGTCAATAAGGTCAATGGAGAGGGTGCTATAATGTACAAAAATGTTTTTTGTATGCATATAAGATTATTACAAAGTAGGTTTAGCATTTTGAACAGGAGAATTTCAGTAGATTATGATTATTTATGAACATTTTTTTATTTTTTATAATATAATTTCTGAGAAAAAAATTGAATTTCCTAATGAAAAAATTTTAAAAATGCTAGAATTGCCTCATTATACACCATAATTCCAGTTTTTTCAGGCTCAAACTATTCTTTATAAGGATAACATCTTACAGTACTTAATGACTGGTTTGCGTTTTGCCCAAGTTTACTTTTCAACAAGACCCTGGTCGGGTTGTTTGATTTTATGTTTATATTTACTTTGACTTTTGCCTTTCGGGATGGGACCTGGCCTTTCTCTCCAGTGCTGCCTTTGCCTCTGTCCAGGATAACATTTAGAGTGACATCCTCCACCCAAAAAAGAGTAAAAAATTATTTAATAAATAAAACTAAACCTAATAACAATTCACGAAAGGGGACGAAGAGGAACCACAACGTTCCTGAACACCGCAGTTGGAGAGAAAATTCTTGTGATTTCATTCTCTCTAAACTAAACCCCTGCCACGTTAGTTTACGTTTGCATTCTTAATGACTGATGAAAATATCTAAGTAAAACAATGTGAAAAGATGGCTCAATTGTCAAGAACGCTATGGGAGATTAATATAATACTATGAATATAAGAAGTGAACTGGGACTGTTGAAAAAGGTGTTTTTTATCTGTATAACTTTGTATTATTATATGCACTAAATTGCATAAAATTAGTTTCATTCCATCTAGGGAGAGCTTTAGGGACATAAAACATCATGAATTACTGTATGAGGTCATAAGTCTGTTAAAAATTGATTTGAATACTCAAAACTGTGAATTTGGTGAGGGAATTTTATTGTGTTTTTTTATCAGTGATTATGTTATTTTTTTATCCAAAAAGATACTCTAAAAAAGTCAATACTCAAATAGAATCTCAACCAATATGACACTGTTATAGTTGTTGAATATGTTAAAATTATTCTTTGCAATCTTGTTTACACATTCACAAAATATTTTTATTCATGGCTGTACTCTCTTAACACAGATTTAACTGACATTTTGTTTCTGTTTATCCCATAAACCTAAACCTGGTGTCAAAAAGTTAAAATTTTCTTTTTTATTTCAATGACATATTACTTGAATATCAAATCCATAATGTTTTGCTAGTTGAATACTAGCTCTGGTACTGACTTGTAGCCACTGATCTTGACAGTTTTTCCTGTTATGGTTTTTGAGGAAGTTAGTTTACACTAATTTCATTCTTGTCATAGTAATGCTGTAAGAATTTGGCTTTATTCTAAGTCAAGAACTGCTCCCCAACTGAGTTGTGGCAGCTTTTGAGTTTGTGAATCATGCCCGTTTATCAGCCATGATAAAGCTTTAAGGTTTAAAAGGATATGTGTGTTTGTGTGTGTTAGGTTCCTTGAAACGATAAAGATAGTTCACTTGGTCAGAGAAGTAGCTGTTACATTGCTCCACAGTGAGGTAAGCTACAACAGTGTTCGCAAACATGCTTACAGAAACCTAAAGGTTTGTGAATTTGATATAATTGTTGCTTTAAATAACTTTTTAGGGAGCATCTATTTTCTTCTGAAATCACTCATTTCTGATTTAATCTTAATGTATATCAGTAAGAATTTGATTGAGAAAGCTGTTAATAACCTTCAGGTACCAGTGTCAGCAGTGAAAGAGCTTATGACTTTAAGGCTTGTTCCCTTTGTTGATTTTATTCTACTGTGACAAACTGATCACTTAAAGTCTACTTTTAGTCTTATTTTTCCTGTTTCTGTTATAATGTAAATAGATATTCATCACTTGTTTATAAATGTTTCAATGTCTGTTCACTTAATTGTGTAAAGTGAAAGCTAAGCATCCATAAGTGCCACTTCAAAGGATTGTCAAAAATTAAATGTGTTACATTTGTATGGAAAGAATGAAAATTAAAAGGCTCTGATTGGAATAATGTACACTTTTGTTTATCAATTACCATAAAATATTTGTTACATAGATACTAACTATGGCCAAGCTCGTAAGGCGTGCGACTCATAATCCGAGGGTCGCGGGTTCGCGCCTGCATCGCGCTAAACATGCTCGCCCTCCCAGCCGTGGGGGTGTATAATGTGACGGTCAATCCCACTATTCGTTGGTAAAAGAGTAGCCCAAGAGTTGGCGGTGGGTGGTGATGACTAGCTGCCTTCCCTCTAGTCTTACACTGCAAAATTAGGGACGGATAGCACAGATAGCCCTCGAGTAGCTTTGTGCAAAATTCAAAAACAGAAAAAACAAGATACTAACTTCCAGTAAATTATGTCTGGCATAGCCAGTGCTCATAAACAGTAGCATCCAAAATCCAACAAAAGGTGGAAGTTTTAAGTCTTTGAAGCTGTTTACCAAGCAGATTTGTTTTCAGGGAGATAAGTTGTCATTAATTTTATATTTATCATTTAATTTTTACCTTCTTGATTTTCCTCTGAGTTATGTAACAGGTTTTATGTATGCCAAAATACCTCTCATTTTCAGTTTCCGTTTTGATTAATCCATCCTGTTGTACCAGTAGAACACGTTTGAAATTTCTGCATGTTTACTATATAAGATAATTTTGCAGGGATCCAACCATTTCTTAGATTATTAAAACATTTAGATGAGGTAACAATTTTTTTTTAAGTTAAGAAAAGTAATAAGATATTGGGGTGTGTTTTAAATATTTCACTTTGGATTCTAATTTTCAGACAACTCATCTCTTAAAAGCATTTCACAAACTTCCAAGTCCTGTACTGCAGGATTTCACTTGCTCGTTAGAAAGACACATTGCAAGTGAAGAACCTACAAACCTTATTGCGATGCTTCCACTGGACCTCAGAAGAAGTAATGTAGATCATTTAATGCTACGCCATCTGTTGACTGGCTATGAACAGCTAATCAACTGTGGGTTTTGGCCAGCAGGAGGAAATAAATACAGTTCAGCAGCTTTTATTTCTCGAGAGTTGTTGAATGCTGTTTGGAAGGGATGTGTGGAAAATATAGATGGCAGCACCTTTGTTGCTAATCTAAATCCTCCAACTGTGGCTCTGATGGAGAAATTTTTTGATGTCGCATTTCTATTAAATACACAGGTAAATTTTGTGATACAGATTAATCAAGTGTGTTCTTCACTTTTTATTAAACCTTTTTCTCTTTTTATATTCCCCTACAAACTTAGAAACTGTTCATACTCGTAAAAACAATTATTTTATTTAATTTATTATGATCAAAAAATACAAATGAATTTAAAGACTTATTGAGTCACATGTTTTTGTTATTCATTTGTATACATCCAAGGGTTACGAGCTCAATTCCCATTGCATGCTTGTTCTTTCATCCGTAGGAGCATTATAATATGACGGTCAGTCCCACTGTTTATTGGTAAAAGAGTAGTCCATGTGTTGGCAGTGGGTAATGATGACTAGCTGCCTTCCCTCTAGTCTTACGCTGCTAAATTAAGAACGGCTAGCACAGATAGCTCTCGTGTAGCTTTGCACAAAATTGAAAAACAAACAAACATTTGTCTGCAGTTATTAAATTCAAGATTTCACATAAAACACTTGACAGCATGCAGTTATCATTCTAATGTTAAAGTATGTAATACTTTTCTTTGTAAAACATAAAATTTGATAAATAAAACATTATAAAAGTAAAGTAATATAGGAATATGAACATATAAAAAAAAGTAAAAAAACTTTGATTTCCAAGATAATAACTCATTTTCTCGCACAGAAATGTATTTTCCTTGTACACCTGCTAATGATATTTGCATGCTATTAACCTTGAGCTAACTCCCACATTAGTTCACATGTTACTTGAACTGCACTGATACGTGATGATATCATCATTGTGCAATAGAAGATAGGCAGCACAATCTTCATGTATAATAATTTTCCCAATGCACTTCTGATAACTTCATTCTTGTTCTTCACATTGCATTAAACAGATGTGTTCATATTTCTAGTCTGAGTTCAGTTTGATGGGATTTGCATTTGTTAACACACTTTGGGTTTTATTTTCTTTAGCATTGAATTAAGAAGCTTTTAATTTTTATCATGAATTCTAATTATCAAATGATGATGGCTTCAACTTTGTCCTATGTGGGTGACTATGCAACACACACAGGCCCTGTTTTTACTGTGGGAACTATGTTATACACACAGGCCTTATTTCTACTGTGGCTGTGGGAGGTTTATTGAGTATGGAAGATGCTACTGTCATTGTACAGCATGATGTGGGATCCATTATGCAGGCTGGCTTTTTGTTCCTCTTCATTTGGCTAATGTTTCTTTTCCTCAATTTGAGATTGAACAGGAGCAAGACAGATTTGAACATTTTTTTCCTGCACATGGATTTTCTTTTGGCACCTTCCTACTGGTTAAAAAAAATACTAAACTGTCCACTCTGTTTCAGGAATTGATTTCAAAGGCTGAAATGCTGAAACATCCTTGAGGTGTTTGCCTAACACTGAACAGCTCATACCTGTATCCTCCTCCTAGTCTTCTTGATTCTCATGCCCCAGCCTACAGCCATTTTTAATTTTCCTCTCCAAATTCACAGTCTTTGAAATATCGTATCTGTTTAGGGTGTGGGATCCCTCATATTCTGTTTTTCTTTCTAGTGCCCAGTCTCACATTTTTATTTTTTCTTACCACCCTCCTGTGTTACATTTCTTTTTCACATCTTTATTTTTTCTTACCATCCTCCTGTGTTACATTTCTTTTTCACATCTTTATTTTTTCTTACCATCCTCCTGTGTTACATTTCTTTTTCACATCTTTATTTTTTCTTACCATCTTCCTGTGTTACATTTCTTTTTCACATCTTTATTTTTTCTTACCATCCTCCTGTGTTACATTTCTTTTTCACATCTTTATTTTTTCTTACCATCCTTCTGTGTTACATTTCTTCCCTTCATCTTATGTCTGAGGTGCTTCATCCTAATCCAGAATGTTTTAAGGGAAATTTCACCAGACTGGCATCTGTTCACTATATCTTCCCTGGTTTCTTGCCTTTCACAACTTCACCCTTTCACTCCTGTTCCTCAAGTGGCTCTGTCTGTCCCTTATCTTTCTATTCTGTATTCCAGGCCTTTTCTTGTTTTATTCCCACTATCTACCATCTAGTTCAATGTATGCCTCATCGGTGACTATCTTGTCTGGTTTGGTTCACAGGGTGCCTATCTTTATTGGTTCACTGTTTTTTACCAGTAGATGAGTTCTTCAAGTTCTTCCTCTTGTTGTTTCTCTTCACCCTCCTCCCTTTCTTCTTCCCATTTCCTCCTTTATTCCCTCCAACCTAGTCTATTTTTGGCAAATTAAGGACATGGTATCAGATCTTTTGATCAAACATAATATTGAAAGGGTATTCTACCCATTTCCAGGATTTTACTCTTATCTCTTTGTGGTCCCCAAGAGGACTTGGGACTGGCATCCTGTAATCAATTTATCTTTCCTCAATTTCTGCTGAGACTACGGTAAGTCTACGTATTTACAGTGATAAAATCAGTGGTTTGATTTCCCTCAGTTGACACAGCAGATAGCCCATTGCAACTTTGCTATAAGAAAAACACACACAGACATGCATCTTCTCTCAATCAATTTCTTGTTCTTCCATGATTTTGGATACATAATGCCTTTTTTCTTTCCAGTGACCATTTTCACCTGGTCTGTGAATAACCAAGGTTGATGTGTTTGACATCTTTATACACATCCTAGTTGCCTAATCCTTCAGAAGTGTTAGATGATTTGTCCATCTGAATCACATTTGTCAATTCTGGAGTTTTCTCCATAGCATAGTGCCAATCCATTATGTATTTATTTGAGTCACAAGGACCTTTGTTTTCCAAATTCATTGTCTGGAACTGAGATTCCATTTCTACATGGACAGTTGGCTTCTGTTAGTCCATTCCCAGTGGGTATTCTCTTCTTACATCTATTATCTTCTACAGGAGGCTACTTGTTTGGGGTGGCTTGTTAAGATATCCAATTCCTTTTTTATGCACTCTCAATTGGTGATGTATCTGGGAGTCTCTTTCAACTCTCGTCCCAGATGATCCCTGTATTCTTCCCTTTGCCTACAAGCTATGGAATGTCTGATCACCAAGGTTTGTACTTCTCATTGTTGCTCAGTTATTGGATTCAAACCATAGGAATTCCATGGATTATCAGAGACAAAGCCAGCACCAGAAATGTGACTGCTTGCTTTTCTGGTTTGTGCTTGCTCATTTCACCATCTCCAGAAAAGACAAAACACCTTTCTTGCTGGCAGATTAATGGTGATTTGGGGATTTCTAAAGGTCTCTCCAATGAGAATTTTTCTATTCCTCCTTCTCTTCAAGTGAAGCAAAGAAGATTCTCACTCTATACTAGTTCCTTGCCAGTGGGGGTGGTGGGCCATGGAGAATTTTCACTGGTTATGCTTAGTACAAGAAGAAGGGCATTAGTAACACTGTCAGCATAGTGCAAGTGAAATCTCACAAAGGTAATGTGCCCTCTTCCTGCAACTAGAGTCTGTCTAATAAAGTTAATTTGAGTACACACTATTTGGTCTTTTTAATCATACTACACTTATTGGCTTACCAAGTGCTTGTGTGCAAGTGTTCGGTTAGTTGTAATTGCATTCTTGTGACACATCAGGTGACTTTTTATTTCCCTTCCTTTCCCCTTGGACAAAGAGTATATGCTGGTTGAAAAAAATGTGGTGTTCTACATGTATGCTCCCATGTAGCCCCAAGTGTCACAATCCATAGGCTTTCTTCTACAAGCACTTTCTGAAGGGAGCTCATCTGGTTTTAATTTTTGCACTGATCTCACCACCACTTCAGTGTAGGATGCTATCAATTCTGGTAGTTACAATTTTTCTGTCCTGAAAATGTATTTCTGCACACATTCCCACCCATCCGACCCATTTCCAGTGCATCTTTTTTCTTGCCTTGTCTATGAATGATGTTATTATGAGTGCAAGTGCATAAGGGGAGTAACTGCACATTTGAAGCTATGCTGCCATCCTATTGGTGAAGGGCTACTGTTGCAAGGTGATGTCATCACACACCAATGCAGTTCATGTTGACACAAATTTAGGTGGAAGTGAGCTCAATACTAGTAGCATATAAATCTCATGGGCATATATACAAGGGAAATAACATTATTGGGTGTAGATGTTGAGTATCAATCTAAAATAAATTTTCATATTATGAATATGTTAACACTGTATTGTATGAGTATGATTTTTATTATATTAAATTTTCAGCCAGACTGTCTAATAGAAAAGTTATTGGTGACAGACAGCATACTGGCAACTAAGCATAACACGTATTCAAGACTTGGACTGGTTGTATTTGGACTTTTCCGAGCTAAGATAAGCAGCTATTTAGCAAAAACAGCAAGTACATCCTTCTCCTTGTTGATTGAAAATACAAAAAAAGCCCCAAAAGTGGCACCAACAATTATACTTGGTGTCTTGGATTTCATTTCAAGTAATAGAAACATCAGAAAAGAGTGAGTTCTAGAAATGCTTTTTTATTATTAATATTATTTGTCAATTTTGTATTTTAAAACCTTTTTTTTGGACATTTCTGTTTTGATACTTGGCTTTGTTAGTGAAGTGTGTATTTTTTATTTGTTTTAAAGTCACATAGAGATATTATTACTTAAGAATATTGTTATAAGTGGAAAAATTAAGAGTTGTTTTCTTGTGATTTGTAACAGGAATATATTCAAACAAATGTTAGTGTATCAAAGTATATGTTATTAAAAAAGCCATTTAATTACAGGTTAATATTACAACAGCTGTGAAACACTGTTAAAGTCATGTTATCACAGGTTATGTTTTCAACAGCTGTTCTAACCAACATGCAAAGCTGTTTTTTCCAATGAGTCTGTTAAACATGCACACATATGGACTATAAACAGCTGTTTTAACAAACACACTTATAAAGTGCTTATATATACATATGTATAATTTGGTACACTGATAGATCTTTCCATCTTAGAATTAGGAATCCCATTTGATGTAAATATAAGCCACATGTGCAAATTTATTCCACAAAAACTGCTCAGGTGTAACAAAAATAATTGTGCACGCATGAGCCATCAGTCTAACATTTATATAACAGTTGCATCTCAGAGATAAAGTGGACTGTTTTTAGGTTTTATTGATTGAATCAAAGATGGTTGATTTATATCAGCAAAAGTCTTACAAGGAAGCATGGGCTGACTACACAAGTATTGGTTCAGTTAAGCAAACTAGATTAACAAGTTCTCAAAATAATCACATGAATGGATAGTTATCATTGATTATTCATTACCAACTTTTCAGTATCATAATTATAAAATGCTTGGTGTCCCATGATACTAGCTTAAGCAGTTACCATAAGTAATGATGCTTGATACAACTGTAACGATTGCACGGGAACAATGACAAGAAACTGTTAACATTGTTTCCATGGCATTACTACAAAAGAAGTTAAATACTGAGAGGAAAACTATCACCACATATATTTTTCAAAATCTGGTTGGTTCTAAGTACAGGTCTGTTCCATATAATAGGGTTGTGATCCTGAAACTAAGGTTGGTCACTATCAAGTGCCACTTTCTAACTATGGTTTGTTGGTGTGAATTTATAAGAGGTCATGGTATTTAGTCAAAAACAATCTAGGTGTGAAAAAAAAGGTGTGGCCAAAAAGCAGAGTTGAGTGTGCAACTAAAAGACATAAAATAAAAACTGGTGGCAAAACTATTCGTTACACTTATACAAATTTTATATCAAATATTCGTTATTTAGTTAGTTAGGCCATAAATTTTGTGTTACCTATTGAACACAAGCTGTGGGTTGGTTGACTAATCTATATAAATATAACGGTACTGTCTGTTGAATGTGGATGGATCTTCAGCAGACTTGATATGGAATATAACAGTACTATCTGTTGAATGTGGATGGAACTTCAGCAGACTTGATATGGAATATAACAGTACTGTCTGTTGAATGTGGATGGATCTTCAGCAGACTTGATATGGAATATAACAGTACTGTCTGTTGAGTGTGGATGGATCTTCACCAGACTTGATATGGAATATAACAGTACTGTCTGTTGAGTGTGGATGGATTTTCACCATAATTGACATGGAATATAACAGCACTGTCTGTTGAGTGTGGATGGATCTTCACCAGACTTGATATGGAATATAACAGTACTGTCTGTTGAGTGTGGATGGTCCTTCACCAGAATTGATATGGAATATGACAGTACTGTACTGTCTGTTGAGTGTGGATGGATCTTCACCAGAATTGATATGGAATATAACAGTACTGTCTGTTGAGTGTGGATGGATCTTCACCAGAATTGATATGGAATATAACAGTACTGTCTGTTGAGTGTGGATGGAACTTCACCAGAATTGATATGGAATATGACAGTACTGTACTGTCTGTTGAGTGTGGATGGATTTTCACCATAATTGACATGGAATATAACAGTACTGTCTGTTGAGTGTGGATGGATCTTCACCAGACTTGATATGGAAGCTCATTAGGTTCATACAGTGATGAATGCCAATTTTTAGTTTTACATTTTGCAGTTTTTGTGGACATTTCATTGTTTTTTTTCCCATTATTTCACACCCTACAAATGGAACTTTACCTAATTTGGTGTGGAGGTTCATTGGGTCCAAGGGGGAGGTGCTTGCATATTTTCAGTTTTTATGGGCATTTTTTTACCACTGTGTCACCTCATATTGATGGGTCTTTACCAAATTTGGCTCGAAAGTTTGTTGGGTCTTATGTGGGGATACTTTTTAACAGGGTTCTGTTGTTGTGAAAATCTTGTTTTCAGATACATTTAAAGTAATGTTAACTTTTAACAGGGTTCTGTTGTTGTTGAAATCTTGGTTCGACATACATTTAATGCTATTTTTAAAAGGCTACTTTTTATGTACAGTTTAAGCAATCTTAACTTTTTAACAGGGTTCTGTTGTTGTTTAAAATTTGTTTTCATATAAGTTATGTCAACTTTTTTAACAGAGTTATGCTGTTTTTAAAAGTTTGTTTTATATACATCTTAATAATCACTCACTCTTAAATAGGGTTGGCGCTGGTGTTGTGGAAAGTTTGTTTTCATGTTGGGGAAAGTTAAGCCACTGGTGGTCAAATGCTGCAGATGAAGATGACCTGAACAACACCGTAGTCCTCTTGACAAAATTACTTGTTATAGATCCATCAGTAAGGGTGAATTAATTTCTTATTGCTGTGTGCTACTCTGGTTGAGTAACAAGTTTGTTGGCTGTATCAACAGTGATATCCTCTGTTCTTATACTAAAAATAATATGTTTTGTTTAGCTTTCAGTACAGGTAATCCTTTTTCCACATTTATAAAAATTCATTTTTTTTGTATCCACACATCCAATGTGTGAATGCACCAATCTGTTTACTTATTAAAAGTAATTATGGTGTTGAAAGAAACTTCTAGTCTGTACTTTAAAATATATTGTTTCTCTAGAATTAATTGGAATTGCATGTGGTAACATCAAAACATGTTTTTGTATTTTAATGTGACTTATATTTTGCCTTTTACAGTTAACTTTATTTTCATATTTCCAAGTTAACAGCGTCAAACACTATACTTTGAAGAAATCTGTGTAATTAATTATATCTTTTTCTTGCAGGTTGTTACAAGCTGTGCACTGCCATATGACCAGTCTTTGTGTTCGGTTTTCATAAATCTTTTAACAAGAAAGGGGACGGCTCTGTCCTTTGTGGTAAAAAGAGTTTGTGTTCTGTATACGTTGTTAATATATAGCTGCTAAATGGGAGGAATTTGTGTTAATTTGTAGCTTCTGTAATAAAGATCAGATTTCTACCTGTTAAAGAGAACATGAAACTGCGTGTATATACTTTATAAAATTATCCTTAATTGTATGGCACAATTTCTATTTTGTTTTTTAGTTTTCCCAAAACTATTATATTAAAATTTTACGTAGTCATATCTGGAAACTTCAGTAGAATATATTATTAAGTAGTTCTTCAGAGGGTTGAACAAACTACTTTAAAGATAACCTTGAACTTCACCATGTAACTGTAATCCATGTTTGCATTTCTGGTCAGGCTACATTTAACAACCATGCATCTTGACATTAGTCTTGTAGCCCTGTCATAAGACTGTTACGTCTGAAACTCACCACTCCTTCTTGCATAGTTTCTATAGTCCATCTAATATGTAAGAACCTTCATTTCAAAGTGCCTATATCAACATTCCAGTCACCTTTATCTGTATATCTTTGTATGAAGTAGCACGACTATCTTTATTATTCTGCAGCTGCTTGGAGTATGCAACAGTTGAACTGATTTGTTGTTCACGTGCGTCTTTCATTGTTTTCCCTAATACAGGTCTTTCCTGATTGTGTTATATACTGTTGCCTGAGTCACATGGATTCTAACCTGTTGCAGGACACCAAGTTTTATTTACAATGGTCTGAGTATTATTTACCTTAGGCCTCTCTTTGGATGGTGCAGTATTCTAAGTTGATTTGTCTGTGATCCTTTGTTGTCCAGTGCTGTTGCATAAAAGGGTTATCCCTCTCTATAAAATTGTAAATCCTCAATCTGAACATGCCAGTATGATCGAAACAAGTTAATATTTTGCTTCAAAGAGGATTGGTAATCAAAGATTACCAAAAGCAATGTCAGTTTTGGGGGGCATCACACTATTTATAAAATGATAAATAATGTTAAAATGTAATTCTGATTCATGCCATTCCACTGAAATTTTAAATCAGTTATGATTTTCAAGTAACATGCTGAATTTGTTATTCAAAATTATTTTAACATAAGAATCCTCTTTATTAGACAAGAGGATATGGTAGTAATGTAGAATAAAAAAAAATTAAATTATTAACATGAAATTTATTATATTTTGTTTAAAAATTATTTTATAAATGATATTATCAGAAACATTAAAAAATCTCACAATCAGTAAGGTAAGAGTAACCTCACAATCAGTAATTGAAGGTTTTGATACAGAAGTAAGAGTACACTTCAGTGTAATCTGTGAACTTTGAAATTATATCTACCTTTCAGAAAACGTTAAAGTAAATTTAATTCAATTTTTAGATGCTTGTACTTACAACAAACATTTGTGATTTCTACATTGATTTCAGCAAGTTAGTCATAGATTTGTTTGTTCAAAAAATAATAATATTGTTGATAAGCAAGATAATAAAAATCTATTAATGAATTTTTTCACATTCATTTGTTATGTTTCATAGTTATAAAATGAATTAAACTTAAGTTTTTAAGATATTGTTTTGTAGGGACATGTTTTGGATCTTCTGGCATATTTTCTGAATAACCATGACGTGAACAAGGAAGCTCTAATACGGTAGGTTTCTAGCTGTTTAGATATTCAGTGGAAATAAGTGTTCTGATTTTATTACCAATTTTGAAGTTTCTTTAATTTTGTACAAATTGTAGGTATTTCAATATTTGTGTGTTAATATCTGAAGTGTGTTTGTGGCAATTATAAATGTATTTACGTAGGCCTTCTTATGGGATATTTATAAAATTAAAGATGATAACAGCAACTGCCTATCAGAATGCTTTACTTTGTGAATATAAAATCAAAAATCTCAATGTTACTGTAGTGTTGTATAGAATAGGTATAAAATTGTCAAGTCATATCGTATGCTAATCTGATATTAGCTTTATGTACACTGTAATAAAAGAACTGTTTTAAAATATGTAGATCTATTAAAATATCATGTTGTAACACTGTAGATAACACTTTCTCTAAAAACATGTCAAATTCAGAATTTGTGAATAAAAAATGTTAATTGCCTTTTCTAAAATAAAAAGTAGTCCATTCAGTTTATGAGTTCGTTTGCACGTTTCTTTAATTGATAAAGTAATTCATTTACAAGTTATTCATAAAACCTTCCAGCCACTCTTATGTTTTGTAAAATTATAATTATTATCTTCAAGATATGTAAATGTGGATCATGGCCAACTGGGTAATAGCCAATTCATCAACAATATAACTAGTTGACAGACAAGTCAGCAACAGTCCATTTGCCGACAGACTCGTCGACATACCAATATTTTGAATGTATCAGTAGTGTCGTTGAAAGGAGACTTAGCGAGTGCTTGTGGCTATCAAAATAAAATTATCAGCTAAACTTTTTGGCAAAACTGTAGTTTTTTAGTGTATTATTACATCATTTTTACTTTTTGCTATAATATATTAAATTTCGATATTCTTTACATTCTTTTCTTATTTGATTAATTTTCAGAGTATAAATTCAATACTTCACAAACTTGTTTTGTCTGTATCAAATCATTGTATTTTGTATTTATCTATTCAAAAAGAACAAATTACTTTTACATTGTAAACTTGATTCATGTACATGAAAACATACATGACATTCCTCTGTGTAAATGTAAATATAATAATAAATTCATTTCATGATACAATTGTCAACAGTCTGTTCCCGACAAGTTGATTTTTCAACTAGTTTTATTTTGACAATTTTTCTAGCCAATGACCAGTCTTTTGACATAATTTACAGTTGCCCAATTTGCTATTGCCAAATTCTTCTGTCATCAAGTTGGTTATCACCCAGTTGTCACTGAACCATACATATAACAGTCTTCTTCTAAAAGCATTGTTAATTTTTATTATTTCACAGGAATGCTTTGAATGAGCTTGCTGCAAATAATTTTCCTCTACAAAGTACAGAGTTTGTTGTTAGCAGTCTTCGTTATAACAATTATGTTACAATCTTCAGAAAGGTTTGTGTTTTCTTTCTACATGGTGCATAGTTTGTTGTTGACAGTGTTTATTATACCAGTTATGTTGTGTTCACGAGGAAGATTTGAGTTTCCCTCTCCACAAAGTATGTATGTTGTTGATGGTAGCATTCTTCATTATAGCAGTTTTGTTACACTCTTCAGACAGGTTAGCATTTGTAGTTTACTTTTTAAGAAATCATATAAAGTTCATTTGTTTAAATACTTTTTTAAAAATATCTTTTTATTTTCTGTGATATTTATCTGCAGCTCAGTATTAACCTTCCTTTAAATAAATAGCATATGATATTTTTGAAATATGTGTATTTCAGATAATCATTTATGTTATGCTTACATTTTCAAATAGTAAAATGATACAAAAGTCATCTTGATACCTTCCCTGAATAAAAATCCTCCAGCATTTTTTAGGTACTTGTAGGCTTTTAGAATTGGTAGTCATTATGCTTTCTGATTTATGTTACATAAAAGAATGAAACCTTTTTGTTGTTGTTAAAATATGTTCTAAACACATAAACATTCTTTTCTTTTAACTGTATGTTAAGCAAATGTGGTTTCCAGTTTAGCAGAAATTTGCATCGACATTGGAACGAATTGATAAAAGGCTTAACTCTTGATATGTTGTTGTTAGAAAAAATATTTGTAAAGAAATTCTACTACAATTAAAGTCCTCGTTTTTATTTTATCTTTAAAGGCTAACTTTATGGTTATCTACTGCTTTTGAATTATAATACAGGAAAAGCTTTTTTTGTGGAACAGTATCAATTGAGAATTGTTAGGGTTAGTTGGATCTTAACCATATCAATTTTTTTTTCTGGAAAGGCTGCTGTGTGTTAGATGTTATAGACTTAAGTAACTTCTTGTATGATAGGCAAGTAAAATAAATGAAACAAAGAAAAAATAAACTTGCTTAAACTTATTGAATGACATTTTCTGATTAACATTTAAAAGGATTACCTTGCATATAATTTTGCTACAGTAAAGAAAAAGTTATTCTTTTTGTATGTCAGTGGTCATATACATAGTGAACTGCATGTGTTATTTTTGAAATCAAAACCTGAGAGGGTTATAAAATAAAAGCTTTAGAAGAATACACACAAATTATTAATTGAAATTTAAAACAAAGTTAAACACTTTTATTTGTTTTTTAAAGGAAATCATCTTAAATTTATGTAGCTGATAATTCATGTAAGTATGGTGTATAAATATAATTTATTTTACATAAGCTACATATTATGTAGAAAGTTTACCTCAAGGTACCAGTAACTTGTCTAGTAATTTTGTTTTAGTGGACAGTAAATAAAATTGTACAAAAGGTGCAAAAAAGTTTGTTGTTTTTTTTCAAATGTGATTGTCTTTAAGTAGTGTGATATTTTTAAGCCTACTGAGGTGTTGCAGTAATATTCTATTTGTCTAATCAGCTTCAAAGTGTTTTATAGGATAACACATTGCTATCAGTTGTTAATATAGAAGATAAATATTAATTTACTGAGGCAGAGATTAACAAGCACAAAAATGATTGGTCAAAGGGAGAGACTGTTAATATAAAAATAGGAAAGGTTTTAAAATGAAAAATAACATTTTAAAATAATTGAGTTATGATAAATACTTAAATATATATTTTTTTAAATTTGTATAATTGCTGAAAATCAAAGTATTTATTTTACAAAATTTGTAAGTGATGACAGTATGTAAGGTTTAAGAAGTTATGTTTATTTTATCAAAAACTCTAGGACTGAGCTTGGTTTACTGATTAGTTTGCTAGGTTATGAATTCAAGATTTTTTGTTTGTGCACTGTTGCCACTGAAACAAATTGCACTTTGAAGCCATGTGTATAAATCACATTATTTTATTAGAGTAGCCCATGAGTTGGTGGTAGGTGGTGTTGGTTATCTTCTTTCCCTGTACTGTATCACTTCAAAATTAAGGACAGCTAGTGCAGAAAGCCCTTGAATAGTTTTGCACAAACTTTGACAAATAAAATTATGTGAATTCAGATAGGACTGTATTGGAATGTGGACCTACATATTAGTTAAAGAATCATCAACAATAATTTGCTATAATTGGTAGAAGAAGCAACAAGTATTTTTTATTTTCAAGAGTAACAAAATTTTCTCTATACTTTAAGATTCATAAAACGGGTGACCAATTAAGAAAATAAAACTTTTATAGAAATAAACCAAGTTTATTATTTGATTGTGTCAACAAGTCTTCAGTTGAAGTCTTTTAGTCTTTAGTAAAAGGTTGTTTACTGAAAATAACTTGTTTTTAAATTGTGTTAAATTCTTATAAATTTTGGTAATGAATTTTAGAAACTTTAATTTCTGCATGCCCTTTATTTTGCTCTCATGAGTTTCTTTAGGTCAAAATCTACCTTTATGTTTTTTTTATCTATTTCAATCTTAATATAAAGAATTGTTAAATGTGTTGGTTTATAAGATGTAACTTCCAGCTCTTATCTTTCCTAATTTAACTACTGTATTAATCTCAGAGTAATAGAACTTAATGATGACGTGTCTCTCAAAATTTGGTACAAGTTTTATTCCTTTTGAGATTTATTCTGATGTTGAAAAAACAACAACATTAGTTTAATTTTCCAACCATGACGTGACTTAGTGTTTGAACTAAGAATTCGAGGATTTATAGTTTACAGCCCAATGCCACAAAAATACACTCTACATTTCAGAATTGTGGTGTGCTAGAACAGTGATAGCCAAGTCCCACTCTTGACTCCGATAAAATTAGACCAAAAGTAGGTGGTGGGTGCTGTTGATTAGCTGCCTATTCATGAACTTGTTAGATCAGAATTAGACAGCTAGCACAGCTAAATTACGATATAGTTTTCCAAAAACATTCTGAAAGAAGCAAACAAAGAAACAAACAAAAGTTTTGCTAACCTTACTGTTTGACACCGTAGTTTGTTTCTTTATTGATTCTTACATTTTAAACATATCTCAGTTTTTTGTTCTGTTAAATTTCTAACTTCACTTTGCATACAATAAATTGAAACCACAAGTTTTGGTATTTACATTTTGAGTACTAATAGGTAAAATATGAACTGTTTTATTATGTTAGGCTGTTCTGTGTATTGAGCGTCTCATAATTTTTAATTTTTATGACTTGTAGTAGTTATTGAAAATATTTTAATATTTAATGTCATTAAAATTAAATTTCAGTTTTTAGATTAATTAATTGATAACTATCACTATCAACTACAATAACTATTGTAGAGCTATAAAATATTAAGTTATTAAACTTGTAAGGAACGTGATTTTTTGAATCTCTGTAATAATGATTTGGTAATTTTATAGTTGAAAAAAACTCATATTTACTTCATTGGGATTAAGTTTTATGTCTCTGCCTACATTTATATTTAAACTTCTTAGATTAAGAAACAACAAATATTTAATATTCTTCCATTACAGATATTAACTGCATTAGAACTGAGTGGAAGTTTAATTCTTTTGACATTTGTTGTTGGCATCATGTGTCGAGAAACTTGTCATTTATTGAAGGAGGAAATACAGAAAAGTATCGCCCGCTCTGTCTGCAGGTACTGTGCAAAGTTAGGCACAGTATGTTAAATATGTTGTTTTATTTATTGTGATATATGTATTCATGTAGCAACAGGTGTATAGATGTTTCTTAATTCATTACGTGTGTTTTATATAATAACGTTTACAATTTGATATTCAGATAATAAAGACAATCTCATGATTCAGGTTTATAACCAGTTGAAATAGTATTTTGTGGATAAATAGTAGCCTTTTTTATCATAAGACGAAACACTTAAAAATCTAGAAAGTGTGTTTTCAGAATTAAATAGAAAGCTGATGAAGGTTCATTTTAAAATGCATGCTATATAATGTCTTATCTTACTATGACAAGTTTATATTTCAATTTCCGTGCAAAGAGTTGTTCACTTGTCAGTATTGATTGTTTTCTATTGAAACATCTCTCTCAGAAGTGATATGTAAAATTTGGAATTTGTCTTAGTGTTTAATGGATGAGAAAAATATTGCTCTTTTGTATTTTATATGCAAAAACAGCTCGTTTTGGGTTCAGAAAATATTTTAAATGGAAGAGCGAACAACGTTTCGACCTTCTTTGGTCATCGTCAAGTTCACAAAGAAAGAGGTAACTGACCGGAAGCTGACAAAAAAAATATTTTCTGAACCCAAAACGAGCCGTTTTTGCGTATAAAATTCTCAACAAGTGGGTTTCTCGACATCACTGATTGCTCTTTTGTGACTAAGGCTCAAGCCAGAAGACCAGGTCACTTCGATGGATACACTGCTTGGAATGTTTCTTCGTGAGGATCAATATCCTGCAGAAATGAAACTTGGGATCATTGAGAGAGTTTGTGTTCCAATTCTCAGAGTATTGTCAAAACCTGTTTTAACAGATTTCTTTGTCAAGAATATCCGCTCCATTATGGAAATTGTTTCCTCGAAAGTGATCAAGGTTTGTTGAAAAGTATTGGATTAAATAATTTGCATAAAATATGTTAAGTTTTTGTTACCCACAATTAAAATGTTACAGAATTCTGTGTGCACCTAATTTTTAGTTTGAAATTAAATGTACGTTGGTTGATTTATGTACTTGATATATAAAATTAGTCACATGCATGTTTTTGTTACTAACAAAATAACATGTTCTCAAAGAAATGCCTTAAAATAAGAAATAAATCTTTTATTTTAAGATAACAGTATTCACTTGATTTACTTTTTAACCCTTTCATGGCAGGTCATGGGTCCAAGGTTATATCATGGCATTTGTCGACTTGCATTCAAAATTTTATTGAACTACTATTTCGTGAATTTATTTAAATAAGTTTGGAATCAAACTGTAGCTTGTTGTTCAAACTTTAATATCATATATGAGTTAATTTCTTAACTTAAAAGTAAGTATTAAAATAACGCATTTAAATATAAATTTTAGTGAGTCATGTGGTATGTTGAATGCAGGACTGGTTTAAATTAGATGTTTATGATGTCAAAATACTCAGTTTATAATTTCATACAAATTAGGAACTCAAATCAACAGTATTAACAAACTAGAATATAAAATAAGAACCTCATATTTTTTATTTTGCTGTGATATGGCTTATGAACAGAGTGGTTTTCTAAGCATTTTAATCTGTGAAAAGACCAGGACATTCTTTTGATCCAAGTTTTCAAGGAGGTAGGTTGTGTCTGTAGTCTCCTTAAAGTTTCATATATTTTTTTTAAATCTAAATACATCTTAGTTACTAAGTTTAATAAATTATAGTGGAATTCTGTGGTATTAATGTAATTATTTTATGATTTTTTTTGGTTATTTATCAATATATGTATGAAACCTAAGAAAAAGTTTGATATCCTCCTAATGCAAAATTTTAAAAGGCGAAGCAACCTTTGTTCAGCTTCAATGAAGTACAAAAGCTATAGTGAGAAGAGGTAATTCTTTGCTTTACTTTTTGATTAATTGTTCTATATTTTAAGAAAAATAAGTTCAGTAATTTATTTCTAAATAGTGATAATCTATATACATTTATATATATAATAATTGAAATGCAACTGCATATTACAAAATACTAGTCTACTGAAACATAGCCAAGGCAGGAAAGACTAAAGTTCGGTTTTATAATACTGGATAAATAATATGAGTTAATGTGTCTTTCATCAGTGCATGCCATGTGGTGTTAGTTAGGCATGACTGGAAGGTGAATATAATAACAAATAATATATATATGTAAATATATAGTGTTGTAAGACTTAAGCTACTTAGATGAAACATTTGTTTTTGTGTTGTAATATGTAATCATTCTATCATGTCAAAAGTGTAATTTATATTTACTATTTTTTTATGATGTTTAGGTGATTAAGTAACAGACCCCACCTAGTTAAAGAATAGAAGATAAAATGCAATGGCTTGCTGAAAGTAAACATTTGAAATGTATTTAGGCAGTTTTAGAGGTTATGCAAATAATATTTGTGATTTTTTGGGACAAAGAATAGTTTTTTTCAATCATAACATGAAATCAGTTTGCACTTAGCCTAGTAACGAAACAGATTGTTTTCACAAACAAATCTTTAGCAAAAATATTTCATTAAAAACCTGATTTTTTATACACAAAATGATTGTGTTCTTTACTGAAAGTTTGCCGGAATTTGGTGTGTCTAAAATAATAGTGCAAACACTTATTGTGTACAAATGTGTACACAAACTTGTGTATATTATATACCAACCCTGTAGTGAAGGGGTTAATACAGTTAGTACAAGGCTCCATTATGAAATATCCATTTCTGTGAAATAAGAGCTTGCGTGGTAAGTGCATTAGGTATTTGTTGGGAAATAAAAGTATCCATTTTATGTTTTATAGCAATAAATAATGTCATAATGTCATGATGTCAAGAACAAAAATTAAAGCAAAGGATTTACTTGTTTAATATGAAAGAGAAATAGTGCTCAGGATAAATACAGAAAATCACTTTGTTTTCAAGGCTACTTAAAGAAATATACCAATTTTCCTCACCATTATCTGCAACTGATGTAGTTCTGTCATTTTTATTTTGCAAATTAGTATCACATATATTTTAAGATGAGTTTACAGTTTAATCACAAGAACCAAAACATTTCATTATGTATTCATATCTGAAATTAAGTTACTTGAGAGAGTTTGTTTGTTTTTGAATTTTGCACATAGCTACTTGAGTGCTATCTGTGCTAGCCATTCGTAATTTAGGGGTGTAAAACTAGAGGAAAGGCAGCTAGTCATCACCACCCACCACCAACTCTTGGGCTACTCTTTTACCAATGAATAGTGAGATTGACCATCACATTATAATGCCCCCATGGCTGAAAGGGCGAGCATGTTTGATGCAATCACAATTCGAACCTGCGACCCTCAGATTAGAAGTGAAAAGCCTTAACCCACCTGGCCATGCCAAGCCCTACTTGAGAGTGATGTCACAAAAATTATTATAAACATTCAATTTATTCACTTCAATATTTTAGTTTGAAATTTGGTGAAATTTCAAAAACATTTAAATGTACTTTTTTATGCATACTTTTAAATTTTATAAGTGTTTTTTTTCTTTTTATAGGGTTCTGAGGAACAGATAAAGGCTCAACTTTTAATTAAAATTGGGGCCTTTCAGCTGACAGAAGTGTTGTTCTCCTGTCTTCCGAAAGAAGTTACTTCCTCTAAAGAATCTTTAATCAACAAAGCATTCTGTGGCGGCAACGTTGACACAGGGAAAGAATTGACAACAGAACTCACTCGGTGAGCTAATAATTGTTCTTAGTAATTGGCATGTTGAATATTATTAATAGCAGCTTTGAAGTTAGTGAAGTTAATGTTGAAAATATTGGGCTTATTATATTTTGGTAGTAAAGTAGTATAAAATATAAATACAACTTATGATCGCATGATACCAGGTACTATATCTTGTACATTAAAAAAAAGTGTTTAATACACAAGAACTAAAAATGAAAATATTTAATCTTGTTAAAGATAAAGTAAGAAGTATTGAGAACTTTCGCAGGTGATAGGCACTCCAGTATTTACATTATTTCTTTGTGTTGATATGTAAATGTAGCTGGAAAAACTGCTTTTACATATTTGCAGTTGTGTGGTAGCCATAATAGTTTTTAAATTATGCAAATTCTGAAGTATTTTCTGCATAAGAACTTTGGGGACAATTAGCTGAATCACAAATTACAAGGCATATTCAGATTCGGCTGTTTCAGATTTTTAAAAAATATTTTTGAACATTTCAAGTTCACTGAACCTTGAGCTCCAAAATGTTTTAACTCAGCTGTAAGAAAAGTTTCAAACTAGGACTAGAGAGTGGTCAGGGCCAGAATTGACTAAAAGCAAAAAGAGTAAGAGGCAGAGAAGTATAGCATGGGAAATGAGTATAGAAGTAGTTAAAAAGAGTGACTTAATATCACTACTGTAAAGATAGAAATATGAGAAGTAGACTAAAACTTTAAAGCTTTAGTAAGAATGAAGGGTTTTGATGTAATGTGAATAACTGAAACATGATTAAACATGGATGATTTTGATGACAGAAAATACAGAGTTACATGTTATTCAATATGGATAGAGTATTGAAGAGAAGGAAGAAATGGCTTTATATGTAAAAGGTAAGTTATATCCTGTTCAGGGTGAAGATATCACAGATAAAAGCTAGAAGATTGGGTTTCTGTTAGTGGATATAAAGAGAAAAGGCTTTTATTGGGAATTTGTTACAGACCACCTAATTATACTGATGAAATTAGAGAGAAATTTTCCAATGATATTAAGATTTAAGCTTTTAATGATGTTACAATTGTGAGTGATTGTAATTTCATGCATTTAAACTGGGAAAAGCTAGAGTCAAACCAAGAGGGAGAAAGGCTGGTGTGGGCATTAACACTTTTACTGATGAGGAGAGAACAATGTTTTGACCTTCCTAAGTCATCTTAACCTGAAGATGACCTACGAAGGTTGAAACATTGTTCTCTCCTTATCAGTAAAAGTGTTGATACCTGTACCAGCTGTACTGAGATTCATTTTTAATTCAAATGGGTTCTTATCATCAAGAAGAGGAAGAAAGATTGTTAGAAAATGTTCAGGATGACTTTCTTCACCAATTAGTCAAAGAATCTACCAGAAACAATGCTATCTGTATTACTTTTGATGTTTTACTGTAAATGAAGATAAGGAATAATGATATTTTGGTTACAAAATTCAAGAAACAAATACTGAAGGGATGCAACATGAACAAGCTGTTGTGAATTGGACAGCTGAATTATTTGGAGACATCATATGTGGAACATTTTTAAACATTCAAGGCAAACATATTCCTTAGAGAAAGAAAATGTTAGCTATAAGTAAAAAGACAGGTTGGCTCACAAGGAGTTTGAAAGATGATATTAAAGAAACACATCAGAAATTTAAGAAATTTAATTTGATTGGTAGAGAGAAGATTATAGAATATCATGAAAGATGGTGAAATTAGGGAAAAAAAAAGGATGTGTGAGAAAAACTTGATTAACAACATAAGAATTAACAGTAGGGATTTGTTTAAATACATGAATGGTAAACAAAATGTAAGGATGGGGGTAGAACTCTTGACATACAAAAAATAAAGCCTAGTATCTGGTCATTATGAGATGGCTGGGTTATTAAATTTAAACAATATTCCACATCCTGAACAGTTTATAAATGGAAATGAAATGAAACAGATGATTGCATTAATTCTGAGCTGGTTAAAAAAAAATTGGGAAGTTTTAAAAAATTATTGAGTTTCTGAGCTATATAATATTTCCTCAAGGATTGTGAAGGTTAAAAATGGATATGTAAGCCACTTGAGACTAGTTGTTGTCAGTTCATGAATAGTGGGCAAACACCAGTTGATGTAACATCTCTTTTCAAGGTAGGTGATGAAAATTGTCCCAGTAATTATAGACCCCATTAGATTTGTATCACTTGTAGAAATAGTTTAGGAAAGTCTTTCAACTCTTTCCACACAGGATCGGTTAATTAGAACGACCACTTGACTTTTTTTTTATACTCGTTTAAAATCTTTATAGATTTGATACTACTGATATTTAATATAGCATGTTTATCTTCATGATACTTCAGTAAGCGTTACAAGTCTTTCATATACAAAAAACAAACAGATTTTTTAATGAATTATGTTTAATAAACTAAAACATAATTTGCTCTTGAATATATTCAGTTTTTGTTTTGAATAGTCCATATGTAAAGTAATTTTCATGTTAAGATTAAAAATACTTATCTTCATCTTAAAAATCACAAATTTTATTTTTGTAATCTCTTGAAACCTAAATGCCTTTAAAATGCTTTCTTTCAATAAAACTTTATATTTTATCTGTTGTTTTCTTTATCCCAACTCTATACAAGGTTGGTACATTTAACCAAACTAAATCTAATATTACCCTTCTTCATTATGTACAATTACTTCAAATGTAGTGTGAAATTGTATTAGTTTATCCAAAGTAGCTTTAAATTCTTAACAGTAGAGTGAGTGAATTTGCATCTCACATTACACTATCAAATTGTGTTACACACAAGCTACTCTGAGCTGCTTGCATGAATGCCATATAAAATATTTTTATTATATAATAACTGTTATTTATTTCACCTAATCTGACGTTAACTTACATAAAGAGGTTTCTATTGTTACATATTAGTTACTTTTATAACAATAAATTAATAGTAAACATAAAAAACAAGAAGTGAAGTACTTATTATCAGTTATCTGTGACAGTTAACCCAGATTTTTTTAAACCAATGGTAATTGTGCATTAAATAATTTTTATTTAATTAGATAATGCAACAAAGAATTTAGACTAAAAAGATGAAAAATGTAGACAGTTTCCTTTGACAATCACAGTTTCTCTGGCTTTCCAACTACATTGCATTAAAAGTACATCTAAAATTAGCTGTTGTGATTCCTGTGAAAAACAACTTTAAATTAAAAGTGAAATTAACTATTCTGCATTCAGAACACAATGTTATATGATACATCATTTGATAGGTAAAAATCTCGACTTTATATTGCATGTAGATGACGTAAAATTAAACATAAGAGAGAGCTATTAACAAATGCCAAATGAGAGTATGTGATAGGCTGCTGTGAAAAGAAGGGTCTAATTTTCTGTTTGATAGCTCTGTAACTAAGCAAACTTGAAGAGTATAAAAATTGTGGTTTATCTGAGCAAAATTGATTTTATAGTGAGTAATTTATGTTTAATATTATAGCTTCTGTAGGGGAGAATAAAATAGAGACAAGAAAATGTGCTACACTCAGGGAAATTCAGAATTTTTTAAAATATTGCTGCATGAAGTTAAGAACTTAAACCTTATGTGTTATTAAAATATAGATTATTAGCAAAGCCTTTATGTTATATTTATTGATATAATATAAACAAAAAGTAATTTAATAAAATTTGAAATGTAAAACACTTAAATCTTGTGTCTTGTGCAGAAAGGATACTTCGGGTGAGAGGGTTAAAATATATTTTGAAAAGTCACATAAAGCTTAGAATTTTAAAGGATAGGCAACATGGCTTCACTTCGAGAAAATTTTGTCTTATAAATCTTTTGACATTTTTTAAGAAGGTTACTGGTTATGTAGGTGAGAGTAAGGATGTATATTTGGGACACAAATATAAATTTTGACAGGGTAGAAATTTTAGCTAAGACAGTTTCATTTTTCTTACCGTATGGTTAGCCTTTAGAGTGGGTTGCCTTCAGATGTTGTAAAAGCAGAAAATTTAAGTGTGTTTAAAGGAAAGCTTGATAAGTACATGTATGATAAGTGTTGGCTTTAAGATTTTTTTGTTTATTTATTTTTAATTATTTTAGTTAGAGGATGGAACAGCCAAGATGGACCAATGCATGATATGTTGTCACAAAATGTTATTAAAATCCATGGAATATGAACTTATTTTGTGCTAGCTTGCTATGTTCTGTTTGGATATGTATTATATTGGGAGAATAATATGATCTATAATTTTACCAGTTCTTACACTTGTATAAAAAATCTGTGGAATTCATTCATGAAGAACAAACACAATTGGTGATACTGCAAATATTCAACTTGGTGCCTCTCAGGGTATTATATATTTTTTTATTTTTGTCATGAATGCATTCTGCGTATGTTTTTACAAATGCAATAATTACTAATGGTGTAGATTGTTTTAAGTTAATTAAATTAATTTGAAATTTTCTGGTTTTTCTTTTGTTGTTTTTTTAACCTTCCACAGACTTTTTAAATTTTTCACATAACTGTGATATGTTATGATGTTGCTTTTGCTAATAAAAATAAAGTTTTAGCTTTATCTAGTGTTTTTTTTTTGAAATTCACAACTATATTATTCCTTTTTTAGATCTCCTTTACTAATTGGCATCTTGTATTTGTGAATTTGTTTGTCTGTTAACTCTCCCCACAGTTTTGGAGCTAATAGGACCAAATTTGACAGACAGACTTGGGGTAACATTATATATATGGCATTGTTCCTGTTCTCTCTACAGAGAGTGGCTAAAATGCATTAAGAAGATCACTCAGGCATCATTGAAGTATAAGAGTGTTTTGAGGGATTTATGAACTTAAATTTGACAGTGCTTTTTGTGTTCCCGGTCTTCTTTTGGGATCCCAGGGGTGCCATATTTGAAAATTTGTTCATTCTCCCATTTACCAGCTAGTGGAACCAAACATGACTCGTATGACCAGGCACCTTGTGCAAGTGTCCAAATGGGGTTTGTTTTCGAGTTTTAGCTCTCCTTGGGATAACTATAGAAGTAATTGGGGATAACAGAGGAACTTGGTCAATACCTTAAGGTTTCTGTGATTCATGAGAGGGTAGCTTTTAAACTCTGCACTGAAACATCACTCAGTGATGTCGAGAAACCCACTTGTTAAGAATTTTATATGCAAAAACGGCTCGTTTGGGTTGATAAATATTTTAAATAGATGATGACCGAAGAAGGTCTAAACGTTGTTCGCTCTTCTATTTAAAATATTTTCTCAACCCAAACGAGCTGTTTTTGCATATAAAATGAAACATCACTATTTTTATGTCAATACTATTTATTCGTGTGTTAGTTTATTGTAATATTTCTAGAAAACATATTTCATGCTTTGTAAATATATTGATTTGCAAAGTAAAGAAAAATATTTCCTTAAGACAAAGTCATACAACAAAAAAAGAAGATTTGAGAGGTGAGACTACTCTTTATGATGTACGGAGACGACTCAGTTGTGCTGCTTACAATGTTTTGATTGCTGTGATATCTTGTACCCAGTCCGATTCAAAGTTTTATAATGTTTTTCTGTTTCAAGAAAATTCAGCTAAGGTGAGAAATTATTATTTATTTAAATTAATAGTTGATCTAATATCTAAAAAGCCCACTGGGTTTTAACAGTAAGTCTGAATGCTCATAACACAAAACATTGGGTTTCAATACCTGTATTTTACAGTACAGATAGCTAATTGTAAAGCTATGTGCTTAACTACAAACAGTAAATAATATTTTTTTAACAAAAGTAATTTTATGTTGCAAGAAAATCCAGCTAATATAAGAGATTGTATAATTAATTTATAAAAGATAACCGATGATTCAAATTGTAATAAATCTTTAACCTGATGTTAAGCACCAGTAAAGTTTATACAGATAAACAAATTATTTCATTGTAAAGTTACGAAAAGTTTTTTTTTTATTTTGTATCTATGTATACATATGGTGTATATATCTGAAATAATTATCGTATGTATTTAAATAGAGAGAGTTCATATGGGAAAACATTGTAGATCTCAAGAAGGAATATTTTTTTCCAGTTGAATTAGAGGTGAGTATAAGTTTTATATGAACTGTTTTATGCAGACATTACTACAGTTTGTTTTTCAAACTTAAGCTAAATACATAAATATTTTGTTTTTAAGTTATTTTTCTTTGTATTCCTTATTTTTGTGAAATGGAAAGCTCTATGTTTTGTTTCTGGGGAGGTTGTAGTGTACTCCCTAACAAAGGTTCTAAGGATGACAATTCTGTTGAATTTCATATGGCTTTTTCACTTTTATGGGGGGTGGTAGTAGCCACCCTCACTCAGTATGAACCAATTTTTAGGTTTCATTTCTTACATTTTCTTTTGATCTATATTCTGTTCACACAAAATAATGTGTATTTTGGCTTTGTAGTCGTGATGAGTGGATGATAAATTAATGTTGATGTGTTCCATATTTTAGGAGCTAGTTGTTAAACTGTTATTGTTCATTCCACTTAATTTGAAACAATGGCTTGTTAAATATTTTAACAGTTTTAACTTATGGGATTAATTCTTACAGGCACCCATGGAGAGGAAAAAAACGTTTTTAACAATTCGTGAAAAAAATAAAGAAAGCGGTGGCATTGAAAGTAATTATAGATCAGTGCAGTATCTTGCATCTCAGTATCTGGCAGACAGTAGCTTAAGTGAAGATGTCAGCAGATTTGATTTCTCTACAAGTGAAAGGGTAAGAACAGAAATCTCAGTGGAAATAATGAATAAGGAAAACGTTTTTTCTTATTGGTTTACCAAGTATATTAGTTCATCAACCTTTGTTTGGTGAAATATTTAACAGTTTTCAAGTTTGAATTCATGTAGATGAAGAAATACTTTAACTAAAATGTACATAAGTTTTACGTTACAAATGGCTAATAACACTATATACCAGTGATGTTGGAACTACTTTCTTTGTCATTGATAGTGCTCAGTTCAATGGCCGTGATTATGTTCTTCATTCCCATTGTTGCAGATATTAGCTTTAGTAAAGATTGGTCAGAGTTAAATTATAAATCTTGATAATTTTTTTGCACACTGTACTTGTGTTTTATATGGATTCATTGTACGTGGATATTGACTCTCAAAATCATGTTTTAGCAGACCAAAAGTAAAAAAAAATATTATTGTAGGAAAGTGTGTGTGTGTGTGTGTGTGTGTGTGTGGTCATATGGCCACCATTATAATGCCAGTTTATTAAACCTTTTTAGTCTTCTCTCTTTTGTGCATTTATCTTTTGATTTTGAGGCATTGTTGGTAGCTTTTCACCTTTTGCCTTGTGAACTTTTTTCATTTTAACTTCCTTCTTGATCGTCTTGCTTATAATATCAGAGTATATGCCAAATTTCATCATGATGATGACTATTGGGTTTCAGGATTTTTGGTTATAATTATCACCTTCAATTTTTGATAAATGACTTTTTCCTTGATTAAATTAGGGTTATAATTTTACAGTCTGTTGCCATCCTGTAATTATTCTTCCATAGAGCATATTGAAGATATCCTGCTGTTAAATTTTGTCCTCTGTGCCTCTACATTATTTAATAGTCTTGCTGTCTGGATGTTTTTGTTTATAAAACATTCTGTACTGACAGATGGCAAGAAGTATGTTGTGAATTAAATAATTTGGTGCTAAGTGCATCACCTGTGGTGTTCTAGTTCATACCGTCAGGCAAATCTGTGTTAGTATACACAAATCATTTAAGTGTAATGTATTGTAGAATGACTGATCTGGGTATTAACAGTTTTACTGACAAGCAGAAAACAAGCTAGGAAGGTCTAAATTCTGTTATCTGCTTATCAATAAAACTGTTAATACCCATATCAGTCATTCTGAGGTACATTTTTATTTCAAGTAAGTGTTTTGTCATCCAGAATTTGAGTGTGAATATTGTGTTGAGGGAGCAGGAGTATTTCTTTTTATCAACTGACGTAAAATTGCTGAAAAAGTGAAATATTTTTTTACATGTTTTCCAACAGGAGGTGAAGTGCAATTAATTATCTTTAAAACAAAATATTTGGTTTCATTTTCATAAAATATTTGGGAAGTAACTCAATGTACTTTGTTTTTAAAATGAATGACCAGGGTGTCAATCATGTAAAAAATTATATTAATAAAAAAACATTTTTTCAGATATTTTCTTCAACAGTAGAAGAAAATATTGCCAGAAAGAGAAGTTATTCATCAAACCCAGAACAAGTATTTATTATTTTCAATTATTATAAAACTATGAACATATATTGCTGAATTAAGTTAGCTTTATCTGAAAGTTAAAACTAAATTTCTGGTAATTATCAGTTTAAAACACCTGTGTTAAATACTTTTATATTTAACATCTTGCTTAGATGTTAATTAGTGGTTTAAGATTATTATTCATGAATGTTTTATGTGTTTTAGTTGCAGTTCACGGAATGAATTATCGGAAATGTTAATTTTTGGATAATCATCTTTATCAAAATAATTAAAAAGAAAACTATAATTGTGAAAAAGTCTGTGTATCAATATAAACACAATAATTTTTATCTGTAAGTGACTATTCTAATATCAAACAGTTGTTTATTTTACCCTGAAGAAACTGCAAAAACAAAACATTGGTTTAAAAAACATCCTTAATATTTGGAGTGTAATGGTCACTTTTCTAAACACTTTTACCAAAATAAGTGTTTAAAAGCTAGATCTCACTGCAATTTTTAATTTGCTGTTAATGCAGAAGTAATCAGAAGCTCTACAATTTAATTTATTTTAAGACAGAGAGGGGTCGGGCAAGACTGTTCACTGTTTTGGAAAGTAGATGAGTAATGAACTGAAGTTTAAAGTGTAAAAGTTGGTGATTTGGGGGAATTTGTAGCAGCTGATCATGAAAACATCAAAGCTTATTTACAGATTAGCTTTCATTATGATTGTTCCAAGTGGGACTGGTGTCTAGTGAAAGAAAATGAGGAATAGGGTGAGAAAAGAAACTTTTTAAAACATAGAAATTTAAAAACAAAATGGTTGGGAAACTAAAATGAGCTACAAGTAACACCAAGATAGAAAGTGATGTGGAAAAGTTTTCTTATTTAGTTATTCTAAACTCATTTTTAGAAAATTTGTATTTTTAAAACAAATGTATAATTTTTTTTTCCCCCAGGAAAGCCAAGTCATTGTGAAGGATGACTATATGGAACTGGAGAATGATGATCTAAACAGACATGAATGTATGGCTTCTCTGTCAACACTTCTTCAAACTATGCAACAGAAAGGAATCCTAGCTTCTGCTGATCAGGTATAAAGCATGCTTTCCAGATGACTAGAAACTTGTAGTTAGAAATTAAATATTTGTCACAGTGAATTTTGGGATAAAAATAGATGTTGCTATACTAGAAATACCCAGACACATTGTTTTATTTCTGTGATTATTAAGCCTAGTGTAATAATGATCTGTAATATGGTTTGTATGAGATGATTTTTCTTTGCTGAAAAGTTTTAATATAACCTTAATTTTTCCACAGAAAAAAAGGTATAAAAGTTAAACTATTATGTATTGACTTTTTTAGTTCATTTTAATAGTGGTTGTTTTTTAAAAGTGCTAATAATAAGAAGAGATGCATCATAAACTAGGTTTAATTGCTTAATGAATTACTCAAAAACTTTTCTTTACCTTAACCCTACTTTGGTGTACAAACCATGAAGTGCTCATCAACTTTGTTTAACAATATGTTGAGCAGGAAGCGTGTAATAGAATTTGCTATCTTGATATATAAAACAGAGCTGTTTGATATTATAAAGTGTTTTGGGAAACCAGTTGAAAATAAAGAAATCTGATATTCGAACTAGGAACCCCTACCCCCCAAATTTAAAGGGACAAACAGTCAGTTGAATGGTTTAGATGTGATGGCTATTTTGATTTATTGTCAGGAGTGAGAGCTTGGCAGAATAATGAGGTCAGTAGCAAAATGTTTGAAGTGGATATGCAATGTGCAATATTAAACATAACTTTTATTTCACAAGTATCTTTGCATGAGATGTATGGTTCATATGCTACAGCTCCAAATGTTGGAAAGGAAGGCCTATGCCCCTCATTTATTCATGTTACATTTTAAACAGTTCCCGTATTTAGTTTACAGTAATTTAGTATGTGTTATGTGTGTTCTATAATATGTAAAGTCTACATATTTTTTCCAGTTTCATTCCTAGACAGCAAGTTATATTGGCTCCATCACATTATTAAGACTTGTAAACAACAGTGTATCATCAAAGATTCTGTCATTAGTCTGAGTATCTTGTTTAGAGACTTAAATATAGTTGGTGTAGAAACTGTAATAGTCTTTACATTGGAACAAAACTTTTGCCACATTTCTTCTGTTTTTATTGCAGTTCCATCTAAATTTTCAATGTTAGCTTATGTATTTTGCTTTATATTTCTTCCTAGAAAAGTAACACTACTGTTCCCAAATTTCTGGAAGGTTTATGCAATAAGCTAAATAACCCTGAAGTGCACAAGAACATAAAGCTCTTCCTGGCTCGACTTATTATAAATAATGCACAGGTCAGTTTACGCTCATTAATGTAGGAGAATACAAGTGATAGTTACCAATGGTTGGTGTTGAAAGCAAAGGCTAGTAATCAGTGGTACCTAACAGTAAACGTTACTAGTTCTTTTGGCCTTAAAGTTATGCATCTTCCAACCAAAAGTTTTTGTAATATATGAAAATTAATATTAATTTTTATATGGAAATATCTTAAAAATCGACTAGAAATATAAGAATGTAAAAACTGCTTTTTTTTACTTTATCGTGGTTGATAAATAAAGAGAAGTTACTGACATCTTGTGGTGAATGAGAAAACTTACCAAGTTTTATAAAGCTTTGTAACTTTATAATATGTTAATTTGCTTTCACTTTATGTCTAAAATAAAACACCTGTTATACTGCATGAATGGCTCTTTATTTGTGACCAATTTATTTTAACAATTTAAACTTATAAATTGTATTTTTTCAGTGCAGCACTATGATAAAAAATGTTTAAAAAATCCTTTTTAAACCCAGTAGCAGTAAACTGGCAAACAATAATATTTATTATAAAGATATTGTTGAAACGCTTTGTGTGTTTTTTATTTATTAAATATGTATAATAAAAGACATTCAACATATAGTTTCTTATAAAAGTAATTGAATGCAGTTTTATACGTAAAAACGGCTCGTTTGGGTTGAGAAAATATTTTACATAGAAGAGCGAACGTTTCGACCTTCTTCGGTCATCGTCAGGTTCACAAACCTACAGAGTAGTGTGTTAGCTTTAAAGAGTAGGGTTAGCTTTACAGAATAGAGAGTTATAAAGAGTAGTGCATGCTTTACAGAGTAGTGTGTTAGCTTTAAAGAGTAGGGTTAGCTTTACAGAATAGAGAGTTATAAAGAGTAGTGCATGCTTTACAGAGTAGTGTGTTAGCTTTAAAGAGTAGGGTTAGCTTTACAGAATAGAGAGTTATAAAGAGTAGTGCATGCTTTACAGAGTAGTGTGCTAGCTTTACAGAGCAATTTGAGGTATCTTTTCAGAGTATGTTTGCTTTCCAACATGTTTTCCCCAATAATTAAACTTTTGGCTTAAAAGACATTACTTTATTGATACAAAAAGTTATTAAAGAGCAAATATATTTCAAACCCTATTACTTCTCATATTTTACATTTGTAAATATAATGTTACAGTAGGTAGGATTGAAACCTGGTCCATTTTTATTCATGTACGTCAATACAAGTGGATTCAGATATCCTGCTGATGTGATTTGTGGAATAAAATTATAATTATTTGATGATGGCCATTGTTATAGACACTTGATGAATGTGCCACATTGAGATCTTGTGTTAAAACATATTAGTAATAATAACTTTGTGCTACAGATTTTCAAGCCATATGCACCATATTTGTTGGATCCTTTGATACAGCTGGTTGTGAGTGGAACAGTGGGACAAGAAATCAATTATTTTTTATTGGATTTATTGGTTGTGTTTATGACATGGGCAACTGTAGCAATACCAGAGGTAATCAAGCTGTTTTCTGGTGTACAAAACTTTAGTATTAAAATAGTGTGTGATTCTCGTGCTGAACAGAAGTATCAGACTTGAGATGATTTATAGATTTATCACCGACTTTTGCACCAGTGTCTGTTTTGAGATAATATGTAACTTTAAAGTAAGCTATCTACACAGATCAGAAATAAAAATATATTCCTAGTGATCATAGATAATTAAATGCTTTGCTTAAACATACTATTTTAAATGATTAGAATGGATCGTTGTACACTCTCATTACTAATAATATTTTCATCTGTAAAAAGATAAGAATGACTGTATCGTGGATATTTACAACATTTTAAAAGTGAATTTAAAGTATTTTATTTCTGAGAACAGCAGAAAGAATATTAAATGTCTTTGATAAGAAGTTTGCAAATCCTCTGTGTCATCTTTTAAACATTCCCAAATAAAACTTTTAGGATTTCACGTGTGCTCTTGACAAAGTTTACCTACAGCAAATAGTTTTGCAAATAACAGGTTTTCTTTATAATTGCTAGTAGTTTCATACATTTATGTTTGAATAACCTTGGTGTGTGTTCACCATTATTACAGGACACGGTTATTGGAAGACACGCAGCAAATAGTATCTTAGAATTTCTAATGACAAAATGTGCTCATCCACGAAAAGACATTTTCCGCAACAATCTGGAAGTCATTAAAACTGTGGTAGAATGTTGGAAACCTCGTCTAGAAGTTCCAACAAAGTAAGAATTACTTACATAGCTACACAGTCATATGGTAAACATCTTTAAAGGTCTTTTCTCAGTTATGTTACAATACCTGTTTCAGATTTGTCTTAAATGTTTGAAAGTACAAGCAAAGTAAGAATAATATATCTCAACCATGTGTATGGTCTTTAAGCAGAGTATTCTTGAAACCTATGTGATATTGGATCTTAAGCCTGTATTTGTGTCTTACATTATGTATTGTTAACTGTAGTACATTACAATAAAATCGTGGAATGGCATTTGGTGTGGTTGACGTTTCTCTGTATAACATCCTTGTTAGGACTGTTTTTATCCTGTTCCTATCTTGTTAAGCATGGTATAACTTAACAGTTAACTTGCCAGACTGTGAATCTAAGGATTTGTGGTCCTTGTTACATTTTTGGAACATTGTACTTTAGGACTTTGGTGCATTGTAAGAGTGACAGTTAAGAACCACAATTTAATTAGAGTAGCCTAAGAGTTTGTGATGGGTGCTACTGACTTGTTGTCTTCGCTCTAATTCTTATAATTTTGATAAAAGAAATCAATAGTACACAAACATTTAAACTTATTAACCAATCTAGAGAGACAGTAATTAATAACTTCATTATAGCTTATAAACAAACTTTATCTTAAACCAAATTCTTATGTATATTTCTTTTTCTATGTGCTATTTTTAAACTGATTAAATTTATATTTATTTCTAGTTCATTAAGAAAAATTATTAAACAACCAGCCATTTTATTAAATTAAAATTTTATTAGATAAAATTAAAAATATAAGTGTTAATATTAAAAACATACTTTTTGGATAATAAAAATCAATCAATCCATTTTTGAGTGTCTAAGAAATCGTGAACATGTAATTAATGTTCAAACATTTGATTTTGCTACACTGTACCCCACAGTTCCATTAAAAGATTTAATTATTGTTATAAATTCGTTAATAGAACAGTTTGGTTATCCTTTCGTAGAATTGGAAGAACGAATATTTTGCTCCAAAAACATGAAGGCTCTATTAAGTTTCTGCATTTATTATAATTATTTATTTTTCAATAACCAGATTTTTAAACAAGTGACAGAAGTTCCAGTGGGAGCTAACTATTCTAATTGTATTTCAAATTTATATATTTATTTTTATGAGAAGAGGTTTATTGAAAATTACATAAACCCAGATATTTGTGCTTTAACTTACAGATCTATAATAATTCTGAAATAAGTAATGTCATTAACACTTTTTATATGCAAAAACGGCTCGTTTGGGTTGAGAAAATATTTTAAATAGAAGAGCGAACAACGTTTCGACCTTCTATTTAAAATATTTTCTCAACCCAAACGAGCCGTTTTTGCATATAAAATTCTCAACAAGTGGGTTTCTCGACATCACTGAATGTCATTAACACTATTTATCCAGTAGAATTAAAACTGGAAATACTTAACTATCTCATGTGTAGGCACATTATTTAGATTTAGAAATTAAAATAATTGATAATGGTTTCAATACAAATATTTTGCTTTTCCAATATATGGTTTACCCTTTTCTGTTATAAGCATTTTCACTTCACGGTTTTCTAGATTTTGTAAAATTTGTAATAAATTACAATATTTTGTTATTAATGATGAAATATTGATACAAAAATTGATATCTAATGGGTTTAATAAAAGAAATTTCAAATAAAATTATTCTTTGATAAATACGAGAATGTATTAAAATGAAGTACTAAAAATTAAATAAATTTTGCTGAAAGTTTCTGATAACTAACTTTAATTGATAATTAGGTCATTTAAACAACTTGGCACTACTTTATGTGGATGAACACCTTATCATGTATAAAGATTTGTTAAGAGTCTGAAAATTGGTATTTAGAGTAGACTTAATGGGTGGTGGTTGGGAGTTATACCAGTTAGATTAGATGATGGGTTGGAACCCTTCAAACTAGTGTAATTCATCTGCTGGGCTACTAATTAATGCCTTACCACCTCAGTGGGGGCTGAAATGTCAGCTTCAAGAGTTGCATTTATTTAACTTACTTACACTCAAGTTGTAGTACCTTATTATCATATAGTTTTGTTTTGTTTTTTAATTCATCCTTTCTACAACTGTCTGCTGACAGTGATTGGTGATATAGATGTGGGTGGTTGTGATCTTGAGCACCCACATCTCAGTTTCATAATTTTTATTTCTGTTCCTTGATTATTTTAGTATTATTCACATGTGAGGGGCAAACAGAGGTTAAGACCACTATGTTGGTTCTATTTTTTTAGTCACCTCCATACCTAGGGTACATTTTATATCCTACATTATACATATTTGTAAAAATTTAAAGTTTAGATATGCTTCAGTTGTTTTTCAAAGTTGCTGAGTGTTTGATTTAAACATGATTTTTTTGGCCAATGAGAGCTCTGGGTGAGGGAAGTTTTGTATTTGTTTTTGACTTATTTAACTATTACTGGCTTAGAAGCATCAAATAAATTTGTTTTATTGGCCATCTTACCATCTTTGTGGAATATTTTCATTTATGAACTTTTCAAAATTTGCTGTTAGAAGAGATTAGAATTCCAATTCCAAACATTTTCCTAATAGATTATATTATACATGGAAAATAAAAAAAATATTATTTGGTTTTATAGAAATAAGAAACATAAACTAACAAAATGTAAAAATCTATTTATATTGTTTTATTCAAAATATGGCATTAACCACATTTTCAAGTAAGATTGAATAAATTGAATAAAATAAAACATTTTTTTTTAAATTTCACTTCAGGATTATATGTAATCAGATGTGCATGACTGACATTACAAGGAAAGAAAATCTTGTTGGAATACAGCTGTCAGGAATTGTGTTAGCTAATGATCTTTCTCCATATTCCGACATAGCTGGAAAATCTGAGAAAGCAAGGTTCGTATGAAACATTGTATTTACTAATTGTGATAGCTGTTTTAATAAGTAAGACTTAAACGTTATTTAATGTGAAAAATTAAGGATTCTTTATCTCTGCTAAAGTTTTTTTCATCAGTTCTGTAACACTAAGGTAAAATTTTAGTAAGTTTACAATTTCCATGAATTATTCTAATGTGTAGTTCCTTACACTTGAACTTGTGTAGGTTTCTTAATTTGCTGGCATCAAACTTAATATTCAAGTACAGAGAAGTTTATGCATCTGCTTCGGAAGTAATAGGGATGGTTCTGAAGTATATGGAGGAGAAAGAAGGGTCTCCTGATGAAACTTTTCAGAACTCTGTTGCACAACATTTGACAGAACTTAGTAATAGCAAACAAGACCAGTTTATTACCTGTGTGAACAAAATGCACCTTCACTTTCCACCTATTGCTGACCGGTATGTTAATTCACTTTTATTTGACACTTAGAATGTACTAAAGAGCACATAAACTTTTTTGACTTGGGAGCTGCCAAGGTTCCCGATCCATTGGTCTTTGAGCTGAGCTTCATGACCAGTTTAAAGTTTCATTTGCTGTTATTATTCCCATGTAATTTTCTGGTAGTAGAACATGAATTATTTTATCAGACATTCACTGTTCTCGAGTGTCATATTTCACTTGTTTTATCTGTTTCCTTTTTTTCTTTTAAGTATAAATGATGAACAGTCAGTGCATTATAATTTCAATTTTCTAATGTTTACTGTTTGAAATACAATTTTTGTGCGAATTACTGTGCACAATAAGAGGAGAAAACTATAATTTAAGTTTTTTGTCAGTCCGAATTATTACAATTGTTGTTAATACTAGTCATATAACATGATATATTTTGGTAACTTGTAAGTTTCTTATAATGATTTTTTATCATTTACATAGGAAAATGAGGGAAGACATATATTCATGTTATACATTACCATCATAAGATAAAAAGCATTCAATTAGAACAAAATGTGAAGCAGTTATTTTATTTTTATAGTAAATTTCTGTCAATAATAAACATATTTTATAACATCATAAGTTGTTGCATATATAATAATGTTTTGTCTTATTTACAGACTATAGGTAAATATATGTTTCAGATTTTTACAGAAGTTATTGTTCCTGTTACCCAAAGTACATGGAAATTTCACAATGTTAATCATGGAAGTTGTGGGGTCTCGTGTCGAGAATATCCAAGGAGGTTTTAATGAACTAAAAACCAAAGGCCTTTTGAAGATGATAACCCACAGGTTGGTTTAAGTGAATCAGATTTATTTGATATTCCAGTTTGTGTATTCTGAGTTTTAAAAATTGAGCAAATAATTCAAGTTTTGATGATACACGATTGTTTTCTGACAAAGAAATCAGTTTGATAACAATAACAGAAACTTCTATTTAAACTTATATTTCAGTAATGGTGAGAAGAAGGATTACTTCATATTAATTTTGGGTTTGCATTAGTGATTAATCAAAAACAACATTAAAAATTCCAATTTTAGCAGATCATGACTTGTTTGAAATGCACTACTTTAGGCCTAGTGAGGCCTAGTATTCATTCATACAGACAGAGAGATTTGTTATAGGTCTTCTGACTGTTGGCCATATTCACATCTGTATAAAAATATTTAAGTTTTAAGCAATGCAACAAGTGTAGTAAACACCTGCTTAACATTCAAGAAATTATTTCTAATATGAGTTGATCCTGTTTTTTATAATTTTTAATATTTTAAGAAAATAGTAGGTTTAAATAATAAAAAACTGCACAACAAGCTCAGTCTCTGGCTCGCATTTATTTAATGCAAAATGTATGATTTACAAAAATAAGGTTCAGCTGTTTGTGGTAGTTTTTTAAAGGTATTTTGTGAATCAAAAGAATAATTGTGTTTTAAAATTACTTTTTTCACCATATGGATGTTTTTATTGGTATTTAGTCGATGTTTAACTTGAAGTATAATTATCATCCCATGTTATTTATTTAACAAAGGCAAAAGCTGCTCAGTTAGTTAGCAAGAAAAAAATCACTTTAAATGAGAACATATCTTTAATATTTTTGTTATACATTAAACTAGATACTAAAAACATCTCATCACTAAACCAATAAAGGTTTTTTAATGTGTTAACATTACATTGAATTTTTAAAGTAAAAAGACACTTAAAAAGTTATTCTAGAATTGGTATAGTTTCAAATACACTATAACTTTACATTTATTTTTACTTTAAAAACTAGATGCATTTAATCATTTTTCTTATTATTTTACAATCACTTCTTAAATCGTTGTTTCATGTGATTGTGCTGTGCCTGTATGGGTGGTGAGAAAAAAATGAATTTGTATTTTTTTTATGATAGGAAAATATTTACAACTGCTCCAATCTCTATTTCAGCATGTGGATGGTTTAATCTATTCTAAATGTTAATAATATCTTTGAATATTGTATCAAATGGAGGTGAGATCACAGATTTACTTCCCTGTAACAGAAAAACCTGGATTGATTGTTATTCCTAATTGTTAATGCAATTATGTTTCAGAGATGACTTTGTCAAGAAGTTTTCTCTGCAGGCCATTAAAGGCCTTCTTCCTCAGCTGACATTAGACAATTTTCTAGAGGTTCTTCCCATGATCGTTAAGCTTCAGTCTCAGCTGAACCCACTAATTAGAGAAGTTATGTACCAGATTATTATGGACGTTTATGCTGATTTTAGGTTTGTGAAAATTTTATCTATAGTACGTTATGTTGTATCAATTTGTAATTTTCAAACATGGAAATTTTATCCAGGCTTCTCAATGGTTCAGCTGTATGTTTATGGACTTGTATTGCTAAAATTCAGGTTTCTATACCAATAACACAGATAGGCCAAGATATGTATACTTTAATTTTGTGAATTATTTACTTCAAATTTTGTCTATAATGTTTTATATTGAAGTATGTTGTAATTTTTTAATATGGAAAGCAAATTCAAATACGTATGTTTTAATTTTGTGAACTGTAGGCTTATAGTTGTGTACTTATCTATTAATATACCATTTTCAAATGTGTGAGAAGTAGTGATGGATTATAACTAAATTAATGTTGTTTTTAATGATGTCTAACAATTTAATGTTGGTATACTTCTAATTGTTTTTTAAAGCTGTTTGTTTAAAAACACTCATTTTAATATTATGTTTTGCTTATTATATTCCAGACGTAAAACTAATTGCGGATATAAACAATGAGCTACTCAGTGGTTGTCTATCAGTAGAAACACTCGGACATAATGGTGGTAGAAATATTTTATTAATTATAAAAATTTAATTGGAAATCACTTTTAATGATTAGCATTTAATATTAAAACTAAATTATTGACTAATTAGAAGAGCACTCAGTAGAATACAGACCATGCCATACAACAGTTGCATTTACCTCTCAACGAATACAGAAGTGTGTCTAAACATTTGTAGTTGTCAATGAACACGTACCATTTTTGACAGGAGTAATAGTCAACATATGTTTCATCAGAGCTCATTAATTATTGAGTTACAGAGCAAAAATGGAGGAAGAATTGATCTTTGTGTTAACATATAAATATTTTTTTGATATTCTTGACCTTAACTGTCCAAAAACTAATCACTTCTAATTTGGATCATAGTCTAAATATGTACCAATTTTCATCCAAATCCATTCAGCCATTTTTGAGAAATCTTGCTGACAAATACACATACTCTCACACGGGTAAAAACATAACATCTGTCACTTTTAGTGGTGGAGATAATTAATAAATAAAGCAATTAATAGATAATCATATGGGCTGTTATTATCATTTCAACAACTGCATATACTGAATTTAATTTATACATAACATTAAAGTTAGGTTAAGAGTTTGAATTAACATCAGGTCAAACCAGCAGTGCATTTAATATTGGTTTTCTGTAGTTTTCATTAGATTACAAGTGTAGCTCAAAATATTAGAACGAGTGATTTACCTCTTTTGTGAGGTTTATGTGTGCTCATGAGACATAGAAACAATGTGCGTCACACCTACATATTTTTGATGCTATCAAAGATAAACGTATAATTGCTGTTATTGCCAGTTATTGTAAATTTATAGCAGTGTTTTAATTGCACAAAGTAGACATTAGTTGTGATTAAAGTCATATTCATAAAACCAATAGGATATTTCTTTACATTTACTTTGTAGATTCCAGTTTCCAAATAATGTTCTAAAGTTGTTTCTTTTTATATATTTACCATTTCAACACTAACGAGAAACAGCTCTTTCAAAATTAAGATCATACAATCACAGCAGTTCCCATTTCTTTGTATAAATTAGTTGTCACTTGCAGGCAAGAGCCTGTTGCTACTTTATTTTTCCTTTAAGTGATTCAATACTTTGTCACTGCATGGGCCACAAGAATCCACGTGGTTTTATGTTTCTTTAAGTTAATGGTTTTTCATCTAAAAATGCATTTTCTGTTTCAGCTATTGAACAATATAAGCTATTTCATTTTAAAACATAAGACTCTGTAAGTGATGGTCCTTATAATCAACACATCTGGGGTGTAACAGTGTGGTATTGTTTTGCATTGGAAGTGTTTTCTTACTCATTAAAGGCTCATTTATTTTTTCTGACATTTTTTTTTGTACATTTATCCAAAAAATTTCCATTTACTAAGTATTTGAAATTTATCCAAAAACATTTTATCTTACTTTTTTCCAAGCGATTTTAATTTTTTAGTTACCAATCTGTGGTGTGGAATCAATTAGAATATTGATGGTAATTTTAGTTAAATTGTATATATGTGTGTGACTCATGTAATCACCAAAGTCATGGAACCTCAAACATAAATAGTTTTAGAAAAGCTAGTTTAAAAAGACTATGGAATCCATACAGAATCAGTAATTGTAAACTTAAGGCTTTAATAGACTTCTGTTAAAAGTGGACATGTTATGTTGGTTTTACATATAAAAATTGTTTTTCAGCATGAAAAGTGGAGCAAAGGAAAAAGAAATTACTCGACTAGCTAAGGAGACTTTACTTTTAGGTCTCGCTGATCAAAACATTGCTCTAAGGTATAAATTTAATTTAAAGTGATTCATAAGATTGAATTTCAGTTTCTACTTTAATTGTACACTTAAGTATGGCATATTCAGTTCTGTATCATCAAAGTTAAAAACGTTTTGTCTAAGTGAATTTTTCTTCAGTAATAAAACACTTTTTTCAAACCATAAGGACTTTTAATCTTTTTTTTTTTTCTGTAGTATATTTTCTGCTTTTAATGGTAACGAGAAACCCACCTGAAGTAAAAATGTGTCTCAGAATGGCTGGTATGGGTGTTAACACTTTTACTAATAAAGCAGAGAACAACGTTCTGGCCTAGGAAAGTCGAAATGTAGTTCTGTACTTAATTAGATAAAGTGTTAATGCCAATACTGCCTGTTCTGAGATACAATTTCTGCTTTTGTTAAATTTCATGTAAAAACTACTTTATGGTGTGAAAAATAAGTAAAACTGAATGGTATATCTGACTGTATGGCACATTTCCTAGGAGGCTCCCGAGACAATATACAGTGTAGAAATTTATAAAAATAAAATTATTGAAATATAAAAATAGTGGTCAGTTTGCTATATTTATTTTAGAATTTTAAACTGTAAGTCTGTGTCCAATATAGAATTATTAGTATTTGATATTTTATTTTTCAAGAACAGCACATTACATTTGAGCCATACTTTGTTTATTCTTCCATATTATATGACTAATATTAAAATAGACTAGAGAGTTCTGTGTGTAAACAATTCTCCTTGCCCATCCAAAAATATAGCATTTAAAATGAGAAGAATTTTTTTTTTCTGGAAACATAAGCAAAATTGGTTCAGATGCTTTGTTTATTTCATCTTCACAACTTAATTTTGTTTAACATGTGGTAGTAATCTTTGATATAGCTTGTTGCTCTGTTTTCAAAAAAACAAAAAACACTAAAAATAACATTTTGAAGATCTTTATTGTGTTTAATCCCAGTTGATCAGCAGTAAGTTTGAAGGCTTATAACACTAAAAATCAGGTTTATATACCCATTTTGGACACAGCAAAGATAGCTCATTGTGTAATTATGTGTTTAACTAAAAATAAAGAAACATAATTAGATATTCCAATGCATATTAGTCATCTTCAGATACAAAATTTAGTATTTACTTATGATCAAACAGTTTGTAAGTAAGTTTTAGTTTTATTGATAGTTTTAGATGATTTTATCTCAATGATCTGAGTTTTAGTACACACACCAGTCTTTTGTAGTGACGTTTAACAAGTATTTCCTTTTTAATATATACACATACTTTATAAAGTGTTTAATTAATTTGTTCTGTAAAATATAACAAATTGTCCTCATTTTTGTGTTAATTGTTGAAATTATTTTAGCATTTTTAAGTTCTGGGGACACATTATAATGCTGATCTGTATGTCACTCAGGCTTCTGGTGAATAATTTCTGGAGCAACCCTTCTCGACTACCTAGTGGAACTAAAGAAAGATTTTTGACTTTGCTTCAACAAATGTATTCACCTCCTACAGAAGATAAGTTTCTGGAGTATGGAACTTTTCTACTTATGCAGTTAACATCTTTGAGTCCAGATTACAATCGTAAAATATTTCAGAATCCATTATCAGACTGTAAATTTCAGGTAAGTTGTAATAAATTTTACAGTGTTTCTAAAATAACAGATTTTTGGAAAAATTTTCCTAGTGTATGCTCATGATTATGAGCATTTGAATTTCTTTTTGTATGTGAGATCATTTAGACCATGCTCCAGGTATACTCTCCACTCATATATGGTGTGTCGTAGTTATAATGGATAATTTGGGAATAATAATCTTTAAATTTGAAGCACGCAGGAGAATATCCTTGAAAATAATAATAAAAACAATTATTAATACCTCATGCTGAAAAGGAATGTGATGTAACAGGTTATGTACTACTTAGTGTATTTAGATTGCTAGAAACTTTTCAAATGTTTCATGCCCAAAGAAATGTGTTGAAATTTTAGGATATTTCTTCACTGGTTTATCTTACTCTCTTTTTTTTTTTTTTCACAGTTTTACATGAAGAGTTTGTTATTTCAGATTTATAACATTTCATCCTCTTGGAGGCAACGTCATTCTGCAATGACACCCATGTTTGCAGAAACCCTATTGCCAGATAGTACATTAGGAAGTCTTCAGATCGGAGCATCTAGTTATACACACAGCATATCTGGTGGACAGCACCTTCGTGCAACTCAGGCAAACCCACAATTTACAGCTACCATGGATCCTGGTAACTGTTAATGTATATGAAGTGATATAACTAGGAGTGTTAAAAGATTTTACATTTTTCTCATTTCTAGACCAAACACATTGAAGACTTGTAGTATTAACCTGAAAGTTTGAATATCCAGTTTTCAGCTAGTCCTGATACAAAATTTGTTATCTAATGTAAGCTAATACGTTGCATTTTAAATCTATATGGTCCAAAAAACTGGTGCATTTAAGCACTCTTTTTATATGAAAGATAAAGCTATGTGTGCAAGTTTAATTTAAAAAGAAACTAAATGTGACAGTATTTCAGTTTGAAAGAAAAGAAAACACTTTTTGTTTGTCTACCCTTCTTGTAAACGTCTCCTTTGATCCTGCACAAGAGATTTAGTTGTTTTAGTGAATTTAGTTTTAAGTTGTGCTTGCAGAAATAATCCTGTAAAAAGGAAGAATACCTGACTTTTTCTCCAGTTGTCTGATGACTCTGTGGTTAAAGTGTCTTCTTGTCCAGCAGCAGTTGAGTTGAAGAACTCAGTATGGGAATGTCAGAGCATGAGACAGGGAGATCCGTGCATGCATTCCATGAATTAAGTTTTTATACTGCATGGTTTTAGTTAAGATATTAGATTAGAATAGTTATTAGTACTGAAATAAAGTAAAATTTGATTGTAATATCAAATTTGTTTAAATGTTTTCAAGTTTCAATTTGTTTGTTATTGCTGGGATAGGCTAATGGCCATTTTCAGGAGAGCAGAAGTCAACCATCCAATGTCTGGTTGAATTTAGATGTAGAGAGAAATCAGAATGCCTAGAGAAAACCCATTTTTACAGGACAGATGCCAAATAATATATTTGTCCTGTACCTTAGCTGTTAGACATGGCATAATGGTTCATCCTTTGTGCGCATATATTTTCAGTTACTTTGTTCTTCTTGAGAAATAGATTATATGGTGTGGTGTGTTTTGGAGGAGTATTTGAGATTTTGTGTATTGTTGCCATCAGGCTGTTTTGTTTCTCTTTTTTTTTGTAAAATTTAAAAGATAGTTCTGTTAATCTGTTTTCTTTAATGTAAGAAGGTTCCCTGATCTACTTATTTATTATTCAGGGGTAAATATTGGGAGTCTTATGGCTGTTGTTTTCCTGAATTTAATTTTTTTTGAGGTTGTTTTTGGATATATCATAGGTTATTTGGCAGCTGTTTTCTATGAGTGTGTGAGCAAATGTTTTTTATATTTTGAGGGTGATTATGGGTGTGCAATTTGCATGTTTGCCTGCAATTACACTTGTGTAATTTGTACGTTTTCTGATTGAGGCATGTATGTTCTGAATGTATTTATTCCATGTTAATCTGGTGTCAAAGGTAATTCCATGGGATTGTATATTATTGCCCATACTCATTTGTGTATCTCCTGGCATTCTTTTAATTTTCTTGAATGTAATCCTGTGTTTGAGTAGTTTTGTGTTGAAAGTTATAGGATGCCCTTCAGTTAATTAAGTATCACTCTCTGTTTGTTGCACCATTCAAGATTACTTCTAGCGATTTTTGTATACAAGTTGTGGCAATGGTTTCTGGGTATATTCCAGACTGCGATATCATTGGTATTGGGAGTTGTACGTATACGGTAATTTAGGAAGGGAATTTCGTTAACAAATGAAATATATAGGAGAAGCAGAAGGATAGATCCTTATGACACTCTTACTGTGATGTTGAATATTTTATATAGAATATTATTGGCCTTAACTTAGCTCATCAACATGTCGAGAAGTTTGATGTCCATCTGGTTATAGCTCCTGCACTTTATATTTTATGTCATCATAAAATTTCTTGTTTTTTATGAAATTGTAAAGCTTTTTGTAGATAACTTTATAACTTTCTTGATGTTAAATTATTTGAAATGAAATGAAAGTATAATTTATATGCATAAACCTTTTTGGTTGGGCTTCAGTGAAATATAAAATGAAGGTTTTGAGAGGCACAAATCATAAAAATATAGTTTAAATTTTTGTTTTATTTCAATTTTTGTTCTCAATTACATAACATTTAATGTCAGGAGAAAAACCAAAGACTTACAACTGGCTAACACAAAGCTCAGTCGCCACCATGGAACAGTTGGGATCACTGGAAGCAACTAATTCCACAATGGGATCAAGTGGTTCTTCTCTGCTATTTACTGTTGGAAAAAAAACAAAAGTACCTGCTTCTAATCTACAAACAAAGGATGGCAGAAGTTTAAAAACTGTTTCAGATGAAGTTGATAGCACATCAGGTAGGACAACATTTAATTAGTTAGAAAGTAAGGATCATGTTTTGTTTGTTTGATTATTAACTTTATTTTCTGTGAATAATTATTTTGATGGGACAAACCAAAAATATGTCACTTTTTTCACTATTGGAATAACTTTACAAAACTATGAGCCCTAAATTTAAGAATTTTTTTGTTTTTCTTTTGGTGACAAGTTTATATTTGAAAATACAGCAGAAATTTCATTAAATGAAATTCATGAAGTTATTTCCTGAGATAAAAAACAAAATGTTTAAAGTAACATATATTGTTTTCTCAACCTTTGACCCGGCATGGCCAGGTGGTTAAGGCACGACTCCTAATCCGAGGGTTGCTGATTTGAATTCCCATCTCACCAAACATGTTCAGCCTTTTGGCCATGGGGGCATTATAATGTGATTGTCAATCCCACTATTCATTGGTAAAAGAGTAACCCAAGAGTTGGTGGTGGGGGTTGATGACTAGCTGCTTTCCCTCTTGTCTTACACTGTTAAATTAGGGACGGCTAGCACTTGTGTAGCTTTGTGCAAAATTCAAAATAAACAAACCATTCTCAGCTTTTAATTTGTTTTTGTACTTAGAAAAACAAACAAAAAGAGTAAAGTTTCTTTAGTTTTTCTTTCATCTTGTTTTTTTATGTAACAGATTCAAGTTTAGTTTCAGACATTTTACGATTGAAAAGACGCTTTGTAAAAGATCAAGAAAGGAATCAACTTGTGTTTGTTAAAAGGGCTGTAAGGCTCAAGAATATGAGAGATGTAAGTTATTTTTTATTGGCATGTATACTTTTAAGTTAAGTTAACTTGGGTCTACAAAAATACCATGATAATTCAAGTGAAATAAAGCTTCACAAATATCTAATGGAAAATATTACTGATAAAACATAATGGTGTAGAATTAGTTTCTAAGCCTTATTAATAAAAACACTGAAGTGTTTAGGGCCAAGGTGTGGTAAAAATAAGTTTTTAAGCAAATTTCGTGAACCGTTTCAATGATATTTTACAAGTATTTTTTTTATATGTGCAGTTGTATTCTAATGATACAAAAAGGTATTTTAAGAGCATAACAAACTTCAAATCATTTGTCATTTTTATCAACATACTTTGTTTGTACACAGATTAAGTACTTTTGTTCTTTTGTTTTGTTTTCATTCTGATATTCAACCAGGGGATGCTGGCATTTTAGTATCTTGGCATTTGTTTTGTTTTTTTTAGGTAATAATGAAATCCTTGACTTGATATATCTGCATTGCTTACCAATGTGATAGTGAAGCATTATGTTAGGCTAAATTAAAGTAAAAAAAAAGGTTGAAGTTGTAAAAATGGTGTCAGTTACATGTGTTGTTTACCAAAAGAATTTTTATAAATAAAATCATATTTAGTCCCAGCTAGATTTAACCTTCTCCCTCTTTCTGTGACTGACTTTTTAATTCCAAAGTAACAATGAGTTACCATACTATGACTTTTTAACTGTTTTTTACACTTTCACAAAAGTTAGCAAGCTTTCAGTGAAAATTATTAATCATTTCTTGTGCACAGAAAATCATTTTTTTAATTAATTATTCTTACTAAAAAATTGTTTGTAAATACCTTGAGTCAGAATTTTGGTTAATCCCCGTGTAAAGTGGTTTGCATGTTAAGATGCTTGACTGCCATATTTTGTTTCTGTAATCTCTTAAAATCTTCGAAATAAATTTCAAATGTTTTTGTTGTTGTTAAATTTTCTCTATTTCAACTTTGTACTATATATGTAAAAACAGCTTGTTTGGGTCATTGTCAGGTTCACTACATCTTGACATCACTGATTAACTCATTCAAAATTTCCTAAGTTACCTTTTTATCTTTCTAGAATGACTTCGAATTTTAACAGTAAACCATAAATGTTTATCCTAAATAACATAAGGTTCATAATAGTATATATATGTCTGCTTATTCTTTTCTTTTTTTTTAAATTGCTGTGTGACCTGTCTAACTATTAATCCAGCCACGAGCTGTAAATCACTTGGCACATGCGTATCACATATTTCCATGTCAAATTATGTGAAGCACAACCTCTTTGTGAAGACGTTTTATTTATTTATTTACATTATCTTAACTCATCTAACCTAATGAGTTTCTGATTTTTGATTTATTTACTTTTATAATATTAAATCAAGAACATACATGAAAAACACTAAATTTATCACTTGCCTGAGATCTTGTTTTATTTGTTGGTTGCTAAGGAAACTTAACCTACTTTTTATATTAATGATACTAGTACACTATATAGTTCTTGTTTACTTAAATAATGCACCTAATGACAAAGGATAAAAACATACACAAAGTAATTTCTTTACCTCTAATTATGGCATAAGAGCCTTTAAGTCTCATCTTAAACCTGTTAATATGACCATATCAAGAGAAACTTTCAAATTGCAAATGAAATAAATAGTACTCTCTACAGAAAGCAATGTAATTTATCATTTCATAGATTTAAACTTTATATTTATATTGGTTATAAAGTAATATAGTATAAAGTATCATAATGCATGAACGACAATTTGTAAAAGAAGAGGATGTAGCAGGTATATGTGTGTGACAAGTGAATCTAATTTTATAGTTTATGACTCCCTAAATAAATAAGTGTGAAGGCTATATAAAATTATACATTGCCTTTGTAGTGTATATTCTATTTAGTAATAAGTAATTTATGTTAGATTTCTTACTAATCAGAAGAGGAAAACCTGGAGAACAAATGTTGTAATTTTTTTATAAGGGAAGATTGAAGATTTTTGTCAATATTTCTTTATAAAATTGAGATCTTAACCTTGTATTAAAATTTGGTTTATTAAGTAATTTGCCTGCAGACTTACACGCTAAAATCCGGGTTTTGATACCCATGTTGGGCAGAGCACAGATAGCCCATTGTGTTGCTTTGTGCTTAATTCAAAACAACAACAAATTAAGTAATTTTTTATAAATTGAGATGTGTGTGTATGTGTGTGTGAAGGTATGATGTATATTCTTGGGTTCCTGTTTGTCAGGTTTTATTGTCTATTTAGGATCTGCTGAAAGAGCAGAGGTCTAGAAGAGAAGCTCAAGTCACCTTGTACCGTCAGTATCGAACTGGGGACTTTCCATACATAGAAATAAACTATTCTTCTGTCATTGCTCCACTTCAAGCTTTAGCACAGGTTTATTGAATTATTTTTTGTTATAAATATATATGTAAAGAATTAGAATTTTTTATGACTCTCATTAGATAAGGACCAAAAACTTTCTGATGAATAATTTCTGCTTCAGTGTAAAATAGTGCTTATTCAAGCACTACAGTGTCTCGCATTAATCATAACCCAAAAACACACAAAAGCAAATAAGCCATCAGAAAGTAAAAGGATAACTGTTTTTGTTTGTTCAATTTTCTCACTGCCATTTTATTTATTATATAACAAAAAAGAAAAAAAAACAGCATAAAATAAAATTAAAAGTATTTTATTAGGGACAGCTGGGAATGAAGCTTTCCTGAAATGTTCTTTTACCTTCCCTGTCCTGCTTCCAGAGAGCAAAATGCTTACTGTTAAATCTGTTCTCTTCTCAAATAGTATGATGTATGTGTTCACAATAAGTGATGTGTAATCCCCTCAAGTTTTTATTAAGTCCCATTACCAGGAATAGACTGGGACTGCACCTGTATTATTATTAATTTGAAATTTTTTTGAGGAAAACTAAAATGTTAAATTGCCAGAAAACTTTTAGATCTAAAATTGTGGAAAAACTTATTTCGTGTTCAGAATTATGTAGGTGTCTTAAAGCCCTGACAGTGAAATGTAAGATGTTTGTAGATATTGCAAAGGAACATAATATTCAGTATTAGATTGGAATTCATTTAATAAAAATAAGTTTGTAGTTTTCATACTGTAAAACCAGTTGTTATGCAATATTACAATATTAAACTAAATAATATTTAAAAATTGTGTCACATCAAAGTAAGAATAGAAAAACATACACAAGAATTAAGTGGGGTAAAGACAACAAAGAAAAAGATGTTTTTATCCCCAGTTTAATCCTTTCTTGAGTTTATATTTATGACAATTTATCTGTTTATTTGAGCTAGTTTAATTTTAATAACTATATAGATAATTCTTGGTTATTGTGCAAGAACTTTCAAAATAAAATAAATTTACTACTTTACTGCATTCCATTAGATATTTATCACATAATGGATTGTTTTACCTTAATCATGTGTAGTATATTTGTTTCATGTGGTACTAGGTTTTAAAATTATTGTTTGTATTCAATCTTCAATTTTATATTGTTGACCATTGTGAATGAAAGTAAATTTATGACTTTTTGTACAAACTCTGAATTTTGACCAGTACTAATGAGGCCTTTCAGCTGGTATCAGGACTTTTCATGTAGTCTGTGATATAACATGATAGTAATTGTCATCACATAACGATAGTCATTTTTTTATTCAAGACATTCAACCTCATACTGAGAGTTTGGGATTGAACACAACTAATGGTGTTCAGAAAAAACCTTTTTTCTATTCACCCCTCACGAATGAGTAAGGATTTAGACTTTTACAAGAATAACAAAGATTTGATCAGTCTGTAATTCTTATACTTCCTTTATGCAATTTTTTGTGCAAGCAAAAAGCAGAAGCAACCAAAGATTATAAACATAATCGTGGCTGGGGAGTAACACAAAGTGAGATTTATAGATTCTACACCCAGAATTTCGTTGTGGGAAAGAAACAGAAGTACCCTAAGAAATACCCAGTTTCACTACCTGGATGCTAAATATTGTTATCCAGGTAGTGCCTGAGCTGTTAACCAAAAACGAGAAATAAAACATAAAAATGATTAGTACATTACGTATAAAAAAAAATTAGATATAATATGGAGACTGGTGGGTGTGTCAGGTTTTGGATGTTGCCATTAACATTGAATATTGTTGTATTAGTGTGTTTCTTGTATCAGCTAACTAATAATATTGTTGGATGTTGCCATTAACATTGAATATTGTTGTATTAGTGTGTTTCTTATACTAGCTAACTAATAATATTGTTGGATGTTGCCATTAACATTGAATATTGTTGTATTAGTGTGTTTCTTATACTAGCTAACTAATAATATTGTTGGATGTTGCCATTAACATTGAATATTGTTGTATTAGTGTGTTTTTTGTACTAGCTAACTGATAATATTGTTGGATGTTGCCATTAACATTGAATATTGTTGTATTAGTGTGTTTCTTGTACTAGCTAACTGATAATATTGTTGGATGTTGCCATTAGCATTGAATATTGTTGTATTAGTGTGTTTCTTGTACTAGCTAACTGATAATATTGTTGGATGTTGCCATTAGCATTGAATATTGTTGTATTAGTGTGTTTCTTGTACTAGCTAACTAATAATATTGTTGGATGTTGCTATTAACATTGAATATTGTTGTATTAGTGTGTTTCTTGTACTAGCTAACTGATAATATTGTTGCACGTTGCCATTAACATTGAATATTGTTGTATTAGTGTGTTTTTTGTACTAGCTAACTGATAATATTGTTGGATGTTGCCATTAGCATTGAATATTGTTGTATTAATGTGTTTCTTGTACTAGCTAACTGATAATATTGTTGGATGTTGCCATTAGCATTGAATATTGTTGTATTAGTGTGTTTCTTGTACTAGCTAACTGATAATATTGTTGGATGTTGCCATTAGCATTGAATATTGTTGTATTAGTGTGTTTCTTGTACTAGCTAACTAATAATATTGTTGGATGTTGCCATTAACATTGAATATTGTTGTATTAGTGTGTTTCTTGTACTAGCTAACTGATAATATTGTTGGATGTTGCCATTAGCATTGAATATTGTTGTATTAGTGTGTTTCTTGTACTAGCTAACTGATAATATTGTTGGATGTTGCCATTAGCATTGAATATTGTTGTATTAGTGTGTTTCTTGTACTAGCTAACTAATAATATTGTTGGATGTTGCTATTAACATTGAATATTGTTGTATTAGTGTGTTTCTTGTACTAGCTAACTGATAATATTGTTGCACGTTGCCATTAACATTGAATATTGTTGTATTAGTGTGTTTTTTGTACTAGCTAACTGATAATATTGTTGGATGTTGCCATTAACATTGAATATTGTTGTATTAGTGTGTTTCTTGTACTAGCTAACTGATAATATTGTTGGATGTTGCTATTAACATTGAATATTGTTGTATTAGTATGTTTCTTGTACTAGCTAACTGATAATATTGTTGGATGTTGCCATTAGCATTGAATATTGTTGTATTAGTGTGTTTCTTGTACTAGCTAACTAATAATATTGTTGGATGTTGCTATTAACATTGAATATTGTTGTATTAGTGTGTTTTTTGTACTAGCTAACTGATAATATTGTTGGATGTTGCCATTAACATTGAATATTGTTGTATTAGTGTGTTTCTTGTACTAGCTAACTGATAATATTGTTGGATGTTGCTATTAACATTGAATATTGTTGTATTAGTATGTTTCTTGTACTAGCTAACTGATAATATTGTTGGATGTTGCCATTAGCATTGAATATTGTTGTATTAGTGTGTTTCTTGTACTAGCTAACTAATAATATTGTTGGATGTTGCCATTAACATTGAATATTGTTGTATTAGTGTGTTTCTTGTACTAGCTAACTGATAATATTTTTTGGCTAATATTTTAATTCTTTCTTTGAAGCTAAGTAAGATATTTAGTGAATCTAGGTAAACCTCACTGCTGAATGAATTGGTAATGAACAGAATATGTAAGGTGTGATATTTATGTGGTTTTTATTTCTGTCTCTGAGAATTAATTCCTCGAGTGGAATAGCAAGAAGTTTGTGGACTCACAGTGCTAAATTCCAGGGCTCATTTCTCTGTGGTGGATGCAGTGTGTGCCCCAATATAGCTTTTCCCTAATAAAACCAAACAAAGATACAGTAGTTTTGAATGTGTATAGTAGATGTGAATGTATCAAAGTATCACTTATAACAATAGGCTTATTAACTTTGTCACTCTGTCAAAAACACTTTCACTCTCCTTTTTTAGTAATACTCACCAATATACATTGTCACTTAGTGACAAAACTATTACTTGGTTGTTTTTAGGCCAACTATTGAATGTTTAGTATTCGTGCTGATTATGTTAGAAAGTTTTGCTTTTATTCTTTATTTTTGATAACTTCAGTGATGTTATGGCAACATAACTTAATTCAGAAGTTTTATGACATTGAGTTGCAGCCAGAAACAAAATTTGCCAAGTAGTATTTCAGCTAAGCCTTACATTATATTTATCTATTAAATTAAAGTACAAATAGGTCTACTATTACTAATATTATAATCAGCATTTAAAAAAGTTTTAAGTGGTGAATAAACATTAATTAATAAGCATTCAGTTGGAATTTAACAGATATGTTGACCACTTGGTCTTAAAACATAAAGAAAAATAAATGTTTATTACTACTAAATATCTTTCATCCTTTGTACACTTGACAATTTATCAGAATATATGAATTGTGTTTTCTTCTTCCTGAACTAGAATTCAGTGTAAAAGGCTTAAGAGAGCTTATTAGTCTCTTACAGAGTGCACACATACTTCCGTTCACGATAAAAATTCATATTTCTGCATACTTTCTAATAATGATTTGGTGATTAAATAATTGCTTCAAGACTAATGAAATAAATAAAGAGTAGGTGCATTTTGGAGGTACAAACAACTTCCTTTTAGTCAAATTCTATAATTTTTACAAATTATTCAAGGATGGTTCCTCTCATTTTAACAGGCTTTTGTACTAGTTTGTATATTAAAATAATAAAAATGTGTAGTGCATTTTTAATTTTTATTCAAGTCTCCTATTTCAACTTTTGTAGAAAGATCAAAATGTTGCCAAAACTTTGATGTCATCCATAGCAAAAGCATTGTGTCGATCAGAAGAGCAGAATAATCCCCACGATTACGTTGTTTTTTGTAATGAGCTGAAACAGGTCTTTAACAATATTCTTCAACAGACAGTTCAGTTTTTTCCACCCTTTATTGGATTTGTGGAAGTAAGTTATATTTTGTTTTAAACCTTACAAATAACGTTTAATGATTGGTATGTCTCAGTTAAGTACAAAGAAATGGCATATGGTGAATATGTGAGAGCATAGGTTGCTTTTTTTTTCCTGTAAATAGTGAGAATTTCATTAAATATATTCTTAAAACTTCAGTTAAAGTTTCCAGAACAGATTTAAAATGTTCAAATAGAGTGTATAAATGGCTGTTTAAATAATATTTTTGAAACTTAAAAAAATATACTTGTTTTATTTTAGCGTAATACTTCATGTAAAGTACCATAGATATTTATAAACCCAAGAAATCTGAACTCTCTTCTAAAATGTTTATTTGAAATATTTTATATGTATTGTAACATTTTCTTTTATCTCTTGGAAGAAAATATCCCAATTAAAATCAGTGCAATAAGATTTTTAAGAAGTGTTAGTTTGTAAATTTTCTTTTAAAATTATGTATCCAATAAGTAATGCTATTCTGAAAAGATAATTTTGATCAAATCTTAAAAAAGTACTTTTGGACTCTAAAGTTTTTATTCTTTTTCTTGCTATATATATATAAATAGAAAACAAATGTATTTCTAAAGTCTTGAAATTGTGACAATATATATATTTTAATCATTGTGGATAAACAAACTCAGGTTTGGTTTGTGTAATTGTTACTGCCTGTAATGTGTGATAGAATGATGAAGAAATCGTAAAATTTATTTTATGTGGAGTTGTATGTACTTACATTTAAATTACTGTTTTTTTTTTTAAAAGAATTAGTTATATTTTTCCAATAATTTGCTTGTCAAAATTGAAATATTTGTGGGTTTAAGAATATACAAATTACACATCTTTAAATTCATGTCATGTTTGTCTGAAACTGTATATGATATCACTTTACACTGATTCACAGATTAAGAGAAGCATTAACAAACCGTTTTAGTTTTATAAAGTTTAGATGTTTTTATTCATATTATTACTGTGAAGATGTTTCTTTTTTGTCTTTGCTTACTAGGAATTTTAAAATTAGCCTTTGTCATTATTAGATGATAAGTTGAGCTTTGTCTTTCTAATTTCAGGACTTTTTTATTTATTAAGTTGTTTCAATAACAATTATCTTCTGCATCCTCCAGAAGAATAAAATATCTTTTTCTTGTTAGGCTTAGTATATAAACATTTTATAGTTGATAGTTTTACACCATAGCTGATTAAAAGAAAATAATTTCAGTGACATTGGTGTATCTTAATATAGTTGTCTGTTTTGGAGATAAAGACAAAGTTTTTGTTTTTTCCATAGGAAGTTTCTTACTACAATGTTCAACATCTGCCATTAGAACCTGAAGAGGTCAGTAAAGTTTCCCAAGCAAGTGGACAACAGAATCTTGGTAAGGTATTATCTACTGTGCATTCCTTTTCAAGCTTTATCAAAAATCCTAAATGTCATAATTTTTAGTATTTTGTACATAAACTATTCCTGTCATGGGTTTTATTGTAATAATCAGAAACACTAGTAATATTCAGTATAATAAATACAGTGATGGTTGCATTAGGATACACATGATAACATACAATGACAGTCTTGGTACCCAAGTCAAAATTATCCCAGCTATTTTTTTATTTTATGTAAAAGTTAAAAAAAAATCATGGATGTGGGTCTATTTCAACAGCAGTGAAAGATTAAGAAACTGTAACTGTAACTTCAATGTACAAATTGTAACATAAGTTCTCTATGATGTCTTGTACCTTGCTTAAACTGGTATACTAGTGATGTCTAATAAAAAAAACAACATATTTCAAAAGATTTGTTTCTTATCTAATGCTACTGTCCCATTATTAACTGTAGCTGTATACTGTTTCCTCATGTTACCATGAAAAAGAATGTTTCCAGGTCAAACAGATTACTATTGGAATATTTTAGTTATGTACCTTTTAAATTTTATTATTTGTTCCTTTGTTTCTTATAATGATGAAGTAAAGATTCTCTATCACTGATAATTTCTAGAATGTAATTTATTTGTGTGCTTTCTTACTTGTTTCAGGTATTTTGTTGTTGGAAGATTTGTTGATAAAATCAACCACAGAAGAAACAAAACATCAAAACAAAAAGTCACGTAGAGAGGATCGAAGTAATAGTCCGACTACGTTGTTATGGATAAAGCTTGCCGAGTGAGATTGTTTTTATCTTGTTACTTAAGGGTTAGAAGTGATCATTGTTATAACATTTTATACTTTTCTTCAAAATACCAGTTAAAGAACTCACTTATTATATTGATTCCAAATAACTAATCTTATTATACTTCAGATAAATAAAGAATTTGTTGATAATTTATGATAGCAAAAATTTAGTAATACTTTTCCACGTGATGAGTTACAAATGTAACTTTTTTAAATAAAAATGTTACTAAAGTGAACTAAATTATTATTAAGCCCTTACAATTTTAAATTTATATATATTGAAGGTGCAGATCCAAATTATTATTACTGTATTCAGGAATTAATTGAAGTTAATGTTTATATCACAGATAAATGTTAATAACTAATATTTTATGTATAAATAAAGTTGAAGTCTTATGAAATAATTGAGGGAATGACTTCAGTTTATATTTGAATGAAATATTGCTACAGATTGTACAAATCTCTAAACAACTATGATGTAGTTAGAGGCATCTTCAGTAACTCTGTAAATACACAGACAGAAAGCATCCAAGCTCTTGAGTTTGAGGCAAGAGGTGATTATACTAAAGCCTTACAACTTTATATTCAGGTAAGGTATCTGTCAACTACCACTTGTTTTCTGTAATTAGACATTTTAACATAGTATTGTTGATGTGATACTGAAATAAGGAATATTATGGTGCTCTTGAGAAAAACTTTAAGTTTAAAGCAAAAAAATAAATTATTTCAGAAATTATTAAAGATTTTTGCTTGTCTGACATATTATTATAGTCAGGCATATCACAACATTAATTATTCATTTTTATTATTACATGTGTCTTCAGATATATTTTTATATATAATGAGTTTTTTATTTGCTATCAATTAGAAATAAAAGTTACTGTAATAATGAACTGTTTAGTTTGTTGAGAGATTGAATAGATTTGCTGTTTGTGAATAAAGTCATAAACAAAAGTTTGTCTTTAGTTGATAATGTTAAATATGATATTTAGATATTTGAATATGTGCATATATGAATTTGCACAGCAAACTTACTTTTCAAACAGTAGTACATGTATGTAGTCAGCTATGTATGTGTTGAGAATGTAAAATCTTTATGTAGAATTTCTCGGTGAATCTTTGTACCTTATTTAGTTGTATGAGACAACTGTGTGGCCTGACAAAGAGCCAGAACAAGCAGAAATAGATCTTTGGGATAATGCCATATTTAAGGTAAAAAATTAATATTTCTTACCTTTGACTATAAATTTTTTAAATTTGTTTTTTAACATAGAAAAACAGTTGGAGTTAACAATAGTTTTCGTAGTGCTTTAAATGGAATATTACCCTTAAATTTTCAGCATTTTAATACATTTAAAATACAATGCAACTGAACTTTCTTATCATCTTGAATTAGTGTTTGTTGTAAAATTAAAATATGAGATAGCTTCATATGCTTTCTATATTGAGTTATTTCAACCAAGTGCATAGTAGCTAGCCTGGAATAATTGCAGTATACTTAGTATATTAATTAGTATGGGTTATGGCAAATTATCATACATGAAAGACTGAGAAACAATTGTTCTTCACAGAATTTTCTGATTGATTTGTCACATATACAACAATATTAAATCTTACATTTTATGGTGTAGTGTTATGATTCTCTCACTCAATGGGATGCCCTAGAAAAAGCAGTTGTGTGCCGTTTCACTGATGGACAAAATCCAAACTTAGACCGTATTTGGGAGGATTCTTACTATCAGGTAGTAACCTTATAATGATGTATAGAATATTTATACTATATTTGAATGAAATATTGTTATAGATTGTACAAATCTCTTGAAAACTATTATGTAGTTAGAGGCATCTCTAGTAACTCTGTAAATACACAGACAATTAGGTATTTTGAGAATACCCAAATTAATTTTAATTAATTTTCTTTGTTATTACTACAAAGCATAAAAGCTGAAAGCTAAAAAGCTCCTAACTCCTTTAAATGGCAGTCTACAAATTGTTACAGTAATGTAAGGCCAGATATTGTAGACATAATTTACTCAAACTACAAATCCATATTATGCAACATACTAAAAATTTACCAATATTTGATTGGTAAACATTATATCATAATACTATTTAACTATCTACAAATAGTAGATACTCATTTCCATCATTAAAAAGAAAAAAAGTAGTTACAGTTAGAAACACATCAGTTAAACAAATTGAATTAATAAGAATTTCTGGTTACAGTATGGTTACAAATTATTTTAGAAATGAGTTTTTATGCACAAGACAGCTGTTTAAAACAAAAGTTATATCAGTTTTAATTTGTTTAGTTAAAACCACCAAGTTTCTAGTAATACTATTTTAAAACAAGTATATGATGTCCAGTTGATTATAGTATTATGAATCAGGTCTGTAATAGGAATCTCAAGGATTGCACAAAACCCTAATAGAATGTTCAGCACCTTAAATGGCAAATATTCATTTCAAACAACATTTTAAAACCTTTACTATTGACTGCTAAGGCTGTATGCTTATAAAAGTGAGTTTTAGACTTACAAGGAAAAGAAACTCTGCTCACAATCGATGTTTTTACTTATTATTATTCATTTGTCAGTCTACAACATAAAACAGCTTGGTATATTGTACCCACACCTTTTGTAAAATACCAAATAAGATACTGTGAAGGTTGTAGTGGTGTAGAAAAGCTGCTTTGTTTCTTCTATATTTTATGTAAGCTAACAAGTATTATAATTCCACTGTAAACAATGTTATAATTACTCCTTTAAGTTAGCTTTTGTACAAGTATTTGATTTTCTTAAGTACAGGGTGAAAAAGGAATAACTAACTAGTAATAGATGAACACTAGACGACTGTATTATGTAGATACTCCATGTTTTCTATACTATATATTCATTATCTTCAGGAACCCTGTATTATGTATGAAGTGAAGGACTAAAAAAGAAAATCAATACCCCTAATTTTTAATTTTATAACACACATTTGTAGAATAACTCCTTTAAAGTATGCGGAAGTTGTTTTAAAGTAATGTTTTAGATGTATATGTTTCAATTGTTTGAAAAGGGTACTTTTTTTAGTTTTGGCATATCTTTCTCCATTATTGTGCATTATAATAGTTACACACAAACTATAAATGCTCGCTACGTTCTCAAACAAATTTCAATGACAGTTGTAGCTTAACATTTTACATCTTGTATTAATGAGATCAAATAATTAATAGCTACAGTGAAACCATCGTGAACCGTATTAGCTAGCTTCTAGCTTTGTTTATTACATCACAGCATATAAAGTTAGTTTTCATATCAAGTAATGCTTTGCCCACAGTTGACCATAAAAAAGCCAGCAAAAAATTAAATAAAAAATTGGGAATTTTTAAACCAGTAATTAGGGATTATAAAAATAATAATAAGGAAACAGTGCTGGAGAGATTGTAGATATTATTTACATAAACTAAAAATCCTTATTTTAAATAACATGGAGCCAAAATAGGAATTTGTTATTCATTGCTCTCTTTTTGTGACTAAACCATAACTCACTTTTAATTGGCCAGGAAGATAGCAGCAGCTTTTAACCAGAGTTAACTACTATTAAAATATAACACTCATGGTTATCAAGGCTTAGTTACTGTTAAAATATTAAACCTATAATTATCAAGGCTTGCATAGAGATTTTGTATTATGAATCCCAGCACTAAGAATTAAAGAAAGTTGAAGTTACATTGATTGAACTTAAGGGTATTCCACGATAATCATTATAGGATCTGATGTTTGTTTTCCCTAGATTCGTAGGTAACTCTTCAGTGAATGTAGTTTTTTTGTGTGTTAAATTTATGTAAAATTCTTGAACTCTTTTGTTTCATCAAGGATAACTTGTTTCAAATAAACCTTTGGTTTTGAATTTAGTGAGATTCAATAGAAGGTTTCTAAAATGCACAAATTCAAGGCTTAAGTTATTTTTAGCTGTCATTTCTATAATTAAAATATTCTCAGCTCTTGTATATGGTATAAAGTTTAAGGTTTTTATAAATTTAGTGAGAAGTCTTAATTTGAACAGATAAAATATGTACAATTTTTTAACCTATTTTACACCTACTCAACAATTGTACTAGGAACATTATCTGCCATATATGATACGATCAAAACTAAAGAAACTTCTAGAAGAAGGACAAGATCAGTCTCTTTTGTCATTTTTTGATCATTCGATGCAAGATCCTGATAAAAAGGAATACATTGAGGTAATAATATTTGCATATTATCCTTAACCTGTCACATTTAGAAGTAGATTCATAAGATTTTCTGTGTATAAAAGAGAGTTCACTGTGGCTTAGTTATAAACGTAAAGTTATCCAGAAAACAAAGATGAAGTGATAATTGTGAGCTACAAGAAAATATTGTAACTGAAACATTAAAGGACTTCCTTAAGACAATGAGCATGGCTATTTAGTTTTAAAGATTTTATACCAGAGTGATGTATCAACAGTTAGCTTGGAAAGTTGTTTGAAAGATGTTTCTTCATGCTAGGAATCTGATGTTAAAATATTATTTCAAAATTTTAAGATTTTTTATCATATAAAAAAATGTAACAATGTACTTAAGCGCAAGGTATTGTCTTTACAAATTAGATAAATATAGCTTATTCTTAGCTTGCAAAGGTGTCTTTTAGAAGCTTTTACATTAACTTTAGAAAAGTAATATAGGATAGAATGTATTCAGCTTGTAATGTTGTCCTTTACAAGTGTGATATTTTGGAATTATTTTCACATTATCTTCAACAATTTGACATATTAAATGTTAAGTAATTCTCTTATTAAAGTGAAGTACATTTAAAACTTAATGTAGGAAACAGTACTTTTGTTTGCATTTATAAAATCGTCTGTTTTATTTATTTTAATGGTTGTTTGAATATTGAAAAATAAGAAACAGGATTTAAGTCTGGTCAACAAGATTTTGTTCAAGACCATTTGCTTAAATATATTTTAATCACTTATTAAATTAATTGAATATTGTAGGCTATCTATATAGGCTAGCATATATGTAAATGCAGTATTCATTTTGTTGTCAGGTATTGCATTAGTTTTGAAGATAGTTCTGCATAGGATATATTATTAATGTCTGAAGAAAACTGCGAGGTTAACACTTGTATTAATCAATGTGGATAAATGTTCCTTGTTTAAATATAGTTTATTATCCAACTATTATTGGATAGTTTATTTTAGTTTTTGCTTGATACTTTATTATATTTGAAGTACCTTTCTCGTTTTCAGGAGCATTTTACAGAAGAACTGGCCTTATTGTATGTTATACAAGAAGACTTTGATCGTGCCCAATTCTATAGTACTTCCTGCCTTCAAAACTTTCTTCAAGTATGTTCCCAAGTCTTTCATAATAGAAATGTGTTTGACCATAGAAAAGATTAGATCAGTGTTTTCTAACTGGTACGTTGTCAGAGAGGAACAAATGTGCTAGAAAATGTTGCTTGTGGGAAAAAATAAATAAAAGAAAAATATTGTTCTTGAAGTAGTTTTGTGGAAGGAAACAAAGTGTATTTGTCTTGTTGCTATTTTGGTTGTACAGATGTATGATGTATTGTGTTACACACTGATGACTGTAGCTCATTTGGTGATAAGAATGGGGTGTTGGGCTGAGATTTTGTAAAATGCTAGGGAGGGTGTTGCATTCTTATAAGAGTCGCTGTTTCTTTGGCAAAAAAGGGTTGGGAAACATTGATTTAGGTGATAGATAAGAAGAGGTAACAAACAGTTATGAGTTTGAATGTATGTTATGTAACTCATGAATTAATACAAAAGAAGAACAGAGATTTGTTGGCTAAGAAAGATGCTTAGGTTGTGAGATCCCTGTCTACTGTGTGTGTGTGTCACTACATAAGTTTGAGAACTCTTCATAATGTATAGTTCGACTGAAAAAGTTCAGTTATTAATTCTCTGATGTAATGATATGTTAATTTGTTTATCTTTGACTCATGCAGTTGTTTGAATACGTGAGAATTAAAGTAACAAAATAATATAGTATGTATCTGTATATATATGTTTGTGTGTGTGTGTGTCTGTTTGTGTGAATACATAAAATACTTTTCACTTATTCATTGACTTGAAATTCTCTCAGTGTATTAAATTTAGTATTTTAGTATTAATTTTCAAAAGACAGCAGAAGCTTAGTGTAGAAATGTCACCTATTTTAACTGTGCAGTTAGTTGCCTACATTTATTGGTATCATACAAAGGTTAACCATTTCGGCACGATTAGCGACTGCAGTCGACTCGAATGCTCAGCGTTGCAGGCAACTTCCCATTATTACTGTTATTCTTATGTATTGAATTTAACATATATAGTATTAGGTAGAATCACTGAACATTTCAGGAACTGTTGTTGAGTTATTGCCGAGATATCGTGCTTTTAGTACTGATACTGTAATTAGTTGAAGTATCAAAAATGGTTTTTCAGCATCGTGTCAAACGTTAAAAATTTGTTATTCGGTGCTGAAAGGGTTAAATGATTAAGAATGATTCACATAATTGTATTACATCATTATGAAAACGTATAGCTCCTACAATCATTGTTCTAAACGTGTCTGCATGTTGTTTTACTTGCAAGTCTGAAACATTAAATTCATTTTAAATGTTTGATTTATAAACCAGAGGATATGTACACCATGTTTAGACCAGTCATGGTTTTATGTAAACAAACTATCATAATATGGAAATAAATATATTTGTATGAATGATAAGTTAATATATAATTATTCAGTTAGTTTTACAAAATGGGGAATTGTTTCAGCTGTCCACTTAAATATCTGGAAAATTCTGGGTTATTAAATCAAATGATTCATGTCTTAAACATTTTTTTTTTTAGGACTGGTCATCTTTAAGCATCATGACACCTGGTGTCAGAGAAAACAAACTTCATACCTTACAAAAGCTTGTGGAGTTAAAACAATTTTTAGACTTCATGGCTGAAGAGAGTAAGGAGTGATGCTAATTCTTTCATTAGTGATAAAAAAAACTGATTTGTTTAAATTTTGAGTACCAAGTAATTGCAAAACAACTTTCTGACATAAGGAAACCTTCATTAGGTCTGTAGCTTAATGCCATTTATTAGGGGAGTTGTTGCAAAAAAAAAATAAGCCATAAATATAATTAATACCAAAAATCAACAAAATGTTTAAGCTGTGTAAGACTACCAAAGTTTGTGAACTTACTAAAATATCTGTGTCTCTTTTTGGCCAAGAGACAAATTTGTTACTCTTTTGTTGTTAAAAATATAAAGATTATATTCTTGAACATTTTGTTAGTGGTTAATCTCAATTATGGACTATAATTAAGAAACTTATTTTTTATTTTGATATTTTTTAATGTTCTTTTATTATAAATGATAACATCTGGTGCATGTACGATAAAAAATACAATGGTTTAAGATTTTGTTATCATGGTTAATAAGTGATTTATTGATATGAATAGTTATTAATTGGTAATATTTTTACATAACTCAGTTACTAATTGCTAATTTTTATTTTGCATAATGACTTCAAACTTCATGTAACTCTGGTTCATTATCCACTTCACTTGGAATATGAATCAGCTAAGTGTTTATTTTCAAGAGGTGTATCCATATTTCACTAATTTCAGTGTGATGTCTATTATTTGTATGTAGAAGATTCTTTTATTTTTTTCCATGTGTTGTTCATATCCTATTTAAAAATAAAAGTTTACTGGTTAATAATAACAACAAAAGTTAATATTCTATCACCCAAACCTCATTGTATGTTCTTAGTATTGGGACAGATAAACTGGTAAGTTTTAATGTGTGTGACATATTTAGTTATGCTTATTTCCAGTAACAGGGCTCGTTGCTCGATATATGTTAAGTACAGTTTTCTTATTTTCACTTTTAAGGGATAAGTTGTGTTTACTTGATCCGACTGCACCAAGACTTCTTTCTGACATGAGTTATTTTACTGCAGTCTTTGATGTTTATTCCTTTATTTTTAATTATTACATCACTTTTTAAAGTCTTAACTTCATTTCTGAGGCAAACTAAGAGAATATCACGTTTTATTTTTAAAACAAACTTTTCTACATCCAACTTTATTAAAACTAACCTTTTTATGTGTTTTCTGTTTTTTGCCTTTTTGATTTATTATTTTCTATACATGCTTAATGAATTATTTTATGTGACTGTTTTTCACCAAAACTCAGCCTCTTCCAAGATTTTTTACCTTTCTTACCTCCATATTTTATTGTTTCTTTTCCCATGGTATTGTTTCAATGACCTGTTTAATGAACATAATTTGGCCTAGCATGTTAAGGTGTGCACTTCATAATCTGAGGTTTGCGGGTTTGCACCCAAATCGCGCCAAACATGCGCGCCCTCCCAGCCGTGGGGGTGTTATAATGTGATGGTCAATCCCACTTTTCGTTGGTAAAAGAGTAGCCCAAGAGTTGACGGTGGGTGGTGATGACTAGATGCCTTCCCTCTAGTCTTACACTGCTAAATTAGGGACAGCTAGCACAGATAGCCCTCGAGTAGCTTTGTGTGAAATTCTAAAATGAACAAATAAAGGAACTGTTCTAGAATAAGCTTTTCAAGTCTGATCTATATATTCTTATTATCCCAGACAAGTGAAACAGAAGTGTTTTGGTCTCATCTCACTCTCTATAGAAACCATAAACTTTGTTTTTGTTTTAATTTTGTTATTCTTGCATTGACATGACTTTGAAAAGGAAAGAGGGTTTTATAAAAGTAATTGAAGTTATTCTTGACCAAAAATGTTTTTCTTCGTGTTCCAACCTCATCATGAATTTCATCATTCCGTTTGAGGCCTTTAGTTTAATAATAGGACTAATAAAATGGGAGAGACTTATGGTACCAAAAAGAATATTTGAAGGTGTTTTTTAACCCTTTTCTGATTCTGAATTTACAATTGACTAATTAAGTGGAAGATACACAGAAAATTTTAAATTAAATATGATTTTTAATCACTTCTGTTCCCTTACTTTATATGTTTTCTGTAGAGTGATTGACTTATATCTGTTATTGAAACTAGTTATTTTTTATGTGCTGTTAACTCTGCCAGGACCTTGTTTTGAATTATTCTTGTTCAAAACTGTTGACTTTATTTAATTGTTTACTGTTATTGTTCAAATATATCTTTCTGTCTTCTTTGTGGTATTCACATTCAGCTTGTTAACAGTTGTAGTTCACTGGCTTCCTTTATCATATAATATTTTATAATGTCACAGTTTTTGAGATATATTCAAGATATTGAAAAAACAACTACATCTTAACAGATACGTCTATTTAGAAAGCAACTGGTGTGATTTTCCTTTTTTGCTGGTGCACTTTTATTTTATCATTTAATTCTAATAACATATTTGATTTATTATTTATTGTGTAGAGGTGCAAACTAACCCTGTTTCTCTTAATTACTTTTTGGTATTTTCTTTCACGTGTGATGCATATTTTATGGTATTTGTACTCCTTAGACATCTGGAGGAACAAGCAACATCTGGATTTGATAGCTCCATTAGAATTATTTTTTGGTATCTTTTCTGCTTCAACAGATTTAAAAAATGTGGATCTTTTTTAAGATTTAGAGAAGACGTGTAGTTGCCACATATGTTTTTTCTCTTTTGAACCCTAGTCCTTGAATTTACCTTTTACATTATGAAATACTTGTAGAGTGACACAGTAAAATTTGCAAGTTACTTCACCTGGTAAGTTAGTTTGTTGCACTTTGTCGTAGGTGCACACTATTGTACAACAACTGCTTGTAGAGAATGTCCCGGGTAAATCATAGTAAACTTCACAATAAATAGGACCAGTTGTCCCGATGGTCAATTAACATATTTGAATACGTTACAGATTTTATTGTATGATTTGGTTAAACATTGGTGAATGTTTTGATACAGTATGAACGTCTTTAGTGCTGTATTGATTTTGAGGGCTGGATTTTATAAACTTGTAAGTACATTCAGCAAATAACAACTAACTTTTATATATACATGGTTTACATGCTCATTTTGAAGGGGTACTATCTTGAAACATTTGTCAACTTGAATTAATTTACCTCCATTTCGTCTCCCAGACAAATATACAAGTTTTAAATTTTAGAGGATTCTTTCTTAGATTTCTCTCTTCTGTTGTGTTTTGCAGTCACATCTAACTAGTCTACAGTAGTGTGTTGTGCTTAAAATTTCAGAATGCAAAACAAACTTACTACTGTTAATACATTTAAACAATTTACTCTCATGAGACACATTTACTGATGTTTTATGGATGTAAAAAGATAAACCTCAGCACTTAGTAAAATGTATACTGGGAAAAAACTGATACTTTATATTACCAGCAATAAAGTGAGAGCTGTCACACTGATGTGTTAAGGTGGTTATATTGAAAACCTGTTGTGTTTGTGGTCATATGTTATAATGCCAGCAGTAATGTGAAAGCTGTCATGGTAATGTATTTAGCGTGTTATATTGAAAACCTGTCTTTTTGTGGTTGTAAATACTTGTGTACTTTATGTGTTAGCTGTCATGAATGTATTTGTATTTTTCATTTTCAGATAACTTTAACTCTGTAAGACCAGTGAAAAATCTCTTGAAACAATGGAAATTGCGTTTACCATCGGTGACAGATCCATTACATATGTGGGATGATATCGTGACAAACAGGTTTGTTAGTTAATACACATCAGGTGTTTTTCAAGTAATTTAAACTTAAAGATCAGAACAAAAGAGAGATTGTGCAGACCATAACACTAAATTGTGACAGTTCCAAATTTGTTTTCTATTACAAGGCTGTTTAGTTTGTGAAATCTTTGTGAGACAAGGTGCAAAATCTTGAAGTTAATTCAAAGATACACGTTCACACATTAAAGAATTATATTTTTATATTTTGTTAGTAAATAGTTTTTGTGGATTATTAAGTCCTGTAATTACATATAGATATATGTATAAAAATTTATTTTTCATGTGAGTTAATAAAATAACTGGGTGTAGAACTTTATTTGACTTGTTTTAGTACAGTTTGTCGCTTCTTCATTGCAGTGTATCCAGGAAGCACTGTATGTTTCAACTTTAGTGTTTTGCTGTATTACTAATATTCCAGTTTTTATCATTGTGAACATAAAACAGTAGAGTAAATGATTCCTCCTTATATACAATAAATCATTGCATTATCACATTTTTTGTGTACATAAACCTTCCATTGAGTAGATCTTTGTATACACTGACATGAATATAGTGCTTAAAAACAAAAACAATAAACTTCAGACATTAAAGTTTTTTAACTCTTAAAAACTCTGTTTAAGTTGTATATCAAAAGGCACAAGAACACTTGAAAATCAGCTGTAACATCTTATTGTATCCAGAAACACCATAAATGTGTTTAAAACAACTAAATTATATATGATACATTCATTTTTATTAATTTCATTTCAATATTACAAAACTGTAGCTTATATTTATATAGTTTGAACAAAATACCATTTTAGTTATAAATGAAAAGTGTGGGTTTCTGAAGCCACTTACTTTTGTTCTTCAGCTGTTATGTCTGCTCCAGTTATATGCTTAGGTGAATTGTGAAGGCAGTCAACATATTCATGTAAATTCAGAGATAGTTTTTTTCAAAGAAATGCATCTAACTTAAAAAGTATTTTTCAGTACATTATTCACACTTAATTACCTAGAACCATGTTCATGGAAAAACTTCGGGAGAAAGTTGTGGGATCCGTTCCAGATCAAGATTCTGCTGCTGACTCGTCCGTGAATGAATTGTCTCAGGAGGAAATATCTCAAATGGCTCTTGACATCTTGGAACAAGAATTTATTCTAAAATTACGTTTTGTTGACAGTCTTTGTAAGCAGGGCTGTACAGCTGTAGCTTCAAAACACATAAAATGGTTGAACAAGGTATTATAATAAACTTATAGTTGTATATTAATCTATGGTTGAACAAGGTATTATAATAAACTTATAGTTGTATATTAACCTATGGTTGAACAAGGTATTATAATAAACTTATAGTTGTATATTAACCTATAGTTGAACAAGGTATTATAATAAACTTATAGTTGTATATTAATCTATGGTTGAACAAGGTATTATAATAAACTTATAGTTGTATATTAATCTATGGTTGAACAAGGTATTATAATAAACTTATAGTTGTATATTAACCTATGGTTGAACAAGGTATTATAATAAACTTATAGTTGTATATTAACCTATGGTTGAACAAGGTATTATAATAAACTTATAGTTGTATATTAACCTATGGTTGAACAAGGTATTATAATAAACTTATAGTTGTATATTAACCTATGGTTGAACAAGGTATTATAATAAACTTGTAGTTGTATATTAACCTATAGTTGAACAAGGTATTATAATAAACTTATAGTTGTATATTAACCTATAGTTGAACAAGGTGTTATAATAAACTTATAGTTGTATATTAACCTATGGTTGAACAAGGTATTATAATAAACTTATAGTTGTATATTAACCTATAGTTGAACAAGGTATTATAATAAACTTATAGTTGTATATTAACCTATAGTTGAACAAGGTATTATAATAAACTTGTAGTTGTATATTAACCTATAGTTGAACAAGGTATTATAATAAACTTATAGTTGTATATTAACCTATAGTTGAACAAGGTATTATAATAAACTTATAGTTGTATATTAACCTATGGTTGAACAAGGTATTATAATAAACTTATAGTTGTATATTAACCTATAGTTGAACAAGGTATTATAATAAACTTATAGTTGTATATTAACCTATAGTTGAACAAGGTATTATAATAAACTTGTAGTTGTATATTAACCTATAGTTGAACAAGGTATTATAATAAACTTATAGTTGTATATTAACCTATAGTTGAACAAGGTATTATAATAAACTTATAGTTGTATATTAATCTATGGTTGAACAAGGTATTATAATAAACTTATAGTTGTATATTAACCTATGGTTGAACAAGGTATTATAATAAACTTATAGTTGTATATTAACCTATAGTTGAACAAGGTATTATAATATACTTTAGTTGTATATTAATCTATGGTTGAACAAGGTATTATAATAAACTTATAGTTGTATATTAACCTATAGTTGAACAAGGTATTATAATAAACTTATAGTTGTATATTAACCTATAGTTGAACAAGGTATTATAATAAACTTATAGTTGTATATTAACCTATGGTTGAACAAGGTATTATAATAAACTTATAGTTGTATATTAACCTATAGTTGAACAAGGTATTATAATAAACTTATAGTTGTATATTAACCTATAGTTGAACAAGGTATTATAATAAACTTATAGTTGTATATTAACCTATAGTTGAACAAGGTATAATAATAATAATAAACTTCCAGTTCTATATTAACCTATGGTTGAACAAGGTATTATAATAAACTTATAGTTGTATATTAACCTATAGTTGAACAAGGTATTATAATAAACTTATAGTTGTATATTAACCTATAGTTGAACAAGGTATTATAATAAACTTATAGTTGTATATTAACCTATAGTTGAACAAGGTATTATAATAAACTTATAGTTGTATATTAATCTATGGTTGAACAAGGTATTATAATAAACTTATAGTTGTATATTAACCTATGGTTGAACAAGGTATTATAATAAACTTATAGTTGTATATTAACCTATAGTTGAACAAGGTATTATAATATACTTATAGTTGTATATCAACCTATAGTTGAACAAGATATAATAATAATAATAAACTTCCAGTTGTGTATTAACCTATGGTTGAACAAGGTATTATAATAAACTTATAGTTGTATATTAACCTATAGTTGAACAAGGTATTATAATAAACTTATAGTTGTATATTAATCTATGGTTGAACAAGGTATTATAATAAACTTATAGTTGTATATTAACCTATGGTTGAACAAGGTATTATAATAAACTTATAGTTGTATATTAACCTATAGTTGAACAAGGTATAATAATAATAATAAACTTCCAGTTGTGTATTAACCTATGGTTGAACAAGGTATTATAATAAACTTATAGTTGTATATTAACCTATAGTTGAACAAGGTATTATAATAAACTTATAGTTGTATATTAACCTATGGTTGAACAAGGTATAATAATAATAATAAACTTCCAGTTGTGTATTAACCTATGGTTGAACAAGGTATTATAATAAACTTATAGTTGTATATTAACCTATGGTTGAACAAGGTATAATAATAATAAACTTACAGTTGTGTATTAACCTTTTTGATATGAAGATACTGTTTTGAAAAAAAGTTTTTTTGAAAGCTGATATCAGCCAAAAATTAAAATTTTCTTCACCTGTAACAGAGTGATCTGTTCCTCTTTTCTCTGAGCATATGAGTATTCATTTTAAGATTTACAAACATAATTTGTTGTGAGAGAAAGCATTAGAGGAAAGATTATAAACTAGACTTTTTTAAACTGAAAAAAAACATTTAACATGAAATGGGTAAAACTGCAATCAACCATAAAGAATGAAAAAGTAAATTGAAGTTTTTAATTTCCATTTGGTTAAGTTGGTGCACTGACTCGTTTTATTTTTGAAACAGACAGAATGTGTCCAGAATGATTACAATGATTTTAAATCATTTTGTGAATTTATCTGTGACATCTCAGTTCTCAGCTGGTTGACCAGTAAAAGTCATGCTGTCTGGAATTAGCATAGTCATTTTTCTGAGTATTTGTAATCTTAATGGTATCAACAATTTGAAAAATGCAAGTCATATCTTGAAATATTTACTTCAGTTATATTGAAGTTAATATGCTTTTACAAGATTGAAGCCACTCCTAGCCTAATGGTTAGCATCCTATAAAAGAAAGCTCTAACTCAGAACTTTGGGGCCATAGGTTTGTTATAATGTTATAAACTAATTCAAAACTCTGTTTGATTATAGCAGCTCAAAAAAGATGATGGTTGTTGTCAGTTATGAACTAGGGATGGCTTGTGCTGATAATCCTTCTATAATTCTGTGCAGATATCTGATGCAAAAACTTTGATTGGTCGAACTAGGTGGGGAAAACAAAGTTGATATAACACACGGCATTTCATGAGTGTTAAAATGTGTGTGAATAAAGAACTGGCAAAGAGTTTGGTGCTATATTAGCTTTACTTCTCCCTCTGAAACTGCTGATTGTGATTTATGTTGTAGCTTCTACTATAACCTAATTTTAGATATTGATATTTCCTCTTTTGTACTGTTACACTATAAAAGTAATTGTAGTGTCTTCCAAAACTATATTCTCACTTCTTACAATATGTAAAAGACATTTACTCATTAAAATAAAACAAGAAGTTTTTACTTTAAATGATGTACATCTGTCAAACTGCAGTTTAGTTGTTATTTTGTGTGTTTTTGAACTAGGTGGCTGAAAATTTGGGTGACATTGATCACCGGATAGCCTGGATACATAAGTATTGTGAGATTTATCACCAGCGAGCAGTGATGCTTTGTGGTGCGGAGAAATTGAAAATATTACTAAAAGGAAAAGAACAATTAAGTAAGTTGATTATGGAAATATTTTGTTTTTGATACGTATATAGGTCAGTACTTAGGCCACGTTTGGAGTATTGTGTTCAGTCTTTGGCTCCTTACCTTAGGAAGTACATTGGATTATTGAAAATGGTTCAGAGGAGGGTTACTAGAATGGTGCCTGTGATGGAGGTGTTGTCATACCATCAGAGGTTGAGTTCTCTGAAGTTGTTTTATCTTCAAGAAATGAAGATGTTAAAGATGGTCTCATTGAAGAATTTTGGATTGTTAAGGAAGTTAATAGTGTGATGCATTATTGTTTTCATACCTAGTTATGAGAATGATAGGACTAGGGAGCACAACTATACATTTTGGTATGATAAAGAGTCATCTTCAGCTAAGACAGTTTTATTTTTCTAACATCATGGTTGACCATTGGAATTAGTTGCCTTGAGATGTTTTGGAGGCTTTTAAATTTAAGCAAATATTTATTTTACTCTATTTTATTTCCTTTGTGTACAAGGTATTTATGCTGTTAACAAAATATTTTCAGTTTTTATGAGGAAAGATTAAGAAATTTAAGAGTTACAGTGTGTATTGTTGCACAAGTAAAAAGAGTTAATAGCTCTATGTATTATTTAAGATTAGTTGCATGAAACACTTATTTGGAAAATTTTCATGTGCATATGACAGCAAAGGTTTGTTTTTATTTGTTGTTGCTTATGATATTAATATTTTTATTACATTGTAATTTTGTTGTGCATTCATTAGCCAATTAATGTTTTGCAACAGGAGAGAAATTTATATGTTTATGAATCTATGTTTAATGACATAAAAATGTGGGTTTGAAAAATCTGTAGTGTTTGTCATTCAATTTTTGTAGCTCCAACTTCTTATATAACCCTTGCATTAAAACGTACTAAAAATAGTTTTTTAAAGTGAAAGGAACATATTTGAAATTAAAACTAGTAATAAAATCAGGTAATAGGACTAAAAGCTGCTGATTGATCAATGTGAGTAACTAACCCTGAATTGAAAGTGTAACTAAACTTTTCTGATTGGACAGTGTTATGTGTCCTTCAAAACATTATCAATGTTAAAGTATTTAATTGTAATATAATTGCTCGTATATCTAGCTTTAAATCTAGTGGTATTTATTGCTGTGATGTTTATGATGTGAAGACAAGTATTCAAATTATGATGCATAAAATAAAGGACAAATCTGTACAAAATGTAAGAAAGGTTTCTATTAAGTTGTTGATGTTTTCAACTCGTAGTGAAGCTGGATGACAAAATTGCTAAAAGTAACACCCCTGAGGCAAAAATCCACCATAGTTACCTCCATAGTTTCAATGCTGAGTTGATAGCAGAAAATTTAATGGAGGATGATGTCAGTGTGGCTTCTGAATTAAATTATGATGATCAGAATCGACTGAAGAACATAGCTGAATCTACTGATTCATCTCAGGTATTCTTTCATAAAAAGTGCTTAATATGAATGTTTCTAAATAAACAATTTTACCAATTTTTTTTTTTTATCTCATTAACTTTTTCAAACCACTCAATATCTGTCTCAAAACATAACACCTTGTCTTACCTCTCCTTCTAGGTTGTGTATTTGATTACTTCATTACTGATGTCAGTTTACTATGACATAAATTATGCAATGCACCAAAAAAGAGTATTATTAATAAGTTGATGCTTCTATAAACCAAGTTGTACAGCATATGAATCATATACCTGCATCACAATATATTAGATGTCATTACTACAGTGTTTTGCATTTAGTTTAGTATCTTAAAATTAGTATATCATTTTGGAATCTTTGTATTTTCATTTGTCATCAATCGTTGTAGTAGTTCACACCAAGGATTGCAAAGAACTGCTCAGAGCCCTAATAGAATTTCTAGGCAAAATTTACATTAAGCAGCAAATGTTCAAACAACATTTAAATATCTTTGTTATTGACTGCTGAAGTTGAACATGTATAAAAATGTCCCTAAAAAGGCATGTGTGTTACACTTCCAAGGATAAGAAAATCTGCTCAAATTTGTCTATTTGTAACTTATTATTATTATTCTCTTACTATCCTACGACAAAAGTGGTTTAGTATATTGCACCAAACCTTTTGTAAAATACTAAATAAAATACTGAGAAGTTTCTTAAGGTTTTTGAAAAGTTTGTTTGTTTCTTCTGTAGGTTACATAAGCTGGAAAACATCATAATTCTTGTGTAAATGTAGGTTACATAAGCTGGAAAACATCATAATTCTAGTGTAAATGAAGTTACATAAGCTGGAAAACATCATAATTTTAGTGTAAATGTAGGTTACATAAGCTAGAAAACATCATAATTCTTGTGTAAATGTAGGTTACATAAGCTGGAAAACATCATAATTCTAGTGTAAATGTAGGTTACATAAGCTGGAAATCATTATAATTCCAGTGTAAATGTAGGTTACATAAGCTAGAAAAGATCATAATTCTTGTGTAAATGTAGGTTACATAAGCTGGAAAACATCATAATTCTAGTGTAAATGTAGGTTACATAAGCTGGAAAACATCATAATTCTAGTGTAAATGTAGGTTACATAAGCTGGAAATCATTATAATTCCAGTGTAAATGTAGGTTACATAAGCTAGAAAACATCATAATTCTTGTGTAAATGTAGGTTACATAAGCTGGAAAACATCATAATTCTAGTGTAAATGTAGGTTACATAAGCTGGAAAACATCATAACTCTAGTGTAAATGTAGGTTACATAAGCTGGAAAACATCATAATTCTAGTGTAAATGTAGGTTACATAAGCTGGAAAAGATCATAATTCTAGTGTAAATGTAGGTTACATAAGCTGGAAATCATTATAATTCCAGTGTAAATGTAGGTTACATAAGCTGGAAATCATTATAATTCCAGTGTAAATGTAGGTTACATAAGCTAGAAAAGATCATAATTCTTGTGTAAATGTAGGTTACATAAACTGGAAAACCTCATAATTCTTGTGTAAATGTAGGTTACATAAGCTGGAAAACATCATAATTCTAGTGTAAATGTAGGTTACATAAGCTGGAAAACATCATAATTCTAGTGTAAATGTAGGTTACATAAGCTGGAAAAGATCATAATTCTAGTGTAAATGTAGGTTACATAAGCTGGAAAACATCATAATTCTAGTGTAAATGTAGGTTACATAAGCTGGAAATTATTAAAATTCCAGTGTAAATGTAGGTTACATAAGCTAGAAAAGATCATAATTCTTGTGTAAATGTAGGTTACATAAGCTGGAAAACATCATAATTCTAGTGTAAATGTAGGTTACATAAGCTGGAAAAGATCATAATTCTAGTGTAAATGTAGGTTACATAAGCTGGAAATCATTATAATTCCAGTGTAAATGTAGGTTACATAAGCTAGAAAAGATCATAATTCTTGTGTAAATGTAGGTTACATAAACTGGAAAACCTCATAATTCTTGTGTAAATGTAGGTTACATAAGCTGGAAAACATCATAATTCTAGTGTAAATGTAGGTTACATAAGCTAGAAAAGATCATAATTCTAGTGTAAATGTAGGTTACATAAGCTGGAAAACATCATAATTCTAGTGTAAATGTAGGTTACATAAGCTGGAAATCATTATAATTCCAGTGTAAATGTAGGTTACATAAGCTAGAAAAGATCATAATTCTTGTGTAAATGTAGGTTACATAAACTGGAAAACATCATAATTCTTGTGTAAATGTAGGTTACATAAGCTGGAAAACATCATAATTCTAGTGTAAATGTAGGTTACATAAGCTGGAAAACATCATAATTCTAGTGTAAATGTAGGTTACATAAGCTGGAAAAGATCATAATTCTAGTGTAAATGTAGGTTACATAAGCTGGAAATCATTATAATTCCAGTGTAAATGTAGGTTACATAAGCTGGAAAACATCATAATTCTAGTGTAAATGTAGGTTACATAAGCTAGAAAAGATCATAATTCTTGTGTAAATGTAGGTTACATAAACTGGAAAACATCATAATTCTTGTGTAAATGTAGGTTACATAAGCTGGAAAACATCATAATTCTAGTGTAAATGTAGGTTACATAAGCTGGAAAAGATCATAATTCTAGTGTAAATGTAGGTTACATAAGCTGGAAAATATCATAATTCCAGTGTAAATGTAGGTTACATAAGCTGGAAAACATCATAATTCCAGTGTAAATGTAGGTTACATAAGCTGGAAATCATTATAATTCCAGTGTAAATGTAGGTTACGTAAGCTAGAAAAGATCATAATTCTAGTGTAAATGTAGGTTACGTAAGCTAGAAAAGATCATAATTCTAGTGTAAATGTAGGTTACGTAAGCTAGAAAAGATCATAATTCTAGTGTAAATGTAGGTTACATAAGCTGGAAAAGATCATAATTCTAGTGTAAATGTAGGTTACATAACCTTGAAAACATCATAATTCTAGTGTAAATGTAGGTTACATAACCTTGAAAACATCATAATTTTAGTGTAAATGATGTTGTCCTTGCCTCATTAAATTGGTTTTTTTACAAGTATCTGGTGTTTATTTGAAAAGTTGTAGGTACAGAGTGAAACATGAATTACCAGTCGATAGTATATTAACATTAGATAACTGGAATATTTAGATCTGAATGTTTTGTACACTATACAGTCAATGTCTTTAGGAATCAACTCCTACATTATGTATGAATTAAAGGAGTGATAGAAAATCAGTACAGATATTGTTAAATTTTATAACACACATTCATAGAATAACTACTTTAAAAAGACATGAAGGTTTATTTAAAGCAGTATTTTATTGGAAAAGGCTGCTTTTCCACTGCTAAATTTGTATACACACTTATTCGGGTTTGTGTCTTTAGGCATATATCTACTCATTGCTGTGCTTTATATATAGACAGAGAGCATTTAGTTACATTTAGTTATTTGTTGGTTATAATGTTCCAAAAATGGAACAGAATTAGATTATCAAGATTGTTAAAAGATTACAGTTTTCATTGGAGTTGATACATTGTTATCTGTAATGTTATCTTCACTGTTAAAACATCACAGGTGCACACTTGATAAGCTGACGTATCAGAGTAACAAAAGCTAATCTTACTGTATTAAACATCAATAATTAGGATTGTAACTAGTATTACTCTATAAAGATAAAAAATTTGAAATAAATATATCAATATGGAACTGTTTTTTAATGATAGTTTGTGGTGTTTAGGTAAATGTTATCATGTTTTTCAAGTAAGTGATAATTCATACTTAACTAGAATATAAAAAGTTTAATACTTTATAGGGTTCAATTTTTTCATCATTACATTTTTCACTTTCTTATAGTTTATCCCCAAATTTCTGGATATTAGTTACCGGTATTTGCAGAAAGGTGTAAATTATGTGACTGATTTACAAGATGCTTTACACCACACACAAATGGTTTCACCATCTGTTCATTGTACGACAAATCCACACATGTCCCTAGCACTCTTCTGTAACAAGTATTTACGGAAAAAAGAAGGTCAGTATTTGATTGATTAAGTTAATGCAATATTTGTTTTATCTTCCTCGTGTTTTCAATAAAGTTAGAAATAAATTACCTTTACTTCCCAGATAATTAATAAAAAGCACTTTTCATTTCAGCCTGTAATGCTTCATTGGGACTTCATAAGGGCTAGAACAAATATTGTAAATGTCGATACAACACAACAATTATTTCCAAACTTTTTTTCACCAATAACACCTTAACCAATTTACCTTAATTTATGAAACACACTTGCTACCACATGGTGTGTTGTTTATTTGTTTAGATTATTTAGCATTCTTTGTTTAGTGAAATTTTTGAGACACAGTTTGGAAACTAGTGACGTTTTTATATGCTCTTTTATACATTGGAGGGTTATTACAAAATTAAATATATAAAATGATTGATACATGTCTTATACATAATGTGGTAGTAATGAAAGAAGCAGAATGTTGTAATATAACATCCATAGCTTGAAATCTTCTCTTTTTCTGAAGCAATAAACTCGTATTTTATTAATTTGGTTTCACTCTCTAACTTTTCAGTATTTTTAACCATGATTCACATCATAATTACCATATTGTACCTTTTTGGTTGCCATAATATTTCACAGAACTTATTTCAAATGTTAACTTCTTTCGTTATTCTTGTATACTCTTTTTAATGGGTCACTCCCAACCCATGAAAATTAAGACATAATCAGGAAAGTAAGGGTAATATGATATAATTGAACAGTAATACTTACAAGGTTGCAATGTTTAATTAAAGTTTATTTTTTTCAGTGATTCAGGTGACTAAAAGAAATAGTAATTGCTTGAAATTAAAAGTTAGAATATTATAACAATAATTGATTTGTAACATCTGTTTAACGCACTAGATAAAGTTTATTTTAAACTTCGGTAATTTTGTATTGTTATTTACTGAAGAAAAACCCTTGAAGACATTTAAAGAAGTTCTATTTTATTTTTGATGTTTTTTGTTTAGTAGAAAATCTCCTAATTTTTTAATTTATTTTGTCTTTCAATGATAAGTTTCATTAAAATGATATTTGTTATTAAGAAGAAACCTTAGAATCAAAATAAAGACCTATAATGTTGCAACAAGATTAATATTTGAATAAATGTAACAGTGATCTGTAAGTACAGAATCATGAGAAACGTAACACTACAATACACAGTCCTAACAGTGATCTGTAAGTACAGAATCATGAGAAACGTAACACTACAATACACAGTCCTAACAGTGATCTGTAAGTACAGAATCATAAGAAATGTAACACTATAATACACAGTCCTAACAGTGATCTGTAAGTACAGAATCATGAGAAACGTAACACTATAATACACAGTCCTAACAGTGATCTGTAAGTACAGAATCATGAGAAACGTAACACTATAATACACAGTCCTAACAGTGATCTGTAAGTACAGAATCATGAGAAACGTAACACTATAATACACAGTCCTAACAGTGATCTGTAAGTACAGAATCATGAGAAACGTAACACTATAATACACAGTCCTAACAGTGATCTGTAAGTACAGAATCATGAGAAACGTAACACTATAATACACAGTCCTAACAGTGATCTGTAAGTACAGAATCATGAGAAACGTAACACTATAATACACAGTCCTAACAGTGATCTGTAAGTACAGAATCATGAGAAACGTAACACTATAATACACAGTCCTAACAGTGATCTGTAAGTACAGAATCATAAGAAATGTAACACTATAATACACAGTCTTAAAGTGAAAATCCTTTATGGGAGATTTCTCAACAACGTTTCATCTTTATAGCTAGATTTTCATTTTTCCAGTTTATTCTTTCCTTCCTTAAAAATGCTTGTATATGCATTATAAAAAATATTACTTTGTACCATTTAATGATGTAATTTGAACTCTTGAAAAGCAAATGAACACAAAATGTGAGGTTAAATTTACATTAGAAACAAAAAGATGAAAATTTTTTTATTGGTGAAAACATTTTATTTAGTTGTGTTTTTACAGATTATATATTTTTTGTTTTGTTTAAAGATGCTACTGAAGACAGTTGGATACCTAATTCTCTTCCGTCTTATCCAACCACTTTGGTAACATCTCTTTTAACTGCCATGAGGCAAGGCAGTAAAGCAGCCATGCAGCTTTTCCCACGACTCTTGCAGGTTTTAGAGCTGTATCCAAGATGCTCAGAAGATTTTGTCAAGAAGGTGAAACCTTCTATATATTTTCTTTATTTGTCTCTAAATTCCTCAATACTTTTTCCCAGATAATGTAATGGAAGTTACTGATTTTATTTAAATGTTGAAAATTTATAATACTGTATGTATTACAGTTTATAATAGTTTTTATCTCACATTTCAAGTTTCGAAACTTGCTGATTGAAAGTACAGTTACTAATGAGGCCTAACACGAGTACCTATGTTTTAGTTCTTTTAGGCTTATTAAGTAGTTTATTTAAATTAACTTGTGTAGTTGGTAAAGTTTTTATATATATGTTATACTAAGGTTCAAACTTGTATGTAAAAACAGCTAATGAGCATCAGTTGTTGTGTCTATCCGACCAGAGTACTTTTACAGATATGCTCAAGAATAACTGGTAAAATGTATTGATTAATACTTCTCATACTGGTGAATAAAGTTCAGTTATTAATTAGATAATCAATGGTCACATGTGAGCATTTCTTGGATTGATTATTATCATGTAAATTAATCAGTTAATCAGAATTACAGTTTACAGTCACAAGTGTATGTAAATTAATCAGTTAATCAGAATTACAGTTCACAGTCACAAGTTTTCACAAACCTTTAATGCATTTGTTCCACAAACTTTCTTCCTGGGTTTAATAGTATTCTTGATTCACTTATTAAACAAATATGTTTCTGTAGAAGTACAGCATCCAATTAATTTGTAAAAATTAAGTATTTTGAATGTTCATTGAATTGATAACTCTTAACTTATTTCACCCTGCTGAATTGGACATTTCATTTCCCTGTTATTGGAATTAGGCTTAGTACTCTTCTGTGCTTAATGATAATTGTAGTATGTGTCTTAACGTTTTGAGGAATGCTTTTCAGTTTTATTGGGCCCTACTTTTTAAAATTTTAATCTTATGTATATAAGCTTAGAAATTAATTGCGTTATTGCAAAATTAAAATGTTCTGTAAGTGATGTGTTTTATTTTAAAAATATTAAGGTGATTTTCAGATCACAATAATATTGTTTGAAGTTTCTAAACATTAATAGATCGTTGATGGAACTAAAGAAAATTTATTGTATTTTGAACGTATTATTGGTAAGAAATGAGCAAATTGAAGTTTTTGTCATTAATTACATTTGGTTTTGGTGATTTTATTCAGACAAATGAAATACCCAGTTGGATGTTCATTGGCTGGATTAATCAGATTGTTGCATTACTTGACAAACCTGAAGCTCCATCTTTACATGGGATAGTTGAAAGAATGGCAAAAGAATATCCTAATGTAAGCAATAATAGTTTTTAGATATAGTAAAAGTTTTGAGAATGCAACAGATGAGAAACAAATGCTTTTATTAAATGCAATATAAATTAATGTAGTCCTTTACATGGTCCAAAAGACAGTAGAATCACCTTAGGGTTTTAGTGACTTTCATTCAAAATGTATAGTAAACTACTTTTTGTTTATGTTATATCAATTATTAAAGCATAAAATCTTAGCTAATAAACCATGAATTCATATTAAACAAGTTTTAAGTTCTTAATTTTATAAAGAATTTTTTTATTCTAAATTTCTCCTAATATGAGAAATGTTAAATATTTTATCTAGACTTCCCCTCTTCTCTAGTTTATTCACCACCCATTCAGTAGGTAGAAAATTTAACATAAAATACTCATTATAAAACTATCATTGCTCAGATAAACCGTAATTTGTTGTAGTCTTATTTTGTTACAGAATCATTGAATAGAAAGTCGGACCTCTCTTGCCACATCCACCAGTCACATCCTTTCTTTCACAATTCATTAATACTTCTTGATACTATATTATTTATAACTAATGGAAAGCCAAGGTTGTCATCTGTCAAATGGCATATTATATTACATTGTTCTCTGAACAGAGAAATGTTATTTTCTCTGTTAATACAAGCATCATTCCTGTGGGAAAGATAACTAGTAGCTTGGAAGTATTTATAATGTCTATCTTTACAAAGTCAGAAAGACTGTGATAGTTAGAGATAATTGTCTGCTTTTTCCATGTTATTATTCTATGTTCTTTGGAACATTATTTAATTAAATAAAAATTCAGTAAATTACTAGCATTAGTATGAAACAATAAGGTGAAGTGTCACTGATAGCAACAACAAAAATAAGTACTTTATTCTTGTTTTCATATTTATTCTTTTTTTTTTATTATAAAGATAACTAAGATGTAAGAACAAGGATCTCAGTAATTTAGGTTAAGTATAAACAGATGTTTACTGTTCAAAGTGTAAAGCTGTTTAGAATAAACAGGTGTAGTTTCATGTTATAGTTTAAAATCATTCTAGAAAGAAAAATGGGTAATTTAGATTTATTTAAATTTTTTTGGAGTGGTTACAAGGTCAGTCAAATTGACCAATTTTGTATAAATTTATGTTAGGGAAGATAACAAAATATAAAGTTTTCCTGAAAACAAACCTTTGGAATGTATTTAGGAAGTTTTTTTAAAATTACTCAAATGAAATTAGAGATTTTTGGGAGAAAGAAAAGTATTTTTAATATTAACACAAAGATCACAGACCAGTGAAAAAAAATGCCCAGTGTGCTCGTGAACGAATCTTTTTTAGTGTATTAAAATACTTCACAGATTTTGTATTACTCTGCAGCATTTTTTTATAATGAAGATGCAGGAATTTTTTTCAGTTTTGAGTTAATAACTCTGAAAGTGTGATTGAATTTATAAGAAATTTCATGGACACATTAAGGTTGAGACTCCTTATAAAACTACTGTAAATTATCACGATTATTCTGGAACTGAAATGGATTATCTCTGTTTTCAAAAGTGAAATCTAATATTATCCAATATAAATGCATGCAATCTTATAAAAGGGTGTGCAGTCTCTCTGATTTTATTTATTTGTTTTATAATGATGCTTTTGATATACAATAAGTTTCTGTAAATAAATGGAATAAAAGTAGTGAAGAAGATTTACTGAATTTCTTCATATTATTTCAACATTTTTATTTGTTTTGCCAGGCTATAGTCTATCCCTTTAGGCTCAGTAGCAAAGGCTACGAGTTTGATAATTCAAATCTTGGGAAAAGGAACAAAGCTTTTGTGGAAAAGTAAGTTCTGAAAATTAATATAGCATTTCATAGGATTGAACTTTTATGATAATTAAATTAGTACAAGGAAATTACCATGCAAGATTGTTTTTATTGTATGTAAATTTAGAATATTTTGTTTTTCCATGTTCTTTTCTCATCGTCTGATATACATGGACCTTGCAACTTTTGTATACAATTACCAGTTTTATAATAAAATACTGACGTACAATTTCAGCTTCAGGTAGAAGTTAATATAATCAGTTTGTTAAGTGATTTCTTTACTGGTATTACTTGTTTTAATAATATTTTATTTTAAAATTTACTCTGATTTCAAGGATTGAGTCTTTGATGAGTGTTATACCCTTGGTGGATGACTTCATAAAAGCTCTTGGCCATCTAGGGGTTCCTGTTGGTGTTTTTAAGGTAGTAATATTTCTGTATCTATTTCCCTTGTTTTTTTAATTATTGCTACAAAATAGTATCAGTGAAGTTTGCATATCTAGAAATATTGATACAGTTGTCATTTATATTTGTTAAAACGGCTGGTTTGAGTTGAGAAAATTGTTTATGTAGAGGAGCAAACAATGTTTCGACCTTCTTCGGTCATCGTCAGGTTGAAACATTGTTTGTTCCTCTACATAAAATATTTTCTCAACCCAAACCGGCCGTTTTTACGTATATATTTTTCTCTAGAAGTGGGTTTTCTCATCATCACTGAAAGTTGTCATTTGCAAAATGTATGTCATGGAAATTTTACTATGTGTATGTTCAACTGTTGCATTTCACTATTTTATCGTATTTGTTCAACATGACCCAGGGACATTTTCAAATCCTAATTCACAAAAATTCATAACATCTAATTATTTATGAAAATATTCCAAGCCACCTTCAAATGAATTTAAAAATTTCAGATAAAATACACCAGTAAAATTTCAAACCCATGTCATTACTAGTGGTGCATATCTGTTATCACAGCTGATTAGGCTTACATTAAACAAGTAAAATTTCAAACCCATATCATTACTAGTGGTGCATATCTGTTATCACAGCTGATTAGGCTTACATTAAACAAGTAAAATTTCAAACCCATATCATTACTAGTGGTGCATATCTGTTATCACAGCTGATTAGGCTTACATTAAACATTTTTATTCACACCAGTATATTGTTCATATTGTTGTTGTTTAGTCGATGACACGTTTAATAATGGCTGTTCAACCTCGTTTTAAAAAAAATCATGTTAAAACTTTTCATGCATTCATCATGCTTTATTTAAATTTAATTACTGTATTGAATGGTATCACTTTAGTGTTAGATTTTTTTGTACAATAATCAGTGAAATGTGCTACTGTTGTATTAGTAAATTGATTTAATTTTATGATTTCAACACAAAAATTTGTTAAATAACCATCAAAGTTGTATCATTTAATCATAATAATTCATGCTGTATATATTTCTAGGTTTCATAAAAGGTGTTTTTTAAATATCTTCACAACATTAAATTAATCTTTTTTGCTTTATTAATTAACAAACACTTATCCATATGGTTTGGGATAAGTAGTTAAACATCAATGGGTTAATTGTCTACTGTTAACACACACATCCATATTGTTCTGATAATGTTTTTCTTGATTATTGACACATGTTATAGAGATTTTTACTGTTATGTGGTTCATTGGTTAATTTATTGTCATGATAATTTTGTTTTCATGATTATCAATAATATTCATATAGATAGGGATTATTGACTTATACCTAAGAAATAAACAAGTCATAATCTTTCTGAATTTCAAAACATTTAAAACTTGACAACTAATGAAAGAACTTGCACTTCCTTACAAACTGAAGAAAGATTCTGAATGTGTTTGTTTATATAAGTAGTCTTCTTTAATTTTTAATGCAAAAGCAAAGTTTTATTTAATATTGTGTTTTTAAATCATATTTCAGAAGTTTGGCATATATTAATAAATTCTGCAAAGTGCTGTTAATACAAATGCAAAATAAAACACCCTTCACCATTTATTTGGTGTTTATTTTACTTTCACTCTGAATCTAGTAGCATTACAAAAGACATTTTTAATGGATGTGGCTTTGCCTTTGGTTAATTGTTTGTACAAGTTTTATCTGTATTTTATAACTGAATTTTTAACATAAAAATATTTAACTGCTTTAGGAAACTTGCCGTAATATTACTAATTTGAAGAAATTCAAGGAAAATGCAGAAAAAATCCAGAAAGAATTTCAAGAAATGTGGCAAGAACTTTTTGACACAGGTGATCAAAACAGTAGTGGACCTGGAAAGGGATTAGTTTTTATTAACTTTGAAAAGGTATGAGCAATCCCCTGATTTGTTTTAAATTTAAAATAATTATTGCCTATTTTTTGAAGTTTATGATGGTTTATTTAATTTAGATTGGAATTTCTGATATTGCATAAGAATAAAAATGTGACTAAGTAACACTAGTGGTGTTCTTGTACAAATAAAAATTAATTTTTAAAAAGAATAAGAAAAGCCATACAAGAATATTTTATTGTTTTGATGATAGTCCTAGCATGGAGATAACTATGTAATCGTTTTTAATTTTAAAAACCTATTTTATTATTTAAACAGAAGTATGTCTTACAGCCTACTACTAATATTTGTAGATCAAGACCTGTTGTTTTGCACTCTTTTTTACTTAAACAGAAGATACTTCTCATACTGCATATTTAAAGATAGGCGGCACAGATATGAACAGTATAACAGAATTTATCTTTCATTCTTTACTTCCATTCATAAAGTAAAGATTATTATAGAACTTTGAGCCCAATCTTCTGTATTTGTTCTCAAGGTTTTTTAGGCTTAAAATTTCTTTTTATTGTAAGGATTTTGTTTATAAGCTTCTTTTTAAACACCCTGAAATATTTTTATGTTTATTTGATGAGAGGTTTCTCTTTTAATTCATTTCAGAAGTACAAAAAGAAGGTGGTTGACTTATGTGGGCAGAATGGAAACAATATTCTTTCAATGAGCACAAAGGTATGTTGTAAACATCAATGGTTTAATAGCATACATTATCATTTGTTTTGTATATCCACGGTTAGTAATTAATTACTCTTGTGAACTGTACATTTATGGTATATTGCTCTCTATACACTTATTTTACTTTCCTATATTTTATATTTATCTTACTTTCCTATATTATATATTTACCTTATATTTTACAATTTTCTTACTCTAGTATACTGTATGTGTACCTTACTCTCATGTATTTATCTTACTCTAACATATTGTACACGTATCTTACTCTTGTATATTGTATATTTATCTTGGGTCGGCAAGGCCAGGTGGTTAGGGTGCTTGACTCGCAATCTGCAGCTCATAGTTTTAAATTCTCAGCACGCCAAACCATGTGGGGGCATTACAATGTGACAGTTAACCTCGTTATTCATTGGTGAAAGAGAAGCTCAAGTGGTGATGACTAGCTGCCTTCCCTCTTATTTTTTGCTACTAAATTAGGAATTGCTAGCACAGACAGCCCTAATGCAGCTTTGTGCAAAATTCAGAACAAACAAATTATTTTATTCTCTTATCTGTACATTTACCCGACTTTCCTATGTTGTATATTTATCTTATTTGCCTGCATTGTGTACTTATTTTAATCTCCTGTATTGTATATGTAGCTTATTCTCCTTTACTGTATATTTACTTTTCTATCTATCTATCTATATATATATATATATATATATATATATATACCTCACTATTTAATACTTAGTATTTTATACTTATAAATGTTAATTGCAGTTTTGAACATGCAAATTCCAGTAATTAAAGTGTATTATGCTTTTCAGAGAATGTTTACAGATATTATTACTCTGCAAAAAAATAAGTTATGTAGTTCAAATTATTTTTTAATTCTCAAATGGGTGATTGTAATAATTAAGGTGGAGCTACTGTCAGTAACATTTTACATCTAAGAAACCAAACTTTTCTATCACTTGTAAGGTGATGTTGAAATAGCCTTTGAAACTGTTTATGATTTAAATAAAAAAAGGATGAGGGATACACATGGACAACACAAATACAAGTGATGTAGATGCAACTGATACACGTGCTATTAAACCTAAGAATCCCTTCAAAGATTTTAATTTTGTCCTGAAGAGAATAGATAACTGTATTAGATGAACTTGGAATTGGCACTCTCTTTATAGAAAAAGATTACATTCATAAATCTAGTAGTTTGCTTTTAAGTGCTTCATACTTTGAAGTTTGTAATAATCACCAATCTGAAAAAGAAGAAACAGCTGCAAAAATGTATTAAATTCGGACTTTAAAAACCTAACAAATGACAAATTACATTTGTTTCTCAGAAGTAGACGTCTGCAGTGTCCCGAATTCTATGCTTTATATAAAGTTCAAAAGATAGACATTGTTATTAATTCTAACAGCCCTTGCAAATGAATATCATAACTGATTGAAAAGATGTTAATACAGGTATTACAGTTCATTACTGAATGTATAAATTATTCTACTTTATTCCTTGATAAATTATACAACAATTTCCAAAATACTATTCCTTACAGAAGTATTTTGTTGACTTTATATGTTAGATAATTCTATAGCATATCAGAAGAGAAAAATTTAAAATTTATAGAATTTTAAGATTTACGTAATATGATAAACAACCCTTGGTCTTGGTTTAACTGATGTATAAAACATATTTTGATTCTCATAAATAACTATTTTAGGTTTGAAATCAACTCCCTCGTAACACTGTTTTACTTTGCTAGTCATCTTCGTGTACATTTTAGGATCAGAGGCTTTACATATGATGCCTCTCTACAAATAAATATTTAGTTTTTGTTACAATGATGATGTTTTTGGTGTTTAGAATCATTCTTCTGTAGAATTAAATAATTTGTAAAATTATGTAAACCAAAATCTTCAGTTTATCTTTGAATAATCAATACGTTAGCTTCTCTTTTTCAATGATGATTAAAATCAAGAATTACAAGCCAGTTACTTCCTCAGCTGTATGTTAAAGGAAACAATGGGATCTGTTTCAACTATAATTCTTCACGCCATCCTGTAGTAAAACAATCTATTGCTCTGTCACAAAATTTAAGGGTTGTATGCTCCATATGTGACTTTTCAAATTTTTAAAAAAGTGCTTATGTCAGGTAACTGTCAGGTAACCATTAACCCAGAAAGACTTTAGTAAAACCAGAATCACACTGGACCAAAGAATGAAAAGAAAAAAACGTGAGTAAGATATCAACTTTATTTTTAGCCTATAATTCTATTTTATTATCAGTATCATTCAGAAAACATTAATATTTGTAAGACATTAAGATCTAAACTTAAAAGAATTCATGTGATGTTTACGCTCAAGTCACCTAAGTGTTGTATCCTTAGTTGTACACCTCTGCTTGACAGGTCTTTAATGTAAGTGCTTAATATGCAGTGGTGTCTACCAATTAACTGGCAAAATGTGTAACAACGTTTAAATTGTAGACTATATATGGTATAAAAGAAGGCTGGATTGCCCTGTCTGATTTACTTTTTAGTCAATGGCATGACCATGGTAACACACAAAATGATAACCCTATTTTTTATACAAAAATTTTTTAAAAGGCAAAAAACCTCGTTAATGGTCTCATTATGTAAGATTTATTTATAACCACTACTGAACATCAAAGCCAGTTGGAATGTTCCTAATTTAGAAGCTGGGAATACAAACCTGTTTAACTGTCCAAACTATTTAATTATCTTATAGGATAATTATTTACACGTATTTATAACTGTCCTTTCAACCAAAATTTATCACTCGCATTGTTTGCTTTTTTATACTGACACTTGAAATATTTAACTTATTCTAATAATAATAATAATATATTTTAATAATATCTACTAACTGAAAAATATTGTGCCTGTAAATGATTTCATTTCTTGATATTTTGTATATAAATATTTGACTGTAAATCTTCATATAATCAACATATTTCTGTAATATTAATGTTCAAATAAGTGAGCTTTTCGTGATATTGTATGTATGGGCTGGGAATATCAATATTGATTAATTATTTGAATGTGTTTACATACCTTTAATTTCACAAACAAACATACTTGATGCTTTTATTTAGTCATGTGTTAACTTTTCCAATTCCGTAAAGTGTATTAACTTCTGAAATGCATATTTTTTTATCATTTTAGTTCATTTTAGTGCCTGTAATTTACTTTATTCTTCAATTTTAACCAAAGTATTTAACTAATAAGTTATATCTTCTGTAGGATTTTTTCGAAAAATCAAACTGTTTGGTTGAAGAAATGAAAAAAACTTGCTTGAATGTGGGTAGTGTCAGATTGAAGGACGTATCTCTGTGGTTAAGTGATTTTCATCCTTTCAAGTACCAAGATGAACTTGAAATCCCAGGTACAAAACACGAGTTTACAACTATTTGGAGGGTTGCTCATACAGATGTATTGACAACATATATTTATTTAGATACACACCCACATGATGACAAAGTAATGGAGTTTTGATGCACTGTGAATATTTTTTTCTTAGTATTGGAGATAGTTGAATCATGCAATAAAATGTTTTTCATCCACATAACAGGTAAAAGACATTTTGAACAGAACTATTTTATGAAACTCTTTGTAGCAGTAAACTTAAACAGTTGTGGCAGGAAATCACTGTTTTATTTTTTCTCTGAATTGTCACGATGGATATTAACACCAGAAAATAGATATTCTTGAGATAATTTCTTTTGGGTCACCCTTTTTGTGCAAGTGCAAATGTTCTGGTAATTCCTGCAACAAAAGAGTCAAAGTTTGCATATTTTGTAGCTGAACTAAAAGTAACATAATTTTTGGTCTGTATAGTTCTGTTGTTGTTTGTCACAGTGTCAAGAAGTATCAGAAAAATACAGTTTCATGTTCTCTGAATTTGGCAAACTTCTCAGTTCTCAGGAAGGTATACATGAAAAATTTCATTTAAAGTATTAACTGAACTATTTTTGGTATAATGTTAAAATAGTGATTCGTTTTGAGATATGTTAAAACAATAAATTATTTTAAAACCATATTTACCCATCCCCTCGTTTTTTAGTATTTCTGAAATGCCACGTAGGTGTAAGATTTCTTAATCGTGCACTGTATTCTAATAAAAAGTTAAGTTGTATCATTTCTCATTAACAATATTTTCTCATCTATAAGTTATAATTCAATCATATTTCAGGTTTCTGTATATAGAAACAAAACTATATAAAGTTTTTCAAATGTAATATTTTATCCACTCAATTACATTTATTTATTTAGGTCAGTACACGGGAACATCAAAGCCCATACCAGAGTATCATGTGAAAGTGTATGGATTTGATCATGGTGTAAGTATATTTTTGTTTCCATATTCATGTAAATTAACATTTTAATTAGTATTATTCATGTTATTTTGTTTACAAATACAAATGTATATTCTTCCAACAAAGCAAATTAATTGTTCCTGCAATTCACATATTTATTTCAGCGTGTGAGCTATTCGTTTGCAGACAGCACTTGCTTTCTTGTTTGGTTTCAAAAAGATAACCTTTCAAAGCTACATTTTTGTTTTTATATTCATGTAAATTAATATTGTAATTAGTATTATTCATGTTATTTCCTTTACAAATATATTTCAGGTTTCTGTGTATAGAAACAAAACAATATAAAGTTTTTCAAGGAAGGTATACATGATATACGTTAGTTGTACACCTCTCCTTGACAGGTCTTTAATGTAAGTGCTTAATATGCACTTACAACAACAAGTTTTGTTGTTGGCTAAGCATATAAACATATGCCTTATGTAACACAAAGGAAACTCTAAGAATTACAAAATCAAAATCACTGCAATAAAATTCATGCTGAGATTTAGAGATAAATCAGATTATCTATCTGTACATATGAAAGCTTAAAAACTACAAACTCAGCCAGAGTTGCTTTAACGCTCTGAACGTGGGAAGTTCAAAATGTGTAGATTTTTACAGAATTACATTGAAACTTTAATGTATGTTCCCAAACTTAGTATTAAAACATAGTTATTAGTTCAAGGTTTGTAATTATCTATAAGTTTTAATTCCAAAAGGAAATATTCAAATGGTTAATCATCATTTGTTTGTACCATGTCAAACTTGTTTGTTCTCAATTGTCCATTTTCAGGTTTCTCATCATACCTATATGATTTGGTGTATTTAATATAAATTGTACATTCATAACATAAACATTACTAAGATGTATTCTTATTGTATTCTTCTATCTTTTTGATTTACAGGGATATAAACCAGAAAGTCAGTCATTTGTTGTGCCATCCTTTCATATTTCAGAATATGTCAGTAATTCTCTCTGGCATTTCCTCTTAGATTATTTATTAGACAAATGAGAGGGATTTTTATTTACTGATTTCCATGTAGTGATAACTCATTCTGAGGATGGTGTTTAAGTTATGCAACCTACGTGCTCATTGTTACTGACTTACTAACTAAGAAATAAATGGCTTAATAGATTTGCTTGCCTATTTAACAAGTTAGTTAAATTTTGATTGTGCTTTATGCATGGTGTTGTTTTATGTTTTTAGTTGCATATTTTGAAATAAATAAAAATTTTGTTTATTGCCATCAGGTTTACAAAAAAAAGTAGAATTAAGTTTTGTTGTTGGCTAAACATGACACCAGGTGTAAGTACTAAAAAAAAGTAGAATTAAGTTTTGTTGGGGGCTAAACATGACACCAGGTGTAAGTACTAAAAAAAGTAGAATTTAGTTTTATTGAAGGCTAAACGTGACACCAGGTGTGGGTACTGAAAAAAAAGGTAGAATCAAGTTTTGTTGGGGGCTAAACATGACACCAGGTGTAAGTATGAAAAAAAGTAGAATTAAGTTTTGTTGGGGGCTAAACATGACACCAGGTGTAAGTACTAAAAAAAGTAGAATTTAGTTTTGTTGTTGGCTAAACATGGCACCAGGTGTGGGTACTAAAAAAAAGGTAGAATTAAATTTTGTTTGGGGCTAAACATGACACCAGGTAAACTGTTAATTTTTTTGGTTTTCAAGTACATTTTATTTATTGTTATAGAACTAACTGGAATGTAAAAATTAGAAACTCAAAGGTTAACTAATAAAACTTAAAACATTTCTCACCAAGGTCTGCTTTTGAGATGCACATGCATTACATAATTCAAGACTTGTAACTTTAGCTGTACATACAGTTGTTGGTTTTTTATTAAAGCTTGTAATCTGGGTTTAGTTGTTAGGCTTAGTTTATTAAACAGTAAAACATTAAAAATGTGTAGATTGTTTTGAGCCCAAAACTATTTGGTGTAAATAATTGTAATTTCCTGTTACAAGCTGCAGTTATTATAGAACAAAAAGGGAAAATCAGAATTTTTTGTGTGTGGTTGTTACAGGATTAGTGAAATAAACCAAGTATGTATCGTATTAGGATAGACAAAATAAGAGATGAAACATAACGTTTTACTGAAAAACATTATTTAAGAGGTTCTAGAAGTTATACAAATGAAATATGAAAAATGTGAGATAAAAAGTATTTTTAATTTTAACATGAAAAAATCACCTTGCATTCAGGCTAGACAGGATCTCAGCCATAAATTTACAGATGAAACGTCAGTAAAAATATCTTATGGAAAAAATCTGATTTTTAAGCTTACTAAAAGCTTGACAAGTTTCATGAACATACACTTAGTATATTAGAAGTTATGATATCTATATTTTATTGTACTTGGTAGTTTCAACATGGAGTTAAAATGCAGTGTTTAATTAAAAGAAACCTCTGGTCATTTGCATGAAGGAAGCTGATGGTTATGGTAATTGTTTTTACCTATTTTTTTCATGTTATGTTATTGTAGTTTAATTTTTACAAAAATATTTTTTAATTTATAATTAGTTTGTGTGTGTGTGTGTGTGTGTGTCAGATATATTGACATAAATATTGGTTGTTTGATGGCTGTCCATGTGTTAGGTCAGACTTTCACTGACACAAACAGCATTCATGGTGTGAATTTATTTCTTGGTGAAAACATATATCTGATAATTACATTTTCTCCTTGAGTGTGAGTACATCTTAGAAAACAACAGTTATTCATTTTGCACCATGTAATCATACGATGTGTTATTGAAGCAAATAATAGCAAATTTGTACAATGTCCTTTGACAGTACGTTCTTGCACTTTCAACAGAAGAAGAAAGAGTATTATGCATATGCATGAATCAAGAGTTATACAAAAAACAAATTACCCATCAAATAAAGTTTCTATTATTGTAATAGCATTGGAAACACAGCAGATTGGAATTTCTTACCTGTCATGTGCCCTTATAGAATTTTAGACTGTACATTAATTATGATATTTCTAGTTTTCAGGATGTGATTTTAATCCTTGATTCAAATATTTTACAGATAAGAATTCTAAATTCCATCACCAGGCCACGAACACTCACAATCCGTGGAAATGATGAAAAAGAGTATCGATATCTAGTCAAAGCACAAGAAGATCTCCGCCAGGACAACAGGATAGAACATCTGTTCTCTGTGATGAATGATATTTATGCAAATGATCCTGCATGTTCATGTCGCCATCTAAGCCTAGCCACATATAAAGTCATTCCATTAACTACCAGGTAAATAAACATCAGACTTACATATATGCTTAGATACATAGACCAATAACCTTTTTTACCTCATTATTTTTTATATATTGCATATAATCCTAAATAAAGAAATATTCTTAAATAAATTGAAAGCATAATTTTGTTGAAGTGATCCATCATTGTGTACATTCTTTGTTCTTTTTCAATTCATTTTGATAAATCATTTTTTGTTTATCTTGTTACTAGGTGATATTTTTGTATTTTATTAAAGGATACAAAATTATTATTTCTTATGTTAAAGATATTCTTCAATTTGTTAGTTTTGTTAAAATGTAGAATTATTACACAAGTTGTTTTCTACATTAATACTTTTATTTGCAAGGTTTCAGTCCCCTTACCAGAACCTTCATTGGGCAACAGTAATACTTGTTTAAGAGGACCAAAAGCTTATATAAAAGAAAAGTATTTTGACATAGAGAACAGTCTGTGTATGACACCACATGTTAATTTACCTACATTATGAGTTTAAAACACAGTTTTGGTAATATGTTAATTTTGGTATGAAGTAAGCTGTGTTTTTTTAAAGTGAGTTTTCGTACTTAAGATTAACATTTAACATTAATTAAAGGAGAAAAAAAATTATATTTTCTCACTCTTCAGACTTGGGCTGATTGAATGGGTTGACAATACGGTTGTGCTGAACCAATTCTTAGAAGATATGTACACAAACAACGACAAGGAAAGAATGTAAGAATTAAACATATTGTGTGATCAACACGTTTATTTATAATATTAAAATATTTGTTGTTAACTTATAAAGGTTTAGAGTAATAAACAGGAACTTATTAACTGTTCAAAGTTGTTCCTTCTAGCTTCCAACTGTAACCACCCTTATTACTTGTGTATTCATTCAGTCTTTTCTTGAACTCAGTTAAATGTTCTGCCTCCACCATCTCTGAAGGCAGCTCATTTTAAATGCCAGTGACCCTGGTTGTAATGTAATACTGTCTAAACTGTAGACAACTCTACACTGCCAACATTTAAATTGTTGTGTTGTTTTCATTACTAAACACAAAAAAGTGTAATGAATCTGTCAGAACTGTTAATAATCTTAAACACTTCAACATCAAATCCACTCTGAACCTTCCAAAGAAAATAAATTTAGAGATTTTAGTTTCTCCTTGAAGAACAATCCCACCATCCCAAATATTGTAATTATATTCAACAAAATTTCTAGAGTTGATGTAAAGTTTCATTAAAAAGTGTGTTTTTGCCCAAACACACACACACCAATGTGGGAGAATGGATTGATCGATATAGTAGAAAATATTAAATCCCATTCTTAGAAATGAGGTTTATATCTGATATTCCTGTCCCAATTCAGTAGTTCAACGGTAAGTCTGGGGACTTATAATGCAAAAAAGTGGATTTCAACACTCATTGTGGGCGCAGCACTGATAGCCCATTGTTTAGCTTTTGCAAGAAACAAAAACCTAATCCCGCTGTTGTTTTGTAGTAAATTGGATAATAATGAAATTATTTAAAGTTCTCTAATTGTAGTATAGTACCACAAAGATTGTTCGACAGGATTGTGACTGTATAGTTGTAGTAAAATTAAATGGTTTAACTTTTCTACCTGCTGGGTCTCCAATTAACACATCGATTTTAATATTTCACTGATTTTAAAGGTGAAAGTGATAAAATTATGATTTAATGAATCTGTTTATTATTACACCACTTGTTTTAACTTTTTGTAAGACTTATGGCTTAATTTTTTAATTAAAGATTTAATTTTGATTCATCAAGCAGTCTATCTAACTGCCTATTACTGATTTATTTGTTGTTAAAAAAAATTTTCATTTTTCTCAGAAATTTTTGTTCTACAAATAACAGTTATAATGGTGGAGATGGTTTTCCATAAGTATGTGTATATTGTAGGTGATACGGTTGTGCACATTGATTGACATATATATTTGTAAGTGATTTCAATTTTCCAGCAATCAGGCCGAAAAAAGGTTTCACAGTTACATGAAACCTTTGAACAAATCGGCTTCTGAAGTAAGCAGAAATGCATACAGAAAACTTGGAAGGAAGGAGACACTTAAAGCATTTCAAGAAGTGGTGGACGTTGTTCCAACTGATATAATGAAGTAACTATTACTACCATAATTGTCTTTTAAATATAAAATAGTATATTTTTCATTTCATATAATCAGTCATTGGTATAACATGTATTCGTATACATTATAGCAATATTTATGTAAGAATATGTTGATGAAAATAATGACATATTTATATTTATATATATACTGCTTAACAGTAAACAGACCCGTCATAGATTCAGTCCCAAGTGAAGTATTTTATTATTCTGTATGTTTTAATACATTTTTGAATTATTTAAATTGGTCACTGTTTTATATAGATATATTTTGACATAAAAATTATTTCATTAACAAGTACCAGGATGATGCAAGTCATACTAAAAACTGCAAAATATATTAAATAGAAAAAAATTATTTTCAATAAAAGTTTTCTTCGTGTTGTTTTTTAGTACTCGTGTACTTTGCATCATTAGCAATTTCATCTTATCAATTGAACAGAAAAAAGCCCTTTGGTTCTTTTAAGACTCTTCAAAATTTGAAAATAATTTTGTGGTTTTTAAATTTCCATTTCCATAAATTGTTCTCAGTTAGAGCTCAAATTATAAACTACTTAACAAGAGTGAACTCCTTGAAGATAATGAAAGAAAGAGTATGTTATACTGGTATGCTCATATATAAAGCATGGCATGAATTGTAATTATCTTGTGTATGAGTATCTAAATAGTTAACACTAACTTTAATTTTACATAAACTAAACATTAAGAGTGAATTAAAAATTAACTTTACTATTGTTTGGTAGAGATACCATTTTTGCACTGTGAGACTTGGTATAATTGTATCTCTACTCTCATTTCTCCATTGAGACCAAATCGGTAATCGAAGTCTTACTCCTGAGATTGTCCAGCTATGTGTATTATTTGATTAACATAGATTAAGAAACTTATATTTATTTTAGTAATTTAAATGATATTCTCCATTAAAAACCTTAGTTTGTGCAAGTTTTTCCACACTAAGCATGGCATGATGTCTTGTGACAGTGTGCTTTAATTTGTACGTTTATTTGGTTGAAGTTTCTCTATAAAGTTGTCGTGTTTTTTTCAATCCTTGAAAATTAATTTTTTTATGTGCTATTTATAAAATATAATTTGTATTTTTTTAAAACTAACATTTTAGGATAATTAAAGGTTTCCCAAGATTACTCTGTATTACTGTTCGTATTTCAGACGTGGTTTTATGAAGCTCAGTTCCTGCCCTGAGGCTTTTTTAACCTTGAGATCTCAGTTTGTAGTATCTCATGCTGTACTGTCAATATCTCAGTGGCTTTTAGGAATTGGTGATCGTCATCTTGGTAATTTTCTGATCAAGACAGACACTGGGAAAGAACTAGGCATTGATTTTGGCCATGCTTTTGGATCAGCAACTCAGGTAATTATAAATACAGGACACATTTTTAATTGTTGTTAGAGTTTTCCATCTGGACATTATGCTCATTAACTTAGTGTAATCACACCTAAACAGTTCTTGTTAACATAATTTTGATATATAAATAATGTCTTTATCATTAATGTCCCAACTGACTCGGTATTGCCCAAAAGACCTCATTGACAGAAGTTGTAGAATACATAGTTTGTTTGGCATATTATTATGTTATTTTGCACTTTAACTCATAAATTCTTAGGCTTACTGAAAAGGTACTTAAAGGATCCATATTCATCTTCTATTATGGATGCTTCATAATTTAAGTGACAGAACTCTCTTAACATTATTGATGAAGATTCTTTAAAAGTTTAACACGTAAGAACTTTTCATATTTCGCTGTCTAAATTTAAGTTGTTCCATTTGAAATGCATACATATGCTGTAAATAAATTGTGTAAAACATTTTCAGTAAAATACTTCTGTAATTTTCAGTAGATGTATGTAAGAAGGAAATAAAATATCTGAGGATTATCAAAACATTGATTCAGTGATTTACTGTTTTGGAAGTTCTTAAAAATCACTAACTCAGAACCTGCTATATTTGAGCATTCTAAAAACATATATGAGTGACAATGATTTTTATTACCAGTTCTTGCCTGTGCCAGAACTAGTACCTTTCCGACTGACACCTCAGTATTTAAATCTAATGCTGCCTCTGAAAGAAAAGGGATTGTATGAGGCCACCATGATCCATGCTTTGAAAGCTTTGCAGAAGAATCGTGACTTGCTTCTGAATTTCATGGATGTATTCATTAAGGAACCGACCCTGGATTGGAAAGTAAGAACATTTAAATCTTTTCATGTCAACTTTTATGCATTTGAGTACTCTAGGCCCATTAAGTTCTAATCATACAAGGATCATGTAATGACTGATTTTAAAAACTTAGTAAAATTTGGCAAAAATCTTGGATTTTAGATGTCTGTGATGAATGATTACAGTAACTTGGAAGAGAAAGTTATACATGTCTTCTTTGTTACTAAACTTGATAAAGTAGCAAGTTTTGAGCCATAATTGAGCAGAAAAGTTGGAATAACTTTGTAATCTCATAACAGAAGAGACTGTACTGTTGACAAACTTGATTATTTAATTCTCCTTGAGTTGCAAATAACAAATCAAAATAATTCCAAAATCCAAGTTTTAAATATCAGATAAAGGTCAAATCTCTAATATTTCTTTTTCTAAATTACTTGATTCTAACTGTAAACTAAATATTTGTGATGGCCAGAAGGTTGCTTGTTAAGAAAGACAATGAATGAAATAGATCAGAGAGAGATCGTATTCACTAATTTATCATTTTATTTAGTTATTGAGCTGAAATGAAAATATTTTAAGACCATAGGCGTAACAGTATTATGCTGTTCTTTGCTGTTAAAATTAATCAGGTATCATTTTACAATATGGTACACTGTACATGATACATTTAGTGGTTAGCCCTCAAATTACCAGTTATTGACAAGATTCTCATTGTATACACTGAATGACCTTGTATATTTTTGTCTCTTACAATGCAAAGAAATGGCTAAAAACGTTGGATAAAAAATAACTTGTTTACTCTGGATAAATATACAGCTTATTAGATAATATTTTGGATAAAAAAATAAGGTTTTGAAGGTCCTTCTTGCTTAACACTTTTGATAAATTAGTGTAGAAAGGTTAAAAATTTAAGAACTGGATAACTTTCTGTTAATTCAGAACTTACCAACTTGTTTATATGCTTTCTCTCATAGTGTAGTCGATGGTGAGTAACCTTATGTTTTTAACTGTTTCAAAACTCATAGCAAAGAACTGACTAAAAATATCAGATAAAAATAGCAAAAAAACAAACAAACATAGAAAACCAAACAGGAATTAGTGTGATTAATTTCACTAGTTGTGGTGTAGTTCTTGTGGCTCGTATCTTATCGGGGACCTTTTCTGCAATGAAGCTATGGACTTACAATTATTTTAGTACATAAATAATTTAGAAAACAGTATTTAAAAAGCAGGTGGAGTGCATGAATACCTCATTTGTAATTCTAGAGTTTTAAAAGCTGTTTATTCCAAGTATTTTCCAAAACAAAAAAGCAGGCTTACCTACCAATACCTTGTGATGCAAATAAAATTCATGGATTCTATTTATTGCTGCAGTTAAGTTACAAAGGTGGCTAACACAGCACAAATGCTCAAAATTCTTTTTGTGTTAGAGAAGTAGCACTTGTATATTATTCCATTTGACTGCATTAAAGATGAGACTTTTATTTTTATTTTCATATTTCTAAAACAAATACACAAGGATTATTCAATACACCATGCTAGAAATTGAATAATAATAATTTTGTATTATCTGTTATTTTACTTTTGACCTTCTCTGGATAACTTTACTTTTTTTTTGTTATCTTTCAGTTGACTAATTACATAATTTATTTCAATATTTTGTGTACAAGTTCCTTATATATCTCCTGTCTTTTAGAACTGGGCTCAAAAACAAAGAAATGAGGGAAAGGCAAGTGCAGGTAAATGTTGTATAGTAGATATATTTATTGAAAGTTTAAAATGAATACAATTGTTTTTTTAACTTGTTAAATGTTATTGGTTGCAGTATCTCAGTCTTAAATGTGTAAGTTACAAGTTCTATGGATCTCACTAGGAGTTCACATGCCAGTTTCAGGGCTCTTTGAGATATTAGCTGTTCTATAGCTAGAAAATCTGTGATGTAGTACTACAGCAATCACAGATAAAAACTGGTTGTTGTCTGTAGCAAAATAAAAGTTTATGAATGAAATACATGGCTTCCCGCTCTATACCAAGTTCACTGTTGGTCATTATTGTTGTTAATCTTTGAAATTCCATATATTGAATTTTAAAAGTAATTAAATGTTTGCAGTTTACTATTTCAAAACTTGTTTGTATTTGTAAACAAGCAAATATCAGTTTGCTGTTTAGATTTATTTTCACTGCTAAATTTGTAAAGTTTTTTGGCTTTGGTTGAATGAAGTTATCGTTAAATAGGTAAGATTTTGCATAAAGTTTAAATTAATTTTAAGTTTTGAAAAAGTGAATCACAATATTGTATGACAACAACATTAAAATGGTAAAGTCTTTATAATTGGTTGCAATTTATGAAAAAATAACATAATTGTTTAACACACAATCTAATCAGTTGTCCACCATACAAAAAAAATAAATCTTATAATTTATTTCCGAAACATTAAATAGCTTCCACCTGAAACATTAAGTAGTTTGGCATCTCTATAACTTTACACACCATACTTCAGGTGTATTCCATTTTTACTACATTTATGTGTTGTTAGTTTTTTTGTATGTAATGGCTGGTTGTGTAGAAGACAATGTGCAGAGTTTGATCGAAAACCGATGGATTTAATAGATACAAATAATACCCCCAAATTATGTTGTAGCTGTGAATCTTAAACATCTTATCTCTTTAGTACATGTATAATTATTTTTAAATTACTCATCAAATGAACTGTTCTTTACTTTTTTGTAAAATTAAGTCACTAAACAAATGTGGCATGTATATACTTTTCATTTATTGATCTTAAATGTCTGTACTAATTCTGTTGCTTAGATGCGGATCGTGACACACAGTGGTACCCCAAGCAACGGGTCCAGTTTGCCTATCAGAAGTTACAGGGAATCAATCCTTGCTACATAACCATGTTAGTCAGCAGAAATTTGTCACTTATGTGGTTAAAAACGTTCAGATCAACTTGGGCTACATAACTAACTAGTGTAGAAGTTTTGTTGTGTATACAGCTAAATATTTTTGTACATAACTCCTTTCACATTATGCATCCCACTACGTTCTTGTGTATACATGGTTGTGTCACTGTTTAATATGGCAAATGGTTCTGTTAGATGTATGAATACATTTTTTTAGACAATCCCACTACAGAACTTTATATATAGGTGAAATTGAAAAGAAAATCTGTGAAATAGAGGTATAACATATTTCTTGATTGTCCATGGATTGCAGTTTCATCTATTCAAGGCTCATCAGCAAACCAAAGAATTACAGTTAGGCTACTTGTAATATTTATGGTTTTTTTTTTTTGTAGTATTTCATTCATCACACAGTAACCTAAATAATATTATTATGACATTGTACCTAATTTATTATTAAATATACAACAGATGAAAGGAAAAGATTCAAATTCTTTCTTCACTGTATTTAAGAACTAGAAGAATATTGTGATTTGCTAACAGAGGTTTACTTTTCTTCTGTTACTAAAGTCTTCTTCAAAAGTGACTAAGCAACTTAAAAATCTTCATGAAGGAAGATAGCAGATGAATTAGGCTTAATGTCATAACATTATTCATATACTTGAGTTGGATTACTATATGGTGAATTAAAAAAGACTAAAAACAAAACTCTTGTCCTGGAACTTTGTATTCAGAGAATTGTCATGAAAAACAAGTTAAAAATTATGAAACTTTACATTACAGGTCTTTCTAGGACAAAGTTCTCCTTATGAGAGCTAGCAAAGCACGATATTTTAGCATTTAGAACAAAGATATCTGTCAAAACTATAAAGGGATGGCATGTTTCCAGTTGAGAAAAAATTCAGGCTAATCCACAAGTGGCTATTAGTTGCACACTGTCAGCAGATTTAAGCTAATAATACAATGATTCACTGTATCTAAAAAAAAGAAGCCTTGCTAAGAACTGTAAATATAATAATTCACAAGGATATAGATTTACAAACCCTATTCACAATATTCTCTTAAATCATATAGAGAGAAGACTAACTGTTAAAAGCTGTATAATCACTACTTAGTATGTTAGGAGAATATGAAATTTCAGGAATGTTACAGAACACTTGCAAATGTTTTTAATGAGAGGTTAATGGTCACTGAAAATAACAACTATTCAATATCAATGAACTTTGCATACTATATTGTAATGAAATATAAACTTAGTATGAACTGCATGATCCCATTGAGAAAAATCGTATAGCGAAATGGTCAAATTAACATGCAAATACAAATAAGGATTCATTACACAATATCTGTAGACATCTCACACTGACCTCTGTGACTTAAATGATGCCATCCACATGTACAATTGATGGATTGTGGAGAGTATATAAAGATTATAGGGGGCAACCTGTGCATTTTTATGCAAAAGTCTCTTAACACTATAATTTGTTATAAAACTAAAGTCCATAATCTGTACCTTTGGGAACAGGGTTGTATTCCCAAGACACTTATTCTTCTATTGTTACTCTAGTTCTTGAACAATCTTCTGTATGTGTAAATGAAACAGTGCTTTTTGTTATTTTTCTTAACATGCATTTGTTAAGTTATTAAATATAAAAACTTAAAAAGTTTTAGGTACTAAGCCTAAAACCATTGTTGCTTAAACATTTTTAAATTAAAATATTGAAAAGCCAGTATTTCAGCTGACGTAATAACATTTTTCTCAGGCTTTATCTTTTAGTTCAAACTAAGTTTACATTCCAATGTGTCCCCAATAAAAATGTTTTCACTTTTTTCTGCTTTAGGGAAGAACTTACCCTTGGACATTCTAAAAGTGACGTTTTCAGCAAAATGAGGTTAACCTGTCTTGGAGACAAAGAAGACAATATTCGAGCAAAGTTACCAAAAACTGGCCTTACTGTAGAGCAACAGGTTAGATGTTGTCACTTATTTGGAATATTCTCTCTCCATCTTCACAAACATTGACAGTAATCTATCCATAACTTAAGTTAAAGGCAAATTAAAATTTAAAGATAAAAGAATATGTAGTTAACATCCTTATATTATATTGAAAAGATAAGTTAGTAGCAGAGCTTACTGATTGCTAAATGTTAAAGAATTAGGACTTCATCTGTTCTTTTCTTATATTTTGAACAGATCCATAGTAATTATATTAAAAATAATATTTCCAAATTAACACTTTTAGTTAGAATTTGGTCATTAAATTGTAGTTTTGTTTGTTGTCTTTCAAAATTTGCAGTGCATATTGGATACTTTGATGATAGAGTTAGAAAGATTACCCTTAGGCTTGAAATAGTTAAAAGAGAACTTTTATTTTAACCAGCACTTCGTCTTTACAGCTTATTTGGGACTAGTACATAAAACTTGTTTTATTTAATGTTTGTTTTCTTAGTTGCTTGTTTCTTTACGGTTCTCTGAAGTTGCATTTATTAGTTACACGTCACATTAAAGTCTTCCATTAGTGCATAGGAGCAGAGTTACCCAAGTTTAGTCTTAGGTTTAGATTCCTATATTAGTACGGATAGCAAAAACATCATCCACTTTCCAGTCAACAAACCGTTACAGTTCATTGAAGCTTTCAAAGCTGGTTTAGACCAGAACTCCAGAAATTTGATTGTACTGTAAAGTTTGATTCCATATCCAAGAGACTTACAGTCACTAGAACTAGAGATGTTACCAATATATTTCTAAATAATTAACGAATTTATACCACCTTATTACTACATGATTTCTTTTATCTAGTATAATGTTCACCAGCCATTCATTGCTGTTATGTCCAAAGAACAGTTGTATCATTATAGGATACTAGGTATCTCCTCTAATGGGACTTCTTTCTCTAACTTTTGCATTGTGTTAAAAATAAGAAGTTCTTTTTAGCTAACTGGGTTTAAGAAGCATATGTTTCTTAATTCATTTATCAAGCTGTATTTTAAATCACTTCATGGTTATGAATATTTCTTTTTCTTGTAGGTCGCATGTCTCATTGACCAAGCAACAGATTTCAATATTCTAGCCCGAATCTATTGGGGTTGGAAACAGTGGTTATAAATACAGATAATAACAAAGACAAGCCATTCATTTCTTGATCAATGATACATGAAGTTCTGCCTTTTAAAATTTTGTTTGTGTGTACAGTTCATATAATATCAGTAAACTGCATGGCAAACACACGTTATTACAAATCAGTTGGTAAGTTAATTCTGTAATTGTTCAAGATCCATTATGGTGTAAGGTACAGTTTTAAAAACTAATATTTAATTATTCTTTCAAATTATTGAAACCTAATCTCATGCAAGATAATTACAAAATAGAATCTTTAGTTTAAATTTTGATATTTTTGCCATATTATTAAACAAACGATTGGATATCCCTATTCTTTTAGTTTTAGCATACCAGCACATTTTTACAAACTTGTATTCTTTTAACAAGTTTAAACTTATTCTTTCAAATAGTTATATATATAACATTGAGAACATGATTGTGTGGTCATTACACTTTGTTGTATCAGATAGAATGTATATTTAAACATGTAATTTGTTTAATTTTGTCTTTCATTTCCATTTTGTAATAAAAATGTCAAACACAGCATCAATTTGTGTGTGTATGAATTGTTTTGTTTTTTAAATGAAAACAACTACAATAATAAACTTATTTAAATTGACAGACAGTTCAATACTTTATATTAAAGTGATTTAAAATATGCAAATTGCATTTCACATCAGAATACAGGGTGGTCGCTAGAAAAGCGGAAAATTTGAGGGTCAGATGAGATCATGAATAAAATGCGTGCTTACTCATTTCTATTTTGATTTCTTTACATCATGAATAAAATGCATGATTTTAATAATTTTGAGCATCTACGAGTGTAATATAACATATGCCTTTAAAAAACTTTGTAAAAGTTATTCTTTGTAAAAAATAAATAGCTGTTTGACAAATTTTCTAGCGACCACCCTATATATCAGAACTACCTCATTAGGTTATTTGATGTAATCAAAAGTTAATAGCTTTTCAGAAGAAAAGTATGGAACAGCCCTGACACAAAATATTCACGTTTAAATCAGGCATATATGTTATACTTAATGTTGCAAGACCATTCACAAAGAAAGTGCTCCCGAGATAATATGCATTCAAACAGTGGGAGAACAAAACAAGGGCTGGGAAACTGATACATTAAATGAAGGATTGTTCTGCAGGACTTGACATACACTGCAACACTGTGGTGAGTCCTAAAAATATTTGATATTCAAGAAAGGTAATACACAAAATATGAAGTTTATCTTAATTTTATTCAAGAAGTTCAGTTATTATGAACATAATGAAAATTTATCTGCTTTTATTCCACAAGTCAAATCACTAAGAAATTCCTTCATTCTAGTTTCTATTTTAGAATTTTCCCCCTCTAAAATCCTTATTATAAACAGTAGAAAGAATCAATTCTTTTGCATACTGTTGACTACAACTATTGTAAAATAAGCAATTCATTGAAAACTTGCAATGCACGTCATTAGTAAAGCTTTTCAAGGATACAAAATTGTTAACTATCGTCCTACACAATTCCAAAAAGTATGTTTAATTTTACTCTACTAAAAGTTTTCAAAGTTGGAGGGTTTTTATTAGTATTATAAAGTGTCAGGGTTTGAAAGTTTATATGCCACAGGAATTTCATCTTTTAGTCTGAAATACGAAGTCAATTGTATTCCTTTAAGTATGACCAAAGAAAGTGAGCACATTGCATGGAGTAAATAAACTTCCTGAGATTGGAGTCTTCCCAGTAGCTTTTCATCAAGTGAATGTTGTTTTATTCATTCAGTGATGCTCAAATAGCAAGTTTGTTAAACAATGTAATTACTTTTCAGTATTTTTTGCATTTTTTTTTACTGTAGTTTAATTTAGTGTAAAAGTGATACAATAAATGAAGTTATCAAAAACTATTTAAATTCATTTACAGCTAAAATTATAAATAAAACATACTTAAATTCCTCTATAAAAGTTTATTATATATAAAAATAGTTATTTGTACTACTTGTAAAGGTCAGTAAATAGACATTTTTCTACACCTTATTTTGTCCCAAGAACAAATCTGATCGGTAAATTGCAAATGTTGTGGAATGATTTGAGTAACAAATCTTACTGCAAGACCTTGACTAGAAACTTAAATGATGTACATATGTATATTGTAAACATTGTTCTACTAACATTCCCTCATCACAATAATTATATACTCTAACAATATATCCCAAATTAACAGTATCAATAAATGTTCTTGTAACATTTATGGAAGAAAAACTTGAAAGCAGGATTATAAATTCAGACTATTTTGCTATTTACTACTGGTGTGAACACATTTTACCGACACATTTAAACAACCAGGTCATTACTAAGGGTGCTATTACAACATGCAATTAGTTAAGAAAAGAATAATTGTAACCCCATAAATTGTGACAACAGTCCTTAAGTAACAATAGAGTAGCGACAACTGATACGGATATTTAAAACTATTGTTGACCTCCTGAAGTCAACCTTTCTCAAAAGTCATTCTTAACCTGATGATGACCTGCAGAGACCAAAACGCTGTTACTTGTCTTGGATTTTAAATACCCATATCAGCCATTTGTACTGCACATACATTTACTTCATGTGGGTTCCTTGTTCTCAAGAGCTGGTTGTAGTCTGTTCCATTATTTCACCACCTGTGCTCATCTGTGGTATACTGCTAAGTTTCATAGTGATGAAGCTAGGCACCAATCAGGAAAAACAAATAATTTACTTCAATGACGTATTTATACCACATCAGTCTTTCTGTTCTAGTTTGTTTGGAGTGTTTTTCAATTCATATCTTCAGGGCGTGAAGTTGGGACGTGAATGTGTGTCTTTTCTGAACGATGTTGGCTGCTGCTAAAGAAAGCAAAGCATTTTAATAGAAAAAAAGAACAAAACAGATACACATCTTCACCAAAATCTGCTTCTATCCCTCACTTCATTAATTATACAAATAGAAAAACTGAAGAAAACGTTATTCCAGAATAATAATAAATAGTGTAACATCGTAGATAAAAGCAAGTATGCTGTGAAAAGTACTGTCTCCTATAGCTATTCTTTTAAATATATTTGGCTACAAGTAAATAACAGAAAGAAGTCAACGTTCTATGATTTTAATCAATGCCAAAACTCAGGTTTTTACAGTTATGTGCATGTAATTCACCCACAACATTGTGTAGAGATTTTATTTTCTTTACATGAGTACACTGGCCACAAATCCACAGTGTGGCTAACTCCTAGGCCACATCTATCCCTAACCAGTAATGAACTGACTAAAAAGTGCATTTAATATATATCTGCTGCATACTGAAACTTTTTTTTCAAGTTGATGAAAATATTTATTCGGTACTAGTGTAGGTCACGAAAACCATTCTAGATTTAAAAAAAAGGTATGCACCTGGTGCTTTCCTTGCAATAGAATCACTAGTAAAATAAGTTAACTCACTGTTCTTATCTTGAACTGTTAAAGGTTGATCTATTACTTTCTGAAGCACTTCTATCCACTCTTTTTGCTCTTCCTCTGAATCTGCACTAAAAATGAACGACCGCTCGGGAGTCTCTAACATAAACCCAAAACCAAACTGCTTTACATCATCAAGGACATATTTATCCACACTGAAGCCATTTTCTTTATAGCCTATAAAGATCTCTCCTTTAGGGTAAGGATCCTGTTCAAAAAAGCAAATTTAAAATGCAGTCAGTAATATAATGCTTATACAGTTTTAGTTGGTATCATATTAAGAACAATTCGTTTAATGTTATCTGTGCTACAGATTTTTTTTTCAATCAGTGTCACTCAGGTTCAAGAATTAGTCACTAATAACAGATCACAGATGCTACATACATTTGTATTTATTCTCAAATATGACATCACTTCCTTTATAGAGATTCTAATAGTCTGGTTTTATTTAGTGTATAACCAATCAATGTTGAGCATGAATGTAAATGTATTAAACATGTTAATATTCAATATCGACCTTATGAAGAAGCAAAACTAAGAGAAATATACAACCAAATTTACTGAAAATAAAAAAGAAATCTTGATATATAAAAAATTCTAACAGGCATATTACAGTTGTATACTATGCAATACATTTAAAAGAAGTTGGTCAGTGCAGAATTTATCACAATTAGAATGACACGAGTCTTTATAAGAAAATACAGTTTTGATTTTAGGTTGATAGCGTTGTTTCTTCTCAATAAACTTTACTGTATATTTTACTCTTTGCTAATCATTCAGTGAAAGTTAACAGATACAAAACTAGAATACTACTTGTAACATTTCACTAACCTCTTGTTATTAATAATCTATCACAAGAAACTAAGCAGTATACTACTTAACTTTGGTTTGTTATGTAATCTCTGTGACATTTTTTCATGCCTGTTTTTGAAAGTTCTTCATAATTGAATGACTATACTTCTGTGGGTGTACCATTTTGGTGTCATTACCCTAAAACTTAACTTTCATAATAATCTAGTCTGCTTTAAATCACAACAATGTTTCATTCTATCATCATCAGAATTACTTCCTGCATACTTTTTTCTTTTTCATAATAATATGAATCATGTACATAAAATTCAGACATGATATTGGAACAACAAAATTATTTACACATTTAGTGCAACAGGAATAGAATTTTAAAAACGTAGGAAGGACAACCACTGTATTCAACAGAAACAACTTGACAGGTGTAAAAAAAAGTGTCCAAATATCAAATGTTATTATTCAGTAGAAATAAAATCAAAGCCAAAGTTTTGCTTTGATCTGATGCTCATTGAACAAACTAATGTTTTTATCTTATCGACTATTGAAGTCCATCTTATTCAATGATTTTTAAATGAAAAGCACAAACAGTTTTAAAACTGTTAGATAGTATGAATATGTTCATTTATTTTCTAGTAAGACAAACGACTACCAGTTTATGTAAGGTAACTTAAAATATGAAGTGAAGCATTTTCATCAAACCTTGGTGACAAGATTAACTACATTAATAAATGTAACAGTTTTTTTTTTTTTAATATATCCACAGTAAAGTTTTAGCCTACTTCAGGTTGAAGTTAACAGTATACAAGCCAACATATGATCCCACTTTAGAAACTGCCAGGAGCAATCCATTAAAGCCTAGGCTTAAACATGTATACACTGCCTAAAATACCACTGAAACTGTGTTCAGTGTTACCTACCAAAGGGTTTGTGAGGTACATTAACCTACGATTGTCCAAGGTTAACCACCTAAGTCTATACACATATCCAGATCTAGGTCCCTTCTTTCTCAACCAACCTTCTTTCAGAAATTCTGGAGTAAGATTTTTTGCTAGTTCTTTAGGATCTGATTCAGGAAATGCAATTTGCATCTGGTTAAGTTTTGCAGACCTAATGGCCATATACCAGTTCACTATATCCTGAAAAACACAAAAACCATACCTCAAAACTCCACAAAATATTTTTGTTCAGCATAACTCTTTTTATATACACTGTTTAATTAAATATTATGTGGGAAGTGTTTTATTCAAGTACTTAAGAAGAATGTCTTTTAATCTCCTAACTTTTTCAACTAATAACAAATGTGGAATTATAAACAAATTAACAGACTTTTCTCTATGTTCCATGCAAGCTTTCAGGTAAAGTTCACACATAAGTTGTAGAAAATGTCTGTTAATTTGTACTTCCACATGTTTTTGCACACTTAAAATATTATAAAAAGAGAGATTTACGTAAAGAAGCAAAACAAACCCTAACAGCACTTTTGTTGGCTCAACGCGAAGGAGAGGATGGCACCATTTGCAAACACTAAGATGGCAATGACTGTGCTTAAACAACTGAATACAGTGAGGGATTTCAGAATATTTCTAGGAGACAAGAATTCCTGAAAGTTCAATGGTAATCAGAAGTTAAGAGCTGTGGCCCTTGAAATTCTTTTAGGCAAAATTAGAGCAAAATAATCTATGAGAACTTGAGTGTGGTCCAATACATCAATCAAAAAAGTTTGACCTCTTGAGTCCAAAACTGTAATTAGACCTCAAATCAGTCAAGAGATGGAGATATTAGCTAAAAAGTTTGTACTTAGAAAACTCAACCATTTTATAAGCCACAATATTATTCTTTAACTATATGGTTGGGAACACTCAATTCTAATGATCTACTGTAAGCTTTAACTATATAGCCTGGAAAACTCAGTTAATAATGTTATACATACACATGCATGTATGTTTAACATTATTAACCAAGACTGTATCTTTATAAGTCATGTATCAATGTTCAGTTTTGTTTGCCCACATTGTCAATGTTTAATTTGTGCCAAATCTTGACCTACATAATAGTGTTATGAGACACCTCATATGAAAATTAATGTGTATTATCATGAGAACATGCATTACACAATACACAGCTGTCCACCTGTCTCTATGGTTTCATAAATTGGTATTAGCTACAAACTCAGTAATTTTGATAAGAGTTTTCTTGAAGAACTTAAGACGATCCACACACAAAGTAAAGCAATCACTTGATTGAAGAAACTGGTTGCAAAACAGACAAACCTATGCCAAACAAAAGTTGACATTTAAAGCTACACGTTACAAATATGTTTGCATTGGCCAAATCAAAACACTGCAGTAAAGCTTAAAACAGTGAAAGAGGATGATTGATTCTCTGTCCATAATAGTGTTTATGTCTTACATTGCCAAGTACCTTTCCTAGTATTTTATAAAATACACATCACCAATTGCAGCAAAACCTTTAGTGGGAACTATATTTCTTACTTTATAATAAAAAATAAAAGAAACAAAACAATCATACACAACTATGGTCAAATAATGTTTTAGATTGTTAAAGAAAACAATACTCCTCAACAGGTCACTTCCACCAGCTGAAGTGACTAAGAAAGTCACCAGTGCTCTTCATGACCTAATGCAAGCCTAATTGTTTGTATACCTTCCGAAGCAAGCAGGCATCTTTCCCAAATACATTTTACAAAAACTGGTTTTATGAAAATCACATAGCTGTTTAGTAAAATTCTGTGTGTCAAGATAAAACTAATGCTGTCACTTTTACAGAGCAACTTTTAAACTATACTTCAAGCGTGATAGTAACTATGAGACTTAGTCTTAACTATGCAGTTACAAGTACATTATGTTTGTAGTACTACATACATTTACATTTATTGTTATACAAGCCACTGTTAACAATGCTAAAAGCATGATATCTCAGCAATAATTAAACAAAAGCCCCTGAAATTTTCAGTGATTCTACCAAATACTATACACGTTAAATTTGATACATAAGATTAACAGGAATAAAGGAAGACAACCTGATACACAACAAAGAAGTGCCATGTAAAGCGCAATAATTTATTATGAATTGTATTCAATTTGTGCAGCAGCTCATCGATAGTCTTTGTGGTTATCTCTCATGGCATGGTAAAAAGCACAAGAAGATTGTAGTGTTTGCAGAAATAATTAGTCTTTCTTTTCCATCCAGCTCCATATCTATCGCTGTCAGCAGTACAATCAGGTTTGTGATTTTTGTCCTCATATTGTCCAATACTATGTCTTTCCACCAAGCACTGACCTTTATCACTACTTGGTCTTCCTTTTCATTTGGCTTTGCTGACATATCCCTTCAGCAAATGTTGAATAATTTGCTCTCTGAATAGTCTTGGAGACACCAAGTTTTCACCATTCCTCTTACAGTCTGCACAATATATTAGATATCCGTTAACAAGAACTACCCTTGATCAGTCAGTTCATGCAATAAGTTATATGACCCTAACTACACCATGTGCTTAACTAAAGCGGGGTAGATTCCAGGCTACAAATGTATTCATTATCACCCTCATCCGTTACAAGTAAGATTTCATTATCATCTGGCTCAAACTCTGTCATTCTCTTCATCATTACAAACAATATAAATTACTTCTTTAGTGGTATGAGCTTTTCCTTTTGGCATTGTAATAACATCACAAGTATCAACAGAATATGCAAGGAAGGCATCTTCTGAAACAATGAACAATATGATCTACATAGGCTAGAAAACAAAGAAATCACGTGACCTCCTGTTTAAATACTTGCTGGAAATCCCAAGTTAACAATGAATACATGTGGGTCTAGCCTCAAGTAGGTCTACAGGCCTGTGTGACTATGATAATTAGCCAAGAGGGTATGTTGTTTACATCTTGTCGATAAAGAATACCTGCCACGCTGAGCCTTCAAATCAATTGCAGTCAACAACCGTGCCGAAAGGATTAATAATAAATACCTGAACATTCTTTAATGACAAAATATTGTGATTAGTTTGTTGTTGTTGTTGTTTTGTCATACATAAAACTATGTAGTGTAAACATTAATTATAACAACACATGGTCAGTTTCTACTCTCCTTTCACAGGAAAGTCTAGCTGATGTGTGTGTATAAGCGACTATGTATGTTATTACAATTATTGTTTCTAACTGGGACATACATGATGACAGTTAATGTCTGCCAAGTACATGAATCATAAGCAGTGATAACTTGATTATAAGACCTGGTGGACTGGTATGAATAAGTACAAATAGCAAAGCTCTGAATATTTTTATTTGTTTAATCTATGTATAAATATGTAGTTAGTTACATTCTACTGTAATAAAATGGCAATATTCTGTGTAACAAAAAACGATGCTAGACTAAAGAAAACACACAAATGTGATAATTACCAATGGTTTGCTACATTAACAGTGGTGTTTAGTTTTACTATGTACAACTTCATCGAGAGTAAGAGGGGTTTAATCTATTTTTAACTATTTTAATCCAGTGGTCAACCAAGGTTATTAACTGGCAACTTTGAAAAGAGAAGTTTTATCAAACATAATTTTTGAATTGTGAAAAACATATTTATGGATTACCCAATAAACTAATCAAAATCAAACCTAATCCATTTACGAAACTGTGGTTGAAGATTCACCTCTATATAAAGTGTTCTGTACCTTTCATGATAATCAAAAAATCTTATGAACATACAATGAAAACTCGATTGGTGTGAAAGGAAATGACTGACATGCTCACAAACAACCTTCTAAGAGAGTAACCAGCATGTTAAATAGCTCAAAAACATGCAGGATCACATTAGCCTTTGTACAGACTTAAACATACACTGTGTAGGTAAATTATAGCTAACACCATTAGAAGAAATGAGATCATGTTTGAAAAAAATTCTAATCCTCATAGTAAGTGAAAATAATATAACTATATGGTTCCATATACAGTTATACATTCATAATCTTGAACTCTGTAATATAAAGAGATATCTATTAATAGAAAATATGTAACTTTTATATAATACCTTTCCTTCATCAGCATAAACAAAAATATTTCTTGTGGTTCCATCTTTAACCAAAGTTATTTGCATTGCATTAGCATGGTCAATTTTCATTGGGCAGAAAACAGCATTAAGCTCCGAGACCTTCATCACTAGTTTAGGTTCTTTGTTCTGAGAAAACAAAACAAGAAACCTATCACACATTAATTTTCTAATGAATTAACAGATACATAAAGTTACACTCATGATGATATATTCTGTAAAATACTGTAAGTTAAATAGCCAGTATTATGATATTAATTCATCTACTGGTTGTGTAGAATCCAAGTAATTACAGTTAATTTAAATTTTTTGTGTTCACAATAAGAAGTACACTAATGTGCGATAACTCTCTTGTTAAGAATACTGCTAATCGTCTGTGTTTCTTGGCTCACATTAGTATTTATCAGTTAATGTCTAGATTCCTTCTCGGCTACAATAAAGGTTTAATGGAAGCTCAATATATTTAATACAATCCTTTTTTTTTTTTATGGGTACTGCAATTACAACAACTTTCTAAATCAAAACACTATTGAAACATTTCCTCAAATTCAGCAATGACATGCACAACATGATCAGAAATTGTGTTCATGGATAGTACGTGTTATTTATTAATTGCTTATTTTGTAAAGGTACAGAAATGTCCATTATTCCCTTGAAACTTTGCTTCTGTGACCTGGATAATGAAATTTAGAAATTAACCTATTTTCTATGTAAAAACAGGCAAATTTGCACATTTTCATTTACATCAGGTCTGAATACAACAACATATGAATCAAGATTTATATGTATTTATACTAAAGTTGAACAAAAATGTTTAGAAGTGAGTAGTTTTTCAACATTTGCGACTGTAATATAAATCACTTTCATGTATGAGCCCCCAAATAAGGTCTGCCATCATGTTTTTGTTATATGCTCCCAGGTCACAAAAACAAAGTTAAGAGAAAAAATAGGTCTTTTCCATTTAGGTCAGGCATAAGCAATTTGGAAATAAAACTTTCTGCCCAGGAACAAGAAAAAGTAAAAAAATTTTGCATAGTGTTATTTCAAAATTGAGCTGTTTTAATAAACAGTTTTCTTCATGAAACCATGGACAAAAACGTTTCAATGTCACCAGTGAATCAAAACATCATATTCTACCATTTCTGCCAGAAGGTTATCCATTAAAACATTTCATACCTGTCAGATACTACAAGTTGTAGTTACTTCTTAGAAAGCCTAATTAACCATTACTGTTCACTACCAATTCACTGTCATGCTTGAATTATAGTTGTTGTTGGTTTTGGTGTTTTTTTTTTTGTTTTGTTTTTTTCTGAAATAAAATATTATCATCACAATTTATGGCCTTTTCCTGTTCCTTCCAGTGATACATCACAATATCATTGTGCATGAATGAATGAATAAGTGTCACATTCTCCTACTTCCAAAACGGCGTCTCCTTACAAGATAAAAGTCTCGGGAAACAGAGGTTCAAGGGAAAATGAGCTCTTTAGGGTGATTGCTAGTCTAGTCCAAATCCACCATTATTTTGTTTTTTTAATTTAAGATTATGGAGTTAAAATGCTAAGAATCAGATTTTAACACCCAAAGTATGTAGGGCACAGATGGCCCATTACATAACTTTGTGCTTAACAGACAGTTTTCTGGAGTGGGGGTAACAAAAACTTTTTAAAAATACTGAAAAGAAAACAAACTCACCTCAAAATCTGACATCAGTCTTAAGGAGCTATCAGTGTATTCAAATAGTCATTTGAACTTTACTGCATCATCCTTTATCCTTAAATTATTTATGATTTATATTTTATCAATATAAACTGTTCAATTTATTTTAATAATTCACATGAATAAGTAATATACCTTTGGCTTATAGGTCTGACTTATAGCAACTGTCTTATAAAGTTATTTTTGTTTAAAAAATGTATTGGATAATAAAAACTTTAAATTGCTCAGAATATATCTGATAAAGTTAAGATAAATTCATAGGTGTTTCAAAAGAATTTAATTAAAAATCATATATACACTGTATCCTAGAAAAATAACAGAAAGTAAATCCATTGTCTAGCTTACCACAGTGCTTTGAAGTCAGAGATTGACTTCTGCTCAATGATTTCATTACGAACATAAAAACAAATCAGGAAAGATGAACCAAATACAAAAATAAAATCTTACTTCCTTCACATAATATATGAGGCTGTCATCAGATTCATTAAGAACAAATTTACGAAGATGAAATTTTTCATTTTCTTTCCCACGCTTCCAGAGATACCCTTCCATAAAACCTTTCAAATAAATTGGTTTTTCCGGCAAAATAAATTCTTGCCTTAAATACTTAGCTTGTATCCATTGTTCTTTCAGAACTCTGATAAAAAATATAGAAAAAATACTGATTGATGAAATAACTAATAAAACTAAATATTTAAAAGCACAAAATAAAACAATTTATGTATCAAATAAGAAAGTTTATTATATTAATGTTTGTTATCAACTTCAAAGTTTATCTTGATAATACTGTACAATGTTGTAACATTGTTTGCAAATTGTTTCTTGTGAAAACTTGTAATGTTTTTTGTCTTTTTCTGCAGGACACGTAGTTATAGATAATTGTTTCTTTGTAACTATGAATTGTAATTTTGGCTCTCAGATGTTACAATAGGTGCTTTTAATTGACATACAGTCATTAACCCACAATTCTTCTAGAACATATGGACAAACTCTAAACTGTATATATATTGAGTCAGTTATGAAACAGTAAAACAGGACTGTAAGGTACTTATTGAAGTTTTTGGTTGACAAATCTGGAATGTGGCATTAATACAGAATGAAATGACAACATTCCTATATTAGAAAATGTGCCAAATTAAAACTAGTTTTACATATATTGAAATTTTCTGTGATTGCAGGTGATTTGGTCCTTAAATAAAATATTGCTTATTGATACAAGTGTAATTATTTAGTACCAATGTAAATGAAAACAATTTAAAAACAGATATATTAGGTTTTCAAACTGAACAATACACATATTTAAAATGAAGAAAAATTTGTTTTTGTCTTAGATAAAAAGTGAAAATTTTCTAGGAAGCCTAATTTTAATTCCTAAGACTTATATAAACGAAATACAATTTAATTTTTATTAATATATTTTGTCATGACATAAAATTAATTATCAGAAGTTTAAGCTTCATAGGATGGGGGTGCCCCTTAATTGTTTTCGGTTTGTTTTTTCCTAACAACATACTTATGCCTAACCCTGCTACAGAAATTGGCCTGCTCCCTTTACAACCCAAGTTTTGCCATTTCATGTAACCACTTTTGGGAGCTTGATACAACAAACAGCCATTAAAATTTTGAAACAGCTAAATACACATTACCAAAATAAAGTGTTTCCATGATACCACTTTGGAAGTAATATTAAGTATAGTAAGCCTGCTATCACAGTTTTAATGAATCAAATAATACAAAATAAAAATTATTATAAATAAACACTGTAATGCATTGTAACAAAAATAACTAAAATGAGGGCTAGCTAAAGTAATTTTCACTACATATATGAAACAGCTATCTGGTAAATTTTCTAGATCTGACATTTACTTTGATAGATATAAAATGTCTGCTAATTGTTCAGATGTGTCTATATAAATAATAACATTGTTTTTTTAGTTCACATCCTCACCACTCTATATAATAACAGTTAACCCTTTCTTAATAACCTGACAAGCTACACAGTACATTTCACTCAAACAAGGCATCACTAATGCCATACAGAATAATGTATACTGATTCACTACAGATGAGATACTCAGTTTATTCTGCAAAAAATGGGGCTTAATTCACATCTGTTTACACTTGTATCTGGTTCCAAGTGTATGATCCTTATTGTCATCCCTTTGAATACAGGTGAAAGGTCAAGGTCTTGAAAGGTTGAGAGGAGTAAACTCTACTTTGAAATGAGTTTTCTTGAACAATGTGTTCTAATTTACTTAAGCAATATTTTTTTTCTGTAAATGGAACAAATTAACAAGTGCAAAATATTTCAATTTTTTTCAGTTAGTGTAAAATATATAGTGAGAAAAAATCATTGTAACAAGTAATTTCTAATTTTCAAAACAATTATAATGACCTTCAGTTTCTTTTCATTGACTTTCAATATTTTTCTTAACCTTAACCCATAGTTAACCACTTATTGTGAGACTCTTAATTATGCCTACTCTTATAGCTATCTATATTAATAAAAAAAACACATTTTTGTCAAGTTATCATCTTTCTATGACATTTTGTGGGTAATTAGCTGACTGGATCCAGGTCAAATTCAGCACTATTTTGCTCTCTTGAATGAAACATTTTCTGGATAAGCATGCCCTTAGAACCACCCCACCCAGAAGGCAACCACATTCAGCACTCACAAAACTTTACCAGCCTTGTTAGAAAAGGTTTTTATTCATGTGCTATCAGTGCTGTCTACAGTAATCTTGTCTGTTTCTTTAATATTTTTAGTACATACACATATGAGTGAGAAAAAATTCAAGTCCCACTGGGTATAAATACATAAAACACAAAGAACAGAAACAATAAATTAGCTCAGTACTCAATACCACAACCATATCTTTCTTATCTGTGTTCTACAATATACATTAATACAGATAAGAGTGGGAGTTTCATTTTGAAAGTTTGGCACATGCTCAAACACTTTCAGTAGTGCCCACTGCAAGGTAACAGCTCTCAGCTCTACGGATACACGTGACACTTCTGAAAAAAAATACCCTACCATTCACACTGTAGTGCCTTTTTATGATTTGTGCATTTTTCAGAAGTTACAGCAATAAATTTTTAGTAGGTATGGCATTCTCTACAAAACAGAAAACTTAACATGAATGTCTCAAAGGTACTTGTCTCTGAAATTTTTCAATACATCTAGTTATACGTTTTTAAAACATATACACAACACCAGCTGATAATCAATATTTCAAATTTCTTACATTTACATAAAGGTCAACGTTATCAAGAAAAATTAAGTCAATTTTGATCAACTAAAAAATCTTGTCAAGTGCATACCACATCTATATACGTATGTATATAACAGCTAAATGTCTATATGTCATGTATTGTCTCCTAAATTGTTAATTATAGAAAATGTTTCTTTTCAAAGATATATTACAAAAAAACTTTCCGTTTTTGCAACTGCTATAATTTTATCTTGATATCAATACTGATACATCTGTCTTTATATATTTTAAATGAACAATCTGAAGAAGACTAATGAACAAAAATGTTATTTTGTGAAAAAATTTCACACACACACACACACACACAAACAAAGACTTTCTTTGTCAACTGATTTTAAATAAATTTTTGAAGACAGAAACATGAACATTAAAAACATACTGAAGAACATGTTTCAGAATACATTTGTTATTCTTCAACTTGTATATATTTTATCTTTTCATGTGAGCACATACAAAAATATATTACATCGTGTCAAATACATTTATTTTAATTTAATATCTCTCCTTTGATATTTGTAGAAATGACAGCTGTTAAAAATCACTCGCTTTTGTAGTAGTCTTTTCTTGAACACTGTAAAATTACAAGGAACTGTGGCATCCAATGGAAAAAAAAATTATTCACTGCTACTTAGTAAACCTGAGCACACTATTGTGCTGGATATATTCAATGCATCGAAATGTACACATTTTTGCCAATCCCATAAATATTATAAGAAAATACTTGCATAAATAAAAAGAAATTTATATTAGCAGGACACAAGCAAAACAGAAAAACTAAAACATGGAACTAAAGAGAAGACCTTAGTACTTAATGTACTTAAAAGAAAAATAGGAGTGCACTCTAAGTAAGTAAAAAAAACATTACTCACTGAACATCTGTTGGGCAAGGCCTTTTGTAACATAAAGGAACGTGAACTTCATACTTTTCTTTAGCTTTATCGTTACCCATGTCTTTCATCATTTGTACCTGTGCTAAATCCCAATTATCCATAAATATTGATTTCACCTTGCTGATGTGAGAACCAAGGTTACGATGGAAAGCCGCACATTCGGTACAAATAAATATTCCAATGTTGTACGACGACCATTTTGGACCTTAGAGGAGCATTGAAATCAAATACAATTTTAAAGAAGCATAATATATAACTACCTATATTTTAATATACTATTCTGAAAAAGAGAGAAAAAAAAGCACCTAAAAATTCGGGTTCATCTATTCAAGTTCAATTAATGTTTACATGAACTTCTCTTACTTTTAAACCACATTTGTGAGATTATTACAAAACAAAAACACTTAAATTATTTTATTCACATAGCAATATTTCTTATTAATTTTACAACTTAAAATGTATTGTTTTGTAGAGTTGCAAGTGTAATAATACACTTATCCTCATACACCTAATTGGTGAAATTCCTTAACTCATTCACTGTTGTTGGACATACGTGTCTTTCATCCAGACAGTGCCATTGAAATTTAAGCCATTGTAACACCCAGGAGAAAAAGTTTTTTCTCCTTCAAATTTCCCAAATTTGATCAGTGTAAAGTAATTAAATATAAAAAAATGTATATTTTTTGTTTTTTAAAACCTGGTACTGAGAGCATTGTCTGTGTATAAATGCGACAAGGAAGGAGTTGAAAGCGGTAATTTCCTTTTGACTGAAATGTCTTCTCTAGAAGATATAAATTTCAACTTTGAGTCAACTTGGTTAAATATCACATGCGATACAAATATGCCATGATGCACAAACCATGTCTGTAATATTTCACTTTGGTATGAAAGCTAACAAATACAGATACTTCTTTCATTCCTCTTGTCCAAAGAAATGATGTGATATGTCACAAGATGTGCTGATGAGCAGTTCTGGTTTTATCTATTACTTTTCTTGTTCTTAGTTTTATTACTACATCTAAAGATTTCCCATTAATTTGATGATTTTGTGGGTATTTTTCTGACATAATTCATTTGTGGAGTTCTGTTAGTTCTCAATGTGAAAGGATATCAAACATTGGATATGGGTTGTAAAGCTGTCTACAGAAGTTTCACAAAAGGGGAATACGGTCTCCATATAACAGTTTAATATACTTGGAAGACAGATACAAGAGATTTGATTTCAGTAGTATAACCCAAAATGTTGTATCTCATGGAAGCATGTTATATGAAGAAGATACAGATGGCATGAACTATATTTCACAATGATACTTGTATACAGCTATAGATTATTATATGGAAATTATTTGTTTTTTCCAGATATTAACAGATATTTTTGTGATGCCTAAACTGTGAAAAACAAACTTTAATGAGTAGTAACCTCTAACCACAAAGTAAAAGGTATATCCCACCATTATCAACATGCTTGTTCTGAAGTAAACAGGAGTTATACATCTCGTTTTAATTGTAACTAGTTATAGTTAATAAAGAAATAACTTCCACAAATATAACAAGAAATAAAGCATATTAGTCTTGTTCTCTCATATATATACTGTATGCTAAATTATCTGAATGGTCAGACATTAATTAGAATAAAGTTAATATTTAACAATAAATAAGGTCAAATTTATGAGTGAATCAGAAACCAGCTTTAACAATGGTTGACTGAAATAATATTTGTGACAAAAAGAATAACTATGACTAAAGCTGTCTGTATATGTGAACTCCTGTAAGGCAAAGACAGTCAGCCAAATCTTACTCCAGAAATGTTCACTCAAGCACGCTTTTATTTACAAGAGGGGGAAGAGATATTTATGTTAGCAATGTCAATATAGCAACCCCCTCAATTCCAACACTATCTCCCCCCTTCAAAATTAGAACAAATGACTGTTACTTGTATGTGCGTGTGTGCATATCCTACATGTTCTTGGAAATGCATACAACTCGTAACATCATCTTACACATACATAGAAACTCACCCCATAACACCACACAGGAAACACATCCTGCCATACAGGTTAAAAATTAACAGTAACAAGAAATGTTCAAGAAACTCACTCGTTTTTTGTTGGGTTTTTTTTTTTACCCATACACATGTGTAATATCCTGAACAATCTGCAAAAATCGATGAACACACCCACAATAGTTCAAACTGGGACACAACAGTCAGTAATAATCATTAGTCACTTAACAAAAACACAACTGAAAAATTAGATTAAAAAAAGATGCAAAAAAAAACTAACTTATCTAACTAAGATTTTATTTTTAGCTATCACGCATGCATCACTGTCTTAACAAATTTTTCATTTAATTTTATTATCAATAACCTAAATCATTTTAATGTCACTGGATCTACAGGTCGATTTAATAACAATGATTATAAAAAAAATTGGCTCGCTGGAAACAATACAGAGATGCACTTTAATTACGAGCCGCTCTCAAGGTTGCACTGATTGGAAAGATAAAGTTCATCATTGTAAATATAAATTAAATATATTGTACAAATTCCACCGTTCTTATCTACTAGCACAGGAACACTAATACTATTACATTATAACAGTAAGTTATACTATACTTTCGATACTAATTTTATCAGTTACAACAGTGCCAGTACTAACAGCAACTTATACATTTGTAATTAAAGCTACACTTGTTAACATTATTATAATAATGATAAAATAATACTCACTCCCTGCACCACAGTCTGCGCAATATAAATGTTCAGGCAGTTTTAATAACTGAATCAAAGTCCTTCTGTTTGTTTCTGCCATCTTAAATATTACTATTATTATTATTAACAACTTTCCCTTTCTATTTCCTCTTCTGCATTAGTCATTTTTCCATCAACACTTACACACCACCAACCAATATCACGTCCTTTCAATCCTCACTGTTTGTTTCTATCAACCCACGAACACGTGCCAGTAACTAAACGATTCAGAGAATCAAAGTCTAAACTAGCTCTTCAAAACAGATGTTGGATTCTCTATAGTGACGCTGCGCCACTCACGATGCATTAAAATATTCGTCTACATTATATTTACTTCGCGTAAGATATTTAAGTAAAAAATAATGTTACTTGGAATAATTTTTTGTTTGATGAAATAATGTACTTGCAATAGAAACAACACAAAAATAAATTATTAAAGCTGTAAGAAATATCATAATATCTATTAGTAATATCATTACTATAACTAGCAGAAATACCCGTCCTTGTGCGAATTATTGACCCTGCGGCCTTTATTTGAATCGCCTGACAGTTTTACAACTGTGCTCATACTTTGCATTCAATAATGTTCACCATCCATGAGAGGCAAAACTTATTGAAATTAAAGCTATGAAATGAGCTATTGTCACAGCATTACAACACAGAATAGATTTTATTGAAATGTTGTTGTTTTTTTGTAGACGTAGTTATCAATGTCTTGCTTCTTTGATAATTGAAATAATATTTTCACTAAATAAAAACATAATTCTTAAGTTTGTTTTTTGGTTAGTTTATATTTGAAAGTCACTCCTGTTTTGTAATTTTTATTGATTAAATCTGTAACTTACTCGTTTTTATTTGTAATTTTTATTAGTTAAATGTGAAACATACAATTTTTAAATTTATTTCTCAGCGATTGAGGTTCTGCCTAGTTATAAAAATATTACCCACTTGTGATTGGTGATTATCGGTGCGGTAGTTTTACCTAGATCCGAGTTTTGGATATATACATTGGTGTACAGTGAGGAGAAGTTTCATATCAATATAATTTTACTGGACTGCGAGAGGGCAGTTAATGTATCTTGAAGAGAATGGCCGTTGTAAGATCATAATATATGCAGAACTATTTGGAAAGGAGAAGTTTGTTTGTTTGTTTTGAAGTTCGCGCAAAGCTACTCAAGGGCTATCTGCGCTAGACATTTATGATTTAGCAGTGTAAGACTGGAAGAAAGGCAGCTGGTTATCACCACCCACCGGCAACTCTTGGGCTACTCTTTTACCAACGAACAGTGGGACTGACCGTCACATTATAATACCTCCGCGGCTGAAAGGGAGAGCATGGTCAGGGAGTTTGAGTTTATTCATTCCTACGAAGGCGTCACAAAACCTTTTAACAACTAATTACAATTGTTGCAAACGAAACCATTTAGCTACACCTTGGTGTAAAGATGACCACTTATGTGTGTGAAAGGGCGAACATGTTGTGTGACGGGAATTCGAACTTGCGACCCTCGGATTACGAGTCGAGTGCATTACCCACCAGGCCATGTCAGGCCGAAAGTAGAAGTTAAGAGAACTGTGAATCTGGACCATAGATTTGAAGAAGCAGATGTGGTATTTTTGGATTAAGTGGTTTATTTTTAGTAATCGGATAAAAACCGCAAATTAATTGGAGATTCTCTGCCAAGTGTCATAAGGACTAAATCCTGAATTCTCTCAACCTCGACTTTCTTTTGGCATTGTCAGGTATGTGTAAAGACGTTCGACTCGTAATCTGAGGGTCATGGGTTCGAATCCCGGTGGCACCAAACATGCTCGCTCTTTCAGCCGTGGAGGTGTTATAATTTACGGTCAATCCCACTATTCTTTGGTAAAAGAGTAGCTCAAGAGTTGGTAGTGGGGTGGTGATGACTAGCTGCCATCCCTCTAGTATTATACTGCTAAATTAGAAACGGCTAGCGCAGATAACCTTCGTGTAGCTTTGCGCGAGAAACAACAAATAACCTCGACTGAGTATAAAGCAACAAAAAAGAGACTGGACATAAAGTATTATACAGTGAAATAACCTGTATTCAAACACAAATGTATTCTGGCCCCCTCAATGAAGTGTGCACAAAGCAACTTTGTATTTGGTTTAATCCGCAATATATCTTTCCCCTATCTTGTTTCATTTTGAGAAAACTTGGTATTATATAGGGAAAGCAACAATGTCAATCTTCTCAGGCTGAAGTGACTGGTGGTCAATATCATTGGTAAACAAAAAACGCTATATTCTTATTGAATCCATCAACGTCATATTAGAAAATATCAATATCATTTTCTGTACATTATACAATATCTTAAGTATTATGAGTGAAAGAAAATAATAATGTGTCAACGACGTTAAGTAAGAAATAGCACAGTTGATATCCTAACTGAATGGTTTAGTTCCATGAGTAACTGGAATGAAAAGATCTTAAAGTCTTTACACTAATTATCTATATCAAGAACTTCGGTATGTGCAAAATTTTAAAATGTTTTATTCAATAAAAAAACATACATGGTAAGTTTGCGTGCCATAAAGGTCACATTCACAAAGTGAATGAACTTACAACGTAAGAAATATATTTTTATGGTAGTGGTTTTTACTATTTTGGCATCATGTTTTCTCTAACAGAGTTGCCCACTATTTCCATTCTCATTTCAAGAATTCAGTGTTACCATTTTTGTGTGTCTGTTTTTTTAGAGGGAGATTTTAATGATAAATTAAGTTTAATAATTTCTTTAATTTTCTAAGTATGGACCTGAATATAACAACAGTTCAATGTTTTTGTTTTCTTTGAATTTCACGTAAAACAACACATCCCTAATTTCGTAGTGTAAGACAGGAGTGAAGATAGCTAGTCATTACCATCCATCGCCAACTCTTAGACTATTTTTTTATCAACAAATAGTGAGTTTTACCATCGCGGCTAAAAAGACGAGTGTGGTCGGTGACGGAAATTTGATCCCACGACTCTCCGAGTTCAAGTGAACACTTTAACCACAAGGTCATTCTGTGTTTTAGGTTTTAGATTTTCTTATCAACCACAAAATAATAATCATTTAAATGGAAATTTTCTTTCACACTTTAATATCTGTATTATGCAATTCTCTTCCATAATTATTTAAATATAGGCTTCTATTCTCGAATTATCATTTTAAGATTTCCCCTCGGAGTGGATTCCTGTACGTGGTGAGGGGACCTCCCAGGGAAAGTTCTGTTCTGTCTGGTTACCTTCTCTGGGATCTAAACATCCACCCACGTGTTTGCCGCGCGTGGCGACCCGTGAAGGGGAAGAGAGGATCCTGGTGGTTGAGGGGTCCAACCCTAACACACCACTTTGGCCTCGAATTCCTGTAGACGGGCGGCCCTTGGGTGGCCCCCCTTGGGTCAATCGGCTGGTCCACCTGGGCTAGAGCCAACCAAGTACCAGTGTTGGAAGTTCTCAACGGGTGTTGTGGACATTGTGCCTGATGCTGGTGTTTGGGTATAGTGCTCACGAAACCCTGGCGTTGCTGCATTGTCCTTGCATGACTTTGTAGTGCGTCCCTTTGTAGGGCTCCATGGTGGGTGGGGTCAGTGAGTACCGAAACTTTTCTCTTTCCTATGGATCCTTCAAAAAATTTAAATAAAATTGTAAAAAAACAGTCAATGGGTAAGCGACCACGTCTTGAATACTCGGAACAGCAATCTCCAACATCAGTAACACACGTACCTCATTTTCTGATATTGCATTCTCTTTCAGAAAAACCTTTAGGGCAAATGTCCCCTTTTTTTATTCAAAAGGGGCTAGAGGGACTTGCTGGCTCTCCAAAGTCAGTAAAGAAGCTTCGATATGGTGACATACTGGTTGAAACATCCACATCCCAACACAGTGAACTCCTCTTGAAATCAAAGGTAATTGGCGATATACCTATTGAGGTTACACCCCATGCTACTTTGAATACTTCACGAGGAGTTATTGTTGAAAGGGATTTGAAGAATGTTCCTGAATCTGAGATTCTCGCCGGTCTTTCCACTCAAGGAGTTTCTGCAGTGAGGCGCATCTCCACTCGCAAAGATGGAGTTACACTGCCAACAAATACCCTTGTTTTAACATTCACTTCACCACGAGCACCCGCCACCATCAAAGCAGGTTATCTCATTTGCAGGGTTCGGCCATACATTCCAAACCCTCTTCGATGTTTTCAATGTCAGAGATTCGGCCACTCAAAGACATCTTGTCGTGGTTCCCTGACATGTGCTCGTTGTGGAGGCAAGGACCACGATGCCTATGATTGTGACATAAACCCACATTGCGTCAACTGCAATGGTTCTCACCCCTCTTACTTTCATTCTTGTCCAAAATGGTTGGAGGAAAAAGAGATACAGCGTTTGAAAACGACACATAACATTAGTTATCCTGAGGCTCGGAAATTGATGTCCACAATCCCATCTCGGACATATGCTGCTGCACTCCATTCCACAACTACAGTGGAAGTGCAGACAGATCTCTCTGTGCCTCCAAAAGAATCGTTTTCAAAACAAATGAAAAGCCTTTTGACCTCCGTGGTTAAAACGGTAGATGAATCGACTTCCACACCCATCTCTGTTCCTCCCATAACTTCCAACAAACCTCAGGATCCATGTTTTTCAGTTTCAAATACAGGCATTTCTTCTGACACATCATTTTCTCCCACCACAATAAACAAAACAATTATTCGTCCGCGTCCTCAGTCACTTGATTCCTCTTCCAATAACAAAAACCTGCCCACTCGACCCAGAGCAGGATCCATGGAGGTTGATAGACCTCCTCCGAAGAAAGACAGTAAAGACAAAAGACGAGGTCGTAAACCGAAGGGTTCTCCAACCACTTCACCTGCCCGTCCTTAAAAATGGCCACCTTGATACAATGAAACTGTCGAGGTTTACGTTCTAATTTGGATGATATCAAAACGCTGATTGCTTCCTACCATCCTGTTTGTCTTTCTCTACAAGAAACATTTCTCAAATCTGCTGATACAGTCTCCATTTGGCAGTTTTCTCTGTACAGAAATGACAAGTTGTGTGATGGTCGAGTACATGGAGGGGTGGCACTTTTGGTTGATCAACATGTGCCCACCCTGTCTTTGTCACTCAATACACCCTTGGAGGCCGTAGCCATCCGTATTTCCTTGGGTCGTACCATCACTGTTTGTTCTCTGTACCTGTCTCCTGGAGAGACATATGATCAATCAGACCCGGATGCTCTCGTTGAACAGTTACCATCTCCATTTCTAATCCTGGGGGATTTTAATGAACACCATCCCCTCTGGGGAAGTGCTGTTATTGATGGGAGGGGTCGATCTGTAGAGCAGATGCTCTCTGATCACGATCTTTCTCTTTTCAATACTGGTTCTTCCACTTACTTTCATGCACCAAGTCAGTCATTCACTGCCATTGATCTCTCAGTTTGCTCCCCTTCATTATTCTCCCATTTTTCATGGAGGGTTGACAGTAATCCACTAGGCAGTGATCATTTTCCGATCATTTTGAGAGAGACTGGCCGTGGTCGATGCCACCCTACCCGCGTGCCCCGGTGGAAGCTGGATCAGGCAGACTGGTCCACTTTCACTGCTCTCGCAGAACTTGATCATGTCATCGTAAATCAGCCATCAATACACAACTGTGTTGCAGCAGTAACTGATTGTATTATACATGCAGCTGCTCAGTGTATTCCTAAAACCTCGACACGTTTCCCACGATATCCTCGTCCATGGTGGAATTTTGCTTGCAACTTAGCACGGAAGGCTCAAAAACGGGCCTGGGACACTTTTCGCAGATATCCCACACTTTCAAATCGGGTTGCTTTCCAGCGGGCCCGAGCACATGCTAGGTGGGTAAGACGTCAAAGCCAGAAGGAATCTTGGATTAAGTTCACAACCAGCATATCTTCTACCACCAGTTCCAAGATCATATGGGACAAGATTCGAAAGGTTAATGGGCACTACACTTCTGTTCCCCTCTCGATCTTACTCTCTGATGGTCAGGAGGTGACTGATGTCCGAAACATCGCTAACACTCTAGGTGAAAGCTTTTGTCGGGTATCTAGCACTTCTGCTTGTTCCTCCACCTTGCTGGCCATCAAGACTCGGGCAGAGCGATCACCTCTTTCCTTTCAAACTGACTGTTTCTTTGACTATAATAGTCCCTTCACCCTGGTGGAACTAAAAATGTCCCTTCATCGGTCTGCCAGTACATCTGTTGGACCTGATGATATTCATTATGACATGCTACACCATCTCTCTCCTGATTCTCTTGATGTCCTTCTGACTATCTTCAACCGGATTTGGCAGGAGAATGTTTTTCCTGATGCCTGGCGCCAGGCTATTATTTTACCTTTCTCTAAGCCAGGGAAAGATCCGAAGATTCCTTCAAACTATCGTCCAATTGCTCTGACGAGCTGTATCTGTAAGACCTTAGAAAGGATGGTTAATGCTCGTCTTGTTTGGTTTCTTGAATCAAACAACCTCCTCTCACCCACCCAGTGTGGGTTCCGTCGACAGCACTCCACCATAGACCACCTAATTCGTCTTGAAACATCTATCAGAGAGGCCTTTCTCAACCGCCAACACCTAGTATCGATATTCTTTGACATAGAGAAGGCTTACGACACAACATGGAGGTATGGCGTTTTGCGAGACCTCCATACATATGGGTTACGTGGCCATCTACCCATGTTTATTAAAATTTTTTTAATGGACAGGAGATTCCAAGTTCGTGTAGGTTCGGCACTTTCACGTTCTTTTGTACAGGAACTTGGAGTCCCTCAAGGCTGTATATTGAGTGTCACACTTTTCAGTATAAAGATAAATGCCATCACTGAACAACTCCCTCTCACCGTTATGAATGGGCTATATGTTGACGACTTTCACATCTCATGTCAGTCATCAAACATGAGATATATTGAGCGGCAACTACAAACTGCCCTCAATCGTGTACAGAAGTGGACTCTTGCGAATGGCTTTAATTTCTCTCTTTCCAAAACTGTATGCATGCACTTTTGCCGCCGACGAGGTATTCATCCTGATCCTGAACTTCATATCGGTGAAGTGTTGCTGCCAGCGGTCCCAGAGACAAAGTTCTTGGGGCTTATCTTTGATCGTAAATTGACCTTTATACCACACTTAAAGCAGCTTCGGGTCAAATGCACAAGAACACTGAACATCCTTCGTGTCCTCTCTTCTACCAGTTGGGGGGCAGATCGCCGTTCAATGTTAAAGATATATTGTTCTCTTATTAGATCGAAACTTGACTATGGATCAATGGTCTATGGCTCTGCCAGACCCTCGGCCTTAAAGATACTGGACCCCATTCATCACCAAGGTCTTCGACTCTGCACCGGAGCTTTCCGTACCTCTCCAGTTCAAACCATATACATTGAATCTCATGAACCTCCTCTACACCTTCGCCGTTTGCAACTGTTTTTACAATATACTTCGAAACTTCGTTCCTTACCAAAGCATCCCACCTGGGAATGTGTTTTCCTTCCTCGGTGGGCAGTACTTTTTCAGAACAGACGATCTGTCATTGCTCCGTTTGGCCTTCGCATCCGGGCGCAATTGGATGAATTGGGTCTGTCCTTGGATAATATTGCAGATTCCACATGTCAACGCATCCCACCATGGCTTATTACAGCCCCCAAGTGTGACCTTTCTTTCAATCACCTAAAAAAGGCGGATACTCCAGACTGGAAGTACCGTCTTTTATTCAATGAATATCTTTCAAACAATCATTCAGTTCCCATTTATACAGATGGTTCCAAATCAGGAAATTCAGTGGGCTCTGCTATGGTTTGCTGTGGGTCAGTAGTTGCACACAGAATCCCCTCTTCAGCTTCTGTGTTCACTGCTGAACTGTATGCCATATCTCTTGCCCTTGATCATATTGCAGCTGAGCAGTACTCCAACTGCACTATTTATACTGACTCGCTTAGTTCTATTCTTGCCTTGGAATCACTTCACATTAGCTCACATCCTATTCTAGCAGATATTCGAAACCGACTGGCCCATTTCTCATTAGCAGCTACTTCAATTCAGTTTTTCTGGATACCAGGCCATGTTGGTATTCATGGGAACGAGCTTGCAGACATGGCTGCTAAATATGTATGCCTCAGCTCCATCACCCCTATGCCCATTCCGTACATGGACTATGGTGTTGTCTTCAAAGCTCGGCTCCGTGCCAGTTGGCAGTCCACTTGGAGTGAACAACGCGACAATAAACTTTTTCAAATTAAACCCAAAATTGGAGTTTGGCCATCTAGCTTCCGTAAAGTTCGGAGGGAAGAAGTTGTTCTCACTAGGCTACGCATTGGTCACAGTTTTTTAACTCATCATTTTCTTTTATCTGGAACTGATGCACCAATGTGTAGTTTGTGTAACACTCAAATCACTATCAGCCATGTTTTACTTTCTTGCCATCGTTACAATCCTCAACGACAACAATACTTTAAACATATTTTTTCCCAGCATTAATCTGTAACATTGGACAGAGTTATTGGTGATGGTGACTATGTCCACCTTAATAACGTTTTTAATTTTTTAATGGCCATTAATCTTTTTAATCTTATTTAAGTGTGGTATATTTATTTATTACACCTTTTTAATTGTGGCTACTTTTTAAAGTTTTATTCTCTCTCATTCAATGCGACATTAAACAATGGCCAGAACATTAAATAACTCGACACCAGGACTGGAAAGGCCAACTTCAGGTGACTAACGCTTCTGTTTGAACTGTCTGTTTGAACTACTCGTTAGTCTTCCTGGCGAGTTACTGTTATACTTTCGCTGCATATCATTTCGTACTTTTACAACCTTTTTGTACTGGCCATATTGACTCATAACCCGGAACCAGGACGGAAAGACCAACTTCAGGTGGCTGACGGTGGTTTATATACTACCTGTTAGTCTTCCTGGCGGGTTATGATCATTCCCTTTCTGCTACAGGTTGTCCTTTACAACTTTGTTGACTGGATGTTGTCATTGTTTTTTGCACCATTTCCTGTTTTAATTGCCATTTTGTTTTTATCTTCAATTACCTTTACACATTTTACTCCATTTACTTGACTTTTATCTTTTTACTGGACATTTGGCTACTCTTTATTATGATTTTGCTGAGTGTCTTTTTAAATTTTTATTCCATTACTTTTTGATAATAGCTACTATGACACATAACCCAGAACCAGGACTGGAAAGGCCAACTTCAGGTGACTGACGGCGGTTCTTGAACTTGTTCGTTAGTCTTCCTGGCGGGTTATGATCATTATTATTATGCTAGAGTAAATAGTTTATAACTTTGAAGACTGGGTGTCACTATTGGTTTTTACACCATTTTCTGTTTTAATTGCTGTTTTGTGTTTACCTTCATTTTCCTTTACAAATTTTACTCCATTTACGTGACTTTTCTCTTTTTACTGAACATTTGATTACTCATTGTTGCGCTTTTGCTGTGTGTTTTTTAATACTTCTATTCTTTTACATTTTGATACTAGTTGCTATGACACATAACCCAGAACCAGGACTGGAAAGACCAACTTCAGGTGACTGACGGTGGGTCTTGTACCTGCCTGTTAGTCTTCCTGGCGGGTTATGATTATACCTTTTTGATAGAATACCTACCTTACAACTTTTTACACTTTGCCTTCTATCTTAACCTTGTAGACTAGGTGTCAACACTGGTTTTATACCTTTTTTTGTTTTACCTTCATTTCCATTTATGTCTTTTACTACATTTTTACCGGTTGTTTGGCGCAGATAGCCTCGTTGCTTTGTGCCATAAAACACTAAATCAATCAATCAAAACAATCATTTTAAGATTTGCTTGCCGGTGACACAGCGATGTGTTTGCGCGATTACAACGCGAGAATCTGTGTTTCGATACCCGTGGTAAGCAGAGCACAAATAGGCCATTGTGTTGTTTTGTGCGTCACTTCAAACAAATAAACAATTTTTAATTTTCCTAACAGTTTTTCTACACGATAAAAACACAGGATATATATATACTTTCATTTTGGATATTATATCTTTTAACGAACTTAAGACGTCTTTTTGTCAATCCACTCCCTTAAAGATCCCATATATCTGAGTCTAATGTGTTTTGGTTGTTTTTTATTTAATGGGAAACATTGAATTTGTAATAGCATCAGGTAAAACTAATTTATCAACAACTGTTAGATAGTTAGACCTGCTATTAACAACAAATTAGCTCTGGAGTGTAATAGATAGAATAACCAGTGTTAAGGAACGTGAACGTATTTTTCAACATTGTGTAAAATAATGGGACTGAATAAGTTTTAAATATTAACGCAATACTTATTACACAATGCGCATAAAAAAAGAGAAACAAACAAACTCTTCCTTAGATCAAATTATTATCTATGTTTGGTTGTAGAACGATTGATAAGCCTCTCACGTCGCAATTGATCTAGAGAAATCTATATCCAGTGGTTGTTAACAATTTAAGCATAAGAAAATGTGGCTTGATTTCAACGAAAATGTTTCACTTATGGAAAAATACGTATGACGTTTTGTAACAAATGTGTACGTGATGGAGAAAAATGGATATCATTTTCGGATTTAGTTCACATAAATTACTATAGAGCATCTAAAAATTTCAAGACAAGAAAACCATCGCAGACATGTGTAATTTTTAAACACGCTGTAGTTTGTTTTGTTTTAAATTTCGCGCAAAGCTACACGAGGGCTACCTGCGCCAGCCGTTTCTAACTCAGCAGTCTAAAACTAAATAGAAGGTAGCTAGTCATTACCACCCTCCGCCAACTCTTGGGCTATACTTTTACCAACGAATAGTGGGATTTACCATCACATTAGAATGCTCCCACGGCTGAAAGGGCGAGAAACTTTGGTGTTACGGGAGTTGGAACCCTAGGATTACGAGTTGAGTGCCTTAACCACCTGACCATGCCAGGCTCCTAAATCAGGTAAAAGTAATTGGCTATCATTGAAACTCCTGTTATTTGTTTAAAAACCCGATAGTTGAAAAATATATAATTATTGTAAATGCAGAAAATTAATATGTATTTTAAGTTTTCAGAGCTACATTTTCTTTCTTCCAGTTCTATGAAAGGGGTCCGGCATGGGTTAAGGCGTTCGATTCGTAATTTGAGGGTCGCGGGTTCGAATCCCCGTCGCTCTAAACATTTTCGTCCGTTCAACCGTGGGGGCGTTAAAAGTGACGGTCAATCGCACTATTCGTTGGTAAAAGAGTAGTTCAAGAGTTGGCGGTGGGTAGTGATGGTTAGTTGCCTTCCCTCCAGTCTCAAGCTGTTAATTTACGAACGGCTAGCGCAGATAGCCCTGATGTAGCTTTGCGCGAATTTCAAAAACAAACAATCTGTGAAAGGATAGCGCAAATAGCCCTCTAGCAGCTTTGCGTGAAATTAAAACAAAACAAACTATGTGAGGATAACAGAACTGTTCTGTTAACGAATTTATAAGAATAATTAAATATTTTAAAGGAGGTGTAGTGTACAATGTGGTGAAATCAAATGTTTGAATATAATTTATTATGTAATAAGAATGTTTTTCTTCTTAACAACATGTTTTTAATTTTATCAGATAAAGTATTGAGTAATTTATTTAATGTGTGTGTGTTTCGTTATAGCAAAGACACGTCGGTTTATTTGATGAGTCCATCGAGGGGAATCAAACCGATGATTTTAGTGTTGTAAATCCGTAGACTTACCGCTGTACCAGAAGGGACGTTTATTTAATAAAATGGCCGGTTCTTTAATAATTATATAATTGTTCTTACGTAAATAGAAATAAATCTAAATTTTATCGAAAACTTATAGAGTTCAGGAACAGCATATAGAAAAGATAAATCTACACTGGAATTTTGTTTGGGATAAAGCTTATTTTTAGCTTTAACGAAATTAATTAATGTATCTTCATTTTGGTGATTAAGTTTAAATATTCGTGTACTGTTGATTTTTTATCATAATTAACACATAAAACATTTTATAAATAATACCAGTATTACAATTCACCTTGTCAATAAAAACTATAATATATTTTTCTTGTAATTCTTGAATCTTATTTTTTAAACTGATGATACGATAAATATGGCTGGTATTCATTTAATTTTATACGGAATAATTTAAATTTTACTTTTTAAAGTACATACAACTTCCATTCTAAAAACCATCTAGGTGGATAAGATGTAATATAGTTATGTTTTAAAATATATTCAACATTATTGTTTTCAATGTATTTTAGAAAAGTTTCTTGTAACATTTTGTGGGTATTTTGTATTTAGATTCTTTTCTGAATATTTCACTTAATATTTTGCCTTTTATAATTTCTCAACTATCACAAGTGGTGAGATTCAGCCGTTTCACTCTGGTTCGTGAAAACTTGTTCTTAAAATTTCGCGAGTTCGCCGAATCGGCTCTTACCGTCTCTTACCCCTCTGATACTAGATGTACAATGTATTGACTGTTACTTTGGGAATTCATACTTTGTAAATGACTGTAACTACGGGGATTCTTGCTATGTAAAGTCATGAGCAATAACACAATTGTCAAGTAGTACAATAACGTTTAAGGCCGGATTTGCACGGACCTTCACAAGTGATCGATCAGCCACTTAGACGAAAGAAGAAAAGCATTGCCGTCGACTAAAGGCGTACATTTTCCTGTGTGAACATTTGGTAATCAGTCATGTATCATACTTGGAGTAAACAGAGAATAAAAAGGTGAGTTAGAAAAATGATGTAGTCTATGTAGACTTCTAAGTTATTAACGTTAATCTGTGAGACTTCATGTGATTTTGTAGGTTTTAGTATTCCAGAGCAAAATTACAAGATCATGGATTGGAGATTTAGTCTGGATTGACGTTTTGGTTGTCGATATTTTCCGAACTGGCTGGTTAAACATTTAACTTATATAGACACAGACAAGTTATTTTAATATGCATGTTACAAAAAATGGTAAAAGTAGTATCTGACGGCGTCTAACCGTCTAAGGGAATAAAATAATCTCGTGTTTACTCGGGATAGTGAATCTCTCTTTGCTTGTATTTTCATACTGATAGGATATGAAATTTGGAAACTAGACTTAGTAGGCTAGTTGTTTTGAATTAAGCACAAAGCTACACAATGGGCTATCTGTGCTCTGCCCACCACGGGTATCGAAACCCGGTTTTTAGCTTTGTAAAAGCTAAACATACCGCTGAGCCACTGAAGGCGACAATATTTGCAAAAACAGTTAAACGTTAAATTAATTTTCTTTGTTTATATGCTACTATAAAAGACGAATATAAAAATAGGTTTCATGTGAACATTTATAAAAATAATTAGAAAATAATTCTTTATTTTTAGTCCTTGTGGTGAAAGTTTAATAAGTTATATTAATACAATATAATTTTGAATAAAGGAATTTTGACATTTCATGTTTGAACCCATAAAATGAAGCAGCAACGTGATGAACTGGAGTTTGTTAGAAAAACCCCAAGAACTGAAACTTCAAAGCATGATTCAATTAAACATCTAATACCAGCAACTTCAAGAAGCGATGAAACTTCTTCTTCTAATATTGCACAAACTAGAGATGAAGATCCAGCAACTGCTCTTCCGTATTGTTGGAGTATGAAGTAAGTCGTGGAGTTCAAGAAAAAATATGATGGTTTGGTTGTTCGCAACAATAAACTTGGTCGTGATTGCTGCGCCAAACCTGATTCCATAAACATGAAGGGAATTTATGTATGGATGGGATGGAGAAGCTACAGTGTTGAGGCATCAGGAAGGAATAAAACTGTCAAGTAAAAATCTCTCAGAAAAAAAAAAGAATGAACATTTTTCATCGAAGACTCGCAATATATGTGCAATGCAATTGAAAGATCGTGCAGGTGATGCAATTTCCAAAATCAGCTCTGCATGTAAAGTTTTTAATACAATCTATAGCGTAACAAAACGAGGCCATTTTCTGACGTTGAAAAGGAGATTGACCTACAAATATTAAATGGGTTGGACACAAAAGTGGGACTCCATTGTCAGGAAACTGCTGTTAAAATAGTTTATCACATTGCAAAGGGAATTAAAAATGAAATATTTACTAAAACAATTTCACAAAATTTTAAACTCTTCGTCATCATTCATGAAGCTTCAACCATATCCAGTAAACCAGTGATCATTTTTTGTAAGAGTTGAAAATTGTAATCTGTCATCAATAAGTTTTCTGGATTTAGTTGAGTTGAAGGGATATGATGCTGAAAGTATATGCACATTTCTATTAAAATGTTTGCATGATGCAGGATTTCATAGTGGATATTTGAAAAATAATTTTGTCGCATTCTATATAGATGTAAAAATGACTCGTTTGGGTTGAGAAACTTTTTTACGTTGAGGAGCAAACAATGTTTCAACCTTCTTCGTTCATTGTCAAGTTCACCAAGAAAAACCTACTTGGCCACAATTCAGTGGTGAGCACTAAACTTAAAAATGATTTTCCTGATATCGTAATTCGGCAACACTTAAATCACCGCTTGCAACTGGTTTTAGATGATTCTGTTACTGATCACAGCAAGTAAATCGCTTCAAAATGTTCATAGATAAAAATCTACACGAAATCAAACAAAAACCAAATGGAACATTTCAACATTTCGGAAGAAACTGGATTAGAAATTTTGAAGATTGATAGACTTTTGGGACCAAGATGGGTTGCTTGTAGTCTAAGATCAACACTTGCTGTATTGCGTGCTTATCCAGCATCATACAAATACTTTGCTACTGAGAAAAATATTCAGGAATGGCTTGTCATCTTTGTAACAAATTCTTCATAGAAGATTTAGCAATAATGATAGATATACTGCAAGAAATTTCTTTACTTTCTAATGCTCTTCAAGCCAGAAATTTAAATTTATCAAGAGCTGAAAAAGTAATAAAAATGGCCATTAAGGCATTCGAAATACTCAAAGAAAATTAATGAAACCATTGTTTCTTACGTCTTTAGGAATATTAAATTTGTGTTTAACCAAAGATGTGTAGGCCTTCCTGTTACGTATTTTTTATGTTTTAAGTTCTTCGTAGACTAAACGCAACAAAAAAACGCAGATAACAGCTTGTATAATTTATTACACTAAACTATTAATAAATATAACATAAATTATATGATAACAGTGACAGATATTAAGTTACAACATTCGAAATTAATTACAAAACAAAATAATACTATTTTCAAACTTCAAAATTAATCACAATACAAAACGGTACTGGCCTGTATCTAATACAAATGATCTAAAATGAAAGTCTCAAATTCCGGTCTAGGGTGTGAATTTGGTCCCACGAAGAAATTCCGAAACAGTTCACAGTTCAATAAATTCGCCGTCTCTCAGCACAAGCAGTAATTCAGATGTATCGTAGAGATTGACGGAATAAAATCACAGCTTCCGTAGATCTAACTTCAATCACAAATCCAAGTTGAATATTCACAGCAAACACTTAATCTTTCTCAAATAACTAACTCTCTTCTTTTGAAATAAAACTGATGTCTGAATCTCACTCTTTTTCTTCGAATAAAGCTAATGACTGAATCTATCTTCTTTTTTCGAATAAAAACTGATGACTGAATCTCTCACTTGTTCTTCGAATAAAACTAATGACTGACTCTCTCTCCTTTGTCTCTCGCATCTTCGTCTGTTTATATATTGTAGGCCTAAACTCCCCGAAAGACCGCGAAAGTTCTACAGGTCTCCAGCACAATCCACGCATGTCCGTTCTTGCACGAGACTACACGTCTAGATACGTAGTCACCAGCACTTCATTTACAAACATATGATTGGTCTACTTAATTCAAGAAAATTCTAAAATGTTACCCTAAATGAATAACAAAGTATTAGTTTAAACTTCGAAACAATAATATAAATATGGAAAAATGAATAATAGAAATGAAAATTTAAACACAACAACGACATGTTGTCATTTACAAAATATTTACACACATACATAACACTCTCCCCCTTAAAAGTAAAAAAAAAAGTTTGAACTTGTGAAAACTTTTTTTGTTTAACTTATTATACATAACATTGAACTAAAAAAACAAATTTTAGTAAACCGTTAATTATAACGAAACATTGAACCACTTAATTACCGTGACAATGTATCCGCAATGACATTGTCCGAACCACGGATATGATTAATGGACACATTGTATTGCTGCAAAATAATACTCCACCTGAGTAACCTTTGATTTTTGTTTTTCATTTTGTTCACGAACACGAGTGTATTATGGTCGGTGTAAACATTAACAATCCATGGTGAAGAACACAAATAAACATCAAAATGTTGTAAGGCTAACAACAATGCAAGTGCTTCTTTCTCAATTGTTGAATAATTTCTTTGGTGCTCATCAAGTTTTCTTGAAAAATAACACACAGGGTGGTAAACACCATTTTGCTCTTGCAACAACACAGCACCAACACCAACGTCACTCGCATCTACAGCAAGTTTAAATGGTTTGTCAAAATCGGGAGCTTTGAGGATTGGAGCATTCATGAGCATGATCTTTATCCTTTCAAATGCAGTCTGGCAATTTTGATTCCAGGAAAATTTTACATTCTTTTTTAGTAAGGCTGTTAAAGGTGCAGCCACATCAGAAAAATTTGGACAAAATTTCATATAATATCCTGCCATGCCCAAGAATCTCATAATACCTCTTTTATTTGTCGGCTCTGGATACTCCGCTATTGCCTGTACCTTGGCTTGGATAGGCTTCACTTTACCCCGACCAATTTCATGGCCTAAGTACACAACTGTTGCTTTACTGAATTCGCTTTTTAACAGGTTGATAGTCAGCTGAGCTTCGGAACATCTCTCAAAGAATGCACGAATGTGACTTAAATGCTCAGACCAGTCACTGCTTACCACCAGTACATCATCAATGTAAGCATACACATTTTCTAATCCTGCGATGACATGATTCATCAACCTTTGAAATGTTGCACCAGAGTTTTTCATGCCAAATGGCATAACTTTGTATTGGTACAAACCATCGGGTGTTATAAAAGCTGAAATTTCTTTTGCTTGAGGAGTTAAAGGTACTTGCCAATAACCTTTGAGTAGGTCAAATTTGGTAAGGTACTTTGAGTTACCTACACGATCAATACAATCATCCATCCGAGGAATAGGATATGAATTAGTCTTGGTCACATCATTAACCCTTCTGAAATCTGTACAGAACCTAACTGAACCATCAGACTTTGGTACCAAGATACAAGGTGAACTCCAATTACTATTTGACAACTCAATGAAATCATTTTCAAGCATGTATTGTACCTCTGACCTGATTTTTGACAATCTCACAGAATTGGCCCGATATGGATGTTGTTTTATTGGTCGAGTGTTCTCAATAACAACATCATGTTCTATGACATTGGTTCTACCAGGAACATCAGGGAACAAATGAGCAAACTCTAAAATCAAACCTTTCAACTCTTGACTTTGTTGTTGGGTTAAATGTTGGAGTTTTTCATCTAAATTTGCTTATACATGTGAGTTTTTGAGTTTAACATGAGTGTCTGGAATGCTATTTCCTATAAGTTCAAGAGGAGAAGGTGGAGGATCATGATCTTCATTCACACCACTTGTCACGTTCACAGGAACAGCATTCGACACGTTTGTTTTCTTTCGCACATAATAGGGTTTCAACATATTGATATGACAAAGCTGTTTGCTTTTTCTCCGATCAGGGGTAGTGATCACATAGTTTAGATCATTAATTTTCTTTTCAATTGAATAAGGTCCAAAATATTTAGCTTGAAGTGAAGAGCTTGATGTAGGCAACAAGACAAGTACTTGGTCACCAACATTAAAAGATCGCTTCCTGGCCCTTTTGTCATACCAGGTTTTCATCTCTTCCTGAGAATACTTCAGGTTTTCCCTGGCAACATTAAAAGCATTGTGCAATCTGGTTTTGAAATCAGAGACATAATTCAACAAGCTAATTTGTGAGTTATTATCCTCCAACCATTTCTTCTTAACCAACTTCAATGGACCGCGAACTGAGTGACCATAAACCAACTCAAAAGGGCTAAATCCAGTAGACTCTTGAACAACCTCACGAACTGCAAACAACAACAAGGGAACACCCTCATCCCAGTCCTTTGAATGCTCGTGGCAGTAATTTCTAAGCATGGCTTTTAGAGTTTGGTGGAAACGTTCAAGGACACCTTGTGACTCAGGGTGGTATGCACTGGATGAAACTTGATGAACGTTTAATTCATGCATGGCTTGTTGAAATAGCTTGGACATAAAATTTGAGCCTTGATCTGATTGCACAACTTTTGGAATCCCGAACATGGTAAAGAATTTAACAAGAGCCTTGCACGAGACTACACGTCTAGATACGTAGTCACCAGCACTTCATTTACAAACATATGATTGGTCTACTTAATTCAAGAAAATTCTAAAATGTTACCCTAAATAAATAACAAAATATTAGTTTAAACTTTGAAACAATAATATCAATATGGAAAAATGAATAATACAAATGAAAGTTCAAACACAACACGACATGTTGTCGTTTACAAAATATTTACACATATACATAACACTCTCCCCCTTAAAAGTAAAAAAAAAGTTTGAGCTTGCAAAAACTTTTTTTGTTTATTTGTCTTTTTAAACCAACTTAAAAGGGTTAAATCCAGTAGATTCTGAAATAACCTCACGAACTTCAAACAATAAACAGGGAACACCCTCAACCTAGTTTTTTGAGTGTTTGTGGCAGTAATATGGTGGAAAAGATCAAAAATACCTTGTGACTCAGGATGGTATGCACTGGATGAAACTTGATGGAGGTTTAGATCATGCATGGCTTGTTGAAATAGCTTGGACATAAAATTTGAGCCTTGATCTGATTGCACAACTTTTGGAATCCCGAACATGGTAAAGAATTTAACAAGAGCCTTGACAATGTTGGGAGCAGTGATTTTTCTCAAAGGGATTGCCTCAGGGAAACGTGTAGAAGCACACATGATCGTCAAGAGGTATTCGTTTCCTGCTTTGCTTTTTGGCATTGGGCCAACACAGTCGATAATGACCCTTGAGAACGGTTCTTCAAAGGCAGGAATAGGCTGCAGTGGTGCTTCTGGAATCCCCTGATTTGGTTTTCCTGTCATTTGGCAAGAATGGCATGTCTTACAAAAGTCAACAAGATCTTGGCGCATCTTTGGCCAATAGAAATGTCGTCGGATACGATCTAGGGTCTTTCTTACACCTAGGTGTCCCGACAATACATGGTCATGAGCAAGACTAAGAATATCATTCCGATAGCATTTTGGAATGACGATTTGGTGAATAACATTCCACTCTTCATCAGCAGCAACGTCAGGAGGTCTGTATTTTCTCATTAGCACACCTGACTTCTGGTAGTAACAAATAGGGACAGTTCCTATTTCATTTTCATCAACAGCCAGTTGTAGAAGAGAACGAGTTTCAGGATCATTGTCCTGTTCCTCAATAAGTTTGTTTCGATGAAGAGAGTCGAAAAATGTCTTAGTGTCATCAGTAGAACTTAAAGTCGAGTCAGAAATCTCATCGATGTGAGACATGAACGTATCAGATAAAGAGAAATCCTCTTTGAATTCCTGAGAACGTGTCTGAGAACGAGAAACAGCACAGGCGGGAAAAACATCAGGAAACTCTTCAACGAGTTGCTCTGTACTGGGGCTAATTACAGGTGCTTCAACAACACGAACTTCTGGTACCACCTTACTACCAGCCAAATCATTCCCCAAAAGCATAGACACACCTTCAACAGGCAATGAGGCTTTAATACCCACAGTCACTGGGCCTGAGACTAAGTCCGAATGTAAATCTAATCTATGAAGAGGAATAGAAATGACGCCACAACAATTGCCTGTCGCTCATTTTGACCCAGATTTCGAATTAAAAAAAAATGGAAATGGAAATTAAAATTTCGTTTAGAAATTGAAAGCAAACGACTTGAGGCAGAAGAAAAACGTATCGAGGCAGAACAAGAAAATAAACGTATTGAGGCAGAACAAGAAAACAAACGCCTTGATGCCGAAATACAAATAGAACGCATTAAAGCGGATAAAGAAATCAGTATGAGAAAGGCACAGACAGAAGAAAAGGTTGTCCAAATACGGTTGGATAATTTTGATGCTTCCAAACAAATTCGTTTAGTACCTCCATTCAATGAAAAAGCTGTAGATAAATATTTTCAGCAATTTGAAAAATTGGCCCTTAGGCTAAAATGGCCAACCGAATATTGGACAGTATTACTTCAGAGTGTTCTCAAGGGTAAAGCTCAGGAAGTATTTTCCAAACTCACAGCCGAGCAAAGTTATGATTACGAGCACGTCAAAAAATGCGTTTTGAATGCATATGAATTGGTGCCAGAGGCATACAGACAAAAATTTCGTGGTTACAAAAAGTTTGACAGCCAAACTTATGTCGAATTTGCTCGTGAAAAAGAAACTCTGTTCGACAGGTGGTGTGATTCCAGAGAAATTAAAGAGGATTATACAAAACTCAGAGAACTCATGTTAGTTGAAGAATTTAAAAGATGTATTCACGTAGAGCTAAAAACTTATATTGATGAACAAAAAGCTTCCAAAATTCATGATGCTGCTGTCTTGGCAGACGAGTATGCTTTGACTCACAAAGATTTCTCATACAAAAGCAAAACAAATCACACAGCAAAGAAACCCAATAGCTCATTCAAATATTATGAAAATGTCGACAGAGACAAAAAAGAGCAAACTTCTAATTTTCAAACGAAGACTCCATCTTATTCTATAAGCTTATCATCTACTAAAAACGTGTCATTCTCATCCAAAACATGTGCTTATTGTAAGAAACCTGGCCATCTGATTTCTGAGTGCTATAAGGTAAAAAACAAGCCATCACCCCATAGTTTCGTTTTGCCCTCGTTGGATACATCATTGGTTCCCAATGATTTTGACCCTGTCCAGTCCACTGTGGATTCCAAGTCCAATATTATTGATGTACTTGAAGATATTGTTGAGGACAAATTTAAGCCTTTCATGACTGAAGGTTTTGTTTCTTTCGTTGGCGATTCACATCTACAACCAATTAAAATCCTGCGGGATACTGGAGCTTTTCAGAGTTTGATTTTGGAAAGTGTACTTCCGTTTTCTGAAAAGTCATCCGTTGGGGCCAGTGTGCTCATTTCTGGTGTAGAAGGTGGCGTCGTTTCTATTCCTCTTCATAGATTAGATTTACATTCGGACTTATTCTCAGGCCCAGTGACTGTGGGTATTAAAGCCTCATTGCCTGTTGAAGGTGTGTCTATGCTTTTGGGGAATGATTTGGCTGGTAGTAAGGTGGTACCAGAAGTTCGTGTTGTTGAAGCACCTGTTATTAGCCCCAGTACAGAGCAACTCGTTGAAGAGTTTCCTGATGTTTTTCCCGCCTGTGCTGTTTCTCGTTCTCAGACACGTTCTCAGGAATTCAAAGAGGATTTCTCTTTATCTGATACGTTCATGTCTCACATCGATGAGATTTCTGACTCGACTTTAAGTTCTACTGATGACACTAAGACATTTTTCGACTCTCTTCATCGAAACAAACTTATTGAGGAACAGGACAATGATCCTGAAACTCGTTCTCTTCTACAACTGGCTGTTGATGAAAATGAAATAGGAACTGTCCCTATTTGTTACTACCAGAAGTCAGGTGTGCTAATGAGAAAATACAGACCTCCTGACGTTGCTGCTGATGAAGAGTGGAATGTTATTCACCAAATCGTCATTCCAAAATGCTATCGGAATGATATTCTTAGTCTTGCTCATGACCATGTATTGTCGGGACACCTAGGTGTAAGAAAGACCCTAGATCGTATCCGACGACATTTCTATTGGCCAAAGATGCGCCAAGATCTTGTTGACTTTTGTAAGACATGCCATTCTTGCCAAATGACAGGAAAACCAAATCAGGGGATTCCAGAAGCACCACTGCAGCCTATTCCTGCCTTTGAAGAACCGTTCTCAAGGGTCATTATCGACTGTGTTGGCCCAATGCCAAAAAGCAAAGCAGGAAACGAATACCTCTTGACGATCATGTGTGCTTCTACACGTTTCCCTGAGGCAATCCCTTTGAGAAAAATCACTGCTCCCAACATTGTCAAGGCTCTTGTTAAATTCTTTACCATGTTCGGGATTCCAAAAGTTGTGCAATCAGATCAAGGCTCAAATTTTATGTCCAAGCTATTTCAACAAGCCATGCATGATTTAAACCTCCATCAAGTTTCATCCAGTGCATACCATCCTGAGTCACAAGGTATTTTTGATCTTTTCCACCATATTACTGCCACAAACACTCAAAGAACTAGGTTGAGGGTGTTCCCTGTTTATTGTTTGAAGTTCGTGAGGTTATTTCAGAATCTACTGGATTTAACCCTTTTAAGTTGGTTTAAAAAGACAAATAAACAAAAAAAAGTTTTTGCAAGCTCAAACTTTTTTTTTACTTTTAAGGGGGAGAGTGTTATGTATATGTGTAAATATTTTGTAAACGACAACATGTCGTGTTGTGTTTGAACTTTCATTTGTATTATTCATTTTTCCATATTGATATTATTGTTTCAAAGTTTAAACTAATATTTTGTTATTCATTTAGGGTAACATTTTAGAATTTTCTTGAATTAAGTAGACCAATCATATGTTTGTAAATGAAGTGCTGGTGACTACGTATCTAGACGTGTAGTCTCGTGCAAGAACGGACATGCGTGGATTGTGCTGGAGACCTGTAGAACTTTCGCGGTCTTTCGGGGAGTTTAGGCCTACAATATATAAACAGACGAAGATGCGAGAGACAAAGGAGAGAGAGTCAGTCATTAGTTTTATTCGAAGAACAAGTGAGAGATTCAGTCATCAGTTTTTATTCGAAAAAAGAAGATAGATTCAGTCATTAGCTTTATTCGAAGAAAAAGAGTGAGATTCAGACATCAGTTTTATTTCAAAAGAAGAGAGTTAGTTATTTGAGAAAGATTAAGTGTTTGCTGTGAATATTCAACTTGGATTTGTGATTGAAGTTAGATCTACGGAAGCTGTGATTTTATTCCGTCAATCTCTACGATACATCTGAATTACTGCTTGTGCTGAGAGACGGCGAATTTATTGAACTGTGAACTGTTTCGGAATTTCTTCGTGGGACCAAATTCACACCCTAGACCGGAATTTGAGACTTTCATTTTAGATCATTATATTAGATACAGGCCAGTACCGTTTTGTATTGTGATTAATTTTGAAGTTTGAAAATAGTATTATTTTGTTTTGTAATTAATTTCGAATGTTATAACTTAATATCTGTCACTATTATTATATAATTTATGTTATATCTGTCATATTTGTTAACAGTTTAGCATAATAAATTATACAAGCTGTTATCTGCGTTTTTCTGTTGCGTTTAGTCTACGAAGAACATAAAACATTAAAAAATACGTAACAATGATAAATAAATTATTTCATTAATTATTTTTTTATTTTTTTTTATTGCATAAAATGGGTGTGTGTAAAGCGAGATAGAACCGGTTGATAAAATTTTGAATCCCACCACTGGTTACCAGTTACAAAATGTTTATTAAAAGTATCAATAAATAAACTGTTTTCACACTCACAAGGTAAATTATTAATTTCATCAATATTTAAATCAGTTAGAAACTTCTACAATCATATAATAGTGGACCAATTGGAACTTCGTGTTTATAACTGGTGGTAAGCTTTAATTGTTTACAAAGAAAAATATTTTTTTTTTTATAAGTTAATGAATAATTTTAGAGATCTGCAAGTCAGTGAACACTTTATGCCGAAAATTAATTAATTACCAAATATGAAGGTTTGACTTGCAATTTCTATTTTTCAGAACTTGATAAGTTATTGACTTTTAATTAATAATTATAATATATACAACTAAGTGCTTTGTGTGATCGCTTCGAAAATCATTTTGTTTATGCTAATTAATGGTCTTATTTTGGAAAGTTTAAGTTGATAAATATTTTTAAAAATAATTTACGTACATTAATACCAGAATAAAAGTATTATATACATTACTATAAAATTATGAAAAAAATGTATTATCGAAAAATATATGCCATCAAATTATTTTAAAGGAGAATTCGTATTATCACGTATGTGTACGTATATTTAATTTTTGATCTGTAAAAGGCTTTCTTTATACTCTTATTTGACTAATAATGTTTAATTTTATGAAATTGCTATGTTACTAAAAGGTTGAAGGTAAAATTGTATGAAGAACAATGTTAGATAGTGTTAAATCGTATTTTGTTATTAAACCCCTACTGACGTAACTTGGTGCTAAAGGCACAAACCTGTTTCGTGGACTTGTGTTTTTAAACCGTAAACGAATAATCTATTTTAAAAAAGTGGAATATGTCACATTTCAAGGTACAAATAATAAGATAATGTAGTCTTTGGACATACAGTTACGACAGAACGTGTTCGTCCTCCCGCATCCCGAGTAGTTTTTTGCTCATAACTTAAAAAGTATCACGAGTAGGCTAATAGAAGTAAAGTATATTATAAATATCTTACTAACACACATCTACATAATTTTTTATGTAAATTAAATGACAAATAAACTGTTTATAAACAAATAACCAAAAATAGGAGGAGCAGAAAGTGTTCGTACAGTTCAGAAAGTGTGAAGAAACTAATATTCCCGTAAAATTGTTGTTCAGTTTGGCGAATAAACTACATTATACCATTCCAGAACGAGACACTGGGTTCATAATTATTGGAATTTAGTCAGCAAAAAATGTACTTACGGCAATTTAGCGCGGTCTCTGTCATTGTCTGCTTGGTCATCATAGCGAACAGAAAACAACTGTCCAGTGTTTTAAAAAACCGAATTATTGTAAAATACAAGTTTCGTGTGTCTCTTTCCGATATTGCTACACAACTTAATGTGCCGAAATCTACTGTTCAAAACATAATTGCCAAGTTTAAGCTCACAGAATCAACTGCAAAATTCCCTCGCTCCGGATGCTCCACCAAAATTCTAAAGAGAACCAAGAGGAAGGTTCTCAGAGAAGTTAGTAGGAACCATCGTTTAACACGTATTGACATACAGAAACTGGTTGAAGTAAGCACTTCTACAGTTACGAACATGTTACGCTCTTCTGGGTTTGCCCCCCAATGGCTCAGCGGTATGTCTGCCGACTTACACGCAAAAATTCGGGTTTCGATACCCGTGGTGGGCAGAGTACAGATAGCCCATTGTGTAGCTTTGTGCTTAATTCAAAACAACAACAACCAAATCTTTTGGGTTCAAAGCATGTCGTCCTCGTAGAACTCCATATTTAAAGCCTGTTCATTTAGAAACACGATTGAGGTATGCAAGAAAGCATGTAGATAAACCCTTTACCTATTGGAAAAGTATTCTTTGGTCAGACGAGACTAAAATCTAGCTTTTCGGTCACAATGATGTTCGCTATATTTTCCATTAGAAGGGGGAACGAAATCTTCCAAAGAACACCGTCCCGACATTTAAACACGGATAAATTTATATAGATCTTACGTTAAAAACAGTTTAATGAATTACATAGAATTGAAACATTTTAGAATCCACCTTTTTACCTGTGTTAAAATAACTATGACTGAAAATTGTTAATGAAGTTACCGATAAACTTCTACGAAAGAACTACATTTTGAAACCAAGAAAATTATATTTTTATGGATTAAACCAAGATTTTAATGCTTTTACCGCTTTCAATTTGAGTTATGCTTACTGTATAGCTAACTTATATATACATATGCATGCGAAGTGTGCAAACGATTAAACAATATGTATGAAGAACAGAAAAAACGATCTTTTATCCAAATATAAACCTTTTATCATGCCACATATTCGACAATCTTTAACACAGGGCCCGGCATGGCCGGGTGGTTGTTTTAGGCACTCAACTCGTAATCTGAGAGTCGTGGGTTAGAATTCCCGTCGCTCCAGACATGGAAGCCCTTTCAGCCGTGGAGGTGTTATAATGAAACGATCAATCCCACAATTTCTTTCCTCTAGTCTTACATTGCTAAATTAGGGACGGCTAGTGCAGATAGCTCTCGTGTAGCTTTGCGAAAAACTAAAACCAAACCAAAGTTTTAACACAAAAGATTTATATACTTTTCAATACAGAAACACAATCCACAAGTGCACACTTGCATATAAAAAATTAAAATAATATAAGAAAAAATAATCAGGAAAACAAAGGGGTACACTGGTAAACTAATAAACTAAATACAAAATCTAAAATACTTTACAAAAAAGAAAGAAAGCAGGATAGAAGGCCTTTCACAAAAACAAGGTTTTATATTTTTTCGTGTTTAACAAAGATTAAAAACTGTCCCTTTGTATAAGAAACAATCTCACGGAAAATAAACACATAAAAATAATGTCCTTTAATATCGAACATTAGAATCAAATCTGTCGCAAAATTTTAAGAGGACAATTAACAGAGACATGTATTACTTAAAACAATAAAAAATGACACCTATTAAAAAATTGCATACTTTAATTATAAAATACAGCGCTAAGTCTGAGAGCTTGTAACGATAAAATCCAAGTTTCGATACTCATGGGTCGCGGGATCGAATCCCCGTCGCGCCATATATGCTCGCCCTTTTAGCCGTGGAGGCGTTATAATGCGACGGTTAATCCCACTATTCGTTGGTAAAAGAATAGCCCAAAAGTTAGTAGTTGGCGGTGATGGCTAGCTGCCTTCCCTCTAGTCTTACACTGTTAAATTAGGGACGACTTGTCCAGCTAGCCCTCGTGTAGCTTTGCGCGAAATTAAAAAGAAAAATACTCGTGGTGTGCACTTTACAGATGGTCCAGTGTTCGCTCGTGTGTATTCGTACATCTGAATGTAAGTGTGTTAAATTTGTGAAATGCCTACCACATAAAACAAGAGAAATACATTAACATGAAAAATTCCAAACCCGTACTATTTCACATACACTTTCATGCGTGAAATAGACTGGGCACTTTATTGTTAAAACTCAGCATTTGCACGTGTTTTGTATGAATGAGTGCGTGTGGGCACGTGCTTATTTAAACATCAAAACCACAACTAAATAAACAAACAACTGCTAACCCTTTTAATTCCACGTGTACTCTTGGGAGCAGAAAGTAGAAACTCCTAAAGTGAAAATGAAAACGAAATACGAGAACTAAATCTATTAAGAAATTACACTGTTTAAGCTTATTCCATATGCTGTGTAAAACTTAACTGACGTAACTTCTTGTGACGAGGTCGTAACGTAGTAGGCCGCTCTCGACGTCTTCAGATAATTCAGGACGTTACTGAGAATTTTGTCGGTGTTCACAAACCTAACCCACAAGGAACGTATTTCCTCCTCGTTATCAACAAGAACAAGTTGTCTCCAGCGAATGGTGAGGGTTATTCAAAAACTGCCTAGATGTATAATAAACAATCATTGAATGAAACTAACTTAACAGCTGTCTAGGCCACGTGTTATTCAAAAACCGCAAAGATGTATAATAAACAATGTTTTAGAAAAACGGATTCTACTTTTAATTAATTAAATAAGGTGGAACACGCATAGCTTGCCTGCACACCACCTGGACTATACCCTCGATAAAAGTAAAAGTACCCCACTGTTCTCATTACAAAAATCACCAAGGACTGATAAAATAACTTGTGAGTACTTTACTGAAAGTTGTGGTAAAAAGTAATATTTTTTGGAGTTCAATAAGGTCAAGAGAAAGAAAGTGTGATGGATAAAATGTGAATGTGTGGTACTCTTAAGTGCATTCATCCTCTCCCTAAGAGTAATGGTATTTTTAGTACCACTGTGTCTTCGCCAAAATACAAATAAGTTTCGTTTATACATTTACGTATGTTTTAATGTCATGTGACCTTATGTATGTTTGGTTTCCTTCTAAGTAGCGGCCGGGCATGGTCAAGTATGTTAAGGCGTTCGACTCCTCATCCAGAGGTCGTGGGTTCGAATCCCGGTCCCACCAAACATTCTCGCCCTCCCAGCTGTTGCGGCGTTACAAATTTACGCTCAATCCCACTATTCGTTGGTGAAAGATTAACCCAAGAGTTGGCGGTGGTTGGTGATAACTAGCTGTCTTCTCTCTAGTCTTACAGTGATAAATTAGAAACGGCTAACGCAGATAGCCCTCGAGTAGCTTTGCGCGAAATTCAAAAAACAAACAAACATTTTAAGTAGCAATCACAAACAACGGGATGCACGAGAAGAATTTGTACCAAGGAACTAAAGGTAAATATTTGACATGGCTGAGTAGAATACATGAGATACAATATTAACACAACAAAAATAGTATTGTAGAACACAAAAAGAGACAAGTGTATGTGCCGATGACTGTAGTAAACACTGCTTCTAGGTGACAGAAACAGATTCGAACAATATCCACTTTTATTTTTTCTATGGTCTGGGTAGTCGATGTCGTTAGTTGGCTGTCTTAGAACCAAACCACTTTAGGCTATCCACCGTATCCACTACAGGGAATCAAGCCCCAAATTTTAGTGTTATAAGTCCGTAAACTTACTGCTGACCCACCAGGGGTCTAGTCAATGTACGTCTAAACTGTAGAATTTGTTGCAAATTTGTCAAGATGTTTCTTTTAAAGGTGACCTTGCAAACGCTTTTCGGATTTGTTTTTTTTTGGTATTGGACAATATTGCATAGTCATTCCTACAGGACTTAGCATGAGTAATAGCAGATAAACCATGATAGAAGGCTATTGTAACATGGTTTTCATGGGTTGTACCGGGATTGAACTTGATAATTCATTTCAATTTAAATATTTAAAAAGTATCTACGTAACTACCAAATGTAAAAAAAAAGCTAACTTCACAGAAAATGATGACGTCAGATTTATAAAAAGGTAAATAAATCAGCTAAACGGCTCAATTCATTTGTTTGTTCAAAGCTGGACTTTCTGTGATATACCCACTGTAGATTATTACACAATCACCAAGAAGATAGTTTGTTTTTTGAATTTTGTACAAAGCTACACGAGGACTATCTGCGCTAGGCGTCCCTAATTTAGCAGTGTAAGACTAGAGGGAAGGCAGCTAGTCATCACCACCCACTGCCAACTCTTGGGCTACTCTTTTACCAACGAATAGTGGGATTGACCGTCGCATTATAACTCATCCACGGCTGAAAGAGTGAGTATGTTTGATGTGATGGGGATGCGAACTCGCGACCCTCGAATTACGAGTCGAGCGCCGTAACACGCTTGGCCAAGCCGGGCCCATCGACAAGCAGGACAAAGTGTTCAAACGTTACTTTATAAGTTATATCAGTCTAGTTTGTGTGTAATACATTCACATTTTCTATATTATTACATTTGTATTTCATACTTTTTTAAAAATAAATATTTATGAAACTACTAATTTAAAATAAATTGTTAAATAATTTTCGACTTTTTCAGCATTTTGCTTTGGTTCTTTCTTTATTATCGTGGCCACTAGTCGGTGAGAAAAGAGTAGCCCTAAGAGTTGGCGGTGGGTGGTGATGACTAGCTGCCTTCCTTATAATCTTACACTGATATGGTTGCTTTAACAGGTGCATAAAGTATTACTGCATAATAAAACAAAAAAAAATTGCAGTACTACGTAAAATAAAACTCGAAATCTGAATCTTTCGAATATAAAACTAAAGCATTATGTTTATCATATTGTGCTGAGAGTATACTAAACCAAACAGAAGATATTTTTGTCTGTTTGGGTTACTCTCTGGCACTTTTAGCTGCTAACGCACTTGTCTGTCGCCAAAATAATAACAAGTATTCAATAAAAATAATAACCTTTATTGCAAAACATAATGAAATTAAAACAACACACAAATCTCAGTACAATAGACAATTTTAAAACATTAACAAGTACCATCATCTTAAATATTTCATTATACAAATCCAATGTTGGTGACTTATTTAGCTGTCAGAATTATCTTTTATGTGAAAACATTAGTGACACAAATTGCATGTTAATAAGTTTGTTTGTTTTGGAATTTCGCACAAAGCTACTTGAGGGCTATCTGTGCTAGCCGTCTCTAATTTAGCAGTGTAAGACTAGAGGGAAGGCAGCTAGCCGTCACCACCCACCGCCAACTCTTGGACTACTCTTTTACTAACGAAAAGTGGAATTGACCCTCACATTATAACGCCCCCACGGCTGGGAGGGCGAACATGTTTGGCGCGACCCTCAGATTAGGAAGCGCACGCCTTAACGCGTTGCCCCCCGCTAGTACAGCGGCATGTCTCCGGATTTACAACGCTAAAATCAGGGGCTCGATTCCTCTCGGTGGGCTGAGCAGATAGCCCACTGGGGCTTTGCTATAAGATAAGAAAAACCCACTTAAAGCGTTAGGCCATGCCAGGCTCGCATATTAATAATGCATAAGTTCAGCCGAGTTTAAAAGAAGAACATTATTTAATATGCCTTTGGTTCCAGATGACTTGTGAATAATTGTAAAGAATTATAACATTCAAACATATTTCAAAAGCATTTTGTTAACAATTCTCAAATGAAACACACCTAATGTTGAGAGGAATTATGGAAAGTTTTCAAACTAATTCAAACATAATTATGTTTCTTTGATAGATTCTTTAGGCAGAGTATTCAGTTGTTGTTGTTTTTAATTAAGCACAAAGCTGCACAATGGGCTATCTGTGCTCTGCCCACCACGGGTATCGAAACCCGGATTTTAGCGTGTAAGTCCGCAGACATACCGCTGAGCCACTGGGGGGCAGGCAGAGTATTCATGATGGAACTTTGTAAAATGGACTGAAGCCTTTGTGACTCATTTCTTTAGTTGCAGTATTTGGGACTTTTACCATGTGGGTTAGAACGGTTTCAATTTTTCATTTTTAATATTCTTTTATTATTTATTTACCTGTTAAATGTTATTTTGTACGTATGCATATGACTTTATTATGCTTATATCAATATATATATATGGAAATATTCTGTTTCAAGACAAAGATTTATAAACAAAGTACATCATTACAATCGTTGTAATCAACAGCTGGGACAATAATAAGTCTTCGGATTTAAAATTCCAAAAAACAGGTGTTCGATTCCCCTCGGTAAGCATAACAGATGACCCGATGTGGCTCTGCTATAAAAAAAAACACACGTATTCGCTGTTTTAAAAGACTGGAGTCCATCAGTGACGGCCAGGCATGGCCAGGTGGTTAAGGCGCTCGATTCGTAATCATCCGAGGGTCGCGGGTTCGAATCCCTGTCACACCAAACATGCTTGCTCTTTCAACTGTCTGGGCGTTATAATATTACGATCAATCCCACTATTTGTTGGTAAAAAGAGTAGTTCAAGAGTTGTAGGTGAGTGGTGATGACTTGCTTCCATCCCTTTAGTCTTACACTGCTAAATTAGGGAAGGGTAACGCAGATAACCATCGTGTAGCTTTGCGCGAAATTCAAACCAAATCATTAGTGGCGAGTCTGCGGATTTATATCGCTAGAAATTTGGTTTCGATACCTGTAGCGAATACAACATAGATATACCCTTTTTGTAGTCTTGCGATTAACAACAAATAAACAAAACAAATCTAAAAGGCCAGAAAGTTCCGCATGAAAATATGTTAATCTCGATTCCTTTCGATCTATGCTGGTTCTAAAAGAAGCATAATTATACGATTAAACTATGATAAAGCAAAACCACGTCGTCTATTCCTTTTTATAAGAGGTTTATTCACATATGCCTGTAATACATATCGTTTTAATTGTGTATTTCTTGTGCTATCGTAGACGAGCTCATAGCTAAGTTTTGTTGTTTTAAGTTTGTGCTTTCTCGTACGTCTGAATGACGTAAAACAAATGGTAAGAAAATCTCAACATCCGGGACGTTGCTATGGCCGATTGCGGATTAGGTTTCTCCATCGTGAGCAATTTATAAGGTATTTTCAGAACATCTCAGGTAAGAAACTGTTCTTATTTGAAACAAAAATAAGAAAATTTATCTTAAAATTATATTGTTGCTTTCATATAAATCCTCCTTTTTCATCTCATTTCAACGTAATTTTTGTTTTACAATGTATTACCGTTCGGCGTGACTCGCCTATCCAGAGAACTGTTCGTTACCCATTGGTGATGCAAGAGTACTTGTTCATAATGAAGAATTAGAACATTTAATTTTTCATTTTGAATGCACATCTTGGTTTTAAGTGACGTTTGAAACCTCGATTTTGCAAAATATTCATCAGAACTGTAATATAAGAAATGTCACCCCACTCTAACGGACCTAAATTATCATCACTGGCAAATGCAAGCGTTGAGGATACATTAACTCAGTGAGAATGATAACATTATACGCACAACGTGTAAATAGGAAGAGAAATTAGCCTTGTATATCAATATCAATTACGGATAACCTCGCAAGGACATAAAGTTCCTGCACGTGGTTTATGTCTGTGATAGGGAGGAGGATTATTTGTTTTTAGCGTGGAATAGTGAAAAAGATCAGATATTATAGGACATACTTATCAGTTAGGATGTAAATGGATAATGCATAGGCGAAATTGTTTAAATTTTAAATGATAATAGTTAATATGTAGGAATAAGCCGTCAAGTATACAAAATCGCGTACTATTTAGATCTTAGCTATTATTCGGTTTATGTGATTGCCATGTATTTCATATAATTAGGGCTAGATTTGTTATACGTTACAACACGTTTTAGTAATTAAGATTGATTTTCTTTAGAGTTTCTTGATGCGAATCGATTAATTAAACTCGTGTCTCATGAGCGCTTAAAATATTTGAAAAGTACAAATCTCATATTTAAGTTTAATTAGCTTAAGCCTATTACACCACATTTAGTCTAGTAAAAACATTAGACTGTTATTTTTTAGTATTATTTTAGTGGCTTTTAAACTATTAATTAGTACGCGGAGATTATTCTCTGAAGGAAAACTTTTAACAGTACGTTACTTTTTACGAACGGGAATGTCTTCACCCGAAAGTTTATCATAAGATTGTATATTTTGTCTTTTTTTAGAAAATAAAAGTATATTGTATCTAACTTATCACACAAAAAGTTACTATATTTTAGATAATGCTACCATAATTTAATTATATAATTTTAACCGTCTGTACTTTTTGCAGTAAAATAGAACTTTTGTATTCCAAACCACTATAATACTAATAGTTTGTTTTTTATAGAGATTTGCTGTATGGAATTATATAACGATGTACACCAACATTAATACACATTATTATAACCAAACAGTAATATTATGAGACTGAAATAACCTTTTCTTGAGTCCATATATTATGAAATTACAATTTATTCCAGTTACACAGTTTATTAGATGAAATGTTTGTGTACAAATTCAGAGTTTGCTAAAGTCTTTCTTGGATAGGTTTTTGTTTTTGTGAGAAAGCTTTACTTGGCAATTTTGATAAATTAATTTAAGTGAGATGAAAGTTCTGGAGTTAAACTTTTAACAATTAATTCTTTCTGTCAACATTATTAGTGTGGTTCACAGATTCTATCATGCCTAGTAATTTTATCTTTTTGCTTGGTACAACATTTAGTAAAGGGCTGAACAGAATAATTGGGTAAAATAATTCATTTTATATGAAAATTACACAAGTGACTAGCAGTAATTAGTTGGATAATTTGCCATGATACTGATATTTTTGTGACTATAACTAGCAAAGACATGGGTTAGCAAGTAATTTGATTCATAAGGGGTTTATAAGAATGGGTTTAAAATGTTAAAGGGTTAATATTTCAGGGTTAAGAAAGCAGGTTTTTGTCTAACTTTGATTTTTGTGTTTAAGATTAAAAATATTTGCAAACAGACTTTCTCATTGAGATATATTTATGCTTTTTGTGTTTTACTATAACTCAAAAAAGCTGGTATAATACACATATCTTTATATCACTAATATTCAGTATTATTGTTATAAGAATGTTTTGTCCATTTTGTTAACAGTATTCTTTTTGTCATAACAACCAACAAACATAAAAGGTAAGCTACCAATTGAACAGTTGTGTTGACATCATAATATGGCTTCATCAACTTGTAAAAAATATTAGGTATTTACAATAAAATGTTTTACTCTTCCTTGTACAGTTTATTAGATACTAAAGTAAGACTGAACATGACATAATTGTTTAAGAAATGTTAAATTTAAATCACTTCTAGACACCTTTAAATGTTTTCATGATATTGTCAGTAATTCACTTTCCATCTTGTTATTTTAATGTATAAAAAATAACTTGCATTTATATCTAAATGATAAGACAGTTAGAAGTTAAAAAGAGACAATTTTTTATACTTTCATTGTCAAAATCAACTCTTTTTCCCTCCCAAACAGCTATTAATATTAAAAAAAACTATTTCTTTTACTGTTTTTAAACTTAAGTAACTGATTCTATCTACAGTTTTGTTTTATTTCGTAAAGGATTGAAGGAAGAACTGAATGTTTTATTATGATCAGTCATACATACTTATCTTTGTTATTAGAAAAAAGATAAACTTTTGAATAGTAATAAATAACAGAACTGACTTCATCAAAACAGGTCCATTTTTATCATCCATTCCATCTTAACATTTGGTTCTGATCATCGTAAAAGAGCTAAATATAATCTTTTCAGTTGTAGAATTTGTTTAAGAAACAACTGGACAGAATATTAACAACTGATACAATGCAAATCACCTGGTGTTTCAGCCAAGGAAAATGGAAAGAAATTTTTTTTTTAATTATGAGGTATATGTGTGTGTCTTAAATATTTGTTTTAGCTGTAAGATTATCAAATTGTTAGAAACATCATAGTTTCAGTTCTGTTAAAAAGATTTGTGTGTTACAGAGAGAGTAGCCAGAATTTGTGGTAAGTAGATACCTTAAAAAAACAACAACAAATATATGAATGCAAAAACTGGAATTTGTCTGAAGTGTAATGGTCAGAGGGAAAGTAGGGTCCAAGTTAAAATTCTGGTCATCCCACCCAAGGGACTGTGGTTAACTTTACTGGATGCAGTTACATCCTTATTAATTTTGGTGTATCCTAAAAAAATTGTGGATCTAGCTTTAAAGGACACAAGTCATGAAAATTATTTATAAAGATTAAAATATGTCCATTGATAACATTAATATTATGACATATGGCGTTGTATGGATTAAACCATCTTTATTCAAGCAATGAATATGAAACACTTGCATGAATGTGGTAAATCTGTTTTTATGCATGTCATTATTGGTTATATTTGCTGTTGGTTAAATGTATATATTTTAAAGATATTTATGGGCCACAATATCAAGCCCCCAATGTTATTTCCTTGTTGTCATCATTTATGGGACTTCATACCCTGGATTTCACAGTTGATAATTTCAGATGTGTTCACCATTACCGTGAGGCCATTTTATTTGGTGAATCAGACCATCTGCTTATAAATACTTGACTAAGTTGTTGGCCCCATGTTGCACTGTGACTGTGTTTGTGCTTTCATTTGGAGGATAGCCAATGTATGTTGGTGATTGGCAGCCTGAAGACATCAGGCAGTGTTATCTCTCCTGGTATATACTAGAAGTAGAGTGTGTAATAAGGTGGGGGGTGGGGTGAACATAACAATGTTTAGAAATTGAAACCCTAATAGCTCAGTTAGTGGAGCAGCAGTGTCAGGGTACTATGTGAGCCAAGGGTCTTGGCTCAGAGCCTTATTCATTATACAGCTCAAAAAGTGCTTGTACATTTTGTATTCTTGGATTTTCATTAAGCCTCATATTTATATGCTGAATTACACTGTTAATGTTGACAAGTTTCAAACAACATGCTACTAGCATCATTTTTTTTTTGCTTCCTGAGATGTGAAATGTAGACCACGATAATGTCTGAATCTTTATTGTCTGAAAAAAATTTCTGTATAAGTTAATGTGTTACAAAGAACATGTGATAATAAAACATATTTGTAGTTTTTATCCACATTTAACATTACTAAATGAACATGCTGTTTATTTTCATTTGCGTGTGTGGTTCTTCTGAGAGTTACTGTATGAATTCATTATTTTTGGTTAATACCTGAATGTTTAATAATTATTTGAAATGTACAAGCTTACTTCCATAAACGATTGGATATTTTTGGTATTCCTGGGAGGTGTTCACACTTTTCAGTATATTAGTTACTTATGTTGACAACACAAGAATATTTTTTTGGAGATGACTTACTTAATTTTGAACAACTTGATTAATTCTAAAAAAGTATGGTGTTCTGGTGGTATAACAGATAATAATATGAACTTTAAATCTAGGAATTATGTTTATGAAAATAGCTGGAGACTGAATATAAGATTTTCCATGACACACTTTTGGATGTTGAAGCACTTTATCTTATGAGACTCAGTAACTTTAGAATAACATGGGTTAAAATATCGAATCTGAATATTTCTGATCAATTTAGGAGTTATTTCAAGATAATAGAAGCTGTCGGACCACAGGGAATCATAGAGACAGACAAACTACTAGTTGTTTTTTGTACATCACCCATTGTACTTGTAAAATTGAATTCTTCATTGTTCTTCTGTGTAAACTAAATGGAGGTGAATGACCTCACGACAGAATATTTCTATCCCATTCAATGCTCAATACTTTGTAGGGTTCCATCTGGTTTTAACTTGTTTACATGTGGAAGGTGATTATTGACAAGTAGGAATTTAAAGCCATGAGAACCAAGCAGTTACAGCAGGTGAATGGACTAAATTGTTTGTGTTCTACAATTTGGGTGCAATGCAATAAAAAAGCTATACAACAGGAGTGTCCAAAGACCAATAAAAACATGCATATACAACACAAGTGTCCAAAGATCAATAAAACATGCATATACAACAGAAGTGCCCAAAGATCAATAAAACATGCCTGTACAACACAAGTGTCCAAAGATCAATAAAAACATGCCTGTACAACACAAGTGTCCAAAGATCAATAAAACATGCATATACAACAGAAGTGCCCACAGATCTTTCAGAGTTTCAAGTGATGGAGGTTTGTTCAACAGCACTTTGTTTTTGTTAAGATAATTCTTTTGAAGAAGAATTTCCCACCAAGCCAATAAAGATTAAGTTTTACAGAATTCTTGTAAACCAATAATTGTACTCAGTACTTTAGTATGATGAGAATTATAATAAATCATCGTTAGATCTATTGAAAATGTGCTGAACTTTATTCTAATAAAGGAAATATTTTTCATTTGTTGGTATTTGATCAAATATATTGTATGTTAGGAATAAGACTAAATTAATAATGTCTCTCGACTTTATTTAGATAGAATATGAAGTGCTGCACAGTTCTGTGATATTGAAGTAGTTTAGCTGTAGAGTATTTGTTTGGCACAAAGCTACAGATGTTGTCCATTCAGAACAGTTTGCTATCTTTAAACAACAATAATAATAAAATAATATGCAAAGATAATAGAAGGTTAGATAAGTTAAAAACAGAAAAGTTGTTTTATATAATTTAAAAATGAAACAGAATAAAAGACGTATAGTCCACAGAAAAATTATAAATGTGATTGACCTGTACATTGTCATCTTTACCAATAACATTGTCCAATATTAAAGGGATATTGTAATTAAAAATATATTCACATTGGTTGATACAGTAGTAGTGGCAGAAAGAAATGTTATGAAAGGTCTGACTTGAATGTCATTGGTTGATCACTGCCTAATAAGATAAGAAAATGATGAATAATAAAACTATTACTGATACACAGCCTTGTGAGGATAGTTTACTGTCTCTAATCCATGCAAAACTAGACAATCAATCATTGATGGTCAGTTTTATTTGGAAAAGACTATTAAACCTGCACGTTCAAGTTATTTAACAACTGGCATGAAGTCTTGTTTGATTCCTGGTTTGGAATAGTTAAGGTTGTAATATTACCATCAGAAGCATATTTTGTAGCAGTGTTTGTAAATTTATTCCTTTTGTTTCTGTCATGGCTAGGAAGCCAGAAGAATTGGATATATATATGTATGACTGAGAAATGGGCCAGTCTATTTTTAATATCCAGAATAATTTGGTCAGAATTATTATTAAGCAATTTCAGAGTCTTTAAAGAGCTCAGTGAGTTAGTGCAGATGGCTCAATTTGTGTACTGCTTAGCACCTGTTCAGTTCAGAACAACAAGGATTACATACAACATGGCTATGAACATAACATCTATAAAAGAGATTCTATAATCAATTACAGTGCTGCATCAAACCATTATAGTCCACAGGATCACCTAATTTTGGAAAACCTGTAAAAATTGGAACAAAAGGATGGCCCAAATGATGTTTATTAAAGACAAGTCAATAACTTGAATCAAAATTATCAGACTTAGGTGACTTAATGAATCTTTAGAGTATGGGATGATAATAAGTCATGAGGGCACAGAATGAACATCAGGTTAAAAAACATCATCAATTGTTAGGCTCATCTCAGTCAACTTTACTTGTATATTAAGGCTAAAAGTTAAAACAGAAAACCATCTGTTTGAAAGAAGCAAAGCCTACTAAGCTGTGAAGCCACATTGCTAGGTGCAATGTCATGTCAGTAATTGAAGCTTTACAGCATACTGGAAAAAAAAGAAACACTGCTAACATATAGGGTAAAGTGGAGACTTGTAGACCTTGTACAAACTCTGGACTGAAAATGTGGTGTAAACATCTAATAATGCACAGGATTCAACATCTTCATTGCACACCTCCTTCAGGAGGTTTGTTTGTTTGTTTTCTTTAAATCTACTGAGAGCACAATAGATCTTGAGTGTAGAACACCTATTGGATTCCTAAAAGGTTAGGAGGGGTCACAGAGGTTGTTCAGTCTCCTCATATACTTGACTTTAAGCTACTTGATGTATGGAATAAATTGTTGTTGTCAAAAAGTCCACAGAACCAGATGCACACCAAATGGTGAGAACTGATGAAAGCCTTAATTTAAACTGAAAAAGTATGAAATTTTTAACAGTTACAGTGTATTATTGTGGCAGTTTTTGTTTTGATCTTTGAGATTTTTTTGTTCACTTTTAATTCTTGTAAGAAGAATGAATCTTTTTCTCAGTGGATTGTGTTCTGAATTGTGATGGCAAAAACTCATCAGGTGAATGAGATGTTAGAGAGAGTGAAACTGAATAATGTACTTTAAAGCTGATAGATATATTCCTGATTGTTCATCTTTATAACTGGTGGTAACAAATGTGGGGTGAATACAGACCAATCTGTTCAGTTGTCCATGGAGAACAATAGACTGTGTAACTAGTTGGAGAACACTGTTGGTAAAATAGAAATGTGTGTTTGAGTTCCCACTAGCAGCAGGATTGGATAAGGTGTTACCAGCTTTCTTGCATCAGGGTATGTGATGTTATTTAGGGTATTAGTATTTTGAACTCTTTTCCTCTAAATCCATTTGAGTATTATCTAAAATAAAAGGAATTGGGACCAGAAAAGTTAGCACAATATGTGTTAACTAATGCTTTAAGCACTGAAGTTATAGTAGACCAAAGAAATAGTCTGTTGTAATGTCTCACCCACTAATCGTGGAATCATCATAGAGGGCTAGAAACATAAGGCCAAACTTAAATAATCTGCTTTCACAACAGCAGGTGAGCAAGGTAAAGTAAATGCCAACATCAGCATCCTAATTGGAACAGGTATTTCATCCTAATGAGTGGGAAGGTTCCTGTCAACTGACACTCCTTCACTGTAGAGGTCCGCAGTTATTTTTGTCTTGGAGGTGTCAAGGAGTTTTTTGATAATGCTACTCTTAAGGGGCTTAAAGCACTTTGAGAAGTTACCTTTAAAGCTATTCCTCCAATGGTCTTGGGTTTCAAAAGTGTTCACATCTTGTAGTCATGATGTTTCAACTATTGAGTTCCCAGATCATAAGTTCTTGACTGACTTTGGAGAACTAACAAGCTCTTCTAGTCCCTTCTATGTGAAGAAGACACCTTCCATTTTGATGTTTTTGATTTAAAATAATGAAGTTTCAGAAATCAAATTACAAGGAAAGATGTTGGTAACTGTGTATCTAAACATTCATGTATATTTGGTTGTTTGATGGCTAGTCTGTTCTTATGATTTTAAATATCCAGGATGACAAAAGAATCAACAATGTAATGCTTTAGTGTCCAAAAGCTATTCATTGTTTGTTCCTTTAGACTGTCTAGGGATATCCCGATAAGAAGATAGCCTATTCTGGCAGTTTGTAGAAGTGATGAAACCAAAAGAACATTGTTCAACAAGCAAAAATCTACATGGGCAAGATTTGGGTCTTGATGTTGTTATGTCAAAAGAGCTCCGCAAAATCTAAACAGACATTATCAGAAGGCCAATTAGTTAATTGTAGAAAGTCTTCAAGTTCAACCTACAATTTTTATATTACCATTGTTTAGTTTGTTTGTTAAGTTTAACGTACAGTTACAGGAGGGCTGTCTGTGCTGACTATCTTAATTTTGAAGTGACAAGCAAGAGGAAAGCAGCTAGTCAACACCATTCATCACCAACAAAGAATGGAGCTGACTGTCACATAATAACGCTCTCACAATAGAAATGGCGAGCATGTTTGGTGACGGGTTTTAAGCTCATGACGCTATGAGTTGTGCCCTAACCATCAGGCCATGTGGTGTTTAGTACACATTTGAGCCATTGGTAAACTTTATTAAGATGTGAAATCTGTAGGTTACATTTATAAAGCGTGATTACCGATTAGATGGACTTCATAACTAACCTTCTATCCCTACAGTGGACACAGTGCAGATAACTTACTGTGACTGTGTTGCTTTGTACTTATAAAATTAACAGTCATATAATGTTTAGAAGAAAAAAGTGTGAGACAAAAGCAAGAATGAAACCGGAATTAAAGAAACACAAGTAACCTAAATGATTTCGAAAGATACATTCTGTTGATGTTCTTAAAACAATTACAGAGCTAAACCATTCAAACGATTGTTAGTTTGAAACATTTAAGCCATTAGAAAGAGAATTGAAATCATATTATCTTGAGTATATAGCTTGAGGAAATTTAATTTGGATGTTAAAAATCATATGAGCTTGGGGAAAAAATTGGAGGGGAAGGGATTGTTGGAGTGTTTGAAGGATAAAGTTCGAAGCAAAATCCTAAAAAATAGAATAAGTAGGCTTAAGTTGTGGAAGCCTAGGGTTAGATTGGTTATTAGAGAGAATCTTGTACTATCACAGTTGTTAACTTGTAATTGATGTGGTATATGCTGATATTGTAAACTACTTTAAATGCCCCTCACTAATGGATTCCAATTCTTGTGGTGGGAAAATCACAGGTAGTCTATTGTGTAAGAATTGTGCTCAACAAGGAGAAATCCCTTAAATATTTTATTGTAATAGATATTAGGGACTAAATCTAGGTAAGACTGGTTTCTTTCTTTGAAGATCTGAAGAGATTGTTATCTAGTCTTATATTCTTAAGAAAACACCCCAGTTATCAAATTTCATTAATATATAAAAGATAAACACTAACAGTACAATATTGCAATGTTTTTCACTCTAGACCAGAAACAAACTAAAACTGGTGTGTTTTATATATATACAAGGCCGTCAGTTTTAAAAACGAGTGTATATTAGTTTTGTTGTACATATGTGTGTATGCATATATATATATGCCCCCAGGGGCTCAGCGGCATGTCTGCGAACTTACAATGCTAAAAACCAGGTTTCGATACCCGTTTGAGCAGATCACAGATAGCCCATTGTATAGCTTTGTGATTAATTCAAAACAAAAACTATATATATATATATATAGGCATTTTCATTTCAACTTATCCTAATTAGTAGCTTTAACTGTTCAAATATATAAATGAAACCTCACTGTGAACCAGAAACCATTAGTTTGGGTTTCTAACATCGACGTTAAAATGTTTGGAATATTTATTTTAAATCCGTGAAATTAGTATTTTAAAAAATAATCATTTTTTCTTTTCGTAGAATTGGATGTTGACGTTTTCGCATCGACATTCGGCCTGGACACTAGAGTAAGCAAAATTCTGACATTTTTAACGTTATTTTACGTTGTTAGTATCTTTTAGTTTCAGAATTTATGTTGCATTTGGGCTTCTTGTTTTTATTAACTGCGAGATAACGCAAAACTCCGACTGTCTTTTGTTTATAGTTAAGTGCAAAGCTACGTAATGACGTTTTCTTACCGCGGTTATCGAAACTAGTCTTAGCATCACAAGTCCTCAGGCCTATTGCTGAGTGACATTAAGGGCAACAGACTGAAGCCTTGTCATTGTGCATTAAACAATAAGAAAAACCAGAGTGGCAGATGTCGAATTTGTCTTCACCCAAGTTTTTGCTTTTTTTAATATCCTACGCGTTCTAGCTTTTAACATAGATTTAAGTCTTATTTCAGAAAGGTCAAACTTTCATTTCATTAGATGCAGTTGTTTTTATTTAAACTAAAAAGTTTTCAAATGGATTCAAACTTTATCATTGTCACTGGCCAAGCAGCTCTTCGTATTTGTAGCTTGAGAAAATAATGCAGACTCCATTTTCAGCCCAATTTGTTTCGTTTTTCAGAGTCCCCAGTTGTGAGCTTGAAAATATAACCTTTGTATTCTGAGTCAACTTGTTTCTATGCATTTTTGGATAGCCTGACATGGCCAGCTGGTTAGGACACATGCTTCGCAATCTGAGGGTGACGGGTTCGATTCACCGTCACACCAAACATGCTCGCCATTTCAGCCGTGGGAGCATTATAATGTAATGGTCAATCCCACTATTTGTTGCTAAAAGAGTAGCTCAAGAGTTGGCGGTGGGAGGTGGCGACTAGCTGCCTTCCCTTTAGTCTTACACTGCTAAATTAGGGGACGGTTAGCGCAGGCAGCACTCGTGCAGCTTTGCGCGAGATCAAAAATGAAACAAACGATCAGCTGTGGGAGCGTTATTATGTTCGGTCAGTTCCACTTTTCGTTGGTAAAAGAGTAGTCCAAGTGTTGACTGTGGGTAGTGATTACTAGCTGGCTTCTTTCTGGACTTTCATTGCTAAATCAGGGTCGGCTACCGCAGACGACTCTCGTGTAGCTTGGCGCGAAATTCAAAACAAACGAACCTTGTGATGATCATGTTCTTATTTAAAATTAACAACAATTGATTGTATTGTGATGAACTTACACCGAGTTCCAACGGCCGTAGTAGCTGATCTTCTGATTACGTCTGATCCAACAGTTTAGTACCCGTAAAGCAGTGGTTCTTAACCTGGGTTCAATCCAACCCCAGGGGTTCGGAGGTGGTCAAGACACGCACTGTGTGTGTGTGTGTCCGTTCCGCTCACCCCACTCGTATGATTCGTAACGTCATGCTCTACTTGGCCATCATTGGCTGCGGCTGATCACGTCTCATTACTTGGCTTTAATATCTGTGCTGCAGGGAACTTCGTGCGCTTAGCAGTCGACTTATGGCTGTAGTAATCGTGCGTCATTTGTGATTTTTTTACCTAATCTTTCGATCCCTTCATACTAACTGTTAAACAAAAATAGAAAGTGATCGAACGAATACCTACAATATGTATTCACGTGTATAACGGAATATGATGGGAGTCAGCGTCTTCAATGCATGATTTGCAATCCCAAGTTGTGCAATTCTAGTCTAGTATTTTTCCAATTACGAAGGGTTCAGTGAATTCAAGTACGAAACTTCCGGGGTTCAGTACCTCCAACCAGGTTAAGAACCACTGCCGTAAAGTAAGTGTTTATTTTTTTTTGGGGGTAGGGCTATATCTTACATAGGGGAAATGTCCCCTGTTCATGTTCCCCGGTGACATAATGGCACGTCTGCGAACGTATTTTTCAAGAAATCGGATTTTGATACTCGTGGTGGGCAAAGCACACATAGCCCTTTGTGTAGTTTTGCTCATAACAAAACAAACAAAACCTCCTTTCGTTTTTTCGTATCAACAGCGAAAGAATTATGCGACAAGCTAGAAGTAAAATATGTTACATTAATTACAAGGCCCGATTTTAATGTTCACCATCATTCATTAATAGCAATTTAACAATTTTTAATGAAAGAAAAACAAACGCGGTTTCATACTTAGAAGTATTTTGACAGGTCATTAATCAGACTGACCTCATGTCTCTACACACACACTATAACTTAAGACCGCGAATGTGCAGTCAACCATTGGTTATAGTATCGTATGTAATTCTAATAATAAATGAATGTCACGTGATCGCGTTACACTTAAGTCCCTGTACGTAGTGCACTTAGATAATAAGAATATGTGAATACGAATAAGTCTTTTAAAACATCAGGACGTTATTCCAGAGTAACAAATTTTCTACACATATATATACTTTTATCATCGTAAACTTTAACTAAAAATATCAGTTGGGCTGTAGGTTTTATGATATATGTAAAAACGATTGGTTTGGGTTGGGAAATTGTTTTTTTATATAGAGGAACGAACAACGTTTTGACCTTTTTCGGTTATCGTCAGATTCACAAAGAAAGAAAGGTAACTGACCACATGTTTTAAGGGTATTGTGCTCACCAGATAAAATTAACGACGAATTAGATAAAATAAAACAATACTTCATCAACATCAATAAGTTTCCTCCACAAACCGTAGAAAACATTATACGCACACACCTGGACAGAAAGCAAAATCAACCAACAAAAGTAAATATATCTCACCAATCAAAAAATCACGAAACCATATACTGCTGTATACCATATATTCCTGACATCAGCAGAAAAATAACCAACATTTGGCAAAACTAGTAACAAAATACGACATTCCAGTTAATACAAAATTTATTCGAAAACCAGGCATAAAACTGAGACTGATGTCTCTCGATTCCTATGAAACACAGGGCCGCAAACCCTGCGGTTTCAGTAACAGGCTGGTTTTTTAAGTGAGTAGGTTGTTAGCCTACTGCACAACCCCCAACCAGGAGGACCTTTTTCTCAGCCCACCGAGGGGAATCGAACCACTGGTTGTAGCGTTGTAAATTTGGAGACATACCGCTGTACTAGCGGGGGGCGCATAAAACTAAGGTCTGTACCACTGATGGCGAACCTTTTAGAGATTGCGTGCCTCAAATGTGACCCAAAATTATTTTGTTTATCCGAACGTGCCAGGATTTTCATAAAAATGACAGTTAGTTTCCAATAAAAACTGACTTTTTGATGAATATCTTTATTTTTAAGAAAGTCGAAGTACAAAAGTTTGAATGAAACTAATAAATAGCCTTGACTTAAAATTTGTATATTTTGTCTTGAATTTTATTAAATCAATGCGACCTCTGCTGTTGTGAACACTTGGATAACTTGTTAAAATATGGTTCATATTTTGTTGATTTGAGAGCAACATATGCAGCACTCAGTTCATCTGTAAGCTTGTTTCTTCTGTCTGATTTGATGAAATTCAAAGTTGAAAACAGCTGCTCACAAGCGTAAGATGATACAAACAAAGTAAGAAGAGCTATTCCAAGTAATTTTATTGACTTAAAATTAATTGGCAAAGAGTTCCACACTTTAAGAATTTCATTTTCACAACTCTTTGCAACGTTTTCTTCCAAGATCACTCCACACTCTATTTTCTCAAGTGTTTTACGCAGGGCACAGAATTTATTAGTCCAAGTATGGTTTTCCTGAAATTCTACCAGCTCCATTTTTAGAGTTTTCAAACCCAACCAGTGTAAACAGGAACGATCGAGATCTTCAAATTCAGTTTTATCGGGAAAGGTAAGAAAAGACAAAGTTTTTTCTATCTTTCGAAACTGCATAAATCTGTCACTAAAATTCTCCTTCGTTACCGCGATAATGCTTGAAAATTCTTTGGAGATTTCCTGTTTGCTTGAGGAACAGTCTGCAAATGTTGTCGAGTTTTTTGAATGCATTTTCAGATTTGGAAAATATTTGAGTTCCCCACCTTCGATATCTTTTTCAAAAACTTGCAATTTTCTCTCAAATGCCTTTATATCACAGAACATTCTTTCTGCTGTTTTTCCTAATCCTTGTAGTTTTGTGTTCAGTGCATTGAAGTGTAATATAAAGTCTGTAAAGAACATGAGGTCATTAAGCCAAGCCACATCAGTGAGCTGTGGAAAGTCTTGTCCTTTTTCATGCATAAAAAATCTAATTTCGTTCAAGCAAGCAATAAATTTTTCCATAAAACGTCCTCTGCTCAACCATCGGACATTGTGATACATAATTAAAGTTCTATATTGTGCTTGTACCTCATCAAGAAGTGTTTGAAACTGACGAAAATGAAGCGCACGAGTCATAATGTAATTCACCATTTTTGTAACATCTTACTTTCTGTATAATACAATGAAACTGGATGGATGACTTGATGTTTTATTTAGTCCTCAAACTTTATGAAACCGGATGTTGACCCAACCATACATTGTGCTCCATCACTAGTGATCGAAACTGTCTTTTCGGGCTTAATACTTTGTGTCAAAAAACATTCCATCACAATGTCCTTGTGTTCTTCCGGGTAAAGAAATCAGTTTCACTAATTCTTCCCTCATGGAGTCACCAACAGCATAACGCAAAATTACCGCTAACCTTGCATGATTATTTATATCCGTACTCTCATCCAAACACACGGAGTGACAAGAAGCCTTTTGTAAATCAGTACTGAGTTGTTGATTGGCATCATTTGCCATACGTAAGATACGATCTTTCACGGTATTTCTGCTAAGTGGTACCTCGCAGATTCGTTGTAAAATTTCACGTTTATTTGAAAATCACTAAAAAGGGAATCACTTCCAGCTAACAATACGAATAGATGTAATGACTTACGGTGCCACCCCCGTCGTTCAAAAGGTTCGACATGCAACCTGTAGGGATAATATCCCTAATATATCCCTGGGATATATTATAGTATTAATCTAACCCGAAGTAGAGACAAGGGCTGACGTTAAGGCGCATTAAACTGGGAACAACGATTTCCCAGGCTTTACCGATATCCAATCCTTCTCATCGATCCTACCGGGAATATCCTTAGTTCTAGTGTTAGCTACACTTACGCGCATTGCACCACGAGGAGGCCCTGAAAATCGAAGTACTTGAACCCTAGTGCTCTCAGGTCATGTCACCTCTGGCACGCGTGCCATAGGTTCGCCATCACTGGTTAAAACTATGCAAAAACTACGCTGACAACCACCACACCAACATTATTTATAAAGTACTATGTGATAACTGCCACGACTTCTATATTGGAGAAACAAGTAGAAAAATGGAAACCAGATTCAAAGAACACAAAAAGTCACCTTCACACGTTTTCAAACACTGTACATCAAATAAACACAACATAACCGTAGAAAACACCCAAATACTAAATAAAGAAACAAACACAAAATTAAAGAAGCCTTACTTATAACAACTCAAGCCCAAAATAAACCAATATAAAGAAACACCTTTATACCTATATTAATAAATATAATCAAACATCTAAGCACGCCCTCTACATTCCTACACTCAGTTACACAACCCTTTTCAAACGTGTGGTCAGCTATCGGTCAGTTACCTGTTTCTTTCTTATGAACCTGGCGATGACCGAAGAAGGGCGAAACGTTGTTCGCTCCTCTACATAAAAAGTTTCTCAATTCAAATTAACCGTTTTTACGTTTATTTTTTGCTCTTCAAGTGAGTTTTCTGTGGAAGATGCGTTCTTTATTGGATTGGTGGACTTTGCCCTTTATTGTACACTGATATCTTCGAAAGAACCATTGGTAAAAGTACACATTTAAACAAACTTTGTAATTTTAATATCACAGTATGGCTTGAATTGTTTTCCAGCTTTAAAATGAATAAGACAACTTTAATGTTTTGATAAAATAGAGAGAACATAAATATTGACATCTTCAAACAATGTATATGTAGAATACTGAATTCAGTATAATGGTACCTACCTGTGTTAAATCAGTGGTTTATCTAATATAAGCCAGAAATGTATACGTTACCTTCCAGTAGTTGTAGGAATATATATAAACGACAAGCCTTTTAGGTGTACAATATATACTGTATCTTCAAACTTCATTAATAAAAATGTAAATTAAAAACAAAAATCCGGTTAAGATAATATTATGATATTCAGTACACGTTGTCAAGTCGTGGGTAAAGCGAGAATAATGAAGTAACTCTGTGTTAACCCTAAAATTGAAATATGAGTTTTTGAAAGGAATGGAATCGTTAATCTCAATTTGGAATGTTTTTAAATGGCATGAGTTAGACGTTTGTTTCACGCTCATAATACTTAGTTTGATTCTGTTGGTGAAAGTGTAAGTTAAGTAAACTATAATAAATAGTAATTTAAAATAAATATTTAAATTACTAAATACCTTATGTTTGAACTTTCTATTTTTGTACAATCTATTTGAAAGCTTCGGTTTGTATTTATTGGTATAATATTATAAAATTACACGAGATGGCGACAGCTGCATAAAATCTTCACCTCGTCTCGGTGCGTGGGTGTACAAAAGTAAATGATATGTCATCTTAGTTAATCTGGCGGTTAATTCTTTTAACCGTATAGTTATCGATATTGGTGTATTTGGACATCATGGTCTTTCTAAACACTTTTCTCTCTCTAAACTACAGCAGATGTTCATGAATTAAACTGGTTGTGGGTCTGAATCTTTATTGGTTCAAACACGTGCGCAGAATGTTTGAGGGGGGATCTAATTTATGAGATCAAAAACCAACATATATTGCAAGAGTATGCTCATGATTCAGAGATCTGAGAGTATGCCCTCTTCCCCAGAAAATGTGTAAAAAAAATAGGTGCTTTTAGATTAACGTTGGAAGTGGTTTTGCATGCAAATATAGCTTAAACAATTACATGGCTTTTCACGTGAAATCCAAACATCCAATTAACCAGGGTCGGGTTACTGTTGAATTTACTTGTAGATATAATATTAAACCACACTTTCTCAGGGTAGTATCCGTGTAGGTGTCGACAGACAGATCCGTGTGTTGGGTACACGGTCGCTAACGTTCCGTTTTACAGAGTACTGTATTTTGCATACAGTTCAGCATGCATCACACACATTTCACTAGTTCTAAGCCTAATATAAGATCATTATACCTAAGTGCTCTTTTCAGTATTTTAAACTTAGTTTAAAACTAATGTCAGCTATTCAGACGGGTCTGATTTTCTCTTTACTTCTAAGATGAGAAGTGGCCCGGCATGGCCAAGCGCGTTAAGGCGTGTGCTTCGTAATCCGAGGGTCGCGGGTTCGCGCCCGAGTCGTGCCAAATATGCTCGCCCTCCCAGCCGTGGGGGCGTTATGATGTGACGGTCAATTCCACTTTTCGTTAGTAAAAGAGTAGCCCAAGAGTTGGCGGTGGATGGTGATGACTAGCTGCCTTCCCTCTAGTCTTACACTGCTAAATTAGGGACGGCTAGCACAGATAGCCCTCGAGTTGCTTCGTGCGAAATTCAAAAACAAACAAACAAACATTCTGAGGTGAGCTAGCGTGAATGATGAAGAGGCCTTTGAAATTCTCAGCGGAGCGCGGGTATGTTTTACAAATTTTCTAAGATGTTTTTGTTTTTTTGTGTGAAAAGCTACACAACAGGCTTTCTCCGCCGCGGATAATCGAACCTTGAATTTCAGAGTCAATAGACTTAATGCTGTCCCCCTGGAATTGTGCCAGTACAAAAACAAAAAAATAAAAACCTGACGTCAGCAATGTTGTATGTAGCACGGTGTAACACCAACAACGTTTCAAGAAATATCTTTACTTATTTGTGTAATTTTCCCAATAATATTCGCTATGGTGACAGAAACAAAATACTTACTTGTTAACGAAAGCTTTCAAATAAATATTCTTCGACTGTCAGAGGAGAAACGTTCATTATGATAAACATTTAATTTTGCGCAAAGCAACTTGGGTCTCCTTCAACAGTGTTAAATAATCACAAAAACTGACGGTTTATTTTTCTATTAGTTTATAATCACTCACCTAACCCGTTGCTCTATCACAGCGACGTCTTTCTTTCTTTGATTCGTTTTTCCTGAAGTCCATGCTGCTCTGATTATTCAAATAATCATAAATGTAGAAACTCCAGTTCTGACGTCAAGTTTCTTTTCAGTTAAATGTGGTATAGTTTGGTTTTTAATTTTGCGCAAAGCTACTCGACGGCTATTTGCGCCAGCCGTCTCTAATTTTACAGTGTGAGACTAGAGGGAAGGCAGCTAGTCATCACAACCCACCACCAACTCTTGGGCTACTCTTTTTACCAACGAATAGTGGGATTGACCGTTACATAATAACGTCCCCACGGCTGGGAGGGCGAGCATGTTTGGAGCGACCCGCAGATTGCGAGTCGAATGCCTTAACCACCGGCCCGATGGAGATTCACACCAGTAAATAGCAAGACAAGCACCGTGACCACCAGGCTATGCCTAGGCCTAAATGTAATGTAACTTCTATTGCTGCGCTTATGGTAACGTTATATTACTTGCTTAGGTTGGTAAAAACGCAGTTAAACGTTTATTACACTCGTATATAGTACACATTTGAAATACACCAAAGGGTGATTCCACTCTGTGAACCTGGTAATTTAAACAATAACAAGATACAAACATTCACCTTTTTGGGGTTGTCCACGTTTATATTGAATAATGTCAAAATTTTACCTTGGAAAACTCAGACACTCTGTCTCAGATCCAGAATGATCAATGATGATTGTACGAAACTTTAATAAAATTTCTAGATGACGTCATGAGTACGCCCTCTGGCAAATTATTTTAAATCAAAAACTAACTTTGCCCTCAATTATTTCCTCAACTCCCTCTTCTATTATTTCCAATTCTATAGAGGGGTGGGGTCAGCACTCGAAAACAAACCCTGTTAGGACATCTTACCCTTTGGTAAAAGAGTAGCCCAAGAGTTGGAGATGGGTGATGTTGACTAGGTGCTTTTCTGCCCGGTGGGTCGTGGGTTCGAGCCCCTTCATACCAAACTTCCTCGATCTTTCAGCTATGGGGCGTTATAATGTGACAGTCAATCCCACTATTGATTGGTAAAAGAGTAGCCCAAGAGTTGGCGGTGGGTGGTGATGATTAGCTGCCTTCCCTCTAGTCTTACGCTGCTAAATTAGGAACGGCTGGCGCAGACATCCTTCGAGTAGTGCCCCCCAATGGCTGAGCGGTATGTCTGCGGACTTACACGTTAAAATCCGGGTTTCGATACCCGTGGTGGGCAGAGCACAGATAGCCCATTGTGTAGCTTTGTGCTTAATTCAAAACAACAACCTTCGGGTAGCTTTGCGCGAAATTAAAAACAAACCAAACCAAAGCCTTTACACTAGCGCATTATTTCAAAATGTCTTCACCCCTTCAGTTTATTTCTTCGGTCGTGTAACAAACATGTATATGATGTAATTTGTGGACTCCGGGGGGTAGGGATAGTAAACAATGTTAAAAAGTAGTTGGTAAATTGAAGAATTGTTTGTTTTAGTCCAAAGTCAAATTGAAATAACAGCTGTGTCCATCGAATTTTAGCACTGTTTCCACGGGGTGGGGAGGACGAAGTAATAAACGAGATGACGTTATATCTTTCGTCATTTTCATGTTCTGTATTATTATTAGTGTCGTTACAAGCTGATTTTTTGCGAAATGGCTATATTTGCTGTTGTGTAATTATATTTTCAGAAATCATCTTTGACACCAAGAGAAATAACGTGCGCAATATAAATGTATAATTAATATAACGTCTGTACGTTATTCTAAAATCGCATCTGAACAGTTTTCTCGACATTAAAACACGTTTAAGAACAACAACGGCAATATATTTAAAAGTAATTTAAAATTTTAAATCATAATTAAAAATTGATATCACAAGTAGAATTTGAAAAAAATGTAGTGTTAAGCCTAGTTTTATTTTTCGAAAAGGGAAATGAACTAAGCGTATAATTTAATATTTGAAGATAATTTTCAAAACGTTCGTTTTGAAAAATTATTCGTTTATTTTTGTCAACCTCATTTTATAAATACAGGTTACTGCTTGCTACCACTCATCTTTAATTATTTTTTTAAGGAGTAACAGAATGATTTAAGTAACGAGATATAATACACGGTTACACATTAAAGTGTTATTTATGTTGTAGCTATTACTTATCTTCTGGACCTGGCATGGTCTAACGCGTTAAGGCGTGTCCTTCGTAATCTGATGGTCGCGGGTTCGTGCCCGAGTCGCGCCAAACCTGCTCGCCCTCCCAGCACGTTGGGGCGTTATAATGTGACGGTCAATCCCACTTTTCGTTGGTAAAAGAGTAGCCCAAGAGTTGGCGGTGGGTAGTGATGACTAGTTTCCTTCCCTCTAGTCTTACACTGTTAAATTAGGGACGGTTAGCACAGATAGCCCTCGTGTAGCTTTGTGCGAAATTCCAGAAACCAACAAAACAATACTTATTTTCTGGATTTACAATGCTTGAAACCGGGTTTCGATACCCATGGTGTGGACAAGGCATAGATAGCAATTGTGTAGTTGTGCGCGAAGTTTAAACCAAATCTTTAACTTAAGAGGATATAACTGATTTACTGTTATTTATTTTAATATCTGTATTTGTTTAAGTTAATGCGTTTAACGTATATCTTTAAAGGTATATTGTGAAAGTCTCGCCTGTTCTCAGAATTTGTGGAAGATTTTTGAGCGTAAGAATCAACAATGCACGACGCACATGTACGTAAAATATTAGCGATTGCAAGTATTGTTGTCACGATGAATTTTCGAGAATCTCGAAAATTAAGTAAAAAAAATTAGTCATGGCATCACGCGGGGAGACAGCTTAATACTGTTGGGTCACTCACTACAGCTATTGTACTATAAATTTCTGTGATAAACGTTTATTAGTTGGAAAACTACAGATATTTGACCAGAAAGGTCTATAGATTTCGAACATTACCCACCATTTAATTTCAGAGAATTAACTTAGAACGTTAATATTTCTATGAAGACATCGCATAACTTCAGTGGAAAAACTCACGTGGGAGCAGCGAGAGAGCTTAACAGTGAACAATAGCGATATCAACATAGAATTAATTCATTCATCGCGAACCATCGATAAAATATTCAGTTCTAGACCAAATAGGAGACTCGGTATTATAAAACTTGTATATATATATACAACATTATCTGTAATAAGTGTTATTATAAATCGTAATCTTGTTTGTATATTAAAATATATTTGTGTTAAAAAAATGTGGGTATCAGCTTTGTTAACACATTACGTAAATTTGATACGTATTGACATTCAATTAACTTTTAAATTGAAATAGAAATTTCCGGCTATTTGAAATCGTAAGACGTAACATAATAAATCGGAGACTCGTCCGAGATAAATTGTGATGCGTAATAAGGGTGATCAGTGAAACTTGTTCATCTGGACCCTTTCATGTGTTTTAACACATATTTCTTAAATGTCTATGCGCCTAATTGCTTGTTATTCTATGAATTATTGGTTCACTCACCCCTAGTTACATGCGAGACATTCTACACAACAGAATGATTTATATCTCCCAAAGTTTTTTTAGTCAGTTCTTAACACTAAATATTGTAAGAGGTAAAAATATAAACTTACTCACTAAGAATGCAATATGTGGCAAATAAGTCGCCAAATGATAATGCTGTTTTTGTTTGACTATATTTAGGTTCACAGTTGTGACTTGAGCCAACTTAGGAAAAAAGACACCATATGTGTACTGTGATTACATGTAGAGAGAGATACACAGAACTGAACTTTGGGCCATATTTGAGGTAATGCTACAGTTGTGATTACACAGCTTTTGTGTTTCTAATAGTTCTAAACGCACTAAAATCACTGTGAAATATAAATTTAATATCCTGTTATAGACTGAGAAAAAAAAGTAATATAATTATTTGTTGTTGGTAATATAAAATATGCAGCAAACAAAATAATGCATATTACGTAGACACATCACCGTGGGTAGGTTAATGTGAACGCGGGGTTGTATCTGCCTTCGACAATTTACAATTTATTGAAATTGTTAATGTATACTGATATATTTTTAAGGTTAGTAGCAATATTGTCGAAAAGATGGCAGCACCATATCTCAACGCCATCTTGAAATCTTCTTACTTTGATTAAAATATATGTATCAAAAATCATTACAATTTAAATATAAATATATACAGAGCTAAATCAGTTCAATTCCTTTTACTCCATCCGATCAGCTGTTAAAATAAGTCTATAATTTGCTAAAAAGGAGTTCTATGTAAATAATAATAATAATAGATACGTAATAATTACAATAATATTTTGTGGTGGGTAATTATAATTTATATATTGAATATTAGTGGTATTTTTCCAAAACACTTTACATGTGAAACGAAAACAAACAAGTATAATAAAAGGACAAGTTATTTAAAGATTTTTATTAATGTTATGTTGTGTTTACACCGATCAGGAAGCTTCGAAGACAAACTTGGCCCGCACCATTTTGATTGTTTTAAGTTGAGCACAAAACTACACAATGGGCTATTTGTGTTCTGCTCACCACGTGCTCTGTTTTGATAACAAAAGGAATTATTAGCAACAGAATGGATCAAGTTTGTGCCAATTATGTCTTGTTTAACTTTAAAAAATTTATATTTTTATATATTTACACATCTTTACATATCTTAGATTGTTTTATCTTGTCATTTCTTTAATTTGCCTCTCTATTTTATTTTTGTGAATGTTCCTTTTTGTATTTGTGATTACTCTAACTGTGATGTATTGTGCATGTAAGGTTTTTTTGGTGAGACCCAATTAAGACTTTTCTTCCTCTTTTTTTCCATGGTTTTAATATCCGTTTAACACTAATCTTCATTTGAGTTTGATATATACGTGTTTCTGGCATGATTAGTTAGGCATACACCCCTAGTGGCACAGTGATAAGTCTGCAGAATTATGCTGCTAAAAACCAATAATAAGCAACGACGACAGTTAGGCATTCAAAACTCCAACCTCGAACGGATCGCATTTCTTATGACCATCTTTCTTGCTGACCTGTTCCCTTTTCTGTCCTCTGCTTATTGCAGTATATTTTATAATTAGTCACAGGTATATGAACCAAAGTAATTAACCAAATGCGTATTGAATTGAGGAAATCTGTTAAAAGCGTAAAATTAATAAAAATACATTAAATTAATAATACATTTGCAACAACATTAATAAACAAAAGGTTTTTTTTGTACAGTCAGGTGATGGCGAGCCCTGGTGGACAGAGCGTGTGAACTCAAAATATGCGGGTCATAGGATCGAATCTCGTCGCCGAAAATCTTGCCCTTTCAGCCGTGGGTAGCATTTTAGAGTTATGGTCAATCCTACCAGACTACAAGAGTAGTCCAAGAGTTGGTGGTGGGTGGTGCTTATTAACTGCCCTTCCCCCTAGTTTATCACTTCAAAATTAAGGACAGCTAGCGCAAATGACCATCGAGCAAATTTACGCGAAAATTCAAAAAAAAAATTGTACACCCTTAACTAGCCTAATGCATGACATGTTGAGACACGTTAATTATCATAAGAACATCACCCTGAGTATGATATTACATAACCATGTTAATTTTAAAGTTCGCTCTCAGTGGTTACCGTATTTTCCGCACTTTTCACTTTAAAAATACCTTGAAAAATCCCTATCTGCTTTCCAAGACAAAAGTGGTGGGTTAAGGCGAGATGTTAGTTTAGGGTTTACTCAAAACGACCCTTTACAGATGCTTACCAATTACAAGTATTTTCAAAAGCATAAAACGTTCAATTTAACTAATATGGTGGATATACTGTGAAGAATATGATATTTTTGAATGACTATTTACTAGTAGGTTGAAGAAAATTCAAAGTTGCATCAAGGTGTTAGTTGCTGAATCAAAAAATATTTTTCCTAGAATTGTCTTTCCAAAATTGGGGTGCGTCTAACAAAACGTAAAATACGGAGTAATTTTCATATCGTTTTCACTGGTTTTTGAACGTATATTGTGTGAACTTGCAACTACCAAAGAATCCAAAACACACAGGTGCTGTAAGTGTTCGTTAGTTCGCGTCATCTGCCATATCGAGATAAACGAATCGCTAACGTGTTTCTGACTGTTTATTTTATTTAAAACGTTTCAGTCTTGTAAAAATCCGATGCTCGATTTTTCTCGGTAGACAGTGCACAGGTAGGCGTTACATAACATGTTAAACTACTTGTATTGAAAACACTGTAAAATAATTAGGTAAATGACATTAATATTTCAAATATAAATAATGTCGATAGAATTAGTATTCGATAGAATGCAAATATGTTGCAACATGCACTAAGCCTAAAGCCCTCATCAAAAAGTTATTTGAACGTTTATAGGCACATTTAAAGCGTTATCGAAAATACGTTATCATATTTGGCGTTTAGGTAGAAATATGTTAAATCTCTGTTTTTCTTATACAAAGAATATATTCCCACATCTAAAGTTATGAAAATCACCACCGTATTAACTTAACTTTGACCTCTTTGGTCACGCTGAACATCCAAATCAACGCGATGTTGTTAGATTTAACCAATCATATATATGTAAGCATGTGAGCCTGCAGTTTTAAAATGGACTGTCAAGTTTCACCCTTGTTTCTCAAAATTACGTCCAGTGAATGAAGGCTTAAAAGTTAAAAGTTACGCCAGTGTTTAATCGTAGGAATATATAACAAGCACCGAGACGCATAACGATATTTAAATTTTAGAAATTTTCTGTCCTAACACTAGAGGTCACTATATTCACATACAGACTTTGCAGAAGGTGATATTGCTTGTTGCTTTCTTCTTAGTAGTCAATCTCATTGCTTCAAAATTAGGAATAGTTAAGGCAGGCAGCCATTATGTAGCTTTGTACGAAATCCAACAAAGATTTCTCTCAGTTAAAAATCCTTATTGATAAAAATATATTTAATTCAACGATTACATATTAATTTCGCCCACTGTGGCAAGGTAATTTGAGCGCTCGTCTCGTAATCTGAGGGTCGCGGGTTCGAATCCCCATCACACCACATATGCTCGTCCTTTCATCCTTGTGGTATTATAATATACGGTCAATCCCACTGTTCGTTGATAAAAGAGTAGCCCAAGAGTTGGCGGTGGGTAATGAGTGGTTACCAAAACGAATAATAGGGTAAACCATCATATCATACCTCTCTCACGACATATTTGGTGTTGGGATTCAAACTTGCAATCCACTGATTGTGTGTGAAATGAGTGTCCTAGGAACTTGATCCTGGATAAGATGGTATTAAAAATTAGGCATCAATATCAGTAAATGAATTATTAAAACACCACATTGAACAGAGCCACCTGTTGGAAAAACAAGTTCAAAGATTAATACACATAAGGCAGTACTATGGTGTGCTTGATTGTAACTGTTATAATACGAATGTTATTTAAGAACAGAGAAAGTGTTTAGGGTAGTTATGTCCACTGTACTCGAAAAACGATAAAACTACAGAAGTAAACAAAATCACAAAGCTTCAAAATGGGTTACATGTACCGTGTCTGTGAAAAATAATTAGATGTAGAGGGAGATGCTGTACAAGTTGATAAAAAAATTTGAAGAAGTAAGTTTGACGTTACTTAGTTTAATTTATTTAGGATGAGTCTTCGATTTATTGTATTACGTACGTTGCATATTACTATTTCAAATAACTAGAAGTTTGAGTTTTAAGTGGAAAGTTAATTAGGTGTTGATATGTATCACATTTATGTTAACTGCCAACAAAACTGATACATAGTTTTTTAATACAAAAACAATAGAATTTATAATAATCGTTATTACTAATAGGTATTACAAATAATGGTTTATATACAAGAGTTTTACAAACTTACAGACAACACCGAGTCTTATATCCGGTCTAGAACTGAATATTGTATCGACGATTGAAGCCCAGTACGAGCAAATTAATTCTGAATTAATATTATTACACACCTCACTTAACTTAGCTAGTTGTCGTTTCTTGATAGGCCTCACACCGCTTACAAGCTCACTTTTTACCGAGGAAGATGTTTATTGTCATCGAAAGATGTAATAACGTCCGAAATTATTAATTGAATATGAACGATTTGTATTGTAATTCTCAAGTTCTATAAACGTTTCTGGTCAAATTCTGTAGTTTTCCGATTAATAGGCGTAAATTACATTACAGTTTTCGAAGTCCATAGCACATTGATTGTAGATGACTAATAATACTAATACTATTGGCCTGGCATGGCCAAGCGCGTAAGGCGTGCGACTCGTAATCCGAGGGTCGTGGGCTCGCGCCCACGTCGCGCTAAACATGCTCGCCCTCCCAGCCGTGGGGGTGTACAATGTGACGGTCAATCCCACTATTCGTTGGTAAAAGAGTAGCCTAAGAGTTGACAGTGGTGACTAGCTGCCTTCCCTCTAGTCGTACACTGCTAAATTAGGGACGGCTAGTACAGATAGCCCTCGACTAGCTTTGTGCGAAATTCCAAAACAAAACAAACAAACAAACTAATGCTATTTGTCTCTCGGCGCGTCGTTTTTATACACCAATCGTACGAGTATCTTTCAACAATGATCGAGCACGCCAGCGTTTTCATGAAAGATGTATTGTTGATTCTTACACTCAAGAATCTACAAATTTCGAGAAAAGGTCGGACTTGCTCAATACATAGTTTACAATATATGTCACATGCAAAATAGAAAACTACACTCAAACAAATGTAGGTAATAAAATTATTGTACAACAGTTGATCTGTTACATTGAAAACACTTTTCTTAAAATATCAGAAAAAGTTTGTTATTAATATGATATAGTACTAATTACAGCATAAATAATTTTAGCTGTAGAAAATTGTAATATTTTTTTGTATTTATTTTTCAACTTTCTTTTCCAAAAAAATACCCTGTGTTTATATGTTACATTTGATTCTTCATGAAATTATTGTAACTAATCACAGGGCCCTCCTGCCCGGCATGGCTAGGTGGTTAAGGCACTCAACTCGTTATTCGAGAGTTGCAGGTTCGAGTCCCCGTCACACCAAACATGCTTGCCCTTTCATCCGTGGCGGCATTATAATGTGACGGTCAGTCCTATTATTCGTTGGTAAAAGAGTAGCCTAAGAGTTGGCGATGGGTAGTCATGGCTAGTTGCCTTTCCTATAGTCTTACACTGCTGAATTAGGGACGTCCAGCAGGAAATTCAAAACAAACCAGGGCCCTCCAGTGGTTCAACGGTAAGTTTGAAATCTTGGTTTCGATACACCTACTGGACAGATAGGATATTACACAAACAAATTTATCACATTTTGAAGTACGTCATTCAGATGTCACAAAGTTTCCTTTTTTGATCATGACGTAACTGTTTGATGCAAGTTCTGAACACGTGATACTGTTTTAAGACCCGATCATTAGGTGGCGTCTTAGGGTGTTATTGATAAGTTGTTGTTTTTTTATCCGTATCATAAATTTTAACTTGTTGGTATACTTTTATCTTTATTTGAAACATCAAATGAGCAGTTTGTAAAATCTGTTTATGGAACGCACACTTGTATTCTGTATGACGCACAAAATGTTTTCTTCTACCCACCTGTTGAGTCAGCCACATGACCAACCAATCCCCCAACTCCACACCCACTGTTGCTCTCAGAAACTTTTAATGTAAATTGAGCTCATTGTATCAGTAGAGAACGTACCGTGTTCACTCTGTTTACAGCGAAAGGGAGACAATTTTATTTCTCTGACAAGTTCATGGTATTGACGAAAGTTAATCACGGTAAGTGAATGTTTGCTTTCTGACGTACTGTAAAAACAGGCACGAAGATCAGAAGGTTTTTTCTGTATGTAAAATACCACCGTGCTTTTAAATATTATTTTCTATCTTCCTCATCGTGGTATCGATGTTCTCAACAGAATATTTAAACTTTTGTCAGTTTGATGATAGTTCGTCTTAAAATAACACGTTTCAAGTCTGAAGTCAATGTGGTGTATTCGCAGGTGTAACTGGAGACAAGTTAAGCCTATTTTCGACTATCCATGACCATAATAATGGATTTATCGCTGAAAAGAAAACACGGAAGCTTCTTCAAATTATTGAACCTGAAATTTCACATAAGTACTCTTTAATATATCAAAAACTTATTAACTGTGGCGGTAAATTTGCTTAGTAAACTTTTACGAAAGTAACAGCTGTGTTGATGATAGCTGGGAAACCCACGAGGTTACGGAAGATAAACTTTGCACGACGAAGGAAACGCTCGGGTCATTAGGGCTAACAGCTGTGTTGGGTATTCGCCTACACTCTATGAAACATCCATTGTATAAAGAGAGGGTGGAAATGTGACGTTTATACAGTTTAGCTCATTGTACACAAAATGCACGAATGACAGCTTTTTTGTTTCATAGTTGTTTATTTTTATAAATAGTTGGCAGTGTTATATTCGTAAAGGTTGTGTATCAGTATTCTGTGTTTAGTTGGAAGCTTTGAAAGTTTAAAAAGAAGCTTAGAACGAGGTCTCCATAATGGTGTAGTGTAGGTTAGTCAGTTGTTGAACTCGAACTATACAACGGGCTGTCTGTGTTGAGCCCACTATGACTATCGAATCCAGTTTTTAGTGTCATAAACCTTCAGATTTACTGATGAGACAAACTAAACGAATGTCTGTCAGTTTCCTTTCGTGGACAAAAAAAAATTATTTAATGAAAGTAATGTATCAAGTGACTTTTATTTTTTCAGATCTAAAATCTTTGTTCCTCGCAACCTTATGATCGCAGCTTCGAATCTCCATCAGCGAACACGCTTGCCTTTTTTATCTGTGATGGCGTTATAGTGTTACTGCCAATTCCATTATTTGTTGGTAAAAGAGTTTGGTTTGTTTTGTTTTGAATTTCGCGCAAATCTACACGAGAGCTATCTGCGCCAGCCGCCCCTAATTTAGCAGTGTAAGACTACAGGAAAGGCAGCTAGTCATCACCACCCACCGCCAACTCTTGGGTTATTCTTTTACCAACGAATAGTGGAGTTGACTGTAACATTAAAACGCCCCTACGACTGAAAGGGCGAGCATGTTTGGCATGAGAATGATTCGAACCCGCGACCCTCAGATTACGAGTCGAGTGCCTTAACCACCGGGCCTGATAAAAGAACAGCCTAAGAGTTTGCAGTGGGTGGTATTGACTTGCTCTTCTTTCCTCTAGTCTATCGTTTCGAGATTAGGAATGGCTAGCGAAGATAGCCCTCGAGTAGCTCTATGCGAAGTTCAAAACAGTTCGTGTTTATATGTTTCTTGTTTTAATGAATTTTACTGTGACCAACGACATATTAGAATTTCATACATAAGAATACCGTCATAACGAAACGTAATAAAATGTCTTATGTTTCGTGGACTTAAACTTCCAAAGTTAATTGAAATTCAACTATATGAAACATAATTTACGAAGTTACAAGATGACGAAGAAAAATTATTGGACACTGTTATGTTGGCAGACATCTTTGTCACGTGCACAGGTTTTAGCCCTAACACCTTCTTAAAGTAACAATGGCTTCAGACGATGAACACTAAATGTGGTGTTCATTATACAATTTCACCATCAACAACGATTTGACAGTTGTTGTTTTTTAGAGTAAAATACTGACAAAAGATTTAAGGATTTCGTTTGACAGGCTGTTGGCTGTTGATCAAAATGGCAGACACCACTTGCCAAAAAACAGACTGTACTTATTAAAGTTAAGAAACAAAATTCGACGTGTTTTTGTGTGCAGAAAGAAAGGTAAAATATTTATTATTAGTCAAAGTCTACTAGTATTGGTAAAACAGCTTCTTCAAGGCTACTAGCTGTCAACTGTGTTATCAGAACTAGTTGTCTTGGTTAATGATTCAGGGTTTACGTTTCGTCTTTGGCTTTTGTGTATCTTTTTACTCTTGATACAGTGGGACAGTGTGCTAGAAAACAAAAGTGTTAAATCTATTAACAACTCCTTAAGCATCTCCTTACTTAAGTCTTAAAGTCTAGAGTTTGATTTGACTGTCACCGGTGAAATATTCTACAAGGAGCTGGACGTGGCGAACTGTTTAGCATGTCGGAATGTGAATCCAAGGGTTTACGGTTCGCGACTCGTCGTCGCAAAAATGCACTCCGCATGTCGAGACCATTATAATAGTGGCGATCTTCCCTCTTATCTATCGTTTCAAAATTTCGGACAGCTAGCACAGTTAGCCCTTGAGCTCCACGAGCATACCTAAAACAAAAAAAAAAACATTATTCTGCTGTGTCAGTTATCACAGCCGGTAGTCAGATGGTGGCAATCAGCCAGGTGCCGCCTAATCTTAGTAAAAGAAAGGTAAAAATTATCTAGAATGTTGATGAATGTCCCTGTTACGGGTATTGACTCCATTCATGTTTTAAAAAAAATGACCACGTTTCTCTCTTTCTTTATTTATAAACAATAAAGAAATAGAAGAAAACATCATCCGGGTTGTTATGCTTCCTAACTGTAACTTGTGAAATTGAGGTACATTCCAAGAAAAGGCCCCCCCAGTGGCTCAGCGGTATGTCTGCGGACTTACACGCTAAAATCCGGGTTTCGATACCCGTGGTGGACAGAGCACAGATAGCCCTTTGAGCAGCTTTGTGCTTTATTTGAAACAACATCCAAGAAAAGAAAAAAAACAAACTTCTCTGGTGGTAATAGTGTCGGGCTGCTGTTCGAATCGTTCACAGTTCGAGATGTGATTAATGTATACGCTCTGATCTTTCATTAACGAGCACGAATATGAAAAATAACTTAAGTAATCTTCGTGAGAAATCAGTTATGTTTGAGAATGTATCAAACTGATTTGATAGCATCCTTTTTAAAATTAGTACAGTCAAACCATGTTCGAAAATAGCTCTGATGACATTGAAGGAATTACTCTTGAAAAGAGATTTCACCATAGGATCATTACTCCTCGTTTCTTAAAAAAAAACTTACAAATTCGTCACGTCCAACTGAAATAGTTCTGGTATTAAAAAAACCTATTGGCACAAGTCAAGAATCGTTCTGAATTCTGACCTCATAAAGTAAACAAACAAAGTTTAGTGGCAGTTTATACTCTGGTAACTTAGTTCCCCAGTAAGAAAGGTTTGAATTGCGCTGGTTTTTAGTTATCACTTCTTCAGAAGATTTTAAATGCGTTTTGGTTACTAATTAAAAATACTGAACTCTTGACCCGTAAATAGCAAATATAAATCATCGTTTAGAATTGGTGTATGCTGCCATCTAGTAGCTTTAAAAGTAAATTATACAAAATTTTTTTTTTTTTTTTATATATTGGTTTTTGTTACCACTGAACAATAAAAACATCACTTTATTGGACTAATAATAATGTCCGAAAGTAATACATAACAATGCATTATAGAATTATTTTAAATCTCAACCATAGTGATGTTTGAAAAATTTTAATTATTCCACAATTTTTGTAGTTGCTTTTCTCAACAACGCTAGATAAAGTTAAATTTTCTAAATTGTAGCTGGCTTTTTTGAGGTTTTTAACCGAGTTATTATGAAACAACTGTTGATTATGTTTCATTTGCTACTACATATTTATATTTCTTTTTTATTATTATCTTCAAAGTTTGTTTCTAAGAGTTTTACATTTAAGATACACATTCTGCAATTATGGAGTTTCATCAAATACCGATAGTTTCGAGTATCGGCTATGTAAAAGAAGTTGACATCTGTTACAAAAAGATAGATCACTGGGCGATATACAACTAAGTGAGTAGTTCTTTGATATTCAAATTTTGGAACTGTATAAAAGATCGAAATGATGGATGTATATATTTTATTTGATCACAAACTACACTTGATTCACAAACCGTGTGTTCCTGATCACAATGAACAGAATGCAGAGGCATTTCAAATGGGGAAGGGGTCTTTGGTAACTTTTCTGGTCATTGAATGACATTAAAAAAGTACGTTACACTCATAAAGTTCAACCAGTCTTGCCAAGTAAATTATTTTTATTATCTACTGGAAGGAAAAAGAAAATTGTAAAATCTGATGTAAATGTAGTTATTTATCGCGTTCCTTATTAAACCATCATTGTAACTGGGTTTTCAATTGATTAGTTTAGATTGTAAGTGTGCTTTCCATTGGCTAGTTTAATTTGTAACTGGGTTTGCTATTGGTATATTCAGCTGCTGTTGTCGGAGTTTGAAATTTGTTATATTTACATATATACATGTATTTGAGAAATGTTGCCATTACAAAATGCTACTGGTTGAAAGTTATTATACGAAATATTTGTATTTGCGAAACATTTTACACTGTCAGTAATTTGTTTTTGTTAAGTAAACTTGATTTGCAAAGTGTCACGAATATATCGTGTGGTATGCACGATAATAAAGACAACAGAATGTTAAAAGTTTAAGAAAGCGTTAACAAAATAGTATAACGCTGATTTATATTTTCTCTAAAAACTTATTATTTTACGTATTCAGCTGGGATTGTTAGAAAAAAGTTACAATTTTTACCAATTGATGTATTGACGTAAATGATGTACTCGAATTTTTTTAAGTTTTATAAAACTAATAAACATTTAAAATGCTGTATTTTAAGGTTAAAACCAACTGAGAAAAACATTTAAAAATGACATTCATATTTTTTTTTTTTAAAAAGCAACTCAAAAACTAAAACTTAAACCTAGCGGGAACTTTGTAAAAGCAACATAATTTACAATTTGAATGCCATTTGAATTAATGGTGCAATAAAAGTGTGTATATATATACATCCAAAAATATGATAACATAAGACTGTGAGATCTTTATATACTTTTTAAGCTAAAAATACACGTGGTTTAATTTCAATGAACTAATTCGTTAAGTAAGCCTTTTTAAAATTCCTATTTTGTCAGGAAATTGATGCTGTTGGGAAGAGAAAATTTACTATATGTTGGATTGTTTTTTCATGTTTCACATACGTTTCTAGTGTTAACGAGTGGCCTGGCATGGCCGAGCGCGTTAAGGCGTGCACTCGTAATCCGAGGGTCGCGGGTTCGCGCCCGCGTCGCGCTAAACATGCTCGCCCTCCCAGCCGTGGGGGTGTATAATGTTACAGTCAATCCCACTATTCGTTGGTAAAAGAGTAGCCCTAGAGTTGGCGGTGGGTGGTGATGACTAGCTGCCTTCCCTCTAGTCTTACACTGCAAAATTAGGGACGGCTAGCACAGATAGCCCTCGAGTAGCTTTGTGCGAATTTCCAAAACAAACAAAAACTAGTGTTAACGAACTAACGATTCTTTCTCAGTAGCTTTATAACAATAACTCTTGTTTCGTTCAAGTTCTTAAGTGTAGCTGTTGTGTCTCACTCTGAAAGTTACATTTTCTACATGCCAAATCTCGTATTAGTCCATTCTTCAGTCGAGTTGTTCGGAGTCACAGGCTTTGAGTCGGTTTCTTTTACCGTCGCTGCTCTCCCGAGGGTTATTTTAAATTCATACATGAAATCGCTTGAAAATTAGGTAACCTATAACGTGAACATGATTTAAATGACGTTTTTTGTTGTTTTTTTAAATCGCAGATTGGATTAATAACCGTTGAAATTTCGATTTATGAGTTACTTCATTTATACACACACGCCGACTGAAGTCATTAATTTGGTGTTTGGTAGTGAAATGTAGAGATAACATTTCTTACTGTGTCCGCGATAAATATATCTTAATTACCAGTCACATCCCCGTCTGCTTACGCTCACGGAAGTAATTAATTTTGGTAAAGTAGGTTATTCGAATTGTCGAAGAGAGGACAGATGACAAATAATGTGTTTGCTACATTGATAGAAAGTATAACTTTAATACCGTTATTGTGTATTTATTTATTTATTTATACATTATGTCACTGATCGCAATTTTATACACTAAGTCACAAAGATTTTCGTAAAAGTAATCAAATTCCCTTCAACATATAGTTATATCTCTGATATGAACAGTTAATGAAGTCAAATGAATGGTGAGTTTCTGATATCCGAGCTAATGAACGGGAAGTTGTTTTTTGTTTTTTTTAACAGTGCCATGGCGAAACCGAAATATCTAGACTAGAATGATGAAACTTGTAATGAGGAAGTGGTTAGGGTAAATATTTGAGACTCCTCGTGGGATATGCAGAGGTTGAAGGGGAGCTTAATTCGAGAAAAAAAATAATTTTTTTTTGGAAAGACGTAATATTTAGAGAGGGGGGGATTGTTGGTTGTTTTTCTTTTCATATTCGCGCAAAGCTACACGAGGGCTAACTGCTCTAGCTATCCCTAATTTAGCAGTGTAAAACTAGAGGGAAGGCAGGTAGTCATCACTTATCACTGCCAACTCTTGGGCTACTCTTTTATCAACAGATAGTGGGATTGACTGTCACATTATAAGGCCCCCACGGCTGAAAGAGCAAGCATGTTTGGTACAACGGGGATTCAAACCCACGACTCTCTGATTACGAATCGAGTGCTTTAACCACCTAGCCAGGCTGGATTCTAAGGGGAGGGATTGTGATACAGAAAAATATTTTAAGAATTGGGCGTTTGTTTGATTCTTGTTAAGGATAAAGTTACGCAATGGGTTGTCTGTGTTGTGCCCTTTATAAATAACGACACCCATATAACTTTGAACTTATAATGCTAAAGACTTGAGTTTCAATACACGTGGTGGGTACAGTACGGATAACCCATTGTGCTTCTTGCTAAACATCGACTTACTGCTGAGCCATTGGGGGCTTGAGAAATGGGGAAGTTTACAATGTTTGCTTGTTATTAAGCACAAATTTATACAAACATAGTGGGATGTTTGTACTCTGTCCACGGCCGTTATTGAAACATAAGTTTTGTGTTGTATTCTCTGCGACACAACGTTGAACCACTGGGGGGGGACTGAAAATCAGCAAGTGACTTTTCTGGTAATATAAAATAGGAAATATTCTGAAGGAAAAGTTATGGTGTAATAGGTGTTAAATCGACGGAACCCACCAGATAACTTTGAAAGAATCCACAAAACTCAGAATCTTGAAATATTACAAAAAGACCAAATTAAATTCGGACAACAAAGTAAAGAAAAAAAATGGTGGACAAATAAACAGAAATGGAATTCATGATTGTTTATGTAACGTGTCCATCTACAGGACTGACAAGCTCACTGTGGTTGAGAGGAGTCTTCGAAACGTCCACACATAACAAAAACAAATCAATTACGATTGATTGCCCACACGTTTTTACTTGCAGTAATTCAAATCTTATTTGTCATTTCGGCTCTACACCGTGTGTGTGTGTGTTTCAGACCAACTAAAGTGAAATATTAAATCACGTACAACAGAGAAGGCCCCTTTATTTATCGGGCAGTGGTTTTTAGTCAACTCGACTTTTGGTACAGTTCTACTGATTGAATTCTGTTATCTTTTTATCCTTTAAGTCAGGGGTGTAGATTTTTTTACATCCGATGGGGGGATTATTTTTGCAACCACTTATGTGGACTGTTCGATTTGCAAATTGGTAATCTCTGATTACGTGAACCTGAAAGCTGTAAACATGCAGTCACAGAGTAATCTTGTTGCCACGATACTTGCATGTATACTTAGGCCTACTGACTGATATTTACGAACTATCGCTTAGATCGTAAAGCTTAGAAGCACACCTATCTTAAAGATATACATTGCGGCTACATGAAAAAGCCTACATCTAGGCCTAATATGCAATTCGATTGGTAAGAACACGAGAATCACAAGAACAAACACACAATTTGTAGGCCTGTGATGCAATAAAATAATCCAACAGACCAAATTGTAGGGGGGATGATTGTATGCACCATACCTCCCACATAAAATAAAGGGGGATGTGTACCTCCATCCCCACAGGATTTACACCCCTGCTTTAAATAATTATTTTACTTCCAGTTTGAAGGCCTCCTTATGGCTCAGCAGGGAAGACCATGTTGAGCAAAGTACAGATATTTCTTTGTGTGCTAAACAGCAAACATACATAAAGTACTTCTTTGATAGACTGTTTGGGCAGAGTATTCATGATGAAACTTTGAAGAATGGACGGCAACTGTCTGTTGTGGAGACACAAGTGTAGAGGACGACGTTTTGAAAATCTGACCTGAAGACGAAAGGTAGAAGACTTTCCAAACGTCGTCCTCTACACTTGTGTCTCCACAACAGACAGTTGCCGTCCATTCTACAAAGTTTCGTCATAAAGAAGTTCATTTAATAAACAATAGTTTCCATAGTAACTGCTGCATTAAACAAATGAAGGTGAGAGAATGTATGGAATCATAGGTTTGGTTTCATATTGATGTATATTTAATGATTGTGACAACACAGAACATTTTCTATTAAGCTCAAAGTTCTCATACAAATTACCTTTCCCTTACTTTGCTGCTCGATCCCATAATTTTAAATAGTTTAATATGTTAACTGCTTGGCATAGATCTCTAATTCGCCTCTCTGTTGGTCTGTACATTAGAACACTTGAAAGTTTTTAGTCTTGGCAACGTAAGTGGGTCAGACCATATGAAGTGTTTATTTAGGGGTAAAAAAATAAGTCCTTGTTTAATGGAAGTTTTCACTCAGGTAACGAGAAAATCTCTATAATTTAGGCAAAGATCCCAAGGCCAGTTATATAAGCTTTTGTATTTTCTGTGTTTATCGTGGCTCTGATTTATTTTTCATAATATCATATTATGATCAAAGTCACTAAGATAAGTCCATCACATAAAACCCACGAAGATTTATTACCGACATGGTTTAGCCTTTATTTAGCAAGTCCAGTTTGATTCAGAGTGAAAAGGTTGAAAATTTTGTTTCGTCTGTGGTTGATTTGGTCTTTCTGGTTATCGGAAAAAGCTAAAATTTCTTTTACGTTTCTATTATCTAGAATCGAGTGTCTAGAATTATATTTAACTTAACATCGCTTTTTAAGGGTCATTTTTGCTTCAACAATCGTGATGTTTAATATTTCAAAAATCACATTTTTCAAGTTTAGTTATACATCGAAATTTTAACCTTTCTTCTGCACAAACAACTCGTTCCATCTAAAAACCGTTCCTTATTAACCTGTGGTAAGTAGTTAAAAATAACAGTTTCCACTCCATTAAATTGATTTGTTTTGAATTTGAATTTCGCGCAAATCTACTCGAGGGCTATTTGCGCTATTCGTCCCTAATTTAGCAATGTAAGATTAGAGGGAAGGTAGCTGGTCATCACCACCCACTGCCAGCTCTTGGGCTACTCTTTTACCAACGAATAGTAGGATTGACCGTCACGTTATAACTACCCCACGGTTGAAAGGGCGAGCATGTTTGGTCGAACCCGCGACCCTCGGATTGTGAGTCGAGTACCTTAACCACCTGGCAATGCTCAGGCCCCACTATTAAAACCAACATTGGGATAAAATTAAACACATTTATCATACACTCTACGATAACTTGAATTCTTTTAAATTAAGAACTTTACCCTTTGCCATGTTGTGAGTCTGATTACCATTAACAAAGGCAGTAATTAAAATTAATTAATTAATATTAATTGCCCTTATCTCATTACTGTTGCAGAAAATATTCAAAGTTTTGAATTTAACCTCTGGTGATGTTCACGTGCTTTTATCATTCCTAAGTGAAGTTATGGTGTTGAAACAGTTTATATCATGTATTTCTTTATTACTGTAACAGGGTCCGGCATGGGCCGGTGGTTAAGAAACTCGACCTGTAATCCGAGGAGAGCGGGTTTGAATCCCCGTCATACCAAACATGCTCGCCCTTTCAGCCGTGGGGGCGTTATAATGTTACGGTCAATCCCACTATTCGTTGGTAAAAAGAGTAGCCCAAGAGTTGACGGTGGGTGGTGATAACTAGTTGCCTTCCTTCTAGTCCTACACTGCTAATTTGGGGACGGCTAGCACAGACAGCTCTCGTGTAGCTTTGTGCGAAATTCAAAAATAAACAAACAAACAAAAATCCCCCTAGTGGTACAGCGGACTTACACCTCTAGAAACCGGGTTTCGATACCTTTGGTGGGCGGTGAAAAGATATCTCATTGTGTAGCTTTTTGATGTAAAGAAATAAACAAACAAAACCATTTCAAAAAGTGCACAATTCAAAGACCAGTTTAACTATTAATTAGAAGTAACTACCTGCTAAAAGGATGCTTCATTCACACATAAAGAACTAAGAAGTGTAGAACGTTTGAAAAAAAAACCATCTTGTCTAGCTTTTGGTAGACGTTTGTTAACTCTATATTTTGCGTATACTTTAATAACGCTGCTAGGTCTGTGGTTGTTCATACTTTTCAGAAATACGATTGTTAGTATAAACCACCAAGCTTGTATATTTCATGATCCTCCAACTTAGAATATATCCAAATTAGTCTGATTACCAACATGAATCTTAATGTTAAAGTTCTAAAGTTTTATCTTCACAATATCATTATAATTCTTTTTATTGAATGACATTGGGTAAGGATTTCAGTAAACGTGTAAATACGTGAAAAACATTGGCAGGCAATAATTTGAAAAATCATTTTCTTCATGCGAAGAAAAGTAGGCAAAAATCGTTTATGTAAATTCAGTTGAAACATACGTTCACTTCAGTTATCATTAAGCTATAAATATTTAAGGAAAACAGCTTTTATCCAAATGTTAAGCCTATTTCCTTTTCGTTTGTGTTAAGGGCTGCTGTGGGGAGAAGATGTTTCGGTGCACGTGTTTTTGTGGAAACGAACAATGTAAATGGATTTTCTTGGAACGTTACGGATAAACTGTGGAACAGGTTCTGGTTAGAAATCGTCTTAACAAATACATTTGTGTTTTATGACCCCCGTAAGTTTGGCTCAGGATGAAACTGTTTAGGCTTGACTCTAATGTCAGAAACGTATTACGAGTTTATACAGCGTACATGTGTGCGCTAGTGTGTAGTGTGTTTGCACAATGTGCATTTGTTGCAACAATGTATCACGTTTATGATGACGTATATTTAGCAGCATCATGGACTCCCTGTGTCCTGATGAACGTCACATTTTTAACCTCGTTTTGTGAAGTCCAGATGCTCTCTGCCTGTTTTTCAGAGACACGGACAACTAACAATGGAAAGTCGGTTTGAGAACTTGTGTAGCTCGCAGACGAGATAATGTGTCTGTTTGCGGAAAGCGCGTTAAACTGATTTCTGTAAATGACACTAGAGGCGCTACGATAGTAACTGTTCATTGTTGTCATCATCATTTGCGATAACTCTCTCCATCTTTACAATATTTTTGGATATTGGAGTGCGTATCATCGCTTAAGGAAGTATTGTTGGAGTGGCTACGAGGTTATAATGGTAAGGTATCATTGGAAGAACTAGTGGTGAGGACAGAAGTGGGTGGTAATTAATCACAATGGAAGTGGGGGTTACTTTACACTATTCACCCAACAGACACTTCTAGTTACATGTACAGCTAGGTGTATTACAGAGAGTTTAAACTGCCCCCCCTACAAATATGAATTTCTGGTTTTAGAAGCCAGAAGTTTGGAGTATCGTTTTTTACTGAAGAAAAATATCTGTAGATTATGACTTTAATTCTGGATTCAGAGATCTGTTATATGATGTAGTAGCGAGGAATGACATCGGTTGAATAACTGGGGATGAGGGACATAATGTTGTTTTTTTGAATTTCACGCAAAGCTACACGAAGGCTACCTGCGCTAGCCGTCCCTAATTTAGCAGTGTAAGGCTAGAGGGAAGGCAGCTAGTCATCACCACCCACCGTTAATTCTTGAGTTATTTTTTTTACAATCGAATAGTGGGATTGACCGTACCATTATAACGCACCCACGGCCTGAGGGACATTAAAAATTAAAAGTGTTAGGTTTTAACTTTGCTTGTAATGTGCTTACAACGGTACACTTCAAGATATATAGATGTATTTACACTATCCAGATCAAGATAAGAGATATTGGTGTACCTCATAGGTAATTTTTTTACAGTTTTAACAAACAGCGTTGACCTTTTTACAAATTACTGTTCATTTGTTAAAAATAAACAAAAAACGGGTTAAGCTTACTCTTGTACATTATCATCTTAAATGAGGTTTAATTATATAGCTTGTGTCAAAGCAAATAGCAGAGAAACTAATTATCCGGAATAAAGTTGTCCTATGTAAAAATTTTGTCAACATTCGACCTTCGGTTGAACTCAGCAATGGTTATCTTAGCATGCGGGTCCGGCATAGCCAGGTAGTTAAGGCACTCCACTCTTAATCCTAGGGTCGCGGGTTCGATTTCCGTGACACCAAACATACTAGCCCTTTCAGCCGTGGATACGTTGTAATGTTACAGCCAATCCCACTGTTCGATGGTAAAAGAGTAGCCTAAGAGTTGGCGGTGGGTGGTAATAACTATCTGTCTTCCATCTAGTCTTACTCTGCTAAATTAGAGACGGATAGCGCAGATAGCCCTTGTGTAGCTTTGCGCGAAATTCAAAACAAACCAAACCTTAGCTTGTGGAAAGTAAAATTAGTTTTGTATCTGCACTTGTCGTGTGTTTTTCTGTACGAATTAGCATTTTGTGGACCGATATTTCTATGGGTGTTATTTTAATGTATGGTTGATTGTTGTTTGTACGTAACCACGGGACATTACTGTAAACCACACGTTTTATTAAGTCTTGCTGCAGCCAGGTTTTTGTCGTAAGACTACAGACTTGTTGAAGGATTATAGAACGCAGCCCGAAACGTTTTGTTGAATCCACTAAATACCGATAGAATAAGTCCACGTTTTAAACACACTGCCAAAATCGGCAGATAAATTTCACACTCTAAATACATTGTCAAAACCGTCCACAAATTAAAACACAGTCAAAATTGGTAGGAGTCCATACACTCAGTCCATTGCCAGAATCGGCAGAAGTCCACATGTTAAACAAATTGCCGAAACATATAAGTAAAAACGGCTCGTTTGGGTTGAAAACGATTTTTTACGTGGAGGAGCGAACGACGTTTCGACCTTCTTCGGTCATCGTCAGGTTCGAATTGTCAAAATTGGCAGAAGTCCAGAAATTAAACAAACTGCCAAAACCTGAAGGAGAACTCCATGTGATAAACAAATTAGCCAAAACCAACTTTAAGAAAAAAACAACTAATGTTGCATATTTTCATGTTTTATTTTTATTTACAAATTATTGCTGTATGTTAGGTCAACGTCCGTTTTTTCTATGATATGTTGGTTTAAAAAATTGGTATGCGGTTGGAGTGACATATTTAGCTGTGACATCCAAGTCGCGGACGGTACGGAGCGTTTTGCGTCTGTTTCTTCTACGAATGAGTCGCAGTAAGTAAAAAATAAAACAGGCCAACGAACTACCCGCGGGGCGAATCTCACGTTCGAATCTAACTTGGACTGGGAACTAAAACGTGCTGAAGAGTTATATATTCGTAATACACTAATTCACATGTTAGTTTTATAACAATTCACTGTTTTGAGTTTATGAATAAATTCCAACTAAAATAGTAGTCCAAGAGTTTGGCCTGGCATGGCCAAGCGCGTAAAGCGTGCGACTCGTAATCCGAGGGTGGCGGGTTTGCGCCCGCGTCGCGCTAAACATGCTCGCCCTCCCAGCCGTGGGGGCGTATAATGTGACGGTCAATCCCACTATTCGTTGGTAAAAGAGTAGCCCAAGAGTTGGCGGTGATGACTAGTTGCCTTCCCTCTAGTCTTACACTGCTAAATTAGGGACGGCTAGCACAGATAGCCCTCGTGTAGCTTTGTGCGAAATTAAAAACAAACGAGGTATTAATAATTTAAAAATAGAGACAAGGACTAATTTCACCTAAATAAAGGATAATATGCGTTTATACTCTCGCCCATAAGACGTGTGTCCGACAACGGTCACTTGCAAATTCTCTCTTTCTTAACCTGAAAACACTCGACTTTGGATTTTATGCTTACGTAATCCGAGGGTCGCGTGTTCGAATCCATGTCACACCAAACATGCTTGCCCTTTCAGCCGTGGGGGTGTCATAATGAATTGATCCATCCCACTATTCGTTGGTAAGAGAGTAGCTCAAGAGTTGGCGATGGGCAGTAATGACTAGCTGCCTTCCCTCTAGTCTTACACTGCTAAATTAGGGACGGCTAGCGCAGGTAGCCTACGTGTAGCTTTGCGCGAAATTCAAAAGAAACAAACCAAACCTGGAGATAATCTGGGAATGTCGAAACGTTCTTCTCTCCTTATCAACGAGTGTTAATACCCAAACCAGCCATTCTGAAATGCATGTTTATTTCAAGTGGGTTTCTTGCGATCAAGAAGAACAGGCGTGAATGACCAATTGCTTGTGAACCTGTTTTACTTTACTTGAGATAAAAGAGATTCCATATTTTAGGTTTTTCAGAAGAACATTATGTTGATATCAGTACAGATTTGGATTTTATGCTTACGTGTATGTATGTATATATTTTACACCTTTTCTACCTTATTCTTATTTTTCTTAACTCCGGAGAACAGTCACCTTCCCACAACCGTCTACAGGCAGTTAAGGGTTATGTAGATGTGGGACGTTGTGGGCTTGGGTACCCACATCTCGCTTTCCTATTTATACTTTCTATTATTTTAATTTATTTTATTTCTTTTTGTGAGACTAGCGATTGCAGGTGAAGACTGATAGATAGTGTATCACCACCACGATGTGGGTCCTACTTTCAAAGCCACCTCCAAAACCTAGGATACATTTTATATCCTCCATTATAGCCTGTGCCCTGGGATCCTTTCAGTTGGTGCAATGTTTGTTTTTATATTTTTCTATCAGCTTGTTTTTGTTTATAACAAACTAACTTTAGTCAGAGGTTTTAAATTCCTATTTTAAATATTTCTTTCTCTATATAGACAAAATCGCACTGTTAATTATAATTGTGAGCAATCTCCAATATTAACTGTGTGAAACGATGAAAGCTGACGAAGCGATGGAATAAATCAAATTACTATTTGTTCATTATCAACACCTTTAACGAAACGTACTAAATGTAAAACTTTCTGGGCGGTGACTTGAGACAGATCAGAGAGTTCTGAAACCCTGTTTTTACACTTCCCTGATGTGAAGTCTGGAATGGCTAGTTGGGAGGGATATAAGACAACATTCTCATTACATATAACATTAATGTTACAATTGAAAATGTTGCACTCGTACGTTCTCAAGGCTCCATTTGTTACAACTGTTATAACTGTAAAGGTTTGGATACGTAACTGCTGTCTTAAAGTAAACCTTTACATTAGGATCATGAGAAAAACTCCACAATTATTCGTTTAAATAGAATCAGTGAGTGTTTATTAGAAAAACCAATTACTAACACATTTTCGGTGTAGTTCATGAAGTGGCTAAGTGCAATGATTCATCGGTTTGTTTTTAAATGTAAAATTACTCAATGGGTAATTTGCAATGTTCCCTCGGCTGGTAACAAACCTTGATTCTTAGTGTTATAAGCCCTCGTAGTTAACGCTGAGTACCACGTAACTCGTCAGTTGAAAACTTGAGGTCATTTTCAAACAGAATTATCTTGTTTGTAAGGCTCAGATAAATATAATCTTCGGACGTTTCGAAATCTACGACCTATGTCATCAGTGTGCTACGTATTTCAGAGATAGCTGATGTGACTCAGCTATGCTACGTCCATTTTCAGAAATAGCTTATGTGGCTCAGCTGTGCTACGTCCATTTTCAGAAATAGCCGATGTGACTCAGCTGTGCTACGTATTTCAGAGAGAGCTGATGTGACTCAGCTGTGCGACGTCCATTTTCAGAAATAGCTAATGTGGCTCAGCTGTGCTACGTCCATTTTCAGAGAGAGCTGATGTGACTCAGCTGTGCTACGTCCATTTTCAGAAATAGCTAATGGGGCTCAGCTGTGCTACGTCCATTTTCAGAGAGAGCTGATGTGACTCAGCTGTGATACGTCCATTTTCAGAAATAGCCGATGTGTCTCAGCTGTGCTACGTCCATTTTCAGAAATAGCCGATGTGTCTCAGCTGTGCTACGTCCATTTATATAGATAGCTGATGTTAAAATTTGGATCCTGATTTGTACGGTAGCTGGAGCACACATATTCCGTCGTGTATGTTCCGCTTAAACAAGTAGTTCTGTTTCTATTTTTATAACCCGCCTATAGTTAACTACAAACTTGAGAAATGTGTATTTGATATTAGCTGGAGTACCCGTCCGCTGGACGGAAGTTATGTAAATTAGTGATTAGTGAAAGGTAATAGGACACAAAAAGTTGCTTCACTTATGTGTAGTTGGAAAAAACGCCCATAAACATTGCAAAACAAAATGTGAAATCTTATTGTATGTATTTCTACATTGAACCCAACAAACCTTATGGTGAAGATCATCAACATAGGGCGAAGAAGTAACATAGACATACAACACAGTTCTGTGATATAGATAAGTAGTAACATGGACATACAACAGACAGTTCTGTTATATAGATAAGTAGTAACATGGACATACAACACAGTACTGTTATATAGATAAGTAGTAACATAGACATACAACACAGTACTGTTATATAGATAAGTAGTAACATAGACATACAACACAGTACTGTTATATAGATAAGTAGTAACATGGACATACAACACAGTACTGTTATATAGATAAGTAGTAACATAGACATACAACACAGTACTGTTATATAGATAAGTAGTCACGTGGACATACAACACAGTACTGTTATATAGATAAGTAGTAACATGGACATACAACACAGTACTGTTATATAGATAAGTAGTAACATGGACATACAACAGACAGTTCTGTTATATAGATAAGTAGTAACGTGGACATACAACAGACAGTTCTGTTATATAGATAAGTAGTAACGTGGACATACAACAGACAGTTCTGTTATATAGATAAGTAGTAACGTGGACATACAACAGACAGTTCTGTTATATAGATAAGTAGTAACGTGGACATACAACAGACAGTTCTGTTATATAGATAAGTAGTAACGTGGACATACAACAGACAGTTCTGTTATATAGATAAGTAGTAACGTGGACATACAACAGACAGTTCTGTGATATAGATAAGTAGTAACATGGACATACAACAGACAGTTCTGTTATATAGATAAGTAGTAACATGGACATACAACACAGTACTGTGATATAGATAAGTAGTAACATGGACATACAACAGACAGTTCTGTGATATAGATAAGCAGTAACGTGGACATACAACACAGTACTGTGATATAGATAAGCAGTAACGTGGACATACAACACAGTACTGTTATATAGATAAGTAGTAACATGGACATACAACACAGTTCTGTGATATAGATAAGTAGTCACGTGGACATACAACACAGTACTGTTATATAGATAAGTAGTCACGTGGACATACAACACAGTACTGTTATATAGATAAGTAGTAACATGGACATACAACACAGTACTGTTATATAGATAAGTAGTAACATGGACATACAACAGACAGTTCTGTTATATAGATAAGTAGTAACGTGGACATACAACAGACAGTTCTGTTATATAGATAAGTAGTAACATGGACATACAACACAGTACTGTTATATAGATAAGTAGTAACATGGACATACAACAGACAGTTCTGTGATATAGATAAGTAGTAACGTGGACATACAACACAGTACTGTTATATAGATAAGTAGTAACATGGACATACAACACAGTACTGTTATATAGATAAGTAGTAACATGGACATACAACACAGTACTGTTATATAGATAAGTAGTAACATGGACACACAACAGACAGCATTGTTATATTCATATAGATAAGTAGAAACATGGACACGCAACAAACAGTTCTGTTATATTCATATTGATAAGCATTTACATGAACATACCACAGACAGTTCTGTTATATTTATATAGATAAGTAGTAATATGGGCATACAATATAGTACTGTTATATTTATATAGATAAGTAATTACATGAACATACAACAGACAATACTGTTATATCCACACTGTATGATTCCATCTCTTTGGTTAAAATATTTGTTTAGGTTAAAGCCTCTTTTTGTTTCTCTCTCTGGTTAACGTTGACTCATGTTAACATTTATTACATTTTCTAAAACCACACAGTAATTTATCTGACTCACTATCCCACGCAGCCAATCAGCTTTCAAAAAAACCATAAGCACTTTAATGGTAAATAAACACAGTTATGTCAGTTATTACCGGCTAATATATTTTAATATATTCAACGTAAAATATGTTCTGTATATCAAACGTAATGTGCTTGCATTTTAATAACGTTCAACAGTTCAAGTGAGTAATTCCCACTACACGTGGAACGTGTTTTGTGTTTTAAAGGAACTTTATTTTAGACAAACAAAGCCCACGCACACAGTGTTATGTGAAAGTCATGTGTGACTTTCAGTGTTTATACAATACGAACAGTGTATATACACAGTGAAATATGTTGTAATTTCTGGAATTTTCGGTTTAACTCGATTTCCTCAGCTTTCCGTCGTAGCAAAGGGAACGTGACGTTTAGAAAATCACCTAAGACCTTCAGAGTGTTACAACATTAAGACGACTTTGTACAACAACATAGAACAAGTTTGTTGCTTTTCTGTTGGTTCATTTGCTATGAAGATTAGACGTTTCTTTTGGGTTTAAAAAGTGTTTTTCTGACATGAGAGGTTTCAAGTTTAAGAGACGAAGTTTCCCTTTACAAAATTTCAGTTTCTTCTTGACATTTTGCTTACGAAACTTAAAACTAAAGATGTCTTGGCATGGACAGGCGGTTAGATTACTCGGCTTGTAATATGAGGATCATGGATTCGAGCCCCCGTCACACCAAAGATGTTCGCCCTTTCAGCCGTGAAAGCGTTATAATGGCACCATCAATCTTACGAGTTGGCAATGGGTGGTGATGACCGATTTCCCTCCCTCTGGTGTTACACTGCTAAATTAGGGACGGCTCGCGCAGACAGCCCTTGAGTAGCTTTGTGCGAAATTCAGATGAAATACATAAACAAAAACTTAAACATGAAAATCTTGTCATAAAGAAAAGTTTTGTAGCGTTTTTTCTTTCAACGTTTCGGATCTTCACATTTAAAAAGATGATGCATTTTATAATCCAGCTTATTTTAGAAAGAAACCGTTTTGTTTTCTTTAATACCTTTTTACAACTTTCACATAATATTAAACTACTTTTCCTGCAAATACAATAAGAAATCGATCGTAGAGAAATTGTATTAGCAACTATTAAAACGTTAAAATAAATGTTATATTTCAGCGATCACACAGGCTTGCGAATTCAAACTTCTTAAAAGTCGTTTGGTTTTAGTAACGGATTTTCTATTATACAGTTCACAAATTTTAAAAATAATATGCACTTTTTTCTATCGCGTGAGGAGTTTTTTTACAAATCGAGAAAAGCAAAACATGTTGTTTTTGAATTAAGCACAAAGCTACACAGTGGGCTATCTGTGCTCTGCCCACCACGGGTATCGAAACCCGGATTTTAGCGTGTAAGTCCTCAGACATACCGCTAAGCCACTGGGGGGCAAAGCAAAACAAAACGGACTCTCGTCCAGATCACGTTATATCATTTACCATAATGAACATTTTTATAATAAAGTTTCGGTTTTTAGAACGATCGACGAGGTTTACGTTTGAATGGTTTAGAGAAATCTATAATCAGTGGTTGTCAGTATTTTAAGCGTTATAAAATGTGATCCAGTTTCAATTAAAATGATTCCCTTACGTATGAAAGTACATTTAACGTGTTTTGAAAAATGTATACGTAATAGAGAAAAATGGATATTAGTTTCGGATCAATCTTACATGAATTATTACAGAACATGTAAGTATTTCAAGACCCTAAAACCATCGCGGGACTGTATTATTTAGTATTGTGTGTGTTTTCTTTTGATAAAGCCACATTGAGCTATCCGATGAGTCCACTGCGTGGAATCGAACCACTGATTTTAGCTTTGTTAATCCGTAGACTTTCCGCTGTACAAGCGTGAAACTTTAGCGTTGAAGCTATCGAATTTGTTTGAGCTTAACCACAAACCTACACAATGTGTTTTCTGTGCTCTGCCCATCACGGGTATGGGAAACCCGTGTCACTGGGAAGCTGGGGGGAATCTTTCGAACAACACAGTATTTGTGTTCATTAGTTCACTTTCTTTAGTTTCATCTTCGTTAGAAGTTTTATTTTCGCCGTTTCGGTGAATGTCCGTTGTTTTATTATAAATACTTTACACATAGAAGACTTGGTTTTAATGCTCATATATTGTATTTACACTAAGAGAATGAACGAAAGTCATGTTTACTTTAGTGTCGGTTGTCAATGAAATGCTGGAAAGTTTAATGTTTTTCTGAAACAGATGTGATCATAATGGGTAGTCACTGTTGAGGATGTAGCGATCAGAAAGATGGATCGTCTTCAAATGTGATCATAATGGGTAGTCACTGTTGAGGATGAAGCGATCAGAAAGATGGATCGTCTTCAAATGTGATCATAATGGGTAGTCACTGTTGAGGATGTAGCGATCAGAAAGATGGATCGTCTTCAAATGTCAGAAACAAGTCATAATTGGACAATAGATTAGGAAGTAGATAAAGGATTAATATCAAGATGCTTTATTATTATGGTTGTAACAAGTTTTATTGGCTACAGTCGCCCAGTTATTAATACACTAAGGTAGGACTAATCAGGCCCGAAGTATGAGAAGAGTGTACGTTGTTGTTTGTACTGAGAGGAGAAAAAGTTAGAGATGTCAAGTAAAACCATTCTCGCGGTGCAGCATCAAGCTCACCACGGAAACTCCCAGATTATCAAGCTCACCACGGAAACTCCCAGATTATCAAGCTCACCACGGAAACTCTCACAGTATCAAGATCACCACAGAAACTCTCACAGTATCAAGCTCACCACAGAAACTCTCACAGTATCAAGCTCACCACAGAAACTCTCACAGTATCAAGCTCACCACAGAAACTCTCACAGTATCAAGCTCACCACAGAAACTCCCACAGTATCAAGCTCACCACAGAATCTCCCAGATAATCGAGCTCACCACAGAAACTCTCACAGTATCAAGCTCACCACAGAATCTCCCACAGTATCAAGCTCACCACAGAATCTCCCACAGTATCAAGCTCACCACAGAAACTCTCACAGTATCAAGCTCACCACAGAAACTCTCACAGTATCAAGCTCACCACAGAAACTCTCACAGTATCAAGCTCACCACAGAAACTCTCACAGTATCAAGCTCACCACAGAAACTCCCACAGTATCAAGCTCACCACAGAATCTCCCAGATAATCGAGCTCACCACAGAAACTCTCACAGTATCAAGCTCACCACAGAATCTCCCAGATTATCGAGCTCACCACAGAATCTCCCAGATTATCGAGCTCACCACAGAAACTCTCACAGTATCAAGCTCACCACAGAATCTCCCACAGTATCAAGCCCACCACAGAAACTCTCACAGTATCAAGCTCACCACAGAAACTCCCACAGTATCAAGCTCACCACAGAAACTCCCACAGTATCAAGCTCACCACAGAAACTCTCACAGTATCAAGCTCACCAAAGAATCTCCCAGATTATCGAGCTCACCACAGAATCTCCCAGATTATCGAGCTCACCACAGAAACTCTCACAGTATCAAGCTCACCACAGAAACTCTCACAGTATCAAGCTCACCACAGAATCTCCCAGATTATCGAGCTCACCACAGAAACTCTCACAGTATCAAGCTCACCAAAGAATCTCCCACAGTATCAAGCTCACCACAGAAACTCTCACAGTATCAAGCTCACCACAGAAACTCTCACAGTATCAAGCTCACCACAGAATCTCCCACAGTATCAAGCTCACCACAGAATCTCCCACACTATCAAGCTGAACCAATATTACGTTTATAGTATCAAGAAAATGAAGAGTAGCAAATATTTTTCACGTTAAGCGGCCATCATGTGATGCCATTTTAGTGTCTACTGACTGACTGACAACACTCAGTCGTATAGTGATGCCAGTGGTGGAAACAGGGGAACACTTCAAATGGTTTTCGGCCCCCTTTCGGGTAAATGAGAAACTACGCTAACGGTTTTTCTCTTGTTCAAATTTGTTATCAGAACATGGAAATTTCTCTACGATCGATTCACGAACTTAGGCTTAGAAATAGAATAAGAATAATGGACAGGAACATATCTTCTGTTGTACGCATTAACTTTCTAAAATGTTACGTTGTTGTTGTGTTTTTCCTCACTGACAATAAGCTAAGAATTTCTGCGACAAGTCAATTAGTTGATTAATATCGAAATACTAATTAATTACAGATAATTATATTTTAATTAATTGACTTTGTTTAGTGATGTTTAGAAACTTTGTTGGTTTAGATATGGAAAACGTCTAAGAGAGTTTTTGTTACACGGAAATGTCACAGTACACATTGGCCTAAGATTAACACGGCTTTCTGACAAAGAAACAGGAAGTATTTGGAATTTATATTCGAAATTTAAATCTTCTATGATTGTAGTTTATCTTCGTTTTCCTTCTGACTCACCATCCAAAGTTTCAAAAGCAGTTTTATTATTATCAGCATTTAACTTAAACTTTGGTTATTTTAATATCCTCTATCAGATATATTATCTTCTGACGCACTATAGTCTTGCTAGCAATGCAGTGGTCTTAATATCTTTGTTACAGCCTTTTTCGAAGGACTTCAGTCTTGGTAACATTTGTTAAGCTTCACATGCAGGAAGGACTTCAGTCTTGGTAACATTTGTTGAGCTTCACATGCAGGAAGGGCTTCAGTCTTGGTAACATTTGTTAAGCTTCACATGCAGGAAGGACTTCAGTCTTAGTAACATTTGTTAAGCTTCACATGCAGGAAGGACTTCAGTCTTGGTAACATTTGTTGAGCTTCACATGCAGGAAGGGCTTCAGTCTTGGTAACATTTGTTAAGCTTCACATGCAGGAAGGACTTCAGTCTTAGTAACATTTGTTAAGCTTCACATGCAGGAAGGACTTCAGTCTTGGTAACATTTGTTAAGCTTCACATGCAGGAAGGACTTCAGTCTTGGTAACATTTGTTGAGCTTCACATGCAGGAAGGACTTCAGTCTTGGTAACATTTGTTGAGCTTCACATGCAGGAAGGGCTTCAGTCTTGGTAACATTTGTTAAGCTTCACATGCAGGAAGGACTTCAGTCTTGGTAACATTTGTTAAGCTTCACATGCAGGAAGGACTTCAGTCTTAGTAACATTTGTTAAGCTTCACATGCAGGAAGGACTTCAGTCTTGGTAACATTTGTTAAGCTTCACATGCAGGAAGGACTTCAGTCTTGGTAACATTTGTTAAGCTTCACATGCAGGAAGGACTTCAGTCTTGGTAACATTTGTTGAGCTTCACATGCAGGAAGGACTTCAGTCTTGGTAACATTTGTTGAGCTTCACGTGCAGGAAGGGCTTCGGTCTTGATTATTACAGACCTCGTTGAAGGACTTTAGTCTTGATATCATTGTTTAGGATCTCACTATAGGATTCTGGTCTTTATATCATTGTTAAGGTCCTCATTATGGGGTTTTAGTCTTGATGCCATGTGGTAAGTCCCTCATTATAGGATTCTGGTCTTAATATCATTGTTAAGGCCCTCATTATGGGGTTTTACTCTTGATGCCATGTGGTAAGTCCTTCATTATAGGATTCTGGTCTTAATATCATTGTTAAGGCCCTCATTATGGGGTTTTAGTCTTGATGCCATGTGGTAAGTCCCTCATTATAGGGTTTTAGTCTTGATGCCATATGGTAAGTCCCTCATTATAGGATTCTGGTCTTAATATCATTGTTAAGGTCCTCATTATGGGGTTTTAGTCTTGATGCCATGTGGTAAGTCCCTCATTATAGGATTCTGGTCTTAATATCATTGTTAAGGCCCTCATTATGGGGTTTTAGTCTTGATGCCATGTGGTAAGTCCTTCATTATAGGATTCTGGTCTGAATATCATTGTTAAGGTCCTCATTATGGGGTTTTAGTCTTGATGCCATGTGGTAAGTCCCTCATTATAGGATTCTGGTCTTAATATCATTGTTAAGGCCCTCATTATGGGGTTTTAGTCTTGATGCCATGTGGTAAGTCCCTCATTATAGGATTCTGGTCTTAATATCATTGTTAAGGTCCTCATTATGGGGTTTTAGTCTTGATGCCATGTGGTAAGTCCCTCATTATAGGATTCTGGTCTTAATATCATTGTTAAGGCCCTCATTATGGGGTTTTAGTCTTGATGCCATGTGGTAAGTCCCTCATTATAGGATTCTGGTCTTAATATCATTGTTAAGGCCCTCATTATGGGGTTTTAGTCTTGATGCCATGTGGTAAGTCCCTCATTATAGGATTCTGGTCTTAATATCATTGTTAAGGCCCTCATTATGGGGTTTTAGTCTTGATGCCATGTGGTAAGTCCCTCATTATAGGATTCTGGTCTTAATATCATTGTTAAGGTCCTCATTATGGGGTTTTAGTCTTGATGCCATGTGGTAAGTCCTTCATTATAGGATTCTGGTCTTAATATCATTGTTAAGGCCCTCATTATGGGGTTTTAGTCTTGATGCCATGTGGTAATTCCCACATTATAGGATTCTGGTCTTAATATCATTGTTAAGGTCCTCATTATGGGGTTTTAGTCTTGATGCCATGTGGTAAGTCCCTCATTATAGGATTCTGGTCTTAATATCATTGTTAAGGTCCTCATTATGGGGTTTTAGTCTTGATGTCATTTGTTAAGGTCCTTATTATAGGGTTTTGGTCTTTATCATTGTTAAAGCCTTCTCTTATAGAATTTCGGTGTTGACATTATTTTTAAGATTTTTATATAGGGTTTCGGTCTTGATATGATTGTTAAGGTCCTTATGTAAGGCTTCAGTTTTGATATCATTGTTAAGGTTCTTATGTAGGGCTGTGGTTTTGATACCATTGTTAAGGCTCTTATGTAGGTAGGGCTTCGGTCTTGATATCATTGTTAAGGTCCTTATGTAGGGTTTCGTTCAGTTCGACTGAATATATGCTGCACGTGTTGTTGTTTTCTAGTGGCTGTTTAAAATAGAGTTTTAACTTCTCTGCAACATGAACATAATTTAGTTTTAAAATAGTTTTCTGTTTTTTCATGCTGTAAAACTAAACCTTTTCTTATATTTGGCATCAGAGCTAGTATTTTGAATCTTCGGTGAAACCCAAGTTTCAGTAAAACAGGAAACGATAGACAAAAAGTAAAATATATTTATTTCAATTGTTCGACGAGAAACAGAATTTGGTTTTCACGGATGTATGTATTATGATGCTATCATAGCTTGTATGACAAACACACAAACTTGGCACCAAATCAATTTCTCCCGGAAGAAACATACTCAACAAGCGTTTTGTACGGAGATGGCGTGGGGGGACAAGTGTGTGGGGGTGTAACGAGTTGTAGTTCACTAATGAATTCTGATGAGCTATTTTAAGTTGAAAACCCCCGGCAACTGAAAGCAAAATACTGCTGGGCGAAGTGTTATTTTAGCCGTGCTCTGTTATCTAGAGCTGCCGGTAACCAAATTTTGTTTTGGGTTACGTTCTTGCTGGCGAGTGGTATTCTCACTAGTCATGAAATTCCTAGAACTCTTTCTTCCGTGGAGATTGTTTGGACGCGTTTTTATTTGTTTTATTATTTGTAGAACATCTTTTTATGCAGTTCTTAAATAATCCATTACCAGAGTGAACAATCTTCAGCCTTTCTGTGTATGATTTATGCTCGTGTCTCTGAATTGTTGCGTTCATTTTTAGTTTGCTCAGCGCATGTATACATTATCTTCCTGGAGAAATGTTTCTAGAACGAACAGCGATTAACTTGTCATAGCCTGTTGTAACTATAGAAATAGTGCTTGCGTTTGCAGCCGAGCGCCTAGCCCGCATTACAATCTATGTTTCAGATTTTACTTCAAAATGAATGTTATAAAATTAATGAAATAACATAGTTAATAAAATAAAAAAAATAAATTAATAATATTAATATTGTTTTATTCTGTTATTAATACTAGGACCATTTCAGGTACAATTTTTGTCACATTTTTTTTTCTAGTGAAAACTGTATACTTTAATTACAATCATTCATAGGGGGAATTTTCCCCTACATAAAGTAATTCTGGCGGTGGGGTTGGAGTTGAAGGGTTAGTGAGTTGATTATTAATCATTATAAAGAAAGTCTGTTAAATTTCAATGTGTAGTTTTCAGATTTTGGTGTGGAAAGTCTCTCAAACGGTTACACATTTCTGCATTATGTAAGAGGCCCGGCATGGCCAGGTGGTTAAGGCACTCGACTCGTAATATGAGGGTCTTGGGTTTGAATCTCCGTCACACCAAATATGCTCGCCCTTTCAGCCGTGCGGCGTAAAAATGTTACGGTGAATCCCACTATTCGTTGGTAAAAGAGTACCCCGAGAGCTGGTGGTAGATGGTGATGACTAACTTCCTTCCCTCTGGTCTAGTTTCACACTACTAAATTAGGGATGGCTAACGCAAATAGCCCTCTTGTAGCTTTGCCTAAAATTCAAAACTCGCCATGCATTATGTAAGTTGGGTTATTGATTATTGGGAAAAGGTTTAATGTGAAAATGTGTTGTAAGCTTTTATTATTTTCTTTTCTTCCTATCGAACTTCTGGCCGACCTCTCGTTTGCTCTACCAACTGAACTAAAGAGATAGGGCGCTTGAGTTGCAATCTGAGGGTCACGGGTTCGAATCCCCACCCCACCAAACATACTCGCCCTTTCAGCTATATTGTCGTTAACAAAGTGAACAGTCATCCCACTATTCGTTGGTAAAAGAGTAGTTCAAGAGTTGGCGGTCGGTGGTGATGACTAGCTGCCTTCCATGTAGTCTTACACTGCCAAATTAGGGACGACTAGCGCAGATAGCCCTCGAGTAGCTTTGTGCGAAGTTCAAACAAGAAAACAAACTTTTATAGTACATCCACACCTGATAGTTTGAAACATGTTTAGCAGAACCACTTTTCGAATTCGAGAAATTCGGATTCTCAGTCGATATGCTAAACATAAACTATATAGACAATCTTTTGTTTTAAGATTACGTTACTATTGTTGTTTTATATCAGAAGTTCGTTAATGAATATTCCACGTTTTCCAAAGCTGATGCATTTTATTCACAAGGCGATAGAATAGAATGAAATATTACCCTGTAGAACCCACCATTTGTGTCTTCTCCACGTATGAAGTCATACGCTGAATTTCGACCCGCAATATCGTTATAATTTTACTAGATTTTTGGATGGGATTCAGAAAAGTGAGAGATTTTCCCCTCAAAGTGCACCGCACTGAGAAGAACCAGTAAAATAACATGTAAATGAGTTAGATTACCTCCATAAGTCTCTTCTGTGATACGATTAATCTATTTGGCATCATTTTGACACATCTGCTTTTAGGTAGAAACACTAGTTTGACTTGTAAATTAATGGAAAGTTTCAAAGTTCTTTAGCCCCAGTTCTCTATCTTATTGAGGAACACTTTATATCGATGTACGTTCACAAGTTAGAGAAACGGTACAAATGGTAACATCAAGCTATCGCTGAAGCATCATAGTTATTGACGATGTATATTATAGAAAGTTTGTCACATACATGGCTTGTTGTTTGGTCTTGCTTCAGTGTAGCCCCATCCCGTACAAATTATAGTGTATTGTGGGTATGGGGCATGATTGAGGTTCTTCATTCATCTGCTTGGTTTACATATGTATTAGCTGTAAACTTTATTACTACAATCACAATAATAATAGTAATAATAAAATGCCCTGTAAATGTTTTAGTCAAATGTTCTTTCTAGCCATTCTTTTTATAGGTAATGGTCATATCGTCTTCGTGTGTACATCAAGTTAACCATTTTTTATGAGGTTGTGCCATAAGTTATTCTACGATTACAGTGAAAATACAAGTCTGTGTAACACTTCAAGTAACCCTTAGTATGATAGTTGTATTACATTTGACACGTGGTTGGGAAACTCCTAAAAAAATAAGGAAACAATACTTCAGTTAGTGACACGTTTTGCTTGGTGAATTCAAAGGTTTTTTTTTGGGGGGGGTAGTGGGTTGAAAACCCATATAAATGCTGTTTTAGCCTAAAACACGTGATATTATGTGTGAACGAGAAGTTAAAACTTGTATTCCTGTTGACGGGAACTCGGTTTATATATATATATTTGTGTCTCTCTCGTCTGTTTTTTGTTGTTGTTTTTTTAGGCACAGAGCCCTCTAGTTCGTTTGCCAAATTTATGATATCCTCACACATGGCAAATGATTCCCGTGTGAGTTACTGTATTGCCTACTTGGGTCATTATATCCGTTTCACATTGGATAAACAAGTGTTGCTGTTATAACAACCACAGTTGTTGAAAAATATAATTACTCATGTTCACAAAAGAGAATTATTTTTTGTTGAAGCTAACTGAACAATATTTATAATTTACAAAACAATCAAACCAAGAACGACGAATTCATTCAGATAAATAAACAGTTTATTTGGTCCAGCCTTTCGCAGGGCGTCACATGACCTGGTAGCTGGGGCGCTCAACTCGCAACTTGTCGGTCGCGGGAGAGAACCTCGTCACCGGATAAGCACGACTTTTCAACCAATAAATCCAACTTTTCAGTTGGTTTTTTGTTTTGTTTTTTTAATTTTGTGCAAAGCTACATGAAGGCTATCTGCGCTAGCCGTCTCAAATTTAGCAGTGTAAGACTGTAGAGGGAAAGCAGCTAGTCGTCACCACCCACTGACAACTATTGGGCTACTCTTTTATCAACGAATAGTGGGATTGATCGTCACAATACAACGCCCCTACGGCTGAAAAGGCGAGCCTGTTTAGTGTGATGGGGATTCGAACCCATGAGTAAAACGCCCTAACCACCTGTTCATGCTTGGCCACAGAAGGTTTGAAGCTAAATTTGTTCAATTTGTGTTGTTTCTTACACGTTTAACCTTCATTTCTTCAGTTACCAACAGCTAAAATTATGAGATAAATAACAGAAGTTTCTTACTTTTTCAGATACTAAGTTGTGCTTTAAAGTACTGACGGGGAGAAAAAAATCACATGCAAGCTGCTGAACGGATCTTGTAATTTAGTCGATTGAAGTTCCAAATCGCCATCTAGCGGTATGTCTGCGAACTTACAACACTAGATGCCGGGTTTCGATATGCGTGGTGGGCGTAGCACAGATACCCCATCGTGTAGTAGCCTTGTCTTTAACTTCAAACAAACAAATTCCAATTCAACTCGAACCGATGAAACGTGCCCTATTGACAATATGAAATATATCATAGCACAAAATTTACGAATAGTCTGTTTTACGTCTATGCTTTGTTCAGCAGAAATCAGGAATTTTTAAATTAATATCATGCGAAAATTGTTATTGGAGTTTTACTTAACCACCGCTAGGGTGCGCTCGCTGCTACATTTAATTTGTTTATGAACAAACCGCTGATTTGTGTGAATTGGTTGGAGTTTGTTATTATTATTATTTAGTACGTATATATATGTTTGTTTGTGTTCATAATTAAGTTGATGTAATATGTATTGAAACTGATAAAGTGGTTTTTATGCAAATTTAATGCAGAGATTGTTTACAGGGCAGTTCGCCATGTAAATTGTTTGTTTTTTTATCTCCAAGCCTCAAGCCTTATCCAAAAGAACACTGATAATAGTTGTATCATTGAATACATAATTCTAATGTACCACTTCCTTTTCTAAACATTAAGGAAATCGAAACTGTCTAAGTATTGTATAGGCTTATTTTTAACATGTATGTTCCTGGTAGTTCATTATTTGACTACTAGGTAACAATTGTTTGTTTTCATCGAAATCAAGTTCACTCCTTTATTATTCACCTGCTTTAGGCCTCTATAAATTTATTTAAATCAACTACGAAACACTTTGAATAACGTGATTGGAACGTAAATTCTTAGATTAGGCCTGTTTATAATATTTTCTATTAATATATTTTTTAATTAGTATCTAAGAAATATAATTAATGTGATTTAAAAGTTTATATTAGGGTTAGAGTTAGGCCTCTTTATAATATTTTCTATTAATATATTTTTTAATTAGTATCTAAGAAATATAATTAATGTGATTTCAAAGTTCATATTAGGGTTAGAGTTGTGTACGTTAATCGTATTTTTCTTGTATTTGGAACAAAGTAAATAAATTGTTAATTTTAACATGAACAACAACAAATTATTATACGTATATGTGAACACGTAATTTATTTGCAGGTCCATTTGATACGTATTTACGTTTTCGCCAAATTTCATTATAAGATGATGAAATAAGTTACATAGGCGTAATGGTACTCATCCTATCATGACAGTTCTCTGCTGAAAATTCTGGTTTCGATTTCCACGGTGGGCGTAGCGTAGATAATATCCTTAAAACAAACAGAAATCATGCTAATTACTCTGAGGTCAAGTGGCTTGATTTAATTTGTAGTTAAATACATGTTAAAGATTTTTTTTTTAATTTCGCGCAAAGCTACACGAAGGCTCTCTGTGTTAACCGTCCTTAATTTAGCAATATGGTTGGTCATAGATTTAAACATTTTTTTCTTTATTGAACCTATACCTGTACGGGTTTCTTGTGAGAGTATAATATATTCTCGCCTGATTATATCACATGCGCCCTACAATAGCGAGGTCGGTTAAGGCGTTCGACTCGTAATCCGAGGGTCGCGGGTTCGAATCCCTGTTACACCAAACATGCTTCTCCTCTCAGCCGTGGGGGCATTATAATGTGACGGTCAATCCCACTATTCGTTGGTAAAAGAGTAGACCAAGAGTTAGCGGTGGGTGGTGATGACTAGCTGCCTTCCCTCTAGTCTTACATTACTAAATTAGGGACGGCTAGCACAGATAGCCCTCGAGTAGCTTTGTGCGAAATTCCAAAAACCAATCAATAAGTTCGCATATAAAAAAAAACGAATCGTTAAATGAAAAGTACGAATATTTTAGTACAACGTTTTTTTAAACTTTGGAGGGAAGTCTGAACTTATCATGAGGATCCATGACAGGATAGTTTGTTTGTTTGTTTTGAATTTCGCACAAAGCTACTCGAGGACTACCAGCGCTAGCCGTCCCTAATTGAGCAGTGTAAAACTTGAGGGAAGGCAGCTAGTCATCACCACCCACCGCTAACTCTTGGTCTGCTCTTTTACCAACGAATAGTGGGATTGACCGTCACATTATAACGCCTCCACGGCACCATGTTTGGTGCGACCGGGATTCGAATCCGCGATCCTCGGATTGCGAATCGAACGCCTTAACGCGGGTCCCCGTGACAGGAAAAGGTTTTGTAAAATGTAAATAGCCCGACTATGTTAAAAGCAAGTACAGCCATATCTTGGATATCTACGTTGTGTATGTGGGGGAGAGAGGGGGTCAGCAGTCCTAAAACGTGATTATTAAGTACTGGTGTAAATTGTCACGGTGTAACACTGGAACCTCGTACGACGGTGTGTTGAGTGGAGGGGATAACATAGCAGTGGCTAACCGCCACTTGTAAATTTGCGAAGTCAATTAATGTTGTGTTGTTGTCATTATCGTAACGTTCACTAAGACTATTTTTGCCATTTCAACAATTTAGGTTTGTCGTTGCGCAATCTCGTGGACGTTCGGACCGGCCCTACATTTAGATACATCGGTAGCTTTTTATTGGTTGCTATCTTTAGTGGTGTATAATAAGTCGTGACACCCTTTCCTGTTTACTTTATCACTTTCATACACGTCTTTCAATCCCTGCAAGAGTTTGTTGACCTGGTGTAGAACTTCATAAGTACATTCGTGAAACATTTTGAAAGAATCGCACATTGGAAACAAAACTTTCGACAACTACTTACACCAATTTATTGTACGTACTTATTGGTGTTTTGGTTTGGTTTGTTTTGAATTCGCGCAAAGCTAGCTCTCCCTAATTTAGCAGTGTAAGACTAGAGGGAAGACAGCTAGTTACCACCCACCGCTAACTCTCGGGGTACTCTTTTACCAACGAATAGTGGGATTGGCCGCCACATTATAATGCCCCCACGTGGGGCTGAAAGGGCGAACATATTTGGTGTGACGGGGATTCGAATCCTCGACCCTCAAATTACGAGTCGAGTTCCTTAACCACCTGACCATGCCGGCTTCTTATTGGTGTACTGTTTGCATGAACTTTCATCATTATAACTTCTGCACTTCTGTTGTGCTTAAACAAAACAAAGGCATTCGTGTTTAGCTAATCAAAGACACACAGACACCTAAAAATGGGGAGTCACTATATATATTATTTAGCTATTCTGACACTTCGTTCGAGACGGTTTATGTACAGTTCGAACTAAGACAACAGAGTGACCATTCAAATGTTTGCTTGTAAATAGTTTTAAAGATGGAAAACGTTAATTCGCATCTTGAAACAGTCTTGTTGCTGTTGGATGATGAGTGAGTGAGAACAGTGAGAAACACTTCCAGTACATTTAGTTTTCCAGTTACACGAATAGTCTGTAAACAGAGTACAATTTGAAATCTTCATTCTTTAAGGTTCCGTACACCTACATGTACTGCTTTTCGAGTCTAAAAGAGGGCACTGCCACTTAAATTACGGCTTTTGGTTACTTAGTTGTTGCATGTTTCTTTCTTTCTTAGTTCTTTGTAATTTGCAGTTTATTTATTCATTTTGAGAAAACGTGACACGTTTAAACAGACTTATCAGTGCTAACCATGGAAGGCTTCGTGACTTGTCAAATGTTTCATGTTGACTTTGTTTGTTTATCCTAGAGATTCAAAGAACTTTCTTTCCTAAAACCTGACGTTTCCCTTCTGGTCCAATCGAATAAAGACACGTTTTGAATTCTTCTGTTCAATAATATTCACCCTTTGACCCCTAAACAACCAATTAACTTCTTCGAGATTTGGTGTGGTCGGAGTCGGGTTATTGTTAATTGGATATATTTAGCATTTCATACTAGAATGTTTGAAATGTGGCACGCTACTTGATACCGTAGTGTAACAGTATTCTGTGGTTGCGTGTAACAGGTTATTACTGTAATATATTTCTTCGATTTTATGTTGCGTCAGATACAAGAGTGTAACAGTTTGTTTTGAATTTTGCGCAAAGCTACACGAGGGCTATCTGTGCTAGTTGTCTTTAATTTAGAAATGTAAGACTAGAGTGAAGGCAGCTAGTTACCACCACCCACCGCCAACTTTTGGGCTACTCTTTTACTAACGAACAGTGGTATTGACCGTAACATTATAATGCCCACATGGCTAAAAGGGCGAGCATGGTTGGTATGACGGGGATTCGAATCCTCGACCCTCAAATTACGAGTCGAGTTCCTTAACCACCTGACCATGCCCGGCTGAGTGTAAGTGTATATTGTGGTTGTGTGTAACGTGTGACTCTAAGCAAATTCAGTATTTTATGGGTATCATAAATATTGCGTGTTGCTTTAATGTTTATGTGTAGAATAGCTGAACTGAAATTCTTTCTTAGTTGTGCGTAAAAACTGACGGTATCAGCTTTGCGAAATGCAGTTAAACACTGAGAATACCGAAATCAATCATCAGACCGAATCATAACACAAATGTGCGACATTCAACCACCGTCTCGACTTACATTTTCGACTATATATGTAATCGGAACATTTTTACTGAGTAATAATGACTACAGTTAGACTCACTATCAACCTGGTAAAGCAGGTTTGTTTCTCTCACAGCAGTTAATATGAATAGTTTTACACTCAACTGTAACATCTCAATAAAGAAAGACGTTTAGTTACAACAGCATACTGCACTTTGATATCTAATATAATTATTACTACTTTGATACCCACTATTATTATTACTACTTTGGTACCCATTATTATTATCACTACGTTGATATCCATTATTATTATTACTACTTTGGTACCCACTATTATTATTACTACTTTGATACCCACTTTTATTATTACTACTTTGATACCCATTATTATTATTATCACTACGTTGATATCCATTATTATTATTATTATTACTACTTTGGTACCCATTATTATTATCGTTGTTGTTTTGAATTAAGCACAAAGCTACACAATAGGCTATCTGTGCTCTGCCCACCACGGGTATCGAAACCCGAATTTTAGCGTGTAAGTCCGCAGACATACCGCTGAGCCATTTGGGGGTTTATTATTATCACTACGTAGATACCCATTATTGTTATTACTACTTTAATATCTAATATTATTATTACTCCGTTAAAATCTATTATTATTGTTACTAATTTGATATGCATAATTATTATTATTACGTCGTTCAAATTTATTATCATTATTTCTAAGATGATATTCATTATTATTACTACGTTGATATATATTATTACTATGTTAATATCTATTGTTATTATTATTACTTTGTTTTGTTTTGAATTAAGCGCAAAGCTACACAATGGGCTATCTGTGCTCTGCCCACCACGGGTATCGAAACCCGGATTTTAGCGTGTAAGTCCGCAGACATACCGCTGAGCCACTGGGGGGCATTATTATTACTACGGTGATATCTGTTATTATTATTACTACGGTGATATCTAATATTATTATTACTTATTTGATATCCATTATTATTATTACTAATTTGATATCCAATATTATTATTATTACTACGTTGATATCTAATATTATTATTACTAATTTGATATCCATTATTATTATTACTAATTTGATATCCAATATTATTATTACTACGTTGATATCCATTATTATTATTACTACCTTAATATCTATTATTATTGCTAAGTTGATATCTAATATTTTTATTACTATGTTTATATCTAATGTTATTATTACTATGTTGATCAGTCTAGAAAATCTTCGAATGGATGAAAAGTGAACAGAATTCCTAGTTTTAATTAAGCATAACTAATAAATATGACATCAAAATAATTAGTGGGCCTCTTGAGACAGTAGTGTTTTTAAACAGGATACTAATATAGAATATTTTCACCATTATTAGGTTTCAAATGTTCTCCAAGGCAGGCTTTTTTGTGTTTAGGTAGATGGATATTTGTTTTATTGCTCGTCTTAGAGTATAAATGGAGTAATGCAAAAACAGTCACTATATCACTGACAAATGAAACTTAGGATTCGCAGAGAAACAAACAAACTGTTTGTCATTATATAATACCACGTTTTTCTGACAATATTGTTTTCACGTGAGACTGCAAACACAGTCTAATGTCTTTGTTCTTCAGTGCCCAGTCAAACCGATATAATATTGGATGTAAAATCATTTGAAGGCTTGACTGCACGCTGAGGCCCAGATTCACCAATGTGCGCACGGAGTACTTGCAAAGGTTCCACCCACTCACCTCCCAAACTGAACGTGGAAATAAAATCTCGAGGAAGCTCGAGAAGATGACGTAAATAACATTCAAAACAGGCCAAAATTATCAATACGCATAAGATCTATTCACTTATTTAACAGGTTGGGCTGCAGACGTATTTTATTTAACCGATTATATTTAATATTAGATTACTGGGGTAAGTGCACAAAATATTTGCACTCTAGCTGAAGCGTTTGTGTGATGAGAAAAGTTTAATTATTGTGATAGTAGTAGAGAGAGAAGATATTATATGTACAGACTGTTTATCACATGCTCTAGCATATGTAAAATCATTAAAAAAGCCTTTAATCTGATACTGAAATACTAGTATAAAATCATAAGTAATGTTCTGAGCTTTATTTACACACCTGCGCCCCCAGTGGCTCAGCGGTATGTCTGCGGACTTACACGCCAAAATCCGGGTTTCGATACCCGTGGTGGGCAGAGCACAGATAGCCCATTGTGTAGCTTTGTGCTTAATTCAAAACAATAACAATACACACCTGCTGCTCCAGTTTCTGTGTAGTTTAATGAGAGGATCGAGTTATGGACACAACTGACTGATTGGGCTGAATAAATAGTTTGTGTCAACTATAATCTATCTCGGATAGCTAAATAAAGCACAAGTTTTTTACTAAAACATTTATCTTTGGCAGAAACAAGATATTTTCAGTTCACACATGTATGTATTTATGAACGTCGTGTTTCCCTTTAGTGAGGCAGCAGTAAATATATGGACTTGTAGTGCTAAAATTCGAGGTTCGATTCCCCACGGTGGACACAGCATGTACCCCAATGTGGTCTGAAAACCAAATGACAAAAAGTTAAACGTGCAAGGAAGAATGTCCTAAATTTTATTGACATATGTTTTTGTTGTCGTCTTAGTTCTTTCACCGTGGGAAATCGAGCCCTGAATTTTACTGTTTCACTTTCGTAAATTTACCGCTAACCCTTTGGAGGACATATTAGAAATGGGAAAATGCAAGACGAAAAGTCTCGAAACATACCGTAGAATACTTTTCTTAAAACCAGAACGTTTAACCAAATAACAGTTAATCTATTTTCAATATACTTGAGAATTTTGAGGTCAACTATGCGACAGGACTTTTACTTGTTCTCGTTATAGGAACTGTAAAACCTGGCAAATTTTTTGCTTTTTTTGCTCCATCTGGTGCCTTTTTTTCAACTGACGAAAACTTGCTTTGTCTGCTCTTTCTTTATTGTTATTTTATCGCTAGATTATTTGCTTGTTCTCTTTCTTTCTATATGCAGAGTCGGATGGAGCTTCCCTGGAGTTCCTTTCATCAGTACGTTGAGTCTGCCAGTTTCTTTTCTATTTCGTTTCCCAAGTAGCTATTTAAGAAGAAATAAAGCGCGCGCGCGCACATTTTATATAAATCATCAGTGCTGACGGTCGTCGTTAATTGACGGGTCTGTGATGACATTGCATGATGGAGATTACTTCCTTTGTAATCTTGCCGTATTACTTCATAAGAAGTAACAGTTTACGTGTGGTGTTTACTTTAACACACCGCGTTGAAAATATGATTGGATTTTTTTGTGTGCTCGTAAACATATTTTTTAGCTAGTTTTTCCAGTGAAATCGTACCTTGAATATTATTTATCTCCCAACGTTGTTAATATTTATCAGGCATATATTGTCGAGCACTAATATTTTATTTTGGTAATTTTTATCAACGCTCTTCTCGGTTAAATTGTTTACACATTATTTTAAAGGCGCATTAAATGTGAATTGAACATTAAAAAGTACAGAAAGTTACAGACTTACAGAAATTAGAAAACTGGATTAAAACGAAGCATAGTACAGGTACTCTTTCTGATATTTAGTTCCTCGCCCCTTAGTGGCACAGCGGTACGTTAGAAACCGGGTTTCGATATCCGTGGTGGACAGAGCAGCGCAGATAGCTTTTTGTGCAACCGTTTACTTAAGAAGAAACAAGAACAACGTGATACTTAGGGTTGGCTGTAGAGTTAGGATATCTATTGTTGTTAGGACAGTCAGTAATCTGACGCGTATAGATCGTGGTTAGTGTAAATTCTGTTTTCAGAAAGGAATGGTTCCTGGAAACAAGGATAATTTTTCCTGGAAGCACGATTTTGCTGAACTTTGATGTCTTGTAAGATATAAAGTAAATATTTCAAGTGAAAGATTAAAAGCAAGCTTAGCAAAGCTAGCGTAAACATCTTTTATATGTGTAATGATTGTGTTGTATCTGAGTAAGATAAAAATATGTGCAACACGTTCCTGCTGGTGGAACCGTAAAGAGTACTGCTGTTTACATAGAATCAGGCGTTGACGATGTTCTGAGGACTTTCGTTTACAAATGCACATCATTCCTATGTGATGGCCTGGCATGGCCAGGTGGTTAAGGCATTCGACTCGTAATCTGAGGTTCGAGGGTTCGAATCCCCGTTGCATCAAACATGCTCGCCCATTTCAGCCGTGGGGGCGTTCTAATGCGACTGTCAATAACTCTTTTCGTTGTTAAAATAGTAGCCCAACAGTTGACCGTGGGTGTCTTCCCTTTAATCTTACACTACTAAATTAGGGACGACTAGCGCAGATAGCCCTCGTGCAGCTTTGCGCGAAATTCATAACAAACCATTCCTATGTGCGTGTGAAATCAGTTAATTTTGATTATTAAACATACGCACAAAAGTTTTTGTGTTAAATGCAAAGCTACATTGGGCTATGTGCTGTGACCACCCTGGAATATCGAACTCCGCTGTAAGCCCGTGGACATACCACTATCCCACTGGAGGAACACAAAAGTAAAATATTTTCATAAAATTATGTTAATTATCGTTATTAATATATTGAAACAAGAAACAGTGACTTGTGTTAAGTCAACTGGGTTTAGCTAAAGTCAGTATAACCTACAACAGTGATGAGCATAACCACATTTGAATACAGTTTGTTCCAAACGTCCAGTCACATGAGCAAAACGTGTAACAGTATTTACAATTGTTTCTGTTGATGTGAAAACAGGCTTTCTATCCATAATTAACCGATTCTTAAGAAATACACTCAAAAACCAAAGATCGAGGTTTGTAGCATATTTTGTGATGATGCGAGTTCAATGTTACACAGAAGAATAACTAAGGGACCATTCAAAATTATCGTCATTTTAAATATGACAGAACAGTTTTTTTCTTATCCATCCCATACTTTTATCATAAAAAATATTAAAATATGAGACCCCTTTTGTGGCAACAAAGAATGATATGTTTAAGTTTTAAATTTGTTATTAATAGCAAATTAAATAAGGTGCCTCCCCCCGTATTCCCAAATTCAGATATGTTCCGCTTCCTATGAGAAACGATAAATAAATAAAACCTAGTCGGAATTTTTTTACGTTATTTATCGAATGGATTCGTGTTTTTTAGGCCTCTACCGAACACTGGACGGTTACTTAACGATGACAGCTGTGAAAAATCCCCCCAAATGAGGTGTTACCAGAGTTTTTATTTTTACAATTTTAGAACGTTGTGTTAGTAAATGGAGTTTATGTTAATGAGCTGTACAGTTTGACTCCCTGGAGGGAAAGTGGGAATTCTAGGATCTCAGAACATTCAAGTCCAGGGTTCGATTCCCTAGGTAGATAAGGCACGTAGCCCAATGTATTCTAAAACAAATTGTATACATATTAAATCAAAACCAAGCATCTCTTAGAAATGATAAGTGTACTCGAGTATGAAATATTGAATGGGGCACTTTCACTCGAGGACGAGTTGATTAAGTGTTCTGTCTCGAGTGCCTTTTTCTTACCTAAAAGTAATCTATTGTGCGCAACATGTAGCCTAAAAGATGAAAGTTTCTCTTCCGACTTTTATGTTTTGTTAATGCTAGTGAACTAACTGAGTTCATAATATTAACTTCCCAGTTTTGTGTATTTTCAGTGTTAGCGAAATAATTTGTTGGTTCAACCTTCCCAGTTTTGTATATTTCAGTGTTAACGGGCTTATTTGGTTGTGTAACCTTCCCAATTTTGTGTATTTTCAGTGTGTTAACGAACTAATTTGATGGTGTAACACTTAATAGGATAATGAAACATTATTTTTGCTTTCGTGTTTTTTTCTTGTTCCTCGTTTAAGTATTTATGTGTGAACAACGTATTTTAATTATGCACATAAAACAGTTTTTTATCTCAAGGTTTTGAAACAACACCGCCAGAATTAGAATTTATTAGTTCTACGTTTAGTACGTATTTGAATATAAATATATACTTTCTGTGTGGTACAAATGAGGTAAAAGGTCACCACGTCATATTGAAACAAATATAAAACAAAATAAAGTGTCTGAAAATATTCGGTGGTGTGTTTACTGTATATAGAATATCACAATAAAACAACATATCACATATCACAATAGTATGCTATTTAAAACAAAGGTAAAGTAAACATTGCAACGATTGCCTTGACATAAGCAAGCTAACTTGTACAGAAAACTGAATCTAAGATAATGATATGGCACATCTTTTGTATTGGCATTTTTATGTCTTAACTATGCCTTGTATTTCAAAAATATTTCGAAATGTAGCTGAGTATGACGTTTCTTTTTCTAGTACACTTTTTGTTAGAAAACCCTGTGGACAAATTTAAATACCTGTCAATATTGCAAGGTTACAGAACGTCAATAAAAGATAACTCCCAGAGTTTGGTACTGATCTCTCACAGCCAGTACGTCTCTGACTTCTATCACTAACTTTAAACTGTACAATTTGTTGTTGTTATGTGTTGATTCTTATTTCTAAATCCTTGCGTTGAATTTGTTAAGTATAAATCTGTCTTTTAATTTGCGCTGCAAAGTAATGCAAACAAAAATATTGAGGAAAAAACAGTTTCATATAGAACTAGGTAAAAACAGTTTTGTATAAAATTGTTGAAAAGTACGTTTCTTGCAGAATTGAGGGAAAACCGACAAATAGACGTTTCACAACAATTTATTACCGACCATTCATCAAATTGACTAAGTCACCTTAATGTATACTGTTCTGTGTTCGATTTTCAATCTCAGGCACCCCATCTAATTAAATTACAACAGTAAAAACAAAACAAACATTACTTGTTATACGGGCCTGGCATGGCCAAGTGTGTTAAGGCGTTCGACTCGTAATCCGAGGGTCGCGGGTTCGAATTCCGGTCGCACTAATTATGCTTGCTCTTTCAGCTGTGGGGAGCGTTATAATGTTAGGTCAATGCCACTATTCGTTGGTAAAATAATAGCCCAAGAGTTTTACACTGCTAAATTTGGGACGGCTAGCGCAGATAGCCCTCGAGTAGCTTTGTGCGAAATTCAAAACAAACAAACAATAATTGTTATATAATCAAAACCCTCATTTACTCGTAATTAACTGACAGATATAACCATCTTGTAGAGAGATATGTTACAAAGTCGTGTTGAAACTCCTTACATTATTGTCTCGTTTCAAACAAGCGGTCTAGAACGTTTTTCAAGGGGATTTTGTAGACACTAACATCCATCAACCCTAACTTCTAAAGCGACTGATTTTGTTGATATGACACGTGGATCGAAGAATATAATCTTGAAGAAACTGTCACTTTAATTCACTTCTATAATTTTGGTGTGTTTGTGTTCAACAGAATCAGTGCTAATGTAAGTCTATCTTGAACTTGGAATGTGTTTTACAGAGTCAGTTCTAACAGAAGCACATTTTGGAGTTTGTATGTAACCATGGCAATATATTCACTAACCTCTTAAGAATGTTTAATCGTTTAAAAGATTTTTAGATCTCGGATAACTAATGAGTGGTCCATAGAAGTTAAACACTATCACCAGGTACTGGTCTAAAGAAATCTAAAGCCAGTGGTTGTCACTATTTTAAGCACAACAAAATATGATCCGACTTCAATGAAAACAATTCACCGATGCAAAAGTACATGTGACATTTTGTGAAAAATCTGCACGTGATGTATAGAAATGGATGTCATTTTTAGAATCAGTGTACAGGAATGACTGTAGAACATTTGTGTGTGAGGTGAAAACAGATACTCAAAATAAACTAAAAATAATGGATCAGTGTTATAACACAACACACAAGTCATGTGGTGTTAATACACGTATTAAGTAACACTATCTTATTTTTAATCCATTGTATTTTGGGATAAAGTTCGTCAGATACATATTTTCTCTTAGACAAACACAAGCCCCCCAGTGGCTCAGCGGTATGTCTGCGGACTTCCACGCTAAAATCCGGGTTTCGATACCCGTGGTGGGCAGAGCACAGATAGCCCATTGTGTAGCTTTCTGAATTAATCAAAACAAACTTAGACAAACACTGTTAACTTCATGAAACGTCAAATGTATAGGAAACAATGCTAAAATACAGGGTTTGATTCTCGAGGTGGGCAGAGCGAAGACGACCTAACGAGTAGGTTTGTGCTACGCAAACACACACAGTAATAATTGAAATCTGTAGAAAATCCCTATTATAACAATCTTGGGAAAAAATCCCTCAATTTTGCTATACTGTTAATCAATAGTTAATCAATCAGGTTAACTCAGATTAAGTATATATAAAAAAGTTGTTTAATTACTAAAGTCAGTTGTGACTGATTTATCACATCTGTCTTATTGCAAAAGTCAGTCAGTTAATTTATTACGCCTGTTGTTGTTTTTTTACTAAAGAACAATCGCAATTAGTTCATTATACCTGTCTTATAACTAAACGAAACTGTGATCGGCTTATCACACCAGTAACTGTATTGTCTAGAGAATAGGGTTTTGCATGATATAATATATTAATATCTGATATAAGAAACTAGAAACGTTTTGATCACCCGGAAATTATAATTTTGTTGCAAAGATGCCATATAAAGCCAGTTAACGACGATTCACTGCTGCACATGTAAATTAATGAATATAAATAAAGTTTGTGTTTTTTTAATTTCGCGCAACACTCGCTACACGAGGGCTAACTAAGTGTAAGACTAGAGGGAAAGCTAGTCATCACTACCCACCGCCAACTCTTGGACTACTTCTTTCACTAACGAATAGTGGGATTAACCGTGACATTATAACGCCTCCACGGCTGAGAGGGCGAGCGTATTAAGTGCGACTGGGATTCGAACCCGCGATCCGCGGATTACGCGTCGAACGCCTTAATCACCTGCCCATAAGCAAACTAAAGATGATTGACTGTCGTACATCTACATAAATGAATATCAGGATAGGAAGGGTGACTGGTTGCGGTATATCTACATTATTGGATATCAGGATAGGAAGGGTGACTGGTTGCGGTATATCTACATTATTGGATATATCAATACTTCAGAAAAATTGTGATGCGTAGCGTTCATTTAGAAGCTGGTTCTTTGTCAGTGGTGGATTTAAATTTGTGTGGATCCACGGCCCATTTTTTTTTTTGGGCCCTACATCCCATATAATTTTGCACAGAATAAAATTATCAGTGGGCCTCCGTTAAAACCATGAGCTCTGGGGCTGAGTCCCCTCTAGCTCCTACCCAAATATGCCTTTGTTGTATAGTGTGTAGCTGTTGAATCCAACGTGTGTCACAAGTGAAAACTGTTTATTTTTCTCACACTAAATAGTTGTGAGCTGTCAACAGAAGAGTTGTTAATCATTTCGCTTGTCGTGCTTTTTTCATCAGTTTAAAGTTATTGAAGTTACTCTTTGAAACTCCAGTCTTCTGATCGAGTGAGATGTCAGAGGTCATTGACTTTTCATGTGAGGGCGACGTCAAATCGCACGTGTTATACGGTATGACATCAGCTTGTGAATAAATCTCACTAATTACTCCTGATGCCTTCGTGACATATTTAGGTGAGGATTTCTTTTTCTTTTACGATACGCTGCTCTTGCTTGAACTATGTTTCATTAAATGTAGTTTACTGCGGGACACAAACGTACAGTTTGGTTTGGTTTGTTTTGAATTTCACGCAAAGCTACGCGAGGGCTCTCTGCGCTAGTCATATCTAATTTTGCAGTGTAAGACTAGAGGGAAGGCAGCTAGTCATCAACACCCACAGTCAACTCTTGGACCACTTTTTTACCAGCGAATAGTGGGATTGACCGCACATTACAATACCTCCACAGCTGAAAGGGGGAGCATATTTGTTGTAACAGTGATTCGAAGCCGCGACCCTCAGATTAAGAATAGAGTGCCTTATCTATCTGACCGTACTGGGCCACAACGTTCAGTAAATCTCTTACCATTCTTCCCTTTAGAATGTACAGCGATTATCTTTTTAACTAACGTCGCACGAACCCTCTCACCAGGGAGTTAATGAAGGCTCCTTGAATCACACGGTTGAAACCTGTCACCGAACACGTGGGAACGTTATAAATTTATGGTCAGTTCCACTATTTGTTGGTAAAGAGTAGCCTAGAAGTTGGCGATAGGGAGGGGGATATGTTAATATCTGCTCTCCCCTTTAGGCTATCACTTCAAAATCACTCTCACATTACTCCCTGGTATCTTTGCGTGAAAGTTGAAAAACAAACAGCCATATGTGTATAGAGCTTAAAAATCATATGTATTTATAAACTTATAAAAATAATTTGAATATTTGTTTCCATCAATTTTTCATGGAACTGATTCATCCAAGTGTCAAAGTTGTGTATACACAAAAATATTTCAACAACCGTATTTCCGAGCTTTCGAAAAACACTGAGCAAGCAGTTTACGTGTTTAAACTTCATTTCAACAACTATCTGCTTGCAAGAAAAGATTTAAAACTTCTTGACCTTTCTCTCTCTTGTCGGTATTTAGGTATAATGACCCGGGAAGGGCAGGTTCACTGACCTATTCTTCCATCCTGTACGTTGATGGACAGGTTTTGTTAAATGCTATTAGAAATGGCACTTGAGGGCCAGAATAAACCACATATGCTCCGGCCCCTCTCAGGACATCCACTTCTTGACCGACGTTGTTTGTTTGTTTGCTTTGAATTTCGTGCAAAGCTACACGAAAGCTATCTGCAGTATAAGACCAGAGGGAAGGTAACTAATCATAACCACCCACCGTCAACTCTTTGGCTGCTCTTTTACTAACGAATAGTACGATTGATCGTAACGGTATAACTCTCCCACAGCAGAAAGAGCGAGCATGTTTGGTGCGACGGGGAATCGAACCCACGAAAGTCAGATTATGAGTCTAACGCCTTAACCCACCTGCCCGTACCGGTGCCCTTGACCCTCCTTTGAAAATCGGTTTATTGCACTATTTTAATAGGGCCTGTGTCATGTATGTCGATTGTTTATCGACATGATATGTGGGGAATGTATTAAGAAAATGCATTTGGCCGTTAGGTTATGGCCTTCCAAATATCGGACCTCTGTTATGGTGGTCTCCATTTTGTCAAAACATTATTCATGACCAGAAGTTGGTAGGCGAAGAAATAAATGCGCATTAACGTGTATTTGAATGTTGAAAGACGTTACTTGTTTCACTGAGTTTAAAATGTGCACATTTACCATAATGTTGGCGAAAAATAATAAAACTTGTGTGTTCAATACCAAAACGTTTTTTTGGAGAAGAAGAGGCTGTATTAATGTCTGGGGTCCCATGACAGACAGATAATGCTGGTAAGTTAAATAAACGAATTGTTCAAGTCTAATGTTCATCAGGAGATTTACTATTCATCTTATGTATGTTATAAAACTAGGCACTTGGTAGACTTTATTGGTTTCTTTGTAACAGCTAGCTCAACGATTCAGTTGACTGCCTCTGAAATTTCTAAATTCCTAACAAATCTGTGAAATGATCAAGTATAGCACGTGTACACTATGGTCACATCTTGATGTCTTACCTTTGATGTCGGCATGTAATTTTTATTGCAAAACTCCATTTTGCCATCAGTTCAGTTTTCTAGGTTTGTATCCATATTACTGTCCACTGTCGTTATGTGGTATACCACTGGAAACAACAACTTCTATCTGTCTGACATCATTTCTAACATTTTCTTCTTACTGTCCACTGTCGTTATGTGGTATACCACTGGAAACAACAACTTCTTCCTGTCTGACATCATTCCTAACATTTTCTCCTTACTGTCCACTGTTGTTATGTGGTATACCACTGGAAACAACAACTTCTTCCTGTCTGACATCATTTCTAACATTTTCTCCTTACTGTCCACTGTTGTTATGTTGTATACCACTGGAAACAACAACTTCTTCTTGTCTGACATCATTCCTAACATTTTCTCCTTATTGTCCACTGTTGTTCTGGAAAGTTAAAGATGTTTATAGCTGCTGTTGCTTCTGCTTTTCAAGCAACTGGTTTGCATTGTTCTTCATGTCAGGACTGATTGAAAATTTGTTCACATGTATAGCTAGGTCTTGTACTTCAAAATATGTGGCCATCTGGTCAGCTGAAAGTTGGTGGTGTTTAACAGTCCCGCCTCGTTTTCAACCAACAGTTTGTTTTCATTTTGATAAAGACCAGTACTTGTTTCACCAATCACACATCGTGGTCAACCAACAGTTTGTTTTCATTTTTGTTAATATCAGTACTTGTTTCACCAATCACACATCGTGGTCAACCAACAGTTTGTTTTGATTTTTGTTAATATCAGTACTTGTTTCACCAATCACACATCGTGGTCAACCACCAGTTTGTTTTCATTTTTGTTAATATCAGTACTTGTTTCACCAATCACACATCATAGTCAACCAACTGTTTGTTTTGATTTTTGTTAATATCAGTACTTGTTTCACCAATCACACATCATAGTCAACCAACAGTTTGTTTTGATTTTTGTTAATATCAGTACTTGTTTCACCAATCACACATCATAGTCAACCAACAGTTTGTTTTAATTTTATAAAAATTGTAGTCGTTTCACCAATCACACATCGTGGTCAACCAACAGTTTGTTTTGATTTTTGTTAATATCAGTACTTGTTTCACCAATCACACATCATAGTCAACCAACAGTTTGTTTTGATTTTTGTTAATATCAGTACTTGTTTCACCAATCACACATCATAGTCAACCAACAGTTTGTTTTAATTTTATAAAGATTGTAGTCGTTTCACCAATCACACATCGTGGTCAACCAACAGTGTGTTTTCATTTTTATAAAGACCAATATTTGTGTCGCCAAACAGAGCAACACATTTTGGGTGCGTAATCACAGATTCGTCTGTATCTTCAAAAGTTCAAATTGTCAGTTATGATGGTTTAATCGGTCTTCCTACCAGATACGCCAGGAGAGATGGTAGTCTGCTATTGTATGTTCATGTACCTGAAGTCTCCATGTTTGAAACTGACATTTATTTCAATAAATATCACACATTCTTAAAAATGGAGTGGTAATTGGAAATACATGTTTGTGAGAGTAATAATGTATTTGTTTTGTATATACACATACATGTGTGTGTGTGTGTGCTTATACAGGCTGTGGTAACAGTTGCGTAACCTGAGAAATCATGAACCGTGTACTGTTCTTCGTCTTTTTTGCGTAAAATATGTAAAACAAAACAAAATTAGTAACATATTGTGTATGTGTTTGCGATACACAGTAATAACACAGTGTGTTTGTACTACACATAAATAACATAGTACGTATGCTTGTATTACATTTAATAGTATAGCAAATGTGCTTGTATTACACATGAAAAGCACAGTAAATGCGCTTGTATTATGATATAATATCAACGCTTGTATTGCACATTAATAACAGTATGTGTGAGTTTCTTGCACACTCCATACACACGTTTAACGTAAAGGTTCAAGATTTGTTTTCGTTTACGTTTTTTTCTTGACGTCTATTTGAAGATCAGTGTGAATTGTCGGTTCATTGTCTGAAAGTTTCTTTTTATTATTAAAACAGGAAGAACATAAAAACACCACATATTTACCAGCTCGCTAATAATGTGTCAGTAACAGTTTTTTTGCGCTCTTATTATTTTTGATCGCGTGGAATCAGAGAACAGTATTGTTCTCACTAAGTTTGAAATAACAAAGAATACCCTACCTGGCATAAGCACGTTTCCATTGCTTATTGGAAATGACCCGACAAGGTCAGGTTGTTAGGGCGCTTGACTCGCATTCTGAGGTTCTCGGTTTTGAGTCGCCGCCCCACTAAATAGACTCTGTCTTTCAGCGGTGGGGGCGTTATTATATTTCTATCAATCCCACTATCCGTTAGTAAAAGAGTAGCCCAAGTGGGTGCTAAATTAGGGACTTCTAGCGCAAATAGCCGTCGTGGAAATTTACCTGAAATTCTAAACAAACCATAAAATCCGGGTTTCGATACCCGTGGTGGGCAGAGCACAGATAGCCCATTGTGTAGCTTTGTGCTTAACTCAAAACAACAACAACATCGTAATGGTATTAATTGACACTGATCTAAACATTTTCTAATGGTAATTGTCGATCATAATAGAGCAGGTCCCTGTATAGAATTTATTATTACAGAAGTTACTAGAGCAACATTCTTCAATTTTTTTAGTATTAGGGACGAGTTTGCTTCCTCCTTGAACTACTACTGACCAGTAGAATACACGTAGAATGAAAAACCTTCACGGTTTATGTATGAAGATGACAGAAACAATGAAAGAGATAATTTAGATTTAGTGACGTCACTCATCCGCAATCCCAGGTCTCACTGAAACTTTGAATTATTTTACGACCCCATAATCAATCGAGTTTTATTTCACCAAGTTACCAATTTTGTGGTGTGCATTTTTCTTTTCGGTTTGAACTGGTTTGCCTGTGGCTCAATGTTATGTCTGATCAAGTATAACGCTGAAAATCAGGTGTTCGATGCTCGTGGTAGGCACAACACAGATAGTACGTTGTGTAGTTTTGTGCTTAACGAACAAGCGAACGCTTTGAATTCTAAAGGAGAACACTCTACACAGAACTCATCAAATTTAACGTAGAAGTTCTGGACAAGAATGTTGATATCGTGGAAACAAATATATGCAAACGCAAAATAAAAAATGTCCTACTTGTACAACAACTCAAACCAAAATTAAACTAGTATAAAGGAACACATTTATATCTTTACTAATTACTAACCTAACATCTAACTGCAGCCCCCTACAATACAGTACCCCTTTATACTCTTGTTGTTAAGACGTGTGTCCGGCAACGGTCAGTTGCAAACTGTCTCTTTGTTAACCTGAAGATGAGATGAGAAAGTCGAAACGTTGTTCTCTGCTTTATTAGTAAAAGTGTTAATACCCATACCAGCCATCCTGAGATATATTTACATCGTGTTCGTGTTTTAAAAATATTGTACAAACGTTCCGGCCACGTACAAGACAACGGCTTGAACAAAATTTTTACCCTTTCTGCCAAATCTCCTCGTAAGACCCACACTATAAGATAAACTGTCTATAAAAATATCGTAGTTTGACTTGTAAGAAAACTTTTACCAATAAATAAATGGTTTCGCCTTAGAAGTATGTTATATCAATCAGCCATTTCAAGTATTTCAAAAGTTTTTTTTTTGGGAGAACGTTCTAAGACGCCATCATTTTGCAATCGTTACGTGTACGACCAGTAATTTGGCAACAATCCCAGGATTTCCCAAAATACTTGCACAGATAAAAAGTCTGAAACAAAATCGTCACGTGATTCCACTTTCCAAGATGTCTCCACCATCAGACACGTCACCAATTTGTCTTCTCCTGTCCAGAACCGGTCACACATTTCCTTCTTTCTTCACTCTTCTTTTTTAACCACCAATAGTGATACAGCCGCATTTTTTACAAGATTAGCTGAATCAGTTTGTATTCAGGCAACACTTAGTGCAGAATGAAACATGGCACCAGCACGTTAAAGAAAAAGAAACATGGGCTCTTTCTCTTAACCTTTGCCAACCAGTAATGTGCAAGAAAGAGGTGATCCATAAACATGATGAAGTGAGGTGAAAGAACCAGTCCATCAACTGTTTGTTGGAATATTCTGTAAAACTATACGTTATTTATGAATCCTTTTAATTCAAGCACCACAGAAACCAAATCTCCGGATTCTGTCTGGACTTAAATGATGGTTGACATCGTGTGTCGAAACACCGACTGTATGACTGTATTTGAACACGATAAGAGCTGGAATGCATGACTGATGATGTGGAGAAAGTATTTGATCTAATGGCCTGGACCAATTTAATCACATTGTGTAAATACCTTGTAGACAAGAGATTCCTGTAGACAGTTTCACGTCTTCGACCGATGGTATTCAAAGTTTTTTCTTTTCATTTCTAACTTTGGTAGACACCATTATATGCATATCGCCACTACCTGTCTTGAGGAGAAAACTATCCAGAGAATGGACTGATCGTTGTTTAAACCTGAACCTTATTCTCATATGACGCATCTCAGACCAGCTGACAAACATCATTTTGAAGAAATGTGGAAATATTATCCACAACCTTGTCTAGAAGATCATTCAGATGTTATAAAATGTTGTAGAAGAACTCCAGTACGCATGTTAGTAATTAAACATGAAATACGTGTGTCACGTCAAGGGACGGGTAGAGTTTTAAAGTTACTGAACTAAGGTCTTGTTGCAGACGTTCTAGAGCTGGAACGTGTGTCACGTCAAGGGACGGTTAGAGTTTTATACTTAATGATCTATGGTCTTGTTGCAGACGTTCTAGAGCTAGAACGTGTGTCACGTGAAGGGATGCTTTTTACTCTAATTTACTGAGTTTCGGTCTTTTATCTATACATTTCTATAGGAAGATCACAAGTTACACCTCTCTTACTAGTTTGTGAATAACAGTTTCGAGACTTGTGAAATACGTGCGAACAATAAGGTGATATCGGAGTTATTTTGTCCAGTGTAAATTTCTCGAAAAAAAAAGAAATATACTGTAGGTCATACAAGTAAAGGACCTGGATATTTCAGCTGAAATGTATTATTATTTTAGCAGAGTTGGTTATAGCTTGCACAGACACCAAGAACTTTACCACAGAAACAAGTTACTGGAACCCTCGCAGACTACAAACAAAAGAAAATACAAAGAAAACTGTGCAAAACTGAGATATCCATAAATAATTGTTAAGACTAATTACAGCTGGCTTACTAAAGATCTCTCTGTCTGTTTCCATTGTTTTGAAAAGTCGGGCTTTAGGTTCTTCTTTCGTTTGGATCTGAGAGGGTCAGGTTCTTTCGAAGACCAACAACAGTTGTTGTAACGCTCGAGGTGCACCATCTCGTCTGCTTAACAAATCATATGCGAGAGTTGGTTCTCTATTTACAGCCTTTAGTTACAACAACTCCTTTTATTATAAACTAATTAAATAATGCTTTCTATTAAATTCTAACATCAGGTGAACTTTTGTTTTTGAATTTCGCGCAAAGCTACACAAGGGTTATCTGCGCAAGCCGTCCCTAATTTAGCAGTGTAAGATTAGTGGAAAGGCAACTACTCATCACCACCCACAGTCAATTCTTTGACTATTCTTTTATCGACGAATAGTGGGATAAGCCGTCACATTATAACACCTCCCATAGTTGATAGGTCGAGCATGTTTGGTGCGACAGGGATTCAAACCCGCGACCCTCGGATTTAGTATCTAATCACTGGGGAGGGCATATGTTCAGCATGTGGTACAGCGAAACAGCGACGTCAGTAATTCGTCCTTGTTGAGATTTTTCATAAAAATAATTTGAGTTTATTGTCTGCATATTTGTGTAGGAAATCTGAGCTTGTGGTTCTTTTTACTTCATCAGGATTTAGATCCTGGGAAGATCATCTGTAATCGTGACGTTTTTCTCCCGCATCATTGGTGTAATTGTGCTGTCAAATGTTGAACGTGACACATAAAATTGTATTTCTTTCACGAATGTTTATCACGTTAATTCAATTCCCCCTATTAGCACCATGTTTGAACGTTCATCAGTTACACTGGGATGAATTTGTTAGTTATAGTTCACGTATTCCAGTGTCGTTCATATTGTGGCTCATTTTATGTCTATTAACATAATTATTCTTTTTAATTATGTGTTATGCAGGTCTAGCGATAAGTGACTTCTTGCTAAACGTGCAGTACGTATTTATGGGTGAAAGGTACACTACGTGGCCAAAAGTATGTGGACACCCCTTCTAATTGGTGGATTCAGCCATTTCAGTCACGCCCATTGCTAACGGGTGCATAAACGCAAGCATACAACCATGCAATCTCCATAGACAAACATTGACAGTAGAATGGGTCATATTGACTAGCTCGGTGACTTTCAACGTGGCACTGCAATAGGATGTCACCTTTCCAACAAGTTAGTTTGTCAAATTTCTGCCATGCTAGAGCTGTCCCGGTAAACTGTAAGTGTTGTTATTGTGAAGTGAAAACGTCTAGAAACAACAACAGCTCACCCACGAAGCGGTAGACCACACAAGCTCACAGAACGGGACCGCCGAGTGCTAAAATGCGTAGCGCGTAAAAATCGTGTGCCCACGGTTGCATCACTTGCTATCGAGTTCTAAATTACTTCTGAAAGCAATGTCAGCACAAGAACTGTTCATCAGGAGCTTCATAAAATGGGTTTCATTGGCCGAGCAGCCGCACACAAGCCTAAGATCGCCATGCGCAATGCCAAACGTCGGCTGCAGTGGTGTAAAGCACACTGCTATTGGATTCTGGAACAGTGGAAACGCATTTTCTGGAGTGATGAATCATGCTTCACTATCTATCAGTTTAATGGACGAATTTGGGTTTGGCGGATGCCAGGAGAACGCTACCTGCCTGAATGCCAAGTTTTGTGGAGGAGGAATAATGGTTTGGGTTAGGCTCTCTAGTTCCAGTGAAGGAGAAATATTAATTCTACAGCGTAAAATGACATTCTAAATAATTGTTTGCTTCCATCTCTGTGGCAATAGTTTGGAGAAGGCCCTTTTTCGTTTCAGTATAACAATGCACAAAGCAAGATCCATAAAGACATGGTTTATCGAGGTTTGTGTGGAATAACTTGACTTGCCTGCACAAAGCCCTGATATCAACCCCATCGAACACCTTCGGGATGAGTTAGAACGTCGACTGCGAGCCAGGTCTTCTCGCTCGACATCAGCACCCGATCTCATTAAAGCTCTTGTGGCTGAATAGGAGCGAATCACCGCAGACTTTTCCCACAATCCAGTGAAAAACCTTCCCAAAAGAGTGGGGGCAGCAGAGGGGGGACCATCTCCGTATTAATGCCCATTGTTTTGGAATGAGATGTTCAACAAGCATATATGGGTGTGATGTTCGGGTGTCCACGTAATTTTGGCCATGCAGTGTACATAGGCTCATTTCCATCATATGAGAGGTTTTTGTGGTTTGGAGTCTGGAGAGAGAGGTTGAAGTAGGTGTTGTGGATGGACTATTTCGTGGTGTACTTTCGCTACTTGAACAAATCATTCTGGTTCTTGGAACTTTATATGATTCTTTTGTTTTGGATTTCATGTAAAGCTACACGAGTTATATCTGCGCTAGCTATCCCTATATTAGCAGTGCAAGACTAGAAGAAAGACAGTTATTTATCAACTCCAACGCTTGGGTTACTCTTTTACCAACGAATAATGGGGTTGACTGTAGCATTATAACTTCACCTCGGCTGAAAAGACGAGCATTACTTGGTATGAATGGGATTCGAACCCGCAGATTGATAGTCGAGTGCCCTAATCACTCGGCCATGCTAAGCCTAGAAACTCTGAACTACGTTAGTACTTTTGAATTCTCATTGTTGTATGTAGGTTTTCAAAGAAAACGAAATAAACGGTTTTTACCGACGTTTTAGGCCTAACGAAGTAATTGCGCCCACTAGAATTGTACAAAGATTTGAAACGTAATGATAACCCATTATCAATTTTTTTACGTTTCATGAAACTCTTGTCAGGTAAAAATAAGCATTCATTTTCTTGTTTTACAAAGAAGAACTTTATATTCAAATAATACATTTAAATATGAATTTTGCGTCTAAATTAAACGAATTTTTGTAAGAGCATTTGTAATGTTACGAAATGTGCTGATAAGCTCAGTAGAACTAGAACGTGTATATAGTAATGTGTATTTAAATAACGTATTTTTATTTTTACTGGTAGCAGGATTGTATTTCTTAAGTGGTAGGTAAATCTGGCATCTAAGGATGGACACCTTTAAGCCTTGGCCTGGATTTCAACATCTACAAATTTTGTAATCTTTTCTTCAATGTTTGGCACTTGTTCTCTAGCCCGATCCAGACATATTTGTTGAAGCTGGTTAAGATAGATTACCTAACTTTTTTCCCTTCATGCTGTCACTACACCTTACATTAAAGTGAAGTCTCTTCATAATGCATGCTCACGTGTTTATTTTTGAGCCAAAAGCGTTTTTCTCTCACTTTCACAATTCTTACAAAACAGTTCTTCCAAAAAACCAGGCATGAGTTAGAAATTAACGTGCACGAACTATGGATTTGTGGATTCATGGTTCACCGCCATATACCTCCAAAACGCAATGCACGCTTTCGGGTTGTGGGTACGATATAAGAATACTTATAACCAACTAGTCTTCGGGCACGATATAACGGTGTTTCGAATTTTCGCCCAGAGCCACACGAGGGCTACCTTCTCTCTAGTCCATGAAATTAGTATTATAGGTGGCAGTTCTCATGTGGCTCTGCCAGAAATAGACATTCTTCGTCTTTGAGCATCAGAAGGAATGAGGACGTGTGTGGTTAACTAACTTTCTCTCCATGTTTTATGTCGGAATTTAAATATCACTTAAGAAAAATTGAATTTGGTGCACTGGTTTTAAAAAAATCTGAATATATTTTTCTTTGAAGAGGAGAAGGGGTAATGCAGTGCGACCCAGTGGTTACCGTACCGTACACTGGATATTAGGATCCGGGATTCGTGTCCCGTTAGTGCCAAAGAAAAACGTCCGCATTGTGAGTCTCGTGTGGGTTATAAGAGTGACAGTCAAGTCTCACTATTATGTGTGATAAGAGTAGCCCAGCTTTAGTCGTTTGTGATGTTGACAAGCTGCCATCCCTTTAGCTCATCAAGTCAAGATCAGGGACAGCTGGCGCAGACATCCCATTAAGTAGTAAAACTACTTTCACCTGATTCAGGGGCCCGGCATAGCCAGGTGGTTAAGGCACTCAATTCGTAATCCTAGGGTTCCAGGTTCGAACTCCCGTCACACCAAACATGCTCGCTCTTTTAGCCGTGAGGGCGTTATAATGTGACGGTCAATCCCACTATTCGGTGATAAAAGAGTAGTCCAAGAGATGGCGGTAGGTAGTGATGACTAGCTACTTTCCCTCTAGTTTTACACTGCTAAATTAGGAATGGCTAGCGCAGATAGCCCTCGTGCAGCTTTGCGCGGAATTCAAAACAGTCAAACAAGCAGTTTATTTGTGTACGTTTTCATGTGATATTACACTAATAATAACGGCTTACCTTCGCACGTGTAAGCACAAACATAATGTTATAAACTCATCGGTACAAATCCCAAACTGAATAAACACTCATAGGGTTTTATTAGGCTCTAATCTTGTCTTGAACTTATATTAATCATAAACCAAAGCCGTGTTCATTCCATTTAGGCATAACGTATAAGTAATGTACTACTTTTAATAATAAACAACAACCTTAAGTGAGGAACAAAATCTAATAATATCTAGATTCCATCTGTAAAAAAAAAAATATTACTTTGTTCATCCTTTTTTCAGTAATATATAACGTTCGGTTTCCAAATTTCCAAGTTTTGTTTATCGCTCCCCAGTGGCTCAGCGGTATGTCTGCGGACTTACACGCAAAAATCCGGGTTTCGATACCCGTGGTGGGCAGAGCACAGATAACCCTTTGTGCAGATTTGTGCTTAATTCAAAAACAACAACAACAACAGCTCATATGCCGCTAGGGCACAGCAATTTGTCTCGTGACTTACAGTGCAAGGAACCAGGTTCCGATACCCGTGGTGAGCAGGGCATTGATAGCCTGTTGTGTAGCTTTGTGCTTAACTTCAAACAAGGTGACTTAATATGTAACTGAATTTTTGGTTATTGTTGTTGTATTGTGATGCTCTGTCGGGAACATCACGTGTTTTGTATGATGCAGTTGATGGTAAGTGAACATTACATCCCACAATTCGATCAAGTGAGAATAGCCAATGATGTGGCGGCAGACATTATTGACCAGCTGAATTCACTCTATTCTATTAGCTGAAACTTAGGGACAGATGGTTCTTACGTATCTTTTCATAAAACTCTTTAACAAACAACATCTGTAAACCCTATATTTCTCCAGAATTTGTCCTGAAGTTGTATGTAATGTTACTAAGTTGTTTTGTTTTTAGTATTTTACTCACATTTGCCTGGAATGTTATAGGCTTAATTACAATATTTTTCTTCTCCATATTAATTAAATCTGGACTTACATTGTTTCATATTGGTTTTCTTACACATTTTTTATCACCCTCATGGAACGTCTTGAAAACGATATAGCATTCCTTTATTGTAGGTTTAAGTAAAACAGTATTTTGGACATCTGAAAAATATTCTATGGATGGAAAAGTTCCTAGTGTATTTTGTTTTGTTTTGATGGCGTTTCAGTTTGGTTTGAATTTCACGCAAAACTACACAAGGGCTATCTGCGTTAGAAGTCCCTAATTTAGCAATGATAGACCAGAGGGGAAGCAACTATTCAACACCACTCACTGCCAACTTTTGCACAACTCTTTTATCAACGAATAGTGGGATTAACTGTAACATTATAACGCTTCCACAGCTGAAAGGGCGAGTATTTTTGTTGAGGGTTATTCAAACCAAGGAGTCGAGCGCTTTAACTACGACGTTATAGTTTCTAAAACTTGCTTCACTATGGCATATTTATTTCTTCTTCCCTGTCTTTAACATAGTATTTCAAATCTACATTTCTGTGTTGTTATCAAATGAACATAAAGGAAATACGGACACTTCATTCATAAAATAGTGAACTTATTTCAAATAAATCACTTAGTGAACCTCTTGGAACGTTTAGTAAATGAAAACCACTTCTCAGACTGAAAGTGAGAGGAATTAGGTGCTGAGGAGTTATCGAAATTTGTTGTGACTTTCCTGTTACATTACTTCCATGGCGGTCTACATTCATTGAATGTGACAGGTCACCATCTGTATTAAGTCTTTGTAAATCTTATAAAATATTTATTTCTGAATTCTTTGTCTAATCTTGGCAAATACACATAGCTAGGAAGAACTTTTCTCCTGATATTACTAAGCTGTGATAAACCCTTATCTCTCTGGTTTGTACAAAAACAACTTTACTTTCAAGCTGGTGTTATTATGACGTACCCGCTTCTGTCTGTATGATGCTAACGCTCTTCCGTTATTTTACTGAAATGATCTCCATTTGTCTGGGTACCACGCTGATTCTCTCTTTTATCTTGTTCTTCAAAATTATCTAAAACGCAGCAGATAAAAGTGATTGACGTATTTACGTTGTAAAAACTGCATCCATCGGATTTAGAATACCCTTATCTTTATTTGGTTGGTATCCTTTTCTGAATGTCATCTTGACATCGAGGATTGGTCAAGTTCACGTATCTCTAACATACCCATAAAACTGTCGATCCTCCAGCGTCCAAACTGTACTCAGTCAGATTTGGAAATGAAAGGAGGAAACCATTTATAATAGTGGAAAAAACAAGAACTTCCTAATGGTCTTCAGTACTTCAAGGGTTTTACTTTTCAGTTGTTTTTCTTTTTTATCTGTAACACAAAATAATAGGTATCGCTGCGAGAATTATTGTAGAATTTCTTCAGTGATCTGTGGCCCACCGCTAGTACAGTGGTATGTCTCTGGATTTACAACGCTAAAATCAGGGGTTCGATTCCCCTCGATGGGCTGAGCAGATAGCCCGATGTGGCTTTACTATAAGAAAAAAACGCACAGTGATCTGTGACGACTTATCATAGTTTGATTTTTTGCCAAAAAACAAACAACAAAACAAATAACGAATAGTGCATGGTCCCCGAGATTTTGTTAATTTGATGGATAGGTCCTAGGCAGTAGACTGTATCGGTCTGTCAACCCAGGGAGTTGGCTCTGTGAACGCGCACAGCGTTCGTGCTCATAGTTTGTCATGTGTCGGCGCTGCTCCCAAAAAGAAAACTACACGACTCTTCTGTCTATCATGGGTGCGGGTGTGTAGGATGAACCTCTATATACACACACACGTATTGTTGTAGAAGTAACTTCCTTTTCAACTTGGGTTACTGCCAAAGATTCATAGGATTGGGAATTTCAAACGAACAGCGTTTTTTGTTTTGTTCATATTTGCTTTCCGCTGGGTTATTGGTGATTATTATTTATCGTTCGTAATTTCCCCAGTGTTTTCGGTGATGTTTTTCTTCTTGGATAATTATTTCCTGGTTATTGTTAAATAATTTATTCATGTTTAATTTATACTAGGTTTTTTTAACTTTTTCTATCATGTTTAATTTCTCCTAAGTTGTCGGTGACTATTTTTCTTCATATTTAATTTCCTCTAGGTTGTCCGTAATTATTTTTATTCAGGTTTAATTTACCCTAGGTTGTCAGTGATTATATTTGTGTATGTTTAATTTCTATTTCAGGTTGTAAGTAATTAGATTTATTCATGTTTAATTCTTTCGTAGGTTTTTCATGACTGTTTTTATTCATGTTTAATTCCTTCGTGACTTTTCGTGCCTGTTTTATTCATGTTTAATTCCTTCGTGACTTTTCGTGCCTGTTTTATTCATGTTTAATTGCTTCATGGGTTTTTTGTGACTGTTTTTATTCATGTTTAATTGCTTCGTAGGTTTTTCATGACTGTTTTTATTCATGTTTAATTCCTTCGTGACTTTTCGTGCCTGTTTTATTCATGTTTAATTCCTTCGTGACTTTTCGTGCCTGTTTTATTCATGTTTAATTCCTTCGTGACTTTTCGTGCCTGTTTTATTCATGTTTAATTGCTTCATGGGTTTTTTGTGACTGTTTTTATTCATGTTTAATTGCTTCGTAGGTTTTTCATGAATGTTTTTATTCATGTTTAATTCCTTCGTGACTTTTCGTGCCTGTTTTATTCATGTTTAATTGCTTCCTGGGTTTTTTGTGACTGTTTTTATTCATATACGTCATATTGCTCTTCTTTATATTTATGTATAATTTCCTATAAGCTATCGGCGACTAGTTTTTGTTGGCCTTTAGTGGCTCAATGATAAGTTATAGGTGTTCGATACCGACTGTGGTCACAGCGCAGATAGCCCATTTTGCAGATTTGCGCTTAATCAGCAAAACAAACTAATAAATTTGTTTTTGGTTTTCATGATTAATTTACTCTGGATTGTTAATTACAATTTTCTCCTATTGTAATCTCATATAAAACGATCAATATGCGAACTTTCTGTTTTTCTTTCCAGGGTCTAAAATAGTTAATTTTAAATCCAAATATGTATTTACACATACGTTACTGCGCGTAAGGCGTGCGACTCGTAATCCGAGGGTCGCGCTAAACATGCTCGCCCTCCCAGCCGTGGGGGCGAATAATGTGACGGTCAATCCAACTTTTCGTTGGTAAAAGAGTAGCCCAAGAGTTGGCGGTGGGTGGTGATGACTAGCTGCCTTCCCTCTAGTCTTACACTGCAAAATTAGGGACGGCTAGCACAGATAGCCCTCGAGTAGCTTTGTGCGAAATTCCAAAACAAACAAACAGACTAATAGCATGTAGGTTGTAGAAAGACAAGAGTGTTTATGTATGGTGCATTTAATGAGTTAATATTTCATTTGAAATGTGAGAAAGATGCATCCTGTTGTAACAAAGGGACTCATTCAGTAAATGAATTAAATTATTCATAATTATACAGTATTATTTTGTATTTGCAGTTACTGTTATATGATCAGTAAGGCGCTCGACTCGTAATCTGAGGGTCGCACCGAACATACTCGCCCCTCCAGCTATGGGGGCATTACAATGTAACGGCTAATCCAACTATCCGTTGGCAAAGAGTAGCCCAAGAGTTGGCTGTTGATGGGGTTGGCTAGCTACTTTCCTTCTAGTCTATCACTGCTAAATTGGGGACGGCTAACCCAGATAGTCCTTGCGTAGCTCTGCGCGAAATTCAAAACCAAACCAAAACTCAATTACTTAATGTTACCTGGTAGGTCTGTGGTAATATTGAGGATTAAACAAACTATTATGAAACATCTTTTACCAGGGTTTGGTTTGTTTTGAATTTCGCGAAAAGCTACCCTAGGGCTGTCTGCACTAGTCGCCCCTAATTTAGCAGTGTAAGACTAGAGGGAATGGCAGCTAGTCATAACCACCCACCACCAACTCTTGGGCTACTCTTTTACCAACGAATAGTGGAATTGACCGTCACATTATAACGCCCCTATGACTAAATGGTCGAGCATGTTTAATATGACTGGGATTCGAACCCGCGACCCTCTCATTACGAGTCAAGCGCCTTAACTACCTGGCCATGTCGGGCCAACATTTACGAGAGAGTAAATAAATATTGAGCACGACCCTTTTTAAAATTATTTTGTGTGAACTGGAGATGATTAAAACTCACATAGAGTTTTCATTCCAGGGGATCAGCTTTTCCTTAGGTTAAGGTTTTTTTTTACAGCTGTGCAATTGAATTTTAACGTCATTATTTTAATACCCGACGCCTTATTGCACATCACATATACAGGCGTAGTAACAAATGATTGAAATAATGAAATATATTCCAGTAAATACGTTTTTGTATCAACTCTGAAACGGTATTGTATGATCTTAAGAATGTTTTTTTAAAATATTTATTCACAAATATAGGTGAATTTTCATCTGTACAAATATTCATACAGTCGTACAATTTGTGACAAGCTGTATTATATTGTTTTTTATAAATATATTTGACAAAATAAAATGCCCCAAGGAGTAAAGTACTAAATACCGTTTCTGGAGTGTGTTTGATAACATTTAACGTTAATTTTAGAAAATTTACAGCGATTTGTGGGTTGTGGCTCGATGTTCCATACTTTGGAGTCTCAGGTACATGCTATAAGAAATGAAGGTAAATTTTTACTATTTGGTCGGACATTGGTTAATCCAAATGTTGGCTGTAGTTACTGTTGGCTAATTCCTTCTCCTCTGATTTCCTAATTAGGATGTCTATGCACAAATTGCTTTTGAGTGTAACTTTGCATACGAATTCTACAATTCGTCACAAACAAACGCCTTACATTCTTGGACACTACCAACAGCTCAGCGGTATGTCTGGGGACTTACAACACTAAAATCAGGAGTTTGATTTCATTCGGTGGACTCATCAGATAGCTCGATATGGCTTTGCTATAAGAAAACACAACACACACTTGAACATGGCTAGAAAGGGGTCTGAGGGTGTGTATCCAATGTTCTGGATAGTAAAATTTATTCTCGTGATGTAATGAAAATCGCATGTTGCCGACGAATCCGTCAGTAAAACCACATTAACTAAATTATAATAAGGAGGAAGTGGGAGTCTAATCTCACCTTTTCTCGTTTAAAACACCCAAACCCCGAGAGGAAAGAAGAAACGACGAGATACAGACACAGGTCACGCGCACTTCACCAAACTGTTTCGTATTTACGTTACGTAGCTGCTATTGTTATATTATATTATTGTAGGAAACATATTTATTACAAGATATTTTCATAGTGAAGTAAATAAAACGTGTTCTTTTGTTTTTAGTTGGGAAAGGTCGACGTTGTTGTCTTTCGCGTTGTAAGTTTTACACTGTTAAAACATTTAACATGTAATACAATGCAAATTCTGTGTGAGCTTGTTAATTTAGTTGTGATCTTAACTGGCTCAAAAACATGAGCTGAACTGATTTGTTCTGAAACCGATATTATTGTTAGTAACATGCTCTCAACAATAAGTGTTAAATGTGGGCGTTTATTTGGCATTTTTACCATGTGTTGTGTGTTAACAGATTGCTTTGTGTACAGCTATTAAAGATACATTTCTGGGATTTTTAAAAATATACATATATATTTGCTATAAACAGATCTCGTACCAGTAAACCACGTGTGTGAGGGCGGAAGATAACAAAGAGACTAGTTGTATTCTGCATGTGCCAGAAAATGGCGAAAATATCTACTGTGTACCGTTTGTGAACTAGGGCATGTAAATATACGATTTATCTTACCTTCTACTTGTTTTAACTTATTAACTCTTAGTACTGTAACGTCACAAGCTGTCAGAAAACAAAATACGAAATTCGACTACCTTAAACCGTCGTTTATGAGTATGTAGGATGGTGGGGGGGGGACTCCTACTAGAGCGAGTGAATAAAGTTCTTTGGGCCTTAAGTACGCTATTTAGGTACCTGTGGTTTAATTGTATTTTAAGGCCATCAGCTAGTCCAAATGTAGACTGTATCCTCACTTTCGACAAAAAACAAAACAAACTACACACAGCGGGGGCGTCCTCAGCCTGGTTTCTTAAAGGTCAAAGTTGTAGATCTGAGTTTTAGATTAACTGAAATATTTGTTTTAAAAAAAACATTTTAAAGGTGAAAGAATAAGGTGTAGTTTGCAAAAAAACAACGATTCAGTGTTTTGTTTTAAAGTAAATACTTGCTTTCAAGGTTTAAGCTTCAGTAAAGCACTTAAAATAAAAGTTAACGTTCATAAGGTCTAAGCGTGACCCATTGGTTAGCGTGCCCTAACTGTGAATCCAAGTATTCTCAGTAAACGATCCGTTGACGCTAAAAATGTGTTGTGCGCCTTGGAGCCTTGAATATGCCGTAAGAGATTGTCACATATCGCTGTTCGATGAAACGAATGTATTGTAGGAGTGGGTGGCCGTAGATGACATTGACTGTTGCTTCCTTCACTCTACAGCTTATCCGTTCGAAATTGTGAACTGCTATGATTTGCGCGAATTTCTGAAACAAACAAATAAATATCCAAGAGATTATAAGCTATGGTGTGAACCAAGTCGTATCTGCTATGACTTTGTGTGCTTTTACACACGCTGAAGAGTTGTTGTTTTTTTGGAATTTCGCACAAAGCTACTCGAGGGCTATCTGTGCTAGCCGTCCCTAATTTAGCAGTGTAAGACAAGAGGGAAGGCAGCTAGTCATCACCACCCACCGCCAACTCTTGGGCTACTCTTTTACCACGAATAGTGGGAATGACCGTCACATTATACACCCCCACGGCTGGGAGGGCGAGCATGTTTAGTGCGGCGCGGGCGCGAACCCGCGACCCTCGGATTACGAGTGCACGCCTTAACGCGCTCGGCCATGCCAGGCCGACGCTGAAGAGACTCGCCAAAAGGATATCTTAATGTTTTACGTCAGGTCTTTTAACACGCAGAAGAGATTCATCAAAAGGATATATCGATGTGTTAATATCAGGTCTGAGCTGTGGCCATCGGTTTTTGACATACAAAAATACGTTAACAGGTTAGCAGGAATTAAATATATAATCTAATTCACAACCTTGATTGTATATTGAATTAACCTTTAAATTATGAAGTAGGTGTACACGCTAGAATCATCAGTTTAGTTGTGAAAATACAGATATTTGCTGAAAAACGGTTAGTTTGGAATTTCGCGCAAATCTACACGAGGGCTATTTGCGCTAGCTGTCCCTAATTCAGTAGTATAAAACTAGAAAGAAGGCCGCTACTCATCACCACTTACCGCCAACGGAATTGTGAGATTGTAAAACATTATAACGCCCCCACGGCTTAAAGAGCGAGCATGTTTGGTGCAACCGGAATTCGAACCCGTGACCCTCGAATTACGAGTCGAACGCCTTAACACACTTGGCTATCCCGGGCCTAATGGAATTATCAGGTTGGTTAAATTGTTGAGAAACAGGGACATCTTGTGTTGTGTTAATAGAAGATTTATGGTTGTTGAATCGTTGTGTAAGAGTTGTTTGTGTATGTCCTATATATTAGTGATTGCAGTTTTTAGACTGTATAAGGTGTGTGTGTTTTTTATAGCAAAGCCGCATCGGACTATCTGCTGTGTTCACCAAGGGGAATCGAACCCCTAATTTTGACGTTGTAAATCTGTAGACTTACCGCTGTACCAGCGGGGGGAACACTGTATAAGGTAAATGGTGTTTTGTGTACCATAAATGATTTCTTTGGATATTTTAAAGTTTATTTGGTTGTGCTTGTCAGAAAGTGAGTCTGTGGTTTTATGAACGTCCGGGTTTGACAAACAGCTCTATTGCGAGGATGACAACCATATTTTGGTGGTATGTAATTAATTTTTATGTGAGCAACGATATCTTTTTTTTTAGAGTTCTGCTTCTTCGGAAGGATACAATGAGTACTTCAAGAAATATCTAAGGCGGTCGTTTAGTTGTAGGAGACGAAACGTTTTTCTTTTCAGAATTCGTGAAACGTTTCTGAGTTAAAACTGATAGATAATAATTAGAGGAATTCTAGTTCAAAGTTTATTATTGCTCTGATTTAGGTTATTTTTCCACTGGGTGTTGTTAGCTTCTTGAATCTGTTTGTCTATCTTTGTATCCTCTTTGTAACATGGTTTGTTTTAGATCCTTGGTGTGTTTTTGTAGTCTGTTTTATCTGAGCATAATTTCTTTATTCTAAAAGCTTGACTGTATGTAATGCTCCGCTTAGTGACAGCGGGGTAACAACATTTATATTGAACGTATTGTGGGCTCTTTGTGGGTTGTGTTTTGTTTCAGTTCAAGCTGGTCTTTACAATTCCGTAATTTATAAAAGCAGTGACGTCAATAAACATAATTCAGATAGTAAAAAACTATCAGATAGTAAGGCACCAGCTGGGCCTTAAACTTGTATGATCTAATTGAATGCTTTTCTTAACTATATGCTTGAAATAAATGTTTTATGTGATTCGCTCTTTCTCTCCTACGTTATTTGATAAAAACAGTTGTCAGCATGGCATACAAGTTGTGATTGGTTAAAATCATTGTTACTTTTCGCCTAATTCGATCTTTATTGGAATTTAAGAAGTTTTTTTTTTCTCAATAACTGGAAGATAATTTGTCGATCATGAGAATGGAACCTCTTTACAAGCACTCTGATCCTAGTCACGTGATCAGTAATAAGTTGTGGTGTTTGTTACGTGTGGTATTTGCATGTACTAACTGAAGTGATGTAGTGTAGCTATCTGTTACGATGTTATGGACGGCTGATGATTCGTTGTATTTATAGTCTTTTAAATAGAAAGGCGAGGTTTTAATTTATTCTTAATAATTTAATTGGTTTTTCTTTCTATACGCATCCCAGTGGCCCAGCGGTAAATCTAAAGGCTTCTAACGTTACAATCCTGACTTCAATACCCGTAATGGTCTCAGCAATGTTGTGTGGCTTTGCGTTTAGCAACAAATAAAGAAAAACAAATAATTTTCTGTTCGTTTCTCTAAGTGAACCCACTTCTTAAAGTCAAACCTTTTCCATATGTTATTGTACAATGGTACTATTTTATCAAGTGGTTTGCATAACAGACGTTGATTGGACGACTTTCTCGTATTATTTTAAAATTCCTTTACGTAAGCAAGTGTTTTAATTTAATTCCAAATTTTTTATGTGGTTTTGTAGGGATATGGAAATGAAAGGGCAATGTATCACCAGAATATATTTTACGTAGTCGACTTTTTTTGTTTATTTTTATTACGTTTTTGAAGACATCTTGAAAGTTTGTTTGTTTGCAATTTTATGTTTGTTTGTTTCCAAGTGAAAACCTAATTAGGAAGGTAATTTGGTAACTGTAGCTTGAAATTTTCAAGATGAGAAATTACATATTGTTGCAAAATATTCGGCACTTTGTTGCATAAAATTAGCGACGGCTGGGCATGGCCAGGTGGTTCAGGCGCTCGAGTTGCAATCTGAGGGTTGCGGGTTTGAATCGCTATCTGGCCAAAAATACTCGCCCTTTCAGCTGTGGGGATGTTATCTTATGACGGCCAGTCCCACTATTTATTGGTAAAAGAGTTGGCGGTGGGTGGCGATGACTAGCTGTCTTCCCTCTAGCGAATTTCAAAAACAAACAAACAAACCGTGTATATTCTGTTCATTATTTAAAAACATATATTCATCTGAACATGTTATTCAAAAAGGGCGATATGTACTAGTAGAGTAATCAAAATGGCGGTATGTACTAGTAGAGTAATCAAAATGGCGATATGTACCAGTAGAGTAATCAAAATGGCGATATGTACTAGTAGAGTAATCAAAATGGCGGTATGTACTAGTAGAGTAATCAAAATGGCGATATGTACTAGTAGAGTAATCAAAAGGGCGGTATGTACTAGTAGAGTAATCAAAATGGCGGTATGTACTAGTAGAGTAATCAAAATGGCGATATGTACCAGTAGAGTAATCAAAATGGCGATATGTACCAGTAGAGTAATCAAAATGGCGGTATGACATACTTGCACATAACAGAAAAAGTTACGAATACTCTGTCTTATCTCTTTGGTTATGCACAATTATGTCTTATGTCTCACAATCCGATAAATCCACATTGTACCTCCCCACTTTTTTTTAATGCGACACCTTTTCCAGGTCGCTTTGAACACGAGACGTTATTTGTAGGTACTTCACAAAAAGTTTTATAAAATTGAAGGGTGGTAGGTTTTGTTACCTTTTCCCACAGACCGTAAATGTCACTTAAATTTGCTGTCCCACAGGTTTAAGATATTTGAGTGGCGATAGCATGTTTTTTAGCACAACTACGTTGGACTTTCTGCTGTATTCACCGAGGGGAATCGAACCTCTGATTTTAGCTTTGTAAATCCGTAAACTTACCGTTGCTTCAAGGGAAGGAAAACGTATCGGTAGCCGGTGTTGCGTTTTTCCATATTTCGGTCATTCATGAAAACCAGAATTTATAGTATTAAAATTTCAGGACATATATGATCACACAAAACACATGAATATTCAATGTCAACATTCCTGATTACATATTCATTGCTATTAAACTATGAGCTTATGTTTGATTCCTTATCTTTTCTTCTATTACGTATGTCGTGTAAACAACATGGAGGCATTGATGTTAAAGTCTAGCCTACTTTTGTATTACGTATGATTAACTTGAAGGCGTAAATAACATGACCTCCCCTCAAATATCAACAAACACATTACACAACACTCTATATTTCTCTGTATTTTGATATTTACTGTATTTTAGGGCCAAAAAACGTCCCCACTGGAGACCAGCCTTCCAAATTACTTGTTACTAGAGTAACCCGGGTAAAGTGACGAAGAGTTTGGAGAAACATTAGCTAGTGTTCATCGGTAAACGTCTGGAAACGTTTGCTGAAAATTTGCACGGACAGCCTTACTCGGATTGTTTAATAAAAGAGTTTGTTTGTTTGTTTTGGAATTTCGCACAAAGCTTCTCGAGGGCTATCTGTGCTAGCCGTCCCTAATTTAGCAGTGTGAGACTAGAGGGAGGGCAGCTAGTCACCACCACCCACCGCCAACTCTTGGGCTACTCTTTTACCAAGGAATAGTGGGATTGACCGTCACTTTATAAAGCCCCCACGGCTGAAAAGGTTAGCATGTTTGGTATGATGGGGATTCGAACCCGCGACCCTCAGATTACGAAGCGCACGCCTTAACGTGCTAGGCCATGTTAATAAAAGAGAAAGTGATAAAATATTCAAAACCTGGTGTTAAATTTTACTCTCGACAGCCTGATCATTATGTTACACACTTAAGTAATGACGTTCTCTGTTACGTATGACCACACTTCATCTCATGTTTTTTTTGTGTAAAGTGACTGGTTTCAGTTTTACGGTATCAAGAGAGTGATAAAGGTAATTAGAGGGTATGATAATGGAAACTTAATAGTGGTAAGTTTTAGTTCATGTAAGAGATTATTTTTGAGTAAAAAAAAATCTGTCGTAAAAAATGTTTTTACCAGGCATGTGAAAACTACCGTAATTTACGAAAGTTTAAATACACGGAAACCAGAAAGGAGTTTTTGAAGGGGGGGGGGTAAAGTAAGTAACTCCGTGGCACGTTATTAATAGATATACTCGCCGTATAAATGATTGAAAGACAAAAAATTCGTTCTCTTTGATTCTACAGCTTGTTTACTGTGGTCACGGAGAGAGATGGAATTTCTTGTATAAACTTTGCTTTGCTACACTTGAGTTTAAAAAGAAGCTAGGATTTATGAAACTTTATTATCAGAATGTGTGATAATGTAATATTATGAACACGCTTGAACTGACAGCGAAAAGTATGAACGTAAACCCCATTTCTTTGAACACAAGGTTTGTTTGTTTCTTTTTAAATTTCGCGTATACATGAGGGCTATCTGTGCTAGCCGTCCCTAATTTAGCAGTGTAAGACTAGAGGGAAGGCAGCTAGTCATCACCACCCACCGCCAACTATTGGGCTTCTCTTTTACCAAAGAATAGTGGGATTGACCGTCACTTTATAACGCCCCCACGGCTAAAAGGGTGAGCATGTTTGGCGCGACGGGGATGCGAACCCGCGACCCTCAGATTACAAGTCGCACGCCTTAACACTCTTGGCCATGTCGGGCCACAAATTACAAGAGAGATCTCGAGCAGTAATTGAAGCGGCTGTGTACTGATGTTTAGTCAGCAGTGTGCGTGTCAAATACCCATATTACTGAGGGGCAAACAGAAAAACAAAACCGTTTCATTTCATTAGGGATGACAATGTATAAATAATTTAAAATCACAAAAGATTAAGTACTGATATCTCACCTAGTTGCTGGGGAGGGGCAGAATTCTCCAGAAGGTGTCTGACCCCCCTTGACATCCCAGTAACTACGCCCCTGAAGTAAGAAAGCGGGTTATCATTTTAAAATCAGTAACGTACCTAGCTGTAACAATGTGAAAAAACGCAATCGTTGTCATGGTTAGTAAGTAGCCTATAAGTCTTAATCATTATATATTATTGGTATTTTAATGGACAGGTTCTTGTTACTAAATGGTTTACATTATACGTTTTGCCTGTTGTTTTCTTATTATATTCTGGGAATTCCAAAGAAAAATTATGTTTGCGGTGGTGACATCTGTGGTTCGATCCCGGATCTTGATAAAAAGTATGGTGCATTACCCATTCGCCCGGGGTGACTAATTCATAACTACACTTAAATTATTGTGTCGTAGCTATAGTAGTGTCTTGCTACCCCAAGATTCAGGACGACTAGAGCGCTATCAGAATTGGTGTTTGAAATTTTGAATATTGGAATTTGAGAGAAAATATTCACAAACACGGAATGTGTTTTAATGGGAGCAGTAAATAAATCTGACCCAAAACTTAGTGGTGATGATTCATAACCGATCCCGACAGCCTGATTGATTGTAAGTACTCGTGCCATTTATGTTTCTTCGTAAGTAAATGTTATTTGGTTTTACACTGCTGTTTAGTTCATATCCGGAGTGGTTTGTAATGTTCTTGAAGACGTACAGAAACCTCCATGGATATACCTTTATGCCAATGGGATGTTTAGGACTCATGACTGACCACAAGTTAAGAGGAGATTTCTTGAACCAGTATATTTGCGGTAAATGTATTTATAACTCTAGTTCCGAGTGTGGCCTAGTGGTTAAGGTACTTGAAGTGTGAACTAAAGGGTTCAACGTTCATTTCCTGTTTTCCGAAAAAAATAAAAAAAACTCACCCCAGTCTTGGACTGTGGAAGTTCTATAGGAGTGACTGTCAAGCCCCACTGTCTGGTTAGACGTTAGTAACCCAATAGATAGCAGTGTCGTTAACAGATTACCTTTATCTATGGGTTTTACCTTAGTGGCTTCATCAGGGCTAATAGTACAACAATAAAAGTGCCATCGTAATTTGGGATCATAAGCCATAAACCTGTGTTGAGTTGTTACATGATCTAAGACGTGTTCACAAATTAAATTTGATTTATTACACACTGCACATTATGTTATTTACAGTTCTCAGTATTCTAAGGATATCGAGATAAAATTTTTGAAAATTATTTTGAAACATCGAAATTAAATTTTATTCAACCATCTTAAGAATAACTACGACAGTTTGTTTGTTTGTTTTTTAATTTCGCACAAAGCTACTGGAGGGCTATCTGTGCTGGCCGTCCCTAATTTAGTAGTGTAAGACTAGAGGGAAGACAGCTAGTCATCACCACCCACCGCCAACTCTTGGGCTACCCTTTTACCAACGAATAGTGGGATTTACCGTCACATTATAACGCTTCCACTGCTGGGAGGGCGAGCATGTTTAGCGCGACCCTCGGATTACGAATCGCACGCCTTACGCGCTTGGCTATGCCAGGCCCACTAGCCGTCCCTAATTTAGTAGTGAAAGACTAGAGGGAAGGCAGCTAGTTATCACCACCCACCGCCAACTCTTGGGCTACTCTTTTACCAACGAGTAGTGGGATTTACCGTGGAATTATAACGCCCCCACGGCTGAAAGGGCGAGCATGTTTCGCGCGACCGGGATGCGAACCCGCGACCCTCAGATTACAAGTCGCACGCCTTAACACGCTTGGCCATGCCAACTACGACAGACCTACGAACCTTAAAGTCTGAAACCTGGGTACAAAGGGCACTAGCCATTAAGCAGTTGTGTGCTTGCTAACTAACAAACGTTTTAATTAGACAGAAATTATAATAGTTATAAAACATGGCATTCCGAGTGACACAGCGGCATGTCTGCGGACTTATTCCGCTAGAAATGGATTTCGATACCGCTAGTGAGCAGAACACAGACAGCTGTTTAGCTTTGTGCTTAATAACAAACAACAGTGAAAACGGCTGCTTATTTACATCCCTTGGTTAATCTCTATCGATGGGTCCATGGCAAATCTATGGACTTGTAGTGCTATATCTGAAGTTAAATTCTCCATCGGTGGACAGCGCCAACGAATTTCATTGGGTAACTGTGCAAAACAAAAATAAAAAAAAAATCCAGCCTCAACGACCCTTGCTTAATGTAAGCTGGCGACATCTATCGGAAGACATCGGTTCTTTAAAAAAAGAGGGAGTGACTTTTATCTGTTGCGCACGGACTGCTATTTTAAGTAGGTGAGAATAAGTTAAGGCTGACTCAGCCGCTGTGTTTAGCCATCTCTCTGCTACATAAACGGAAGGGCCCTATAGACCTACAGATAAGGCCCAGCCTGCTTTTGCTCATGTAGTTAGTTCGAGGTAGGCCTGACGCCTGCCGGTATGAAGTGCTATCGCGGACCACACTGTCCTGCAGCCCGATTACGATAGCCACAGGCTACCGGTTTCCTTGACAGAGCTGTGTTCAAGCCAGTGCTAGCCTGGGTTTGACCATATCGGACGTTTGGTCAATTAGTGGCCCTCCACGAATCGTTATTTGACGCCAGCCTTTCGAAGACCCATCCATTCACTTAATAAAGGCAAACGAACGACTTTTCGATAACTTCTGACGTATTCCTCTCGTGAAGCCGCGTTTTCCTTTTGGAAAGAAAACGGAATAAACTGTTTGAACTTGTTGATCACATCGATACTTTCCACAAAACGAACGACATTTTTTTAAAAGAAGTTTTTTTTCTTCTGTCCATCCGGGAAGTTTCTGTCTTCATCACAGAGAACTTTCACGACAAGCTTAAATAAAGCGCCTTGGCTGGAAACCTCGCTATTCTTAAAAAGATTCAAACAGATCTGATAGAACGAAGTACCTGAAAAAAGAATACGTTAATAGAACATAATTGTAATCTCAGTCAAGTAAAACGCATTAAAGAACACAGAACCGAAGCATTGCCGCCTAGTTATAATCTCACCCCCCTTTTTTTTTTCTTTTTCAAATATTATAAAAGTGTGCTTGAGGTCCACTGTAGAGGACAGTCCAGTTTGTTTCATCATTCCACGTGGTTGGTTATTTTCTTTCACAAGACTGCTGGATAAATGACGATCTGATCAGACTCCACGTGTAGTCTGTCATCTGTTATTGTGCGACAGGAAGTGTGGCAGGATAACATTCTGTATACCCAGGGCAAGAAAGACAACGTTACCTGAACTAATTACAGGTATCCTTGTTGTACGTCGTATTTTACATTTTCTCCCGTTCTAATGAAACGATGCCACAGCTATTCTGCCTGTATTGAAGGTGGCGTTATACATCCCAGCGATGTTGGACTGTCAGGCTGCCACCGTCGACAGGAAAGGAGGAGACACCGTTAACTGCAAGCATTGTCAGGCGCAGGGTAAGGAAGTTGTGGTTATTTTGTGACAGTATTTCTCTCACGAAATGTGTTTATTTTCTCTTTCTTTCTGTGATGTTATTTTGCAGGTCCGATATGTATTTGTTTGTTGTTGTAAGTCCTTAATGACACGTTGATGTGTATGCCTGTGGACGTATAACTCTAGAAATAGGGTTTCGATACCTGTTGTTGACAGAGCACGTGTAGTCCTTTGTATAGCTTTGTGCGTAATAACGAACGATAACAACTACTGTGTTGTTTCTTAATCGAATTGCACTCTACTGTCTAATTGGGGGAAGTGTAAAGTGACCAGTTTGTATTTACAAGTCTTAATGAATTGTAGTTGATTTAAAACATGTAAGACTCGACGTTTTGGTGAAAGTTTTCAAGGTATAAGTCCCGAAACTACACTTAGTGCAGTTTCTTACTTGTTATCCCTCGTCTGTAATGTGCAAAATTCTGTCCAACAACAGACTTTCTGTGAGATTTTCTTTTTTCCGCCCTTGTCTTGGGTTCATCGAAAATATTTAGTACTTAATGATAAAAGTTGTATCGTAATGTTTGTCATATTTAGTTTATTATAGGAGATTAGTTATACACATATACAGATTATCTAGAAAACACGGAGAGAACCGCGTTTAAAATGTATGAAACATACACTGTTTTAACTGTACCACTAAACACACGGACAGAACTACACTTGAAGTATGTACAATATATGCAATTTACATACCTCTATTCGATGTGTTAATAGTTTGAATTTTTATAAAGCTAGCGAGAAATACTGTTCAAACTTGATCTAGACGTAATGTACTACCTACCTACGTTCTTCAACCTACGTCCGTGATTAGAACGTGACTATTCAACGAAAATAATTACATATGGACAAATATTTGATCTGTCAGTGTATCGTGTTAGATAATATAAAGTGAGTTACAATACTCGGTCGCACTCTGACAAGCTAATGAACAATATATACACGTGTCTTCAATACATAACTTTGTGAACCTTCATTGTTTTTTCCTGTTGCTACTGTAGTTTGGTTATCTGATCCTGATATAATACTCAAGATTTATTGTTTGTTTTAGAGCAAAGTCATATTAAGCCATCAACTGTGTCCATCTCAGAGTATCAAGCCCCATATTTTAGCGTTGTAGATCTAAAAACATACAACTGACCCACCGATGGACTCCTGCTTTAGATGTAGACTTTCAACAGAAATAGCTATGGCTTGACGCATTCAAACAATGGGTTCAAAAATCCCTGAGACAATATTTTGGTTTTTCTATTATTATTATTTTTTATGGTTCTTTCACTGTTATTTAATAACCAACTAATATTTTTAACAATGGTATTGCCTTTTCGTTATGGCGCGCGACTCGCAATGTGAGAGTCAGGGGTTAGAATCCACTTTACTGAACATGTTCGCCTAAAAATAAATTATTAGTGACTTGTCTTGTTTATTTTCTTTCTTTTGTCCATTTTAGTTTTGTTTTTGTTTTTTTTCGATTAAAGTTAAATGAAACGTGAAGAAATCACTTTAAGTTGTCTTGTCACCTTCTCGAAATCTTCAAATACGATGTCTCGTAGAATATACCAGGTTTTCAACGGGTAATCCAGAATACGACGTGTTTCGGTTACATCGAAATTGTAGCACAGCGGTATGTCGGGATTTATACCACTAGAAACTGGGTTTCGATTTCCATGGTGGGTGGAGAACAGCTGACCCTTTGTGTACCTTTGTGCTTTAATAACAAACAACAATGACCATTTCCCTTACGGCGCACCTACGGCTAATATTTGAAGTAACGGACGCTGTTGTGTGTGTTTTATAGCAATCTCAAATCTGGCTGTTTGCTATGTCCACCGAAAGGAATTAAACCAATAATTTAGCGTTGTGAATCCGTAGACTTATCGTTGTCACACGAAACCCACAAGGCCACGCCCAGTCCAAGTGTGTAAGAAATTCGAACTTAGTTACGAAGAACATGATAAAAATACCAGAACTTTGAAAATTTTCGAAACGAATAGAATAGTGCTAGATAAATACGTCGTGTAGACTTATTTTTACCAGTTGATTCACACCAAATCTTGTAAGTACTAAAATTATAATGTTCGTGTAAATTAACCTCATTCATATTTGGAAATTTAAGCGCATTAGCTAATGTGTGTGTTAAGAAGAACTCTAATAGACAGTATTCAGAAGAAATATGATAAATATATACGTATATATTTTAATCAACTTGTAAGTACATAGTATCGCACGTTCCAACTTACTTCAAATTCTTTGGAGCTTTAAGCTCAATTTTACAAATAAACAGATTTCGTAGCTAAGCCAGTAACTGACAGGTGAATTGTGTTTGTCATAAGACATTATGTTAGGCCTATTTTATTTTTAACAGGCCCAGCGCAACGTGTTATGATAAATGTAGTTAATTATATCATTGTTCATCAGCTGTTAAAAGCTCACAACATAACAGTTGGCAGGTTAATGTTAAAATTATAACCGTATACATTTGATCTTACCTTTCACCGAGTCTTTAATTATACAGTGGTAACATTGTTTATTTAGAGTCGCGTTCTGAGAAACATTCCACTCTGCAACAAAAATGTTATCGCTGGTTAGTCGTAACTTACTAGCATGGTTCTTTTATACCCGATAACAAAACAAAGAAAATGTCAGCGGACTGTTATTCACAAGTTTATAGCCTAACCTCGGCGAGACGTAGCGGATTCAACTAGCCGTTACAAAGATTTAAAATATTTATTTTCTGACATGACAGCCATCTTCTCTCGAGAAACATGTTCTGACTCAGAATTAGTACATGTACCACGCTTGCGCCATGAAACTTTGTTTTTTATTCTCTTAATTAACAGCTAAAGTGTTTCATCATCTTCTGGGAATCTTCTGTCATGGTTACATAAACTCATCCCATCAAGTGATTCCCAGAACATTATTTGTTTTCATTAACTTTCATATTAGATTTCGGGTTGCTGTCATAAAAACAATCATGGCCGGCATGGCCAGGTGGATCAAGGCGTTACACTCGTAATCTGAGGTTCGCGGGTTCGAACCCTCTTTGTCGCACCAAACATACTCGCCCTTTCAGCCATGGGGGCGTTATAATGTAACGGTCAATTCGTTGGTAAAAGAGTAGCATAAGAGTTGGCGGTGGGTGGTAATGACTAGTTGCCTTCCCTCTAGTCTTACACTACTAAATTAGGGACGCGAAATTAAAAACAAAACAAAACACTACTACTAAACATTAATAACAGAACATTTGACAGTCCACTAATGTTTCAAGGAAACTCTGAATACTACGCGTGATGAACTTAAACACGAATAAAATTATGTAGTTGACGATAAGTATTTATTTTAAACAATTATACTAGACCCAGGTACAGCACAGTTCATTATAGTTCGATCTGTTAATCCGAAGACCAATGATTCGCGACTCCTTTCCGCAAAATTATGCCCTGCACTTTGGCGTCGCGAATGTGTTAAATGAGAGATGTTCAAATCCAATTAATCGATTAAAGAAGCTTTAAATGTCGGTAGTGAGTGGTGTTTACTAGTTGCCTTCACTCTAGTCTACCAGTTCAAACTTAAGGACGTCGAGCACAATTAGTCCTAGCAGAACTTTGAGGGAATATCGAAAACAACGTACAAGATCTGAGAGAAAAGACACAGAATGTGGATGCCATTTTGAACTCTGTGAATTATCCAACCCGACGTCTAACCTTGATCCCGTCGTTTTAACGTGCAAAGAGATAAAAACTACCAACTTCTGTTTAGCATTTGGCTGAGATCCAAAACTCGAATGGTTTTAACGCTTTGCCGTGACCTTGAAGGTGTTGCATCGGGCAGACATTTAAATACCCGTCTTCATTTCTATATTTTGTGTAGATTCCTTGGCCCTGAAAAAAAAGGAAGTCTCTAAAGATGCTACTAGCAAAGTAAATTATTGTTTAGTAGTTTTTAAGGGCATTACTAGCCAAGTAAATTATTGTTTAGTAGTTTTTAAGGGCATTACTAGCCAAGTAAATTATTGTTTAGTAGTTTTTAAGGGCATTACTAGCGAAGTAAATTATTGTTTAGTAGTTTTTAAGGCCATTACTAGCGAAGTAAATTATTGTTTAGTAGTTTTTAAGGGCATTACTAGCGAAGTAAATTATCGTTTAATAGTTTTTAAGGGCATTACTAGCGAAATAAATTATTGTTTAATAGTTTTTAAGGGCATTACTAGCGAAATAAATTATTGTTTAGTAGTTTTTAAGGGCATTACTAGCGAAGTAAATTATCGTTTAATAGTTTTTAAGGGCATTACTAGCGAAATAAATTATTGTTTAATAGTTTTTAAGGGCATTACTAGCGAAATAAATTATTGTTTAGTAGTTTTTAAGGGCATTACTAGCGAAGTAAATTATCGTTTAATAGTTTTTAAGGGCATTACTAGCGAAATAAATTATTGTTTAATAGTTTTTAAGGGCATTACTAGCGAAATAAATTATTGTTTAGTAGTTTTTAAGGCTACTACTAGCGAAATATTGTTTATCTGTTTGTTTTTTAAGGGTGCTTACTCTGAGATTTGAAAGTTTAGCTTAATTTGAACATGAACACTGGACAAGAGTGGCACGGAAACGTCTGAACAAAATGTTTTCTTTAACCTGTACTATTAACATGAAACTTTTGAACGTTTATCCTAAAACTTAACTAAATTTTACTTAGTGAAGTACAGGGTCATTATACACATGTGCATGCGCGCACGTATTTCAGTTTGCACGATCTCCTAAGAGATCATATGTACCTAACTAAACTTAGTTTTTATAGGACACATTTAAGTAATCCATTTGCGACTAGTGCTTAGCGTACCCAGAGTGCTAACCACATGATTCATGGTTTGCGCAACACTCCCATAAGAAATAAGCTCTTCTCACTTTGGGACTGTGGACGTGCTTAAGTAACGTTAAAGCTCCATATCTTATAAATAGGTAAAGTCTTAAGAATCGGTGTTGTGTTCATTAAGTGCATTTCCTCCATCGACTAGTTCAAATTTTACCTGGTATGGCCAGGTGTTTAAGGCGCTCGACTCGTAATCTGAGGGTTGCAGGTTCGAATCTCCGTTACAAAAAACATGCTAGCCCTTTCAGCGTTATAATGTGACGGTCAATACCATTATTCGTGCCCCCCAGTGGCTCAGCGGTATGTCTACGGACTTACACGCTAAAATCCGGGTTTCGATACCCGTGGTGGGCAGAGCATCGATTGCCCATTGTGTAGCTTTGTGCTTAATTAAAACAATAACAAAAAACAACCCATTATTCGTTGGTAAAAGAGTAGACCAAGAGTTTGCGGTAGGTGGTGATGACTATCTTCCTTCCCTCTAGTCTTACACTGCAAAATTAAAAACGGCTAGCGCAGATAGCCCTCGTGTAGCTTTGCGAGGAATTTAAAAAACAAACATAGTTCAAATTTAGGACTTTGTGCAAAGACTCCTTGTACATTTTTGTGCGAACATTTTTTAAACAAACTGTGAAATAAAAATGCCACAACGTTTGCCCTAAATTTTCCTCGAATTGTCCTATAATTTTGCATTTAGGCTCTTTGTTCAAGGGAATTCTCATTACATTAATTTAAATTTTCACATCGATTTCGACCTTTCTTGTTTTTATGTCGTAGGATTTCACGTGCACATTAGAAAAATATCAGTAGTTAACTTATTGAAGTGGGCTTTACTAGTAACACTCAAACACAACGTCGTAAAGAGGTAATTTCACGTTAATAAACAAGACCACTTTTCAATGAATTAAGAACAGAAATTCATAATGCATAAGGTCTGGCATGAACTGGTAGTTAGAGCGTTCAACTTGCATTATGTAGGTCATGGATTCGAATCTTCCATAATCAAATGTGGTTACCCTTTCAGCCGTAGAGGCGTTGTTATTTTTTGGTTGAAAGATTAGCCTAGGAATTGGCGGTGGGTGGTATTGCCTCCTTTCTCGTGCATTACTGCAACATTAGGGACTGCTAGCGCATATGGGCCTCGTAAAGCTGTGTGCTTTTGTCGAAACAAATCAAACCATAAATGTGTATTTTAAGAAATCTTTTTTATTATTATTTGGTCAGAACTGCTGCATACAGTGTTTTAAATTTTAATTCACGTGTGAGTAACGTTAAATTTTTACGATGAATGTTATTTATACTTTCAAGAACGTCGTTTCTTTGTTGTAAATAAGAACCTAAGGAATGTAATAAAGAAGGAAAATAAAAATATGGAGAAATCATTTTGTTATGTTTTAGTTTAGTTTTATTTTTCTCTTATAGCTTTTGTGAAATATATACTATGTTTTAATGTGTAGTACATAACAAAATTAAATACTTTTCGTTTTGTTGTTATCAGAATACACGGTAAGCATTTTTCAACAGATCTGAACTTTTTGTTGTTGTTTTAAGTGCGTTAACGTGACTGCCAATGTGAGTTTATAAGTAACTCATTAGGTTGTGTGGTATGTAAGCTGTCATGTTTATGTGTTCTACAGAGCTTCCATTTGAAACCTTGAAGAGAGTTGCACTCTCAGCTTTAAGAGGATTCCAACTTTAAAGGTCCGGCATGGCCAAGTGGTTAAGGCACTCGACACGTAATCCCAGTCACACCAAACATGCTGGCCCTTTCAGCCGTGGGGGCGTTATAATATGACGGTCAATCTCACTATTCGTTGGTAAAAGAGTAACCCAAGAGTTGGCGGTGGATGGTGATGACTAGTTGTCTTCTCTCTAGTCTTACACTACTAAATTAAGAACGGCTAGCGCAGATAGCCCTCGAGTAGCTTTGCGCGAAATTCAAAACAAACCAAACCAACTTTAAACCTTAAAGAGAGTTTCACTCTTAGCTTCAAGAGGATTCCAACTTTAAACCTTGAAGAGAGTTTCACTCTTAGCTTCAAGAGGATTCCAACTTTAAACCTTGAAGAGAGTTTCACTCTCAGCTTCAAGAGGATTCCAACTCTAAACCTTAAAGAGAGTTTCACTCTTAGCTTCAAGAGGATTTCAGCTTTAAACCTTGAAGTGAGGTTTACTCTCGACTTCAAGAGGATTCCAACTTTAAACCTTGAAGAGAGTTTCACTCTTAGCTTCAAGAGGATTTCAGCTTTAAACCTTGAAGAGAGGTTTACTCTCGACTTCAAGAGGATTCCAACTTTAAACCTTGAAGAGAGGTTTACTTTCAGCTTCAAGAGGATTCCATTTTTAAAACGTGAAGAGAGGTTTGCTCTCAGCTTTATGAAGATTTTACCTTTAAAGTTTGAAGAGATCTTGACTCTCAGTCTCAAGAGTATTCCAACTTTAAAGTTTAAAGAGAGGTTATTTCCTAAAGCTTTAAATCAACCTAATTTTCAACACTTCAAGAGAGTTCTAGTTTCAAAACTTCATAATTGTATCGCTTTCAAAGTTTATAGAAAGATTTCAGTTTCAAATCACTTCTGTTTTGGAATATTTTATGAATGAAATATGTTTATCTGGTTATATTAATATCGTTTTTCATGTAATTCTTTCTATTCAAACAACTCCCCCTAGTGGCACAGCAGTATGTACGGACTTATAACGCTAGAAACCGGGTTTCAATGCCAGATGTTTAGCGGAGCACGGAGAGCTTATTGTGTATCTGTGTGCTTAGCTTCAAACAAACCATATAAACAATGTAACAAACGATATAAAGTATATATTGTTTCTGTCCTCAAAGTTTTATGTTCCTTACAACTCACTGCTTCACTGTAACTTACATCTTTCAAACTCTTGTCACATTCTTCGTTACCACTTTAGGTAGATTGCTTCACGTTTTCTTGCATCTTAACATCGAATCTCCCATCCAGTAACGTAAAGAAGAATGTTATATCATTGAGTGAGTTAAAATTTTGATCTACGAGTTAACTGTGCAATGCTGATGTTCTATAGTGATTCTGTCTTTCTCAAGAAATTCTGTTGAATATTGTCGTCACACAATGTCCACAAAGTGACACTTTCGTGTGCACTGCTTTTGTGAGATCCCATTGGATTTTGTTTTTCTCAAGTTACTGTCTACTTACTATGGTGAGAATTTTTTTTTTTTTTAGAGGGAAGAATATTTCTGTATGATTTATGGGCAATGGATGTTTTTTGACATAATAAACGTTAGTATAAACTATCTATAACCTAAATGTAATGAAATATAAAGATTTATTATTGTCTCAGCGCCTGGTCTTATTTCATCCACACCAATGTAAGTTACAATGAACGGGTGGTGAACACGTAATTTTAACGTTTCACGACATACTTCAGTGTTGAATGCTATTATTTTGGAAGTTGTGATTTGAAAGAGGACATATGCGTGAATGGGCTGTATTAACCACAGACAAACAAACCAAGCTTTAGGTTATTCAAACCAAATATCAGAATGGAAGTAGCAAGACAGACAGACATTAAGTATTTGGCATCCAGTGCCAGCTCTTTTTGTCACACTGCCATAATTACTTCTCTATAGCGTCTTGGCTCGAGGGATGTAGGCACGGTGCCAGCACGAGCTGCCGCTAGAGGTCACATGGTAACGCTTACAAGTACTTGTAAAACTGAGCTGTAATTAGGGGCATAACCTTGGAACATGAATTATAGGCGTCTGAAAGACTTAACCCAAGTTCCTAGGTGTCTTTCGCGTAATTTTAGCTCTTTTCTATTTGTTATTTTTTTAAATGCTCTTACCGTAACACACCTAACAAAAACTACCAAACGTGCAGCCTGGTTTTGACAGCTCGCACAATAATTGAAATGTAGTGCACGAAATACTTGAATTTTTATTTTCTGGAAAAAACGAATTGTAAATTTCTAAAATTAGTAAATATTTAATGCGGGTTTTCTGGGAGCTGTCAAAATAGCCACAATTTATTGAAAGTTTTTATGTCTAGTTAATGATTCAAAAGGAAAAAAAATAAACAGGCTGACGAATGTAATGCTCTTAAAAATTACGTTTAAAACATTTATATTGCGGTGGTATCTAATTGGAGTAACCGTTAGGGTAAGAACGTTGGAACCAACGGATTTATTAAAAATATAGTTTTGTAAAGTAGCCAGTTTGGTTGCTTAAGTAAACCTACATAGTTTTTAGACGAGAACGCAAAGAAATTGACAGAAATGTTTGAACTTTCTTAAAACATGACAAACATTATAAAAATAGAATTTCTGTGTATAATAAAATATACTCAAAATATAAAAACGCATGAGTTGACTTCATGAAGGCCTGGCATGGCCGAGCGCGTTAAGGCGTGCACTCGTAATCCGAGGGTCGCGCTAAACATACTCGCCCTCCCAGCCGTGGGGGTGTATAATGTGACGGTCAATCCCACTATTCGTTAGTAAAAGAGTAGCCCAAGAGTTGGCGGTGGGGGGTGATGACTAGCTGCCTTCCCTCTAGTCTTACACTGCAAAATTAGGGACGGCTAGCACGGATAGCCCTCGAGTAGCTTTGTGCGAATTCCCAAAAAAAAAAAAAAAAAAAGACTTCAAGAAAATTTTTTTCTGTTGTTTGTTTTCAATATTTCGCTTATAAAACTTTTTCAGAGAAGCGATTTGATCGGAATTATATATACGTATATGTATATATGTGTGTATATACCCGCATATACACATTGTTGGAATGATGTTGTGTGATATCTCTATTTTACGAGTATATCTCGTAATCTCCAGTGTAGATTGCATCGTCTAAAAATGACTTATAATAATATTGTTAAAAACTATCAGGACAGAAAATTTGGCGTTAGTTATGTTTTTACATGGTACAGAACACGCGCAGATTCAATAAAAGCCTGCACGTGAATAATCTGAATCTAAAACTACACATGCGCATTTTTGATCAGCGTCTCTGCAGATTCATGTAGATCTGCGTTTTCACGTGCGTCGAATGTACTGTTTCTGAAACTTTGCAGTATTTTTGTTTATATTTGATCACGTGTTTGGTTTTTTTGTTTGTTTTGTTTTTGTGATATGTTTTCTTAACATTTGCGAAAGTGAACAAAATATTCTAATTAATCATTATAACATATTTTAAGGGATTTAAAAATCATTTTGAATTCGATTTCACGTCTGAACGAATTAAAATGCATATATGAAAATCTGTAATATAATTCTGGATATTATTTTCCTAACCAAATTCTGTGGGTAGGAAATTCCCTTGCAATCGGGTTTCACTGTATAGAATTGCTACATTGCAAAATAACATTAAAACTTGTGTCATTAATCGCAACAAACATATCGTGAAGACTAACACTGAAAATTAATTAACTAGTAACATTATGAAACAAAACTGTTACTTTTATTGTTCCTGGGCAGAAAGTTTTGTTTCCCAATTGCTTATACTTAAAGTAAATGGAAAAGATCTGTTTTTTTTTTCAAACTTTGTTTTTGTGACCTCGGAGAGTATAACGAAAACATGATGGGAGACTGACTATATTTGAGAGTGCGTATGTGTGTTTTCTTATAGCAAAGCCACAACGGGCTATCTTCTGAGCCCACCGAAAGGAATCGAACCCCTGATTTTAGCAAGGTAAATCCGTTGACTTACCGCTGTACTAGCGGGGGAATATTTGGGAACTGAGACGTGAAAGTGATTTACATTACACTCGCAAATCTCGAAACACTACTCGCTTCTAAACATTTTTGTATAACTAGTATACATACATGTAAATCTTGATTCATATGTAGTTTTATTTAGACCTCATGTAAATGAAAATGTGCAAATTTTGTCCGCTTTTACATAGAAAATAGTTAATTTCTAAATTTCATTATCCAGGTCACAGAAGCAAAGTTTGAAGGGAATAATGGCCACATTCTATACTTTTACAAAATTAAGAAATAATACATACCATCCAGGAACAAAATTTGTGTTACATTGTGTTATTGAAACAAATGCAACTTGAACGTTTGAGGAAACGTATATAAACCATAGAAGTCAAAAGCAACACGTATTGATGTTATAGAAATCATAAAGTATACATACTCTGTAGAATTTGAGTTATATGTATGTTGAAATTGTTATTGCTTACCAACATCTAGAATACTAGAATACGTTCCATTTTTGCATTAACGTAGTAATAATTCTGTCGTTATTAAAGTGCCTAATACCTGGGTAAAATACCTGTTTTTTCCCCCCCCGCAAAATTAACCAAGGGCTATCTTCACTAGCCGTCCCTAATTTAAAAGCGATTGGTAACAGGGAGGGCAGCTAGTCAACACTACTCACCGCCGACGATTGGACTACTGTAAACCTATAATGTGATTCGCTGTTATATCACAATGTTTCTATGGCTGAATGGGGGAATCACGTGTTAAAGAAAAATAAACCGTAATAAAACAAAACATTTTAAAATGATTTGATTTGTTTGGAATTTCGCACAAAGCTACTCGAGGGCTATCTGTGCTAGCCGTCCCTAAATTAGCAGTGTAAGACTAGAGGGAAGGCAGCTAGTCATCACCACCCACCGCCAACTCTTGGGCTACTCTTTTACCAATGAATATTGGGATTGACCTTCACATTATACACCCCACGGCTGGGAGGGCGAGCATGTTTAGCGCGAACCCGCGACCCTCGGATTACGAGTCGCACGCCTTACGCGCTTGGCCATGCCAGGCCCTATTTTAAAATGACTTAGCGGTAAAGTGAGGTGTAAAAAATGAAACCAGTACATTGAAAACTATTAGTGAGAAAATAGAGGTTAAGAGAAGAAATGGGGCTGATTAAGATGGGGAAAATATAGGTTAAGAGGAGAAATGGGGGATAAATAAGATGGGGGAAAATTAGAGGTTAAGAGGAGAAATGGGGTTGATTAAGATGGGGAACTAGAGGTTAAGAGGAGAAATGGAGGTTGATTAAGATGGGGGGAAAACAGGAAGGAAAATTTATTTAAAATGTCAAATGAGAAAGAAGTGATTTCATTCAACCATAGCCTGATGTTGGCGGAAGTGTATTCAACCAAGTAAGTACACTTCAACTTGACTCATTGTAGTTGGTTATTCACTTTGATTATTCTTCCCCATTCCCTGGACTGCTTACCTAGAATACGTTCCATTTTTGTATTAACTTAGCAACAATTCTGCCGTTATTTAAGTGCCTAATACGTGAGGAAAATTATAAAACGCTAGCAGCCTTAACTGACGTTCTTAGGGAAGAATGTTTAAACTTAAGTTAAAAATACGTCAGAAAAAAAATGTAATGGTTATTTTATCATGAGAGGTGCACGCTTCAAACACTTATCCTATTTCATTTCTGTTTCGAACCTAACGTGATGGCCAGTTAGGCCTAGTATTTTGATTGCCCGGGCTGAATTAATGGCTCGTTGCTGAAAAAAAAAAGTGCTTTGCACTCTGGGGCCTTGTGTGATTTATACAGTAGTGACGATCGAACTTAGTATTCGATCAAGCAAGAAAAGTTTGAGAATTGTAGTTTGATAACAAACTTCCTTTTCAGTCTAGTCCATCAATTAATATTTCACACAAAACACGGATGCAAAGTTCTCGTAAAATAATGACTTTGAAGTATTTTTGATGCTTGTAAGTGATACTTACTTTTATCACTTCCAAAAAAACAAAAACAAAAAAACAAACAAGCGGTTGTTTGAGTAAATTAAAATTTCATTCTCGGGGTAGTGTGAAATCCTCGTTTAGTTATCCGTGAAAATAATTTGTATCGTAATCTTTCTAATCCATATTTTGATGTTATGTTTAGGGTTGATGCAGTGGTGGACACAAATTGGGTTCAAAATGTTCACAGAGCCCCGTGGAGAATTTACTTTTCATAAGGTATTATAGGAATAAAAGCTAAAACAAAAGGTTGCAATTATATGTGTAAATGTATACAAATATTCGAATAGTGAAAACGGCTTTGTGTTCTTTGAGATGTACAGTTTGCAGTGAGTCACTTTGAGACAAACAAACAAATGATAATTTTGTATTATTATAAGTTATATATTTCTAGTTTGATTTTGATGTCACCACAATTAAAGAAGATGATGGGTTTTAATCAATATTTGACTTTTCATCTCTACAAATCAATTATATAGCAACAGAATGTATCGAAATCATATCTGATAACAAACGAATTTCAGCTGTGTTGTGTTATTTCGGTATTCTTAATATTCGAACTACATTGTAATACGTAGTATTATCTCCTCGAGTAGTGACGATTGTGATTGGCACCAAGTTGTGCCTTTTTTAGATTTGGATGCCACGGATTCATTGAGTTGTCAGCCTGATTGGAAGCGACTAGAAAGCTGAATAACATACGTACTTTCCAACACTCCTCTTGTCTGCGATTCTTCGTTATTACGTAATTCAGTTAAGTTAATCTTTTGTAGAAAACATGGAATGTACCTGTGCGTAAGAACAGCTAACAATCTTTATCAAGCTCCAAGTTGGTGCCATTTCTTTTGCCAAAAGTCTTCTGTAATCTGAAAACTTTTGTGCTGTCAATCTTGTATATCTGCCAAGTATTTTTTTAAATAAATAATGCCAGTTGTTTTATAAGCATTCATCAGAGATCGATAAATTATGTCTCTGTGTGTGTGTATTTTCCTATAGTAAAGCTACATCAGGCTATCTGTTGAGTAAGTCTGTCTACAAAGTGTAAAACCGAATATGGATCACTCAAATAATAATCTGTACCCCACCAGCTGTGATGTTTTTTTCACTTACTTCAGTATACCAATAAAATAATCGAAACCTTTCCATGTATACATTCTGGAGTACTTTTGTGAATATATTTTTTAATAATTTTCGATCTAAGAAATAAGAAGAAAGTGAAATAACTATTTATAAAATTGTCACTGATTTATCTTTATTAAACGTGTTGTATCACTCATTCTGTGGTTATGGTAGAAATGAAAATAACATTTTATTTTTTGATGGTGTAATCACAGCCCTTTTCTTTGATCATTGGTTATCTAGATGACTGACTTGGAAACCTTTTTACAATTATTTCATTTTGGGTACTATTTTGATGTAATTTTTAAGATTTCAAGTGCTTCTTTAAAACTGATATAATTAAATAATAACTGTTATAACATAGGTGAAAAACAAAAGAAAACATATACACAGTGGTTAACCCTTGAGGAATAAGAAGTTTAAAACTGGAAATCTTAATTTGGACTATAAAAAAAGAACAAAGTTTTAAAGATTGGAGAACTGTTGTCAAACAGCTATATCATTACAAGATCACATTCAGTTTCTAACTATCCACTAAATGCGATCTTTGAGACTCTGAAATGTGAGAGATTAGTTATTTGAAGTTTGGGTCAAGTTGTTTTCCCTGAAGCATTTACTTAATTTCTCTTGTTCCTAAAACCCTGAACTTATTTTTGTGAGCGAAACCCAGAGGGCCTAATGTTGAATAAGAAAAAGTAATATAATTCTCAACAGGAAGTTGTGATGGATGGCCCACTTAATTAAGCCAACAAGTTAACTAGTTATGTAAGTTTTTATGGTGCTTTACTCTGTGTATTTACTAATATGAGTTTATTTTTACTACCTATACTAATTTAAGGTTTACATTCACTGCTTATAGTTACAACTTTACAACTTCAAGATTTAGGTTTACTGTTTATACTTACTAGTTTAAGGTTTAGGTTTACTGTTTGTGCTTACTAATCAAGTGTTTGAGTTATTTTAATATTAATATGTTTATTTTTACTGTCTGTGCTTTCTACTTTAAGTTTGAGGTTTACTATTTATGTTAAGTTAGTGTTTAGGTTTATTTTCTCTCATCACTAGTATATGATGTAGGTATGTGTCTATTAATTTATTAATAAAAGTTTAGGCCTACTGTGTGTGGTTACTGATTTCACGTATAGGTTACAATGTGGTGTTTAAGTCAATTGTATGTGTTTTCTAAGGTGACTTGTGAGTCTGTAGTAGAGTTCTAAGGAAAAGATTAGGACAAAATTCTTAACATTGAGATAATTCAGGTTTGAAAAAAAAGTGTAACTTTACAGATAATTAATTTCAAAATAACAACATCACAGCTCAAAGATCATTAATATTAGAGCTGTAAAGAATGTCCAATTTTGTAAAAATCAGTATTATGTTTAAGAGGATGTTGCAGCATTTAAAACATTATATGTAACACCATTACAGAATATTGTGATGGAGAATTCAGTACCATGATTCACACAGTTATAGTAAAAAATTGCCATGAAATAAAAACAAAAAGAATCAATAATTTAAAAGTTTAATTTTTTTTTAAAGTTTGAAAATGATGGCTGGTTTATTTCTTTTGTTCAACAGGAAGTGGAGGAAACCAAATATATTGGGGGATTCAACTAGACCAGGATCTTTTGGAAACTATTATTAGCATCTATCCAGAGTGGTTTAAAGACTGTAATCTTAACCTGGCCACAATGGCAGATTGGAATGCCAATAACAATAATGCAGGGGTGGGAGGTGGGGTTAGCAGCACTGTTATTCCTTTGTTCCAATCTCGTGAAACCACCTCTCCACCGCAGGCTGAAGTAGATGAACGCTCCATTTGCAAATCTATGAACAAAAACAAGGAGTGTAAGTTTTAGTCATTTTACAAACAAACACTATGAACAAGAATAAGGAATGTAAGTTTTTAGTCATTTTACTTACGAACACTATGAACAAGAACAAGGAGTGCAAGCTTTAGTCATTTTACAAACAAACTATGAACAAGAATAAGGAATGTAAGTTTTAGTCATTTTACAAACAAACACTATGAACAAGAATAAGGAGTGTAAGTTTTAGTCATTTTACAAACAAACTATGAACAAGAATAAGGAATGTAAGTTTTAGTCATTTTACAAACAAACACTATGAACAAGAATAAGGAATGTAAGTTTTTAGTCATTTTACTTACGAACACTATGAATGAGAACAAGGAGCGTAAGTTTTAGTCATTTTACAAACAAACACTATGAACAAGAACAAGGAGTGTAAGCTTTAGTCATTTTACAAACAAACTATGAACAAGAACAAGGAGTATAAGATTTTAATTATTTTATACTAACAAACACTATGATCAAGAACAAGGAGTGTAAGTTTTTAGTTTTTCTACTGACAAACACTGTGAACAAGAACAAGGAGTGTAAGTTTTTAGTTTTTCTACTTACACTGTGAACAAGAATGAGTAGTGTAAGTTTTTAGTGATTTTGCTGAAAACTTTCTACACTGTGCATGGTATTGAAAAAAACAAAAATCAAATGTCTATGCTTGATAATTTGTCAAAATGAAAGAAATTGAATAAGATGACTTAATATAAGGGAAGTAGGAGTGCAAATAAAACTATTTATATATACTACACCATGATTTTAGCACAGATAGAGTTTAGTTAGTATGACCTCTGTAGTTTTATCCTTGTTGGAATCCATTTAAATTGAACACTGAGTTGATTGGAGTGTATGAATGGTAGTTATTAGTGTATGCTTTATTCTAATGTTATGTCTTACATTTCTTCATTGTATTTCTATGTTTTATCTAATTAAGAATGTAAACTGGGAATAAGCAGGAAATTTATGAATTGTAACATAATTTGTAACTTACTATTTCTGTAAAAATTACACGTTAAGCTACTTGTTCAATTAAGAGCAAGTTTTAAGAAATAACCTCCATCAATGAAGTGTGTTAAGATAAGCGTTTGTGTTGAAAGACATTGAAAATGTTCCAAATCTTTTTTGTTCTTTCTCTTTTCCATCCCACACTGCAGGAAATGTCAAAGGTAATGTAAGCAGTAAAAAAATATAAGTATCGAATACTCAAAGACATGTATATACTTTTTAACTGTGTGGAAAGCAATTCATATAGAAATGTTGTAGTTCTACTCAAAATTAAAGGAATCGTTCACTGTCATATTATCTCTTAATTCATTCCTTTTAACAATGTGTCTTGTTTTCCAAGTTTCGTTTATAAATTTGCTGAATATTAGACATTTCAAAGAGATTTATTTAACCTTATCTGTTGATTAAACTAAAACCTAAACATATATTATTTAATGCTTCTATGAAGAAAACAGTGAAATATTCATTAACCAGCATATCTAAGTGTTGCTCGGAATTTGAATCATCTATAACCATTACAGCAAACAACACTGAAAAGTGACATTTGTGTTTATTATTTTAAAGTTTCACCATACAGAAACATCTAAATTATTCACAGTAACAATTTAAAATACTTCCATGAAATGTTCATTGCCATAATTTTACAAAGATATTTTTTTGTAAAGACATAATTCATTTAACACCTTTGAGACCGATTAGGATTATTAGGAATGTCATAAATTAGTTTCAAATGAGTTTTAGCAGGAATGTAGATTTAGGGCATAACACTTTTTATCAGATTCTTTAAAAGCCTTATCCCAGTGTCTTCCATTTTAACCATGGTTATATGGATGTCTTGTCTTTCATGGTTTAAACATCAATATTTCACAAATGTTAATGTTAGTTAACTTATAAAATCCTCATTTTTTTAAATTTTTGTTTATTTAAGGGAAGCTTCAGTAAACACCCACCAGATGTCACATAGGTTATTAATGATTCAAATATCTTAATGTGTTAAAATATCAGTGTATTTTCAGTTGAAATATTTTTCGATGTAAGCATCTAGATTCTGTTTTGAAATCACTTCAGAAATCTTCACATGTTATCTAAACATTTAAAAACTTTAAAAATTAATTAGCAAATGTAAGTAGCTAAAAAGTCATTAGAAGTTGTTTTGATAAGAATGTTAGATACCTGTTATCTGTGTTTGTATTTGATTTATTTATGTAGTTATATAAAGAAGAAATGGTTTCCTTTACAACTCAATATTTTTTCAGTTAAATATTTGTAAGTCTTATTCATTCCAAATGTTTAGTTAGTTGACAAGCCAGAAGAGCTTTATGGTAACTGCTTTAAGCTCTGACTGGAAAATCTTCTCCAAATTAATGACACTTGTGGTTTAGTCATTAATATCTTAGTTCATGGTTTCAGCTCTGAAAAAGAAGTTACTATTACGTCGTCCAATATCTCAACTCATAGATCAAGGAATCATGCCACGTAAGTTTGGTCTCTTATTATTTAAAAAAAACTTAAGATTTTAGTCATTTAATGTAGAATAGTTGTACATGTTAGCAAGCTTTTTTCCCAAACAGGTACAGACTAACAATAAACTATTTGTATAATTGCCAGTTTACTAACACATGTCCTGTTATAGTTTGTTTTAGTAAGTAGGTATATTCAACTGTTTTCTTCAGGTACCTTCTGACTTTCCTGTACTTTTTAGCCTAATAAGATACTTCTCCCTTTATAAATTTTTTTTTTTAATATGGGTCCAGTGTGACCTAGTGGTTAGTGTGGTTCATGATTTGGATTCCATTGTTGTAAAAACACAAACTATATTCACAGATATAAAAAATATAATCCCATGGTTTTATCAGACAAGATTAGCCCAAGAATTTGCAGTGGGTGTTGTTGACCAGCTGTCTTTCTTGTAATATATCAATTCAAAATTAGAGCTCGTATAACTTTGTATCTCTTTTTATTTATGTGTGGTTTTTGTTTGTGTTCCTTAATTTTTCTTGAATAAAAAATAAAATAGTAAATAAACACAGCCACATACGATGACTTCTGCGACTATGCTGTTGTAGAAAATTAATTATTAACTAAAACATGCTGACATGATACTTCTTAATGTGCATGATTGATTAGAACGTGCTAATATGATATTTCTAACTATATGAATGTTCTTTGTAAAATAGGTTAAGCATATAAATATTTATAGTATTGCACTGATGTTTCTTTTTCAGCGTTGAACACCCCTCCATCTTTTCACCAACAACGACAAAAGTTGGAGAGGGCAAAGGTAATTCTTGAAATTATTTTAGCTTAGACAATTATTATAGTTTCAAACATTGCACAGCTGTAATATATTGCCACTATAAGTAGTTTTTATTTCTTATATTCTTCTGAATTTTTTTGTACATGTGGCTCTGTTACACAGTGTCAGTGAGATATTGTATTATGTTTCACATTAGATTTATGTTCGAAAAATTTTAAAAAGCAACACCATCAACCTATTTTAAAGTTATTGTAAAGCAATAATAAATCACAACTTTCATAGTTCTACAATAAAACCAGTTTGTAGTGTAAAAGACATATTAGGTGAGTAATTATATGAAATTTAGTTTTAATGTGATTTTGGAATTACTGTTCTATGAAATTAAGTGCCTCTCTTTCTCTCTCCTTTTAGATGGGGGACATTCTTAAAAATAAAATTCAACGCAGGCCTAATCGTCAAGAATTAATTCAGCAACACATTCTTGAAGGTAGGAACATTAAAGACTTGTGTATAAATATTTTGTTAAAGTTATTTCATAAATATTTTCCTTAATTAGTTTTTTGAAAGCTATTCTTAGAGATATAACATAAGGCACTTGCTAACAGAGACATTATTTTTATTTTCTAGATTTATCATAAATACAATTAACAACAGAGGTATGGCTACAAATATTATACACATAATAATATTTAGTAGTTAAAAATAATAAATTGTAAAAACTTAATAATTGTTATTAAATGATAAAGTAAATATAGTATGCTAATAATACTCTACATGTAAACGTGTTTACAAATTTGTTTGATGCTTCTGATTAGAATTTTAAAATGAAACATTCTACTTAAACAAAAAATCATTATTCTTTTGAGTATCCAGGTAAAATCTATGTTTAATATTAATAAATGTTTGTTTACTTTGTTTGCTTATTTTTGTTACTGTTTATGTAATATCTCAACAGATACATAACTTACATAAGGTGATGCATCTCAGTCATCTTTCCATTACTGGAGGGACTGTCCCCCCTTTTATTTCATTAGCAGTAGTGTGTATTTTTAATTGTAGTCCAAGTTATTTGCCAGTTGCATTAGGACCCAGCATAATTTAATTTCAAATATATATTTGGATGAGTCATGGAGTGTGTTCTTTCAAACACCATTCTCTGTTCCCACACGTTTGAAGCCTGAGTTACACCAATGTTCATGCAGTGCTGTGTTTATTATCTTTTGTAGTACTAGCTGTAATTATTTACTTTATCCAACAGATACTACAGTTGATCCAAGTCTGCAAGAGAAGCAGAGGCAACTCAAGAAAGCCCGACTTGCAGATAATCTTAATGATCGCATTTCTAATCGACCTGGCCCCCTCGAATTGATTAAAGGAAATATACTCCAGGCTGATGAAAGACTGACACAAGCTGTGAAAGGTAAAATGCAATTTTTGAGAGTATATCTGAATCATGTAATATTAGTATTCAGGTCATATGATCCAAATAAATTAGTTATAAGAATAATTGATGAATTACTGTAAAAACTGGATTTATACGTTAACATTTGCTGCTGTCTTGATAAAAGAATTAATTTATATTCTTAAGTAATGTCTTAAATTTTTTTAACATCTTTGCAGAGGGACATATAACTTTCAGGAAAACATGTGAAGGAGAAACATCCAAACACCCACCCCCACGTTTTGTGATTGAAGAAGACAGTAGCAGTGATGGAGCATTGTCTCCCCCTCAAGATGGAACTGACCAGTCACAAAGCAGGTTTGTACTGTAATAATTCATTCCGTACACTGTGCATAACACAATGAAGAACATAGTGGTTGAACATTAGCTTACGAGTGCTGTCATGAAGGTTTGATTTGGCTAAGTAGAGTATAATGTGCGTAAAAAGGTTTGTTTAGTGATTTAAAAATGAACAAGCCTAGTGCATACAACATCTTATCTGACACAACATAACATTTATTATTACTAAACAAATAACCCTTCTCCTTTTAGAAAGTTAAACCATTAAAACAAAAAGTGCTTTCAGAAAAAGACACTCAAAAGCTTTGAATTTTTTTTAAGTTTTCAAGTTGGGTCTCAACTACTACTAAAAAAAAAAATTAAAACAGTTTTCCATCAGTGGAAAGAAGTGAGACTTCCCCAGCTTCTACTCTGGAGTCACCAAGTTCAAACAAAACAACATCTGCCTCGTCACCAGGAAGTTTCGTGGCATCTCCACTCTCGTTACAGACTGCAGCATCTGCTGGAAGTCCACAACCAAGTCAAGTATCAAGCAGTTTAATGACCATTACATCTAGTCAGCCTTCTATTCAGGCTCAGAATAAGGATAGCAGTAACAGTAGCAGCAACAAAAACAGGAAAAAGTCAAAGTCCAAATCTCAACCCAAAACAAGGACCATTAAATTCCATGAATATAAGGTAAAGACAACGGTTTTCTTTTTGTATGTATGAAATTCTGCCCAGTCAGAATAAATCTACAGTAGCTGTTTATTCATTTTTTTACATTTTTATGTGGCATACTTTACTTGATACAGTATGAAAGCAAGAGGAAGTCAGTCGTGTCCTGAACATAAAAAGTGTGACTTTAGAATATATATATATTTTCATTTGGTGTGACGTTTCTATTTTTGCATGTTTTTTGAGTTATAACAAACTAATGTGTATATATCGTGAACAATAATCTAACCTTTTTTTTCAGTTTAGTAAGTTGAAGAGTAAATGTCAAAAGCATGACCCCAGATTCCTTGAACTTTATCCTTTTGTAATGGGCTCAGTATAATATACTTTAGTTCTTTTACACATTTATGCACGTTAAGTATTTGCACTGTAACTTTTGATACAGTATGTTTCTTTTCACAGATTTTGGTAGATTATTAGTAAATATTACAAGGTTTTTTGCTCACAAAAAATAAGATTTAATTGAATGTTTTTACTTAAGATTTGTTTGTTTATCAAGTCTGTTTCAATACTAGTCTGAATGCAAAGTGATTTCATATTATGATTAAACTTCATTCCAAATATCTGAAATATTATTTGAGTCTTCTTTTATGAAACTTTGTAGAATGAACGGCAACTGCCTGTCATGGAGATGCAAGTGTAGAGGGTGGTGTTTCACTGACCTGAAGACGAAAGGCGGAAGACTTTCCAAACATTGTCCTCTACAGTTGTGTCTCCACAACAGGCAGTTGCCATCCATTCTACAAAATTTCATTATTTTTATAATCTCTGAAACTTCCAAAATGTGTTTTAAACATTTGTTTTCAGTAAGATTTTATATTTTATGTTATTTTTTATATCCTAACTGTGTGAGGTCTGTCATTTGACCAACCTTGTAACCATCATATAAAAAAAAAGGAAACAAATATAAATTATATTTTTTTTGCGCTAGAATGACTACACGTTACAATACAGGAATACCAATTTTTAGTCTAAGTAGCTTAAGTTTCATAATACTATATATGTATTATTTTTTATTATATTGACCTTCCAATCATGTCTGGCTAACATAACATAACTTGTACTTACTCAGTGCACGTGCACTCATATTACATATCCAATACCATAAAACTGATCTTCAGTTTTCCCTGTCTTGGCTGTAGTTTAATGGACTAGTATTTTGTGATATACATTCACATTTCAATTATTATACATTACATATTTATACATGTTATTGCTATTTGGAAAAAAATTATTAAATTTATTTTTCATAAAATGTAGAACATTAAATAAAGAAGAAAAGCAAATAGTCATCTCTTCTCAATGTGATCTTTATAGTCAGTTGTTGTTGTTAAAATTCCACACATGGAAAATACCAAACAAAATTTTAGTTTTTATATATACTGTTGCACAACCAAAACATCATAAATAACTACAATGTTACAATAGAATTCTACTATAATTTATTAATCTTACTAACCAAAATGTGTTTAGGTTTAAAAAATATGAAACTTTGAGCAGACTAAAAACACAATCTACCTTCTTGGTTCAAAAGAATGTAGTAGCCTTCTCACAGAGTAAAATAAGGGAGAAAACCATCAGGGGACTTTTAAGCTGTTAATTGGTTATTCACATGTTATATATTCGAGGAAGTGTATATCAGAAATATGTATTATTGTGAAAAAAATATTCAAAACATTTAGCATTTATATCCAGGGTCCTTCCAGTGCTCAGAAAAACCACACAATGCTGTCATCTTCAGTGGAGACATCATATGATTTGTTGCTTCAACAGCAACAACTTTTTTTACAGTGGCAGCTGGAATGGCAACAAAAGTACCCCCAGATCATCTTACCTTCTGCTCAGGTATAAAAAATAACCATTCTTACTGGTTACATGCTTAGATGACCTCAGCTTATACTGATTATGGTTGATTAAAACTTTTTATGTTCATTTTCTATTCCTCGACATAATTTCTCTAATCTCAGCAAAATTTGATATTAATAAATGTAAAATACAAAAATAAATATTCCAGAGGTTTTTCAACGATTTGTCAGGGTTAATTGGCCAAAATGCTGGCAACTGAGATTCAAATCAAAGACTTTTATATTTCAGTATATATGTTATTTTAACACTCCTATGAAAATTGGGGCCTAATAGGCCCCAGAGCAACTTGAAAGGTTATTAATATTAGGCTAATAATTTTGTATTTAAATAAAATTGCCATTAACTGACCCTATCCCTTTATATTTTAAGGAGCAATAATGTTGACTTTTCAGACATTTTCAAAATAATATTTAAAATTTTTTTTTAAAACATCCACTAAGGGTATCACTTTAGTGGATGTAAATATTTTTTTCGTAGGAGTGTTAAAATTATTGGTCCATGAGAACATCATTTTAATTTTTCTCATGAAATTCAAACATTCTAAAATACATGGAAAATAATCTCATCTGATTGGTTGGTATTCCTGGCTTACTTTTGAAAGCAATTTTATATTTACTGAGCCTAAAGCAGACCAATTTTCACCTAGTTTCACCCTTCCTCATGCCAACTCAGTAAACACACATTCATTATGTGTTATTATACTCATCTTTTTTCATGATGCTTGAATATCAAACTTATAACAGTTTGGAACATGTGAAGAACAGTTTGTTGTGACCAGAATTTAAGTCCAAAATCCCCAGCTTGTACGAGTGTTTTGAGCTGAGAAACTATGTACTGTGATAGCAGGCCTCAAGTAGACAACTCTTCATCTTGTTCATTAGTGTAAAGTTGCTTCATAAAGAAATTAATGCTCAAATAATTTGCTTCGGAAAGCAACTAATTTAAAATTAAGTGAAATTATTTTGCCTGTTATTTCATATATTTAAGTATAATAAATATAAAACAGTGCCTTTAATTATAATCTTTATCTGACAGAAACCTAATGGGGACCAAACCCCGAGTGGGAATCCAGCTCAAACACAACCCCAAGCTTCTTCTGGCCAGTCTCAGCTTCAATACACAACTCAACAAGGTTTTTCTAAACTAGAAGATATGAAAGGTAAGTTGTTTCACTTTTCCTTGCAAAGACATTTTGCATTTAAAGAAACAAAAATCAGCCAAAAAAAAATTACATTAGCATAAACATGAAAAATATAATTCAAAAACTGTTTTTATTCATTACTTATAGGGCCCAGCATGGCCAGATTATTAGGGTGCTTGTAATCTGAGGCTTTCAGGCTCAACTCCCAATCACATCAAACATCTTCATCTTTTCAGCCATGAGGGTGTTATACTGTGATAGTCAATCCCACTATTTGTTGGTAAAAAAAGGTGTCAGTGGGTGGTAATGACCAGCTGCCTTCCTTCTGGCCTTACACTGCTAAATTACAGATAGTTATCACAGATTGCCATCATGTGGCTTTGTATGAAATTAAGAAAACAAAACAAATAAAAACAAATCTTCATTATAGAATCAAATACCATATAAGTTACTTCTAAATCCATACATTAAGTTTTCTTTTTTAAAATTTCAGTACCAGGTTGTAACATTTCTCAGTTTGTTTACAAACAGGAAACATCATCTATGTCTCCCTATAGAACTTTATCAGTGTTTTAGGCTAGCTAGGCTCAAATTAGAGAGTAATGTTAAATGAATTTGGAAAACTTAATCTGGTTGAAATTCAAGCATGATAATGTGTTTTTAGTGAGTTGAAGTTGGGATAATAGTTATTTTGTTGTTTGTTTATAAATTTATTTAGTTCATTATTGTATATGTTCTGTTATGAATTTCTATTTATGAAAATTTATCACACTTTTTTGACCTGAGGCATTTCTATATTTCTGTCAGTGAGTGACTTGAAAGCTGAGCTGAAGAAACGTAACTTACCCGTGTCAGGATCAAAACCACAGCTTATTGAACGACTTAAACCTTATTCTGACCTGAAATCAAATTCTGGCACAGTCTCTTCAACTACTTGTCTTACAAATACTGCTTCATCACTAAGTAATAATGCTCCAGTTAACATAGGAAGTATCCCTCTGGACACACTGCCTCCAACTCTTCAGCATCCTGTTGAATGTGATATTCAGCCCGTGTCTCCAGTTACTACTATGGATACCACAACTATTACTAATGGAATGCAACCATCTTTGTCACGTCCATCATCAGTTGTTCCAATGGATGTTGACATGAGTGTCACAGTAGATCCAATGGAAATAGGAGAAGCTAAGGAAGATATAGTTAAATTTCAACAAAAACGTATTGAAGAACTCCAGATGGAACTTCAGAGGTTAGCAGAAGGTTTTCAATAATCATACGATATGAGGCAGAATTCCTCTAAATTTTTATGCTCGGTGACGAGTGTTGAATAAGTTGATAGATTTGGCTTCATATTTATTTATTAGTTAGATAATGTAGCATTCAAAACTTTACATGATCACAGTTAAACCGGTAACACTTCATCAGAAGAGGATGAGGAATACTATAAAAACTGATTTTGTGAAGTTAAAATTTATGTTCCGTTCTTTGTCAAAATTACTAAATTATTGGGGCTTTGAAGACATTGTAGGGAAGACAGACAACCACCCACATCAGTCAAACAGTCAATAGTTAAGTGTTTAAACTAAAATAAAAAGTAGTGGATAGGGTAGTATTTAAATACGTAATTAGTAATAACAAATTATTAAATTTAATATAATTCTGTCTCATGTTTGAAAAGTGACAAAAATTCTGTTTTATTCACCTAGCATCTCGAATTTCATCTGAGTAGATGTACAAGGGGAATACTACTAAATAAGTAAAGATATTGATTTTCCAGTATGAGTTATTAAAATCAGAACAAGGGCAGGTTCTTTCTTCAACCTTTTTCATCTGTTTCTCACCATTCAATCCCCTATCTGGAAGATATCCAACAGTGATTTCATCTTCCTACCCCCTAGGTTATTTTCTTGAATTTTTCATTATGGGACCTCCATCACACTCTCTCTACTATGTGTACCACCATTTTTACACCAGATAAGAATATTATATTCAATTATTTTATCATAGTTTAAGGTTTATTAAAACTCTGTATATATCCTAAGGATTATGTATCATTAATTTAATGCATCTGTTTTGTTGTTTATAATCTTGGAGTACAAATGGAACATTAATATTTTACACATCATGATGTGCTGTTATTTAAGGGCTGTTAATTCTGTTTGTTTGTTTTTATTTTAATGTATTATATGGTGCACTTAACAATCTTGTGATACAAGTTTGTTTTTACCTATCAGGTCCCAGTTACAACTTCAGCAACAACAAAACTACTTGCAGAATCAACCTTCCCCACAGAAGCCACACACTCAACTGGCAGTTCTCAGCCCACACTCAAGTTCCCAAAGTATCAGCTACAGTGTTCCAGTTTTCACCACCACAACACCTCTTCCCAGTGTTCCAGCAACGGAAACCAAGCTAAACCAACGACAGTTACTTCAACAACACTTGCAGCAAAAAATTCAACAGCAGCAGTCACAACAACAGCAACAAGGTACAAAACTTATTTTAATAGTCAGACCCATTACCATGTGATAGAAGCTATTGTTTTCTGACTAATTCATTCTTGGTATAATATCTCCAAAATTTCCTGTTTTTCGCCCATCACTCGATGAGCTGAAAATATTTAATATTATCCAGTTTATAACTTAATCTTTAGAAGTTGAGTGATTTTGGTAAATTTATGAAGGCCCCTCACAGTATGTTACACATTAGTATTGAGGTTATGTAACCATGGTTTCATTTAAGGATTGTAAATGGCATAATGCTATCATTATTTTCTCTTATTTGTACATTTTTCTTTTTCTTTATTACTCATAAATTGATATTGATACAACATACAATGAAATACAGGCATAATTTTTTTAACTTGTTGTCAAAAAGACTCGATTATTTCAAGCCAAAACCAGGGACCCCAGATTTTTAAAATTAAACTTGATAATAGTAACATACAGTATTGTTAGGACAAAGTCAAACATCAGATTTTAGTCTACTTTTAGTACTTTATTAAATCTTTTCTTTTATTTAGAGATTTCTAATATTATTATGTATTGAAATTTCAAGAAGTGGGGTGAGTTGAGAATAACAAACTTGCCATTTGTTAAAAAAACTTGTTAGGTCGAGCACCACACAAATTGTGTAAGTTTCTGATTAAGTATATGTAACTTAGTTATAAGCTTATGCTAACATCAGACCGACTTATTGTTTGTTATTAAATACAAAGCTACTCGAAAAACTCTGTGCTCTGCCCACCACAAATATTGAAACACATTTTCAAGCAGTGCAAGTCTGTAGACACATTACTGTGCCACTGGGGGAGGCAGACCTATGTAAAGTATGGATCACGAAAACGAGGATAAGCTAACTAACTCCTCTTTGAATACTAAAGTGGAAACTCGGAAGCTTATAAGAAATGGTTTTTTTCACAGATTTAACTTTTTGACTATGACAAAACTATGAAGCAGCAGCTTACACCACAAATATATGATGAAAAGTACTAGAAGTTAGCATTATCTCAAAAACTCTAGACCATATAATAAGAGGTTTCTGTCTAGTCTAGTGGTCAATCATGTGAGTACACCAAATAGGAATCCATTGTACATAAAAATAATAATAATTCAACATATTCTTATTACAAACAGCACGTTTTGAGGTTATCATAAAGAATAATTAAATGGCGATAATAAGATGTACCATATCATTGTCATAGATTTGGGGACTACTTACCAAATTAAGTTATGTATTATGTCTTTGCATGGGTTTTTCATGTAAATTGTTACAATTAAAATTTACTGTCAAGATCTTAATGTACGTTGATGGTTTACGATTAATATTTAGCATTGACAATGGTGTGTTGAAATCTTACGTTTATATAACATTTTAAATTTATTTCATTGGGTTTGAATTTTTTTCCAAAATTTTGAGATTTGTTGATTTTTTTTTATAAAAACCACCAGCAAACTTTGTCTGAGTGTTTATGTTTTAAAGGTGTCTTTTTAAGTTAAATAATCAGGTTTAACTAATGAAAGTCAAGATTAAAACTAGTTAAGACATATAGAACGTGTTCAGAAGAATGACTGAGCACAAGCAAGATCTTCAAGATGGCTACCTCAATACATGCGTAACATGCATATTTTCTCAATTGGATGAATAAAAATGTAAGATACAGTTTGAAAACACACTAAATAATGAAACAAGAAAACAGAAACATAAGGTGTAAGGATTTTCCAGTTGCTTGAGTAATATTATGTGTTGGAAATGAGCTGACAGAGCAGTTATAGTCATGTAAGGCCGTCAGGAAAGGCAAGACTTTAAAGCTGCTTTCATACCCAACAGATATTGCAGTTTTTCAAATTCAGTGTAACAGTGCTTGACAAATAATATCATGTACCAACTAAAATGCAGAGAATGCAAGGCCACCTACATTTGGAAATCTGGAAGACCATTTCTTGAATATATCGATGAAGATGTTCGTAACTTAAACAAAGCAAGTGTGATGATAAATGTATTAACTAAAAACCACATCAGTAATAGATCTTCTGGTAAGAATTAAAATTTTCACCGAGGCCAACAACTGCTTAAGTTGGGGAATCATTTGAAGAGTTACTTCTCAAGGGTGTAGATCCTGTGGGGATGGGTGGGATACATCCCCCTTTATTTTATGTGGGGAGTATGGTGCGTACAATCATCCCCCCTACAATTTGGTCTGTTGAATTGTTTGATTGCATCCCAGGCCAACAAATTATGTGTTTGTTCTTGTTATTCTCGTGTTCTTACCAATCGAATTACATAATCAGGCCTAGATGTAGGCTTTTTCAGTAGCTGAAATGTATATCTTTAATATAGGCGTGCTTCTAAGCTTTTCGATCAAAGCGATAGTTTGTAAGTATCAGTCAGTAGGCCTAAGTATACATACAAGTATTGTGGCTACAAGATTAATCTGTGACTGCATGTTTTCAGCTTTCAGGTTCACATAATCAGAGATTATTAATTTGCAAATTGAACAGTCCACATAAGTGGTTGCAAAAGTCATCCCTCCCATCAGATGTAAAAAATCTGTGCCCCTGTTACTTCCTATATAAAAATGTAATGTTCCCTTGTAATAAATGTGATATAATATTTAATATATTTCTGGCTCATAATATCAACAACAAAAGTTAAATTGTGCATAATAACTGAAGCAACATGCTTTCTAAATTTGTTTGATTTTATTCAGATTTTCCATTCACACTTTGTTTTTCCTGTGTTTAACAGTAATGTTTATGTTATATTCTTTACCTATATGCTCTGGACTCGGCATGGCCAGGTGGTTAATACTCTTTAATTACAGTCTGAGGGTTGAAGGTTTGAATTCCCATCACACTAAACATGCTTGCCTTTTTGGCCATGGGGATGTTATAATGTGACAGCCAGTCCCTCTATTTGCTGGTAAAAGAGTAGCCCACGAGTTGGCAGTGGGTGGTGATAACCAGCTGCCTTCCCTCTAGTCTCATGCTACTAAAGTAGGGATGGCTTGTACAGATAGCCCTTGTGTAGCTTTGTATGAATTAATGTAATCTTTTGCATGACACTCTCTGGTTCGTGGTTTGATATGTAGAATACAACAGTTTTAATGTGAGTGATAGAGACTTCCCAATGAAGATATTAAACCACAACTTTGATCAAATATAACCTTTTTTTAAAACCTTCTGGAGTTGACAGTCATTTATTCAATTAATTTTTCATAATTATGTGCAATATACTCCAGTAAGTATCACATAGTTAAAAAATTCCAGAAAATGTTCTGAAAAGATGTATAATTTAAGAGAACAAAAACATTATATTGCACTGCAACAGTACTTTATGTTTAATACAAAACATTATAAAACTGCTATAGCCCAAGGTGAAGAAGAAAGGTCCACCTTTTGACAGTATTAAAGGAAGATATAAACAGCAGACAGTCCTTCCTTTAACAAACTTAAATAAACTTAGTGTATATAAATGACAGAATTTTACTGTTTTAGTTAAGATAGTTGTTGTATGTAGTTATTATGCATCATCAGATATAAGGTCAACTGTAGACTTTGTTATACACACACATAAAACACTTTAATTTAGAAATTCAAGTATTTTATTAAGAGAAGCTATTAGATGTTACTGTCAATTCTGATGTGTGTTGAACAATTAAAATAAGAGTTTTGTACGTTATGAAGATATTTTTTGTATTGCACTGTTACTGTTGTTCTACTGAACAGTGGAAATCAGAATTTTTAATTTTTACAGTGAAAAATGACCGTCAGGTTTTAGTGGTACTTCTGATTTGTTGACAATGAAAATAAGCATTTTATAGTGAATAAAAAAGATTGAGCTGTGATGGTTTTTATTTTCTTACTAGTAAAACATCAAAAGTTTAATGCCTTAAAACTTCTGTTCTCAGGACTTTCAAACGTTACCAATACTGGTTCACCAACCTCTACGTCTGCAGTGGTAAAGGCCAGCCTTGCTGCATTTCTTCATAGTCAACACGGTACTTCGCAAGGCTGCACTTTGACAGCAAGCGTTGGTCAGCAGCCTCTAGTGAGCTTCCCGCCCTCTGTGGATCAAGAAAAAACATTCCCAACTGTGACTTCTATCCTTCTGTGTCCCTCTACTTCCACAACTCCAGTGATAACTGTTCCAAGTTCAGCACCAACTAAACCTCGGGCAAATTCACTGCCAGGTGGAGTTATTCACCAGAAGTAAGCATTTGATTCCTTCAATTATAAGAGCATAAAAATATGTTTCGTGCGAAAAATAAAACAGGATATTTTAAAACGTGTTCTTTGAGTTTCCTAATCTGATGCATTTTACAAATAGTTTAGTTGTGTTCATCAGCAACATACAAAAATCTTATTAAAATAAAAAAAAAATGCAAGTTTTTCATTTAGATTTTTTGAGATTATGTTTTACACATTCTACCAAAATTATTTTTAGTTTTGAATGAATTCTGTCAAAAGTATTAAGTTTTTAACATCAAATTTTCTTTAAAACTATTAATACATTCTTTTACTGTCTTTCTGTCATGGCCAAGCGTGTTAAGACGTGCGACTCATAATCTGAGGGTTGCGGGTTTGCATCCCCGTCTCTTGACAATATTTAAACACCGAAGTAAAGGTTTTTTAACTGCTATATGATAAAATATTCCATTCTCATTGTGTTTTCTTGATATTGTACATTTGGTACATGGCTGTTTATCTTATGCTTGAGATCACTGGCAGTCTTCCTTTTTTCCCAAAAGCTTCATAAACAAAGATATTTAACATCAGTATTGTTGAGTTTAGGTGTTCTGTCTCTTCCTTTTCTATTTTCAAATTTACCTATCTTGATCTCACAATTTAGGGTGTACTTGTTTGTGGAGCATTCTAAGTCTGCAGCAATTTGTCACAAAAAGCTTTCATGAGAATCCTTGAAAGTGGTATAATTACTTAAATTACAGTGTTAAACACTGTTTTTATAAACTTTTATTTTGTAAATTAAAATTATTGTCCAAAAGAGTCAACAAAACTTTATCTCATTCAACAGGAAGGTTTCCTTACCCACCTTCAACACCATGATCACTAGCAAGCCTGCTACAGTCACCACAAGTACCGATCCTCAGTTCCTGATTAAAAGGCCCCCTCCTGACTACAATGAAGCCACCAAACAGTTAAACAAATCCAAAAAGGTCAGAAATGTTTATTTTATGAACCATCCTCTTCAAATATGTAAACTGCACCTTACTTTTTCCTTCAAATGCAGGTGTTCACTGACGCATAATCATTGCATGATGTCTAATCATTTATTAATTGACTCATAAATAACTTATGATAATAATAAATAAATTACAGGTTTGCTGCTTAGATTTTATGCAATCTTCTTGTCTTAGCTTAAACTACAGTAATACACAAGGCATTTTGTGGTTTGTCTTAGCTTAAACTACAGTAATGCACAAGGCGTTTTATGGTTTGTCTTAGCTTAAACTACAGTAATTTACAAGGCGTTTTGTGGTTTGTCTTAGCTTAAACTACAGTAATGCACAAGGTGTTTTATGGTTTGTCTTAGCTTAAACTATAGTAATGCACAAGGCGTTTTGTGGTTTGTCATAGCTTAAACTACAGTAATGCACAAGGCATTTTATGGTTTGCAACATAGTGTTATATTAATCATTGCAGTGGCATCTAAATATTTAACTGCAGAATTAGATAATGAGTTTTTGTTATTAGTATTTTCACTAGTACTCCTTATACAATCAAAATCATATAGGTGGCTACAGACAGTTGCCTGACAGGGTTAACCTCTTAACTTATGAATGTCCCTAATGTAGGGTTTATGGATTTTTTTACTTGTCTTTATATCTTAATAAACATTTTCCCATGGCTACTTGATGTATCGTTTTTGTGCTAGTCAAAGTTATTGTAGATGGCATGGTTATAATGTTACAGAAGAAGGTACTCAAACTCAAATCTTGCCCTTTTCATTCCAGGTAAAAGCAGTTGAAAATAATTAACTCTTAAAGATTAAAAGCTCCTTTCAGTCGAGTATGAATTCTGAATAAGGCAGTCTGTTTGATGGGTAAATGTTCTTGTATCACGCTTCTGCAGTTATATCGTTTGTACAGGTTAAAAATGATTCATTCTGCCTGCATAGCATTTAATAGCACGCTTAACTTATATTAATTTATACATTGTTTATTAACATAACATGGATTTATATTAAGGTTTTTATGTATCTAAGAGAAAATAATATCAAAAATAAGTTTTTAATGCATCCCTCAGGAGCCAAGAAATATCTTTATGTTAGTTTGTTGAATATTAAAAGCTCAGTTCAGAAAATCCAAAGACCATGGTTTGGATTTATCTTCTCAAGACAAATTTTTATTTGTTAATTGAAAAGTCTCCATGCTAGCTAATACTATAATTTACATGATGGGAGTAAATTCAGTTTTTATCAGTAAAGCCACATTCTCAGCATCATTAATTAAGCAACTACCAACATTTTATATTTCTGGTATCAATGTTTTTATATTTAGCTTTTAATTGAGGCATGAACGAGTTCACCCGTGGTTCTATAGGGAAGATCTAAGCATCACGATAGTCAGCAGTGGGATAAGTAAACAGAAGCAGTTTGAAAGCAGCTACAGGTATAATTTTGTGCTAGGCTGGCTGCACAATTTCTGTCTAGGTGGTTCTAAAAGCTTCCTGAATACTTCTACGTGTCATTTGAAGACTTCCATGCTTTAAGTAGTTGGCTCTTAAGCTAGTGATGTACTGACGGATTTCAGTTACCTTATCACATAATATAATTCTTTTTGCAGTCACAACATTAAAACAGTGTGGGAAGTGCCCTCTTTTTAACCAATAAACATGTCCAAACAATTTCAGTTCAAATTGGGTAATATTTTTCAACAAAGATGTCCTCCACCGGTTCGCGTTTCTGATAAGGTTTAGCAATTCTTTAGTTTTACATATTTTGTTAAATTAAATTTATTTACTTCATATCATCTCAATCAAGACCCAAATCAACCAATATTTAACAAGGAAGTAAGTAAAGTAAGACAGTTGTTGCTGTTGATTAATAAACTCTTGAACATTTTGTAGAAAGAAAAAAATTTAATTTGAAAAATAAATTTTTTGTACATTTAGTATTAAAACTAGTTAAAAACTAAAATAAGTTTTTACTTTACTTTTTTCACAGAACCAGTCATATCCAGCTTTAATGAGTCATCTTAGTAACTGTCATTCTGGTCGCAAATCTGTCAAGAGTCAAGCAGTTGATGATGTGTTGGAGATTTTGATCAAAAATGGAGGTACGTAACTACTGGATGCCATTGTGTAAGTTTTCTGACAATGAGGATATTTTACTAGAAAAGCTGTTGATTCACATAAACATCCTTTTCAGAGATGCTTCTTAGAATCTGGTAAACAAATAAGTGATAACATTTGCAATGCTTTTAATTTATGTGTATTGAGCATTGTAAAGGAAGCTTATTCATCAACAAAAAGCATTTTAACTTTTTATATAATTCATTAAATGCATTTATAAACATTAAGTACATTACATGCCTTTAAACATAGAGAAAGAAAATAATAAAGCTTTGTAATAATTTTAAACTGATATTTTTCATCCACTCAGAACTGCCACCTAGTGCTGCTCAAGAACCACCCACTCCAACCACCCCTGAAAGTCAAGCTGTAACTAAAGCACAACCAACAGCTTTTCCAGTGATTACCACTACATCAGCACCGATCCCTCCTCCACCACCACCACCTCCAATTTCTATGCCTCAGCCTATTCACCAAGCTGCCCCTTCTTCTCTTGTTTCCCCTAACTCCAGCTCAGGCCCTTGTGTTCCAGTAAGTTTAACAATGAGTCCACCATCTACTGTTCTGAATGAGGCAGATCACAGTCCCTCTACAGCTCTAGACTTTGACCTTCACCTGGATTTAGATGACTTTGAAGGAATGGACCTTGGAGTCCTAGTACCTAGTGAAGAGCAAAAGATAGATACTGCTGGTACTTACAACCAAGAGTCAATCCAGATTATTCAACCCAGTACAGGGAGAACTTCTATCAACACCCCAACCCCTAATGATGGAACAGAATTCCATGATCCAGGGATGGACATTGAACTAACAGATTGGCTGGATGCCATGATGCCACCCACTAGTGGAATGACAATGAACAACACTCAGTCCAGTTATAGTGGACCTAATGACCATGACCCACTACTGTCCAATATGAGTGCCCCGCATGACCCTTTAGACCTGTTATCTGTAGAGGACATGGATTTCAAGACCCCAACGTTAATGTGGGATTTTGCTACCTAAGGACATTTCTGTGATATGGAGTGGTCCAGCTTTATTTATTTTTTTCTTTTAACTTTTATCAGTCACTTATTGGCTATGATATTTAGGGTTAGAGGTGCAAGCTTGTGCCTTGTGGTCAAGACAAAAGTGAAGCAAAAAAATTGAGGACCAAGAACACTCAATGGTGTTTGGACCACAGTACAGAAACATCTTTTAATTGTTCCAAATCAAGAAGTGGAGAGACTTGTAATAAAACACATTGAATTGTGTGTTTCTCTCAATCCACTGAGAAATGTTATCCAGCTTAGAAAGCTTGAAATAGGTTAGCTTTCATTAACCAAAATTTGATTTAGTGGAATTGCTTTATTGATCAAAATTTATTTTCCAGAATTGTTTTACATAGGATTGTTATGTACTGTATCAGTGAATTGTGTTTTTGTTTCATACTGTATAGCTTTAAAAACTTGCTTTGACTATATATATGCACTAGAAGTGTTTTTTTCTTTTTTGTGACTTACTTTCAAGCCCATATTGAAGGGACAGAGCTGGTACACCTCAGGTAAAAGTTATTTCTTAATTCTTTACCATAAGATGATTCATTTGTTAGAGAGGCAAGTTTTATGGTAACACTTCATTTTTATGGCTTGATATTCAAAATTTGGTTTTTAAATACTTTAAACAAGTATCACAAAATAAATCAAGCTTCCTTTATTTGTAAAGTATTAAGAAATTTGTGTAATCTGTAACATTCTTAACTGAGGTTCATTAGCTACATTCCTTGAATGTTATGGGCTGGAACCATCAATTATGTACAGTTGTGTAAAGTAAACAGATTGTTTAAAATGTGTAAACAGTACAGTGTTTGGTTGGTTTTACTGATTTATTGATTTTTGACTAACAAGATTATACAATTAAAATACAAACTTTTAGTTGGATCTTACAAGGAATTTTTAAGTGTGAGATAGATGTTTGAATGTAACAAGTTGCCATCCAAAGCCTGAGATGTGTTAGTTGAATACATATTGTGAAACAAGCACCATACAAAGCCATAGGTGTATTAGACAGTTACATGTTATGTAACAAGTGTCATCCTAAAGTTAGCATTAGTTGTGATTAAAAATAAATTATTATTAGTTGCAATGTTTGAAGTAGTTCCAAATACCTTCCCACTTCTCTTCAGGAGGGTCTGAAGTCAATCCTTTAGCAGACTGTAAAGTTCCCGGAAGTAAAAGGTTCAACAGACAATAAATATTTATTGCAGCAAGATGCTTGGGTGATAAACAATATTTATTTTTCCTTAAAATTTTATTAAGAGCAAGACTGGAATGAGGCAAAGTAATACACATGGATGGAGTAAATCAATCGTGTTACAATAGGCTTGGTCATTGTGACAGAGTTCGTAACCACTAGTTTCCATACTGTAACTTGTATACACCTGTTTATACTTAATTTTATTACCATTTATGCCATGCCTAACTGGTAATTCCACCACACAAGTTGTAAATCACTTAGCAACGAACTAAACAACACAATCTACTAAAACATATACCTCGTGAAGTTTTTTATTTTAACTACTATAACCTAATAAGTTTATAACTTTTACATTTTAGTCACTTTTATAATAAATAAAGAATGCACGTGAAGAACAATAAATACAGTTCTCAGCTTGAAACATTTCACAAACCATCCAGATTCCACTTTTTCCCGGTGCTTTAAGCACTAATTTGAAGGTTGTTAGAGGCAATACACTTATAAACCAATTAGAAGTTATATATTATTTATAAAGTTAAGTAAAATCATAAAGCTTTATATATGACAAGTAATAAAGGTTAGCTGAAAAATATGGTTGATGTTGGTGCTTTATTGTTCAATATTTTTAAGCCTAATATGAACGTGATATACATTTGTGCATATTATATACAAGCCAGTTCGAGGTATTAGTTTTATTCCTAAGAAATTGCAGGTAACATGATCGTTTTTTATGTATTACTTATCTTGTTTCTAGTGCCATATAATTTAGCTACTTTCCCAGTAGAAGTCAAATAGATTATGTAGAGGAAACACTGCTTAGCTAATAAATATTTATATGAACACATTGTGATTAATAACATTAAAAGTAATTAACAGTTAACTGTAGAATTAAGTACACAACTGAAGTTACATTAGTGTTCTCTGTTATGGGTAAAAATATCAAAATTGGTATAAAATGAAATGTGAATGCAATTTATAGTTGTAGCTTGGAACCTAAGCCATAAAGACGTAAGGGTGATGTATATTCATGTCAATATTTTTAGTTCCCTTTAACAGTCTTATCTTAAGAGTGAAATTAAACATGCCTGTTGTTTGTACATAAAAATACCTTATTTAAAGAAAAAAAACGTCTTTATACTGGAAACTTCTACTGTTACTATTTCATAATGTTCAGGTCAGTTTTCAATGTGAACTAATTTCATATTAAACACCTACAGTTCCTGGATGCCTCTGTTATTCAAGTCCTACAACTTATACTGTGCTCTGTGAAGTGTTTGTGTATCTAGATCCACACAGATGTGCAGTGTTCTGGATTTACTTTGTACTTAACTGGCATTCAGTTTTACTAATTGTATGGACTGTACGATAATGAGATGCAGTAAAGAACTAATAAACCATGAGAAGTGTCGAAATATTTACATATCTGTAACAGACCACTAAATCACAGTTACTTGTTAATAATATCAAAAGTTTGGCCAGAACATGTAAAAAAATACAATAGCAATAGACTAAATTAATGAATGGAAGATTTCTTACACAATGTATGTATGAATGTGAGAAAGCAAAACATAATTTACTTTTTCTTGTTCCAGGGCAGCAAGTGTTACTTCCCAATTGTTATTATGCCTAAAATAAATGGAAAAGACCTGTTTTTCTCTTTAGACTTTCCTTTTGTGACTTGGGATCGTATAACGAAAACACAATGGGAGACCATATTTGGGGGCTGATACGTGAAAATGATTTACATTGATGTCACGTATCTTGAAAAACTACTGACTTTAAATATTTTTGTTCATTTTTGTATAACTTTAGTATAAATACATGTAAATCTTGATTCATATGTTGCTTTATTCAGAACTTATGTAAATGAAAATATGCAAATTTGCCTGTTTTCACATAGAAAATAGGTCAATTTCTAAATTTCATTATCCAGGTTGCAAAAGCAAAATTTGAAGGGAATAATGGACATTTTCTGAACTTTCACAACATAAGCAATTAAGAAATAACACATACTATCCAGGAACAAAAGTTGTGTTACATAGTGTAATTAACTTACTATAATATGATACAGTAAATGCCACAGCATGTGATGGGTTATTTTCAAATGAATAACAAAAAGCTGATATAAGGTTTAAGACTTGCGAGTGCCTTTCTAAGCATGATGGATATAGATATTTAACTTTAACCCTAAAATTACTGATGTGGCTTATGAAATGCTAATAAGTCTAACACTTTGTTAGTTATGGGTCTTTTAACTCATTTAGTGTCCAGTTTATTTTTCAATACACAGTGAAAACTAAAAATACTAGTTAACTTTATTTATCTAACTTTAAACTGATAAAGTTTGAATAGGTAATCCTTTCTCATAGTGGAACAACATTCTTAAATCACAAAATTTGATTTGAATTTTGTGTAAAGCTACAGAAGAACTTCCTGCGTCAGCTATCTGTAATATAGCAAAGAAAGACTAGGGAAAAGGCAGCTAGTCAAAACCATCCACTGCCAGTTCTTGGGCTACTCTTTTTACCAACAAATAGTAAGATTGATTATAACATTGTAATGCCCCACAGCTGAAAGGGTGAGCATGTTTGATGATGGGAGATTTGAACCCATGACATACAAATAGACTTAATATCTTCTACTTCTTAAATTGCTAGATACTTTTAACTGAATATCACGTGAGAGAATTAGACATATGATGTGCATGTTACATTTAAAGGCCTTGCTCACACAAATAAAACTTCTACAACTAGATTTTATGTGTATCTACTTTAACAAACAACACCACAAATATACTGCAAATAAGCCAGCTTGTAATAAAATGAAATCAAAATGTGAAAACAACTGGGATGACACTTGTAGATGAGTCAGGTATGATTATCACATCTTTCACCATGTTATTCTTCACTGCCAGGCTTAATATACAATAAAGACTAACAAACGTTTTTAACATTTATTTATTAGAAACTGGTGAACTTTGGAATGTTTGATGGAAAACACATCTTCTTCACATCATAATTTCTCATATGGTTGATGTTGCATTTGAAGGATAAAGTAATGATAATACAGTTGTTGTTACATATATGTGTATCCGTGGCAGTGATTTGAAATGGAACATAACTGTTGTATGCGTGTGCCCAATGAAAGCGTAACTGAACACAGTTTCTGTTTTCTCCAAACAAATATACAATATCTATTAGTTGACTACTCACAGCTCCAGTGTCGATATACTGTCATCAATATATACATATATATTAAATTTCAAATTTGTCTTTTTATCAAACATATAAAATTTCAAATGTCTTTATATCAAACCTACCATATCAAAAGATATATTTCACAGTTCCTCTTTTTACATTCTTTTTTGTTCAAAATGAAGTTAAACAATGGGCTAGCTTTGCACATTTCATGGATCAAACTCTAAATTTCAAGGTTTAGACTTACTGCTGAGCCACTAGTTATTCAAACATAATTAAGATACTGTCCTTAATAAATATTCAAATAAAAAATCGTGTCTTTCTTAATACTTAGATAAAACAAATCACAATGAAAGAAAACTTATAACTTGATTTATAAACTTTCATGACTGTGTCCATTTATCATCTAATTTGCAATCATACAACATGGTTTAGATGTTGCAATCATACAACATGGTTTAACTATAAGTTTCTTTAAGCTTAGATAGTCTATTGTGCTATCCTTATGTCAAACAAAGATACTAAACCCTATAACCCAAGTGCTTTCAAAAGGTGGACTATTCTAAAGCACTTGATTTATGAAGTTTCATATTTTTTGTGTTAAACTGATTCCTTGTATCCATGTCTTGTTTTAAGTGGTCATTCTAATAGATCATTAGATGTCAGAGAAAAAAAAGAGATAAAAATACCAATACGTTATTTATCAAAATTAGATGATACATAATATGCAAGCTTTTAATTTCTATTCATTTTGGAGCTATTTACGTATTCTATAAAACTGTCCACATGTTATTTTATGGTTACATATATAACAGTTCAACAAGAATGAAGCATAGATAAATATGAAGCAACAATAACATTCTTTGATTAACAGTATCATTACAATAATAAGTTCAGGAATCATTTGGAAATAACTTAAAAACAAATGAGATTATTTTTGTTAGTTTATATAAAAAAGAATTTTACAAGCTCTGCTCACTTGTTAAGTCTTAAGATGTTACACAGGTGTCCTTTCAATCTTCCAGCTAATTACAATCTAATTCTTTTGAAGAATACAGTTGCATAAACATATTGATATACTGATTTCATATGTATACATAGTAAACAGTTCATCCAATTCCATTTTGTTCTGTTTTTTTTTTAGATTGAAAAATATTAATAACTAAGTTTTTCTTCTTGATTCATATCATCCAAGAATGATTTCATTGAATTTATTGCAGTACATTTTCCTGTTTTGTTAATTGTATATATTTCTGTTTCTTGTTCTATTCCAAGACTGGTGATAAAGTTCTTAAGTTCTTTAACAGCATAAGAATCCACAATATCAGTAATTAGAGATTCCTCTGGAGAAGAGGATCTTGGTGTGTCCCCAGTTAGAACTAAGTGGCTAACATTATCTGTAATTTCAGTCCCACAAAGGTCCTCAAAAATTATATATTCTGGTAGAGAGTGATGTGAAGTTTTGGGAACATCCTCTTTATACAACTCTGGTGTGACAGGTGTTAAATTAATCCAATTTTGCTCTAAAGTACTGTTCTCAGGTAGTGACTGGGTGACTGCATTCTGCAAGTTACAATTTACAGTTTTTTGGAAGTCAGTAGCTAAGGAGTTATGATACCCAGTTTCTTGACTGTCTTGTAAGATGGTGAGGGTAGAGCTCTTATTGTCCTCTGATGATAGAAGTTGATGATTCTTTGTTGACAGGGAAGGATTGTGGATATTATTTAAACTGTGGACAAATTCAAATCCAAGACCATTTTCAAGTGTGCCAGTACCTTCATTTTCAGGAAAAGACTTGGATTTAATTTCATACATTTCTGAAGAGCAGTGCAAACCATCATTATTTATATAATCACTGTCATTTTCAATCTCTCTTTTACTATCACAATGTTTTTCTTCATCAGTGCCAAACTGAGTTTCATTTCCATCATGATGCATATCATTAACATAAGCTTTATTGGAGCTTGAAGTGTCAAACAGTTTTGATCTGAAAAATTAAAATGTTTAAAGATACATATGTCATTAGAATTTTCAAGACTTTACTGTAATTAACTGTTTAAGTTACTTGTTTAAAATATTTAATATTTCAAGGTGTGCAACACGTTTGTTTAGAAGAAAACAGTTCACATTCTAAGTGAAAATGAAAGGGTCTTAAAAAAAAACCAAACAAAGATAAATGCTGTTACACACATACATTGTTACTCAAATAAGGATGGTTAAATTTTATCTTTATAATATTAATAACTATTAGTATATTTTGTCATTACAAAAAAAAGGAAAAAACACTAATACAGTACAGTTATAATGGATTATTTATATTCCTATTTGCCACCAGTAGATAAGGCTTGTTTTGTTAGAAATATCTCATTGAGCTAAGACACCTGTTTTGCTTAAAAGTAAAAGGTTGGAGTAGTTTAATTGTGTTGGATAAATATGAATTTATTTATGTTAAAATTTGAACTTGTTTCTTTATGATTCGATAGTTACAGAAAATTTAATTATTAGCAAGTTATTTAAATTTGCAGTAACTAGAGTTGATGTGATTTGCTATACTAAGAATAAAAGCTATATATACAACTACTGGTTGGATAGGATGGTAACAGTAAAGTTGGTGAAGATTGTAATGTTAGGAATAGGGGAGTTGTACATTAGGAACATAAATCAAGAAAAAAGGAAATGGTTAGGGTAAAGACTACTTTCGAGGGTAAGAATTTAGCATGTTAAAAATTTAGGGTTCAGTCCCTAATATCTTTCAACTTTTGACTACTTTCAATAAGACACAAGATGACCAAGAAATTTTCATAGCGAGACACTCTCTCACTAAGTTTACTGATAAAATCACTTCAAGTGAGGATAAAAAAAACTCTAGGACAAGAAATTGCTTGCCAGGTACAGGAAATTATAAAGAATGTTGATAGTTTAGCTTCTAGTTCCAAGGAACATTTTGTAGTGCAAGTAAAAGTGAATCATACTGAGAGTTTTAAGTGGTAAGAACTACGTAAAAATATTAAAATACCCTTTCAGAGGTTAAGGATAGAAATACATGAGACTGGCCTTTTTGTGAATATTCACAAAGGCACAAATAAGTTACTTAACAGAATCAAAGGCTTAAATGAAAGATTATAAAGGATATGCTTAGAGAAACACACAAGCCAGTTGGACCTATGGGAGGTTTTCTGGGTAAGAGTTACCTTTTATGTCACAGATGGTAAAGTTAAAACTTATATCAATGGTCCTTCTGAGTATGTTTAAGGAAAGTAGGATGTTAAAATTGAGACCCTCAAAGAATACTTTTAAGACTGTGAAGTGGTTAAGATTTAAAATGTTTTTTTTCTGTTTTCACAAGAGAAAATATATTAACAATATTCCCAAGCCTTAGCCTTCTGTGAGAAGTATTGGAATAGACTTGAATCCTATAGAAATTAATCTTGTGGTGGTAAAATAAAATACAGATAAATTAGCTTCAGAACTTGAAAAGTGTTTCCTCTGGGTTTTGAGGAAGGTCAAAGATCAGATATGAGAGCTGCCCTCTTTCATGTTTGATAGGTCAGTAAACAGTGGACAGATACATAAAAATGGGAAACTTGTTAATGTTATACCTATTATAAAATGGATAATAAAACTTACTCTGAAACTTTTAAGCCAGTTACTTGTTCCATACTTGTGTAATGAGAAAAAAAAAAGTCTCAAGACAAATAAATAAAGCATTTACAACATCCTTTAATGAAATATAGCAGTCAACATGGATTTGCCAAAGGGAAATCTTTTTTCTAATCTGTTAGTAAACAGATCTAGCTGTTAAGAGGGCACACAAGGTACTGGTCGAGGTGAAGATATTAATAGCCACTATTATTTATCTTAATTAAGAAAACAAATTCTGCATACTAAGCTGTGTATAATTACCTTCAACAGCGACAAACTCAGGAACGAGATATCATATAAATCAAAGTCTTAGCTGTGTCTACATCGAAAGTCAAGATTCAAAGACTTTTATATCTTTTCTGTAGTCAAACTGCCCTGTTTTAATGTCTACTCTTGTACATTATCAGTCAAATAGGTATACTTTTACAGGTTTCATAAGCGAAAATAAATATTTCTGTTCTCATATTACTTACAGTCTGGGTGCTGATATTCTCTGTGCATTCATTGGGCCAGAAACTTCTACAGGTCTTCCAATAAGTTTCTGAAGAGCTTCAACCCACAGTTTACGGGTTTCACTCTCAAAGGCAGCCTGAAAAAAACAACAAAAAATCTGAAGGAATGAAATTATTTTCACATTTTATAAATCATTTGCTATTTTATCTAATACAAAATGTTATAGTTGTAAGCACACATGGACCAACAGAAGGGGTAGGGAAGCTAAGATAATTTCTCTAGGCCCTAGTTCTCCTAAGAGGGAAAACTGACTGAGCAATGAGCCAACATATTAATACTTCCCTGGGATTTGTGAAAGTCCTCAGCAGCCCTGTTCAGAGTCTTTGTTTTGTTTTTCTTGTAGTTAGATTATGGTAATGCAAGCTTCATCTATAAACTGGTGTAACGTTTCTCAAACAAAACACTGAACTAAGATTAATTTTCATATTACGGCAGTTATAAATTATGTTTTCAAATCAAATTTGGTCTTAATTGGAATCAATCTATCTTCTATTAGTACCCCCCAACATTATCTCCAAAACTGTTTCAAATTACGAATACAAGGACAACACTTCTAGTCTTTTTGGACACCCTGTACATTCAATGTGGAAATGTGAAGTTTCTTCAGCAGCATTATGTTTTGAACTACACAGACCCTTCAATCCTTGTTCAAAGCTTTATATTTAACAGAAGAAGGTTAACATAAACAAAGTCTAACTGAATGGATAATAAATATGTCATTTTTGTTGTAAAGGTAGAGGGCACAATTGATGTGGCAGGATGTTGAAAAGTTATTTAGTACCTGTAATTTGTAGTATTTTTGGTTAAATAACAGAATAATAATTAGATACAGTAATTTTTGTATATAAAAGACAATAAAAGTTTAAACTTAGAATTTGGTGGCATAAATTTTACAACCATGTTAAAATAGGCTTAGTACATTTAACATTACTTCAGGCTTTGGTATATTGCAATGCACCAGTAGTCATAAAACAGGAAAGATACAATATTTTATTACATAAGTACAATCTGAAACTAGTTTATTGTCTCTGTGTTTTAAATTCAGTTTATGCCGTTATAAATTAGAGACAGGTTTTAAATCAGGCAAAATACATTTTACTGTTAACATTATATATATTGTTAGTTCTTGGACCTACGTGTTTTTAGCACATCAAGAATTTGGTATTAAATATCTATTTTCAGGCTATAAATATAAATACAATAGTTAAAATTAGTGCAGGAATTGAGTATTTACAGTTTGTTAGGTGTAAGGGGTGTAATGATTGGGTTTTATCTGGGAACTTGGGAGTGACGTGTACTTTGAATGAAGCTAGTAATGAAGATATCCAATTTTATGTAAAATTTACAGGTTGGAGGCTATCATAATTAAAACAGATGCAATAAATAAAGAGAAGTGTAGGCTGTAGGAAATAACCGTAGGATTTGAGAAGGAGCTTAAGTGTTTACATACAAAAGATGCATCAGTTAACACTGACTATCAGCAAGTTATAAAGAGTATTATAGAGTAAAATGTAGTGAATCTAATTAAAATAACACTGTTATGCTGAGTGACAAATTTCGGCCCTTGTCTTCTGCAAAAGGGTTATTACTGGAGGTAAGGAAACAAAAGGTTAAGAAAAGGATGTGAGAATAATAGTCTGTGGGTAAATAGAATTAAAATAATTATATTATGCTACTCGGGAGCACAGATAGAGGATATAACTGACAGAGCAAAAGATATAATAAAGTGGGCTAGCAGAGATGCAGCTTTTGTAGTGCTTGTAGAGGCTAATGGTGTTGGGAATGATAGGTCAGAAGTTATTATTAATTAGAACAATATTTAAAAAAGAAGGTGATAACTTAATATTTGTCAGGGATACTGTCTAGAGTTAATTGTTAGGTTGAAGTTATAAGTAGGTCATTAGGGCTAAATACTAGACTCAGGTATGTAAGGATGAGCATACTGGCTGTTTGGACTTGTGGGATCAGTTTAGTGAAAAAAAGGAGCTTTTTGGAATAGATGGTTTACATTTAAATAGGGTAGTTTGTTTGATAAGGTTATCAACTCAGCTGTAAGGGAAGTTTGAAACTAAGATGTGGTGAGGGCCAGGAAAAACTAAATGCAAAACAGATAAGAGGCAGAGAAAAGTTTACCATAGACAATAATTATGGAAGTAGTTATAAAGATGAGCTTAATTTTTACTGTTGTAATGCTAGAAGTATAATTAGTAAAATATGAGACTTTAGAGGATTAATAAGAATGAAGGGTTTTGATGTAATGTGAATAACTCAAACATGATTAAACATGGATGACTTTGATGACAAAAAATACAGAGTTACATATTATTTAATATGGATAGAGTATTGAAGAGAGGGAAGAATTGGCTTTATATGTAAAAGGTAAGTTATATCCTGTTCATAGTGAAGATATCACAGATAAAAGCTTGAAAATTGGGTTTCTGTTAGTGGATATAAAGAGAAAAGGCTTTTATTGGGAATTTGTTACAGACCACCTTATGATACTGATGAAATTAGAGAGAAATTTTACAATGATGTTCAGATTTAAGCTTTTAATGATATTACAATTGTGAGTGATTGTAATTTCATGCATATAGACTGGGAAAAGCTAGAGTCAAACGAAGAGGGAAAAAAGATTTTTAGAAAATGTACTAGATGGAGTTCTTCACCACTTAGTAAAAGAATCTACAAGAAACAATGCTGTTTTATATTTATTGTCAACTTCAAAAGTAGAAAAGATTGAAAGGGTGGAAACTGGAGAATATTTTGGTACAAGTGATCATCTCTATTAAGTTAGATGTTTTGCTGCATTTAGAGACAAGGAATAATGATATTTTGGTTATAAAATTAAAAAAATATATATTGAAGAGATACAACAAAAACTATCAGTTGTAACTTGGACAGCTGAGTTATTTGGAGACACCAATCAGATGTGGGAATTTTTTAAATATTCAAGACAAACATATTGTTTATAGAAAGAAATGAGTAGCTGAAAGCAGAAAACCAGGTTAGTTCACAAAGAGTATGAGAGATAAAATTAAAGAAAAGCATCACAAATTTAAATTGGCTGATATGACAGAAGACTTAGAAGATTATAGAATATCAAAAACGTTTGTGAAACAGGAAATTAGGAAACCAAAAAGGATGTATGAGAAAAGATTGCCTGAAAATATAAAAATTAACAGTAAAGATTTCTTTAAATACATTAAAAGTAAACAAAGTGTTAGTATGGGTGTAAGACCCCTGAAGGATGGTAAAGGAAGGCTTATTTTTAATGATTGTGAGATGGCTGGATTATTAAATTTTGCATTTTCATTGGTTTTCACAAACGAAGTATTCCATATATTGACCACATAAATTCTGAGCTGGTCAAGAAAAAATTGTGAAGTTTGAAAAATTATAAGGCTCTTAGAGCAAATATTATTTTCCCAAAGGTTGTGAAGGAGGTCAAAGATTGAATATGTTAGTCAGTACTAGTGTTTTTTGTCAGTGAATAATGGGCTGGCACCAGATGATTCAAAGGAGGTGATAAAAATTGTCCCGATAATTATAAATCCATTGGTCTCACATCAGTTGTGGGAAACATTTTGGAAAGTTTAAGAAAATATATTTTACAAAGTCATTCAATAAATATTACAATATTATTGGGTAGTCAACATTGTTTTAATTGGGGAAAACCTTGCCTCACAATTTTTTTTTCAATTCTTTGAAAATGTTGTAGATGAGGGTAAGAAACGCTTGGTGTTTCTGGATTTTCACAAATCATTTGACAAGGTGTTATATAAAAGGCTTATTGAAAAAAGTCTCAATAGGTGTGGGGGAATAACTTAGCAAATTGAATAAAAAAGTGTCTGCGTGGAAGAAAGCAGAGAGTTGTCACAAATTGAGTTCAGTCAAACTGGATTAATGTCACAAGTTGGGTACCTCATGGATAAGTCTTTGGACCTTTGCTCTTTCTGATTTTCATCTGTGACATAGATGAAGGAATAGTCAATAAATTACTTACATTTGCTGATATTAAGATCTTAAATGTTGTTAGTTGTGAAGAGAAAGCTGCTGATTTACAAAATAATTTAGATAATTTAGTTAATTGTGCAAATAAACGATAAATGGGTTTTTATTATAATAAATTAAAGATAATGCATGTGGGTTATCACAATTTAAATTGTAATTTGGATATGGATAACCATAACAGTGTTGTGAAAGAAAAAGGTCTTGGTGTAATAACTGATCTGTCTAAAACACCATCCAAGCACTGTGCTGTTGTTAGTGGTAGGGAAAGTAGGATTTTAGGTTGTATCCACAGAAATATTGAATATGAAACTAAAGAGGTTATAATTTCATTTTACAGATCACTAGTTAGGCCACATTTATAATATGTTCATTCTCGGGATCCTTACCTTAGAAAAGACACAAAATTATTGGAGAGGGTTCAGAGATGAATTACTAGAATGGTTCTTGGGATGAAGGGTTATTATAAGAGGAGAGACTGAAATCTCTAAAATTTTCTCTTTAAAAAAACAAGTTATTGTGGATCTGACCAATATGTTTAAAATTGTAAACGAAATTTATAGCATTGATAAATCATCTTTTTTTTTTGCATTTAACAGCGAGAATAACAGGATTTGGGGACAAAAGCATAATATTTGGCAGGGTATAATTCATCTTCAGCTGAAACAGTTTCATTTTCATAACAGTATAATTAGAACAGGTTGCCTTCAGTTGTTGTAGAGGCAGTACATTTAAGCAAGTTTAAGTTAAAGCTTGATAAGTGTATGAATGATCAGGGCTGGCTTTAAGTTTTTTAAGTTAATTCAGTTTAGAGCCCCACGTTGTCCCCAAACAATTTGTTATACTAATGCCCTCATTACAACCTGCAATGCCATCTAGCTAACAAAGAAATTAGAACATTGTAAATATTACTTTTAACAATATGTTTTAAATCTGCAGAAGTTTAGCCTGTATCACGCATCAATGGACTTACCAGATGTATTGCCTTTCTTCTTGTAATGACATCAAATTCAAAGTTTAGGGCACTGTTGATCATACGAACAAACTGGATCTGAGAGAAGTCGATCATTCCTTTACAAACTCCCAAGCTCTAAATAAGGTAAATTAATTGACTGTTATGTAAACATCACATAAAGTATATTCATTACTCATTCAACTCACGTCCAAACATTTATTTTCTAACAAATGGGTTTCTCTTAATTAAATTCAATAGTTTTTTATGCTATGCTTTGAGTAAAATTGGATAAGTCAGGATTTTCCTGAAACACAAGAATTACACTAACCTAGATGATCGTTTGTTTCAGAATTTCGCACCAAGTATATGTGGGTATCTGCGCTAGCTTTTCTTACTTTTAAATTGATAAATTAAAGGTAAGGCAGCAAACAAACAACATTCATTGTCAACCCTTAAGGTTACTATAATCAACTAGTGGAATTTTAGTTTTAATCTTGTAAAAAAAACCTCCAAAATGCAAAGAGTGATGTTTTCAGTAATGGGATGTGAGCTATGTGTCTCAAGATTCATAGTACAAACACAGTAACCAAGATCTTGCCAAAACAAATTAATTTGTTAATAATGCTTTAATTTAAAGGGTTGAAACTGTTCTATACAATTGGAAGTACATTAACTTTGGGAGTACATTTACTATTCTAATTGGTTTGGTTTGTTTTGAATTTTGTGCAAAGCTGCTATAAGGCTATCTTCACTAGCTATCCCTGATTTAACAGTGTAACACTAGAGAAAAGGCAACTAGTCATCAACACCCACTGCCAACTCCTGGGCTACTCTTTTACTAATTAATAGTGTGACTGACCTGACATTATAATGCCTCTACGGCTGAAAGAGCGAGCATGTTTTGTGTGACAGGGATTTGAATCTGCAACCCTCAGATTACAAGTCGAGTGTCTTGACCACTCATGCCAAGCCCCTGTTCTAATTGCTAATGAAGTTAAACAAAATTATCAAATTGTCTTGTTGATTGTGAAACTTACTAAAACTTGTTACAATTTGTTACTTTCTAATAATTTGTCAAATAGTTATTCTTTATAAGAGTGTATATCTTGTAGCAATTTCAGGCCTATCAGCAGGGTCCCAAAAATATACAAGAAGGACAAGATAAAGAAATATATTAAGCCAAAATGCTAAAAATTATCATTACTACTTTAAGAAATACAAGTTATAAATTTACCAGATGAAAACAAAAAAACTACAGTATTTATTTAGAATTTACCGTCCTGTTAGCAATAATTACTCTTTTGACTCTTGTGACAGTTTTTACTATTATATATTTATTGCAACATCTATGTTTGTTGCACCCCAGTGGCTCAGCGGTATGTCTGCGGACTTACACGCTAAAATCCGGGTTTCGATACCCGTGGTGGGCAGAGCACAGATAGCCCATTCTGTAGCTTTGTGCTTAATTCAAAAAACAAACAAACTAAGTTTGTTTCAGTTTAATATATATTTAGAAATGTATTATTACATTCATGGGTAATTATTATTATTATGGGTGTACTGTGCAAGCTCCGCCTATCTCTAAATTTGTAGAAGATTCTTGAGTGTAAGAATTAACAATATGTTTTCGGAAAGCACAAGGATGTCTTCGGATATTGTTGCCAACTGAACCTTCAAAATAATAAATCGACGTGCGAACAGACAGTTTTTATATTGTTGGTTCGGCACAGTCAGTATACCACAAACCTCGAACGCTATAACTGTGATAAATGCTTATTAATTGGAAAAGGAAAACTACAGATATTTGACCAGGAACGTTTATAGATTTTGAACATTACAAACCACTTAACTTCAGTGAATTAGCGTCGGACGTTAGTATTTTAAAGAGGATATTTAGAGATTGTCCAGTGTCACAGCAGTATTTCTGCAAACTTATACTGCTAGAAATCTGGTTTCGATAACCGTGGTAGGCAAAGCACATATTGTCCTTTGCGTAGATTTGTGCTTAATAAGAAAACAGCAATAAATAACTGACAAGACCTTTGAAAATTTTATAAGCAAAAACGGCTCGTTTGGGTTGAGAAAATATTTTAAATAGAAGGTCGAAACGTTGTTCGCTCTTCTATTTAAAATATTCTCTTAACCCAAACGAGCCGCTTTTTCATATAAAATTCTCAACAAGTGGGTTTCTCGACATCACTGAAGACCTTTGAAACTTACCGAAATACTCAATTCCACCTACCTGTTCCTAAAAGTAAAGGGATGTATACACGAATGTGCATATAATACGAATACTTAAATCAGAATGTCTCTCCAGATGTAGAGAAAAATAAGTTACAACTTTTTCAGATGACAAAATCAAATGATTGTTCAAATCAAATATGTGGGATAACTTACTAAAAAAAAAAGCCTAAAAAAAAATTAAAGCCTACAATTCAACTCGGTAATACTGGTAGACTTCAGTTAAACTTACCAATTTAAATCACACTTTCTGATGTCGACAAACTGATTTTTATTTATCATTGTCGGTCATAGAGAATCTAAATCCGTTAAAAATAAAACATTTATACGAGAAAAAACAAAAGTATAAGGTTATGTAGAAATATCTGGTTAATTTAAAAATTAATTATTTTCATTTTACCTAATTCTTCCATTACAGATTAGAAAATTACAAACAGAAAAAAATTAATTAATACTTTCGGCTAACTAGCTTTGGTAACAGTTATTCTCACCAGGGACTCGTGAATACAGTGATTATTAGAGATAAACACAGTAAATATTTAAATAACAAGTTATTTCTCGTCAGTTTTTCAGTATTATTCGTCTTTGTCATGCTCAACGCTACAACTGCACGAGATTTCTTTACGATGAACTAAATACAAATGGAAGTCGAATACAACCTGAATTATATTTTAGCCAAAAAGTTTTTCCACTGATGTTTTATGTTGTAACTCACACAGTATTTATAATACTGCAGTGCGATTATTTCTTAATATGTGTCAAAAAATCAAAAGATACGAGTAACTTACCTCATAACTCGCTTTAGACTTGTAGTACATGAACTGCCTTCCATCTAGGACGAACCAATATCTTTTCCAAGAGCATCGTAAATTCTATAATAAAAATTGCAGTGTAAACCTAACATGATACATCAATAATTTACAGTCATGAAAGAGGCAGTCGACTACTAAAACTATGAATTACAAAGTAGAATAAAAAATCAACTGAGCATAACAACAAAGGAGACACAGCAAAAATAACTTTGGTCGAAGTAATTATATTTTTAAGTTTTATTTCATTACACAGCCTGTTTATGATATTCAAAATGTTTATGGTAAAGGTTTTGACGAGACGGGTACATACATGGCTTTTCAAGAACTAACCCCTATGTATTCTGTGATTGATAAACTAAATTATATTTCACAAAGCAAGGAGCAAACTTAGCAAGTGCCCGGTAATAAATGCTTCTAAAATGACATTGGGAATGTAAAAATTTAAAATATGTGCCCAGTTAGTACAAAAACACAGGAGATCAACCGTTTCAAAAATACTGTAGATAAGATAATGTTTAGGGTTAGTATCACGAAGTTTAAATATAAATCCAAAGTTCCTATCTTCGTACCTCAGATTTATGATTTCGCATCCCAAATTCATTATAAACACAGATATTCTGTTGTTTATACGTTATACTAGCTTGTAAATCATTTGTATGATTTCTACTTAGTTGGAAAATAATTCGTTGTACAAACAAAGTTACAGTTTACAGTCCAACGGTAAATACTAAAGTCATGTGGAGATTATATAGATTGACAAAGCACTGATATCTACCTTATATCAGCAGATTATCTGGGTAACTTTCCAGCCTAACTGAATCTCTACTTACACATAGCAGAGATACACATATATAAATGTGTGTGTGTGTTTTTGTATACTATTTTTATTAACACTGTTATTACTCACATTAGCTGGAGCTAAGCCTACACCTAAAAATAAAACAAGGTAGGTGCCTTAATGCCAATTCTTAGTCATTCTACGTACATCTAATACAGTATACTTATCTCTGGGTTTTTGTTATTCTACGTACAGTCATGACAGAAAGTGTTCGTACCCCTGCATTCCGAGTGTTTGTTTGCTCATAATTTACAAGGTATCATGAGCAAGCTAATAGAAGTAAAATATATTATAAATATTATATTAACACACGACTACATACATTTTTATGCATATTAAACGACAAATAAACTGTTTATAAACAAATAACAAAAAATAGGAGGAGCAGAAAGTGTTCGTACAGTTCAGAACGTGTGAAAAACTGACATTCCCATGAAAATTTTGTTCAGTTTGGCGAATAAACTACATTATACCATTCCAGAACTAGACACTGTAAACTACATTATACCATTCCAGAACTAGACACTGTAAACTACATTATACCATTCCAGAACTAGACACTGTAAACTACATTATACCATTCCAGAACTAGACACTGTAAACTACATTATACCATTCCAGAACTAGACACTGTAAACTACATTATACCATTCCAGAACTAGACACTGCGTTTATAATTATTGTGATTTAGCCAGCAAAAAATGTACTTCCGGCAATTTAGCGCCGTCTCCATTATTATCTGCTTGATGATCATGGTGAACAGAAAACAACAGTCCTGTGATTTAAAAAAACGAATTATTGTAAAATACAAGTCTCGTGTGTCTCTTTCCGGTATTTCTACGCAACTAAATGTGCCCAAATCTACTGTTCAAATCATAATTGCCAAATTTAAGCCCACAGAATCAACTGCTAACTTCCCTCGCTCCGGATGCTCCACCAAAATTCTAAAGAGAACCAAGAGGAAGGTTCTCAGAGAAGTCAGTAGGAGCCCTCGTTTAACACGTAATAACATACAGAAACTGGTGAGGGAAACTGGGGTTGAAGTAAGGGCTTCTACAGTTACGAGCATGTTACGCTCTTCGGGTTCAAAGCATGCCGTCCTCGTTGAAATCCATATTTAAAGCCTGTTCATTTAGAAGCACGATTGAGGTATGCAAGAAAGCATGTAGATAAACCTTTTAGTTATTGGAAGAGTATTCTTTGGTCAGACGAGACTAAAATCGAGCTTTTTGGCCCCAATGATGCTTGCTATATTTTCCGTAAGTAGGGCAACGAAATCTTCCAAAGAACACCGTCCATACAGTAAAACACGGAGGTGGCTCGATCGTAGTATGGGATTACTTCAGCTCTTCTGGTATAGGTAGTCTTCACCGCGTCAACGGAATCATGAAAAAAGGAGAGTACGTTGAAATATCAGGCACTTATATTAAAAATGATGCCTCGGAACTTGAGGCTTGGGCGTCGTTGCATCTTTCAGCAAACACACATCGAAATATGTGCAATCCTGGTTGCAGAGGAACCATATAAGCGTTCTGCAGTGGCCATCGCAGCCACACGATCTCAACCCAATTGAAAACGTTTGGTATGAGTTGAAGACCAGGGTTCGTCAGCGTCATCCGAAAAACTTGCAAGAGTTGGAGGCCTTCTGTAAAGAAGAATGGAAGAAAATACCAGTCGAGTACTGTCAAACGATCATGGAAGGCTATGAGGAAAGATTGCGCCAAGTAATTCACCTGAAAGGCTACACAACTGATCATTAAAGTAGACGCACGAACACTTTCTGCCTCTCAGTGATGTCGAGAAACCCACTTGTTGAGAACTTTTATATGCAAAAACGGCTGTTCTGGGCCCAGAAAACACTTCAAATAGAAGAGCGAACAACGTTTCGACCTTCTTCGGTCATCGTCAGGTTCACAAAGAAAGGGTTACTGGTCGGAAGCTGACCACGTGTTTGGGAGGGGTTGTATAATTGAGTGTTGCAATGTAGAGGGCGCGGTTTGAATATATAGACATTAATTCCATTAGAAACCTAAAACAAGACAGAAACATAAAAATTCTAAAAGCAGATAAAGGTAACGCTATAGTAATAATGAACACGAATGAATACATACAAAAAATGAATAACATCCTATCAGACACGAACAAATTTAAACCAATACACACAAATCCAACAAAGACACATGAGACGCAACTAAACAAATTACTACTACAAATAAAAAAAGCCAACACAATTTCACAAACACTTTATTCCTACCTACGTAAAACCGACTCACGCACACCGCAAATATACGGCATCCCCAAACCTCATAAACCAGATTGTCCATTACGACCAATAATGTCAACATATGAATCGTTTAACTACAATCTTGGTAAATACATAGCATGGGCATTCTCCAAATATGCAACATCAGCCAGCTCATTCATCAAAGACTCTTTTAATTTCAAGTCCAATCTAAATCAACTTAATCATAAAGCCTTAATGGCCAGTTTCGATGTTATATCCCTCTTCACAGAAATTCCAACAACAGAAGCCTGCAAGATAGCCTTAGAACTCTATATTCGAGACCCTAACCCGATCATAGACATTCCCAGTAACCAGTTAGCAACCCTCATAGAATTCACCACAATAAAGACAAACTTCATGTTCAACAACCAAAACTATATACAAACAAATGGCCTAAGCATGGGCAACCCAGTATCGCCAGTTCTAGCCAATATTTTTATGACACAAATTGAAACACAAGCAATTAATACAGCATTACATCCACCACTATACTGGTACAGATATGTAGATGACACGATTGCGGGATTCGAATCTACAGAACACATACTTAACTTTTTCACTCACATTAACTCTATACATCCCAACATTAACTTCACATGTGAACAGGAAGAAAGCAATCAAATATCATTTCTCAACCTCAAAATTATAAGAACCGACACACAATTCAAAACAGAAATCCACCGAAAAATCACCCATACTGGACTATACATTCCTTGGGACTCAGCACATGAAACAAAACAAAAACTCAACATACTAAGAAACCAGATAAACACAGCCATAAAACTATGCTCACCAGATAAAATTAACGATGAATTAGATAAAATAAAACAACACTTCATCAACATTAATAAGTTTCCTCCACAAACCGTAGAAAACATTATACGCACACACCTAGACAGAAAGCAAAATCAACCAACAAAAGTAAATATATCTCACGAATCAAAAAATCACGAAATCATATACTGCTGTATACCATATATTCCTGACATCAGCAAACAAATAACCAACATTTGGCAAAAACTAGTAACAAAATATAACATTCCAGTTAACACTAAATTTATTCAAAAACCAGGCACAAAACTAAGGTCTATACTATGTAAGAACTACACTGACAAACACCACACCAACATTATTTATAAAATACAATGTGATAACTGCCACGACTTCTATATAGGAGAAACAAGTAGAAAAATGGAAACCAGATTCAAAGAACATAAAAAGTCACCTTCACACGTTTTCGAACACTGCAAGTCAAATGGACACAACATAACCATAGAAAACACTAAAATACTAAATAAAGAAACAAACATAAACAAACGAAAAATTAAAGAAGCCTTACTTATACAACAACTCAAACCCAAAATAAACCAATATAAAGGAACACCATTATACCTATATTAATATTATAGACAAAATTATATATTCAAACCGCGCCCTCTACATTGCAACACTCAATTATACAACCCCTCCCAAACACGTGGTCAGCTTCCGACCAGTAACCCTTTCTTTGTGAACCTGACGATGACCGAAGAAGGTCGAAACGTTGTTCGCTCTTCTATTTGAAGTGTTTTCTGGGCCCAGAACAGCCGTTTTTGCATATAAAACTTTCTGCCTCTCCTATGTTTGGTTATTTGTTTATAAACAGTTTATTTGTCGTTCAATTTAAATAAAATTTTATGTAGATCTGTGTTGGTATAATATTTATAACACACTAAACTTTCATTATCCTAATCATTTTTAAATTATGAGGAAAAACTATTCACGACGGAGGGGTACGAACACTTTCTGTCGTAACTCTACATCTAGCAGTCTACTTACCTCTGGATTTTAGTTATTCTATGTGCATCTAGTACAGTCTACTTAACTTTAAGTTTTAGTTATTTTACGTACATCTGGCACAGTCTACTTAACTCCAGGTTTTAGTTATTTTTCTGTGGGACAAAAACAGAGGCTTCAAAAGTGATGCTTTGTTTGTTTTTATGTCGAATTTTGTCCAAAACTATTCAAGAGGTATCGACTCCAGCTGTTCTTGTTTTGAAGTAATATGGGGAAAACAATTAGTCAACACCATTCACCACCAACTTTTGCACCACTCTTTACCGTAAATAGTGTGATTAACTATCACAGAATAACACCTCCCTGCGGATGAAAGATCTTGTTTGGTAATGGGTTTCGATCCCGCGACCAACAAATTGCAAATAGAACACCGAAATGAAATTTGATGTAGTAACAGCAGTACAAGTGGTGATGGGTGCGGTAGATATGAAGTTGGCCATGATAATTTTGACCGTTTCTTATGAATGCTTATATACTTGAAGAGGAAAAAACCAAAACAAACTTAAATTTTGGGAGGGTGCATTTTTTCAGTATTAGAAAACCTGTTCTGGGACATTAACATTTTGATGACTCTGCCTAGCCGGCACTTTAAAAAATAGTTAATGTAATAGTGTGGTGGAACACGTAACACTTTTTTTTAAGCATGAAAGTCCTTTCACGGAAATTTTAGTTGTTTTGGGATCTAATGTAAGCAACGCACATCACAACTTAACTTTTTTTCTTTTATTATGTGGACCTCCGTGACCACTGGGACACTGTCAATACCAATGCATCATCGGTTATTTTCAGACAGATTTAATTGGTGGCACATTTTTGGACGTGTAAGACTAGAGAGAAAGTAATTAGTCAACACCACCTAATGCTAACACTTAGAGTATTCTTTTACCAACGAAACAGTGGGATAGCTCGTAAAATTATAACGCCCCCACTGCTAATGTTCGTCTTTGGGAATTTGAACAAAGCAGCAACCCTCAGGTTAGAAATCGAGCATTCTGACCACCAGGCTAAGCTCGATAACAGTGGGTCACATATCCTTCTACTGAATAATGTACTGTCCTAATTACCAGTAAAACATTTATTCCCAGTTATAACAATAGGAAATAATATAATAATGTGAAATTCCTTTTCAGTTTTACAATATTTCATTATTAATAATACACTTTTAAAATCTTCTTGGTTAGCACGTATCTTCAAAATTCTATCAACATAAGTGTAAAACGTACATACTGTATTTTTGTAACTGAATATTGTTGTGATCACTGATTAGAGTATTACTTTAAAACCCAGTTGCGAAACAATTAAAAAGGAAGCTTTAAATTTGACATATATTTCAGGCTTAGCTAATAATTTATTTAAAGTGTTTAAATAAAAATAACAAATATTTTATACAATATTTAAGCCAATTAAAATGATAAAGCAAAATTTTGGTAAAACGAAATATAACATACAGTTAATGGAAAAACGAAGAATCTATAACGTTCCACGTGAGCGTGGAAATATTTATACTGAACAAACTTAACGTAACTTAAAATATTGTTTAAGGGTACGTAAGAAATATATATAAAAAACTGAAAATTCAGCCATTTTGGAGCATGCATATTACATAGGCCTGGCATGGCCGAGCGCGTTAAGGCGTGCACTCGTAATCCGAGGATCGCGGGTTCGCGCCCGCGTCGCGCTAAACATGCTCACCCTCCCAGCCGTGGGTGTGTATAATGTGACGATCAATCCCACTATTCGTTGGTAAAAGAGCAGCCCAATAGTTGGCGGTGGGTGGTGATGACTAGCCGCCTTCCCTCTAGTCTTACACTGCTAAATTAGGGACGGCTAGCACAGATAGCCCTCGAGTAGCTTTGTGCGAAATTCCAAAACAAAGCACATTACATATGGTATTGTGAAAAAAATTACAGCAATATTAGCTCAACCAAAATGCACAGATAATAATATTAGAAAACACCAGGAAATAATCAAGCGTAAAAAAGGTAATTTAGGTTCACCTTTTCTGAAATGTTCGTGGGGTAATTGTAAACCTGTATGTAGATTATACGACATTTTGTTTTGTTTTCAATTTTGCGCTAAGCTATCACCCATCCCTAATTTAGCAGTGTAAGGCTAGAGGGAAGGTAGCTAGTCATCACCACCCGTCACCAACTCTTGGGCTACTCTTTTACCAACGAATAGTGGGATTGACTAAAACATCATAACTCCCCATAGCTGAAAGTGTGAGTATGGTTGGTGTGATAAGGATTCGAACTCGCGACGCTCAAAGTACGAATCGAGTGCCTTAACCATCTAGCTATGCTAGGCCCTCATACGACTTATTCAACGGAAAACAAAAAATATAGATAAGACACGATAATGTCTCGCAACTGAAGATGACGTTTAAATAAGTAAAAGTCAATTGTTTAGTGTTCATATATTGACCTTAATTAAAATGTTTTTAAAAGGACATATAAGTCCATTTCTGGACACTTGTGTATGATGTTAAAATAACACATAACGTTGAAATAGCTATACAATTATCTTTCTCACGTCTTACCCTTGTTTTCCTTCACGTTTAATTTAAACAAGAGCTACGTACACTCCATACTCACTAGGTTTCTTCACTATAATTAAATCACGAATACGTCACAAAATATGTAAAGAAAAAAATAAACCTACCAATTTACCACGCTTACTCAGATACCCTTCGAGTTTGGGCATACCAGAAAGAGACTTCCAACTACTAGCCCTTGATTACTTGTTCTGAACATCGCTGCTAATTTAGATATTGGTTTTATCGCTGTCTACAAATAACGTACTTTTTCGTTCAACGAGATCTACACAGGAAATGAGCTATGCACGCGGATGGGCGCGACATTTCACTTCCTCTGTACAACTATGAAATTGCGATCATTTCGGGTTCCTTTATTACATCAAGGAACTAAACACGGATTTTGACGTGGCAACATTTCGCAATAAACACAAATAGCCATTCAAAACTAAGAATATCACATTAGGCAACGTCAGCCATTTTATGAATAAAATAAATGATGAAAAATATATAAGCGAGGTCAAAACTCTAAACAAGTCTTATCAAAGCGAAATTACATCTATCAACCTGTATATGACGTTTCTATTTTCATAACGTCAATGGCACTGATAACATCTTTAATCCTATCATTCTTCAAGCTAAATTTGAAATATTCGATCAACTTATTCATACATATGTGAAAATACAAATAGTTTTATCATATACGCCCACCGATGTCCGCCAACTCATGTGTCTTACCTCTCACACCAGTGGTTTTCAGGCGGACTTGCCTCCGTGACGGAACTTTGATTGTTGCGATAATAATTATCTCTGCAAGGATGAAAAAAACAGTTCACACGGTTCATAATTCATGTAATTTAATCACGTCTCAGACGGCTCGTGAACCCCCATCTCTGAAAACCTGTTCACGATTTTTTTGGTTCGTGCCCTACCGTTTAAAAAACTCTGGTTTACAAAATGCACATATTGCCTAACAAAGTGGAAACGGTTTGTAAATAAGCCCCCCCCCAATAGAATAGCGGTATGTCTGCGGACTTACCACGCTAGAAACCGAGTTTCGATACCTGTAGCGGGCAAAGCAGAGAGTTTCCACTGTGTAGCTTTGTGCTTGACATCAAACAGAGAAAGAAACAGTAAATACGTCATTACGCAATAGGCTTAACAAAAAAAAATCTAAATTTTAAATATAGATAACGGTACAAAAGAAACGCTTTGTTGGAACAGGAAAGAAATATATTTACCAAAACCAAAATGTACTAAAGATGTACAAAATAATGAATAAATCAAATAATATGTTACGTACGCCGACGACCTAGTGGTAAGGCTTACAACACTATTTTTTTTTCATAACAAACTTTTTAGGGGTGCGGAGCAAAAAAAAATGGTTAGGAACAACTGGCTTAGAACATACACACAAGAAGCTATGATACTTTAACTAAGAAATCGTAGAGTTAAGAAAAGTTTTGTTTAATTATAAAGTAGCTCGCACATATGCCCCTCGAAATTAGCTATTAGACAATTTCAATAACGTTTTCAACAACTAATAACACAAATATAATTTCAAATAAAATTTTAACCTCACTAATGAGAAACTTTAAAAAAACAATTTTTAACTTCCTCATAAATTTATTGTTTAATCACCTGACCAATGAAAAATCACAAACGTAGAACGTTATAAAAAAATATAAATAAATTACTAGGATTTGTTGTTGTTTTGAATTAAGCACAAAGCTACACAATGGGCTATCTGTGCTCTGCCCACCACGGGTATCGAAACCCGGATTTTAGCGTGTAAGTCCGCAGACATACCGCTGAGCCACTGGGGGGCAAATTACTAGGAACCCTCTCATGTTGAATTTATTGTTGTCTTTCGACTTCTGACTTACTTAGATATCGGTGTCTTTCTATAAAAAAAGAAGAGTTTTGTAGTATTCATTTTTTAATCTGTCAACGTTCCTCATACCCATCTTATATTAACTGAAAGAATCATCAAGTTGTAAACAGTTCTTTATTTGTGTATTATTAATAACACATCTTCAACATCATTACTCAAAGTAATCCCGTGTACAGAAGACCACAAGAAATATAACTATTCCAAGCAATGCAGAACAGCTGTAGCTGTAGGTATAAGTTTATTCTTTACATATTATAAAATTTAGCCGTTCTACATCTTATTTATAAATTTTAATACACTAAACAAGTTATACCGTACAGAAATGTGTTTTATATTTCCACACCTTTAATTGAAAAACTAAATTATTCAAATTATATTTTTCTTTTTCCGAGTTCTTTAACGCAGTAAGATGCTCGTGCGATTTACTAATTTCTGTATTCTTTGAGCGAAAAAAATAAAGACCAAAGCCTGTTTTTTGATTCTCTGACAACAAAAACAATATTGTATTTCCACGTGGAGATATTTCTGTACTTGAATAATAATAATAATAAAGGTACAACTAGGTGGAGTCGCCCTTGGTCAATACTGCTCGTCGGCTAACTGATTTTCTGTTTTAAAAACTTTCAGAGTTTATTAGCATATTTAACACAATAATTACACTTTGGAGAGTCAGGTTTGATGTAGAGATTTTTTCTGTAGAGAACTTACGTAGTCTGGGTTTAACTCTTATGCATTCTGTGTGATTTATTCTGTAAGAATCTAGCAACAACTTTTTGGTGTCTATTGGCCCTGGTTTATTACATTTTACTTTAGACTAGACAAGCTTTAGATTAATTTAATTTAGTAAATTACCTAAAACGAGTTGGGTTTGTATTAGTTTATTTTAATATTAGCTTTATGAAGTGAACAATGTATTTTGAAAAAGTTAAGCTTTGTTAATTAGTTTTATCAGCGAGATGATGCGTGAATATCTGTTTAAACTTGTAATGAAGTTAATTTGCAGTAGTTTTATTTTTCATTTTGCTTAAGATTATTTGTATCTAGTGTTTTCATTTTTTCTTAAGTCAGCCTGCAAAGAGAGTTAGCCTGTATGATCCTGTTAAAGTCTTCATTGCGAGTTTTGTTAGGCCTACTCCTTTTGTATTGCAGTGTTCACAGTTTATTGAGGGAGAACAAGATAGTTTGAGTTAAGTGCCTTGTTAAAATTTGCTAGGAGGATTAACCCTTTAACTCATTTGGTGTGCGATAGGCTCCGGGCTTAATTCCAACCCAAGAAAAAAAAACAGTTTAGTTAAAGCATCCTCACGTTGTATTTGAACGCTGTGAATACTCAAGATAACCTATGAATTCTACAGGTCATTATTGTTCTTGAATATCACAATATGCAGTCATGTGAAAAGATTAGGACACCCTATGAAAGCCTGTGTATTTTTGTAGCATTTTTGGATACATAGATATTTAACCTCAATTTTAACAATACTGAGAGATTATAGAAATATAACTAAACAATTAAAACTGAAGAAAAGACTTTTCAAGATCTTCTGTAAATGTAATTCTACAAAAATGCGTATTCTAACTGAGGCAAAAGTTAGGACACCTTACCCCTAAAAGCTAGTGTTACCCCCTTTATCTGAAATAACTGCAGTGAGACGCTTCTTGTAGCCATCTACCAGTCTCTGACATCGGTCTGAAGACAGGTTGCCCCATTCCTCAATGCAGAATTTTTTCAGCTGTGAGACGTGTGAGGGGTTTCTTGCATGTATAGCCCATTTCAAGTCACCCCACAGCATCTCAGTGGGATTGAGATCTTGGCCATTCCAGGACTCGCCATTTCTTAGTTTTCAGCCAGTCCTTGGTGGATTTACTGGTATGTTTTGGGTCATTGTTGTGTTGCAGGGTCCAGTTCCACTTCAACTTTAATATCCTTACAAATGGTCTCACATGTTCCTCAAGCACCCTCTGATACACAGTAGAATTCATGGTGGATTCTATGATTGTGAGCTGTGAAGGTCCTGCTGTATTGTTTAGCAGCCCTAAACAATGACACTTCCACCTACATGCTTCACAGTTGGTATGAAGTTCTTTTCCTGGAATGCTGTATTTGGTTTACGCCAAACATGTCCTCTGTTCTGCTGTCAAAATAATTTAATTTTGGACTCATCCGTCTAAATAAAATTATTCCAGAAGTCCTGGTCTTTGTCTACATTCTCTATGGCAAACTTCAGTCTCGCCTTGATGTTTCTCATAGAGAACAAAGATTTCCTTTTTGCACACCTTCCATGAAGTCAAACTTGTGCTGTCTCTTTCTGATTGTAGAGGCATGCACTTTCACATCAACAGTAACCAGAGCCTGCTGTATGTCACGTGAGGACATATTAGTGTTTTTGGAGACCTCTTTTAGCATCTTGCAGTCTGCTCTCGGTGCGAACTTGCTTGGACGACCAGACCTGGGCATGTCGGCAGTTGTTTTGAAAACCCTTCAGTTGTTGACTATTTTCCAGACAGTGGAATGGCTGATTTTAAAATATTTTGTGATCTTTTTAAATCCCTTATCAGACTCATAAGCTGCTACAATTTTCTTTCTGGAGGCCTCAAACAGCTCTTTTGCTTTCACCATGGTGCTCACTCTCACTTTAACAGTCAGGAGCACATCAAACTAAATGTCTGAGGTTTAAATTGGGCAACCCTCATTCAAAATGCTGAGTAACGATTTCCTAATCATGTGCACCTGGTGTGATACACCTGTTTGTGAATTGAGCCATTTTAAGCAGGAATAAATGCAGGGGTGTCCTAACTTTTTCCTCAGTTAGAATATGCATTTTTGTAGAATTACATTTACAGAAGATCTTGAAAAGTCTTTTTTTCAGTTTTAATTGTTTAGTTATATTCCTATAATCTCTCAGTATTGTTAAAATTGAGATTAAATATGTATATAAAAATGTTACAAAAATACACAGGCTTTCATAGGGTGTCCTAACTTTTTCACATGACTGTATGTCATTTTAAGCATTCGAATAAATCATAATAACAGTAATATTGTTTCACAAAAGGCTTGGAGGACAGAAAACGCTGAGGTTCTCTAGTTTAGCTGATGGCTTTGTGCTGTGGCATAACTGATATCTACCAGTTCATCTAGACTGACGAAAAATATTTCACACAAGTTGTCAGTTGACTCTCGAGCTCTTGCCTTTCCACCGTCCGAAATGATTCCATTGCAAACTATTATTACAGCCGTTATTACTGGGTGGTTTCGATTTTGTTATTCATTAAAATGAAGAACGTTAAATGGAGTTCACTTAATGATTACAAACACATTTTATTTATTTGACAACAGGTTTTACGTAACATTGTAACAGAACTTCCACTCAGTAGTTGATTTTCTCATAATAATGAAAACACAAACTACAAATTTACAGGTCTGCACTAACTGCCTCACTCAGTAACCAACGAACGATTTATAATTGTTTCCTAAAGTTTCAAGACAATTCTAGTTATTACGTCATATGACGTTAAAAAACTTCATACCAAAAAAAGTGTCTAACTCTGAGAAAAAATAGTGTATAACACCGTTTTAACAGTGTTACTTTATGTTCAAGGAATTTGAACATTTTCTGTTTGATGCTACTTAACAAGTCTATCAGTTGTTTAACTCATGTTTGGGATAGTGCAACATATATTGGTACTATTACATATAAGACGTACCTGTCATATCTCTGACATTTTGAGAGTTAGCCATTAAACGAATGTACGACAACAACAAAATAGGCGATTAGCTGGTTGGTTATTTTGGAGCAAAGCCACGTTGGGCTATCTGCTGCGTTCACCACAGGGAATCGAATTCCGGATTTTAGTATTGTACCTCCGTACATTTACCACAGTCCCACCGGGGTTCAGAGTGGACCAAGTTTGGAAAACAATGTAACAAGAATAGAGAAAAAGGTGATGAGCTAGAGGATTGGATAAAACATCCAATCGATGATGACGATAACTCACGCATGCGTGTTTCGACAATTAGATCGTATTTAGGTGCAGTGCTATCTTCGGAACTTACACCTTCACACGATTGCTCCGGAAGCCTTTGTATTAGCACGTCATTAATCATGTGATCAATCACGTAATTGCTCAGCACTCTGGATTAGAACCTTGTGCGCATTACAAAATTAAATAAAAACATAATTAATCTAATTTTTGTTGCTATTTGTTGCTAGCTGCCTACTGTTGACGCATAAATGCAGCCCTGTTGAAAACAATGATTGCCAGCTCCGCTTAGAAACCACGAAATTATTCTGTTGTAATTAAGTTCAAAGCTACACACAATGAGCTATCTGTGTTTTGGCCACTACGGGTATCGAAATTCGGTTTCTAGCATTATAGGGTAGCAGAAATACCGCTGTTCCACTAGGGGGCACCACAGAATTGAGCTTGTTCTTTCTCGCAGTCGCCGGCTATTTTGTTTTCTCGCTTTTTGTAATATTTTGGCTTTGTGTTTGGTCCTGGCCGATTATAATAAAAATATGATAAAAAATACATGGCCAATTGAATATTATTCATTGAATTAAACAAACCGTAAACACCTAATAACGAGTTACTGACTTAAGATTTATGTGTTTGAATTTTGCGTAAAGCTACGAGGGTTATCTGACCCAGCCCTTCCGAATTTATCAGTGTCAGACGAGACAGATCATTACCATCCACTGCCAACTTTTGGTTTACTTGTTTATCAACAATTGATTGTCGCGTTATAACGTCCCTCACAATTGAATGGGCAAACATGTTTGGTGAGATGAGGATTCAAAACCACAACCTCTCATATTGTGCGTCGGGTGTCCTAACCATCTACTCGTGTCAAGCCCCGAATTAAGATTTTATTTAATGTTCACGTGATAGTAAATGAAACATGGGAAAGACTAAACTTATTTCCTGACTAAAATCTGACTATCCGATTATAACAAACTGATTAGTGGAAGCATTTGCTGTCAGTTAGAAACGTATAATAAAATAGTTGTTTTAACGTTACTCATGCACCAGAATATAATAACAATCAAATAATTTGGTGAAATGGACTAGTACGTTATTCATGTTGTTACTAACCCGTATTAACCCAATGAAAGTAAATCTGCTGAACATTAAAACAGAAGCAAATGAACGTGCAATACTTTTAGGTGAATAATGACAATTTACCAAATTGTAAAAATACAAAATTAAAAAAAAAATTAAAATTAAGTATTTAATTGTTTTTCCTTCTTCCTAAAACAGACAAACATATCTTTTTTCACACGTTAAATACTTTTACGCGTTTTATAGAAAATTGTTTTCAATATTTTACATAAAATTTTACTTTTATTGCTTAAACATTGTAAAAAGGCTTAACGCGAAAACATTTGTCATACTTTTCTATAAAAGGTTGTTGTTGTTTTGAATTAAGCACAAAGCTACACAATTGTCCCGCTTTCCAACGGATTTCTCCTATCCCTTAGGACCGACTGACCCATGTTCAACTGCTGTTCACATGGAACCCTTCTCCACCTCAGTCCTCAAGGTTCTCACTTGAGTATTTGCTACTACCACCAAGATCTGCACCAGCGGCGGCTCCAGGCGGGCTCGCGCCCGGCACCTTCAACGCTCGCCGCTGCGACCCTCCTACTCGCCGCGGCATAAGCCTCCACTTCTTTGCCGCGGCGGCCGGGTGTAGGCTCGACGCTCAAGCGCCTTCCATTTTCAGGGCTAGATTTACGGACTAACACAAAGCTACACAATGGGCTATCTGTGCTTTGCCCAGATCTAAACCCGGATTTTAGCGTGCAAGTCCGCTTCTATAAAAGGAAATTGTGCAATAAATAGAAAATAAAGACATACCGCTGAGCCACTGGGGGCATAATTGAAGGGAAGATTGACGTTGTATCTTATCAGACACAAACTTGAAGATAGTTTTTATAAATAACCATAGATGTCGCTAGTATAATCGTTCGGTTTGGTTGTTATTTAACACCAGGCTGCACAATGGGTTCTCTGTGATTTACCAACCATGAGTATTGCAACTCGATTTTTAACGTCGTAAACATTCAAATTTACACTGAGGCATTTGATTGCAGCAAAATCGAATTTCTTCTTCTGTTTCATGATACAGTTATGTTTGTTGGTGTGTGACTTAAACAGTCTGAGTCTAGTTTTAAAATAGAAACAACGTCATTGTATCACTTGAAGTTGTAATTCTTTTATTTCTCTGATTTTGGGCTGGCCTTCCTAATCCTGGGCTCGGCATGGCCAAGCGTGTTAAGGCGTGCGACTCGTAATCTGAGGGTCACGGGTTCGAATCAAACATGCTCGCCCTTACAGCCGTGGGGGTGTTATAATGTGACGGTAAATCCCAGTTATCGTTGGTAAAATAGTAGTCCAAGAGTTGGCGGTGTTCATTAGCTGTTCATGACATAGCACATTTTAAAGCTCACACGTCAACTGTGAGTATAAAATAATTGCAATAAATACAAAAACAACATGGAAATTTCGATTTTGTACGTTATATATTAATAATATCCCATAAATCCAGCCAATTAACCAAATGTTTTTCATTTCTAAAGAAACAAATGTTGTGTGTGGGCTGGTTGCCTCCCCCAACTTCCCCTAAAAGATGGTGCCATCAGACGACATTATCGTGATCCTTATAATTTATATTGCATTAATCTGTTCTAGAATTAAAGAACAATTTTAAAAACTTGCTGTATAATATTATATATAGTAGTGATAAAAACTTACTAACTCAGGGAATACATTTTAATAGCTGGAACAGCCGAACAAGATTGTTATAATATTTTAAGATATGAACTTCGTAAGGAATATATTTGATCTGGTACGTAACACTAGAGAGAGCTAGCCAACAGCACTCAGTCAACAGAGGGAAATCAGCTTGTAAACAGCATCCAAACTCAATTATTTGGCCAGTCTCATTGACCAATGGGATTTGAATGTTACACTTATAATGCATCAACAATCCCAAAGTGAAGGATGTGGTTGGTAAAGGAGCAAGGACTATGGACAATTGGACTCATAGTTCGGAACGTTAACCACAAACCATACCCGGCCACACATGAATAAAACAAATAATGGACCTGTTAAACAGCAATTATGAAGTGTAGCCAGAAGCACTTTGTACAGTATGCTCAAGCCTAGAATCAAACAAAGAATACCAGAAACAATGGAGCCCAGCTTGAAATAACACTTTGAGATACAGACAAAAACATCACGTTTACTTTAAAACCAATGACGTTACTTGGTGGATAAAACCGATTAAAACATTCTACTTCAATAACACCAGCTTCCTTTTAATATGGACATGGATTAATGAGTGGATTTGATTCTGCGTATTGAATATATGTAGATTTAAAACGTTTAATTACTGTCTAATGTTTTGCCAGAGTGATAATGAATATTGAAACAATTATTTTAAATGTAACAGTCATTGCTTCAAAGTATAACGAAAAATATAAAACTCTTATCTAGTTTTGAGATCCTTAGTTCGAATACTAGACTTCCTCTTGTCATCTTTCAAGAGAAAATTAACTCTTTAAAGTCTTAAGCTATGATTTTTTATAACTCATTTTCTTCAACTTGTTAGTTTTGTCATCCTTATTGGCTTGGCATGACCATGTGGGTTAAGACGTTCGACGTAATCTGAGGGTCGCAGGTTCGAATCCCCGTTGCACCAAACATACTTGCCCTTTCAGCCGTGGGGTTGTTATAATGTGACGATAAATCCCATTATTCGTTGGTAAAAGAGTAGCCCAAGAGTTGACGGTGGGTGGTAATGACTTGCTGCCTTCCCTTCTAGTCTTACACTGCTAACTTAGGGATGGCTAGCGCAGATAGCCCTAGTGTAGTTTTGCTCAAAATTCCAAAAACAAACAAATGAAAGAATCATTCTTATTGATACTCGTACCAGTGGGAATATTTTTCGTTTTGGCAGAAAAATATTGTTTGTGACTGTAGTAATAGCAGTGAATTTTACAATAAATTATTATGGTTTAAAAGTGATAATTTATTTAGACAAGTTTAAAAATTATACGTTTAGCTTTGGTCATTAAATAAATTTTACTGTCAACTTTGATGACATTATTGTCGAAAGGTGAGCTAAACTTGATGACAGATTGCTGTGTTTCTTTCTTGTATTATATGTTTCATCTTCCTTTGAGGAACTTTGTGTTCAAAAAGAATTAGTCATAAAACAACTTCCCATATATCTCAGGATGACTTCTGTCGTGTAGCCTTTTTCTGTACTTAAAATCATATAGACATATAAGTTTTACTGTTAATAAGGTGAAACATGAAAGAAACTCAAAATCTGATTAGTCGAAGAAAAGACGGGAAATATAAAAATGGCTTCCTTTCTATACTGCTTATAGTCTTGGCTGGACTTTGAAAAGACAAAACTCATTCTTAGAAGAACTGTCTTGTTTGAAGACCAAGCACACCCCGAAGTATATTTCTGTATTTCGTATTGAGAATAAGATATTGTGTAATAGGTAGGAACAAAGTCGTTTCTTCAGTGATGTCGAGAAAACCCACTTATAGAGAAACATATGTGTAAAAACGTTTAATTACTGTCTAACGTTTTGCCAGAGTGATAATGAATTTTGAAACAATTATTTTAAATGTAACAGTCGTTTTTACATATACAAAGTTGTTTCTTGTTTATTTTTATAAATTTTTGCAATCATAATGGAAATTTTAAGGAATTGACTGAGATCACGTGTGACATTGTGAGGTGAAACTCTAAAATAGCATTATGTCAGTGATATATATTAGCTTTCCAATTGTTAAGTGTTGTGAAGTTTCTAGTTAGTTAAAAGTAGATTCACACTCAAATTGTCTGTCATTACATTTAGTGTTATACATTCGATTTTTAGCTAGGTTAGAATTTATTTAATTGTATTGTTTTATTAAACATTTCCAATTTGGTTTTCCAAATATTAGCAAGTTCTAAGGGCCTGCTATGGCCTGGTGGTTAGACCACTAGTCTCTCAATCTAAGGGTCGTGAATACGAATCCCGTCAAGGAACATGCTCTCCATTTCGGCCGTGAGCGTTATAAATGATGGCCAATCCCATTTTTCATTGGTAAAGAGTAATCCAAAAGTTGGCGGTGGGTACTTTTGAATTAGGAACGGCTAGTGCAGGTAGCGCTTGAAATGTAGTAACACTACCTGAACCATGATGTTACGTCCTACGTCTACGGATTTATAACGTTAAAATGATGGGTTCGATTCTTTTCAGTGAACACAACAGACAGCCCGATTTTATTTGCTATTAACACATACACACACACACCTGATGTAATTGATCTTCATCATGCCAAATCAATGAAAACAATCTAACCAATAATATCATTTCAATGAACACAATCTAACCAATGATATCATTTCAATGAACATAATCCAACCAATGATAATTCAATGAACACAACTTAACCAATAATATACATTTCAATGATTTGGTTTGTTTTTAATTTCGCGCAAAGCTACACGATGGCTATCTGCGCTAGCCGTCCCTAATTTAGCAGTGTAAAACTAGAGGGAAGGCAGCTAGTCTCCACCACCCACCGCCAACTCTTGTACTACTCTTTTACCAACGAAGAGTGTGATTGACCGCACATTATAACGTCCCCACGCCTAAAAGGGTAAGTATGTATGGTGTGACGTGGATTCGAACCCGCGACTCTATGATCACGGGTCGAATACCTTAACCACCTGGCCATGCCGGACCTCATTTCAGTGAACAACCAATAATAACATTTAAATGAACACGATCTAACCAACGATATCACTTTAGCGATCACAACATAACCAATATTACAATTTTAATTAACACAACCTAACCAATAATTTCATATCAAAAGCAGTTTTCACAAGCTGCAGGTAAATATTGTTCATCCCACAGTCCCTTGCTTTCATAGCGTAAAAAAACACGAGTAAGTTTTTCAGGTAGATTTACTTTATATTTAGGAGTTGGATGCAGTCCTAAAATAAAATTTTCATTATCTTTTGTGATATCTTCTCAAATACGCACTGTAAAAAATTCTGTAAGTCAGAAGTTCTTGACAATATCAAATTATTTACAAATTGTGCAATGTAAACTACTGTGATTTTATTTTCTTACTGGTTAGTCTCCCAGTGGCACAGCGGTACATTTGCGGACTCACACCGCGAAAAACTGAGTTTTGATACCCGATGTAGGCAAAGTCCACATAGCCCATTGTGTAGCTTTATATTTAATTAGAAGCAAATTGTTGCTGTAGTTGATGGAATGACAAAGTATATTTTACAAATAACTATAGAGGGCGCTGTAACACTAGTCTGCCAGTTGTTCATCAAAAGTTAGCGTAAACATAATTTAACTTTTCTATGTTCGTTAGAAATGTTAGTTAAAAATAGGCTTAGGTTTCTAACAGAAAAAAAAATCGAGTTGGATGAGACACATTTATACTTCAGTGGCTTCGGGTTCAAAATAAATATTCCAAAAATAATTCTGTCGGTGAAAGCACATAATTCCTACTCAGATTATAGTCTGTTTCGGGATCTTTCCACGACATACTTAAAGGATGTTGAAAATTAAAATTAGAACATCCTCTAGATGAGATCCCACAGCTCATTTCATTTGAATAATAGTTTTGTGTTTACCCCAGCAGAGTGTTCTCCGTCTAATTACTATGAAGAATATTTGTTAACAAAACAAAATTAGGGTTCAGTTTCGTGGTAATAGGGTAACAAATCAAAGAAGTTTTTCAACATTCGTGTTTATTCAGCTGTTTCGATGTTGAATACTTGCAAAAAAAAAAATATCATTAATAAACGCGATGCTGCCTTAACAGACTTACGTTCTCTAAATTATCTTGGGCCCCATAGTGGCAAACCGGTAAATCTGAAGACTTCTAACGCTGGAAACTGGATTTACACTTTTGTGGTTGGCACAGCACTCATAGTCCTCGTTATGTAGCTTTGCGCTTAGCAATAAATAAACAAATACGTGCAGTGATGAGTTTGAAAAGCTATTATTTTGGCACGTAAGAAGGATTTGAAGAATTAATAAGTAGAAATTGCGAAAACATAATGGAATATTTACAGACTTACAGTCCGCAAGAAACTAGGTTTCGATATACGTGGTCTGCACAACACAGATAACCCCTTGTGTAGCTTTTTGCTTAATTAGAAACAAAACAAACAAAAGCCACCTTGGGATATCTTCTGTGACTACCGAGGGAAATCGGACTTATGATTTTAGTGTTGCAACTCCGAAGACTTACCTCTGTCCTTTGTTTGTTTGTTTTGAATTTTCGCACAAAGCTACTCGAGGGCTATCTGTGCTAGCCGTCCCTAATTTAGCAGTGTAAGACTAGAGGGAAGGCAGCTAGTCATCACCACCCACCGCCAACTCTTGAGCTGCTCTTTTACCAACGAAAAGTGGGATTAACCGTCACATTATAACACCCCCACGGCTGGGAGGGCGAGCATGTTTAGCGCGACTCGGGTGCGAACCTGCGACCCTCAGATTACGAGCGCATGCCTTAACGCGCTCGGCCATGCTACCTCTGTCCTACTGGAACACATCGCATTTAGTAATCCTTTCACGGAAACGATAGTACAACTTTTGAATACATCACGTTAAACACAGAAACAAACAGAATGAAATAAAACTCAAATGTTAAACATTTTATAATTTTACTTTTATCATCATATTTAAATAACTCGGGGTTATATACGTAACTCCCAGAGTTAACTAAAATACTGAAAGTTTTATATTTGTGAAAGATGTACGTTCTCAATATTTGAGGATCATGAGAAATTAGGTAAATACATTTTTGTGGGAAGATGGTGAATGATCACGTTCATTACGGTTTTCTATTAAAAACAACAAATAAACGAAGAAATTTTATCAACATTTATACAAAGAAAACACGTTGGAAGAGTAAAACATCAGTTGAGGCTTAATCGTATTTTCTGAGAATGATGTTTCGGGTCCTATCTACATGCTTCACATGTCGACCGTGCTTAATAACGCTTGGGCTACTCTTTTACCAAAGAATAGTAGGACTGATCATCATATTATAACGCCCCATGGCTTAAAGGGCGAGTATGTTTGGTGAGACAGGGATTTTGTGTGTGTCTTTTTTCTTATGGCAAAGCCACGTGGGGTTATCTGCTGCGCTCATCGAGGGGAGTCGAATCTCTGATTTTAGCGTTGTAAATCCGGAGACGTACCGCCGTACTAGCGGGGGGCGACAGGGATTCTAACTCGCGACCATCAGATTACGAGTCAAGTGCCTTAACTACCTGGCCGTGCCGGTTCCAAAAGACAAAACTCCATTGAAATTGTGTAAGAAAATTTGAGGAATGTGTAATGGGATCATTACGATATCAGTTCTTTTGTTTTTCTCATGGAGAAACAACAACTGACCGAGAGTGGTTTCTGAAAATTTAAGAAAGTTTTATTTGTGAGGCTTCAATAACTCAATGCTTTGTTCAATAATTCTTAACGGTAGCAGGAGGCGTGCACCAAAGTAGCTTAAGGTATCAAAGTGCTCTCTTTCATATTACTTCTTTTCCTTTACTTTGGAGAGTAACTGTTTGTAACCAGTGAAGGGTGATGCAGGTGTGGGACGTTGTAGATTTGAGCACCTACATCTCACTCTTCTAGTTTTTTATTTATTTTGATTATTTTATTATTTATTATTATTCATGAATTTCTTTATGTGAGACAGCCGACCGGAGGTTAAGACTGGTAAACGGTGTATCCTCACCGCAATGTGAGTCCTATACTTCAGACACCTTCACTACTTAGGATACATTTTATATCTCACATTTCTCTGTCTGTACCCTGGAAATTCCTTTGATTTGTTTTGACTTGTTTTTAACGCAGTCCTTCGTTTTGATTTTATCCCCTTATATTAAAGCAGTAAGTCTAAGGATTTACAACCCTAAAATCAGGGGTTCGATTACCCTCAATGGACTCGGCAGATACGGCTTAAAATATGTTTTAGGCATTTTTCTTCTCTATTCCAGAAATATAGTTTTGAAACAGCTATAATCATCAGAGAATTAAATCGGTATTAATACAACAATTAACTCTTGTATTGACTCTACCTGGGTCCCCCAGTGGTACAGTGGTATGTCTGCGGACTTGCACACTAAAAACCTGGTTTCGATACCCGTGGTGGGCAGAGCACAGATAACCCATTGAGTAGCTTTGTGCTTAATTCTAAACAAACAAGACTCTATCTGGAATTGTGGTGAATACTGATTAACATTTTTATAAAAATATTCCGGGTTCTGGCTGATATTTGCGATGTAATCTAATTTTTATTTTACGTAACGGCATAGAGTGTGGTACGTATTTTTTGAAAGCTATATTATTATTTTAATTCATTTCTTCGCTAGATGGTGCAGAACGTTAAGAATAAGAAAATTCGATTTTAATCTGTACGTGGGTGTATTAGCTGTAAATACGGGTAAGTAGTTAAATGAAGTAATTATTAAAAAATTTTTAAGTAGTGATTTAGAAATTCAGTAAAGTTTTCGGTGTGTGATGGATAAACTTGTTTTTGATCGAATAAATAATTCGGTAAGGGTTAGTGCTTCTGTAAGTTAGAATTTCTTATAATTAAGTTTTTTTGGTTTGTTTTGGAATTTCACACAAAGCTACTCGAGGGCTATCTGTGCTAGCCGTCCCTAATTTAGCAGTGTAAGACTAGAGGGAAGGCAGCTAGTCATCACCACCCACTGCCAACTCTTAGTTACCTTTCTAATTTTATTTCGAATACGAGATATATAATAAGGCGAGCGCCACTTACTCGCTTTGCAAGGTCTGCAATATTATTTCTTCTCTCTTCCGACTCACTATTTATACATTAGATACAATAATGCTTGACGTCGGTTATCAGTTTGCGTGTGACTTTAAAAAATGCCGTGATTTTAATATCTTTTCAGCAGTTTTGTTAAGTTTTAAGTATGGACCCATCAATTTGACTTTGAAATGTACGAAATATAGAAGAAGCCGTGCTAGTACATTCCCGGATGTAATAAGCAATGCTCTAACGTGAACATTATAACATTATCTTTTCAGCAGTTTTGTTAAGTTTTAAGTATGGACCCATCAATTTGACTTTGAAATGTACGAAATATAGAAGAAGCCGTGCTAGTACATTCCCGGATGTAATAAGCAATGCTCTAACGTGAACATTATAACATTTGTTTATAAATAGAATTACTTTTTTTTTTGCGTTTCATGTTTGTATTTAAGATTTCTGAAGTCGTACGGTCTCAAACAATACTCCATTTGTCTATTATTAGAACGGCTCTTTCATTTCACTGTTGAAATTAATGTATTTCGTTCTTTTTATATCCTGTCGGTCGTTATGCAGAACTACAACGGTCAATAACAAATAGTTTTCGATTTTTTTAGGCTAAAAAATTACGACAAATATGGCAGTACTACGGGCTCTATTTATATCATCAGTTATATGAACAATAGTTGTAATGGTGCGAGCTAAATGAAGTGTAATTATTATGAATTTTTATTTACGTTATCTATAAATTCGAATTACAGTAAGAGTAATTACACTACACCACTTGTTAATATTATTTCTAGCACAAGTTAATCATTACGAACTGTTATTTTCTCTGCTTATTACAGAATGAATGTATGATACACGCTAAAAAACAAAAAGAAACAAACTCTGTCATCCAACAACAACGTCATTTTGTCTAAATGACGTCCTAAAATAATGTTTAATTGTCAAGAAACACATTTACAAAACCTCCCACCGAGATATTTTAGAATAGCTTCTTTCTCAGAGAACCCTTATGACTCTACCCTCTTTCCTTGTACACCGTTCAGAGAATATTATTTCGAGATTAAGATGGGTGTCTCTTTGCAGACCGAAGCGACTGGACAAGTATTTTTTTTTAATTTGAACTTCGTTTTTCTTGTTTGATTGTAGTCCTTTAAATTGTGTATTGTTGATTATAGTTATTTGTTGTAACTTTATAAATAACTAGGATTAATACCATATTAGCCAATCACAAGAGAGTAGCAACGCATGCCCAGTTGTTACATATGATGTTTTATCCGATTCAGCAGGCTTTCACGTGCACGGAATCAAAAATTTGCTTTCAGAATATGTTCAGTTGTTCTGTTTTTACGAGACTGAACTTTATTAATTATAAAAAGAAATGTTTAACTAAAAGCTGGGGAAAATTAAATGGTGTCTTTTATAATTATTGAAAAATATGAAAGATGTAGGTTCTGTAAAATGCACCCCTTCTTCACTCAGGCCTATATCCACTTTTTTTTTTTTTTCCAAAGATTACATTCCTTTCATGGCATTACGTGATTTGAGGTATTTATTTTGGTTCATATAACGCTGGGGGTGAGAGCATTGATAGATTAATCAGGACCACAAACTTTTATTTCATTTCGTTTTTTGTTTGTTTTTTTCACATCTCCCCAAGGTTGTTCGCGTGTACCATCATGGAAGAAATGCTTTTAGCCTAAAAAAAATAATTGTTAAAATAACCTGCACCTGTTGAAAAAAACTATATTTTCTTTTGTCTGTTGTGTCTCATTTCTAAACGAAGCTGGATTTTCAAAAAGTTACTGGTTAGAGTAAAAACTTGCTGTTTTCGTTTCGTCACAATGACTTGTTTGTTTGAAATTCTCACGCAAAACTACACGAGACTTATCTGTGCTAGTTGTCCTCAATTTAGCAGAGTAAGATTAGAAGAAAGGCAATTTGTCATCACCACCTATCACCAGTTCTCGAGTTAGTTTTTTCCCAACGAATAATGGGATTAACTGTCACATTACAGCACCCTGACGACTGAAAGGTGAGCATGCTTGATGGGTTAGGGATTCGAAACTCCGAGTTTCGAGCCGAGCACTAACCACTCGTCCGTATAACAATCAATCAAAATTTAAAGTTAAATTTTTTGATGGTTAATCGCCTGTCTTAATAAAATTAGATTTATTAATTGCCAGAGACGGGGCTAAAAGAGGGGTTGTTTGTTTTTCGGGAGGAGGCAATAGCGACTTCAAAATTTGCCTTACTCACCCCCAAATGTCGTGTAAACGCACTGATAATCTACACATTTTAACCACAGAGACTCCCCCCCAATATTCTGACCCTCCGATCTAAGGCCCCTTCTCTCCCTGGGAGATGCTGGTGTCGGATCTGCTGATGTTAATTACTAGAGTAACGAAGCTATGCTTATTGATGACTAATTACTAAGTTAATTCAAGTTATTAGATAAATGTATTTATATTCCTTTCCATTGTACACGTAAAATTGTACTTTTCTAAGATAATAACGTTTATTTTTGTTTTTTTCTAACGGCGTTGAATCCTTCTGTTGACTTTGGCCACAGTGAAGTCGTGTGCTTAACATTTAACAATCTTTTATTGGCTATGGATTTGGGTCGCGGCTTCGAATCCCTGTCACACAAAATATGCTCACCCTTTCAGCCGTGGGAGCGTTATAATGTGACGGTCAATAACTCTTTTCGTTGTTAAAATAGTAGCCCAACAGTTGGTCGTGGGTGTCTTCCCTCGAGTCTTACACTGTTAAATTAGGGACAGCTAGTGCAGACAGCCTTCGAGTAGCTTTGTGCGAAATGCAAAGCAAACCAATATTTTCTAAAAAAATTCCAAAACATTGTGAAGAAAAACATTTTTTTTAATTATTTTTACAATTCCAACACAATTTAATACTTCAGACTAATTAAGCCCAGACTAGTTTCGTGTTACAATGGATGCAACAAACATAAGTGACTTTAGCTAATTTGCATATAATTCCCAAAAATGGAATTTTATGAATTTTTTGTGACGTTATAGAATAATGAGCACATAACCCTACTTCGAACCTTACCATATACAGCTGGTTAACAATTTGTTTGGAAGTGGGGTGTAGGTCCTATTTTTATGGTCCAACGACGGGGTGGGATATAGGCCCTATTTTAATGGTTTAACGACCGTATATGTTGAATTTGCAGTTATTTTTTTTTGTGTGTTATGGTGAAAAAACGTTCCAATTTTTATCCGTGAATATATTGCAAATGTCAAGTCTCTCTGCAGCTGGAATCGGTACAAAGCATTTTACTTCTTTGTTTCGTAACACTGAATACGTAATCCAACACTAAGCATTATTAGCTGAGTTATGGAAGAACCCAGTGCCCTCTGTTGGTAATTATGTAACTAGAACTGAAATAGATGTGATTGGTTATCTGGGCCAACATATACTTCAGCTGCCTTTTTTTTGTCTTGCAGAATTGTTAAATATACGTGTAACATGAAACGAAGCAAACTGTATTTTCGTTTTGTGCTTTCCAACTATTCAGCACTTTACAGTCAGACGTAAATAGAAAGGAAGACAAATATTATTAGCCATAATCAATATCGAACCAGTTTTCAGGTCTTGAAGGAATTAGAAGCAAGTTTGATCATTGCATTTTCATCTTATATGACTTAAAATTAAGCTTGCTGAATAGAATAGAAGTGTAAGACTGGAATGTAACGCCTTCGTGAATCTGGCAACAGGTTAACTATTGTATAACAATTTGTACTTTAATGGTCTTCTGTAACTAATCATACTATAATGAAACTCTTGCTTATATGATACTGGAAAACCTTTTTATTACGTGATGTGCATCCATGAACTTCGCGAAATTTTCTATCTTATGTTTATGTAGAGTTGCAATATAGGTCACTATTTTCCATATCACTTCCGTTTACTTTATTTATTTCCAGTTTCATGGTGCAGATATGACGTCATGAACATGTTACACGTGGATCTAACGCAATGGCGCCATCCATAATAAAAATATTAGCACCGTCAGTTTTATGTCCATATAAATACTTCGCAGGGTGTGGATGAATGTTTACCAAAATCGGTATGGAATTTCATTAGGTCTGTGGTGAGACACACAAATTTTCAGTTTTACATTTTGCGGCTTTATGAGTGTTTTTGTACCACTACATCGCCCCTGTTGATGGATCTTCACCAAATTCGAGATTAAGATCTGTTGAGTCCATGAGGAGATACGTGCAAACTTACGGTTTTACATTTTGTGTTTTTCTGGGCCATTTGTTTCTTTCAAACATTATGCATAAAGGATACAACTGTTCATGTTCCAAGATAACCTTTCATTAATCATAAATTTACGTTAATTCTTCACAAAACTGGCAGTAGGTTATTATCAATCGTAGTGCTGTTTAATAATTTCTGTTCTATTATTTTTATACAATAATTATTATAAATGCTATTAGCAACATCTTATAACATTACTTATTTATAAAACTGTGGACAAACTGGAACAATGTTAGCGATAGTTGCGATCATAAATGGAAGATCTCATAATATGCTGACAATTATTCCACGTCTGTTTTATTGATTGGAAAATATACAATCCAGATAAGTGTATGTGTTTTTCAAAGCCACATCGGCCTATCTGCAGAGTCCACCAAGGGACATCGCACCCCTGATTTCAGCGTTGTAAATCCGTAGACTTACCGCTGTACTAGCGGGGCGGCTAACCTTGACAAGGAATTTCAAATAAATTAAAAAGCAGGAACAGTGTAGGTGTGGAAGGATTAGGAAAAAAATAAAACCTTTGTATTTCCCCCTATTAAACAACACGTGTAAAAACACCAATAAGTTTCGTTTATTTGTTTTTGAATTTTGCACAAAGCTTCACGAGGGTTATCTGCCTTCCCTCTGATCTTACGCTGCTAAATTAGGGACGGGTAGCACACCTCTTGGGCTATTCTTTTACCAACGAATAGTGGGATTAGCCGTAACATTATATGTCCCCACGGCTGAAAGGGGAAGCATGTTTGATGCGAGGGGATTCGAACCCGCCACCCTCAGATTACGAGTCGAACGCCTTAACCCACCTGGCCATGCCGGGCCTACCAGTAAGTGAAAACATGTTTGAAACTGAATAAGGACCCGAATCATAAAAAAAGCACATAATATCCAATGTGAAAGAAAGAATATGTCTAATAACGTGTTACCTCTAAACGTTGCTGCAGAACATCGCTATTCTTGGAGATTATGGGGTTTTAGGATGATTCAGGTTTTTATACAGCGAAGAATTTTGTAAAGAAAACTACTTTGCTAGGCTATTCATCAAAATGAATATTACGAGACAGAAATTACCGGGCGTATTGACATAGATTGTAACTTTGTGGTAAAGCTGCTATGTCCAACGTTCCCATCTGGAAGTTTTCCTGATTCAATAAGAGGACGATGGTTTCTCGGTGACTTTTTCCTGCGATTTCGCTGGTATGTGAGACGGTTAACCGGAAAAGTTTTATCTTGGTGTACCTATACTCTGCTGGCCTCATCTCCAGCCTTTACCATTGACCTTTATTGAAGAGTTTCTCACTTGTTATAAGACGCCATGTTTTGGTTACCACGACCGGGATATGACTTGCTGTATCTTGTTGAATGATTCTGTGCGTCACTTTGGTTCATATTCCTCAGTTTTCCAGTTAAGTACAAAGGCTATCCTCTTCTTCGAAATTCAAACTTCCTATTCTTAACACAACTATATGATCTGAGGGTATGAATATTTTACGTCGTAAGGGGCTGTTACATACCCTTTCTAGGCACCACACGGCTCATTAACTCTTAAAAGTGTTAAAATGTAGTTCTGAGACATTCCGTTCTATCGCGACTTTACACCAGCTGTCACTGTCACGTGATTTACTAATTTATACCTTAAAAATGATTATAATATAACGCACTCAGCCCCAATTTTGTTTTATTTGTTTAAACATTTGCCCCCCTCATCATTGGCACAGCGATATACCTAAGGACTTATAACACTAAAAACTGTTTTTATATACTCGTGGTAAACAAAGTACAGATATCTCATTGCATAGTTTTGTGCTTAACTTCAAACAAACAAGCAATTTTTAAAAAAATATTTAAGGTCATTATTTCATAAATAATTTTAAAATGAAAATGTGTTTAAATTACAATGTTCTATGGCTCAGATTCAACTTAATACCTCTTAAGCTTACTAGGGATTGTAAACCACAGTTTGGGAAATGTTGTAAGTTGTGACAGTGTTTAATGATTCTGGTACAAACACAATTGGAAATGAAAGTTCTATTTGTTTATTATGAATTTCGCGCAAAGCTACACGAGAGCTATCTGCTCTAGCCGTATCTAATTTAGCAATGTAAGACTCTAGGGAAAGAATTTGTTGTTGTTGTTTTGAATTAAGCACAAAGCTACACAATGGGCTATCTGTGCTCTACCCACCACGGGTATCGAAACCTGGATTTTAGCGTGTAAGTCCGCAGACATACCGCTGAGCCACTGGGGGGCGCTAGGGAAAGAAGCTTGTAATGACTTCCCAACGTCAAGTTTTGAGCTATTCTTTCACAACTCACATCATGACAGCCCCCACTGCTAAAAAGGTGAGCATGTTCGTGAACGGGGATTCGAACCCGCGACTCTCGGATTACGAGTTAAGCGCTTCAACTATCCGTAATGGGCCTTTTAACAATTCATTCAACTTTCGCTTTTACCAGTTTAAATAATGTAAAAAACGTACACTGTGTGCTGGAACAGAATTACAAAAACTTCACAGAAATCGAAAGTAAAGCTTAAAGCTAGCCTTTTTAAACAGTTTGAGTTAAGCCTAACTGTTTAGTGTGATAAATTCTTGATACTGAGTTCACTTAAAACACAACATATAAACCTTGCATTGTGAACCGACTATTTCACATGAAGTAAAGTCTACAGCCGTATTTTATCCTGTTTTACATCCTTCATTTGTTCTGTGAAACCCCAAGTCAACTAACAAACAAAAAACAGCTGGTCTTCCCAGATCTGATTTCTGAACCTGTTAGTATGTGAGCGCTAGTTTTGTACTTGTCATCATTGGGTGTGTTTTGCCCCCCAGTGGCACAGTGGTATGTCTGCGGATTTACACACTAAAAACCGGGTTTCGATACCCGTGGTGGGCAGAGCACAGATAGCCCATTGAGTAGCTTTGTGCTTAATTCTAAACAAACAAAAACAAACAAACAAATGGGTGTGTTTTGGCGCGCTGAACGGTTCTACAGGTGCGTGTCGTCTGCACAATGAAACACTGCATTCACTATAAAAAAAAAAAGGTGAATACAACGATTTTCTGTGGGTCTTAGTTATTGTAAGGATTAATGAAATAGTCGTGCAGTGTTTTTGTGCACTGTTAACAACCAAAATTTGATACATACATAAGTAAACTAATAGGTTAACAAAGCATGAGACCTTTAGAATTGATTATACGTCTAATATAATGTAATTCTAATTCTACAGGTGTCACTACATTCGAGGTTTAAGGTAATCCGCCAAATATTCTAAATAACAATTTAGGGTTAAATGGGTTTATAGCGTATAACCTACTGAAAGGGTTCTCTGTTGGAGATGATACACTTTCGTGGATCTTCCAGGTTGACCCATTATAAATCCATTTCACAAACCGATCCATCTAATTACGGTCTTTTAAAAAAATTCTGGACAAGTTTCTTACAATTGAATGTGATGTGTTCGCAGTCCTATAGTCCAATTGCTTATTCTTCCCCAATGGTCGTATATATTCTGGTTTGCAAGATGATGAATAGTTACATAAATGGCCGCTATGTTTCTGCATAGTAACATGCTATTTCTTTGTTCTTTCAAGCACAAACACCAGGACGATTCTTGTACTACAACTTTCTTTTAAACAAGAGTATTCATATATATATATATACAGTTGGTGAGAGAGACAAAAACAAACATTAATCTAAACTTACTTCCTAACATATCTTCTATTTTAATTACTAGATTTTACGATAATATTTTGTATAGCGAGTACCGTCCTTATGAAACGAAAACGAAAAAAAAAATAGAAAATAAAGATGGCCGTGGGCCAACAGACGCTTTTATTGTCGCAGCTGGGCCGTTGGAAGTAGTGCGTATCACGTGATTATTTGCGGAATTTGAAAACAACAAAGCATCAGTGAAGGTATTGTTCAAAGGTTAGTGATATTTTAGGGAGCTATGGTGACGCGCACTTGTTTTAATCTGTGAAGCTGTACTGGCACGTGCTTTTGATGCCTTTTTTGGACAGTACTATTTTTCTCTTTCACATCAGCAAAAATTGCTCACTCTCTGAGAAGTAAAAACGATTCCAGTCTCCAGAACGCCAATATTTTAATATTTCGTACACAGTGTTTAGGAAATTTGTTCATAAGTGAAATAGTGTTTAACTTTCTTATTAAGAGTTAATTAAACTATTTGTTTTTTTTTTAATTTTCACTGAAAACTAGAAGGAGATAAAAACACGAGATCAAGGTACATTAGAACGATATGAAATACGGAAATAAATAAACTTAATTATTTTTCCTTAATCTGTTAAATGTTAAAACTGGAACATTGTACATTAGTTAATGCTTACTAGCATGAATATGTTATAATTACAAATAAATCATTATCTTGCGTCTTTTCCAACATCACAAACAGCTTGCTTCAAACAATCAAGAGAATCGTATATAAGTCATGTTGCCAGTCTTCGGTATTCGATTTCATTGTTTGTAATACATGAGTCTTTATTATTCTTGATGACGAGAAACCCACTTGAAATAAAAATGTATCTCGGAACGACTGGTGTAGGTATTAACACTTTTATTGGTAAGCAGAGAACAACGTTTCGACCTTCCTAGGCCATCTTCAGGTTAACAAACAGAGAGTTTGCGAGTGAAACTTCTTGGGCACATGTCTTACAGACGAGAGTATAATCGGGTACGATATTGTAGGGGGCGATGCAGTTGGATGTTAGGTTATTAATTAGCAGAGCTATAAATGTTTTCCTTTATATTAGTTTAATTTTGGTTTTAGTTGTTGTATACGTAGGGCTTGTTTAATTCTGCGTTTGTTCACATTTGTTTCTCTACTTAGTATCTTAGTTTTTTATGGTTATGTTACGTTTATTTGATTTGCAGTGTTCAAAAAGTGTGAAGGTTTTATTTTTATTGTTGTTCTTTGAATCTAGTTTCCAACTGCAACGCCCCTACAATCCCAATCCCGTGCCCGTTTATATCCTCGTCCTTAAGACATATACCCGGTAATGGTCAGTTGCAAACTCTCTTTGTTAACATGAAGATGACCTAAGATAGTCGAAACGTTGTTCTCTGCTTTATCAGTAGAAGTGTCAACACCCATACCAGCTCTTATGAGATATAATTGTTGGTTTACATACAATATCAAATAAAATAGAAGGAGTGACAGTCAATCCACTATTTGTTGAAACAAGCGTATTGGTTTGGTTTGTTTAGAATTTCGCGAAAAGCTACACGAGGACTATCTGCGCTAGCCGTCCCTAATTTAACAGTGCACGACTCAAGAGAAGGCAGCTAGTCATCACCACCCACCGTCAACTCTTGAGCTGCTCTTTTACCAACGAAAAGTGGGATTGACCGTCACATTATAACGCCGCCAAGGCTGAGAAGGCGAGCATGTTTGGCGCGACTCGGGTGCGAACCCGCGACCCTCAGATAACGAAGCGCACGCCTTAACGCGCTAGGCCATGCCAGGCCTTACAGGTGAGGAAAGCGTGCTTAATGTGCGATATGAATACATTCAAGATTTTATATGTGATGTCTAATGAATATCTTTTATTCGTGTGATGTTTGATGAGCAATATTTATAAACATAAAAGTTAAAAAAAAAATCCACTGTTTACCATACAGTCTAATATAATTAGAATTTATATTAATTTACGCATAAGTTTTAGCGATGGTAACAATAATCCAGACAAAAAAAAACCGAGTACCATAAGATGGTGCCAACAACCTATTACGTTACGGGTTTGTAATGTTAGTTTTTGTTTTAACCGCATAAAATTTGCATGGCATTTTTACAAATGCTTAAGTACATTTTATGAAATATCGCTGTATTTGGAAGAACATGAATCAATTTTTTTTTTATTAACAAATCTTGAAGCTACCCACATTTGATAAATTGAATGCCCAATGTTGAACATTCGCTGCATGAAGTACGTTAATTTCCATTGGTTCGTTAATAAATCTTTCAATGTGCATTTAACTAACGTAGATTGTTTTTGTTTGAATCAAGCACAAAGCTGCACAATGGGCTATCTGTGCTCTGCACACCACGGGTATCGAAACGTAGTTGTTAGCATTGTAAGTCCGCATACATAACGTTGAGCCACTAGGGGTCAACTAACGTGGAATGCATCAAGTCAACGTTCTAGAAGAATCTTCTTTTGAGATGTGTGAGTCCAACTTTCACAGCTAAAGACCAAAGAAAAGACAGAATTAGAAAACAAAATGGGGTCACAACATTTGAAAATGCTGAGTTCTTTTGACTAAGTTTTAGTTTTAAGTTCTTCAGTTTATTGGCTTATTGAAACGCTGCTCTGTAAAAATGATATTTGCATGAACGAATAAAAGTGAACGAAATACGTACTGACAGTTCTGACCAAGGCGTTTAGTGAGTTACTTAAGACTCGGGTGCTAACAGCATTTAAATCACCATGTTTTATTCACAGATGTTTTACCGGTAAGCTTTAGGACGCTAAATTTTGAGGTACTATTCCTATAGTGGGCTCATCGCAGTTAGACCATTCTGTAATTTTTAGCTTAATGACAAATAACCAACCAGAGCAAAGCTGCACGCGGCTCACGAGACACAAGATGTAATCCCTACTTAAGACTGGTTTGTTTTAAATTTCGCGCAAAGCTGCACAAGAGCTACCTGCGCTAGCCGTCCCTAATTTAGCTGTATAAGACTTGAGAGAAGGCAGCTGGTCATCACCACTCACCGCCAAGTCTTGGGCTACTCTTTTATCAACGAATAGTGGGATTGACCGTCACTTTATAACGCCCCCACGGCTGAAATGGCGAGCATGTTTGATGCGACAGGAATCGAACCCGCGACCCTCATATTACGAGTCGAACGCCTTAACCCACCTGGCTATGTCGAACCATCCCTACTTAAGAACATAGTATATATTTTCAACAAAGATAAACAACACTCGTAACTTCTAATAGTATATTTAGTCAATTTACTTAAGCAGTTTTACAACATCACTGTAAAAGTTAGTTCTAAATCTTTGGTAACAATCTGCCACAGCTTGATCTGGAATAATAGAATTAATATCTATATAAAATACGTTGAATGTTTCCTGGAAGCCATTCAATTGAGGACATCTATATTTATCACAGAGACATCTGGGTGCCTTCATGTATCGAAATCTTACGCTGTTTCTCTGGTATGTTAAGTTTCTTATGAAGTTCACCTTCATAAAATATATATTAGTAAAACAGTGAAGTTACTTGCATTGTGGATGGCAGTGACACACACGCATAATAACATAGTCAGTTTTGTTGATAAAATAATCCAGAAACGGAATATGGACACAAACCGAAATCAGTCTCCTAGAACAACATTCTTCTGAAGTGACACTTGACACTGAACCATCTTGTTTATAGACAACCAGTCAACATTTCACATAACTCTGTGCTAACTTGTTGTTAGATAAACAGTCCAAACATTCCCACAACACTGTGCTTAATTGGTTGATAGACAACCAGTCCAAACATTCCCACTACACTGTGATAACTTGTTGACAGACAACCAGTCCAAACATTCCCACAACACTGTGCTAACTCGTTGATATACAACAGTCCAAACATTCCCACGACACTGTGCTAACTTGTTGATAGACAACCAGTCCAAATATTTCCACGACACTATGCTAACTTGTTGATAGACAACCCGTCCAAATATTCCCACAACACTGTGCTAACTTGCTGATAGACAACAGTCCAAATATTCCCACAACAGTGTGCTAACTTGTTGATAGACAACCAGTCCAAACATTCCCACAACACTGTGCTAACTTGTTGACAGACAACCAGTCCAAATATTCCCACAACACTGTGCTAACTTGTTGACAGACAACCAGTCCAAATATTCCCACAACACTGTGCTAACTTGTTGATAGACAACCCGTCCAAACATTCCCACAACACTGTGCTAACTTGTTGACAGACAACCAGTCCAAATATTCCCACAACACTGTGCTAACTTGTTGATAGACAACCAGTCCAAATATTCCCACAACACTGTGCTAACTTGTTGATAGACAACCAGTCCAAACATTCCCACAACACTGTGCTAACTTGTTGACAGACAACCAGTCCAAATATTCCCACGACACTGTGCTAACTTGTTGATAGACAACCCGTCCAAACATTCCCACGACACTGTACTAACTTGTTGATAGACAACCCGTCCAAACATTCCCACGACACTGTACTAACTTGTTGATAGACAACCCGTCCAAACATTCCCACGACACTGTACTAACTTGTTGATAGACAACCCGTCCAAACATTCCCACAACACTGTGCTAACTTGTTGACAGACAACCAGTCCAAATATTCCCACAACACTGTGCTAACTTGTTGACAGACAACCAGTCCAAATATTTCCACAACACTGTGCTAACTTGTTGATAGACAACCAGTCCAAACATTCCCACAACACTGTGCTAACTTGTTGACAGACAACCAGTCCAAATATTCCCACAACACTGTGCTAACTTGTTGATAGACAACCAGTCCAAATATTCCCACAACACTGTGCTAACTTGTTGATAGACAACCAGTCCAAACATTCCCACAACACTGTGCTAACTTGTTGACAGACAACCAGTCCAAATATTCCCACGACACTGTGCTAACTTGTTGATAGACAACCCGTCCAAACATTCCCACGACACTGTACTAACTTGTTGATAGACAACCCGTCCAAACATTCCCACGACACTGTACTAACTTGTTGATAGACAACCCGTCCAAATATTCCCACAACACTGTGCTAACTTGTTGATAGACAACCAGTCCAAACATTCCCACAACACTGTGCTAACTCGTTGATATACAACAGTCCAAACATTCCCACGACACTGTGCTAACTTGTTGATAGACAACCCGTCCAAATATTCCCACAACACTGTGCTAACTTGTTGACAGACAACCAGTCCAAATATTCCCACAACAGTGTGCTAACTTGTTGACAGACAACCAGTCCAAATATTCCCACAACAGTGTGCTAACTTGTTGATAGACAACCAGTCCAAACATTCCCACAATACTGTGCTAACTTGTTGATAGACAACCAGTCCAAATATTCCCACAACACTGTGCTAACTTGTTGATAGACAACCCGTCCAAACATTCCCACGACACTGTACTAACTTGTTGAAAGACAACCCGTCCAAATATTCCCACAACACTGTGCTAACTTGTTGATAGACAACCAGTCCAAATATTCCCTCAACACTGTGCTAACTTGTTGATAGACAACCCGTCCAAACATTCCCACAACACTGTGCTAACTTGTTGATAGACAACCAGTCCAAACGTTCCCACAATACTGTGCTTACTTGTTGATAGACGACCAGTCCAAACATTCCCACAACGAGATTCTTCTAAAATTCGCAGATATATCAATCTATGAACTTCAGAGAATGACGTGTGCAGTTCCCAAGTTTCTAGTAAAACAAAAATGTGAAGCCACTGTTTAGCTGAAGAGGATGAGGCATAAGTTAGTTTTTGATAAGAATTATTGGTTGGGCGAAAGCCGCTGTACTCATACTATGAAAGTGAGGCAAATTGTGAAGTGGCACGTGATACATATTCGGGATTCGAAAATAAATTTGTGCCCCCAAGTGGCTCAGCGGTATGTCTGCGGACTAACACGCTAAAATCCGGGTTTCGATACCCGTGGTGGGCAGAGCACTGATAGCCCATAGACAATAAATTTGTCTATTTACAAAATATCCGTGCATGTGTTATTGTCTTCTTTTCTTTATGAAAAACAAACATTTATAAAAACAGATCTTTGAACCTTATATGTACGCGTGTTTCCACTATAAGTTTGAGAAATATATTGTCACTTTTCAATCCAATTAAAGTTTTGCCAATCGTGTTCTGAGTGCCCGTAGACTTGGGCAGACGACATAAAGAGTAGAATAAACTTCGCTGATTTACTCATCCGTACACGTTAGTTATAATGAATACTAAACGTACTGTCTATACTGTATCCCAATAAAATATGAGAACCAATTTTTTTTTTATCATTGTCCACAAATATTTAAAGATATTTAGTCAAACATTTGATGACTTCGTCGAACCAGTATGAGAGGATACGTCACGAGGTTAAAGCGACATCTGTTAAAGGAAATTATGTGAGGTAAAGATTTTTTATATTGTTCTTTAAAATTAAATAATAAATCTTTCGTAATAAGTTGAGACCAATTCTTTGGTATTTAATACTGAATGTCTCGTGTAGCAAATATACGAAGTTAATTTAATTAACATGTTAATATGTTAACTTTTAAACTATAAAAAATATTTTATTTATGTATAGTACATTTTCTGTATTGAATAAATAATTATGCAATAAGTATACATATAATGATTTAAATTTGTCTCTTATTTTCCTTGGTAAACTACTAAGTAATTTTATAATCAATAATTGTAATATTTACGCATTATTTCATTTCGACACATTGGTCTATTGTATATAAATTTATTTTGCAGAGCAATTGTTGTATGTAGGGCCTAATCACACACCCATCCACAAATTATTATTCGATATATTCATACTAAATTAATTCACGAGAAATATATAATTCTCAACATTTCAATATGAATACATTTTTAGTGTAATAAAATTTATGCATTTTATCTTAATTTTTATCTATTTATAATGTAATTTACACTTTACGTTTTTTATCCATAGAGTTATAAATACTTATAGCCGGTTACTTCCTCCATTAATTGATATTTACAACAGTTTTTACAACAATAGCTTTTATTATGCCATTTCATGACAAGACGTTTCAAAGTTTCTTTCTCCCTTAACTTAAAATGTATATAATTTGTTTTTCAAATATTTAATTATTATTTACTCAATTCAAACCAGATTTTATTTCTTTTTCATATCCTCTCTAAATAAACAATCATAAATTTTTTTGTATCTGTTTTGTATGTTACAGTAGTATCTTCAACAAGAGTTATGATATTTTAATACGTTTCAGTTTACAAAAATAATTGATTTATAATAACAAAAAAGATGTCTGTGTGTATGTGACTGTCATAGCTCGAAGAGGAAAGAACCTAAAAATATGAAATTTTGCAACCATACTAAGTGAACCCTGAGAGTCTGCACCTGGGTATTATTACTTATTCATGTGTGTTCGCGCATGAGCATTTTTTTTAAATGAGGAAAGCTAGCGAAAAAGCAAATAGAAAAGACGTCGTTCTTTATATTAAAAAATTGAAATCACAGACAGGCAGACACTCTTTTCTGTCATTATAGACTAACTTATAGATTTATTTGTTTGAAATTCACAGAGCTACACAATGCTCTTTGCTCTGTCCATCATGGGTATCGAAATTCAGTTTCAATCGATGTTAGTCTTCAATATACTACTGAGGGCGACTAAATTATAGCCCATCAAAAGTGAGGAGTCAAGTACTACTACCCAATAGTACACCCCATAGTTACTACTACGACCCAATATAGTACACCCTATAGTTACTACTACTACCCAATAGTACACCCTATAGTTACTACTACTACCCAATAGTACACCCCATAGTTACTACTACTACCCAATATAGTACACCCTATAGTTACTACTACTACCCAATAGTACACCCTATAGTTACTACTACTACCCAATATAGTACACCCTATAGTTACTACTACTACCCAATATAGTACACCCTATAGTTACTACTACTACCCAATAGTACATCCTACAGTTACTACTACTACCCAATATAGTACACCCTATAGTTACTACTACTACCCAATATAGTACACCCTATAGTTACTACTACTACCCAATAGTACACCCTACAGTTACTACTACTACCCAATAGTACACCCTATAGTTACTACTACTACCCAATAGTACACCCTATAGTTACTACTACCCAATATGGTACACCCTATAGTTACTACTACTACCCAATAGTACATCCTACAGTTACTACTACTACCCAATAGTACATCCTACAGTTACTACTACTACCCAATAATACACCCTATAGTTACTACTACTACCCAATATTGTACACCCTATAGTTACTACTACTACCCAATATAGTACACCCTATAGTTACTACTACTACCCAATAGTACACCCTATAGTTACTACTACTACCCAATAGTACACCCTATAGTTAGTGATTTAAAAGAAAATATCTTAACTCAGAAACGATTTAAGTTTAAAATTGGATCGATATTTCTACTTTCATGGTAAGATTTATGCACTTGGCTAGGTTGTTTCGTACTGTGTCTGAATTTAGGTCTATTTATTAATTTCTTTAAATCATACCACAGTTCACTGCGTCTCCCGCGCACCTGGTTACTAAAATAGTAATTATTCCATGTGGATAAATGCATTTTGGTGTTTCATGACTCTTCTTATTCCGAGAAATCAAGAGAAAAAACCTGGCGTGATGTAACACACAATGATTTTTATATTTTTTTAAGTATGTCTGTCCGCGACCGTCATAGCTCCAAAGAAAACACAGATAGTTTGTTTTGAATTTTGCACAAAGCTACACGAGGGTTATCTGCGTTAGCCGTCCCTAATTTAGCAGTGTAAGACTAGAGGGAAGGCAGCTAGTCATTATTACCCACCGCTAAACATTCCCACAGTCGGATGCGAAATTAAACATGTAGGCTAAGCTCAGTTTCGCCAAAATTCCAAATTGAAATCATCTGAGATTTACACTTTGATTTTTTTTAGTACTTACGATCGCAGATAAGAAAACGTGACTTGAAGCGGAAATTTTCTTTTGTACTCTAACTTTCACAACGTAACCCTGCGGGGACACATCTATATTCCGAAACGTCACCGCCGTTACGACTGGACTTTGCTTCATCCTTCTTACTGTCAGTGGCAGATTTAAGTTGTGTGGACCCAGGGGCTAATAATTTTTGTAGGCCCTACATCCCATGTAATTTTAGATAGAATAAAATTATCAATGAGTTCCATTAAGATCATGGGCCCTGGAGCTTAGCCCCCTACCTAAATACTACACTGCATATTAATATTCAGCTTTTTCATCTTGTGTATATAATGATAATAGTTATTTTTATTATTATCATGAGACTTTTGCCATATTCTTCTCAAAGATTGGAAATCTTTAATGTCGGGTAACAATAATGTAGATTATACATATATGCCTCCAAATGTTATCGACGTATGTCCCTAACAGAACATTATACACATACAAATGCTTAATCTAAGGGTCGCGGGTTCGCATCCCGGTCGCGCCAAACATGCTCGCCACTTCAGCCGTAGGGGCGTTATAATGTGACGGTCAATCTCATTATTCGTTGGTAAAAGAGTAGCCCAAGAGTTGGCAGTGGGTGGTGATGACTAGCTGCCTTCTCTCGTCTTACACTGCTAAATTAGAGACGGCTAGCAGAGATAGCTCTCGAGTAGCTTTGTGCGAAATTCCAAACCAAACCAATCCAAATGCTTACGTAATTCAACCTGAATGAACATTAGGCCAACATGAGTAGCTGTTTCCACGTTACATTTTAGGAATTTCAGCCATTAGGAATACCGAGCCGCAACCATCAGTGACAGAGAACTTTGTTATGATATGATGATAACAGATTGCATAGCTTGATTCATTAGGTGGTCACGTTTTGGGAATCACGTGGAGTGAATCTAACGTTTCGCGTTGTAGTGTAGCAAAAAGGTTTAAAGGAACAATAACAAGTTAAATTTAGTAGAATAGTCAGAAAATCTCAAACTCCCTTTCCCAATGAAAGGCCAAAAATGTAGCGTTTACACAAAAACATTTCAAAACTATTGTCTGGTTCGAGTTGGCAAGAAACAAGGAAATACTATTGAGGTGTTTGTAAAACCAGTTTCTGTACTTGCACGCATAGTAACAAATAACTTAAAAATCTCGTAAACAAACAAACAAAAATATACAAACAGTGTTTTGTCAAATAGAATTTGGAAACAAAAGGTCAATAAAATTGGTTTTAAAATGAATTTTATAACATAATGTAGTATGGAAACATCCTGTCAAACAAAATCCGTTGCTACACACACACACACACATACAGTTATTTAGTCATAAATTCGTTATTGCTTTGTTCAGCCCCCCAGTGGCTCAGCGGTATGTCTGCGGACTTACACGCTAAAATCCGGGTTTCGATACCCGTGGTGGGCAGAGCACAGATAGCCCATTGTGTAGCTTTGTGCTTAATTCAAAACAACAACAACAATAACAACAAGCTTTGTTTAATTATTTCTTATTGCTGTTAAGAATAAGACATTGAAAAAGCTTTAATCCAATGCTGTGTACTCCTATAACAAGTTTACAGTTTTGCTAGGAAACAAAATGCGGTAAATATTTTAAAGTTAAACCTACGAACATATCCAATCCCAATGGTATGTCCGCTGACTTACAGCGCTAGAAATCGGGTTTCGATACCCGTGGGCCCGGCGTGGCCAGGTGGTTTGGGCGCTTGACTCACAACCTGAGTCACGGTTTCGAATTCCCGTTACAACAAACATACTGATACTAAAAGCTGTGGAATCGTTATAATGTGACAGTCAATCCCACTATTCATTAGTAGCTCAAGAATTGGGAGTGGGTGGCGATGACTAGCTGTCTTACCTGTAGTGTTAGGCACAGATAGCCAAGTTGCTTTACGTCATAAAACGCCAAAAACACACACCAACCCTCTTGTCTTACGCTGCTAAATTAGAGAATTCGAAATTCAAAACAAACAAGCAAATGGCGTGCAGATTACAGATAACTCGATGTGTAGCTTTGCGCTTAACTCCAAACAAACCTAGTCATTGAGAAATATGTGAACTAACCGCGTAGTTGCTATGTTGTAAACGTAAACCTCATTTTACGTTTCAGGCGACTCGTTACTTTCGAATGTCACAGATTCCTAATATCATATTTTTCATTTTTCAGTAAATATACGCATTGTTGTAATGAGTTTTTATCGTTGGACGGGTTATTTTGGATTATTTGATAAAATCATGTGAAATTCACTATGTTTAACGATAACTAATTAACGTATGTCGTTGATAACTACAGGCTTTGTTGACTGGTCGGTCCGTTTGTTTGTTTGTTTGTTTTGGAATTTCGCACAAAGCTACTCGAGGGCTATCTGTGCTAGCCGTCCCTAATTTTGCAGTGTAAGACTAGAGGGAAGGCAGCTAGTCATCACCACCCACCGCCAACTCTTGGGCTACTCTTTTACCAACGAATAGTGGGATTGACCGTCACATTATACACCCCCACGGCTGGGAGGGCGAGCATGTTTAGCGCGACGCGGGCGCGAACCCGCGACCCTCGGATTACGAGTGCACGCCTTAACGCGCTCGGCCATGGTCGGTCCGACTCCACAAACAATATTTTAATAGATAACACCATGTAACACAAATTTTGTTCCTCAAAAGTATGTGTTATTTTTTAATTGCTTATGTTGTAAAAATACAGAAAATGATCATTATTCCCTTCAAACTTTGCTTTTGTGACTTGGATAATGAAATTTAGAAATTAACATATTTTCTACGTAAAAACAGGCAAATTTGCACATTTTCATTTACATAAGATCTGAATAAAATAACATATGAATCAAGATTTACATGTATTTATGTGCAAGTTATATAAAAATGAACAAGTATGTTTATAAGCGAGTAGATTATCGAGATTTGCGACATTTAATGTAAATCACTTTCATCTATCAGTCCCCAAATATAGTCTCGGCATTCGACTTCGTTAGACCAAAATCTCTGATGATGTCACTGAGGTCTCTTTGGATGGGGTAGTATGGGTTTCTCTCACCAGCTGCACGTCTGAAATTGTAATCTGGATCTTCAATGTCTACATCCTCTTCTGATTTGCTGCTTTCTCTCTGGCAGAGTGGGTACAGAGAGCTCAGTTGTGGCACTAGGGCGATGGATGATGGAAGGTCCAGATACATAATAACAGATGCATTCTTGACAACTCGATTTTTTTAAGGTTCCACCATGCAGAAATAGTAATTGCTTGAATGGTTAGTGGGTACACGCCAAATTCTTGGAATAGCGAACTTCACAGCTCTCTTTCCCCCTCTGTACCATCCTGCAAAAGAGCAAAATAAAATTATTATGAAGAATAAATTTATTTCATCCACAACTAATATGTAAGAGGTTCATGCAAAATATTTTATTTGTCATATTTTTTTCTATACTATTGGAAATTAAAAAAAAAAAAATTAAAATGTATTTACATTTTAAAAGGTCTGAAATTTGTATAATATAAAATCTTACTATTCAAGCAAACAAAGATTATCCGTCTTACCTTCTAGAGTTTTTTAGAATGGTAGCAGGTAAAATGAGGTGCCCAGGGTTTGTCTTGACCCGCCTGGCATGGCCGAGCGCGTAAGGCGTGCGACTCGTAATCCGAGGGTCGCGGGTTCGCGCCCACGTCGCGCTAAACATACTCGCCCTCCTAGCCGTGGGGGTGTATAATGTGACGGTCAATCCCCACTATTCGTAGGTAAAAGAGTAGCCCAAGAGTTGCCGGTGGGTGGTGATGACTAGTGCCTTCCCTCTAGTCTTACACTGCTAAATTAGGGACGGCTAGCACAGATAGCCCTCGAGTAGCTTTGTGCGAAATTCCAAAACAAACTTGTCTTGACCCCCCGACAGGCATGCCGAAATATGCCTTGTAGGCTTCACACATTTTAGCAGATGCTGTTTTGATAAAATTGGCCACATACATAGCATAATGCGTCTGGAGAATACTTGCATATTCTTGATGCCATCTGTGATAAAATCAGATAGGTCTATGTGTTCACTTAGGCAGCTAGAACTAAATTGCAGTAATGAGTGGTGAGACCCTTGTGTGTGTGTGTGTATTCTCGTAAGTTCTACAACATTCTAGAAAATTCTTGTGGGTTCAAGAAAATTCTCTATCACTTACTCAGACCTGAATCTGCCTGGAATGTTCTGGAAAATTGGTAAATTTGAAAATTTCATTACCCAGGTCACAAAAGCAAAGTTTGGAGAGAAAAATAGGTCTTTTCCATTTACTTTAGGCATAAGCAATTGGGAAATAACACTTTCTGCCCAGGAACAAGAAAAAGTAAAAAAATTGTTACGTAGTGTATTCAAAGATTATTGGAAGGCCTAACTATTAAACAAACTTAATCAATAAATTGTAAACATTCCTCGCTAATCGAACGATAACAGGGACACTGACTGATTAACTTACTAATTAGATCACTGACGAACATGCTAAACAATTGACAATAAACTGATTAATTAATCTAACTTAATTACTCTAATATTTCTACATTCTACTTGTTTTTGGAACATACTACAAGAAGCTTCAACAATTTAAGAAACCAAATAAACACAGTCACAAAACTACGTTCACCTGAAAAAATTAGCGATGAAATCAACAAAATAAAACACTTCATCAACATCAACAAATTTCCTCAAAAAATGGAAAAAATTATACGCACACATCCAGGCGAACAAAAAACAAACAACAATAAATCCTAAGATACAACAAACTACAAAATCTTACACAACTGCATATCATATATTCCAGACATCAGCGAAAAAATAACCAACATTTGGAAAAAAAATTACAACAAAAAACATAACATTCCAGTAAATACCATATTTATTCAAAAACCAGGTAGAAAATTAAAGTCCGTACCATGCAAAAGCTACATTGACAAACACAACACCAACATTATTTATAAGATATAATGCAACAACTGGTACGACTTCGAAATTAGCAAAACAAGCAGAAAAATAGAAACCAGATTCAGAGGACATTAAAAAACAACAACAATTCACACATTTTTGAACACTGTAAATCAAATAAACACAACATAACCATAGAAAACACCCAGATATTAAGTAGGGAAGCAAATACAAACAAACACAAAATCAAAGAAGCCCTACTTATACAGCAACTAAATCCAAAATTAAACCAATATAAAGGAAAACCTTTATACTTATACTAATTAATAACCTAGCATTCAAATGTAACGCCCCCTACAATTCCGTACCCGTTTATACTCTCGTCTCTAAGACGTGGCCGGCAACAGTCACTCTCTTTCTCAATTCGAAAATAACTTGCAAAGATCGAAACGTTGTTCTCTCCTTATCAATAAAAGTGTTAATACTAGGGGTTCTGAGATATATTTTTATTTGAGGTAGGTTTATCGTGAAGCTTCAATACTTACTTAACACTCATAAACTTTCGTTAAACTTATAGTTTTTGCAGGGCTATTAGATCACACAGTCCCCCGCTGTAATGAAAATATACCCCACAAAAGTATGATGATATTTTATGATCTCTTATACTATTTTCGTTTGGAATGTCATAAATCTCAACTGAGTGATTGCAAAACTTAAAATAAAAGATGTAATTTACTGTTAATTGGCATACAACAGCATACGTTAAAAACTTTTATAAACACATGTTTTAGACACCGATAAAAAATTTAAAGTGTTTTATCCAAAGCCAGTGGCGTATTCAGATAGAGGCTGGAGAGGACTCAGCCCCAGGGCCCGTAGTCTCAATGGAAGTCCATTGATGATTTTATTCTATGTGAAATTACGTGGCATGTAGGGCCCACAAAAATTATTAAACCTTGGGCTCACACAACCTTAAACCCACCACTGTTCGAAGCCATTTAATTTTGTTTTCGCAGTTAACGCAAGTGGGTCAATGACGGATAATTTTCGTTTTTATATGACACTGTAGCAAAGATTCATTATTTATACTGTATAGCGTAATTAGTGTGAAGTAATACTAAACGTACCTCATCTTTAAGTAAAATATACCATACTCTCTAGTGGTGTAGCTAGGGGGGGGCATCTGTCCCTGGGCGCAGCATTGGGGGAGGGGCGCCAAACTGATGTTACATAATTAGGAATGAATTTCAGAATGAAATGATTTCCTTTCTTAATCAATTAATACCCAGCCCCCCAGTGCGGACTTACACGCTAAAATCCGGGTTTCGATACCCGTGGTGGGCAGAGCACAGATAGCCCATTGTGTAGCTTTGTGCTTAATTCAAAAACAACAACATCAATTAATACCCAGTGTGTGTCCCAATATGGGAGTTGCAACGTCATGTGTTGCCACAACTTGGTTGTGAGTTAGTCACGTTATACCATAACGCTGTTTGAACGTTGCGAAAACGTCAGATTGTAACGTCACTTCCTGACGAATAATAAGTATTGCTATGTAATGCTGCCACAACGTCGTAATTGCTCACATTTTTCTATTAAGTTGTCTAAACGTTATGAAAACATCAAAATACAGTCACTTCACAGAGAATAATCAACGTTGTTATGTAACATTACATGCTGTAAATCAGTAATCAGCACATACATAACACGGATACTTCAATTTACACGGTAAATTGTCTATTGCTTGATCTGGTTTCCGGAATGCTACCATGGTCTCAGCGCCATGAGATTGTCAGCGGAATGACTGTCAGCCTTGACTTTGCTAACTGTAGAGCGAGTGATTACCGACAGCATAAAGTTTGAGGAACTAATCGATAAATTTGCAGCAGCAAAGGCAAGAAGAATTTCTCTTTGAAGTTACATAATTACATCCAAAGCATAATATCAAACTATTTCTTGTGTGTGTTTTCTTATAGCAAAGCCACATATGGCTATCTGCTGAGCCCACCGAGGGCAATCGAACCCTTACTTTTAGCGTTGTAAATCCGAAGACACACCGCTGTACTTACGAGGGGCCAAACTGTTTCTTACTCTTCACGTTAACTTAAATATAGGTTACTATATCCAAAGTAATGTTTTAAATTTTCGCAATGTTATATTTGACTATTATTTTAGCATACAATAATAGTGTATTAATCTTTTACATACATTCTTGTTTCTGATTCTGTCCTTCTCTGTTATTCAATATCTTCAAAGTACCATTGTTGTCTCAATTATTTCACTTTTCTCATGTTCTTCATACCCTAAAAATACGCCACGAAATGCAGATTTTCATGTTCTAAAATTCACAAATTTCTAGGAAAGCATAACGGACCCCCTTATGACTTACATTTTGTCACGAGGGGCCGCGAAAACTGATTAGTCCCCGGGCGCTGAAAACTGTCACAAGTGCATTTTTTAGTCACATGAAAATCTCATTAATATAAAATGTAAAAAAACAACAACAAAAAAACACGTGTGGTCTCGGATGAAGTAGAACTCGACGTCGGGCTTTTGCCTTCTCAGCTTTCGGACGTCATGTGCTAAGAGTTGTTTTTGCTTCCTTTTGACAAACTAAAATAACCCTGTACCACATATGAAGCAGGATAAGAGTGGTAATACACTTGGCAGTCGAGTTATCTTTCTGGTTTTCAACCCATCGTGAGGCACAAAGATAGTTGGAAAAGTCACGTTTGAGACTAAAACATAGACCTGAATGAGACAGTTGAACATTACGCCTGATTGTAATCCATGTATTTTTTTTTGCTATATTTTAGGGCTCGTACATACAGAAAAGTGTAATATATGCAAGAAGATAAACAGCAATTGGCAATTAAGGTTCATACGATATTTTATTAAGATTATCTATGCTCTATAATTGTTTAGAAATATTTTCGTTACCACTGCATTGTCTTTAGATGCCTGTTAGAAGTCATAAAATTATCACTTGAAAACCGTAATTAAAACCTTCGTTTAGCTTTTGCGTAAGGCAGCAAGCAAATCAATCACGAATGTTGTCTAAATAATGTAACAAAATCATTTTTAACAGTGTAAGAAGGAGCTTCTTTGGAAAACAAAACCTGCCAAAAGAGTAATATGTGTTTAATTTCTTAATTAAACATTTTAATTTATTATTAATTTGGTTGGTTTTTGTCTGTCATAGTTGTTTTCTGTCATAATTTCAGGTAATTATTTATTTAAAAAAAATTAAATCAGTAAAGGCTCGAATACACGATGGGGCTAATGTGGGAGACGCCTTATTTAAATTAAACTTCTACATTTATATATTCCCGCACCTCTGAATTCTCACTTCTCCATAAAAAGTCCTTTTGGGGGCTCATGAGTGAGACTGGTGGCATATAAAAAAGTTTAAAACCGGTTTCAATGTTTTCCACGCGGAGAACGTGCTCGCCCTTTCAGCCGTGGGGACATTATATGACGGTCAATCTCACTATTCGTTGATAAAAAGAGCAGTCCAACAGTTGGCGGTGGGTGATGATGACTAGCTGCCTTCCTTCTAGTCTTACATTGCAAAATTAGGGACGGCTAAAACAGTTATACCTCGTGTAGCTTTGCGCGAAACTCAAAGCTAACTTAAAAGTTTGTTAGTACGCAACATGACATAAAGCCCTATGCCGGGCATGGTTCGAATCCTGGTCATACCAAACATGCTCGCCCTTTTAGCCGTGGGGGCGTTTTAAAGTCACGGTCAATCCCACTATTCGTTGGTAAAAGAATAGCCCAAAAGTTGGTAGTTGGCGGTGATGGCTAGCTGCCTTCCCTCTAATCTTACACTGTTAAATTGGGGACGGCTACCGCAGATAGCCCTAGAGTAGCTTTGCGCGAAATTCAAAACAAACAAATAAACACTTCCATGAACACTAACTCTTTAAAACAAACTAACTTTTGGCGTTGCAATCCTACTGGTAAATACAAATCATTGGGTACTTTGTTACATTTGTCGTTGCTTTGATAAAGCATAAGACGTGTATTTTGTAAAAAACTGAATCATCATATTTTTTGTTTTATATTCTGACAAAATTGTTTTTTTTTACAATTTTTTTATGTTTCCAAATTTTTTTGAAAATATTTAGTCTCTTGTATTCGATTTAAAAATGTGTTTGACAATTTTTTTACTGAAATAAAACCATTTCTTTCTAATGAGACGCCGATTTTATGTCACAGTGTCGAATTTTTTGCAACAGTTTGTAATTTCTCATCTTCAAAAGTACAAGCTATAATTAACAAAATTTCCTATCTAATTAGATTCTCATTTTAAAACAAACCTAAAATTACGAGCAAACAAACTTTCAAAATGTCTTAAAAATAATAAAAATAAATAGAAAGGTCGGCTATATACAAAATATTTGTGTGAGACATTGTCCGTATCCTTCATTGAATTGACAACTCGTACTGGTACGCCTTTTTTGTTTTCGTTTTCTATAATGTGGCTGTATTATCACACGAGACCTGAATATGGAAATTCTGTGAGAATCATGAGGTGTGGCCTGCAGAAAATGTGGCATTTATATAGACTTTAAATAAAACAATATCCAGATTACGATAAAATGTGGATATAATACGCTCGTATTCTAATAAATACGAGCGAAAGCATAAAAGCAATAACATTTTAACTACACTATATCTATAATATACGGTGCCGAGAAGGCCTTGAGTACATTACCAGAACTTATTAGGCTGGGTGAGGTACGATAAACGTATTAGTGGTGTAGGTTATTGCATATTAATAATAATTTCGTATCTAATTTATAAATGTTATACGAAAAAACAACAACATAGAACAGCTGCAAACGAGCAGGTGTCCAAATTACTTAAATGCTTTTACGTTACTTATTTATGAGACATGCCCACCGATCGTCTGTAGGAACCGTATATGAGTCACAAAACTTTTTGTTTAACCGGAAGTAGCCTTATTTTAGAATCCAGCTAACCAGAAATACTCTGGTTAGCGAGATCTATATAATAGGAAGTTTTCACTGAAAATCCTTAAACGGTAGTTTTGTCAAGCATGTCTCGAAGATCTGTATCATAAAAGCATTCATGTTCTAACATAGATCGTCTTAGAATTAAAATTACAAATATTTTCGCGTTTCCATCGTAAGATAAAGATGTTTAAATAAGGTATCGTGGTATAGAGTTCTATCAGAAGGTAAACAGTTAAAAATTAAATTAAAGTTTGTTGAGAAGGGTGTGGATTACATTGATCTTATGGGACTTAGTGTAATATTAGAGACACTCTAGCTATATGATTCAAAACAACCAAATAGTGACTCAGAACAACTGATATTTAAAATTTATAATATTACATGTAGTTTATAATGTAACACGAAAGTTTCCAATGGAAACTGTTCTTGATTAATCTCACAAACTACGAAGCAACAACCGGTTTGTCTCTGTTGCTAATAAATATAATAACGTTGTTAGGTTTTGATTCAAAGGCCAACCAGGTACTGATTTTAAACCAGAATCTCGACGTAAGATTAGTGCCTGTTACAGGACCTGTAAGTTGAAATAAAAAAGAAGGTTAAATGTCGTACCTTTTCCAGTATGCCACCCCAAGTAGTGTCGCTGTTCAGATAATTATACTAATCGGTAAAGAAAATGAAAACATCTGTGAAACGTGTAGAAGTAAAAGGTAATTATTACATACATGAAATACAGACAGAAGTAATTTAATATTCAAAGAAGAGTTTCTGCTTCGTGTGATGTATTTTACCCTGAGAAATGCGAAGTTCCAATCCGATGCTCAGCTGAAACGTTGCGTGTCTGAAAACAGTCTGTGTGTTGTATTAAAATATTTATTTTTAGATTATTTCCGTTCTCGAGCAGGGTTGGTGGATGGGTGAGTTCATCCAGGAATTACTTGGGGGAGAAGAGAATCTTTTAACAAAGCCTGAACCTCTGACCCAAAAATGGGTCTAGATTTATTTAGCGCCCCACCCTCTTTGACAGAGGTTTTGTGCTCCGCGTTGAGAGAATTCTCAACAACTAACACGGTTGGCTGGAAAAGCCTTGCCACGCTTCTGATCTAAAGCTGATAATCCAATCAGGAGTAGTGTTATATTTCACTTTCAGAACTGTAGTATCAGCTTTCGAAGGTTTAAAAGAGCGAACTCTCGACCTTCTGTTTCAGAACGGCTTTCGAACGTAAGTGGTGACCCTTCCTTTGTGTTTAAATATATATATTTTTTTATGATTTTCGGTACTGATGGTGTGTAACTCCAGACTGGTGAGAGAACTAGTAGGCTATAACTAGGCCTTGTCATTTACTTAGAGAGCTTACCTTTGCCTGATTGTGTCTAGCACCGACTGCTGAATTTTGGCCTCCTTTGCTCACTTTTCTGGATTTACTAAAATGATTGTTTTACTTATCAACCCTTCCTCAAAAACCCAGCCAGAATCCTTTCCAAATCAGTCATTGTGTTGCCTTCCGCACTGTTTGATGAAATGGCCTGAGTAGTGTTACCCAACAAACAAAACATGCAGCGAATCACCCGATTCGATCTACCCTTTTGACACCAATGAAACCTTTACGTATAAATTTGTTTTTTATTAAATACCTTTCATGATTTTATCCATTCTTTCTCTTCTGTTACACCTAAATAATCCACTTTCTACACCAAATACAATTTGAAGAATTGCTCAACCTAAAAACGTTATCTTTAACACAACTTTTATTTAAGCCACTAAATATCCACTACCCATACAGCCGGATGAAACCAGTTTAAAACATTAGGTATTCTAACAACCAAATCCTTCCATTGACACCCTATAATCGAAAATGTGCTTTGTATGTCAGAATAATGTAATGTTATTAGTTTAAAATGTACATGGTAATGTATTTTTATTACTTTTATGTCGTTCTGTAAGGTTGTGAATAAGACAGTTTTTAAAAAAGTTAATCAAAAGTAATGTTATTACGTTTCATTTAGTACTTTCGTTTTTCAGGATTATTTATTGTTATTCAGAATCATGGCCATAAAACTGCTAATTAATTAATTAATCGTAATGTTGTTTGGATCAAAAATATTATCTTGTAAATTTTTTTTCACTTTTCTTGTCAACTTTACTTGGTATGCCGGATGAACAAGAGTTCCTAAGCGATCAGTAAGAGACGTTATGTAATTTCTAAACGTGTTACACTTTGTTTTTTTTTGTTCCATAGAGCTTGTGTATCAACTCTTAACATGTCTTACTTGAACAGAATTGCGAAGAATGCTATATAGCATTCCATTCGTTTTATCACGAAGTTCGGGTAATTTAATGCTCATGTTATGGGATAAATGAGAAATATCTGAAAAAAATCCACATTCTAGGTAGATAACACTTTTTTCCACAACGTGTTTGTTTCACTCGTTACTCTAAACAAGAGTAACTTTAAATATGATTCGATGCTTGAAGATTAACAACAAGAAACAGAAATATCAGATTTAATGAATAAGGTGAACAATATTATAAATAAACTAAGAGGAACAAAAATTCTATAGCGCCACCAAGCGGAAACAACGAAGTCACGTGATTCAGTTTTATGATTTTTTTAAATTTTAATTACAAAATAGGAACATGCAATTTGCAGGATAAAAGACAACACAATTGAAAATAATGGATAGAAACAACTGTAAAAGTACAATATTTGAGTGAAGCGTAAACATGGGCTGTTACAATAGAAACTGGTTGATATTGTAAATATAAAATATTTTAGCTATGTGACCACATTTTCAGAGATACAAAATTACGCCTAATTGATAGCGCCTTTGGATGTGTGTGTTTTTTTCTTATAACAAAGCCATATTAGACTATCTGCTGTGTCCACTGAGGGGAATCGAGCCCTTGATTTTAGAATTGTTGGTTCGTACACTTACCGCTGTCCCAGCGAGGGAATCAGCTTTGAGAGCCGCTGAAAGAGAAAATACGTCTATAGCTTGAATTTATTCAGACCACTTCCGAAATTTAATATGTTCTAATGAGGTCATCTGGCAAGGTATGATGATTAGAGATACTCCGTTAAGAATATGAGGGTCGCGAGCTCGAACCCCTTCACAAAATTTGCTCGTCATTTCAGTTATAAAGTGAAGGTCAATTCATTGGTAAAGAAAAGTCCACGTGGTGTTGACTGAAAGCATTCTCCTTCTAATTTATCACTTCAAAATTAGGGACCGCTTGCGCAGATAGCCTTTGAATAATATTGATGAAAATACAAGAAACATATCTATGGGATTTTGAGGTATTTTTATTTCACAATACAGATACCAAATAGTTTAACATATAGATAAAACCAACAAACAATTCTAATGAGCTGGAAGGAAACGTTTGTTTATAGTTACGCACAAACCTACACAATGGGTTATCTGTGCTCTGCCTCCCATAAATATTGAAAACCGCTTTTTTACATTGTATGCCTCAGTGCCATGGAAGGGCGGTAGAACCCCCCCCCCCACGTAGCTCTTATTAACCAATAAAGGAAGAGAAATGAGTGGCATTCAATGACGTAATCTTTCACTGAACTTCAGTCAATATAATCTTTTAATAATGGTATACGATTGTTTTAAACTGATTTATCTACAGTATTAAAAATGCTTATTAATATATGCAATTAAAACAACAGTAAAAAGTCACTGATTCAAAGTTTGTTTCCTCACTCTTTCTCTCTACATATGTAAATAGATAAATAAATAGATAGATAAATACATATTTATTAAAGATTGCAGTGCACAATATTGTTGTTTTTTGTTATTTTAGAAGAGCTCCAGGGCTGTTCTGTACTTACGTGTCCACTCAAGGTCTTTATACTTAGCTAGGCCTACTTCTCTGCGTTTCCTTAGCTTCAATAATGGCGAAACCAGCAGCAGCAGAAGATCCAGATCCATCCGAATATTTGTTCATTTCTCTTGAGCAGAAACGCAAAGATCAGACTAAGCCATACGATGGCAAGAAGATGGTTTGGGTTCCCGATGAGAAAGATGGTTTTATCATCGGTAATATTGTGAGCACGAAAGGGGATACCGTCACGGTCGACTGTCCTGGTGGTGAGGTAAGCCTAAATATGTCGCTTTGTTTATAAACGATGTTTCGAACTCACATTTAAAAATTATAATATTTTGTAATTATTTAGCTAAGTGACTTTTACATAAATGTTTTTAGAATTATTACATATTATAAAAATATATGGATTTTATATAATATATATTCAGAACTACTGTTTGATGTTGTCATGTATCTCACTACTGACTCTACTCTCATATTTAGACAAATTATTCTACATTTAATTAAATACTGACGTACTGAAATAACGTTAGTTCCTTGTAGATCAAGGCCAAGATTGGTAAAGGTAAACTGTTATAATGACTTTAAACGTTATTTTCAGCGCAGTTCGTAAGGAAATATTTAAATTACTGGCGTATATACTTACATATTTTGCGTAAAGATTATTCATTTATCTTACGCATGCATTTTGTATCTCTCTACAGCGTGTGTTGAAGAAAGATCAACTTCAACAAGTCAATCCTCCAAAATTCGAGAAAACGGAAGACATGTCCAACTTGACCTACCTAAACGACGCTAGTGTTTTGCATAACTTGAAACAGCGTTATTATGCTCAACTAATTTACGTAAGTGCTCTATATTTCTCCTCATAACTGTGACTGTCGTACTAGAATTTGTTAACTAGTAAGATAGCCCATATTTTCTCACACATTTATTATTATGTCTACTTTAAACAACGTCACAGGAGAAATGTCATCTTTTTTTTTTTGCAAGATCTTAATCAGTACATATAAGAATGTTCATACAGTCAAGATGCAGATACGGCCTCATCTCAGTGCAATATGTTATATAATAAAGTTTAAATAAAACATTTAATACCACAAAACAACGTACAAGAAATCTGAAACCTATATGAACTAAAATGCTTTCGTCATCATTTACGATATTTTCAGTGAAAACAGGGCTTGGAAATTTAAGTCTCAAATCCAATCAGTGTGCTAGCAATATGTCGTCATAAATGTCCACAATTAATTATAATCATGAAAATCAATAAAGTTATTATTTTTTTACTTAGTTTGTGCTCAAGTATGTTAATATTATTGCTTTTAATGCTTCTGATAATATTGGATATTTTAAAATTTTATATTCGTGAAGATTATTTTAAATTGTTAGCATATTGTTTGGATTTGAGACTGAAAAGCCCCCCAGTGGCTCAGCGGTATGTCTGCGGACTTACACGCTAAAATCCGGGTTTCGATACCCGTGGTGGGCAGAGCACAGATAGCCATTTGTGTAGCTTTGTGCTTAATTCAAAACAACAACAACAACATGAGACTGAAAATATCAGTAATGGTGACTCGAGCACTTTTGTTCATGGAGGTTTCACTTAGTTTATTATATAAGTTATAAGGCAGTAGCTTCCAAACTATGTGCTGTTGTAAGTTACAAAGGTGTCGCTAAAGTCTTACCAAACGAAGAATAACTAAGAAAAATGTTTTTAGTGTATAGTTACTGGTACGTTGTAATTTATAACTTTGTAATCTTAATGACATATTGTCTGTCTGAATTTCGTTTAAATCTGTAAGTTTGGTATTTGAGAAATAAATATTTTTAGGAAAAAACAAAAGAGTAAGCTATGCCTAAAACATCTTAATGCCCCTAGTATCATATCATATGTACAATAGGAACTTTTAAGTTTTGAAAACATATATTTGATGATTAAATTATTGAACTGTGAGATTTTGTATCTTATCAAATGGGACTATTTGTTGTCCCCAGACGTACTCTGGCTTGTTCTGCGTGGTTATCAACCCTTACAAGCGATTTCCCATCTACACCAATCGTGTTGTTCAGATTTACAAAGGCAGGAGGAAGACAGAGGTTCCCCCTCATCTGTTTGCTGTCTCTGACGGTGCTTATAACGCCATGTTGCAAAGTAAGTTTGAAAGTCAAATGGTTATTTGTTACATTTATTGATCAGAAAATTAAGCCCTTTTATTTTTTTTAAATTATATTTTGCATTCAGTGGACGATAAAGGTGCAAGTCCAAAAACAAAATAAAAAAACGTTTGTCATATTATCTTTTCAGATCGGGAAGACCAGTCCATGTTGATTACGTAAGTATTTTGTTTTGCCATTAACTGTCATTAATTATTAAAAATTAATTGTTCCGGTCTGTTATTTGACAGAACGAAAAATTAAGCAGGATTTTATTTTGGCTTTTAAGACATTTAACTAAGAACACAAATGAATAGAGACTAGATTTATCTTAGGACTTTAAAAAATTAGAAATCCATGCTACAGAAATGGAAAAATTTTAATATGCAGGTGTCTTTATATATATATATATTTCTTTTTATAACTATCTTTATAAAATCGTTTGATTTTATAGTTTTAGCATCGTAAGAGACATGTTAATAATAATAACAACAAAAAACGTGTAAACTATACGTGTTTGAAACATTCTGTTGCCACTACATCATATTATCTGTGCATTATAAACTCATAAAAACTGTATTTGAAATTATTTAATTGTGAGATTTTTTACTTGGGTGGTTATCTATTCCATCCTAAATCTTGTGCTATTTTAGTTTAAAAAAATATTTTTTTCCCAGCTCTTCCTACACCTCTGACTCTTGTATTCCGATATTCAAGTTTTCGCTTCTCAGTAAACTCCAGTGCATATACGTGTTATCTACTCGTAATATTTAGTTCTCCAAACGTACTTATAACCTGTACAAAAGTAATTATTCTGTATGTTCAACGAGATCACCCCCCCACTCACACACACACAAATTGTGATCACGTCGTAATTATGTATTTTGGCTAAACAAATTTAAATTTTTACAAACTTATATCTGAAAGTTCTGATTTTTTTTAGTTTGTCGATTCAACCATTTTGTATCAATTGAAATATATCCAACTGTCTCATCCCAGATCTTGAGCTAATTTTGTAATGAAATTAATCACCACAGCCCCCCCTCCCCCAAATCCTTTGAGTCTTACATTGACATTTTTGCTTCTCAGCCTAGATAGCTTATTATTACATCTGGAAGTTCTGGTTCCACCTTCCTCCAAACCTTCCACAAGCCCATATGTTCTTACTTCCCCACCCCATGAATACTTCTATCTTAACGTCAATATTTGACTTTCAAAAACAGTGGAGAATCCGGTGCCGGAAAGACGGAAAATACGAAGAAAGTAATTGCTTATTTTGCAAACGTCGGCGCCAGCACCAAAAAGGAAGATAAGGAGAAAATATCCAAGAAGGTAACAACTTGATATCCCCCCCCCTGTCTAAGACGGTAACACGAAACCCCCCGAGCCATACAGTCGTTAGGCTCACGTCCGGCTCGTATTTCACATCCAGCTTGGAGTATCCCCATGCCTTCATAACCTTTTCATGGAAACGAAATCCCATAAATCATTAAACATCCACAAGGTGGCGTCTCTCATTTTCCAAGTAACATGTAACAATTTCAATCTTCAGAAAGAACCTTTTGATTTCGGTTTATTTCGTATTATTACCTTTCCGTTATGGGCATTTTGTCATTTAAACTACTTTATTATGGAATGTCCTGTTTTACCCTTTCTTTTTTTTGTTGCATGTTCTTAAATATTTTTAAACATCTCTTACGAATTATTACTTACATGCTTACCCTTCACCGGGTATTAAGTCAATAAATTAAATATTTAATAAAAAAGTTGGTATTTGCACGATAACCAGTATTGTTCACTAAACCAGTCTTACAATATTTATCGAATAAATTGGAAAGGTCCTCAATCCAAAGAACTTTTAGTAACCATTAACGTTGGACGTTGTGGTCAAAATGCATGCTTGTTTTTCAAAACATGTGAATTTGAAGATGAAAAAAATTAGAAGTTTATTGTGTTAAATAATGGCGAATTGAAACTATAAATTAGGTAACTGTATTTATAACAACGTTAAATAAAGAAGCGCTCTTACAAGCCATTTAAACAAAGCTTTATTCTTAATAAGTACAGTACAAATACGTTGATTCTAAGTGAGCTAAACATTGGGTTTTAATTAACCGATCTTCTCGTGGTTTTATTATATATGTTAATCTAACGCTCTAAACTGTAAGGGCATGTATCTGAATAGCTGTCTCTTAAAACGCTACGGCATGATTTAAGTGCAAATAATAAAGGGAATAACGTCTTTTAGCTAAGAGTCAAACCTGTGTACAGTTAAAACTGCATTTATAGGACTAGTTCGTACGCTGATGGTTGTCTGGACAACATAGAAGTAGTTAAAGAGTAGTGTCACTACGCTTCGTCCATTTAACAACGCAGCTACAGTAACCTTTTACCCCACAAGAATGTCAGACAAGTATTTCATCGGGTTTTTTTTTTCGCACCTTTTCTCTGTTTGTAGGGTAACTTAGAAGACCAAGTCGTCCAAACCAATCCTGTTCTAGAGGCCTTTGGTAACGCCAAAACCGTGCGTAACGACAACTCATCTCGATTCGTAAGTTTTTGTTATCACGTTATTTTCATCTTCAACCACACCATTTGTAGGTTTCTGGACACAAGAATACTATGTTGCAGTCCCAACGTTTTGCCTTTGGTGGCAATAAATTTAAAAAAAATCACTTTGGCAAAATATGAAGGCTATGAAATTAGAATAACATTATTTGGAATTTACTGTCGAATACTGTATGAATGTCTATATTAAAAGAATAGAATAAAATGGTTCATTTTTCAGAGGAATTATTTGCTCATTGAAAGTCATTAAAGAAGTTAGAAGCAACTTTTTTCTTCAGTAACTATCATTTAAAACAAAACTTAGGATTTTAGCCAAGGTTGGTAAGATTAAAACTTCGAAGTTTGTATTATGTTTAAGTTTGGTATTGTCTTTAGTTTCAGACGCATTAAAATGTTTCCAAAACTATGGTCACCAATTTTTTCGTATTTTCTGTGGATTGTACGAAGTTTACAGTGTTTATTCGGAACGCGATAGAAAGTTATTCCGACAGCAGTATGTTTGTTATAAATATAAAGTATGTTTGTTGTCATTATTTTCCTATATTTAAAGGTAACAACATTTTAGAGACCACTCACCAGTGATGTAAGGGTGCGTGCGTGCATTTCAGTCTTAATTCAACTATAGGATTAATTAAAATGCCTGCGATATTTTTATTATTTTGAAATGTTTGCATGTTCTACAGTAATTCCTGTGTACTGAAATCGAAAATATCAAATGTTTTCCATCGTGCACAGATTTTTCACAAAATATCATATGTACTTTTACACAAGTGAATGATTGTTACTGAAATCGGATCACATTTTGTTAAATTGTTAACAACCACTGGTTATAGATTTCTCTAGATTAATTGCGACGTGGGAGACTTATCGTTCTAAAGCCCATGAGAAACATAATAATAATAAAAAGGTTCGTTATGGTAAACCTAATAATAATTTGATCTCAGTAAACATTTTTTTCCTTCCCGGATTGTTAAAAAAATCCTTACGTGATAGAAAAAAAAATATATTTTCAAAATCTGCGTAGTTGAATTATGGAAAACCCATTATTTCATAGAATTTCCACAGTTATAAGTTGGTAACCCTGTATAAGTGGTACTAACTTTAAAACGTTACATTGTTCGTTTTAGAAGTTTGTCTTACCTCTGTCAATTCTAACCATGTTAAATGTAATTAAATATAAAGTAGGCACTGATTATTCAACCAGAATTTAATCAGTTTTCAAGATTGGGCTAGAAATAAGTTTCAGAAAAGGCAAGAATCCGTGGTGTGTGTTTTTTTCTCGCCTTAACCTCGTTTATCTTTAGTGGCCAAAACTTCGCTTATTTAACACATATTTTAATTTTTACCGTTTCTGTTTTTCTAAATGTGATTGATGGTAAAAATAGAGTTGTAGAATAACGTGTAATTTTTTAAATTGTATTGTATTGGTGTTTAAATATTAAGACAATTTATTCACATTCATGAATAGTCTGATTTATTAACACACACACTTGGATCTGTAGAAATAAAAGTCATTCTTTAATTGTTTAGGGTAAATTCATCAGAATCCATTTTGGTGGCATGGGCAAGTTGGCCGGAGCAGATATTGAAACATGTGAGTATTTTTATGACATAAAACCTACTTTATATGAATGTGTGTATCAGGGATGCCAGGAAAATACGTAGGTTCAATAGATCAGTTTACCGTATTTTCCGTCTAATAAGCCGAATTTCTGGCCCTAAATTTTGGACCTGATTTTTGGGGGTCGGCTTATTGGCCGATCACCAGCTTTGGACCAAAAAATACCGAAGACCAAAATCGGCCCCAAAATCATACCTTTGATCTCGCAGTTACGGTAGAGTTATTTCAGTTGAATAAACTTTATTAATATAAAAAGGTCTACACATTACGAATGACATGTATTCATAGAAATAACAAAATACATAAGAAAATACACACTTTAATCTCAGAAATTTATTAAAACCATCAAATTCATCATCTTCTTCGTCAGAAGCATCAAATAATAGATCCCAATCCTCGGCAGAGACCTGGTCGTCGTACGGGTCATTCTCTGGTGTTATTAGCTGAGTGAGTGGAATGTTGTCTTCCTCGTCGTCGTCCAACCACAACATATCATCTTCCGTTCTGTCCATTGCATTTGAGATGCTGCATTTTTAAATGACTTCTCTACAGTTTCAACACTAATATCGTCCCACGATTTCACGAGCCACTCACAGCGAGTGATGCAGCGCGCGTATTTCCGCCAGCAGTAAAACTTTGATTGGCGGAAACCATCCACTCATTCCAGCATTGACGGAGCCTGTCTTTAAAAGGTTTATTTAAACACACATCTAAGGGCTGTATCACAGATGTCAGCCCACCGGGAATAACTGCAATATCGGTATTGCATCTTTTGATTGCGGCTTTAACGTTTTCACACAGGTGGGACTTAAACATATCCCAAACGAGCAGAGATCTAGATTTCATTAGCCCGCCAGGACGACGCGCCCACACTTCGTTAATCCACTTGATGCATCCTTCGTCATCCATCCAATCGTTTTCTTGTACATGGACGATCACTCAATATCTTCTTAGGAAATGTTTTTCTTTTGAAAATTACCATAAGCGGTAATCTTGTCCCATCAGCAAAGCACGTTAAGACTACAGTAAAACGTTGTTTCTCGTGGCCTGTTGTCTTAACCCAAACGGTTTTCTCGCCAGCTCCATTAACGGTTTTGTTTCCAACCATATCGAAAAAAATCGGAGTCTCGTTCATATTCCCAATCATCTGTAGAGGGTAGTTGTGTTTTTGGCGATGATGAATGATAAATTTCTGGAACGAGGTGATTTTATCATCCAAGTCACTTGGCAGTTTCTGCGCGATCTTCGTTTTCTCTCGAAGTACAAGGCTGTGTCGCTTCGGCTTATTGGGCGGTAATAAGCAAAACCCCTTATTTTCAGAGTTGAAAATTGGCCTCGGCTTATTTGGCGATTCGGCTTATTAACCGGAAAATACGGTAATACAGATATACGAAACTTAATAACCCAATTGGACCACATTGTTTGCCCCTTAAGAAGAAAGGCTCACTTTTTCGAAAGGTTTTCGTTTCTGTGTGTGTGCTATTTAACATTGAAACGTATAAGTTTTGTTATTGGTATTTACATGAGTGGTTATTTTGATGTATAAATAAAGACACATCAACTAACATTATTTTAAAACAAACAACGAAGGTAGTAAGAAGTCATCATCACTTGTTTCCTTTTTTCATTCGTAGCGACGTTTTCGTAAGCGCAGATCGGTTACGTTGGTTATGTTTTGTTTGCTAACAGTAACGCACGCGCCCACGAACACGAGCCAGTGGTGGCGCAGTGGTTATGATGCTCAAACTGACAATTCGAGATTCACGTTCGTTACCTGTCACTCCAAAAAAAAATGCGTTCGTACTTTATGACCGTGTTTGCACTATAGTAGTGAGGGTCAAATCCCACAATTCCGTTAGAGAAGAGTTAGTGCTGGATGTTGTTGACCAACTGCTTTCACCCCTAGTCTAAAAGTTGAGATATAGGGACGGGTAGCAAAGCTAATTCATACTGCGCTTTATACGAAATTCTGACGATTTATGGATGTTCCCTCTGTTTCGTATAGTATCACAGTCGTGATGAATAAGTTTCTTACCAAACGAATTCGAAACAGTTTCAAAGAAAATGTAATTTAGAACAGGAATAACTAATTTATTGTATCACAGATTCCACGAAAGAAATATCAGTTTATGGTATCGTAACTTGTAATGAGTATGTGCTGGTCATAATGTTCGGACTACTGCTTTGACTGACCCGTAATCATGTATGTCACGTTTTAATGTATATGTAAACTAGCTGGAGTACGCGCCCAGTGGACGGAAGTTATATAAATTTATGGTTAATGAAAGTGTTGAATTAGGACATAAAAGATGCATCCGTTATATGTAATTGTAAAAAAAAACACAATAAAACCGCGAAACACAAAATGTAAAATCACTAATTTGCAGGAATCTCTGTAAGGACCGAACAAACTTTCGTCTCAAATTAGCCGAAAATCCTTCAACAGGGGACATACTAGTGGTAAAAAAAAGTGAAAACCAAAAACCTCAAAACTGAACATTTCTGTATACCTGCATTGACCAAACGAACCACCGTGCCAGTTTTGAAGATCCATCTACACACTACGAAGTAGTTACATGGACACACATTAGATAGTGCTATTATGTTTATGTAGATAAGTAGTTACATGGACACACAACACACAGTGCTGTTATATGTTTAGTGTGAATTTAATGTTGTCATAACAGATCCAAAGTGTTATGGTAACACATAAGATAACATTACTAGTTATAGTGTTATGGAAACACATAAGATAACATCACTATTTAAAGTGTTATGGAAACACTAAATGGAACGCTTCTCTAATTCAACTGAGCTGTACAATACTATGATCCACGGCTATTGCCCTTATTTTGTAAGACTTGTTTTATCTATTAGTATCTCGACTTAAGTTATAGAAAACTGGAATTTATTTCCTGGAACTTTCATAGAGTTAGACAGTTACTGTCGCGACATTTTTCGAGCTATTATCGAAAAAATATTTTGTTTTCTACAGATCTACTTGAGAAAGCTCGAGTGATCTCCCAACAAGCCGCTGAGCGATCTTACCACATCTTCTATCAGCTCATGTCCGAGGGCATTCCTGGGACAAGAGGTCAGTTAAGTCTCTAGATTTCTCTTAGGACTAAAGCTCAAAAAACACTATAGCTAATCTTACATAATTTTGTTTTTTCATCATCCAGAAAAGAAGTAATTCGCAAATCCATACTTAAAGTCTCGTTGCGTAAAATTAACCAATAATAATAATAATTTTCTTATTGATGCAAGAGCTTCACTTGAAAATGCGTATTTAAAATACTAGTGTTTGAGAGTATCACCCAAGTTGTATTTTCCAATACGGAGTTTCAAACTGGTTTAAGCAGGAATTTGTAAGTTCTATTTATGTACAACACCAAGTAGGCAAAAGATTTAAGAGTTCTAAGCATCCAGTGCTGACGAGGCCTTTCACAAATACCAGGGTTCATCAGGTGAAAATGCTAAATTTTCATTTACTAAACACGACGGAAAAAGAAAAAAAACGACTAAATTTTTGTCACTTCCACCGATGACTGGCTGTAAACTTGAAAAATTGTGACCCCACCAGAATTTAGGATCGAACCTTGCAGTGGGCACAGCACAAATAGCCCATAGTGTAGTTTTAAGCTTAATAAACAATTTCCACGTTAACTAGTTTCATCGTTAGTTTTTTGCTTTGAAAATCATTGGATAGACTTAGGTTTTCAAATTATAAGAGGCCCCGGTATGGCCAGGTGGTTAAGGTACTCGACTCGTAATCTGAGGGTCGCGGGTTTGAATCTGTGTCACTCCTAATATGCTTGCCCTTTCAGCCGTGAAGGTGTTATGATGTGACATTCAATTGCATTATAAAAGAGTAGCCCAAGAGTTGGCGGTGGATGGTAAGGAATAGCTGCCTTAAATTAATAAATTAGGGACAACTAGTGCAGATAGCCCTCGTGTAGCTTTGCTCGAATTTCAAAAACAAACTTAAATTTTCGAAAGTCTCGCGTGCATTTTTCCTTGGTAGGATGGCGGTGATTTTGCAGACTTTAAGTGTTAAAATTCAGGGTTTGATTCATTATAGTGGAAACAGCAGATAGCCAAAAGAGGTTTTTTCTAAAACTAACAAACAAGCTCGCGTGCCTTGCCTTGTATTATTATAGAAAGAAAGGTTTCTTTTGAAAATATAAATAGGTAAATTTTCCATAAAATACTATCACGTGACCCCTATTTAAGATGTTACAGGTTAAATAATCACCACCAGGATGTTACTTGTAACCGAAAACCTCAAGTACCGTAACGTGTATATGTGTTGTTTTTTTTCACGTTTTACAGTAAACTAAAAATATGCTCTCGTAGTACTTCCAAACCCACAAACTTAAGTGACGTAACATTCAAGTTTCTAATGACGTAAATATCTATTTGATCCAATTACAGAGAAACTGCTACTCTCCGACGATATTTACGAATACCATTTTGTGTCTCAGGGTAAAACTGATATTCCAAACGTTGACGATGGAGAAGAGATAAGACTGACTGACGTAAGTCTTTTAAATAAATATTTCTGTCGTGACGCTAGATGGCGCTAATTCGATTTTGTTTTTTTTTAATATTTAACCTTGTTTTCGAAAAAAATTCACCTTTCACAATGACATATTTCTTACAATAAATTTTAGTTTCACATAAAATCAATTTTATAAACGCTCGGAGAAAAAAGTTATGTAATAAATGTAATCTTGTACATTTCTGAAAGTGAACATGTTTCAATGCTTTCTCATTATTGCGAAAACAAAATCAATAAATGTATTACATGTATTGTGTTGAGTGTGTACACGATTAATTGCGTCTATTGCAAGTGGTTGTTTTGATGTAGTGTGGATCTAACATTCTGAACAAATTTACCACGAGAAGAAATTTCTAAAACTCTAATATTTTGTAACGAGGAATTAAAACACAGATTAAATTAATTTAAAAAAAATATAAAATAATGACAGTATTACACAGGTTATTTAAAACAGACTTGATTGTGTAGCAGAAGTTGCATTACTGTTATTTAAAGTTGGGAGCTAATTTATATAATACGTAGACTGTTCTTAATTAATTAAAAGTTAAATATTGGATGATCCAGATGAGAATAGTGACGTTTTTAATATTATTAGCATGCTTTCGATGTGCTGGGATTCAATGAAACTGAGAAAGAAAACATCTACAAGATTGTCGGTGCTGTTATGCACTTGGGTGAGATGAAATTCAAACAGAGACCCCGAGAGGAACAGGCTGAGGCTGATGGTACCGCAGAGGGAGAACGGGTGGGGTTCCTGTTGGGTGTGAACCCTGCTGACCTTTACAAGAACTTTTTGAAGCCTAAGATCAAGGTCGGCGCAGAGTTGGTTACTCAGGGAAGAAATAAAGATCAGGTGAGACCAGCACGATCTCTAATTTAGAAACAAAACGAAACTCGTCTATGATGAGAAGTTTCTGGTAGCAATGCACTCACTGTTCGCGTTGATTATATATATACCTGATTACAGTACATACTGTTGAAAAAAAATAATTCTTAAAACCGTGTTGCTTTCATAGCAACGACAGTAAATATATAAACCAAACTTTTCGATCTGATTGAACGTGGCTACTGTTGGGATTACGGCCGAAAAGACAATGTACAATGTTGCGAATTTCCAGAGTCAGTGCATTACAGCCGTTTTGAGTTGCTGTTTTTTTCCTTATGCACGTTCTCGAAATACATTATTTAATATGTAAATTGTTTTTAACGTTACACTTAGTTTTATTATGCTGAGTTAACTATAATCCGTATAACTAGTGTGCCTTCATCTGTTTTCTAGTGTATCTACTCCATCGGTGCTATGGCCAAGGCAATGTTTGACAGGTTGTTTAAGTGGCTTGTGAAGAAAGTTAACGAAACCCTTGACACCAAGCAGAAAAGACAGCATTTTATTGGTGTACTGGATATCGCTGGATTCGAAATCTTTGACGTAAGCCGTGAGAAATACCTTTTTAAGTGTTTCCCAATTCGACGGTCACTGTACGTGATACTGTATTGAATATGAAATCAACACCATTATCAATCAACCATTCATTTCTGTTTGTTTTTTTTTAAGTCATTTTTCATATATGGACAAGGTGACGTAACCACTTACCAACGTAACTTGCATCGTAATTTTGCGTTTATAATTCATGTCGCAGAATTAATTTTTCTAAACCGACTTAATATATTCGTGAGTTCTGAAGCTACATTTAATCAACAACATGTGAATAAATGTAAATTGTGTTTTTATGTTCCGATTATTCTGAATTATTTTAACCTAACACTATTGTAACGAATTTTTCTTGATGTTAGTTATTAGGAAAAACATACATTGTTCAGTTTGCGACGTTGATTTAAAAGTGTTTTGACTCGTTATTCTTGTGGTTACTAGATGACGCTACGGTACTTTTGTATTACAGTTCAACGGCTTTGAACAACTGTGTATCAACTTCACCAATGAGAAACTGCAACAGTTTTTCAATCACCACATGTTCGTTCTGGAACAGGAAGAGTACAAGAAGGAAGGCATTGACTGGGAATTCATTGACTTTGGTCTTGACTTACAAGCCTGCATTGAACTAATTGAAAAGGTGACTTTTTCATTTTCTCTTCATCTGCAATACATGTTCAGCTTTTCTTAGATTTAATTCTTGGTGTAAGCGAAACCACATTTTTGCTTATTTTGTTTTTAGGCCCGGCATGGCCAAGCGTGTTAAGGCGTTCGACTCGTAATCCGAGAGTCTCGGGTTCGAATCCTGGTCGCACCAAACATGCTCGCTCTTTCTACCGTGGGGCGTTGTAATGTGACGGTCAGTCCCACTATTCGTTGGTAAGAGTAGCACACGAGTTGGCGGTGGGTGGTAGAGACTAGCTGCTTTCCATCTAGTCTTACACTGCTAAATTAGGGACGGCTAGCGCAGATAGCCCTCGAGTAGCTATGTGCGAAATTCAAAACAAACAATTTTTTTTTGTTTCTCACTCTTTCATTCAACTAAATTTTTTTGATAGAGGTGTTAAATAAAAACGTAATTTTTTTTTAAAGTGAATACTTTTCAAAGAGATAAATATGAACCATGGGGAAAAAAAGCAGAACTTCGAAGGAGTGAGACAGTTTTTAATGCGATAAACTTTTATCTCTTAGCCCATGGGTGTCCTGTCCATCCTGGAAGAAGAGTCTATGTTTCCCAAAGCCACTGATAAGTCCTTTGAAGAGAAGCTGAAGAATAACCATTTGGGAAAGTCTCCTAACTTCATTAAGCCTAAACCACCTAAGCCAGGTCAGGCAGAAGCCCACTTTGCTATTGTCCATTACGCCGGAACAGTGAGTCACTTAGTTGATTTATCCTTTTCAAACTCAAAAAGTTAATTGTTTTATTCTATATAATATTTGGTGACTAGAATGTTTTCACTCAACTTTTGACTCTTGTAATCTTATTAAGAAATATTTTAACAAAATATAATTTTCGTAGACGATCTTAGTTCTTTATAATTTGTTTAAAAGAAGTAAAATATTTGTTAATTAACATGGCTTAATATCACTATATTTGGCTAATTAACGCGGCTGTCTTTCTGAACAGTTTTCATTCAGTGGATAAAACAGATTAGAGTTATATATACTAGATCCGTAGAAAATAACATTTTGTTACAGTTATTAACATCCTATCAAGGTGTGGCTTATTTTATTCGGTTCTTTAAATCAGTTGGTCGCCTTTCACAGAAAACAAGTGTCCTTTCCCCTCTAATTTTATAGGTGCCCTACAACTTGACCAACTGGCTTGAGAAGAACAAGGACCCCTTAAATGACACGGTTGTCGACCAGTTTAAGCATGGTCAGAACCAACTTGTAGTTGATATCTTTGAAGACCATCCGGGTCTTGGAAGTGGTGATCAAAGCGGCGGAGGTGGTGGCAAAGGTAGGCAAAAGTTGTGACGTTTTGACACGTGAACTCAAGTCAATCAAATACTTTTTAAAACTTACTATCAGTAGAATTTCGTGTTTCTTTTCTTTTTCTAATTTGGCAGAAATAATGAAAACGTGATGTTTTCATAACTGTAGATGTCTTGAAAGATGTACAGTTTTATGCTGCTTGTTACTAAGAGTGTGATATTTTACAAAAATAGTTGGAAAAGTAAAAAAAATATATAAAAAATTACAACATTCCAATGTTTAGAGCTAATAGTTTTGGCATAATCATTATTATTTTTGTTTAATTTGTTTTCAGGGCGTAAGAAAGGCTCTGGCTTCCAGACGGTATCTGGATTATACAGGGTAAGTACCATTGATAATAATTAAGGAGGGATCCTTTCATTATTTTACTTTTAAATAAAATTTTGAATGACATAAGTATAGATTACAGCCTTAACAACTTAAAAATTCAATAAAAAATGTTCTGTGTTGAATAACGACATATCAAGGAAAAGTCAGACCGTTGATTTCATCATTAGTATATATTATAATATAAATGTCTTTTATGTTAATTCTTGAATAGGTGTTTAAATGCTCTTTGGTAGATGAAAATGCACTGTCAAAATACATTAATAAACTTATTTACCTGGAACTCTAAGATGTTGAAACCTAAAATGTCCTATTTATTTAAAAATTTATTACTCGAGATAAATAAAACATTCAATAAATCATTAAATATAAACATTCAAAATAACAACTTAAATCACTTTCTTATTTATTTTCAATTGTACACTCTTCTTTAAAAAGTTCGTGAAAATCAAACTGCAAAGAACCAGTAAAGATTTAGGAAAAGAATGTCATCTAACCTGAACCAGTAAAAATTTAGTAAAAGAATGTCATCTATTCTGAACCAGTAAAGATTTAGTAAAAAGAATGTCATCTATTCTGAACCAGTAAAGATTTAGTAAAACGAATGTCATTTATTCTGGACCAGTAAAGATTTAATAAAATAATATCACCTACTTCTGAACCAGTAAAGATTTAGTAAAAGGAATGTCATCTATTCTGAACCAGTAAAGATTTAGTAAAAGGAATGTCATCTATTCTGAACCAGTAAAGATTTAGTAAAAGGAATGTCATCTATTCTGAACCAGTAAAGATTTAATAAAATAATATCACCTACTTCTGAACCAGTAAAGATTTAGTAAAAGGAATGTCATCTATTCTGAACCAGTAAAGATTTAGTAAAAGGAATGTCATCTATTCTGAACCAGTAAAGATTTAGTAAAAGGAATGTCATCTATTCTGAACCAGTAAAGATCTAATAAAATAATATTACCTACTTCTGAACCAGTAAAGATTTAGTAAAAGAATGTCATCTATTCTGAACCAGTAAAGATTTAGTAAAAGGAATGTCATCTATTCTGAACCAGTAAAGATTTAGTAAAAGGAATGTCATCTATTCTGAACCAGTAAAGATCTAATAAAATAATATTACCTACTTCTGAACCAGTAAAGGTTTAGTAAAAGAATGTCATCTATTCTGAACCAGTAAAGATTTAGTAAAAGAATGTCATCTATTCTGGATTATTCCTGATCCTTTAGTTTCCTTTTCCCCCCAGGAACAACTGAACAAGCTGATGGCCACACTCCGAGCCACCCAGCCCCATTTTGTTCGATGCATTATTCCGAATGAAACTAAATCACCAGGTAGAAACCCGTCCACTATAACCACAAGAGCGTTCATCCTTTTTAAGTTAAAAGATAAATCTCCAATCCACCAGGCATGTTGAACACAGTGTCAAGAATTTACCACAAAAGGAGTAACTTCGCGATTTGATTCCTTGTTAGAGTCCCATACTTTCCCACATTGCCAGCTTGTATCCAAGCGATACTGCTTTGTTTGCTATATTGCAATAATTGTATTTTGATTGGTTTGAATTTCGCGTAAAGATACTCGGTAGCCATTTGCGCTAACGGACCTTAATTTAGCAGTAATAGACCTGAGGGAATGCATCATGTGAACACAACACACCGCCAACTCTTGAGCTGCTTTTTTAACCAATAAATATAGTGAGACTTACTCTAGTGGCTAAAAGTACGAACATGTTTGTGGACGGGGATTCGAACCCGCGATCCTCAGATTACGGGTTAAGCGCCTTAACTATCCGTAATGGGCCTTTTTACATATCATTCACCTTCCACTTTAATCAATTTAAAAATATAAAATCGTGTATTATATATTGTAACTGTATTAAAAAACTTTATTGAAATGGAAAATGTAAGGTTTAAAGCTAGCCTTTCTACACAGCTCGAGTTAAGCCTAACTGTTTGATGTGAAAAATTCTTGACGCTGGGTTCACATGAAACACAAGACCTAAACCCTGCACTGTGAATCAACTACTTTACAAGAATTAAATTCTACAGCCGTGTTTCATCCTTCATTAGTTCTGTGGACCTCCTCCAAAAAAAATCAAAAAATCTTGCATCTCATCAATTAGAAGTCCACTAGTTCCTGTATTGGTAAATGTTTTGAAACTCTTACTACTCATACAGAATATATTAACTAGCGTTCCTGCGTTCCACCTAACATTTCTATTATTTCTCACTAACAATTATTAACCTATTAATCGATGTGCATATCTGCGAAATAATACAATGTAGCGAAGCAAAATATAGGCTGCAATGTAAAATAACCTGGCAATTTGTTTTAAAAGAATAACTCAAGAATTTAAGTACATAACTGAAACTATGGTGCTTACTTACAAAAGTGCTATGCCTAATGCTGCATACTAAATAAATGACAGCTCAGCGCAGAACACGTGTGCTTAGATTTGCACAGATAAATCTATTTTTTGTTTTGTTTCGCCATCTTTAATGCTTCGTTTTTTGTGTTTTTTAACTACGTTTCTATAATACTACTGAGTGTGCGAGTGTTGCTTTTAAATGACGCTAACTGTCTAAGTCAATGCTGGGCTTACATTTCACTGTAGGAACAATTGAACAAGTTAATGACGACTTTGAAGAGCACTTCGCCCCATTTTGTACGTTGTATCATCCCCAATGAAATGAAAGCTCCAGGTAAGTGTTTAATAACCTAATAGATATCAAAACGGACGATCATCAGATTATTGACGTAATGAAAGAAACAGGTGAGGTGTTTTTGTTTTCTTTTGGTTTATAAAACATTAGTCGGTCATCCTGTATGTTTGCATTTAGTTTCTATTGACGGTGATATTAGTTTAAGGTAACGAAACATAAATTTCTAGTTAATGTATACAAAACTGTGACCCTTAGCTACTGTTTCAAGCTTACTTTTCACGAGGGACAATTAGTTATCAAGAACTTTTAAAAACAAGTACTTGGGTTTCTATAACCTCTGTATTATGTTCTAATTTAAATTCAATAAATCACTTCTTTGTTTGTGTTTGTGTGTACATTTTCAAGCAACTTGTAGGATTTTCGATCACGAAACAATATTTTTATATTCTTGTCTGGTGTCGCCCTCTTTAGGAGTTATCGATTCTCACTTGGTGATGCACCAGCTTACCTGCAATGGTGTACTGGAAGGTATCCGTATATGCAGGAAAGGTTTCCCCAATAGGATGATTTATCCTGATTTTAAACACAGGTAAGGCTAAACTGGACAACGCATCAAATCTGAATACGCTAAATTCATTGTACAACACTGATTTGTTTAAATCACGAGACAGTGAAATTGAAACAAAATTTTCAAAGTCTGACAGTCTATTTAAACATAAATTGTTTGTGATTACATTATATGCATTCTCAAAAAGAATAGACAACTCTTTTTGTCGTCCTACGGTCTTCGGTGGTTCTTTGAATAAACTTCACACGTAAAATTTGTATTTGTTTCAGATATCTCTAATTGTAGCATGTCATTTCACGTGTATAATGTGTTCAAAAAACACATACTCCAAACCAGTCTGTGCCCTTAAAACGACTATATTATTTTGCTTACAAACACATGATACATTAATACTATAGTGCCCATTGTGTACCGAAACTACATTTCATTAATTATTGATAAGGAATTGACTGTTACTCTTCTTTTCTGTATAGTTAAAGCTATGGTATATTTTACTCCCTCTGCTGCACTCACCACAGTTTTTCTTCTCGTATTTGTCAAAGTTACCAGTTTGTATCTATTAACTGAAACTACGTGTTGTTGTTTTTTCTTCGTGCTGTTAAAACAAACTGAACCTTTCTTTTTTCCTCCTCTTCACCAATGATTATTGCAGATACACAATTTTGGCTCCAAATGCAGTTCCCAAAGGAGCATTCGTTGACGCAAAGCATGCAACGGAAAAGATTCTGGAAGATATTCAGCTCGAGGCCAACGATTACCGTTTAGGTCACACCAAGGCACGTGAAGATTGAAATTGTGCTTTTCCCTTTCCCCTGAATTTAAATTCATTTTTATCATTACTGATCTGAAGATCACAAACAAATGTTCCATACTAGGTCTTAGTAAAACTAAAGACAAATTATTAAAATATTTCACTCTGTGTTCCCGGATGGAAATGCTTTAAACATACTGATATTTCTATAAAATTTTTAAAACCTTTTCTGTCTGCCCCACCTGCAGAGAATTAGAATAAAATCCCAAACCCAAGTAGAAGAGGTTAGTGCATACAATCTTGATACCCATGGAAATTATTTCATACCCTTTTACCCTGAATACTAATTTTTCTTCTTGCAGTAAGATTTTTGACAGCGAATGAAACATAGAACTCCACGCACTTCTTGTTTCAAAGTATTAGATCACAATTCCTTGCACTTCTTATTCCCAGGATCTTCACGATCTGTAGAAATCCTTGCACTTCTTATTCCCAGGATCTTCACGATCAGTAGAAATCCTTGCACTTCTTAGTCCCAGGATCTTGACGATCAGTAGAAATCCTTGCACTTCTTATTCCCAGGATCTTCACGATCAGTAGAAATCCTTGCACTTCTTATTTCCAGGATCTTCACGATCAGTAGAAATCCTTGCACTTCTTAGTCCCAGGATCTTGACGATCATTAGAAATCCTTACACTTCTTAGTCCGAGGGTCTTGACGATCAGTAGAAATCCTTGCACTTCTTAGTCCCAGGATCTTGACGATCAGTAGAAATCCCTACACTTCTTAGTCCCAGGATCTTCACGATCAGTAGAAATCATTGCACTTCTTATTCCCAGGATCTTGACGATCAGTAGAAATCCCTACACTTCTTAGTCCCAGGATCTTGACGATCAGTAGAAATCCTTGCACTTCTTAGTCCCAGGATCTTGACGATCAGTAGAAATCCTTGCACTTCTTAGTCTCAGGATCTTGACGATCAGTAGAAATCCTTGCACTTTTTAGTCCCAGGATCTTGACGATCAGTAGAAATCCTTGCACTGGTTTCGGTGAACAGTAGATATAACTCCAGGACTTCTAAAAATCGTTATCTTTCAGTTTAATAAAATACATCTAACAGTGTTCTACTCCTCACAGTAGCTCCATGTTTTTCTTTTATTCCTTTTATAAATAGAGCCTTTACTTTTCCATTGAGCGACCTCTCAGTTCCACGAAGAAATACATAACTTTACGTGAATCAGTTCTTTCTGGACACTTCCCTATATAAAGTCATAAAGAGCTCTGTAATGTAACTTTCATTATAAAGCAAGTTATATTAATAAGAGCTAAATTAATTTCAAAACTAAGTTTCTTTTTAACTTATTAGTGTACTATCATTTTCATTTGGTGGGTTTCATAGGTAAAGTGAACCATACGTTCTTTCTGTCTAGTACCAAGTTCCTATAAAGGAAAAAGAATTATATGCTAAACGTTAACTGCATATTTTGTTTAATTCGTACAGTGACTTTAACCGTTTCTGTGTTTCTCTAGTTTGTGTAATCTTCATTGGGTATTATAGGTTATCATAGTTTTTTACCTACCATTTCTGTCTACCGTGTTTTTGCTATTATAACAGCATTTACATTCAAAATTGAAAAGCTTCTTTTCGTCCTTAAAGTTTAAATTGTCGATACATTGTTTAGCTACCAGATTAATATTAATATCGTTCTACAAATATATATATATATATGTATTATCGCGCGACAAAAACAAGTTCCAGTACTTCTTCAGATAGTGCTAAAACAAAGAGACCACATCCAAAGCTGGTTCGTCTAAGCCTTACCAAAGAGGGTTTATGACCATAATATTAGTAATTGTTACGTGGTATTCGGGAAAACTTCAAATATTTCGAGCTCTAATGAATTATTAAGAAAGTTAAGAATACAAAATAAAGCCGCCATTAGCGTTGAAACTGGGTCGTCAAAGTTACCTCATTCTGTTAGTAATTTATTCAAAGGTGTCGCATGTTTTAGATACGATACTACCATTATTAACTTTGTGACGTTGACTTGCTTTCCAGTACCTGATTCTATATTATTTTATCCTGTACCTCCAAATTATCCCTTGGTCTACCTAGATAGACCATCCTGACCCTTGTTTTTAGGGAAGGCGTTTGAGATAATCCAACTTGATATTGTTTAACTTCGATACGGATGCAATAAGGTAAGTTTCTATAAAACCATCAAATCAATTTGAGCCACACATATTTCCTCGATGGTAATGTACACACGGGTAAATATTTTGATTTAACATAATTTTTATAATTTCACGGATGGTACATAAATAATATAAAATATTGTTAATGCTAATAGGTATTGTCATTAGAATAATCGTTATTGTTAAAAAATATTATAAGATATTGTTATTAAACATCATTGTTCTGAAAATAATATTGAAAAACAGTTTTTGTCTTACCGACGTTAGAAGTCGAGCATGGTTAGAACTAAAACAAAAAACCAGTGGATTTGTATTATGATTTTGTTAGACTTTGACTTGGTCTTGTTTTATAATCAGTTAATTTCTCAGCAAAAAATGAATTTTTTTCTTCCAACCTAAAGGTGCAACACCTGATAAATAATTCAGGTGCCTTATTATTTATAATTAAACCTCTTAATTTTTCAACGGTAGGTGTTTTTCCGAGCTGGAGTTCTTGGTCGACTGGAAGAAATGCGAGATGATCGTCTGGGTAAGATCATAACTTGGCTTCAGAGTTGGATAAGATGGTACAAGTGTAAAAAGACCTTCAAACAGTTACAAGAACAGAGGTAAAGAACAGCTGTAGTGACTTTTACATTATTACTCTCAGAAATGAGAGGAGCGTACCGAAAATTATTCGTTTGAAAATAAAAGTCATAAAGCATAAAATACAGACATAATGACATTTAACTGTAATTGGTGACATGTTAGTCATGTCAACAATAAACATGGCGTTTACGCAAGATAAATTAAAGTACGTGACCTCCTATGCCAAACTGAAAAGTGTGTTGTGCGTATCCCATAGCTACGACCCCTACTGTACTCACGACTATGCACATGCGTACCGTACCTTAACTTGATACCACAGTTTGGGCGTCCCAGCATTCACCCTTTATGCCTATGACGTTTTAATTCAAAGTGAATAATTTTGGTAACCCTTACATAATTAATGTCATGGGAGATAATTGAGGCTAATAATAAGTGAAAAACATGTAGAAATAATGAGAGCCCCACCCACAGTGGTATGTGTGCGGACTTCTGACACTGGTTACCCGTGTTGTAGCTCTGTGTTTACTTCTAAAGAAACGGACAGAACGATCGTATTGTATTGAAAAGGGATTCATTAATGTTCTGTTACACAAGTTTGTTAACGTAATTTCTCAGTGTTTCTAAAATGCATGAATTTTGTATATATTGTAACTTGTCGAAATTGATGTATGTATAATAACTGTTATTATTCTGAAGGAAAACTGAATGTTGATTTCGTTATTTGGATTTCAGAATCGCACTGCTTATCATTCAAAGAAACCTTCGTAAGTTCCTACAACTCCGAAACTGGCTCTGGTGGAAACTGTACTCCAAGGTACGTTGTTTAGGCTTAACTATTATGTTTTTTAGGCTTGTGTATATTTTATTGCTTCAGATGTAAAGGAAATAATATATATATATAATGTGCACAAAGAATCACATTTACGGATTTCCAAACAAATTCGAGTTTGTTTTTCTGCCCAATACAAACGTCATTTCCGGAGGAACTCCAGCACTGTTTTAATCACTTGTAATTTCTGGCAAACTTTCAATTCAGTGAGATTATCTGTGTCTTGTTTTGAACTACTTCGAGGTAGAAGAATTTGTTGTTCTTAATCATTTTCTTAGATGCAAAGATATTTCAGAGTAGTTTGTTGTATTTACTAGATGCTTCATTGTTTTATCATGCCTGAAAGTAAGAGGGGCGATATGTGGCAAGTATGAACGCATTCCTGAAAATGCACTCCTACACATGAATGTATAAAATATATTTACACGGTGTAAACTTACACTGATCTACAATATGGAACAAAAAACACCATTCTCTGTGAAAAACACCACATTTCTCAGAGGGTCAAGTTCCTGGACCCCCAATTTTCGTCTTACCAACCAATCCATTTTTCCTTTAAAACTTTTGAACGATTTGATATCTAATTACACTTTTGGACTCAAGGTAACAAATCCTTTCGAGTGATGTATTTCACCACCCCCAGAGCATCTTAGATTAATTTACTCTAAACCATGTCTAAAAGAATTTCGATTTGAGGGTGGACAAGTAGAGATCCTGAAAGTAATAAAATCTGTTCACGCATATGCGCGTCCCACGCTTGTTACTGCTGAGGCTCAAACATATAGCTAGTATGAAAAAGAGGGGAAGAAAAGAGGTCTCCTAGATTCATTTACTCTTACCAAGCCCAAAAGAATTTCAAGTGCCGTGACTATTGAGGACTCCCTTTTGTTTGGGAACTCGACTCGTAATCTGAGGGTCACGGGTTCGAATCACCGTCGCACCAAACATGCTTGCTATTTCAGCCCGTGGGGGCGTTATAACGTGACGGTCAAACCACCTATTCGTTGGTAAAAGAGTAGCCCAAGAGTTGGTGGTGGGTGGTGATGACTAGCTGCCTTCCCTCTAGTATTACACTGCAAAGTTAGGGACAGCTAGTTCTCTTGTTTATTTTTAGTAGCAGTTGAGTTATGTCCTAACAAAGAGGGAAAGTGGAAGTCACTAATAATCATCCTATATTTATCACTACAGGTCAAGCCTCTTCTCAGTATGGCCAGGATAGAGGATGAACTCAAAGATTTAGAAAATAAGCTCAAAGCAGCAACCGAGGCCTTGGAGAAAGAGGAAAAGCTGAGAAAGGAACTGGAGATTCAGAATGTAAAGATACTCCAGGAGAAGAATGACCTGTTTTTGCAACTTGATGCTGAAAGATCGTCATCTGGAGACGTGGAAGAAAGACTCACTAAGGCCCTGACACAGAAGGGAGATTTGGAATCACAGCTACAGGTGAAATTCTAATGTTCCAGTCTTAGTGTACAGTAGGAGCAGAATATATGCTGAACGTAACGTTTCTGTGTTGAATTTTGAAACAGCTACTAAGTGTGATAATAAATTTATTTCCGTACAATGACTACTCTCTAACAGTAAAAACTGAATTCTTTGATTGGATGTAATCGTATCTAAATTGTTGTTCATGGCCATATCTCGCATTTAGAGGGGAAATATTTGTACAGATAAAAATATGTTATTCAACAAACAACCCATTCGAAACTTCACGCTGTTCGTGAGTGAACTGGTGTTTCTTTAGTTAAATGGATGTTGAGTGTTGGCCCGGCATTGCCAAGCGTATTAAGACGTTTGACTCGTAATCCGAGGGTCGCGGGTTCGAATCTCGATCGCACCAAACATTCTCGCCCTTTCAGCCGTGGGGGCGTTATAATGTGACGGTCAATCCCACTATTCGTTGGTAAAAGAGTAGCCCAAGAGTTGGCGGTGGGTGGTGATGACTAGCTTTCTTCCGTCTAGTCTTACACTGCTAAATTAGAGACGGCTAGCGCAGATAGCCCTCGAGTAGCTTTGTGCAAAATCCAAAACAATCAAACAAGCATTTTATCCCGTTTTCCTTGCTTTTAATATGATCCTTCCCCCCAACCTTATGTTATGTGCTTAGTTTTATTTGGCCGGACATGGCCAGGTGGTTAAGGCCGAACGCCTTAATCTGTGGGTCGCACAAAACATACTCGCCCTTTCAGCCGTTGGGACGTTATAATGATGGTCAATCCAACCATTCGTTGGTAAAAGAATAGCCCAAGAGTTGGCGGTCGGTGATGATGACTAACTGCCTTCCCTCAAGTTTAACACTGCTAAATTAGGGGCAGATAGCCCTCGTGTAACTTTGCGCGAAATTCACATAAAACAAACAAACTGTTATTTCGTGTCTCAAATATGTGTTCAGTTCTTTTTAACTGTGCTACTTAGTGTCCTAATTATGTGGTCAGTTTTCATTAACTGTGCTATTTTTAGTGTCCTAATTATATGCTGTTTTCTATTAACTGCTGTAATAAATGTCTTGACGATGTGGACAGTTTTCATTAACTGTGCTATTTTTAGTGTCCTAATTATATGCTGTTTTCTATTAACTGCTGTTATAAATGTCTTGACGATGTGGTCAGTTTTCATTAACTGTGCTATTTTGAGTGTCCTAATTATATGCTGTTTTCTATTAACTGCTGTAATAAATGTCTTGACAATGTGGTCAATTTTCATTAACTTTTCGTGTCTTCTCTGTTTCAACATTTCTTCTGTTTATTCTCTCGTAATTTGTTACCAATTTCTTCACTTAGCTCTCATGGTTTCACACTGTCATTTTTATGTGTGTGAAGAACTTAATTTATTCACAAAAGACTGATTAGGTAAAAAGATTAATAATTATTATTTAATATTCCTATTTGATCGTTTAAAATTCGTGTGTATGTTTGTTGAAAAATGATTGTGTGCAATACAGGATAAACATGGGCTGGTTTGGGACCAAAATGTCGGGGTTATTTGTTAGTGTCGTGTGTATACTGTATTTCACAGATAAAAAAGTGGGGCGTATATCCCCTTCTTAATCCACTTATGCTCATGAAGGACTTCCAGTTGCCGTGTAACATTTCCTACCATAAGGCAGCAAAAAAAAACCCCAAATAGTTTACGTACGAAACTAAAAGAAAGTTGTCTGAGAACCTCACCTGAGAAGAGTCTAAAATTAGATAAATGTGTAATCTGTACCATTTTTAGAAAAATAAAAAAGTAAAAATTAAGTGGAGATTTTAAAAAAGATTCGACCAACAAGGGCCACACTTTCATTCGTCTGTGAGGCTTTTCGAACCGCCCCATAATCTGAACCAATCGCTGCAGCCGTCTGTAACCAAAAAATCTTTCCATGCGATGATTTTGATGGATTATACATTTACATACGGCATAACTTAGCTATTTTCGCGATGTTACGTGCTGGATTATGGATCTGCCAAAATATCCCACATTGGGGGAAGGAAAATTATTTTCCAAATGTTGCCAAACCACGGTTGTGGTAGATTGCTTTTTACGTGGGATCGGATGTACTTATTATAGAGTTGTCGACTGACAGAGGGGTTCTTTGGTAGTTTTCACCTGAACTAGGATATATTAAGTGCCTAGTGTTATTTTATATCCTCGAAGTGAAAGTTTAGTTCCAATTGCTGCAATCTCCGAGAATTTGTCGTTGTGTTTGCATTCGTGTAAGAAGAAAAACTGTAATGGTATTTAACTTAAGGCGTCAAAACTTGTAGACTGTGGTGAGAAAAATTAACTTTGAGGTCAAGAAATCCACAAGTTTATTTCAAAATGTCGGGAGTAGCACATATAACAACCGAACATAAAATCTTATCTCAGCACGTTTCTAACGATAAAATAAACTATTCCACTGGACAGGAACTGAACGATCGTCTGTCTGAACAAGAGCAGTCAGCGGTTCAGATGAACCAGAACAAGAAGAAACTCGAGGGGGACATTTCTTCTCTGAAGAAGGAAATCGAGGATCTCCAATTGGCTCTTCAGAAGGTAAAATTATCTAATAGCCTATTTGATGTTTTGAAAACTTTGTGATTAATGTGTATCTTAAATCGTTTTATAGATAAGTTTCTGTGATAATGAGTTAGGTTTTCAACTAAAGTGGACTCTGATTACAAAGATTGGTGTAAGATTTTCAGAACTCTGATTCAGTTTGTTATAATAAACACTCTGACACATGTTGAGGGCAAGAAAACACTGACGTTCTTTAATCACTGTTGTCAGTTGTCTTAAGGACATAAAGCTACAAAACTAACATACAACCTGTATCCATTTCTGATATTACCAGCGCAGATAGTCCTCGTGTAGCTTTGCGCGAAATTAAAAACAAAAAAGACATTACCGTTTTCACAGTTCCGTTTCTGATTGTGCACTTATTTTTCTTTTCTTGTTTTTTACATTAGGCTGAACAAGACAAAGCTACCAAAGATCACCAAATTCGAAACCTTAATGACGAAATCGCTCACCAGGATGAGCTTATCAATAAACTAAACAAGGAAAAGAAGCATCTACAGGAAGTTAATCAGGTAAGTCAAGACATCGTGCTGTCGTATTGTTTAAAATATAACTCTTTTTTTTTTTGTGGAGGGGCTTCAATGTTATCATTTTTTTGTGAATAGGATTTTTTCCGGATTTATTTATTAAAACTTTCAGCTTACTTTTATTTATTTGTTTTACCTCTAGAAAACGTCTGAAGACCTGCAGGGCTCCGAAGATAAAGTGAATCACCTGAACAAAGTGAAAGCTAAACTAGAACAAACCCTTGACGAGGTAGGCTTAGATTCTCAATGAAGTAGAGCGAAACTTTCGTTTCATTTTTTTATGTCTTTCTTTTTATAGTTTTAAATATAATTTCTTAGACCTTGAAGACGCGAAGATTTGTTACTCTTAAATGAGACGTAACTTCTGTGTGTACGTAAACTAAATATTTTAATTAACCACGTGGCCCGGCATGGCCAAGTGGTTAAGGCGTAATCCGAGGGTCGCGAGTTCGAATCCCCGTCGCACTAAACATGCTCGCCCTTTTAGACGTGGGGGCGTTATAATATCACGATCCATCCCACTATTTGTTAGTAAAAGAGTAGCCCCAGAGTTGGCGGTGGGTGGTGATGACTAGCTATCTTCCCTCTAGTCTTATATTGCTAAATTAGAGACGGCTGGTGCAGATAGCCCTCGAGCAACTACGTAAATTCGAGAGTAATAATGTAATTTTTAATTCGTGTAGTTGGAAGACAACCTTGAGCGAGAGAAGAAACTGAGAGGTGATGTTGAAAAGAACAAGAGAAAAGTGGAAGGCGACCTGAAGCTCGCGCAGGAAGCCGTGATCGACTTGGAAAAAAATAAGAAGGAAATGGAACAAGCTCTCCAAAGGTTCGTGGTATAAAATGTTTGTGTCGTATTTGAAAAGTAATATATCATAGATTGAAAATATAAATTCAAACCGGAATATATGTTTATGTACCGATGTTTCTGTTTTGAAAGGAAAGAGAAAGAAATGGCCAGCATCGCTGCCAAGTTGGAAGATGAACAGAGCTTAGTCGCCAAGTTGCAGAAACAAATCAAAGAGCTACAGGTATTCTCCCACGATATTATCTTCTTTGACTTCGGTTCTTCCAATGAAAATTTATTTATTTATTTATTTATCTTTCAAAATGTTATCTAGGTTTTATATTATAAAGAAAGTTAAAAACGGTTAAACGTCCGTAACGAATTTGTTGTCAAAATGGACGAATAAATGAACTCGTATCTAAATATGGTAAGTCGCGTGTAGGTGCCATAGGAGAGGAGCGTCTTTCACGCGGTAAGCTGCACGTTCACGCGCAACATCCATCAGGAATCTAACTTTTTTTCCTAGTTTGTGATATTACTTTTAGTTTTTTTTATCTATATTTAGTTACACACCCATAAATCACTGGTCTGCATAAGTCAGAAAACCAAAAATAGTTTAAAGCTAATGTAAAACAAATAAACTTTATATGATCCTACTTCGTTATTCAAGTTTTTAAGATGTATCGTTGATCAAACCGAAAAGCTTCAACACTTTTTATATATATTTTTTTTATTTTTACTAGGATTTAATGATGCAAGCCTTATCGGCAAAAATATTACACAAAATTTAAAATGTGACATAGAAAATTTGCTGGCAAAATGCCCTGGTGGGAAGACTTTTCAATTTAAACTTAACACAGAATATTTATGGAACATGTGATAGCGTTTACCTGGGCTGATTACAGTTCACGTGTGATTTCTTTGGCAGCTGCTAAGTCTGAATGTGTTTTCACCAAGTGTTAACGGATCGTGGAACCCCGTCCTAAATTGGACTTCCTGGCGATAGTCTGTGATGTGATGATTCACACCACATCACTCGGGAATGTGGCTTGAATTAGTGTGTACTTTTATGGAAACAGATTCTGTGGGTAAAATTACAAAGGTGTACTTACATCTCCGTTGGTATTTGGCCGATGAGTTTCAAAATTATATTAAAATTTCTTCAGACTTGTGGGTAACTGGTCCAGCTGAGTGAATCATTTCTTAACTTACTGTTTAGAAATTACCAGTTTATTTTATAAGGAAAGAACAATGTTGTCACCCCAGCACACCAGGTTATCTCATTCCACAAGCGACAACACCATTTTAATCGCTAAATAAATTATTGTTCTAGAAGCAAAGGATATTGAAAACTTTTAAACCATTATAAAACGTTATGATAAAAACGACTAGCGATTATTCAGGAAGAGAAGAGAGAAAGACTATCAAAGTAGTCACTTGGCTGCATGTGGCAAGTTATTTGAAAAGTGGAAGAAGCCACAGTTATAACCTTTTTTTTCTGGGGGAGGACGTTTCGTGTCTGCAAAGATGGCACCTTTTCTTGAAATTCATGCTGTAATGAGTCCGGCATGGCCAGGTGGGTTAAGGCATTTGACTCGTAATCTGAGGGTCGCGGGTTCGAATCCTCGTCGCACTAAACATGCTCGCCCCTTTTAACCGTGGGGGCGTTATAATGTGAGGATCAATCCCACTTTCCGTTGGTAAAAGAGTAACCCAAGAGTTGGCGGTGGGTGGTGATGACTAGCTGCCTTCCCTCTGGCCTTACACTGCCAAATTAGGGACGGATAGCGCAGATAGCCCTTTTGTAGCTTTTGTAACAACAAACAAACATGTTGCAATGTCGCTTTCACGAATGTCAGTTTCTTTTTTCTGATTCTTGGTCTACATTATAATAATTAAAGGTTATCACCTTGCACTCCACTAGTATGTGTAATTCAACTGAAAGATATTTTCCTCTCTGGCTTCTTTAGCTTGCGAAACTGTCATTCAAGGTACAGTACCATTACTTTTTGAAGTACGCTTAAAGAAAAAATATTACAACACGTTATTGATAGTGAAGATGAAACGTCAAGGTAATATTTATAGACGGTCGTTAGCTGATAATTAGTTGTTTTGTGTAATTACATAACCTTTAATCATTAATTCCTTTTAAAACTGCCCCTATCGGCACAGTGGTAAGACTGAATTAAGTCTTATAACCCTAAAAATCGGGTTTTAATAATTTTAGTAAGAAGAGCACAGATAAGCCGTTTTGTAGTTTTTCCCTAACAACAAACAAAAATCTCTTAACCCACCAATTAATTTTAAAATGCACTTTATCTAATCAATATCCTACAGTGAATTTAGTTTTCTGCTTTCACTATAAAAATTTTAGTACGAGCTTATCGTAATAAACTTGTAAATTTGTGATCGCTGTATACGAGATTAAACTACGCGCAGTTATGCAACAAATGTGGATCTAAAGCATCAACGCTAATCTACCTAAATTAAAACAAACATTATATAGGTTGAATTTAAGACATTCGAAAGTACAACTCGAGAATTATGGCTGTCGTTGTCACTTGAAATGTGCAGTTAGTTTTTCATTGTCCAATCTCATGCTTTGAATCTTGTGTTGTTTTTGGCAGGCCAGGATTGAAGAGTTAGAAGAAGAACTCGAAGCCGAAAGACAAGCGAGGGCTAAAGTAAGTATTTCATGTAATAAGGTTATTGTTTTATAATGCCTGATTTGTAAAGCTACTACTATCTAAACTACAAATTTTTCTTTAATGCATAAAAGGAACGCTGTTCTAACATTACTTAACATCGCGTTAATTTACCTGTTAGGCCGAAAAACAGAGAGCTGATCTAAGCCGAGAACTCGAAGAACTCAGTGAACGGTTGGATGAAGCCGGTGGCGCCACCTCTGCTCAGGCAAGTTTGTTAAGTGTTTGTAAATTTGTAAAGACTCAAAGACCGATGCAATTAATTTTATGTTGTATGTTTTTTGCTTAAGAGTTATGTTTATGTTCTATTTACGAATTTTCTTAAACCACTTTATGTGACATCCCTGCTTTTGCTACAGTTTTATAGCATCTCGTAATTATTTGTCGAATTGTACATACGTGTATAATATTAATACGTGCATTGCGGAAGCAGGTTGTTTAGAATGAATGATAACCTTAATATTATATTTAATCAAACTACGAAACATATTTACCTTTGGCAGATTGAACTGAACAAGAAACGGGAAAATGAACTTTCTAAACTGAAACGAGATCTTGAGGAGTCAAATGTCCAACATGAACAGATCCTCGCTAACCTTAGGAAAAAACACAACGACTCTATCTCTGAACTGAGTGAACAACTCGATCAGTTGAACAAACATAAAGCCAAGTAAGTTTTAGCTAATAACAGTAACAAAGTTTAATTACCAGACTGTGTTTTAAACTTTATAGCATCATTGTAGGAATTGCATAATTTCATTGTGGAAACAAAATCTGGAACTGAAATTCGGGTTAAAGTTTCTTAAGTCTCGCGAGATATCACTAAAAGTGTATTTTAACGTGGTTAAAGTTAATTTGGTGATATGATTTTGTTCAGGGTGGAAAAAGAAAAGTCGCAAATGAAGGGCGAGTTAGACGATTTACGTTCCAGTCTGGATCATGTGAACAAAGAAAAAGTAAGATACGATAATAAGATATTGTACGGAATTACATTTCACGTATTTGTTTAATTGCTGTGGTAACATTTTACTCTTTTCTATTAAGTTTGTAAAATATCTTGCTTGAGTAAGTAATTCATCGTTTCGGTCTGGTATTGGATTATAATATTTTTAATTTACGTTTTAAAATAACGACAAAATTGGTCGAATTGTTTAATTCGTTTTATTTTAGGCTAATACAGAGAAGAACTCGAAACAAATGGAAGTCCAGTTACAAGACGCACAATACAAGCTAGAAGAGGCAAATCGTTCTATGGGAGACTTTGAATCCAACAAGAAGAAACTGAGTACAGAATGTGCTGATCTCCAGAAACAACTAGAAGAGGCAGAATCTCAAATTAATCAGCTCAGTAAACTGAAGATGTCTCTTCAGACCCAGTTAGAAGAAGCCAAGAGGACAGCGGATGAGGAAAGCAGGGTGAGTTTGACTTATTTACAACATAACGTCCAGTGTTTATAAAGCTATCATGCGTTTTATGGCAGATGATTTTGTTTTATTAGTTTCTCAGTGTAATTCAGTTCAATAGTGTGTAAGCGTTTCTGGATGTTGATGATAGTATAACTTAAATTATGAGTGACTTGCTAGAGTACAAACTTGTTTGCAACAAAAGATAGGAAACTGTATTTTTATATTTTGGTTTTAACATAATGAACAGTTAAAGTGCAATAAAAATACTTAAAGGTACCAATATTGAAAAGAAAGACACATTGTTTTCAAAAATTATATTAATATGAAAGTATATGGGAGGTCAAACACCTCCTCTCCAAGTTCTTTACATCTTGACCTTCCTCATATCATCCTTTATCACTGTGTTAAGTTTGGTGCTGATTGACAAAGACATGTGGAAACGTATAGGGAACAGACATACAGACATATGAATAACGTCTTGATATTCTTTTATTTAATACGCTGATGATTAATTTCCCTGAAGCTGAATAATGATCAATGTGGCTTCTTTGGAATCCTTCGACTGAGGCAACTTATTGTGAAAGAGAAACAATGTAACCCATGATTTTAACAACATTTTCGAACCACGAGGCAGTGATCTCACAAACACTTGTTTTATTTCTTCTAGGAACGTGCTGCAGCGTTGGGTAAGTGCAGGAACATTGAACACGAGCTGGACGGTCTGAGGGAACAGTTGGAGGAGGAACAGGAGGCCAAGAACGACCTCCACAGGCAACTCAGCAAAGCTAATGCAGAAGTCCAACAGTGGAGGAACAAATTTGAAAGTGAAGGTCTTGCTAGAGTGGAAGAACTGGAGGATGCCAAGTGAGGATCTTACAACTCTTTGTCTAATCACAATAACTGTTTTAAAAAGAAAGTAAACGCTAATTTACCAACTGAAAGTCTGAGTATAACGCATCAAAGCAATCGATTTAGAAAAAAATTAAAACCATAACGAAAAAAAAAAAACAACGTAAAACCGGTGATAATTTCAGCCTCACAGAAAGTAGTATTTTTATTTATACATTAAAAATGTGCTTCCACAGACACAAGCTTCAAGCCAAACTCCAAGAAGCTGAAGAACACATTCAACAGATTAGTGCAAAATGTGGTGGTCTGGAAAAGGCTAAATCTCGACTCCAAGGTGAGATCGAGGATATGGCCATTGAAGTCGAGAGGGTGAGTAAGGTCAATATATATAAGTATGGTTATAAATGTAATGCAATACAATTTTTGTTCGAAAACTATTTTGTTCACCAACATATACAACTAAAGTTAGGGAATTTGTAGTTCAGTGAAGACAAAATTATGTGTCTTATGAAATTCAATATATAGTACCGTTTGTTTTAAATGCGTAAATAAACAATATAATCCATGGTTCGATTCTCTACAATGGACAGCGGGCAGATGGCTCACAGATAAGTTAGCGATGTACCTGAAACAAACAATATACGTGCCACAAGATAAAATTATTACTGTTTTCTGTTGCCTTTGTTTACGACCTTACAACTAAAAAAATTGGGACTCAATTCTCTAGGGTGGGCAGAGTTCAAATCGCAGAACGACGACATATTATCTTTGTGACCTACAGTGTATGATCTATAAATGGTATCGGTTTGAAAAAAGTTTGTTTTGCATTTATTTCTGTTTATTCGAAATAATCAAAACGTCATGATTTAAAGCACTTAATAAATAAACTGTTTACATTATAATTATTGTACTTCGTGTTACACTGGACACAAGAAATTTATCTTACAATTTTAATAAAACTAGTGAGACTAGAATTAAGAGATGTTTGTTCTTTTACCTTGACGAGAGATGCAGTCTTAAACTGTGATAAAAATATTTTGAAGGTCCGTCAGGAATTTGGATATTTATATCACTTCTTTTCCACGTTACACTTTATAGGCCAACAGTCTTGCTTCTACACTAGAAAAGAAACAGAAGTCCTTCGATAAGACGGTAGCAGAATGGAAACAGAAGGTCGATGACCTTTCTGGTGAACTGGATGCTTCCCAGAGAGAATGCAGAGATTATTCCACAGAGTTGTTCCGGATGAAGACTTCATACGAGGAGAGTCAGGAACAATACGAAGCTGTTAAACGAGAGAACAAAAACTTACAAGGCAAAAAGTTTTTTACTTACTATGAAATTTAAAATCTCCAATCTTGACAAAATCTAAAAAATAAAACAGCTATGAATAAAGAAGATCGCATTCTGACAACTTTAGTGTGTTTTAAAATAGTATGGACAATATCTCTATTTTTTTTCCCTTTGCACAAGCTCAGCGGTAAATCTGAGGGCTTATAAAGATAGAACTCGAGGTTCGATTCCTGCAGTTGGTAGAGCATAAATGATGCACTGTGTAGCTTTGTGTTTAACTATTAAGTAAGCAGCCATTTGTACATCAGCAAAGTAAATAAGTATTTATTGAATTATTCAATTACGTACCAGCTAATTAGTACAGAGGGTTAAATCTACATTGCCCGCTCAGTCTTTGTGTATTTCAATATTTCTTGGAAGTCTCTTTTTAGATAGTGTTTTCCACCAAATTAGTTTATTACTCAATGAAACCTCTTTATATTAGATGAAATCAAGGATCTTGTTGACCAGCTTGGTGAGGGTGGTAGGAACGTCCATGAACTGGAGAAATCCAGGAAGAGGTTGGAGATGGAGAAGGAAGAACTTCAGGCAGCTCTGGAAGAAGCTGAGGCCGCCCTGGAACAGGAGGAGAACAAGGTGCTACGCGCTCAGCTTGAACTTTCTCAGGTTCGCCAAGAGATTGACCGCAGGATTCAGGACAAAGAGGAAGAATTTGAGAACACAAGGTTTGCCTCAGTTTCAACAATGGTTGTAAATTACTTTGTTCTAGTTATCACTGTTTCGATGGTTCATCCGCTCAAAATATACTTTATTGACATTTGCTTTCCCGTATTTTTCAACATTGCGCAGATAATCTGAAAACCAAATTATTCGTATGTCACTGCAGGAAGAATCACCAGCGAGCCATTGATTCCATGCAGGCCAGCCTGGAAGCCGAGTCCAGGGGTAAGGCCGAGGCCTTACGCATGAAGAAGAAGCTAGAGAATGACATCAATGAGTTGGAGATTGCCCTGGACCACGCCAACAAGGCCAATGCTGATGCTCAGAAGAACATCAAAAGGTACCAACAGCAAGTCAAAGAACTTCAACAAGCAGTGGAAGAAGAACAGCGAGGACGTGATGAAGCCAGAGAACAATACGCCATGGCTGAAAGGCGTAGCCACGCCCTCCAGGGGGAACTGGAAGAAAGTAGACAACTTCTGGAACAGGTGAGGCGTCATCGAATTCACTACTTGATTCACGTTCAGATAGATAGTGGAATTAAATTGTCCATTCGTAACATCCGCTGGTCTTTTCTAAAACTAACGAATCGTGATACGAAGAATTAGAACAGAAGGAATAGAGAGGTCTGTTAGCAGAATACAGTCGAAAGTCTGTGAAGTTACTTTAGATTCTACTGAAAGACCAGTATCTAAACTAAAGTTTGTTTTAAATTACTAACATTTGACTCGCCGTTTCTGGAGATAGAATTTTATAAATTTAATCAACCTGTTTTTTTTTATTTTTTTATACAAGTCTGACCGCGGGCGACGTTCAGCAGAGACTGAACTGGCCGATGCCCACGAACAGATGAACGAGCTATCCGCCAATTCTGCATCTCTCTCTATGGCCAAAAAGAAGCTTGAAGGAGAAATGCAAGCCTTGCAAGTAAGAGGAGACATTTCATCTAATCTTACTTAAACATAGTGGTTTATGTTTTAGTCGGGGTAACTTATAGGAGAGCGCTTGACTTTATAAAACACAATATGAATTCGAAGCTTGTTGAATCTTCTCTGCTTTTATTATGAAATGTAAAACTTGTCATCAAATACATGTAGGTCTTGGAATGATACAAATGTAGTAACAGTTGTTGAGTAACGTTGTAAAACTAGACCAGGAACCTTCGTTTGATATTTACTAACGCGCCAATGGTTTCTTTAGGCTGATTTAGACGAGATGTTGAACGAGGCCAAGCAGTCTGAGGAAAAGGCCAAGAAGGCCATGGTGGACGCTGCTCGCCTTGCCGATGAACTCAGAGCTGAACAGGAACATGGTCAACAACAAGAGAAAATGCGCAAGGCGATGGAAGGTCAGATGAAAGAACTTCAAGTCCGTCTTGACGAAGCCGAGGCCGCTGCTTTGAGGGGCGGGAAGAAAATCATTCAGAAATTGGAACAGAAGGTTTGATATATTACTGGTTTGATCATTCGAACTTTAAGTGTTTAATAACGGACTTTTAAGAATAGCGTGTGCTGTTAGCAGGTTTGTTTACATAAACCACAAAGGCTCTAATAAGCCGTCAATCTTCATCTGTTTTAAGGTGGTCACATTCATGAGCTGAGCAGTAGTGATACATTAAAAACACACGCATATGATCTTAGAAAACAGCACAATGGGAAAAAAAAGGCTGGTTATTGTACATTAAGGTTCCGTTACTTGAGAAACAGGGCATGACCTAGTGGTTAGCTTGCCAGGCTGTGGATCCGAGGGTCTAAGGTTCGCATCTTATTGCCGTAAAAGAAAATCGCGTTATTTTGGGCCTCGAATGCGTTAAAAGAGTAACGGTCACGTTCCACTATTTGAATAGAGAAACCCGAAAGTTAGTGGTGGGTGCTGTTTAGATGTTTTCCCTCTAGTCTTTCAATTCAAAATTATTAACGGTTAGCAGCAGATAAGCCTTTTATAGCCTTGCTCAAATATCCGATGCAAATAAAATAACTTATTAATTGAGACATGATGTCGAGGCAGTTAACGAGTTTCACTTGTTATATATACCATTATATAGTTTTGCTTTGTTTGAGGTTTTATGGTAAAAACTAATATGTGTCGTCCAGTATAAATTAATGATGTTTTGTAACCGTTCCCTTATGTTCAACCTTTATTAATCAGCACAACTGTTGACTATGTATAGGTTCGCGAACTGGAAAACGAACTAGAAAACGAACAGCGCCGTCATGCGGACGCTTGCAAGAATTTCAGAAAGGGTGAACGTAGAATCAAAGAGCTCCAATTCCAGGCTGACGAAGATCGTAAAAACCACGAGCGAATGCAAGACCTAGTGGACAAATTGCAACAGAAGTTGAAGACATACAAGAGACAGATTGAGGAGGCTGTAAGTATATGAACATTTCAAATGGCATTGAATGTAATCTAAAATCCAACTAGTTAAGTCACCTAGACCTCACAAAACGCTAGAGTTTTTAAACTTTAAATATTTTTAATAACCCGAAAGCAAGACTCTTGTTATTCTTTAACACGTATAAGTTGAGGTGGTCACTTTGTAGTGTGGCTGGCACACATTATAAACTTCTGTAGATATGGCAATATGTAGCTAAAGATAAGAGGATGCACCCTCGCTCCTGAGGATTTTATTTTGAAATACTATCCACCTCTGTCCACTAGGAGGAAATTGCTGCTTTGAACCTGGCCAAATTCCGCAAAGTTCAACAGGAACTGGAGGACGCTGAGGAGCGGTCAGACATGGCCGAAAATGCCCTTGCCAAATTACGTGCCAGAAATCGCAGTTCCGCCAGTCGGGGAGTAAGCCCAGGGGTAAGTGAATGGCTGGTGTTTCTACAGCCCATTTACGATAAAACAAGTTCAGTTTAAAAGCAAACACAATGCACAACTGCTCTGGAGTTACCACTATGACAATTATTATTGTAACAAACGGTTTATATAAATAGTGTTCCAACTACTAGCTCTGGATTGAGCAATATGCGTCGTCAGCAATAAGGCAAACGTACTATGGTTGGAATACTTTTATACATTTTTCCAATTCTTAAATCTTTTGAGGGATTAGATAAACAATGTAGTGTTAAAAACATAACTGGCCTAATTATTACATGCACAATAAAGTAAGGTACGTATGTTTCATTTAGAATTAAACCGATTACACGGTTTGCTTATTGGACTTTTTACAGTAAATAGTAACTTGGCAGAAGGAAACATCAAGACGTAAATTCAAACTTATAAACAAACAGAATCAAAATAAAGAAAAAATATTTTTATTAAGAGCAGGGTCCGTTAAAGGCCCCTTTCTTGTCTGTTACATCAAGCGTTGAATCCATGGATGTACAAGGGGTAATTACCCCTGTGCAAAAATTACCCTCAAGTTCAGTATTTTCTGGGTTTTTTTTCGAATTTTAGTTACACTCCTATTTCCTCGGTGAATAGGTTTGGATTGAACACTGGTTCCAACTGTTTAATCGAATTGTTTTTATTTTAATGTGTCACAAAGGTGGAACTAATATTTATTGTAATCCTTCTTCTGGATATTTTATATGTCTGGAGTTACCACCTTTAGCTGAAGTAGCAAAAACAATGTTTTTATTTATTTTTGTAACTACGAAAATTGTGAGTTTTACATATTTTGTTATTTTCTTTCAGCCTGTAATGAAGCCCGGTCGTCTAACTAAAACGGCAGGAGATTTTGAGTAATCTCTGTCTCACCTTTGTGTATCATCCGTAAGTTGTTCAGCTTTCTGTGATAATTTATTGTATTATCATGTTTTAATACGGTCACTTTATAATACGTAGCTAGTTGTAAGTTTATTATTGAACATGTCTATAAATGCACCCTAGCGGTTACTTTCCAAACTACAGTGTGATTATTAGATTGATGTCTCGGTGATTTTTAATGGCCAGAACATTATACTACTTAGTTTTTGTTTTAGTGAAACGCTCTGGAAGCAGCTCTAAAGCGAAACAATACATTTCCAAGCTAAATAAAAATAATACTTTGGTGTTACTAGTTCATTTACTACTAGTACTGTGTTAATAACACATTAACGACACAAAAGGTACATAATTGAAATAGAAGACTTCACTTGTAACATCTAGTTTTTAGCAGTTCCATAACTGGTATAACATTCTTCTCACATGAAATTAATAGTGTATCTCAAGCTACATTATTCTGTTTGTAAATTTCACTATCGAATGAAATATGTAATTTACTCATTTCCACGGTTAATTTAAAACTGTACCACGAGATGACAGCAGTTACAACCACAGATAAACCGTGTCTCCTACCTCGAGGCATTCCCCTTTTCATTGTAAGAAAAAAATATTTTCCCCTTAATTTAGATAAAGCAATATAAAACCCACTTTATTAGTATTTTTTTCATTTAAATGGTTATCTCTCAAAACTTGTATTTCTCTCCTGCGTGGATTATTTTTTCTTTCTGAAAAATTGTTCACAATGAGATTTTGTGGACACAGTTTTATTTATATGCAAAAAACGGCTCTTTTGGGCTCAGAAAACACTTCTATTTCCCCACGCAGTACATGTTTTGACAAGATTTAATTTGCGAGTTTGGACTTCAATAATTAAAGTTTTAAAATTACCTAGTCGAAAACAGTTTCCTGTATCAAAATGGTTCACTGATGATTTACAGTACATTAGAAAATATCTAAATTTGAATGATAAACGACATCTATCTTATATTAGTCAACTGAACCGAAAACAGAAGACGACTTTATTAGTACAATCATTGTTGTCTTTAAAATAAAATAAATAAAACTGTCAGTGATGTCGAGAAACTTCAAATAGAAGTGTTTTTTGCATATAAAATTCTCAACAAGTGGGTTTCTCGACATCACTGACAGTTTTATTTATTTTATTTTAAAGACAACAATGATTGTTCTAATAAAGTCGTCTTCTGTTTTCGGTTCAGTTGACTAATATAAGATAGATGTCGTTTATCATTCAAATTTAGATATTTTCTAATGTACTGTAAATCATCAGTGAACCATTTTGATACAGGAAACTGTTTTCGACTAGGTAATTTTAAAACTTTAATTATTGAAGTCCAAACTCGCAAATTAAATCTTGCCAAAACATGTACTGTGTGGGGGGAAAAAAACTATTGTAGCTTATTCAACATTGATTTTTGCTCATTTGTGATTAAGTTTTCCTTCTGTACTTTTGCAGGCTTTCTTCTCTACCCGTAACCAAGTTTGCCACTGGAAATGGATTTGCGCTTTAAAAAAAAACAAAAAAACCTGGCTTTCCGATTGTCCTTTATTGGCTTTAAAAATTGTCTTCTTACAAAAGATAAAAATGTAGATAAAGATACTTGTTTTTGACCATTGAAATAAAAGTTTATCTTAAACTTTGTTTTCGTATTTATGAATTTTTTTAATAATTTTACTTGGGGTAGTTTGAGTACAACAGTAATGTGAAATATAAACAAATGTAAACTAGGCCTCCATGAAGATTTAGGGTTAATTACGTACTTAATTCAAATTAAATCAGCAAAAATTTCGCTGTAGTAAAAGCACAAAGACATTCTTGAATGTGTAGTTTACAAAAGAAACGAAATATTTTACACACACACACACGTATTATTAAGTAGTTAATCAGCTGTATAATCCTGAATAAAGAATTCGGCGAAATGTTATACCGTTATTTCACATTAATGTATAATGAACTAAATATAACTCGAAAATCCACAGATAGAAACATCACCTGTTAAGTTTATACAGTCTTTGTGTCTTCAGTGCAAGATACCAAATGTTCACATATTTGTATACAAAACGCACTAAATTATCACATTAACAAACATAAAAAAAACTTTAGCTCGATTAGAATTACGTTTTCTAATAATTAACAACTTTTCAGGAAACTGGAGATTCTAAAGTAATGAAACATGTTTTGTCCCAAAGCACACAAGGTTTTTTTTTTATACAAGTTTAAATAAGGAACTTACAGGTGTTAATCAAATTTTTTTTTCTAAATTGTGCTGATCACAGTAGTTGAGAGTAACGTAGTAATTAATACACTTTGAAACGCAATTAATTCTGTATCACAAAGATACATAATTGGTGGAGTTTTAGAATGAAAAACCCAAATCACTATTTTAAAACATTCTGGTGAGAGTAAACACCTTAATTCATAGGAATCGGCTGTAAGACAATTCAATAGAATCTTTAGATATGACAGTAGTGGAGAAACAGCCCTACAAGAATATGTTTTATGATGAGACATATTAGCCCAAGATAAATACCCTAATACGAAAGATACAGTATGATAGGCTGCACTCACGATGTATGAACAGGGCCGGATTTCAAGCCAAGGGAGTCCGTTCCAAGCTAATGATGGAAAGAAACGGGACAACAGAAACTCTTCAGTTACAAAAATTGTACATCAGAGACAGACAGAAAAGATGTGAAAGAAGCAGGCTGATTAATACGTTCAAAATTCAAAGATTTAATAACAAGAACTGCAGAAAACTTACTGAAATACAGGCTTGCAATATGAATGTATTGATAAAAGAAAAGACAATTTATAAGCGTATGCACTAAAAGAAGGTTATAATTTAATAGTAAACAAATTTTACAATGATGTACAAAATTCAATAGTGGAAAACACGAGGGTGATTGGAGTTTTCAGTGCAAAAATTGGAACATAACTTGAAGGAATCTTCAACACAAACACAATGAATGGAGGAAAGTGGTTGTTTGAATATGCCTTAGAGAATACCAATCATGCTGTTCCACAAAGATACCGAGCAATGGAAAGGTCCAGATGGAAGTGCTAAGATTTAAGTAATCAAGACTTGCATGATTATCAAAGAGGGTATTGCAAGTGATCATAGAATGGTCTGGATTATGTTGCATATTAACAGAAATCTTGTAAAATCAAATATGATTTCACACAAGCAAAAACTAAATATAAACAAACACAAGTTAGAATACTGACAAAAAAAACTTTAAAACAGCATCAAAAAGTTATTCCAAGCTATAAACATAAAACATTGCAACACTGAAATACAGAAAAGAAAATTAGATTGTGACAGAAGGAACAAGAAAAAAAGTAAATTGTTGTAAAGAACTGAAAATTATGACATCCAGAGAAAGTCAATAATGGGATAGACAGTGAACAAAAACAAAGTAACGAGTCACAAAGGAAGAGAGCTCACAAACAGTCCAAAACTGCAACACAAAAGACAAAGTATAAACAGTCTGAAAAAAAAATCATGTCGCACCAAAACATGCTAACCATCTAAGCTGTGGGGGCATTATAATATTATGGTCAATCCAACTATTCATTGATAAAAGAGTAACTCAAAAGGTAGCGATGACTAGCTGCCTGACCCAGATAGCCCTCGTGTACTTTTGCACGGAAACCATTCAATCTAGAGAATAAAATGTATTTAGAAAAAATATAGTCCACAACTTACTCTTTAGAAGTCATTAGCCAACTAATTGAGCAAACATACAAATATCCACTAAACTTCTGTCTTAGTATCATAAACTGCAGGAAGACTCTTGACTCTCTTGAACACAAGGACCTATTTGCGGTATTAAGGACAATAAACATTACAGAAAGATATATTCAGATTCTAGATGCAACATCAGGTACAGATACCAACAAAAAAGTTAGCCATAAAGGCCCTACCTTACCTGAAATTTCTACAGCAACCCCATAATGTATGTTTTGATAATGATCATAAAACGCAATATTTTGGAAGGTACACACAAAAACCAAAAGGTACCTATGTTTTTAAGAGTAAAAGTACTTAACGTGTGCTTACTACTTACAGTGTTATGTGGATCAGTAAAATGAAAATGGAGATAAGCTGAACACACATCTAAAGATGTGTGAAAACAAAAAACATGGAAAAGAAGAAAAAATGAAAAATTGATATACATTGGTCAGAGGTTCATTACGTTAAAGCAATTTTGAGGTCTTACCATGCAAACACATCAGGTCAAGCTCTATTTGACAACACTGTATCTTGACAATAGCCCTGTAGCACAGTTTCCATTGCACAAGATTTCATCATGATACTGTCATGTTGAACGCACACACCACACCCACCCTTTCTTTTCATAATCCATATAGTGTAGAAAAACAATGGATTTCAAACATCCATTAAAACAATGTTGCACAGAAACCCACTGATGCAACATCCAGAGACAAGTCCCAATTTGTACTAAATAGCCCAAGTTTATGTGTAATTCTCCAGGTGCTTGAAATATGAAACTTGTGCCACTTTATCAGACAGTGATCCTTGTTACATTACATACTGTTGCCAAGTCAGGTAGGCAGCTTATTGTATATTAACAACTGTAACAAAATGCTTCCAGGGTTAGGGTAAAACTTACTGCGGGTCTCTTTCTGAAAGGTCTTGGAGCACCAAGTTAATCCATATGCCTCTCATTTCCAATGATATTAACTACAAGTAAGAATTTCTGTCTTGAAATTCTGAATCTTCAATCCAAACACATCTTTATGATCCAAATCTATAAATAGTTTTGCACTGAGAAAAGTTCTTACATATCCTTTCCAAAAGCATTTTCAGTGGCATTACACCCTATAATGCAAAACAATGTTGAAATGGACTTTGATACACTATGTTCCACCTAAAATTTACACCAACTATGGTTGTCACATGACTTACTGATTTTTATATTTAAAATACTTTTAATATAATGTGCTTGATCCTCTGTAGTTCATGAAGTATGACTGGAAAAGATGAAAATTGTGAGAGGAAAGCAAGAATAACTTGTTATATTGTACCAGTAGGTTAACCTTCATTCAAAGAAAAATGTGTTCACTTTCTGGACTCGCATAGCATCATTCCCGTAACTCATTTTATTTGTAATAGTTCAAGTAACATATTTTTCATATTAATACGTATTGTCTATATACAGCTTACTCTCTTTCTAACAGTTCATAACATAATGATCAGAAACAATTTCATACGCATGTACACAACATTCTCTTCTGCTTTAAGTTGTTAATTTTTGTGTAACATCTTAATAAAATGTGTGTATGTAACAGTTAATAATCACTAGGTAACAAACAAAAGGATACAAGGATTTACTAGAGTGTAGCGTTAATGAAACATTGTCTCTTATGCTTGTTTCCAAATAAAAAAAACATACAATGAAAATATATATATTTATTACATGTGATATATAATGGGAAAAGAGCAAAACTGTACACGAAAAATGAAATCTTAATTTTTATCCAGAAAGTAGGTTTGCTGACTGAATAGCTCTAAGGTCAAGCTACTGAGGAATGCTGGGATGCTGTTATGTCCTTTCAGGTATGTGTCAATCAACTCTTGTAGTTGGGAAGAATATTCTGTCTCTAACAGCTTTAACCTTCCACTGGCATACTAAAACCAAGAAACACATTTACAACAATTAGAAGGGAACTAGAGAAAAACCAATCATTTCTTTCTTTTTAAGGATTATGGAACAACGGTCTGACCACACTTCTTTAACAGCAGCACAGCTGTTCCAGGTGGCAGCTTGTTCTTTTAAAAACAGATGTAAAAAAAAGGTTGCAAAAAAAACGTGAATAATTACAGCTCACAATAAACAAAAACAATAAAAAAAGTATTTTTACTTTTGGAAAACTGTATTGATTAATTTATTACATATCTGTGGTTTTATAGAGAAGACTGCCTTTTACAAGTTTGCAATGAAATTATTCCAAAGAATTCTGTATTTAATTGAGTTATTTATTTAACTACATTATTCTGTTTTATCACATTTTATATTAAACAACTAATAAGTAACATTTTGGGTATCTATGTATTACACTAACACATAATGTACACATTTTATGATTAAGTTCTGTCAAATCACAACTGACCAAAAGAAACATGCACTGCGAACACCGAGTATAAGAAACTAGGCAACCAATACTCTATACCAGTTGTACATGTAATGTTACCAATACTCTATACCAGTTGTACATGTAATGTTACCAATACTCTATACCAGTTGTACATGTAATGTTACCAATACTCTATACCAGTTCTACATGTAATGTTACTAATACTCTATACCAGTTCTACATGTAATGTTACTAATACTTTATACCAGTTGTACATGTAATGTTACTAATACTCTATACCAGTTCTTCATCTAATGTTACTAATACTCTATACCAGTTCTTCATGTAATGTTACCAATTCTCTATACCAGTTGTACATGTAATGTTACCAATACTCTATACCAGTTGTACATGTAATGTTACCAATTCTCCATACCAGTTCTTCATGTAATGTTACCAATTCTCTATACCAGTTGTACATGTAATGTTACCAATACTCTATACCAGTTGTACATGTAATGTTACCAATTCTCTATACCAGTTGTACATGTAATGTTACCAATACTCTATACCAGTTGTACATGTAATGTTACCAATACTCTATACCAGTTGTACATGTAATGTTACCAATTCTCTATACCAGTTGTACATGTAATGTTACTAATACTCTATACCAGTTCTTCATGTAATGTTACCAATACTCTATACCAGTTCATGTAATGTTACTAATACTCTATACCAGTTCTACATGTTATGTTTCAACTTTTATCATGTTTACATTAAAAACTAGTTCTCATTGTAATTTTGCAAAAATCTCTATTAAGTTCAATTTATGTCACACGAAGGAGCTGAAAAACTTAAATACTTCTTTTGGAATGAAAGTGCACTGAAAAACTATGTGAAAATCTGTTATTAATCTAGTTCAGATGATGAGAGCAAAAATGCTACAAGGATTTACTACCTAATGTGATACAAGGATTTACTACCTAATGTGATACAAGGATTTACTATCTAACGTGAGCTCTCAATTTTTCCATATTACAAGTCTAGTTAGTTTTTATGGTCAAGTTTAACAACTCCAAACTTTCTGCACTTCATTACTAAAACATTAGTGAAAGTGTTATGACTTAACATCTCCACTACTTAACACTTACATTTGTAAAGATGCTATAATTTAACACCTGTAAATGTAAGTCATCTAATTACACTAGTAAAGGTGCTACAAATGTCACCTATAAATGTAAGCTGAATAGCCACATTAATAAAGGTGCTACAACTTGACATCTACAGATGTAAGTTCGCTAGCCACATTAATATAGGGGCTCTGATATGACACCTATAAATGTAACTTAATAAGCCACATCAGTAAAGGTGCTACAACTTGACACTTACAAATGTGAACTACCAATGTACATTAGTATACAAAATAATTTATAATGTCCAAATAAGTAATCTCACCTCAAATAGCAAGTAATCATTTTCTGATTCAGAGTACATATGAGACATCTTGTACTTATTCTGACTAGAGACATCTATCTTGAAGCCTGTCAACAAATAGCACACCTCACGAAACTCCTGGCTGGTCCTTCGAAAGGCATTTACCAACCTCTTATTTTTTAACTCTGCAACAGTAAGCTGTTCCTTTAGACCTGCAAAATTAAAACTTTATGTCACTAAATTATGAAAGTCATTCAGATGTATATACAAGGTTATATGACTTAAACATCTGTTTCCATTGTGACAACAGTACTTAAAGATTAATCTTTTGTAGATTGCAGTAGCTTCTTGACAACAAATAAATACATATATAATTTTCAAGGTAAGGATAAACACTCTTTCTCCAGAATTTAATAAACTCTGAATATGGTTTTGGTTTATATGAAATGACCACATGACCTCCTTGTACTTGTATAAAATATTTCTAGATTTAATACTTCTAACTTTCAATATATTGTGCATATCTTTATAAAACCTGGCGGTATTTCAGTTAATATTATAAGTCTTTAGTATATGAAAATAATATTTTTTTAGTGAACTATTTTTAAATAAGTTAGAAATTTGCTCATAGATATATTGAATATTTGGTTTAATTTGCCAGTGCACAGAGTAATTTCCATGTTAAAATTAAAAATACTTTTTCTCATTCCAAAAAACTCAGACTTCTTTTGTGACCTCCTAAATACATTTCAAACATTTTTTTAAGTAAAACATGATAGCTTATATGTTACTTTTTTAATCTAACTAAAATGGGATTGGTCAATTTGACTGATCTCATAACAACAACAGAAAAAAATCTAAATTACACCTTTTTTTTTCTAGAATGATTTCATATTGTAATCTGAAAACACATTGATTTATCCTAACTTGTTCTAAGTTCATAACACAATGTTCTAAAAACACATAAGTCCAAGAAGTCTTGATAGAAATGAAATAGAAACCCCACAACCTGAGAGCTTTCAAAAGGGATAAACTGGGAGTAATGGTGTGATTGAACCAGTGATATAAATAAAGGGTGTTTAGTGACATCATGGGGACCATCTGATTTTCCAGGAATGGTTTATTTCTCTGTGTACTGTTGTGAGCATCTCTTTCTGGTGCAATGTAGTTGATGGTGAGAGTTCATAATGGTAAACTTCTATTTCTAATTAACTTATATTGTTTTTTTACCCTTCAAATTTAACTAACAACTGGCTGTGCCATAAGCTGTAAATCACTCGGACATGTTCAACTCACATTATGTTACCAAGTTACATTAGCCAAGAGCAACTAGTACAGGCAGCTCATGTGAAACATTTTTATTATTATCTTTATTTTAATTTACCTAATGTTAATTAGCCTAAAAATATCCTTTTTTGTTGCTTTTATAATTATACATAAAGAATAAACAGGGAAAATAAGAAACTGAATACATATTTAAACTTTTGTCTCGCTTTTGGTTGTGGAAGAGACTTAACCTTAATTTTTCATACTACTCATAATATTACAATTAAGAATTTTTATTTAATTAAATAATGCACTAAACTAAACAAACTAATAACACACTAAAAGTTGACAAATTCCCTTTTCCTTAGCCAAATTTTTGGCTTTCACACTATGCAGCAAGAGCAGATAAAAATTCATCCATTAACTTCCTCGTGGGAACGTTGTTTGTACTCTGAGTGAAACTGACATATAAAAGTTCAGAACATAATGTTATAGAACATATCACTTGATAGATGAAAACCTTGAGTTTCTTTTTATAATAGGTAATACATAATTAAACAAAATAGTGAACTATTAGCAAATTATAAAAGACAGGTGGGTGTGGTAGGAGAGATCTGATTTTCTATTCAATAGCTCTGTAACCAAACAATGTTGAATACTAGTCAGTAACGTCGAGAAAACCCACTTGTAGAGAAATATATATACAAAAACAGCTCGTTTGGGTTGAGAAAATCAATAAGTTTCCTCCACAAACCGTAGAAAACATTATATGCACACACCTAGACAGAAAGCAAAATCAACCAACAAAAGTAAATATATCTCACAAATCAAAAAATCACAAAACCATATACTGCTGCATACCATATATTCCTGACATCAGCAGAAAAATAACCAACATTTGGCAAAAACTAGTAACAAAATATGACATTCCAGTTAATACCAAATTTATTCAAAAACCAGGCACAAAACTGATGTCTGTACTATGTAAAAACTACACTGACAAACACAACACTAACATTATTTATAAAATACAATGTGATAACTGCCACGACTTCTATATTGGAGAAACAAGTAGAAAAATGTAAACCAGATTCAAAGAACATAAAAAAGTCACCTTCACACTTGTTCGAACACTGCAAGTCAAATAAACACAACATAACCATAGAAAACACTCAAATACTAAATAAAGAAACAAACATACACAAATGCAAAATTAAAGAAGCCTTACTTATACAACAACTCAAGCCCAAAATAAACCAATGCAAAGGAACACCTTTATACCTAGATAAATAAATATAATCAAACATCTAAGCATGCCCTCTACATTCCTACACTCAATTACACAACTGCCTTCAAACCTATGGTCAGCTATCGGTCAGTTACCTCTTTCTTCCTTGTGAACCTGACGACGACCAAAGAAGGTCGAAACGTTGTTCACTCTTCTACGTAAAATATTTTCTCAACCCGAACGAACCGTTTTTGCATACATAAAGTTGAATACTATAATAAATGTGTTTTATCCAAGCAACGATGGTTTTATGTAAAGTAATTTATGTTTAATTTCATACTATTTAAAGGAGTGATGAATAAAATAGAGATGATGACATGCCAAGATCTGTCACACATACCGTGCTTCAGAAAATTCAGGATTTTTTAAAATATTGCCCTGTAGAAATAAAAACTTAAAAGTGTCACACTATTAAGATAAATTTTGTGTCATGCACAGTAAAGAACATCCAACATGATAGAGTGAAAGTCAGTATGCAACAGGACAGACCTAACTTCACCTTTAAAACCACAAAAAAGTATGTACTGTAATAACTTAGTATAATGAAGTTATCTTTCTGTACTGATGGAACTGATTGTTATAACTTATTACACTTCATATCAGCAAATTAAAATATTGTACTATATGTAAACATGATTTTTAAAAAAAAATTATACTGAAATTTTTCTTTGATAAGTGTTATTAAATATATTATCTTAACCTTATTTTTGACGGGAACATTTTTTTCACCTGTTGACACATCTCCCACCCATCTTCTGGAAACAAATAATTTTATCATAAAATAACACACTATTCCTGTAACACAGCAAACATTTGTGTAGAGAAAGGTTCTAAGTCACATAACAGAAATCAAATATTACAAAACTGATTAATAAGAACGGATATATATTTACACACACAAAAATCAAATATTATGTGATAGAATAATATTGTTCTTATCATTTTGTGAAACAAAATATACAATCATAGCTACTTAATATTTAGCTTCATTCAACAGATCTACCAGCAAAAACTTTAAAATCAGACAAACCTATTTCTTCATGTCAACAGGGTATCTTTATTACTTTGAGAAGAACAATCTTAGAACTAATCTCAAACTATTATTTGATTAAAACATGTACATCGGGGGTGTTCGATTAGAACATTCTGCCTGCCTCTAAACATACTGTATACCTAACAAGGTGTGATATAGGGAGACTGTCATTTGAATCTGCCCCCCTATGCCACCCCCAATCCCCTACATCTCCACATGCATTGAACAGGTACACGTGATAGCACTACTGTAATCATATTTCAAATAGCAGTTTGAGCAAATATGAATCAATTAGTTGTAAATTCTCAATGAAAAATGTATTATGACTTCTAAAACCTCTCATAAATTTATACAGAATACAGAAACTACACTATGCCTATGTTTAGATATGTATATATAAACTATAACACTGAAACTGTTCTGATGTAACAGTAAATACTATCTCTATTTCCTGTGTTGGATTTTATCTTAAATTACAATAAATCATACAAAAAGAGTGGAACTAGGTGGTGAAAACCATCAGTTATCAGTAAATATCAACTGACACTCCTTTATGTACTATGACAATCATAGTAACCATCAGTTATCAGTAAATATCAACTGACACTCCTTTATGTACTATGACAATCACAGTAACATCAGTTATCAGTAAATATCAACTGACACTCCTTTATGTACTATGACAATCATAGTAACCATCAGTTATCAGTAAATATCAACTGACACTTCTTTGTAATCCCAATTTAAGTGATTAGACAAAAACTTTTCAAATAGTATACTCATGAAATTACCTTATGCATGTACAAAAGTTTGTTATAACATAAAAATTTCTATAAGATTTACAGTTGAATTTACAATACAATACATCTTAAAATAAGTTCCGTTTTATGTTCAGTACACAGTAGTGCTAATGGTGTTCCAAGTGTCTACAATAATCTACATAGGTAAGTTATTAGCCACCTTCTGTGTCACTGCTCGGGTCATGTTTCTCCTGGCAAGGAAGAGAGCCACTGGTACTTGGTTTATCTTGAGCCAACTGTTCAAGCTTGGCTTTCAGTGTCATGTTCTCTTGACGCAAGTCCTCAATTCTTGTTTGGATGGCTAGGTCTAAAGGATTGTTTTTGAAATGAACAATCTTCATTTGGGAATGATCCTAAAACAAGTAAGAAACACATTTATTTATTTATTCAACAGCATAATCACAGAAAGTACTTTGATTAATATATGCACAAACATACCAACATATATATATATATATATATATATATTCGCACGTGCACGCGCCAACACACACACACAAAAGAAAACACTTAATATAAAACTTTTTATACTTATTTTATTAATTTCTTCTACTGGTTTTGTGAGTTCAAAGGTTTTCATGAAATAAGTTTCACTGGGAATGTGTAATAAAAGTCACACAAATACTGCTTTTCAAATAAACACAAATACTGTTCTTGAAATACACATACTTTCTAAGTGTACAAACATACAATACAGTTCCTGTATAAATTGAGTATGCTACAAATGTTTAAAAATGGATCAAATTGGTCAATATATTTTTTAAATTTAAATCTCTAATTATGTTTATTTTTATTTTTATTATTATTACAGAAATACAATTTATTTACCCTATTATTTCATACTTTTTCTTTTCTGTAACTCTTAGTAACTGTTTCCATGGTTTCACAATTCCTACTGACTTTACAATCAATTACTCTTGTCCACTTTCTGCTCTTTATTTGAAGTGGTCACAAGAAAAATATATATGATATTTTTTGTAATATAATCTTTTATGCTTTAAATTATGTTCCCATGAAAACACAATTCTTTTAGAATTTTAAATTTTCTCAAGATATATTCATTAAAGTGTTTACTACCATATATCGGCCTTTTATTCAATATGTCTGAATGGAATTCATGTAACTTCATCAGTAATCTCAAATAATTTGTTTCACCGATACGTAATTCATCGTAACCTACATATTTTAAGATATGTTACATTCCAATAATATCAATGAAATGAGTTATTAATACAAAAACAAGATGTTTGTTAATGTTTTGATAATGTAAATTACATATACGTATAAACACATGTAGACAAAACCTTGTTTATCACCCCCATTTCATTAGATCTTATTGTAATATGAATTATTAATATAAAAGACAATTTCAAAAACATCTTGGATTTGAAAATACAATTATTGTACTCAGATTATTGATGAAGGTTCATGACATTGGTTTGTTTCTTTTTTAATTTCCTACAAAGTTACACAAGGGCTATCTGCACTAGGTGTCCCTAATTTAGCAGTGTAAGACTAGGGAGAAGGAAGGTAGTCATCATCCACCACCAACTTTGGGGCTTCTCTTTTACAAAAAAAAAACAGTGGGACTGACTGTAACATTATAATGTCCCCACTGCTGAAAGAGCAAGCATGTTTGAGGTGACAGGAATTCAAACCAGTAACCCTCAGATTATGAGTTGAGTGGCTTGACCGAGTTAACCTGGCCATGCCAGGTCAGGACTTTGGTGTGAAACATTTTTAATTAAGATAATTTAGACTGTTTTAAATCATTCAAGTATTAAATTATATTTATAATTCAATTACCTGCAATTTTAGTGGAAAGTTCAGTTATTTTGTTAGCTATGGTTGTATGGGACGGAAAGATCCTACATCCAATTGTATAGCCAGTTACTGTGATATTGGGTAAAATGTTCACACTTAAAAAAAGTTCCATTTCATGATGAACTCTCTTTGTTAACCTGAAGATGACCTAATAAGGTCAAACACTGTTGCTTTGTACTTCATTTTAATTGAAGTTTTAATACCCACACCAGCCATCTTGAGAATACAAAGTTCCATTTCTTACTTAAAGTTGTGTTGGAAAGTCGAATTACTGTGTTACCTGTTGCACTGGAACAGCTGCTCCTTCAGTCTGAGTACTGGATTCAGATTTCTTGACTGGCTGCAGGTTGCCTAATAATTGCTCCCTTGCCTGGTTCAATTCAGCTTCTGTCTAAAATCAAGAAATGTACAAGTTTAAGCTTATGCTATTTAAAAATACTGATGTGCACACAAAACACTTATTCTTACTGTAACTCATTTATCAACTGAATATTTCAAACCTTTTGTATAAAACTGAAACCCGAAACTCGTATTTTTCAAACAGATCAGAACTACACAAGTCTGAACAGAGTACAAGTTGATGCTTTTAATTTATCAGTTTCATCAAACTGCAAATTAGAACCTAAACTAACATATTTGTCTTTCTAACAAGTAGGATTAATCAATCTGACTGACAACAAACCTGGTCTAATTTGACTCTATATTCTGCAAGAACTGATTCTAACCACAGAATTCTTTCCATTTGTGGTCCTACTGCAACTGTTACTTCACTCTCGTAGGAATCAATAACTTGTTTATAACTGTCTCTTTCCTGTGTGTACAAAAACAGATCATGAATTGGGAATGGATATTATAAACATTCAACAAACAATACAAAACCAATCATAAAACATAATTTTTAGTGGTATAAAAACTGTCACATGTGTACAATTTCAGAGTCAACATAAAGAGTTTAATTACAAATGTTGTAATCTAACACTATAAGATGTTTTTTAATCTAAAAGGCTCATCATTATAATTTTAAAACACCATTATACGACTCAGCATTAATTTTCAAACTAATAGGTATTAACAATGTGAAAAGTCTTAGTCTAACAATTTTTCTACATAAAATTAAACTTAATACATACACAAACACATGCATACCCAAATGCTTAAATACAACACATAATCAAAAATATTCAAAATAAAAGATTTATGGTGATACAGAAACCACAGTACAATTATAATACCTTGGACACAAGTAACAGTTTCTTTTGTAACCTCTTGATCAGGTGATCTTGAAGCTGCAACTTTGTGTTTGTGTTTTCAAGATCATTTGTAAGTTTGGTAATCTTCTCACTTAACTTTAGTTTATTGTTTTCGAGCTCCTGTCTCCTGTTAAAAACACATTTGATGTTTTAAACGGTTCTTAAAAGTTAAAACCTTAAACTTTCGTAGCAGTAAAACAAATATTTATAATTACTTCACTGTACTATAGCATTGGCAAATATTGTATATATGAGAAAAATAATAATAAAAGTAGGCTACATTTTTCATTATAATTACGTTTTATTAAAAATTAATGTCTCTTCATATTTGATATCAACATGCTATATTACAGTAGCATTTGCATTAAATCTCATAAGGTAATGTGTCACACATAGAATTCCTGTGTGCCAGTCAAGGAAATGGTTACAGCAAAAATTATTCATGAACTCCAGATTAATTACAGACATTTACCAATGAGACCAAAATTTGTTCACTGATCGTTTTTCATTTCATTTAATTTTAAAAACTGCTTAAACAATGCAGAACAGAAACTGCTGTGTAGTTTCACATTTATGAAGAAAATGAAGTATCAAAATATTAATGTTACGTATCACTACATGTGCCATCTTATACAGGGTTAACTTTTGGCATCACAACCATCTAGAAATATACAAGTAACAAGTTACACCAAAATCATACTTAGAAAAGTGTGGCATCTTGCGAGAGCAGAGAATTCGCAAATACAAAAGTGGGTGGCATTCCACATGCCCCGAGCAACAGTATGAAACATGATCAAGAAAAAACTCTTTCTGGAAATAAGTCCAGGAGGATATGGATTCATGAAGGTAAAACTTCCAGTTACACTTTTCATTCATCCATTGCATGCCTCAAGCAACTGAAGAACAAAGTATTTATGCTTTTCTGTAAGAAGAAATGCTGGTCTAGCTACCAGAAGGTAGGCCTACAGATTTCTGTGTGATCCGTCTAAACAGGCACTGAGACATTGCTCTTCTTATAAACTGGGTGGATTATAGAAAAGATCCATGGAGAAATAGTTTGCTTTAGACATGATTGCCTTATAATAAAGCTTTTTGCAATGAAAACTATGTTGCAGGACTATAGTTGTCAAGATGACTTGTTATCAGAAGAAGCATGATAAGACATACTTACATGGACTGTAAGAGTGTGGTAAGGTTCCAAAACTGTTTTAACCCTATACAAAAAGCAGTGTTCCTTGCACCTATCCAGTTTCAATGAAACTATGTACAACAATGGTTATTATAATTCCAAATTTAATAAATGTATTTTTGCAAAATTTTGAAGGCTTTGAGTAATTTTACAAGTATGTTGTAACAAAAATCAGAATTTCCAATGTCTCGTATTTATCTGTGAATTCAATGAATTAAGCTCTGACTAGGTAACATGCTAAGAATGAAAATACTTTTTTTATATTTCACGACTCTCACATTTCACACCCATAATCTTGAGATACTTCAAAATAAATATTGTTTTTTTTATAAAAAATCTTTATATTTTATGTTATTTTTTTAAAAGTGTAAAATAAAATGAAAAACAACAACTACCCTTTCACTTTCTTCCAGGATGGATACATATTGTAAAAGAAACTAACATACCATTTGTTCTTCTAATGAAAACCAAGTCTTTTCAGCTTTTCGGTTCATTTAATATTTTTTGCTTTCTATCTGCACTCAAACTCCTCAGAATAAGCCAAAGGTTAATTATCACAGTCAAACAGCTGTGCATAAACAACTGATTGAGTTATAAGCACACAAAGTTTGAATTACAAACATATCTCAAAATGTGCCATAATATTGACTACCAAAATAATTTTTTTAATATCTACTTCTCCTATGTTTTCTTATCTACCCTAAAAAGTTGCTAATTTTTACATTGTACTTATTTTTCCAAATAAAAAATATGTATATGAAACAAAACTTTTAACAGTTACCCACCTGGACTACTGCTTTTTGCTGTTAAATATAAAATTTGCAATTCAAAACATCATTCATCAAATATAGAACATCCTATAGTTACTACAAGTTAACCCACAGGTTGCTAACAAAGTTTGGTCCACCACCAGCAGATGAATGAGTGTGCTGTATACAGTGTACAGTTCACAAAAACTCCACATGTTTAAAGCAGCTGAAGTCAAAAGATTAGCTGGCTTTCTGATTAAGGTTCAAATAGGTTAAAAAATTCCATCAGTCACTCAAAACTCAACAAAAACAATCACACCTACAGTCACCTTCACATGTTTTCAAACACTGCAATTCAAATTAACACAACATAAGCATAGAAGACACTCAAATACTACACAAAGAAACAAACATAAATAAACGCAAAATTAAAGAAGCCTTACTTATACAACAACTTAAACCCAAAATAAACCAATATAAAGGAATGCCTTTATACCTATATTAATATAATAAATAAATAAATTATATATTCAAACATCTAACATCGCCATCTACATTTCGACACTCAGTTACACAACCCATTCCAAACATGTGGTCAGCTTCCGGTCAGTTACCTCTTTCTTTGTGAACCTGACGATGACCAAAGAAGGTCGAAACATTGTTCGCTCTTCTATGTGAAATATTTTCCCAACCCAAACCAGCTGTTTTTGCATATATAAATCACACCTACAATCTGAGGTGAACTGTATAGAAACGTGCATCACAAAGAAATGACCTTCAGTATGTGCTCGAGAGGCACAAAACTCTTCCTATTGTATATAAACATATCTATAAAAGAAAAGCACATGGTATGGACAACTTCATTCAAAGTTATGACAACATGGAGGGAGCCACACTTTCATTTATGTCTCACTACATTGAGTAGCTGAAAGTTTTATATAGACCTTCAAATAGTGATAGAATGTAAACATTGGTAGGATTTGATGTAAAGGATTTCATATTAACTCTTACAATTTACTTTTGAATTCAACAATCAACTTACAGTGAGAATGTCCTCCTATGCTTCATCAATGTGTTGTTACTAATACGGGTTGTTGTTGATTTTAAACTGAGGATTATCCACAAACATTAGAATGATAAAGATCCCATGCTAACATGCAACATTTTTAATGAAAGACATGCCACTACCTGTGCACTCACCTGTATTCATTAAAAGAAGTTTATTTTTTGAATCTCTATCAAACCTCTTAGAAATAATTTCACTCAACCAATCTGTTAGTTTGTTATGTGAAAATGTTAAGTACCTTGGAGACCCGTACCAGTCTCTAGAGAAACTCAACTGAATGAGGTGACATTGTGAGTGAAAGCAAATGTTTTCTTTGGAACTTTACAATTGATGCCTTCATTTATTAGCATTTCTATCAATATAACTAATGTACGATCAGGGAATGATCAACTTTGCTGATGCTACACGAGTCAATGCAACGTACCTTTCCAGCAACACCAAAACAGAAACATGTGGAAAATTACGTCCTCCCCAACCTGTACTGCCTGAGTATTACAAACATTCTGTTTTTGTTATTATTTTTTAAACGAGTGGCATGTTCCTCTGGATCATTCTTGATACTTGACAAATAACTTCCAGTACTTCATGAATACCAGACCCAGGTTGTTTTGTCCACACAGAGAAGTTATTAGTCCTCACCTGACCACACAGGTCTTCTTATTCACAGTTCAATCTATTTTATCCACGTTGGCTAACCTATAACTTCTAAGTTGGTTCAGTCAGACTATTAATGAATACTGATTAAATCCAACAGCCAACAAGGGATAAGCCGTTTATCTTCATGCCAACCAGAAGACTCCATCAACCTGTCACACCAGACATACCATGCCTGAGTCAGTCACAGACTTTAGTTTTGCTTCCAAGAAAAAGTATGTAGCATGCACTTCAGATACATGATATGGTAAAACATACAAGTCGCTTTAGAAGTTTCAGTGTCTGGAAAACAAAATTCTCAGAAACTTTGTAAAAAAATCTGGATTTTAATATTTAGAAGTTGAGGGTTTTTTTGTTTTATTTTACTCCCGGAAAACAAGAAATAACTTGTCATTCCATTAGTTTGAATTTTGGCACCAATTGTAGCCAAACCTTCAGTTCTTTCTTTTTATGAATAAAATATGAAGATATAAAAGGAATATAGATTAAAAATGTAAATCTGGACACACACAGATTTCTAGAATTTGGAAACTCCCATTAAAATCCCAAGATTAATTGTGGGAAATTCTGTTTACTTTTGAGTGAACAAATTCTACATTGCTCCTTCCTATTTCATATCATGCTTACAGTTATCACTTATAACCTGTTAGTGAGGGTTAAGCAGATATGAGAAATTAAAAATGGTCACTCTACTTACTTTCCATTCAACACGATTACGTCACTTTTCAACAAAGTCACATTCTTCTGTAGTTGTGAAATGTGCCTTGAAACTTGAGATGGTGATCTATTAAAAAATAAAAATTGTGTACCTTACATTTTTCAATTTCTATCTGCAACTTAAGTTAATATTTTTTTAATTACTGGTAAACCAAAACAAACAGTTTATGATTTTACTGAATACTGCCAAGGCTCACTTGATACATTTATTTAATACAGCATTGCTGAGTCTAATATCATCAAATATTAAACAAATTAAAAAGCATAAAACCCAATAACTAAAGTATTTTAGAAAGTACACAGTTTATGATTTTACTGAATACTGCCACGGCTCACTTAATAAATTTATTTAATACAGCACTGCTAAGCCTAACTATCATCAAATACACTGCTGGACAAAATCTTAAAGCCAATGAATATAAAGAAAAAATATGCATTTTGCCTTGTTATACTCAACCACTAATTTAAGCAGAGCTTCAAAAGATGAAAATAAGAAAAGGGAAAATAAAAATAAAAACTTTTTAGCATCTAATAGGGAAAACGTGAACACAATGAAATTAGACTAAATACTAGCTGGTCAAAAGTTTAAGACCATACTGAAACGAAGCGTTAATCAGTAAACACGTAACAAAATTTAGTCATTTGTGATCAAGCATTAGCATTGTTAAATGCAGTGTATTTTGTTTAATCTTAATGTGTTTTGCTTTAGCTTAAAAAATTATGGTTAAAGCTATGGGAAAGAAAGGTTTAGAACAATGGTGCCAAGTTTTAACTGTTACCTGGAAGTATAGTTACACCACTAAATAAAAGCTCCAAACCATATTTACAACAGAAGCTACATCAGAATTACATGGTTTCACAGGAATCCTTGTCACTTTCCAAGCTCTTCCACTGGTGAAGTTGGGAAGTCAAACTGACATTTTCTTCCTGGATCCTTGCAAGTTGTATTTTCATTGATTCAAAATCTTGCTGTTGCTTCTGTAAATCTTCCAGTTTTTCATGAAGTAGAATGCTGTTGGTTTTTAATTCCCTGTCACAAAACAAGCAGAACAAAACATGGTTTAATGTTTGATACAGTATCACACCAAAAAATTAATTTTTCGTATTTAAAATGAATAATTTCACAGTTAAACATTCTACCAGCACTACTGTTTTGATACGTTTCCAAGAGCTAAACAATTAGCCTAAAAAATATCTAGCTTCCATTTACAATCATTGAATCACCATGAATAATATAAATAGTTCATAATATGGAATATAATATGTTCATTACAGATAATTTCTGAGAACCCATTTTATCAAACTAAATAAGGATGTATAAAGAGTTTTTATAGAAATAAAGTTCTTCTTAACTATCAGTTACTGTATGAATACATAAAATAGCAACATCTGTAAAAACTCACATATGAAATATGAATATTTAACTCTACTTAAAAGCAGAAGTAAAAAAATGTTTCTATTGCAATTTTTTACTAAGAGGAAACAAGATAATTTAATCTGGGTAATATGCGTATCAATTATAGGTATTTGAAATATTTTTATCCCCACTTCTAAAACCAAGAGAACATATAAGCAGTTTCCTTTAAATATACACTGTGAAAACAGACAAATTAAGCTTTTCATTTGCAGATCATTTAACAGAAATGTTTGAGAATCAGTTAGGATGTACAAGAACATCCAAAGCACACACATGAATACTGCTTGTGGTTAACATGGTGGTATTTGATTTGTAGTGTAGAAGTACATTTGTAATCATTTTAATTGAGTCACTCATTTGTTGAAAGACCAAATACGTGTTGTTTACCAAATCAAAATTCAACAAGTTAACCTTCTTAACTTCATACATTCATCTTGTAGTTCACGGTTTTAAACAAAAAGCACTGTCTATGAACCTATTTTAAAACTAACACTATTTTTATGCTCATAGTAACCCACAAACAAAAGTATTTAAAACAACAGTATGAGACACACTCTCGATGCAAGCACAGTAACAAATTTAACATTTTGTAGGGTCCAACCAGTGTAGCTCTTAATAGAATAACAAACAGCTGAAACTTACACTAAACGTAATAGGTGACTTTTGTGGTTTAACAGAAAACGTTTTACCAAATTTGAAATTAGTGGCTTGTATTATTACTTGTAAAAGTGTTTTTTGAGTTATCAGAATAATAATCTGTCGATTTCTGATTATCAGTACTAACCGTACAAGTTATTAGTGGTGTGTAGAATGGGATGCCAAGAAAACATCATATGAATAAAAATAAATGATATTAACTGTATAACAGTTAGATGGCTCTGTTCATTAGAAAACACTGAAAATGAGTTTGTGGTAACTTGTCCAGTTATCTTTTGAGAAGTTACAAGAACTGTATTGCTCACACACAAGAGTGGTAAATATTTCCAAAAATCAGTAAATTACAAAGAGGGATGAGTTAGAGGGGCAAGTCCTCCCTTTCAAAGATTAATTTTTGTTTTGTTTTCCCATTTTGAAGTTAAAATGGTGAATTTTAAAGAAGTAGAACATATAAAGTACAATTACGTTAATAAAAGTTAAATTTTTACAGTACAAGATGTCACCTAACTTTACTTTTTCTTAGTTAACTCTAATACCCCCAAAATGATTAGATGTTAATTGGATAGCATGTGATATACCATCAAAATTAACAATCACATACTATTCACCACACTAAATTATTTATTTTATTGTGAATTTATTTTTTCACCACAAAATTAATATTTCACCTTTTCTTCACTGAAATGTGTAATCCATTCTCATAAAGCAAATTTATAATAAGTGTATAAAAAATGCCCTCTTCTAGACACATTTCTCTATTCTTATGAAAAAAAAACCCTCACAGGACAAGTCACAAAGTTTGATCAAATATCTAATTCTAAAGGAAGCAAACTCAAGAGACTGACAGATGTATAACTCACACTTAATCTATATGGTTATTCAGTTTTTTATCTTATTCATCCAAAAATGCTTCAAAAGAAAATCAAATAAAACTATCTTGAAACTTTGACTGTCCCACACATTAGTGACAGACTTAAAAGAGACAAACAGTAATATGTAGACCAGGTTTACCTATAGGAATTGTACAAAAAACAAATCAGAACCTTAGAAGAAATATTAATACATTCCATGTAAAAATGAACGAGCAAAGGTTTAATGCATATTTTTGAAAAATGTTGCTTATAAAATAATTTATTGGATATGCAATGAATTTCAAATCTCTGAAACATTTCACACATTACGAGATAGATTCACCGAGCACATAAGAGCCTTACGTAATCTCATCAAAGGTTCAAGTGATCAATAGGTAAAAAAACATAAAAATATGGTATTTAACTATTCTTTACAAACAGATATCCTTGCTACAACTAATGAATTTCTCTTCACTATAAGTCCTTCTTATTAATTAAAACACTGGACTTGTGTTATAATCTTCATTGCTCTCTATTTATCCAAACAAATATTATTTTTTCATTATTTTCATTATAATCTATTGCACATTTGTTTATGTGCTACATCTTTCTTTCTTTTTTTCAGAATATTCAAATGATTTTCACCATAGTTTTAGGCTTCACACCAATAGCTGTGTTGCTAGACATTGATGTAACTGTGTATTTTGTTTTAAATAAATCATTATTACCTGTGTGACCTTAGTCCATAAGTATACAGAACAAAATTAAGTGTACATCATGAGTTTAACATCATGAGTATTTATTTTTTCATGAAAAAGTTGTAAAAATGATATGTTGAGTTAAATAAATACAACCTTGTTCTTGCATTTATGTTTGTTCTTTCATTGTATAACATACTGTTTGTTTTAGATGTAAATTTACTTCAAAAACTGTTGTGTTTTTGTTATCCATATAGCAATATCTGGTTTACAGTCTGTATTAGAAAACCAGAAATCCATGGAAACTTCTCATGCTTGAATGTGCCAGGGATCGAATGTTAAACATGAAAGTCAGCTCTAACTTTATTTTATCATTTTTCATGCCATAATAAAGGTCATAACTGAAGCCAGTTATATCCAAACTGTCCCTGACAGATATAAACTTGGGACTCTTATCTGGTTAAACTGATGGTATATGTAACTCCTAGCCAAAGTGTACGGAATGCAGCATTTTGATACATGCCAAAGTGTACACAAACTTCATGGGTCTATATATATATATATGAAAAAAAGAAAGCATTAACCTCAAAATTCTGTTATCTTCTTTCAACTTCTGATTCTCATTCTCCATTTCAACCATTCTTGAAAGTTCTTTCTGGACACCTTGGACCCATGCCATGTCTTCTTGGTGAGCCGATAACTTGTCCTCCAGCTCCTATTGTAGACCAGAACAGAATGAAAAAGAAATGATTAACTCCGAATAGAAATTAAAACAATGTGTCAAGACTGGGAACCATATTAACTACAGTTTAATTAATTACTACAGTAATTAAGTTAATGAAATAATACACCATCAATTTCTACAAACAACCTAAAACACAATCAGTTTAAGACAGTTAAAATGTGGCAAATTAATTAACATCACAAATAAACAAAGTTTTTTGTCTATTTTTCTGCCTCTAAAGAGATTATAGCTTTATTTTGTGAATACGTTAATAATGAACATCAAGATATTATACATGTATTCACTTATGACATTCTTCTGTCAAATGTTGAGACATCTTGTATACAATATATAAAAATAATGACAGTAATCTTACAGGTGATAAACATGATGTGAAGAAACCAATGTGAAAATTATTTTTCTATTTTAGATGCATTTTCATGTATAGTCTTTTTCTTATTCATTTATGGAATAGCCATCAATATATCTGAAGACTTTGTTTAATCGAGGGAAATTTATAAATGTGCTTTTGTAGACATATGATTATAAAATGTATTTCACATAAATTATATCTATAATATACAAAACAAAAAACAAAGAATAACAGTCACTATACACAGAAGTTAAATCTGCTCCTGAGGGAATAATGAAATTGTAGACAACAGTCACACAACAATGACAGTATAACACAATTTTATTTAATTAACTAAGCATACCTTCCACATATTACATCCATTATTATGTTCTTTTAACAACACAAATAGCATCATTCAGCTTATAACACAAGAAAACTTTTCTCTTGCAAAGGCTACAGAAAAATATTCGATGTACTGCAAATCTCACCACAGTGTCCTGGACTCCCTACGTAGATCCACAAACTCATAAATAATGCACTTTGTTTTTCACACACTTCATGTAAGCTGACTTCAAACAGACACTAAAAATTAATCCAATATGTGAAACTAGATGTGCTCCTTTTTCACATGTCAAAGTTTGTTTAATTTTAACAGTGAAAAACACACCAAGAACAAGACAGATTAATTTAATGGATTAATTGGATAGACATCAGTAACTGATCCTACATGAGATTTCCTCTGTTCTTAAGGTGTCCCTGGGTCACAATGGGCCCTTGGTCTATAACATACCTTTATTTTTTGAGTGGCCTCTTCTAGTTTCATGTTGGATTTCATTTCCTCTTCTTTCAGAACATGTCTATAAAGAAGCATGGAAAGAAAATATATAACCAATGTAGTCTAAACTTCTGATAAAATAAAACTTAAACACAGTACATGACTGGTTCACACTGCGTGGGTACAAAGACTACATTATTTTTATGTTGACTTTCCAAATAAAAGATGTGAAAGACAAGTTTAATATTTAAAAATTCAAGTTTAATAACAGATGTACCCAAACAGTTTCATTACCAAAGCTAAGTACACAATGACCTGACATTTATATTTATTGCAGGTTTATGTTTATTAAAAGTGGATTTTTAAACATTATAAATCTTCATACACAAACACAAAAACTATTACATTACACAGTAGCACATGCTTACAGTTATACAGATAATGTTTTTAGATCTAATTACCAAGGTTTTCTGGGCAAGGCCAAACAATTTTATTCAACCTGTAAAAAAAACTTTTTCTAGAGAATAGAAAGTACCATCTGCAGTTTGATATCATTGTAGTTAATCAAGTCAACACTCAACCACGTCACACTGTACTTCTTATTTACAGACATATTTACATTTTAAACATGAAGTTAAATCAAACATATTGCTACTTTCAGAATTATTTAACAAACTCTTGGGGAAAACATGAATCAAATTCTGGTCAGAAACAAAAAAAGATTCACAAATTCCGAGTCAGAATGACTTCAGTTGATATATTGGTTCTACTTGATTTGTAAAGATATAAGAAGAAATAAAACATGTAAATTAGCAAGGCATTCTGCCAAGACCACAAATCATGACTGACATTCAAAACATAATTAAAAACAAAGGAAACTATGGGATGTTTAGAAACTGGTTTTATATTATTTTGTATGAAGACAGGTTATTTTGGTGATTCAAAAAGCAAAAAAAAAAGTTTTTAATAGAATCTGAAGAAAAAACTTGTATTAAATGAATATTGGAAAGACATTCAAGTTAACATGTATGTGCATATGTAGATTAAATGAACAACCCCTAAACATGTGACATTCTATTATTAAATGACATTTTTACTTTGTCAATATGTCTGATATACAGAAATGTAAAGTCTTCTTATTTTCCAAAAGTTTTTCCACTTGGAACTTGGAAGGAGGAGTGTTTTTTTCCCCACTTTGGAACTCTATCTTGATCCCTAAATTAAGAACTGCTTTAGTATGATTACTACTGATGTTTTTACTTCTTGTTTCTTGTTATGAACAGTTAATACTAAAGAAACATGCTTGAATGTGTGACGTAATATTAAAAGTACCAATTAGAACATCTGTGTTTCTTATTTTATTACTTTTTATTACTATACTTTTACTACAAAGACTGTTGTTCAAAGTTAGTTTAGGATATCTATATATTTATTTAGTTCTAACTTAAATCTCTTACCTTAGCAGAAACTCCTTAGATATCACTGAGATTATGGCCAAACATTTTATTAAGAGCACATGCACTCTAATATTGAATCAATGTATTCTAACCTTCATAAACAAGAATGCCAAAAAAGCATATTTAATTACCTACAGTCATTACTTTTATAAACCACACTGAAGTTTAGGTTTCACTCCAAACTAGTAGCTTTGCTCTGATTCCAAGTTACTATTAATCAGGAGTAGAAAATTTTATTCTGTGAAATATGTACCTTATTTAACTTACATGAAAGGACTGCAAACTGCACAATTCCTTCTGGAAGATATATGTTTAATCCTATCAACTTACAGACATCTTTGACCAAGGTGTATTACTAATCATTAACTGTTTAAGTTGTTAAACTATTACTTTCTAGAAAGAAATAATAATAGTTCAAACAACTATTTTAGACCAGCATGGAAAAATTAATTACTAATTATCACCAGATCAGACTTTGCTTTTTACCTTTTCAAGAACAAAATGTAATGTACGTAAGACGGCCAAAATTTAACAAGTCAGCTTGGTAATTATTAAGATAGGTCTACCATATAACGTTATCTGTTTGGCAATAAAACATGGTTATAAACCATCCTTACAAATACAATATTTTTATCACATTAGTTAGTTCAGGTCTGAAATATGTACAAAAGAAAAAAAAATGTATAAAAACTACAACTTCAAGTCCAACTGCCATTCTGGAAAGTTCAACTAAAAAGGTCAAAAGAACTGGAGACAAATACTTTGTCCACTAAACATTTGACAGTATTATACTTAAATTTTATGAAACAGAATATATTATAAAATAGGCAGTTTATTTCAACAAAATATTAATTAGACAAATTCAACATATCAACTGAAAATATTCAAATTATTAAAAATAAGTGCAAATGACAAGGTTTTATTCAAACTCTACGTGAAATTCATAATTCATTACTAGTTTATTCAAAATCATCAGAACTTCGTAGAAATTTATAATAATATTCTTACTTTTTAGCTAACTCCATCTGATTTTTAACGTTTTCTACTTCTTCATTTGAAGCTTTAACTTCTCCTTGAAGTCTAAAATTTGAATAGTTTTAAAGTTTACTTTTTCAACAAAATAAGAACCAATAATACAAGCAAAATACATTAATGTGTATTCAAAAATAATTTCAACTTAAAACTAATGTTTAAGCCTTTGATATGAGATATATGTAGTATTTGTTTAAAACTGATCTTATATGTACAAAAATGTACAACAAACAATAAATAATGAAGAATAATGACTAAAAACAATAATTCATTTTAAATATAATGGCAAGAAATCTATCAAGTCCTCTCCCTTTCAAACAGCTATTCAAAACTGAAATTATTTTCCATGATGATGAGAAAATCCACTTGTAGAGAAAATATACGTGTGAAAACAGCTGGTATGGGTGGAGAAAATTTAATGTAGAGGAGCGAACAACATTTCAACCTTCTTTGGTCATCGTCAGGTTCACAAAGAAAGAAAGAGGAAACTGACCGACAGCTGACCCCATGTTTCAAGGCAGTTGTGTAATTGAGTGTAGGAATGTATAGGGCATGCTTAGATGTTGGATATATTTATTATTATAGGTATAAAGGTGTTTCTTTACATTGGTTTATTTTGGGCTTGAGTTGTTGTATAAGTAAGGCTTCTTTAATTTTGTGTTTGTTTCTTTATTTAATATTTGGGTGTTTTCTACAATTATGTTGTGTTCATTTGATTTGCAGTGTTTGAAAACGTGTAAAGGTGACTTTTTATGTTCTTTGAATCTGGTTTTTATTTTTCTACTTGTTTCTCCAATATAGAAGTCATGGCAGTTACCACATTGTATTTTATAAGTAATGTTGGTGTGGTGTGGTGTGTAGTTTTAAACACAGTAGACTTTAGTTTTGTGCCATACTGGACTATATATTCCTTAGGACTCAGCACATGAAACGAAACAAAAACACAAAATACTAAGAAAACAAATAAACACAGCCATAAAACTATGCTCACCAGATAAAATTAACAATGAATCAGGCAAAATAAAACAATACTTCATCAACATCAATAAGTTTACTCCACAAACTGTAGAAAACATTATATGCACATACCTAAACAATAAGCAAAATCAACTTACAAAAGTAAATATATCACAAAACCATATACTGCTGCATACCATATATTCCCGACATCAGCAGAAAAATAACCAACATTTGGCAAAAACTAGTAACAAAATATGACATTCCAGTTAATACAAATTTATTCAAAAACCAGGCACAAAAATGAGGTCTATACTATGTAAAAACAAACTACACTGACAAACACCACACCAACATTATTTATGAAATAAAATGTGATAACTGCCATGATTTCCATATTGGAGAAACAAGTAGAAAAATGGAAACCAGATTCAAAGAACACAAAAAGGCACCTTCACACACTTTTGAACACTGCAAATCAAATACACGCAGCATAACTGTAAAAATCACCCGAATAATAAATAAAGAAACAAATATAAACAAAATTTAAGCCTTATTTATACAACTCAAGCCCAAAATAAACCAATACAAAGGAACACCTTTATACCTATATTAATAAATATATCAAACATCTAAGCACGCCCTCTACATTCCTACACTCAGTTACACAACCCCCTTCAAACATGTGGTCGGCTATTGGTCAGTTACCTCTTTCTTTGTGAACCTGATGATGACTGAAGAAAGCTAAAACATTGGTCACTCCTTTACATAAAATTTTCTAAACCCATACTGGCCGATTTTACTTATACACTGAAATTATTTGTACAGTACTATTTATACACTTTTTTTTTGCATACATGTACAGTCATGTGAAAAAGTTAGGACACCCTGTGAAAGCCTGTGTAATTTTGTAACATTTTTGGATATATAGATATTTAATCTCAATTTTAACAACACTGAGAGATTACAGGAATATAACTAAACAATTAAAACTGAAGAAAAGACTTTTCAAAACCTTCTGTAAATGTAATTCTACAAAAAATGCACATTCTAACTGATGAAAAAGTTAGGACACCCCTGCACTTACTCCCAACTTAAAATGGCTCAACTCACACACAGGTGTATCACATCAGGTGCACATAATTAGAAAATCGTTACTCAGCATTTTGAATATGGCTTGCCCTATTTAACCTTTAGTTTGGTGTGCTCCTGACTGTTGAAGTGAGAGTGAGGACCATGGTGACAGCAAAAGAGCTGTCTGAGGCCTTCAGAAAGAAAGTTGTAGCAGCTTACGAGTCTGGTAAGGGATTTAAAAAGATCCCAAAAGATTTTGAAATCTGCCATTCCACTGTCTGGAAAACAGTCAACAAGTGGAGTGCTTTCAAAACAACTGCCAACATGCCAAGTTCTGATTGTCCAAGCAAGTTCACCCCGAGATCGCAAGATGCTAAAAGAGGTCTCCAAACACTAACATGTCATCACGGGACCTACAGCAGGCTCTGGCTACTGTTTATGTGAAAGTGCATGCCTCTAAAATCAGAAAGAGACTGCACAAGTTTGACTTCATGGAAGATGTGCAAGGAGAAAAACTTTTACTCTACAAGAGAAACATCAAGGCCAAACTGAAGTTTGCCAGAGAGAATGTAGGCAAAGACCAGGACTTTTGAAATAATGTTCTTTGAACAGATGAGTCCAAAATTAAAATATTTAGACACCAGAACAGAGGACATGTTTGGAGTAAACCACACACAGCATTCCAAGAAAAGAACCTCAAGCCAACTGTGAAGCATGGAGGTGGAAGTATCATTGTTTAGGGCTGCTAAACAATACAGCAGGACCTGGACAGCTCACAATCATAGAATCCATCATGAATTCTACTGTGTATCAGAGGGTGCTTGAGGAACATGTGAGACCATCTGTAAGGATATTAAAGTTGAAGTGGAACTGGACCCTGCAACACAACAATAACCCAAAACATACCAGTAAATCCACCAAGAATTGGCTGAAAACTAAGAAATGGCGAGTCCTGGAATGGCCGAGATCTCAATCCCATTGAGATGCTGTGGGGTGACTTGAAACGGGCTATACATGCAAGAAACCCCTCACACGTCTCACAGCTGAAAAAATTCTTTATTGAGTGGGGCAAACTTTCTTCAGACCGATGTCAGAGACTGGTAGATGGCTACAAGAAGTATCTCACTGTTGTTATTTTAGCCAAAGGGGGTAACACTAGCTATTAGGGGTAAGGTGTCCTTTATCCTCAGTTAGAATATGCATTTTTGTAGAATTACATTTACAGAAGATCTTGAAAGGTCTTTTCTTCAGTTTTAATTGTTTAGCTATATTCCTATAATCTCTCAGTATTGTTAAATTTGAGATTTAATATCCATATATCTAAAAATGTTGCAAAAATACACAGGCTTTCATAGGGTGTCCTAACTTTTTCACGACAGTATGTTTATCACTGTTTACAGACAGTTGTGGGCCCAAGAACTATTGTGTTATTGTACATAAACAACTTCTGACCTGCTAAACTGAATACGAACAAATATTTATCACCAAAACTACTCAAGAATATCATGAGTGCAAGATTTTAAGGTACAAAATTTCAGTATTTATTTATAAAACATCACAAAAAAATCAAGGTCCCCTTTTAAGAACATTTATTACCTTTCAATTTTATGATGTAACTCCTGGATTATTTCAGATTTTTCTGTTTCAAGCTTGAAAAGTAAAAATACATATATTATCTCAGTCAAATTACATGTCCTTTGTACGTACAATATATTTTTATACCATGACCATGACACTACATTTCAAGTTTTATGTACAAATACAGTTTTTAAGCAGAGGTGAAGTACTTTTGTTTTTAAAGTATTTCCATGTGACCTTACAATTATTTTCAAGAAAAAAGTAAATATATGAATTTATGTTGTAAAAAGCAATTTTCAACATGTACTAATGTTATGCATCCTGCTATAATAGTAATCTCTGACTACAGACAGAAGCAATGCAGCAGTAATACATTCAAATTCATCCTCTAGCTGGTGATCTGATTTGTTAAGACGTTTAGAAAGATGGGTAGAGCTTTAAACACCCAACTTCATATAAGAGTCTGCTGTATTGAGACCAATGAAATTTAGTTCTCAGTCAAACCACACAATTGGTCAGTCACAAGTCACTTTCAAGTAGTAACGTGACATGAATGCTTGCATATATAAAACTGCTTCATGTAATAGTCTGTAAATACCACTGTTTCTATTTAACATCTTCACATCCTATGATGATAAGATAGAACTTTTGGTTGACATGACCAGCTACTATAATAAAGTTACTTGAAAAATTTATCCCTTGGAATTCTCTGTTTTTAGTACATATTTGTTCAGTAAGTAGGCTGACATGTGATGTCATTAAAATTTATGTAAATATATAAATAAATGATGCAAAAGATAAATTATTAATAAATATTTCTTAATCTTCTGTGTTCTTATTTACAACATCTGTTTCGAAGCAAAATAAAAATAACAAAATATGTTGATAAGCATAATACTAGTTGAAATTGACTTGATAAACATAAGATGGAACTTTTTCATGTACAACAAAATTAATAAATTCTATGGAGAAAACGAGTTTAATATTCTCAAAACAGTGCCTCACATCAAAATTTTGGAAATTTTCAATAATAAAAATGATATGATTACTGAAGAAATCTGTATGATTCTTAAAGCCATAACTAGTTACTATTTACTTAGTTTGTGATTACTGAAGAAATCTGTATGATTCTTAAAGCCATAACTAGTTACTATTTACTTAGTTTGTGATTACTGAAGAAATCTGTATGATTCTTAAAGCCATAACTAGTTACTATTTACTTAGTTTATCTAAAGTTTCACAACATTTAGATAAGACCATCACTGTGAAAAGAAAAACACAACGGATATCAGTTATGATCTTCCAATACAAATGAAGTTGTGACATACAGTTAAATTAATACATTAGAAATACACAAGCATCAAGTGAAATCTTTGCCTACAACTCAGGTAAATCTAACAGAAATATATACTTTAGTAGTATTTACATATTTCTCCAAATTACAAATGCAGTTCTGTTTCAAAATTTGGGGTAAATTGAATGAAGCTTTCAACACTGTACTTTCACTTGGGCTGAGAATGTTACAGATAAACATACATGCAAAGTAAAATGAAAATAATGTTTATTATGTTAATACAAGTAATTATCGCATTTATAATTTTTACATAAATAAAAGTCAGAAACCAGGAAAAAAGTTAACTGCTCTTTTAGAGATTACTCTTACTGACATAATGCAATAATACATAGTTAAGTTTCTTCTTATTTAGGTGTAAATTAAGACAAGTAAATATGATTTAGATTCATTAATGAAAATTAAAATGTTGAAAACAGTCAGATGTATTTAATGTTGTAAAAGAAAGTTTATTATGATACGTTTATTCAAACACTTCTAATAATATCATGACACAAACCAATAAGATAAGCTTGTACCTATCCCTCAGTCACAAAAATATATATCAACTATTTTCTGACTGGTTAAATTTTATAGTGTATAGAACTACTAAGAAACATGTTAAAGCAGACCTCATTTATATCAGCTTCAAGCTGTTTACAAAGCCCCTGAGACGACAACAACCGTTTCTCATGTTCTTCATGTTCTGTTTTATGTCGTTCTTTCAAATCATTAAGTTCTGACTCAACTTTTGTCTGTTTCTCTACGAGTCTTCGCATGGTGTCCTTCAACTTTTCAAACTTTTCAGCCTCTCTCTTAAAAAAGGAGGTTAACTTATTAAAATAATTCATTTACCTTTAACCTATTTAATGACTGTTTAAAAAATTAAATATGCATGTGACAATAATTGCAGTATAATATATATGATAACTCATCATTAACATGTTATTAACATAAATGATATAAAGGAGTGGTAATACTCAACCTTTGTAAAGTACATTTACCACCTGTTGTTGTAGCGTAAAAGATGTTATATGTCAATTACCTTATCCATAAAGCAGATATTTTCTTGTAATTTAAATACAAGAGACAAAACTACACTGGTAAAATAATTATGCATTTTACTTCAAAGGGATCACATATTTTTATGGACTCTTTCAAGACAAATATTTTATTCGCACTATGTGATAATGAAAGCTAGAAAAATGTGATCTTCGAGATGAATTAATCAGAAATAAGTTATACCCTACTTATGTGATTAATCCTACATTAAAAATATTACCTATAGATTATAGAAACAAATTATAAATACTAATAGTACAGAACAGTAAATTGAATTCTATTAGTTTTAAAATGACATTCAGCAAGTATAAGCAAGTGAAATTAGCTGCAGATTAGGTGCAGTAAGTGTAACAGTCAGTACTGGGCAATTAATGAAATTTGATAATCAATCATCAGGCTTGTTAATTGATTATATTCAACTAATCAATTATTCTCACGTGAGACTTGGATAGTTGAAATAAATAAAAATGTTAGACATAATTTTTATTAGTTTATCTTTGTAGCATTAATAAACTGAAATAATTTTTATAAACTGATTTTTATATGCCACTAATTGATACTCTGTGTAATTAATTAGATCTTATTAACCAAGTTAATTACATAGCAGATCAAACTTATAAATGGTCAATTACATCTTTCTAGGAATTCTTCTTTGTTAACCAGTATGAAAACTTCATGCAATGTTAAGTATTTAGATTACTAATGGTCAAGTTCAGAAAATAAAAAGTGGTTGGTTAGTTTTGTTGTTCAACATAAGATTTCCCAAATTTGGTAGATGTTATAGGCATTATTCAAATGTAATAACATAAGAACCATCAAAGTCTTAAGATAACAGATTTTAATGATCAAATTCTAATAATATAACATTTATCAATATTAACTTTTTGAAAACATGTATCTTTCAGGTTTGAATTTTGTGGTGAATGATATAACATCATCAATGATTATGTAAACAACAATGCACAATTCTTTTAACATCTGCTACTTAAACTATTCCCAGTACAACAATGGTCAACAAAATATTTCCATATCTTAAACAAAATTTCTCATGATTCTGTGTATAAAAATTACATATGAATCTTTAATAACCTAAGATTTATTTTGGATAAATGCTCACCTCTTTACAACAAAAGTTATTACACTGCACATGTTGCTGTGCAGATTACTGTGCACACCACAAATCTCAAGTAAAACTCTCACCCAACACAGATCAACACATGTTACTCCTGCCTATGACATCATATCACAATACTAGTCTTCCACTAATAGGAAGGCAACATCTTTAATGAACCAATGCAAACACACCAATATTAGAATGGAAGAGTAACTTAGAACTAAGTATATATATGAAACATTTTTTCATGCAAGAAAAATGTTAACTCAAAAACGTTACTCATCTCTGTACAATAAAAAGGTAAAATCCAAGAATAAGAATGGTGGAGGGGCCCATGTTGAAAAAAATTACAAAAATGAGTTCCTTTATGGGATATGACACTCAAAAGACATGGGTAACCTAATGGGACAAAACTCAGTGGAAGCCCACGTTCATCTCAAATAAAGAATTCTCTTTCCCCAGTGTTATTAGAGTACTTGCTGTTAGAAGATGATGTAGAGCACAAGAAAGTACTGTAAGAATTTTTATATGGTGCTAAAGTGCTACTCAGATGGTAATAATGTACAATATGACCATTATCTCAGCTCAACATGACTTTGAATTGTAGCAAGAGTTACAAGTCAGACCATTTCATATGAAAGTATTTTCTAAGATACCACAATAATCAAGTGTAGGGAAAAGTAACTTAGAATTTTTCCCAAAGAAAACACAAGGCTCATTAGGATGGACCAAACAACCAACAGTTGCTTGGTTCAAATATACAGTGAGGTGTCCTACACTATACTATCAGGTAACACCCCAATCCTTCTGTCTAAACGAGGTGTGTGTCCATTCAGTGTTGTACCAGTGGGTCACACTGTGCAATAAAAAGCTTTTGGTACAACACAAAGAGTGACTTGGGACTGAGAAGTAAGAATTTTCCCATAGTTCACTAGAAGAAGCAGAGAGAAGGAATTCATCTGGGAAAAAAACACCGAGAAGATGCTTGATTCATGCTACCAGGAACAATAATCTGGAACCAGTCTCCCATTGAGAGACAGTGCAAAGGATTACATATTTAAAGTAAGCTAGTGCTGTTTTTATAATTTATTCTTTCACAAGTGCAGAATGGCTCAGAAGATAAAATACATAAACACTACCATAACAGTCTTGCAGAAACCCCCACTTCAAAAGTAGGCATGAGTAGAGTAAAATGGAACTAATACTTTCTGCATTTCCACTTACTGTAGATTTTGGGGGAAAAGTACTCTCACTGAGGCAACACTGACCACACAGTAGCTTACATAATCTTCACTTAACAAATATATATAGATATTGTACCAAAAAGGTGGTTGGGAAACCTATTCATAAAAGGAAGATATTCCCGCTGCAAGACATTGGCAAGTGCTCTGAAAAGGGGCAGTACAAGTGAAATAACAAATATAGCTTATGAAAAAACAACAAACCTCAGTCGAAACAACAATACAGGGAAGAAAATGAAGAGAGAAAACATTCTGTAACCTTTCCAAGCCATCCAAATTTTGGGGAAAAAATATTAGTCAAGAAAAAAAAAAGCAACAGCTCCCAAACGTTAGATAGGAAAGATGTGTCTGAAGCTTAGAAACAGTGGTTAAACCACTCCAGACAGATTCTTCTGTTGGAGCTGCTGAGTTGGATTTGAGGACAAAGGAGTGAGGTGAAAAAGGCATTGATAATCAGACTATAATAATGGAAAAAAATCCCTAAAAGTATCAGAAAACAGAGAAATGACTTTGTAGAGAGATTCTAAGTTAAAGCAAGATAATCAATCCACACCAGAGCCTGAGACACAACAGACTGAAATTAAGCATGGCAGCCATGGGTCCAAAAGAGAAAATCCAGATTTTATGAGCAAGTGTATTCTTGTTGGGCAATTAACAAAACACAGGAGAGGTCTTTATGGACCATGATAATAGAAATGCTAAGAAAGCCATGACAGAGAATGACAGTAGACCTAAAGCTCATTCATCATCAAGGACTTGAAAATAAAGGGACCAGATATTCAAGAACTTCACTCCACCAGAACCAAAGTGGTTACACACAGCATTTCAAAATGGTTGTTGTCATGAGTAAGGCATAATAGTGTAATGCCTGTGCTGCACTCACCAGGAATAAAAAACTTAAAAACCTCTGCGTGGAAGCAGAATGTGTCCACTGACTTATTTCAGAGCATTGACAGGCTCTCAGAAGATGCAGACATGAGCTTTGGAATCTCCCAAGTCAGAGTTAAACTATTTATTTAAAAATAATTACAAGTAAGAAACAAACAGTTTAAAACAATAATCTCATTTTATTTCTGCAAATATTCAAACTGTGGTTTCTACACAGGGGTTAAAGTTATTTTTGAAGATTCTATGACTGCAATAACAGATTTAGATTAAAACTAGCATGGCCATAAAAGACAACATTTAAAATAGGAATCTAAATGTAGATTTTAAAACTTTTATACTGAAGGTTATAAATGACATTAAGAACTCACCAAAAATAAAATGCAAGTTTTTTGCACAGTTATTGTTTGCCGTTAATTTACATGCATAATTTATGGTTGTACTCACATATTAAAACAAACAAACAATATTTCTGTTACTAATATGATTAAGAGTACTTCTTCCTTTTGCTCTATTGTAAAGCATTGTGATTTCACATCAAACTATTTAAATAGCATGTGCATGTTTTAACATATATTACATGCATAGCTTGGTATTGGGATTAAGGATGTTTCAAATCATTATTATAAAAGCAAAAATAGCTGAAAAATTCCCAACATACTTCATATGCAATTTTCCATTTTTCCATCTCTTTTTCCAACTCCACACATGCACGCTTCTTAAGAGGTTCTACAGCTTCTACAGAACTTTCAAGAATACTGAAACTTTTCTCCAGTTGCTTCATAAGTTCCACTTCTTTTTCAAGTGTACTTTCTCTTGTACCTTAACACAAAAACAGAAAAAAACTTCTATAAAGGTATATTTCAAGCCATTATACATACAGGCATTTCTGTAGAACATTTATCAGAATTTTAATTATTACATATTTTAGACAGAACTAGCATAATTTTCACTACATTAAACACCCACAATGAATGTTTTAACAATCTCATCTAAACCTTTCCATTTTTTCCTAACATGGTGTCACACGAGAAATACACATTTTCCAATGTTCCACAATCTGTGTACTTTGTTAGCCTTTAGCACTCATCTAATTTTGTATGATTTTATAGACAGTAACAAACTAGATATTTCTATGTATTCCATGAATGAAATGTCCTGTAATGAAAGACTATTTCCTTTTCATATTGTTACAACTGGTAACATAAGACCAATGATCACAATATGAGCTTCCTGTAAGATTTTAGTTGCATTGTGAAAATACAAAAACATTAATAAACTGATGAAAATATTTTTCTCAACATCTAATCCTTTAAATTTTAGAAACATGTACCAAGGCCATTAGTAGGTTGATACTGTATCTCAAAAACTAGTCAATAAAAATTAATTTGTATGCAAACAATGGTAAGTAACAACAGAATTTGAATTCAAAAATAGTCATTTCTAGATAATAATAAAATGACCAGTAATGGGCCCCAAAATGAAGGCATCATGATGGACTGGCAGAGGACTTTAACAAGTTTATACAAAACTCATTTCCATGTGCTCTCAAGCATTAGAGTAATGGTCCCAATCAAATCTGGAGAACTGAATATTCTAATCCATTACATTGCTATACAACTTGTGGTCACCTTCCCCTAGAAGACCATGTGAATTACATAGTTCAGTCTTCAAAATTAGAAACAACATAGGGCAAAGCTATTGGAAAGAGTCATGATGCTTTATGAAAAATATTAAATATAAAGGGGAAGGTATGATAAGAAAACAAACTTATGATGTTTTGTCAGACAAAAATCAAAGATGAAAATTTCATACAGAAATAAAACTGCTGATAAATGTCAAGAATATTTAATGATACGATCAAAATAAATTTAAAAATATTAGTAACACAATTTACTAGTTTTATGTTGCATTTTATTCAAACAAATTTTTCAAACCAGAACTAACAAATATTCAGTCACACAACTTACAGTATGAGTAAACTTCATGTCTGCTACCTCAAGCAGAGAATGGGGATTTTGTTTTTAAATAGTTAATGAACAAGGAATATCAATTTTGAAAACAAAGTTGCCAGGTATAATTCATTGTATTTTACTGACAATAACAGTTTTAATTTCATTTTGACTTCCCATGGAAATTCAAGTTGACATCAAAGCTAAAGCCTGAGATTCAAACTGGAAAGTGACACATTTTTTTTATTTCCCCCAAAATACTTAATAAATATAAAAACCTAATGGAAATTTTTAATTTTCTACAATGGTAAGGGTACTTGTCTGACACAACACTCATGTATTAAATTTTTCTTTTAACTCTTTCACAATGTGTCACAGATCAAAGGCCATGTCATCGTACTTGTTGACTTGTGTTCAAAAGTTCCTCGAACTACTATTTGATGAAGTTACGTCAATAAGTTTGAAATGAAATAATTATAATTCAAACCTTAATATTATATACGAGTTAATTTCTGAATTTAAAAGTATTTAAAGAACACATCCAAATATAAATTTCAGTAAGTCACCTGGTATGTTGAACGCAGCACTGTTTAAAATTAAAAGTTTCTGATGTCAAAATACTAAGTCTATAGTTTTGTACAAATCAGGAACTCAAATTATCGATGTTAACAAACTAGAATATAACATAAGAATGTCATATCACTTTATTTTACTAAAATATGACTTACATAGTAAATCGAACACAGTGGCCCCATTTATGCCTTTCCTTTGTTGGAAATGGCTCGTTATGTACACTTAATTATATGACATGTGAATAACTAATCAACAGCTTAGAATGTAAGCTTAGTGGTTATTTCAGCCATTTTAAACTCTAAAAAGTTTGCCACGTTCTTTTGAAGAAAGATTTCAAGAAGATGGGTTGTGTCTTTAGTCAGCTCAAAGATTCATATTTTTAAAACCTAAACACATCTTAGTTGCTAAGCTTAATAAATTACAGTGGAATTCTATGATATCACTACAGTTATTTATGATTTTTGATCATTCAATTGTACATATAAATATTAAAAATGTGTTTGATGTCCTCCACATGTGAAATTTTAAAAAACTAAACAACCGTGTTCAGATCTCGTATCTAGAATAGATAATCATTTGGTTTACTTCTTTATTCATTGTTTCATAGTTTAAAAACAATAAATTCAATAATTTATTTCTAAATAGTAATAATTTATATACACATATAATGTACAATAATTGAAATGTTAATGGATATTACAAAACACTAGTCCCCTACAACAAAACCAAGACATGGAAATGTCAGTTTTATATTATTAGAAACTAACATAAGTGCATGTGCTCCGAGTTAACATAAGTTATGTAATGTTAGTTACGCATGACTGGAAGGTCAATATAATAAAAAATAAGAAATATATAGCATTATGAACCTTAAGCTTCTTAGATTAAACATTTGTGGTTTGGTGTTATGAATTAGCATTCAAGCATTAAAGAAAGCATAATTTATATTCATTGTATTTTTGTTATAATAAGTAAGCATTCTAGCACAAAAAGATGCATAATTTATGATTATATTTCATATTTTTTATGATGGTTACGAGGTTGCTTGAGTGATGGATCCCACATAGTTAAGAGTATAGTAAATAAAATATAGTCTTACCCAAAACAAATGTTTGAAATGTATATAAGAGATTTTAGAGGTAACACAAATATTATTTGAGATTTTGAGGACAAAGAAATGTATTTTCTTAATCGTAACATGAAGTCACTTTGCACTCAGACCTGTAACAAAACATTCAATATTTTCACAAACAAATCTTTAGTAAAAATATTTCATTAGAAAATATGATTTTTTTGTACTAAATATTTGTAATCTTTACCAAAAGTCTATTAAATTTTGTGAAGATACACACACACTGTATCAAAAGTTATAATACAAATATTTAACATGGACAAATGTGTACTCAACTTAACCCATTGCACAAAGGTTAAAACAAATATCACTTTATAATGAAACATGGCATTTGTAGAGATTTTTCCCAAATTACTGTGCTAACAAAGAGAAAGACATTTTAGTTTTAAATACTCTATTCAAATCATGTGTGTGTCCATTCAACAACTGGCCTAGTGTATGTGAAAATAACTAATTAAAGCTTAGGAAATTACGCCCAGAAATAACAAATTGTAAACTTAAAAATGAACTTTGAATGTGATCAGGAAATATTTTAATGGTCTCAAAAGTTAGTAGCAAGGGGTCTTAAAACAGTACTAACATAATAGAACACTGGTCCGGGCACTTCAAATATACTGTGTTTAAGACCTAGTTGCAATAGATTTCATATTATCCCAAATCATATTTTAAAGTTAAAAAAAAGGCATGAAAACATAAAATTATTGAATATTGTAACAGAGATAATAAAAAATATGTATCTAAGAGGAAACTTAATTTGTGTGTGTGTGTGTGTATACATATTATATATATTAAACTTCTGATAATTCTATACTATTAACATTAAAGATACAAATATTAACCACTGACAATCCATTGATACTGGCACCAACTATATTCAATACGACATAAATTTCTCTTAATTTCATTTCAAAATTAACCAAGTGCATGCAGCTGTACGATGAAGCATATCTAATTTATACTGACCTTTCTGATCATGTGCCTCTTTACATGTCAGAGTTTCACTTTCTGACGTCTTTTGTAATAAACCTAAATTAACACTAGACTGTTGTCCTGATATTTTCAGGGGTAAGGCTTTCGCTTTATCCAAAGATTTATGTGGCTTCGGACTCATAAAGCTTAATTTTGTTGAGATGCTACTCCGACTCCAAGGCAAACCTACTGCTCTTGTCTTTGTTTCTCGCCGATTAAATTTGGTCCTGTCACTGGCACTACAACTTGCTGGCTTACTGGTATTATACGAACTTTTAACAGCACTTAACCTGGGTTTATCTGTTGTTAATGGCAAGTTAAGGCCAAACTTGGAAGTAGTCCTGACATGTGGAGTCTTTTGTTGTAGAAGATCGGAAAAATCATTCATCATTCGTACCACTTGAGAGTTATCTTTAGGAGAATTTGGCGATAGTTCGCTTGGTTGGTTATCCATGATACATCACGACACAATGTCAAACTCACACTCTCAATGTTAAAAATAAAAAGTATGCTTTTTAATTGTAATTTGTATCATACAGTTAATCAAGACTAAAATTACAATGGAAATGCGTAAACCAATCACCGATTTAGACCTTCATTCGCGTAACTCCAATTTACGTAAGTGGCCTAAAGTTCAGACTAAACTTCGTAGTACGTGGCGTAAATAAAACTTCATTAATTTTGAAACCTGTTTGAGTAATAAAACATAAAGCTTTAATGACAATTTCAGAAATTCTGTAACTTAACAAATATATCTTTATAGAACATATTTAAGTCAATCCAGTAATTCTACTGTAAAAAAAAAAAAAATCCTGACACTGTCAATGATTACTTATAAAAACAATTCTATTATCTAATTCGAAAATTATTGACACTCATTTTATCGGAAACCAAAATTTAACCCGATAAAAAAAAAAAGGCAAACATAAAAAACCCACGTTCAATAAAACGAAATATTACCAAACTTTATATCCATTGGATATCGACTTTGCTGTATGTTCTACTAGAATCAGTCAATGTTTAGTTTAAAATATTCTGAAAACACTTCTAGTGCAAATAAACTTTATATTTAAAATTTTAAGAAATCAGTTCTGATGATATTTATTCAACAACTTTTTTGTTATCATGCAGAAAGTTAAATAAAGGGCTGCCTATGCTCTACTAACCACGGGTATCAAAACCCGGTTTCTTGTTGTTGTTTTGAATTAAGCACAAAGCTACACAATGGGCTATCTGTGCTCTGCCCACCACGGGTATCGAAACCCGGATTTTAGCATGTAAGTCCGCAGACATACCGCTGAGCCATTGGGGTGCAATCCGGTTTCTAGCGATATAAGGTAGAATACATACTTTGTACCACTTGAGGAGGGTTGCTTAACGAAAATGTCGATTATAGTATTAGTAACCAGTATGTTTATCTGTGTGACAATTAAAATAAATAGGATATGTGGATATTCATTATCTCCCAATATATTTTACATATTTTGCACGTGCTTTCACTAAGTAAAAATATACTTTGAAAACTTCAAACCAAAATAAAACATTTTGCTCTGCATAACAGTCTGCTTCATAACAAGGGTCACAAACTCAAAAGCAAATACTGTAAGACTACATTAGCAATTAAAGGTTTTTTGGACAAGTCACTCCACTGATAAGATAATTCATAACAATACAATAAGTATTAGATGCTTCTTCCATAACATCTGTTTTACACGCTAAATATAAAGAAACATTAAATATCAGGTCATCCATCAAGTAATGTCCGATTTTAGGTTCAGAAAATGAATAAAATGATAAATTACAATATTGGTTGACGATATCATTGTTTGCATTTTTGTTTGGTAATTTAGCGTAAAGCTACACGAGGGGATTGTTCTTAACAGTATAATCCTCAAAGCTGAAATGACAAGCATATTAAGTGTGACGGAGATTCGAGCCCGTGACCCTAAGAGTAGGAATAAAGTGCCTTAACCACTTGGCGATGCATTTTTTGTATAAATGAGATGTTATTTGCGAATCAGTAATTATGACAGTTACGGAATCAACAAGAATTTGCTGCACAACTTTACCAATACAGCGTCCTAGCTGAATGTAATAAAGTTTGAGCGTCAATATGTAGGTCCGCTTAGTAACAGGAGATACATTTAAGATATCGATTATAGAATAACACCAGAGCTCTTACTTAACCGAGTTGATACCAAACAGAACAACGCGACTGGACACTATTATAAAACAATGTGAACAGTCTTAAGTAATATGTACATTCAGTGAGGTCACTAAATACTGAAAGTATTCGGGACTCTGACTCATAGGCATGAGAATTTTTCGAGTTTCAGTATCATATTAATCGTAGGTTTCTAGTCTGATTTTTCACACACCAACTGAGGATTTTTGGGTACGAAACCGTTTGTGCCAGTTCCTAGTGACTCCTCCGTGTACAGTACTAATACAATTTGTGTGCTTGCAGTTTGACTTAAATCAGATTTTTGCTCCTAATAAATGTTCTCAGCTTCAGATCATGCATGAGACTAGCAAATCCAAATCTGCTTGGATTAAAAGAAACAATTTATTTACCCAGTGTGGACTGTACTACCACGTGAGTGGTCATTTTGATATTATGTATTGGTAAATCAATGACCTCTAGATATCATCTGAACAACCATTGAAGGTTCCGGCAGTTAATATTTTTACAAGGTTACATTAAGCAATGTTCTGTAAAAGCTGTAACAAGAATTATCTGCTTCAGATGATTAAATAGAATAAGCAAATACTGTCAAATATTCGGAACAAAAATAAATACAGCAAAAACACAAGTAGTGGTATTTACCAAACTGACAACGCACAAAAAGTACAGTCAGAACTAGTCAGTGATGTCGATAAAACCCACTTTTAAAGAAAAATATATGTGTAAAAAATGGCTCGTTTGGGTTGAGAAAATTTTCTTTACGTAGAGGAGCGAAGAACGTTTCGACCTTTTTAGGTCATCGTCAAGAATGTCGAAACGTTCTTCGCTCCTCTACGTAAAATTTTTCTCAACCCAAACGAGCCGTTTTTACATATATATAGCCGGAAATATTTATGAATGCAGCATTACTTCAGACTGCCACATCGGCAAAATGTCTAGGTCTAACTTATGACTCAAAATTAACATGGAGTAATCACTGACATGAAATTAAAAATAAAGTCTGGCGAAGAACCAACTATACTAGGAGTCTAACTGGAAATAAAAGGCAGCAGAGCATTAATAGACATTATATTAAAAATTTACAAAACATACATTAGACCAGTAACTGACTATGCAGCTCCAGCTTGGATTACTGTAAGTGATAAAATAATCAATACCAAGCTGCAAACAATACAAAACACACTCCTCACATAGTACAATAACGCATTTTGATGAAAAATGAATTATTATGCGAACTAGACATGATGAGACTCTCCTGTACATCTCTCCCCTATCAACATATATTTTAAATACGAAAATAAATTTAAATAAAAAATATTAAAAATGGAGAAAAACAAAAGGCTTCCATCAAATTAGACTTCCTACTGACAGAGCAAAATTATATCGATAAATGTACGAAAATAGTATATGGACATTGCCCTGAAAAGGGTCGAAGTAAACTCAGACCACTCTGACCCTAAAGCAGTAGTCATACTAACCTATACTGTATGATCATATCAGTAAAGGAGGAATATGCCAAAGCGCACCTGACCCTCCAGGGTACATATGATTACTCAAATCCCGAGAAAGAAGCTGGTATGGGTATTAACACTTTTATTGATAACCAGAGAAGAACGTTTTGACCTTTCTAGGTCATCTTCAGGTTGAGTCTAGAAATGTTGGGAAAACGTAGACCTCTGTAACAATATCGAAATTTACTAGAGTACAGAGAAAACAAGTGCAACATAAAAATGCCAGATTAAATGTGTCAGGCTGAGTTTTTAAATCAGACGCAATTAGTGAATTAGAAGGTGAGTCATTCAACATGTTTTATATCGATTGATTAAAGAGAAATTTTTGCAAATACATTAGGCACGCATTTGTTTTGGAATTTCTATAAATTTAGAATAACTGTCATAACCCTACAATAATATACAGACATGCACTACATTTTCCTGTATTGTCTGCTTCAGGTTTATCTCGATCTGACAATTCACTTTACTTTAACTACCAATGAACTTTAATACTGCATTAGTTGCGTATTGTATTGACCATTTCTGGTTTACCAAAACAAACAAACAAAAAAACGCACTACGCACAGACATCCCCAACCCTGAACTAAAATGCTGTTGTGCAATGAGTGCCACAAATTACCGTTTACTCTTTACACAGCAAGTCCATTGTTATCATTTTAATCCCTTTAAAGAAAAAACACAACAATAACTAATTAAAATAACCTTGCTAGCTCTGGAATGACAAGGTGTGGTCACTATGACCTCGTATTACTCGATATTCACGATTGAGAACTTAACGCTGGCATTCTATGGTTAAATAGATAAATGCAAAATTTAATTCTCTAACAGAGAGTAATAAAAATATTTAATATGTAATGGAAATGTTACATATGACATATTTCGAACTTCCATGGAATCTTTCCATAATACAATATCCTTTATTCAGTTTCCACGTCTCGTGGTAGCACTTAAACAAATAAACAAAGTAATTTCAGCATTAACAACACGTGCAGATACACAAAACAGATTTATTAATTAAGTCTTACACATCATGCGTGACACTAATAAGATACGTATTTAATATAAAAATACACGAATAAAAGACAAGACATAAGTACTGTTGTTCACCCAGATTAACATCACCAAATTATAATACACAGCAAAATCCTGTACAACACGCAAAAATGCTCAAAAACAATTCCAAATAACGAAAATACACACTAAATCCACAAAAGAAAGATTTAAAATATATATTTATACATAAAAATTAGGCCTTTAACATGAATAATAATAATAATGACAAAATTACAATAAAAGAAAGATACAGAAGCACAGGTACATATAACACACTTCACTAAAATCAAGTACACTGGAAATAGTACACTTACTAAAACAATCTTTAAAATTAATCCAAAGAAAATAAAATACAGAATATATACACTCATTCAGGGTAGCTATGATGTCAGACAAGCTTTTCCCTTATTGCAACCTTGTCAGCAGATCCTTAAATTTGAAAGTTGCCTGGTGATTGTTTGTCATGGCCTTGTGTCTGGTTCAAAGTTTTCTTGGTGGTCACCATCCTGGCAACATAGGTGTTGGTTTCCATTGCAGTTGATCTACCTCTTCTTTATAGAGAGCACAGGCCTACATCCATCATGAAGGTCTGTTCCACCATCTCATTCATGCCACCAGTGTTTGGACCAGGTATGGTCATAACTTTTGGTGGAGAGTTGATTGATGATTTACTCCTGCCTCCTTGTCATCTGGCTAACCTTTGGGAATTTGGAACATAATGGTCTTACTGGATGTGGAGACACTTCTGATATCTTGTCATGCTATTGAATGACATCGTCCAACTGTGTACTGTGGACCCCAATGCCAATAAATCCACTATTTCTACTTCATTTCATAGCTGGCCATTTGTGGTGATGATTGGGCCAATGAGGATTTTGACGACGAGAATGGGTTATAATGAGAACACCCACATCATGTCATTAGGATCATAATCCACTATGATTGTTGATCTTGAAACACCACCCTGATGGATGCAACAAGAAGAAAAATACACACAGCATAGGTGTGGGACTGGCTGTTCTACTAGTTTTTCACTACAATAAATTACAATGCAGATGGGCAACTGTGCAGTTTATATGCTCTCAGTTTTAAAGAAAGACTCCACAGGTTCTTCAAAGATCTGGAGATTTATCCATCCTGGAGAACACAGCAATCTCAAACAAAAATTGGTACACAATATTATAGCATGTAAGAATATGCACCACCATCTTATTCATCAAGTTTAGTCATTGTATGTGGTATCAGAGCCATCTTCAATGCATGCTACTCACCTGGAAGGTTCTCGGTTGTTCCAAATATCCACTGTTTTATGTTGAAATATTGATTGGTCAATAAAATGGTGTTACAAAACCATACTACATATTTCCTTTACTATTCATACCTTACCACTATCCTTGACCAGAGCTATTTGATGATACCAGAGATATTTATCAACCATCTATGTGTCTTGTAGAAAACATTTCAGTAAAAATAGGAAATCCAGTCTGCTTGTTACCACCATGACATATCTTTACAGTGCTATGCTTCTACATATAGCAGATACTTATGCAAGAGAAAGTTTTTATTAAAAAGAAAGTGCCCTTCCTAGTTTTACTGTGTCCTCACCACAAACTCCATTTATCTTCTTTACTATAAATCCGATATGATTTATTTTTAAAGTGCAGTTTTATATCAGTCATGCTTGAAAGTCCAATAAAAAAGAAACAAATTTAAATTAAGTTCTGCAATAAACAGATCCTCTGATCATGGAAAAATACCATATATTCTTTTTACTTAGATTAGAAAGTTAAAACACTTTGTTTGGCAACAATGCTTAGATATATATAATTTCAGTACAGGAAGTCTATCTCGTGCAGTACTGACCTCAGACAGTGGAAAACATGGACATTTTTCATGTTATTTATTGGGATTGATTTTAGATCATATGTTTACATTCTATAATGAAATTATCATGCTTAAGCTTAGAAATATCTGCAAGCTAAATTCTCCCTACTTTCATTTGGCACAACCAATGAACTGGCTGGTACCTGCAGACTGAGAGAAATATTATTATTTACGTACACAGATCATATTTTATTTATCTATAACATAGATATATCAAAATACAAACAAAGAAGTCCCAAGTTTTTCTGTGTGATTTAAGTTTAATGTCTATCATACTGTGCACTTACCTTTTAATTATTTCATGAAATAAGTATTAAACTCACTTTGTTTAATGTAGTATTCAGGCCATTTTCTTCCATTCTATGAAGTCAAAATTTTAGTTTTAAATATTTTCAGGTTTTTTTTAATTTCTTCAATTATCAGATAAATCAGTGAACTTGATAATACCACACAGTAATATGAAATTTTAGTGCTGTAACCAAAAGATTTTTCATGAAATTTCTTTCAGATTTTTGATTACTGTATTTTAAAGTTTACACTTTAATAAAACTTAAAATGATATTTTCCAAATGAATTTATGTACAAGGGAATGAGTTTATTCTAGAGAGTAAACTACAATCTGAGGAAGTGGCAAGGCTTAGAAGAATCCCTCTCCTTGACATAGATCTTTCACTGATGTTCCAAAGGATCATGTCTACTAATCTCAATTCATCTGCATCTTCAGGAAGAACAGCCACAAGAGATCTTCGAAATAGCTAAACAAGTTTTATTCTCGAACATTAACTCTGGGTTATAGGAAGTGTAGATAACTGATGGTCAATGAAATGACATGCAGAATGAAGGTTATGAAATCAAGTGCAGAGGTTTCAATAAGATACTCTGACAGAAATTAACCAGAAGGACCCATAACATGAGAACACATCATAGGTTTTATACCTGCTTTTATTAACATAGGAATTTGAAATCTTTAATTTGTTTGTATATAACTTTGGCATACATACATAATCCAGAAAATTTACCTTTATTTCTTCGTTGTTCTTCAATAGATAATATCTACTTTGGCCATGAGAATGTTGCTGCAAATTCATACATTATGTAAAAAAAAAAATTTTCACAGCAATGTCCTAAGTAAAGGATATTCAAGAGTTATAATATTTATATGTTGAAAGAGAACAGTTGTTAATGTTTATCATTAATGGGCAAAACTGAGGTTTCCTGTTTGATGCAGTGTCATTTTTAGTCAGAATATATTTACATCTGTATATGCATGAAAGATTTCCTTTTCACCAGAAATGAATTTGTTTGTTTGTTTTGGGATTTCACACAAAGCTACTCGAGGGCTATCTGTGCTAGCCGTACCTAATTTAGCAGTGTAAGACTAGAGGGAAGGCAGCTATTCATCACCAGTAACTGCCAACTCTTGGGCTACACTTTTACCAATGAATAGTGGGACTCACCGTCACATTATACACCCCCACGGCTGGGAGGGCAAGCATGTTTGGCGCAACTCAGGCTCGAACCCACGACCCTCATATTACGAAGCACATGCCTTAACATGCTAGGCCATTCCAGGCCCTCACCAGAAATGAAATTGAGAAGAGAATCTAGGATGAGGAGGCTTAATGTCTAAGTTATGTTGCTCTTTATTGAAATACAATAGATTCAAAACTCCACAGTTTAATCTACATCTAGTCCTTGTTTGAGATGTGAGCCAACCAATGGAGTGTTTTCAAGGGATAATAACTATTGCTTGATTTACAGATCATATAAGAAAGCAACTGTTCAGTGTTCATGCAAGTAAATACACTGTATTTCTAACCTATGTATTATACATAAAGGTTCTTTCACTTTACATCACGTCTAGTTTGTATGTTTATTGCTAAAAACTTAATAATTTAACTAAATTCAGATATAATTTATATTTTCCTGAATAATCCTCCCATTATAAAGCAGACCAATCTAATTATTGCACAAGAATCAGTTGATATGAGGATACCATACCCTACCCCAAACCTGGTCGTTCTAACTGGTAGAAGACTGAAGATTCTGATGGTGGAAAATTTTAATCAGTTGGTGTTGTCTTGTTTCTAGGAATGACAGTAAGTACTTATAGCATAGTACCTTCAAGACAATAGTCATGCTGTTGGTATCACAGTGTATCATGCAGAATTTTGGAGTTTTGAAGAGTTGAAAGATGAGTTTTTGAAGCAAATTTTTATCCTGTAAACCAGAAGCAGGGATCATACGTTTATTTGAAACTAGATGTTCTTCAACACTAACCCTACCATGTTCTCCTTATGGCATGGGTATGTCAGCCTGATGTTGACTGGGATACGTATCTGCATGGGTTAAATGAAGTAGATTTCTCCTCCAGTATTCAAAAATACTGCTAATAAAGTCCTGGAGATCTTCCTTAAGCAAAGAATAGGTTTACTCAAAACACCAATGACACAAGGCCTGATGTTGAGCTTCCATGTATCAATGCTTGACTCATCTTACAGCTGAGTACTTGGATGAGGAGAGATAATCTTAGCTCAGTTGCATGAACATTTTTATCCAGTATAGAACTGAGCTATCTATAAGGCTCATAAGAAAGGCCTGTCAGAATTTGGCCACTTGTGTAGATAACTTGCATAATTTAACATTAAAACATATACCACCTTGTATTCAGCAGATCACAATAGATACTTTATGGTAGACTGCCAAACAAACTGATGCAGCATTTGTGTATTCGATACATTTATATCCTAACAGAAACATTATCTGTGGTAAGATAAACAAAATCACTTATTCCACCTGACTAATAAGCAGGTAAATGAGAGTGTTATAAACAAGCTATGGCTGCTTCTTTTGAAAATTAAAACAACTTAGGTTGGGCCTGGTTACTATCCTGGCCATTGCATTAGTCAACTTGCATCATAACTCTAGAAAGTCGGTCCAGCTTGTTCAGGACTGTGTTGTACTCAAGTAAATACTAATAAAAATAGATATATGTACTGCCAAGCTTTTGACTGATATCGGAGCCATCACAATCATGATTAACCATGCAGTGTATCAAGCACTCTGAGTGAAGTCACCACACTTACCAACTTACACTTTGTTGTTTTTTTTGAGCATCCACACACGGAGAGATACACCTCAAATTATGTTTGAATAACGTCATCCATAGAGAAATAGATATTTTCTCTGACATTGGAGATATTTAAGGATGAGTATACTGTGGAAATTATCAGTTAAGTTTCACCTGCATGGCATGTGGATTACATTTCTGCATGAAAAATGTTCAATACTAAAATCAAGAAAGTTTCACGGTGCCACTAAATACACAAATGTCATGTTGTGTCCAACAGACGAAGTCTAGTATGTTATCTCCAGTTTTCAGTTGAAATGGTCAATGGCATTTTTAGTGAAGTAGATACACCTGTAAATAACTGTACAGTTAGAGTTGCTTCTTTTGCAACATCATTGCCAGAACATTTGAAGTCAATGATTAATGACTGTGCTAGTAATAATAAATAAACACAGTAACAGGAACTCAGTGTGTTGTTTGGTATGTTATGCTAATGTATTATGAGACCAGACAGATGTTTAGAGTGGAAAATAGTAACTTGTCACCACACAGATAAAGAACAAGCTGAACTGCATTGACACCTTTCTACTATTGCAAACAAACATCTAAATGCACTGGAAGCTGCCCATTGGTTCAACACTTTAAATCTCACCTCTGTACACTAGCAAGTTGATTTGGGTGATGCCCAAAACTGGTTTTAGAACTCATAATGAACTCAACAAATTTCATGTCATGCAATTTGGCCTATGTGTAATACACATGCCATTTTCAAATGGCTGTAGTAGCTTGTGCTAAGAGTTGTAATCGGAAAATTGGCTGATATATGTTGATATTTCGGTGATGCACATTTGAATATTTTTCTGAGAACCTGGGCATGGTTTTTCATTGTACACAAAAAGTAAACTTGAAATTGAATAACAGAAAAATTTGAAATTATTCATATACAGGTAGTATTTTTTATTCACATTGTTAAAAGGAATAGCCTTCATGGACTGTCCAAACTTCAGAGTTGTTAGATTGGATCCATTTCATAATTCAAAAAGAGGTCCAAAGTTTGAAATATCATGACCAATGGTTTATAGAGAATTTCTTCAACACAGCTGCACTTGTTCCACTCTGGCTAAAGCCAAAACATATTTTAAGTGGACTGATGATTGTCACTTTGCATTTCAATTAATAAAATGTGCTTTAGTAGTTCAACTAAAGCATACCTAAGACAAAGTCGTTCATTCTTGTTAGACATTAATATTGGAAGTAGCAGAACTGGAGTGATATTGTTACAGATGTAGGATGAAGTAAAATATGTAACTGTGCAAGCTGGTCACATTCTTATGACATACGAATGCTGACAGTACATGATATAGAGGTAATATTTTACTGTTGCAGTATGTGCCAGACTTTACCAATGCTGTTTACATTACAAAAAGTTGACACTGATGAGAACAATGCATCACTAAATGAATTGTGAACGCTAATTATCTTCAAGGGACAATTGCACATTGGATTACAATGTTGCAAGAATAAAACTTTGTTGTACATCACAGAAATACTGATGAATTATCTTGCTAAATGGTCAGAACTTGTCTGTATGTTGAATTTCCTGATCCTGGACACCACGTTGGAGTAAAGTTTATGGCAGTAGAAATAATGTTGAACCATACAGTACACAATGGTTCCACTAGCTTGAGTACTATTTGTGTGGAAACATGAAGAAATGAAGATTAGGGAATATAGCACAAACACAGGTAACTTGTTGCATGTGCATAAGCAGTTGTTAAAGTATAAATGTTTTATACCAATGCTATAAACACTGAGGCATGGTTTTAAATCTTTAACTAATGATATTAGGTAAGAAATATTACAGCCTACATATGACTTTAGACCATCAAAATGTTGTTGTTCTTTGTTAAGTTTTATGAAAAGCTATACAATGGCTATCCCTAATTTTTGAAGTGATATATACTTGAAGGAAGGCAATTACAACCTACTGCCCCTCATGGGCTACTTCAATCAAATAGTCAGATTTAACCACCATTTCTATAATATACTTGACATTTAAAAATGTGAAGCACAATTTTTTTCAGTTGTGATGGAATGAAAATATCGGAGCTTTCAATCTACAGATTGACAAATTAAACACTTGGATAAACTTAGCCCCCAAAAGAAATACACGTACAAGTGCTAACGTGTAAAAACAGCAGAGAACAGTCATAAACGTATCCTCACTAATCTTCACCATGAAGTGATGTAATGCTGTTCTTTATCAGTTACTTCACTGAATGGGCAAAAGCTTATCCAATGTGCAATACTCCAGCACAGTACATTACTGATGAGTTGGCTAAATAATGGATTGCAAAAAGATCAAAGGACCAATTTCAACAGCTGGTTATTTTCCGAGTTTTATCCATTGTTGGGTTTGAAAAAGACATGTAAGTGCACAATGGTCTGGTAAAACAGGCAATACAGACTAATGAGTGATGTTTGTTGATCGTAACTAAACTGACTGGTAGGAACACTTACTGGACATCATGCAAAAATAAGTTGACTGGTTGTTGCACAACATTCATATACTTGGTACCAAAAAACGAGTACAATCCCAAGTGGAAATGAGGTATTACGACAAATAACATGTTGGCTTGTTGGGGTATGCATTATTTGATGCACGAGTTGCATGCCAACAACTAGAAAATGTTACTGTACATAAATAATAGGTATGGCTTTTGTACGAGTCCAGGGAATAGAAGCAACTAAACTCTAGCTCAATTTGTTCTTATCACGTGTTGTTCAGCAACTCAGTCCATTAAACTATGAGTTAAAGTATTCATGTGATGTGTTTCCATGCAAAGAATATGGTGATAAATCAAAGCCTTATGTCATCAATGAACATTTTGTGCACTACATAAATCAAGAATCAGAGATAAGAATTGATGGTTCAGACTTTGTTTTGAATTTCATGCAAAGCCATCCCTAGTTTAGCAGTGTAGGGCTAAAGGGATGGCAGTTAGTTATTACCACCCATTGCCAACTCTTGGACTAGTCTTTTACCAACAAATAGTGGGATTGTTCCTACCACTGTAGCACTCCAAAAGCTGAAATAGCAAGCATGTTTGGTGTGAGAAAGATTCAAACCTGTGACCTAAGATTAAGACTTTAATGAAAATATTCTTTTGTTTGTTTGTTGTTTAAAATTAAGCACAAAGCTGCACAATGGGCTATCTGTGCTCTGCCCACCACAAGTATCGAAACCCGAATTTTAGCGTGCAAGTCCACAGACATACCGCTGAGCCACTGGAGGGCATATTCTTTCATATCATCTTAACTTAGCTCATTAGAAAGAAGCTACAAGGACTATAGCTATCCAAGAAGATTCAGATGAGAAAACACACACTGCAGCTCTAACGATCAGCCAAGGTGCTAAAGACCTCCTGAATGATATGGTTGGAGTTAACTGCTAGACCAGTTGTTACAAGAGTGGATTAAATGTTGGATTCCCATTTAAAGGAAGTGTATTTCTTACTTTGTGAGCAACTGGTACTTTAACTATAGGAGGTACAGACCATATCATGTGATGACTATTTGATTATCATACAATTAAAACAGTTTGTGTGTGGTAAATCAGTGATCTATGAATATAACAATGATACAAAAATATAACTTATTAACTAGGCTCTGTTATTTAGGAACAATGACACCTGTGTGTCTATTTAAGACTATGCTGTTAATGTTGTCTGATGCTGCCGTTTTGTTCAAATATTGACTATAGCATAGACAGCCAGTCAGTAGCACCCCATCACACACCATTCATACTTAAGGATTGCCATTTTCACAACGCATCCAGAGTACGAGGAATATTTTGCATTACTGCATGGATTCAAAACACTTCACCAGTTCCAATTTCTAGAGCCATATTATGCTGAAAAAAACAACGACAATTAAAACATAAAACAAAAAAGGAGTGAAAGAATTTCATAATTACAAAGACCCAAATGTAACCAATTTCAATTAATTGATGTACCATACAATTGTCTTTTCACAACAAAATATTATCCTGGGAACGAGTGGCTGTTTCAGAATTCAACATATTATATTTATTTTGGAAGGTTTAATGCCCAATAAATAAAGTACAATTTATTTTAGAGAATTAAAAAATAATGCAGACTTTACAGAAATATTGTTACAATGTTGCAGTATGCCTGTAATAAACAATCAACTATAAAATGTAAACATTTTTTTATACCTCTCCTCATAAAGTTAATAATAAGTTGAAAACAAATAAATATACAATAGGTGTTTGTCTCACATTTTAACACAGTTGCACTTTCATTTTTGTTAAAACTAACAAAATCACCTTCCGGTATAAACACTTCAGTTCAACTAAACTTATTTTTTGTTGTAAACAATTTTTTCACTCTTAGTTATTTTGGTTTGCCTTGTGTGATACATTATTACAGCATAGTTATACGATAAAACAAGAAAAGTTGTTGTTTCCTTGGTATGAAGTTAGACAACGGACTATCTCTACAGGATTAGGTCAAAATTAAGAACAAACATTCAAGTTCAACACCATATACAGTAAGTTTATTAGACTTGCAAAACCTCAATGTCTTCTACAAACTTTGCAATGTTTGAAATCTATCAAAATAAATTAATTTTTTTCTTCCATGATGTGAGAATATCATGTGAATAAACTAAGAATAAATTAGTCCTAGTTACAAGGCAGACCAACCAACATGGATTTGTTTTTATCACTGACAGCTTATGCACAGAACTGTTCCAGCACCCAGATATCAAAATGTATATAATTTCCAAATTTAAACGTATAGTTTACCAGTGTAAATACTGCCATTGTTTTGCTGATGTATACAAACCAGCATTTCTAAGATTTACCAAAAGCACAGTACCAGCTGTTTTTCAATGTGGTACTTATGTTTTTTAAGTAAATATAATATGCCATAAAAAATCATTCCAGATGAATTTATAATAACCTAGGATAACAACTAATCACATTCCACAACTAGAAAATAAAAGTTACAGTAACAAAATTCTGATGAAAGGATTATGGTTTTACATATGGACATTAAATATAGTTTAAACCAAACTGTATACAGCAATTTTTACGACTGAGAAAAAATAGAAATTATTGACAAAACTCGTTAAGTCACAGTAACTTTATTCTATATTAATTTATGAGCTTACATGCCTATCGTTACAAAATGCAAATTTAGTGCAATTTGTGAGAATGATTTTCGTTTTTTTAAATCCTGGTTAAAAGTTTATTAAACTAAATGAAGTTATCTCACACAGTGAGATTTAGGATAAATGCTGCTATATTTTAATATCTGTTTTAAAACAAATAAACTTCTAAGTTATATTGCTTGGTAAAAATGACAGAATTTCTAACTGAATTTTCATTTCTAACATTCTCCAGAGATGTTTTAGAGGTTTACTTAAAAGTTGATTCTAATTCATTTCTGAAATGCTGCTATAAATATGTATTTAGGAAAAGGCCCTTGAATTTGGTAAATTTGAATTATTTCAAAAATTCTCTTTTTGATGTTTTACTTACTTACAAAGGATCTTTTCGGGGATACAGATTCAATCCAAGAATTTCTTAATTATTCAGCTGATAATTAAAACAACAACAATGTTAAATGAATTCATAATCAAATTTAAACAAACTTTATTTTTCATTATTCTACCACAAAGATAAGAGACTGCAGTAAACAGCAATCAATATAATAAATTGTAAAGATTTTGACCATATGAAAAGTTAGGCCTAATTGTACAGAAAAAGGTAACAATACAAAACAGCAGTATGGGGTTTTGTTGGATTTGGTTTCAGATATTTTTGACCAAACACTTAAATATTCTTAAAATATCATTTTGCTTTTCTCAAACGATTTTTTCTATAACATAGTTATAAAATACTTAACATACACGTTTTTGGAAAAACAATACTTTGTTGAAAGATACTTACATTTTATTGTACATGTATGCCTAATTTTCACTACTTATATATAAATACACATATGTAAAACAAATGCAAATTAAGCCTACATTCAAGCACCATGGATAAAGCACAACATGATGTAGATATCTTTTAACCTTTTTTTTGCAAAAAATAAAACAATCATTTTAAACACCTTGAAACTACAATTTTCAGATGTTCAAATTAAAAAAAATATTCAACACAATCGAAGTATTTCATGTTAATGTTTACATTTAGATAACTTTGGAAGACAGCTACTTTGATCAGAACATTATATTCATTAAATCATGTTTCCATATTTTAATATTATTTTACTCTATAGTTTGTTACAATTTTAATGACTAGAACATTCACAATGGTAGTTCTTTTCATGTTTCTTGTAAGGATTAACCAATTTAAATTATTAATGGACAATTACTTTTAAACCCAAATACCTAAGTTTATGATCTTAAAAAAATCAAATATTTATTTGAGCTGGTTCAAGCATTTACAAAAAGGGGAAAAAAAAAGAGTAACTCACATAAAAAAAACAACAAATTTTTCCAGAAAAGATAAAAAAGGTACATCCTTGACAATAACATGACTGGTAAAAACAGTGTATTTTAGTTTTGTTTAAAGATTATTCAATTTAGTTTGTTGGTAGCTTATGTTTGTTATATAACTGACACACAAAATAGATAACCAAACAAGTTTTAATACTATCCACCATGATAATCAGTCAATACTAACACCAATATACAATAACTTTCAAACTTCAAAATAAACTTAATTATTGAAAATTAGCCAGTGAAGTTTATAAAAAGAAAAAGATGCATGTATTTTGGATTTAATTAACATAAGTTATCTATAAATTTTCTGGGCAAACAAACAACCAATATTTCCACTGATATCGAACATATACTTAAAGCATTCCCCACATTCTAATTATTTTTAAATTTACAAACACATTTATTGCAGACAGACTTCCACAACAACTATAAGAAGAGAAAAATTGGCATATTTTTTTATCTTTATTAACAGGACACAAATAATGTAATCATAAAAACAGTGATAATGATACCATAGAAACTGTGTAAAGAACATGACTAGTGTTTTAAAAAGTAAACATTTTAAAATGTAAGAAATAACACAATCTGGAGGGCACACAGCCCTATCAGACCAGCAATTTTCAACCTATTTTATTGTACATATTTCAGAACTATCACCATAAAGTGTCAAGATTTCTATTCCTTATAATTCATATTTTATCTTCTTGTATTAAACTTGCTAAACACTAACTTTTATCAAATGATCACAAACATTTTTGTGCTTTAACTTAATTTTTATAAAGTAGTAGATATTACATCTATTCAACATTTACAGATTTAAAAGAAAACAACGGAAATCTAAAGTTAAGCATGATCAAAGAAATACAAATCAGACTGTGCTACAAATTTTCCCTGTATTCTTCATATTGACTGTTACATGTCATCTTCTAATCAGTCATTAGTAGTTACACTAAAGCCATCCCTCAGTTTCAATTCTGATAAAAAACAGGAAACAAATAATATCTAATGTTAACTATTGTTTGAAACTGTTTAATAGATGGCTTGAACTTTTTAATACAAAATATGCTCAAGAGTACTGATTGATTTTCCACTTTTTATGGGCAAACAAACATTTTGAAAACCACGAGTTACTACACTATATAAATATAAACAAAAAAATTAGTAATCACAACTAAGTGCTAAAGACTAACAAAAATGTGTTAAAGGAAGAAAACTTAACTTATCAGAAATCAGACATAACTGTACTTGAATTGGTTCAAGGAAGCCCAAAAACATGTAAGTGATTTTCAATATTATTTTCGACAGAGATGTAATGTATTTTTAATGAATTTTTACTTGAACATAATAAATTATTTATTTTTGCTTCTTCTGTACCTTTTTTATATTTAACTTACTGTAAAAACCTGAGTTGAAGAGAGTACTGAATTTCTCTGTTATTAAATTTCTTTGAATAAAAATAAAACAATTAAGCTCACAGAATAGTGTAAATTATTACTGTCTGTTACACTTTGAAGTGTTCTGTTCAACACGAGGCATTCTTTACAGATAAACTGAATTACAAAGAACAAAAGATATTACCTGAATACACATTTTCAACAAAATTACCACTCACTTGACCACCTGTAAATCTCAAAGATTGATAATTCCACAGACTGATTGTGTCTGCCTATTCATCTCCTTAATGACTAAAAAAAACATCTACAAATTCATAACTACAACATTTACTTTTTTCCACAAGTATAAAACAAGGATGCCTTACATAACTACCATTCAATAACTTTATATTTGACTATTATTACTAATGTTCTGGGCTTCTTCAGAGTCCTCATTTTTTGTCGATTCAACAATCTCTTCTTCTACTTGTTTGTCATATTCACCTGAATGTTCACACGTCAAATCACGGGGTTCAACTGTTTCCTCCATTTCTTCTACAACATATAAACAAGTACAATCTATAAACTATTGATTAAGGAAATATATTAGATACAGAGGTTAGAAAAAGGTCACAACCTTCAAAGTTTACTGCTAGTTAGGCTTAGATATATTTATTTTCTTCACAAATCACATATTATGATATAAACATTAAACCCCACTTTATAAAGTACAACTACGAATCACTGTTACCTCAACTGGTAACATTTCTCATGTTCTTCGGTATTCATACCTTCAGAAACTACAGAACATTAAGTGAGTGATGAAAACAAATCATTTCACCCTTTAAGCATAAAAGAACTGAATTTCTTAAATTAATCCTATAATAGGTCTGTACTAAAGCTTTATAATCATTGAAAATTTTAAAGAAAATATCAGTTGCAACTTTTGGACGGTTTATTACTTTGAAGGTTAAAATTATTGTACGAAGATAAGGATGATAATGTGTCATCGAAAAAGAAAAGTTTGAATTTTATTTTTTAATATTTTTGAATATATACCATTATTTAAAAACTATAAAATACTGTTCCTATTCTTTCATGATGATAAAATCTCATTATATTTATTTTATTATAAATATCTGTGGATTATTTGATAACAGAGGTTATAGGAGGAATGATGTATTGTTGTTTAAACAATGTATAATTCTGGAATTAAAACAAATATTATTTTAACATATACAATATTGTTAAAAGATGGTTGGAGATAAAATAATGATATCAAGTTAGCAAGTAATGATAAGAATGATAAAAATTATAAAGATACTATCAGTAGAAAGATTTATATTTTTTTGTAGTTAATTACCAAACAATACAATGGGATATCTATGCTGTGCCCATCACAAGTATCAAAATCCAGTTTTTAACATTATAAGCCTTCAAATTAGAGAGAGGGAGTTTCGTTTGTTTTGAATTTCATGCAAAGTTATCTGTGCTAGCTGTCCCTAATTTAATAGTGTAAGACTAGAGTGAGGACTACTAGTCATCACCACCCAATGCCAACTCTTGGGCTACTCTTTTACCCGATGGCTAAAAAGGGGAACATGTTTGGTGTGACAGGGATTCAAACCCATGATCTTAGATTACGAGTCAAATGCCTTAACTCACCCAGTCATGCTGAGCCAGGGAGGAAGGGGGAAAATGATATAACCTTATTAAATATGAACTACCAGTAACACCCGGTTTTACAACCAACATTGACAATAAGGAATTCAACTGACATAAAACTGTTGTGAAATAAGATAGAGAATTAAATAATTTAAAAATTTGCTAATGACTTTTAAAAATGTAAAACACATCCAAACCATCACTGACTTTTATCTTTTCACATCCTGAATCAAGTTCAGAACAGTTAGAGGTTTTAATGCATTCTTTCATTTTTTTTATTTTGTTACCTAAAGTCTCAAACACAATTTTGATTAATTTAAGAGCAATTGCTCAATCGAGCTTAATGTCGACACAACTGTTATTTCTTGCTGTTACTTCTAAACTGCTTACCAACATCATCTGATGCGTCAGATGATTTATGATCCGGTATATCTGAAGATGATTGTGTTTCTGCCTTCTTAACCGATTGAGGCCTTTGTTTTCTTGATGGATTGAGCTGAAAACAATAGCAGCATCTGAACACTAGAAAATACATAAAATATCATTTAGAAACATTGAAGAATTACTGCAGAAAATCTAATTTATAATGTAACACCAGAAGTAAAATTGTGTGATTGTTTTAAATAATGTAACAATGAAAAAATGTTTTATTTGCTGCAACAGTTATCAAACTTTGGTAGTAATATTTATTACTCATCAATATTTCAGAAAATGGGTCTAAATATTTTCAGTACATATAAAAAATGGTACATGAATTTAAATTTAAGATTGTAAATATGTTACTTCTCCCATTTTGCTTTAGACCACCTAAATATTTGAAAAAATCACAACATGATCTTTCACTAGGCAGCAATTTTCCTTCAGTAATCATGTTATCTTTCTGTAAATCTCATGTTCAAGAAAGTACAGTAGTGTAAACATGGCCTAACGTTCCACTGAATACTTTGTTATATTCATAAAACATTTTTACACATTGTTAAGTTTCGTTTGAGGAAAAAAACAACTTAAATATGTTCTTGAAAATACACTGATAGATTAGCTATGCATGTATTATCAAACTGGAAAATTTTTACCTATATATTCAAATTCTTCTTTTAGTGCCATCCCATTGTGAGAATTACATCGCTGGCATATCAATGCGTAGCGATTTGATGGTCCATCCCCTACCATGTAATCAACGAAACGATCAAATATATTTTTTTGTTGTCGTAAGACTGGTGTAGGCATTGGAGGACCAGTAGGACGAACGGCTAAGACAGAAGATTCATATACAGGAAACATAATGAAAAACAAAGCTGAGAAAATAACTTGGACAAATATCTTCTAATAAGACAACAACCATTCAACACTCTTCTAGGAAGCAAATTTTATCAAATTTTACATTAGGCATATGTGGAACATAGAAATAATTTTAAACACTGTATCGAAAAATTACATTGTTCATGCAGTTTAATGTTACAAAATTTTGGCATTTAAAATCTTTGAAGAAGAAAATTCTAGACTTTTCTTACACAACAGAAATTTGAAACAAAAATGCTCAAAACATTAATAGCTTTAAACAAGTTCACAAATTTTACTGATACAAATATTTTGTAAATGAAAACCAAAATCAAAGTAATCCTGTTTATTACTTACCCCATTGGCGGTTTCTTTGACTAACAACAGGATTCTGAATAAACCCGGATACGTAAGGTGTAACAGGGGGATATACTACACTGGGGGTCTTTGTACTTTCCCTTGGTTGGCCGACTTCTGGTATTTTTTTTCCTCGTTGTCGTACTTCTACGATAGCAAAAATGTAGTAAATTGTGCTTTAAAAAACTTGAACATAAAGATAAAGAAATATATACATAGACATTCAATACATAATTATTAATTACACTCCAAACACAGAACTTACAATTATTTGTCCAAGTGCTGCTCATTAGTACTGAAGTGCATATGGTGATTTAAAATTACATTACAAAAGAATCAAATCAACTGATAATTTGTCTAAAGACCAGTTACAAAGTTACTGAAAGAAATAGTCATAAACAGGTAGGAATAAGTATTCTTTTTATTACATACATCAATGCACATGTAATAAAATGCAAATATAGATTGTTTTCACGAAACATGCCAAAAAATCATTACCAACAAAACTAAGAAAATTTATTACATAAGAGAGAAAAAAAAATCTACATGACAAACATGTTATTTGGAAAGCAATAAAATACATAAGCACTCAAATAACAATGTTTTGGTGAATAAGGATATTCCTTGTAGTTAATGGCATTGGAAAACAAAAAAATATGGATCAAACTGGGGAACCAGGACTATCCTAAAAGAGACAACAATTCATATCCCTACAGTGGTATGTGAAGAAGTGCATCTTATAAAAAGTGAAAATCCATGAACATTAAAATTGATGGCAAAAGCCAGTCCCAAACCACAGGCAGAAATACTTAATTTAATTAAGAAGGATCTTCACTGGAATAATAAAAAAAACACAAATCCCATGTACAGAGTTGCTTCTAAGACACAGCTGTTCAACTATCTCATGTCACTAAACAATGTAGAGCGGAATGAGTATTCATGTTATTATAAGTCACTGGACATGGCACCTATGGAATTTTGTGCAAAAGTACCCTTGGAAAAGGTGCTTAAAAATTACCACATTTGTGTTCTGTATGGATTATGGAAAATTAGCAGAGGAGAGTGGTGGGCTTTGAGCAGGACAGTTTTACAACAGTCTTTTAAAATAGACTATATTACAGAGCTATTTTAAAAATTCATGGCCAGCATTTACAGCATAGCCAAACATGACAATATGAGCTGAAACAATATGATGAAGCTTTATAATCAATTTAATTATAACATACTCAAACTATACAGATGCACATTAACACTGATCAGAAAAATATTTATGAAAAATATTGTGATACCTTGGTTCTCGAACTTAATCCATTCCAGAAGGCTGTTTGAAAACCGAATCGATTTTTCCCATAAGAAATACTGTACATTAAATTAATCCGTTACAGACCTTCAAAAATTATGCATTATGAAGCATTTTGTGTAAAAATATTGCTTATTTATACCTGTATAATAATACTCGCATGTCAACCACAAAAACTATAAATAAATACAATGCAAAAACAATAAATGAAAATTTAACGGCACTTTGCCTGTGCTGAGGAGAGCTGATGGCGTAAGTGAAAGGTGGTGAGGAACATGGAGAATAGGAGAGTTATTATTGTATGTAAGGGGACTCAACTTCCATAAAAATGTCAGGTAACTCTCCTTCTGAGGTTCTTTCTATTTTCTGTCTCTTTCCACCACTACAACCTGTCTGAGACTCACTGGACCTATTTCTCACTAAAAACTTGTCTAATGATGTTTGTTTCTGCCTGCATTTTAAAATGTTTCTGAAGTAAGACACGACTTTGTCATTGAAAAGGTTTATGTTTCGATTTGCTACAGCTTTGTCAGAGTGAAATTTTCCCACAAAACTTTGTAATTCTCCCCATTTTCCACACATTTCCATGATTAGTGAACTAGGAACATCTACCCTTCCCTCCTCCTCATCTGAAGACACTTCCTCAGTTGCCTTCTGTTTCTGCTCTTTTTGAAGGTCTTGAAGTTCTTTTGTGGTAAGCTCAGTGTTATGGTCTTCCATCAACTCCTCCACATCATCACCAATCACATTCAAGACCATACACTAGCCCAGTGAGACAATATCCTCAACAACAAACTCAGCCTCAAAGTCTCTATCTGCTACTGAGCCTGACCACAATTTCTTCCAGGCTGAGTTCATGGTCCTCAAATGTCCACTATGTATGCCACTTCTTTTCCTAAATTTTCAAACCACCCCCTCCTTGCCTTAAAGGCATCACTGGTATCAGCACTCGTTCAGGGGGTGTTTTTCAGGAGATCAGCATGCAACTGCTTTACTTTCTCACAAATGATGGTCTCAGAAATGCTATCACTAGCTAACTGTTTCTCATTTACCCAAATCAACAAGTTTTTCTACCTCTTCCATTGTTTGTGATCTTTGTTTCATATGCACTATCACTCCTTTGAAAACATCTCTATTTTTCAGTGTGGTGTAGACTGTAGACTTTACCATACCAAACTGTGTAGCAAGGTCAGACACGTGAACACCTCTCTCATACTTTACTATGAGATCTTTCTTCACCTCTACTGTGGTTCTGGCAACTTTTCTTTTTGGTTTGTTGCTTTCATTATCTTTCTTTGACCCCATGGTGGCTTATTTAATCGGAATATTTAGAAAAACAACAAAAACAAACAAAAAGAAAAATGAGAACGTTCACACCAGATTTTAGCGGGGATGTAGACAGAGCAACAGGTGCAGGTAAAATGTTTTTGGCAAGCTTGGCGTGGGCCAAAAATGGTTGAAAGGGCATTCGGGTCATCAGTTTGGTTATTTCAGGGGTTTTGGCCATGACAGCTTGGTTCGGGAACCGAGTTTATGTTCGACAGCTGAGACATTTTTCTCAAACAATATGTTCGAAAACAGAATTGTTTGAGAAGGGATTTGTTCGAGAACCGAGGTACCACTGTAATTGAATAGAACTAATTAGTTAAATGCATAAGTGTGTAATAATTATGAAATTCAAAATACATGGTTCAAGAGAAGCATACGAAAAATCCACCACAAGAGTGAAATTGAAAATATACACAAGAAGGAATCAAAGAAGAAATTATCAAAATATCAAAGAAACTGATAAGAAGGCTGAAACCTGTTAAATAAAAATGTTTTTAATGAATAAGTGATTATAAATTTATGTTTGGTAATCAGATAAATACAGTGCATTGTTTTCATTTTGTTACTCAAGTGTTTCAATGCAAAGTACAATATGACAAATAGCTTCAACTGAAACCAAATTCATCAAAATTCACATTATCCATCATTCTTTCTATTTACAACGATCAAAAATAGTTTTTGAAAAATGTCCATGACAAACTCAATATAGCTACTATTCAGTGGTGTCAAAAATTTGTTTTTATGCAACATGTATAGTAACATAATCATACTGGTGTGTTGGGCTAAAAATTCTTCTACAGTAGCTGTCTGTAACTTGTTGGTGATAAATTCTATGATAAACAAACAGGACATACTATACTTGTTTTTAATATATATAAAAAATGCGTGGAACATACATACACTTAGCAGGTCATAGTTGTATCTTAAACACTAAACACTCTTTTCTTCTTAGCAACAGCATACTTAAGCCAAATCAATTGCATCAGAATTCAGATGACAAACCATATTGCTTTTCTCTATTTTTATCAAACAGTACCTGTATATAATACACTTACACTCTCGCACAAGTTACTATATTTATATCCTACACTTCCAATAATCATCTGCTTTTTCTTGCTGCTAAATAATCGTCTCCTTTTTGTGAAAGTCCACACAGGTGGGTTCAGTTAGCTAAGAACACCCTTTGATAAAATATTCTTCTGATCCCTCTCAAACTATTAATTTCACTCTAACATATCAGCCTTAAGCCTTTCACTTCTACAATGGTTAACTGTGCATTTTCTAACTTTTCTCCTCTTTCCTGTGACTTTTCACCTGCTTGCTGCTACTTATACACCTATCACTTAGACCTTCTAAAAATCTCTATAACCTCAACATCAAAGAATTATAAACACAATGTAAGAATCTTAGTAAATTGCTTAACCAAACTTGATATCATTATCACTTTTAAAACAATTGTTATGAAAAATAACTAAGTAATCAAGAAATATTCATTAAAAAAATAAATTAATTCTAATACTTACACTGAACAATCTTTTGTATCTGACAAGGGGAATACAAGATGTGATTTTTTTTTCTCAAACTTTGAACTGCTTTTTACTTTTAATTCAAAACTAAATCTATTACACAAATCACTATGTGGATCACAAAGCCATTTTAAACACATTTTTATGGACTATTTAAACATTAAATTGCTTGTAAATCCATGACTTTGTTAGTTATGTGGCTCCTAACAATAATGAAACCACACACACAAAAATGTTAACACAAATATCATTAATATTGTGCTTATTTCCATATTTTACACTAAAGATTATTTACACAAGTCATACAGAAATGAGTAACTTCACCATATTTGTTTGTTTAATTCTTTACAATAAGTCCTTGCAACCAGAAAAATATAAAATTACTCACTGTGGTGCCAAACATAAGCCTCACTAGAAGTGAACGATATTAAAACAAATAAGTAGTTTTGAGGTTAATATATTCCTGACCTAGCATTTCAGGTATCTTATAGATATTACAAAGTAATTGTGTGTTAGAGAATTATATTGTCCCATTATTCCAATTAAAATTTCAAGATAAAACATTCTATTATTTTCTCTTATGTATATTAACTAACTGTAAGGTTTAATTTAAAGAATTTGAATGACAAAAAACCCGGATATAAAATGATAAAACAACAGAAAGATAAAAATTTAGTAATTTGTTCAATTGTGTGCAAAACTAGTTGAATATCTTTCTTTAATTTTGAAGTGATAAAATAAAGGCAACTCTTGGGATATTCTTCACCAATAAATAGTAAGATAGATAGTCACATTATGATGACTGAAAAGGCAAACATGACTGGCAACAAGTTTTGGTTCCACAACTTACGGATTGTAAGTTAGGTGCCTTAACTAAGAAACCATGTCAGGTATAAAGTTAAATATTTTAGGATAGTAACAGTAAGAGGGCTGCTTTGGGTGGACAACAAATTGTGAGATAAACCAATAGTTAATATTCAGATGCAAGTTTTAAAAAAAAATCATAATATATTATATGCTGTTGGTCACTGTTTATTGACCCTTTCTGACTTGAAGTTTTTGACAGTTATTTAAAAGAAAAGAAAATATATCACAAGCATTTCATGCATTTCAAATGAAGGCCCATATGGAGTACGTTGCAATGCATGTTATTCTCGAAAAATATGACACAATATTCATGGAGAGTAGAAAATGAATCTACATATAACTTCTACTTACCAGTTTCTTTTTGTTTTAAAGGGGTACTCTCATTGGATCCATTTTGAGCAGTTTTTTCTTCAGTTTTCTATGAAGTAAAGGATGTAATAATAAAATGTAATACACTGTAGTCATTAGTTTAAAAAACCTAAACTGAATAATTTTTACACTGACCCGATCTTAAAACAATTTTCCATCATAAATATCCTGGTTAATGAAAGGCTATTTACATTTCACTTTATTATTTTATGTTAATTACTCTTCGTATTTAAATACATAAGTATGTGTAACTGAAATGAAATACCAGAAGTACTGCCCCTGTACCTTACCCTATAAATAAACTTTTACCAGAGAGAAATTATATGGTTATTAAAATCTTGTAAAGCTTTATAAATGGTACTTTTGATATATGGAGATAAGGACTATTAAAATATTGTAAGATAAAACAGAAAATATTCCAATGATACCTTTAATTAGCAAATTCAAAATACATATTTTAAATCTTCTTCTATGCAACTAGAAACTACTGTCATCACACACATACTGTCAAATACACTTATGTCTAAGAAAAACTACCACAACAATCAGTATAAAATGTTAACAATACTCAACTTCACAATCTGATGATCATAGCTGAATTTCAACACTTGAATTATGCACACTTCCTTCAATGTGAAGTGAAAAGTTTGGGCTGAATATGTATATACATACACACACACACACCGAAGAAATATTTCTCTAGTAGTGGAGTTGGAAGAAAGGGAGGTAAATAACTATCTTTCAAAGTGACATCTTTAATGGAAATCCTGCTTAGCTTACCTTCTTACCAATAAATGACTGACATACACAGCAGTATTCCATACAACTAGCTTACCTTCTTACCAACAAATAACTGACACACACAGCAGTATTCCATTCAACAACTAGCTTATCTTCTTACCAACAAATGACTGACATATACAGCAATATTCCATACAATAGCTAGCTTATCTTCTTACCAATAAATGGCTAACACACAGCAGTATTCCATACAACAGTTAGCTTATCTTCTTACACACACAGCAGTATTCCATTCAACAGTTAGCTTATCTTCTTACACACACAGCAGTGTTCCATTCAACAGTTAGCTTATCTTCTTACCAACAAATGACTGACACACACAGCAGTATTCCATACAACAGATACAATAACTGGTGATGTCTCAATTCATATGCAAACAAGTATAAATTTAACTGAATATGATGTTGTTAATATGTGACAACATTTAATAAATTACACTTTACTTATTGCTACGTTCTGTATTCACTTCTTTATTTCAACCTATCAAATACCTTCTTTTCCTTTCACTATAAAGAATGGAAGTGATAACAAACACCTAATTCTGCTGCCAAAAACTTTCACTCCAGTAGGCAGTGTTACTGTCCTTACAAGTATATGTCACTCCAGTAAGCAGTGTTACTGTCCTTACAAGTATATGTCACTCCAGTAAGCAGTGTTACTGTCCTTACAAGTATATGTCACTCCAGTAGGAAGTGTTACTGTCCTTACAAGTATATGTCACTCCAGTAGGCAGTGTTACTGTCCTTACAAGTATATGTCACTCCAGTAAGCAGTGTTACTGTCCTTACAAGTATATGTCACTCCAGTAGGCAGTGTTACTGTCCTTACAAGTATATGTCACTCCAGTAAGCAGTGTTACTGTCCTTACAAGTATATGTCACTCCAGTAGGCAGTGTTACTGTCCTTACAAGTATATGTCACTCCAGTAGGCAGTGTTACTGTCCTTACAAGTATATGTCACTCCAGTAAGCAGTGTTACTGTCCTTACATGTATATATCACTCCAGTAGGCAGTGTTACTGTCTTTACAAGTATATGTTTCCTTATTAGTACAAAACAGGTTTTTTTTAATGCTAGTACTTTTGTTTATGTTATAATTTCAGTACTGACTTTTTGTTTACAACAGACTAGTAATCTTTCATTGCTATGTTCTGTGAAGGTCTACCTAGGATCTCCAGTTATAATATGTGGAGTTTCAAGGTTACACAATAGTTACAGAGTTGTTCAACATGACCAAACCTGGTACAAAGAGCTATTATGTACAAATATGTAATATTTGTTTTTCTTCTATATTTAAATTTTTTCACTGAACAGTAGTACAATATCACATTCGTAGTTCCTTTACTGTGTTATTACAGTAGTACAATATCACATTCGTAGTTCCTTTACTGTGTTATTACAGTAGTACAATATCACGTTCGTAGTTCCTTTACTGTGTTATTTCATTGATATTTTAATCTTAATACTTATTTAAGATAACATTACATTTACTGTTGACAATTTGCTTAGCTCATACTTCCAGCCTTCTACTTAACAGTCAGTTTTTAAAAGAAAAGGTACTTCTGTTTGTCTGACTTTTAAAAATGGAAGTTATTGCACTTTCATATGTTTTTCCAGTTACAAAAAAGATACCATACATTTCCTGAGTGCATATCAACTTTTATACTGAAAATCAGCTGAGATCACAACAAGTAATGGTACCTCTTGACGACAAGAAACGTACCTGAAATAAAAATGTGTGTTAGAACAGCTGATATGGATATTAAAACTATTACTGATAAGCAGGGAACAACATTCTGACCTTCCAACATTAACAAAGATCCGTTGTTAACCTGAAGATGACATAGGAAGGTTGAAACATTGTTCTCTGCCCATCAGTAGAAGTGCTAATACCCACACTTCTAATACCCATACCAGCCATTCTGAGATACATAAACATCATTTGTAGATGGCATATAAAAGAAAATATGGGCAATATTTTGCTCATGTGACAGTTCCCTTCATCACAAGAAGCAGAAGAACTGACTTGAATAGCATGATTGTTTTTAACTTGGAAATTTGAAGATGCAGGTGACTCTAAAGTCAGTTTGTACTCAGATGATCTGGGCAGCCACGTTGTGGTGCAAAAAATACTGGTATTTAAAAAAAAAAGAGGACATCAAACTGTTTCTGATCCTTATATACTTTATATATACTTCACGATCCAACTGTCTGCTATGAAGCAACGTCAAATGTCTTTAAACAATAATTAAGATGCCACTGAACTGCAAGGAGGAAATGTTTTGAATAGCATGTGGCAATATAAAAAAGTTTTGTGTAAGATAAATACAATACAATGAAACTAAGAAGGGTAATATGGAAATAAACTTGGAAGTTTATACTAGTTGAACCATCCTGTCAAATGAAGACTGTGCTAGAAACAACACAGGTTAGACATCAAGTGTGTTGTCAATATGTACAACAATGTTCGACTTCACCCTTCAATGGCAATCGGTTTGTTGAAAACTGACAATCTGTTCCTAACAAACCAAAATATCAGAATAACCATACGATTGTTTCAGTTTTTGCACTATACACAAGATAACTGGTAAATTTCTCTATTATAGGACCCCAGTAGTTAACAAAGTCACAAGATAACTAGTAAACTTTTCTATTATAAGGACCTGGTAATTAACATAGCCTCTTCCCATACATTTTGGTATTGTTTTTTAAATTTCTTCCAAAACTACTCAAGGGCTGTCTGGGCTAGCCGTCCCTAATTTAGCAGTGTAAGTCTAGAGGGAACGCAGCTAGTCAATACCACCCACTGCCAACTCTTGGGCTACTCTTTTATCAAAGAATACTGGAATTGACTGTCACAAAATAACACCCTCATGGCTGAAAGGGTGAGAATGTTTGGTGCGATGGGGATACGAACCCATGACCCTCAGATTATGAGTCAAATCCCTTAACCCACCTGACCCGCTTTGGTATTAAACAGATTTTTTATACTTCTATTTACATTGGCATATATGTAATTTTTGAGCTCAAACAATAAATAATGTCTTGTTACATTATTCTACATTTCTTTACCTAGTGCTTTCTATTTGTGGACACTGCTCTGAAAAATGATAACCACCTTACAAGAAGTTTCATATTTGGAAGACAAAATCTACATTTTCATAACCAAAACATGCATCAAAAGTGTTCTTAATGCATCCTTTATATCAGTCTACAATTGGCATGTCACAAACTCAAACAAGAGTGAAACAGCTCAATTGGTCAAAATATTTTTATTTGTCACTGACATGTTTCCATTTTGGTCTCCTAAGTCTGGCAAGATGTCCTTTCATTTTTAATCCAACCATGATGTTGGTGTTAAAACTGCTGGTAAAACTTGCATTAAGTTTTAACATAAAACTAAACAAAACAAGAAAAACTTCATTCTGACACATAAGTATCTATGCAATTTCAACAGCAAATATTTTGTGTAATGATGAAAAGTCCACTGGACATTGGACCAAGTGAAACGTAAATTGTGTGACAAGATAAACTTCACAAGTTCAGTTGAACATTCAACAAAAGTATACATTAGCACAAGGACCTACAAAATCTAACCAACAATACTAAAATACTTAGAAACAAGTAAGTTAGAAATAATTGGTACGTGCAAAAATACACCACAAGTTGAGGTATTGTGTAAAACACTTCCCTATGAAGAGAAAAACTGTTCTGAGATTAATCAGAAATGTTTTCAAAACTCTGTAATTCCAGAAACTACATTCTATCATACCTGAATCTTATTTTTAAAGCATAAATACACAATTCACTAATGTTCATATTTCACACTTTATTACAAAAGTTTAACAAGAAACACATCAAGCTTGCATTTATTTACCTGTGCAAGGTTTTAAGAGCTTATATTTATTTACCTGTGAATTATGTTACGAGTTTGGACTTGTTTATTTGTAATATGTTTTAAGCAAACCAATTCTTACCTCTTGCATTTTGAGTAACTGAGGATCAAATTTCTCCAACAATTCTTTGGCAACTTTGTAGGTTTCCTTTTCCATGACCTCATCTAAAATTGAATTCTTTTTCTTCCTTAGTTCAATAAGCTTTTCTTCATTTATCTTGATGGTTCGAGTGAAATACCAATGGAGAAATCTTTTGAGAATCCAGACTCTGTAACGAATAACTTCAACTTACCCATATTCTTCCAATAAAAGTAGGTTTATACTGCAAACAATACAAACAACAAATTACAAGCAGACTAAGATATTTTAATTTTTAAGAACCACTCTTGCTTTCAAACCATTAAGATACCTACTTATCAAATCAGTCTTTACGTGTGTTTTACTACTTTATTAACAAAAAACGTTCCTAAATAGATATCACACTGAACGCTTCTCTACATCTGATATACACATGGTATTCTACATTAGAGTAAACCTGTTTTCATAGAGAAACAATCTACATTCAATGGTCAGTCTTGTTCAACAATAAAAAGCCTGGAATTTAAACAAAAGTTTAGGTTCTGTTTTTATATCTACATACACAAGTTTTCTTTCCTTCTAAATGGTCTTTCAGCCAAATATTTTTAAAATTGTAGAAAATTCTTAAAAACATCCAGGTTAAAATTGGTTTCTTTGGTTTATCATTTGTTCAAAATGTATAAATGTTAAAGAAATATTTTTTACACAAAAGTTGTGCCCAAAACCAAAACTAAAAATTAGTACAAAGTAAACTCTAGAGGAATTTCAAAATTCCACTCAATGTACTTACAGAACTGGAAAAGCTATCAATGGCAGTGAATGCAATACTCCATCACCCAAAGTACTGGGGAAAAACCAGAAGTAAAACACTAATGCAGCCACTATGTATATAAGGACCGAATACAGAATTAATGAGCCAATCAGGTGTTTATGGGTTTTTTCTGAACTCGATTTGTATTCAGAAGTGGTCTTGATTTCCTGAAAAGATATTAACCTTCAAATAGCAATCTTCATGCACATGGTACACTATAATATACAAATTACTAAGCCACTTATATATATTTATATGAAAGCCAGTCTGTACGTACACCTGCAGTTAATCAATAATTTTGAAATAAAAGGAATACAAAGACTATGGTGTTTCTCCTAACAAAACGACGAGTGGTTGTGTTTGTCCCACAATCAAACATCAGACTGAAAGGGGTGTATGAAATGTCAAAACCAGAATCCATATAACTGGTTTTCTTACATTAGTGTGGATTTAAAACAATACTCTACATGAATCCTAACAAAAGTTTTATCCAAAAAAATAACTTCCTTTGATTTCTGTTCAGTATTCCAGCTTACTTTCTTAATGGCAATAACGTACTGTCTGGAAGGCTTAAAAGACAACTTGACCAAAACACCTAGATACCTTTTTTTCTCCATAACACCATTGAGTTGATTTCCATCGAGATAACGATGGTTTGAGGTAGCTCACATGCAATATTTCTTGCCAAACATTGTAGGACATTAGGTTTAGTTTGAATACCACAACTATCATAATGTATTATACTAATATATAATAAGCCTTTTACAAAGCAAGTTCCTTCAGATGTAGTAGGTAATTTAATAAAATTGTGCTGTATATTTAGAAACTGACCACTCTAAAGTAATCCTGTATGTCTACTTAGAAACCGACCACTGTCAAGTAACCCTGAAATTATGCTTAGAAATCAACCACTGTCAAGTAACCCTGAAATTATGCTTAGAAATCAACCACTGTAAAGTAACCCTGAACATATGCTTAGAAACCAACCACTGTAAAGTAACCTTGAACGTATGCTTAGAAACCGGCCACTGTAAAGTAACCTTGAACGTATGTTTAGAAACCGACCATTGTAAAGTAACCCTGAATGTATGCTTAGAAACCGACCACTGTAAAGTAACCCTGAACGTTTGCTTAGAAACCGACCACTGTAAAGTAACCTTGAACGTATGCTTAGAAACTGACCATTGTAAAGTAACCCTGAATGTATGCTTAGAAACCGGCCACTGTAAAGTAACCCTGAACGTTTGCTTAAAAACCGACCACCGTAAAGTAACCCTGAACGTATGCTTAGAAACCAGCCACTGTCAAGTAACTCTGAGCGTATGCTTAGAAACCGACCATTAAGTAATCGTGGATGTTTTAAAAACATGTCAAAATTAAAAATAAAAAAAACACAATATCACATGTATAGCTGTGATGGTACACTACGCTGTTAACTTTCTCAACATAAACAATGTAGAATGTCATATTTCTTTCCTTATAATTGCAATTCAACAAAAATAAATATAAAGAAGGTAAGAAGTCTCAATTAAAAAGATACAATAACTCACCTTTTCTAGTTCTTCAAGAACTTGCTTGGTTGAAGGTTTTTTCTAAAAAAAAACACCAACAATAATATAGCTTTTAAAAGCTACAATGAGTGAACACTTATGAAGACATTAAGTGGAATTACACATGTTGAATCTTAGAGTACCAAATCAAACGTTTTTATTATCAATGGTACATACATAGATACAAAACAAACTTGTGCTGAGTATACTGTCTGATAAATAATGTACTTCAGTTACTTAGTTAGGCTTAGCTATTTCCATTCATGGATTCTTTCCATATTTCAGTGGATCAAGAATAGATGAACTGTTTTAGTTGTGTTCAGTCATGATTTCAACAAAAAACGTAACAAAATTCAGGCTCACTCATTTATTCATCTCCAATATTTGTTTTACTGAAATATCTATGATCAAAGTTCAGACATTTATCACTATACAGACTTTAAAAACCCTACTCATTTAGCTCATATAACTGGTAATACAAAACTATAGATAAGTTATGGTACAAAAGTTCTGCAAACTCCAATCATATCTGAACTAGATTCTTCTTACCATGCTTAATGACACTACATGCATCAAAACAACTTCAAAACTATATATTTTTAAAAACTAAGCCTACATACAGCTAATTCCTGTTTTACAATTTCAAAAAACAACATTACTTTTGATGTAATTTTTTCTCTGAAAAATTTTATAAACCTGTACGTTTATGGGAGGTACATATACATTTTACAACATTCATACATTCTAGAACTAAAAAACAACACACACACAAGAAAAGAAGACCTTACCTTAAATTTCATTACAATAGACCCCATGATAGTTTCATGTAACAGCATATACTACCAACTGAGGTATTTTTGGTGGTACATCTGTAAGTAAAAATAAACCTAAAAGATATAGAAAATGGAAAAATTACCATTAGTTATATTATTCAATAGCCTAATTAGCTATTTCATAAAGCCCTTATCAGACATATAGTTTTGCTTTCTCTATCTTGAAGGATAGCATCCTTGATGATAGATTAAATAAAAAAAAAGCCCACAATCATACACACAGGTTCTGTAACATCTTTCGAGTCCAATCTGAAATGCACCTTTTTCCATCATGCATAATGTCTTCACATGCATCAAAACAATGTCTTAAATACATGGATGTTTGATTTGTTTTGCTTTTCTCAAGGGTGTGAAAGTACAGCCTTTAAGGGTTTATTCTTTGTTATGGAGCTATGAGTGTATGACAACTGCTTCATTCTCAAACTTTATTTTGAAGTTATAAGAATTAAAAATAAAACAGACTTAGAAGTCTACGACTTGCACGATTCAATTAAATTCACCACATGATGTACATTAATTATAGTTTCATATTCCGTGTGCATAAACATGTTCAAATACATAACACATTTGTTACCAACTTTTATTCATGAAATGATCTCTAACCTTTTCCATTTTTTATATTATTTATATTCCATATAGCTTTTTCTTTCTTGAAAACTTTATTAATTTATTGGAAATTGAGTGGAATGAATAAAGAATTAATATAAAAAAATATTTTATATTTATCCTCTATTTACATTATCTCTTGCCCGAAAATAACCTATCATTATTAACATGCAATGTAAGCATTACATGAGAAACTAATGTTTCTAATTTCATACATTTAACAAACCAGATCATCAACCACATATCGCATACAATACTGTGGCACTTCAGCATTTTGTCCAGTGAATCGCATGTGACAAACAGGACATGGTTAGGGTTAAATATGTTTGGGGTGGTCAACTTAATGGCTGGAAACACGATTCTATTTACTAAAATTATTCATTAAAAATATTTTTACTTCATTTTTCTTTTAAATTTTGAAGCTGGAAATGTTTACTTGAAAACTTACTAAAGAAATGTATTGTAACACAAATATTGACCAAACAAAGCAAGGAAGTTTCCAAAAAATTATAATAACTTACTTATGACAAGAGCTTAAAAATACTTGCATCATAGTTGTGACTGCAATATTAATAATCTTGTGGAAAGAAATAATAATGATCTTATAACTGAAGAGAAAAATTACAATTTTAAATGCCCAACATTCAACTTCACAGTTCCTAGAGAAGTGTACAATGTAACTCAAAATACAATAGTTAATACAAGTATTAAAGTCCTTTCTTAACTAAACTTCGCAAGATATTCATGAGATTACAGCTAAATTAATGCTAACAGTGAAGGTATCCAATTAATGAAACAAAGAATTCTAATCAATATACAAGATTAAGAAAAGGTTACTGAATTGGTTAAACTCAATACTGGGCTGACATTTACTGCAGGTTCATGATGAGAGATGTGTTGGAATTTACATTCAAACTAAAAGGCTTGTTGCACGAGTTCAAACAAGTTCGTAAACAGAGGGCAGCAAAAATTAATGCGTAAATATTTTAATACAAATTTTGAAGTTATATATTTCAGTCGTCATAAGGTGAATTAAATTACAATACTTCGATACGTGTATTTAATGCTTTAGGGAAGGGGTTTCAGTAAAATAAGTGATGAATAACTACGTTTATCTGATAGTTTTAAGTTATCAAAACTAAATTTGTCTGTAATCTACAATAAACACATTTGTTATTCATCTCAAATGGATGTTACTTATTTGTAAAAACATCCTTGGTATGGGTTATTTACAATAAACAGGCCTACTTTCAGAAATCACAACAAAATAGCTTGGTTTGATGAAGTATTTTTATTTAACACTAATTACCTACAAAGATGACATTTCAGAGTCTCAGGTAATTTGTTTCAGAACTGGCTACCAGAATTTAGTGTAAGTGTGTGTAACTTTAAAAGTTAAAAACACATTATTCGTATTTTAAAATATCAAACTTTTATGTTTTCACCAACTTTGTCGATACGTACAAGTTTCCAAGACTACATAATACCAAAACCACAACCTGACTCTTTTCATGATTAATGTTTTATATGGATATGTTCCAGAATATGTCAAAGTTCTGTTGAAACCACGATCTTCTAATTAGAAACAGTACATCTGCCACACAATCACAACCTTGCTTTTTGAAGGCACGATCTATTTGTTGTAGTTTTATAAAAACGTGTAAAACTGAGCTGCTTAAAATACATGGTTTTCACATGATAGCAACAATATTTTGTCACACAAATAAACATTGTTCCAATCAATCACACTTTACTTATAGACAGATTTTGTTATGTATCATAAAATATTGTATTTTAACAAATACAACTTGATACTACATAAGCAATATTTCACGTAATATTACTGCTTGAGACCATTCGTAAAAAATGAGTACTCATTTAGTTGTGATAATCCTAAAAGAATGAAATACATTATATTTTTAGTATTTTTTCTATAATCAATACAGTAAACAGCCTTAAGTATCCAGAAATTCAAATTAAGAACTAATTTTAAAAAGAAAATTCAGAAAATTACTGTAATCTTTATTTATTTCATTTATTATGTACTTCCATGTTTTATGTTACCTGATAACAGTATGATTAAAAAGAGAGCTTGGATAAAACTCTGAATTATGAATACCTTCTACAACTTGCAAGTATTGGATGGTGCCATTTGTTTATATAAAGCATGTTCATGTTTTATTACTTCAAACTTAACAATAACACAACTTTGATTGTCAAGTAACAACATATAATAGTAAGGACATGTATGATGCTTTTTACTTTACATCTACATGCACAGAGATTCCCACACTTGAAGAAAACCTTGAAAAAGAACTGATAAAATAGTCAGTTAAGATACTCAAAATTAACATATAATTCCTAATGTGTTGACTATAATTAAACACAAAATTGAAATATAAAAACCACACACACGTATTAATACTATAATGCAATATAATTACCCGTAGATGTACTACACATGCTTGGAAGTTAGAAATGACACATGATATAATCACAGCCTCAATTTGGAAAACAGTTCATTATGTACCTAATTCACGACCCAACATGGTGACACTTTACTCTCCATTCTACAGTGACAATAAGCACCCGGTAAAAAAGTCTTTTTCTATCCAATAACACTAATGTGTTTACATTAATAAAAATTAACCAATCCTTCAAAAAATAATGAAATAGTCGTAATACTCCTACACCTATAATTAATAATATATTCAAAAATGATGTTTCACATAGTTTGGTATGATACTATTACTAATAGTATACAGCATCGATTGATAATTACAACAGAAGATAAAATTCTTCCTAAAACGTAAAACATTAATCTCTAATTTTTAAATTCGCAACTAAGTCTAAACACCGGGTTAAAGTTGGCTAGAATAAAAACGTACGGCTTAACCAAGTTTTGCTTTTATCAATTCAATTTTAATGTTCTGATACCTGTTGTTTTCAGAAATCTGCTCGAATTAAAACAAACATGTTTCATACGTTTTCGTGCATGCTCATAATTATGAATAAAGTATCGTCACTTACATTCACATATTTCTAGTTATTAAACTAGAGAATAACTAACACGTCATAACATTCCGAATTATAATAATATTAACGCTAGTAGCTCTTAGAAACAATATCCCGTCTTACCTGCACTTTAAATTTAATGTATTATTTTACTTTTAAGTTAGATGGCAGCACACCTCAGATTTACTGTGAATAGTATTTTATCTCTTTAAGAAATAATTGCAACATGAATTTTGATGTCATACTCTTTTTGTGTTTAAATGACCCAAGTTATAAATATATTAACCATCGTCTATGGATCATAATAATCTATTTTATTTTGATTTCAATAATTGCGTTGAATCTAAATCAGCCATGACCAACTGAAAACAATAAGGAAAGTTCTGATGAAAATTTGTGGGATGGACGACGACTGCCTGTAGACACAAGCGTAGAGGACGACTTTCAAAAGTCTTCTGGCTTTCGTCTTCAAGTCAGTGTGCATGTAGGTGTTGTCGGTCTTTTATAGTGTTCTGATAGATTGTGGAGAGGAAAGTATTGCATGTTGTTGTTGATTTCTTAGTACAGAACTATGATGGGCTATCTTCAATCTGTCCATGGCGGAGAACTGAACCTCGGATTTTAGCAGAGTGAGTCAGCAAACTGATTGCTGCCCAACTGGGGAACTAGTTTTACATGAGGGATGTTTTCACACTGTTATATCTATGTTTGTTTCGTCCAAATATTAAATTGTACTCCAGTGACTCAGTGGGCAAATCTGAACCGGCTATAGCTGGGGCCCCAGCATGGCCAGGTGGTTAAGGCACTTGACTCGTAATTTGAGGGTCGCGGGTTTGAATCACTGTCACACAAAACATGCTCCCCTTTTCAGCTGTGGGGCATTATAATGTTACAGTCAATCACACTATTCGTTGGTAAAAGAGTAGCACAATAGTTGGCGGTGGGTGATGATGATTAGCTATAGTCCCTATAGTCTGACACCGCTAAATTAGGGACAGCTAGTTTAGGTAGCCCTCGTATAGCTTTGCGCAAAATTCAAAACAAACCAAACAAAATCGATATCTGGAATGAGCTGAGAACAGATAACCCATGGTATTACTTTGTACTTAAAAAAAGACAAACAAACAGATGTGAAATCCATAAAATGCTAAAATAACACACAATAAAATAATGCACCAGAGCCTAAAGAAAAGTATAGCTGTCAAAACATTACGTTAAACGGATTTAATGCTCTACTCAAATATAATAAACTTATATATCACAGTTCTTTTTTTTTTTGTGGACTAACAGGAATTATATTGATGTAAGTTATATTTTCAATGTTTTAAATTAGAAGTTAGCTAGAGGGTGCATCACCTTAAAATCAAATAGTTACAAGAATATTTAGACGTATTTGTGATCGAGAGTTTACACGCAGTGTCTGAAGTAAATATACGGATATAAGTACAAATAGACAGTTAGTTTAGAAGTGGTAAACAAAGAATTAGTACTGAGTTGCTAGTCAGTTTTCAGTTAACAGAGTATCAGCCATTTATCGAAGTATTTGAAACAGTGTTAGTAATCGCTAATGCTCACTTACTTCATCGATAATCGTGAATTACTATAGGTAAGTTTACTTTTACGTTACTCGCAATACCATTAAAGTTGTATTTCCATTTGAATAGTTGTAAACTTAGTCCCACAAATTACTACAGTGTTCAGTGAAGGCAGCTTAGAGTAAAGTTAAGAAATAAATAAACAAATTTGTTATTGTTAAATACACGGTATTTCACCAAGTAATTTATAAAAAAAACAAAACAGCCCAACAAAAAACAACATTAGAACAATATTGTTGTATCGTTGTTCTGTCTTTCGTAGGTTCTTTTAAAATATGTGGTGAAAATAATTTAAAGGCTAGGACACTTAAATAATTGATTGATTGATTGATTTAGTGTTTTATGGCACAAAGCAACGAGGCTATCTGCGCCAACACTTAAATAATAACAAACTACATTATTTCGTCCTTAATGTTTCTACAAGTTTGAACATTTATGTATTGTCATAACTACTGTGGACCTATTTTTTTGGAAATGACAATAACTCTTCAGAGTAATTTCTATTATTTAACCTGTAGCTGTTTTGTTCAAAGCACACCATTCTTCTCTGCTTGCTTTCCATAATCTATGTAGTGTATGAGAACGATGTTTTTTCAGTACTTGTTTTAACAGTCTAATCAAACAGGAATCCGCAGATGTTGTGAGATTTAACCAGTATGCATTCCTATGGAAAATAATGAATACATGTTTCTTTCTCCTGTTACTTCAGTTGTATAAACAGTTGAATTGTAGGTTGACTGAAAGCCTTATCTTGGTAAATACAGATTAAAATCTTTCTAGATTATATTGCATAATGTTGCATGGAACATGGGATGATGTTTGTTACTGACATATTTTTGTGGAGCTCAAATATTATAAGACACAAAACTTTACTCAGTACAGCTGAAGTACAAGCCTTTGCAGGTCTCTTATATGTGTGTAAGATGACAGAAGGCACAAATTGACAAAATAAATAATCCATGTAGATGTGCAAATATGTATTTCTGTTTAATACTGAAAAAAGTTTAATTTGCAAGCCCTTTTCATTTGCTTTCTCTGGGATAACATAAGCTGTAATTTAGCTGCTGATATCTGGCAGTTGGTCAGGGATGGTAGTATGAGGGAGCTTACGAGGACTGAAGACTCCAAAATATTCCACTGTTTCGCCTGTAGTCATTACCCCAAAGAATAATGCTTACTATTGAAATTAGCTCACTTGCTAAATACTCTGGTACATATGCCAACAAGAAGTAGAACGCAGTTATTCAGTTGTTTTATTTAGCTATTTTAACTTTCTAACAAGAAAGAAGATTACACCATTCCTTTACCGGTCATCTCATTATACAAATATAATGTTTCCCGTTAGAGTTTTCATCTATCAATTATTTGAATGATTTCAAATAATTTCAATTGGTATGGAAGGTTGGCTGAATGGTTTATCTGAGGGTCGTGGGTTCGCATCCCCGTCGCGCCAAACATGCTCCCCCTTTCAGCCGTGGGGGCGTTATAATGTGCGGTCAATCACACTCTTCGTTGGTAAAAGAGTAGCACAAGAGTTGGCAGTGGGTGGTGGAGACTAGCTGCCTTCCCTCTAGTTTTACACTGCTAAATTAGGGACGGCTAGCGCAGATAGCCCTCGTGTAACTTTGTGCGAAATTTAAAAACAAACAGTAATTTATTAAAGATCCGACTTAGGTAATCGTGTATGATACTAACAATATCAATTAAAGAAATCAATCTCACTGAAGAACATTTCCCTATTCTGTCTTCTATATATTTCCTGTGATATATTAAGTTTTTCCTAACAAACACTATTTTGTATTTATTTAACTTAATTGTATTATTTCATTATAACAGTTGATACTAATAAATTTCATTTTTGTAGCCCTTTTAATGTTAGGTCGTGAAGAAATATTCTTATTTCCAAACTTCTTACTGTAAAATAATAAACATGCTGTTTATTACATCTAATATACTTATTTTTCTAATAAGTAAAGTTAATTGAAGGATATAAAATAGTTATTTTGTTTGTTTTTAAGTGCAAAACTGCACAATGAATTAGCTGTACTATTTCCAACACATGGATTGAACCTCGAGTTTTTGCTTAATAAGCCTTTAAAATTACTGGTATCTCGGTGGAACAGCGAGGTTCGAATGTTTCATAAACACACGAGGTAGGTGAATGTGGTTTTGCTTTAAAAGAACCAAACATTATTATTTCTAAGCAACCATAAGCTTAAATAACAATTAAACGAAACATACATCTAGAGTAAAATATGTGAAATACAAATGTACAGTTGAAGCACTTGTAGCATGAAAAAATTATGTTGTTAAAGTTTTTGCCTACGACATTTTTTAACATTACGTAAGTGTAATTTTAACAATTTATTTTTGTTTTATAACCTAATCCAATAAGATTTCAGATTGTCTCAAAATCAGACATACTTATACCGCCATCTGGAAAGTAAGTAGTTAGTGGCGTGTGTAACCGGTGGAATTTAAGATAGTAACAAGCGTTAAGTAGTTGTAATTATTAACGAATTATACGTATCAAAGGCGGTTTATATCAAAGGTAAGTTTGAAAGTTTGTAATATTGTGACTAAGTTATGTTTTTCAACTTAAATTATTAGTAAATTGTGCGATAATTTGTTGAGCATATTGTCGATTAAGCCTATTTCTGTAGACAAGTGTTGAACTACAATTTCCAGTTAGCACCAGTACTACAACGGTTGGTTGTGCCGTAATCTACGGTTTAACTATCATATGATATGAGAAGCCAGTAAGTTTCAAATTGTATTACTAGAATACAAAATAAGTGCTTTGATATATATTTGGGCCATGCAAGAATGTAAGTTAAAAATCTAACTTTTGCAGTGAAGCATTTTGTTTTTTACGGTATTGTAACGAATTGTCGGACAAAGAGAAATTTCGAATAGGAAGACTCAAGTTATGTTGACACAAACGGATGGGGTCAGCCTACTTTGAGCGAAAAGTTGCACCATTGAAATAAAATAATTTTGTATCGCACTTAAAAACACAACTTATAAGGGTTCTAATAATTTTTAATACAAAGGTATATTTAATTTCATACCAAATTTTATTATTATTTTTTGAATATCACCTGTTTAAATTTTTATTTTGGTGCATTCCGAAATAAAACATTTTATGTTCGAATTAACTGTTTTATTTGAAAGTGTACTATAACGCTCTATCTCTCCAGAAGGAAAGTCATGATAATGCTATATAAAATAGCTCATTTAACCTTAGAGCGTGAATAAACGTGTAGTTTTATTCATTTTAGCTAATCATAGTTTCCCAACTTGTGTTGTCACGGTGTTTGTAATTGCCACAAGCTAGTAATCTGAACACGCAATGTTTTTTAAACTATATAAGCCAGTATAACTTCCTCTTCTGAATAGATTAGTATTGAAATATGGAGAAAACAAAAGATGAAATCTTCACTTGGTGTCATGATGTCAGAATAACAGATATTTCAACAACTTCCACCACAGGTTGTTTTTTTTTTTTAACAAATTGCATTCAATGAAACTGTAGAAATAAAAGTTTGAGCAACACCAGATTTAATTTCCTTATCGGTAATTGGTTATTTTTAACGGAAATAAAATTGTTATATTTATAGTAAATAATAATCCGTCCACAGCTTTTGTCTCTTTTGTCATCGCTGGCAGAGAATAACCAAGTGTGAAGCTAAAATAGCTAATTAATTCATCGTAATTTTATCGGCCATTATTAGATATTTCAGCACTATTTAACTTTCTAAGCTAAGGACTTAACACAAATTGTTTAGAAACCGTAGTAACAGATGAATCATTTCAACTTTGTTATATCGCTACTTTAATATACTGGACCTTTGGAAAGTAACAAAGATAGAAAGTATCAATGGAACATTTGAAATCTTTACAAGAAGAAAGTCTTCAAAGACCTGAAAATATTTCGGGGGGAAAAAAATTAGAAAATTGAAGAAAAACGCTCGTAAATTAGTAAATCCATTCTTGTTTCTGATTATCCAGGATTGATTTGCATATCACTTGAATTATTAAAACATTTATGGATCATATTATAGTATTATACACTATTCTCTCGTTTCCGTTTAGTAAGTACGTAATTTTTTAATTTTTTTTTTGTCTTTACGAACACATTGTTTAACTTTTTATGTGATGCTCATTGTAAAATTTATTTCGGTACTTCAAGAAATACTGAAATTATCAACTTCCATATTACAAATATAAACGCATTGACTCGAGTTAATTACGTGACATGAGCTTTGAAACAATCTGCTAAATATTTCACTATCTCAAACTACACTCTCACGTAGACATATTCAGAAGAATACCTTTTAAAGAGGGAACGTGGGCCTAGCATGGCCGAGCGCGTTAAGGCGTGCACTCGTAATCCGAGGGTCGCGCTAACATGCTCACCCTCCCAGCCGTGGGGGTGTATAATGTGACGGTCAATCCCACTATTCGTTGGTAAAAGAGTAGCCCAAGAGTTGGCGGTGGGTGGTGATGACTAGCTGCCTTCCCTCTAGTCTTACACTGCTAAATTAGGGACGGCTAGCACAGATAGCCCTCGAGTAGCTTTGTGCGAAATTCCAAAAACAAACAAAACAAACAAAGAGGGAACGCAGAATACAATTTTTATTGTGACTCGTAAGACAAATCAATGCCGTAATACCATATTACCGGAAAAGGTTGGTACTTTTAGTACGCATGTCTCGTATTGCAGTACTGGTACAAGCTGTTTTCAAATGTTTCAGGGGGTCAGTGTGTGAAATTTTGTTATTAGTGTCAGAAAGTAATATATTTCATTTTAAAGTTGGTATTACAACTCATCTCAAAATGCTAGTGATAGTGCTCTCTGGTGTAAATCTTACTTTCTATGTTGCAAATAATTTTAAATGATGGTACATGTTTAGAAACGGCTGTTCGTTTAACATTTTTTTAAAGATGCTGGGTGTAGTCTTGTGTTGGACCTTAAACATTCTCATCGCTTAAAATTCGATTTTATAATCCACCATTACGTTTCACTAGTATTGTTCTACTTGTGTAACAGTGTAAATTTCTTTTGAGCACGTGATAACACATCAACTGATCAGCACCTTCTAACTATTTACTTGAAAAAAAAAGCATTGAGTAGCTTTTAAGTAACCCTCTGAATGGACGGCTGTAAATTTATGGACTTTGGAGTTCTGAGGTACAGGTTCGTTTCCCCCACAGAGTATACAGCAGATAGCCCAATGTGGCTTGGCTCTTAAACAAACAAACTCTCTTGCTGCACGGACTTTTCACTGGCTCGTTGTTGCAACACGGGTATTTTTTAAAGCTCTCTACCTACCTCTCGATATTTGTTTTCACTTGTTTCCTTGTAACATCTTTTCCTAGTTCCTTTTTTCATGACGTTGGGTGTTTTTCTTGTGTATTCATTAACTTTATAATTTCCTTTTTTTTAATCATCGTTTCCTGTTTTTTTTATATTATTTAGTGGATTTAAAAGGGATGGCTTCGGATATTTCTTATTTAAAAAACAAACAAACAAAACGTATCCGTGTGCATCTCTGGAATTTGAAATTATTTGTGATTATTTCTGCGAAAGGAGGCCAATATATCGCCTAGAGGGGTCGCCTGTTTCAAATACTTGCACCAGTTGTAAGTCAGTCAGTAGGCACAAAAATGGCGTCGCATAAAGGACGATTAATGTTACAGCTTGTACTTTTGTGACGTCAGTGAAACATGCACTTGCTATGAATGACAAGAAAAATTATGCATTCTAAATTACAACACAGCGTGACATGAACTTAAAGCAAGAATTCAAAGTTACTCCTGATTTTGGTTCGTATAGTATAGAGTTCAGTGATCTGTAAACTTCATCCACTTGTTTCATTGGTCATACTGTGCATATAGTATCAGTTACGTTGAGTAGAAACTAGATAAAATTGTTAGCAGATATCGTGTACTTAAGTTTTTAACAGTCATTTCGATATTTGCCACTGTTAATATCTCTATGAATGAGACTTCGCGACTTTATTTGAGAAGTACGAAACCAAGAATTGAGGCAAGTTTTTATTAAAACGATCTTGCTCTAGTAAGAGTTTTTTGGCGATTGCAAGCATTAATAACCTAATTGTCTGATTTTGTACGCATAATTATCTTGACTCCAGGAAACCACCAAATTGATTCAAAATATTTAGGCTCTGGTTAAATTTTTCTCTCGAATTTCTTCTGAACAGCCTGACCTAAGCGAAGGAAAAATTATTAGTTTAGTATCTAAAAAAGCCTTCAAATATGTCTCGTTATAATAAGATACTCTTAACTAACATTAAGAAACATCTAGGAAGTGTAAATGGGATTTATTACTTTAATATAATTTTTCCTCTCTTTCCTGGGTTTTGACAGTATAGCAAAACCTAAAAGTCCATCTTTGTCCGTTTCCCTCGTGGGTCAGCAGTTAGTATAAATGCCCATTATTTGTGGCGGGCACAACACATATAGCCTGTTTTGTGGTTAAAAACAAATAAATCCTTTTCGTTTACAGCTGCAGTTGTATGTGCTGTTTTGAAAGAGGTGATAATAAACGGTTGTAATGGAAGAGAGAGGAAATGTGAGTTTACAAAGAAAAGTGTACTTTTTCCACGAATGAGTGTCGGAAGGAAACCCTCAGTGGAAGTTTCATGTGAAGGATTTATTAATATTTGTTCATCAGTACATGTAATGTTTAATAGATATGTTATAAACAGGGGACTTTAACATCAAAAATAATGCTGAGGTATTTATCTTTGCCATTCTTTTGTTCTCGCTTGTTTGTTTTTATTGTTTTTTACTGGGCAAAATAATACGTCTTAAGGTGTTTCGGAGATCCGCATTAAAATCTTTGGTTATTTGCCCAACAGGGGGCTGAAGGCTGCTTGAAGTGGTCACCAGCGTATACTAGTGTAATATACTGTCGTGACGTCAGTAAAACGTGCACCATGCATAACGAGAAGAATTGTGTATTCTGTAGACTAGAACACATGAGTAAAGTACTTGTTAAGTAGACTACACGTACACACACACACACACACACACACACACACACACACACACACACACACACACACACACACACACACACACACACACGTCTTCAAACGAAAAGCAACGTTCAAACAGGTCTTAGTTGAACTTGGTTCTCGGCTTTATGAATGAACAAGCTCTCTTATATTACGTTTTTACGTAAACGGTTTTCTAAACCTCTGCTTGTTTTTGTTTAAGAATAACAACGCATTATTAAATCCTTTATGTAAACGTAAGTACTTAAGATTTTTGAGCACTACTAAATCAGATTTTTGTTAAAATTCCTGTGAATACTGTAAAGTTTGAAGTTAAAATACAAAGTAGTGAATCTCACGTCCACAGAAGTTTTACTGTTGGGTTAAAATCGACGGACCCGCCTTGAACAATTTGCGATCACAGTAAAAACCGTACAGAGGCTCCCATAGTCAGATTTGTTGAGTTTAATAGTTTTAAGACTACTGCAGGCTTGTATATACTCTGTAAGACTGTACAAGTCTCTGATAACCTGTCGCCAGGTGCTACCGCGATCAAACTTTGTCAAGGCACGACTGTGTCGGTTTTTTGTGTTTTTTTTTGTTACCTCGGTAAGAATTATCGTGTTCAACAGCCAAGGAGCTGCCGTGGTAGTGACGTTCTTCACGTTTTGAGGACAAGTTATCGCAGGCCTACTTTGACACGTCATTCAATTTCTCGTATATACAAACCTACTTTGTTGCATGCCATTCTTCTACTTTTATGCTATTTTTTTGTGACAACGTACATGGTGACGTCATCAAATTAGTCGGAATGAAATGCATCTGACCGATGGAACCCCCGCTTCATTAGGGGCTGTGAAACTGAACTCTACTTTAACTCAAACCTTGCAGTTAGTAAAGCTATGGAAAGCAGATTAAATTCTCAAGAATCTCCTTTTCACATCTGTGTACCACTTTTTGCAGTATGCTGCTAAGTTTTGATCTTCACTACAGCATCCCCCTGGTTTTATCTTTCTCAGTAGACTATTCTCTTTTGGAAGACATTGTTTGCAATTCGTTTTTTCTGACCTTCATATCCAAGCATAACTGGAAGAACTGAGTCTGGTATTGGATGACATTGCTGCCCCCAATAAACACATTCCACCATAGCTTTTTGTCATCTCCAAATACTCCCATTTAGAAGGACCATTTTCTCCCTGGATATTTTTCGAATCAACCTCTTATTCCTTTTGATATGGATGGTTCAAAATCAGGTGACTCTGTGGACCCTGCCATGATTTATCATGACTGTGGTTCACAGGATCCTCGACAGTCTTTGTTTTCACTGCCCCGTATGTAATTTCATGTAATTCATCAGTACACTGATTGTGCTATTTGCACTGACTTTCTTAGTTGCATACTGGCCCTGAAATCACTTTGCGTTAGTTCTCACCCTGTTATCATCAATATTCAGCAGTGACTGGCTCATTTTTAATCTTCAACTGATTAAACAGTTTTTTCTGGATATCTGGTTATGTCTATATTCGCGGGTATATGCTCGCTGACACCACAGCTAAGTCCGTTTATACTAGTACTGTCATAGCCATGTTTGTTCCATATTTGGACTACGGTTCTCTCCTTTATGGTTCGACATAGCGCCAGGTGACAGTCGACTTTGTGAGCAACGGGATAAGCTTTTCCATGTCGAACCTTCTGTTGCTTTTTAACCATCTTGTTTCCATCAAAACCGGAAGGAAGAAATTGTCGTGCCTGTGAAACGCATTGGTCACAACTCTTTAACTCGTCGTTTTCTGTTATCTGGACCTGAACCGCCAGTTTGTGACGTTTTTGGCACTCAAGCCACAATAGCAGGAACATTTTCAGCACGTCTTTTCTATGGGTTTACCCTTTATGTCGGACATTGGGGATTATGAAATTATTCAACATTTGTTTTAAAATGGGCCATTGGCTTTTTAAATTCTAAGTTTGTTTTTTTATCCTGCTTTTGGAAATTTTTTTGTTTTTGACTTGATTTGTTTTATTTTTCATAATATTTTTGTATTTTTACGACTTATTTGAGGCAGATACTCTCGTTGTGTTGCGCCATAAGACCCCAATCGGAGTAGCACAACAGATTAGAGTGGAACTACAATAAATTAGGAGGATGCTAAGAATATCTTGAACCCAAAGATGACAAATGAAAATGTTACAAAAAGCTACACTTCAGAAGCCTTAAGTACTAAACAATAGACAACATCAATTTTTGATTTTATTTACCATAATTTATCTCCTCTTAAAATAAGATTATAGGGAAACGTTTAAATACATGAATAACACCAGTATCAGGATGGAAAATAGATATCAACATACTTTGAAGTAGATAGTCCATGGTTGTCAACGTAATTAACAAGCAAACAAACTCAGTTTTTGTACTTTGTCCAAAAACACAATTGTTTTCCAAGGCATATTCATTAGTAGTAAAAGTTTGCAGGAAATCCACTAAAAACGAACCAAATTATAATTAAAAGTCCAATATTTTAAATTACAAGTCGTGATGGACATTATCGTTTTATATAAATTTTAGGACGACCATTACTGACCGATTATCTGCTGATACAGTTGATTTTTGTACATTTGAACTATTTCTTTAATCAGTTTTGTAATCTAATTGTAATTATCTGGTGGTCTAATGTTTCATTTTTTTAAAGATAAAACATTGTTTCTTACTTTTAATAAACAGTTTTGTAATCAGGACATCAACCAAGGCCAATGATAAACATGTCCTCAGTTTAAAAGAGTTCTTATACGTAAGTTGAAACCTGACGTTAAGTAAGTGGTGCCAGTAACTTACTATCGAGGACTGTTAAGTCTTGCACTTAGAAATGTTTACTAGTTGTGCGAGAAGGTAGCTGACAGCTAAGACCTGCATATGGGGAGAGCTCAGAGCAGCATGTTTGGTTATGATGTTCATTTTCAGTGGGTTCTAGGGTATATCGTTTGGAACTTTAAGATTACTACACGAATATTGGTTTTACAGAAAGAGTGCAGAGAATGTCTACCAGAATGGTGCCCACTGTAAATAAATTCTGAAACACCAGAGTTCATTGTAAAATCAATAAGTGATTCGACTCGAATATTCGAAATAATTAAATTTTTGGTTTTTTTAATGAAGCATAAATTTGGTAAACATAAGTACAGTTTGTTTCCTTTTCTGAAGGATGATTTGAAGAACAGCTTTTCTGGATGGCGTGAACTGATAATGATGGGTTTAATCGCTTTAGGTTTTTGTGGATAAAGATATAATCCGTAGTTCGGGGATTAGGAATATCCGGTTGCCACCTTGCTCTTTGCATTGTTAATAACTGCTTAATATAAGCATATTAACATTGGTATCAAAATTAAAACTAAAATACACGTTGTTAAAGACCATTCTGAGATACCTATTAATAAGGCATAAAACATTAAATAGTGCACTGTGCTCTCAAATGTTATTTTAAGCTTAGATGAATTTTGACATTTTTCATTTATAACGTCGTAGTTTATAAGTGTATCACTTTTTATACATAAGTGGGTGAGGTATTTTTTTTCTTCTGAAACGTATAAAATCTGGACAGATCAGGTAGATCTTGCGCGTAGTTTTGTATTAAATCAACATTAGAAGCCAACATTCACGAATTACACCTTTTATTTAGCTGGAAGTAAAAGTAGGAATTGTATTTTAAGTTGTGGCCAAGCGTGCGACTTGTAATCTGAGGATCGCGGGTTCGCATCCCCGTCGTACCAAACATGCTCATCCTCTCAGCCGTGGGGGCCTTATATGACGATCAATCCCACTCTTCGTCGGTAAAAGAGTAGCCCAAGAGTTGGTGGTAGGTGGTGATGACTAGCTGTCTTTCCTCTAGTCTTACACTGCTAAATTAGGAACGGCTAGCACAGATAGTCCTCGTGTAGCTTTGTGCGAAATTCAAAAACAAACCAGATCTTAAGTTTCTGCGGCAGTCTGGCAGTTGAAAATATTCTTAAATTGACATACTCTTTTAAAGCTCCTTTAATAGAGTATTTAGTGCGATTTCCTTTATATTATCTTCGTAAAGCTTAGGTTACCTGCATGTAGCCGTTAGGAAGGGAAGACAGTTAAGAGCACCTGCCGAAAACTGTTGGCCACTCTCGTCTAAACGAATAGTAGTTTTTGTCGTTTCTTTTTAGTTATGCTATGACAATAACCATATTTCCGTAAAACGTCGTAAACACTCGGTTTTCTTCGTCATTCTTCGGAAAAGCAATACTTTATTATTGTTTATACTCCTATATCACATGTACCTACTAATGTATCATTACTTGTTCCAACTACTGAAATGTAGAATTTAAAATAAAGTTTATATTTTATTTTTTTTCAAATGTCACTGTTGATATGACGTTGGGAAATTGCCACCGAATGTACGTTCAACTCAACAGACCGGTCCTAGCTTACCACGTGGAAATCCAAGTTTATCGATTGTAGAAGATAATGGCAGAACGCAACCGGAAAAAGGCGGATAACTGAATCCATGCGTGTTCGAGTGTCTAGTCATGTCATGAACGTGCGTCGAGACACGCGGATCTAATTTTTTGTTTTGCTTAAGTCTTCTTTTGTTAAATAACTTTGGTCTGTCCGTAGTTCTGTATTGACGCGTTGAATAACGTCTGCGAGTGTGAAAAGCAACGTGCTAACTAACAAGAAACCGAAACTCGATAAACGTATGTTTTCTTTTACTCTTCGTTCATGACTTTTGCCAGATTTTGTAATAATACTAATAAAGATACGTAAATTGTTTTAACAATGGTCATGGTGTTTAAAGTCGCCATTTTGTAACCTCTAAACGTAATAAATTATGCCAAAGTTTAATAAATATCTCGTGAATTGGAAAATATGGGACTTGTTATATAAACCAATAAAAAAATTTACAAATGTGAACAGGAAATTGGATTTGTAAAAGAAAACTTTAAATGAACACGGACGTATTTAAGTGTGGTAGTTTGAATAGAAAGATTGTTTTGAAAATTTCTGAAATATTCGAAACATTTTCTTTGCACATAATTAAAAAAAGGGACACAGTTTGATGTGATTCTGTAGAAAACAACACATCCAATGGTTTGCCGTTATATTATGCATCTATGGAGAAATTTTCAAAATTAAAATACCACCATGAATTATTGGTGTATTGAGACACTTGTGTTAAATAAATACATGAAATTTTAAAGAAAAGCATTTTTCAATCATAGATTTAGTGTGTTTATAATATGACTTGTATGTTTGAAGTTATACTTACACATGAAAATCATACTAGAATATTTAAAATGATTGAGATGAAATAAATTTATAACTTGCATGGAGATGGTATATAAACTATTTATAATATACCAGTGGTTATTTTATGAGTTAGTTATGTAAAGTTGAAGTGTTTTGGTATTAATTATAAACCAGTTAAATGCTTTAAACGTAGTCTAAATGCGCATATATAATTCAAGTGACTGAAGTTATTAGGGTTTAGTTTTCAAAAAAATGACTTCAAAATAATTATGTATTAAAACCAACCCAAAAATAAAACTTTCTCAGATTAATAGTGAAGCTTTTTTCATAAACTGCATAACACTGCATTCGATGTTTGCTGTTCTAATACACAGATTTTGGTATTAGTAACTTTAAGGAACAAATACAATGAAGGTACATTGTCCATTCATTATGTGTACCCCACCAGCACTTTGTTTTTTATTTTGCACAAATTCACACGGACTATGTGCTCTAACTGTCCCAAATTTTGATGTATAAGACTTGAGGTAAGGTAGCTAGTGTCACTACACACCACCAACTCTTGGGCTACTCTTTTTACAATGGATAGTGGAGATTGACCATTAGCTTATAATCTCCCCAGGGCTGAAAGGGCTAGCGTGTTTGGTGTGATGGGGATTGGAACCTGAGAATTCATACTTGTACTACTGCTTCATTGTGGTCAAATTGACTTGTCATTCCTCAGTCAAACCACAGGAGTTTAACTAGACTTGTATTTTATTAGTTCTACATATAGTTCGTATTATAAATCAATGAAAATTTACTTTTCTATTAAGGTTATTGTTTCCCAAAGTCTAAGTGATATGGAACTGTACAATTGGGATTTCTTTTACTAACGTTTTTGCCAGAAATTAAACTTTAAAATGTATTAATTATTGAAGCTTTTGTCTTTTTAAACACTATATTCTAGTAGCCTTCTTCAACAAATATTTTTAATTAAACTGAAACAACAGTGCAATGGAATATTCTTAAAAACCTAAAAGCAGTTTGAGATGAATCAAAAGCAGCACATTTAAAGAAATTGTATAACTTAGTCATTTATAGATTCACCATGCATGCTTTCCAAGTCTTTAACTTTTGTATTCCCAGAAATTAAGTAATTTAACTTGTTTTTAGAACTTAGATACACAAATTAGTTTTTGTATTTTTTATCACAAAATGTGGTTTTTCCACTGATCACAGAAGGCTGAACATATCGTGTCATTTCTTCAAAGTAACCAATGTTATTGAATATAAACGAAGGTATAATTTTATTTCGCTTTTTGTAAGATGTTTTTTATATATCAGTTCTGTTTGGAACTTCATTTATTAAATTTTTAACATAATATTACAGATGGCGCTAACACAGGGTCCAAGGGCATTAGGACATCAGCTTCATGCAGCTAACGAAGATTCCAGGTTTGATCACCTTAGTGCACTGGACATAGATTCTCATCCAACTTTCACTCGCTTGAGTGGTATAATTTGTACCATTGGTAAGTGAGTGAATGAACATGTTGACACGGTGTAAAATACGAAGTATTAAGGTTGAGTGTAAAGGTCTGCAACTGTCTTTTGAAATAAGAGGCTGATGATTAGGCTATTGTTGTAAAGATTCAGTGTGGAAGTCAAAAGATTCTCCTTTCTTTAAACAGTTTGTTAGTGTTCTTAAACCACCCCGCCTATATTTACCCTATTTAAAGCTCCACTAAAATAAAATACAAGGTAAGCTATCAAGCGATTTGGTTTTCAGTATATTTTTACAGAATGTTTACAAGTAAACTAAATATAAATTTTATATTACAGTATAAACAGTGTTTTTGTGGTGTGTATATATAATATTGTGAACTGTGAAAAATGGCTTATACCATTCACTTTCACTGAAAGTGAAATAGGTGACTTGTGAAAAGTTTTTTTTATTAGACTTCTCTAATTAATTTAGTAAAACTATAAAAATTTATCAACAACTATTTATTTAGTGTTGGCGTTCATTAATTTTTAATTCATTCTTGATAGAATGTTTTTAAAAGAGCAACAATGTAGAATTACGTACACGTAATATTCATGTGCAAAGTGAGTATAGTGAAAAAATGTCACCAAACAGTGTACTAAGAGCAAAATTATTTAAAATATTAACCTGCACGTATGTTACATGCATTTTGTATCATCATTCTGTGTCTATTTTTAGGTAGTGTGAGTGTACTAAATGGTGTGTGTGTGTGTGTGTAATTTACATTACACATTGTGTCATTAAACATCACTGTGGTAACAACAATAGTTACAATACAGTTCTTGGTTTATTTTCGTAGGACCTTCATCTCGGGAAGTGCAAACACTGGTGGAAATGATGAAAGCAGGAATGAACGTTGGCCGTTTGAACTTTTCTCACGGTACCCATGAGGTTAGCCACTTTTTTGTTCCGTTTCTATTAAACGGTTTCTGCATCAACTTAATCTGTTGATTAATAAATTGTATTGTTTAAATTTAGTAGTGCTAAACGAAAGATGTTTAACATGCACTTATGGGCTGGTGTAGGCTTTAACAGTTATCTTGCACATGGTAATCAGATTATACAGTCCATTAATTGAGGTTTTATGGAATGATTTCTTTTCCACTTTTCAAGAACGATAACACTATGTTACACAAATTGTGTTCCGGGATTGTATGTGTTACTTTTTAATTGCTTATGTTGTAAAAGTACACATAGTGGCCATTATTCTTTTTAAACTTTTGGTTTTGTGACCTAGATAATGAAATTTAGAAGAGAAAAATACATCTTTTTCCACTTACAATCAGAAAATAACATTTTTTGCCCAGGAACAAGGAAAAGTAAAAATTTTGTTACATGATGTAGTCATTGCACGAGTCAGATAATTGGCAAAGCTGATGGTGTGTGTGACCTTGGAAAAATGTTTCGTAGATTTAATGTCTTAATAGGAATATTCTGATATTGGTATAAATGTATGTAAAGTAATTTTACTAATTTGATTTGTTTTCTCTGCTTGTTAATTAAAATACACTGATATAATCATACCAATTATTTTTTTAAAATTTAAAACTAGATATTTAGTTCAGTTATTTGTTAATATAAAGCTTTTCTTTTGCCCAGGCATAAAATTTAAACTTTTTTTTCTGAATTTGATTTCATAGTACCATTTAGGGACCATTGAAAATCTTAGAGAAGCAGCCAGAATTGTCAGCAAGGAGATGGACATGCCATATTCTGTAGCAATTGCCTTGGACACTAAAGGACCTGAAATTCGTACTGGACTTTTATTAGGGGTAAGTTTTGATTATTTATTTTCTAATAAGTATTTAATTAATCTTGGTCTGTAAAACATTCAAAATGTACAGATCTACCTCCATTGAATATTTTCACCTAATGATAAATTTTCAAAAGTTCTAATTTTTCTGCTTAAGCTTCACTGTCAGAAACCCGAAAACTTAAGTTGTGACTTCTGAATGTGAGATTTTATTGAGTTTCAAAACCTTTTAACCTACTACTGTGACATGCACCTAATATATTCCAAGATAATTGATCTTCCTTGTACGTCCTGAGAGATGTGCATTCCATTTGTCTTGAGGCAATGTTTGCTAAACTTCACATGAATTGCACTGGTGCATGATGATGACAAGCTTTCTAAGAGGTTGATGCAGCTTCCATGTAGAGTCAATCCTCCTATGTACTTGCACTCTTTAACTTCATCCTTCTTGGTTATGTATTGAACAGGTGTGTTTAAATTTATCATCCATTGATACTTTACCATTCATGAAACAGCCATCACCTTTCAGTCTTATTGGCCTAATTTTCAGTTGTTTCCTTTCTTATCTTTTGTCTCTTTTTGTTTTTTCTCTATCATTAATGATGTTGAACTTGCTGTTTTTTTGTTTTTTTTTCTCTAGCTCATTTCTCATCCATGGACTTCATCCACTTCATTTGTAATATCTTTTGTTCTGACTTGTAAACTTTCATCTTTTTCTTGGCTCCATCTTTGGTTTTCTGATCATCTTTGGGATTCTACTTACTTTCACTTTCAGGTTCCATGTGTATTGTATTTGTCTTTTTTTCTCTATCCTCTTCTTTTAACTCTAAACTTTACCTGCAGCACTTCTGTGTACTCATTATTTGTCTGGCTTTTTTCTCCGTAATGTCCTAGGCAGATGTTTTAGGTTTTGTTGTTAACATCCTGGGTTTGTCCTTCTTGAGCTTGCCGTTTACTCCTGTTCATCTATACCTTTCCATTTTATATTTCAAGCCTTTTTTTATTTCTTCTGCCTCTTCCAGAAGTCGATTTCCTCAGCCTTTTTGATTTTAACTATCAAACGTGCAGTTTTGTGGGTACCCACCTCTTTCTCCTTCTGTCGGTCTCACCTTCTGCTGATAGGCATTTTTGTTTTTCCACCTTGGTCTCTTTTCTTGCCTCTTTTTTTTTCTTCTGTCAACCCTATGTGTGATCTTTTTTTCACCATGCCTGTGTCTTACCATAATCAATGTGTTGCACATTCCTACACATCGTTCTAATTCTTTTTTCTTTTAATGTTCCTATTCTTTGCATCTTCCTTCAACTTAACACCAGCTTATTTTGTATTCATTGGTATTGTAAGAGCCTTTACTCATCACATTTACAACCAAAAGCTAATGTTCCTTTTCTTGGACACTACTTCTGTTGGCTCTTCGTTGAATGGTTTCTTATACAACTTCCATTCTTTTACACGTAGTCACTAAGATGGGAAATTATCCTGAGATCCAAATTCTTTTTTTCATAGCCATTCAGTATTTGGTATTTTTATCATTTTCTTTATCTCTTGTCTCATCCAAGTTTGGCTCTCTTCTCTTCATCTGCAAGATATGGAATATCTGGTGATGATTTGTCTATCATACTCATTGTGTATTAAGAGTTTTTGTTTTTTTTCCTTTGCTTTTGAAGACCTAGGTTTCATGAAGTCTTTTGGGTGGTAATATGTGCACTTCTAATGGTACTTGCCCATCTAAAGAATTCTTTCTTGGGCTCCATTGTCTTCTGTGTGTTGTCACAATGTTATCACACACCAGCACAATCCATGTTAAACATGAGAATTTGAGTCAGTTAATTATTGCCCATGGCTAGTGGTATGCAAGACACAAAAGCAGATGTGTGACAAAAATGGTACTTCTGTATGCAGATGTGATTACCTATCATTAATGTATTTTCAGTGTATAAATGTTCACATTTACATTATTAATTTAATTGGTGTGTATATAGCTTTGTAAAATTTCTCATAAGGAAAATTAATATTTTTATGAAGAACCTCGTACAGCTAAGAGTGTCTGACTATTCATTAACTCCCTCACAACAGATCAAGAATCAGAGCATGTCATCATAATTATTGACTTGTGCTCAAAATTGTATTGAAATACTATTTTATGAAGCTATGTCAGAAAGTTTGGTATCAAATTGTATATTATAATTCAGACTTTATATATGCATTACTTTTAAATTAAATGATTTAAATCTTGTGAGTTATATAGTATGTTAAATGAAGTTAGTTAAAATTAGATGCTTATAATGTGAAAATACAAAGTTTGTAGTTTCATTTGGATTAGGAGCTAAAATTAACAATATTGAATAGCTAGAATACAAAATAACCTTTTTATTTTGCTGACATACTGCTTGTGTACTAAATCAAACAGTGGTCATTTTCACCTCTTCATTTTTGGGAACAGCCTCTTCTATACACTTACTTCAATATATGATGTGAATAACCAATTGACAGCTTAGAATCTTCCTGTTATTTTCTCAGCCATTTTGATCTGTAAAAAGCTATGTTCTTTTGAACCAAGTTGTTAAGGGATAGGTCATCACAAGTTTAACTTTGTTATTAAGCTCGACAAATTATAATGGAATTATGTGGCATCAATATAGTAATGTATAATTTCTTGATTATTCAATTGTATATATGAAACTGAAATATTTTGTTCATATCCAGCATGTGCAAAATTATAAAGGGCTATGCAACTGAGTTCAAAAATCATGGATAGAAGAGACAGTTGTGTGTTTTACTTTACTTATTGTTCTGTATCTTAAAAAAAACAACAATGTTTTTTCATAACTTGTTTGTAAATAGTAATTATCTATCTACATAATGTACAGTAATTAAAATGTGACTATTACAAAATGCTGGTCCACTAAAACATGGCCGAGACAGAGTCGCACTGAAAAGACTAAAGGTCAGTTTTATGTTACTGGGTGTGGTAACATGAGTGCATTTCATTTATTCTAGTTATTTTGACACTTAAGCTACATTTTGTTATTACAACTTGGTCACTCCTAGTATACAAAAAAGCACAACTTGTATCAGTTTTCTAACTCTTTATGATGGTTACGAGGTTGTTTAAATTGACAGACCCGACAGAGGGTATTGAAAATAGCAGAAAATTTGAAGTTTTATTGAAATAAATGTTTAAAATGCATTTAGGAGGTTTTAAAGATTACATAAATAACATTTTGACAGTTTTGTGACCAAATAGTTTTTTATTGTAACATAAAATTGCATTGCACTCAGACTAGTAAAGAAATGTTTTTTACAAACAAATCTTTAGTAAAAAATACTTTGTTAAAAATTTTGTGTGCAGAAAAAACAACTGTTTACTTAATGTCTACCAAATGTTTGAGAAGATAATGTACTGCATCAAAAAATTATAATATAAATATTTAACGTGTTCAAATGTGTATGTGAAGTCGTGTATATCATACCAAGCTCATTGCAAAAGTGTTAAACTGTTTATTAAACTGATAAAAATATAATTTATTATTTGCTTTCACACTTCTAAAATGAGTATTTAGTTTGGTAGATGGTTGAAATTGATTTGTTTATCTGGAAATTGGTTGTGTACACAGAGTTGAATGAACTTGTGTTGGGCTATAAGTAATGATTAAATTCTTTGCCTTCGTTAAACATATTCTCACTCGCTTGCATGTGTTTTTTGTTTGCAATAAAAGGAACTTTACATTAAATATTATTTTCAAATATTTAGGGAGCTACAGCTGAAATAGAGCTCAAGACAGGAGACAAAATTAAAGTTACTGTTGATGACAGCTGTAAGGAGAAGTGTACAGCAGACATTTTGTATGTTGACTACAAAAATATCACTAAAGTTATGGAACCAGGCAACCGAATTTTTGTTGATGATGGTCTGATTTCTCTTGTAGTAAAGGAGATTGGTAAGATGCATCATAAACCATTAAATAATTGGCATTCATAAAATATGTAATTTTTAGTGTAATACAGTTATTGTATTTCTTCAGGAAGTAAAATCAAAATGTCAGGATTTCCATAATATTTTTTTTGCTGATTTTTATATGTCCTTTTCATAGAAGGAAGTGATACTCTTCAGAGTATGAACCCTAAAGATTAGAATATTCTCACCAGGGCAATAATACTAAATTTTCAGTACTCCAGTCTTGTTTATTATTCAAGTTCCTTCTTTGCAGAAAAGAAATATTTAAATCAAAAAAATTTAAATTATGTTTAAAACATGGAAAATGTTCTTTGTTTAATATAGTTCATATGTGCATTTTAAGTAAGAATGTTTTAAAGAATGATAGTTTTTTTGATAGTTTGCTTCGAATTAACAAAGTTGGCTCTTATTTCTTTGATCTCTTTATATTATGTTTACTACCAATCTCTCATATTGTAAAGAAACTGTTTTGTTTGATATTAGTATTATGTTTTCACTTCTTTTATAATTTTGTAAAAGCTTTTGTAATTGTGAGTATTGTAATATGATTAACCATGAATGCAGTATTTTATGTTGGGTTGTATAATGCATAAAGTGGTGAAGTTAAATGACTGATATTGAGGTTGTGTGTTCTTATCAGGCCTCTAGTGAGCCTCTAAAACTATTATACTTGCTCTGTCTGTTTTGAATGTAAGAAATGTGTATTTACATAATTAACATTTTGTGCATTTTATTAAAAGTTTGAAGTTTTGGTTCTTACTGTAATTAAATACATGTGTCCTGAAGCTAACACTCACTTGGACCAGTGACACATACTTTGTCTTCTAAAGGGAAGACCTTAGAATACACTACAGGTAATTGCATATAACACTGCACTTGTTCTGTGCTTTCCAGGTTGAGTCATCTAAGAAACTGATAGAATAATCCAGTTGTGGTTGCTTTGTAGATGTTATGTATGGCATTTTAGGAATTCTAATGTGAACATTCTAATTTGTAAGAAAGATCACAGCTACTTGTTTGGATGATCAACTGTTTTTAACTCATTTGTTCTGTTGGACTGATTACATGTAATTCAGGATTTATTCATTAGGTTTTACTAAACACAGCCTGTAACCTGTCAAACTTAGCCATTATTGGAAAGAGTGGCAGTATTAGATGTTGCCAAAAGTCAGGTAAGTATGCAAGTTGATTGTATTATCAACTGTTGTTCTGGCCTCCTAGCAACAGCCATATCTGTGGACTTACCTGAAACAGGGTTTCAATACCTGTGATGTACAGAGATCTGATAGCTCACTCTGTTGTTTTGTAATTAATTATAAAGTCCTGAAGTGCTCAAGTTTGTAGACTTGAGGCTAACACTTATGATGTTACTGTGTGGTAAGTAAGTTTACCAACTAACCAGGTTTGGAAAGATTGTTAGTTAGAAATGTAAGAAAGTCAAAATAACTGATTTAGGTAAAACGTATTCCAACTACATATGATTCTGTGGATTAATTGTTTTATAAGATCTAGTGTAAGTTTTCTCGAATGTGGATCTGTCCCTCAATGTTTTGGTTTTGGAAATTGGAAGCATGAAAGGAACAATTTGTTGTAAGTGATTTGAGAAATGTTACAAGAGTATCTTGTACCCCTTCTAAAATATTGTGAATAAAACTTTTTATGTAGGTACTGATTTCCTCCAATGTGAGATTGAAAATGGTGGTTTACTTGGTAGCAAGAAAGGTGTTAACCTCCCAGGAGTTATTGTGGATTTACCTGCAGTGTCTGAAAAAGACAAGGAAGATATATTGTTTGGAGTGGAACAAGGGGTACACTTTATTTTACTTTATTTTGAATGGACTAATGAATAATATTAATAGTTGCAGAGATGCCAACCATTATGATCTGAGCGTAATCATTATGATTTTTGTGTATACATTACAACTGTACGCTCCTATAGACAAATATTACGACTTGATGCAACTCCCAAATTATTATATAGGCCAATACAATAGTGATAAATTGTTCCCCCAGAGCTTGAAAGGGGGTGAAAAGAAAATATCCCGTGAGATACAAATAAACTTGGTAATAAGTAAGACATAGTCCAAATGACTACCTGCGATAATCATATTTGTGCTTGAAATAATAAAATATTTGTGTCTCTGACGTCTACCAATAGTTTGAGTGTAGTGCTTCTCCATACTGAGTACGTGGAGGTATACATAGTTTAATCATCAGTGCTTGTCAGCCAATCAGCGCTTACATGTGCGTAAATGAATATTTCTTGTTTTCTAAGCGGCATAGTAATACCAATGCGATCATTCACAAGATGGGGGGAAAAAAAGAGGCCTTGTTCACCAGATTGTCTTGGTTCTGGCAAATCTGAAAGGAACAAAACTGTGGATCAAAAATTTAGGAAAGAGTATAGTGCAAAATATCCAATCTTTGCATCAAAAGTCAGTGACAGTTGTGCGTTTTGTACAGTTTGTTACATTGAGTTTTTTTCTGTGGCATATGGCAGGATAAAACAAAACCTACAAAATTGACATCCCACCAACAAAAGGCTGAGGCAAAGACAAAAACGATGCAGATAACGACATTTATGAGTAAGAATTCAGAATATGAAACCATAAATGCAGAAGTGATATACACGCAATGCGTCATTGTTCATAATTTACCCCTAGCTGTAGCCAATCATTCAGGACATCTATTCAGAAAAATTTTCCCAGGCTCTGATACATCAAAAAAATATGGCTGTGCTAGAACCAAAACTACAGCCATTGTACAAATGTTGGGTTGTGAAGATGACAAAATGGTTTCAAGCATACTTACTAACAGTGTTTACAGTTTAGCCACAGATGGATCCACAGACATGGATGACTCAAAACTGTATCCAGTAGTTATATGATATCTGTATGGGCTCTGTTTACAATCATTACGCTCAGTCATTTGAAATGTTTGGCATCTCTGAGGTTGTAATATTTAGTACTTCAATGATTAAGATATTCCATTTATCTTAAAAGTATATCATATGTACTAGTATAAAAATCATCAAAAATGATGGAAAACCATTGTTGAATGATGAATGATAATTATTATAGAATTTAAAATGAATTTGTTTGTACCTCCTGAAATTACCTACTTTTATATTTATTTTATCAGTCTACAAGTAATGCTTTAATCAATATATGTTTAGTAAAAACTATGCAGAAAAATGTTATGAACAAAAGTACTTGTGTGCTGTGAAAGAGACCTTTTAAATACCAATCTTGAACCTTTCACTGTGTTCTAGGTCAAGAAATAAACTTTTGTAGACATTCAGACACAAATTTTCAACTAACCACTGTATGAAGGATAAAAGATTTGGTTGCAATAAATGTCTATTTTCTTTATGTTTTGAATCTAAGTAATATGTTAAATTTTAAATTGCGATATCTTAACATCTATTCACCATTTAGAACTTTAGACACTGACTCTATAATAATAGTAACAGTAGGCCTGTTTGTAGTCTAATGTATTAGGTTAAGGAATAATTTGTGAGCGTTTTTAAATTTCATTCAAGCGTTACATGCAAGACTATACAAAACTTCAATGCATGAACACATTACACCCAAAACATTGTACATAATACAATATAAAAGAATAGTACACAATTTATTACGATACTTTATTTCATGTTGAGCGATGTCGAGCAAGCAAACTGGCGGTAATTGTGATGCGCTGATTTCTATTCTTTTCGCTCAAACAGTGTGGCACTCAAGCGCCGAGTTTCTGAGCCTTGCCCATTGAATGAAGGTAGTTCACCATAGTTTTTTATCACAATCCATCTGCTCCGCTAATTCTCGTCATTTGACGTGGATTTTCGTGAAGAAGCTGGTTCAATCGCTCTTCATCAAACACAGTTGGTCGACCTTCAGATCAAAATTCCCATTTTTAAAGCACGAAAAACCAATGGCGGGCGGTACTTTCAGGCATTGTTCCTTTGCCATACACAGAACAGATCTCACGAGCAGCCTCGATTAAATGCGAAAAGCAGATGGTGTCAAAAATGCTCTATTTTGTCCACTTGACATTCCATTTAATGAGCTGAAAATGAAAGCAAAAATTAAAGAAATATGAAAATCAAACACACCATTTATTAGAGCAAAAAATTATCTACCAAATGACATGAAATATTTTGCGAAAGCGTTTCATTTATGAATATATTTTTTAACTTAAAAATGCTCACGAATTATTCCTCAATCCAATAATACATAAGATAAAGCTTAGCTGAAATACTGTTTGGTAGAATTTTATATTCTTTGTTGCTACTACTCAATGTCATAAAACTACTGCTGTCTTATAGAAATCATAAAACAATTTTAAAAACCTAACAAAAACACTGAGCACTTATTAAACATTAGTCGAGAACAATCAGGTGATGGTTTAGTTGTAAAATGACCATATTTTGTTGAGAATTGCTGAAAAAGGAGGGTGAAAGTGTTCTTGACAACATGAATAAGGTTTTTATATAATTAGTCATTATAATTAAACCTTATGAAAAACATAACAAGCAATAACACAAAATCTCGTTCATTGTTATTTAATTATGACAATTTTCCACGTCTTTTTTTATATTTTTTATTCCTGCCCTGTCTACTAAATGTATTTAATGCTTGCATCACATTTTTATCAACTTTCAGTATAGTTTCCTTCAATATGTTATTCTTTCATTAAAACAAAACCTCTCTAATCTTTTTGTCTAACATTCTAGTTTCATGCTGTATTGCACATTAGAAATGCATTTTGATTAATTTTCAATGGATTATTGTGCATGTGGGTTGTCGTTATGTGATGCCATGATATCACCCCTATTTTCACACTTTGCTTGTTTATTTCCAATTTGCCCCTGATAAAGAAAGATCTATTTTTCAGTTAAATTTTATGTGGTTTCGAATGTATCTGTAATTAGAAGTTGTAATTTGTGAAATTTGTAGTTTTCTTAATAACTGACGTATTTTTGTATGCAGTTAGCCCAATAATGACCTGAATTATATGCACCAACTTTTTTTGTACAATATTGGTTTTAACTAAATGTAATTCTTAGGAAATAAAAGGTGGTTAATTTGTTATTAGAACTATGGTTTTTACTTCTCGCTAAATCTGTTTTTGCACAAGTTATCACTATGGTCAGAGATAAAATCAACTTTTTTCTATCTCATCTATTGTTTGCCATAAATCTTTGTTTTTTTTGTGTTCTGGCATTGGAGATCTGTCAGTACCTATAGCATTGGTAATCAGAATAATTTGTTCGAAATTCTGAGAATTACTCAATTAGTTTTTATATTTAGAAAAGTTGACAGATACAGTGGTTGAGTAAAGTGTAAATAAGTTTGAAATTACATCCATTTTTTGTTGAAAATGACTTAATCAACTTATCTGAATCTTGGTTATCATACTTTGAAGAATGTTTAAAAACTTGTAGAACTCTCTAGTATGTTGAATTTATAATTGTCAACATTTAAAATTCCAGGTAGATGTGATCTTTGCATCTTTCATCAGGAATGGAACTGGAGTGAATGAAATCCGTCAGATCTTGGGAGATAAGGGCAGATATATTAAAATTATCCCCAAGATTGAAAATCATGAAGGCGTTAAAAAGTGGGTATTTAACTTTTATGTAATTATAATTTTTTCTATTTATATACAGTATATTTGTAAACAATGAAGTCACTTCTTTTAGCATTGGTTCTTCCTGTTGGATGTTAAATTAGAGAATAGAAAGAGAACATTAAGTAGTGGTGAAAAACTTGCCAAATTCAAATAACTTTATTAGTGGCCCAAGAAAACCACGTATTGGACAGCAACCCTTCATGGGATCAGTCGTAATGAAACTGTTATACAAGGGTTATGTTTAAAGAACATCTAACATGTAGCTTCATATACACGTTCAAGCCTTCAAACCACAAGTGAGCAACAGGTAATAACAAAAATAAATGTAAAAATGTACGAGTACAGTTAATCTTGTTAAACAAACATGGAAGTATAGAGCAAATATATAGGTAAGAAAATGAATGAACATAGTGTGAATCCAGTCTGTTGTTGCAAAGAAATGTCATGTGTCATTTATGTTAACCCCCACAGCATCTGTATCTTATTTCAGTAGAATATTTAAAATAAGCAATTATTTACTTTTATTTCAACAAGACGAACTTACTGTGCAACATACTGTATGTTAGTCAAATTGATTGTCGCTTAGCGTATTGATAATGAGAACATTTCTTACGTAAGAAATAATGATGCTGCAAAACCCATGTCTAGACACTTGAATAACTTTTCACTTGAATAACTTTTCACATTGCACATTCAGCTCCTTCACACTTAAATTCACATTTGTTCCATCCTGTGTTATGTAAAGAGAACATCTGGAAAAAATGTTTCATGTTTAGATTGGAATGAATGAAGTTTTCTTTCATATAACTTTATTCTTTCCATTTCCTCCACACTACACTCTTCTATACTTAAGTTAGTGCCTACATCTGTACCACTCAAGGTTTGAGGGTTTTTTGTTGTTTTTTTCCCATTTTTTACTTCAGTCACCTTTTGTTACTTTTTTATATTTTCACACTTACTTCACTCTTCTGAAGTTCACATTTTTTATTGTTATCTCTGAACAGTTTTACCCAATGCACATTTTCAGTTGATTCCTTACATTGTTGCCTGTTACTTGTTCTGTATTTATAGGCCCAGCATGGCCAGCTGAGTTAAGGAATTTTGTTCATAATGTGAGAGTTGCAGGTTCAAATTCCCGTTGCACAAAACATGCTTGCTCTTTCAGCTGTGGGGGCTTTATAATGTGACAATAAATCGCACTATTTGCTGGTTTCAACAACAAAAAAAAGTATCCCCAGGGTTGGTGGTGGGTGGTGATGACCAGCTGCCTTCCATCTAGTTTAACATTAGGGACAGCTAGTGCAGATAACCCTTGAGTAGCTTTGTGCAAAATTCAAAACAAACTAAACTGTAGTTGCACCTTTCTATACTTTTTTGTTACTTCCTTTAGTTCATATGTAGCTTTAAAACATATACTCAAGCCTTGTTTTATTCTTTGAACCTAACCCTTATTTTGACAGTTTCATTGCCACTGGTAACATGATGTAGGGCTGTTTTCTGATGTATGGTTTTCTTGTTTCACTGACAAAGCTTATTTTAATTTTGTGTTATTTTCACCACTACTTTGTATTCTGTTTTTATTTTGTTGTTTTCTCATCTTTATTTTATTACTTAAATCAACAGTACTCTAATTTATCTGTCAGAAATTTTCTTTCATGTTTGATAATTATAACAATGACAATACTTTATCTTCAGGTGTTAAGCATTGATCTGAGCTGTAACTTCATTAAGGGACTCGTGTGCAACTTGCATGTTTTGTTGTACAAATAATCACAACTGTTTTTACGGTTTTATTATTTTGTTAAAGTTTCTGTGTAGTTTAATGACAAATGATATAAACATCATTACCCTGACAGTATATTTTTACTATTCTTGTAAGAGCTTTATGTGTAGTTGTTACAAATAAAAACTATTAATTCATTATTTAACACAATCTTGGATTACATAAGATGGTAGTTTGAAAACAAGTTTTAACATGATTGTAGAATTGATGAAATAATTGAAGCCAGTGATGGAATCATGGTTGCTCGTGGTGACTTGGGTATAGAAATCCCCCCTGAAAAAGTCTTCCTCGCACAAAAGATGATGACTGCCAAGTGTAATATTCTCGGCAAACCCGTTATATGTGCTACTCAGGTAAATGTTTATTAAAGTAAATACATAAAAGAGGCACTTTTTTTGTTTCTACCAACATACTTTTATAACATTTTATACTGTTGGTGCTCTTAGGAAATATTTTGCAGAGAATAGATGCAAAACTTTATGAATCAGATGTCAGTAGCCAAATGATGTGAAAGAGAGATTCCCAAACCAGTATATTTATGTGGTTTTGTATGAAATTTATTAAATTTGTTTTTGTCGTTTTTATGTTTTAGAAGTTTTAAAAATGTAACTGTTTAAGAGGAGGTTCTGTAGGAAGATTTTAAGATGACTTGGATGCTTATTAGATGCTTGAAAGTATGATAAAGAAGCCACGTCCGACTCGGGCTGAAAGTTCTGATGTAGCCAATGCTATTCTGGATGGTGCAGACTGTGTGATGTTGTCTGGTGAAACAGCCAAGGGGGACTATCCCCTGCAAGCTGTCAAAATCATGGATGCCATCTGTACAGAAGCAGAAGCAGCCATCTTTCACAAACATGTTTTCACAGAGCTGATTGCAAAGGCTCCGATTCCCCTGGATTCCACACATTCTGTAGCCATAGCAGCAGTCACAGCTTCCATGAAATCTCTAGCCTCTGCTATTATTGTTATCACAACCACAGGAAGGTAAGCTAATGTGGTTGTCAGGATATAAGAAATATATTGTGAGTTGTCAATACATTTAACAGTGTGACTTATCAGAATTGTCATAGGAACAGAAAAATTCTCTTGATTACAACAAGTGTTGTTGGCTCATTTGTTATTACTGCAATAAAAAGTTTTTATATAACAAACTATCATCTATCAGTGTTATTACATTAAGGTAAACTGTGAATATTGTATCGCAAAGATATCCTTTTGGTCTCTATCATTATAACATTAGATCAATAATCATTGTTACCAGCAAGTAAATGTAACATTGCTAGAACTAAGATGTATTATTGTTATATTTATCTAGTTTATTCTTAACTATTCAAATTAAAATAGGTTTTGATCAGATAATTTAAAGTGTAATCAATTCAAGATGTTCTTCGAAATAAAATTGTTGAAAATAAATGAACGTAAAGTACAAGTCTGACTCGGTGTTAGTCTCACGTTTTTTCCCGACAGACTTGTAGTACTAATCACTTAACAGATACATTTACTGTCACAAAGCTCGTGCCATTAATAATAGTTACAAATTGTTTTGTGTTTGTAAAATATACTTTTCAAATTTTGTACTTTTTTTTTCACATTACAAAAGAATCAATCTAGAATACTCTGTTTCTAGCTTTGTATACTCAGTGTTTTTACAGCTGTAAAACCAGTGGATTAAAGAATTAAATATTTATAATTTCATAAATGAAACTGATTGTTCCTTCTGTTTTCAGTGATAAATATTTTATATTTAAATTGCACAGATAAGGTTACTGAACTCAAGCCCATATTTAGAAGTAAATGTTTGATTTCTTTTGTGATAAATTATTTCTGACCTTTTTTTTATTTCAAAACAGAACAGCCCATTTGATAGCAAAGTATCGTCCCCGGTGTCCCATTGTAGCTGTTTCTCGACTGAATGTGACAGCTCGCCAAGCCCATCTGTGGCGGGGAATAATACCACTCCTTTTTACTGGTTAGTGTTTTTTAATGAATAACTAAAACTTAGTTGTATTTTAATAATTTTCTGGGAAGAAAAATGGAAAAATATAGTATTCTTTATAATCATGTGTAAAGTTACCTTTTAATAGGTATTAATAATTACAATCTCTATACAACCGTCCTGTTCATTATGTACTTTCAAACTTTTGTTGAATCTGTGGATATTGCTTGGAAGAGGTCTAAACTGACCTTTTGTGTGTTATAACGTAGGGGAAAGGCTGGAGGACTGGCCTCATGACGTTGATGCAAGAATACAATATGCTATCAATTTTGGCAAAAAGCGAGACTTCATTCATCCTGGTGATGCCGTTATTGTTGTGACAGGCTGGAGAAAGGGAGCTGGGGCCACCAACACAATGAGAGTTGTGTATGTTGACTAGTTTGAGGTTCCTACTGTTCTGTCTCTTTTGTGGCTATAGTTAAGTTATTATGCACTTATTGATACTTCTTTTAACACTTAACAGTCCAATACTAAAGCAAGTGTTATAATTTATTTGGTTATTATATCATGTTTAATAAAACATTGCACAGTTTTAGGTAATTTTAAGAGAGGACTTTTTTTTATATACACAGAACAAAGGCATCTAAGAAAATTATGGTAATTGATTTAAAATAGTAACAAACAAGTGCCTTTCAAAAAAAATAATTTATTTTTTCATGTGTGTAATCATAATACAAAAACAAGTTACCACTGTTACGTGATAATGTATTGAACTATCATAATGTGTAACTTGGTGTAGTTATGTTCTCTATGTGCTTTAAGTGTCTTGCAATTTTGTATCGCAGAATAAAGATTAAAAACTGAGCTGATTCATTTGTATATATCATTTCTTATTGGGTCATAGTCTTAAAACATCAAAAATATAGTGCTGGTATCACAAATTTCGGTACAGTAGACAGACTTGAAATCCAAGACTTAAGAACCCATTATCTAGTTTTAAACAGTTTCTTACTTAAGCTTTATTGCATCTGTTAAAGGACTTCTGACCTGCATTTACCTGGTACCATATGTTGACTAAAGAGATTTTCAGAACTAAACATTACTTAGCAACAGGAAATGTCCACAGCATGTAATTTTTTAAAGGGAGGATGTCTCTGTCACTTGTTTATAAATGCAACTGTAACAGAACTTTCTTGATTTTAGCCGAATTTGATGTAGCACTGATGTATCTTAAATCCTGTTAGTCACAATGTGATGTAATGAATTCAGTGTGTGTACAATCAGTTGTGAAAGACAGATGCTTTGTGAGAAACTTTCGTAATCTCTCAAAGTGTAACTGACGTATTCACAAGAGTTTGTAGAATCAACACTGTATTGTATGTGCATTTTTGATTTCTGATTTTACACCTTTTTTTCCCCCATTATGTCAGTCATGTTACTGAGCCAGTCAGTATTTTGGGCAAGTGGAATGATGAAGGTCGGGACCATATTTGAGTCATTACTTGCTGCTAGATGAAGCATTCTTTCAGAGTTTTTTAGCTATCTGTGTTTCTTTGATTTTTCAGTTCTTGCTCAGACTTTTTTTTTTAATTTGATGGCTTTGATAAGTTCTTTACTTTCCATTTAGTTATGGGTTTGTGAAATCTTAGATATTGCAATACATAAAGCTTTCACTATTTCACATGGTCAGCCAAATTGTTGATGTACTTGTAGCTTGTTCAATGATGTACACAAAATTCTTCATGCAAACTTAGGTTTGGGGTTACATGATCAGAATTCTGTGTAAGCAGGTATTTGCACTTTGGAGGGATTATACTGTTTAAAAACAGTAAAATGAATACGTTCTACATAAAGTATTACCCAAGCTTAGTACTAGAACTGTTCCAAACTTATTTAAACAATAAACTTGGTCAATTTAACACTGTATAATGTGTGTGTTCTGTACGGACAATATCGGCAGGATACGTAACTTTGTCCTTCACAATGTGTCAATGGTTGAGTGTTGCGAGTTCAGTTATGAATGGACAACATGTGGACCTGACTAAAAGTAACAAATATTGACACCATGTGTGTATCTGGAGCACAACTATTAATATATTGTCACTATTCCTAAACTATTGATAGGATGTTTACTACTTTTACACTTAACTGTTGTTTCTGAGGGCCAATTGTGGTAATTTTTAAAATGCTTAGTTTGTTATTAAATATGCTAATACAGTTGATTTTCTTTTTGACTCAGATTAATAAGTTTTTAAAGTCATGATCCTGAATAACTTGTTATAATGCTAGAGGGTAGGCCCACAATATCGCATTTTCTATCCTGTATCTTTCCATTTTTGTATTTGGCTTTCAGTGGACTTTATCTGGTGTATTAGAGGTTGCTCCCCACATTGTGTGTGGCCCGGCATTGTCAGGTGATTAAGGCACTTAACTCATAATCCCAGAGTCGCGGTTTCGAATCCCCTTGACACCAAACATGCTCGCACTTTCAGCCTGGGGTGTTATAAATGTGACTGTTAATTCCACTATTTGTTGGTAATAGTTGGTGATTGGTGGTGATGACTAGCTGCTATCCCTCTAGTCTTACACTTCTAAATTAGGGACGGCTGGCGCAGATAGCCTTCGTGCAGCTTTGCGTGAAATTCAAACCAAACCGCACATTGCTGTCTAGTGGTAAACCTAAAGGCATTTATAACCATAAGAATCTGGGACTCATCTACACATAGTCCATTTTGTATCTTTTCGCTTAACAGCAAAACAGTCGCATTAAATAAAGCTTGCCTCTTGAAATAGTTTTCTGTTGTACCGTTATAGTTTTGTTTCTTATTTTTAAATACGTATATCAATTAGTTTTCCACATTGGTTATTTTATTATTACTCCACTCAAGACCTTAACATAAATATCTTTTTTATTGTTTGTAGACATTTCATGAAACGACAGAATTAACGTTGCGTTATGTACACTGGACAAATGCGTTATTTGCTCATGTTGTACCTACAGTTATATTTCGTTATTTGTTTTTACATATTTATCATGCAGGCGGCAGCACTGATTATGTAAATATGATTGATATTTTAAATATCTCCTTAATATATCATCAACTTTTCCCTTTGTAACGCTATAGCTATGTAAAGACCTACCAGTGGTACCACTAAAAACCTAGTTTTGATCCCAGTGGTGAGCAGAGCACAAGATAGGTCGTTGGGTAGTTCTGTGATTAATTTTAAACTAACAAACAAATGCATGTAATGATCGTGTCTCGCGTTTTGGTAAGAACATGGCAAAGAACTTTGAATTTCGTTTTTTTTTCTTCTGTTTTTTTATTACATAATTCAAAACCAAACGGTTTCAATGTGGTGATGTAGTTTCAAATCAACTCTCCACTTTTATAAGTGTTGTTAGATAGTAGTAATTAAAAGAAACAAACGTAATTCTCGTGTGAACGGTGTTATCATTACCCCTTAAAGTTGGCTTTCTTACAGTTCAAGGTGAAACGGGTATTACCAGCCACAATAAATATTACAGTTGGAACCTCGTTGTATTTAAAACTTTGTTATAGATATAACCTTCATATATCAGTAGACACTGCATTGAGAAAACAAGTACAGAGGAAAAAACACAAGAAAAAGACTTGCAAATGTAGGGATGGCTGATATCGGTGATCCAGAATCGTTGCAGACGATAGAATGGAGATGACATTTGTCATCCATAAATAATAGTACCGGAAAGAGTGAACATGTAGCAATTTGTATAACTATTCTATAACAGTTAATGTGTATTATTTTGGTGTTCTACTATGCTGTGTGCCTGTGCTATCATGTAAAGATATAAAGGCCATCCCTAGAATTGATATTGGCCATCTTTTCACTTATTTCTACTTTATTTGTAGAATTGATGGTCTAATCGTCAACACCGCCTGGAAACTCTTGGTAAAATGGGATTGACTTTAACTTTATAATGCCTTCATGGTTGAAAAAATGGATATGTTTGACGAAATTTGAGCCCGTGACCTGTGGATTGCGAGTTGACGCCCTGACCATGATTTACAATAAGTATGTGCGCGTTTCTATCTAGCTTTATGTCTATTATGAATGTTGCACTTTCTAACTTGTCTAAATATATTGTATATAATATACGATGTCGATCAGGGCGCTCGACATGTAATCTGAGGGTCGTGAGTTCGAATTTCTATCGCAACAGATAGAGTCGTTATAACGTTCAGTCGATCTCTATTCATTGGTAAAAGAGTTGCCCAAGATTTGGCGGTGGGTAGTGATGAGTAGCTACCTTCCTTCTAATTTTACAATGCTAAATAACGGACGACAAGCGCCGATAGTCCTCGTGTAGCTTTGCGCGAAATTCGTAAAACGGAATAAGATACACGAAAGGTCCAAATGATGGTTAAACTATATTATTCAGACTTCATAATGATTGCAGTGTAACAAACTAATATGTTTGATACTAAGAACTGATTATAGAATTTCTAATAATTTGGGGTTTGAAAAATTAAACCCACGAATAATTATTACTGTACTTGTGAAATGTATTAGAAGTCGAAAAGCTCCTAGACTTAACCCTGAAGAACTGGGGGACTTGTGGAATGTGTGTGTGTTTTTTATATAAAAGTACAAAAGTTGTTTTTATTTCGTTCTCTGACAGTAATTTCCCTAAGTAAAGCATTGTTAGGTTAGGTTGATAATTATATTATCACTCGGCAATTTGTATATATCCGTATTTATTCTCCCCTTGCGTATCATTTTCATTTATTATATTAATACAAGACGAACTTGTAGAGCTCGTTTTATCTAATGTCTCGAGACCCATAAAACAACAATTTATTAATGAGACACACCCTTCTAATTCTAACCAAATATATTAATGATTTCTGTGCATGTGTAGTTACGTAATAATCGTTAATGAAATGATACAGTTGCTAAAACAAAGCTACTTTGATCTGACTTAAGCTTTTAATAAATATTAAAACATGAAAATGCAGTGTATATCTTGTACTTGGTGGATGTACACACACACACACACACACACACACACACACACACACACACACACACACACACACACACACACACACACACAAACGTGCGACAAATACATACCTGTACTTTACCAGATTGTGTTTGTGTGTGTGTATATATAAGGGTGTAACTGTTCTAGAGAGTACTGACATTTACACTGATTACGATGATTTTATCATTATGTACTTTTAAAAAAATCCATTCTTCCAGTTGTCTGTTTTGTATTACTAGTTTATCTTATCAATGCTCTAAACGTTACCCGTGATTTAATTAATTATATTTTGCCCAGGTGTTGTTAAAAGACAAAAGAGCTCATTGCTTCTTGTTTATTTAGAACGATTCCTTGATTGAGGTGCTATTATGCCCATTTTCAACGTTTCTTGTTTAATTAGATCGTTCCCTTTACAACGGTTTCCTTGATGGAGGTGATTATGACGCCCATTTTCAACGTTTCTTTTTTCACGTTACTTTTTATAGTTTTACAACATATGCCTTCTCCACAGAATGTAAAGTACAGGTTGTCCCAAACTTACCTTTCCCATTTTTACAATTTACTAAATAAATCCAACCATGCAGATTTCAACATTGTAGCCAAACTCAAACTGTTTTTGTTGTCATGTTTTGTTCGTTACTTTATTTTACTATAAAATGGCAACTGTGTAAGAAAATCGTCAGTGCGTCGTTTGGCTGCGCAAGTCAGCGACTGTGGTGCAACGAAATTTACGACGCCAGTAGAGTATTTATGGGGTTATGTTAAGGATATCGTGTATTACACCTGCAGCAACTTTCACGGAACTAAGAACCATGACGACGGAAGCCATCGTAACTGTAACTATGGTCATGTTGCATCGAAAGTAAACTCAAGTCAAACATCAGTTTAGCGTATTGAGAACAACTAATGGTGCACATGGAAGCTTACTGACATGATAAAAACTGAGTTTGGCTACAAGATGTTAAAAAGTGCATTTTTATAATTCCTTATTTAATTATTAAATTTTAAAACAAGAAGGATAATTTAGGATCATAATGTATTGTTAAATCGACAGTATTGTTTAAAGACAAGAAATGAGTTAGTGATCAGCATGTCCAGACTGTGACTTCGAAGATTCTTGGTTCGTGTTCCATTGTCGTAAAAATGCGATCATTAATCATGTGGCCTGGTTTCATTGCATTATAAAGGCTAGACTTTTCTTTAAGTGACCAAATTGATGCCACCAGTGCTCTGGGGCACATTTGTCTGAGTGCGTACCTAACACAAACATAGTGTTTTATAAAGGATAGACAATGTATAGATGTCTCCAAACATTATATTATGTTGAATTTGTGTTTGTTTAGTCTCATAGATTACTGAAAAACTAATGTTAGGGTGTTAAAAGTAGCAAGTGTAATATTTATGTAATAATATTGTAGGATCTTATTATATAACACATTCAGTGGTGGTCTATGGTACATTCCCGTATAATATTGGTCTAATATTTTTCTGTGTAATATTAAATGTGTAATAATATTTTTGAAACTTTCTGTATAATTAACCATATATTCATTATTGGTCTATGGTATTTTTCTGTCTATTTAATTGTGCAAATAATACTCTTAAATGTAATGAAGTTATTAGTATCTATGTAATGTTCTTCATAGATTACTAATAAGTATTTAAGAAGTTTATATATATATATGTGTGTGTGTGTGCGTGTGTTTATTTGTTTTATAAAGAACTTCAAAGGTTTAATTAACATTCGAGTATAAATAACTAAATTATGATAAAAACGTTCGTAAACTAAAGTAATAAAATATATGCGTGAATGGTATATCAGCTATATATATCATTCAGTTTGACGTTTAGTATTTAAAAACTTTCAAAAACAAAACACTTTCAGGGTTAAGACAATAACATTAGGATGCAGAGTCCTCAGTTAGTCGTCCCTAACTAACCACTCTGATAAATATGTTTTACCAACTAACAGGTTATATATGTAAAAACGGTAAGTATGGGTAGAGAAAGCACTGAGTAGAGGAGCGAACAACGTTTCAACCTTCTTTGGTCATCGTCAGGTTCACAAAGAAAAAGAGGTAACTGACCGGTAACTGATTACATTTGTGATGTTTGAAGGCAGTTGTGTAACTGAGTGTAGGAATGTAGTGGACGTGTTCATATGTTGGATATATTTATTAATATTGGTATAAAGGTGTTCCCTTGTATTGATTTATTTTAGGCTTGAGTTGTTGTACAAGTAAGGCTTCTTTAATTTTGCGTTTGTTTCTTTATTTAGTATTTGGGTGTATTCTACAGTTATGTTGTGTTTATTTGATGTGCAGTGTTTGAAAACGTGTGAAGGTGACTTTTTGTGTTCTTTGAATCTGGTTTCCATTTTTCTACTTGTTTTTCTAATATAGAAGTCGTGGCAGTTATCACATTGTATTTTATAAATAATGTTGGTGTGGTGTTTGTCAGTGTAGTTTTTACATAGTATAGACCTTAGTTTTGTGCCTGTTTTCTGAATAAATTTGGTATTAACTAGAATGTCATATTTTGTTACTAGTTTTTGCCAAATGTTGGTTATTTGTTTGCTGATGTAAGGAATATATGGTATACAGCAGTATTTGGTTTCGTGATTTTTTGATTCGTGAGATATATTTACTTTTGTTGGTTGATTTTGCTTTCTGTCTAGGTGTGTGCGTATAATGTTTTCTACGGTTTGTGGAGGAAACTTATTAATGTTGATGAAGTGTTGTTTTATCTTATCTAATTCATCGTTAATTTTATCTGGTGAGCATAGTTTTATGGCTGTGTTTATCTGGTTTCTTAGTATGTTGAGTTTTTGTTTTGTTTCATGTGCTGAGTCCCAAGGAATGTATAGTCCAGTATGGGTGATTTTTCGGTGGATTTCTGTTTTGAATTGTGTGTCGGTTCTTATAATTTTGAGGTTAAGAAATGATATTTGATTGCTTTCTTCCTGTTCACATGTGAAGTTAATGTTGGGATCTATACAGTTAATGTGATTGAAAAAAATAAGTATATGTTCTGTAGATTTGAATCCCGCAACCGTGTCATCTACATATCTGTACCAGTATAGTGGTGGATGTAATGCTGTGTTAATTGCTTGTGTTTCAATTTGTATCATAAAAATATTGGCTGGAACTGGTAATACTGGAAAGAGTAAATAAAGAAACAAACATAAAGAAACACACAATTAAAGAAGCCTTACTTATACAACAACTCAAGCCCAAAATAAACCAACACAACGGAACACCCTTATACCTATATTAAAAATATCTCCAACATCTAAGCACGCCCTCTACATTAATACACTCAATTACACTACCGACTTCAAACATGTTGTGGTCAGTTATCGGTCAGTAACACTTTCTTTCTTTGTGAACCTGACGACGACCGAAGGAGGTCGAAACGTTGTTCGCTTTTCTTAGTGCTTTCTCTATCCATACCAGCTGTTTTAAAATATATAATTTTCTCTACAAGTGGGGTTTCTCGTCATCACGGACAACTAACAGATTCTTGAATTAGCGGTTCCTAACTGAAAATTCTAATAAGTCTGTTTTATCGACTGACAGATTCTTCAGTCAGCGGTCACCAATCGACCACTCAGAGAAATCTGTTTACTTAGTTATATAAATGAAACTTAAAGACATTATGTATGTTGGTAATAATTAGTCTGCCTATTTGTTGTGATGTTTTTATTTTATTCTGTTTCATTTCCATGTTAAGGCTACTAGAGCACAAGCTGTCGTCTTCTGTACAATACTAACACTTCTGTTTCTATGACAAAGAAGGGCCAAGCTGTGTAACAACAATAACGTACAGGACAATCTGAAATTAATTCTTTCTTTACCAACGCATTTTTTTTCAAGTGACAAATATAGAGAAGATACCAGACTAGGATTTGAAACTGACAGAAGCAACAGTTCATGTGCTTCTAGTGATAACAATGGTTGTTTTCACGAGAAAGATGGCCAAAGCATGTGGAAACAAGAACGTGATGACAAGAATCTAGCTCTACCACACATCTATCTAGTGCCTCGAGGCTATTTAAGTAATTTTGCTGTCTCTGTTCTGTTTAAATATGATACTGGAAGTCAGTATTCACGGACAGTAAGGTTCATGCAGAGAGTTTACTGAAATTTGAGGTTTAAGCCTAATTCTACAATCCTGAAGTACTTTTTACCACAAATATTAGGAAATCAGGTGATGATATTTAATAATCATGGCTGCTCACGATCGCTAATGACACAAATAGTCCAAGAGCAGTATGAAACTTGGACCATCCTTATCATAAAATGCGATTAACCTTTAGTGTAGCACTTGGGTATTTACTTGAATGGTACACGCATTGTTAATAAAATAGTAATTTAATGCACGTGACCCAACTCCATCTCTCCCCCTACCGTTAAAAAGTAATATCGGAATGAATGAGTTTTATTAATCTTTAAACGATGTTTATAAGAAATTCTTACTAACTTGTCTCAAAAAAAAAAAGAGAAAATGAAACTGCTTGTGTTTATCAAGTTTTGTGAAACCCCTTGAAACTCTACGTATAGAGGTAAGAATATTAAATAAAAAACAAATATTTCACGTGACTTTTATGAATAAGTATATTTTATTACAACAGTTTTGTTTTGTTTTGGAATTTCGCACAAAGCTACTCGAGGGCTATCTGTGCTAGCCGTCCCTAATTTAGCAGTGTAAGACTAGAGGGAAGGCAGCTAGTCATTACCACCCACCGCCAACTCTTGGGCTACTCTTTTACCAACGAATAGTGGGATTGACCGTCACATTATACACCCCCACGGCTGGGAGGGCGAGCATGTTTAGCGCGACGCGGGCGCGAACCCGCGACCCTCGGATTATAAGTCGCACGCCCTAACATGCTTGGCCATGCCCAGCCCATCATTACAACAGAAAAACGAGGAAAGCATTATTTACACATGTTTACAAATCAGGTAAATACGTATAAACAGAACTAAAACGTTGTCATCCAAACGTTTCTGATGCGTTTAGCAGCTGATTTGGTTTGACAACTTACAATATGAAAGCATCTACAAGTGAAAGATAAACTTTGAGTTCTAAACATTTTATGAACCGGTACAAATAGAAAATAAGCATTGTACGCCCCAGTGTAAATACAAATGTTCATGGGGAAAATATGGGGGAATTTGTCAAAGGAACAACGAAATGTGCCAATTTAAATTTAGTGTGCATGTTGATGAACGGTCTGGTTTTATGGAAAGCCAGACAGTTTTGATTTTTAGATTGGTGACTCAGTTTGAAATCAGAGAATAATAGTAACTTCCAAAGCAATGTTTGCTCCGACATGACCAGTCGGATAGGGCGTTTGATTCGTAATCTAAAGGTAATAGGTTCGAATCTCCGTCACACCTTTCAGTAGTGGGTACATTATAATGTTACAGTCAATCACATTATTCGTTAATAAAAGAGTAGCCTTAAAGTTGGCCAGGGCTGGCGATGATTAACTGCCTTTTCTCTTGTCTTACACTGCTAAATTTGGAATGGCTAGTGTAGCTCTACGCGAAACTCAAAAACCAAAAAACTATGTGGCTTTTCAAGGTCTTCTTAACTACAGTTTAAAGGTTGTTTGGTATATAACAGTTCAAGAATTGCAGGTAATATTTTCCATTTTATATTTCTATAATGAGTTGATATAATTCTGGTAAACGCATTATCAAAATATGATTTCTTTATTAAAGTGTTATATTATTTCTCAACACGATGTTAAATTTGAGATTATACAATATATTAACACCCACGATGGATAAGCATTTATTTTTATAGCGTCAGTTTTACAAATCTGATTTTTTCAAGTTAATCACAAAGCCACATAACGCTCTATTTCTGCTCAGCCCACCACGGATATCGAAACTCTGTTTGTGGCGTGGTAATTCTGCAGACATACTGCAATGTGCCACGGGTGGGCTGATATGATTTTGTATGCAAGCTATTGTTTAGTGAGAGGGCTTTGTTTTTCTAAACTTGTAATACATATATATGCATATTAACCAGAGCACCCGACCCCTGGATGGAAGTTAGGTTACTTATGTTTATCATCAAATAACTTTTACTGATTTCTACACCAATTTTAATAGTTTTATCTTCAACTACTTCAGACATAATATGGTTGCATGATTGTTTAACATAATTTTTAATGTCTGTTCTAATTATTTTATTTCACGTGAAAAAACTGTCTTCTACATAAACACATTATGAAACAACGGTTATCCGATCGGTTTTCTGACGAATATTACACGCAGTTTCCTAAACAACAAATTTCAACCACTAACCAATGTATACACTGTCCCCCAAATGTCCCTTTATTATTTCCTTTCCTTCTGTGGGTTCGTAATCTCTACCAATTAAAAAACAGCTTTCTTACATAATTAAAACCTTCTACTGTAAAATTCAGTTTTGAATAAAAATATAGACCTAGTCTCCATATTAAACACCTATTTCAGTACAAAGATCATGTACTCAAACTTCTGCATTCATGGTTCGTGTACAGGCCATGCATGGACTGATAGGTTAAAAACTTGACTCGTGGAGGCGTTATAATGTGACGGCTAATCCCACTATTCGTTGGTAAAAGAGTAGCCTAAGAGTTGGCGGTGGGTGGTGATGACTAGCTGCCTTTCCTCTAGTTTTACACTGCTAAATTAGGGACGGATAGTGCAGATTGCCCTCTAGTAGCTTTGTGCGAAATTAAATTAAAAAGGCTCCTGTGTAAATATACGTGTAGTGATTTTAACGTCGCGTTCATTGGCAAAATGAAACGCCGCTTAAAAACTAGTCTATGAACATTTAGAAATATTTAACAGAACAAACTTTTCACTAGTTAAACACAGCCACAGATCCATTCGCACACATTCTAAAAACCACAGGTCACAATATCTCATTTAACATGTATCACCACCACAGGATCTTCAGACCTTGACCTTTACCACCACCACAGGATCTTCAGACCTTGACCTTAACATTAAATAAGTCTACTCATAGCTAAAGACCTTCCGATCCTTCTAGATCCATAAAGTTCATAATTTTCACACGTAACTCAACAACAGATAAAACAATTTATAAACATTGTTTTATCCCATCACTTCCACTTTTCCTAGTAACTTAATGAACTCGTAATTATGATCTTACCAATAATATAACACAATTTTCAGGTTTCGCTGAAGATAAATGAGTTGTTCCGAAACGTTGAAACTTGTTTATAAAATGTTGCATGTTTATCAACTGTCTTCATTTTCGGTATTAAAATTAATGAATAATAAAAAAATTAAAGATCTCACACTTTAAACTTAAAAGTAATTAGTTTTCTTCATTTATTTATCATATCTGTCACTGCTGGATCTAAAGCAATCCACCAGTGGTATATCTGCGGATTCTCCCTTCTAGAAACCGGGTTTCAATATAGGTGGTGTGCAGAGCACAGATAGCCCATTGTGGAGCTTTGTGTTTCATTTTTAAACTCGCATATATGTGAAAACTAAAATAATGAAACAAATATTATTCGTCAAAACAACGGAAAGTGAAAATGTGCGCGTGTGAAATGTCAAAGAAATAATGATGCAACGTCCATCACTTGTCTGAGAATTCCTCAGATATAACTAATAGCCACCTAGTGACAACTACAGGGAAAAAAGAAAGAAAAACACGAAGGTGATTCATACAAACTATGATATTTTAAAATCACAAATAAGGCCATGTACAAGCAGGCATAAAAACAGACTTACTTAAAGACGATCAATAGGTGATGGTGAAACGTTATGTCTCATATTTCTATAAAACATAAATAAGATATCTTGAGTCGTAATCTAAGGGTCGCAGGCTCGGATCCCCGTCACGTTAAACATACTCGCCCTTTCAGTCGTGCGGGCGTTATAACGTGACGGTAAATACCATGATTCGTTGGTAATAGTAGCTCAAGAGTTCAGAGGCGTAGGTAGGGTTTCCAGTGGCCAGAGACAAAGTTAGTTTTCGCGCCCCCTCGTAATAAAATGTTAGCCATAATTCCTAATTATGTAACAGCAGTTGGCGCCCCCCTGATGTTGGCCCTGGGACAGATGTATCCCCTTGACCTCCCTAGCTACGCCACTGCAAGAATTGGCGGCGAGTGATAATGACTAACTGCCTTTTCTCTAATCTTACACTACGAAATTAGGGACGGATTAGCATAGGTGGTCCTCGAGTAGCTTTGCGCGAAATTAAAAACAATAACAACAACAACATACAAACCAGCCTAGGTCCCTGAGAGTTTTCGTTGACATTAACGTACTTGGTTCTTAAGATCAGCTAAGAAAAACTAGGACGAAGTTTAAATAGTTCGTTGCATCTGGCACCAGAAGTCCTAGGATGCTAGAGTTCTTGTGTTAAAGGATGGTGATAGAACAGAGTATGGTAGAGTTCTTGTGTTAAAGGATGGTGATAGAACAGAGTATGGTAGAGTTCTTGTGTTAAAGGATGGTGATAGAATAGTTTTGATACTAAAAACAACGGCGATATAAGTCTGGTACCAATTTACCGTTTCACTTAAAATTAAGATGATATAAAAACGCACAACGTAAAGACATGGAGATAAGATCTGAAACAAAAATGGCGTCATGATAATTATTTATGAGAACATATTACAGGAAAAGAGTATCGAATTTGTAGTGCACGTGACTGTGTCGTCTACGTAGATAACCTTGTTTGATTAACTCAGTCTTCACAACCCGCAGAATTAAACAGTGTTTTAGAAACAAAACTGGAGATTGGTCACTTAGTTTTGAATTTATTATTGTTATTGAGCAATAAGTTAATGTTATGCAGCACGCCATCCAGGTGACGCTGCACTCAGAGCAAAGCCGCTATTGACGCAACTAAACAGTGTGGCGCATGCGCACTTTAAGCAACGGTCTTTGCTGCATCATTTTCTTCGAGCCCAAACAATGTTAAAGACAACGTCATTTAGAAGATCACCCATTTCTGAATTCGAGGACCCCTTAATTTAAATGAAGGCAAATTGAGACTCTTGGGGTTACACTGAAGATATCTTAATGTCCGTGTTATGAAGACTGCTCCGTGTTCCTGCAGTCGGGAAGCTCACGGGAAGTTTTCCTGTCGACGTCCCTTTGGTTGTCATCAAAATGAACTAGCTAGAACACAATACTCCTGTAAGTTCTCTTAAGTGTTGCCAAAATATATTGTAAGTGATTAATGATGGTTAATGAATCTCCTTATGCTTATAACTATATTACAAGAGACTAGAAGCGAACTGAGAGCCAGGAAAATGAATACATCTGTAAACTCAGGAGAAGGAACACCATATTTGTGTTGATGTTTAACCATAAGTAAATGACGTGTTTAATAATAGTTATTGTTTAATTAAGCTATTATTCACTAGCACCTAGAAAAAAATTGTAACTTGTTTTTATTGAGCATCGATCGACGAGTATAAACTTTAGTAATCCATTTTGAATAGTAGCTGTTAGTGAATAATGTTATAAAAACACATTATTCTATCCAGCATAAATTATTGAAATAATACTACAGATTTAAACTTTGTAATAAATAATGTATCTGGTGTTGTATCGGCCGTAACTAAACAACAATAGTACAGAATTAAAGTTATGTTGATATAATATCTATTGTTGTTTCAGCCGTAACTAAACAACAATAGTACAGATTGTAAAGTTATGTTGATATAATATCTACTGTTGTTTCAGCCGTAACTAAACAACAATAGTACAGATTGTAAAGTTATGTTGATATAATATCTACTGTTGTGTTAGCCGTAACTAAACAACAATAGTACAGATTGTAAAGTTATGTTGATATAATATCTACTGTTGTTTCAGCCGTAACTAAACAACAATAGTACAGATTGTAAAGTTATGTTGATATAATATCTACTGTTGTTTCAGCCGTAACTAAACAACAATAGTACAGAATGTAAAGTTATGTTGATATAATATCTACTGTTGTTTCAGCCGTAACTAAACAACAATAGTACAGAATGTAAAGTTATGTTGATATAATATCTACTGTTGTTTCAGCCGTAACTAAACAACAATAGTACAGAATGTAAAGTTATGTTGATATAATATCTACTGTTGTGTTAGCCGTAACTAAACAACAATAGTACAGATTGTAAAGTTATGTTGATATAATATCTACTGTTGTGTTAGCCGTAACTAAACAACAATAGTACAGAATTTAAAGTTATGTTGATATAGTTGCAACGGAAACAACTCTGCTTATCAATAAAAGTGTTAAAATCCATACTATCCATTCTGAGATCCAACTTTTGTCCGTGTAATGCTTGGCTTACATTCTGAAAAAGAAATTATATATTTATTTGGTTAAGGCGATGTTGAGAGTGGCTTATGTTAAGAAGACGGCAGTTTAACCAAAGAATCTTTAGAAATCAAGGACATTGCCATAAGAATTATTTCATAACCCAAGTTTTGATAGTAGATTTATAGCTTATTGTTATAATTTTTTTACTGACATCGAAATCTGAAGTCTGTGTGTACGTAATTTGTTTTTATAATCTCTATACCTTGCATTTCGTACACAAACGACGTGAATTATGGTAACATGTCTCGGGATCAGTATATTATGTACAAAGATGATATAATTAGTGAAAAGAAATGTCTAAGAGTTCGATTTAGGCTTATTTAAATCACTAAAAACATTTTTATCATTCTTATTTGTGACATAAATTAACCCTACTGAGTAGAACACATACATATGCACTGCACTATTTACATGTTTACAGATAACTGAGTTAATTCACGGTTAGTAACATGGTGTGAATCTGTTTGGATAACTCGTAGCTACTCTCTTTACTCGGCTCGTGCACGGAAACTTCCTGCCAAATACCCCTCCCCCCCTTTCTGAATCTCGGGTTTCCTTTTATCGTCTACTACACAGGTAGGTGAACAATCGATCACTCGTGGTTCACTGCACAATGCAGGCATGTGTGTGGCTCCAGCCATTCACTGTTTCGAAAACTTCTCAAAGCATTCATTGCATAAAACAGCCAAACATTTATGAGTAACGCTTACCAGTATTGGGGCTCGGATGTTAAACAGCCAAGTCACACTTCTTGTTATTTGTACGAATTCTAAGTCACAAACCTTGGGTGTCGAGATAGTTTCGAAGAATTCTTTGTGGTGATATGGTAATACATTTATCAAATTATGCGGTAGGCGTGTTTTAAGGAAGCAAAAGTTTGTTTGTTTTGTTTTTTTAATTTCGCGCAAAGCTACTCGAGGGCTATCTGCGCTAGCCGTCCCTAATTTAGCAGTGTTAGACTAGAGGGAAGGCAGCTAGTCATCACCCATCGCCAACTCTTGGGCTACTCTTTCACCAACGAATAGTGGGATTGACCGTTACATTATAATGCCCCCGCGGCTGAAAGGGCAAGCATGTTTGGTGCGACCCTCGGATTACGAGTCGAACGCCTTAACACGCTTGGCCATGCCAGACCAGAAGCAAAACAAACAATCCTTTGTGCTAGCTAGAAAAGGTTGAAATATATACAAAACTGACATTGCTTCATATGGAATTACATTTTAGGATGTTTGTCTCTTGTTCGAATGTTCTGTTTGATTTGCAGCGTATTGAACACGTACGTGGGAAACCAAGTACTGATTATAAATGTTGCTATGCGAACACCGCACTGATAATATGTATCCATAACAGTTCGACATGAGCGACTTCAGTATTTAAAAAAAATGACTAATTTGTTCGGTATTGTTAATATACAGGGTGGCCCATAAGTCCCTACCCATCCACATTGTGTCTAAACAACGTTATAATACCAATGATGAGTTGAAGGCAGCTGTTACCGCGGTATTTGGAACAATAACCCCTGCTATGCTGAGGAAAATGTCTCACAGAACATGGCGTCGCATATCATTATGCAGCGAGAATGAGGGACAGAACACAGATACTCTTGATGCATAAGATATATGGATGGATAGGGACTTAGGGCCACCCTGTAGTGTATTTATTGTCTTTCTTGAGATGTGCGCATCAGATGTTTCGATTAAATAATTTATAAAACTAGATACACTTTTAATCTAGATTTAGAATAATTCACACGTAGTTTTCTTTCTTTGAAACTTCTTCTCTGTCTGTTTTACGCCCGTAGTCCTCAGGTGTAGTTTATCAGAGAACGAATCTCAGATCAGTCATAATATTTGATAAGATGCTTTTATCAGTAACATTAATAAGTTTACCAGCAAATCACTTAACTATGAACATACATAGAGCTAAAAACATCATAAGGAAATCAGTCAAACAGGGCCGTACCCTGATGTGACAATTTCACCAATAAAACAGCTGAATATGGCCGTACCCTGATGTGACAATTTCACCAATAAAACAGCTAAACATGACCGTACCCTGATGTGACAATTTCACCAATAAAACAGCTGAATATGGCTGTACCTTGATGTGACAATCTCACCAATAAAACAGCTGAATATGGCCGTACCCTGATCTGACAATTTCACCAATAAAAGAGCTAAACATGACCGTACCCTGATGTGACAATTTCACCAATAAAACAGCTGAATATGGCCGTACCCTGATGTGACAATTTCACCAATAAAACAGCTGAATATGGCCGTACCCTGATGTGACAATTTCACCAATAAAACAGCTGAATATGGCCGTACCCTGATGTGACAATTTCACCAATAAAACAGCTGAATGTAGTCGTACTCTGATGTGACAATTTCACCAATAAAACAGCTGAATGTAGTAGTACTCTGATGTGACAATTTCACCAATAAAACAGCTAAACATGACCGTACCCTGATCTGACAATTTCACCAATAAATCAGTTAACTATATACTTATAGTCAGAACTACTACGTTCGCTAACAAATTAGTTAAATTATACTTATATTTGAAGTTTTATTCGTATGTAAATATTTGAGAGCCAGATAAGAAACACTTGTCGAACCTTTCTAATTCGTATATTCGTCAGAAACGACTTTTTGTGATTTATTGGTTCTTCTCGTCTGAATTCAATTGAAATGTGTCTGTAACTTTTTAAACCGTTTAACTCCGGTATTGAAAGAAATCATTTTGCAAATCCCGAATTAATTGTCATTTGCCCCCCAGTGGCTCAGCGGTATGTCTGCGGACTTACACGCTAAAATCCGGGTTTCGATACCCGTGGTGGGTATAGCACAGATAGCCCATTGTGTAGCTTTGTGCTTAATTTAAAACAACAACAACAACAACAATTGTCATTTAGGTCAAAACTAAAGTTCGATGAACGAATGCTTGAGAGAAGTTCCTGGCGGAGCCTATTGGTTAGTGACGATCAACTCGCAATCTGCAGGCCGTGGGTTCGAATCCTTTCACCGAAGATGTTGTCTTCTTAACTCTGGGGGCGTTATAATGTAATGATCAGCTCCGTTACTCGTCTACGAAGAGTTGACGATAGCTAGTGTTGATTAGCTGTCTTTCGTTCCTCAGTTAGGAGCGGTGAACGTCGATGGCTCTCGAATAGCTCAGCGCGAAATGTAACAAACAAAGCTTGCGGAGTATTATCAGATCATGATGGGCTGTTGTGGAACTAATTAATAACCATTGTTTGCACCGAATATTTTAGGTTCAGTTGTTTGTTTCTTTTGTTTTGAATTTCGCACAAAGCTACTCGAGAGCTATCTGTGCTAGCCGTCCCTAATTTAGCAGTGTAAGACTGTTGGGAAGGCAGCTAGTCATCACAACCCACCACTAAACTATTAGGCTACTCTTTTACCAACAAATAACAACATTATAACGCCTCACGGCTGAAAGGGTGATCATGTTTGGTGCGACCGGGATTCGAACCCACGACCCTGGGGAAACACAAGTTTGTAATGACTGTTTCCTAAGAAACCACCAATTTCTAATGGTCGTTTCATGAGAAACCAAAAGTTTATAACGGATATTTCTGGGAAGTTAAAAATTTGTCATTGCCATTTCCTGGGAAGCCATAAATTTGTAATGACTGTTTCCTGGGAAGCTGTGTGTTTGTAATGAATGTTTACTGCGGAACTGCGAATTTGTTACGACTGTTTCAGGAAAAATGAGAAAGAACTTGAGATTTAATCCGTGATGACGAGAAAACTCACTTGTAGAGAATATTATATATTTTAAAACGGCTGGTATGGATAGATAAAGCACTAATAGAGGAGCGAACAGCGTTTCTTACCTTCTTTGGTCGTCATCAGGTTCACAAAGAAGGAAAGGGTTACTGACCGATAACTGACCACAACATGTTTGAAGTCGGTAGTGTAATTGAGTGTAGGAATGTAGAGGGCGTGCTTAGATGTTGGATATATTTTTTAATATAGGTATTAGGGTGTTCCGTTGTGTTGGTTTATTTTGGGCTCGAGTTGTTGTATAAGTAAGGCTTCTTTAATTTTGCGTTTTTTTATGTTTGTTTTTTTATTTAGTATTTGGGTGTATTCTATGGTTATGTTGTGTTTATTTGATTTGCAGTGTTTGAAAACTTGTGAAGGTGATTTTTTGTGTTCTTTAAATCTGGTTCCCATTTTCTACTTGTTTCTCCAATATAGAAGTCGTGGCAGTTATCACATTGTATTTTATAAATAATGTTGGTGTGGTGTTTGTCAGTGTAATTTTTGTCAGTGCCTGATTTTTAAATAAAGTTGGTATTAACTGGAAACAAAATTAAGGTCTATACTATGTAAAAACCACCCTGACAAACACAACACCAACATTATTTATAAAATAATGGTCAGCTGTTGTGGTCAGCTACCGGTCAGTTACCCTCTCTTTCTCTGTGAACCTGACGATGACAGAAAAAGGTCGAAACGTTGTTCGCTGCTCTATTAGTGCTTTCTCTACCCACACCAGCCGTTTTTAAATATATAACTTGAGATTTACTTCTCACATAAGATAGTAATATGTTAAATGACCTATTTAGTTAGAAACGACTTTTTATTATTTCTTAGTTATTCTTCTTGTCTGAAGAAAAATATTATGAGTACTTGGACAAAAGTGAGTGGTCTTTAACCCATTAACTGAAACAAGACTAGAAGTGTTAGACAACACTGAATAGTCTTTAACCCATTAACCGAAACAAGACCAGGAGTGTTGGACAACACTAAATAGTTTTCAATCCATTAATCGAAAACAAGACCAGGGGTCTTGGATAACGCTGAATAGTCTTCAACCTATTTACTAAAAACAAGACCAGGAGTGTTGAACAACACTGAATGGTTTTCAACTCATTTATCTTCATCATTGCTCTTCATCTTCAGAAATTTCCCAGTGACACATTAAGGACCCAGAAGCCTGGTATTACATCCTATTCGTACAACATTTTACTGCAACTGTAATTTTAAATGACGCGTTTTTAAAATGAGATTATACTTATTTTTTTATCCCAAATTGACACTACTATACCAGACTTACTACACTCTGTACGTGAGAAACCACTCATATCACTTGAAGCTGTGAACCATACAACTTTATTTCATTAGATCATGATAGCCATTTCCATGTGTTACCTAGTTCTAGTTTATGTATTACTTTGATTTCCCGATATACCTTTACCTTCTTTCACAAAGGAATGGTGTTTGAGACTACTTCAGTTTTATATTTTCTAGTTCTTGTGACGGACAGCTTTAACTTAGTATATGGAACTAATCCAATTTTAATCCGTAGTTCTCAGATGTCCAAGATGAGAAATGTGTTTACTTAAGATGAAAAAGATGATAGATGAGTTTACCAAAGATGACCGAGATGATATGATATGTGTTTACCCAAGGTGATAAGAGATGTATCCACCTAAGATAAACAAGAAGATAAGAGATGTATTTACTCAAAATGAACAAGATCATAGAAGATTTATTTATCGAAGATGATAAGAGATATATTTACCTGAAATGTATAAGATAATAAGATATGTGTTTACCCAATATGATAGAAGAAATATTTCTCCAAGATGGTAAGAGATATATTTACCTGAGACGAATAAGATAATATGATATGTATTTATCCGAGATGAACAAGATGAAATAAGACATATTTACCCATGATGAACAAGATCATAAGAGATGTGTTTACTCAAGATGAAAAAGATTATAAGAGGTATATTTACCCAAAATGAACAAGATAATTAGACATGTATTTAACCGAGATGAACAGGGTGATAGAAGATTATTATCCAAGATGAACAAGATGATAGAACATTATTTATCCAAGCGGGAACAAGATGATAGAAGATATATTTATTCAAGATGAACAAGGTGATAGAAGATTTATTTATCCAAGATGAACAAGATGATAGAAGATATATTTATTCAAGATGAACAAGGTGATAGAAGATTTATTTTTCATTTTTCCGAGATGAACAAGATGACAGAACATTATTTATCCAAAATGACCAAGACGATGGAAAATTATTTATCCAAAATGGACTAGATAATGTACAGAAGGTGTATTTATACAAGATGGACAAGATGATAGAGGATGTATTTATCTAAGATAAACAAGGTGAAAGAAGATGTATTTATCCAAGATGATAGAAGACATATTTACCCAAAATGAACAAGATCATAAGAGATGTATTTATCCAAGATGATAGAAGACACATATTTACCCAAAATGAACAAGATCATAAGAGATGTATTTACCCAAGATGAAAAAGATTATAATAAGTGCATTTACCTAAGATGAGAAAGGTAACAAATGTATTTACCCAAAATGAACAAGATAATAAGACATGTATTTATCCGAGATGAATAGGATGATAGGAGATTATTATCCAAGATGAACAAGATGATAGAAGATTTATTTATTCAAGATGAAAAAGATGATAGAACATTATTTTTTCCAAGACGAACAAGATGATAGAAAATTATTTATCCAAAATGAAGAAGATGATAGAAGATTATTATCCAAGATGAACAAGATGATAAAAACATATTTATCCAAGGTGGAAAAGGTGGTAGGAAATTATTTATCCAAAATGATCAAGATGATAGAAGATTTATTTATTCAAGATGAACAAGATGATAGAGGATTATTTATCCAAAATGAAGAGGATGATAGAAGATTTATTTTTCCAAGATGAACAAGATGATAGAAAACATATTTATCTAAGATGGAAACGATGGTAGAAGATTATTCATCCAAAAAATGATCAAGGTAATAGAAGATTTATTTATCCAAGATGACAGAACATTATTTATCCAAGATAAACATGATGATATAAAGTTATTTATCCAAAATGAACAAGATGGTAAAAGATTATTTATTCAAGATTAATAAGATGAAAGAATATTTATTTATCCAAGATCAACAAGATAATGGAACATTATTTATCTAAGATGAACAAGATGATAGAATATTTATTTATCCAAGACGAAAAAGATAATAGAACATTATTTATCCAAGATGAACAAGATGATAGATGTATTTATCCAAGATGGACAAGATGATAGAGGATGTATTTGTCCAAGATGAACATGCACGTTTTACTTTTTAATCTGAATGATATTTTTCGAGTGCTGAATGATAATTTAAACAAATATGGCAAATATATTTGTCCTCTTAGCGCTATCTGGTGATCGTTTTTTATATTCTTTTAAATACTTCCAAATAATAATTCACTAAAGACAGAATTGACCTGTAGGTTCACCAGGAGGTTAATGGATACCCCAAATAAATCGTGCAAGTGTATTGTTATTGAACTATTTGTGTAAAATAAGGTAAATAAGTTTATTTACGCTTTGAAAAGAGATGATTATTTAAACTAGACAAGATCTAAATAGCTTACTTTACTGCGCATGTATTATTTTATTCACCGATGGATGTGTGATGGAATGTAATCTACGTTTGTGGATGTCGACGACCAAAAATAAATGTGTGAAATAAAATGAACCACTTAATGCGAACAGAATAAACTTTTCACCACCTACGACGTGTAAGATAAGTACTGGTGATTTATACGTACGTGAGAAACTTGAAAACAAATTGATAAATTACTTTAAAAAAACAGTTCTCTTCAACCAGGCCTGACATGGTTAGATGGATAGGGCGCTCGACTCTTTGTCATATCATATGCTGGCCTTTTTAGTCATGGGCGAATCATAATTTTACGGCCAATTCCACTATACGTTGGTTAAAGAGTAGCCCAAGAGTTGATGATGGGTAGTGATGACTATCTGCCTTCCATCTAGCTTTATACTGCTAAATTAGGGACGGCTAGCGCAGATATCCCTCATCTATCTTTGCGCTATAATACAAAAACGACAATAAAACCTTTGCAAGTAGTTCCTGTACTCCATTTGCCTAATGGTAAGTATGAAGACTTAGAACATTAAAAACTAGGTTTCCATGCTCGTGGTCGGCGCAGCACAATTAGCCTATTGTGTAGTTTTGTGCTTGACAAACAAATTAGGAGTGCCTTTTCTCTGTAGAAGAATTTCTTTGAAAAGCAGATCAGGGCCTGAAGTGTAACCATTTAGCTGGGTGATTAATCTCTCCCTGTATAATTAAAATAACCTTAATTATTTAATTTTCCCAACGCATTGTTCGATTTTCAAACAATAAACGGTTGTGATCATTTTGAAAGGTATTTGTTAACAATCATAAGATTATTTTATCATTTTGGATCGCGTGTGGTCTGGTAGAAAGTATGCTATTTACACGATTCTGAGGGTTCATGGCTCACTACCTGAATTCGAAGAAATGATCTTTGCAATTTAGACCCATGTGTGTGCTATAAGACTTACGGCCATGTTCCACTATTCGATTAAACAAAAGTATTTCAGGCGTTTGACGGTGAGTGATGGTGAACCACTGTCTTTAATTCAGGATCAGAGAGAGGTATTTGTAGTTTTGCGCGAAAAGTTTCAAACTTACGAAACAAGAATAAATAATTCAAAGATATTTCCATTTTCATGACTTATAATCGTGCACTTAAACATGAATGTATTCTAACATGATACGAGTACGTTCTGGTTGTTATATGGAGGGACATTTGAAAATGGTGTTTTAAGCTCATTCGTTCTGTTCACTGTATTTAGCCGAAGTGCAGCCTTCACGTGCGCTCGAACCAACCTTAATTCAGTCTCGAGACCAAGTGTTAAAGAGAAACCAAATTCAACAACAAACTACTACCGCCATTGATTCTATACAAGAAGCCAGAAAACATTACACCAGCCAGAGACGTGGATCTTCTCTTGAAGACAGTGGAGACGACGAGTGGTGTATGGACGACGAATGCGATAGGTATGTTTAACATATTTCTTGTAAGTTTTAAAGCGACCTCAATAAAGCTAAAGCGTTACAGACTAAAATTAAGGATGTTTGTTTGTTCTTGAATTTCGCGCCAAACTACACAGGGGTTATCTGCGCTAGTCGTCTCTAATTTAGTAGTGTAAGACTAGAGGGAAGGCAACTAGTCATCACCACCAACCGCCAATTCTAAGGCTACTCTTTTACCCACGAATAGTAGGATTGACCGTCACGATATAATGCCCCCACGGCTGAAAGGGCGAGCATGTTTAGTGTGACGGAGATTCGAACCCGCGACCCTCAAATTACGAGTCGAGTGCCTAAATAAGGAAGCTTACAAAATATTTTAACAAAATAGAGCGGGGGGAGCAAAGAGGATATAAAAATACCCATCCAACTCACAAAAGGAACATAGAGGGCGTTGTTTTGTTCGTCGCTGCAAAGAAATTAAGGAGGCGGAAATGATTCTGCTGGTGCTTGGACTGAAACAATGACCTGATGATGTTACTATGGCAACTAGTAGAAAGCTGTGGGCCGCAGAACAAAAAGACTGCAAAAGAATTATCGCTGATATAATCAGTGTAACATTAAGCAACAAAAGTCATAAATACAATGTGTCTTTACACACTCTGACATTCCATTTATTTTCTTTGTAATTTGATTACATAAGTTTAAACGTAAACGTTTAAAAATGAATAGGATTTATTTAGTTTTCTCTTACCATATCTTCAATGATTTCCATCTACGATACAACCAAAAGTTTATTTTGGCTTCCCATTGCCCACAATGGCATCCTTAGATGTTGTTTTCGTTGAACTTCACCTGTTTCTGTTCTTATGGTTCATCGATGAATTTAACAATAGTTAAGTGATTACATTGTTATAGAGTGAATAAACAATGACTAAAACAGCACTTTATTATCAACTAAAAGGGGCCAAATAATTCGAGTACTTTTATGAAGATCGTCCTTCTTCCAATTCGTCAACGAACAAGGTTGGAAAATGGTCATATTATCGAAGTCCTTTCATTATTAGGTCAGATGTAGCCGAATAGGTAAAATGTTTGGAGATTCAGCCCAAATTACGATGGTTCAAGATTTATTTCCTTCAAAACACGCTCCGTACTTTAAAACCATGGGTGCGTTATAAGTTCCACTATTTGGCCAGACAGTGGTAGTCCAATAGATGACGGTGGACGTTGTTGAAAATCTGCCTTTTCTTCTGTATACCAGTTCAAAAATAGAGTTTAGTTTGCACAAGATCTCGAAAAGAATTAGTTTTTCGTTATTTTACTCTCTTCAAATATTTTCATGACTATTCTTGTATAAGTAAATTTGCGGGTGTTTTTTCATATTGTTTTAAATCACATTCGTGCTTTTCTACAGTCTGTTCCCTAAACCAAGTTCTTGTTTTGTTTATTTGTTATTAAATCCAAAGTAAGACGGTGCTGTCTCGAACATTCGTTTTGTAGCGTTTCAAGTTTTCAGCCTTGCCACTGAGCCAAGTAGATGAATATAATTCGGTCAAGATGATCCTGTTGTCCACTTAATAGCCAAACAATTTCGACAGTATTTCGATTTGTTTAATTTTTAGCTTTATATGCAAGTCTTTCAAATAGAGTGCACTTCTTATGAGTGCCACGAACAAAAACAAATAACCATTTAACCGGTAAGTAAACAGCATAAATTAGTATTATTTCTGTATGTAACCATAAAATTATGGGGAATAATGTAATACTTACAACAACCATACTTCTAAATCAAAATTTAGAAGAGACAATAATCTCTTCGTAAGGATATTTTTTCAGTGCAGTTTTTGTAACGGACAGCTTCAAGTAAATTAATGACGAATAATTAGTAGGCTTTCTTCACATCATAAAGTTTGTTTTTTATGTTATATGTTGCTTCTATTAACAATAGTGCAGGCTTGGCATAAACAGATGTTGGGATGCTCAACTCACAAGATGCGAGTCATGGGTTCAAATCTTCGTCACACCAAACATCCTCGCCCATTCAGCCGTGGGGACTATAATGTGACTGTCAATCCCACTGTTCCTTGGTAAAAAATAAGAACTAGACAGATATATTTCGATGAATAAAACGATTGAATAGAGATTTAGGCTGGTTGGATATATCAAAAGTGGGTCTGCTTGAAGCTAATTATTCATGATTGTTTACCTTATCAAATTAAATATAACAAAATGCTAAACTTTAGTTTCGTATTTCAATAAGTTGCTTGTTAAATCTGTGTCACTTATTTTGAAACAAGAATTAGTATCGAATTTAAAATATATATATATATATATATTGTACTATAGTATTCAAGAGTAAAAACATCCAATACTATTGTGTCTTTAAAAAACTTTTATTTAATTTGTTTCTATTTTGGTATTTTTCAGCGGCCCAAATAAAAGTAGCACAATTATTTTCAGAACTAAAATTAATGCTTTACAAATAAATTATATTAAAAATATGCAAAATATTCCTGTTTTCAAACGTAGAGCAATAAGACCGTTTTTACCATATTGAAATGGAAAGATGCTTGTATTTTTAATACACCGGTTTCATCATTTATTGAAAAACAAATATTTAAATGAATAACCTTCTTAGACATTTAGGCTTAAAAAACAGGCACTTTTTTATTACTAGTTTGCAAACGTTACTGGCGTTTTCACATCGACACGCTCTCATGCGTGAAAATGGTGGTCTTGGTGTGGGCAACGGAACGTTTCACATTGCATCGCATACAAAATGCTTTACTGCTGTAAAAGTTGCTAAATAGTTACGAAACGTTTCAATGTAGTGCAGGGAAACCAAATTATTACTTACAAATAACTTATCTGCAACACACGTTGGTGTTTCAGAAAAGCCAAGAAAATAGTGACAAAACTTCTCAAAAGTTTAACTTGAAACTACTGGGAAGCCAAGAATGTATTTGCAAACAGCTTAACTGCGTTAAAATTTGGGAAAAGGATGCCAACAAAATAGTTTTTTTTAAACTTCACCGCAGGACACTTTCTCATTGCTGGGAAACCAACAGATCAGTTACAAATAATTTGACCGCTATAGAAATATGCTTCCAGAGAAATCAAGAAGATGGAAACAGCTGTATAAATGTACATGTAGGGATGGAAGAATGATGTTGTCAAAACATCTTATTCACTGTACTGTTTAACACTGCATGGAATGAATAAATCACTTATATACAGCTTCACTGCAGAAATGAAAACAGAACATTTACATAAACATGATTTTATCATTGAGGGAAACTAGCACACTACGTATAAACTGTTTCACTGCAGTACAGAAAAGCATGTCGAGAAACTAAACTACAATATACGTTTGAACAATAGAGAAAAAATAGTGCAGGTAGAAAGAACTTCTTTGCAGTACAAATTGATAGAGCAAGGAAGTCAACACGTTTCTTACAAACTATTTCACTGAATTACAATTTGTCATTTCACGCAAGCCAGCATTGTAATTTAAACTTCACATCAGTGCACGTTGGGAACTCAATACAATAGTTACAACTATCTTCATTGAAGTACAAATATATTTTCAGGTAATCCAGCAAAGTAGTTATTTCAACTTCACTGTATTACACTGTAGAGACGCCAAGAGTATAGTTAAGAACAGCTGGGCTGCTGGGCGAAAGGCCCAAAATTCAATCTGTAATACGTAACTGAATTTTGAAATTATGATATTCAAGCCTTTTATGTACACTCGTGTAGGCAATGGTCGCTGAGTGAGATTATTGTGGTAAGGTTTGAAATTAAAACATCTTCGGTTTGCTCTTGTCTTGGAGTTACTGATAAAGGTGGAATTTTTTTGAAAACTGCGTGATTCTGTCGAGTGATAGATTGGGTTCACATTTGTCTGCACTCTAGTAGCAGTAAAGTTACTTTTAAAAGTATGTTCAAATACGATGACATCATCAATCACTACTGAATCATTATCCAAAAACGGTCTTACAGTTAAAGAGTTCTTGAAAACTGACTTTTTTAAAGTTTTTTGTTTTTGTTTTATAATTTTGGGCAAAGCTACACGAGGATTAACTGCGCTATCCGTCCCCAATTTAGCAAGGTAAGACTCGAGGAAAGACAGCTGGTCATCACTACCCACGGCCAACTCTTGGGCTACTCTTTTACTGACGAAGAGTGGGATTGACCGAACATTATAACCCTCCTACGATTAAAATGGCGAGCATGTTTGGTGTTACGGAGATTCGAACCAGTAATCTTCAGATTACGAGTTGAGCGCATTAACCATCTGTCTATGTCGGGTCTTTTTTAATGCATTTTCAATAAATAAGAGGTTACTCTTGAAACCAGTTAAGTCTTTGTACCAGTTGTTTTTCTCTTTGAAAGGCTTCGTCTTAAATCATAAGAACTTTTGAAAGTTTTAATGTTTTAAAAATTGCGTTATTACGCAAAAACTGATGACTTAAACTTTACTAATTTAATTTTCTTTTCTTTTCTTTTCCATGTCAGAGAGCTGAATGTAAGTCTAACTATGGATTCACACAATATCACGTTGTCACCTGATCAAGACAGTTTAAATTATGACGACATTTCAAAACATCTGGATGCCAGTCTGGCGGAAATAGACATGGAAACGTTCCAGTCAAAGGATATTACTTCCGCGTTGGCACTTCCTGGAATATTTAGCTCCGATGGTTCGATCGAGGGTCATCTAGGAGGAGAAAACTGTGCTTCGATATCTGCCTCACTTTTAAATGATTTTGAATTGGAATGTTCTTTTGAGTGAGTGTCATTAAGCAGAGGGATAAATTTAAAGCTTATAGAAGTCCTGAGAAAAAGAATAAAACTCATGATGTGAATGTAAAGTTAAAACAGATGAGGCATCTCTTTTCACTGTAGCTGAGTGCACATAAATTTGTAAAAGTTGAAAATATAGGTTTTAATAAGAGAACGACCCAAAATACTTAAACTACGTGATACAAACAATTGTTCAATGTATTTGACCAGGATTGAAAATAATTATTACTGTTAAACTGAGCAATCAGATGATAACTGTTTAAATCAAGATGTTAATATTGACATCTTTACCGTGGAAAAATAATTTTAAAGTTCTACCAACCTCTTGGTTAAAACTTTGAGCTTTTGTTTCTTCTGATAATTTATAAATTTCCTAGTTAAATATTTTGTGTGACGTACCGGCAGGGTTATCCAATGACATTAATTATATCGATTTTCTTTATACGCAAAGGCATTGGAAGTAAAGATGTGTGATAAATTATTGTCTACACTAGGATTTTTAAGTGTAGTGAATGTTAGCTTATAACTATTTTTATTGCAATTAGAACATTTTTACCAAGATAAAATTGTACAAAATGGAATAACTTATTTTTCAGTAAGTAGAGAAACGAATTACGAATTTTCTTGGGTTTACCTATAATTAAATAGGAAGGACGTCTTGTATATTGTATAAATGTTATTGGCGTTCTTACGTTTAAGTTCAGACTTTATACTATGAAATAGGGACATGTCTATCCTTGGCAATCAGCAGAGGATACATGACCCTCTCATGTGCGTAAACAAAGGGTTAGTGTGTCGCTCTGCAAGGTAGGAGGTCCAAGATTCGATTCCCCTTATGCCCTTTAACTCATTTCGCACATTCATCTGTGGAGTTGTTATAACTGCGACTATTAAATTTGTTATTAGATTATGAGTAAGCGCATAAATGGTTGGGAGATACAATTAACCGGGTGTTTTCATTCTAGTCAAGAGCTCTTCTAAATAAGGACGTGGCTGTGTCTTAACTTTAGGGGTGGTTAACCTCGCCATGTGATTTAGTGTTAGGTTTTGTAATACTTATTGATATGCTATGCGTTAAAGAGTTTGTTTGTTTGTTTTTTGCAGTCCTCACATTATGTCAGAAGATGAGTCTGCAGAATGTTCTAATAAAGAGCCGCCATTTTCTCCAACAAAAGATCCTTTACAACTTAACAGGATCACAATGGACAGTCTTGATTACACTTGTTTCGATCAAAATAACATCATTGTTACATGTCAAGCAAATAAAAGTAATTATGTTCTGGCATTTGAAGAAGATGGAGCTAAGCTGTCGGACGACACACACCTTCTAGTGGGTACGGAACAAATTAAGAAAGAAGTCCCAAAGCCAACAATGATAACCAAGTATAGACAGTCTCAAAAAATGTATTACCGTCCTATGGAGCAATTGAATGCACCTTATACGACTTGGGGAACATTAAAGAACTCTAAACAAATAACTCGCCCGACATTTTCTGACAAACATCTACGTTCTAGAAGTAAAAGTCTTCCAAGCCTTGTTAAACAATCTTTTATAGTGACAGAAAACCATTTGGGGGAATATGGATTTCAGATAAACCCAGTAAAATGTGCCCCTGTTTATGAGCTTCACAACAGCTGTTCTGGTTCACTTCAAGACAGCAAAGGGAAAAACCACAGAAATTATATATCTTTGTTCAAGTTGTTTATCAAAAACAAAACATCATTGGCATCGGATACGTGCTCCAATTCAACATCAAGCAGTCGATTTGGATCTTTGGAAAATGTCTTACCGTATGATACCATTCAATCTGACGAAAATGTTATTGTGACAACCTCACATAATACCACTGGACATTTTCTGGAGGAGCCACAAAAGCTTCAATTCGAAAAAAAGTGTGACAATTATAGAGGTGACTTAGTGAAATCGTCAAATGTATCAGAATACGATAATGGAAAAGAAATTCATGCCATTCTTTATAAACGGGGAATAACAACATCAGTAAAGCATATTTTGAATAGGCATCCAAATGAACTTAACAACAACATAATGCAAACATCCGTCGACAACAAATTCCCTGAAACTGATATGAATAGAACCAGTAGCAGCAAAAAAAGTTTATTAGAAAGTAATGATAGCAGCTCGTTGTATTTCGAGGATAGCCTATTAGAAGGTTCTTTGATACAGCACACCCCTACATATTCTTCTACTATCCAAGAAGAGGAACAGTTAGATACTGATTCAGTTAGTGGATATGAAACAATGAGGGACAGTAAAGATCACTTTGGCAGTGATATGAGCATTTTTGAAGAAGGGCCTAACAATTTCATTGGATGTAAATGTGTCGTGAGAAGAGCTACGGAAGGAAATGACACAGTTCATAGACTTAACAATTTCTTCTTTGGTGAAAAAGCAGAAAATGGTCTGATAAACAACATTTGTTTTCCAAATGATAGGAACAAACTGTTAGAGAAGGGGATTGAGTTGAATACAGAAAGCAATTCTCAGGGAACTCAGACAAGGAGAATAAATAGTAAGAATCTAACTCCTGCTAGATGTTGTTGTGATGAAACTTTGTCTCAGGCTCTTCCCAGTTTAAGTGAGATACTAAACAATAGAAGACAAAGTCGTGGATCCCGTGAAACTAGTCCTGCTTCTAGTGGTTATGGCGGAAGTAGACAAAATTCTCTTGAAAGATTGCGCCACAGTTCTCAAACATTCATCAACAACAGTAAACGCATTTCCTCTCCTGTTTTAAAAGGGAAAAAGAATATACCCATTTCCAAACATAAAAGCTGTGGGACACAGATACCAATACACATAAGGGACAAAGCCATACAGACTTCTTTAATGTCTTCTAGTAGTCCGCTTGAAAGTTTAAATGTTCGGGAAGTTTGCACAGATTCCTCAGAAGATAGAACTAGTGAATACTTCTCTCCATCCTTGTCTTCTGATAATTCAAAATTTTCCAGCTCTTCGAGTATTTCAAATTCTGAGAAAAGGCCTGTAGTTGTATACTATCCAAATTATTCACTCCCTGACCTCAGTTTCCTGAATATCTTTGGTAATAAACCAGAAGAAAAAGATTTAGTAGACGTTAAGCCAAATGATAATGTCCAAACAGCACCTGTTAGTGCCAACGAGAATCAAATTGCAGTTGAAAAGAACAAAGACGTTTTTGGCTCTGGAAATCCTGAGAAACTTCCAGAAAAGACTTTTAACCACATCAAGGACTGGTATTCGTTAAATGTTTTACTTCCCACTAAGCTGAAGTCTGTTATTCCAGACAGTTGTCAGGCGAAAGGTCTAGATCATGAACATGTACACAAAGAAGGAATTTATTGCAACTGTTCCGGTTCTATCAACAGCTCCTTCACAGAACGCTTAAAGCATCAGTTTCACAAGGATGAAGAATTATCTTGTTCAGGTGAAAGCTACTCCTGTGCAACAACACCAAGTTCACTAGGAAGTGAACATCCATATGTTAATAGGACTGCATGGAGGAAACATAGAGCTGAAAAAACCCCTCCACCAATTCCTAAACGCTCCCTTTCTTTACCATTTGAGAAAACTAATCTAAAAAGCGTACAAAATGACAAATATCGAAGAGGCATTTTGAGAAAGTCATCTTCAGTAAGCTGTTCTAATAGACAAAAAACTCATGATGTCGCATGTCGTGGAATATCTTGCCAGTTAGACTTAAGAAGACGTAACCAACTTGAAGAATATACACAGTCCCTAGAAAACATTCCTGAGAAGATATCTCAGTCTGAAAACGAAAGTAGCTGTAATAAGAATATTGGATCCCGCCACGAATACGCCTCTAGTCAACTCCAAAAAGAATCTAAGTCAGATCATGTTAACTACAAACCTGTTAAAACATCAGGTGTAGATGATTCAGGAGAAAAGTATCCAAATTCTTTAAATAATCAAATCTTGTTTAATCCAGTCACAAAAGCATTCTTAGATGTAAATTATCAAACAGATCAGATTCTAAATAATCCATCTTCACAATTATCGGAACAGAATGTAAATTCGAACCAAGACCCAAAGGCTTCTTACAGCCCTTGCAACAACAGCTCGAATACTGATGAAAATGATCAGTGGGGAAGTCAATGTTGCAGTCTCAATTCCATTACATCTCCAATCCATCAGCTTTGTGACCAACTTCAACAGTTTCTTAATTCTAACACAAGTCTGAACTTGATGGCTGCAGCCTTACTAGCTGCGAAAGGATCTCCAGAAGCTGTTAACTCTTATAGTTCTTCTTCAAGTTCCAATTATCCACGAGAAAAGAAATCTGTAACTTTTCACGATTTGGCGCCAGGTTCCCATATAAACAAGAAAAACATTAACGATGGTAAGCTCTTTTTCACTTATTAACGTTTACTTTTTTGTAAAGCATATCGTTTTATAAAAATAACTGAGACTCAAGAAACGCCAACAGAGACATAGAACTTGAAATGGTTTAAAGGGCCAGTGTCAGGAATGTCTGGTTAATTGGGGACACTTCTGTTGATAGAGTACTTCAGAGATACCTCTTTTTAATATGAGTTTGGAGATTTATATCTTATTTTTTAAAATTTATTTTAATAAAATTGTGAAGCCACATTTGAAGTATTTTTTATAACGTTGACAGCGATAAAGAGAGGACACTAAATGAATCCTTGCTATGATATGACAAGTAGCCATGCTGCTTTCCAAGTAAACGTTTTATAACTATCAGATGAAGTTTCAATAAGTGATGTTTATGTAACAACTTGAGTGTACCACATAATGTCCCTATCAGTATTAAAATGTTCATAATGTCAGAAAAAAACATGTTGGCTAAAGAAAATATAACCAGGTTTCTGTGGTATTAAATGATATCTAAATTGGTCTTTGCATGTATTTGAAATGGCAAAGAACCTTATTTTGAAAATTGGATTAATTACAAATATCTGGTCATTCCATCTTAGTGACAGAGAAGAACCCGAAAGTCGAAATACAGGAATGTTTAACAGGAGAAACGAACAGCGAAGAAGAGTCCGACAGTCCACCTGTTGAGTTTGCTGTCTCACCACAACAGAGGTCGTCTTCAAGTTTAACGCTTTCTTCTGATATAAATAATTTTCCAGATCCTGTGGACATTCTAACCCAGTACTTCAAAAATAAAACAGGTAAGTTAGAGCCTGAAAATTCAGTTTTAAATATTCACAGAAAAGAAATAGACTCCGATCTTGAGAACTGGAAAACGCAAACGCAACTAACGTGGCAGGGGTTTAGTTTAGAGAGAGAGAAATCGTAAGAATTCTCTCTCCAATTGGGGTGTTCAGGAACGTTGTGGTTCCTCTTCGTCCCCTTTCGTGAATTGTTATTAGGTTTAGTTTTATTTATTTATTTATTTATTAAATATTTTTTACTCTTTTTTTGGGTGGAGAATGTCACTCTAAATGTTATCTTGGACGGAGACAAAGGCAGTACCGGAGAGAATGGCCAGGTCCTGTCCCGAAAGGCAGAAGTCAAGCAAATATGATCATGAATTCAATTCAAACGACCCTACTCTGGGTCTGGCAATAAAGTTGCCTGGGCTGGGATGTAAAAATCCAATGCCTAAGTTTTTGCTGTGGGGGGGGGGGAACGGGAGTGCCCCGAGAAAACCAACTTTCAGAGGACAGGCGCCGAAAGTTTTGCCTGTCATGTGCCCGATATCTGAAAAAAATGGAATACATATTATTGACATGAATTTAGTTCTTCAGATACTTTGTTGTGTAATTTGTGATTCTTGAAATATGTTGTAAGGTGAAATGTATTTTGTTGGTGCACTAGTTAATTTGTATAGAGATGCCGTTAGTTTGTTTCTGTTTTCTGCTTTTAGATAATATTTGTGTGATATTTCCCTTAGTATCTCTTAGTGTTGGTAAATTGCTAATTTGATGTATATAATTTACTGGCGTGAATGACGGTAGACTGAATGCAGATCTTAGTACTCTGTTCTGTTGAACTTGGATTTTCTGGAGTGTGTTGTTTGACATTGTATGTTACTTGACATCCATACTCTGTTAGTGGACGGATGTAAGCCTTGTATATTTGTATAATGGTGTTTGGTGAACATTTCGATTGTTTACTGGTTAGAGTCACTAGGTGTGAAATCCTTTTTCTAACTGATGAGTGCATATTGTTTACATGTTTTTTTCCTTGTTAGTTTTGTGTCGAAAGTGATGCCAAGGAATGTGATGTTTTTACTCATGTTAATGGTTGTATTTTCGAGTGATAATTTTATTTTTTTTAGATTTTTTCTTTGCTTTTTTAATTTCCTGTAGAAGGTGATTGCTTGTGTTTTTGTTGGATTTAACACAACTCTCCACTTGTTGCTCCATGTTGAGACGTTTTTTAGTGATTCTTGTACGTGAGACATGGCCATCACTGGGTTTCTGGAGGTGCTCCAAATAGCGATGTTGTCTACATATTGTGAATTATACGTGTATGTTAGATTTGGAAAAGGTATGTCACTGACGAAAATTATGTATAGAAGTGGAGAGAGGACTGATCCTTGGGGCACTCCTGCGGTTATATTAAATAATTTAGATATAGTTTTATTGACTTTTACTTGTGCTGTTCTATCTGTTAAAAAATTTGAAATCCATTTAATTATCGTGCGATTTATTTGCAGGTGTTTTAGTTTGTATTTTATGGCATTGTGCCATACGCTGTCGAATGCTTTTTTGACATCTAGGAATACCCCGATGGTTACTTGATTGTTGTTGAAAGCTTTATAGATTGATTTGGTGAGTTGTGTGAGGTGATCTGTTGTTTGCCTATTTTTCCTGGAGGCATTTTGAGATTCTGGAAGGATGTTATTGGATTCGTAAAAATGGAGGAGACGGTTGGAGATAATTCTCTCCATCAGTTTGCCAAAGCAGCCTAACAGACTAAGGGGCGAAAATTATCTAGATTGGTTCTGTTGGTTTGTTTCTTTGGAATCGTGGTCATGATGGCTTTTTTTCAAGTGTCAGGTTAATATCCAGTCGCTAGTGAAATGTTCATGATATTTGTGAGATGTTGTAACAGGAGAGTAGAGCTTTTCTTGAGAATAATGTTTGGTATATGGTCATGTCCGGGGGAAGTATTCTTCAAGTTTTTTATATTAATTTTTAGTTCGGTTGTGGTTATTTTTCTATTGATTGAACTTGAGTGTCTCGCCAGGAAATCGTGGTGAGAATGAAGCTTGGTTTGTATTTATGAACTTTTTGACATGATGTTGGTATTGTGTGTCAAAGTCTACTGAATTTAGGTTGCTAAAGGAGGATTTGTAGTAGTCAGCTAATAGGTCAGCTTTCTCTACGTCCGTCCTTGCGATTTCATTGTTGTGTGTGATATGTTGTAAAAACTGAAAACATTTATTAGAGTGACTTTATAATAGCTCGGCGTGGCTAGGTGTGTTAAGGCGTTCGACTCCCCGTCGCAAAAAACATGCTCGCCCTTTCAGCTGCGAGGGCGTTATAATGTGATGCTCAATCCCACTATTCGTTGTTAAAAGAGTAGCCCAAGAGTTGGCGGTGGGTGGTGATGACTAGCTGCTTTCCCTATAGTCTTACATTGCTAAAATAGAGACGGCTAGCTCTGATAACCCTCGTGTAGCCATGCGCGAAATTTAAACAGACTTTACAATTTTGGACTTTTCTAGAATATTTTTCTCTATTAAACTTTGCTGCACAAATATATTGCGCACTTTCTAGAGCTGTAGGTGTGCTATAAGAATAACAGTTAAATCCTATTATCCAATCAGACAAGAGTACCCACAAAACACTGGCGGTAGTTTTTGTTATTTAGCTGCCTTTCCTCTAGTTTATCAGTTTGAAATCAGAAACATCATGTGCAAAATAGCTTTTCTTCAGCTATGTGTGAAATTCGGAAACAAATAAACTCTCTTCAAAGAAACTACTACAAAGAAAAAAATTGAACATTGATATATGTAATTTAGTGACTTAATAATTTTAGGAATATTCTAATGGAAGAAACATATAAGAAATGTGTATAATACTCATTTATCCCAAAGTTCTGTACTGAGGTCTCTTTAGTGCTCCAAGTTACCGCTAATTCGTTACTATTTCTTAAACATTATTGTGTAATAGATCTGGAAATACTCAAGAATATTCATCAGAAAATATAGATACATTGAATTTAGTTAATTCAGAATGTTAAAAATCAAAACAAAATTTAATTACAGATCACCTGCATATTAATATAGGTTTGGTCTAAACCTTTCTAATGTTAGTGATGCAGTAAGTGGGATTTTGGACGCTGTATAAAAACCGATCACTTGTTTACATCCTTAATATATCATACAAACACACAAATGAAGTATATTTTTGGAGTAAAGATAAAAATCAAAGGCCCCCTAGTGATTCAGTAGTAAATCTGTGGAAGGGTTCGTATTGCTAAAAATCGTGTTTTGATACCCGCAGTGAGTTTGTTTGTTTTTTGGAATTTTGCGCAAAGCTATTCGAGGGCTATCTGCTCTAGCCGTTCCTAATAGTGTTAGAGAACTAATCGAACGCCTTATTAACCCATCTGGTCATGCCAGGCCTTCGCGGTGGGAATAGCCCATGGTGTAGCTTTATCATTAACAATAAACAAAATAACTGATTGAAACAAATTTGTAAAAATTATCATAATATTTATTATTTCATTATTGATCAAGTTGTCTTATTTATCTTTTATTCATCAGCTACCTGATTCAATAATAAAAAGTTTTAACAGCAACTGGTAGTTGAAAACTTAAATAAAGCAAAAATTGGAAAATTTAACATAAATATTAATTGCGAAATTAGTACATTTAATACATACTTAAATTGTGAATAACATAATTTTACTTTAGTACACTGCTGTTTGGATTAAATAGAAGTTTGCAAAATGATATAGATGAAGTACATACTCTTATAAAATTACAAAACACGATATTTATCGTATAAGGTTTCATGCCAAAGAGTCCACTTGGACTCCACCAAAACGTAGGCTCCGCTGGGGAAATATAGTTCATGTCAAACAGAAACATTGAGTTTAATTTTAAAATTGTTATTTACATCGTAAGCAAGATGATTGTGTGTGTCTTTATACCAAAGTCACATCGGGCTATCTGTTAGATCTACCAAAAGGAATCGAACACCTAATTCTAGCGGTGTAAGTTTGAAGACTTACCGCTGGCCCTTCGAGAAACAAGCACACTGAACTCTAGTAAAAAGTTTAGTGACAGCTTTGTTGTTGTGTTTTAATTTTACTTAAAGCTACTTGGGACACATCTGCTTTAGCTGTCCAGACTTTTGATATCTGATATGATAGACTAAATGGAAAGAACCTAATAAACACTATGTTTTGGTCTACTTCTTACCAGAAATTAATGGGATTGACTGTAACATTAAAACAGCGAAGAGCGCGAGCATTTTCTGTGGTGCGGTATTTATACCCACAACGTTTAGAGCATAAGTCGAGTGTCCTAACCATCAGGCTAAAGTTTGTTGTAATGTGTTTTCTGTTTTATATTTTTCATCATAGACAAATAAAAAAAAAATGGGTTTAAATTTTTTTAACCATAACAGTGATAACAACAAAAAAGCACAGGGCGGGGTTTTCTCTCCAAATAATGGCTTTAAAATATCTGTAAATATTAATTAATTAAAAGGGTATTTTAAGTTTCATGTTTTTCTATTTAATCCTTCACGAGAGTGGAGCAAAATAAAATCGTGGGGGAAATTTTAAGATAATATTTTACGTAAATTTTCAACAAATTTGATATATCTTTCAGTATTTCTGCTGAAAAAAACACTAAACATGTTAAAAACTTTAATTGAAATTTTAATGAATGATCTTGATTTTAGTAACACTTTTAAATCAACCAGAGAAGGACTGACTAATCAAATTGAATTAACATAAGTCTGCTCGTTATGGTTTAACTTACATTGAGGATAGAAAATAATATTTGTTTGAAACGCATTGAAGCTTTCGTTTTTATTCTAAATTATTAATTATTTTATTTAGACAAAAGTTGAAAATCATATTTGATGCACTAAATTAAATATATTGACAGCTTAGCATAATTTTTCATCGTATTATTGACAAATTTCAAGTCTTTATTCTAACAAAAAACATAACTTTATTATGAGAAATTACACCGTACTAAACTATCTTTTGAGGCGTATATATGTATGTTCAAAAGTTATTTTCTTTTTACCGAAAATAAAATTACTCTGTGACGTAAAAGCCCAAGTGCATTCCTTGACTGGCTGTAGTTTCGTCTATTCAAGATTCATCAACATAACTTCAGGGGCGTAGATTTTTTACACCCGATGGGAGAGATGACTTTTGCAACCACTTATGTGGACTGTTCAATTTGCAAATTCGTAATCTCTTATTACGCGAATGTGAAAGCTGTAAACATGCAGTCACAGAGTAATCTTGTTGCCACGATACTTGCATGTATACTTAGGCCTTCTGACTGATACTTACGAACTATCGCTTAGATCGAAAAGCTTAGAAGCACACCTATCTTAAAGATGTACATTTTGGCTACTGAAAAAGCCTACATCTAGGCCTAATTATGTAACTCGATTGGTAAGAACACGAGAATCACAAGAACAAACACACAATTTGTAGGCCTGGGATGCAATCAAACAATTCAACAGACCAATTTGTAGGGGGGATAATTGTATGCACCGTACCCTCACCTAAAATGAAGGGGGGATGTATACCCTACATTTCCCCCAGGATCTAAACCCCTGATAGCTTGGGTCAGCAAATTAGAAAAATAGTTAGGCCTCTTATAATGGTGAAGTATATGTAGTAACTGTGAGGTTTGACAATGTAAAACGGATTCAAAACTCTAGAGGTCTCTTGTGGGCTACCTTTTGAATAACTTTTGTAGTTTTCTTGATTTCGAAACGACAGTTAGGAGTTCATATTTATTCCTTTTTTTCGTTAATTTGCTGTAATTTTATATCATTTAAACTCATCCAATTAATATTTAGTGTGTTTAGTACTATCGTGGTTGTTCTTTATGTATATTTTTTCTTGTTTTGTTCATTTCCTTTTCTTTTCTAAGTTAAAAAGCATTGACGTGTCCAGTTTTTATTTATAAAAATAAGTGTCTGTTTCTGTTCCTCAGATTTGTTGAACAAAATCACTGAAGCTGTCGAACAGCTGCTGACCGATCAAACTGATCATGAAAATCAGAAGGAAAAGGTAATTACTTTCGAGGTATAGTTTTATATTTTACAAGAAAAACATGAGGAAATTAGTGCAAGAAAGCGGTCGATGTATGCTTTTTTATGAACCCGTACAAACAATATAGGTTACTGTCTCTATAATCAGCAAAGATGATCCACTGTGTAGCTTTGTGTTTAAATTCAAAGAAAACTTTTTAAATATATAATAATTTAATATTTGTATATGCATTATTACAAACTGTCATTAGAAATATCTCAAAAATGTATTTGGAATCTTTTTATTGACAGATTGTTTAAAATAAAGTCATAATAAGCAAGAAAGAACTCAGATGACAGCTTGTTTGTGAACAGTTTTGAGAAAGTTAACAATCAATAATAAATTTTGGATTCTAAATTCTTCTGGAAGTAGAGGTTATTACAATAATTCCAAACTTAGCTTTAACACTGTAGCTTAACAAAAACAGTGTCAAACAGATTTCTGTATTTTAGGTCATTTCCAAGCCATATATGCTTCTCGTTTTACAGGTGATTCTTAAAGGACAATTTGTTTTTGTTTCTCTTGTTAAGGTTTTGAAATATCTATGCCCTGCTCTGTATAACATCTTAGCAAACGGTCTGCTTTCATCTGAACCGGGTTTTACAACGTTCTCGCCATGGACAGTAATAGAGGCATGTTCATGGCTTGGTAAGGAAAATTTGAAAAATAGATTACCTTCGATAATAATTTATTTTGTCTGTTATTCGGAAGTCCTCTGTATACTTTAAAATCACTTCTTATACTTTCTATGACAAAACACTAGCTAAATTAAATACGTACTTAAAAAGTGTTTCTCTCATAAAAATATGATCTCGAGTTCACAATATATATACATTGAAGAACCTTAATTTATAAGATAGATTGTAGATAAATTGACTGGCTATGACCTTATAATAGCCTAAGGCCCTAAACAGTTTTAGTATTTGTATGGTACTGTCTAACTCACGCGCTGAGCAGACTAACTAGCTGTAGATCTCATTGGTCGTAATTTTATTTTAAATTTATGTTTGTGTGCTTGGTTTTGTGTATTTTATATAATTAATATTTTGCTCTACAAGGAGTGTGAAATAAATTGTTTCATTTTCACTTGTTAAAACATCTTGACGCTTAATTCTGTTTTGTACTTTCTTAGGCCATCAACCTAAAGAGCTTCAAGACCTAGTTAAATTGATTGATGGAAGTGACAACATAGGTGGACGTACTTACAAATTTTATGTCTTCGTTTTTGGTCTCTTGAAGTAGGTCTTTTGTATTGGTTCTTATTTAAGTTGAGACAAAATTTAAGTTCACATAAACTGATCAGAGATGGATCTTCTGAAAATTACTTTCGTATGTTACAGTGGTAATTTATATCTCTACCGAATATAGGCCGTACTTAGTAACTACTATAGACCTAAGGCAAGTGGACTTCCAGATTTTGGAGTTTGCGATTAAAATTATTTAATATTAGCCCATAAATCTTGCATTTAAATAAGTACTCTTACAATAAAGATACTACAGTGGAACCCCTCTAAGCGGCCACCCCTCATATTCGGTCACCCCTTGAGAGCGGTCATTCAATCACAGTCCATTTTTGGTTTACATAATCCCTAATTATGTGCAGTAAAACCCCTCTAAGCGGCCACCCCTTGAGAGCGGTCATTCAATCACAGTCCATTTTTTGTTTACATAATCCATAATTATGTGCAGTAAAACCCCTCTACGCTGGCCAGTTTTTCTCAATCCCGGAGGAGTTCCACTGTAATTTAACCATAAATGTTTTGCATCTGCTAGTCATTTATAATACTGAAACCAGCGAGCTCTTTCAAGTTGTTTTATTCATGAAAATTTGTAATTTTATTTATTTTCAATTATTTATAAAATCACGGCGTTCGTCACAGAAGAGGGTATTTTCATTACAACTAAACTATAATACTGAAGGTAGCGAGCTCTTTTTCAAGTTGCCCCCCCCCAGTGGCTCAGCGGTATGTCTGCGGACTTACACGCTAAAATCCGGGTTTCGATACCCGTGGTGGGCAGAGCACAGATAGCCCATTGTGTAGCTTTGTGCTTAATTCAAAACAACAACAGCTTTTGAAGTTGGTTTATTCTTTTAAAATTGTAATTTTGGGTGTTATTTCTAACTAACAGAGGCCCGAAAAACATCTGAGGTTAAATTAAAGTCTTTACAGTAACAATACTTCCTTGAAAACAGGATTTCTATAAAAATACGAAACAATTCTAGTTGGAGGCACCGAAATTTATAAGTTCACTTACCTTAAGCCTAACATTAGTTAAGCCTTTAAGTACGGTTCATATACCTTAAAAAGATAAATTAACACTGCGACTTGTGTATGTTTTCATTTTTAATCTAGATAGATCTAAACTTTACCATTATTAGTACAATCAATAAATAAACATATAACGTTATTCTACGACCTAACGATAGATTACTTTAAAGCTTTGATAACCTTTTAATATGTTGTACAAAATGTCTACTGAAGTATATTTACATCCGCCTTTTGTTTAAATTAGCTGAAATGAAACATGCGCACGTTTGAGTTTTTAGAACAGACAAAAGTTGATTATTATAATAATACACAGAAACATGGTTTCCTTATATGGTGTGCAAATGCTGTCACAAGAGCGAGGCTGAGCATTTTGACGAGTAAACAAAGCAGTTTCTCTTTATACATTCTATCCTTAACCACGGTCATCACATAAGTCATAAGGTAGTTAAATATAGAGACCCACACATAAAAAATTAACTTACCAAAGCTCACTCCTTTAAAAGGTAAGGCTTATTAGTACACTTGAGTCTTTTAAAAGGAAAGTAAGTGGGAAAACTATTGCTCTTTGAGCGACAATAAAAGCTTTTTTTGGCCTATATTATAATTAACAACTAGCTCTGTACTCTACATCTGGACGAATAAGAACAAATCTATTTCCTATAACTTCAAGCTGCTCCATATCATTATATTCTGATGTTTATTTTTCAGAATATACTTACAATAACTGGGAATGAAAATACGATAAAATACAAACATACAATCTGCTTATAGAGATTTGGTGTATTTGGATTTTCAAAAAGCATTTGACAATGTGCCTCATTAAAAGCTTGTAAAAAACATTATATGTGTGAGAGATAAGTCAGGATATGAAAGTGTATGGATGGGAAAAGCAGATTTTTTCTAAAAAATGGGATTCAGTCATACTAGATTAATGTCAGAAGTTGGGTACCTTAGGGCTCAGTTTTAGGACCATTGCTCTTTTTGATTTACATCAGTGTCATAAATGAAGAAAAATTCAATAAAGTGCTTACATTTTTGATGATATTTAGCCTTTGGGTGTTCTTAGTTGAGAAGAGGATGCAGTTGCTTCAGTAGAAAAGGATTTAGATTTAATGAGTTGCATAAATTTTTGATAGATGGGTTTGAATCACAAGAAATGCTAGATAATGCATGTGGGTTATAATAATCTGAATTATAAGTATAATTTGAATGGAAGTAACCTTAATACTCTCAAATAATTTTTGAAATTCCAGATGCACCAAATCTTACCCTCATCTACATGAGCAGTCATTTTTGCAAAGAATATCAAAATACTTGTAAGACTATATTTTCCTTTAATGAAGCAATGCGGGTTATCAAAAAGGATCACAAACTTTGTTAACTTACTTTGCTGAACACATTTTATGAGACTTTCCAAAACATTTCCTTCGACTAATGTAAGACGAGTAGGATAATAATTAGTGTGATTGTAACTGTAAATTCTTGGCTTCAGAGCTCTCTTATCATGTTGATTCCATGAAGTTAACTTAAAGTTAGAATATTTTTCGAATAATTTAACATAATGAAGTGATTCGAAGCTTCACAGGTGTTTATTCAAGCAATTTCTCTACACCTTATAAAATACCGCTTGTTGGTTTGTTTACTCGTCAAAATAAAATCTGTCAATATGGCAGCCGAACCGTCTACTTGTGTATAAGTATGAAATTTCAGGAAAGCTCGAAATAGACAAAAAGTAATGAATTACTAGCATATTATATTCAATCATCGACCTAAGGTTTTTCATTGTTCTTCCTTTTTTGATTTGAATATGCAAAACAGAAAAGACTCACTTAAGCAAAGCTTATTTTACTATTTTAATACAATGATGCCCCTAAGTTGCTCTTATGATGCTATTTAGAAGTTTTAGGTTAATGTTTGTTTGTACTGAGGCGTAAACTCTTTGCAAATGTTATTTTTATTATAATCACTTTGTATGATAATATTATATATGTGGTTCGTCTCAACGTGTAGCCTCAGAATCGTTGATTTGTGGTTTCTTCATTTGATTTCATCTGAGTCCTTACTTCGTCAGTATTACAAGCCAGATGCGTTACTCTGCCTCTTAGCTTCTCCTTTAGCCAAGAAACTGTGTGAAGATATCTTGATCAGACTCAGACCTCTTTCCTCGTTATCCTTTTCTCTGGATTTGAACATTAGAAGGAAGTATATGGATATCACCGATGAAAATCCTTCATCAACAATACCGTTAACTTTTCCCAAAGAGTGTAATGTAATTCAAGCAGCTCAGTTTGAGCCTACTGGTTATCAGTGTGGTGTAATTGATAAAGAAAAAGATTCACATCTGCTTAGTTCCAAGAAAAACATTCATCCCACAAGCCATGCATCAAATTTATCTTCAAAACTTTATTCCATTAAGAAACCTTCTAAAGCATTTCCCTTGCACATTAGTGGCAAGAAGGACACTGCTGTCAGGCAAGAGAAACCAGTGAATAATGAAGTATTAAAAACAAATTACCTCCAAAAAAAGAAACAAACTAATAATAATTATGAAAAAGAAGCAGCAGTGAAGTTAGAACCAGTAGAGGGCGTGATTGATAAAGCTTGGGAAATAAACTCATCTGTGCAGATATACACAGATTCAGCAAAAGACAGTTTTCAAAGAGCAGTTGATTTAGCTTTCCCTTCGACTGCGACACGTGAAAGAGAAGCTCGTGGACTGTGTATTCTAACAGGTGATACACACTGTAAAAAACGCCATGATACCGACTTATTTTATAACAACACTGAAAGAGAAAACAGGTGTAAAAATATTTTTCAGGAAAAAAATAATAAGTTTTCTAAAATTGGATCAAAAAACAAACAGACTGGTGAAATGGAAAATTCTTTCAAAGGTTTGAAACTAAAATGGGAGGAGTTTATATCCTCGCCCAATAGCGATGGTAAGAATCCGACAAGAACAGTAACGCCCACTATGTTTAAAGAACTCCCTCTGCAATCGAAGCCAATTGTTGATCAACTTTCTGGGATATCGGGAAGTCCACGGCTGTCACAAAAAACAGCTACAACAAGAAAAGTCAAAAAACCATCCTCAACCTCTTCCCATTCTGAAACGTTCTCCAAGAAGCAAACTTCAGTACATAATAAACATTCTCCCAAACAACTTTTTTCTAAAGAACCTGTTAAAGGATCAGCCGTGACGAAACCACCTAGAGGCTCACAGAATCCCACAATTAAACAAGTTATTGCAGCAAATAACATGCCAGCTGTCTCTACGAATCAGAAGGGAGTTGTTTCCACTCCATGCTCTCCAAGTCGAAAACCTAATCCCAAAAGAGCTTTGGGTAATGTAAACTGGAGTGCTTCAAACTCGTCTAATTCCTTAAGTGCATCGGGATCCAATGAGTCCAAACAAAATCCAGTTCGAAAATCTCTTATTCCAGTGCAGAGGGATAATCGAGCCTCTTCTGGACAACAGAGAAGAACAGCAAAGCCAAATGCAGTTCCACTTTCCCGGTACTAAAAGAGAAGTCCGGAGCTATAACAGGTCTGTACCGATTGCATTATATCAAGTGACATTTCTATTCTGTTATGAAAGTTTTGTTTTGTAGAAAACATGAGATTGTTTAATGTGCATAAACCATTTCAATATTACTGTGTCCTATCCACTTAGAAGTGGGATATATTATGCTCTATCAAGCACGATAATGTTATGTAAAATCTAGAAGCAACTTTCGAAAAGATGTTTAACTTGCTAAATTCGCGTGTCTTCGTTTAATTAAAATATCTGTGAGGAGCTGTTGTGTTTGTTTGGTTCGTTTTTGAATTTCGCGCAAAGCTACACGAGGGATATTTGCGCTAGCCGTCCCTAATTTAGCAGTGTAAGACCAAAGGGAAGGCAGCTAGTCATCACCATACAGCGCCATTTCTTAGACCACTCTTTTACCAACGAATAGTGGGATTGACCGTCACATTGTAACGCCCCCACGGCTAAAAGGGGCGAGCATATTTTAGTGTGACGGGGATTTGAACTCGCGACCCTCATATTACGAGTCGAGTGCCTTTACGATCTGGCCATGCCAAGCCTTGTTTTGAAGGAACTACTTTAAACTGCAAAAACAATTACGTTTTCAATTCAATAAAATCTAAACATATAAAGAATCTGACTTAACGTAATACGAAGCCAAATCCAATGAAATACAAACTTGATTGAAACTTTTTACACCATGTAATGCTCTGTCCCACTTCCAATAAAATGTAAGCACGTGAAGAAGTTGATCTGACGTAATATACCACATCTTGTTCAATAAAATTTAAACATGTGAAGGTTGTTTGTTTTGAATTTCGCACAAAGCTACACGAGGGCTATCTGTGCTAACAGTCCCTAATTTAGCAGTGTAAGACTAGAGGGAAGACAACTAGTCATCACCACTCACCGCCAACTCTTGGGCTACTCTTTTACCAACGAATAGTGGGATTGATCGCCACAGTATAACGCCCCCACGGCTGAGAGGACGAGCATGTTTGGTGTGACGGGGATTCGAACCCGCGACTTTTGGATTACGAGTCGAGTGCCCTAACCACCTGGCCAGGACGGGATTGATATGTAAAGACGTGAACTTGACGTATGCTCCATGCCTAGCATGTTAGGGTATTCATGTTTTCGCTATTTAATGAGATATGTTCTAATGATATGTGTAGTTTCTAAAATACTTACTGAAATCCAACAACAGCCTACCCCGAGATTTATATTTACTTTTTAAGGTTTAGATGACTTATTCCGTTGTTATGAAAATAAATTGTTTCATGTACATTTGTATTAATATAATGTATTATAAATGTCTCGTTTATTTTAACATATTTAGATGGGTCATGTGGTCTGGACACGGAAAATCTAAGGAAAGAAAAGTTGTTATACGTAGGAAGAAATGTTACCGATAAAAACCAAGAAGTGTGAGGATTGAAGGCTGCGTGGGATATTAAGTTAGAGCATTGTAATGTTGGTGGTGTTCAAATATCATTCACGAAACCGTACTTAGAATGTATGAATCCAGTAGTACCCAGACTACGTCTGTTAATTTTCCAGATAAACGCGCCTAAATTAGTGAAGAAAAATGTATGTATGAATGTATTTTTCTTGACGTGTCGTATTTTAATAAGTGTCTTTATCGTTCCCTTTATATTAGTGAAACATAAAGTGTACACATTTATAGAGGATACTGGTAAGTGCTTCAAATCAAACTAATAGATGCATCTCCCCTCCAGTGCAATTTCCTGTATAGATCTCGTTAGCGCAGCTGCGAACACGCTCTGTCGGTGTACAAGTTGTTGAGACTACGTTTGTATTCATTCGTGTCGATGTACAGAGAAATTGATGTTTAACGCTCATTCAGAATGTTTGCATTTTGTCGATATTAAGTTCTAATCAGAACAAGCCACCTAGTTATAGTAAAATTAAAGATAACCTAGGAACGAGCATAACTAATTAAATATACGTTCATTACGTTCTTATTTATGAAGGTTAGAATGCACTATTCCACCGTTTGAGTATATTGGCTGTAAATGATGTATTTGGCCATAAACCCAATAATAGCCTAGAAATTTCAGCCATCGTGGGAGACTTAGGTAACTCATAAAAATACATCATGTACTTACTCGTATTTAACTGTGCAAACCAGTATACAAATTAGAAGTATAAAACACAGCAAAACTAGATACATCAAACATCATTTGATCTGGAAACTGTATGTGTTGTACCACACTTCAAGTGAAAATGTTAGATGTTCATAAACTTTGGTATTTGGTAGGAAAAACACGAATACTTGTGTTGACGTCATTGACAGTTATTGTATTAAAAACAGAAGATAATAATCAGTCATTATCGTGTGCTTAACTTTTCATTTAATTACTGTCTTTAAAACAATATTTACAGAAAAGGGTAGAAATTATTTTATATAAACCAGTCACATAGCATTATATTTTTGGCAATACGTCTGAATTGAGTGTATGAAACGAGTTATGTAGAAATCGTAAAAACTTAAAGGGTAGTCTGTTTAACTTTTCAGCACAAACGAATGTAAAAAAAATCTAAATTTTTTAATCATGTTTTATTATCATATACAGTTAAAAATGTTCAAGTTAAACGGTTCTATTAAAAGTCATTCCCCGGCGTTTTACACATTTCTAGATGCTTTGACTTACTTTTAATATTTTTTGTTGGTATTTATTAAAATAAATTTGTGGATGAGAAACTTATTTAGAAGACGGGGCGCACAAAGTTCTTTTGAACCAGGGTCGTAAGAAGCTAAATTTTATTAAAGATGAAATTGTAATTTGAAGAAAATGCATTGAATGTAGACATGCGCAGACTTCTCTTTCTTTTTTAAATAGTATATTGGATTGTTTGCCATAGTGTTATTGTAGTAATGCCATTTAAAACGTATTGAATCATTACTAGAGGATTGTGTGTCTTTGTGGAGCCTACAAAGTTGTTGTTTTATGTTTCATTGCTTATAAGAAAAATATTTTTGTCAATACAAATGCTTTAAGCGTTGAACAAAAGAACAGAGTGGAATATTTAGCATTACTTTTGAAGCTTTAGCCATGTGAATGAATTTGGGTCAAACTGGATCAATTAATCGCCCTCTAGCGACAAACCAAAATCGAGATGACAATTGATTTTAGTCTCGAGGATTGCACATGAGTAGAAAACGGTTATTGCTCAAGAAAGTTTCCTATATTTTAGTTCAGAACTACTTCTAGTTTCAAATGTACTTTTTAAAGACAGTAATGAATTTTGGATGTTATAAAAAAGAAATTTAAAAACATATATTTTTATGTTTGTTTTGAATTTTGTGCAAAGCTACATAAGGGCTTTCTGCGGTAGCCGTCCCCAATTTAGTAGTGTAAGACTAGAGAGAAGGCACCATTTACCATCAACTCTTGGACTATTCTTCTACCAGCGAGTGATTGTATTGATACTTCACATTACAACAGCCCCACGTGGCCATGACGGGATCTTTGAAAAGAAAGTATGTCTTGGTTTCACAAGCTTTGTTTGTTTGTTTTAGAATTTCGCACAAAGCTATTCGAGGGCTATCTGTGCTAGCCGTCCCTAATTTAGCAGTGTAAGACTAGAGGGAAGGCAGCTAGTCATCACCACCCACCGCCAACTGTTGGGCTACTCTTTTACCAACGAATAGTGGGATTGACCGTCACTATATACACCCCCACGGCTGGGAGGGCGAGCATGTTTAGCGCGACGCGGGCGCGAACCCGCGACCCTCGGATTACGAGTGCACGCCTTAACGCGCTCGGCCATGCCAGGCCTGGTTTCACAAAAGATGTATTTTATATTAAACGATTCTTTTAAGGAGTTTCTTTAACAAAACACTTAACATGTCGCCACCAGTCTGGAAACTGAGGCATTCAGTAAATCAGTTTGTTTTTATGTCAAAGAATGTATTAACCTCGTGCTAGGAATTTTCAAGATCCGTGTCGCAGCGTTGTAAAAGAAGAGCAGTAATCCAAACATTACGTAAAAGAAAAAACATCTCCAGTGTAATTAGTTCTTTTCATACGTGTTAGGCATTTTGAGTTCCAATGCTGAAGCATTTATTTATCGGCATTTATATCGAAACTTTGAATAGCATATGTTGATAAAATATGAAAAACACAAAATTGTGAGATTAGGTTCTGATGGGATTCGACAGTTTATTTTTACTTAACGCATGCGTAGTTTCAAATCACTTAATTTGTGAGAAATATACAACACCGAGTCATGATTAAACTTTTGTAACTTTCCCACGACTGAATTTAAAAACAAATACTTAAAGCTAAATATCTTAGTCCATACTGTATGTATTTTGTTAAATATAAGTTGTAAGTATAAAATGTTAAGATATAGAGTTAGGGAGCAAAGAAAAACAAACGTAAGAGTTTGAATAAGTAATAACAGTTGGATTGTATTTTTACCAATACTACAAAGACCGTCACTCGCGGTAGCTAATGCTGATGATCAAAGGGTGTGTAACCAGCTAACAATAACCTACAAATCACCATCCATACCAAGGGATCGATTGCACCTACAACTTAAAGTGGGGGGATATGTCTTATGGTATCGCAAGGTATGAACCCAATAAGTTCTTCAACTCTGAAATCGGAGTTCTACCACGTGCTCAATTTCTTAACAATTTATGAGGAAGTTTGTTGGTTTTTTTCTAATTTCTCGACGGATCAGGCAAACTTATAAAGCTTCTTTTAAGATTTTATTTTTGAACAATATTGCTGAATGTAGTCAAAATAAATATATTCATCTTTACACATGTTTAAAAAAATTCATTTTATAAGCTCTAAAACTCTATAATACATTTTTTCCCTGCAGAACCAAGAAATAATTATTTTCATGTTTCAGTTGATAATTCGAGAGGTTTTTTTAGTTACCATTTTTTTTCTATAAATAAATATAAGATAAATAATTTTGTGTGTGATCACATCGTCTTATGTGTAGAATATCTCCATATGTTTTTAAGCTTTAAGAGTGCCAAACGCTTACTTTAATGTAGTTAATTTATAAAGTGTTTAGTGCTGGTGAGAATATGGAATATAGTGGCAATATATCTAATTCATATACAGCTAATTTTAATCATTGGAGGATAACATATATTTTATATAGTTACTATTTAACATCGCACTTACCCTCGAAGCTGGCCAAATTTACATCCTGAAGGAACGCTGTTTATTGAAAGATTACTGACATTTAAATATAGTAAAACTTTAACGGTTGTTTTGTGAGGGGGGAGTGAACACTTTACTTGCACGATAATTTCACCATCAAACGTATTTGTTGATATAACGCTTTTCCATATCTTTTTTTTTAAATTCAAAGTTACCACTAAGGAAGGCATTACTTGAAATCAGTTGCCCATAACTCGTTAAAGTTATAGAACATTTGCAAAGTTTATAATTCAAGCTATGAGAATGTTCATAAAGACTGTTGTTGTTTTGAATTAAACACAAAGCTACACAATGGGCTATCCGTGCTCTGCCCACCACGGGTATCGAAACCCGGATTGTTCATAAAGAGCATGTGTAAGTAAAGTTGTGATGTTAAAACAGTTTATATCATGTATTTCTTTAACATCAGTCATACCTGTGGCTTAAAGTGTACTTTTAGAGTTTGTGACTTCATACACTTGTTTTGTACTCAACTTGAAGGTTATGAGATATGTTTAACAGTTTCCTTAACATGCAAATTTGCCCACTTTTAAGGGCCACTGTTACATTAATGCTACAGTAATTCCTTTATATTACATGCATGCTCGTTTTTGTCAGATATTCTAAGGCGAGAACAAATTGTTATATTTCACTTAATGCACACAGTTACAGGGAAAATAAGCGAAGGGACTTTGATTTGTAATTTGTTCTCCGCGATTTTTCATCACCAAACACAAAGATATTATTCGAAGTTAGTGTTAACTGTAACCGATTGTAAATAAATAATTAAAATGAAATAACACATGTTAATTGTTTTAATTTATTACAAAGATAATAAGGTGCGAGTTAAGGCAAACTAAAAAACGTAAGAATTTCGGTAATCTTACGTGAATTGGTAAAACTATATTACTTTATTAAAAGTTGTGAAATTAAATATATGAATATTAGTTTAATCAGCGAGATTTTGTTATATACAAATCCTTCATAATTTTTCCTTAGTTCCATGTCTTAAAACATAAATCAGAAGAATATTTCTGTTTAAAGTTGAATTACTTTATGTTATTAACAACATCTCAAGATTATTTTTTTTCATTATAGATCGAGTCCAGAATGATATACAAATATGTAATATGTATTATCTTGTTTCACACAGACGATTATTTCTTCTGCAAATGAGTAACTTTTGTTGAGATATTGCCCCCAGTGGCTCAGCGGTATGTCTGCGGACTTACACGCTAAAATCCGGGTTTAGATACCCGTGGTGGGCAGAGCACAGATAGCCCATTGTGTAGCTTTGTGCTTAATTCAAAAACAACAAAACAATTGTTGAGATATCATGATGTAGTGAATATGACATGTGGATTGTTTGATTTAAAGCAAAGTCCCATTAGGCTATCTGCTGCTTCACCGCCGGAATTCAAACCCCTGATTTTAGTTTTGTAAGTCTGTTCTTACGAAGGAAAGGTCACATAAACCTGATCCTTCTAGGTCTTCAAAGACCTAAATCCCGATATGAAAGTTGAGCTGAGCTGAGCTACGTCTATACTTAAGGTTGTCATTCCAATAAATAGATATGTGTATTACTAATTAACTGTTGAACTGATTGTAAATTATACATTAGCCGATATTTTAGTTTTAAATTATAAATAAATAAATAATTGTTTGCTTTTTATGTTTTCTCAAGCTTTGAATAAATTGATAAGAATGTTGAAACTCAAATAGGTTGTATTTTACTGTCCGTTTATTTAAATGAACAAAGGCTTTGTAAACCAATCCATTTCTCTTAAACTTGTGACGTAGTTTCAGACAAAAGGTATGTTCTTGACAAATAATTTTAAATATATATCGATCTTTCTGGAAATAATATAAAAAATGCTTGGCACCGAGCCAGGGAAATAGATTACATTTGGTTGGATGTTTGTTTTAGGATTCATCATTCATTTGATATTTCGATTCTTTATTATTGTACTTCAAATAATGATTTATAATATCATTAAAGTTATGTTAACAAAAGTGTGTTGATAAGATTAATTTCTTAGGATTAAAAAGTTTAAAATAAGAATTAAAGGAAATCTAAAATTACTTTATTAAATTTAACTTTTGCCAAAATAGTTTATTTGTTTAATACAAAATGTACATCTTACAAAAGAATTACACGTTTTTTTGTGGATGAACTTTATATATTAGAGAATTAAAAAAAATTAGTTGTTTAAAATTTCGTAATTTTTTAGATAATTCTGTATGCAGTCAATCTTAAATCGTCTGTCGAATAGATTAGGCTAAAAGTAAGTTTTAATGTATGCATTAAAGATTAAAAACAAGGCTAAAGAAAAACGTTTTAGTCTAAGAAGAGTAGCCTCTACCAACAACAAAATATTAATGCTACAAACCACTTTCTTTAAAATATTTCTATAGCAACAGAAACATAGTTCTAACAGTAATAATATCTGGTAGGATTACAAAAAGTGTGTCAGGATTTATACGTTTAAATATACTGATAAATAATCAAAATGGAAGATTTTATATTATTTATTTTTATAATATAATTTGGTTTTGGTAATCTTTAGAAATACTTTTAGCCAAAAATTCCAGAACAAAGCATAAAGGTCACTGTATTTAATCGAAAAAAGTTACTGATTTTAAAACATTGAAGATTCAAATTATCGTATTTAATAACATTATATTCAGGAATGTTATAAGTTATGGTTGTACGTTTAACATTTTAATAAGGAGTATATTGCGAACAAACAGTGGATAAAATAAATTCATTTTATTTGTTTACTTTCTTTTTTTCTGTTTCAGTGTTTAATACCTCACTGTTTCTTTTACTTAAAATGATTTATAATAAATAAAATATTATAGCCTAATCTTTGCCACTAAGAATGTCTAATTTCAAGTTTTTCAGGTTTCGTGAATGATTTATTTCAATTCAAAGGAATAGTGTAGACACTGGTAAATGTTGATGTGATCAAAATCTCAAATTTAACTTAATGCGTTGGGTACTAATTTGAACTGAGTTAAAAATTTTCAAAATAATCTCGTTCAAAAATTTTAGCAGTTCGAATGTTTTCAGTGTATAATTTTTAGCCCCCCCCGTAAGTACAGCGGTGTGTCTCCTGATTTACAATGCTAAAATAAGGGGTTCGATTCCCCTCGGTGGGCTCAGAAGATAGCCCAATGTTATGCGTGAATTTCTGGTGTGAGAGTGCAGGAACGTCCATGTCTTTCTAAAATAATTCAAATGTGTAAGCCCTAAGAATTGTATATATTAATTCAGAATAACAAAATATTATATACTAGTGCTCTTCAAGATAACACATTTAACATATTTCATCTTTGTAAGCCAAGCCTTTCCGTTTCAGTCATCTGTTTTCGTTCGTGTGCCTGTGCAGAGGTTAAACGTGTTGGTCTCAGGTGTTTTGTTATCGAAGTGTGTTCACCATTTAAACCCTCAAATTTTCTTGATAGATCGTAATGGGTAAAACCAATGTACCACTTCTTATGAACTCTTAACATCAATTTACCTTTTTGCTAATCTTGTATTTATTTTTAATTCGCTTTGTGCCACCCCCGAATAAACTGTTTACTTGCTGCTTGATGTACGTGTCTATGAAACAAGTGTATTAATTTGTTAAATAAACATTCTACCCTCACACCGGAAAGTATTGTTCCTCTTGTAAAATAAGCATTTTTTTCTGTTGTAACAAAAAATTATTTATTCTCACCAAAGTTTTCTTCTTCTGTTATACTAAAATAATTTCCTGTCACTAAATTAAACTTTCTTAAGTTACAAAATTATTATTATTTTGTCACACCAGAAAATAATTTCCTTTTACAATAATACAAATGATTTTATTAGCATGTAAAATATTTTTAAAATAATCATTGTGTTATTACACCGCAAAATAACTTAACCATTCTTCTGTCAAACCAGAAAATAACTACTTCTTGCTGAGATAAATGGTATTCTACAACACTAAAAAACCAATTTCATTTTACGATAGTATTGATTTTACTTTTCAACAATGAGATATTCAAACGAGACATATATATTCAGTCGCGAAATAAAAACAGGAAATATGGTATTTCGTTGAAATTAAAAATAAACTCGCTTTTATTAATTAATTTATTTAGGTAATTTTATTGGTTACTTGTAGTGCTAAGTAAATGAAAAATTAGAAAATATTTTGAAGTAACTTAAATATATTTCAATGACATTCAATGTTACCAAATATTTTTTTTCCGCATGCTAGGTGTCGCATTAGATAAAATTCGGCCAAAATAAAAAAAGTCCATTAATGTCATACATTACCTTTATATAGCATACCATATTACAGTACGAGCTAAAATAAAATATTGCACAACGTGTAAGACGGTTAAAAGATATAACATAAGCAAAAGGAAATTATACCATTATGACTGCTATTAATGCTATATTTAATATAACTGCAACAAAATCAGAAAATAGACTCCTTGTATAATTCTTGGAACATAACGTCAGTATAATATTTTACAGATCGATAAACTACTACCCAGTGACATATGACAACTTTACAAATATCCATATTTATGCAAAAACGGCTCGTTTGGGTTCAGAAATGTTTTTCTCTACAAGTGGGTTTTCTCGACATCACTGATTTACAAATATTGAATGAATACGCATGTATAAATACACAGAAATATGTACATATAAACATCTTGGTACTAATTCCTTTTTATGTGTACAAATATCCCCGTCGTACCAAATATGCTCGCCCTTTCAGCCGTGGGGGCGTTATAATGTACGACCAATCCCACTATTCGCTTGTAAAATAATATCCAAGGAGTTGGCGGTGGGTGGTGATGACTATTTGCCTTCCCTCTAGTCTTGCCCTCGTGTAGTTTTGCACGAAATTCCAAGCAAACCAAAATGTACAAATATTCTGATATACAACCACATAAAAGGTCATTTTTGAAAAGATTCTACATCAGTCAACCTCAGAACGTGGAGGTCAGAGGGGTCACACGATTCTTCACTTCGGAGAAAACCATACGCTCTAAGAGGGAAATTGAAGAAAAAATAAAAAAGGGAGAAGAAAATAAAATAGGGAAACAGAAATATCAACATCAAAATTTCACTTTTCTTTGTTTTCCACTACCTTCAGAGCGCGAGCACATGCATGTCAATAAATAATTGAACAGTGGATGAAGCGAGATGATGCAATGACCAATGTAATTCTGTATCAATTTTTTCGTCTCTTTAGGGTTGAATAATGAATATGTAGAATTTTTTTCTGTTTTCTAATTAATATTCATAAGATAAATAAATATATATAAGTACAATAAAATGTTCTGTTTTTGTAATTACTATTTATCTTGAGATAAAGTTTTTCATTCTTAAAAATAAATGCATGATATTACTTTTTCGAGCAATCAGGATACTGAAAACCTATGTTTCGTATTTTGATTTTTAATAACAAAGATATGATGTCACTTGTTCGGAGGTGTCAGTACCCTGACTCCCCCGTTGTGGACCTATTATTAACTAACTATTAGCTTAGTTTTAGTACTAGTTTTGAAATGTATCTTTTATAGCTTCCTAACAATGATAAAATAACCGAAAAGTAAAAACATTTTTATCTCAAAGAATTACGACGTTTATTTGTCTTTTTCTTCTATTTTTATAACTCAAATATTGCTCAATAGATGGCAAAAGACTGCTCAAACCTATGCCAAAGCAACTGTGTTTTGTTTGTTTTTTAATTACGCACAAAGCTTCTCGAGGGCTATCAGCGCTAGCCGTTCCTAATTTAGCAGTGTAAGACGGGAGGGAAGGCAGCTAGTCATCACCACCCACCGCTGACTCTTGGGTTAATCTTTTACCAACGAATAGTGGGATTGACCGTACATTATAACGCCCCCACAGTTGTAAGGGAGAGAATGTTTGGTGCGACCGGGATTCAAACCTGCGATCCTCAGATTACGAGTCGAATGCCTTAATCCACGTGACCATGCCGAGCCCTAAAGCTACTGCATAAACTGTAGGTAACCAAATAAATCAATTCACTTTGTTTAAAACATATCTGGTATCTCCTCGAACACGATTCAATCTATTACACTATGTAACAAAATTTTAACTTTTTTTGTTCCTGGACAGAAAGTGTTATTTCCCAATTGTTTATGAGTAAAGTAAATGGAAAAGGCCTATTTTTCTCTTGAAACTTTGCTTTTGTGACCAAGGAAATGAACTTTTCAAATTTTCTCATTTTCCAGAACATTCCAGATAGATTCAGGTCTGAGTAGCTGTTAGAGAATTTTCTTGAATCTACAAGAATTTTCAAGAACTTTTTAGAATGTTGTAGAACTTTCCATAATAACATATTTATATACAGGGGCTCACCAATCACCACTTCAGTTTAGTTCCAGATGCCTAAGGGAACACATAGACCAATCTGATTTTATCAGAGATGGCATCAAGAAGCTGCAAGTATTCTCCAGACACATTCCACTACGTATGTGGCCATTTTATCAAGAAAAGAGTGAAAATGTACTCTGACAGCATTTGTTAAAATGTGTGAAGCTCACAAGGCAAATTTCAGCATACCTGTCAGGGATCAAGACAAACTCCGGACATCTCATTTTATCTGTGAGCACTGCAAAACAACTCTGGAAAGTAAGACGAACATTTTTTGCTTGCTTGAATAGTAAGATTTCATGTTATACAAATTTTAGACCTTTTAAAATTTAAATATCTTTTCGTGCACCTCAAAGAGGAACACAACAGTGTCAAGACCTTGCTAGAAGCCTTGAAGTATGATGAGTATGGCTGGGAGGTTATCGGATACCTCAAAATGGTGGCATTCCTGATGGGTCTCCAAGAAGGCTTTACCAAGTTTCCCTGTTATCTTTGCCTTTGGGACAGCAGGGACACCGCAGTGCACTAAAACAGAAAGCACTGGCCACAACAGACCGAGTTCTCTGTGGGGAGGTACAGTGTTAAGTGTGAGTCACCAGTGGACATCGAGAAGGTGTTGTTCCCACCATTGCACATAAAAATGGGTGTTATGAAACAATTTTTCACATCTCTTGATTAGGAGACATTCAACTATTTTCAAGACTTCTTTCCTAAGCTGTCAGAGGCAAAAGGCAAAATTGGTGTCTTCGTTGGATCACAAATGAATAAGATCCTGGAGGGCACAAAGTTTCTCAAGAAGCTCAATAGGAAGATTGCTTGGGGCAACTTTGTCGCAGTGGTTCGGGGCTTTTTGGTTAATCACAAGGCCTAAAATTATGTGGTACTGGTTGAGGCTCTGGTGAAGAACTAGGGCAAAATGGGCTGAAGGACGCCCCTCAAAGTCCATATCCTTGACGCTCATCTTGATAAATTCAAGGAGAATATGGGATCATACTCAGAGGAGCAAGGCGAGCACTTCCATCAAGATATACTGGACTTTGAACGCCACCACCAAGGATCCTATAATGAAAACATAATGAGAAACTATATTTGGGGGATGATACGTGAAAGTGACTCACATTACAATCGCAAATCTCGAAAAACTACTCACTTCTAAACATTTTTGCTCATTTCTGTATAACTTCAGTTCAAATACATGTAAATCTTGATTCATGTGTTTTATTCAGACCTTATGTAAATGAAAATATGCGAAATTGCCCGTTTATGCATAGAAAATAAGTTAATTTCTAAATTTCATTATCCAGGTTACAAAAGCAAAGTTTGAAGGGAATAATGGCCATTTTCTGTACCTTTACAAAATACGCATTTAAGAAATAACACATACTATCCAGGAACAAAACGTGTGTTACATAGTATTATTATAGTTTTATTCTTTTATCATTTTGAATTACACTGAAATATTTTTATTTGTCCTAAGCTCAGTAAATCCTTGTACAACTCAAGAAAATGTTTCGGGTAAATGTAGGAGAGGGTTAAAGTACGTGGTAATGTTTGTTTGTTTTAGATTTTGCGTAAATTTATTCGAGGGCGATCTGCGCTTGCCGTCCCTAATTTAGCAGTGTAAAACTGGAGGAAAAGCAGCGAGCCATCACCACCTACCGCCAACTCTTGGGCTACTTTTTTACCAACGAATAATGAAATTGATCGTCCCATTATAACGCCCTCCAAGTTGAAAGGGCGAGCATGTTTATGCGACGGGGAGTCGAACGCCTTAACACACCTGGATACGCCGAGCCATTATAAAGTCACTCTGCTGGTAAAACTTTTTATTATTAAATCAGGTTGCTGATGAATAAAACAACTTGGTCAAAAATTAAATAATAAATACAATGATAATTTTTACAAACTTGTGTCCTATCAGTTCTTTTGTTTATAGTTAATGATAAAGCTACACCATGAGCTATTCCACTTCGGGGTCCCAGCATGACCAGATGGGTTAATAAGGTGTTCGACTCGTTGTCTTACACTGCTAAATTAGGGACGGCTAGCACAGTTAGCCTTCATGTAGCTTTGCGCAAGGCCCGGTATTGCCAAGCGTGTTAAGGCGTACGACTCGTAATCCGAAGGTCACGGGTTCGCATCCCCGTCGCGCCAAACATGCTCGCCCTTTCAGCTGTGGGGACGTTATAATTAGACAGTCAATCCCACTATTCGTTGGTAAAAGAGTAGCCCAAGAATTGGCGGTGGGTGGTGATGACTAGCTGCCTTCCCTCTAGTCTTACACTGCAGAATTAGGGACGGCTAGCACAGATAGCCCTCGAGTAGCTTTGTGCGAAATTCAAAAACAAACAAACTCACTGCGGATATCAAAACACGATTTTTAACATTATGAGCCCTTCCACAGATTTACTACTGAATCACTAGGGGGCCTTTGATTTTTATCTTTACTCCAAAAACATACTTCATTTGTGTGTTTGTATGATATATTAAGAATGTAAACAAGTGATCGGTTTTTATACAGCGTCCAAAATCCCACTTACTGCATCACTAACATTAGAAAGGTTTAGACCAAACCTATATTAATATCCAGCTGATCTGTAATTAAATTTTGTTTTGATTTTTAACATCCTGAATAAACGAAATTCAATGTATCTATATTTTCTGATGAATATTCTTGAGTATTTCCAGATCTATTACATAATAATGCTTAAAAAATAGTAACGAATTAGCGGTAACTCAGAGCACTAAAGTGACCTCAGCACAGGACTTTGGGATAAATGAGTATTATACACATTTCTTATATGTTTCTTCCATTAGAATATTCCTAAAATTATTAAGTCACTAAATTACATATATCAATGTTCAATTTTTTTCTTTGTAGTAGTTACTTTGAAGAGATTTTATTTGTTTCTGAATTTCACACAAAGCTGCGCAAAAGCCATTTTGCGTATGCTCGTCTCTAATTTCAAACTGATAAACAAGAGGGAAGGCTTGTTTGTTTGTTTTGGAATTTCGCGCATGGCTACAGGAGGGTTATCAGAGTCAGTCGTCCCTAATTTAGCAGTGTAAGACTAGAGGGAAAGCAGCTAGTCATCACCACCCACCGCCAACTCTTGTGCTACACTTTTACCGACGAATAGTGAGAATGACCATCACATTATAACGCCCTCGCGGCTAAAAGGGCGAATATGTTTGGTGCAATAAGGACTCGAACCCGCGACCCTCAGATTACGAGTCGAACACCTTAACACAACTGGCCATACCGAGCCAGTATAAAGTCACTCTAATACATGTTTCCAGTTCTCAAGATCGGAGTATAATTGCGAGATTTTGAAGTTGTTGTTTTTTTCTGTGAATATTTAAAACTGAATTTTCAGGCTCTAACTTACCTGTTTTATTTTTGAAGTACTGGGTTAGAATGTCCACAGGATCTGGAAAATTATTTATATCAGAAGAAAGTGTTAAACTTGAAGACGACCTCTGTTGTGGTGAGACAGTAAACTCAAGAGGTGGACTGTTGGACTCTTCTTCGCTGTTCGTTTCTCCTGTTAAACATTCCTGTATTTCGACTTTCGGGTTCTTCTCTGTCACTAAGATGGAATGACCAGATATTTGTAATTAATCCAATTTTCAAAATAAGGTTCTTTGCCATTTCAAATACATGCAAAGACCAATTTAGATATCATTTAATACCACAGAAACCTGGTTATCTTTTCTTTAGCCAACATGTTTTTTTCTGACATCATGAACATTTTAATACTGATTTGAAGTGTTTTCTGGGCCCAGAACAGCCGTTTTTGCATATAAAAGTATTTAATAATATTAACGGTTTTGTAACAACATATTTCAAACAAACGTGTAAAAACAGAGTGTTATAATTCATATTATTGGTGAAATTGATTATATCTAAAGGCTTGTTCAAACTGAGTTCCTGTTCATAGAATCCTTGAAAATAATTTGTTTAGTACGCAGGGATAGATGGTTAAGGTGTTAGACTCGTAACCTGAGTGTCGCGAGTTCGAATTCTCGTCACACCAAACATGCTCGCCATTTCAGCCATGGGGGCGTTATAATGTGACGGTCAATCCCACTACTCATTGGTAAAAGAGTAGCCCAAGAGTTGGTGGTAAGTGGTGATGACTAGTTGCCTTCTCTCTAGTCTTATACTGCTAAATTATGGACGGCTTGCGCAGATAGCCCTCGTGGAGCTTTGCGCAAAACTAAAAAAACTAAACGTGTACGCATGTTACATGTATTGTTAAATTAAAAGCGAAATTTTGGTCCTTTTTGATTAATAATAGCGAAACATTGTCCCTCTGTTCAGGTAAGACTCGGACATCACAGACTAAGAACGGTCAGCGGAAGATAGAAATAAGATAAAACTGAGTCTAAAGAAGAAAAACAACGGAAAGAGAAAATATTCAAAAATCAAATTATATTATATTAAGTAAATAATCTTAGTGAATCAAAGACTTGGCTTGAAATTCATAAATGAAGCTCCATAAACACTCGAAATTCGTTCACACATGTCATGGACTTATATAACAGCACTTTAATTTTTGTGTAATGGAACCAAACCTATACAAAACCTGTTCACATTTATAGCAAACCAATGTTGAAAAACAATGAACGTTATGTATCGAAGCCATAACAGCACTAAACCTGTTCATAAACCAAGGCTACAACAATATTGATGTAACTTCTGTTAAATCATTTTTTCTATCGAATCGATTCAGTTGATAAAAAGCTTTAAAGTGAAAAGTTAAATAGTCAGATTACGAACAGAGATAAAATTGAAATTTTAACGGGCAGTAAGGATCGTAAAGAAATATGCATCGACACATGAACACTTCAATGAAAATCAAACAAACAAGTATGATAAAACAAACTCGATAGATTTTTAAACGATTTGTAATTCATATTCTGGTTTTAAAATTTATCCAGCTTGTTTTATTATACTTGTTTGTGTAGTTTTATTGCAACAATTACTGGATATTTCTTATAGCAGTTATATAAGTAACCAACAATTCATACTCTCTGCTGAAAATTAATTTGTTTTCACGACTTATTTGTTCCGTTTTTATACGTCCATCAAATAGGCAGAACATCTATAAATTTTTAATGTAACCTTATCTCTGATACCAATATCTTTTAGAAGAATTGAAATTACTATCACAAATTTTTAAAAGTTTGTTTGTTTTTGAATTTCGAACAAAACTACTCGAGGGCCAAATGGTGTAGCCGTCTATAATTTAGCAGTGTAAGACTAGAGAGAAGGCAACTAGTCATCACCACTTACCACCAACTCTTGGGCTACTCTTTTACCAAAGAGTAGTGAGATTGACCGTAACATTGTTACGCCCACACGACTGAAAGGGCGAGCATGTAATCTGACCATCAGATTACCAGGCGCACGCCTTAACACGCTTGGCCTTTTCAAAAGTAACCCTAACTTTGGTGTACAGATAATTACATGTATGTAAAACAAAGTACAAATGAAATTTTATGTATTTGTGGTTTTATTTCTTGTTTCACTGTTTCTAACAGCAGGATCCCTATTTCATTTGAAAATTCATAATTTTCAATATTTTTTGTTTTTTTATTTTATATTTGCTTAAAATATGTACTTTACTGATAGTAAATGTCACGTGTTTATCCATAGATATGTAGCGCCATATGCTTGGTTGAACTGTGTGAAAAGACATTTAAGTATGTGGAGCATTTTGTTTACCATTTATTTAAAAAAATATATTATATATTTTTCAAAATATCAAAATTATTTTGGCGATTTATATTTTATTATCGGAAAATTTATGGGTGATAAATAAAACAACACTTCATCAACATTAATAAGTTTCCTCCACAAACCGTAGAAAACATTACACGCACACACCTAGACAGAAAGCAAAATCAACCAACAAAAGTAAATATATCTCACGAATCAAAAAATCACGAAACCATATACTGCTGTATACCATATATTCCTGACATCAGCAAACAAATAACCAACATTTGGCAAAAACTAGTAACAAAATATAACATTCCAGTTAACACTAAATTTATTCAAAAACCAGGCACAAAACTAAGGTCTATACTATGTAAGAACTACACTGACAAACACCACACCAACATTATTTATAAAATACAATGTGATAACTGCCACGACTTCTATATAGGAGAAACAAGTAGAAAAATGGAAACCAGATTCAAAGAACATAAAAAGTCACCTTCACACGTTTTCGAACACTGCAAGTCAAATGGACACAACATAACCATAGAAAACACTAAAATACTAAATAAAGAAACAAACATAAACAAACGAAAAATTAAAGAAGCCTTACTTATACAACAACTCAAACCCAAAATAAACCAATATAAAGGAACACCATTATACCTATATTAATATTATAGACAAAATTATATATTCAAACCGCGCCCTCTACATTGCAACACTCAATTATACAACCCCTCCCAAACATGTGGTCAGCTTCCGACCAGTAACTCTTTCTTTGTGAACCTGACGATGACCGAAGAAGGTCGAAACGTTGTTCGCTCTTCTATTTGAAGTGTTTTCTGGGCCCAGAACAGCCGTTTTTGCATATAAAAGTTCTCTAACAATGTATTCTAGCAACCGACAGATGGCAGCACATACTTTCGGTTTTCGGTTCTTTACTCAGGCTGGTTGTCTTCTTAAGATGTTTACAGTCGCAGATTCACACTTACAGTACATTGTTCAGTGTATTGTATTGTTTACATGGTAACTGTAAAACTGTCATTAAATGTTTGTTATTTCTGTAAACATGCTTCTTGTCTCTTTTTCTCTCTTTCTTCAGATCTTTTTATTTGTTGTTGTTTGGGTATATACATACAATTTCGAGACCCATGTGCCCCCTAGAATGGTAAGTAAAACACCTTACGTTAACCTGAAGATGACCAAAGAAGGTTGAAAGGTCCCGAGATATATATGAATATTTACATGATTACCAGCATTACTAACATTTGTTACTTGTGGTAAAGTCTTGATAGCTGGAAAGTTTTATATACATACTTATAAATATGTTGTACGAAAATAATGCAACTCGGCATGGTCAGAAGGTTAAGGCGCTCGGCTCGTAATTCGAGGGTCGCAAGTTTAAATCCCCAGTCACTCCAAACATGCAAGCTCTTTCAGTAATGGGAACGTTATAATGTTACAATCAATCTCACTATTCGTTGGAAAAAGAGTTGCCCAAGAGTTGGCATTGGATGGTGATCACTAGCTGCCTTCCCTATAGTATCAGACTGCTAAATTAGGGACGGCTAGCGTAGATATCTTTTTGGAAGATTAAAAACAAATAAAAATTAAAATTATTCAATGTTTACACTTTCTGACGGAAAACCAATCAAAAAGCGGACATTTGCCATAAAAGTAGTTGTGTAACCTTCAACCATGCCGTCTCTACCACTCGATTCCATCCAGGAACACAGGGCCGCAATCACTTGCGGTTTCATGAACAGGTATTTAAGTGAGTAGACTGCTAGCCCACTGCACCGAGTAGGAAGGCAGCTAGTCATCACTAGCCAACTCTTGGGCTACTCTTTCACCAACGAAAAGTAGGATTGATGGTAACATTTATAACGCCACCAGGGCTGGGAGGGCGAGCATGTTTGGCGCGACTCGGGCGTGAACCCGCGATCCTCAGATTACGAAGCGCACGCTTTAACGCGCTAGGTCATGCCAGGGCCTTAAGTTGTACATAAATATTATAAATATGATGAGTAATACGTCATTAATACTTCTTCATAATAAATGTGAAATTTCTCTCAACATAATATTGAGGACAAAAGTACTTACCGTTCTAGAGTTATTAATAGATTACAATAACGAAACGAATAGAGGACATTTGAATAAATGGTTTCATTATTGTTGTATGTTTTAATTAATTTTCATTCAGAAGCTAATTGTTCTTTTGTGCTATTGTCCGGTAATAACGATATGAATTCCGCGCAAAGCCACAAGAAGGCTTTCTGTGCTAGCTGTCCCTAATTTAGAAATATAAAAGTAGAAGGACAACAACTAGGCATCATCACCCACTGCTAATTTTTGGACTACTCTTTTACCAGCGAAATTTGGATTGACCGTTACATTATAACGCCCCTACGGTTGAAAGACGAGTATGTTTAGTGTGATGGGGATTTGAAACGTCAGATGAAACGTCGAGTGCTTTAACGACCTAGCCATGCCGGACCAGTAAACATTTGTGTGTTCGGGTTTGGTTTGAAATTCGATACAAAACAGCTGATATTTGGAATAAATCCTAGTCTCACTAAAATGCGAAACTGTGTCCAAGTATTGAATGATTTTTAAAAGGCATAGCTCTTGTTAATACTTAAATTGTAAGATTAATAGCAGCTAGTATGGTATCTAATTCCAGGTTTTTTAACCTTCGGAAGTGCTGAAATAAACGTTTGAGGTTGGACTTTCAAACTTAGTATTAGCTAAATGAATATAATAATAAAAGTGAAATGACAATATATATATATATATATAGGTGTAAGTCATACCAAGGCCATGATAGTGAACACGCACTACGACGTGATGAAGGTTACATGTAACAAAACGTGACATGGAAATTTTACATGCGTCACATTTAAAATAAAATAAAATAAAGTATTCAGAACGAATCATTCTAGCGTTCATATGCATTTTAAACATTTCGAAACTGTAAAAAAAATTAAAACATATTCACATATTAATGTTGATTCAACACACTTATGTGAATTTTTAACAATGTTAATTAAACAAAGTTACGTGATATCGTTTTGAACAATGTTAATTTAACATAGCCTTTGAAACAATGTTAATTTAACAGACCTACATAATTTCCTATCGAACAATGGTGATTGAACACAGATACATAATACATTTTTAATTGTAGTTTAGAAACATATCACAGCGCCTGTAAAAAATATTAATCATACGAGGTAGAAATATCACTAGTTTTTTCTCACAAACTTAAAAAGCTCAAACAACGAAAATTCCAAAATATCACTGTCTCACTTCAAACATCACAGTGCTTTCCTCATTATTTAAATTAAATATAAAATGTTATGTCTTTCTAAAAATGTGAAAGATTTTTGTTGTTTCGTATGTATGTACAAATATGATACAGATGGATACAATTTCAAACAATAGGACATATGAAATACACAAACATGCATTCAAAATAAATGTTTATTGTAGTTTGAAACATTAATTCACATTTGACATCAAACGCTATGGTATTAAAAGAATGAAGTTATCGTAGAAAACAACGAAAACTTATGACGTTTTATGCCGTGTATTCGACTACTTTTGGTCAGAATGGTGCCCAAAAGCCAAGTCAGGATATCCTATATTTAAATACAGTTATTTCTAATATTGGAGCTGATTGTCACAACTATAATGCCCCAAAACTGAAAGTACAGGGTGTGTTTAACAATATATCGCGGCTCGAACATTGGTCCTTCAAATCCGCATAATGGCTAACTAAGCATTAAACCTGTTCAAAAAAACGAACGACTTCTGTAGTCATCCGTTTATGTAGTTGTTATCGATTACAAACTGTCACAAAACCCTTGAATTCTATGTTGTTGTTTTTTCTAATAGAGTAGTTGTCCTTTGGAATGGATTGTCTTGAGGTGTATTGTAAAGGCAGTGAATTTAAGAAATAGCTTGATAAGTATACGAATGATCAGGGATGGCTTCAAAATTTTTTAAATCTATTTATTAATAGTTTTAGTTTAACGGATAGAAGAGTCGAGATGGGTCAGTAGGTTTCATGTTGTCCCAAAACGTTACGTTATTTCTTAGAAACTTTTCACCTGTCATTTTTAAAGTAATTAAACTAATAATTCGACTATAAATTTACCAATACAATAATAATAATAATTGTGTAAATGTACTAATAATCTTGTTATTTGTCGTCTTGAAGGCTTAGATAAAATAGAGCTACAAAAGAAATGTGTATTTTGTGGATATACTTAAATTTCCTGGATAGGTCAAATTCAGTACACCAGATATGTCCATATGGCTGGTGTCTTAACGTCATAAGTTTTTGTAAGGAGATAGTTTAATAAGATTCAACGCAATTTAGTGAAGATTCTGAGTTGGACCACCCAAGGTTTAGTTTCAACTGATACGCAGTAGAACAAGTGGTTCGAATGTGGCAGCCATTTTTATTGTTGCCACGAAATACTCCCTTATCGTCACGCTATCCTTGCGAGCACCGCGATGATACGTCTGTTCGTAGATAATATGCAGGAAAGTTCTGTAAAGCTTACCCCAAGATGGTTCAACGGTAAGCACGAGGGATTACAATGTGTTTTGTTCGCAGATGTTTGTGTGGAGTTGTACGTTACAGTAAACTAACTCTATGAAGTTTTATATCTGATACAAACCAGGCAGATGGTATTCGTTATCTAATGGAGTACTTGTTGGGTTGCTATTTAGAGTAACATCACCACGTTTATCCAGCTAAACGCACGACTGATTTGTTTAACATAACTAGGATATGACATAACTTATTCTAGATTAAACCACGTAACTATTTAATCATTTCGTTTGGTGTGAAGGACACAAACACGTAGCATACTATTTTAAAACTTTATCAGCTTTTCCAATTATGTCCTTCACTCGAACCAACATAAAAATGAGAAACACGTAACCTTTCCAGCATTACGTTTTGCTACCACAGAAGGGTGAGAGTCCATGAAAAAGGTAAATATTTTATTTTGTTAACAAAACACCAAAAGGTTATGTTATAGGAGACGCAAAGTTTGTGTTAATAAAGAAAGCTGCACGTTATTAGTATGAGATCTGGACTTTGAGTACAACAGACTAAAACTAACTAAATTTAGTTTATTTGTTGAATTTCGCACAAAGCTACTCGAGAGCTATCTGTGCTAGCCGCTCCTAATTTAGCAGTGTAAAACTTGAGGAAAGGCAGCTAGTCATCACCACCCACCGCCAACTCTTGGGTTACTTTTTTACCAACGAATAGTGGGATTGACCGTCACTTTATAACGCCCACACGGCTGAAGGGGCGAGCATGTTATGGGGATGCGACCCTCAGATTACGAGTCGAACGCCTTAACACGCTTGCCTATGCCGGGCCAACTAACCAAATAATATGGGAAGAATATATAACTTGTAATGTAAAAACACCCTACAAATATTGCAAGCAAGTAGGGCCAGAGGTGACTTACTGCTTAAAAAGCCAATGAGAAAGACAGAACATTCATGATTCGAGCCTGTCACGTGTTGCTGGGCGATTTTCAGCTGAGACTTACACAGCTTCAACAACGGGACTCGATCCATGTTCTGGACCCGTGGTGGTCTTTGTTGACCTTTTCCTCCCTCTCAGGACTTGTTATTTTTTTATACTGTTGCTGAAACCTAGGTAACAACACTTATTACTTGTTGTTACATTACTCACTGTATGTTACATTTTGCCCCATGTCCATAGTTTTAATTAACACATCCTTTTCCTACCACGTTCAATTTATAGGATAATATTAATTGACATATTTTCACTAGTCTTATCTATGTATGATCACTCTGTTAGTCCGTGTTCACAATACAGTTCCACTCGACAGTTCTACTCACACACACATAATCGTATTTTCACACATAAAATATTTTTAAACGTGACATTTAATTGCTCTGTAGGAGGCGGAAGCTACAATTTGGTTTACCAGCTTCTGGTTGTCAGTTGGGCTTATCTCTGTCTAAACTTTAGTGTCTAAGTCTTGATTCTTTAGCTCATGTGTCCCTAATGGTTAAAAACATTTCGTACAATAAGCATATTAATTGTATCATGGAAGGCAAGAATCCCAGTTAATCCCTCGCTCATATAGTACTGAGTTGATGTACAACTACAGTATAATTCAGCATAAAGTGACATCGTAAATTTCATCCTTAGAAACATCTCAGAACTTCCAGCTTTTAGATTTCTATGACATCTTGCCCGTTTCAAAATTAAATGTCGAACGGTATTGTTGATTTAGTATTTATTTATTTTGAAACGGAAGATTTGTAGACAAATTATAACAGTGTTGTAGCTTTTGAGACCTGAAATCAAGTGAGCGAATTGTGTGTCCGAATTTTCTACACGATTTCAACGTCCACTTTTTTTATGGTAAATCCCCACCAATATTTGTGGTAATAACTTGAAATATAGCTAATAACGAAGTGTCAGTTACTTGAATATTACATTTCTCTTAACTGGCATCAGAAACGAGCCTATAAATAAACCGAGTCGTAATTTATAATAATTATGCGTCAGGTTTATTAAAGGTAACAAGAAAAAATTGTTTGAATTGTCTTTGAATTATCCATAGAAGAACACAATGCTGTTCCTCTTTAGAAGGAGTTATTTTGAAGGAAGCCCTCGGTATTTTTCGGTAATCTTAGTTTAACAATGCAATTAGTTCAAAAATGTTTGTATAGTTATTAAAATTCAAAGATTTTCGTGAGCGAATTTTATATGAAGCTATAGATTGATTATCAGTGTTTACTACTTACTGTGTAGTACCTCAGCTTTGTTAAATACTGTGTATCTTATTAAAATGTATTAACATTTCACCATTTTTTATTTCCTTACTTTATTGACTCAATGACAACTTTAAGTAGTTTATAATGCTACGTTTTTAACAAGATATTTTTATTTCAAACTTTATTGTTGTATTTTTATTTTCTTCCAGTATTTTTAAATTACTTCTTTTCTATCTAGGCTGATCTTCAATTTTTTCTAACAGTTTGTTTTATGGAAATTTAACTGAATTAAAATGGCTAAATGGAGAGAAGATATTGTGAAAGGAGTTACCTCAGTAAAAGTCATTGGGTCTCCTGGAACAATTATAGTCTGGGGAGACAAAGCAGAGCCTGTTATGGTGGGGAACCAAGAAGATCAATGTTTCATAGCTGTTGCAGAACACGGAAATGGTCGAATGGTTGTATTTAGTCATACTGGTTACGGAGATGCCTTTATGAAGAATTCAGATTGGTTTACTAGAATGAGGGAGAATCTGGTCAAGTGGCTTTTCAAAGAGATTGATACTCAAAACGTGAAGACTGTTCGGGTGCGTGGAACCACAGATTTTACTCAGTTGAAAGTGGGGGAGACTATCGCTGTCGTCTGGGGTTCTGGAAAGGTAGAAAACAAAGAGTTTTTTCAAAAGCTTGAAACTTTTATCACATCAGGAGGAGCAGTAGTAATTGCAGAAACCCCATGGGGTTATCTCCAGATTCAAAAAGGTTCTATACAAACAATGCCACACTATAGTTTTTTTAAGAACGTTGGCCTCTGTTATACAGGAAAGTCATTTTCAAGCCAAATCGAGATTGAAGTTTTCGGTAATCCAGTAGAAAGAGCACACCTAGGTAGACTAATGAAAGAGGCTGAAGAAAGTCGCGACAAGCTTCTAGAAGTTTCCGGAAATATTGCAAAAATGATATCTTATTTACCCGAAGACGTGCTGGACACGCAAAGTATATTTCAAGACTTTTTTGACAAATGTGAAGAACACATCAGAGGAAGTTCTCTTCCTACTGCCAAGACTCCTGTATCGTCAGAGTCTGCAAAAGGCATGCTGTTACTCCATGACACACTTCTTAGATGGAATGGTGGTAAAGCTCCAGGAATCGAAGACTTCCCAGGTGATTTTGAATCACCTCCTTTCTTGACAAAGGCCACGATTTCTTTGACTTCCACTTTGAAGGAGATTCACCCCACTGGTTACTACCTACCTGCTGGACAGGAAATGAAGGTGATTGTGAAAGGAACTGATGTACAAGGTTGGAATATACGTATTGGATGCCATAGTGACAATCTGAGAAACGTCACTAAGGGTTGGAAAAGATGGCCATCAATTATGGTGAGAAGACCACTGTCTCCAGGAGAAACAACAATTTCAAGTCCTTATGGAGGTTCAATATATTTTGAAAGTCCATCTGAGAAGAAGGACCTACAAGTTGAGCTAGAATCTGTTGCAGAAGCTCCATATTTCAACATCAAAGATCCAGAAGCATCTTCACATTGGAAAAACCGAAAGCTCTCTCCAGGACTTTGGGCAGACCTTGTGGGAGAGCATGTGATCATATCTCTACCATCCTCTTCTATCAGAAATTTTGATCATCCTACGGAGCCTTTAACGTTTTGGGACCAGGTGATGAGAGCTTACCATTATCTTCGTGGAACAGACATTACTCTTTATCGTCGTCAATGGGTGGTTCCTGACAGACAGCCCTCAGCAGGTTATATGCATGCAGGTTATCCAGTGGTTACTCAAATGGATATTTCAGATCCTAACCGAGATATTTTCGTTTTAAACACAAAATACCTGAGAACAAACGGAAGTTGGGGTCTTTTCCACGAGTTCGGCCATAACATGCAGCGAAGTTTGTGGACGTTCCAAGGAACAGGAGAAGTAACTTGTAACATTTTCACGTTGTATGCAATGAACGTAATTTGTAACATTCCTGTGTGGATTCACAATTGGCTCAGAAAACAACTTCCTGCCATCCAAAACTACTTGCTTGCTGGCGCTGATTTCGATACCTGGAAAAAGAAAGCTGGTGTGGCTTTGGGAATTTACGCTCAGCTAGCGCATTCTTTCGAATGGAAGTCTTACAAGACCGTCTTTCAAGAATATGAAGAAAACACCGGCCTGAAACCGACTACAAATGAAGGCAAAATTGACCTTTGGTACACCAGATTCTCCAAATCAGTGAACTATGACCTTGCTCCTCTGTTTGAATTTTGGGGACTACCCCTTTCCAGTTCAGCCAAGCAGTCAGTGAGTTCCTTACAACCATTCATTTGCGAAGATGAAATCACTTCTTCTGCTCCAGACAGGTTTGAAGAGATATGTTCAAACTATCCCAACATTTTTGTGATGGAATTTGAAATCCCAGCAGATTGTGATGACGTTGAGAACAGTTTCAGTTGTGACTGTTTTGGTGATGACGATAACTAGATATACCACCACCAATATGTCGAAGTTCTCCTTACGTGATGCAAATTTCAAAGTGGAGGACATTGTACTCCAGACGTGACTGATTTATAACTGAAACTGAAAGGACCGTTTAAATATAATAAATAATTTATACCAATAAAGAAGATTAATTTATCCGACTAATTCTATTATAGCCCCGGAAATTACTAACGACATGCGAATAAAATAACAAAACGGACTTTCAGATATAAAATCCAATTTACGAATAGTTGATTGCTTAAATAATTCTTTATCCGTATCTTAGATGTGCTTCAAATCTCAAATTGTTAACCCGTTACTCTCAACATGAAACTACCTTTATAACAATCCAATGTTATTGTAGGTACAATTATTGTTATTACTAAGCTTAAATTTGACCCATAAAAGTGGGATGTATTAGTATTCTTTCTTATAAATCAAAATAAAATAAAAGTCCTATAATCATATCGTGTATTTATATTATTATACTTGTTCGTCACACTCAACCAACAAAAATGTAATTCGTTTTAACTATAAAGATTTATTCGGATGCTCGTGCTTACGGGAGTCTGACCAAATAAATGTTCATGTGTAATACTAATAACTTATTCCGAAAGCCTTTACACCTCATATTTTGTGACGTAGCGATATGTCCCGGACTTAGAACGCTAGAAATGATGGCTCGATACCCGCGGACAGCGCACTGATAAAGTAATGTGTAGCTTTGGGCTTAATTTCAAACAAAAAATAATATATGTATAATACTTCCCCTTGTAGATAATAGAAAACGATATACACTCGACTGGATATTAAATGTTATATTTGTTTGTTTGAAAAAGCAAGTCAGTAAAGTCTACCCTTTACACTGTGTACATCACAAGAGGTCAGTCCTAAATTTTACCAATATAAGCCCTAAATCTCAATGATAAACAACATGAGAACTAAATTTTTTAAGAAGTGATCTGGTTTGGGAAACCGTGAACTTTCTCATTTATGACAATGAACTCCGGTGAATACTAATGATATGTGATAAAGAACCTATTTACTTATCGACACAAATACAACGAGTCTGTCGTGTATGTGCACATTACTTGAGTACTTAGGTACGTGTGTGTTCTTATACCAAAGCCACATTTGGCTATCTGCTCTGTCCACCGAGGGAAATTGAACCCCTGATTTTATCCTCGTAAATTTAGGTTTATCGCTATCACAGAGGAGCACAATTGGTTGGGACCAGAAAAAAACTCCTTGAGAATATTTCTCATTTTTGTGCGTTGTGAGCCTGGAGAATTACTGCTAAACCACTAGGGGCAATGACTAAAAAGAGGAAAATCAGCACCCACAGCCTATTATGCACCTACTGTTAAGAGAATACGTGGATTGACTATCACAGTTATGATTCGTCTTCAGTAACATACTGTAACTTGAACTCTGGACATATTGATCAGAGCTAAGTACATTAACCGGTGGATAATTAATCCAAATTTTAATTAATATTTTTGCTTAAATGTGTTTTTCTTTAAATATGATTGTATATCACTGACAAAAATACTGCTAGGAACATCTGATCATTTTAACCTAAACGTCTCGTTTGTTTGTTTGTTGTTCAACATAAATGTACAGGGAGTGGGCCCGGCATGGCCATGTAGTTAAGGCACTCGACTCGTAATCTGAGGGTCGCGAGTTCGAATCCCCGTCCCACGAAATCTGCTCGCCCTCTCAGCCATGGAGGCATTATATTGTGGCGGTCAATCCTACTATTCGTTGCTAAAAGAGTAGCCCAAGTGTTGGAGGTGGGTGGTGATGACTAGATGCCTTCCCTCTAGTCTTACACTGCTAAATTAGGGTCAGCTAGCGCAGATAGCCCTCGTGTAACTTTGCGCAAAATTCAAAACAAACCGAACCAATAAACTTAATATTACTTCATCTGGATAAAAATGACTGCACAATATTCAGATAGACTTTGGAGTAAAGAACAGCAATCATAATTCTTAATTTGATACCCACGTAAAATATATATATATTTTTTTATTTATTTTTTTTGCTGCCAAGGATTTCAACAAATGCACAGACATCGCCTGCGTAATTATGTGTAGCTACGAGGGTTCCTCTTGTGTTGAGAATCATTAATACTAGTCTTCAGGAAAATTTAAAAATAACGAAGTCACATGATGAGAATTTCACACTTTCTGTCTTCAGTACAGTATACCAAATGCTATGAAAGTTTAAAATAGTAACAGATCGTAAAAACGTCTCTGATAGATCAGGTACATGTGCTGAGTATTCTTGTGCATTTTTGTCTGTTTGTTGAATTTCGCGCAAAGTTACAAGAGAACTACCTGCGCTAACTGTCCCTAATTTAGCAGTGTAAGACTATAAGAATTGCAGCTAGTCATCACTACCCACCGCTAACTCTTGGGCTCCTCTTTTACCAACGAATAGTGGGATTGACCATCACTTTATAACGCCCCCACGACTGAAAGTGCGAGCATATTTGGTGTGACGGGGATTCGAACCCGCGGCCCTCAGCTTATGAGTCAAATGCCTTAACCACCTGGCCATGGTGGCTTCTCTTGTGTGGTAATAATTTGAATTATGTCCACCACCATTTTTGTCCTCGGTACTTTAGTTCGATAATAAAATGTATTTGTGTACATCTAACAAATACACCACCTGTTTCTACAATGTTAAAACTGTTGTTAGTCAAGTGATATTAATTACAAAGATCAAGCTACCCCACGTTATGTAAACTAGTCCAAACAATAAAAGAATAATAAAAATCCATAGGATTCCTTGAATGTCAAAGGTCATTAGGTCAACAATCATGGTTGAACATGTTCAGTATCCATATTACAAAAAGTGATCCACCTGTGTAACTTTTTTCACACCAACTGAATTATGTTACAGCGTTTTTTTACTGTTATATTAATTTTCTGTAAATACCCAGATGTCTTGTTGTCATAGAAACTCCAAAATATATGATTGGAACATTGAGAACTAATCGTTGAAAAGTAAGTTTTTTTGGTTCTTTTTTCTTGGACTGACCCATACTGAGAGTTTAACTACTGAGTAAGTGAGACACTTTCGTATAAACGATACGCATTTCAAACTGTTAAGTATTGTAATTGGTGCAATAATATATCTATTAATGAACAATATTAAGTGTTCAACTGTTGACAACAATCAAATGAACAACAACACCACCTTACGTGAATGAAAACAATTATTGTGACCGCATCATTTTTATGCCACATCAACGATATTAAGAAATTCAGTTTTTCTTCGTAGCTAATTTCAATTATCTGTTTAGATATTGTAGATGGATCTTTGGTGTTCTGAAAAAAACAAAAAAAAATCAGTGAAGCATATAAATATTTTGTTTTTATTACACAAAACACAGACGGCAGTCGTTCCTATCTCATTTCGTTCTGAATTTTGCACATAGTCACACAAAGGCTGCCTACCCTATCTGTCCCCAATTTAGCAGTGTAAGACTAGAAGGAAGGCAGCTACTCACCACCAACTCCTGGACTGCTGTTTTACCAATGAATAGTTGAAAATAGTAGAAATTACCATCAGATTATAATGCCCTCATGACTGAAAGGGCGAGCTTATTTGGGAGGACGTGGATTCGAACCTGCGACCCTCAGATTATAAATGGAGATTCTCAAGAACCAAGCTACGCCGAGCGGGTCCTTCACTTATATTTAATGAAAATATAGGAATGCGTTTGTGATGAGATGCCACAAACGTCAACAGATAACGAAAATCAAAACTGCATATACTTTGTACGCCCTTTGGAATATGCACGAGATCTGATGTTATTTTGATGTACATTTTGGGGGGTATCTGTGTTTCTGTTGTATATCTGCTGATAAAACAACTCGTGAAAATGGTTTTGTATCTGCGTTGAGTGTGTGTATAAAGTTATAACAAACAGAAAATCTTTTCTATGCATGATAACCTTTTTTTTAAATATCTAATCAGTTATGCAATACCCTAAACATTTAAATGACATAATAAAGTTGGAACAAACGAATCACAGTATTGATAGCAAGGTGAAAAGCCGTTATTGTTAAAAAACGTTTTTTTAACTGATATTCTACATCTAATATACTAATGATTAAACTCGATTATTTTGTTTAGATAAATTATGATAATTTCAAGGCCAGGTGGGTCAAGGCGTTCGACTCGTAATCTGAGGATCGCGGGTTCGAATTCTCATCGCACCAAACATGCTCGTCCTTTCAGCCGTAAGGACGATATAATTTACGGTAAGTCCCACTATTCGTTGGTAAAAGAGTAGCCAATGTGTTAGCGGTGGGTGGTGATGACTAGCTGCCTTTTCTCTAGTCTTACACTGCTAAATTAGGGACCACAAGCGAAGATAGCCCTCGTGTGGCTTTGCACGAAATTACAAAACAGATTTCGATAATTTATTTTATTTAGCAGAAGATAAAAACGGGTGAATTTTTAAATAAAAGTAAATCATTGTTTTAAATCAGGTATTAGCGTACACGTGATATGTCATGTTATAAGTTATCGACATGTCATTCCTTTACCATAATCTTATCGATGCCTATATGTTGACAATATAATCTCTTCGTGAGTAATTAGATATTCCTCACGATTGAACGTCACTATATAAAGACTGAAAATTCACTAGGTTTTTAAAACAAGAGCTAAGTAACAGGTAAGTTTGTTGTTAATCACAAAGCTACAGAATGGGCTATTTGATCTGTGCCCACCGCACGTATTGAAACTCGAAAACAGGTAAGTACTTCCAGCTTTTGAGTTATCCTGCTTACAAAATACATAGGTCAGGTGGGTTAAGGCGTTCGACTCGAAATTTGAGGGTCGCGGATTCGAATTTCCCCCGCACCAAACATGTTCTTCCCTTTCAGCTGTGGGGGCGTCATAAAGTTACGGTCAATCTCATTATTCGTTGGTAAAAGAGTAGCCCAAGAGTTGGCGGTGAACGGTGATGACTAGCTGCCTTCCTTGTAGTCTTTCTCTGCTAAATTAGGACGGATAGCGCAGATAGCCCTCGTGTAGCTTTGCGCTAAATTCAAAAGAAACAAATCATTTATTGACTATATTAGTCTGGAAATCCTGTTTTACAACAACAAGGTGAAGCACTTTTACCATAAAATCTGAAACATTTTCAAATGAAATAACATATGTATGAATAGATAGAAAATAGCGATTTAGGTTGAGTTTCATCAACCAGTAAATTAAAGTGTAGGTTATAATAAGTTGACTGCGTTTAATAGAAAGTATTATAGTCCTCATTATGACACTACGTTCGGTCGTAAAGTATTATAGTCCTCATTATGTCACTACGTTCGGTCGTAAAGTATTATAGTCCTCATCATGTCACTACTTTTGGTCGTGCTCTATCTCATGACCGTATGTCTTGCCAACAGCCCTACGACGTAATTAGCATTGCAAAAGTTTCAGCAGTAACTTCCATGCTCGAGACAAGCAACTACTCCCTGCTTTCTATGGTCCATCGAAAGTATAAGGTCAAAGGTTTGCCATCTCTCCGTTGCACAGGAAGAGAGAGACACCGTATCCGGCGTCTCGAAATTTCAACATTAGAATTATCACAACAGTTAATCTCCAGACTCAATACAGATATATAAAGCAGGCGCTCTTTTGTTATACTTAATATTAACATTCATTATAACAAACAAACATTGTTTGTTAACATACATCCGATTTCAAAATGTTTGTGTCGGTAGTTCTTATTTGTTTCAGCTTGTTAGTTTAACTGACTCACGATTTCTTTGACTTCCACTTTGAGAGAATTTTATCCCACTGGTTACTATTTACCGAGTGGGCAGGAAATGAAGATTACTGTGATATAGTTCGATTCCCGTCACACCAAATATGCTTGTTCGTTCAGCCATGGAGTGTAATAAAATGACGATGAATCATCTTCATCTTTGTTGAAAGTTGGTTCAAGAGTCGGCGGTGGGTGGTGACGACTAGCTTCCTTCCCTCTAGTCTTTCACTGCTAAATTAGGGACGGCTAGAGCAGGTGGCCCACATGTAGTTTTGCAGTAAATTCAAAACAAACCTCTTTGTTTTCATTTAACTTTAATTACTGTTGCTACGTCAAACGCATATTGTTATCAACGACAAAACCTTGCATATTAAGTAGTATCGTTTGTTCGTTTAAAATAGTATTTTGCGATTAGTTAAGTTTTGAAGTGTAGTGAAAAATGTTTTGTTGTTTTTAGGTCTATCGACAGCTCTACTGATAATTTCAAACAGAACTTTTCATTCATTGTTTGAACATTATAAAAGACATGGGAAAGTGGCGGGAAGAGCTGTTAGAAGGAATTAGTTTCTTAGAAGGGAAGGGAAATTCTGGAAAGATGGTTGTCTGGGGAGATAAAGCAGAGCCTATTCTGGCTGGAGATTACACTGATCAGGTTTTCATGGCTGCTGGTGAACATGGAAACGGGCGGATGGTTGTATTCTCACAAAATCCCTACGGAGAAGCCTTTTTACAAAATCCAGAGTGGTTTTCTCAACTGAGGCAGAATATAATTAAGTGGCTCTCGAAAGGTGCCGATGTTCAAAATGTGAACATTGTACGCGTGCGTGGTGGAACAAAGTTTGATGAACTAAAAGTGGGCGAAACGATTGCCGTTGTTAAGGGTTCTAGTAAAGGAGAAAATAGAGATTTTTTCCAAAACATCGAAGACTTTGTTGCTTCTGGAGGAGCTGTGGTTATTGCGGAAACACCTTGGGGTTACTTGCAACTTGTTGGGGGCAGCATAGAGACCATGCCACATTTTAAATTGCTCACCAACGTGGGTATGTGTTTTACTACGAAGTATTTTTCAAACACGGGTGAAGTAAAGGTAGAAGATAATTCAGCAAACTATGCACACCTTGGAAGACAGATGAAAAAGGCTCAAGAAAGTCAAGAAGGTCTCCAACAAATGGTTAATAGAATTGTAAAAGTGATATCTATTATGCCGAAATCTTTGTTGGTTTCAGAAGATGTTTTCAAGGAATTTTTTGAAACCTGTGAAGAGTATATAAAACACATCTCTACTCCCACTTCCCAAACACCTGTGAAGGAACAGTCAGGCAAAGATTTTCTAACACTTTATGATATTTTATTGAGATTGAATGGTGGTAAAGCTCCGGGAATCGAAGACTTCCCAGGTGATTTTGAATCACCTCCTCCCTTAACAAAGGCCACGATTTCTTTGACTTCCACTTTGAGGGACTTCCACCCCACTGGTTACTACCTACCTGCTGGACAGGAAATGAAGGTGACTGTAAAAGGAACTGATGTACAAGGTTGGAAAATACGTATTGGATGTCATAGTGACAATCTGAAAAACGTCACTAAGGGTTGGAAAAGATGGCCGTCAATTATGGTAGGACGACCACTGTCTCCAGGAGAAACAACAATTTCTAGTCCGTATGGAGGGCTCGTATACTTTGAAAGTCCACCAGCAAAGAAAAGCCTAGAAGTTGAGCTAGAGTCCGTTGTAGAAGCTCCATATTTCGATATCAAAGATCCTGAAGCGCCTTCCCATTGGAAATACCGGAAGTTCTCTCCAGGACTTTGGACAGATCTTGTGGGAGAATTTGTGATCATCACCTTACCATCGTCATCCATACGAAACTTTGACCACCCTACGGATCCCTTAACGTTTTGGGACCAGTTGATGAAAGCTTATCATTATCTTCGTGGAACAGATATCACTCTTCATCGTCGTCAGTGGTTAGTTCCTGATAGACAACCAAAAATGGGGTTATTACATTCAGGCTATCCAGTAGTTTCTCACATGAACATAACCGACCCTACCAAAAACGTCTTCGTACTGAATACTGAATTTCTTAGGACCAACGGTAGCTGGGGCATCTTCCACGAATTTGGACATAACATGCAGAAACAGGAATGGACATTTAAGGGCTCAACAGAGGTGACATGTAATGTCTTTGCTTTGTATGGTGGTGATGTAGTCTGCAATATCCCCGTATGGCAGAACTACTCGATAACCAGACAGTTCACTGGTGTTCAGAAGTACTTACTTGCTGGTGCTGACTTCGAAACTTGGAAGAAGAAACCTGGCGTGGGGTTGGTTATATACGGCCAACTAGCGCGTTGTTTTACATGGGATTCATACAAAAAAGTCTTTCGACAATACAAAACAAATACAGAACACAAACCAAAAACCGATCAAGACAAAATTGATATGTGGTACACCAGATTCTCCGAAACGGTCAACTATGACCTTGCTCCACTCTTCCAGTTCTGGGGAATTCCTCTATCCGACACTGCAAAACAGTCCATGAATTATTTACAGCCATTCATCTGCGAAGATGAAGTTACTTCTTCTGCTCGTGAGAGATTTGAAGACATCTGTTCGAAATATCCTAACATTTTTGTGATGGAGTTTGAAATTCCTGGTTACGAAGATTATCCTGAGGACTTCAATGGACCTGGCTGTATTCCAGAAGATTCTTGAAAACTTCACAATCTATTGAGGCGCCATTGCTAATCTGACATGAAATAAATGGCGTTTGTAGCCGAGTTCTCTCGGAAATTCTGTAACATGTTTACACAAATTTGTGAAAATTACCTTTGAGACGAGTTAATGTCACAAACGATTAGCTGATTTTATAGAATGATAAAATCAGTCCAATATTTCAAAATAAGTTTTGTACTTTAAATCCAATTAGTCATCATGTCTAAACGATTATTTTTCACAATGAAGGGTTTGAAACTAGATTATTGCAAAATAATAATAAGGAAATATATTTTCTTTATTCAACATTACGATATTTGTAACGTTAGATAAGTTAGTCAATTCAGTGCACAATAACTTTCTATTTAGCTTAATGTTTAGATAATATAATTGCAAATAATGTAATAGACTTAAGACTTTTTATTGCAATTAATGTCATTCTTACTTTTTAGCTAAACAAACTCATTAAATAATTATAAAAAACAATATCAGATATTAATGACAAGGAATTTTATGTTGAATATTTTGTTCTAGTAAGAAATAATGCTCATTACCTGTTGTGAACGCAAACTTCAAAGAAAATTTACAAACAATGAATTTTAATTTATTATTATTCGGTCATTAATAATGGACGAATTGTTATTATTTTTCGATTTAGTGTGATTTTTCAAACGTAAAACTAAATACATTTCCCATACATTAAAATTCGAAATGAAAGTTTCACAAAATTAGTGCGAGTTTTTCTTATAACAAAGTTACATCGGGCTATCTGCTAAGTCCACGAGTCACAGAATCAGCTGTTTTCAAACAATTATTAATAATTTTAAGATAACACGAAAATTTACCGTCTGGTGTTTACATCGTAAGAAAATAAACTTCATACGTAATTTTGTTCAAAAACTGTAACTAAACAAAGAATATTTCGATATGTTCTTTAAATATTTAATACAATTATAATTTCTAATGTAATCTGAACAGATCGTATTTCATAACTTTTCCCTGGGGTTTTATTATCAATAAAAGAACACGAAATTGAAGTTAATACGCTTGCTAATATACGCATCCAAATCTGAAAATGCGAAAGTTGTTAGCGCATCGTGTCTCGAGCCTTGAACAATTGGATCTGCAACCTTGAACTAACCGCTGGGAAACGCCTGGCACAAAAAAATATAAACACTTCACTTGTTTTTCTGATAGAGATCACGACTATTCTTAACTGCTTTTGATTAACTTAAAAGAATCGAACCTTTTTAATATACAAGTCTTATAAACGAGTTTTTTAACAAAAGATCACAAACTATTGGTACTTTTTAAACATGTAATACATGTACAGTCAATATTTGGAATGAAAAGGCTCACGTGATTGGTAACCTCATAGAAGGAATATAAACTTTAAAGTAAGATAAGCTTACGATAAAAAAACAGGTAAGACTAAAGTGAAGATAATACTGCAGTTTATCTTGGCTTCACTCCGGTTGATCGTTGAAAGTTGAAAATTTCAGAAAGGAAGATGCAGTGCTGTGGTGCACTTAGAAAAAGACATCTTGGTGTCACCAAACAACAAATGTGATAGGCACTGATATAAAACAGTTGTATTACTAAACTCTGTATGCATAAAAAACAGAGTGATTATACAAAGAATTTAAGTAAGCAAAAGTTATTAATATCACCCGAATATTTTAAATACTAACTTCCAAGAAAGATAATAACAGTTTATGTTAGGAGAAAGTTAATACGTCCACATTGTATCTTTCCCTATTATACTGGAACAAGAAAACCACGTATTTTTCCAAATTTTACTGAAACAAACATGTTAGCTACATTGTATCCTCCCAGGATATTCTGGATAATGTAATTTACACTGCATTATTCCAGGTTATTTCGTTTGTTGTTGAATTTCCCGAAAAGTTACACAAGGGTTATCCGCGCTAGCCGTACCTAATTTAGCAGGTTAAGACTAGAGGGAATGCAGCTAGTCATCACCACACACCGCCAACTCTTAGGTTACTCTTTTTATCAATGAATAGGGAGATTAATTGTCACATTATAGCGCCCCCACGGCAGAAAAAGCGAGCATGTCTGGCGCGACGGGGATTTGAACCCTCGACCTTCAAATTACGAGTCGGACGCCTTAACCACCTGGCCCTGCCGGGCCTGGTTATTCTGAAACAAGTATGTTATCTACACTGTATCCTTTACGTTTATGCTCAAATCACTACGACATAATGACTAAAAGTGTTGTGAGAAATGTGCGTTATTTGATACTCTTAGTTAATGTGTGGACATTGCCATGTTTTTTCTTAAAAATACAGAAACAAAATAATAAAAATTACCCAAGTGAACCAAAATAGTCAGTTTTTATGTCCTGTATTTTCTGACGGACAGAATTGAAAAAAAATTGCATGTTGGTTAGGCTTACTGCACAACAACATGACAGCGTGGATATATCTGAATAATATTTATTGTAGTAAAGTGCTACAAGGTTAATTAAATCACCTGATACACTCGACACGTTAGACATAACTTCAGGTTATAGTTCATAATATACAAGTGATTATATGATACAAGATGGCGTTCTCCACGAACACTTGTTCTTGGCGTTTTTAGTACATTAAACCATCTTCGTGTCCTGGAGAGAAATCAACAATAAGGGGCAGGATTCCGATACGATTCGTGTTGGTTGTTTCACCAAGCATACATCTGTCCCTGGTACAAACCATAGGTTGGCTGTTTCGGATGATGCTTCGCTCTAGGAATGACCATTGGTGGTACAGCAAACCCAGTCGATAAACTCCGGTCAAGGCTTAGCTCGCTTTTTCCACTGCTTGCCTTTGGAAGAGTACAATCTTCTGGCTATTGGAGAAAACCAGAAATATGTTTCTTATAACGACAGACAGATAGAGTTGATGGGTGTTTGTTAGACTCATATGTTTACTTTTATTTAACAAAAAAAAGACATTCCATTTCATTGGTAATCTGGGAAAGAAGTTGACTAGAAAATCAAACAAGAGGACATAATAGTTGAAATATTGTAACCATGGATAATTAAACCAACTTTATTCAGTAACAATAACAGAAATAAATATAGTTTGGCTGTATCTTCAATATGTGGTAATTTATGATAAAATCCGTGGAACATTAATCTTTGTAAACATCAGTGAACTGAGTGTTATTTTAAAGTACAACTGTCCACACTTCCAAAGTCGCTCTACGTTTATCATGAGCACGGTTATTTTGTCAGCGTATTGTTGACTCTAAACATAATTTGACACGTGTGAAAACAATTTAGTTGCACAAAAACATCTGACAGAAGAAAGATATATAAAAGAGTTTTCATTCATCCTTTCTCCTGTTATTAACAATAAAGCTACAGGACAGTAACAGAACGACAGATGATAGTCATACAAGTTGTTAGTCACACAGTTAGGTACTGACAGTAATAAGTACCACGGAAGATCTCTGATTCCGTTCTGATCTGAGTTATAATTTGGGTTATCTGGATAGGCTTAACCATCAATAAAATCCGTTTCACCCACATATCTTCCACAATACTGTTAAATCTTGGCCATCTTTTATCTGAAGGGTAAATTTGGTGAGATGACTTCTTGAAATATTACAAAAAAAGGTTTAAGTTTAAGCTGGTAAGATACAAAAGCAGTGTTTAGTTTGGTTGTAAATCTGTGTGCTTCTTTCATGGGTTACAAAATAATCAAACTTCAACACCTCTGTTGGATTGTTTTCAAGAACCACAAAACAAACATTAAAAGCGTTTTGTAAAGTTTCCAGTGCTGCTCTGTAAACCTTAGTTTTCCGTAAGATGATATAAACTACAATGAACGTTGGAATAATCTTTATGGTTTAACTCATTATTTACTGTACGAAACCAACTGTCTAGATAACCCATAAATTTTTACGAGTTTGTGTATTTTTTTGGATTCTAATACATTGTTTCAAGAAATGTTCAGAAGCCTCTTGCACTAATTACAATTTATATTTTATGACAAATGAGCAATTACAAAATAGAACAAAACGTAAACAAATATAGTACAAAGATGTTCACCTGGTAAGGACCATCAAAGGCGTAAGGGTGACGAATGCCGTGGTCAATGCTTCCTTCACTGGACGAGTCAAATATCATAGATTTTCTGTCTGCGATGCCTTCTGTTGGTGTCTCACTGTTCATTCCCATGGCATACGACATGGGTTTGTTTTTATTATCTTTCTGAGGCTGACGACGCGAACGGCGACACCAGTGAAGTAGACAGCAGATTAGCAGAATAACTAGGATGGCAGCAATAGGTAGGACAATGGCTAAAACTGACAGGTAAGAAAATGGTTTAAACATATGTATGTTTAACAGAAGACGTGTATACATACATATATAAATGTATCTTCCATTCCAATTTTAACAGTGTCTCTCAGAACTAAAAACAAAGCTGATACATATATGTCCATGCGTTATACAAACTTTAACCTGATTGAGTTAATTGTCACAAACGAAAAAGCATAAACTTTTCTATCTTATGAACACAAACAACCACTTACGTTGTGAAACAACGAAACAAATCAAGTACAAAACTGTAAATATAATACACGTTTAAACATATGCACGGAAAATAAGGACCCAAAAACAAAGTACATAAGACAACACAGTAAAGTCACGAAATAGAAAAAACTCGTATATCAACGTGATATCTGCACGATTATTTCAAACAGATGAAATCTGATAGTCATCAAGATGTGACACAATATGTACAATGTAAGCATCATTTGTTTGTTTTGAATTTCGTGCAAAACTACACAAGGAATACCTGTGCTAACTGTCCCTAATTTAGCAGTGTAAGACTAGAGGAAGACAACTAGTCATCACCTCCTACCATCAACTCTTGGGCTACTCTTTTACCAACGATTAGTTGGATTGAATGTCACATTATAACGCCCTCACCGCTGAAAGGGCGAGCATATTGGTGTGACGGGAACTCGAACCCGTAACCTTCGAATTATGAGTTGAGCGCCTTAACCACCTGGCCATGCAGGGCCATAAACATTGTCTACTGCGTTTGTAACTTCCATACGCAGCAAAATATTTCGTTTCGTCGCTTATAATGAAGTAATTTGTAATTGACTTTATGAGTAGCTTGTAATTCGAATTAATGTACAACAATCACGTAACACTAGGTGGCAGGACCATCGTTTAATGATCAATTTTTTTAAATAAATATATAACTCAGTTGTAAAGGTGAAGAAAACTGCGCATAATTTTTCTTTTAATTTAAAGTAAAACATAGCAGAAAAGATTGTAAGAAGACAATTATTTTGGAAAAAAAGTAAAAATATCCAAGCTTCTTTTATTTTTACAAAAATAACATCTCCCTGTTTACATTTATTGTAATACCCCTCAATCAGCTGCCGATTTTGTTTTTAGTGTTTAAGTAACACATTGGTTAAGATGTCAGTAGTGGTGTTCTGGTTGTCTTACTGATGAAGCCTGAAATCCAGGCATCCTCTTCTTCATATTTAAAAAAATGTCCATTTCGGTTCTAAAGTCACGTGTAAATGTGAAAGTTTCATGAAAGTGAAAATAAAAATGGACTTACTTAAACCATTAATTTCACATCTTCTACCAAAATACATTCGATGACAACTGAAAAAAGGAAGTGTTTTTATTTAAATTATTTATAAATACAAATACTCAACAAGTTACAATTCTTATATGCTAATCTCTCTCCGATGGCCTTTATTTCTTTGGAAATGTTATAAACATCCACTAGATGACAGCAGATGCAAGCATGACATTACAAAATATAATAACGAAGGTTCATTACTAGTAACTCCTAGTCAAGATGAGAGACGTATCTGAAAAAAATTTTGGTTTATTTATCTTAGCCCCCCTATTGGTTCCGTGGATACCCCACTGTGTAGATTTATGCCTAACAGCAAACAAACAAGAAAATTCCATCTTACCGAAGATCGACAATAATATAAATCAAGTCGCTCTTCTTATAATGATCTCTTCATCCATCTCACGAACATAACAAAACCTAAACCAAACTAACTGATAGTTGCGATAACAAAACCTAAACAAAAATTAAGAGATTTTAACATAATTGTTCAATCTCACAGTTTCAGGAGCAGTTTTTCCTGGTCTTTATGAATTAACCTGTGAAACATATTGATTGATATCTTTAGTGTTTTCTCTTGAGGGTTTGAGCCCCGCATTCAGTACAGTGCATATCGGGTGCAACTTTGCGCTTAGGCAAATAATAAACAGTTGGCTGTACTGGTAAAAATTTTAGGCTGAATAATTAGAATTAGTTAAACTTGCGTATCTTTAACTTTGAAACATTTTCTAAAAACTAAAACAGCTGAAATATTAGTTTCTTATCCTACCTGCAACTCTTCGCCCCTTTATCAGTGATAATACAGTCTCCTCGACCACTGCAGTACTCACAGTCTTTGATCTCACCTAGAAAAATATCGAAAAATATCTTAAAATCGCATCAAACAATGGGTTTTGGTTTCGAATGAATTTCGTCCACAGTTAAACGAGGGTTATACGCGCTATCCGTTCATGATTTGGCAGTGAAAGACTATAGGGAAGACAGCTAGTCATCAGCACCCACAACCATCTCTTGGGCTACTCTTTTACTAAAGAGTATTGGGATCCACCGTTACGGCTGAAAGGGTGAGCATATTTGGTGGGACGGGGAATCGAACTCACGACCCTCAGACTGCTAGCCGAATGATCCCTAACCACGTGGTCTACATCAGACGAAACGTAACAAAAGGAAGTCTCTTTTGTTTCCTGTAGACACAAGACTAGTGTGCAACACCACGTAAAATCTGGTAGTTGAATCAAAGTAGTTATTACTAAATCGCACAACACGCATATCAGTTCTGTAAATTGTACTTACGCACACCAAAAAATAACTGTTTGTCTAACGCAGACGGTTAAACTGTTTACATGTGAAGTTATTTCATAACAAGTAACGACTGACAAAGAATTTTTCTTTTTTACCTAAGCATACTCGGCCCGGTAAACTAGGATTCAGATCTTCGTAGCCGTCCTTACATTTACATGTAAACGTTCCTGGCTGGTTGATACACACAGCCCCAATTCCACAATCGTTGTAATCATCCGAACATTCGTCAAAATCTGAGAAAAACAACAACACAAATAACATTAGATGAATTAAAACACATCGATTAAAAACGAAATATCTTAAGAGTGTTAATTATAGTATATGAAAATTATTGTCCGAACTAAAATGTGTCATTGTTTGTATTCTAAAGTCGTCTGGGGTGGGTATTAAAACCTTAAAATAAAGCATAGATCAGCGATTTAAGACCCATACCAGCCATCTTTAAAATATATTTTTACTTCAAGTGAGTTTCTCGTCATCACGTAGTGTCATTACTTATTAGTTTTTCAAACAGACAAAATTAGTGAACAAGAAAAAACTTGGTGACTTAAACTACTATCAAATTCTGGTTACGTTAGAAAGTTTAAAACCTCGGAAAATGGAGGTGGTACACGCACACTGAGGCAGGAATAGGGACAGCAGTCTTTGCTGGTTGTCCCAGCACGGAGAACAATGAAGTGAGAATAGGGACACCAGTCATTGTTGGTTGTCTCAGCATGAGAAACAATGAAGTGGGAATAGGGTCACCAGTCTTTATTGGTTGTCCCAGCATGAGAAACAATGAAGTGGAAATAGGGACACCAGTCTTTGTTGGTTGTCCCAGCACGGGAAACAATTAAGTGAGAATAGGGACACAAGTCATTGTTGGTTGTCTCAGCACGGGGAACAATGAAGTGGGAATAGGGACAGCAGTCTTTGTTGGTTGTCCCAGCACGGGGAACAATGAAGTGGGAATAGGGACAACAGTCTTTGTTGGTTGTCCCAGCACGGGGAACAATGAAGTGAGAATAGGGACACAAGTCATTGTTCGTTGTCTCAGCACGGGGAACAATGAAGTGGGAGCAGAGACAGCAGTCTTTGTTGGTTGTTCCAGCACGGGAAACAATGAAGTGGGAATGGGGACAGCAGTCTTTGTTGGTTGTCCAAGCACGGGAAACAATGAAGTGAGAGTAGAGACAGCAGTCTTTGTTGGTTGTCCTAAGTCTTCAGCTGTGGTAATAGGGTGTTATATTCCAGAATCCATATTGGTAAAGTTCAAGGAGCTAAAATATTCTTCTTCTGGAAGAAGTTTTAAATGTCTTAATTCTGGCCAACAGTTTTGGATCATTTGTCAAGAATCTATATTATTATTACTTAGTTCTTTTTTAAAGCATTCTGCAATTCTTGATCGCTCACAAACGAAATCCAGCTACCTCGTGAAATGTTATCCAATAAGAAATTTCCATCCCCACACTTGCTTGTAACAACTTATTGAATAGTTTGTTTGATAATACTGTACAAAGTGTAGGATACTAAAAGAGGGACAAGGATATGAAATTGGCTCACGATAAACGTACAGGGTGGTCGCTAGAAAAGCGGAAAATTTGTCAAACAGCTATTTATTTTTACAAAGAATAACTTTTACAAAGTTTTTTAAAGGCATATGTTATATTACACTCATAGATGCTCAAAATGCATTTTATAATATTAAAATCATGCATTTTATTCATGATGTAAAGAAATCAAAATAGAAATGAGTAAGCACGCATTTTATTCATGATCTCATCTGACCCTCAAATTTTCCGCTTTTCTAGCGGATTCATAGTATACACACAGGGTCTCAGAAAACACAATTTAATGGTTAACAGTAAGGTTGGGAAATTTTAAAACAGCTGAAATAAATCACGACTAATTACAACTTAAGATGGTGAAATACTTTTTTGTCGGCAGTAAAAATAGGCTTAGTTTGAATATTCGCGCTTGTACACTACCTACTCTATTCCTTACACTTTTATAAACCTTTTGTTTCAGACTGGTTCTAGAAATCAGCTTAAAACTCACAATACGTTCATCTGCTCTCGGAGATCAAAATCTGCATCTTCAATTATTCATTTACACTCCTCTAATCTTACGTTTTAATTTCGATTCGTGTTGATATTTTGACACGCAATTTGGTTAGACAGAGTTTCATAACAAATGTTTGTTTTGTGCCTAAGAAGAGTAATACGAGTTCTACTGCCTGTAGTACAAAGTCTCTGCTAGCATCCTCTTTATTTAACATTTAAATACAAAGTGAGAAAGAATAGAGACAAATAAACGTACTATATAATAAAGTATCCGACCCTAGTGACTAGGAAACTTTAAGTTCATCTACCAATTTAAATTATTTCATGGACATTAAAAATGTTAATTGTGTTACGTAGGTGTGTTTTATCATGGCAAAGTCACATTAGGCTAGCTGCTGTGTCTGTCTACCAAGAGGATTGTTTATTTTGAATTTCGCACAAAGCTACACGAGGGCTATCTGTGTTAGCCGTCACTAATTTAGCAGTGTAAGACTTGAGGGAAGCAACTAGTCATCACCACCCACCACCAACTCTTGCGCTACTCTTTTATCAACGAACAGTGAGATTGACCATCACATTATAACGCCCCCATGGATAAAAGGGCGAACATGTTTGGTGTTACGGGGATTCAAACCCACGACCCTCGGATTACGAGTCGAACTAAATCCTTGATTTTAGCATTGTAAATCTAAAGACTTACCACTGTCCCACCGGAGGACTAATTGTGTTAAACTCTAGGCTTCATTTCGATCCAAAGCCTTAAGCTACTTATAACGACCACTGTGAAAATTAATTGTTGAACATTTCAGTCGTTTTAAGATTTAGTCAACAGTAACATACAATAAACCAATATTTTTATTATTCATGTTACATCACATTTAGAAACGTGAATGATAGTGTAATTAATTATTAACAATTTATTGTAAAATATCCTGCTTGAGAAATAACATTTGACATCAGTATTATTCATGTCTGTTCTACCGGCATTTTAAAAGTGAATGTTGAGCTTTGTCTGCGTGCACGGCTTTTCACACTAAACGCGGGAAGCGGCCGCTGTAACCGAGAGACAGAAATGCTCGGACAAATACCAATCTATACCAGTTTCTTCTTCACTTACCTTGAGCGTCCTCTACACTTTGTACCAAAGGACTGACGTAGAGTTCTGTGTTTCCAACACTGTAGTTGGAAGCTAATATAGAACGTGAAAGCTCTTCTCTCAACACATTCTCGTCTATTTCAGAACTTCGCTTAACCCGAACTGTGAAGTTCACCAGAAGTCCTTCCTGCAACTCATTTGGTTCATTCGGCTTTCTAATGCTCGTAATGCTATTAACATTGGCACTAACATAACCTTTATTCACCTTTGAATTCTTATATGCTTTGGTAACCTGCGAAACAGATGGAGAAAAATGAAAACATATATTTAATTACAATTCTAAACTGTGTTTAATGCAAACTGGAGTTTATTATGAGCCATTTCTATCAATGTAAATATATTATAGCCTTCATCTTCAGAATGTTACTTCAGTATTTCGCTATTACAACTTTGTCGGTAGCTGTGGATGTCCTACAAGTCTGTTTGTTTGTTTTTGAATTTCGCGCAAAGCTACACGAGAGATACCTGCGCTAGTCGTCCCTAGTTTAACAGTGTAAGACTAGAGGAAAGGCAGCTAATCATCACCACCCACCGCCAACTCTTGGGCTACTCTTTTATCAACGAATAGTGGGATTGACCGTCACATCATAACGTTTCCATGGCTGAAAGGGCGAACATGTTTGGTGTGACGGAGATTCGAACCCGCAACCATCGGATTACGAGTCGAATGCTTTAACCACCTGGACATCCCGGGCCGTGGATATTCTAGCAGTTCATTAATCCAGTTAAATCAAAATTGGAACACTGTCATTCGTAAATCAATCACTGATACGCGTGTGTAGAAAGATCGTATTATATTAAAATAAGATCAAACATCATTGTTTTTTTATTGTTAAGACAAACATTACAACATTGCTAAATCAACAACAATGAGTTATGAATGACAGTGGTCCAATTTAGATTTAACTGGATTTGTAAACGTCTAGGATGTTAACTCCTGAGAAACCTGTAATAGCAAAATAATGATCTGATACAGTTACATTCTGTATATAAATAAATATTTAACTTTGTAATTTTGTCTTAATATAGATAAATTATTTTAATATAATTGATATTGGCATCTATTAAACGATTTTCCATAAACAAAATTTCCATAAAATCTCCCAATGACAACTATAGGGTAATGAAAAAAAACAAATATTTGTTTGTTTGGTTTTTGAATTTCGAACAAAGCCACTTGAGGGCTATCTGCGCTGGCCGTCCCTAATTTAGTAGTGTAAGACTAGAAGGAAGGCAGTTAGTCTCCACCACCCACCGCCAACTCTTGTGCTACTCTTTTAACAACGAATAGTGGAATTGACCATCAAAATATATAACGCACCCTTGCTGAAAGGGCGAGTATATTTGGCCCGACGGGGATGCGAACCCACGACCCTCAGATTACGAGTCGCACGCCTTAACACGCTTGGCCATGCCCGACCTGCAAATATTTGTTAAAAATTAATTATTATATGAAGACTGAAAAAATTACAAAATAACACCAACCATTACATGTAATAATTTGATATATTTATTTTCGTAGGCCGTATTTACGGAAATATATTTGTGCACACACCTATAGTATGGAAGCTTTTTGTTAAATTAAAAAAATGTATAAATACATATTTGTTATTCATCCGGGATATAAATAATTGAGCATTGTTTTTATATGAGTATCAAAACTAGCTCCAGATAGATAGCAGGAATAACAAATGTAAATAAATAAATACATATACATATATATTAAATAAAATAATAAGTTTCACATATGGACATAACAAAAGATACTGATGGTTTTGTTGCCCAGTATGACAACAAAAAATAATTTTATCTATTGATATAATATGTCATGTATGGATATAATTAAAGATATTTACGGTTTTGATACCCAATATGACAACAGAGAATTATTTCATGTATGGATATAATAAAAGATACTTAGAGCTTTGTTGCCCAGTATGACAACAGATAATTATTTCGTGTATGATATAGTAAAAGATACTTACAGCTTTGTTGCCCAGTATGACAACAGAGAATTATTTCATTGTTGGATATAATAAAAGATACTTACAGCTTTGTTGCCCAGTATGACAACAGAGAATTATTTCATTGTTGGATATATTAAAAGATACTTACAGCTTTGTTGCCCAGTATGACAACAGAGAATTATTTCATTGTTGGATATAATAAAAGACACTTACAGCTTCCTTGGTCAGAGCAGCAAGATCTTGAAACTGTGGAGACAAACTGTTCGACATTTCAGTTTCGTAAGTAAGAACAGAATCTTTGACCTTCTCCACACGGAGCACCACAACATAACTCTTTACATCTAGAAAAGAAATCGCACCAAGTATCTTTGAAATAGATTAATCAGAGATTACACCTGAACAAGTGTAGAACAGACTGGTATTTTACCACGAAATAACATGAAACAATGTAAGGATGATATATATACACACACGTTGGCAGATATGTTCGGCAGAACTTCCTGTTTTTGTGATGTAAACAAATACTACCACTAAGTTTGTGTGAACATTTTGTGTTTGTCGGCTGAATAATTACTTGATGGATACACGAACCAAAGAAAAAGTGGTTTAAAATTCGCACAAAGCTACACGAAGGCTATCCGCGCCAGTCATCCATAATTCAGCAACGGACGACTCCAATAAATAGTGGGATTGACTCTTACATTATAACACCCCCACGGCTGAAACAGCGATAAATGCTGTGGAACGGGAATTCGTTCCGCGCCCCTTAGATTGCTAGTCAAGCGTCATAACCACGTGACACTGCTAACATCATTAAAACATTATGCAAGTTACTTATGGAAAAGCACACACGAAGAATGGAGCATGCTGTGCTAACATATTTCAGTTGTGCAGACATTTGCATATATGGTAGGAAATGGTAGAGAGCATACTCTTGTTGTAAAGAGATGTTTGAATTAGAAATATAACGTAACAATTAATAACTATCCTGCGTTTTGATAGTACAGTACTTTAATATTTATGCTTGTTTAAAACTAGCTCCCCATGAAGTGTTACGACAGAACAATGATATGTTGAGATTTCATTGGATTTTTGTGGAGTTTATGTGAACAGCCATGAAGTTGTTTCAGCTAAAGTTCATTAAAAAAATTTTGCGAAATCACAATCAGCATGGAAAGCATGCGGGGTTTTGATGGGGCATATCCCCACGAAATTTAATCTTACAGAACCAATGTTAAACAAATTTCGGAGGAGCATACCCCCAAACCCCCGTAGTGCTAACATGATTTGCACGTTGATTGTGCTTCCACAAAAATCTGTTGGCTTTTGATCTCCCAGGTTAAAACCCTTTCACACAATCAGCGTACGGTCTTGTTATACATGTATATATATTGGTTGATTGTAATAAAACCTACAATTTTGAAAATGAATACTGTATTTGGTACATGCACTATCTTATTATCCTGTCTTTGTTTGATATTGACCTGGCATGGCCAAGCGCGTAAGGCGTGCGACTCGTAATCCGAGGGTCGCGCTAAACATGCTCGCCCTCCCAGCCGTGGGGGTGTATAATGTGACGGTCAATCCCACTATTCGTTGATAAAAGAGTAGCCCAAGAGTTGGCGGTGGGTGGTGATGACTAGCTGCCTTCCCTCTAGTCTTACACTGCTAAATTAGGGACGGCTAGCACAGATAGCCCTCGAGTAGCTTTGTGCGAAATTCCAAAAAAACAAACAAAACTTGTTTGATATCACGACGATGAATTTGGTTCTACAGCTAAAGTATGAGACCAGGTCTGGGATATAGGCCTCAGCAAATAGACTGGCGGCAATCCACAAACACACCGTTGAGTTCACGTCCTAAATTACAGAAAAGAGTAAATTAGTCCTACCATTTTATGCACCTATATAATTTTCAATCGATTAATAAATTTTACCTTCACAGAGCAAACTATTCTCTGTTCGAGAATACCCGGGTCTACATTCACAAGTCCAAGCACCATCTATTTTCTTGCAAAGTTCGTGATTCGTCACGTCACATTCTGGCGTGCAGAATTCTTGGTCAAAAACATCATCCGGGTAATTTTCAACTGAGGTCGTCGATTCTGTCTGAGAAGAAATCGGAGGTCCTGTTGGAACAGAATCCGTCGATTTAGTAGTTGGACTTACAGAATTTTTAGGCGATGTAACTGACGTGGAAGGTGAGAGGCTTTCCTTGGGGTTGAGGGTTGTTGAATCTGCAGATGAACCTTTTGCTGTAGCATTTTCTTGGAACAAATTCACGGTGGCTCTGGTTGAAGTTGTGGTGGATGTTCCTGATAGTGTTACATCTTCAGTTCTCAGAACTAATGTACGTACAACAGTTGTAGTAATGGAGTTAAAGACAAGCGTTGTTGTCGTAACTTTGGTTCTCGATTCTGAAGTCACAATTGACTTTTCAAACTTGACTGACTCGGTTGGCTCGGGGAGCGTTCCCAAAATTGTTCTGCTACCAATGATGGTGGATACAAAAGTACGCGGTGGAATTGTGGTAGTGAAGACAGAAGTTACAGTAATTGGACTATCCCTGGTATAATATATGTTAGTGGTTGTTAATGTCAATGTTCGTGTAGCAGACTCAAGACTAGTAACATAACGCGTAGAAGTGTCTTCAACAAGGGGTGGAACGTGGTTCTCTTGGTTAGGAAGGGGAAAAAATATTGTTTTAGCTCCTGTGGACGTCTTAGTTATAGTTATCTGTCCATCTGTATCCCGTGTTGCATTAAAATTATTAAGCCTAATGTCAGGTGTGAGTGGCTTGAAACCATCTGCAAGAACCGTGGTCTCGTCAAAAGCTTGTATTTTTCCCAATATCTTTCCAGCTCGATCTGATGTTTCGCGATCTACTGATGATTCAATTTCAGAAGTTTTTGTTCCGAAGCCATGTTGAAGGTCTACTGTGGAACTTTCCAAAAATATGGTCTTAAAACCAGAGACAGTAGATGTACTCACTTCTGTTCCAACTGCACCTGAAATAGTTTCAATACCTAATGGGTCTTCGCTTCTTGGTTCGAGACTAGATGTGTCAAGGGAGACTGTTTGGCTTGATGTTGACACTTCAGAAACTGGTGTTGGTTCGAAAAATATTGTTTTTATTCCAGAGAAAATTTGAGTTTCTTTATCACGAGATGACTCTGCCAGTCCTCCATCAGACTTGGTATCTTCACTGCTGGCCACATCTGGAGCTTCTCCTATTGGTTCTTTTTCCATGCTAATGGATTCTTCCTCTCTTCCTTTTTGTTTTACACCTAAAATGTTTTCTCTTGTTTGATTTGCACCAGTTCCTGTTAGGTTAATTTTATTCAGAATACCCTTTACTGCTTCAGCCAGGTTACCATCTATATTGGCATTCCCTCCAAGAAGGTCTGACAAATCTATGACTGGTCCTGACTGGTTCTTATCATCTTCATCAGGAGCTGTTTCGTTATGCAATTCCACATCATCTAATGTAGTTATTGGTTGATAAAACTCGTTTAATTTTGTTATAAATTCATTCGTGCCATTCACGTTTACTTGAGTATTATTTGCAGCTATGTCTTCTGCTGGCTTTAAAGCACCTGTTTTCTCGTCAATAACATAAGTTGGTATTATGAATGCAGATGTTTTCTGTGATGAAATGTTACTCTGACTATATTCTGTTGAAGATACATCTGATGTTGCCGAAGAGGGTTTGTTCAAACCTGGTAATATAAAATTAGTAAAGAAGACAACAGTTGACCCACCAATTACCTTAGTAGATGTTCCACTGAATATAGCGTTGAAACTTCCATTTGTTTTCTCTGTTAATGCTTTTGTCTCTTTAATCTCAGAAACAGGACTTTTTTCAACAGAAACCGTTGATACAATCACTTTTTCCTGTTCGTCAAGTTCTACAGGTTTCAAACTAGAAATAAGCAATGTTTCGTAATTTCCAGAGACGAGTGTTTCTTTGTCTCCAACTATCAAAGGACTACTGGTTTGTACCCTAATAATGGTTTCTTTTTCGCTCAACCCATCTGATGCTACTTGAGAAGAAGCAATGTTACTTTCCACATACACGCTAGTCTGAACAGAACTCTTAGTCTCTACTCTTATAGGAACGTCTTCCAAGGCAAAAGTACCTTCTGCTTCTGATGTGTGTTCTTCATTTGAAACTCTGGAAGACACAATAGTGACAATACTCACTATATCTTCCAACTCACTACTGCCTGCTACTGAAGATGTGGATTTTTCCATATTCACAATACTCATTTTACTATCTGTAGTTCCAATGTCTTCTACACTTGTAATGCTAGTTGCTGAAGTGGTCGATTTACTTAAAATAACTACAGTTTCTGGAGAGTCAGTGAAATCTGGTACAGTATGCATGCTTGCAGAAGGCGTTGCCTCTATCATTACGTCACTTGATTCTGTTTTATCCTGTGACTCGGATGGGTGAACTGTTACAAACTGTGTGACTGAGCTTAGATTAGAAGAAATCTTTGTTTTGGTCCCAGTTACGAACGTAGTATAGTAGGTGTACGTGGAGTAGAAGGTCAAAATACTTTCGGAAAGGGGTGAGGTGAGTGAAGTGGAGAAATCTACCGACGATATGGTTACCTTTGATGTTTTAACTTGAGGAATAACCTGTTCATTTGTAATGATCACCTGATCGTCACCATTAAACAATGTGGTAAAGAACGTATAGGTACTGTATTCGGTTGTGGTGGTGTAGGACACCACTGGTTTCGTCATAGAGCTGGTGGTAATTTCGCTACCCTTAAGAAGAGATGATTCTGGAACAAAAAGTGTGATGTATGAAGTTGCCACCTCTTCCTTGCTGGACACAATAGTGTTCGTGCCACTCTTTAAAGTTGTGAAGTAGGTATACGTTGTAAGGTATTTCTGTAAAGACGGTACAAGTTTTGGATAAGAAACTTCAGAAAGCCGCTCAGAATCTGTTTTAGAAGCAGCAAAGTGTGTTGTTTTGGGTAAAAATATTTCTTTTACGCTACTTGAAACTATAGCATTAAGAGTAATGGAACCTTTGATAGTCTCCGTGACGGTTTTGGCTATCAGTTTGGAATGTACATCTTCAATCGAAGACAGAATTGTTTTTATGCCACTGAAGAGGGTGATGTAGTGAGTATTTGTGGAATAAACAGTTTGAGTGGTGGTTCTCGTGATCACCACTTCTGGTTCTTCGGTTCTTTTCGAAGTACTACTAAATATAGTAGGTGTGTCTGTACTTGTGATAAGTGAAGAAAACGTGGAGTTCTGGGAAACTTCCCTCAACCCACTCCTCTCAGCGATTGACGAATACGTCTTAACAGAAGGCACGTGGTCATCTACGGTGGACGAAAAACTGCTAGTTATGGGTTGGAAACTGGTAACAGATGGTTTTAGAGAATTAATAGAAACTATCGGAGGTGTTGAACTACTGGTCGTTGTTGGCTCGGTGCTACTTAAATCTACAATAGAACCGTGCAAAGTAATTGTGTATACATTAGAGACAACTTCTTCAATACTTGAGATTATGGATGAATCTTCTTGGAACAAAGTAACGAAGTTAGTATAAGTAGTGTATTCTGTCACAGTGGAATACACCGGGGTTGGTTCTGTGGCTTGTGAAGGTTTAGTTGGTGTTGGAAGAGGCGTAGAAGTTGGATTAAGCGTTCGAGTAAAAGTAAAAGGCTCAGTAATGGTGTAAACCTCGGACTGAACGTCTTCAATGGGCGAAACAAATGAACTTGTGCCGTTGAAAAGAGTAGCAAAGAAAGTAGACGTGCTGAAGACGGTACTAGTTTTCAGTATTTCACTTGTTTCGACCAGAATAGATACGCTCTCAGGAGGCCGAGTGTCCAGCATAGAAGGAGTGCTGAGAAAAAGTATTTCTTCTGTAACAGGAAAGGAAACCACTTCCGAAACAACCCTCTCAAAACTTGAAACGATAGGGGCACTTCCCGAAAACAGTGTTGTATAGAGAGTAAACGTCGTAAAAAGTGTCTTCAGATTATATTTGTCGTTGTCAGGGTTAGGTGGTCCACTTGAAATGTCTTTTGGTGCTCCTGGTTCTCCAGATCTGACATGTAATCCATCTAATGTATTAGTTGTTAGAAGAGCCTGGTCTTCAGAAGTCGTGATTACTTGAGGAGTAGAATATTTCAGTCCATTATTTATAGAATTTTCAAGCTCAAAGAGTTCTTCTGGGGTGAAGGTTGGAATGGTGGTGTCATCTTCTGAATAACAGCACAAAAATATCTTTCAATTACAATTAGTTTGCTTGATTTTTATTAACAAGCAGACGGATAAGTAATGAATTTGGACTGTTTTACTTTATTTTACCGATAGGCTCAATAAATTTGTTCCAATAATATGTTGGGATATATTCAAGATTTTAGTAAATAACTTTATAGTTTTCATTTTCATACCAGACGTTTTACTTAAATGAATAAAATGTGTTGTTGTCAAGTCACAAAGAACTTCAGATAACATGGTTGGCGTGGCCTTAATGGCTGAAGATTTAACCGAAGTGTAGGAAACAAGTTGAACCACATAAATAAATAAATAAGTTAATTAGAATGGGTTACTGTGTTACCAAGTTTATTATTCAGTTAATTTAATGCTGTGGATATTGAGTTTACCTTTCTGTCAAGAAATCGGAATACAAAGCTAGAAAAGTGAGTGACCTTTATGTTTAGACATAGTGTGATTGGAAAGCCTAGCCTGTCGGTGAACATTAGTTACATTAAATGTGGAATTTGAAGAAATAAAGTGTTTTGGTATCGTTAGCTGTACTTTATTTCATTATTTTAGTTAATTAATCCAATAACATAAACCACTAAAACAAATAAACTTTTAATTTCAAATGCATCAATTAATTGTGCAAGGTATGGGGAACATTATATCTTGGGTAATCTTTTGTTTTCATTTTAATTAAAATAAATATCTAATTTCGCTTTAAAAATATAATCTTATTACATAAGTACCTGTTGATATTAATAAAGATGATAAGTTCTGGGTTTCGTCAGAATCTAACTCTGGAGTGACAACATCTGTTTGCAGAATGTTTACAGGACTACCCTGGATACGGTTTATAAATAGATTGTCTTCTCTGGAGCCAGTAGGGTAACCAATGGACGACGTAGCTCCAATGGTATAGGACTGCCCTGAATAGTCCAAGAAACGTAAAAGTAAAAAACGACTATACAGTACTATAATATATATTTAAGTCGAAGTTAAATGTATAACAGACACATTATTTGGTTTAATGTACTGAAATCCCAACATTCATGTTAATTAGCCTTGTCCATACTAACTAAAGTTATACGTATCCGATTTTTTATCTAATACTATAAAAAACTCGCGTTTCACTGATACAACTCCTAGAAACAGTATACAGTATCAAAAGATATACACAACATAAAAAAGTTTTTCATACCTAGTATATGACTCCACCTAGGAAAGTAGGCATAATTTGTAGTGCGCCACCTTTCACTTTAATATATTTAGGTAATTTCATTATATTTTGATTTCAGTGCTGGCCTCAAACAAATTAATTTACTTTATTTTTCAGTAAACTCTCACGATAATCATCTCTAAGAAAGTTGAAAAAATATAATTACGAAAAACATCTTACTGATGGTTGAAACGTTTTTTTCTTCTAACTTCGAACCAGGAAATATTAAAGTATTCTTGAAATATAATATAAAGCTAAGCTTCTTATTGCTACCCAGCGATAATTGTTGGATCAGTGCATCATGACACCAACATGTGAATTTGTTGTTGCATCTGATAATTGTTTTCACTTACAAAATCATCGTACATACTATTTATTTGCCAATTTTAGAAAACGCTTACATTCAGTACAGAGGTATATGGTAACAGTCTAGATAGGAAATATTCACTATCAAAGGTTTAATGTCTGTGTCCCAGTAAAAACTGTAGTTTTATTTAACTTTTATTTCCCTTTCAAAATGAATATTTAACTGAATTATCTCACGCAAGTTGCTGAGCCAAAAAATTTGTTTGAAATTTCAAACGTTAAACTGCATATTTTGCTTTAATTCGACGCAGAAGTTGCGAGTTTTTAAGTTTCTCGTAAAAGTATAAATGTATTTATAAAATTAAATTATAGTACTTATTTAAAACATTCATTAGAACATTCTTTAATTGATAATAACATGACTAGATGGATTTTTAAGCCTTGACTGGTAATTATACCAGTTTTATGTATATTAATGTTATGACTAGACACATTTATTATAATTATTAATTGGTACTATGTCAGTTTTTTTGTAACTTAATATCATAACTAGATACATATTTAAGCCATGACTAGTTAGTAATTATATCGATCTAATATACTTCAGTATTCCAACTATATACTCTTGTATGCCTAATTATACATAAAATACAGGTTTTTTGACAGAATACTAAATATATTTCTGTGTTATTTTCATCAGATTTCATTAAAATGCCGGTATCAATGAGCTTGTCTCAAAGCTGAGAATTAAATTATCGAATTATTTATAAATTCTGCTTACGTAGTTTCCGAACATTGAAATAGAAAGTACTTACCAACAGTTTGGGTGGTTATGCGTGAATGGGTCTCTTCCACAGTTGTATATAGTGTCTCACCCCCCACTGTGTAAGGGACAGTGAAAGTGGTGGTGGTGAAGAAAGTGAGCACCACCGTTTCGCTAGATTTAATCGAACTAGAACTACGTGTGACGTCTACCGCTTCGCTTCTCAAGGACGGAGTTCTGATAAAAGTCTTTAATCTTCTACTTACTTTAACACCATACGGTCTTCTCGATGGTTGGACAATACCGAGTGGGTTAGTTCTGGTAACAACATAATACTTTGGTCGACTTGTAACGTCCAGACGAGATGGCAAGACAAATCGTACGTTTGTTCTGCTAGTCCGTACTCCTGCAATAGGTCTTCGGACTGTTATTTTTAGTCTCTTTCTATTAGCAGGCGTTGTTCCAAACTCAGCAGAATTCAATGTAGATATGCTTTCGATTGAGTCATCGGGATTCGACGTCAATAAAGGAGTTACAATTCTATTGGCAGATGTTTGTTCCAGCTTATTATCCAATTCTGGAGTTGCTACAACATTTTCAGGCGAAGATATTGGAAGGTTAGTTGAATAAAATAAACTGCTTCTCTGGTTTGAATACAAATTTGATAAAGTTTGGGGTTGATTTACATCTGCTAGAAAAGATGTTATTTTAAGTTTTGAGGTAGCAGGCTTCACCCGAATTCGGACGCCAGGTCTTTTCGGAAATGTTCGACTTGTCAGGGCACCAGAGGTCCTTCTTAAGATGGACGTAACTACACGAACATGAGGTTTGTTTTCGAACAGAACTGTATCCGTTTGACTTCTCGATGGGATTTTGGGCGTAACATCCGCAGAAAGAGGGCGTTGGTTGGAGAAACTGGCGTCTTCGGCTGAAAAGTAAGATGGTTTCAGTTGTGAATGTTCAAACGAAAGATAGTCCTGTTCTGAAGTTTCAACGCGCCCTTTCACATAATGTGATGCCAAAACTGGACCAGTGGTTTGAGATGGAACGAGCGTACCTGGAGGCATTGCTGTTCTTAAAACACCATTCTGGAATCCGTCTAGTTTCAGAAGTGTTTGCAGAGCGAGTCCAAGCTGCGTCGTGGTGCCATCGATAACTGTTGATCCAAGGTTTACTAGTCGGTTCACTGGACGAACAGTAAGGAAGCCATTGCTGTCTATGGTATTTACGAAAGAATACTTTAGCAGTTCCTCATCTGGTTCTGCAGTACTTGACGTCACTTCAGTGCGTGTTGACTTCTGAGTAGTCAAACTATCATAAAAAGTGTAAAAGTACGTGAACTTTGTGTAATACGTTTTAGCAATGGGACCCAGGTAACTCGCGTCTATTGTCTTTTGTTCAGCAAACGTTGGAACAGGTGTTGTTGCAAATATTACACGTTGAATATCATTATTAATAATCTGAACTCTGGACCCCAGATTGACAATGGTTATCGTTCCTTCTCGTGATCTAGAACCAATGGGTGTAATTTCCTGATCTCTTACACCAGTTATGTAGCCTGCGTTATTCTGTATGACGCTCACAATAGCAGGATTGGGTGTTTGTAGACTAATGCTGGAACGCACGGCTTCTCTGCTTGTATAAACAGGAACCGTTCCTTGGATAAATGTTGTGAAGTAAGTAAATGTTGTGTAATAAGTCAAAGGTAAAGCAGTTGAGTACAACTTATTCTGAAATATCTGGACATCCAAAGCATTAGAATGGTCTACATCACTAAACGCTGATCCCCTTTGTATAAAAGAAGAAGATATCCCCAACGGACTTTGGAGGTTTACTTTTTTCGTCACAATAACTCGTCTGTTGCCCTCTGAGAGTCCCAGTGGACGTTTCAAGCGAACTACTCGTCTTACAGGTTTTGGAACCGAAACATCATCTCTGTCTTCTTTGGATGAAAGATAACGGTCATAACTTAGCTGTGTTCTTTCTAAGTTTGTATCTCTTGGAGGTGTTGCAAGTAATGGCGAAGCCTGATTTATTATAGTTCTTCTTATTACAATAGGTTGGGAACCTTGTAGGTTTAGGCCACCAGAGGGCTTCACTCTCCGAATAAAAGTTCGATACTTTTTTGCTTTCTTTGTGATTCTGCTATTAGTTGTAGGAGATTCATCAGGAGATGTGTCAACTGGTTCTTCAATATAATCCTCTTCTTGTAGCCCTGTTACGAAAACAGACATGATGAATGATAACTGTATATATAACATACAAGTGAAGGCAACCGACAAAACCGTTAAGAAATAAACAAACCAATGTTGTATCGCTAGGTGAACAGGAACTGACCTCATTTCCAACAAATAATTTAAAATAACAAACCCAACGAAAGAAACACGTTGCAATAATATATTGTATGCCCCAAGTAACATAACTAAACGTATACAATAATGATTACCGTGACACAAAAATCACCAAGTAATAGTGGATAACAATACCCATGCTATGACACATATTGTTAATTTTCACACTCAGCAACTTAACTAAACGTATGCAATAATGAATACAGTAACATCAAAATCACTAAGTGTATCAGAAATGGTGAATAATAATATGATTCCATTGCATATAAGGAAAGTTGTGGCTATAAGTAGAAACCTTTTTTAACGCCAGGTGACATTTTTTTTGACAAACTTATCTACCATTAGAAAGAAACCCGAGAGAAACGTTCCTAGTTTACCTTAGTGATAATAGTAGTTTTGTAGAACACAGAGATCAAGACGTTTCTTAATATGTCTGTTGTTGTTGTTTTTCATACTGTTGTAACAGCAAACTCACAATTAATTATATTTTCCAAACGTAAAGAGAAAACAAATGTTTAACACCAATAGCAATCCGTGAACAACGAAAACTAGCTTTGATTCACTTTCTAGAAGAAAAGCCCAGCATGTCCAGGTAGATTAGGGCGCTTGAGTCTTAATCCGAAAGACATGGGTTCGAATCCCCGTCGCACCAAACATGCTCGCCCTTTCAGCCGTGGGGACATTGTAATGTGACGGTCAATCCCACTATCCGTCGGTAAAATAGTAACCCAAGAATTGGCGGTGGGTGGTGATGACTAGGTGCCTTTCCATTAGTCTCACACTGCTAAATTAGGGACGGCTAGTGCAGATAGCCCTCGTGTGGCTTTGCGCGAAATTCAAAAACAAACAAACAGAAAACTTTCCAGAAGAAACGATAAACTTATACCTGGTCTTCTGGAAATATGTTTTCTCTTTGTATTTTCTTTCATCCAGAAGTCCCAAATAACCACACTTCCGATAATTAAATCTCCCCTAGAACCGTTCGTGAAAGAAGGGATAATGTTCAGTTTATTTAAAAATCCTAATTTATTCCTCAATATGGTCTCTAGGAACTTCTGTTCGAAAGTCTGTTGTTTTATGTATTTTTTTTATTTTTCTTCCATTACAGAAAACACGTAGCATTCAAAACATTCCATTATTGTGGAACTTTCAGCGATTACGTTTTTGGAAAATTGGTTTAGATGTCCAAACAAAAACGCTTGTCACATGCCTTCTTTGGAATTTAAATATATTTGTGAGCAGCACTGGATTTAGGCGGGGCGCAACCTGACTATTTACATGACATCGTGAGACATCGAGCCAGAAAGAAGGAAGCCTCAATTTTGAATCACATTAGGAAGGAAGCCTCCTGTATCGCCGTGTTGTAAAGGATATAAGTCCTGCCCTTTGTACTACAGTACTAATATAGTATAGTACTAGAATAGGTATAGTGTAGTATGGTACTAGTATAATATAGTGAAGTAATAGTATAGTATAGTGTAGTATAGTACTAGAATAGGTATAGTGTAGTACTAATATAGTGTAGTATAGTACTAGTATAATGTAGTGCAGTACTAGTATAGTATATGTATAGTGTAGTAATAGTATAGTATAGTGGAGAATAATATAGTGTAGTGTAGTACTAGAATAGGTATAGTGTAGTGTAGTTCTAGTATAGTATAGTGTGGTACTGGTACAGTATAGTACATGTATAGAGTAGTACTAGTATAGTTTAGCACTAATGTAGTTTAGTGTGGTACTAGTACAATATAGTATATGTATAATGTAGTACTAGTATAGTATAGTGTAGTACTCTTATAGTGTGGTGTAGTATAGTACTAGTATAGTGTATTACTAGTATAGTGTGGTGTAGTATAGTACTATTATAGTATAGTGTGGTACTAATATAGTGTAGTATAGTTCTAGCATAGTATAGTGTGGTACTGGTACAGTATAGTATATGTATAGAATAGTACTAGTATAGCATAGTGTAGTGTAGTACTAGTATAGTGTAGTGAGTTACTAGTACAGTATAGTATATGTATAGTGTAGTACTAGTATAATATAGTGTAGCATATTATAGTGTAGTGTAGTACTCTTATAGTGTAGCACTGATATATTGTAGTGTAATACTAGTATAGTATAGTGTACTACTAGTGTAGTGTATTACTGATATAGTGTGGTGTAGTATAATACTAGTGTAGTGTATTACTAGTATAGTGTGGTGCAGTATAGTACTGGTATAGTATAGTGTGGTACTAATATAGTGTAGTATAGTTCTAGCATAGTATAGTGTGGTACTGGTACAGTATAGTATATGTATAGAATAGTACTAGTATAGCATAGTGTAGTGTAGTACTAGTATAGTGTAGTGAGTTACTAGTACAGTATAGTATATGCATAGTGTAGTACTAGTATAATATAGTGTAGCATATTATAGTGTAGTGTAGTACTCTTATAGTGTAGCACTGATATATTGTAGTGTAATACTAGTATAGTATAGTGTACTACTAGTGTAGTGTATTACTGATATAGTGTGGTGTAGTATAATACTAGTGTAGTGTATTACTAGTATAGTGTGGTGCAGTATAGTACTGGTATAGTATAGTGTGGTACTAGCACAGTATAGTATATGTATAGTGTGGTAATAGTATAGTATAGTGCAGTATAATATAGTGCAGTGTAGTACTAATATAGTGTAGTATAGTTCTAGTAGAGAATAGTGTGGTATTAGTATGTTGTAGTGTAGTACTAGTATAGTATAATGTACTAGTACAGTATAGTGTAGTACTAGTATAGTACAGTGCTAGTACAGTTTTGTTTCGTGTTATTATAGCGTAGTGCTAATATAGCATGTGCAATACTACTATACTATACTACTATAAATGAATACTAAACTAGTACAGTGTTGTTTATTATTAGTATAGTTTAGTAGTAGTATAGTATTTGTAATACTAATATAGTGTAGTGCAGTACTAGCATAGTGTAGTGTAGTTCTAGTATAGTATATTGTAGTGTAGTACTAGTATAGTACAGTGTAGTGTAGTGTAGTACTAGTATAGTATAATATAGTGTAGTGTAATACTAGTATGGTATTTGTAATACTAATGTAGTGTAGTGTAGTACTAGCATAGCGTAGTGTAGTGCAAATATAATACAGTGAAGTGTAGTACTAGTATAGCATGGTGTAATGTAGTGTAGTACTAGTATGATATGGTATAGTGTAATATTAGTATACTGTAGTGTAGTGTAGTACTAGTATGATATGGTATAGTGTAGTATTAGTATACTGTAGTGTAGTGTAGTACTAGTATAGTACCGTGCAATATTAATATAGTGTAGTGTAGTACTAGTATAGTACCGTGCAATATTAATATAGTGTAGTGTAGTACTAGTATAGTACCGTGCAATATTAATATAGTGTAGTGTAGTACTAGTATAGTACCGTGCAATACTAATATAGTATAGTGAAGTACTAGCATAATGTAGTGTAGTATTAGTATACTATGGTATAAAGTAGTACTAATATAATATAATATAGTGTAGTACTAATATAATATATTGTTGTGTAATACCAGTGTTGTGTAGTCCTAGTATAGTATGGTGTAGTAATAGTATAATGTAGTACCAGTGTAGTGCAGTGTAGTACTAGTATAATATAGTATAGTACCAGTTACCTGCATCTCGTTTCTTCCTTTCCACAGCCAAGAGGTCTTGAAGCTGGTCTTCATCTGGACACATATAGGAAGACTTTTTTTGCAAAATATCTGTTCAAAAAATAACAGCTTGTAATTTCACTAATTAAATTTTATTCGAAAATAGACAAACAAAGAGTGACATCACTATTTGAAATACTGAAAAATGTACGGTAATATTAATGCCGATCCAAATTGGCTGAGAAGACAAATTTGGTTTTATGAACAATGAATAGCCAGTGCTGAGAAGCTGTATATAGTGTTTAAAATAACAATTGAAATGTATACTTAATACACGAACAGGAGTCACAGACGAGTAATTGCAACTAAAAGTTAATTATAGTTATTTCAATGAGTTATTATATGAAATACAAAAAATAAAAAGTTGTACAACGCACTAATATTTTGTACTTGTTTTAAACAAATATCATATTTAAACTACCTAAAATTTATCAATACCTAAACGTTAAATGTCCTTTATTGCCTTGTACAATTCATCAAGTTCTTTGGTCGCCCTTCTACCATCCCAGTTTCCTTATAAGCCCATCCAGTCTTAACAGTATTCAGAACAAGACTTTCTACGGGTCAAGACATGGATGGGTTTTTTTTTTCCTTTCAATTTTTGCTCCGCCACAGTTGTTGAATGTTTGTGTCACTTTCTTTCTGGAAAACGAGTCCATGTCCAACAGCCTTATCTGAGATGAATCCCATACTTGTAATAATATCGCAGTATGTTACACTACAGATATTGTCAGTTGACTATGGTATTGTTCTCCTCTTTGGCATCAAACAAACTATTGTTCATTGTTTCCAAACAATTTGAGTTAGATTCATCCACAAGGAGGATTCTCATCCAGCTTTGCTCATCTTATTGGTTGAAGGTAAATGGTGATTTCAGCCTTTTAGTTTGGTTATCACTCCAGAAGAGTTCACATCTGTTGAAGCTTCTTCTTGTTAATGTGTATCTCATTACTTTGAAGTAACATTCACGCCAATATTTACAGTTACGTGATTGACAAAAATCTCTGCTGGACTGTTGATTATTACATAAAGGAAATAAAACATTATGAAGGCTGTATCACATCCAATCACATTGTTGTTTAACAATGTTTGGCTGTACTTTGATGTAGCTACCTTCCATACAGAAATAATCATTTTATAAATAGTTTATTTACTGTTCCCAACAAATGTTTCTAATACGTTATTAATATATTAAAGAAAACCCTTTAAAAACAACAAATTAGACATTTCTGGGTTTCCCTGATTGATAAACAGACTAGTTCTTGTCTCTTAAGCTCCAGTGTTATCACCCACGACGTAATATACAAACAAAAAATTCCATTTTAAATCAACGTATCTCTGAGAATCTGAGAAAGTTTTAGGTTCGCATAACTAGTGAAGACGACCATTCAACTCTTTCGTCACTGACCTTTACCCTTTAAAGTCCTTGCAATTAACTTTGTTCTGCTTTCATATAATACCTGGTTCGTGAAGGAATCACTGAGTTATTAAAAGCAGTGTATCAACTCTTTAACTCGAGTCGATCTGTAAGAATTGTTTAAACAGGGTCTGTAAAAATTATACAATAATTTGTGGTTATAAAGAGGTCAGGACAACAGTACGTTCAGTAATGATATTGTAATTGTGGTAAGTTTTCTTTAAGCCTGTTAATACCAAAAAGAAATATTCCTCATGTTGTTTACCGCATAAACATCCTAATTTTATTTTCATCCCGAGTTTCTTCTTATCCAACACCAGTTAATATGTTGTTAAGAGATTACCGTAGAAAGCGAATTAATAAAGTGGATTAAACATTTCTAGAAAGATACTGGTATCGTAACACTAACCTTCATCAGACCCATCCAAACAATCACTAATTCCATCTCCAACATGATGCCGGTCAAGACAGTGAGGAAATCCACACCGACAACGAAACTGGTTTTCTCCACATTCTGTTTGAGGAAAAATAAAACGTTACTGTTCTGGAGATATAAAAACAAAACTTCTATAAAGTACGGCATCGACTATACTATGTTGTTGCCCTGTATCAAAACAATATACTGGCGTCTCCTGTGTCTGTGATTTTTGTGCTCGCCCCATTACAAGTATCGAAATCTGATTTTTATTATTTTTAACCTGCTGAGTCACCAGGGGACGTCAAGAATTAGTCTAGCACAAAAATACGCAAGGGGTTATATGTGAGTTACTAATCCCTAGTATAAAAGCCTGATTTTTAGTATCATGAGCTCTCGGATTTATCACTGAGCCCCTGCGGAGTGCCAGGAGATGAAAACGGAGGGACCTTACCCTTTTAGAAGTTGTGTTCATATCTGTCAGCGAGTTCCTAATTTAACAGTCGTAGACTAGAGGGAATGCAACTAGTTAATGCTATCCACTGCCAACTCTTGGACTACTTTGTCACTAACAACTAACTGAATTGGCCGAAACACATTGTAACATCCCAACGTCTGGAAGGACAAGCTTGTTTCATGACAAGGATTCAAACCCACGACCCTCTAATTTCAGGATGCCTATGATTTTCTGTACTAGACTCCGAGCGACATAGAACTAGTCTAGTACAGAGCTACATAAGTGAGCCGAATGCTCGTTTCTTCTAGGACAAAATCACAATAAGCTACATTCTGTGTTTAGTGCCAGTAAATCGACCTCTGTAATTTAGCGTTGTGAGTCAATAAACTTACCATTGTCTCCCCGTTTGGACTTTTTCTATTCCTGCAAGAAAAAATACTTGATTAAAATATGTGTGTGTGTATATATATTTATTGTGTTTGTGTGTTTTCCTATAGCATAGCCACATCGGGCTATCTGCTGAGCCCACCAAGGGGAATCGAACCCCTGATTTTAGCGTTATAAAGCTGTATACTTATCGGTATTGTTATTAGTCATCAACGTATTCAATCATTTCTTCTACACTATCATGAGGCATGTATATGTTTGTCTTTTATTGACTAAAATTTTTCAAGTTCCCGAATTTCTATCACCATTAAAAGTTCAGAGGTTCTTTGGTAAGTTTTAGAAGGATCTTATTTTCCACTTTATTATTTTAGATTTTCCCATTACTACTGCCTTAAATGCCTATTATTTAGCCTGAATCTGTAAGATTGGATACAAGGTGGTGGCATGTGGAGAAAATAACCACTGTAGAGCTCTGCTCCTTCCCTCAGTAGCTTCCAAGCTGAATGTTTCATTAAAATCAGTTGCATTAACATGAATAATCTGACCAATAGGGATGAATTTCTGAAAACTTTTATGCTAGTATTCAGTAGGCCTAAGGGCCCGGCATTGCCAGGTGGTTGGGGTGCTCGACTCGTAATCTAAGGGTCGCAGGGTCAGAATCCCCGTTACACTAAATTTACCTGCTCGCACTTTCAGTCGTGGTTATGTTCAACGTGATGATCAATCCCACTATTTGTTGATAAAAGAGTAGTCTAAGAGCTGGCAGTGGGTGGTGATAACTAGCTTCCTTTCCCCTAGTCTTAACCTGCTGAATTAGGGACGGCAGCTTTGCGCGAAATTCAAAACCAAAGCAAACCAATAGACCGAAATATCGAAACAGAGATGCACCTGTGTATGCCAAGCGTAGCACGGGGAACTTTTCTGGCAGAAATTAAAAAAAAAAAACGGTTATCTTCTACACCAATGGTTCCCAACCTTTTTTATGCCCCGCACCCCTAAAAAAATTTAACATGTTCTCGAACTCCTCACATTAATTTTTAAATGTATTGGACAGTACCCTTAATATGAACAAAAAAACTGAAATGTTATCTCGTACCCCTGGTTGGGAGCCACTGTTCTAGATCATAACAGTTACCCATCGGAAACTTTTAATAACGGTTTGTTACTGACATATAACTTTTTTCATAAAATAAAATGGTTACCTTTTCTAAAACTCTTTATAGGCCAACAATCCTAAAACAATATTTACGAAATATAGTTGACTTCAACAATATTGTTAAATTATAAATTAAAAATAATAAATTTATATAGTAACAAACTGTAATTTTTGGAATGTGATACTGAATATAGTGCAAACAATATTCGTATTTTATTATTTTAGCAATTTTCTTGTTAAAACAATGGAACTATTATTCAGTTTTATATGAAACATTTTTTGTACAGACTGAAATCGCCATTTTATCTTGCAATTTGAAGAAGTGTAATTATTTCAACTGATAAGAAAATAAGTATTGAATTTCTAGGGGACGCTTCTTTTCCAAGGCTTACCTTCATCAGAACCATCGGAACAATCTTTCCAGCCATCATGAACTTGACTTTCAGGAATACATAGAATGTCTGTCAGGCACTGGAACTCTCCCGGGAGACATTCTGAAAGAAAAAAAAAACTAAGTAAATATCACACCCTCATCATTATATTAATTATTTATTTACCGACTTGTTTAGTTTTGTAAGAAATACCAATTAAACAACAACAAAAAAAGACTCGACCTCCACGTATAAACTTATTTGACGTTCGTATTAGCGTTTTTTTCAATAAAGGTTTTGATTTATGGCTATTAATATGGCTATAAATCAGGATGATACAGCAATATTTCACTCAAATAAACAGATAAATTTAAAGCGTATTTTTAACATAAGTGCAAAGTTTGTTTTCTTATACAGCAAAGGCACATCGGACAATCTGCTGAGCCAATCGAACCCCTGATGTAAATCCGGAGACATATCGCTGTACTAACGGGGGGGGGGCAAGTGCAAAGTTAAGCAAAGTGTTCGCTCTTTGCTGAAAAAATCCCAAACTGTTTTGGCATTACAAACAAACTTGATAAATATTTAGTTAGAGGTAACCTGTTCTTTACGCATAACATACACGCGCGTGCGTAGGAGGTTTATTCACCAAGACTTTTTAAAATCGAAATGAAGACGACAAAAAAATGAAAGAAAAGCATAGTTGTTATGAAATGGCAACATACAAATGTTGGAAAATGAAAAACGTTCTTTATAATCGCAGAACGTTTGAAAGGTTTCGCCTCTTGGCTTCCAAAATTTTTAATGGGGGGTGCAATTCCAAATCCTCTCTGGATCTATTTCAAATATGATAACACTCTGTATCCACCTGAGATAGTTTAGATGGTTTTAACCTTCAATCGTAAACTCTCGTAAAGACATATACCAAAAATTAATGATACTTAAAACCGGATCTCAAACATCCTCAGGAACTTCTGTTTCAATCCATGATTTTGTTCACTCTGATAGCCATAACTGTTCTAGTAATTCCATGAGTCCATTTCAGTGGAACAAAAGAACTTTGAGTTACATGAATTGATGTGATTCCAGCTCCAACGGTCATCTTTCTTACATAAACAAATGCTGATGCTGAAGAACCTTGGCTCCTGACCCTACGTCCACTTAAGTGTCTGTTTATCAGCCCACTGAAGGTGACAAAAGATATGTCATTCCCAGTTTGCCTCTGAAGAAGAAAGGTCTACCTTTCGAAAGCGCTTGGAGTATACGGTTTTAACGTTTTGTATTAAGATTTCTTGAATCTACGTTGGAAGGTTCTTTTTCGTTACAATGACGTATACTTTACGCAAGGTGGTGTGTCCCAGATTGACTTGAGGTATTTACTTGTTCTTATTCTATACACTCTGCTAAGCGAGTTTGTTTCGCCTCCGTGGATAATTGCTTCAAATTTCAACATAAATATCCTTCCTTGGAAAAGGCTGTGATATATCACCTTGATCTAAAAGCCTATCCTTATCTATGTTGTACTGTCGAATGGTCTAGAATTTCTCACAAACAAAATGTATTAACAAAATAAAAGTGTCTTCCTTGAAACCAAAAGTCAAAAAAGCAGCGACAGTAGAAATCCAAAGCGTTTTTTGCGGGTTCGATTCCCCATCGCATCAAACATGCTTGCCCTTTCAGCCGTGGCGCGGCGGCGTTATAATGTGACGGTCAATTCCACTATTCGTTGGTAAAAAATTAGCCCAAGAGTTGGCAATGGATGGTGATGACTGTATGCCTTCCCTCTTGTCTTATACTGCTAAATTAAAGACGGTTTGGTGTAACTTTACGCCAAACTCAAAAACAAACAATCAAAGCGTTTTCATAAACTATCTATTAGGTAAATAAAACAAGAATTCAATTTATCTAGAAAACTACATCGCCTAATATTTTGTTTAAACACTAGAAAGACTTAAGCTGCAGCCTAATATTCTGTTTAAACTAGAGAGACTCAAACTGCAGCCTAATATTCTGTTTAAACTAGAGAGACTCAAACTGCAGCTTAATATTCTGTTTAAACTAGAGAGACTCAAGCTGCAGCCTAATATTCTGTTTAAATTAGAGACTCAAGCTGCAGCCTAGTATTCTGTTTAAACTACAGAGATTCAATTTGCAGTCTAATATTCTGTATAAACTACAGAGATTCAAGCTGCAGCCTAATATTCTGTTTAAACTAGAGAGACTCAGGCTGTCGCCTAATATTCTGTTTAAACTAGAGACTTAAACTGCAGCCTAATATTCTGTTTAAACTACAGAGACTTAAGCTGCAGCCTAACATTCTGTTTAAACAAGAGAGACTCAAGCTGCAGCCTAACATTCTGTTTAAACAAGAGAGACTCAAGCTGCAGCCTAATATTCTGTTTAAACTAGAGAGACTGAAGCTGCAGCCTAGTATTCTGTTTAAACTAGAGAGACTCAAGCTGCAGCCTAGTATTCTGTTTAAACTAGAGAGATTCAAGCTGCAGCCTAATATATTGTTTAAACTGAGAGACTCAGGCTGTCGCCTAATATTCTGTTTGAACTAGAGACTCAAGCTTCAGCCTAATATTCTGTTTAAACTAGAGACTCAAGCTGCAGCCTAACATTCTGTTTAAACTAGAGACTCAGACTGTGTTAAATATAACTGATGCACTAGATTTTGTTTCCTTTTAAACGAGCTCAAAGATGTATGTATGTTAAATATTCTTCATTATTAATATGGTGAGAATTGGTGCAGAATAATACTATTATTCTGATCTAGTCATGGTATCTTGGTTATATTGGTGGTGGTATCCTGGTGGTTTTGTTATCTAATCTGGTGATGGTATCCTGGTGGTTTTGTTGTCTAAATTAGTCGTAGTATCCTTGTAATATTGGTGGTAGTATCCTGGTTGGTTTGTTATCTAATCTAGTAATGGCCTCCTGGTGGTTTTGTTGTCTAAATTAGTTGTAGTATCCTTGTTATTCTGGTGGTGGTATCTTGGTGGTTTTGTTATCTAAACTAGTTGTAGTATCCTTGTTATACTGATGGTGGTGTCCTGGTGGTTTTGTTATCTAAACTAGTTGTAGTATTCTTGTTATACTGATGGTGGTGTCCTGGTGGTTTTGTTATCTAAACTAGTTGTAGTATCCTTGTTATACTGATGGTGGTGTCCTTGTGGTTTAGTTATCTAATCTAATCATAGTATCCTAGTGGTTTTGTTATCTAAACTAGTTGTAGTATCCTCGTTATACTGGTGGTGGTATTCTGATAGTTTTGTTATCTAATCTCGTAATGACATCCTGGTTATACTAGTGGTGTTATCCTAGTGGTTTCGTTTTCTAATCTAGTCACGGTATTCTGGTTATACTAGTGGTGGTATCCTGGTGATTTCGTTTTCTAATCTAGTCACGGTATTCTGGTTATACTAGTGGTGGTATCCTGGTGGTTTTATTATCTAATCTAGTCATGGTATTCTGATTACAAACTGGTGGTGGTTTTATTATCTAATCTAGTCATGGTATTCTGATTACAAACTGGTGGTGGTTTTATTATCTAATCTAGTCATGGTATCCTGATTACAAACTGGTGGTGGTTTTATTATCTAATCTAGTCATGGTATTCTGATTACAAACTGGTGGTGGTTTTATTATCTAATCTAGTCATGGTATCCTGATTACAAACTGGTGGTCGTATACTTCATATCTCTATCTTGATTTTCACGACAAACGTCTTTGTTATGATTATTACGATTTTGTTATAAACACAAATGAATATGGAGACCTAAACAGATTTTCAACCAACGTAAATGGGTCACGTACTTCTCTTACATTTACAAGTGATATAGGGAAGTGCTTGGATATTAGTTATTTTTAATATACAACAACACCACTTGTGTCAGAGACCCCTTTGGGGCTATACAGGAAACTTACGCAGTCAATGACCCAAAACGAGCTTAGCTTCGGAACATGTGAGTTAACCCTACTTTATGTACAAAACTTGACTGAATATGTACAGACGTCTCACTAGGAACACAATAATATTCAGATTAGCATAGTGTTAGTTGCTACATAAACTAGGTTATTCCCTAAAGAAAACAACACAGTAATTAAACCTAAGATCACTTATCTATAATACCTTCATAAAACTATTGTCTTCGACTTCAACCTAGTAAATATCTTGTGTCTTGTAAAAGGACTGATGTAGTGATGTTGCCATATACCTCACGCTGTAAATTAAAACGTAAATTATCTAACAATTGAAAAAGCTAAGTTATTTTCATTCAACTTTGTCCTGCCCCCCGCTAATACAGCTGTAAGTCTACGGATTTACAACGCTAATATCAGGAGTTCGATTCCCCTCGGTGGGTTCAACAGATAGCCCGGTGTGGTTTTGCGAAAAGAAAACACACACACATATTTAGGGTTCTCCGGTGTAAATCTTTCTTTCTTTCTTGCAAATCGCTCCCCCCCCCCAGTGGCTGAGCGGTATGTCTGCGGACTTACAACTCTAAATACCGGGTTTCCATACCCGTGGTGGGCAGAGGACAGATAACCCATTGTGTAGCTTTGTGCTTAATTCAAAACAACACAAACACCCTCAACTTTTTCCAAAATAACTTCCAGTTGAGAATTTTATACACCATCTGGAGAAAAAAATGGAAATAATCAACTCGCGAATTTCGATTTATTAGTCTGGAAAAATAAAATAATTTAAATATTGTTACTGTATATTGTCATTTATTTCTAAGCCAAACAGGACATCAAAAACAGGACATCTTGTCTTGTATACCGTAAGAATTAAAATCATCCTGGATCCCAATAAAAACACAACAACTTTATAACGTGACAAACTCAAAGGTAACCTTGAGCTTTGTCAATGTAAATCAGGCAGATCGTGTCACAAATAACAAAACTTTAAAATCAGTTGATCAATGTTTCATTCAATAAATATTTTAATTGGTGTACAAAAAAAATGAGGTCGCTTCGGTAAACATCTCAACCAAGTCTTAAGCCCGCGATGGTCAAGTGGATTAAGGCGTTCGACTCGTAATCCATAAATCGCGGGTTCAAATCCCCCTCCCACCAAACATGTTCGCCCTTTAAGCCATGGAAACGTTATGATGTGACGGTCAATCCCACTATTCGTTGATAAAAGAGTAGTCCAAGAGTTGCCAGTGGGTAGTGATGACTAGCTGCCGTCCCTGTAGCCTTACAAGGATAAATTAGGGACGGCTAGCGCAGACAGTGGCCTGGCATGGCCGAGCGCGTTAAGGCGTGCACTCGTAATCCGAGGGTCGCGGGTTCGCGCCCGCGTCGCGCTAAACATGCTCGCCCTCCCAGCCGTGGGGGTGTATAATGTGACGGTCAATCCCACTATTCGTTGGTGAAAGAGTAGCCCAAGAGTTGGCGGTGGGTGGTGATGACTAGCTGCCTTCCCTCTAGTCTTACACTGCAAAATTAGGGACGGCTAGCACAGATAGCCCTCGAGTAGCTTTGTGGGAATTCCCAAAAACAAAAAAACAAACAGCGCAGACATCCCTCGTGTAGCTTGGCGCGAAATTCAGAAACAAACAAATAAATTCTTAGTTGTCCATCACACGAGCGCATTTTGTTTCCGTCTCAAAAGAAACCAGTGATGTCATGAGATTAACTTTTGTTTGTTTGTTTGTTTTTGAATTTCGCACAAAGCTACTCGAGGGCTATCTGTGCTAGCCGTCCCTAATTTAGCAGTGTAAGACTAGAGGCAAGGCAGCTAGTCGTCACCCCCCACCGCCAACTCTTGGGCTACTCTTTTACCAACGAATAGTGGGACTGACCGTCACATTATAAAGCCCCCACGGCTGGGAGGGCTAGCATGTTTGGCGCGACTCAGGCGCGAATCCGCGACCCTAAGATTACGAAGCGCACGTCTTAACGCGAAAAACTGTGTAATATATGTCCTCGTAAATGCTCAATAAGAAACAATATTGAAATTTATGTTTTAAATTTTCTTTTTCTTTTGACATAGTTTCTGTTAACAATTACAATGAATGAAATAATTAAAATAAATCTGAGATTTAGCTCTAATTGTGGATTTTAGCCCATTGTTGAGTTTTTTTATTCATATTATAGAAATAAATAAATTTCCCGCATTTACATCAATAAACGACACAAAGACGGAAATATGCGAAAATTGTCTCTCTCATGCTGTTAAAATGGAGGTATGGGTTCACATTTTAAAAAGAGGGGAAGTAAAGACCTGTTGGCCTTCTTGTTTCCGGCGTCTAGGAACTTCTGTGCTCAACTCAAAAGTATCGAAACCCAAATCTTAGTTTTATAAAGCCCTCGAGGCCTGGCATGGCCGAGCGCGTTAAGGCGTGCACTCGTAATCCGAGGGTCGCGGGTTCGCGCCCGCGTCGCGCTAAACATGCTCGCCCTCCCAGCCGTGGGGGTGTATAGTGTGACGGTCAATCCCACTATTCGTTGGTAAAAGAGTAGCCCAAGAGTTGGCGGTGGGTGGTGATGACTAGCTGCCTTCCCTCTAGTCTTACACTGCTAAAATAGGGACGGCTAGCACAGATAGCCCTCGAGTAGCTTTGTGCGAAATTCCAAAACAAACAAACAAACAAAAAGCCCTCGAGCTCATCGCCGGAAATCATTGTAGGGAATCATAAAGATTTAAGATTGTCAAAAGATTGGTTTCCATTGGAAACTCTTTGATCTTTAAGGTATCGATCTGAAAATCATTGACTTCCTGTCATATCGCTCACTTTGGTGAGAGTGATAAAGAAACTCTGACGTGTTCAGTAAACTAGTTGTAGATGTAATCTGTTTGTTTTGAATTTCGCACAAAGCAACATGAAAACTATCTACGCCATCCGTCCCAAATTTAGCAGTATAAGATTAGAGGGAAACAGCTAGACATCAGAACCAACTGCCAACTGGACTACTCTTTTACCAACGAATAGTGGGATTAACCGTAACATTATAACGCCGTCACAGCTTAAAGGGCGAGCATGTTTGGTGTAACGGGGATTTAAACCCGGGTCTCTCGGATTACGAGTTTATTGCCATAACGACCTGGCCATGCCAGGCCAGATGTAATGTAACAGTAGGTATCAGTGTAATGTAGGTCAATCTTCAATTAGCACGAGGAGATTCGAATCACTGTTCTTGTTGTTCGTACTTTCAGAGAGTAAACTAAGATTTGCTTCCAACCAGTTTAATAACAAAAGCAACTAAAAAACTTTCAAAGCTTTGCATAAAAACGTGGATGAAAATAAACATTATTTGCCCACCAGTCTGCAGACTCACACTCTTAGAAAATGTGTTTCGATACCCTTGATGGGCAGACCAGAGACAGCCCATTGTATAGCTTTGTGCTTAATTTAAAACAATCAATAAACTTATTTATTTTCTAAAAGCTTTAAGAAAAGTACAAAGTGCCGCCTTATTTTGGTAAAATTCACTTAATAATGTACGAATTCTACACTTTCTGAGAATTAGTCGTTTCAGCTCAAAGATAATGTGTTATCGCACTTCTGTCAACCGCAATAAATCGAATCTCGGACTTTATAGTTGTAAACTTACCGCTAACTCACCGGGGAACAAATTCTGAGCAGAGAAGGCTAATCTGCTACGTATAATATACTTTTATTGGACTGCTAATTTTAAAAATGTTTTTATTTTAAATAAGTGTCGGTGGATGACAATATTCAGAAAACTTAAGAAACTTACAATTAAGTAAAGCCTTGTTACGTTGAGAACTAACAAACAAAAGTGTTCGTTAGCTAATAATTGTTTTTCTCTGCGTATGATATAAGACATAAAACAAGCATTTGGTTGACATGTAAAAACTGGCAAAACAAACGGCGACCGCTCTGGAAATCCAGTAAATTATTCATTTTGTTACATTGCCTTACGTCGCTAATGTTCTTGATACTTAATAACTATTATTCATTTTTTTTAAAAAGTATAATTATATTTTGTATCCTATATGTGAGCTGTAATAAAAATTATTTTACACTTAGCTTGGCACGGTCCAGCGATAAGGGTGCTAGACGTGTATGTTACGGATTTAACACTTGGTCAGCTAATATGTTCGTTTTTCCATCCGTGGCAATGTTATAATGTTATGTTCAGTTTCATTACCCCTTGAGTAACACAATGGCCACTCCTAATTATGAAGTGCTGCTCTTGTAGGGTTTAATCCTCACAATGCGAAACACTTATTTCCAGTTGTAAAGAGTGCGAACCACAGAATATCAGTTCTTCGCCTTGGCAGGTTAAATAATGACCCATGCTAAGTTAATTTTAAATAATGCTCGAATTGGATGCTTAACTGTGGTTTTAAAGGGGTAAAGCAATTACGATGAAAAATTTTTTAAAAATCATTTTTATTAGTCTGGAATAGCACAAAACCCCAATTTGTCGGTTCTCGCTAGTACGAAATACAGAAACACGCCATCTTTAGTTAAACTTGCAAACTAACTTATAGTTAAACACCCTCCAAGCTGATGACATTATAAACCTTCTACCCTATTAATATGCATAAGTAAGAACTGGGTGTGAAAATTAATCACGATAAACGAAACTGTAGGCCACGTTAGCGTTCAATAATTGTTTATTTTTATATTAGTGGATTTATGACATACACAGTAACAATTTAACAGGGCGATAACAAAAAATTGTTTAATTGCACTAAATATTTTATGAAAACAATAGTTTTATAAAATTTAAAGCAATCATATCCGGATTTTGTTTCATATGAATAACTCACTAATTTTGTTTGAACCGGATTTACATATACACTTGGAAAACAAAAAAATTTTGTTCGCCTATTAGTGAAAAATTTACCGTCTTTCAATAGATGGCGCTATCACAAGACAACTTTTACACATATTTAGAAAGCTTATATTTAAACACTTGAATCTGTTTGAATCTGTCGAAGAGACCAATAATACGCACTGCACTATACTGAGGAAGAATTAAAAACTTCTGTGAAGCCTAAATTTACTTTAAAAGTTCTCTAAAAATTATAGATATACAAAAAAACATTTAAATATAATTTCAAAATGATATCTGCACTCAGAAAAAAAATAACACGTACATTTACCTGTTTAATAATACAGATTTATTTTTTTAATATTGATAGGAAAATTATTTTCACACTTTAGCTCTGCGAAACCTCATGTGATAAACTAATTATAACACATTGCATTACTTCTCAATATCTCCTTAAGTAATAATAATTTTAAAATACAGTCTCAGATTATCTTAAATAATTTGACTTTTACAAATAAAAAACACAATTTTTGTTCTGTTTAACGACCAGAATTTTCGAGGCTGTTCATGGCACGTTAAAAATTCCCGCAGATCATTGCACTCGCCCACAATAGTGAACAACCTGGTTGAAGGACATAAAGATTAGCATTTCTTGTCCGTATTTGCATTTATTTGGAAGGAACGACTATTTTGTAAATTTCAAACATTGCTTTTAGGCCCACACTGACTTCTGTGTCGTTCAGCTGGGACAGGCCTTGCACACGTTACCAGTGGAACCCAAGGTGAATGCGAGAGCAACTTACGTGATTTTTCTTCTCGCTCAGCCCCCCAGGGGCTCAGCGGTATGTCTGCGGACTTACACGCTAAAATCCGGGTTTCGATACCCGTGGTAGGCAGAGCACAGATAGCCCATTGTGTAGCTTTGTGCTTAATTCAAAACAACAACAACATCATCTTCTCGCTCAACGTCACTTGTTTTTTTTAAACAGTCATGGCGCTTTGACCTCACACGACATCGTAAACTTTTGCAAAACCAAAAGCACTTTCTCATGAAATTAATTAAAGTTTTCTTACAATATTACACTGATTGTATGGTGACAACCAATCATGACACGTTTCAAAATTATGTGCACGTGCTGTAATACCCGTATCATAAGTCAGTGTCTGTATTTGGACCACTTAAGTTTGTTTGTACCAGATGAAGAAAAGACTACCATTCAAAATTACTCGGGTAATAAAGCTTCTGATTATTGTCTGTCAAAAGTTTATTCAAATTACGTGTTTGTTTTGTTTCACATGCACAACGACTTAGCGTGTGTATGTTTGTTTCTGAATATCACGCAAAGCTACACGAGAGCTATCTGCGCTAGCTGTCCCTATTTTACCAGTGTAAGACTAGACTAGAGGGAAGGAAGTTAGTCATCACCACCTATCGCCAACTCTCGGGCTACTCTTTTACCAACGAATAGTGGAATTGACCGTCACATTATAACGCCCACACGGCTGAAAGGGCGAGCATGTTTGGTATAAGGGGGACTCGAACTCGCGACCCTCAAGTTACTAGTCGAATGCCTTAACCAGCTGGCCATGCCGGTTACACCTTAGTAAATGATGTGATCGGTGTGTTCTTACCTTCGTCTGATCTGTCTGGACAATCTGGTTCACCATTCCGCAGGAGAATCAGAGGAATACAAACTGTCGAATTACTTCTGCAGGTAAATTCCGTTTCTTCATTACATGGATCAGAGGCTGTAAAAACTGTAATAAGTAGAAACATTAGAAAGAAATTTACAGAAAACAGTAAACAAAAAACATGTGTGGAAGAGATGCGTATTTCGGTGAACACTTAAATAATGTTTTATTCACGTAAATAAAAATAGAAACTTAAATAATGTTTTATACATATTAATAAAAATAGATACTTATCGAGGTCTCCGATGGGTTAGCGATAAACTTACGGACCTACAACGCTAAAATTCGAGGTTAGATTGACCAAGATGGACAGTTTGTTTGTTTGGAATTAAGCACAAAGCTACACAATAAACTATCTCTGTTTTGCTCACCACAGGTATCAAAACCTGGTTTCTAGCAGTGTAAGTTTGCAGACATACCACTGTTTCACTGGGGGACAAGGTGGACAAAGCGCATAAATCTAATTCTGTACTTTTGTGTTAAAGCCGATGAACAAAAAATGCAACAAAATATTGAGGTTTATAAAAATACCTTTAAAATTGTCTTTGAACATTTCATCACACTAGGCCAGGTGGTTAAGGCACTCGACTCGTACTTTCAAGGTCACGGGTTCGAATCCCCGTCACACCAAACATGCTCGCTTCGCCCTTTCAGCCGTGGGAGTATTGTAATGTGACGGTCAATCCTACTATTGGTTGGTAAAATAGTAACCCAAGAGTTGGAGGTGGGTGGTGATGACTAGCTACATTCCCTCTAGACTTACACTGCAAAATTAGAAACTACTAACCCTCGTGTAGCTTTGCGTGATTTCAAAACAAAACAAACATTCCATCACACTTATATGTTTAAAAATTCTCGTTACCATGGATTCCATGACACAAAACAAACATAACATACACGTTAGAAATGTGTACAATCGGTTTGTTTGTTTGAAGCTAAGCACAAAGCTACATTAGGGGTTATCTGTGCTCTGCCCACTACGGGTATCAAAACCCGGTTTCTAGCATCGTAAGTTCACAGACATAACGCTATGTCATTGGGGGCTCCCTAAAAGAAAGGCAACTAGTCAACAATATTCACTACCAAATCTTTAGATACTTTATTTTACGAACGGATACTGAGATGATAACGTCTCCACGGATAAAAGGAAGAGCTTGTTCGATGAGGGGATTCGAACCTTGAATTGTAAGTTAACTGGCTTAACCATTAGGCATCGCGTAAAACAATAATACACATTTTGTTCGATTATTGCGCAAAATTAGACAATAAGCTACCTGCACTCTACCCACCACTGGGACTCGAACCCTGGATTTTAGCATTGGAAATCCGTAAAGCTACAAGCGACTGACTCACTGAGGAACTTTATTCGATTAACTGTCAAAGCGATATTCCAGTAGAGAAAGCTTCGTTTTAAAACAGATTAAGCATTGGAAAGTTTTGTTAACAAGTTTATAAAAATTACTAAAAATGTTTCCTCTCAGAAATTAGCCTTCAAATGATACTAGTGGACAAGTATAAGATGGGAAGAATTTTTTTTTTAATTTCGCGCAAAGTTACACATGAGCTATCTGCGCTAGTCGTCTCTAATTTAGAAGTGTAAGACTAGAGAGAAGGTAGCTAGTCATCACCACTTACCGCCAACTCTTGGGCTACTCTTTTACCAACGAATAGTGGGATTGGCCGTAATATTATAACGCCCCCACGGCTGAAAGGGAGAGAATGCTTGGTGCGACCAAGATTCGAACCCGCAACCTCCTGGCCATGCCGGATAAAATGGGAAGCAAGTGTGTGAGACTGAATATGGATTGTATCAAAAACATCTCGCGTTTTATTTCATATATTGTTGTGAAATATATGTTAATGTTTTTAATTTAAGTAGTAGCCATAGAACGCATAGCGTCAAGAAACAGAAGCTTCCGTTAGTATCTGAATAATGGTGTATAAATATGAGAACCAGAGAATCATTGAGTTAGTTCGGTAAAGTATTTATTGAGTTGTTGTTCCTTTGATAAGATTGGGCTTTTCATTGTTGTCTCTTTGTTGTATTAACAGCTGTTAATTCCCCGCAGTCTTGGCCGTAATGATCAGATCTTCCACATCATTAACAGTTTTCTCTTTCTGGTATCTTTTCGGAGGTCATTGTCTAAAGTTACTGGTATTATATTCTTTCAAGTTACACTTGAAAATCCGTAGTCTTGCGATTTATTTTCTCAGTTCTGTGAACTAGTTGTCTAATTAATCTGTTCAGGTCTTCTGGACTGTTTCCAGGGGTAAATTGATGTATAAATATTACTCGTTATGACGATCCAATAAATTTATGGTGGTTTATTTGTTTGTTTGTTCCATCGCCAGTTGTAGAGCTTTCTTTACGAATGTACTACTGCTTTACGTCAACACAATTCTCATTCCTTCATCTTTTATGACGTCTATTTACGTCAATCACGTGTCAACACATCCGTCATTTCATGGGCAGCGTCTGGGTAAGAAAACGAGACAAGTCTTTTACAGATATGTCTAAAAGTGTTTTCTTTCTTTTGCATGCTTTAGCTAAATGCTATTTTCTGATGTGTCATTCTGAACCTGGAGGTTGAGACACCTATCAATTGAGTGTTTAATTTTCGGTTTCTTTATCCTTAATTATATTTTAATTTTCTGGCTGGCTCAATCTTTATCTCATCTCAAATGTTTCATCACTTTCAACACTGTTTCAGTTTCGCTTTGTGATCGGGTTGTCGTCGATTTCAAGTTGACGTTCGGTAAAGACTCTGTTTTATGTTCATCAAGATAACCCTGCTTCCAACTGGTTTTGGTTTTTGGAATTTCCCACAAAGCAACTCGAGGGCTATCTGTGCTAGCCGTCCCTGATTTAGCAGTGTAAGACTAGAGGGAAGGAAGCTAGTCATCACTACCCACCGCCAACTCTTGGACTACTCTTTAACCGTAACATTATAACGCCCTAACGGCGAGCATGTTTGGCGCGACCGAGATGCGAACCCGCGACTCTCGGATTACGAGTTGCGCGCCTTACGCGCTTAGCCATGCCGGACCCCTTCTTCCAACATCACTATTGTAACATGTACTTTCGTAGGATAATTTCTCTTAAATTATTTGGTGAAAATATGGTGCAGCCAGTAAAGATAAAAAAAAAAAAAGAATTGATTTTTTTTTTCCCGGTAACGTTTGCTACAGATTAGGATTATTTTATCGCAAGTTGTAGGCCTCAGTTTAAAAAAAAATAACGTAAACTTTGAAATTATTAAACGAATAACACACCGGAAACGTTTAACATAAATTTATTCGTTTCATAACAATCTCAATTTACACATTGTCTGCACTTGATATCTCGATCAACAAGTACTCAATCTTTCATACACTCGATATTTTATTCAGTTTTCAGTCACTACTAAATAGCTTCTCAATACATACTTTACTGAACTTACTCAATGCTTCACTGATTATCATATTTATAAGCAATGTACCCTTATCTAGATATCAGTCGAAATTGCTCGATCTTAGCGCCCTCTAACTAGCATATAAATTAAAATATTGAATTAATATAAATATATGTACATACACGCATATGTAGGTTGCACAACAAGATATTCAGAGTGAATTTATAAAGAAATACAAACTAGGTTTATTTTGAAAGCCAACCATTTGTGACAATACAATAAACTATTTATAACGCTAGTCACTCTGATGAGTCGGAAAAGTGTATATTTTGATTTCAATAAAAAATACCCATTAAAATTGTATTTTGTTCGGAAACTGAAGCATAAAGAGATTATAAAACCCGTATTTGACAAAAATCTACGATTACAGTACAAGAAAAGTGGAACAAAACGGTAAGTTTATTTTAAGACTCAGTAAATAAATCAGAACTAACTGACAGAGATTTAACCCAGAAAGCGGTACCTTAGTGTAGTTTTAAAAATAAAGCTGTATTATAAACCAATTTTAATTACTATCAAAAGATTATGCAAAAACAGAGTGTTAATCGAAGTAAAAAATTCTCTTTAAGTTTACAATCTCGTGCAAGCCTTCAAAAAAAAAATTCGTGTTACAAAAATATTTTAATTTTTATAATTTAAAAATCTGTAAACAATTCTGTACACTGGTGTTAACTTCAAGCATGACTGAACATCACTTTGATACAGCTACACTTCTGTCAATCATAATAAACCAAAAACGTCAAAAATGGAGACCACTGACATGACAAAAAAGCATAAGAGACCAGAACATAAGAAGAAAGGTTCAAGAATGTGACGTAAATATGAGAGAACACGACAAAATGTGACGTAAGTATGAGAGAACAGGACAGTTTGTTTGTTTTTGAATTTCGCACAAAGCTATTCGAGGGTTATATATGCTAACCGTCCCTAATTCTGCAGTGTAAAATTAGAGGGAATGCAGCTAGTCATCAATACCCACCGCCAACTCTTGGGGCACTCTTTTACCAACAAATAGTGGGATTGACCCTCACTTTATAACGCCACCACGGCTGAAAGGTCGAGCATGTTTGGTGCGACAGGGATGCGAACCCACGCCCCTCGAATTACGAGTATATGGTTTCGTGATTTTTTTTATTCGTGAGATATATTTACTTTTGTTGGTTGATTTTGCTTTCTGTCTAGGTGTGTGCGTATAATGTTTTCTTCGGTTTGTGGAGGAAACTTATTGATGTTGATGAAGTATTGTTTTATTTTGTCTAATTCATCGTTAATTTTATCTGGTGAGCATAGTTTTATGACTGTGTTTATTTGGTTTCTTAGTGTGTTGAGTTTTTGTTTTGTTTCATGCGCTGAGTTCCAAGGAATGCAAAGTCCAATATGGGTGATTTTTTTTAGAAATAAGCTTCAATTATTATTGTTACAAAGAACACGGGTGTTCGAAAGACTGGAGTAACGTGAGCGTACTGGTTGGAGAATACGTGATGTTTTGATGTCAATCCTTCATCTAATAAAGTGTTTTTTTTTCCTAGCACGAAATCGAATACAATTTGTTGTGTTTTAATGACTAACTCATACTATGTCGTTCAGAATAATATATTAAAATGTTTATGAATTACATATCCTCAAATCTGTTCCTATATCTCAGTCAGACAGAATATTGCATCAAAGACGATTCAACGCATTCACACTGTGGTAAAAATGCTGTAAAAACTAAAGTTAACTTTGGCAGCGTCTTGACCTTGACTTTAACCCCAGTTTTATTACCCTCTCTCGGCGCTTACGTCACATCGGGCTAGGTGGACTTACGCATCAAAGAGGGTCTCTAAAATTATCAGGCCCCAATCAAAGCCACCTACACTCTGTTGTGCGAACAAGTCAGTGCGTGTGTTGTTGTAAGAATATTAGCCTTCCCAGACACTTGTAGAAGGTTTCACCACTGCTAATTTTTCATTATCCTGCTATGAACACAAGGGAAGCGAAAATATATATTTAATTATATCATTGCGATAACATTTTACAGTTTAAAATCGATGTTCGTTTTTAAAATTTTTAGTCCCACATTTTCTTGTTTAAGTAATGTGCTGTGATTCTATTATTAAACTTTATGAAAACTTAAGATTAACCAAAAAAGTTCTTTGCATATTTCTTTTCTTTTTATCCCCATAGAGGACTCTGTTGTTCAACACAGTACATTGCATGTGGTAGGTTCTTCATGATGGTATCAAGCAAAGGATAACAAATCTAACTTCTTCATGCAAATCGCTATAAAATACACTGCTTAGTGAAATGTTTTAACTTTAAATAGCCATAACTTTACAACTATTACTCTCACGTTAGACTTGGTTACGTCTTGGTACGAAGGAAAATGGCATTAACATTATCACGTTTTGAGAAACTGGAACAAACATCATTGTTGTGTAAAGATAAACAACCAGATAAAATGGAAGCACAACTGTAAAAAGTATCACACTCCATTTTTATCACAATTACAGCTGAAAGTCAGATTGATAAAAAGATGAAACCGACAGAAAATTAATGCTCTAGTAATCACGAGGTAATTCGATAACCCTAAACAAAATGGCGCTCGAAAAATTAATTGTACACTAACCATAAAATATTTCCTTATAAAATATAACCAGCTAAGATTTATCAATTATAATGCTTTATAAATAAAACATAATATTGAAAGCTTCATAACTTTCTCATCAGTGTGATTCGTAGTCGCACTTTTAAAATCTGATCTTATCTAAGCTATTTCAATATATCTTACATGTGTAAATATCATCTATGTGCTTTTTATTTGTTTGTAGTTTAGCACAAGGATACACAATGGACTATTTGTACTGTGTCCACCTCGGGTATAAAAATTCAATTTTTATCGCTTTAAGAGTCCACACTCTTACAGTTCAGCAATTGGGGAAAAACTCATAAATGTGTAGTTCATACAATAGATATTTTGATAATAATATATACTGCTCACGAAACACATCGATTAAGTGTTTACGGTGCAATTTCCGTAATCAGTTTGTCTCTGATAAAGAAATTTCTACCTTTAGATAGAGCTAGGATTAGTTATAAGGTTTCACAGTTTTATCTTTTACGATAAGCTCAAATATTCAAAAGTATGGCTTGTAAGATATTCATAACTAATAATTTCTACAATTACAAGGTAAATTATTAGCCATTTTAATTTTTAAAATATTTAACTTACGCTTTTCTCGTTATTCTCTAAAATTCACATATTTATTTTGCACGAAACAGATAGTAAATAAACATTAATGGTTCCTTTACTTGCTAAGTTGAAGACCCGGCATGGCCAAGCGTGTTAAGAAATTCGACTCGTAATCCGAGGGTCGCGGGTTCGAGTCCCGGTCACACCAAAAACATGCTCGCCCTTTCAGCCGTGGGGGCGTTATAATTTGACGGCCAATCCCACTATTCGTTGGTAAAAAGTAGCCCGAAAGTTGGCGGTGAGTGGTGATGACTAGCTGCCTTCCCTCCAGTCTTACACTGCTAAATTAGGAACGGCTAGCGCAGAGAGCCCTCGAGTAGCTTTGAGCGAAATTCAAAACAAACAAACAAACAAAGCTAAGCTGAAAGAGGCTGAAATAACTTGAACATCAAGACAGATTCTGATTTTAAAAACATCAAAAGGAATAACAAGCACATTTTAATAAAATGATAATTTTCTTTCCTTCCTGTTTCCGTAGAGCAAGTCAATAAAACGAAATCACCTTTTTATTTTTTCTTAATAAAAATGATCCTTTCTTTTTTTCTCAAAATATAATAACAGAACGAATCTAACTTAACTTTAAAATAACATTATTACCAGATTAGTACTGTTTATGTAATATCGTCTTGGGATCTTCAAAAATTTGTATGTAAATATATTAGCGATAAATTTATTTGCTTGTAATTGAGTACAAAGCAGCCAAATTATCCATCTGCGGTCTGCCAACCAGGGCTCGGTAACCCGGTTTCTAACGTTTGTTAGCCTGCAGACATACCACTGCGCCACTGGAGAGAGGGGGAGGTTGCGATGGATTTTGGATCACGAGGCTGTTAATTATTTTGTTTCACATGTCTGTGTATATTAACAAAAAATGTATATTTAGAGGGTTTAAGCAAATTTCACGTGGCCTTGTGGTTGGCATGCTCGGACTGAAAGTCCGATGAGTAATTACGACCTTTTGCCCCCCCCCCACAAAACACACTTCTCCTATTGAAGTTTTGTATGAGCTATAAACATGTTTACTAATTGAAATAAATTGCAGCTTTAGAGGACTTAAGGGGACTTGATGTGGCCTAGGGGTTAACATGGCGGAAAATGAAATAAGTCGTTGTTGTTGTTTGTTGCATTAAGCACAAAGCTACACATTAGACTATCTGTGCTTTGCCCACCACGGGTGTCGAAACCCGGTTGTTAACATTGTAAGTCCGCAGACATGCTGCTGAGCCACAGAGGGGGGGGGAATGAAATAAACTGAGACATTTATCTTATTTTAAACACAGCTACATAAAGGAAAGTTTCGGTCTTTTCCACTTGAGACATTTTCCATTACACATTACACAATTTCTATCTTCCCCTATGGCGTATAATGCTAAAAACCAGATTTCGATACCCGCGGAGGGCACAACACAGATAGCCCATTGTGTAACTTTGTGCTTAAGAACAGACAAACAATTTGAGATCTCAACTTTCTGGATTCAAATTGGGCACAACTTTCTTTCCATAATTGTATAATCGTTTCCTTGAACCTTCAAAAGGAAGTATCCGAGCTACACAATAAAACCCTACATTCCGGTCTATCAGTGCTAAACTATGGACAGCTGTGCGTGGAGAAGTTTCACGTGTAGGTTTGTACAGAAATTCAGAAAACAAAATAAACTTTATGGGTTTGTTTGTTTCGGAGCATCGTACAAAACTCTACCAGGGCTATTTAGTCAATACCAATAACAGGTGAATTTGACCATCATATTATAGCGCCCTCATGTTCGAAGAGATGAGTGTATTGAGCGATAGGGTTCGAACTCGTGACTCGCGTGCCCTAACCACCAAGCTATGCTATGCCTAATGTTATTGGATATTTTAATGTTTAATACAGTTCGAAACTATATACAAATCGAGTAATAAAGACAAAATATTAATCAAAAACGTATTTATTAAATTAAATTAACAAGTAAACATTACAAAAGATAAAAATGCCCTAATAGCCTTAGACTTTCCAAAATATTAATATTATAATTCCTAAAATATTTTACTGAAGTTTAAAAAAACCAAAAACTCTACATTCTATTGTAAGCCGTTTTTTTCTTTCAAAGTACAAAATGAAATGAAATAAAAATAAGTTGAGTAAACGTAGCGAAAACTTGTTTGACCCAGTTTTACAAGGACAAAGTTAAGACACTTCGATTGGCAAAACAAGAGCTGAAACGGTTCTATGTATATATGTATTCAAACTACTTTAATAATGTGGAGTGATTATATGTTTTATGGTAAGTAGTTTTGTACTATTTTATTATAAGCTACCCAACAGCCTCCAATAAAGTAACCATTTTGTGCGCGTGTGTGTGTGTGTGAAATGACATTCTTACTTTAGAAACCTGGCTAGGCATGGCCAGGTGGTTAAGACACTCGGCTCGTAATTTGAGGGTTGCGGCTTCGAATTCCCCTCAGACATAAACATTCTCGCCTTCCCAGCCGTGGGGGAGTTATAATATTAGGGTCAATCCCACTATTCGTTGGTTAAAGAGTACCCCGAGAGTTGGTGGTGAATAGTGATGAGTAGCTGCTTTCCCTCTAGTCTTACACTACAAAATTAGGGGCGGCTAGTGCAGATAGCCCTGGTGTAGCTTCGCGCGAAATTCAAAACAAAACAAACTTTAGAAACCACTTTTACATGGAAATTCCCGTAAATTAACAAATATTTTATTATACTAAACGTTATCAAAACGTGCTTGGTAGTATATGTCAAATTTTTTTAGCTAAAAGCTTTAGCAACTTGGATATTTTTCGCAATGAAGTGAGTGCTCTGATTTTCTATTCGTTCCATAGAATTTTTTTGGAAACCAATGACTTAAAAATTATGACGCCTCCAGTGACTTGGTAGTAAATATGCAGGCTAACAACGCTAAAATTTGGTGTTCGTTGCCCGTGGTGAGCATAACACAGGTAGCCTATAGTGTAGCTTTACGTTTAACAAGAACCAAACCAAACTACAAACTGTAGTTATTATTGAAGCAGGGTTGACTGTGGGGACATATCTGTTTTACAGTGTATGCGATTTAACTTATGCGCGTGCTATCAATAATGTGAGTTTATTTACATACAGTCTCAATATTATAAATAAACAAAGCAACCAAATAATATAACCTGCACACCTTAATCAAGTAAAAAAATCGAAGATTAAATCAGGTTAAATCTCCTCACGAGTATCAATAGGTTTAACAGTCAAGGTAGTTGGATTGCACGTGGCCCCAAATTAGGGGGGGGGGAAGCATACACAGCTATGAACTTATATATACGAGAGAAAACTAGTACAAATACTTCTTGAAGCAGGGCCAATGGAGAACACGTTGTAATATTCAGTTTTCCTACAATATAACAGCACCAACAATATTTAAACCAAATTATACGCAGCAAACATTAAACATAATATCTGTTACGTGTCCTATAACACTGATATATAATTAAAACTATTTAGAGACCAATAGGGCTATTTACTGTGCCGCAGGTAATCGAACCCTGGATTTTAGCTGTTACTGATCTTAGACTTAAACACGTCATACATCGTTAATGTCTTTCTTTATTTTTATGACTGAAAAGATCAAATAAATTGATTTATAAATCGCTTCATTAAACTCAAAACTATACGTAATCACGTCTGTGTTACACATGAATTACGTTGCGATAATTATTTCGAATTATATTAATTGTATCTGAAATTATCTCTATTTACGCGAAATGTTAGCAAATTATACTTGCTCTGTCTGACTTCATAATAAGGGTTTCGGTATTGAACGAGTGCAGACAAATGATTTCCGTGATGCAGACGATATTTAAAAAAAAAAGGTGTTTTTTTAAGGCCTAAACAAAAGCAGACATATTAGAAAACGTCGTATTTAGTACACAGAGTTATTTATTCTGCGACTCCATAGTGACCTAATTGAAACAACTGGTTTCCAAGCTTAACATCTGTCTTGGTTACCATCGGCACTCAATCAACCGGTACCAATATAGTTAGAGTAGATAGAAGTGACCCGCAATTATAAGTCCTGCTTCAGTGAAATCTACTGAGATCGTTTGGAGCAGTTTGTTCAAGACTTTCAACGCAACACTTTCTATCCATATTACATACCTCGCGTGTCTTGTCATAACCTAGTTGATAAACAGGTTGGGTTCGAGAGTAAAACCAGGAAGTGTGACGCCGCGTCTTTTTATTATTATAAATTAATTCTGGACCACTGGCATAAATAAGTATTAAAATTGTTTATCCGAAGGCTGAACTGGCTAACTCAATGGTTTCATACAGCAACATTTAAAAAGAATATGGCGTCTAAGTAGGAACATTATATAAATAAACCACGTAAAGATGTGTTATATATCTGCGTATAATTTCTTCTTTCTGTCTAAGTTCTTCATCGCACAACTTTTAAGAAACAGATGTTAGATACTTCACACTCCAAATACAGATGTTAACAATAATATCAGAATTGGTATTTTCGACCTCAGTGACCTTATGCGACCCTTGAGTTGATGTATAATGCTGGACTACTGATCGTAAGGAGAGCCGTGTTAGTATCAGCCGTTCCGACAAAGAAAACTCCCAATAATTTTGAACTAAACACATCTAACAGAAATGACTGTCGCTTTTATAATGCACCCACAGCTAAGTTTATAGAGTGTACTCATCAGCACCACATCTCGAACTCTCGATTTGAAGTCCGACACATTAATCAGTGGGCCTCAGTCGGGTCAGTAACAATAACATCGACAGAATTCGTCATCACCAAAGTAATACTTTTAACATGTATCAATTAATATTTATTTTAAAGTAGTAGTTAAAAGTAGCCTACGTTATCCTTCGGTTTTATATAAAGTTGGTGTTCATTATTACGTAAATATATGATACAAACATTGTTGTTCCACCACAACCAGTGCTGTTAAAGATGGTCATTATTACGTAAATATATGATATAAACATTGTTGTACCACCACAACCAGTGCTGTTAAAGATGGTCATTATTACGTAAATATATGATATAAACATTGTTGTACCACCACAACCAGTGCAGTTAAAGATGGTCATTATTACGTAAACTTAATCCAGCAGGCCTTACAGACAAGAGAAGCTCCAACTTATAAGATCCATTGAGAGAATACGTTCTGAAAGATGAACTGACTTGATTGTTATGGGATTATAGTTCCATATCCTCAATTTTGTTAAGATATTAAGTAAATCCAATTTTATTTTTCCATGTTTTCTTTCACCAACACGTGTGTAAACAAATAAAAAGTTCTGCTAATTGTCTTTTAGGTGTTGTTTGCATGGAAAACATAAACCTGTTTGCTTTGCCCATTAATCTGTTCAATTTAGGACAGGTATATTTACAAAGCACTAAAGGATTCGGGGGGAAGGCCATGCGTTTCAATCCTACCCACACCACCACCTCTTCCAATGAACTATTACCCTTAGCTAAGTTACCCTTACCCTTATTAAAAAAGAACTTATTTTTTTTAAAAAACATAGATCATGACTCGTATCAAAATTCTAGGATCCGCCCCAAGTAAGAGACGGGGGGTAGAGATATCAAAAGTTATAACCTTTGTTGCCTTCCACTGTTTTATTTCGTCTATTTCAATTATTACGTCACAATGACGCATAAGCACACGTTAATTTAACAGAGGCAAGAAGTCTAATATAAAAACAGTTCACAAAAATGTGTAACTAGCACCACATTTCCTACCTGGAATTAAGGATACTATTCCCAGGATAAGGCTGGAGGCGATGGGCCAGTGAAACGTTTGCATCACTCTTTTAATACCCGTTTTACTTTCTTCGGTCTTCCTGTCGTTCAGAAACCGTAATTATCCTGTAGACATACTACACAATGATAAAACACAGTACCATTTTAACGGCACGTTTATCCATGATAGTGATGTTAACTTATGGTGACAATTTTCCGTATGGCTATCTTTGTAAATGGCGTAAGCACAAGTTGAAAAGAGTGGATCTCTCTACATTATCTCTGCCCGTTTCTACGGCACTTTGGCGCTGACTAGGCCTTGGGGCCAAACCTGTTACACTCTTACCTGGGAATGAAACTTCCGCCTACTCGCCTTTCTTGTGAATGGTTATTTTATCCGAACTGGGTTTATGACATCATCTGGCCACCGCGAAGCACGTAGGTAAAGGCAAAGTTACGTGATATTAAAAAAAAACCCACAAACAGTTGTTGAAAAGACGGAGAAAAATGGAAATAAATGGAACTCTTAATGCCCAACTCGGGGGGATCGGGGAGAATAGTGAATGAAATAAAGCATTTTCCAACCCCTACGAAAGTATAATAATCCTCACTCGTTAACGGTTTAGGAACAATTTATTCATTTTGTCAATACTAGACTTTTATTCGCTTTCGCTTATATTAACCGCATGCCACGAAACTGGTTTAATACAGTTTCATACACCGCAGTAGCATAAATCAGTTTCCTTTACTGAAAGCCCCCCAGTGGCTCAGATGTATGTCTGCGGACTTACACGCTAAAATCCGGGTTTCGATACCCGTGTTGGGCAGAGCACAGATAGCCCATTGTGTAGCTTTGTGCTTAATTCAAAATAACAAATAACAAATCCTTTACTGAAAGACGTAGGTCGATGAACATTGTTTTAGGTAAAGTTGAAAGCGCTATCAAAGTCATGTTCGCCATACTATAAGCTTTAAGTTAGCAGTTAAGTCGTCAGAGGACCTCAGTAAAGGTTACAGTGGAAATATTACAAAATTCTCAAAGCTGCAATATTAATAACATAAGTTTTGTGGTTTTCTTTTGTTTTGTTTTTTACTCTCGTTATTTTTTATAAGAGCACGTGACTAGGTTCATATAAAAAGTTCAACAGTTTAGAAACGTAAGAACTGTACTGACAGTAAAACACAAAGTGAAGTAACTCTTTACTTTTCAAGATTTACAATTTTTTTTTAGGTTCAATGAGAAGCCAAGATAGAAAAATCCCTAATTTATCAATAAAAGTCTGGACAGAAGGTAGCTAGTCATCACCACCCACCGCCAACTCTTGCGTTACTCCTTTACAAACGAATAGTGGGATTAAGCGTCACACTATAACGTTCCCACGGCTGAGAAGGCGAGCATGTTTGGTTTGACGGTGATTCGAACCCACGACCCTCAGATTGCGAGTCGAATGCTTTAACCACCTGTCCATGTCGGGCCATAAGTGTCATGTCTTAAATAATTTTAACAATCACTGATGTGTTTTATTTAAAACGTAGTAACCATTAATCCTGAAGAACGGGAATGCTATATGAAACTTGCAATATCAAAATTCAGGTTTCGATCCCCGCGGTGGGCATACTACATATATCCAATAGCTTAACAAAAATCAAACACCTAACTGTTTTGTTTTGTTTCTTATTTAGCAGAAGATTACACAATGAGCTGTCTATGTTGTAACACATCCTGATAGTAAAAATTAAGTTTTTAGGAGTGTGAGACCTCAGACTTACCTCTGAGATGAGGAGATTTAATCGTATAAATTATTGAGTTTTTTTTATATGCAATCTTATAAATTATCTAACTGTCTCACAACTAATCCTGACAATTCTTTTTTTCACTTGAATTCTTTTGTGCGTACCAAAAGAAGTAAGAGAACGACAACTAATTAAAACTGAAATTATGTTTCTTTGTATGTAAGCACAAAGCTGCACGAAAAACTGCACCCCGCCGTCCTTAGTTTAGAACTGATAAACTAGAAAAGATGTTTTTGATGTGTTGTCCGCAATCTTTGTTTTGGAGAATGTCTCCTGGTGGGACAGAAGTAAGTTTTTCAATTTACAATACTAAAATTAGGGAATGCGATTCCCAGTAGGTGGACACAGCAAATACTCCAACGTGACTTTCCTGTAAGATTCGAAGAAAGGGATATATAAATATGGAAACGAAATTGTGTCCCATTCGAATCCCACAATATGAGATATCAAATTATTTGCTTGTGCTTAAGCACAATGCTACACAGTGGGCTATCTGTTTTATGTCCTCCACGGGTATCAAGTCCTGGTTGTAAGTCAGTGAACGTACAGCTGTGCCATTGGAGAGAAAAACTATAATGAAGACAAGAACAATATGTTAAGCCTAAATCTTAGTTTTGAAACTATTTTGCAAGAAAAACTACACCGTTTCAACATTTCTAAATAGAGAGTTACAGATGACATGCTTGTAAGTTCCGGTATTGAAAGCATGACTTCTTTCTTATGTTGTTGATATTATAATTCTCACATTAAACATAAGTAACTATGGTGTAATGTTACCACTACTTTGGAAACTAAACTAATTTTCTGAGACCATGAATCTATCCTAAGTTGGCAGGTAACAAGTCAATAAATATGTGTGAAATTTTTTTCTGCATTCATCAACGTAACTGTAGTTACACCAAAGTATTAACAACACTTCTAAAATTTACCACCCCCACACACACACCTAATGTTCTTCAGTATGACTTCAAAGAGAGTGAAATACAAAATACCGAGCCACGGATTTCAACTTTTATGTTATTTTTCTCACGTTTTGAAGGTGTGGGAAGTGAAAGCATCACGAAAACGTTTTCAACCGGAAGTGAAGTAATTTTCGTGACTCACACCTCCTTTGGCTGTGAGAAGAAACGGAAATAGGTCTTGCACTCGCTGATTATTTATATCAGATCAGCATGTGACCTGTACACAAATATTAAAGAACACAAAACGACTTCGTACACACATAACTAACTATACATGTAAATATTAATTCCATTGTGGTATTATCGAAAGTGAATCACCTCCAGACAAACACTTATGTGGAGTTTGTTTTCAAAAATTAAACACTTGGACAATATAATGACAATTGTCTTCTAAATAACTGGGCCGACTACAATACCAATAGCTATAAAGAAAACAATAATTAAGGCTCAAAACAGTAATCGTTATATTGTCGAATAACTTAAAAACATTGTTGTTAGTATTCTCTGCAAGAATAAAGTTTTTAAAATTTTCAACACTATAATAATCACTGTTTCAGACTGTTAACAACGTTCATTCACTGTTTCAGACTGTTAACAACGTTCATTCACTGTTTCAGGCTGTTAACAGCGTTCATTCACTGTTTCAGGCTGTTAACAACGTTCATTCACTGTTTCAGGCTGTTAACAACGTTCATTCACTGTTTCAGACTGTTAACAACGTTCATTCACTGTTTCAGACTGTTAACAACGTTCATTCACTGTTTCAGGCTGTTAACAACGTTCATTCACTGTTTCAGACTGTTAAAAACGTTCATTCACTGTTTCAGACTGTTAACAACGTTCATTCACTGTTTCAGGCTGTTAACAACGTTCATTCACTGTTTCAGACTGTTAACAACGTTCATTCACTGTTTAAGACTGTTAAAAACGTTCATTCACTGTTTCAGACTGTTAACAACGTTCATTTACTGTTTCAGACTGTTAACAACGTTCATTCACTGTTTCAGGCTGTTAACAACGTTCATTCACTGTTTCAGGCTGTTAACAACGTTCATTCACTGTTTCAGGCTGTTAACAACGTTCATTCACTGTTTCAGACTGTTAAAAACGTTCATTCACTGTTTCAGACTGTTAACAACGTTCATTCACTGTTTCAGGCTGTTAACAACGTTCATTCACTGTTTCAGACTGTTAACAACGTTCATTCACTGTTTCAGACTGTTAAAAACGTTCATTCACTGTTTCAGACTGTTAACAACGTTCATTCACTGTTTCAGGCTGTTAACAACGTTCATTCACTGTTTCAGGCTGTTAACAACGTTCATTCACTGTTTCAGACTGTTAACAACGTTCATTCACTGTTTCAGACTGTTAAAAACGTTCATTCACTGTTTCAGACTGTTAACAACGTTCATTCACTGTTTCAGGCTGTTAACAACGTTCATTCACTGTTTCAGACTGTTAACAACGTTCATTCACTGTTTCAGGCTGTTAACAACGTTCAATCACTGTTTCAGGCTGTTAACAACGTTCAATCACTGTTTCAGGCTGTTAACAACGTTCATTTACTGTTTCAGACTGTTAACAACGTTCATTCACTGTTTCAGGCTGTTAACAACGTTCATTCACTGTTTCAGGCTGTTAACAACGTTCATTCACTGTTTCAGACTGTTAACAACGTTCATTCACTGTTTCAGACTGTTAACAACGTTCAATCACTGTTTCAGGCTGTTAACAACGTTCATTTACTGTTTCAGACTGTTAACAACGTTCATTCACTGTTTCAGGCTGTTAACAACGTTCATTTACTGTTTCAGACTGTTAACAACGTTCATTTACTGTTTCAGGCTGTTAACAACGTTCATTCACTGTTTCAGGCTGTTAACAACGTTCATTTACTGTTTCAGACTGTTAACAACGTTCATTTACTGTTTCAGACTGTTAACAACGTTCATTTACTGTTTCAGGCTGTTAACAACGTTCATTCACTGTTTCGTTGTGATTACAAAGACTAACGTATTTAAACGTCATAAAAGTTTTTTGTTTGTTTTAATAACGGATTTTCCATAATTCAGATAAGCATGTTTCAGAAATAACCTTCATTCTTTCATGTCGTTAAGGCTTTTTTACAAATCGGCAAGGAATAAAAACTCTTACTTTCGTTTACCACAATGAACGTATTTTATTGTTATTATGCTTGTTAAGAAATAGGTTGAAGAATATGGAAGAACATTAATGACAAATATACACGTATCCACATTCATCCTGATTTGCTTGTGAGACCTGCGTGTTTTAGTCTCAACATGCTCGCCCTCCCAGCCGTGGGGGCGTATTATGTGACGGTCAATCCCACTATTCGTTGGTAAAAGAGTAGCCCAAGAGTTGGCGGTGGGTGGTGATGACTAGCTGCCTTCCCTCTAGTCTTACACTGCTAAATTAGGGACGGCTAGCACAGATAGCCCTCGAGTAGCTTTGTGCGAAATTCCAAAACAAACAAATCTAGTCTCAAACTACGTGTTGTGGTCTATTTTGTACGTATTGCGTCTCGAACATTCCGTTTCAATGGCCAAAAGTAATCGGCCATCATGCTAATGTTCCACCTCCGCTCTATTTCTCCCCTGGGGCCTGGCATGGCCGAGCGCGTTAAGGCGTGCACTCGTAATCCGAGGGTCGCGCTAAACATGCTCGCCCTCCCAGCCGTGGGGGTGTATAATGTTGCGGTCAATCCCATTATTCGTTGGTAAAAGAGTAGCCCAAGAGTTGGCGGTGGGTGGTGACGACTAGCTGCCTTCCCTCTAGTCTTACGCTGCTAAATTAGGGACGGCTAGCACAGATAGCCCTCGAGTAGCTTTGTGCGAAATTCCAAAACAAACAAAAATTTCCCCCCTGCTATTCGCTGACGGCACCGATAATTTTAGGGAAATAGTCCGTACATCTGTACAAGAAATGAGCTATAAAGATCATATTATAACCCAACTCCTTGGATTTATCGATCATGTTATTAAAAACATTTTCATAACTTGGGATTTCGTTGTCTCCTAAAAATGTGTCATAAACTTCTTTAAAGGCAATCCACATTTCTTTTCCCATTTTCCTTTTTGTCTTTCGAACTGTTCATCAAAAATCCCTTCTTTAAGTTTTGTTTCTGAAAGAACTGGGAGTTGCCCACGAAGACACATGAAACAACCGCCATCTTTCTCTAAGACCTTTAGAAATTGCTTCATCACGCTTAGTTTATGTGAAACGTGTTTCGATCCCGGTATCAGGCTGACTCTGCCTGGTCATTGCCTCTTTATCCATAAATGATTTCGTGCTCTGCTGTTCCATTCACACAAAAAACATAAAACTTCGTATTGTTTACACATCAACATACAAAGGACTTTTAAGCCTCCATAAAGCAACCAACCATATTTTCATATTTGACCTTATTAAGGAGTTCGAGATTTTCGCGTGTTTCTGGAAAGTGAACCGAATAACCAATAGTTAGGCAGAACACCTTTCAGACTTCGATAAAACTCTCACGTTGCGATTGATCTAGAGAAATCTATAGTCAGTGGTTGTCAGCATTTTAAGCAGAGCAAAAATGTCATCCGATTTCAATGAAAGTGATTCACTTATTCAAAAGTACGTGTGACGTTTTGCGGAAAGTTTAAAAGTGATGTTGAAAATTGATATAATTTTCGAATTCAGTGTACAGCAGTTACAGTAGACATTTCAATAGAATAAAACCATCCTAGTTCTTGTTGTCTCTTAATGAGGCTTAACTGTGAAACAAGAATAAGTACAGAAGAGAAAACCTAAGGAATATTATTTCGAGAGTAAAATAATTCAGACAAAATTGTAGTCTTTCGTATCCATTTTAGAAGTGCTATAGCATCCATCTTTTCCATAACATGAAGCTAGATAAATGTTTATGTTAAAGTTACTTTTTATATTTACAAATAGTAAATCGAGGTATTCAATTTTTCGAGTGATATGGCACAACTATATAAATAAAGTATTAGTTGCTACGTAGTGAAATAAATGTTACAGTAAGGACTGTTCGTCTTGATACCGTTTAATATAACATGCACATATAGTAAATTAGCTTATAATGTTGGAAATAATTGTGGAACCGCACAGATGAAGCATATAAGAACTACAAGCAATGAGTAACGGTAATGAATAGCCACCTCATCTTCAGTTGTTGTTGTTTTGAATTAATCACAAAGCTACACAATGGGCTATCTGTGCTCTGCCCACCACGGCTATCGAAACCCGGAATTTAGCGTTGTAAGTCCGCAGACATACCGCTGAGCCACTGGGGGGGGGGCTCATCTTTGGCAGAGCACATTATACAGGAAATACAAATGATAGACGAATGACATCTGTAAACAACTAGTATTATGCGTTTGTTATAATAAAGAGAATATGACGTATTTCAGCCAAGTTGTTTGGTTACAGTTCAATATTCCCAGTTTCAATATATGTTCATTCAGTTTTCATCATATTCATATCAGAACATTTTTGCAGGTCCATAGTTCCATTGATGTCTTTTTTTCTTTCTATCTAGGTATCATTTCACCACATTTGCTGTATAATATGGAACACTGTCATGCTGTCTTGTTCCTGAGGAAATAATGTAATACATACAAATCTGCTTGCACATATCGGTAGTCAGGGCACCATAAGTTTTTTGTAGATCTCCAACAGAATTGGCTAGAATGCATTCCGCTCTTGTATTGGTTCCCAGAATGCTTCATGGTAGATTTTGAGCGTTGATTGTGATTCCATTTCCTTCTGCCATCAGCCAAACTATCATCCATTGTTGCCCAATAATTTTAATTTGGGCTAATTTGTAAAAAATGCCCTCCCATATCTTTTCTCGTCTCCATTTTTTAAGTGTCATGTCCCACGTAACTTTTTAATCTGGTTATTTCAGAAAATAGTGGTTTTCAATTAGTTATAGATCCAGAAATTTGTTGTGATTTCAAGTTAAGCACACAGCTACATAATGGGCTATCTGTGTTTTGCCCAAAACGGGTACTGAAATCCGATTTCTATTGTTGTAAGTCCTTAGATATAACACTGTGCTACTGTGAGAGAAAGGAGTACATCCAATAAGACCAATGTGTATCTTGGCCTTCTTGAGGTAACATTCATATCAGTACTTGCAGGTTGATCTCTACAGGATTGTTGGGCATCACGTAAGGATGCTTTGAGTTACTTAGCATCTGTTTTGAAGAAGTTAAGTTTTGTCCCCTCTACCTTTCTATTATCAACAGTATCAATTTAACATACACACCTTTCTCAGAGTTGTGATGCAGCTCTTACAAAGTTTCATATCAATTTATGCATGGAGTACCCTTTACCAGCTAGTAATTTGTCATGTGTTATCTCTGTTTTTGAAGCCGTAACTGCATGCACCACACTACTGCTGGGAATAGTGTGACTACTTGTACTTTTAGAAGCATCATGACTGATTGGATAATAGCCAATAACATTCTAAACTATCAAGCTATGACTCAACTCTGACGCAAATCGTGTTCATACAATCCTATAATATTTGTATTTCATGCCTATTTTTATTCATTGTTTTCGTAATTACTTCTGCTTCTGTATGCATAAGAAAGGTCTAAAGAAAAGTTTTTATTTAAATTTAGCTAGGAATGTCTTTTCTAGAAATATTGGCCTGGCATGGCCAAGCGCGTAAGGCGTGCGACTCGTAATCCGAGGGTCGCGGGTTCGCGCCCACGTCGCGCTAAACATGCTGGCCCTCCCAGCTATGAGGGTGTATAATATGACGGTCAATCCCACTATTCGTTGGTAAAAGAGTAGCCCAAGAGTTGGCGGTGGGTGGTGATGACTAGCTGCCTTTCCTCTAGTCTTACACTCCTAAATTAGGGACGGCTAGCACAGATAGCCCTCGAGTTGCTTTGTGCGAAATTCCAAAACAAATAAACAAATCTAGAAATATTAATGATCGCATTTTATCGGATGCTATATCTAGTTGCAAAATGAAAGGTTTATTCCTTGTATTCTTAATTTTTCAGTTCTGCTTCAAAATTTGGTTATTCATTTTACGTAAAATGCAAAGCTACATAATGTACTATCTGTGCTCTGCCCACTATGGATAACGAAACCCGATTTTTAACGTTATAAGATCTCAGAGTTACTGCTGAACCTCCACGGGAAAACCTGATAAATGTTTAATTTTCTCTTTTAAATTATAATAATGAATATTTTTTTAGTATTTATAACTTTCCTCCATCCTGCGCGCAACTTGGCTGCTCCGATATAAGGACTCAGGTTATTAAAGTCAATATTTTACTTATTCATTGTTCTCTTTCTGTAACCTGAAAGCAATAATGTATAAATATTATTATACAATGTTATTTCTATATACTATTTAAAACATTATTGAAGATAATTTTCCTTATTTTTAATTCTATTTGCATATCTTTCAGAAGGTATAATTTGAATCTAGACAAACAACAGAAAGCCAGAAACTTTTTTCTGATGACATTTAGTAAACTTTAACTTGAAAACTGTTACTTCTTTATCACGAATTAACTGTTGTTTCAAAACTTTTAAATAATTACAGACTCTATTCAGATAAGGGGAAATAAAGAAAACTCATAAATCACTCGCTAAGCGGAACATTTTTTTATCCAAATTTGTTTCTATCCTTGACGAAAGAAAGCTTGACGAATAAAAAGAAAACCTGAATATGAGTACAGGTATATTTCCCTATACATACAATGTGTGGTAATACACAGTTCTCTATCATGGTAATTATTTCGGACCTCCTCATATAACATAAAAGGCAAAGTGCTTTCTAGGTTGATTCTGTATACGTTAAAGGAGGGAAAACAAAACGAAAAAAACATCCCTGAAGCACTTTTGTATTTTTGTATTATTTGGCAATCGTCTAAAAATCTGATGAAATTTTTTATCCCACCCCAAAAATTAAACATTTTCAAATAAAACATCACTCTAATTTATTTGGAGAACAATTCTGTAGAAGAAAAAAGTACTCCTTTCCCGCACCCTCAACATACGTTACTTAAGCCTGAAATATAACTATTTAAACAAGTTAAAAGTTAGGCCCAGCATTTATTTCTGACATGATAAAAATAATTCACTTTAGATTAATTTATACAAATGTTCAGCAACGTTTAAGTTTAGAATTTGAGAAATTGCAAAACAATTTGCGAAAATGTTAATGTTTTTGATATATATTGGTATAGATTTTTATTTTTGTTTTTCAATGTTTTATCCTGTTTGGAAAGTTGGACACTAGCGAAAACTGGTTTTGACAATCGTATACTTCAATGACCCTGCAAAGTTAGATTTTTAGTGATTATGATTGTAATTTTAATCCAAGTAACACAGTTAGCTGACAAAATTAGGCTTAGTAAACATATAATACAATTTTCTTCAAAACTTAGTTGTTAATTTTTCAACCAAAAAGCAGTAAGTACATAGATTATAAATTAGTTAAGAACTGAAATTGAAAGTATTTACAATTTAATAAATTAGTTTTGTTATTTATACCATAGACGCAAGTTACGATAACAATCAACATATTTTAACGACGTTATAAATCTAAAATTTCAATCTCCAATGAAATATATAAGTTAAATTTAAATAGTTTGTTTTGGAATTTCGCACAAAGCTACTCGAGGGCTATCTGTACTAGCCGTCCCTAATTTAGTAGTGTAAGATTAGAGGGGAAGGCAGCTAGTCATCACCACCCTCCGCCAACTCTTGGGCTACTCTTTTAACAACGAAAAGTGGAATTGACTGCATCATTATAACGCCCCCACGGCTGGGATGGCGAGCATGTTTGGCGCGACGCAGGCCCGAACCCGCGACCCTCGGATTACGACTCGCACGCTTTAAGCGCTAGGCCATGCCAGGCCATTTAAATAGTCCCAGAAGGTGAAATTATAACCTTTTTCTTCTTCTTTTTTGTTTGTTTGTTTTGTTATAGTAACGGGTATGCCAACCTAAAGTTGACCAAGTTTGGAATACTGGACACACGTAACTAGTCTGATATCTTCCACATATTAAATCATTATTAAGACAATGCATCATCACGCTCTACAATTAGGGTTAGTAATATTTTTTTTAACACAAACGAACACGAAACTGTGTGATATTCAACTATTTATTTTAAAGCAAGGATTTATTGGGCTATCTGCTGTGTCCAACACAGGGAAGGTATTTGGTAAACCTACCTCTGTCACACAGGTGGACAGTATATTGAATGATAAAGAAACGAACACAGAACTACAGTTCAAACTGTAATAACTTGTAGCATTAACTTGTTTATTAATTAACGCTGGAAAACATCGCCCAAACTAAGGGCGTGATGTCATTTCATAGTTGTAAACGTAATAGTTGTAACAACAAAACTGTCTCCCCAAAAATAAGTATCGTAAGATAATGATTTATTGCACATTGTGTTACCATAAACATATCTACTATTTCAATCTCAGGGAAGTATTTATGGATAAAATATATGACAACGTTAATATATATATGTGTGTGTGTGTATTACATCTTTGTTTCAGGAACAGCAACTAAACTAACACATGACGACATCTAATGTGCAGTATGTTAGGAAAAATGTGTGACGTCATGATAAGAGCAAGTCTATTTTACGAAATATAAAACAGAAATAATAAGAAATTACTTCCTGCTTATAATATGTTCATAATTATAACGTTATAATTACACACAGAGCTTTTCCCGTCTCTCTCATACAATACGTAAGTAACAGAAATACTTGGACAGTGCGTGGCCTGCTGGTTAGTGTGCCGGGTTGTGAAGCCGGTAATGGTTCTTTTTTGAGGCCGTGACGCTAAAAACCTACAGTTCAACCAGACTTAGTAGTGAGTGCTAATGACTAGTTATTTTTATTCCATTCTATTTTTTCAAAGTTAGAGGCAGCACTCCAGTCTGTCAGTTCGAAGTTAGGGACAGCTGTGAACAGATTACTTTAAGGGTAAGTTAGCGCGATAGAACCAATACATCGAATTCACCCGAAGTGACTAACACTAACCACGTGACTGTCCATTCTCATTAAAATATAAGAAAAGTTGTAACATCGAGATTAAATTTGAACTATCATAAGAGAATACAGTTGTGTACATTTATGCTCAACATTCTTGACCATGTGTTAAATGAAAGTTGCGCGCACACTTAGTGAATAACTGATAAATATCAAATAATATTATTATAAAATAGATGCTATTCTTATATACCACATTTGCAATAATAGAAACGTATTAATTAATCCAATATGACAAATAAATTTTAATTTCTAAAAAATAGACCAGTGACACAGCAGTATGTCCGCGGAGTTACGATACCCGTGGTGGACAGAGCACAGATAGCCCATTGTGCAGCTTTGTATTTAACTTCAAACAACCAAACAAATACTCCAAAAATGATGACTTCTATATTTGATTTCAAAAGTAGCATATTTGCAGGGAATATTACAAGTACATTCTTTGATAGATAAATTTTAGTAAAGGAATTGATAAAATTTTTCACAAACCTACAAGAAAGGAAAATTACGAAGCGTTGTTTCGCACATTTATAAGCGTACGGTTTTAATTTAGCTGAGTTACTTGTTATTTTATTTATTATTATTGCTATCCATTTACACACTAGAGGGGTTCAGCACTGAATAAAACACTACTTCTCTTCTTTCCAGTTGTAGAGTCCTCTCACATCATATTAGTCAGTGTTCAAACTGTGTTATATGATTCCTAATGCTGAACCAATGTATACAGAGAGGCAATCAGCCAGTCGCAACTATTTTACTTTGTATCTTACTATTATTACTGATTATGTATCCCTTTTTATAATAGCTTTTTTAACACCCAGTACCCAAAGTAAATAAGATGGTTTTTATATTACTTCTACTTCTATTTCACATTTGGTGAGCTTGAAAGCAGATTTGGTAAAAAACCTTCTCTTTACAATAATCATCCAATGATTTTCTATTTATAATACCCAGTTCAGTTTACTTTATGTAGCATCTGTTATTTCCACATATTTTCTATTCATTTAAGTTTTCACGCCCTTTTCTTCAGTTTTCCAGTTGACCAGTATAACCTCCATTCCATATTTTCTTTTTTTCCATCCGTTTACTTATACATTCGTTAACATCCTCTTTATATCTATGTAACTCAAGACTAAACCTATTCATCTAGATGGTCCACTTTATCATCGTATAGTACATTGCTTTGGCCTAAAATATAAGGTTTCACCAGATGAGCCTTCTTGTTTCTCAAAGGTTTTCCCCATGTTCTTTGGATAAAACCTATCTCCAATTTTGTGATGATATATGAGGCGTCTGTCATAATATTCACTGGTACTTGTCAATCAAACAAGTGCATTCTCATATGCTTCCCGTTTTGTCACTGATATTTCAAACTCCACACATCCATCTTCCCACATAGCTTTTGCCTATTCAATCACAACTGGAACAAGTTATGATTAATGTCACCCAATGTTCATAAATTCATTGATTCAGCTGTGCTAACGAGTTCTTCACCTTGCTCTCAGCATTTTGCTGTCAGTCTTCATTATGTTTAACTTAATGCAGTCTGTCTGAACTCACCCAATATTCTTGATGTTTTCCAGTAACCATTGCATTCTTTTTGGCTTCGTTGGGCCATTACTTGACCAGTTTTACTCCCTGTATTGCTATTTCAAATACTGAAAAAGTAGGTGAGATAGGTAGTGATTGTTCTGAGTAATGCTTGGCAGGCCAGCATTATATGTTTTGTTGTCATACTGTTCAAACCAACACAACAGCAAAAATAAGTGACTGAATGTTGATTTGAGTCATCGTATTGCTATTTTCATCATTGTATTCCGCGTCCTCTATAGTTTGGTCATTGCTGACTTTGTTGGCTATGCAGATAAGTGCATTCCTTACATTTTCTGGTCATAACTGCTGCTTTTATCAGATTGACGGCAATGCACTTTCTGTGCTACAGCATATTTGAGAAAAGTAAGATTATTTACTAATTTCTCTCACATATAATTAACATGGGCAGACTTTGACATTGCCAATCTGTAATCTACCACGACACCCAGAAAAGTGAGTTTTTATATGTGACTCATCTGTCTACAGATTTCATTGTGTAAAAAAAGTGTCTGTGTGAGACCTGGTAGCCAACATCTGGCAAAGCTTTGTCTGGTTGGATGCTGTTGTGTGTTTTGTTTTTTTTATCCGTAGTCCACTGCCAGATGCTCTTGCTGGCTTCCTGAATGTCCTTCACCGCTTCTGTTTGACGTGTTTCAGATACATGTTGATTATATCATGAACATTTTTATATGGTTTCATCCCAGGGCCTTCCATTGTGCTGACCAGATCATTTCTGTGTAGGTTGACTTCCATTGTGCTGACCAGATCATTTCTGTGTAGGTTGAAGAGAGTAGGGATTCATTGTTGATCCTTTTGGCTGACCAGAACCGACATAAAACATTTCAAATATTCATTTGTAAACTTTTAACTGACAGCACAGTTGGCCAATATGGCGCATATCGTATAATAATGTCCGAGACTTCACGAGCCTTTAACTTCTTTACCAAAACTCCAGTATCTACTCGATTGTAAATAACTTCAATGCCAAAATAACCTAGCAATACATTCTTCATGACGAAAATCCGCTTGAAATAAAAATGTATTTCTTTTAAAAAATTATTAATACCCATACTAGCAGTACATTGCTTTAATATTTTCAAACACTGGTGAATGTTGTGTATAACTGTTTCGATATTTAAGACTGTGGATCCCTTTAGCTTAGCTCCTTTCACCTATGTAAAAATACAATTTCTTTGGTCTCTCAGTCTCACACGAGGCTTCTGTGTTGTTAACTTTTCCATGAGATTTATCCATAGATTTATTATTCCTTTTAGTCTATATCCTTTGGTGCGAGGACCGGCATGGCTAGGTGGGCGTTCGACTCGTAATCCGAGGGTCGCGGGTTCGAATACCGGTCGAACCAAACATGCTCTTCCTTTGAGCCGTGGGAGCGTTATAATGTAACAGTCAATCCCACTATTCGTTGGTAAAAGAGTAGCCCCAGAGTTGGCTAGCCCTCGAGTAGCTTTATGCTTTGGTGTGAGATGATCTTTGAAAGACTTGGCCACGTTACCATTATTGTAGAGTGGTTTCAGTTTTCATTTTTATTTACACATAAAACTAGATTTGTTTTTAGTTTTTAGTCAGAATTTTTCATAAATTTCAATTTCACTGAAAGAAATTCTTATTTCCAAAATAACAGCTTTTTATATCCAGTATAAAACACGAATACAATAGTCAACAAATTTGTCCAAAACTGTTTAAATGTTTCGTGATCTGCCCCTACATTTGTGAAAACAAACGAAAATGTTTAACAACAATGTTAATGTTTTTAACCTATTCAAGTAGTTTATCATGAGCTAGAAATGAATCTTACGTTACTACTTTGTGTTCAGTTTCTCTCAGGTCACACTATAAGCTTCACTTTAACAACCTGCTAAACCCCACCTCTAAAGCACCAATTAAAAGAACTGTGTTAAATACGCAACAGTAAACCATGTAATTACCTTTGGTGAAACTGGCCTCATTATTCGAAACAAACATACAATTTTCGAATTTTTTATTTGTTTTGTTATTTACTCACTCCCGGCGAACCAGAGGTTAATCTAAAAGCTTTTAATAATAAAAATCGGGTTTCCATACCCGAGTTATGCAGAGCACAATTTTGTGCTGACAACAAATAACAACAAAATTTCACGTGCCTTAGATATAGTCTGATACTAGCGTCATCTAGTGTGAGAACAAGTATACATTTCGCTGTTAGTCGTAAAAATGTAGGACTCAAATATCTGGAGTAATAATGGTTTAATATTAATAGCGTTTCTTTGTCCTCTGTCGTGTTTAAATGTGCTTGGAGGTTTTATATGATACTGGTTTATTATATTTTTAAACACACATACCTGCAAAATAATTACGACGATTAACTTTAGTGGTTTCTTTCAGGCGAAACGTCGATTAAAATAAATATTATGTTATAATTATCTGTAGAGTAAAAGTCTGTTTTTTCTAAGTTTATTGTCACAAAAAGTTATAACAAGCATTTAAAAATGGATCGTTAATTCTTTTAAAAAGGAGAAAAATTTTGTCATTTTATTAAACAGAAATAAAGTTTAAAATAATGATTTGTGTTAGACATGTAGTGGTTTGTTTGCTATTAATTAGGTACAAAACTACGCATTGGACTATTTCTGTTGTGCCTAACGCGGATATCGAAAACCAGTCTGTAGCATTCAAAACTTTGTTATAAATTATGTAAATTAAGAACGAACCATGTTTTCTGGGGTATTTTGATTGGAAAATACTGAGAGTATGAAAAAGCCTTAAGCATTTTATTTGAGCGTATCTCTGAAACACAACAACAAAACGAACAGTTAGTTACCCTGGTGTCATAAAAAAGTGATCAAATAACGTGTGCAGTTACTGGATTTAATACCTTGTCATTCACAAAGATAGAAACACTTTTAAAGACAGTTTTAGAGTCACTTAAGTTTGGATCTAGTGAATTTGTTATAAATCATTAACTTGTTAATGCTTTTTACCATGAGAACATATAATTTATTTATCATTTTTCATTGCTTGGATGATTTTAAGTGCTTGTAAATTAGGTTGTCTCTTTTGGAATGTGTTGTGTAATCATGCTATGTATTTCATATTCATTTATTTAATGCATATTTTCTTCTAAATATCTCTTTGCACTGTGTATTTATTTTTTAAATATAATTTGAATCACGAAAGCAACTGTGGTAAACATGCATCCAAATATCCTCAACCCTCTTGTTTAATCATGAGCAGTTTTCACACACGCGACTGTATCTTCATGCAGCACAGATTATTAATCATGAAAACGTTAAGTTTCTTTTGTTTTAACTACATTTTGTTAATTACTTGTGGTATTGCATGAGCTTTCTTATATGAAAATGTCCGCTCTTCTATTTAAAATATTTTCTGAACCCAAAACGAGCCGTCTTTGCATATAAAAAGTGGACAGTTATATTTTCCACCAACAAGTCAGATGATACCCTGAGAATTTACCTCTTTTATTTTTTTTATGGGAACGACCTACAATAATGTATATAGCTCATGCACTCCGAGAAAAATATCATTATTGTTTAGTATATACAATGATATGCCTCTCAGGCTGCAACAGATCTTAGACATCTAACTACAGATAAAAAAGATATAAAATCTTCTGGCAGATTTTATCTCTAGTAAAGGCTCCATCTTTTGTCAAAATTATTTTTAGAGCATTTAAAAAAGTTTGTTTTGGAATTTCGCACAAAGCTACTCGAGGGCTATCTGTGCTAGCCGTCCCTAATTTAGCAGTGTAAGACTAGAGGGAAGGCAGCCTGTTATCACCAGCCACCGCCAACTCTTGGGCTACTCTTTTACCAACGAATAGTGGGATTGACCGTCACATTATACGCCCCCACGGCTGGGAGAGCGAGCATGTTTCATCGCGAAGCGGGCGCGAACCCGCGAATTACGAGCGCACGCCTTAATGCGCTCGGCCATGCCAGGCCTGAGATCATTTAATAATGAAGTTACTGTTATTTTGCTAAACCTCGTGTTCAAATTATTTAGTTATTCAAACTCAGTAGCATTAAAATAATTATATTTTCTCCCTGATACATTTCTGTTAAACCTACTGTTATTTTGCTAAACCTCGTGTCCAAATTGTTTAGTTATTCAAACTCAGTAGCATTAAAATAATTATATTTTCTCCCTGATACATTTCTGTTAAACCTACTGTTATTTTGCTAAACCTCGTGTCCAAATTGTTTAGTTATTCAAACTCAGTAGCATTAAAATAATTATACTTTCTCCCTGATACATTTCTGTTAAACCTACTGTTATTTTGCTAAACCTCGTGTCCAAATTGTTTAGTTATTCAAACTCAGTAGCATTAAAATAATTATATTTTCTCCCTGATACATTTCTGTTAAACCTACTGTTATTTTGCTAAACCTCGTGTCCAAATTGTTTAGTTATTCAAACTCAGTAGCATTAAAATAATTATATTTTCTCCCTGATACATTTCGGTTAAATCTACTGTTATTTTGCTAAACCTCGTGTCCAAATTGTTTAGTTATTCAAACTCAGTAGCATTAAAATAATTATATTTTCTCCCTGATACATTTCTGTTAAACCTACTGTTATTTTGCTAAACCTCGTGTCCAAATTGTTTAGTTATTCAAACTCAGTAGCATTAAAATAATTATATTTTCTCCCTGATACATTTCTGTTAAACCTACTGTTATTTTGCTAAACCTCGTGTCCAAATTGTTTAGTTATTCAAACTCAGTAGCATTAAAATAATTATATTTTCTCCCTGATACATTTCTGTTAAACCTACTGTTATTTTGCTAAACCTCGTGTCCAAATTGTTTAGTTATTCAAACTCAGTAACATTAAAATAATTATATTTTCTCCCTGATACATTTCTGTTAAACCTACTGTTATTTTGCTGCACACACTGATTATTCTTGGAGAAATTATTACTTCTGATAAAATAAATAATAGATAGGAAGAACAAAATTTCCTGTGACTGCAGGACTTGTTTTTCAGGAATTTTCTGATTTTGCCTGATGAGTATGTTCCCTGCACTCTTGACTTATAATGTTTGGAAATTTTGTAATTCAGAAAATGACTACGAATCAAATGACTTACAAAAAGGGTAAATAATTAGCCATAAGAGAAGATGGTCAAAAGTACTCGGCTTGATTTCAGATATTCGTTGACTTTGGAAAGATCCACGACTTCTTCCTTACTGTAACCCCACAAACGAGAACAATTGTTATTGATGTACCCAAAATAGCCGATCGAATTTTCCTCTTGAGGCTCAGTCTCAGTTGGTGGGCGATGCAGATGACTGAGGATCACTGAGAAGATCTGATGAGTCCACTTTAGACTGAATGATGACTTCTTAAACATGTTTCATAATTTTTGTAAATTTGGGTTTCATTGTTTTTGCTTGTATGTGTTCCACAGTAAGTATGTTACAATATCTAGAGTAAGTTTCTCCAATTACTTGTCCAATATGCAAGGTGTTTCCATTCGTTTTTTTAATTTTAAAGTTAAAAATAGTCGAAATATCTTGAAAACAAAAACAGGGAGAAAAAGTATGGCGTGCATTATTTTTTCTGATAACTCTGCAAAGTTTTCAAACATACTAAGTGTGTAGTTTTAATAAAAAATGTCAGTTAAAGGAAAAAATAAATTCATATTGCTCTATCAAACAGGTTAATTCAAGTAGGATTTGACGTGCACTTTGTCATGGGAAAGATTTGTGAAATGTAACAATCTATGTAGAAGTCTGCAATATTTTGTTTTTATTCATTGAAAGTTCAAGAAATTCCTAAAGGTAACAATTTTGCTTCTTTTTTTTCAGTTAGAGTAACTGTTGGTTCCATGGATAGAACTTGCCTTCTTGGTATTATTGTCCTGTGTGTATAATGACAAGCTTTCTTAACTGAACCAAAGTTACTGCCGAGAACTCTCCATTAAAGGTTCCCAAATATACACTTACTTAAACTTTAATTGTTTTTTACTGTGTTGTCCATTATGTAAAGTCCCTATTATTTCTTCCAACTCGATTGAAATCAAAGAACTGATATATTTGCTCTGTAATACGTCTTCTGTTGAAGTTTCAGTTATTTTGTGTAACTTACCTTATTGTTGTAAGACAGATTAGTGCATCACAGAATATCACATCAATATCTTTAAATGTCGAAAAGATTCACCAAACTAATTTTTTTCTTTTATTTGTTTTTTAAAGTTAAGTTCAAAGTAACACAATCATCATAGATATTGAAACGTACATAAAAAAAATTGTCAACCCTCAGCAGCTGTTTATACGTATATATTTTTCTCTGCAAATGGGTTTTCTCGTCATCACGGATTGTTAAAAATATTGCTATTTTTACTTATATTTTCTTCTCTAAATGTTAAAAGATTAGAGCTCCCACAACTGCACTGAATAACAAAGAAAAGATGTCTCCATCTTTATTATAATGTAAGTTAAGAACTCAAATTTTTCATACTTGTGATATTTTTCAGTTATGGTGTATATAATAGACAGAAGATAACAGCTATGTAAAAACACTATCTATTATAGTTAAATTGTTACGTTATTAAAAGTGGCAATTATTTAATCATTGCCACGTGAAAAATAAAATTTCAATTTCTAGGAGTGTACGAGTCACCTTTTTCATTTTATTTTTCAAGATATTAATAATTACTGATACATTGTAGAATTCTGCCCAAAAGATCGTTTCTAAACTTCACAGAGGGATTCGAATGTGAAAATGCAAAGTTATATTCTTGCTTTAGGACAAAATTGTTCAACCCTTATCAGCAAAACTTCTTTAAATATTTATTTCAAAGTTTAAAATATATGTTAATTCTTGATGTTTTAAATTGTTTTTTTGTAATAAAAACGTTCACTGCACGTATCTCTCAAATTTCGAATAGTCTTCTGTTGTCATATTTAAAATTTAACTGACGGCTATATCTTGATTACTTTGAGATTGAAAGCACAGATGTTTTTTGTTCTAACTTTGATTCACCTTTACCTTTATTCTTAAATAAATAAATACTGTGAGGGGTGCGAGAACATGTTAAAAATATTTAGGAGTGTAGGGCGTATAAAAGGTTGGGATGTGTGTTTTGTGAATTTCGCACGAAACTACTCGAGGGCTATCTGCGATAGCCGTCCCTAATTTAGCAGTGTAATAATAGAGGGAAGGCAGCTAGTGATTACCACCAACTGCCAACTCTTGGGCTACTCTTTCACCAACGAATAGTTGTAATGACCGTCACATTATAACGCCCCTACGGCTGAAAGGTCGAGCATATTTGGTGTGACCGGAATGCAAACCCGCGACCCTCAGATTACGAGTCGCACTCCTTAACCCACCCGGCCATGCCGAGCCACAGGTCATAGAAACTAAGAGTTTCAGAGCGGCCCCCCAGTGGCTCAGCGGTATGTCTGCGGACTTACACGCTAAAATCCGGGTTTGGATACCCGTGGTGGGCAGAGAACAGATAGCCCATTGTGTAGCTTTGTGCTTAATTCAAAACAACAACAGTTTCAGAGCGTATGAATAAAAATGATATTGTTTATACTTTTAGTAATTCTGAATAATAAAGCCAATAAAAGACCTGTAAAATTATCATTACAAAAATTACTTTCATTTTGTTATGGTTTTGTAGTTATAATTTATTCCTTACTGTTATTTGTGTTAAAAATGAATCTATATAAGCTTTTAAATTTGTTTATATCAATTTTTTTCAGTTTAAAGCAGCTCCATATTAAAAAATAAATATAAGCTTTGATATGATCTCACCCGAATAGAAACCGGATTTGAAATTTAACAGAAAGGTCCAGGAATTCATTTCAATTTCATTATAAATTTTCTAGTAGTACTTGACCAAGTAGTAAGGGCGCTTGACTCGGACCTCCGCGTTACCAAATATGCATGCTTTTTCAGTCGTGGAAGCATTATAATTTACGATGAATCTCACTATTTGTTAGTAAGAGACTAGTCCAAAAGTTGGTTGTGTGTGGTGATAACTAACTGCATTCCCTTTACTCTTTTACCTCTAAATTATGGACGGCTAGCGCAGATAGCCCCTATGTAGCTTTACGAGTAATTCAAAACAAACAAACAAACAAATTCAATCGAACAGAGGTAAGTCTGCATACTTACAATGCTGAAAACTAGGCTTCAATACCCGTGATGGCTACAGCATAGATTGCCCATTTTATAATTTTCTGCTTCAGCTAAAAGCAAAAGAAATTTGTTATAACGCAAAACATATGACTTTGACATGTTTAAAAAAATGGAAAAATTAATAAAAATTTAATATTTGAAATACTTTTCTGACACTGCTGACCTCTCGTGGTTTCAGTGCAAACAATCATGAATGAAATAAAGGCATTAGGACTAAGCTGACATGGCGACTAATGACGATGAGCCCATGCATTTATACGAAGTCTTTCAGAACTGTTTTAATAAGATAGCAAACAAACAGCAAGGTATGTAACTATTTTTAATTTTAAATATGTCATTGTTTATTTATTTGTTGATAAGGTTGAGTGATAAGAGTCTGAATAGAATTCACCGTTCACTGTCACCATTATATAGCACACTACCAGAGTGTTTAATCAAGATGTCAAACAATGCCCTACATAAACAGAATACCATTTAGAAGTTAGAACACTTTGGATATAAAAGATATCGTATAACACAAACAAAATGTATTGCTATATTTTAGTGTAGGGGTATTGAATGTGAAAAACATTTAAGATACCTAATCAGAATAAAACTTGATGTTTGTACAATAAATAATTTTTACTTAAAAATGATCTTGCAGCTGTTCTGCTGAAACTAAGAGTGATATTAGTAAAGTAGTAACATTAGATATCTTGACTAAATAAGTACATTTGCTGATATACCATTTTAATAATGTTTTATTGATGTTAATGTGAAAAGTAAATAAGTCATAGGTTAGTTTTGTAAGTTTTGATGTTCATTTGTCATGTCAGTAAATGCAGAGAAAGCATTATGGAACAAAGCAAACCCATTTTACAGGGGATATTATTGGGGTGTTTAAAGTTAAGAACTTTACTGTAACTACATCGTGTTTGTATATCTAATAATGAGAGTGGTAAGAGTAGGGGACCCAAATAAATTTTGGTAAAGTAGGAGTCATCTTCAGCTAAGATGGCTCAATTTGTTTTTTAACAGGTTGGTTGAATTTTGTAATGAATTATCCTTTAGATATAGTAGATAAAAGTTATTAGAAGCAGGTTATGAATGTTTAAATCATAGGGACTGGCTTTAAGTGTTTTATTTGTTTTAAAGTTTAGTATAAAGATAGGATGATCTATAAATGGCTCAACAATTCTTTTGTTGTCATTAAATTATATGTATGTAACAGTAAAAATTACATGTATCTTGAAATGGTATTATTGTCCCACCAGTGGTTAAAAATGCAATGGAAATATTTATGCAAAAATGGCTCGTTTGGGTTGAGAAAATATTTTACATAGAAGAGCAAACCAACGTTTCAACCTTCTTTGGTCATCGTTAGGTTCACAAAGAAAGAGGTAACTGACCAGAAGCTGACCACATGTTTGAAAGGGGTTGTGTAACTGAGTGTAGAGGGCCTTGTTAGATTTTTAATAGATAAAATAAATAAAATTATATGTTATAAAATATATACATTTATATATTATAAAATAATTATAAAATTATCAAATAAATAAAATTATACATATATAATTTATATAATGTATAAAATAAATAAAATTTTGTTCAAACATCTAATACTGCCCTCTACATTCAGACACTCAGTTACACAACCCATTTCAAACATGTGGTCAGCTTCCGGTCAGTTACCTCTTTCTCTGTGAACCTGACGATGACCGAAGAAGGTCGAAACATTTTTTGCTCTTCTATGTAAAATATTTCTCAACCCAAACGAGCAGTTTTTACATATATATTTCTCTACAAGTGGGTTTCTCGACATCACCAATGGAAATATTGTTTATTAACAGTGTTAAGTGTTAGCTACACTTGTATTGACTTCTATATGAAATACATTAATGTTCTATTTGAAATGACAGATTTAGTGTAACTGGTATTTTTAAACTGTGATACATTAATATACATCAGGTAATAGAATTTACATGCCATTTTTGAAATGACTGAAGATTTGAAAAATATAATTCTCCGTGAGTCAGAATTTGATTTTGATATCTTTGATTTATGTCTAAGTGTAAAATTTCAAGGAATTATAATGAATTTAATTTCATATTTGCATTTATCTTTATGAATTCTGTTTTAAATTTTTAATGCAAAACAGCAAAAAATAATAACAAGTAGTAAATATTTTACTAATTTAGCTTTTGGATAACTGGTATACCAATAATTCTTCAGATGTTTACAAGTTTCTGTCAAGATAATATTAATGTTAAATTGTTGTGTGCGTGAACAGTGTTGTTTTTATTGAAACACTTTACATTTGTTTGTTCCATTCATTACTTTGTGCAGGGGCATAGATCCTGGGGAGATGGTGGGATACATCCCCCCTTCATTTTAGGTGGGGGGTATGGTGCATACAATCATCCCCCCTACAGTTTGGTCTGTTGAATTGTTTTATTGCATCACAGGCCTACATATTATGTGTTTGTTCTTGTGATTCTCATGTTCTTACCAATCAACTTACATAATTAGGCCTAGATGTAGCTGAAATGTACATCTTTAATATAGGCATGCTTCTAAGCTACTTGATCTGAGCGATAGTTTGTAAGTATTAGTCAGTAGGCCTAAGTATACATATAAGTATTGTGGCAACAAGATTACTCTGTGACTGCATGTTTACAGCTTTCAGGTTCGTGTAATCAGATATTACCAATTTGCAAATTGAACAGTCCACATAAGTGGTTGCAAAAATCATCCCCCCATCAGGTGTAAAAAGTCTGTGCCCCTGACTTCTGGGTTATTATATAGATGATTTTATAATTCCACTTGAAATTATATTTGAAAGTGTTTTTTGTAAATATATTGTTAATATGAGTTAATTCTTTGTGCACTTACTAAAATGCAATAAACATTGAAATTAGATAATAAGATGTTTTTAATTTATCATGATTATGAATAACCTACTTAAATATGAACACTTCTTTCTAGTTATTCTTTTCTACTGTAGTCATAGTCTGGGAAATGAAAGTTATTATTTTCAGTTTAATGCTTACTTTTGATTTACAGTTTTTAAATTCATTACAATGAATGAACTGTAAAGAAATAGCTAAGTGCTTTCTAAAGAGAAAGCACCGAGATCACCTCACTATTTTTAAAGCTTGCCAAAATGTTTTGTGTACAGTGTTCTCTCACTAGTTTGGTGTTTGAGTGTGCATTTGTCTAGAAAAGAACACGTGTCATGTGTGTGTGTATTTTTTTTTAAATTTAAACTTCATTTCATGATATGTTTCTCTAATATATTATAATAATACATATCACAGTCATGAATGTATGTGATATGGTTTGCTCATTTAAAACATCTGAGATAAAATTAAAGCAATTATGATAAACTTAGGAAGTTTAGATTTATTGCCATGATGAGAGATTTAGAGAATTATAGAATATCAGGTGAACTCAGACAAGACACTGAGAAGTTGAAAAGGATATGTGGAAAAAAAAATTGATAAAAATGTTAAAGTTACCTGTAAGTATTTCTTTAAGTACATTTAGAATAAGCAAAGTGATAGGATCACTAGAGCCTTTGAGTAATGATAAAGAATGATTTTGGGATGGCTAGGTTACTACTTGGCGTAATGATAAAGAATGATTTTAAGATGGCTAGGTTACTAAATTCTACCTTTTTATTTAGGGTATATAGTGATAAGATCCTTGAGCTTTCCTTAAAGGTTTTGAAAGAGATGGACTGGATGTGTAAATCACTTGCTATTATTTTTTGCAAGTGTTGGAACAGTAGGCAGGCACCAGAAGGTTGAAAGTTGGTTAATGCTACTCCACTTTTTAAAAGAAAGGATGAAGCTTGTCCCATTAATTATATGTCATTATTGATGGTAAAGTTTTTGAATGTCTAATAAAAGATGTTTTGCAAAGTTATTTAAATGTATGCAGTTTTGTTTGACACTCAACGTGGTTTCAGTAAGGGAAAAATCTTCCTAATCCTTTGTCATTATTTGAAGATGTTATGAATTTTTACATTAAGGTAAAAGTGTAAATTTGGTGTATTTGGATATTCAGAAAACATCTGACAAGATGCCTCATAAAATGCATGTTAAAAACTTCAAAATTGTGGGAGATATGTTGGGTCAAAAACTAGCTGGACAGAAGAAAGCTGAGGGTTAGTGAAAGTGAGGTTTACTCAAACTGTTGATGTCCCAAGTGTGATACCTGAAGAGTAAATGTTAGGATCATTACTGTTTTTAACTTGATCAGTAACGTGAATGAAAGAATAATTAATAAAACATTTACATTTGCTAATGGTGTAAAGAGCTTGGGTGTTACTGGCTGCGAGGAGGATGTTGCGACTTTACAAGGGGATTTAGATCATTTTGTTAATAAATAAAAGATGGATTTTAATTGTAATAAATACAATATAATAGGTATATTTTCTTTTAATTACTTTGATGTGAATAACCTTCTTGGTGTTATGAAGGAAGGGTATATTGGTGTAATAACTGATCAGTCTCTTAAGCCATCTGAACAGCATACTGTTGCTAGTGGTAGGGCAAATAGGAGTTTAGGTTTTGTTTGCAAAAATATTGAACATAATCTTAAAGTTCACTCGTTAAATCTCATTTGGAGCATTGCATTCAGTACTTTTAATTTAAGAAGGGCATTAAACTGTTAGAGAAGGTTCAAGGAAAGCTCCTAAGGTGATACTACAGAGAGAAAGGTTGTCGCATTAGGATTGCCCCCCAGTGGCTCAGCTGTATGTCTGCGGACTTACACGCTAAAATCCGGGTTTCGATACCCGTGGTGGGCAGAGCACAGATAGCCCATTGTGTAGCTTTGTGCTTAATTCAAAACAACAACAAGAAACCGGGTTTTGATACCCGTGGTAGGCAGAGCACAGATAGCCCATTGTGTAGCTTTGTGCTTAAATCAAAACAACAACAAGAAACCGGGTTTCGATACCCGTGGTGGGCAGAGCACAGATAGCCCATTGTGTAGCTTTGTGCTTAATTCAAAACAACAACAAAGGATAGTTTAGGTGCTCCAAAATTATTTTGAGAAAAGAAAAGTTAGATGTGATCTGATTGACACATTTAAGGTTCTAAAGAGAACTGATAATGTTGATACGCCACATGTTTTAATACTTAAGGGTGATAAAGACAGGACAAGATGCAGAGTAGGTGTCATCAGCACCTAAGACTGTTTTATGTTTCCAGTAATTTAAGGGAGTTAAAGGAAGCATTGATAAAGGCTGTTTTATTTTTTTAAAGACCAATTATAGTGAAAATCAAATCTCATTTATAACTTCTGCAGCTCACAAAATCTTATTTCAAAAGATTAAAAGCACAATTATGAAAAATAACATTTAAAATTAATAATATTCAAAGTATTAAACAGTCTACTCGAACAGTTACTTAAGACATCAGTAGATAATGTATTGTACTTTGGGAAGTACAAGCACTTGCTATTGGCTTGAACTAATGTCTAAGGATTAATTTTCTTTGAAATTGTAACATCAGAGTAATTTGTTTGGTTTCTCTCCAGAACATTTGTGAATCAGTTGCAAACATTGTACACCTGTATCATAATTATTTACCTTATATAACCTTAGGCTATGTTACTATCAATGCTACAGATTAGAAAAACCAAGCAATTATAAAATTATAGTGTGTATGAATATCTTGTGTGTGAAAATAAGCCTAGATACAACTGATCAGCCTCCATGCTGCATAGCTCTGACAGTCACACTTCTCTCATATTTGGGTTGTATTACTGTTTGGGTAAGGAGAAATTTATGAAATGTTCCAATTGTAAGTTTAATGTTATTACATAAATGAGATCCAGTTACATTTATCATTCTCTTATATATATTACTGATTAATTGAAAAACACAATTATACTTCATTGTGCAACTTGTTCCAAAACTTTCACTGCACAATATACACTTCTTTTGGCCATTAAATATAATCATTTGGTTGTTGTTGTTTTAAATTAAGCACAAAGCTACACAATGGGCTATTTGTGCTCTGCCCACCACTGGTATCGAAACCCGGATTTTAGCGGGTAAGTCCGCAGACATACCGCTGAGCCACTGGGGGGCAAATAATCATTTGGTAACTGCTAACTTCAGATCAATACTCACTTTGAGTACTTGGTAACTGCTAACATCAGATCAATACTCACTTTGAGTACTTGGTAACTGCTAACATCAGATCAATACTCACTTTGAGTACTTGGTAACTGCTAACTTCATATCAATACTCACTTTGAGTACTTGGTAACTGCTAACATCAGATCAATACTCACTTTGAGTACTTGGTAACTGCTAACATCAGATCAATACTCACTGTGAGTACTTGGTAACTGCTAACTTCAGATCAATACTCACTTTGAGTACTTGGTAACTGCTAACATCAGATCAATACTCACTTTGAGTACTTGGTAACTGCTAACTTCATATCAATACTCACTTTGAGTACTTGGTAACTGCTAACTTCAGATCAATACTCACTTTGAGTACTTGGTAACTGCTAACTTCAGATCAATACTCACTTTGAGTACTTGGTAACTGCTAACTTCAGATCAATACTCACTTTGAGTACTTGGTAACTGCTAACTTCATATCAATACTCACTTTGAGTACTTGGTAACTGCTAACTTCAGATCAATACTCACTTTGAGTACTTGGTTTGAAGAGTCAACTCTAAACTGTGGTTCTGATTTACTGAACTTTTTCACTTAATTCCTTAAACTCTGTATTAAATGTTACATACCTAAGAACAGAACGTTTTAAAGTTTGAATATAGTTGTAATATGTATCTGTTATCTCGCCATAAATGATAGAGAAGATAAATGTGTCTGTGTTTTCATACAAACTATTTTGTACACTCATAATAATATAGTTGTGATAATCTGATATTTACCCAAATGTAATGTGCTCATTTTCCTTCTAAATATCTGTTGAAAAAAACTGACTGTACATTATATTTGCACACATTTAACTGTGTTAGGTATTTTGCATGAAGTTACCACTGAAAATTATTAAAACAGTATTAAAGGTTTCAAGAAATGCTGTGTATACAATGGGAGGAATGATGACATATTGTTAAAATCAGAAGGGGAAGAAGCAAAGGTTTAGGGAGTAAATGTGATGAATCTGATGGTAACAACAATTCTAGTGTTAACAAAGACTTGTGTGAAGATGAATGATTAACTTGTTGTATTACCACATGTAAATTTTTCAATACGTTTTGTAAAATTGGCACATAAAAACAATTTTAGTAAAATATTTCCAAAAATGTATAATATATCAATAATTGTATTAAAAATTATTTAATATATATTGCACAACTGATGTGTAAAATTTTTTTAATTTTTCAACATTGGGTTTGCACTGAATTCGAGGTAATATAATATTTTGTTTTCATTGAAATAAGAGTATGGATAGTAGAATTTCTGGGTAGCAGATTATATTTGAAGCAGTTTAACATTGGGTCAGAATATTCAACTTATTTCAATATAATGATGAGTGCTGATTAAAAAAATGAAATTTCAGATAATGAGGCTTTTGATATCTTTCATTTCACAGATAAAGCTAGAGATGTACCCTATACTATGCCTTATTCTTCTCAACCAGTTGAGGTCCTTCCTCAGGTAAAATATTTTAAAACCAAAGTATAAAATCATGTTAAAAGAATCATTATATTAAAAAAGTGAGCTGCCTTGTAAGTATTAAAATATATTCCATTAAAACTAAAGCATTTTGTTGTTTTTGAGTGTTTTTGCTTTTATTCACATCTAAATGTAAGTTCGTTTTTGTCAATGCATAAATTAGGTACATACACACGTTTTTTTTTTAGTGTTCAAAGCATAACTTATAGAAATTGCATGTTTTAACAAGTTTCTCAGCACAGCGTGTCAGATTTTACACAATTATGTGTTTAAAATTTGTGAATGTAATTTGTATATACTAGTGGCCAAAATCGTAAGGTCAATGAACATAAATAAAAAATATGTATTTTGCATTGTTAGTCTCAACCACTTATTTGAGCAGAGATTCAAAAGATTAAAATAAGAAAAGGGAAAAAAAAAATGTTAGCATTTAATAGGGAAAATGTGAACACTATGAAATTAACCTATGAAAGGAACAAATTGATTGGTGTGCAATGAAGCGTGTTTGGCAACTATTACATCACAGTCGAATGACTGAAAGGAACTTGAGTTCGAGGACCCGCACATTTTGTTTCATTTTTTACTCAAAAACTAAAGTGTTTAAAATTATGGCAGCCACACAGGAATTATACCTAACCAAAGTACAATTTCTAAGGCAATTGTTAAATTTGTTGAAAATTCACCTTTAATAATTTATTCTTCTGATCTGTTCTGTAGAGAGGTTGTATAAATAAATATGAAGCCAAACCTGTCATTTGATTCAATATTTATTAGTGAATTATATGAGTTTTAGAGAATTCTGCTCCTCATCAGTAACCCTGGACCAAAACAGATAAAGCAAATAAGATTAGATTTATTAATAGTGAAAACTTTATATTACACATACACATATAGCATTTTTAGATGTGCACATTTATTTGGTCTTTAAAAAAAGGTAATTCTAGTGATACTTGTGTTGATTTCCAAGTAACTAACTTCTGCTTGACAGTGTTGTTTCAAAGTGAAAAAAAGAAACCTTGTGATTTTGACAGTAATTTTTTTTAGTCTATATGGAGTAGTTGAACCTTTAGTCAGTTCAAAAAATGCCACCATACATTTTAACAAAAACTTGCATATAATTTTGCAGTGTTAATTGTGTGATAAATAAAATTTTGATGACCGAGTTACCAGAAGATTAATTTCAATCAGCTTCTTGTAAATGCGAACTTGATGAATGGCTGATTACCTTATTTCAGGACTGTATCAATTTTCCTGGAGGTGAAATCCTTCAGAATACCGATGCTACCTACTTTCAGTTCAATGGTTTGCCTCAACAAAAGATACATACCATCGATGGAAACAGAAGTGAGTTATTTTTAAAGATTATATAAATATTATAAATGTAATGAACAGTATACAATTTATATTTCTTGACAATAAACTATGCTTATCAGTCAGATTTCTGTTTGAAGTCCAGGCAAGCTTAGTTTCATGGTAAATTATGTTATATTTCCATAGTAATTTATTACTCAGTGCACCAATACTTGTGTTGTCTCAGTCCTAAAGTTTTTTAAACTTTGTTTAATAAAAGAACCAAGCTCTGTGTGTAATCCTTCAGATGAGTTAAACTTTCTCCTTGTCTTTTTCCACTATTTTTATGCAAGTTTAATTGCAAACTCCAGTACTAGTACTACTCAAAGTTATGGTTTACTCGTGATTACTTCTTTTTAGAAAACCAATTTTATCAGGAAAATAAAAAAGGCACAAGGCCTTATGTAATAATTTACTTTTTAACTTAAAATTGTTTCATTAACCCTAAACCTTGTCCTGGTTTGAGCTAAACTGACTTCTGTAACTATAGATGTAGCAACTATCACCAAAGTAGACTCAAGTTTCTCCCATAATAGTGTACTTGTTATACAGAGTGTACAACACATGAAACTGTAGTGACTATATTTCTGTCACTCTCAGTGCAGCAACTCTCATGGAAGTAGACACAAACCTTTCTTGTGTTAGGCTTGCTGCACGTGCAGACTCCGTATCACAAGTTGTTATAAGTATGAAATTGAAATTTATTGTTATTATTTCAATCTTCAAATACATATATATATTTTAATTATAGATGGTACGGTCAAGAGGAAGAATAATGTAAGTATAACCATGTGTATCATGAATGTGAAATTTAATGTTATTAAGTTTTTGTTCTTTTTGATAATTTTCACTAATAAGTTTGTCTTCAGAGGATTTCATTCATCTATTTATTTTAAAAAATGATCAAACTCACAATGAATTTTTTATGATAATTTCTCAAATATAATCTGTTGGAATAATAAAGTAAATACATTCAAATATTTTTATGACAGTTCTAGTTTTAAGTCTGTAAATACATTTGAAACTTTCTTTGACAGTTTTGCATGTTAATGGGGATTTCATATTGACCTGTCATGACTTTTTTGTGAAATAAACGATTTTTAACCTTACTTTTGTAAGTTAGCTTAAAATTAGGCATGTGAGAGAAAATTGGAGGGTGACTGAAAATTAGGCTAAGAGTTATTATGTTTTAAGATGTAATAAAAATATTTCTTGCACTTTTAAAAGTTGTAGAAAGTTGTTTTAGTGACTTTAGAATCCCAGTAATATATCATGTTTTATGTTCTTTTGTACCAATAACATTAAAAGACACCTGAATTGAAGTCTCAATAATTATACAAAATATTCTTAATTGAAGAAAAGTTAATGCATTATTACTCCATCTTGATTAAAAAATACACGTCAGAAGTAAAGGTATAATATGAGTTAAAACTCATCAAATATGAATTTGTGTGTACACTGTGGCTCTATTTATACCATTTTCAAATAGTCAAAAATGAAAATTGCAGTGAAAATTGACACAACTAGTTTTTTGTCTTTACAAATTTAAGTTTATGAAAAGGTTATAGTTGTTTAGAAACATTCCTTTCATGCTTTCAAAACGCGTTTAATAAAGCATATGTTTTATTGTGTAGGAAATGGAAAATGATGATCTAGGTATCCAGTGGGTAAGAATTATTTTTATTGTGATTTTGACAATTAGAATTTTCATTAAAACAGTGTAGAATTAGGTTATTTTTGTACTATAAAATATAAATTGGTCAGACATTTTCCACTGCCAAGTTTTACTGTGGCTTTGGAGGATTTACAAATCACAGAAAAGAAATGTCATCAATAAAAAATATTTTCTTTTCTTTAAAGTCTGACTAAGATGAGAAATATTATAGGTTAACAGTTAAGAGTGTAAGAACAAAGTTTTTAACAAGTTGGCACTAAATGACACATTTAAGATTATGTTGTTATACTCTATCCTGTTCAGTACTTACCATAACCGTGTTGTGGTGACATTATTGGATAAACTTGGGTATCATGAACAGTTCCCTCCCAGTTCTCTTAATGAAGTTAAAGGTGTAAGTTATTGTTGGCCAAGTCTCTGTGACCAAATGTGTATTGTCGTAAAAGAGAAAACAACTCCAAAACATACAAAATATAAATGTAGGCAAAACAAAATTTACATAATATACTTCAAAAACTGAATAACTCCAAATATATTAAGATGAAAATGTATGGAAAATATTGACTTAAAATCAAAGATTTGTAAGCTTGAGGCATCTTATCTTACAGAATGACAGTGAGTGAGTAAATAAGTTTGTATTTTTACTCTGTAATCTTCATGCAGAGTATTTGGGTAATATTAATACATTAATGGATGTTTTACATACGTGTAGCATGCAGAAAAAAAAAACGATTGAAAATTGAAGTGTGGGATTTTATACACAGTCATTTTATCCAGAGAAGATTTAGCCATTAAATGTTGGCTCAAAAGAACCTTAGGCAGAGTAAACATAGTTTGTTTGCAACTTCCTGTTGAACTAATAAGGTTACATTTCTGCATCTGTACTGATCCCTCAATATGGAAGCTGAAATGTTGCCTTTCCTCTTAACAGGTATTTGTAGTCTGTTAGAGTTCCAACTAAGAAAACCAGTAACAGGCATAACTGTGTGTCAAGATATTTAATTAAACTGTATACCATAAGTTTAAAATTTGGGTATTTTAATTTAAATTGTTAAATGTAAAACATTAAGCATGTTTTTAAGTTGTCACATTAAAAGTCTTTGCTTTATAACCTTTTGTGTTTTAAAGCTACAAAATGCCATAAAAAGCATTTAGGTTTAAAGGTTCCTCTTATTTTTTTTGTATGTTTTGCATGAAACAGAATAAGAAACCAAACTGTATACAAGGTCTATAGACTTGTGTAAGTACTAATATGTTGAAAATTGTTAAATTAGTGTTGCATAATGAAGGTTGTATTGTATTAAAAACCTAACTACAGAAAACGTACTTTATAGATTGTTTTTATTATTCATATAAAGTAAAAAGACTTGCGTATTTTTAGTGAGATAGGGTTTCTAGAGTTTCTCGGTATGGTATAACTTGAAACTATGTTATCAAGTCTCAAACTCTAATTCTCTTATGTAGTTTTGAGGACTGGTTGAAATGAGGTGTCGATATTACTAATGGTGTAATTATTTGAACTGTTATTCTTGTTTTTGTTACATGTATTATTATTTGCACGACATTTTGACCAGTGAATTCACTGGCTGTCGTCAGGTGTTATATTAGACATGCATCACAACCAAGAAACATTTTGTGGAATTACCAGGATTCGATCATGTGATCCCAAATACAGGCTCTCTAACCACTTGACTATCTTCCATAAAAAGCTTCTTGATTATCACACGTACAAAATGTCTGATATAACACCTGACAACAGCCGGAGAATTCACTGGTCGAAATGTGAAAATAATGATACAGGTAATAAATATGAGAATAATTATACCATTTGTAATATTCTGAAATAGCATGCTTACATCTTTACATGTAACAGTTATTACTTGCAAATCTCAACAACGTACCACTAACCTTGTTCTGTCTCCCACATGTAATAATGTGAACCATGCTAGAGCATGATATAACTGTGATAATTTAGCGTGCATGTCCATAACTTGCCAATCATGTCAAAATGTACAGTCTCAGTTTGTTTTATGTGTATCATGATAATTACATGAAAGGTATAATGATAAATTTTTATTGTGTTAGTGTAGTATTTTGATAGCATTATTCCAAAATTACGTAAAATGTCACATCATTTACAATAATGATACAAGTGGGAAAAAAACTTTTCTCTCGGTTATTCAGTTTTAAGTTGGATTCATTTAACTCATTACATTAATTTTGTCAAAATTATTAATTACAGAAGATCTAGATAACTAAATGTTAAAAATTGTAAGTGGTTTACAAAAATTAGTGTGTGGTACTTTTAGCAGTGATACATGTTTTCACTGAATTGTTAAATTTAAGGACTTGTTTAGCTTACATCTGGCAAGTCCTTTTGATTTCTGGACTAACAAGGCTAATCACATTAACATTAATGTTAGATAAATTGATTACGAACTTTGCAAATGCATGTCTTTATTATTATTAATAATCTTTAGTAAGAAATAACAAGTGGAAGTTTTAGAAACATTTTCCCTGAAGCAAAATTGTCACAAGTTTAATATTGGAATAATGAGCCTAATGATGTGATGTATGTTGACAACACTGTAAACTCTCATAAATTTATATTGAATATGTGCATATGTAAAAGAAACAAGTAACATTCAGATCAGTAGTCATTCTTCTGAAGTTCTGTAAGGCTTCATTTGTTGGGTTTACTCATATTTGTTAACAGACATGAATAAGAGTTGCTGTGTGTGTATTGCACATCGCTTACTCGTAATTCTCCACTTTCCATCATGCTTTTATTTTCTTGTTGGCATTTGGGTTGTTAAATTTGCTACAATGCATATGCAAGTCATCTTTAATTATTATGCAAGTATTTTCAGCAATGTTGCAACGTTTTTGGTGACCTTACTTGTGCAGTTTGTGTGCAATGAACAGGGTACTCCCTTGGCTGTATTGTTAGTTGCAGCTGAAAAACACATTTGAGCCATGTCTGGAGTCTGGTAGGTTTCACAGTCCCATAAGCATGTTTGTCATGATTTTGAACAAAATTGATTTTTGGCTTGGGCATGTTGATTTCCATGTCCTCAAAGCAGGGTTTATCTTCTAGTTATAACCTTGTAGAAATTCTGCTTGTCTCATTTCTCTGTTTCAGGTGTGGTTATATTTTAAATTTGGAGCAAATTTATGTTATACCTGAGGGCGCTGGTGTCATTATTGGTGATTCAGTACTTGAATATTTATATTTGCACCCTCTTGTTCTAATGGTCCAGGCTAGGAAACAGACCATTTGTAGGGAACCACTACCCTATACTATGTCAAAAGTGTCTTGATTTTATGACTTAAGATTCCCAGTGTACCTCTGGTTAAATTTTATTCCTCAAGAAAAATGGTTGTAAAGATACAGATTTTCTGGTGTTATTTGCAATTAGTTGGTATTTTTCAATAAATTATTTTCGGACTATTTGCATGAGGGGAGAAAGAAATTGTAGCTCAATCAGTTATAATGTGGTGTAGACTTATTTAATTTCTTGATGCAATATACAAACATTTATGACAAACTTATTTTGTGTGTTTTTTATGAAAATACCATTTGCAAGTTCCAGAAATTCAATTACATCAGTTATAATATCTCTAGATGTTTCTAAATATTTCTACATTAATTGTTTATATTAACAATTCTGTACGGAACATCAGGTAACATATTTGTCTCAAGAAAGAGTATATTGTTTACTACCTCTCTTAAAGGGAAATCTTTGTTAAACTTTCTACTTTCCTTTAGGTGATATCTTTGTTGACCAAACTTGCTGCCTACGTTATGTTATACTTTACTGGCCAAACTTGTTGTCTTTCTGCAATTGATATCTTTGTTAACCAAACTTTCTGCCTTCCTTTAAGTGATATCTTCATTGACCAAACTTTCTGCCTTCCTTTAAGTGATATCTTCATTGACCAAACTTTCTGCCTTCCTTTAAGTGATATCTTCATTGACCAAACTTTCTGCTTTCCTTCAATTGATATCTTTGTTAACCAAACTTTTTGCCTTCCTTCAATTGATATCTTTGTTAACCAAACTTTCTGCCTTCCTTTAAGTGATATCTTCATTGACCAAACTTTCTGCCTTCCTTTAAATTATACTTTATTGACCAAACTTTCTGCCTTCCTTTAAGTGATATCTTCATTGACCAAACTTTCTGCCTTCCTTTAAGTGATATCTTCATTGACCAAACTTTCTGCCTTCCTTTAAGTGATATCTTCATTGACCAAACTTTCTGCCTTCCTTTAAGTGATATCTTCATTGACCAAACTTTCTGCTTTCCTTCAATTGATATCTTTGTTAACCAAACTTTCTGCCTTCCTTTAAGTGATATCTTCATTGACCAAATTTTTTGCCTTCCTTAAAGTGATATCTTTATTAACCAAACTTTCTACCTTCCTTTAAGTGATATCTTTATTAACCAAACTTTCTACCTTCGTTTAAGTGATATCTTTATTAACCAAACTTTCTACCTTCCTATAAGTGATATCTTTATTAACCAAACTTTCTACCTTCGTTTAAGTGATATCTTTATTAACCAAATTTTTTGCCTTCCTTAAAGTGATATCTTTATTAACCAAACTTTCTACCTTCCTTTAAGTGATATCTTTATTAACCAAACTTTCTACCTTCGTTTAAGTGATATCTTTATTAACCAAATTTTTTGCCTTCCTTAAAGTGATATCTTTATTAACCAAACTTTCTACCTTCCTTTAAGTGATATCTTTATTAACCAAACTTTCTACCTTCGTTTAAGTGATATCTTTATTAACCAAATTTTTTGCCTTCCTTAAAGTGATATCTTTATTAACCAAACTTTCTACCTTCCTTTAAGTGATATCTTTATTAACCAAACTTTCTACCTTCGTTTAAGTGATATCTTTATTAACCAAACTTTCTACCTTCCTTTAAGTGATATCTTTATTAACCAAACTTTCTACCTTCGTTTAAGTGATATCTTTATTAACCAAATTTTTTGCCTTCCTTAAAGTGATATCTTTATTAACCAAACTTTCTACCTTCCTTTAAGTGATATCTTTATTAACCAAACTTTCTACCTTCGTTTAAGTGATATCTTTATTAACCAAATTTTTTGCCTTCCTTAAAGTGATATCTTTATTAACCAAACTTTCTACCTTCGTTTAAGTGATATCTTTATTAACCAAATTTTTTGCCTTCCTTAAAGTGATATCTTTATTAACCAAACTTTCTACCTTCCTTTAAGTGATATCTTTATTAACCAAACTTTCTACCTTCGTTTAAGTGATATCTTTATTAACCAAATTTTTTGCCTTCCTTAAAGTGATATCTTTATTAACCAAACTTTCTACCTTCCTTTAAGTGATATCTTTATTAACCAAACTTTCTACCTTCCTTTAAGTGATATCTTTATTAACCAAACTTTCTACCTTCGTTTAAGTGATATCTTTATTAACCAAACTTTCTACCTTCCTTTAAGTGATATCTTTATTAACCAAACTTTCTACCTTCGTTTAAGTGATATCTTTATTAACCAAATTTTTTGCCTTCCTTAAAGTGATGTCTATTGAAATCGTAGTTTTGTTTCTATAAATGCTATCATTTGAAATTTATAACCAAATAAATTGTTTTTAACTTTACCAACCAAAGGAAGGTCACTGTAACGATGCGAGATTGTGACCCTTCTCCCCGGTCAGAAGTAAGTTTACAGACTCTTAAGTCCAAAATTCGGGACTTGCAGTGGACAGAGCTTGAATAGTCCATTATTTAACCTTGCACTAAAAAAAGTGTGATAAGTACTAATGGTAACGTCATTAGTACTGATACAGTGACGTGTGGTGGCGCTATTGTTTGACAGTCGTTCCCAATATTCATTAGTGAAAAAGAGTAGCCCAAGAGTTCCTGGTTGTTGGTGATTACTACCTACCTTCCCACTTGTCTGTCACTGCTAAATTATGAACGGCTTGAGGAAATAGCCCTGGTAGAGCTCTGCACGAAATTCTAAACAATGTGCGTCTTTCAGTTATTACTGATTTTGTTTCTTGCTCAGAATCGTTTTGAGTGATTTTATCTTCTCGGGAACAAACAAGTACTTTGATATTTTATTAAGCTTTCACTGATACAGTTTAATTTTTTTAAAAAAAAAGATATTCACTGTACGAGCTTATTTTCCCGAAAGGGGGCCGAAGGTTGTGTGGAGGGATCAACATATTTAACACAACCATTTACAGTCGTGTGTTGTCTGTTACTTAGTCAGTCAGCCAGAAGACAAATGACGTTACGTAAAGGATACTTAGCGTTGAAATCTGTATTGTGACGTCAATAAAACGTTCGCATGCCGAGAATTACGAGAACAAGTGGGCGCACTTAGCATGATATACGAACTTCAATAGCAAGAAATAAAAATATTTGTGTCGCTTAGATCTGATCTTATGTACCTTTGAAGCTGAACTCTTTCGGGGACATTATTTTAAACGATAGAGTACTGTGACTGTGTTATATATATATATAATGTGTGCATTTCGAACTCTGAAGTGTTATGAGGAGAATTTATGTGATTTGGTCGATTTTTAAACTCCATTTTACCCTCTGGACTTCATTCCTGTTTCGGATTGGCATATAGCATACGAAATTAAAATGTGTGTATTACTGATGTACGTCATAAAAGTGCAGTATAATATGTTTTCGTTTGTTTATTTTACCAAGCTGTCTAAGAGGACCAACACTGACTTTTGTTACGTTTGATTTCTCTTTTATTTTGTGTGCGCCGTTTTTTTTCGGGAAATCCCTGTAAAAAAAGTACTTTTGCAAAATAACCGAGTTCACCAAAGGGCGAGGTGAAAAATTTGATTCGTGTGCAAACCCTAGGATCGAAACAATTTAATAGTAGGTGCGACTGGCGGTTTAGGATATGTAACGTGACACTCGAACACTAAATCTTATTTTATGGATGGTTTAAAACTCTCAAAAATCGTACAAGAAGAAGAAAAATGTATACGGCGTGTCACGGTAAATCTGGGGAAGCGCGTCTTCTGTCATCAGTAACGCATTCGGCGCGCGGTTTCGATCAGTCTTTTGTTAGATTCGTTGTAGGTGTTCGTTAAGACTCCAGCTTCCCCAAACCTTATTGGAATAATCCGTTGTCCTGTGGACCGTTCTCGGCTCAGTTTTGATGCAACTTTGTTTCTCATCACAACCTGGCCAGTGCGTCACGACCACCACGTGGCCGAGTCAAAATGTACCCTTGGGATAACGTGACCTCCACTAATCGCGCGCAGCTTTATTTCCGCCAGGCGTACAATGACGCGTCGCCGAACCCAATGGACGCTATCCACGGAACGTCATACGGCTTCTGCTATAAGGTATGGATTTCATTTTCCTTCTGTACCTATAAATGAACATGGATATCAAATCAATTTCGTACTCAACTTTTAGCCGAAATATGCGCTTGTTTCTCGTTCATCACAAAATGTTTTCGCGTCAAATGTTAGGCCTAAAAATATCCCAGTGTTCTGTTTTTTTGTAATGAAAATGGTGAGGTTGGAGGATTCGTTTAGTTATTTCATATATTTAACCTTTTTCGTGAAAAGCTACACGGGAGGAGGGCTCTTCACGTAAACTAAAACATTAGGGACGGCTAGCGCAGATAGCCATCGAGTAGCTTTGCGCGAAATTCGAAAAAAAACATCAAATGCTTGCTGTTGGAGTGCGCCCAGTTTTGTTACGACGTAACCTACGAATATTCGGTGATGTAGGCTAGCAACTAAAACACTGGGGTATTCTGACTAGCTGTTGCGTTTTTTGTAGCTTCACTGAACTTCCGAAACAAATCATTGGAATACGTAAACATGTGAAGACGATATTCGTCAACTTGCGAATTGTACGAAAAATATTGTAATTTCTTTGTGTTTTAATCATAATTTTAAAATATTGAGATACCTTATCAAGTGGTTTTATCGGTTTATTCAGAACTTATTATTATTTCTCAAGAATGAAAAATTTAGGAACCTCTTCACAAATAGTGAAGATTTCTGTACGGTAAAAAAAAATAACGTTATTAAATTTAACGTTGAATTTGGATATAAACTGAGGTTTTAACGAGGAAATCCTACATTAAAAATGTAACAAAGGTGAATTTTGAGGGCTGTTTCGTTACTTTGTGTGTCGATCTGTTTGATGTAGAGGAAATATTTCTCCAATTCTGATCTCTTTGGCACAGGGAAAATATTTCTCCAATTCTGATCTCTTTGGCACAGGGAAAATATTTCTCCAATTCTGATCTCTTTGGCACAGGGAAAATATTTTTCCAATTCTGATCTGTTTGGAACAGAGAAAATGTTTCTCTAATTCTAATCTGTTTGGCACAGAGAAAGTGTTTCTAATTCTCCTCTGTTTGGCACAGAGAAAGTGTTTCTAATTCTCCTCTGTTTGGCACAGAGAAAGTGTTTCTAATTCTGATCTGTTTGGCACAGAGAAAATGTTTCTCTAATTCTGATCTGTTTGGCACAGAGAAAATGTTTCTCTAATTCTGATCTGTTTGGCACAGAGAAAATGTTTCTCTAATTCTGATCTGTTTGGCACAGAGAAAATGGTTCTCTAATTTTGATCTGTTTGGCACAGAGAAAATGGTTCTCTAATTCTGATCTGTTTGCCACAGAGAAAATGGTTCTCTAATTCTGATCTGTTTGGCACAGAGAAAATGCTTCTCTAATTCTGATTTGTTTCACACAGAGAAATTGTTTCTCTAATTCTCCTCTGTTTGGCACAGAGGATAGATTTATTTAATGTCGATCTATTTGACCGTATAGAATGTATTTTTGTACCACTGATTTGTTTGATCCCAGAGGAAGTGTATTCTCCTTCTAATCGTAAATAAATCTTTTCTCTTGAAAGGAACACTTATTATGCTCTGTTTACAGTTATGTTTAAAGAACAGGACCAGCGATCAGAAGTGTCTCAAGAGGCAGGTTGAGGTCACAAGCTCGTCTGTAAATGGGTTACCGACAAGTCAAAACGATTCTTATATCGTGAGCAATGTTTTTACAGACTGCTTGGGGCCGTACGGGTTCTCTTCTAGATTCTTTTCAGGACCTTTTCCAACCATACTTATTTCACAATATCGTAAATATGGAAGTAAATTTTATGAAACAAAATATTTAAAAAATTTTGACTTCTTATACTTTTAATTTAAACGAAAGCCCAGACTAAGAGCTCAAACATTTTCACGTTAGGCACCATCACGCTACCGGAAGGTAAGTTGCTTTAAAGTTTTGTTAAAAACAGATTTTTAAGTCATTCGTATCTGACATAGTCAGGATGCTCAACTGTCAATCAGCGGGTTCGAATCTCGTCAACAAATGTGCTGGAATTTTCAACCATCGAGACATTTTAATATGACAGTCCAATTTTTCGATTAAAGTAGCCCAAGAGTTGGCGGTGGGTGATGTTGACTGGCTGGCGCCAGTAGCTCTCGAGTAGTTAATATCCGTCAAGTTAAATAATATATTTATATCATCGAATACAGATCAGGACTCGATGTCGGTACTTTTTCACAAGCGTTGTTTACTACTGCAAAAGTACGCATTTATGGGTTCTGTTTAAATCATGTAACTTGCATTTGTTTCTTTCTGTTACAACCCACGATGTTTAAGAATATAGATAACAAAAGTGCTAGTTTTTCATGTCGTGTCTTGGACTGAGAAATAGATTAAAATATTTAACGTACGTGAATAATTACGTTTGCTATTTTTTTAATCGTTATACAAATATGAAAGCTCGCAGGGTTCGTTATAGTTCGTGTTGTTTTCTTTTAATAAGTAGATACGTTTGTTTGTTTACGCAGAGAGTTGCACAGTATGTATTTTGTACCTTGCCAATCACAAAGACCGAATTCCGTTTTTTCGTGTGTGTGTGTGTTATAGACCCTCGAATTTACCTCTAAGCCACCGGCAAACAATTTGATAAGATCCACGCGCTCTCTGAATTTGAATTTGCACCTCTGTTTCTGTGTTAAAACCTTCGTAATAAATTATTTCTTTCGTATGAAATGATTTTTGTAAAGTGATAATGCAGCCGTAAAGATGACAGTATGTATTGCATTTTATGCGTTTTGTTTACGAGTTATGCTTGTGTGCCAGGTATTATACAACTAATAGTTGTAGGTCACAACGTTAGCTCGGTAAACCGAACACCTGCGGTTAACTGTGATATTCGTTGCAGGTGCAGTGAATCCAGTAAGTCCACGCGGCAACACTTGTTAAATGATGACGTGTGCGAGTTGAACAACTTAAAATGACATCATGACAGAAAAGACGAACCGAGATAAATTCATTTGTACAGTAAGTGAGTGCACTATTTCGCATATGTATTTCTCCCATCTTCCACAGCTAACACTTCCAGTGAACGTTTTGTTTCCACGTGTAGCAAAAGACTTGGGCCACTGCGCACTCTCGTGGTTAAGTTCTGACGACACAAGCTCATAAACATGAGGGCTTAAAATTTAAATTGTGGTTTTCGCCCTTTTTTTGTTCTCCCCTTTAAGGAATTTCATTTACACTTAATTAGTAGTTGTACTTCCAAGTTAAGCGGTTACAGGTTAGAGTTAATAAGATATGCGTTAACAATGGTCGTGGTACTCACCAAATGACGAGTACAGAAGTGTGAAGTGACATAAAGACTGGTAAGGGTAATAATATAATAATTCGTTAGCTGAGACATCCTCTCTATTTGCGATATGTTCCTAACTCCAGTCTAAGGACTTATGGCTGTAATACTATCATCTGGTTATGGAAACCGAAGCCTAAAATTCCTTTGAAGAATAATCATTATAGACGTGACGCAACATCTCATAGAATGATTCCGAGTCTCTATTGCTGTTTTTTCAAGCTCCGTCATATCTTGACCGATTTGAGTCCTAAATATTATTTTGAACTGAGGAAGTCAAACCCTTTCCATTGATGTATTTGACCACGATCAAAGTCTCATAGACTAATTTATTATAATCCTACCCAAAAATAATTTCAAATATAGGGTAAACTGGAAGAGAACCCTATGAAAATCGAATCGGGTATACGCCCTCTCCTCGCTAAGTGTTGCTAGCACACCAGAATATAACTAATGGGGAGGGGAGAAACCAAAGTCCCATAAATTAATTTGTTATCCTGCCTAAAATAATTTCAAGTGCCGCGGCTATTGAACATTCCTTTTTGATTCCTCTTTAACACGCTGAACAAGAAATAAAATCGAAACTTCGACAACAATAAAAAGCAACCATGTTAATGCTCAGTGTAATTATAAATTTAGAGAAATGTTTCCACTTTCTTGCAAAAAAAACCAAACAGATCCATCAAGGCATGGATCTCAGATCAGCTGTGCTGTTGATCAACCAATTTTGTCATCAAGGCTTGGATCTCAGATCAGCTATGCTGTTGATCACCAATTTTGTCATCAAGGCATGGATCTCAGATCAACTATGCTGTTGATCAACCAATTTTGTCATCAAGGCTTGGATCTCAGATCAGCTATGCTGTTGATCAACCAATTTTGTCATCAAGGCTTGGATCTCAGATAAGCTATGCTGTTGATCAACCAATTTTGTCATCAAGGCTTGGATCTCAGATCAGCTATGCTGTTGATCAACCAATTTTGTCATCAAGGCTTGGATCTCAGATCAGCTATGCTGTTGATCAACCAATTTTGTCATCAAGGCATGGATCTCAGATCAGCTATGCTGTTGATCAACCAATTTTGTCATCAAGGCATGGATCTCAGATCAGCTATGCTGTTGATCAACCAATTTTGTCATGAAGGCTTGGATCTCAGATCAGCTATGCTGTTGATCAACCAATTTTGTCATCAAGGCATGGATCTCAGATCAGCTATGCTGTTGATCAACCAATTTTGTCATCAAGGCTTGGATCTCAGATAAGCTATGCTGTTGATAAACCAATTTTGTCATCAAGGCATGGATCTCAGATCAGCTATGCTGTTGATCAACCAATTTTGTCATCAAGGCTTGGATCTCAGATCAGCTATGCTGTTGATCAACCAGTTTTGTGGTACAGCAGTGGATCATTTTGACACGCTTACTATAAAAGTAGAAATTCATGTTTCAACCATAATAACAATTAATTATTGTTTTATTGTACTCTTGTAAATTAGTATTACTTAAACATTTCTTTAAGTGTTTACATTAGGAAAGGATAAATACACTAAAGGTAAGCATAACTGGGCTACCGCCCTATTGGCACTTTGCAAAGCAGAATGCAGAGAGAACTATTTGCGTACAACAACAATCAATGCTTAACAATTAGAACCACTTTAACAACTACATTGATTAAGAACTAATATATAAGACAGTTAAAGCCAAAATGTTCTGTTAATAAATATGTTTTGTGTGTAAAGTACACAAAGAGCTAATAGTAACTGATAGTACAGAGCCGTAAGATTTTTTTTTTTTTGGGGGGGGCATGGCCAAGCGTGTTAAGGCGTGCGACTCGTAATCGGATGGTCGCGGGTTCGCATCCCAGTCACCCCAAACATGCTCACCCTTTCAGCCGTGGGGGCGTTATAATGTTGCTATCAATCCCACTATTCGTTGGCAAAAGAGTAGCCCAATAGTTGGCGGTGGGTGGTGATGACTAGCTGCCTTCCCTCTAGTATTACACTGCTAAATTAGGGACGGCTAGCACAGATAGCCCTTGTGTAGCTTTGTGCGAAATTCCAAAACAAACAAACAAAAACCGTTTTTTTTTTTGGGGGGGGGGGGAATGTAAACATGACTGTAAGTAAGTCTTATACCGTTCTTGTATCGTGTATCTGATGGAACCGAAACATTCGTTCGTTTTTTTTTTGGAGCATATTTATTATGAGATTCTGACAACAAATGAACGTATAGAAAACTGGTATGATTATAGGCCACTACTTCAGACCTCTACACACGCATGACCTTTGAGAAAAATACGTTGGTGAGGGAAGTTAACTTGCAGCCAACAGATAGGATGCATTAGTTTCTCCAGCTGTTATGTCACGTGCTCACATGCTAGCTAGACTGCCATGTCCCGAAAACAGCATTAACATTTTATTAGCCCATACTTCTCGGACTCGTTTTGCCTGTGGAATAAAAACTCAAGGCCACCAACTATGCATCTATGGGATAAAGTGAAGAAAGCATATGTTAAAAGAAGGAATGGGTGAGAGAAACTTGGATAATAGAGCTATTTCAGTCATCTGCCAGCGGAGATGGGTGATTTCTGAGAAGATGCCCTTTTGTTGTTGGATGTGTCGATGGATGACATTCAACAGATCTGAGCAGCACGTGAACGTTTTTAAAGAACGCACATTAAGCAGTGTACACAACTCAGTGATACATCTTATATTGGAAATATCTGTTAGTAATACATAACAATACAAATTGTTTATTGAAGTACAGTTTTGTGTTGAGTACACTTAGAAGTATAACAATTCAGATTTATCGTATATTTGACTACGATTGTGAACAAACAATATTTAAAACGAGTTATTCTCATCTGTCCAAAACTGCTATTTAAGTTTTAATATACATGTAAAAACGGCTAGTTCATCGCCCTCTATAAAGTTGATTACTGCGGAAGTATATTGAAAATATTTTTTTTATATCTTTCCGGATTTCGAACGCTAAAATCAGGGGTTCGATTACCCTCGGTGGACTCGGCAGATAAACCGATGTGACTTTGCTACAAAGAAACTATATATTTCAATGTATTGCTTTTGCAGCAGTTAGCATGTTTTTGTGGGTTTTTTTTTCTTCTGGAAAATGGAGGTCAGTTTTTAGAAAATAAAAATTGTCAAGGTTAAAGTTGTTTGATGACTGGTGTTTTGGGATAAATGCTGAACTTTTTTACACGATTAATCTTTCCAGTTTACATTTCTATTATTCCTTAAATACGCCTGTTATTCTATTCATATCTATTAGGTTACGGATAAGTCATCATAGCAGTTGTTGCATTACTACTGTGTTATGTTATAGTTATTCTATTCATATCTATTAGGTTACGGATAAGTCATCATGGCAGTTGTAACATTACTACTCGTGTTATGTTATAGATGACCATCGTAGCATTTGATACTTTATTACTCGTATATTAAGTTACGGATGACTCATCGTAGCCGTTGTAATTCCAAATGTAATGTCTGATTGTTATGAGTAATTTATCAGAGTTTTCTCAGTGTTATATGCTTAGAAGGTTAAGAATAACTTATGATTTGGTGTTTGTATCGACTCCGTGTGTTGGTAACATTCGTACCTTACCATAAGTTGGTAGTTCGAACAAAATAATGATCAAACACATAAAAAGACTTTACTGGATTTTGGTTCAGTTGCTTTTCATGTGTTAGTGTTCATACTGTCTCAGTAAATATGTTGAAACATTGCAAAGTGAACCTTGAGATAACCTCGTTGTTGTTTTTATTAAGTTTTGATTTCTGTTGTCGTTAGTGGAATTTAGAAACACATATTTCTCTGTTTTGTTGTTTTGAACGGTAGATAGGTTAAAGCTTTGAGGTGGGGGCCGTAATAATATTTATAACCAACATATATCACAACTAGTTACGTGAATCTAGATTTTAATAAGGTTCTGAGCCGTAAAAAGCAATGACCTAACCACTTTTTCTTGGCATGTGTTTAGCTAAAACTTGTTTATTTTAGTTTGACACGTTACATTCTGTGTCTGCAATATGTACAGTTAAACACATCCAATCTCCTAATATTAAATTTTAAAACATTTCCTTGGGGGGGAGGTATGTTTCCACACCTCTTTAGACATGATATGCTTCTCACACATTGGTTAGTTGTGATAATAGACTGGCTACACACAAGTTGCTTCCCACATCAATAAGATGCCATACCAAAAAAAGTAAGTAATTTTTAAGGGAGTGTTAGAAGGTATATTTAACCAAGCGGGTTTACAACAACAACAACAAAAACTGTTTTCATATGCTTACTTGGTTGTGATTTTCCGGTAAGACCACCAAATTTCTATGTTTTTGTCATTGTTTTGAAATCTAGGATTTTTTTTATGTTTTTTATTTTTTCAGATTACGGTAACATTAGTATTTGAAGTGTCCGCCAGGGGGATTCTGACTCTCATTACCTACGCTTTTCCCATCTGATGTATCACTGTTTATAATTTTACGACTTTAAATTCTCTTACGACTTTAAATTCTCTACATTGTGACGTATATCGCAATATATTTTAGTTTCCAACCATTTGTACAATTTTTAAATACTGTTTCAGAAAATTACTTGTAGTAAAACACGACTCAGAAGCCATCAATCTCAATCCGTAGATTGTTTTTAAAACAAAAGAAATGTAAGAACCAGGCAGTGTGTGTTAAGTGGCTTCATTTCAGTTAACAGTATGCTATATCATACTTTTGAATTTAGAATATAATGGTCAATAAACCGGTAGTCCTGTGACAGTGGAATTAGAAAGATAAAACTCTTTCCAGTGTTGTACTTGTGTTGCTGTTGTTTTAAAAATATAAACTTGTATGTATTTTTGTATATAACTAGACGATAAACTCGTGTATCGTGTAATTATTTTATTACTGAAACATTGTTTAATGAAGTAATAATTTATAATATTCCGCATAGGAAACGTACGCTGTGGTATATATGATCCATATTTTATTTTCATATATACAGCATTATTAAGCTTAATACTACATATATATGAAAAGGATATATGTTTTTAAATAATGCCCTTTTTGTAACAGACTATATTTTAACAATCCGCCAGATTCTTTAAAATACGTGGTTGTAGTTTTTACTCTCTGAAACAGTGGTAATAACTTCCTCTTTAGTAACGCCATGAAATTTAATTAAGTTTCATGTCATCTCCCGCATTCACTGGATACAGCTGTATCAAACATCATTATTTACGTCAATTGCTCAAGCTAATATCACGTGGTGCTACACTCTCTTTAATTAGGATAATTTCATAAAATTCACAAATTTATGCTTAAAAGCTGGCAGTGAATAATAACTATCCAGACATATAGTTTTTTTTTTGTAAACTTGAGCTAGAAACTGCTGTTCTAGCTTGCTTGGCCTGACCAATATTTATATACCTACATGCCCTTTCACCTTATAGTTTTGTTGTTTTGCATCAACCGTCTTTAATCCGAATGATGAAAACCTAAAAACGGCCCACTTTGAGGTTAAGCTATCGCAAAAATATTTAAACCGATAGCTCACGTGACTTTTTGCCTAAGCTTGTGCAAAAATTTTAGTTCGATTTGAGCAGCTTTTGTGTAATGACTTACAAAATTTGGTTTATATTTAGGTTAAATTTGAAAACAGAAGAAAGTGTGTGCGTGTGTGTATATATATATATATATATATATATATCGTATTTATGTTTGTTTCTGTATCAAAGGGAAAAACTATCAAAATTGAAGATTATATATGTGGTATTTCATAATGGAGTGCTTTGACATTGATATGTGACGTAAAGGCCACTGAAAATTGTGATAATTCCGATTAACACAACCCGAGCTACAGATCGCTGTCAGTTCTTTTCGTAACACACAATGTGTTCTGCAGGTTGTTTTGGCCGCACCATACACTACCGATGTCTTTGGTATAAATTCTGACGTGTTCTCAGTGTTAGACATTTTCGGTCGTACTCCCAATATTACGTTACGAGGTTCGTCCAACGTGAGAGATTTAGGTTAGGCCTAAATACGTATATTAAGTTCAACCTTTACATAAACATAAATACATCTTATATAAAATCGAAACGACGAGCAAAATAAACCAGTTTTGCGTAATTATTTTTATCAGAGTATCATTGTCTTTGTATATTTTATGTGTATTTTGGTAACATACATTTTGTTTATCAGAGCCTATCATTGTCTTTGAATATTTTGTAAATGTACATTTTGGGTTGGTAGTCTGCTTTAATACCGTAAAAAAAAATGTTTGGTGTGTATTCTGTTGCTACACGTGTGTCGCGAGGCGAGTTTTGTATGTAGAATAGGTTAAATATTTAAAAGCAACAAGTTTACTGGTATATTTGTCAAGGAACAATGTGTCTACACTGTTGTCATCTGAGTTTTTCTCGCAGGTTCGTAATATTAGAAGAAACAAACAAACGTTCAGCTTTGTGTGTGGAATGTAGCACACGCCCTCCGGATTCTAATTCAAGTAATTTGTTTGTGTTTATTAATGGAACAGTGGACGAGCCAATTAAAAGAGGCCAGAAGGTGCATGGGCCTCAGTATGCCTCAGTCACCAGTCAATAGCGTTGTCAATTAACGCTTCATCATTTTTGTTTGTGTGTGTGTGTGTGTCAAGGCTTGTAGTCCCAAGTGATGTTTCTCATTATACTCTGAGAATCAGTAAAACGTGACGTCACCACACTTGGTGTATAGTCTGTTTACGTGTATCGTGGAATACGTTACTGTGAATCCCTAATATTCTAATAATATTATTACGGTAATACTGCTTTGGGAATTGAGGAGTAATATTATTTACTTTCTTCTTGTATATCTTTAAAGCAACAAAATTTTCCTTTCGATAATTGCAAGATGTCGTTAAAAACATATTTAGTATTTTCTGTTCCCCTTCTATTTTTGATTTGTCGCCTTGCTTGCTATAAGTTGAAAATTAAGAATGGTGAGAAATAATATCGTGTCGTGGCTGTAAGTGACGAAGTTTCTTGTAGACTTTAGAACTTGTTGACAAAAACATCATTTTGTGCATTTCGACACGTGAACGTGCGAGTAATTTGAATTTCGGTGTCGCCGATCTTAATTGACTGCATTCACGATTTCCGGGTGTTTTTAAATGAAGAATATTTATGTTAGTCATTAATAGATCTGTGTACTAGTCCCCCATTAGTACATCGGTAAGTCTACGGATTTACAACGCTAAAATAAGGGGTTCTACTCTCCTCGGAGGACTCAGCCTTATGTGGCTTTGCTCTGAGAAAAATACATACACTCTATATATTAAATAACAGACGGTTGTAACGAAAATAACGTATCAATGAACATAAATATTTAATTTGTTTTTCTGTTAATATCCAATAACAATATTATTGTTAAAATTCAGTTCAAAGTACACTTTAAAATCTCTACTACTTACTGTTGAGACTGAACAGATATAAAAATGCACAAAAAAGCATGCGTGTTAGAGTCAGAAGGAAAAGAAAATCTACCCAAAACGGCACGTTTGTAATCATTGTTATTACTTTCTAGCTAGCCTACAACAAAAACGACTTGGTACATTGCATCCAAGCATTTTGTAGAATACTAAATAAACTACTACGAAGGTTGTACCAGTATTGAAAAGCCGATTTGTTTCTAATATATATTTTATGTAAGATAAAAAAAAAACATCATAATTCTAGTGTAAACGATGTTATCATTATCCCTTGAAATAAGAGAATGTATTGAAAGATATGGCTTTCTAGCATAACAATAGCCCTCAAGGAGAATGTATTAAAAATTAAGACTGGTCAGTATATTTCTAGCCCTTAAAGAGAATGTATTTAGAGATAGGTCTGTAGCTTTAATTCTTAAAGGAAATGTATTGAAAGGTGAGGCTGTGTTGCCCTTAAAGATGATGTGTTGAAAAGTAAGGCTTAGTAACAATACAAGTTTTTCATTAAAGGGAATGTGTTATAAGGTGAGTGTAATTTTCGTTCTTAAAGGGAATGTAAATAGTTCATCTCTGATTTAAATTACGACTTTACACATGATATAACAACATAAACTAGTACAACTGAATGTTTATATATGCTACCCCACCCCAAAAAATGGAACGTCATGCTTTGACTTCTGAGATGAACGCGATTCCCATATTTTATTCTGAACAAAAATGAGCCCAACTGTTTAGAAAAAAAAAAGCCAAGCTCGTGCAGTTATGCTGTTGATAACAGTAAAAATTGTGGTAGTAACGTTATGATAATGCTGAGATATCAGAGTAGTCAAGTAGTGTTTGTAGGACACATCAGTTTAACGTGCTGAAAAACTAAATTACATAGAACACTTTCATAGTGACGTAATACAATATTGTACTGTTACGTTTTTTTATCTTTTATATTTTTCGTAGACCAAACGCAACAGAAAGACACAGATAACAGCTTGTATAATTTATTACACTAAACTATTATATATGTAACAGATATAACATAAATTATATAATAACAATGACAGATATTAAAGTTTAAACCTTCAAAATTAATGACAAAACAGAATGGTATTAGTTTCAACCTTCAAAATTAATCACGATACAAAATGGTACTGGCCGGAATCTAATATAATGATCTAAAATGAAAGTCTCAAATTCCAGTCTAGGGTGTGAATTTGGTCCCACGAAGAAATTCCGAAGTTTAAATGAAGAAGTTCAGAAACAGTTCACAGTTCAATAAATTCGACGAAGTTCTTTTCACGATGCCTCCGTTGAATGTCACAAATTTGTCGCCCTCAATTTTTCCGATCTCCCCTGGCTAGTCCCGTACATGTCGACTCTCAGCACAACCAGTAATTCGGATGAATCGTAGAGATTGACGAAATAAAATCACAGCTTCTGTAGATCTAACTTCAGTCACAAATCACAGCAAACACTTAAACTTTCTCGAATGACTGACTCTCTTCTTTTGAATAAAACTAATGTCTGACTCCTTTTTTCCTTTCTTCTCGAGTCACCGTCTTTTATACCAGTAGGCCTACTTCTCGAACATTCGCGTAACTTCCATATAACTCCAGAGCAATCCACGCATGTCCGTTCTTGCAGGAGACTAAACGTCTAGACACGAGGCCGCCAACATTTCATTTACATACATATGATTGGTCTGCTTAATTCTATAAAATTCTAAATGTTATTTTAAATGAATAACAACATATTTTATTAGTTTAAACCTTGAAACAATAATATAAATATGGAAATATAAATAATAGAAATGAAAATTTAAACACAACACATGTTGTCGCTTAAAAAACATTTACACGACATTTACATAACAGTACTTATTTATATAGAGCTAATCACGTGTTGGAGTGACCATAGCATCTCGGTTGTATAATAATATTTATATTTATATACTTTGCCGACATTTTTAATCTAGACACCCAAATCATATGGGATTCGATACAAACGGGACAGGTGCGGCGTTGTCAGGTGGTTGAGGTACTCGACTCGTAATGTGAGACTCGGGTGTTCGAATTTCCGTCACACCAAACCTTTCAGCCATGGAAGTGTTTTAATTGTACGACGAGTCCATATATTCGTCAGTAAGAATAGCCCATGAGTTGGTGGTGGATGTTAATGTCTATTTATCTCTGCCAAGTTAGCCCTCGTGTTACTTTGCACAAAATTCAAAACAAACCAAACAAATGGGACAACAGCCTATTTCTATGTTCAAATCAAAGTAATTCTAGGGGGATTCTGTTTTCAATTAGTGTTTTATTATAACAGTTAAGGCTTAAATTACTATAAACTAATAGAACGTGTGCATAACGACAGTAACGTAATGGCTGAAGAGTTGATCTGTATTATTACCCTTGGGACAGACCTTCGATGACTCGTACCATGATTGAAGTCGTACTGATGATGAAACAAAATGAAAGTGTCAGTGTCTGAGACACGTCTGGAGTTTGCGATCACTTTATCTGTTGTGTCTGATTCACGCCAACGAATAACGAAGTTAGGTGTATCGAAGTAAAGTTGTGTGAAAGAAGCAATGAGACCAGTTTCTCAAGTGACTCCTGTGGCCATGAGTGCCAGAATGCTTTGAAATTTGGAATGTAATAAGCTTCATATAACAGTGTGGGGGGGAATGAAGAGGTTTGGGAACGTGCTCACCCACGAGACTTTGTGATGCAACACAGGAATTTTATTTTAAACCATATCCAATACTGAACGTTTATACCCCATACATATCTAGTACTTAACTTACAGCTAAAACATGTCCAGTACTCTTGTTCTTGGTATCGGGGTCTCACATACATAACACTAAAATATAAACATGCCTCATATTTAAATATCCAAATATAAGAATTTAATAAAATATTGCTTGAAATAAAGTTAGAAACAACCATCGCTATAATGTAAATGAAATAAATTTAGTAATAAATGGTTGTACCAACTCCTTTCACTGTGTTGTGAATTTTTAACCTTACTAATTGAACCAGGAAGCTTCAGCGGGGTATGTGACGTATGATGTTGTGTGTTTATAAACACATACATTTATAAACATTTATTGCTGCCTCCCCATGTAATAAAGAGTAATGGTAGAAACATTACTGGTCCCGGCATGGCCAGGTGGTTAAGGTACTGAATCGTAATCTGAGGGTTGCGGGTTCGAATCCCCGCCATATCAAATATGCTCGCCCTTTGAGAAGCCGTGGGGGCGTTATAATGTAACGGTCAATCCCACTATTCGTTGGTAAAAGAGTAGCACAAGAATTGGCGGTGGGTGGTGATGACTAGCTGCTAGATTAGGGACGGCTAGCGCAGATAGCCCTCGAGTAGCTTTTCACGAAATTTAATACAAACCAAACAAACAAAATCAGATAAATTACCTCACGCGTTTTTGAGATTGCATGCTTCTAAATTAATTTATATAACATACAATTTCACCTTCGAAAGCTTACAAAATCCTTTTTAGATCGAGAATGATCAACGATTTGAATCATGTTTTGTAGTGTGATGAGTTTCAACCTTATTGAACACGTGAAAGTTAGTACAAATCCAATCACACTTTACAGTTACTAGCTGAAAACCGCAAAAATGTCTCCCTCCTCCCCAGTTATTAAAAGACAAATGCTTCAAAGCCATTCAGACGAAATTTGGAAAAGACTGTTGTACCATAATGACTCCCCATCTTGTGTAAAATTTTCTTTTCGTTTTTGAGATACGTGAACTGAAACACGGGCACGCGTGCACTATTTTCCAAGCACCTCGTGGCAAATCGCGGGTAATAAAAGCAAAACGGTAATTTGTTGGTCGTCTTTGCAGAGAAACAGTAGTCGATATTCTGAGGCTGCCCGCAGGTATCGTAGGATTTTTTATTGATTCGAAGGAATCTCTTCTACGAGAACATTAGCTCACTGAACAGTTTGTCCCTCATCTTATTAGCAGACCTTTTTCATGCTGTCATTCCAAACCCGGATCGTCGATAACTGATAAGTTGTAGCGTGTTCAGGTCCCTAAAGATAACCACGGGCTTACTTGCGCATTTGTTGCTGCTACAAAGTTATACGTTATTTAATTTGGGCGAAATTCAAAACAAACTGAACCTTATGGAATTACTCATTGTTGCCCACAAAATCTTGTTTCTGTTTTACTCCTTCTAATGTGCTATAATCTGAGTTTCGATACCCTTGGTGGGCAGAGCCCAGGTCGCCTTTTGAGTACCTTTGTGCTTAATAATAACCTCTTTACGTGAGTCGTGTTTTAATCCGTTAAAATACGCCAAACCTCAAGTTTTTAATTTGTGTTCTGAAGAAATATGTTGTACTTTCTCAGTGAGTAGGTCAGGGTTAGGTATTGCAAGTGTTATAATTCCTGTCAATGTTGAAAGTGATTCACTCTCCTGATATCCGTAATAGAAGCACAATGTAACATGAATTGTGATTGGCTAACGAACTTCAGACCTTAAAATGAAGCCGAATATCGACGTCGCACCGAGTCGGTACGTTATGGCCATGTTGTCTACATTTACAGAGGCCGTACACGTGTACAAATTGTTATCGACGGTTTCATTTAATTGACGTGTGTGTAATATACATCGAGAAATGTTGTTTGCCTGTTATAATAAATGGGTAAAGGTTTTACTGGATTGCAAAGTTTTCCCACAGCCGTAAAATATCGTAAGATGTATGATCTCGAACGTGCCTCAGCTGAGAATCTTGGTCGGCCATGATGTAATTTGTAGAGGGCTATTTTAGAACATAATTGGAGATTGAAATTCGAATAGACTCTTGTACACTTGAATTTAAGCATCGAAGTTTATTGTTTTTATACAGATTTATGAGTGGATTAACATTCTGAAATTTCGTTTTGGAAATACGTAAGATGTAATTCAAAATAGTAATTTGGGTGGTCATCTCGTGCACTTAAACTTATTGTAAACTTCATTTTTGCAGGCACGTGTAAAGCACTCTCTGATGGATCTGCACGTGACCCGAAGTATTCTGGTTTTGGACGTCTGTCTGAGTGCGCTTGCTTGTTGACGGTGAAATGTTTTATGTAAACTAGCCAGAATGTATTAGTATCTTTAAAAACATAAACGTACATAGTCAGAGAAAGTTGAGACGTGAACTTTCTGGTTCGTCAGTTCTTGTGTTGGATACTAAAGTTAATTGAGGCCCAGCTTGGTCATGTGGCTAAGACACTCGACTCGTATTCTGAGGGTGGCAGGGTTCGAATCCTCATCACACCAAACATGCTCGCCCTTTCAGTCGTTGGGGCGTTATAATGTTACAATCAGTCCCACTATTCGTTGGTAAAAAGAGTATCCCAAAAGTTGGCGGTAGGTAGTGATGACTAGCTGCCTTCCCTCTAGTCTTCCCACTGCTAAATTAGGGACAGCTAGCGCAGATAGCCCTCGTGTAGCTTACGCAGAATTTACAAAACAAACAGTTGTTCTGTTGTGTCTTCGCGGGCATGGATTTTTGTTTGTACCATGACAAAAGTAAGGTGTCCAATTTGAAACTTTTTTTATGTATATAAAACATCTTACGTTATTGTTAAATTTATACAAATTACATAGTCGTGTTAGGTTTGCAGAGCACCTCTGTATAAGTGTTGTCAAAGGTAATAAGAGACAGTGTCAAAAAAATTATATACATAAATGATTATGTTATGCCATCTTGTTCTTTGTATTAATTATATTAGTATGTTACTTACTACACCAAATATAGTTACAGTTATTTTACTGTAATTTAACGCCAAACTTGTGTTATAAAGATTGATTTGCACTGTTAGCTTATAATTTGTATTTAGGACTAACCTAAAACTCCTAAGCTGCCGAACTTATAATATGTACAAGGTGTTTGGAAAGTCACTGTGCTGTTTTGTAATCATGTTTTATTCAGTCTATTTCAAGCCTGTAACTGATGGCGATGTTTAAAACAAAATAAGAAGGATCTAAGTCTGTATTGATGCCAACGGTGGTCACTTTGAACATTGTTTATAATTGTCATTCATATTTACCTCCTGTATTCTGTATTGAAACATGTCTGTTAATAAATATATAAGTGCACAGTGACTTTTCGAACATTCTGTATTGTTGGGTTTACGGCCAAACATATCTTTTAATGTCGAGAGTGCCCCAATGAAAAAACAACACACTTAAGCCTTTATGATTAAATACGTGAGAAAAGGTATTTAATTAGCTGTACTGATTGATTGCCAGGTTAATGTTTAGTCTCATACTAAGTACACAGCATATTCTGATTGGAAGCTATTTTGTACTTATTAGTTGTTTGTGTAGCGTGTCTTCAAACTATGGTTTCACTGTTGACTATTTAAGGCTAAGTTTAATGTGCTTATATGTATAACAAAGCAGTGTACGTGAAAACACATGCTAGTATTTCTTTTCAAAGAACTCTTTCTATCAAATCGTCATTCGAATAATGTTTTCAACCGCGATGATGCAACCTTCCAGATGTAAGTGTTGGATTGTTCGATTGTCAGATGTCTTGTTGAATATGTTGCTATTGGTAACCGAGTAAGTAAAACACAACTACATCATAGAACGTTTCTTACATTGTTTTCTTCTTCCCACATTAAAAGTCAAAGGTGGTAATATTTCGTAAATGACCTTGACGTTTTAATACTCGCTGAAACCAATTTTCGTATTTTTAAGTTCAATTTTACGTATAATTGTAGTAAATGTATCTTCAGTGTGTGAATAATGTCTTCTGCTGGTGTTAGGGTTTTTTCGCGTTTTGTTTATCCCACGTTTTCGTATTCGTTACATCATTCCACAACTAATCTATTCATTAAGTTTATCGCTTACCATTTTTTAATCGTTTTTTTTTAACATTTATAGTGAATAAATACTGGAGGGATGTGAGGATTTTTGGCAAAAAAAAGCTAGTAAAAATATGAACTTTAAAAAGACTTCTTTCTACTTTGCACTTCATTGTGGCTTCACTAAGAACTTGTAGTAAAACTGATTGTAATAAAAAGATACGCTAACGTATTCAATCACCTTTGAATGTCTCTTTTTTGTGTCTTTTTTAATTTGTTTTTTTATTATTCTCTATGAATATTGTCTGAGAAAATTAAGAAATCTTCATTAGCCGCGGCACATGATTTAGAGTAAATTAATCTATGTGACATTTTTTTCCCTTTTTATTAGCCATGTTTTTGTGTGCCAGCAACACCAAGTATGGGGCGCTGGTGTACCCATTTTAGTTTTACCACGTGTCAGAATCTGTACCAGTCTACCCTCAAATTGAAATTGTATTAAAGAGGATTAGATTAAATCTGTGAGACTTTTGGGCCTGATCAAATGCATCAATTGAAAGTCTAAAATTGTAATTAGATCTCTGTTCGATCAAAAGATGGAGTTACGAGTTGAAAGTTTGTACTTAAAAAAAAAGTTGAGTGTCGCACCTTTGTGAATATAATCGTGAACCGGGTCGTGTATTTGAAAATAGGATATTCGATTATTTATATCGGTAGGAAAAGTTACACAACGTGCAATTTAAAAACGTATATCAGCCCTGTTTCTATTATCTTCGTGACGAGAGGGCAAGTCACGTGATCTTTTTATTGGGGACGGGGATATGTGTTTCACTTGAGTACATGAACGGAAGATGACGATAAAGTGGATAGTTTAACCCAGAGCTAATGAACTTTTTTGGTCAGTAATGGACTGCTGGAATAGGTTTATTAATTGGAGTCTGGAAAAGAAATCATTACTTTGCTGGGGCTTCATGACAGTAAACTTCACGTGCAGGATATGTGTTCACAAATTAATCAACCGATTCACTGGCTTGCTATTAAATTATATTTTTACTCCACTAGAAGCTTCTTTTCGATAATTTATTCTTTGTTGTTGTTTTGATTTTTTTTTCACATAACTCTCCCACCATGCATCTGTGATTATTTTATTTTCTCCCATGGCAACCACGTAATTGACTTGTTTTATTGTAATGGATAGCTACCAGGAAGCAGCTAAAGCCATTACGTGGATCATTTAGCCTAATGGATGCTTTGTGAATCGCCCATTAACATTGGTTACTAGTAGATGCAGGATTGCCCAATTGACTATCACAACCTCTACAGTATTTTCATTCCCAACACAAATGCTTCTTTGTTTACTAATTCTAAGTAGGCTGCATGATAACTGTTGTTTCTTGTTAAGACGTTTGTCTCTTCCAAGAAAGTTCTAGAATAAAAGGTTAAAAAACAAACTATATTTGTGTTTGTTTTCACTTAATTAAAATTTTGGTGTGTTATGTACAGTTTAAGTGCCTTAATCAGTTTTCACTAAAGTTTTACCCCATCTCTCTCTTTCTTTTTCTCTCTCTCTCTCTCACACACACACACTGTACACAAACATTAATAAATATATATTTCACTTGAATATTTACATTTTTTCGTCATAGCATACTTAATACCTTAAGACCTCTTGGTGGGAGAGCAGTATGTCTGTGGACTTATGCCACTAGAAACTGGGTTTCAATACCCCTGGTGGGCAGGACACAGATGGCCCATTTTATAGCTTTGTTCTTAATATTAAAGAAACAGATGATAATTCCTTAACATATGAGTATGTGCATCGTTTTAACTGTTCATTTTTCAAAATAATATTAGAACTTCTTATTTTTATTTTCAGGGTTATCAAAATACATTTTTGAAATCCATTAATGAAAATTGGAATAACAGTTAATTCATTTCAGAAATGCTAGTGTCAGTAAATATGGTAGGGTAATTCATCAATTAATCTGGTTGCAATTACTTGTTATATGGTCAGTGCCTAAGTAATACTTTGTTGTAATTCTATGATATGGTATTTCTTTCTTTTACAGTTAGTTGTTATATAGTCAACACTTAAGAGCTACTCAGTTGTGATTCTGTAACATTATTTTACAACTGGTTGTGTGGTCTACACTTAAGTGATGTTTAGTTGTCAAGCTATGATATTGGATTTCATCATGTATTAATACTTCCAGCCTTAATATGTATTTAAGGAATGTTTCCTTGCTTCTATTACATATTTCTGTAACAGTTCTCAAGGGCTGTTAACTAGCTTATTAATAAACAAGAACGTATTGCATTCACTTACTGTAAGAAAGTTCTGAGAAAACTATGTTCTGTACTCTTTAATTCAAAAAACATTTTGTTAGAACATATGTTTTGTATACCTTATGTGCATTGGTTTTATTGAGTTGAACTGTTTTTTTTTTCAGCCATATGGTGGGCCTGAATGTGAAGATGTGCCTAAGTATTCAGCACCCAAATCAACTATTTACGGAGAACCGTATTTTGTGGGTGAGTCTTTTGTTGGATTACTATAACATTTAGTGTTTCTTTACTTTGTTATCATCACTATTTTACCCTTCAGATGAAATAAGATGTCTCTTCAAACATGCAGATAAACTTGTTGGAATACAAAATTCATGTTTATTATTTTATTCTTTGGGACTAACGTTAAATCTTTCCATCAGAAATGTAAAAATACAAACTGTGGAATATTTAATGGTTCAACTTGTAGTTTTAATTCCTCATTAGTATTTTCAAAATGTATTCATATGTTTGTGTCTACATTAACACGGTACTTTTTTTCAATGTAAACATGCATCAGTAAGTTAGGTTACATAGTATGTTTGTTTTTGAGTGTTGAATCTTTGCTTATTGTTAGATGATAAAGACTTTAAAAAATAATGTTCAAATTTTGCTACTAGAATTTGATATACGAATGTTTAATGTTCTGCTGCTTGATTTGTGTGTGTGTGTACACCTCCTACAAAGCTAAAATTATTCAACTTCTGGTTAATTAATTTTCTCAAATTTATTGGTGTTTCTTTCAATTCAGTTATAGTTTTTACTAAAATAGAATAAAGTTCCTTTTGAAATCGTAAACTTATTGTAAATTGAAATGTTCATCTGCTCATGATTATAGTGTGTGGATGCTTGTTTATGTTTTACTTAGAGCGAAATCTTCGTATTAATAGAATGAGATAACACCAAAAGATTGTGTACAGTGAGTTTTTATTTTAAAGATTTAATTAGGTGTCAATTATTATGTGCATTTGTTTTAGTAGTAAGAATTTATACTATAAATAACATTTTAAAAATCGATTAACATTTAAAGTAAGAGTACTTATTTTAGTGACAGATTCAAAGATATTCTAAATACTTAAATCGTTTACTCTGCAAATCATTTTAACAGATGTGTTGTTGTTATTTGGTCTAGATTACTATATTGGTAGTTTATTTTGATCAGAACTTAATTTTAATAAACTATTCAGTAGAATGGTTTTTTAAACTAAGAATTTTTAACTTTTATCTCTCAAAAAAATCTAAGAGTGCACTGATTGGTTGTTTTGTATAGGCAACTCCAGTTTAATAGTATTTTGATTACGGTAGTATTGGAAATAATGGAAAATGAATTCTGATTATTGTTAGTTCTGCAAATAAATATACACTTTAAGAAGAGCTTTGGTCAAAGAAAGGAAATGTACAGGGTGGTCGCTAGAAAAGCGGAAAATTTGAGGGTCAGATGAGATCACGAATAAAATGCGTACTTACTCATTTCTATTTTGATTTCTTTACATCATGAATAAAATGCATGATTTTAATATCATAAAATGCATTTTGAGCATCTATGAGTGTAATATAACATATGCCTTTAAAAACTTTGTAAAAATAAATAGCTGTTTGACAAATTTTCCGCTTTTCTAGTGACCACCCTGTATTTCCTTGTTCTTTTTTAAGTTTCATGAGTATAAATTCTTTTTTTGTAATTGAGATTAATACAAAACATATCTAGGTTTATAAGGTAAATAATATAGTATAGTAAAATATAAGTTTGACTTTAATTCATCTTTACATGTTTTATCTGCACTTTAAACTTTTCATTGAGGTATACAAGTTGGGATAATTTAAATGTAGAGCAGAACTAATAAAGCACAGAAGGTGTGCTTTGCATATTTATTATGGAGACAGATCTGAATGACTGACTTTTCTAATGTGTTTATATTTGTGGAAAAACAAAGATGGATGAAAAGCGATCAAGCTTTCTTGTTTGCAGGACACACTTCTGTACTTGGACTGACCACAGACCACACATCTTCCTTACTTGGGATGACCACAGACCACACATCTTCCTTACTTGGGATGACCACAGACCACACATCTTCCTCACTTGGAATGACCACAGACCACGCATCTTCCTCACTTGGAATGACCACAGACCATGCATCTTCCTCACTTGGGATTACTACAGACCACGCATCTTCCTTACTTGGACTGACCACTGACCACACATCTTCCTTACGTGGACTGACACAGGGCACACTTCTTCCTTACTTGGACTGACTACAGAGCACACTAATTCCTTACTTGGACTGGCTACAGAGCACACTTATTCCTTACTTGGACTGGCTACAGAGCACACTTATTCCTTACTTGGACTGGCTACAGAGCACACTTATTCCTTACTTGGACTGGCTACAGAACACACTTATTCCTTACTTGGACTGGCTACAGAACACACTTATTCCTTACTTGGACTGGCTATAGAGCACACTTATTCCTTACTTGGACTGGCTACAGAGCACACATCTTCCTAACTTGGACTGACCACAGACCACACATCTTCCTAACTAACTTCCTTACAACCTAAGTTGGACTAGCTACAGAGTATGCTACTGTTTAATTTGGACTTAAATGGACTGTGATAAATTAGTTATTTAGTGCTGGTAGAATCCATTAGCCCAAGACACCTATAATTTTTCATTAAAGTTAGTAGGCTTTTCAAGTTTTTGTGTGTAATAGAACACATGCACGCAGTATTTTTATACTTACACATGAGTTTTTTTATTTTAATATTTGGTATTCAAGTGAATGTTGTGTATATAACTATTTTAGATTGCTGTACAGAGCACCATTCAACTCTGTGAACAGTGTGGTGTTTGAAGAGAATTAATTTTATTGTATGTACTGTATATTGGTTGTGCAAATAGAAAACTTAAGCACAAATTTAAGTTACGTAGCTATTTAACCCTCTCGTCCGTGGAAATGTGTATCACATATTACACATAGACCATGACTGTTTGTAACATTATTGGAACTCTCTTCTTCAAACAGAAGCTCCAAATGGTGGTGCTGACCCATGGTCATCTAGCCTTAACCTGCAGTCATCATCATATCCATCAGCAGTAATGGCTAATGCAGGATCCTATCTCCCTTCCAGTCTGTCTGCCTTTTCAACCACACATCTTCCTTCAGAAACAATGGTATAGGATTTTTTTTTTATTCCTCCTGTAGTCTTGCCTAAACAGTTTGCGGCATCATTGTGCATTAAAAACAAAAGATAAGAATATGAGAAATATTATTCTAACAGAAATTGTTTGATATTTAAAAAAAAAAAAAAAAATTACTACTAATTTTTCATTTGCTCCTTGTAAAATTTCTGTTTTAAAAGTATTTTCAAATAAAGTATGCACTGAGTTTTTCCAAGATATAAATGTGTAAATTTCTGGAGATTTAGTGGTAATTGAATGTGTGCTGGAATATTTTTAAAATTTTGTTTTCACTGAAAAAATTGTGATTTCAAACTTAGCTTTAGCCCTTGATTAATTACATTATTGTAAAAATTCATATACTTGTGTGGGTTTTAACTGATTTTAAAATTCACAAAATTGGTCAGTTTTGTCAAGGCCTTTATTGATGCAGTACATGAGGTTTCAGTTTGCTTTTGTTCTTGTATTGTTTAAATTAAAAGTAAACATTTTGTGGTCAAAGTTTGGAATGTCAGTACAAGAGCAATTTGTTTCAAAGTACTCCATGTGAAAGTCACCGGTGTCCTGGGCTAAACTGCTTTTGTTTCTGTATTTATGATGTGAAACAACAAATATTACAGTGATGTATGTAAACAATTATTATTTAACATGAAGTTTGGGAGAAAGTGCTTATTTTTCCTTTGTTTAGAATTACACTCTCACTAAATTATTGAAAAGTTTAACCTTGAAACTGGCCATCATGTTTGTTGTTGACTTTCATCAGTCTGTGGCTACTTCTTTATTATTTTGGTGGTGGACAGCCATAGGTTAAAATGTTGACTGTTGAGAAAGTTATTTTATACATTTGTTTTTGAATTTTGTTTATGAAATATGAACTCCTCAACTCTCATGTAAGGTAATAATAGGCCAACAAAAAGATTCGGTGATGTTATCCAACTCATCATAATTTTTTTTACTTATTTACCAAACCAGATGGATGAATGTTACAAATATTAAAATGTTTCATGATACTTCGTGTGGTTGACACCTTCGCAAAAGGAATGTTAGTTGTAAACTGTGTGTGTTTTTGTGTTCAGTTAATGATATTTGAGGTTGAACATTGATTTAAAATGTGTGTGTTACTTTGAACTCTTTCTTACCATAAAGAAGTACATGTTCCATTTTTTGCTGTAATTATTAACTTAAGTAAAACAAGGAGGATTTCTTAAAGATCTGTTGATTTCCATTATAATTTTCTTTAATAAGACTTTGGATGGATGTGGATACACAGTTAAGAATCACTTTGGAAATATGTAATTTCAATGTGGCTGTAACTCAGTAATTTTCTTTTTAACCTGTTTGAATTGGTGGGGAATCAAAGTATACATACCACAGTCTTTTACCAAATGCCATTCAGCTGGTATTGTGTAATTGATGTCAGAACTATGAACTCTTTATATTGTCCTACATCACTGATTTAGTGACAGTTCATGATGGAGGTGGATAACGACCAGTTAAAATACACTTATACAAATAGATATGCATTTCAGAGGTTCCAGGGCTTATGCAAACACAAATACGCAAAGTGTGCAGTGGACAAAAATGGTTTCATTCATCACATGAACATCATTTTGCACGTTGACTTGTCAGATTCTGTGAGATACTGATATTTTCAATTGACAGCCATTTCTGAAGTATAAATACTGTTGCAATACATCTGATTTTTGTCTACAACAAATATACACTTAATGTTCACTGTATTTTGGGTAAATGTTTTTAGTAAATTTGGAATTGTATTCAATGGTTCTTCATTACGGAGTCAGTTTATTGGATCACTCCCATGTACGTTTTTTGGCTAATGCCCTTTTTCAAGTGTGAAGGAAACTTGTGAACATGCTGCATTTCTCATTATTGTTTTGATATTTATGTACTGAAGTGACACAAAAAATCACCATCAAATGAATTTTAACTGAATCACAGTTTAGCCAGTTTTTCAGATTAAAGTATTTTGAGAGTGTCTATTAACTTGATAAAAATAACAGTGAAGGTTATGCTAACAAATACTTTATGCTGTCAGTTGCTCTGGTTGGTAAATGTTTATGTTTTAATTGAAACTGAGAGAATTGTTTTGTTTCAGGTACAACACATCCTTGAAGTTTTGAACCAAGATAATAAAGGTTTATTGCTTTGATAGGGTTTTCAAGGTATCCCTCCTGCCCTCGACCAGTCTGTCATGCCACCAGGTCTTCCGCCCATGTCTAGTTTTCATGGCCCGTCCAGTCATGGTGCAGCAGTGTCTCAAGCAGTAGCTTCTTCAATATATGGTCAGAACAACACCTCACCAACCCCCATCCATACCTCTGACCAGTTAGTAAATCGAGGGACTTCCCAAACTGGAGATGCATTAGGCAAAGCATTAGCTTCTGTAAGTCATAATTTTGATCGAAATCTCTGTGAGAATGTTTACTGTAGTACTGTTTTATTATGAGATATAATAAGTAATATGATAACCTTTAAAGATAAATATGGTAAATTAGTGTGTTACCATCAGTTAATCTGATCAGATTTATTTGAAATATTTTCTCAACCCAAACGAGCCGTTTTTGCATATAAAATGATGAGATTTAATGTTCTTAAAAACTACAAATTCCAATTGACATTTTTTTATGATTTATATTGGACATATTTCTTGTTTGGTCTTTTGATCTCTTGTGAATAAGCTTTGTTGTTGTTTTTTCATCATGTTAATGAGAATTTCAACTTGTATTTTTATCAGTTCCTAAAAGAAAATTTAAAATTTTTTGGATTTAATTTTAAATTAATAACCTATTTGTCATTGATTTAAAAGAGATAAATTTATACGAGGGTTGTTAAATAACACTTTAAACACAACTAACTTGTCTATTAAATAAAGCTTTTCCTCATTCAAAGTTCATTTTATATTGTTTTTTTGTTATGTGATAGAACTAATGAGGTGTCAGTATATTTTATTTGTTGTACTCCTTCCTTTGTTTTACTGAGTTGATTAAGAACAAAAGTTATAATTTTAGTATTTTATGAGAAGATCCATGCAGTATTATATCATGTTTCATTTATTTTGGCTGTATGTTCGTATTTGTTGAATTTCACTTTTGTTGTCACTTGTGTTAAATAATGTGTTTTAAATAAAACAAATCATAAGGTTAGATTATAAAATGGTATTGTTGTTTTTCAGATTTATTCCACTGAACACACAAATGGCACCTTCTCTTCTTCACCAACTACACCTGTCAGTTCATCATCTTCCATCTCGGGTAAGCCTTAATACTATTACTTAATGCTTGAATGTAAGTTAGTTTCTAGATTTAAAAACAAAGATAAAAAACAAATTTTAATTTTCTCCAATCCAAACTAGAAGTCATATGGAATACTTTTATTAAAGTTAGGGGCAGAATTTTTACCTTCATTACAAAGACACGTTGTGAGTAACAAGCCAGACTGAATGTTCTCAAATTTGGAAGTGTTTTTTTTTCATATACAAATATTCATGAATCACCAATGATTCTTTCTGTACAGGTGTTCCTCAGTGGACCCAAAATTCTCAAGTAGCCCCACCAAGTGTTTTTACAGATGGAACACCTCACCATTTGGTGAGTAACAGAAACCATAATTTAAAATGTAGTTATGGGTAAAAAATCTAATTTTCTTCTTTTTCTTGGCAACTTTGTTTTTATTGTAACAGAGACCTCTTTTATAGTGAATGTTTTTATTTATTTATTTATTTTTACAGTCCTCAGCTTGTTTTTGCATCTTTGCAATTACTTTAGTGTTTGTAACATCTGTTATCATCTAACATTCTTTTGTTTTAACTTTTATTTTATAGTGTATAAATTAAATACAATTTTGAAAAAGCTGGTTAGATTTGTGCATGTTGTAGACTTCCTAGTTTTTATTAATTTTTGCATGCTGCTTCATTTGTATATAACACCCCTCCCTTTCTGTTGTCTGTAACTTGTAGCTAAATAGTGAGGAAGACAGACTTATTGAAGCTATTCACCTCCTTCGAGACGATGTGGAGGTAAATTTATCTCTTTCATGGCTCATTTCAATGTTTTTAAAGCAAAACAAAATTGTTTTGCAAATTTATTTTATTTGCTTAAAAATCTATTCTAGAAAACAAGTGATTAATTTTTTATTTCTGTCAGTCAGCTAGTCATTTAATATACTAATTCTGTGATAAACAAGATTTACTGGTATCTTAAAAAAACTGGAAAATTTATAATTCTAGAATGATTTTTCTCACCTTCAGTTTCAGTAATAACTTCTAGCATATTTATTATTTTTCCTGCATAATTTAAAGTTATATTAACATTCCTACGAAAAAAATATTTACATCCACTAAAGTGATACCTTTAGTGGATGTTTCAAAAAATTTTTTTAAATATTATTTTGCAAATGTCTGAAAAGTCAATATATTATTGCTCCTTAAAATATAAAGGGATAGGGTCAGTTAATGGCAATTTCATTTAAATACAAAATTATTAACCTAATATTAATAACCTTTCAAGTTGCTCTAGGACCTATTAGGCCCCAATTTTCGTAGGAGTGTTAATGAGACTAACATTTTTAATTTTTTGATATATTGTTTAAGTATAGTATTCATGAGGAAACTTAGCTGAATGGACAACAACTGTCTGTTATAGTGTGGATAATAATGTTTCAAAAGTCTTCTGCCTCTCATTTTCAGGCAGAAGACTTGAATTGTCATCCTGTATACATCCTATGTTTCTACAACGGGCAGTTGCTGTGCTCTCCATTTTACTAAATTTCATCAGTTTTCTTGTATTTTTTAACTTTTTCTGTATGCTAGTGTTGCCGTATTATTTCAAAATATTTTTAAAAGCTGTCAATAAAATATTATATAGTTCTTCCAATAGGTTGAAAATGGATAAATATATCTTCTTCTGAAAATAATTGTTGTCAATTACTATTAATATTTATCAAAATTATCATAAAATGTGTTATTACTTTAAAGAACTTCAAAATTCACTGAGATACGAAATTTTTATGATTAAAATTTAGTAACATTCTTATTGTAATCACATCTTTTCAGAAAATTCTTTAATTTTCTAAAACAAGTCCTTAAATATGTGAAGTAGCAAAATTAATTACAGAGTTTTAGTGTTAAAAAGATCGTTCAAATAAATCATTAAAATCAGTGATGTCGAGAAACCCACTTGTTGAGAATTTTATATGCAAAAACGGCTCGTTCTATTTAAAATATTTCCATTTGCTCTTCTATTTAAAATATTTCCTGAACCCAAAACGAGCCGTTTTTGCACATACAAAAAATAATTAAAATAAATTTTAAGGTTATCTGTAATATCAAAATCATTATACTTCAAGATCAAATTAAAATTGGACTTTCTACAAGTCTTATAATTTTGACATTTTATAAAATCATGTAGACATAAAAATTTACTTTTGAAGTTTATACATCTGACTGACATAGAAAGATTGTTCAGTGCTTTGTTCTTTCAATAGGCTCAAGGCGTAATGGAGGAGCGTCTTGACGATGCTATTAATATCCTGAGAAACCATGCAGAAGGTACAGGACTTGTACCTGGTGGTGACGTACCAAATTCTGCTGTACCAGTTCCTTCAGCTGCTGGGCATTCCAGTAGACTTACAGGAACTATTGGAGTGTATCAGTATCCAGGATCCCTTGAAAAATCTGCTTTAAAATCCCATCCAGTAAGTTTGAAAATTACTTTTATTAATGTGATGTGATTTTGTTCATTTACTGGGACAATAAAAACTTGTGATTAACTGCCTCAAATTATCTCAGATTGAAACTTTGTCAAGTTATATTAAAATAAAGCACCATTTTTTGTGATTATTTTTGATGTTAGAAGTTTTTGTTATTACCTTGTGCATTTTCAACTGTCTTGCTTATTAATTCTAATCAGGATATCCAGTAACTAATAGTTGTTCATTATAACAAGGCCCAGCATAGCCAGGTGGTTTTGAGAACGTTCACCCTTTCAGCCACAAGGGTATTATAATGTGACAGTCAATCCCACTATTCAGTCGTAAAAGAGTAGTCCAAGAGTTTGTAGTGGGTGGCATTGACCAGCTGCCTTCCCTTTAGTTTTTCACTATTAAATTAGGAATGGCTAGTGTAAATAGCCCTCGTGTAGTTTAGTGGAAAGTTCAAAACAAACCAAAGTAATTGCTGTAACAGAGTTGAGAAACAAAAACCTTCACAGCAAACTTCAGAAAAAGTGTTAGTACAAAGCTACAAAGCTTTCAACATACTATTTGAAATTTTGATCACATTTTAAAAGTTCAAGAAACTGAATTTAGTTATACAGAGTGTCAAACATTAAATCATTTAGTTATACAGAGTGTCAAACGCTAAATCATTTAGTTAAACATAGTGTCAAACATTAAATCATTTAATTTTTACTATTTGTTCTGGTGAATAACTCTTTGCAATAAATCTAAAGTCTTTAATAAGTTTGGCTTGTTTTTAAATTGTGAAATATAAAATGTTTTAAATATTACAATATATATACATACATACGTGACTAGAGAAATTGCAACTTTTGATGAAGTTGTACCTTAAACTGTGATGTTAATAATACTTCTTTTTATTAAAAATATATTTATAAAATTGGATATTATAATATTTATTTTTTAATTATAATTTAATTGTTTTTCTTCCATTCCTTAGTCAAGTTCTCAGTGTTTAGGAGGTGTTGCAGCTAAGAGTCAGCCATCCTTACCCAATTCCTCTGTACAGTCAAGTACAGTACAACAAGCTGGTAAGCTAACTGTGGATGTGGTATCAGGAAACATGGTGTTGATTTTTTTTTGTTTGTTTTTTAGTTTTCATACAAATCTATCTGTAAAAAATAAATATAACTCACTTTAATTGTTTCATAGTTACTGGCTAATTCTGCACAATTTTTATAGATAATGTGCATAAGAATTTTCAGGAATTGGTTGAAGCATAAGATGAATTGTAAGAATAATAAAAGAAAGAAAGAAATATAATTTAAAAGGAAACTTAAGCTTTACACCTAAGTGGACAACTAGTAATTCCACGTTAACTGAAGGAAGTGTATGTGTGATGAAATGGAAGTGGCCTGATTACTGCCTGGAAGGAAGTGTATGTGTGATGAAATGGAAGTGGTCTGATTACTGCCTGGAAGGAAGTGTATGTGTGATTAAATGGAAGTGGCCTGATTACTGCCTGGAAGGAAGTGTATGTGTGATGAAATGGAAGTGGTCTGATTACTGCCTGGAAGGAAGTGTACATGTTATGAAATGGAAGTGGCCTGATTACTGCCTGGAAGGAAGTGTACATGTTATGAAATGGAATTGGCCTGATTACTGCCTGGAGAAACTTTTGATTCAAAGCTATTTGTTTTGTTTTCTTCAAATATAAACAAAAGAATAATAAAAACTAAATTTGTTATTGTTAAAATTCTATGATTTTTGTGCTGAACAAGAGAAGTGTAGGCATAAATTGGAGATGAGTGAGGTATAAATCTTAGGTGTATGTGCAGTTAACGAGATTTCATTCAGAACAGAATTTAAGTGAAAAATGTTTAAAGTTGTTTCATTTTGAGAGATCTGGTGACTGGGAAGCTTTTCTTGCAACCTGTTGATGGGTTTAAACCTCTGTCATTGTATCTGCTTGTCCTTTCACATTTTATAAGGTGATGGTCAATCCCACTGTTTGTTAGTAAAAGGATAACCCTAATGTTGTTGGTGACTGGTGTTAACTAACTGTCAATCTAGTTTATCACTGCTAAGTTAGAAATAGTTAATGCAAACTGTCCTCGTGTAGCTTTGCTAAAAATGAAAAACTAATCAAATCTGTCTTATTTGTTAATAAAACTCCCAACTTACCATGTATCTGTAAATATTTCAGTTTTACTGAAGTCTGTAATTAATATATTTGCCACTTTTTAAATAAAAGTAAGATTTTCTAAGATTGTTTTGGTAAAATATGACACCATTATAAAAGGGAAGACCAGGTTTTCATCATAAAAAAAGTTTACTCTCTTACATTGATGTAAAACTAACTAAAAGTTCCATTCTATATTTTACCCAATAGTTTAAGCCTGACAGAGTAAGTAATAAAAGATATATTTTATAAATTTCATGACAAATTCAAGACTGACTTGTATAAATTTATTGAAAGTTTCAATAACTAAAAACCAGATTTGAGACAATCAGCAGTTAACACCTCTAATTGTTCAGTTTTAAAATTTGGAATGTTCTGTTAAATGTTTTTTTTTTTAAAAATTATCAAACAGTAATATGATTAACATTTTGTGAGTTCTGTGTAAACCACTTACATATAAGGGGTTTAGCTACAACCGGATATATATACACATCAATATGTGATACACAGAGTATGCAGGCTACACCTAAATATAATTGTGTGTTTATTGTTTTAAAATGCTATTTCATTTTAGATTTATACAAACAGCAGAGTTGATAAAACTGTTAAGATTTGTTTTCTAGTATTTAAAAAACTTGAAAATGTTAGAAAGAAATATGTATGTGTCAATAAAAGTAGTGTAATATAAAAAAATTGCATTTTAAGCAAAAATATAGAGTGTATTTGATTTGCACAAACAAATTTATTTAGAGGCAGGGTGTCTAGTTGTCACTGCAAATGTATAGTGAAAAAGTAAACAACAATGTATGAATTTAGCCTATCTCCTATGAATATGTTGATGTGTGAACTTAACTGTATTTGTATGTTTATAGCAAGCATGTCAAACTAAAGGTCCTTGTACATTTATATTGAGCACGTGAGCCTAACCATTCTTATGTGTACACCAAGCATTTGAACCGTAGCTACCTTTGTACATGTGTGCTGAATAGCTACGATAAACATCACATGGCAAATTGTAATATTCTTAATAAAAGATTGACCCAGCATCATAGGGTAGTTAGGGTGCACAACTTGCAATCTGAGGGTTATGGGTTCAAATCCCCATCCCACCAAACATTTTCAGCCATGGGGGCATTATAATGTGATGATAAATCCCACTATTTGTTGGTAAGAGAGTAGCCCAAGAGTTGGCAGTGGGTGATAATGACTTACCTGCCTTTCCTCTAGTCTTTGCTAAATTAGGAATAAACATCCCTCTTGTAGCTTTGCAGAAAACTGAAAAACAATAAAATATTTTTTTATAAACTGTGGTTTAAACATCTAAATTAACTTGTGAATACAGGATATTGTATATATGTAGAACATAATTTTTACAGTGTCAATTCTAAAGTCTTGAATTTCACCATGACCAGGCAGAAGTTAAAAGGTAAACACCAGAAGGTTTTCAGGTAACAATTCTTCTAATTCTAGGGCTGCTATCTACTTCTGATCTTTGTCCAGCTACTAAGATAGATAAGGGTAAAGCTGACAGAAGTTTTAGAGTTCGAAGTAAGTCGGCCACTCCGAACAGCAGTGGTACGCCTGTTTCTCCAACTCTCTCTTCCAGCACAAGTGCATCTACTGCAACGGTTACAACTGCCACCTCCACAACACACAGCAAAGGAACCAAGCGATCTCGTTCAGTGTAATTTATTTTCTTAATGTTTATGAATATTTTAAATTTAGTAAAGCTTGTGTTGTGTTTCTTTTTTTGTATACTTTTAATAGTTTGTCTTGTAAATTAGAAAACAAATGGTATTGTTGTCAGCAAAACATATTTATTGTTCACAGTTAGAAATAATTTATGTGTGTAAAAAAGAGTAAATAAAATAAAGCCTGTGATTTTATGTAAAAGAAATTACTGGTTTAAACTTTAAATGAAAGTAATGTACTTTGAATTATATTGATATAAAATTGTATAAATTATAAACTCCTGTTTAAAATATTCACAATACCGGTTTTTTGGGTTGTTGTTTTTTCATTATTTCTTTATAAAACAATTTTCTTAACAATTATTTTCAGTTTATCACTTGGGAAAGTGTTGAGTATAAAACAGTATTTTTCTTCACTGTACGTTATTTTCGATGAGTCTTTTGCTTGACAGAAAGTTGTATTTATCATTTTATCATATATAAATAAAAATCTTAAGTTGCAGAAAGAAATATTTTAGAATCAAATTGTCTTTTGTTACACACAGAATAGTTTTGAATTTTATAGGGGTTTTTTGCATTTTATTCAATTATCAAATAGTTTTCATTAAAATTGCAGAAAATAGATTTTAATGTATTTTATAATAATTCAGTTGTGTTGTTTGAAGTGTTAAGTTAGTATGAGACAGATTACATTATTTGATTCAGTTTATATCATCTTTTCAGTGATATTATATGGTTTTCACTTCATATTGTAATGTTTTATTCTTTATTTGTCACTGTAGGTCTGCAGATGAAGACGATGTTCCAGAATTAAAAGCTGAAAAAGATAAAGAAAGACGACATGCTAATAATGCCAGGGAAAGGTAGATTAATGACCATTATATAATTAGTTGAATATTACAACAAGTACTGCCTGACCACAAGATGATTATTTGAATATCACAACAAGTACTGTTTGACCACAAGATGATTATTTGAATATTACAAGTATGGCCTCCTAAAGTACTGTTGACCTGGTTATCTTAAAATTTTTTGTCACTTATTAACAGTAAATGGCAAATGAACAGAAGGCCTAGATAGATTCATTTATACTATGTATATTACAAGTATGTAAAGGAATGTTTTAAATTTTTATGTTATGAAATATAATAACCACAATAAATATCTTTCAGTTAGTCTGAAATATTTATTGTACAACTAAAGTAAACATATTAGTGTTATAAAAATAATTCATTAAAGGCCTTTGTGGCTGGATTGTAAAGTTTCTACCTTCCATCAATCTATTAAATATTTTATGAATCTTCTCTTTGTAGATTTTCAGCCTTGAAGTTTTGAAACTTCGTGGTGTGTCAATGGATATTAACTGATATCTTATTAAATATAAACTTATTTTAAACTGATACAGATCAACTGAATAGCTTGTTAATGTTTTTATATCAGATATAAAAGGTCTGTTACTTTGGAAGTGTAGCTACCCGTAAAACAGTTTTATACTAGAACGAACATGTTCAACTTCACCTTCCGAAGGATGAAATATTTTGTTTATCTATCAAAAATCTATTCTTAAACTGTGCATCAAATTTTTGTTTAATACAATAAGTTGTTTCTGAACGTTAGAGCTAACTTACAGTTTTTGCTAACTAATAAAAATTGCCTTGTTATTGGTGGATTTTAAGCTACGTATCTTTCAGTGACATCACGTGAAAGATTTTATATTCAAGAATCAGGATTTATCATATCATAAATATTATTATCTTAATACTTTTTGAGAATTTATTTTTATTTGATCACAGGCAGTCTTTGTAATGGTTAATCACTTAATTAAAAGTATCTGTTTCAAAATAATTGTTACTAATTATTTTTACCTTGCATATAAAAATATTAATTAAATTAATATTGATGTTTTCTTAATTATCAATGTATTTCAACAAAAGTGAGATGCCTTTTTTATCTATATTAGTTGTGTTTCTTGTCCATAGTTTCAAGTCAAGAGTAAAACAGAAAGAAGTGATAGATTTTTAATCTTTCTACATGTTGTTATGGCAACATTAACATGCATTCTTAAATTATTAATTAACCTTATCACTTTGCCTTTTTAGAATTCGGGTCCGAGACATCAATGAAGCATTTAAAGAGCTGGGGAGAATGTGCATAATGCACTTGAAAACAGACAAATCACAAACTAAACTAGGAATTCTTCACCAAGCAGTTGATGTTATCACAAGCTTAGAGCAACAAGTTAGAGGTGTGTTTATTGTGACCATTGTTAAACTTCAATGGATTTTGTTAGGCACTTATAAGCTAAAGTAGCATGTATTAGATGTCTTTAAGTTGTTACACTTTAGTACTTGTAAGTAAAATTACCCAGATTAGGCTAAACGAACACAGTACACAGTGTTACCAGATTAGGCTAAACGAACACAGTACACAGTGTTACCAGATTAGGCTAAACGAACACAGTACACAATGTTACCAGATCAGGCTAAACAAACACAGTACACAGTGTTACCAGATTAGGCTAAACGAACACAGTACACAATGTTACCAGATTAGGCTAAACGAACACAGTACACAATGTTAGTTCTTCAGAAACTAAAAAGGATACTGATGATGAACAGTGAGATCAATTTTTAGAATTAAATAATTTTTTTTTTTCAGAACCTCAAAGATGTTAGGAATTTTTAACAAGATCTTAAGCTTAAAAGCTAGAAATAAAACTGGTCCAGTTAACAAAAATAAAACATTAAAGTGGATATTTTGAAGATGGAATGGATTTTTCCTCTGTTTAGGTCATCTGTGGAATTTTTGTCCAAAGGTTCTAGTTTTAAATGAATACTCACAAAGTATGATATTTCACAATTTATTTTTTTTATTCTTGTACATCTCTTTTTAAAAGTCAGGTTATAAACAGTGTACTTATTGTTTTCAATTTCTTGTATGTTTTCTTCTGTTGTAGTAGTAGTTACCAAAACTATGTAATAACATCAGCTGTGCATTGTTTGTTTTATCCTTCCCACTAATTACCTGCCAGTAATATTTCAGTTATCCTTAGCTGTCTTTCATTTCCTGGTCTAGCTGTTGGTTTGAAATAGCTGGAACTTTTACTGTATTGTAGCTGTATGTTATGTTGTTTGCATAGAAGAAACCCCTATAATACATATTGTTTATAAAGGAAAATAACTAATCAGAGAATAACACTTTTATTCAAACCCAACGATTTGACTCAGACCTTGATTAAGGGTTACAACATCACACACAAATACAAACATTGAGGGTTACAACATCACATACAAACTGCCAAACAAAGAGAACATGCACATCATTTGAAAACTGAATTGACAATGTCAGTGTCACATGTTCTTGTACACAGGTCACAAAGAAGAATTAGAATGAGCAAGCAACAGTAAACCACAGGCTATCAAACAATAACACTAAGAAACACTATGGTCTAGAATTATTTCTGTTTGTATTAGACTTACAAGACTGAATCAGGAGGGACTGTTTAAATTTACAGTTAAAGAAAGTATAACATTTTATTAAGAGCTTAGTACAAAATGGTGTTTTATCTTCTGTACTCTGTTTTCTCAGAAAGTTTTCAGAAATGAACTCCTTTAGAATCCAGTTTCTTGTTGGCACAGGTGTGCTCTTTAAAACATTCGTATATTGAATAACCAGTTTTACCAACATACCTATCATTACACTGTCACATCATTTCATATATTATATTTTTAATAGCACGAGTCATACAGTCCATTGTTTGAAGCAAGACACTTTTGTTGTCCTTTAAAATCATTTTTCTTATTTTTTGGGGTCATTTTTGTTTGTAAAAATGGTTTCAGTCATCCAGTCCACTCCACAAAGCTTAAAACTATTGCACATTCTTTGTTACAGCATGGACCTGTTTACCTCTTTGAACAAAGGCTAAACTTAAACAAATGCTTGGATTTTATTTATTTTTATAAACTTGTTCACACCTATACCTATGGGTACACCAGTATAATTTCTTTCCTTTTCATTATACTAGTGTGTACACCACTTAAGGTGAAACACTATCAAAGAAGTTCTTGATGATGAGAAACCCACTTGAAATAAAAATGTATCTCAGAATGGTTGGTATGAGTATTAATACATTTATTGATAAGGAGAGAACAACGTTCCTAGGCCATCTTCAGGTTAACTTAGTCAGAATTGAAGAAGAATTTGAATCTAAGCTTCTAATTTGTGATACTTTAGTTCACAGTAGCCACAGCAAATTTAATAAGAGCTTATTGTAGATGTACCTTCTTAGGGTTCTACAACCTTTTTAATTTGACTTGCATATAATATTTTATCTCTTCATGTTGAAAATTATTTTTCTAATTAAGCAGGACAATTCCAGTAGTTAAAAATTTTTACATAGAGAAATTCAGAAAAATGTAACTAACTCTTTTAGGGCTCTCTTACATTAAATAAAATTTTAAATTCCACAAAAAAATGATAATATTGATTGTATTACTTTAAGTGGATCAAATTTAAATACAAGTTTTTAGGTAAATATTTTTACGATTTTAGAGGGCTTGATGAATAAGGAGCTCCACTCGAAATATGAGGGTCACGGGTTTGAACTTCCATTGCTGAATATGGGAACCTCATAATGTTATGGCTAATCCTACTGTTAATTGGTAAAAGAGTAGCCCAAGAATTGGAAGTGGGTAATGTTGACTAGCTGCCCTCCTTCTATGCTATTACTACTAAATTAGACAGCTGGTGTTCATAGCCTTTATGTAAATTTGTTTCAAGATGTATTATCCATCTACTGTTAGCACATGTATGTTGCCATAATGTACTATAGAAAATATCTAAAGCTGACCATTATGGAGTTCTTCACATGTATTTTTAAAAAAATTCCATTGAGAATTCAGAACATATACAATATAACCAGACGTGATAAAACAGAGCGTAACATAGAGATAAACCTTAACCACTTTGAAACTTTAGGTAGAGCAGAAAGAGAGTAAAATATGAGGCAGTTGAAAATATAATGATAACTTACCTGAAGTACAAACAGAAATAACGAGGCTTAACATTTGTATTGAGATTACATACAAGCTGTTGATTGGCCACTTTGTTCATAGTTTAAGATAACTAAAGAACATTTCACACAGTTAAGAATAACGACTAAAGTTTGATAACTAGCTGGATAAGAAGGAGGTTCAAGCAAGTTAAGTCTGGTAATAAATGTTACAAATTGGTGTTCAGTTTAATTCACCAGAAGCTTTTAACCAGTAACTATAGACTGATAATAAAACTGGACTCAACAGGATAACAGACTGATGATGAAACTGGACTCAACAAGACAACAGACTGATAATAAAACTGGACTCAACAGGATAACAGACTGATGGTGAAACTGAACTCAACAGGACAACAGACTGATGATGAAACTGGACTCAAGAAAACAAGGAACTGATAATAAAACTGGACTCAACAGGATAACAGACTGATGATGAAACTGAACTCAACAGGACAACAGACTGATGATAATAAAACTGGACTGAACAGACTGATGACAATAACATTGGACTCAGCAGGACAGTGGACTGGTAATAAAATTGTTCAACATGATAACACTTCCAGTAAAACATGAATGTAACAATTTTTTTATTTCTTAGAGAGAAATCTTAACCCAAAAGCAGCCTGTCTGAAAAGGAGAGAAGAAGAAAAAAATAGTGAAGGCCCAACATTAACAGTGCACGGGCTTCACCATCCACCTACAAGGTTAGATTCCATGTCTCATCATCAGATGTCTACTCCCATACCAGTAAGTAGTAAACACTTTTCAGTCCTGTGCATAACCAATTACCTTTTTATATTTGGCTCATTTCATTTGGAAAAGGGAAAAAATACTGATAACCTGAAAGATAACATTTCATCCCAGGAAAAGAATGAAAATATTTGAAACTCATGCACACTGACATTTTGTACTAAAAATTTTAAATCTGTGGTTCATTTCTTTTCTTTGTGTGATTTCATAATTGTAAGTAAATGCAAGATTGTGTATAAAGGAACGTCTTAAATTTGCTCAGATGACAGAGTGGTAGAAGCAGGTTGTACACACATAAACCTTAAATGGATTAAATGATGAACCTTAAATGTGGATAATTCTACTGAACTTAACGAGACGATAAAACATTAACAGTATTCTTTACATATATATAAATGCCTCTTTACATCAGTCAGATGACAAAGTGTCATAATCACTCCCCAAATGGATATCTGTGCAACTTAATCAGATCGGAAAATATCATCATTTAAGTTACCTGTTTAACTCCATCACGTCCAGAATCATTACATCTTGCCTTGAGGGTAAAGTTTACCAGTGCATTTAAAAAGTTATAGAAAATAAAGATGCAGTCACTCTTGCACACATTTAAATACAAAATTTCAAATTCAGAAATTCTGCTTTGATTTCAGTGTGTTCCTGACAAATTCATTAGTTCAATGAATTTTTTTTGTAAACATAATAGGGCACCTTGTAACTCCTAGGGGAAAAAAAAAATCCTATTTTAGACAAATAAGCACTAACTTGTCCTCATAACTTGAATACGTGTAGATTTATCGATTTCTAGCCAATCCCTTTTTCAGTCTTGGTTATCACAGTTTAGTGATATTGTATATATCTTAGCTTCAAGAAACTATAGATCACTGATCTTATTATGTCATGAAAGCTGCTACCACCTGTTTCATTGGACTATACAACTTGACATGACTTTTTGTGTAAGGATTTGAACAAACCTTAGTTTTATTTAGCTAAAAGACGAGGTGGTTTTTAAGAGCTTCACCCACAATTAAAGAGTACCGTTCTTCTTTGATTTGGATTTCTCATCATATACTCTATAAAATGTAGCATGATAGGAAAAGAATGTTTTCCATAAAACAAAATGAAGTAGGCCATGTTTACATGAGGACTTGCAAGTCTAAATAAGTGTTTGAATTGGTAAAGAAAATCACCAAAAAGAAATATGTACACATAAAACAGGTTTAAAATTTATTTACATGTATAAAGGCCTGGCATGGCCAACTGTGTTAAAAGCATTTGACTTGTATTCTGAGGGTCATGGGTTTGAATCCCCATTGAACCAAATATGCTGACCCTTTCAGCTGTGGGGGCATTATAATGAGACAGTCAGTCCCATTATTTGTTGGTAAAAGAGTAGCCCAAGAGTTGGCAGTGGATGGTAACAAATAGCTTAAACTGCTAAATTAGGGATGGCTAGCACAGATAGTCCTCGTGTAGCTTTGTGCGAAATTCATAAAACAAACAAACAATGCATATATAAAATAAAACCTTCTGATTAATAATATTTAAAATTATTCTTTCTTATACTTTTTGCAATAAAATTATTTTTATTTAATTCCAGTGATTATAAATACAATGGAGCTGTATGCAGAATTTTTCAAAGCAAAAGTAAAATTTAGTTTTATAATATGAAACTTTCATCGAAAAATTCCAGAAAAAAAAAATAAGGCATGAAAAATCGAAGTAAAGTTGACAACAGATGTATTAAAGCATTGTAAAAGCATGCACCCAAACATCTGAAAGTTAAATAATGAGCTATCTTCATCATTATGTTCATAAAGGAAAGAGCATGTGTAACTTGATCAGATGTTGTGTTCTCTTTTCTTATAACAGGGACAGCAGCCACTATTGCCTTTAACTCATCCCCAACAGTAGAATTCTTCCAGTGGAAGAATGACATTTTACAGTCTTTGGCTCTTCTAGTTGCTTGTGGATTGTACAGAATGATTGGAATACAGAACTTATCTCGGTGCTTCCTTTACCTTAAAACATTCACTCCATAGTTAAAGCAGGAGTAGAACATTTGATTTGTTAATGATATGTGATTCTAGCTGTGGAAGTACAAGACTATGCAACGATTTGATTACAGATCCATAAATTAAATTTTACTTCCTGTTCAACTTGCTTCATCTTAGTGACTTATCCACAGAAGAAAGACAGTGAATTAAAAAAAAAAATATTTTAAAAATCTGGTAAATTTCAAATTGTGTAAGATGTCTGTTAAAGGCCAAAATGACGTCAAAATACGGTGAAGTTTGGGTAGGTGAGTAGGAATATAAAAAAATATTATTTCTGTAAATGACCATTTTTATTCCATGGACAAGCAGGAATATTGTATGTTTTCAAATCATAAACTTTAATTTGAGAACACTTTCATTTCTACATTATTTTTGTTGTTTAGAGTAGGAGGCAACTTTTAGTATTCATATTTTTTGCAATCTTTAAACGTGTGTTTTTAACTTTTTTTTAATTTTTACGTGCATCAGTGTCACTGGTTAAAGTGGTGCACCTGAAGGTTTGCACTTGTTTCAGAAGGCAGTGAACTCTTTTAAAGGTTGAAATTATTACACTATCATTTTTATCTCAGACACTTTTTATTTGTACATAATCTTTAATGAAATACTATTATGAAAAAAAAAGTGAAATATCTCGTGTGATTTTAATGTACTTAATTGTGAAAAAAAATTTTACAGTGTTTTCTTTCTTTTTTTAACTTGAACTAATTAGTATAAATTCAGATACATCTATTGACCCATCTAGTGCAAATAGTAATACCAGATTAAATTTTACAAGAACTGTGAACGTGTTATTTTTGCAGTAGGGTTGTCATTATTTCGTATGAATAGTTCATATGTTGTATTTTTTTCTACATAATACAAAGAAGCATTCTTACTTTATGTAGTAACTAGCAAAGGTGCCCAGTGGTGCTCAATCTGTTCCTCCAATCCATGGGAATCCATGCTATAAGACATTCAGTTTCACCTTTGTTTGATGTCAGTTTTGAGTAACGTGCTACTCATCTCCTTGTTTACTTGAGTATTAAGATGGTTAAATTTGTATTGGTGGCAACTTCTAACTGTTCATATGGTTTTTCATCTATTTAAGTTAGATCTTTGAGTTTCTTTACCAAATCTTATTGAAACATGGTCAACTGTACTTCTGCAGCAAGTTGTAGCACCAGACAAACAAAAGGACACTCATATATATATATATCATGTAAATTATCATTTAAGTGCATTATGATAAAAACAATTTAGTAATAAAACATCAATCACTGAACCTTGTGGTAAAAACCAGTTTATTTCTGTCTCTGAAAGCTAAAATAAAACAAATATCTTTATGCTCTCTATAACCAAGAAGATTGGTAATGTATGTGAAGAGTTTGTTAAGTAAATCTTTGTACATCTTGGTAATGAGGGGACATATTATTACATTTTTTTAGTTAATGCAGTCAGTACAGGAAATTGTAAAAACACCACATGAAATTTTTCATGGCACACGTTTTTCATTGTACATACTAATACTAATGATGCAGTTTTTCTATTTCATGAAAAGTTTGTGATTAGTAGCAGCTATGTTTTACACCATACTATAACATTTTGTTGTAGTTATATATGATTGTGTTGTAAGTAATATTGCCAGCACAAGTAGTAATCAACAGGAAGGAAGTTAACATCAGAAAAGCAACAGAATAATCAAAGAGCTTTTGGAAAGTGGATTTTCCTTCATTCACAGTTGTTGAAGGAACATCCAAGTTCTAAAAGTGCATGCTCAGGTTATTGGGTTGCTTTGTTTATATATTTTCTACATCATTGTCTTGGGGTTTTGTGCTTGACCTCTCTATTAGATGTCTCAGTTCTTTTGGGACTGTTGTGATTTTATGTTTTTTGGGGTTTTTTTCAGGTCTCATTCATCATGCTCTGTGACCATGACTTTGTTCACTATTATTATTTAGTGTTTTGCCTGTTGTTTGTGTGCACATATCTTCAGTGTGTTTTGTTTTATATATATTATACACACACATTTTTTTGAGAGTTAAGAAATAAATGGTGCCACTGTTTTTTTTCTTAAGAGTTTTTAACTTCATTCTGACTGGATAATTGACAGAATTTAACCAATAAATCATAATTTCAAATCATGAAATATCTAATAATTCTAAAGCACTTCACTGATAACTTGATATAACCGTAACCATTTTAAAACATGTTTCTCAATTATTTATGCAACAAATCGCTTGTCGTTCACAACTTTGCTGATTACAGGGTCTTTAATGTCACTCTTAAAGCATATAAACAAAAATACTACAACTATTGCAGTTAACGAGTATTCAATGCTGGGGTTTTTTGCATATTTTTATGTAGAAACTGAAGAGATTTCTCCCAATTCTTGGTCAGTTCTTTTTGTTGAGTGTTATAAAAAGCAAGAAGCATTGATCATTATGTGAACCTTATCAGTAGTAAAGAGAATGAAAAGTTATCAGTTTGAGGATTTAAAGTATGTACTTAAGATACCTTGAAATCGATGTCACTGTACCATTCATGGCTAGAAACGTTTTCAGCTGTTTATTTGAATTAAATATCACCTGTTTTCAATTACCTGTATATTAATTTATTTTTGTAAAAGAAATTCCAGTTAATGAAAATTTATTAAATGGAATATGATTGTGTGTGTTTGTGGTGCTGTTGTTTTTAGCTTATCATTCGTCATTATTTGACATTTTCCGTTTCTTATCCTATGGTGTGTGTATCTTAGAAAAGATGACAAATTCTAGGAGTTACTGACCTTGCATCATTACAGAAAGCTAGTATATGCATCATGGCTATTACCAGGATTTATTGGGGCTAGGGGGATCGTTTCTGATATGAATAACACATTTAGGCCTAACTAAGACACAGGTTTTGAAATTCCAGCACCTTGTTCATAACATAGTGCATATCAGAGTGAAAAAGTTACATTGACAAATGAAAGAGTTCTGAATGTAAAGTTATAACCACATTCAACAGTTTTTGCAGCACCAGATTTAATTTTTTACTGACATTAAAATTCAATTTCAGGAGGGTTATTTGCATGCAGACGATCTTAGCTGTATAAAGATGCAATAAATCATATTATTACGTCATAGGTTAATTTCTACCAAATTTGATGAAAATGTATTGAAACTGCGGTAAGAGTTGAAGGAACAAGAAAAGTATTCCATTTTATAAATGAAGCTTGTGAATAAAAAATATACGATTCAGTCGGATGATACATTATTTGTCCAAAACCCAAAATAATCTATGGTAAGTCTCATAAAACTGGTTTCAAATATATATGGGAAAACATCATAAAAACAAGTTGTTTATGTATATAAATGTTGAAAACTGTGCTATATTAGGTGAGGATCCTTCAACAAACTGCTCAATAAATTGATCTTTTAACGTTACTGTGCATTGAAGGAACATTCTTCATCACCTTATACTGTCATCTTTGGAGCTTTCACACCACATTTTATGAAACATTAATTTAACATTTTATTATTAATTTACAGTTGAAGTGTAGGAAAAATACAGTTTAACTTTCTCGAGATAGAAAACCTATTGTTGGATGATTTTGAAATCTTAAATAAAAAAAAATGACATTTTTATATATTGCAGTTGCAGAGTGTTGTAACATATTCAATAAGTGCAACTGATGATCACTACTTACCACTTTGAACCTAGAAAAACTGTTATTGCCACATGAAACTCCTTACTTCCATTATAGTGAAAAGGATATGACAGTCAGTTTGACAACAGTGACAACGCAAGGGTTCTATCATAAGATTCTTCAAAATTGGTTAGTTTTAACATGAGGTTTTGTAAATTTTGCACCCACTTTTATAATGACAAGCTTTCATGTGGTGAAGTTTAACATGGAGTGTAGCTTACTTTACCAAACTGATAAATTTGTAAAAAAATGTGTACAATTACGACTCCAAATATCTATTATTTTGTCATACTTAAAAGAAATGTCTGTTGTTATTTAATGTTCAATGCTCTGTCTTATAATTTTAGTGAAACATTTTTTTTTCTCTATAAGTAATGCATAACTAAAGTATACAAGTCTGTCGCATCAGAAGACTATATTTATTATATTAAAATTAACTAGGACAATACAGACTTAAGTAACTAAACTTAAAACTATCCATATTCACCCTACCTTTGTAAGCTACGTTTTGATAGTAGCCATCTATACGGTAAAGTCACGTGATCAGTCACGTAAAATGTGCCGTTACAAGTGGAATAATTTTATCGATAATATTTATATAAGTTGTGCACGATCAAATGTTAATTAATAGTAAAAGTAATACTAATTAAAACGTTTGGATAAAATTATAGTGAGTCTAATGCAGCAATTAAATTCACCAACAACAAAACAGGATTTTGCTAAACTTTCTGTACATAATGCTATTTTTTATCTTCAGATTTGGGTTATTGCCTAAATTACACTTTGGTTAGATCTCACAGACTTCAACTAGGCAACTTATGGAGACAACAGTGGAAGTGTGTGTGTTTTTTTCTTATAGCAAAGCCACATCAAGCTATCTACTGTGTCCAATGAGCCCCTGATTTCAATGTTTTAAATCTGTAGATTTACCGCCGCCCGAATAGGGGACAACAGTGGAAGTATCCTAAACTATTTATTAATAGTTTTCTAAATATGAGCAAACACCCAATTGGAATGAAGAAATCCTCCGGCTGTTAACACACATCATGTTGAGAGAAGGTTTGGAGTTTTCTAGCTGTGGGAGAACATTCAGTTGGAGAAGGTTTTAAGCTTCCAAACTGCAGGAAACATCTGATTGGGGTGTCCTAATAAATAACAAAAAAATGGTTTAGGGAGAGATCCCTAACCTGTAGGACAGGAGAGATTAGGCCTCAAAAAATTCTTAACCTTTTAACAGTGTAAAATTTTCAACAGATACAAACATTCTTGGTTTATAGAACTTAATTTTCTTTTATCCCTAATGATATTTGAAAGAAAACAACTAACTAATAACAAGCGAATTAACATTTTGAAAGAGTTTCGGTCAACATCCGAAGAACAAGCCAACCAATTATAAATGAGTCACACTTCTAAAATAGTTCCTTGCAATGAAGTCTTTTGCAAGGGAAACTGCAGCAGGCTTGTTGTCATGATGCACTGTCGTTGGTTAGAACCAGTGACAGTAATATCTTAGGCTTCAAAACAGGTTAATACACGGAACCAACTCCTGTTAACGTGTAATGAGGACGCATGAGTCAATTACGTCTGAATTAAGGTAGTTTAAATCTTTAAAAAAATGATTTTGATCCCACAAGAAGACCAGACATCTAGATATGTCATAATACCTTTTTAGTAATTAAATTTTACAATCTAAAGTTTTTCTTGTAACGTTCCAGAACCATTCTTTTTTTTAACCGTTAACGTCTTAGCTTGAAGTAAGATTTCAAAACTTAAAATTTTTAACCCTAAATATGAAAAAATGTAGATGGAGTATTAAAAGAAGTTAGAATGTTATTTTTAACTGCAACTGAAATAACAAAATTTTAAAATAAAAGATCATTAAAGTACAAAAAAGGTTTAAAAATAAAATATTATGAGGTCAAAAATAAAATAGTTTATTTACAAAAATATTAAGAAACAAATATCAACACAGACTCAAATGTGGTATACGAGATTATTTTAAACTAAATATAAAATTGGCTAAACTGCAGTATCAACATTACATTTTCAGACCCCGGCATGGCCAGGTTATTAAGACACTCGATTCGTAATCTGAGGGTCGCAGGTTCGAAACCCCATTGCACCAAATATTCTCACCCTTTCAGCCGTGGGGGCGTTATAATGTTATGGTCAACATAATATGAGTGTTATGTGCGCTGTGTTCGACGCAGTATCGAATACCAAATTTACACGTTATAAACCCTGAAGCGTACTGCTTATCCAGACACATAGAAATAAATGTTAAAATAAATTTATTTCACTGAATAATTTTTGTTTTTTTATTATAATTGGTTGTAGAATTATTCGCTAATGGTTATGTATTTTGTTAATATAAAAACTGTTTTTATCATTAAAATAATTCCTGTATAGTTTTGAAATTCAATATTTCTACAAGCAAAGCAGGGTGTTTTAACGGTTCTAGTTGCACAGTGGTATGTCCGCGGACTCGTCCCACTCCAAACTGCGTTTCGATACCCTTAGTGGACAGAGTACAGATAGCTTATTGCGTAGCTTTGAGCTTAATTTCAAACAAACATTTTGTTCATAACTTTAAAATACGGTGGTCGAACCCTGTAGTACAACAAATTCGATGTGTAGTTTGTGGTAAAGAAAATAACAAACTACATATGTGTGTGTGTTGAAATAAATAAATAATAAGTTGCCAACAAAATCCTTCCCTCAGTTCCTATTTATTGTATCATGAAGTTGATAAATAATTACAGTTCACTAACTTAGTCCAGTTTGCATTCGAACAACAGTTATAAAGCCTTTAGCTCATATAAGTTATATCTCAGCTAGTTTATCGTATTGTATCCCACCTGACTCAATTAACAGATGCAGTATGGTTGGCATATCATCTGTTTGTTCGTTTGTTTTGGAATTTCGCACAAAGCTACTCTAGGGCTATCTGTGCTAGCCATCCCTAATTTAGCAGTGTAAGACTAGAGAGAGGGAAGGCAGCTAGTCATCACCACCCACCGCCAACTCTTGGGCTACTCTTTTACCAACGAATAGTGGGATTGACCGTTACATTTTAACGCCCCCACTGCAGAAAGGATGAGCATGTTTTGGTGTAAGTTGATTCGAACCCACAACCCTCGGGTTTCGAGTCGAACCTTTAACACGCTTGGCCTAGCCGGGCCTATATCATTTGGGTATCCTTCTTTAAGTTACATTCAAAAGTTCATGTCATTATTATTATTACTACTACTATTATTATTATTATAGTTTTTATTGAGAGAGGTCGCGAAAATAATTGCTTTACACAGTGTATAATGTAATAGTATATCGACACAGGTTTTTTATATGGTCTATTTTTAATTATATTTGAATTTTAAAATGATAAACATTCAGTCTTCAGTAAGACCTGTCCACGTGCTCCAGCCAACAATATTCAACATAATCAACGAAAAATACCAAATAGCATGGTTCACAACATAAAATTATTTCCTGTTCAGCTTCACATAATTCACTCAGCTGAAGAATGAACTGGCGATATTCGTGTTATTCTGTGCAAAGACATACGAAACAAATTATCGGATGCAGCACCAGTGCATTTTGTGTGAATGGGAAACCATTGGCCTCATAACCTAGACCAGGGGTTCCCAACCAGGGGTGCGAGTGTTACGTATTTTTTATGTTTTATGTTCTTGGTAGACTAAACGCAACAGAAAAACACAGATAACAGCTTGTATAATTTATTACACTAAACTATTAACAAATATAACAGATATAACATAAATTATATAATAACAGTGACAGATATTAAGTTACAACATTCGAAATTAATTACAAAACAAAATAATATTAGTTTCAAACTTCAAAATTAATCACAATACAAAACGGTACTGGCCTGTATCTAATATAATGATCTAAAATGAAAGTCTCAAATTCCAGTCTAGGGTGTGAATTTGGTCCCACGAAGAAATTCCGAAGTTTAAATGAAGAAGTTCAGAAACAGTTCACAGTTCAATAAATTCGCCGACTCTCAGCACAAGCAGTAATTCAGATGAATCGTAGAGATTGACGAAATAAAATCACAGCTTCCGTAGATCTAACTTCAGTCACAAATCCAAGTTGAATAATCACAGCAAACACTTAATCTTTCTCAAATAACTGACTCTCTTCTTTTGAAATAAAATTAATGTCTGACTCCTTTTCTTTCTTCGAATAAAAACTGATGTCTGAATCTATTTTCTCTCGCATCTTCGTCTGTTTATATATTGTAGGCCTAGACCCCTCGAATAACCGCGAAATTTCTACAGATCTCCAGAGCAATCCGCGCATGTCCGTTCTTGCACGAGACTAAACGTCCAGACACGAAGTCGCCAGCACTTCATTTACAAACATATGATTGGTCTACTTAGTTCAAGAAAATTCTAAATGTTACCCTAAATGAATAACAACATATTTTATTAGTTTAAACTTCGAAACAATAATATAAATATGGAAACATAGATAATAGAAATGAAAATCCAAACACAACACGAAATGTTGTCGTTTACAAAATATTTACACGACATTTACATAACAGCGAGATAACATTTCATTTTTTTTGTTTATATTAAGGGTACTGTCCTATATATTCAAAAATTAAGTTCGATTTTTTCTTTGTTACAGATCGTAACTTTTACCTTATTACAATAAACTATCGTTTCTACCGTCACCAGCACAGACCGAAATCTTAATGTACAACTGGAAACAAACAATATACGAAACGTAAGTGTGATCTAAATACTCTGCACAACTAATTAGGTTACGTTCATGAACACCGTTTTAAAGTGTCTATTATTTATTTATGTTATGTATTCACGTGATCGTGACTCGAGAAACTTCCAGAAGTATCCAGAATTAATCAATGACGTCATGTGACGTATATTCGAGAATGTTCTAGAACGTTTTGCAAAGTATATAAACCCACGCATGATGCTATGGTAGTCAGTGCATTGTTGATTCTGTGTTCGTGCAAAAACCTTCATTTTGTCAAAGAAAAGGAAATGGAATGATGATTATGTGAAGTTTGGTTTCAGAACAATTGAGGATCTGCAAAAACCCCAGTGCATGCTTTGTAACGCTGTCCTTTCAAACGCAAATTTGAAGTCATCTGAGCTGCAGGAACACTTCAACAACCAGCATGGTGGAGCAGCTGTTGCAGGCCATTATGTTGAATCGTTGAAAGGTAGAAGGGCCTCGAGCAACACTTCCAAAATTAGGTTTTATATCTGCTGACAAACCACTCCTGATGGCTTCATACCACGTGGCGTATAAAGTAGCCAAATCAAAGAATACAATCACAGAAGAGGAGATAAAATGGTGTGCATTGGAAAGGGCAACAACTGTTCTGGGAAATGAAGCCTCAAACAAGCTTAAATTAGTGCCGTTATCAAATAATGGTATTCAAATCGAATTGATGAATTGAGTTCGGACATTTTGGACCAAGTTATCGCAGATATCAGGGCTAGTCCCTTGAAAATCTCTCTTCAATTGGATGAAGCAACTGATGTTGCAAATGGCAGTCAACTCATCCACTAGTGAGGTATGTCCATGATGATGCCATAATGGAAGATATCCTGTTCTGTGAAGATCTGAAAAAACTACAAAAGAGAAAAATATTTTCCAGTGTGTGAAGGACTTCTTTGCGAAATATGTTTTAGATATCCAAATTATTGGTTCTGTGTGTACAGACGGTGCCCCTGCTATGTTGGGAAATAATTCAGGATCTTTTACACTGATGAAACAAGAGATTCCGCAATTGCAAGGTACTCACTGTTTTCTTCATCGACATGCTTTGGCCTCAAAAATATTGCCTCCAAAGTTGAAAAAGGTCCTTGACCCTTCTTTGAAGACCATCAAGGGGATTAGGGGTCGCGCTCTGAACCACCACCTCTTCAAGTCGCTTTGTGAAGATTTTGGGAGTGAGCATTCAGTTTTGCTTTTCTACACAGAAGTTACTTGGCTGTCACGTGGGAGAGCTTTAACGCGCTTCTTTGAACTCCGAGAAGTCAAAGCTTTACTGAAGGAATGTGACTATGATCTGCCCCAAGAAATAGAATAACAAGTATTCAAATGCTAATCAATATGAGTGATATTTTACTCGTATGAATGACTTGAGTGTATCTCTTCAAGGGAAAAGCATAAAAATATTGAAATGCTTTTAAAGAAAAGTTACATCTTTGGTGTCGACGAGTTAAAAGAGGGAATCTCTCAAATTTTCTATCACTCAAAGAAATGGTAGGTGAGGATGGGTCCCTAATTCCATGTGTGTGAAGAAATTGTGGATCATTTGAAAATACTTTCAGAATCATTTGATGAATATTTTGGAGGAGTTTGTTTGTTTTGAATTTTGCACAAAGCTACAAGAGAGCTATCTGTGCTAGCCGTCCCTAATTTAGCAGTGTAAGACTAGAGGGAACTAGTCATCACCACCCACCACTAACTCTTGGGTTACTCTTTTATCAACGAATAGTTGGATTAACCGAAACATCATAACACACCCACGGCTGAAAGGGCAAGCATGTTTGGTACGACCGGGATTCGAACCCGCGACCCACGGATTACGAGTCGAATGCCTTAATACACTTGGCCATGCCGGGCCCATTTTGGAGGAGAACTGGAAACTTCTAAAGAATGGATTATGAATTCATGCTTCTTCAATTTAGATAATATGCCGGATGATAAAGAACTGAAGGAAGATCTTATGGAACTGTGCACAAATCGAGTTCTTGAAATACAGTTTAAAAGCAACTCTTTGGAACAATATCGGTGTTTGACAATGATCATGTTTCCAAAAATTTGTGAAAAAGCACTAAATGTGCTCATCCCATTCACGACGATATACTTATGCGAGTTTGGATTTAGTGCTCTTTTGTCAATCAAAACAAAATCTAGAAATCGCTTGGGTGCACAGGCAGACTTTCAGATTGCTATCAGCAACAAAGTGCCACGCTTTGAAAAACTCGTAAGAAATAAACAAGAACAAAAGAGTCATTAAACTTAAATTGGCTGATGAACATTTGAACATTTCAACTTCAAAGAAATTTAATTTCATGGATGGATGAAAATTAATTTTTTAGTAGGCCATGTAGGGTTTATGCAACTTTTAGTTTGTTGTAATATTTTTATCTTTTCCAAATGTTTCCATATCATTAAAAACTAATTATAAAAATTTGTTCTGGCCACCTTCACCTTTATTCTTAAATAAATAATTACTGTGAGGGGTGCGAGACCATATTAACTTTTTTTAGGGGTGTAGGGCATATAAAAGGTTGGGATGTGTGTTTTGTGAATTTCGCACAAAGCTACTCGAGGGCTATCTGTAGTAGTCGTCTATAATTTAACAGTGTGTTATGTAAATGTCGTGTAAATATTTTGTAAGCGAGTTTTGTGTTAAAATTTTCATTTCCATATTTATATTATTGTTTCGAAGTTTAAACTAATAAAATATGTTGTTATTCATGGCATGAAAAGATATTTAAGAGATTTGTTTGTTTCTAATTAAGCACAATTGGCTATCTGTGCTCTGCTCGCTACGAATGTCAAAAGCCAGTTTCAAGGGTCGTTAAGTCCAAAGACATTCTGCTCTCTTATTAGAAAGTTGTTTGAAAGGTAATATAGCAAAATATAAACTCTAAAGCAAAGTATTAATTAAAAATGAATAACAAATTTAAACCAAATACTCTCTATTTTTATATTTTTAAGCTTCCAAGATAAAAATTTTAAAATTACCAAATACCACAATAAAATAAGCATTTAAAAATACTGTGTAAGCGTTTACTTATAATTTAGTTTATCAATATGAATTATTTTAGAGAAATATTCTTAGATAACGTAATAAAATATATTTGAGTTGTGAAACATACTTTTATAATTAGGTTGCTGTTAAGCTCAAAGCTTAGTTTTACATCGTTGTAAGTGTTATGTAAATGTCGTGTAAATATTTTGTAAGCGACAACATGTCGTGTTGTGTTTAAATTTTCATTTCTATTATCTTTCTACTATATTTCCATATTTATATTATTGTTTCGAAGTTTAAACTAATAAAATATGTTGTTATTCATTTAGGGTAACATTTAGAATTTTCTTGAATTAAGTAGACCAATCATATGTTTGTAAATGAAATGCTGGCGACTTCGTGTCTAGACGTTTAGTCTCGTGCAAGAACGGACATGCGCGAATTGCTCTGGAGATCTGTAGAAGTTTCGCGGTGTTTCGAGGAGTCTAGGCCTACAATATATAAACAGACGAAGATGCGAGGAAGAAAGGAGAGTCAGACATTAGTTTTATTCAAGAGAAGAGTCATTAGAAAAGAAGAGTCAGTCATTCGTTTGAGAAAGATTAAGTGTTTACTGTGATTATTCAACTTGGATTTGTGACTGAAGTTAGATCTACGGAAACTGTGATTTTACTTCGTCAATCTCTACGATTCATCCGAATGAGCGGTTATACTAAAAGTCAACACGTGTGGAACAATTTACGGGAAATCGGAAAAATTAAAACCGACAATTTTGTGACGTTCATCGGAGGCATCGTGAAAAGAACTTCGTCGAATTTATTGAACTGTGAACTGTTTCTGAACTTCTTCATTTAAACTTCGGAATTTCTTCGTGAGACCAAATTCACACCCTAGACTGGAATTTGAGACTTTCATTTTAGATCATTATATTAGATACAGGCCAGTACCATTTTGTATTGTGATTAATTTTGAGGGTTGAAACTAATACCATTTTGTTTTGTAATTAATTTTGAAGGTTTAAACTTAATATCTGTCATTTTTATTATATAATTTATGTTATATCTGTTAATAGTTTAGTGTAATAAATTATACAAGCTGTTATCTGTGTTTTTCTGTTGCGTTTAGTTTACGAAAAACATAAAACATAAAAAAAACGTAACACAGTGTAAGACTAGAGGGAAGGCAGCTAGTCACCACCACCTACCGCCAACTCTTGGGCTACTCTTTTACCAATGAATAGTGGGATTGACCGTGACTTTATAACGCCCCCACGGCTGAAAGGGCGAGCATGTTTGGCATGACGGGGATGCAAACCCGCGACCATGAGATTACGAGTCGTACGCTTTAACGCACTTGGCCATGCCGGGCCATAAAAGGTTGGGAACCACTGCCAGAGACTGATTATGGACAGCTAACAGGGGTGAAGGAAGTGCTTTGGATATGACAGCCTTATGACGTAAGTTTTCGCTGCTGGACATAATACAAAGTTACATAACCAGACATGCAATGTGAAGTTAATGACGTGGTCAAGCTCCAAAATAATTTTAATATAAGGTTCATAACCTTTGCATTTCCTTTGCCTGTTGTTAGAGCTCATTTTTCTATATGAGGCATTTTCAGAATCTGTGTTTTAAGTATAACTGATAATTATCTGAGAGATTACAATATACTTAAATACTACATTGGTAAATGATTCATTGTTAACTTGTTAAATCGTTTTCGTGGCCATTATATAATATAATAAAAGTAATCACTTTGAGCAAATAAGCAAATAGTTAAAGATTCGCTTATTTGTTAAATTGATAAAAGAATTGATTTCAGTTAGGACTGTAGATTAATTATAATTTTTTTTATTAATTCAGATGGATTATTATTTCTGAAATTAAAATTCAGTCCACAATGCAGAAACTAAGGCTAGACTTTATACTATTATTTATTTAGATTTACATGAAGTTATATAAAGTATTGAAACATCAATTCATTATTTTATGACAATTTATAAACGTTTTTCAAACTTACAAAATGGACTCCTTTTTTGTGTCCGTCGTAAGGAACATCAGTAAGTTTACGGATTTAAAAAAATTAAAACCTCAGTTTCGATTTCACACGGTGAACACAACAGATAGTCCGACGTGGTTTGCTTAAAACAAACACAGTAACTCATTGTAGATATCGAAAACTTAGCTTCAGTACTGTAAGTTCTAAAACTTACCCTTGAATAACCGGGGCATTACGTCACAACTGATATTTAAAATAAATGTTAATAAAAAAATTTTTTAACAATGTCGTATCACTGAATATTTAGAGGCCGTATCCGATATTCCGGTAGATGGCTGTGTGCTATTTTGTTAGGAATATTGAAACGTGAGTATGTAGTATATTTTTTGTACGGTACTATAACTTTTCGGTTTTTGGTTGGTTTTTTTATTGAAAGACATGTTTCATTAAAGATACTTATGATGATTTTATAGTTTTGTTTTCAACCACCCATGAATGATGAAGCCACAACATTATAGTTTGTTGTGTTATTATCACACAGAAAGGGCTTAATCTTAGACTGTACAACTTCGCTATCACATTTAAAGTAATGTTATTAATTATTATTAAATAAAACGGCTAGTATTTACACTTTTTCAACTGTTATGTAGTTCAATTCGTTACTGCGTCGTTGCAATGCCTAGAGGTGATCATATCAAGTAATTTAACATGAAAATAAGCTATAATTGTTTATCTAATAGTAATATTAATACATCTAATTCTGATGATTTGTGAGATGAATATATTGTGTCTCACATATTGTTGGTTAAGGTCAAAAGGAAAACTAGACTTGCACTGTCTTCAACTTCACACTTCTAGGATACTTCACATTTTAACATTTTTAGGTGTAAACTAAAATGTATAACAAATTCATGATATGTAACCATTGTTATGTATTGCAGAATTACCATGTGTGGTTTCTTTTTGGTGTGATAAGGTATTGATTCTAAGTTGGATTTGATAATTTCTTGAATGTTGTGAACATAAATAATCACAAGTAAACTAATAAACAGGAATAACTAGTTTTAGCAAGAGCATACAATAATTTTGAGTTTTTAGGATATTAAAATGTTAAAAATAATTGTAAACCAAAATTATCTGTAGAAACAAAAATGGTTTTATTGTCTTAATATTTTTTGAAATTTTGGTAGTTGAAAGGTTGTAATTTAATTTTTTAAAAATTTTATTGTCTGTTTATAAACAAATTTTGGTCAATTTTAGTTAATTGGTTTTGTGGTCAGTAAACTAAAAACTGATCAATCATCAGTTCTTAACTGCAAGAAAATTAAATGTTGCATTAAAAACAAATATTGTTTGATACACTTGTAGTAATAAGGGTCACTTTTATTAAAAATAAGATTATACAAACTTGTATCAAAGTAGATGAACTGTGAATCTGTAAATAATGAACATTTTAAGGAAGATGTATATGAATATTTGTTATTGTTAAACCAGCCTGGTATATATAAACTCTGAATTTGTCATTTTTTTAAAAATTAATCTCAATAGATTTAACTACTTTCACGTAGATGTTTATTCATATCTTGTGATTCAGAAACCATAGCTTTATTTGCCACCATGAATTTTAAGTCTGTTGCTCATTAACTAGACTTTTGAAAGTACAACAGAAAATATAATTGGCTGTGAGCATTACTAAAATTCCCGTTGCTGATATACAAAAAAAAAAGAAGTTTTTCAGAATTTTATATTACAAGGGTAAGATATTTTTAAATTACTTAATAATTAATTTTTAAAATAAAAATGTATCTGTTTTCCAAAACAACAATAATTTAGTATGCAATTGGTAAAGTGAAACATAAGTAAACTCATCTTTCTCGTTAGTCTTAAAAATGAGATAACTAAGACCCCTAGTGTTTTAAGAAGGAACAGAGTTGTAATTTGTTAATGTCATGTATGTATGTGTAGAAAATATTAGGTGAATTGCTTAATTTTAATTAATTGAGGTCTCATACTACTAGTCTTCCCATTTCCTTCATAGTCTCCATGTATGAATAATATGTATACACAGTACCTAATAGGTGGTATTCTTTGGGTTATTTGGTGAGGAAATTCTTATCTATTGTTACATTTACACTTGAAAACAAGAATCAATTGAAAGATTTGCTTTATTTTATAGTAATTCAACAGTTTTTAAAATAACTTAAAAATCTAATTAGATGTTATTGTTCACAACTAAAAAAAACAACTACAAGGTAATATTCTGTTTTACAGAGAGCTACAAAAGTAAACGAGCCTAAAAATGCCCGAAGTAAGTGCAGCAGATGTAGAAGCTGTGCGAGATAAGGTAGAGAATAAAACTGAAGAAGGTAACTTGTATTGTAATAAATAACATAATGAATTTTCTGTGATAGGTTTTTGGTATTTTATCATTTCAAGTAAACTCCAATAAATTGAAATTTTTGAAATTTTATATGGTTGCCAATTAATGAATAAAATGCAACATTTTTCATGGAATTAGTGAGACATTAAATCAGTAATTATTTTATTTTCTCCAAAACATGTTAATGTATTGTTTTTCTAAGTAAAATAAGCAAAGTTAAATCATTCTCATTTTGTCTTCAATGAAGTAATCTTGCACAATTGTTTGAAACTTTTCTCCAATCTATAGAATAAAAAAAAAACTTAGTGCAAGTAATTTTTTCTCAGCCAGTGGATCTGGAACAGACTCAGAAAGTAATGAATCAATTCCAGAGCATGAAAATCAGCCAGAATCCATAGAAAGTAAAACATCTGGTCAGTCGCAGGTAATGTCCTCCTTAATAATTGTAACAAAATACTTGTTTTGTGGTTCTTATTTCTCATCAATGGATTAGCCATGTTCAAAAGTTTGAGTCATGACATGCTTTGACCCATTGCTGGATACATCAGTGCTTCTCATGTTGAAAGCAAGACAGATAAACCTGATAGGACAGTGCTTGTTTATTTGAATGCAAATCTTGCAGATTTTGTAAGAATTATTTTTTGTTATGCCTTTTACCAGTATGTAAAAGTTAGATTAACTCTTTCTCAATGGGCTAGTTGTAATTTACACGAGTTTGTCTACATATTTCCACTCTAATTTTTTTATACAAAATTTGGTAGTAAAGATTAAATTTTTTTTGCACACAAAAAATCTGACTTTTTAATGAAATATTTTCCTAAACATTTGTTTGTGAAAATATCAAAATGGTTTCTTTACTAGTCTGAGTGCAAAGTGAAAACGTGTCATGATTAAATAAAAAAAACTCGTCTTTGTCCCAATAGTATCTGATATTGTTTTTGTAATTTATAAAACCTTCTAAATACATTTAAAATACTTGTTATCAGAAAGACTTCATAAGTTCTTTACCTTAACTGTGTAAAGTCTGTCAACTGACCAGCCTTGTGACCATCATTTAAAAAAAAATAATTAGAAAGTAAATATAAATTGTTTTTTCTTGTGTAAGAATGATTAAATGTTATAACATGAAAATTCAAATGTTTAGTCCAAGTAACTTAAGTCTCATAATGTTATGTTTTTTATTATATTTACCTTTCAGTCATGCCTGGGTAACATTACATAACTTGCATTGATGTGGTGCACATGTTAGTATCTGATAATATAAAACTAACAGTCAGTCATTCCTGTCTTGGCTGTGTTTTAGTGGTCTAATGTTTTGTAATAATACATTCACATTTCGATTATTATACATTATTTATGTTATTACTATTTAGAAATAAATTATTAAAATATAGGACAGTAAATAAAGTAAAGCAAACAGTTATCTTTTCTAGCTTTCACCTTTGATCTCTGTTGCTCTGAGACAAAGGTTGCTAAGTCTTTTGAAATTTTGCACCTGGAGCATATCAAACAAGTGCTTTTTTTTAGGTTTTGTATACACAGTTAAATGACCAAAATAAATCATGACTAATTATATGAATACCGTACAGTTTAACTATAATTTATTTAACTTAGTAAGTAAGATGTATTTGATTAAAAAAAACAACAACAAACTCTTAGCAGATTAAAGACACAACCTATCTTCTAGAAATCTTTGTTTAAAAGAATGGGATAGCCTTTACACAGATTAGAATAACTGAGAAAACCACTTGGGAGACATTGTAAGCTGTTGATTGGTTATTCACATGTCATATATTGAAGTAAGTATATATAAGGGACTGTTTCCAAAATTGGAAAGACATGAATAGGACCACTGTGTTAATACATAAGCTATATCTCGGCAAAATAAAAATATATGACGTTCTTATTTTCTATTCTAGCTTGTCGGCATTGATGATTTGAGTTCCTAATTTGTATGAAGCTAATTTTAACCACTGCTGCATTCAACATATGTGACTCGCTAAAATCTGTATTTAGGTGTGTTATTTTAAAACTTGCTTTTATATTAAAAGTTAACTCTTATATAATATTAAAGTTTTAATTATAATCTACAATTTGGTTCCAAACATACTGACATAAATTTGTAAAACAGTACTTCAATAAAATTTTGAATTCAAGTCAACAAAGGCAATGACATGGCATTTGACTCTTGACCCAACATGAAAGGGTTGAAAGCTTCAGTACATAATTTGAAAAAAGAAACAAAATTCACACATTTGGATTTAAAGCAAAAACAAACAAACAGAAAACTTAATATTATGTAGAGAAACGTTTCTGGCAAATATCACTTGAATTAGTGTATTATATGCTCTGGAACTAGATGGTTAATTAATTACCTATTAGCATCAATTAGTATCGTATAGAAATAATTATTTTCAGTTCATTCAAGGTTTTTCAGTTTGAACTAATAACATAACTTTTGAAAATAACAGAAGAATATTAACTATTACCACTTATTTTGGTATGAGTATGAGTGAGAGAACATGTCTTCCTTGAACACGCATCACAAATGTAAAGACATGGCATTATTTCCTTTAGTTACATTACTGACATAGTGATGACTGTGTGTATAAATAATAGTGTAGTTCGAACTTTATATGTATTGTTTAGTTATTAAGATTTGCAACAATATTAAACTTGAGCTGATACTTCAAAACAAAATTGTGAGAATTTAATTGTCAATAATGTTCATGTGCTTAAGGAGTATTGATTGATAAATAACTTGTGTGTCTGTATCTTTCGAGGTTCAGGATGAATTTGTTTTCAGTGAATTATACACTGTTTATCTACATTGACAAGAATCGTTATTTAATATATGACATGAATTATGAAGACAATTACTTTTTTTTTGGTTTTATTTAACTAGTTTTGTGAAAAACTTGGTAATTTGTAATTGTATTTTCAGCTTGTTACAAGTTTGTCCTTGAACTTGTAACTACATTACTACAAAGCAAGCTAGAAGTAGGAAGATTAGTTTCTTGAGAATAACTGATTTAATGTATCTGATAATCAATGGATTGGCAAATTTTGCTGGTTATTTTGCACCAATATGTGCACAATTTACCTTTGGATTCTAGAAATGTAATCTGTAAGTCACTGAAATGCCCATTCTTTAGTTTTTCATGCCCATAAGCCAAACATTTTTTTTAAATTTTCAAGTACCCTATTTTATTTTTGTGACCATAAGTATTTTTTCTTTCTTTCTTTCTTTCATGAAATGGAATTAAGAACCTCAATTGTTTTTGATCACCCCCACTGTGGGACAGAGGTAAGTCTTCATAAAAATATTACAATCGGGGGTTCACATTCCCTCAATAAACATAGCAGATAGCCCAAAGTCACTTCGCTATTAGAAAAACGTACTTGTGTTTATTTTTAAAATTTGTTTGTAATGACTGTATAATCAGATTAAGATCTTAGCATAACATTCAATATTCTGAGTTCTTTGACTTTTAGAATGGGACAACTAAAATTGATAGCTTGAAGTCAAGGACTTTTTTGTAGATTGAGAAAGTACTATACAAAAATTCCAGGATAATGGTATATCTAAGATAATAAAGCCAAGAATTAACCTAAGGAAAACAGAAACAAAAGCAGCTACAAACAACAACAAATAATATGCAAAGAAAATATTTCTACTACAACGTATCAACTAAAAATGGTATATTGACCATATAATCACATCATACTTTAATTTTAACAAGGTTAAGAATATTTTATCAATATTGAATTATAACATTTGGCTTGGTATGCAGTATGAACAAAGTTATAATTTTTACTCAGTAAATTAATTATCTTCATAAAATCGCCCACCAGGTGTGGGTCCTGACAACAGTGTTCCACCATGGACCACCTGATTAGACTTGAAACATCAATCAGAGAAGCATTTTCAAATGACATCTTGTATCAATATTCTTTGACATTGAGAAGGCTTATGATACAATATGGAGGTATAGCATTTTGTGAGACCTTTATGTATATGGGTTACATGGTCATTTGCCCATTTTTATTAAAATTTTTTTAATGGACTGGAGATTCCAAGTTCGTGTGGGTTCGACACTTTCCCGTTCTTTTGTACAGGAACTTGGAGTCCCTCAAGGCTGTGTATTGAGTGTCACACTCTTCAGTGTAAAGATGAATACCATCACTGAACAACTCCCTCTCACTGTTGCGAATGGGCTGTATGTCGACGACTTTCACATCTCGTGTCACTCGTCAAACATGAAATATATTGAGCGGCAACTACAAACTGCCCTCAATCGTGTACGGAAGTGGACTCTGGCGAATGGCTTTAATTTCTCTCTCTCCAAAACTGTATGCATGCACTTTTGCCGTCGACGAGGTATTCACCCTGATCCTGAACTTCATATCGGTGAAGTTTTGCTGCCAGTGGACCCGGAGACAAAGTTCTTGGGGCTTATCTTTGATCGTAAACTGACCTTTATACCACACTTAAAGCAGCTTCGGGTCAAATGCACAAGAACACTGAACATCCTCCGTGTCCTCTCTTCTACCTGTTGGGGGGCAGATCGCCGTTCAATGTTGAAGATATATCGTGCTCTTATTAGATCGAAACTCGACTATGGATCAATGGTCTGTGGTTCTGCCAGACCCTCGGCCTTAAAGATGCTGAACCCCATTCATCACCAAGGACTTTGACTCTGCACTGGAGCTCTGCCATGGTTTGTTATGGTTCGGTGGTTGTGCACAGAATCCCCTTTACAGCTTCTGTGTTCACTCCTGAACTGTATGCCATTTCTCTTGCCCTGGATCACACAGAAGCTAATCAGTACTCAAATTGCACTATTTATACTGACTCGCTTAGTTCTCTACTGGCCCTGGAATCACTTCCTGTTGGTTCACATCCTGTTCTTGCCGATATTCAAAACTGAACATTTACTTTAACATCTGCTTCTATCCAGTTTTTTTGGATACCGGGCCACATGGTATTTGCAGGAACGAGCTCGCCGACACAGCAGTTAAATCTATCTGCTCAGGCACTATCACCACTGTGACTATTCCATACATGGACTGTGGTCCTGTATTCAAGGCTTGGCTTTGTGCCAGCTGGCAGTTTACTTGGAATGAGCAATGCAAATATAGGCTTTTCCAAATAAAACCCTGTATTGGACTTTGGTCGTCTTGTTCTCACGACGATCGGAAAGAGGAAGTTGTTCTAACTAGACTGTACATTGGTCACAGTTTGTTAACTCATCATTTTCTTTTATCTGGAACTGATGCACCAGTGTGTAGTTTGTGAAACACTCAGATCACAATAAGCCACAATTTACTTTCTTGTCATAATAATGATTCACAACGATTGTACCATTTTAATCATGTTCTGTCCCAAGGTTTGTCCATAACATTAGACAGTGTTATTGGTGATGGTGACACTGTCCACCTTGGAAATGTTTTTAGTTTTTGAAGACCATTAACCTTTTTAATGTGTCCCCCTTATAAAAATCACGGTTCATCTAGTTCAATTTGAAATTAAAAACTGACAATAACATTAAGTAACTTGAAACCAGGACTGGAAAGGTCAACTTCAGTTGATGGTGGTATTTGTACTTATCTGTTAGTCTTCCTGGCAAGTTATGATTATTATAGTTGCTACAGAAAATCCTTTACAACTTGAATTACTGTTGTTTTTCTCCTAATGTTGTAGACTGGATGTCAACATTGGTTTTATGCTATATATTTATTTTTTTTAACTTTGTTTTGTTTAACCATAATTTCCTTTTATGAATATTACTGAATTTACTTTTATCCTTTTACCAGATGTTTAGTGCAGATAGCCTAGCTGCTTTGTGCCATAAAACACTAAATCAACTAACCAACTTTCATAAAAAAAAAGTTAGCACTTGTTTTAACTTTTTTTTGTAAGTGTTCCTTTAAGAAACTGAAGAAGTTTCATCTTAAAGTTATTTTTGAATTTATAACCATGAGTGTTAAAACTACATTAATTAGAAAGATGTTTTTGTGATAAGATGGTACTATATCTCGTGAGTTTTGGTAGAATTTTTTCTTTTTTGTATCTGTATGGACAATATTAAAACAAAAAAAATTAAGTTTAAAAACAAAATCAAACTATGTATAGTGCTGTGTTTCTCTGTTTTTGTTGCCTCATATAGTAAGTGTTAAAATATATTTTATAGTCATGTGAATATAAAAAAATTTCATTTTTAATAGATGGCCCAAGCTGCTGGTATTACAGAGGAAATGGTCAGCAAGGCCAAGCAGAGTCGAAGTGAGAAAAAAGCAAGAAAGGTTATGTCAAGATTAGGACTAAAACAAATTCAGGGAGTGAGTCGAGTGACCATAAGGAAGTCTAAAAACATTTTGTTTGTCATAACCAAACCTGATGTGTATAAAAGTCCAGCATCAGATACATACATTATGTTTGGTGAAGCTAAGGTAGGGGTGATTTAAATGTATGTTTTCCTGTTATTAGTCATAGTTCGAAGCCTCAAACATGGTCTGATAACAGAACAAAAAGGATCTCTTCTAAGACTTCTACTTAAGAAGTCTTTGGTTGAGAACAACTTTTTGAACAAATTTTTGTCAGAAGCATTTCAGCAATATAATACGTATAAAAATTATAATGGTGAAATACTGGTGTAAAATTTGTTTCTGAAAAGTGAGATATGATGAGGAAAGAATAGAATTAGTCTGATAGTAAAAATAATGACCAAATTATTGTTTTATAACTCATTTCAAAAAACAACTGGATGAAACTATAAACAAACTGGGCCAGGTTACACTGTTTCTTAATTTATTTAAGCAGATTTTATTTAACGTGGTAGTAAAGACTGAGTTAGCTCTAAAGGAAAACTAACACTTGTTGCTGGTGTGTTTATGTTATAACATTTCAAGTCAAACTTAATTAAAAACAGCAATTTATAGATATTGCTTTTGCTACGAGTTCCTGCTGTGGTAATTTTTTAATACAAATGTATTTCTAAAATACAATTTATTTGAAATGCTAAACGTAATGTTGTTATGGTATAGGATGAAAAAACAGGTTTGTTATGCACAACATAACTGATAACAATTCACTCTGATTCTAGATATTTATCTTATAGGTTTCAGTTTTTGTAAACACTTTTGATCTATGTTTGTGGAGAATTGGAGGAAACATTAGAACATTTGTAGATTTAATGATGGTTTGGCACTTTTTATCAGTACTTCAGAACCTAACACTTGATGTGTTTTGTAAATCAGCTGAGTGATTTTAAATAATTAAAGAATTGATTTATATTGTTGATCACCTGAGACACCATGTTGAGGTGTGTCATATAAACTGATCAATTGATTGAAATTCTCATTGCATCGATTGTCACAAAAATAATTAACTGATCAAAATTAAGTATTTTGATTATTCTTACATTTTATCAAAATTACAATTCATCCTGTTTTCTCACATAATCAATGAAATGAAATTAAGGTTTTCAATTATCCAAGTAATCAATTTATTATAAACTAAGTTATTTGCCTTGTCTTTATAATGGAAAATCTATTAAAGTTACCCGACACTAGTTGTTGTGAACTACTTGCAGACCAACAGAAAGCAACTGTTTGGCAGCGTGTACTACCATTTTCTTGTTTATTGTAGATACTGTTGTTTAAGGGTCATTGTTCCGAGTATCAAAAAAAATCGCTGATTTATTATTAATTTTGTTAAACATAATATTGACATTTATAAAATAAAAACACTTTTTTTTAGTTTTCTTAAATATGGTTTCTGAATGTTTCATAGATTGAAGATCTAAGCCAGCAGGCACAGATGGCAGCAGCAGAAAAGTTTAAAACACCTGAGGCTGGAATGACGTTAGGAGAGCCCACACAAACAACTGTCTCCCACCCAATTGAGGAGGAATCTGAGGAAGAGGTGAGCTATTTTCTTTAATTTGTTGTTAAAGTTGTATCACTGATAGTTCCTTCAAGAGAAGATTATTAATGGCATATAATAAACTAGTGTTTTGTTTTGCTGATAAGACCACTGTGTTAAGCCTCGTTTTTGTTAGGCCTATAAATGGGCAAAGAAATAACAATAAAACTAAGTGAAATCTCCTAATTAAAAACTTTTGAAAAGTCAGTTTGAATTTAATTTTAATATTGTAAAGCAGTTGTATTTATTTAATACCAGTTATTGTAAACAGAGTGAAATTACGTACATTGTTTTGGAATTGAAATGAAGGTATATTTGCAGTTTTGTGGATTAAAACTTTGAGAACATTTCAAAATAATACAGAAAAAATAAAAACTTATAAATTTAAATCTACAACAAGATAAATATTTATAATTGATTTCTTAAAAATATATAGTAATGAAATTTTCTCAAAATTACCAACTGTAATTTCATACAAATATAACATAAAATGCTTCAACTGCAAAAGCTACATAACTTATGTAAAGTATTTAAGACTCGTACTAAATATGGGCCTGGTGGTTAGGGTGCTCAATTTGTAATCTGAGGATTGCAGGTTGGAACCTCTATCACATCAAACATGCTCGTCTTTTCAACCATGGAGGTGTTCATAATTTGCTGGTCAATCCCACTATTCATTGGTAAGAGAGTATCTCGAGAGTTGGCAGTGGGTGGTGATGACACTTACACTTCTAAATTAAGGTCAGCTAGTGCAGATAGCCCTCTTGTAGCTCTGTGTGAAAGTCAAAAATAAACTGGAATTTTTTATTTTTTACAAAATGGTATAACAAACCTCACAACAGGTACATTGAATCAAGACCTTCGGTCCTATACACTTGTGTTTGTATTCGACATAGTTTTGTCACTGTAGTGTTGTAGTTGCAGTTTTACTAACTGCTTTGTTTTATTTTAGAAAGTGACAGTTTACGTTTAAAACATATTTAGCAAAGAAACAAATTGTGTTGTGTCTATAACTTTTGAGTTATGGTAAGAATTTACGGTGTTTCTTGTAGTTTCTGTCGTTTCAGGATTGTAAGTTAGATGATAAGTATTTTTTAAAGTTGCATGAAAGGGCCATTAATTTTTTTGTGAAATAGGTTGATGATAATGGTGTGGAAAGTAAAGACATTGACTTGGTAATGTCCCAGGCTAATGTGTCCAGACCAAAAGCTATTCGGGCACTGAAAAACAATAATAATGACATTGTGAATGCAATCATGGTGAGTAAGAAAATTTTATAGTAACTACTATTCGTATATATTGTAAATTGTTTGGAAAAATTTCCTGTTATGTGTTGTATTAGAGCTTTCACTAGCATTTAAATATTTCAATTATCAATCACATTTGTGTTTGTTGTTGTTCACTATTTAGTGCAATTAAACATTGTACAAAATATTGTAAACCAGCAATACAGATCTTAAAATATTCTGTGTATCTGTACATCGTGTACAAAATATTTTTTATAATTTCATTTTTTTGTATATTGTATAATTATTTGAATCTTATTCACTATATGTACATAGTTTTATAATAACAAATTATATGAATTTTATTTTCTACCTGAATTTGAAAGAAAAATAACATTTTACAGATACCTGTACTATCTTGTATATTCTTAAGTTTCACTCACCCTTAGCTGTCAAAAATCACATAATGGTTTCTCTTAATTTTTCAAACTTATCATGTATTGTTAGTATAAATTTTTTCTTTAGTGGTCCAGATAAATAAATAGTAGTAATAACAAAAAGGTCCATTAGACTTAAACCAATTTATTTAGATCTTCACTATAAACTTGCTTGTTATAAGTATATAAGTACGGTTTAGATAAAATTATTGTAAAAGCAAAAATGAGTATGTAAGATGGAAAAAATGGAGTTATTTTTGTGCTGTAAAAGTTTACAAGCAGGCCAGTAGGTAATTCAAGTGCAAGGAAAGTGCTTTCCTCTTGTGGGCAAAATAAGGATATTAATTGTGAACAGTTATATGCCTACATTATGACTTGTAGGATGATATATTTCTGTATGATAACACAAATCACAATTACTACCTATTTTACAGTCTGATTTAGCCGAACTGCTGTAAGAAAACATTTAATCGTAACTTTTATACAGACAAAATGAGTATTGTGCCCTCTTGTGAGAGTTTGTTAATTCATCAGCAAATGTGAATATCCTATGTTCAGGGAGTTTCTTTTTGTTTTGTTTTGTAATGGAAAATATAATTGTAAATGAGAGGCTTGATATGCCATGTGAATTGCCATATACATGCTACCACTAATAGGGGCCTTGCTGTATTTCTTTGGTTTGTTGTCCAAGCTGTGCTGATGAGCCTTGAATAGACAAAACTGCAACCACAGCAGAGGTTACAGTAAATCAAAGTGTATTAGGCCTCTATATTCCAGGTTATATTCAGTTTTACCTTTGGTGAAAAGAAATCTGTAATATTTATATATTTTGATTTTGTTTAATTAACTCTATCAGTGTAAATGTTCTCTGAAAAATAACCATACATTTTTAAACCACAGACAAAATGCAGTAAAATTAAACAAAATATGCTGTTTTTCTTTTAAAGGATCCTATGGTACAAGCTATAACATGGGATTATAGAATGTATCCTCTGTTTTGGAGGTAACTGTGGAAGTAGGATCCATATTGTGGTGGGGATACACCATCTATCAGTCTCTTATGTATACTGTTCAAACCAGTATATGTCTGCATGTGAATTTTGTATAATATATTCTCCTGGTTGGTTGTTTTTTGTGTGGATGACATGTCTTTCACCCATTTGGTTTCTCATTCATTTGTTTGTATTTTTGTAGGACTCATCACTCTACTCTTCTTTTGATTGACACAGAATGATTGGTTTCTCATGCAATATCTCCTTTTTTTACTATATGGAAGGTTCTCTATCTCTTGAAGACTTGGGCTTTCATGGGATCCTGTATCCATCATAGGTCATGCATGTTTGTAATGTCTGCAGTAGACTGCATATTCTTTAGATCCTCTTTGGGATCTTTTGTCCTCAACCATTCTCTTTCCTTACTGAAAGCGTTCATATAGTGGCTTGAAAAACTATTTCCTTAGTGGCATTCTCTTACTGTCATCAGGATCTATTTTTATTTCCTGATGCCACTTTAATGAGATGGAGAACAGGTTGTCAGTACTATGACATCCTTTCAATTCCACCTTGTACAACTTTAGTGATACATCAAATTTTGAATTTCTTGGGGTGTTTCATATACATCTCTTGATTATGCACAGTTAATCTTGCAGTTGGTTCCTGTAACAATCACCAAGGCAAAAGTTTTTCTACACTGACATACAAACAGTCTGTTCATTTAGAAATATTTTTTATATTTTTAATAGGAATGAATCTTTTATTAGTCTGTGGCCTATTATCAGTACCTTAAAGAGAAATCCTTTTATTTATTCTAGACATTTTCAGTCTTAATGGTTTTGAAATACTTGGAAAAGGAGCAGGTGAAATTTATGGATAAAATTACTATAGTAAAATGTTAATAAGCACAGTACAAATATGTAAAATCAGCAGTTAGGATGAAAGTGAAATAAAGTTAGTATTTCAGGAAAGAAAAATAATGGACTTTTTATACCAGCTTTGATAATTTATCTGGACTTGTCAGTTGACTGCTGAAACCACATAGTGAACCCTCTTTACTTTTCAAGAAAATTTATCAAATAGTTTACAGGTATTATATTGTTACAATAAAATATAATTTATCGTGCAAAGAAACCCACTTCTAAAACATGTTACAACTGTTTGTGATACAGACAAGATGTTGTACCCTGGACAATATATTCTAAATTTTGAGGCACATCTGTACATTTTATGTCTATAGAACTATCACTAAAATATGGTGTTTGTGGTGTCTTGTGACAACCATTCAAACCTTTAACACTATTTATAGTGGAAGTTGAAGGTTGGGATATGGGTTTACAGTTGTTTGTACTTGTAAAATCACTTTTATGTTCAGACTCCCTTTGATACAGTCACATTTCTTTCATCCGTGTATCAAATTCTTCATTAGGTGAGTAATTTCTGTTTAAAGGTTCAGCAGTAGCTTTGTCCCTCAGGTTCTTACAATTCATTATGAAACACAATAACATGTACAAAGAAGTATATCCACCTTGCATCTGATTATTGAGAGGAAAGAACTTGTTTAAATAAATACAATAATAATAATAATACATCAAGAACTCCCATTTAAGTGATATATAGATAGTTAGATGTATTGCCACTTGTGTAAAAACAGTGTGCCAATCCTTCATCTACCCAACTGTAGATATTCTGAGTTTCCTGTGTATGCATTACAGGGTTATAGGGGGTTTTCAGTTCTGCATTTATTCAGTTTCAGGGTTATAAGAGTTTTTGAGTTTCCCATATATGCAGTCCAGGCTTAAATGTACTTCTTCATTGATCTGTAAAATTGTTAAAGGATTATTTAAATTGAAATAAATGTATTTTAAATGTCTTTAATTATTGAATTGTACTGATCTTTTGTTTATTATAATATCTTACTGTATATACATGCTTATCTAACTATTTCTTTCCTTATGTCTTTTAATAGGAGCTGACAATGTAATGAAAGGAGATAAAAGGGTAATATTACATGTAGAAGGAATGTATCATGTTAAAAAATATTGTATGTCTTTCAGTTATGTTTTATTCTAAAGTAAACATTTGCTTATATTGTTGTGGTACCCAACTTACTTGAGTAATCAACTCTTACCAAACATCACACTGTGTTTAAATGCAACTAATTTTCGAGGGATTTACCTGTATGTGAAAAATTGAAGGAAAAAAAAAACTAAAACTAATATGAAATGTTTTATATAAAAAAAAAGGTAGTAAAAATTATTTTACCAGACATAAGTTATTAATGGTGAAATATCAGTGAAGTCAACATAGTAAAACTGCAGTATGGTTGATCCCAGTGTCAGAATGTGGAGAGAATCTTAGTAAAATAGTGTCAAACACCCAAAGACATCTTTTGAAACACAAAGCAATATTTTTCTGAAACTTCTTGTAGCCTTTTAAATTCTTACAAATTTCATTTGCTGTCATTCCTGGTTTGTACACAGTAAGAAGCCACAAAAACTTATTTTTCATAAGGAAATTTTCTGCAAACAAATCTTGGGAGAGGTTCCATTCACAAAGTTTCCTGAAAAGGCCTGGAATTTACTGTAAAAAAAGTATCTTGTTGACATTAAAAATACCAGCCTTGCATAAATGACCCAGAACAACTGGTAACCAGAGCAAAAGGAATCTGGATACTTCCTTTATCAACATTTTTTTATTTTGAAAAGTTATACATTAAATAAGGTATAGTAAATATGTGAGATGCTTGTATGCCACAGTGCTAAAACAGATAACAGAAACCCCTTGATATGCCCTACTTTTCATACAGATATATACAGAAACAGGTATAACCTATGAAAACATTGATATATCACCTTGATTGGTAACATAACATTCTGGAACAACGTGGGACCAATTGGTCCATCTCAGCTGTTCTATCCTCTACATCAAATTAAAACTGTTAATAAATAAATTTAAGAAAAATCTCATGGCCAGCCCTTATTCTTGACATATATTTATCAAGCTCTCTCTTAAATTCAATTAAATTTACTGACTTCACAACACCCAAAGGCAACTCATTCCAAATGTGGCCTAACCATTGATGTGTACAATTAAATTATAACTGCTTTAGATATGTATTTCATATTCTTATAGGAATAATCTAAAATCCTATTTGCCATACCACTAGTAACAGCATACTGCTTGGATGGTTGTAAGAGACTGATGAATTATTGCCCCAAGATCCCTTTCTTTCATGATACTGTTAAGGTTATTCCCATCTGAATTACACTTATAATTCAAATTATGATAATTCGCATGCATTATCTTGTATTCATTGTAATTAAAACCAATTTACCATTTATTTGCCTAACTCACTAAATGATCTAAATCCTTTTATAAATCAGCAGCAATCATCTTCACAAGTGGCAGCACCAAAGATCTTAATATCTTCTGCAAGTTTAAGTAATTTATTGACCATTCTTTCATCTTTATCACAAATGGAAATAAAAAAAGAACAAAGGTCCTAAGTACCCCAGTTGTAACATTAATCCAATTTAACTGAACTCTTTTTGCAACAGTACTCTGCCTTCTTCCATCCAATTTGCTAATGTAGTCCCCCACACTTGTAGAGATAAATCGTTTTCATAAGCCTTTCATGTGGTACCTAGTTAAAAGCTTTCTGAAAATCCAGATATACCAAATATACACCCTTACCCTCATCTACATAAGCAGTAACCTTTTAAAGAATGTCAAAAGATTTGTGAGGCAAGATTTTTCTCTTAGTGGAACCATGTTGACTGTCCATTAAAATTCTACATTTTGATAAATGACTTTGCAAAGTATTTTTCAACAGACTTTCCAAAACCCTTCCCACAACTGATGTAAAATGGGTCTTTAATTATTGGGACAATTTTTATCACTTTCCATGAAAAGAAGTTACATTAGCCAATCTCTAATCTACCCACTATTCACAGACTGACAGAAAATAGTAGCATGTGTCTCGCATATCAAATTATTAACCTTCTTCAAAATCTTTGAGGAATAGTATCTGTTTCAAGAGCTTCATCATTCTTAAAGCTTCCTAGTTTTTTCTTTGCCATCTCAGAATTTGTGCAGTCATCTTGCTCAATCTTATTTCCATTTGTCAACAGTTCATGATGTGGAATACTGCTCAAGTCTTAATTAGTAAAACCAAAGAAAAAGCAAATTTTAATAACCAAGTCATCTTGCAGTCATCAGATATGAGTCTTCCTTTATCATCCCTCAAGGGTCCCATCCCAAACCTAACATTTTGTTTATATTTAATATATTTAAAGAAACTGTTACTGTGAATTTTTAAATTTTCATCAAGCCTGCCCTCGTACATCTTTTTTGATGTTCTAGTTTCATGTTTCATTAACTTTCTCCATTTTCTATAATATTTTGAATCTCCTGTTATCCGTCTTGTGAGCCAACGTTGGTTTTTATTTGCAGCTACCCTTTCTTTCTGTAATGAATATGTTTATTTTGTATATTTAAATATTTGTTCTTTAAAATTTTCACATTTGATTAGTGTCTCCAAATAATTAAACTGCTCAACTTATAACAGATAATTTTTGTTGCATCCTTTCATTTTTTTGTTTGAACTTTATAACCAAAATATCATTATTCCTTATCTCCATCTGCAACAAAACATTAAACCTAATACAGCAATGATTACTCACACCCAGATGTTCCCTAACTTGCACCCTCTTGATCTTTTCTACTTTTGAAGTTGACAATAAATATAAAATAGTAAAAGAACCTACTAGAAACAATGCTAAGTGGTGAAGAAATCCATCCTGTACATTTTCTAAAAACCTTTTGCCTTCTTGGTTTGACTCTAGCTTTGTGCATGAAATTAAAATTGTTTATAATTATAACTTTATTAACAGCTGAAATCTTAATCTCGTAAAATTTCTCACTAAATTCATCAGTATCATTTAATGGTCTGTAAAAATTCCTAATAAGTCTTTTTTTTTTTCTTTATATCCACTAATAGAAACTGCAATGTATTTCATCTTTATGCTATCTTTGATATCCTCGACTTCAACAAGAAGATAAATCACATTTTACATGTAAAGCCAATTCTTCCCTCTCTTCAATACTCTATCCATATTAAATAACATGTAACTCTGTATTTTTTGTCATCAAAGTCATCCATGTTTAATCATGTTTGAGTTATTCACATAACATCAAAACCCTTCATTCTTACTTATGCTCTAAAGTCTCATATTATACTAATTATACTTCTGGCATTACATTACAATATAAATTAAGCTCATCCTTATAACTACTTCCATAATTATTGTCTGTGGTAAACTTTTCTCTGCCTCTTACCTGTTTTGCATTTAGTTTTTCCTGGCCCTCACCACATCTTAGTTTCAAACTTCCCTTACAGCTGAGTTGATAACCTTATCAAACAAACTACCCTATTTAAATATAAACCATCCATTCCAAAAAGCTCCTTTTTTTCACTTAACTGATCCCACAAGTCCAAACAGCCAGTATGCTCATCCTTACATACCTGAGTCTAGTATTTAGCCCTAATGACCTACTTATAACTTCAACCTAACAATTAACTCTAGACAGTATCCCTGACAAATATTAAGTTATCACCTTCTTTTTTAAATATTGTTCTAATTAATAATAACTTCTGACCTACCATTCCCTACACCATTAGCCTCTACAAGCACCACAAAAGCTGCAATACTGCTATCCACTTTTATTATATCTTGCTCCATCAGCTATATCCTCCATCTGTACCCCAGGGTAACATAATCTAATTAATTTCTTCCAATTTACTCCACAGAATATTTTATCCACATGTCAGGTAATCAACTGTAACTTTAACCTCACTATCATCTACATTCTTCTCTGACTCTTTTGCTTCCTTCCATCTCATAGTTCATCTGAAAAAGCCAAGGGCTGAAATTTATTGCTCAACAGTATAGTCATTACATTTACCTTCATTACTCTATGATATTTATTCTAACTTCTTGAACATCACTGTTAGTTGACATCTTTCTTGCATGTAAAAACTTAAGCTTTTCCTTAAATTCTGCAACTGTTTCACACGTTCTACACATTTCTTTATTTATTGCATCTAATTGTGACAGTCTCTAACCTACACGCCCCCCAGTAGCTCAGCGGTATGTCTGCGGACTTGCACGCTTAAATCTGGGTTTCGATACCCATGGTGGGCAGAGCACAGATAGCCCATTGTGTAGCTTTGTGCTTAATGCAAAACAAACAAACAAACTCTAACCTACACATTCTACACATTTCTTTATTTATTGCATCTAATTGTAACAGTCTCTAACCTACACATTCTACATAAAAATTGCACATCTTCATTACTAACTTCCTTGAAAGTTCATTCCAGTTCTGAGTTCCTGAATTAATAACAATTTTGCGGCATGGCCAAGTGCAAAAGGCGTGTGACTCATAATCGCACCCGAGTCATGCCAAACATATTCGCCCTCTCGGCCATAGAATTTGTTTTTGAAATACCTGGTATAATTACAGAATTATAAATATACCACTACGTAATCATATTTTGTATCGGCAAAGATCTAAAGCGTAGAGAAGACTAAATGTTTTATTGTTCCCTCACTATTTTTAGGTAATTTATCATTGTATTGTTTTAATGGATGCGTGCTAGTTGGCCCGGCATGGCCAAGCGTATTAAGTCGTGCAACTCGTAATCTGAGGGTAGTGGGTTTGCATTTCGGTTGCACCAAACATGTTTGCCCTTTCAGCCGTGGGGGCATTATAATGTGATGGTCAATCCCACTATTTGTTGGTAAAAGAGTAGCCTAAGAGTTGGCGGTGGGTGGTGATGACTAGCTGCCTTCCCTCTAGTCTTAAACTGCAAAATTAGGGACGGCTAAGGTTTCTCCTCCTGGTTGGGGGTTGTGCAGTAGGCTAACAATCTGCTCACTTAAAAAACCAGCTGCAAGTGATTGTGGCCCTGTGTTTCTTCATGGAATCGAGAGGCACCAATAATAATAATATATAAATGAATAACGATGATGCCTACCTCACAGACACCTACATAAGTAGGTAGTACACATGAATAACATTGATTTGTCATCTTACAGTGTGGTGATGTGTGTAGCTGATGCTGATAAAAGAGGTGTATGTAAGATGATATTGGTTTACATTTTGACCAAACTTGCTTCATATTTTGTTATTAATCCATTAACTATATCACAAAGTAGCCAGGTACAAACACATTTCTCTGAGCCATTTATGATACTAAACAATTGAATATTTTTGATTTCCTTGAGAAACACATTTGTTTCAAGTTTTTCATATATTTTTGGTCGAGTTTTTTTTTTTTTTTTTTAACACAACACCTCTTAAACTTACAATCTTGATAACTAACTTGTATATATTTCAGTTTTTACCTAAAGCACACCATTTGATCTTCAGTATGATACTAATCACAACAAAAAAGTCAAATTAATACAATATAATAAGCTTCTGTTTTATTCCTACATCATTTATCTCTTATACTTGACTACATTTCAACATCCATATAGAAAAGCCCCCCAGTGGCTCAGCGGTATGTCTGTGGACTTACACGCTAAAATCCAGGTTTCGATACCCGTTGTGGGCAGAGCACAGATAGCCCATTGTGTAGCTTTGTGCTTAATTCTAAACAACCAACCAAACCATATAGAAAAATGCCATACATTAGCTAAGTATTTGGGAACATCATGTTTAGGAAACCAGCCCAACATCACACATAGTGAGTACACAAAGTCAGTGTTAACCTCATCTGTATATTTTTGAAAACATGTTAAAAATACATATATAAATAAAAATCTGTATTTTGTCCAATAATAATCATTTAATGCAATTTGCTCTTGTTAAGCATTTAAACTAGGATCACTTGGTGTTAACACAATCAACTTCAACGACAAGTGACCTTCAACACACATGACCGTTAACATTTTACAGCATAAATTGATACACCAAGAGATAGTACTAGAATATTGTTTGATAGCCATATTCAGTATACTGTAAGCCTCAGAAGTTATAATTGTGACAAATGCTTATTATTCAGAAAGTTACAGATATTTGACCAGGAACATTTACAGATTTTGAACATTATGAACTTCAGTGAGTGAACTTCAGGCATTAGTATTTCTACAAGGACATTAGATATTACCATCAGTGAAAACTCATGTGAGAAGAACTAGCTACCATTTCCATTAAGTAAGTGTATGGATATAAACATAAAATTAATTTGGTCCTCATAAACCTAGACCATCAATAAAATGTTCAGTTGCAGACCAAATGGAAGACTGAATGTTCTTTGTGAGTTTGTAAAGTTGTTGTATATAATTATGAATTATATTGTTTTTTATTTATTTGTGTTAAGAAAGAAAATTGTGTATATAAGACTTGTTGGCAAATATAAATTTGACACATTGAAATTCAATTAACTTTGAAATTTCAGGCCATTTGAAATCTTAATATGTAGTGTGCATGACATAACAAATTGGAGACTCTTCTGACATAAATTATAGCACGTAACACATATCTTGGGCTATAAATCAGGTCATTACTGGTGAAGAGGTACTTGACAAAAAAAATCAGGTGTAAATAATAGCATCCCACACCTGTGCTCTAAGATGAGTGCAAGATTCATCCTGTTGGACCAAACCCCCAGGAATAACTTGGTTCCTAATGCAGTGAGATGTTCGTACTATATTGTTACTAGTCTTATGTTCCAACTGGGAGATGCATACACTTGGTCTTGTACCAATGGGATTGCATTGCTCAATGAGAAACTGTTGATATCAACTTTCCCAGCAGCTAACTGGAACTGTGGAGTAAATGTTCTATCGTATTCAGTTGGAAAAAGTTGGAGAGGAAGCTCCATGTGGGGGGGGGGACATGGAGATGCACGTTTATGTGGAATTAGTTATTTTACTGAATTTTTTTTTTGTGTGTGAAATGCAGAACAGCCTGGAAGGTATATATAGATGCTGCAAAAACCCCTATTTCACCAACAGGCACTGAGCAGAGGAAGGTGGCCTTAACATTTTATATAATCCACTATTTGATGCAGATTTTGGTGAATATTCCCTGTAAGATAGCACTGGTTATAAAGAGGTTTTTACTGCAGTAGAATGAGGTACAGTGAGAACTAAGAAATGCAAAACATGATCACGTGTAAAATGAAAGACTAACAACATCTACCTCAGAAGAGCCTCTGGATATAGTGGAGGATAGAGAGACCAGAAACTGCCATGTGATGGAATACAAACATGTGACATTGTTGAAACAGAAAAACATCAACATGAACATAAATGTCTCGGTAGGGGAGGGAGCAAGAAGAGAAAGGTTCATGAAGTAAAGCAACTCGAGAGTCATCAAAACTATTGGAAGGAATGAAATAAATCCTTGAGTAATTAAAGTTGTAAATGAAAATGGTGGAGGCACCTGATCCTCATTAGGAAGAGAAGATCCATAAACAAAAGTAGACATGAAAAATGTTGGTCAGCACTGTTATTATATGGGGCAGACTTATCAGAAGCAACAGCAATAACATCATTGACAGACAACTAACTTCCCCTGAGCTATTGAAACAGCAGAAGGAAAACCCTAAATTAAGTAGCAGAAACATAGATCTGGGAATTCATGATTAGATATGACTCTAAAATCTACAAGGGTTGTCGTTTTTTTATTTTTTTTTAATATATAAGGATATTCCTAAACGAACAAAAAATAGTTACTTTAAGATTAACCAGGTGAGTGGTACAAAAAACTAAGGGTGAAAGAAGGACAGGAAAAATAATTTCAAACATTAGTAATGGCAAGTGAAGGATGAACCTGTGTTCGTGTGCTAGTGCTCATGGGAATTACTGCACATGGAGATCATGTTCGCCGCCTTCATCATATTCTGATGATGTTCATATCACAGTCTGATACAATACACATTGAGATGTAGAAACTGAAATCTTGTTCAAGAAATTACACAGCAGTGCAAATTAGATAACAGCTCTTTATAGCACATAAAGGTGAGCAGCATTCATGTAATCAACTTTTATGTGCATGAAATATTAAATGGCACTACAAGCAAAATATCACAGTAGTAGGTAAAACATTGAGAGATGGAATGTCACTCCTTGGGTGGAAAAACAGTAGTTAGTGATATGAACAAAGCACACTTCAAGAATCATCTAGCAGGAATGCCGAATAAGTAAACACACAAAAGTTGAATATTCAGTTTATATGTAAATATCATCATTGCTCTTTATTACTGTTTGTGGCCCAGCGTGGCCAGTTGGTTAAGGCACTAGACTCGTAATCTGAGGGTCATGGGTTCAAATCCTCATCACACCAGACATGGTCATCCTGTCAGCCGTGAAAGCATTACAATGTGACGGTCAATCCAACTATTTGTTAGTAAAAGAGTAGCCCAAGTGTTGGCAGTGATGGTTAGCTGCCTTTCCTCTAGTTTTACACTACTAAATTAGGGACAGCTAGCACAGATATCACTCAAGTAGCTTTTTACAAAATTCAAAACAAACCAAACCAATTACTGTTTGTTAAGAAATTATATAAAATAAAGTAAAAATGTGTAATTGTACAACACATTAACAGGTGATTTATGCATTTTATGATATATCACAATTTGGAAAAGCTTATTAATTTAGGAGTACTTTGTTCAGTGATTTTAGACCAGTTAAAATTTTCAGTATTCTCCAAAACAGGTTCTTTTTTCCAGTCAATCATGCTACCTCCTTTCTTCATTGTACCAAGGATTTCATAACTCTTCTATAAACAGAAAAATATTTGTAAAGGTTTCTTATTTTCCTTTTGTGTGATCACTTTTAGATAATAATGTGTAAGGCTCGAGTTACTTATGGTATTTTTACTGTTACCCTAGAAAGAAGTGCAAAACCTAACACTCTCCTTTCAGGAAAGAAAGTTAATAATACAAATACATTTATTCATATAAGTAGGATTTATAAAAAATCTATCTGTGGATGAAGAAAACAGAAAAGTACATTCCAGTTATTAATAAACAAAGTGTAGCAACTTGTAACAAGTGAGAATCCTTAAATACAGAAGTCAGTGGAGAGATCTATCTGCATGCATGTACCCCAGGCAACAATATACAACATAATGAAGGACGATCTCCATTTTAAAGAGGACAATAATTCATGTGCACACAAGTTGCTTTGCTTTCACAATATCTCCATGCAAGTGTCACTTACAGGTGCACTACCTGTGCAATAAAACTGTTGAAATTGGTTCTGGAAAATAGTTGTTGTCATACTCTAAGATGATTATGGAAAGCAACAGAGAGGAAGGAATACTGTGTTTTGGACATGATTTTTTAAAAGTGTAAACTGTAATGCAAGACTTTTCTCATGATTATCATATAGATAATGAGTGGATATGGTAACATGGTCTCTGATGGTAAAGTGAGGCTCTAAGATTATGTTAATGTAACATACTCAACTTCTGTATAATATTATTATTCAGGTGTATCCAGATCATATTTCTAAACTTCCCTATAACTTCATGTAGTCAAAGTGTGGTCCGGATGGTAATGCATTCCTCTTATTCTTAACAGGCAAGTAATGAAACATTTGTTAAAAAATTACAAATCTTATTGTTTTGTAATGCCATAGAAAATATTAAGTACTCAAATCCTAACTGATTGGATGTTAAAAGTCATGCATGTTTGTTAATCTTTTTACTCTGGTGAAGGTTACATAGCATAACCTTTGTTTTAAGTCTCTAACTGGGATGTGTGAATGAAGTTAACCAATTCAAAGTGTTGATATTGAAACCTGTACAAACTGTCTTAAAATGGTTTATAATCATATGCAGGCTACTGGTTGAAGTATTTAACCTAATCACTTGTGGAATACCACAGTAAGACTTACATAACTATTAAAAGTAATTTGTTTCCATAATTTTATTTCTTGTTTTTAGTCTTTTGTTCCACTGCAGTCCAAATTTTGTACTTCAGAAATCAGAAACGTTTACAATAGTAAAAGCTGAACAGAAATTTGTATGTTTTATGCCTTTCAACTGTCATATTGTAAATTACAAGCACAAGAAGAAACTGTTTCTCATATGATCTAACAGTAATCATCTGTAGCAACTTTCTGTAAAGAACATATTTCATGTAAGTAATTAGAAATAGTAAAAGATTATAAAATGGCCAAAAGAACATCATTCTGCTTTACCTTTTTGGTTCTAAACATAAGTATCACCCTTGGAGAAAACAACAACAAACGTGTGTACTTGAAGTATCAGATGTAGTGAAATTGTGATAAAATAATAAACGTTTCTGAAGCAATAAGTGAAAACAAAAATAGAGTATTCTGTAAAATCCCCAAAATTGGAAGCAGCACGTAGAACTAGTACTATAGATGTTTCTTTTGGTTATGGTTTGATATTGTGATAAGTGTAAGTGGTTGTCTGGCTATTTCTGGTTTTGGATGTCAGAAAGTGCAGTAACCCAATAATTAGCATTTGTTTGATTTTCATTATATCTAATAAAGTATTTCTGTCATAGCTCTGGTTGCTAAATTTTTGACTTCTTAAACCTGAAAAAAAATAAAGTATTTGAATCATTTTTTTAGTATATCATAACCGTAAGATATCAAAGTCAATTCAACTTCTTTTATTGGCCAGGTGGTTAGAGAACTTGACTCATAATCTGAGGGTTGCATGTTTGAATCTTCACTACACCAAACATACCCTTTCAGTTGTAGGGGTGTTATAATGTGATGCTCAATCTCACTAATCTTTTACCCACTTGGTAAAAAGAGTAGCCTGAATTAGGAGTGACGACTAGCTGCCTTCCTTCCAGTCTTACACTGCTAGTGCAGATAGCCCTTGTGTAGTTTTTAGTGAAATTCAAAAGCCAACATAAACTTCTTTTATCCCACAAGAATTTGCATAATCAGTATATTCTTTAAATAGTCATGGTTACAATTATGGCAACTTCTTATTATAGGTTTTTGAAGTAGCAGAAATGTTTTGTTCACCATATGTTAACCTTCTTACGTGACATATTTTTCCACTTCTGAAAATCTCCAGTTGAAAAATTTATCTCTTGCTTGAATGCTTTCCTCTTTAGTTGTGTTGTTGGAATATAATACTTTCCTTAATACTCTTCACATTTGTTAGCCCCATTTAATAGGTTAACTATGAATCAATCTAATAAAGTATGTCTTCACTTTTTACTATCATCTTCACACTAATGGTCTGGTCTCTTCAATTTTGTGCTTCTCTCAGCTTGAAAGTATGAAGTGTGAAATTTTAAAAATATACGTTGGTTTTAATCTTTGATTGCCGGAACTTCTTTTATTCGTTGTTCGAAGTACATACCATGGCAACACTTCCATACAAATTTCTACTATTGACGTGTCTTCTGGTTGCATTAGTCATGCACTCAGATTACTTTGTGAAGTTACAGATCCAATCTGGGAGAAATCATAACAAATATATAATGATCAATTCTTTCCCATTTTATATGGAACATCTACAGATCCAGACTTCTCAAAGAGTAAAGGGAAGTGTTATTCTGTGATTATGAATTATTGTCTACCAAACATCACGTATTAGAACAGTTACTATGTTAGCCCAGGTATCCATTTTTAAGAAAAAAAGCTACACAGTAAACTATGACCTGTGTCCACATCAGGTATCAAGATCCAAATTTTAGCATCATTAGAATTATTGTTAAGCTAGAAATAATTTTTTTTTTTTTGGTTATTTCAGTTTCACGTATTTTGTCAGATGTGCATTCCTTTCTTCCAATATTATTTAATTTACTCCATAGATAAGTAAGTTTCAAACAAAATATCATCACGAAAGATGCTAAATTCACTTCACTCTGGTTATATTGTTTCTGAGTAGGTATTTGTTCTGCTGATTAGAGGCACTTCTGGTTGAATGAAGAGCAGCAGTCATTGTGAATAAACAGGAAGTGGGCTGGATTCCACTTCAGCAAGTGAACAAAGAAAGTCCATTAAAAATTACTGATTGATCGATTTAGTGTTTTATGGCACAAAGCAACGAGGCTATCTGAGCCAAACAACCGGTAAAAATGTAGTAAGACATAAATGGAAATGAAGGTAAAACAAAAAAAGTATAAAACCAATGTTGACACCTAGTCTACAAGGTTAAGATAGAAGGCAAAGTGTAAAAAGTTGTAAGGTATTTACTCTATCAAAAAGGTATAATCATAACCCGCCAGGAAGACTAACAGGCAGGTACAAGACCCACCGTCAGTCACCTGAAGTTGTTCTTCCCAGTCCTGGTTCTGGGTTATGTGTCATAGCAACCAGTATCAAAATGTAAAATAATAGAAGTATTATAAGACACACAGTAAAATCACAACAATGAGTAGCCAAATGTTCAGTAAAAAGAGAAAAGTCACGTAAATGGAGTAAAATTTGTAAAAGAAAATGAAGGTAATAACAAAACAGCAATTAAAACAGAAAATGGTGTAAAAACCAATGGTGACATTTAACCTTCAAAGTTATAAACTATTTACTCATAGCATAATAATAATGATCATAACCCGCCAGGAAGACTAACGAATAAGTTCAAGAACCACCGTCAGTCACCTGAAGTTGGCCTTTCCAGTCCTGGTTCCGGGTTGTGTGTCATAGTAGCTATTATCAAAATGTAATGGAATAAAAGTTTTAAAAGACACTCAGCAAAATCGTAATAAAGAGTAGCCAAATGTCCAGTAAAAAGATAAAAGTCAAGTAAATGGAGTAAAATGTGTAAAGGTAATTGAAGATAAAAGCAAAATGGCAATTAAAACAGGAAATGGTGCAAAAATCAATGACGACATCCAGTCAACAAAGTTGTAAAGGACAACCTGTAGCAGAATGGGAATGATCATAACCCGCCAGGAAGACTAACAGGTAGTATATAAACCACCGTCAGCCACCTGAAGTTGGTCTTTCCGTCCTGGTTCCGGGTTATGAGTCAATATGGCCAGTATAAAAAGGTTGTAAAAGTGCGAAATGATATGCAGCGAAAGTATAATAGTAACTCGCCAGGAAGACTAACGAGTAGTTCAAACAGAAGCGTTAGTCACCTGAAGTTGGCCTTTCCAGTCCTGGTGTTGAGTTATTTAATGTTCTGGCCATTGTTTAATGTCACATTGAATGAGAGAGAATAAAACTTTAAAAAAGAAGCCACAATTAAAAAGGTGTAATAAATAAACATACCACACTTAAATGAGATTAAAAAGATTAACGGCTATTAAAAAATTAAAAACGTTATTAAGGTGGACAGATACTCCATCACCAATAACTCTGTCCAATGTTACAGACTGACCCTGGGAAAAAATATGTTTAAAGTATTGCCGTCGTTGAGAATTGTAACGATGGCGAGAAAGTGAAACGTGGCTGATAGTGATTTGAGTGTTACACAAACTACACATTGGTGCATCAGTTCCAGATAAAAGAAAATGATGAGTTAAAAAACTGTGACCAATGCGTAGCCTAGTGAGAACAACTTCTTCCCTCCGAACTTTACGGAAGCTAGATGGCCAAACTCCAATTTTGGGTTTGATTTGAAAAAGTTTATTGTCGCGTTGTTCACTCCAAGTGGACTGCCAACTGGCACGGAGCCGAGCTTTGAAGACAACACCATAGTCCATGTACGGAATAGGCATAGGGGTGATGGTGCTGAGGCAGACAGATTTAGCTGCCATGTCTGCAAGCTCGTTCCCATGAATACCAACATGGCCTGGTATCCAGAAAAACTGAATTGAAGTAGCTGCTAATGAGAAATGGGCCAGTCGGTTTCGAATGTCTGCGAGAATAGGATGTGAGCTAATGTGAAGTGATCCCAAGGCAAGTATAGAACTAAGCGAGTCAGTATAAAAAGTGCAATTGGAGTACTGCTCAGCTGCAATATGATCCAGGGCAAGAGATATGGCATACAGTTCAGCAGTGAACACAGAAGCTGTAGAGGGGATTCTGCGTGCAACTACTGACCCATAGCAGAGCCCACTGAATTACCTGATTTGGAACCATCTGTATAAATAGGAACTGAATGATTGTTTGAAAGATATTCATTGAATAAAAGACGGTACTTCCAGTCTCGAGTATCCGCCTTTTTTAGGTGATTGAAAGAAAGGTCACACTTGGGGGCTGTAATAAGCCATGGTGGGATGCGTCGACCTGTGGAATCTGCAATGTTATCCAAGGACAGACCCAATTCATCCAATTGCGCCTGGATGCGAAGGCCAAACGGAGCAATGACAGATCGTCTGTTCTGAAAAAGTACTGCCCACCGAGGAAGGAAAACACATTCCCAGGTGGGATGCTTTGGTAAGGAACGAAGTTTTGAAGTATATTGTAAAGATAGTTGCAAACGGCGAAGGTGTAGTGGAGGTTCATGAGATTCAATGTATATGCTTTGAACTGGAGAGGTACGGAAAGCTCCAGTGCAGAGTCGAAGTCCTTGGTGATGAATGGGGTCCAGTATCTTTAAGGCCGACGGTCTGGCAGAGCCATAGACCATTGATCCATAGTCAAGTTTCGATCTAATAAGTGCACGATATATCTTTAACATTGAACGGCGATCTGCCCCCAACTGGTAGAAGAGAGGACACGGAGGATGTTCAGTGTTCTTGTGCATTTGACCCGAAGCTGCTTTAAGTGTGGTATAAAGGTCAGTTTACGATCAAAGATAAGCCCCAAGAACTTTGTCTCCGGGACCACTGGCAGCAACACTTCACCGATATGAAGTTCAGGATCAGGGTGAATACCTCGTCGACGGCAAAAGTGCATGCATACAGTTTTGGAAAGAGAGAAATTAAAGCCATTCGCAAGAGTCCACTTCTGTACACGATTGAGGGCAGTTTGTAGTTGCCGCTCAATATATCTCATGTTTGATGACTGACACGAGATGTGAAAGTCGTCAACATATAGCCCATTCGTAACAGTGAGAGGGAGTTGTTCAGTGATGGCATTTATCTTTATACTGAAGAGTGTAACACTCAATATACAGCCTTGAGGGACTCCAAGTTCCTGTACAAAAGAACGTGAAAGTGCCAAACCTACACGAACTTGGAATCTCCTGTCCATTAAAAATTTTTTTAATAAACATGGGTAGATGGCCACTTAACCCATATGTATGGAGGTCTCGCAAAACACCAAACCTCCATGTTGTGTCGTAAGCCTTCTCTATGTCAATGAATATCGATACAAGGTGTTGGCGGTTGGGAAAGGCCTCTCTGATAAATGTTTCAAGACGAATTAGGTGGTCTATGGTGAAGCGCTGTCGACGGAACCCACACTGGGTGGGCGAGAGGAGGTTGTTTGATTCAAGGAACCAAACAAGACGAGCATTAACCATCCTTTCTAAGGTCTTACAGAGACAGCTCGTCAAAGCAATTGGACGATAGTTTGAAGGAATCTTCGGATCTTTCCCTGGCTTAGAGAAAGGTAAAATAATAGCCTGGCGCCAGGCATCAGGAAAAACATTCTCCTGCCAAATCCGGTTGAAGATAATCAGAAGGACAACAAGAGAATCAGGAGATAGATGGTGCAGCATGTCATAATGAATATCATCAGGTCCAACAGATGTACTAGCAGACCAATGAAGGGCCATTTTTAGTTCCACCAGGGTAAAGGGACTATTATAGTCAAAGAAACAGTCAGTTTGAAAGGAAAGAGGTGATCGCTCTGCCCGAGTCTTGATGGCCAGGAAGGTGGAGGAACAAGCAGAAGTGCTAGATACCCGGCAAAAGCTTTCATCTAGAGTGTTGGCGATGTTTCGGACATCAGTCACCTCCTGACCATCAGAGAGTAAGATCGAGAGGGGAACAGAATTATAGTGCCCATTAACCTTTCGAATTTTGTCCCATATGATCTTGGAACTGGTGGTAGAAGATATGCTGGTTGTGAACTTAATCCAAGATTCCTTCTGGCTTTGACGTCTTACCCACCTAGCATGTGCTCGGGCCCGTTGGAAAGCAACCCGATTTGAAAGTGTGGGATATCTACGAAAAGTATCCCAGGCCCGTTTTTGAGCCTTCCGTGCTAAGTTGCAAGCAGAATTCCACCATGGACGAGGATATCGTGGGAAACGTGTCGAGGTTTTAGGAATACACTGAGCAGCTGCATGTATAATACAATCAGTTACCGCTGCAACACAGTTGTCTATTGATGGCTGATTTACGATGGCAGGATCAAGTTCTGCGAGAGCAGTGAAAGTGGACCAGTCTGCCTGATCCAGCTTCCACCGGGGCACGCGAGTAGGGTGGCATCGACCACGGCCAGTCTCTCTCAAAACGATCGGAAAATGATCACTGCCTAGTGGATTACTGTCAACCCTCCATGAAAAATGGGAGAATAATGAAGGGGAGCCAACTGAGAGATCAATGGCAGTGAATGACTGACTTGGTGCATGAAAGTAAGTGGAAGAACCAGTATTGAAAAGAGAAAGATTGTGATCAGAGAGCATCTGCTCTACAGATCGACCCCTCCCATCAATAACAGCACTTCCCCAGAGGGGATGATGTCCATTAAAATCCCCCAGGATTAGAAATGGAGATGGCAACTGTTCAACGAGAGCATCCAGGTCTGATTGATCATATGTCACTCCAGGGGACAGGTACAGAGAACAAACAGTGACGGTACGACCCAAGGCAATACGGATGGCTACGGCCTCCAAGGGTGTGTTGAGTGACAAAGACAGGGTGGGAAGATGTTGATCAACCAAAAGTGCCACCCCTCCATGTACTCGACCATCACACAACTTGTCATTTCTGTACAGAGAAAACTGCCGAATGGAGACTGTATCAGCAGATTTGAGAAATGTTTCTTGTAGAGAAAGACAAACAGGATGGTAGGAAGCAATCAGCATTTTGATGTCATCCAGATTAGAACGTAAACCTCGACAGTTCCATTGTATCAAGGTGGCCATTTTTAAGGACGGGCAGGTGAAGTGGTTGGAGAACCCTTCGGTTTACGACCTCGCCTTTTTTCTTTACTGTCTTTCTTCGGAGGAGGTCTATCAACCTCCATGGATCCTGCTCTGGGTCGAGTGGGCAGGTTTTTGTTATTGGAAGAGGAATCAAGTGACTGAGGACGCGGACGAATAATTGTTTTGTTTATTGTGGTGGGAGAAAATGATGTATTAGAAGAAATGCCTGTATTTGAAACAGAAGGACATGGATCTTGAGGTTTGTTGGAAGATATGGGAGGAACAGAGATGGGTGTGGAAGTCGATTCATCTACTTTTTTAACCACGGAGGGCAAAAGGCTTTTCACTTGTTTTGAAAACGATTCTCTTGGAGGCACAGAGAGATCTGTCTGCACTTCCACTGTAGTTGTGGAATGGAGTGCAGCAGCATATGTCCGAGATGGGATTGTGGACAGCAATTTCCGAGCCTCAGGATAACTAATGTTATGTGTCGTTTTCAAACGCTGCACCTCTTTTTCTTCCAACCATTTTGGACAAGAATGAAAGTAAGAGGGGTGAGAACCATTGCAGTTGACGCAATGTGGGTTTATGTCACAATCATAGGCATCGTGGTCCTTGCCTCCACAACGAGCACGTCAGGGAACCACGACAAGATGTCTTTGAGTGGCCGAATCTCTGACATTGAAAATATCGAAGAGGGTTTGGAATGTATGGCCGAACCCTGCAAATGAGATAACCTGCTTTGATGGTGGCGGGTGCACGTGGTGAAGTGAATGTTAAAACGAGGGTATTTGTTGGCAGTGTAACTCCATCTTTGCGAGTGGAGATGCATCTCACTGCAGAAACTCCTTGAGTGGAGAGACCAGCGAATCTCCGATTCAGGAACATTCTTCAAATCCCTTTCAACAATAACTCCTCGTGAAGTATTCAAAGTAGCATGGGGTGTAACCTCAATAGGTATATCGCCAATTGCCTTTGATTTCAAGAGGAGTTCACTGTGTTGGGATGTGGATGTTTCAACCAGTATGTCACCAGATCGAAGCTTCTTTACTGACTTTGGAGAGCCAGCAAGTCCCTCTAGCCCCTTTTGAATAAAAAAGGGGACATTTGCCCTAAAGGTTTTTCTGAAAGAGAATGCAATATCAGAAAATGAGGTACGTGTGTTACTGATGTTGGAGATTGCTGTTCTGAGTATTCAAGACGTGGTCGCTTACCCATTGACTGTTTTTTTACAATTTTATTTATATTTTTTGTAGGATCCATAGGAAAGAGAAAAGTTTCGGTACTCACTGACCCCACCCACCATGGAGCCCTACAAGGGGACGCGCTACAAAGTCATGCAGCAACGCCAGGGTTTCGTGAGCACTATACCCAAACACCAGCATCAGGCACAATGTCCACAACACCCGTTGAGAACTTCCAACACTGGTACTTGGTTGGCTCTAGCCCAGGTGGACCAGCCGATTGACCCAAGGGCCGCCCGTCTACAGGAATTCGAGGCCAAAGTGGTGTGTTAGGGTTGGACCCCTCAACCACCAGGATCCTCTCCTCCCCTTCACGGGTCGCCACGCACGGCAAACACGTGGGTGGATGTTTAGATCCCAGAGAAGGTAACCAGACAGAACCTTCCCTGGGAGGTCACCTCACCACGTACAGGAATCCACTCCGAGGGGTAAAAATTAGTCCAGTCCCAAAATGTATGCAGTTTATGCTTTACATGTAATATCATTCATGTTTTACTTTGTATCGAGTCTCATTACTGAGAGGTATAATATTACTCCATAATTTATACCTTAATAAATCTGTTACTATGTACACCTATCCAACAGCTCTGTGAGTAACTCTGCTTTAGTTGAACATGTGATGAAGAACCTACTGTGTCTACCAATTGGAAGAGGGCTTGTAAGTGGGTAACACAATAACGAATGTACACCATTTTAACAAGATCTTATCATAGTCCTGACATGTCAAAATTGTTTTTTTGTTTAACCTATTCAAAACCTTCTCCAAACTTTTATTATACAACTAAAAATATATCCATATTGAATTTTTAATCAAAATAACTTGAATTTACTGAATACCTTTCACTTGCTTATATACAACACAAAATCCTTATTGAACATTCCCTTAAAATTCTTATTAACAGTGAAAGGTTCTATAAAACTTTTTAATAGAGAAATGCTGTGGGTCAATGACACGATGTTAAAGTCTATATAGAGTCCATGCGAAAAACAAACTTATTTTTACAAAGTTGAATGTAATCTATTAGCAAATTCCACTAATCACCCAGTTCCAGTTGCTTCCATGATACAAGTCCATTCAAATTCTGGAGAATAAAATGGTTGTTCATGCTATTACACAGGAAACCATATCAATATAGTTGCCATATGCAGAATCTAATGGATTTCTGTGACTGAATTGTTTAAAGGAAACATTGTCCCAGTGCACCAGATCCCTTAATGAAAGCCTGCAGGGAGAAATAGCACATTTTAGACGAGTCTTTTGTAATGGATATTACACTACTGTCTAGATGCAGTCATCAGACAGTGCATGATCAGATGAGACAACAATGCAATGAGGTACCAACAGTTTTAATATACTCAACCCATGTAAAATATGTATTTAACACATACAAATATACTACTTTTAAAATTCTAGTTTTGTTAGCATAAACTTACATTAAGGTTTTAAAAATAAATTGTAAGCTGTCTTCTTTTCCATTATGTAATGTTTGCATATGTAACACATTTTATAAATTTTGTTTAATGTTTGTAGTTTTTAAAAACTTTTTTACTCGTTAGAGTGGAAAATTCCTTTTAAAGAGTGCATCAATTAGGCTTCAGCCAAAATCTAAATTGACAATCAAAAATTCAGTAAGGTTTCATTACACAGTACCATTACAAAATTCAGTAAGGGTTCATTACACAGTACCATTACAAAATTCAGTAAGGTTTCATTACACAGTACCATTGATCTTGGCTAGAAGTTTTCTAGCTAGTATAATTTATAACTGACAAAAATGTTTTAAAAACAGTATCGCCATCAAAATGTTTACTGTTTGTAAGCACCAGTTCCAGCTGTAAAGGCATACTCCTCCAACCAATTTTTTCACAATGAAAATGCACCGAGTGCACAAGTTCAAATTTCCTTCAGTTACCATATAAAGCTCTTCTGAGTAATACTTCTCATCACTTATCCTGTGGCCAAAGCTAACATAGCCTGAACTCGTTATTTTCAGCTAATACAAATAAGATCCTAGATTTTATGATGATGAGAAGACCACTTAAAATGACAATGCATTATAAAGACAGCTGGTATGGGTATTAACACTTTAATTAAAATAGAGTACAGAAATTATCTAAGACAGTTCAAAAGTTCCACATTTAACTGAAGACTTTAATGCCTATGCAAGTCATTTTTAGAATACAAGATTCCAGTTTTCTTAATTAACGTAAACTAACACAGTTTACGTTACACAACTGTAATAAATTGTATTCTTTAACATTCTTCATAATTTCTTAAACTCCTAAAACATGCAATTTAAAGCAATGACTGTTTCATTTTTATCAACACAGAGATACTGAAGAACACAAACAAGAAACCATCTGCAGCAATTTTTATTATCCAAGAGAAAAATCACCATACATAATATTTTCTTTTCAATTACATTATGCAATGCTACTAGCATTGGATGCAATCCTTGGCCAAAGATCTGCACATTCTTTTGCTACTGGTCCAGTAATAGCTGAACCTAAGTACAAAGAAAAACAAACAATTTAAAAATTAAGTCACAAGTTAACTTTAAAAATATGTAGTCAGTTATCCAACGTGACAAAATTCACAAAGTATTCCTTCTCATTTGGTCACACAATACATTTTTGTTAAACCAGCTAATGTTACTTTAAGTACTTTTGTAAACATATTTTCCTAAAGTTCACTGGGGTGACTATAAATTATAAGTAAATACAGGTTAAATAGAAATTTGTGACCATATCATTTACCCCACGCCATGTCCAGCTGTGTATTCAATCACAACACTTGTATCATGCTCTGAAGTACTCTTAACATACACAAGAAACTGATTATAACAAATCAATTATATGCACGACTTATGTCCAAAAACAACATGATAATATATTTATTTTTAAATGTGCTAAACACTGTTAAAGTATAAATGCCCCACAAATGAAAGATGTTCTCTATTAGCAGCTGGATTATCAGTTATACCCCCATTGTTGTTTTAATAAAAGCAACAATTTCAGATTCAGAATCAACCAATAAGCCAGCATTCTTGTGACTAATTAAAAGGTTTAGCCAATAAATCTTTCCCACCGTAGTTGATTGCAGGTCAAATTTTTATTACCTGCAGAGATAAAAGTTCTTTGATAATTTATTTATTTACGAGATTGGTTAAACCAATTATCCGTAGTTCTACATTATTTTGACTACTGCTTGGCAGTTTAGAAAACTTGTTATAATGAAATCTACCATAATTATTTTTAATAGACTGTTTTATTTAAAAACTTAAATCAACTTTGAAGATCTCCTCCCTCTAGTGTCATGGAGGATAAAGAATTATTATTATTAAATAAAACCTACTGAAAATAATTTTGCTTAAAACAAGGAAAAGCAAAACATTTACACTTCATTCAGAATATATATTTCTATATCCATCATGTACATACACTGTAAATGTATAACTACATAATTATGTAACACAAACAACAGAACAGTACAAACTTGGTTTTAAACATTTACTGCCACAAGAAACAACAAATAGGTTACCGTATGCTCTATACTAGAAAACCAAATGCTTAACTAATCAGCTCTAGAAATTTTTATGGAATACAAGTTTAATCAAAATCCACCCATTCAATCTTGGGGCATCCTGTCCAAAAGATCAAGATGGACAGGTGCAAACCAATATGCTGCTACAGAATTCATTACAAGCACTATTACTTTGACCAATGGGAACTAACCTTTCATTTCTCCTTTGTTGTTCACAATAACTCCAGCATTGTCTTCAAAATAAATGAACACACCATCCTTCCTACGGAATGGTTTACGTTGCCTGATAACTACAGCAGGCATGACTGTTTAGAGAGATAAACAGGCTTTATACGTTGATGAAGTCAATATCCCAGATCAAAGAAACATAATACGAGCAAACAAATAGGTAAATAACAAACAAAAATAAAGGTCACAATAATAAAACATTGCTCATTTTCTTTTGGCTTTGTAAATATTTTCCTACATTTGTTACTGGTGCAGAAGCTTCATGATACAACTTTTCTAATGATAGTGGCTCTATATTCATTCATGATCAATGAAAGTTTTCATTACCTTTCTTCCTTAGCTCTGGTTTTCCTTTTTTAATTGCTGCTACTATAAGATCTCCAACTCCTGCTGCTGGAAGACGATTTAAACGACCTTTGATCCCACTTACAGCAATTACAAATATGTTCTTCCCTCCTAGAGTAAGATATGACCAGTGCAGTTTGAAATGTAACACTTAAAAATGAGCACTGTGAAAAACAATGCTGCAAAAAGAAAAATAAGTATACAAATTCTGTAGTAAACATTAGAAACCACTACTGGGAACAGAAAGACAAATCGAGACAACTTAAATGTCTTTTGCACAGTCATACTGATGTGAACAAGAATTCTCTAATGCCTATTTTGAAGTTTTTAAAATAAATTTTAACAATTCTATAAACATATAAATGATTTAAAATTTAACACAAGAGTTAAAAATTGTTCATTAGATATATATAAAAAAGTTCACCTTGACTGTAAACTAACTAAAATATTTGTACACTTTCAATTTTAGAATTTGTAAAATACACACTGCATACATTTATGTATAAATTACTAATTATTAGCATTGTTTCCTTTTCTTTTACACACTCAAATGTCAGTAGTTAAATATAATTTTAGAAATATTTGACAACCACAATTACGTTCTGTCAAATTCACTTCTCAATAGTCTCACAATGAAGTTACGGCATTCTGTAATACTGTGAACCTTACTGTAATGTTCCCTGTTAACAGGTTACCCCAAGCAACTATGCATCTTAACCTGACACCTAAGTTGAGTACATTATATTAAAATAATTTTGGAGCCCTGTGACAACATAAAAGTCTATGTTGTTGCATCCTGTCATGCACTGTAATAAGTAACTATTTGACAATAACCCTTCTCCATGGTTACCACTGCAAAAGGCCCTATCTGAGCACAACCCAACTCACTGCCACCATTAACAGTCTGATCATACAGATATCTATGGGTTTTGCATGAAATGACTTGTGTGTCTAAATACTAATTACATTCACTAGCTGCTTGATGTATGACAGTTTAGAAAACATCATAAAAGTAATCCGTGTACTTGTGATTTGTGTCACATTTCCAGTTGTGTAGCATTGCCTTAATTACATGAATGATGTTTACCATTTAATCTTGTGTTTATAGATTCATATATGTTTCAAGACTCAACACTTTACTATGGTTGGAATGTCATTTGTTTTAAGTTTTTTGTAAGGTTCTAACACTCCAAGATTATATTTTCACTCACTCCTCTGCATGTTTGTCACCAAAATTTTTCAAAAAATGAAAGTGGATTTGGACAAAAGTTGGTAAACATTTGAACTATGACCCAACTTGGAAATGATTAGATTTTTGAGGTACAAGGTCTTAAAAAAACCAAAAACATTTCTTTTAATACTGAAACTGATTCTTAAAACTATTTTGGTTTATAAACCAAGTCAAAATGATTGAATGCTGAAGACACTAAGTGGACATGTGTAAAATATTATCCCTCACTGTCCTGCCTAATGACAGACACACACTACAGTCTTTCTAGTGTCCTAATAGCATTAAGTTCACAGAATATCCTTGTATGATCACATCTTTATAACCAGATGCATGAATATTTTGAACTGAAATAGTATACACCACTTCCAAAAGCTATCTTTTTCTGGTGGCATCACTACATATTGCCTATAAAATGCCAATGTCAAAATACAGTCCTGATACATCACATAACACTACAACCTTTATATTAATCGTGGATACTAAGCAATTTGCTGATACAATTTTCAAAACTATTGTAATATAATGTATTCAACCTTCTAATGATGTTGTTCTTTGCTCTCTATATCATAGACATCTCTAGCAATCTCGAGAACACCAAATTGTTGTCTAGTTTTAACAGTTCTCAGGCAGACCACCAATTTTAAAGTATGAAATGTGAATCTACAATTTACTTTAGAAAGCTATTAAAGAATACATATGAGTACAGTACAGCCACATCACTACGAATGATAAGTCTGCAGTACTAAATATTTTTTGTAGTTAAGCACAAAGCTACACCATGGCTTATTCGTACTGTGTCCACTATGGGTATTGAAACCCAGCTTTTAGCATTGATGTAATCTTTCTGCAGGCTGACAAGATTGTTCTTGAAACAGCCAATATATCAACAAAGACAATTTCTGTAGAAGATTTATGAGTTATAAACTGTGTGGTTTCAGATTTGAAACAAACCACCCCAAAAGTTAGAAGCTAACAATGTATTATTTTTATATACCCTAACATAAAATGCCCTCTGTAGAGAAAAAAACAAGTTTTATTAAAATACCTATATAAATGTACCTGTATTATCTGCACAGTTCAAAACAGCACCCACAGGTAAACCTAGTGAGATGCGAAATTTGGCTCCAACAGCTCCTCCACGTCCTGCAAAATAACAGGAAGTTAACTTTCACCAGTTAACAAATAACCAATATATCAGTAATAGTTACTAAAGAGGAAAATAAAATATAATTAAAAAGATCAATATATTCATGCAAATGTAACATGCCTTCACTACACGATTTCATTACACCCAATCTTAACACCAGAAAAGTTGTAACATGCCTTCACTACACGATTTCATTACACCCAATCTTAACACCAGAAAAGTTGGAAGTGTCCCATATCATTATGTGGGGCTTTTGAAGGCATCTTTGTGCTGCTCAGTCACACATATGCCAGTTGAAATATAAGAAAATAATCAAAACATCCTGTGTAAAATTTAAAAGGCTTAGCAACCTACGTCTAGCAGCAACCAAGTTTGCTTTACTTCTTGATATATCATTCTGTATTTTAAGCAAAATATAGTAATAACCCATACACACATATATAATAACCGAACTGTGACCATATAAAATACTAGTCCACTAAAACACAGCCAAGACAAGGAAGACTAAAGGTCAGTTTTGTATAACTGAATGTGACATAAATGCATGTGCACTGCAAAAATACAAGTTATGTAATGTCAGCTAGGAGTGACTGGAAGGTGATAAAAATTCATATATACATATGGCATTACAAGACTTCAGCTACTCAGATTAAACATTTGTATATCATGTTATATGTAGTTACTCTAGTATGAAAAAAATACAATTTATATTTCCTAATTTCTTATGATGGTTACAAGGTTATTCAAGTGACAGACCCCACACTGAGTACTGAAACTAACAAAATACATCGTCTTACTGAAAACAAATGTTTGAAATTTATTTAGGTGGTTCTAGAGATTACACAAATAATTTAGATTTTTGGGACAGAGAATAGTTTTTGAATCATAACAAGAAATCACTTTGAGCTCAGACTAGTAATGACACTACTTTCAAAAACAAATCTTTATCAAAAATATTTCATTAAAAAAAATTACTTTTCTTTTACAAAATACTTGTAAACTTTACTAAAAATCTACCATACTGAATCAAAAGTTATAGAGTAAATGCTTCATGTGTCGAAATGCGTAGACAAACTAACATCTATTATACTGAGCCCGTAGCAAAAGGGTTAAGCAAATGCATTGTAATTTAGTAATAATTTACAAGTCACATCTCTGGAATAATGATTAATGACACAAGCTATACTATCATTTAAAAAAATACAATGTAATGTAACCAACAAGCATCGCTATAACCAGTTATACAAGGTTTCCATAAATTATTTACCCCATTATGAGCCTTTATAAATTCTTTATACGAGCTATCTTATAATGGTTTTTGGCAGTTAATAACACAACTCAATACATTTTAATTTTAAGTAGGCTACCATAGTTCAGTAATTAATTCAGTAAACTTCAACGGCAGAATGCAAAATATAAAGGTGGAACTTTACTGAATTACTATGTAGAGAAACCCAACTGTAGCAACTTTCTAATCACAAGTACTTGTGAACCAGTATTCTTTATCCATGTAGCCAATTTAGAAACGTAAATATATAAACCAATTTTAAATACACAATAACAAGACCAAAATTGACATTTGCAACTTTTAATGCTGTATTAATTTTATTAAGGTATCAAACCAAAATGGACACAAATCTGTTCACACCCTGTACTTTAATCATTTAGAATACTATGAAAATATACTCCATGACTAATTATGTATAAATAGGCTGACATAGCCTTTGTAAAGCCTACAGAAAAAACTTTTTTGTCATAAATCCACTGTCCTTTGGGGAAATGAAGAGAGTCCCTAACTCTTAAAAGTTTTCTTTTCTTTTAAAAAAAAATGTCTACAGAATTAACTGGATGTTGACATTTATCAATCAATGACATTTTCACTCTTCCTTTGCATAAACAAGTTTCATTATAAACTTTTATATGCAAAAACGGCTCGTTTGGGTTCAGAAAATGTTTTAAATAGAAGAGCGAACAACGTTTCGACCTTCTTCGGTCATCGTCAGGTTCACAAAGAAAGAGGTAACTGACCAGAAGCTGACCACATGTTTGGAAGGGGTTGTGTAACTGAGTGTCGCACAGCCATAAAACTATGCTCACCAGATAAAATTAACGATGAATTAAACAAAATAAATCAATACTTCATCAACATCAATAAGTTTCCTCCACAAACCGTAAAAAACATTATACGCACACACCTAGACAGAAAGCAAAATCAACCAACAAAAGTAAACATTTCTCACGAATCAAAAAATCACGAAACCATATACTGCTGTATACCATATATTCCTGACATCAGCAAACAAATAACCAACATTTTGCAAAAACTAGTAACAAAATATAACATTCCAGTTAATACTAAATTTATTCAAAAACCAGGCACAAAACTAAGGTCTATACTATGTAAGAACTACACTGACAAACACCACACCAACATTATTTATAAAATACAATGTGATAACTGCCACGACTTCTATATTGGAGAAACAAGTAGAAAAATGGAAACCAGATTCAAAGAACATAAAAAGTCACCTTGACATGTTTTCAAACACTGCAAGTCAAATGGACACAACATAACCATAGAAAACACTAAAATACTAAATAAAGAAACAAACAAACAAATGCAAAATTAAAGAAGCCTCACTTATACAACTTAAACCCAAAATAAAGGAATGCCATTATACCTATATTAATATTATGATAAAATTATATATTCAAACATCAAACCGCGCCCTCTACATTGCGACACTCAGTTATACAACCCCTTCCAAACATGTGGTCAGCTTCCGGTCAGTTACCTCTTTCTTTGTGAACCTGACGATGACCGAAGAAGGTCGAAACGTTGTTCGCTCTTCTATTTAAAATATTTTCTGAACCCAAACAAGCCGTTTTTGCATATAAAATTCTCAACAAGTGGGTTTCTCGACATCACTGATTGTTCATTATAAACTTGTCTACTAAGTTTTAACTTAAAGAAGTCATTTTTACATCAAAGCCATTTAGGCTATTTATCCCCATAAATCCTGACTCACCACTGTCCCACAAGGGAATTTAATGGGATCAAACTAGAAATTAAACAAAACAACATAAAAACCACATCATAGTGAATTTATATTAAAATATGCTAAGAGATGGTTGTACTATTATTCTATAATTATTATGCCAACAAACCATAGTAGATAAATTATGCTGCTTTTCAACATCTTCTAATGAAATTTAATATTTTTATTTCCCCAAGACACAGAATTTGAAAGTCTTTAATTTATACGACGCTTATTTTAGTTTAGTGACACAAACTAACAGTTTCAATCGTTAATAATGCTACTTAATTGTTTAACATACACTGAATTATTCATATTTATTTCCATTGATTAAAGTAACATTTAATCCATGTTTGTCAATGTCTTTTAACTTGATGCCTTTACCAAATAATGAGATTAGCTTATCATTCAAGTATTAATACAACTTGCACACCCTTGTTATTTAGGCTATCACTATTGACCAAATATTTTCTTTGCAAGCGTGCATAACTTTCTACCCACGAAGCTTTTACAACTTACAAACGTGCAGATACTGCAATCACAGAAATTTATGTATGCTTTGGTAAATTGGGGTTAACTTTCATAAATTGTTAACATGTCAGTGAAATAACAATATTTTACGCCTGTAAATATAACAACGTTCCTTCAATTTCATTACACTGCACTGAATATTATCATTATTAATTATTGCTGTACCATATTAATTAACGTCAATCGAATATATAAACTAGACAAAACGATCTGAAGAAACTCATGTCTTAAATAAATAATATATATATATTTTTCAGGCATATACACGTTCCAATAGAAAACACAAAACACGTCAAACTTAAATAATTCTACATAACACACGCACATTTTTAAACCTAAATCAGACGCCATTACCTGAAACATGAAATTTCGTTCAACACTATTTTCATTGAATATTTATTCGAAAATAACAAGTTATTACATATTAATATTCAGTAAATAACTGGTAGTCACATTTAATTAACGTATTTATCACACATTTTACGTAATATAATTTAAGAAGTTGAAGATGAAATAAAATATACAATCTAGTTTAGAACCTCACCTCGCTTAGACATTTTTCGTGGATAATAAAAGGAATGTTTTAAACATGCGCAATGAAATGGTGAATTTAGGAAATGGTGAAAAGTGATTACTTACTTTAACTCGTTATTATTTTAATTTTTAATTTTTTTTTAAATACTATTATACAACAAAATTAATATAATATGCTATGAAAATACAAAACATCATATTGAATCATTAAATAAGTTTATTATTTTTCGCTACACTTTAAGTCGGGTTTATGAAAGTCCTTCATCGAGGCAAGTCAAACTTCAAACTTAAAAGCAACAGTATTTGTACTCGAGTAGTCGGTTATATGTGTTGTGTGTTATTCGTATATTTCAGTTTTAATAAATCAGTATATATATATATCACGTTATACAGTATTCAGTAATAAAATATTGTTTATTCTTTTAAATTTTGTGCGCGACTGTGAAATTACACGTTTACAAAAGATACACCGTGAAAAATTGTATCGTACGCTATAAATTACAATGAGTGCGAAAAAATGTGCAAGGTGTGACAAAACCGTCTACCCTCTTGAAGAGTTAAAATGTCTAGACAAGGTACTACTAGTTATAGATTTTGATGTCTTGGAATTAATACTTGTGATAAAATTTAAACTTTACAAGCGTTTGAGCTTATGAGGCTTTTTAAAAATAAGTCAAATTAAAGGATTAAAAGCAACTGTGTAATTGATTTTACAGTGGTGCCAGGAATACTGGGCAGTGTTTAGTCCTTAACCTTAATTTAAGACAGTTTTAAGACTACACTATAATTTTGTCGTTGCAAATGATATAGCTAGGCTATCTGTTAAAAATGTGATTTCATGTCTTTGGAACACTACAACTAATATTATTCCAGAAACTTTCAACAACTATATTGTTCAAGCTTCTCAAATGTTTTAACTTCTATTACATGTCACTGTATTAAATATAAGTAAAACTGCTCAGTTCTGTTCTTACAGATGAAAACGTTTAATCCTAACATAAGCATGATAGCCAAATTCTGCGTTTTTCTGTATGTGAAACAAAAAAAAATAAAAATTGAACATCATAATAGCTTGTCAACTTGGATATTTTAGATATTTAACTGTAATTTGTTACCAGGTATAATACTAAAATCATCAGTCTTCAAGATCACAAAATAGAGAAGAGTGCCAGAACACATTTATGTCACTTATAAATCAAGAAAGGAAATATACCTATCCTTCAAAATGTTTTGTAGTTTTTCATTGTGATAAGGTGGAATGTTGATTGTGTAATTTAGGGACTATGGATATGGTGATGTTTTGTATTTTCAACATTACTTGTCAGTTAATAAAATAACTTGTGAGATGTACGTGGCACTGTGCATTTGTGTTTTCCATTAATGATTACTGGATAACTTTGTAATCTTGTTTTGGATTCTTACTATAATATGGGGTCCTTTGATAACTACTAGGGAGACAAATATAACTCTTACCTCTTCTAGGTATATGCACACACACTAGCAATTTATTAAATAATAAAATAATATACCAAATAAATTAGAAAAGAATAAACTCCAAGTTTCTTTAAAGACATGTTCATGAAATGGTGTTTTCACTAATGTTCTTCCAGATGCCTTACTTTTAGCAAAGTGCATTTTAATGTTTATTCTCCTAATTTTGTTTTTATTGACAGATTTGGCATAAAGGATGTTTTAAGTGCCAAGAATGTGGAATGACTGTTAATATGAAAACATACAAGGGATTTAATAAACTTCCATACTGTAACGTGTAAGTTTATTTTCCGTAAACATTTAATATTAAGAATTATTACATAATTTCTTCACACTGTGCAACAATATTTTTTATTCACATAAAAAATTAAAGATACAATTGAAAATATTGTAATAAGTATGAGATTAGAAGTATTTGTGAGACAATAAACAAAGGTTTAACTTTTTGTTTTATGTGAAGGCACAGTGAAAATTGGACATAATATTGTAAATACTTTGTGTTCTACATTAAGTAACTTTTAATTTTTGTCATTAAACAAGTTATAATGCAGTAGTGCAATGTATTCATCGTGTGCAAGTTGATTTATTAATTAAGTTCGTAACTGTAAGATAATAACTTATATTGACACCTAGAATAACAAAAAAATCAATAATCATTGAATATTAAAATTCCATAACTTACAATATCAACTGAAAATTCATTCAGTGTTCGAGAAATAAAGCATGTGGCTTTTTTAATATTAAAGAGTAATTTTGAAATTAGAATAAATCAGAATAATTGGTATCTTTCTAAGTGGTTTATCAATGTACAGAAAGCAGAAACTAAGGAAACTTTGTTGTCAAGTGTATTTCTTAATAGAGATAGTTTAATGTAAAAAACTAACAAAATTAGTGACTGTTTTCTCCAACAAAATATGAACTGTTATTTGAGTTTAATGAACTCTTGAATGGTTTTGAATGAGTTACCAAAATTATGTTTTGTTGATGATAAACATAAATGAGACTTTCTCGAAAATATTTTTGAACATGAATATAGTTAAAGAAACACTACAGCTCTAAGTGTAATATTAATAAAAATATATTTTTTAACTTGTTACAATTAAGAGATTAGTCAGAATATCAACAAGTAAACAAAATTTTTTGACTTAGAGTGTTAATAAATAAGGTCTTATACTTTCAAAGTGTACATAGACATTATAGAAGCTTCAAATTACTTGTATTGTTAACTTCCAATTTGAGAAAGCTATTTCTTTAAGACAAAACTACAAATCAACCTGGCAATGGACATAGCTAATTAAATATATTTTTCTCAGATTTATAATTATAAAGCATTATATAATTAGTTGGATACCCTTATTGTCGATGGAATTTTCAAGTAAAAAAAAATGGTTTTGTCGTCCATACATTCACTTCTATTAGCAAGTAAAATCCTGGCTTACAACATGTGCAAAATGTATTCCAGTTTTGTTAGAATTTACAGTTCCTACGTGAGAAGTTAATTCTAAAGAAAGACTTTCAGTTGTGTGATATAAGCAGTTTCAGTGTTGGATATGATAATATTAAAAAATTCAGACCGAAATCAGTTCTTAGAATTTTGTAAGTAGAAAAATATATTGCTGATCACATGACTAGAGCAAACTTTATAAAATAATTTAATTGAATTTATACCAAGTAATAGATATTAAACAAATAAAAAATTAGAAGGGCATTCAGTAGAGGGCATATCTGTCATACAACATTAATCATATTTTACCCTCACTGAGTACAGAAATGTAAGTTGTTGTTATCAATGGCCATAGACCATTTTTTGACAGCATGAGGAATAATATTCAACATATGTCCCTAAGTTTAATCAAAATCTGATGATTTATGACCTACTTATAAAACAAAAATCGTGTTAAAAATTGGTCTCCATGTTAATAGAAAGGAATTTATTTCCAAAGTTTTCCTATGTCTTTAACCTTGATCATTCAAAAATGAATAATTTCCAAGTTGGGTTATAGTTCAAATGTATCCTAACTTTCATCCAAATTCACTTGAAAACTTTTGCCGACAAACATACACACAGATGAAAACATTATCTCTTTCTACCTTTGTTAGCAAAAGTAAATGTTGTTAGTGTTAGTTGACTCAAGTACCTTTATGCATTATAATGTTTTGTTCAGGTATTTTTATTAATGGTTATTCTATATCTTTCGTTATTTGCATTATTCAACAGTTTTGTTGCACCAAACACTGTTAAGAATCACTTTTCAGTTTCCTTTTTTTTGTCCCATTAAAATGGACATTTTATTTCACAAATTAGATGACAGTTTTGTTGTCACGTTATGAAACAGTAAATTGATGGGATTTTGACTGGTGTATTGCTAATAAAATATGAATTGTTTGTTGTATGAACAAAGAAATTTGTACATTCCTAGAAGTTTTGTAATTAACATTTTCCAGTGTGTCATACTTCATAAAGTGTTACTCCTGTTTGTTTGAGGATAAACAGAATCAGTTTGTTTTAACAGGTTAATTAGTCTGTTTCTTCTTGATGTTACTTGTCATTCCAATAAAAATGTACGATATTTATGAAATATCATATTTATTAAGATTTTTTTACATAATATAAAACAAAACGTTTCATCAAGTCCAAGATAATCTCATGATCCATTATCAAGTACCTTGTCAACCATGTTTTTGGCTTTAATTTCGAAAATTTTTGTTAACAGATATATTACAAAAAAGAGCAAAATTCAACATTTGAAACAAAATTACACTAAAAAATAACATGACTAAAATGTATATTTTTTTCAATATTTGGCATTTTCAGTTATATAGTTTTTTGTGGGATGACCAAGGCTAGTGTTATTGCGTATTTAACAGTCTGAATTAATGTGTATTAGGAAAATAAACTGAAATAAAAGATATATGAACAAATAACATTAATACAATTTTTATCCATTTGAATCTCAGACATGGTATGAATTTCGAAGACAGTACAAATGTCATTATTTTGACAATACATAGGTGTAATATAGATTCAGTGTTTATGAATTAAAGCAGCTCAAACTTTATACTTTACAATGTTAACTGTTACTTATCTCATGCACTTTATTAGTTTAACTTTAAAACTAGTAGCTAAAGAGAAATGTATAGAATAACCTGGTACAGCAAAAGTTTTATTTTTATTGGAATTGGTGGTTTAGAAAAGAAATTATTTAGAGTAGATATTTTTACATGTATATGTAAAGTGATGACATGTCTTTACTGTTTTGCTGTTTCTAAAACGATTAACAGTCCTTAATGTGCTCCATTGTGATATGAGCATTAAAAGTCGTGTGTATTTCACTGTTTAATATCAACTTTATTTTTCTTGATATAACAGAAGTACTTAAAAAGAGTGAAACTAAAGTTTTATATTGTGTTTTTGGTAATGATCAAAACTTAGTGAATACTGTAATGGGTTTAATTCTATTCAAATTTGAATAACTAGTTTACTTTTGAAAAACAGGCTTTGTAACAGGAGAATGTATCTGTCAAATGTAGAGGTACTCAGTTTAGTGAAGTGGACCTGGTTTTGAAAAAAAAAATGCATGTAAACATAAAAAATAATAAAGTAAATCAGATAAGTCCTGGTTCTAGTTTCTCCTTAAAAATTTGGTTCTGGTGTGTACCATCAGAATTTCACCACTGGTCTAGTAGTTTACTATAGAATGTTTAAGTTGTTAGCCTATTAATTTAACATTGGATTAATTGTTTTTATAGCAAAAATTGTATTTATTTAAAACCTGTTTACCAGTACATTATCAGAGGCTATGGTAGTAGTTACAAAAAAAGAAAAAGAGGTGGACATTTTGAATTTTTCATACACCTAAGAGACTGGAGGGGGAATTTTTTGTCAAGAGATCTGTTAAGTTGCCTGAAAAACAACACCTCCCTGCATTGTTTGATAATGACTAAAATCTCAAAGACTGGCATATTTTATATGCAGTACATGTATGTGTTTGCGGATAATGGTTGACAGGTAGGCACATTTTATTTGGAATGGTACATACCATAAATATACCAAAAGTGACTTGTATATAAAATAAATGACAAATTATTGTTTTCAACTAACAGCCTTTCTACAACCATGTTGTCCTTCATAGAGGGTATATTACTTTTTCAAAATATTTTGTAAATCGCATAAAAATACATAAGTTGAGATAAATGTGTTGTTTTTTTTCCTGGTGTGTTAACATATTTGGAAAAGTGTACTAGTTATCTAGTATACAGCTGCTATTTTAAAGATGTCCATGGTACAGTAATTGCATTTTGAAAAACAAAAGTGATTTCACAGTATATGTAAGCATGAAATGTTTCCATTATACTTCAGAAGTTTAATATTTTTTGTATGAAAACAAAATGTTCTTAAGGAGAATTAGATAGTGTTTTTAAACTACATGTATTTCTTATTGATGTGACTGTATAACCCAAATACAGGGTGGTCGCTAGAAAAGCGGAAAATTTGTCAAACAGCTATTTATTTTTACAAAGAATAACTTTTACAAAGTTTTTTAAAGGCATATGTTATATTACACTCATAGATGCTCAAAATGTCGTCCTTGCACTTCAGAGCAGCGTCTTAACCTAGAAATCCAAGCTCTTGTAGCGTTTTGAAGGGTAACTTGTGAGATATCGTTCCAAGCTCTTCCCAAGCTCTTTTTCAAATCGTCAATAGAGTTTATGTCACGTCGACAATTCTGAAGCTCTGTTAATAACAAGCTCCAAACGCAGTAATCCATGACATTTAAGTCTGGACTTTTGGAGGGCCAATCTTCCGGTTCAATGAAATCAGGAGTAGATTGCTGAAGAAATTGAACTGAAGCCGTTGCTGTGTGAGCCCTGGCACCATCCTGCTGCCATGTCCATATTTGGTTGTCCATTACATTTCATATATCGCTGAACATCTGTGGACACATCTCTTCACAATAAACTTGTTGGTTTATTGTTTTTTTCTTCCTGCCTTCAGACTCTGATAATATCCTTCAAGAATTCGAATCTCCATTTTGCCATACCATGAAACTGCAGCATAAAAAAAGAACAGATGGCTGCAAATTGTCATCTTCCACAAGCAGATCTTCCTCAGGTATGTCAGTTTTTACACGCACTTCTCGGTAAATGCGATCGTTTTGTGTATTCAAAGGCGGTCGCAATGAAAACTTTGCTTTGTCCGAAAACCATACTCTTTTCCAAGCACACTCTGGTTCAAAGCGATTGATCAGTGCAAGCGACTTGTTTTTGCTCATTTCCTGATGTCGCTTATTGAGGGGGTTACATTTTATTCGACGATAGCATTTCAGTTCACTTTCTTTGAGAATTTCAAACACTGATGTTTTTGATATATTGAGATGTCGAGCAATTTCTCATTGACTGAAATGACGTCTGTTCATTGCACTGTGTCGCACAGGTGAAACAGCCAAATCTTTCACTGTGGCACGTGCCTCGTCCGAAATTCGTTTCTTTGGACCCGTTCCTTTTTGGCGTGTACCAGCTATTTCAGGACCTTCTCATTTCAAAGCTGCAACAACATTATTAAACTGATGCCTTGTAATTGTTGAAAAAAAGTTGGTAACACAGCTAGACATTTTGTCAGTCCCCAAGCCGGATTTTCACTTTTGAAAAGAATAATCACTTGCCTTTGAAAGTCTGAAAGCTGTTTCCTGTTTCCTTCCATAGAACCTAAAACAGATCAAAATAGAAATGAGTAAGCACGCATTTTATTCATGATCTCATCTGACCCTCAAATTTTCCGCTTTTCTAGTGACCACCCTGTAGTTTAAAATGCATACAGCTTAAACTTTATACTGTACAGTGTTCACTGTTGCTTACCTTATGCAGTCCATTAATTTAATTTTTAGACTATTAGTTAAGGAGAAACGTGTATACAATAACTTAGTTGCCATTTTCAATGAATTTATATTTGTCTCCTAGGGTTTTCAAACATTGTGATGACCTATGTATTTATTAACAATAAATAGGAATGTATGGTTCACATAGAGGGACAGCAGAGTTAGTGGTATTTTAAAATCAGTTTAACATGAAGAAGAATGTTTTAATATATCAAACTACATGTCCAGTGTTTACGAGGCCTTTTTTTTCCATTAAGCTTGCTTGGTGTCCACAGATGTAGCAGTGTAGGTGCGAAATCTATCATTGGGTTTTACGAACAATGATTGTTACGGTTTGAATCAGATGAAGTAATTAAATTATAATTATTACAAATTTTATTAAACTCATTTAAGAATCAGATCTTTATATTAAATTGAAATTTATTTGTTTTTATTAGTTTATTTGAATTAACTCTGCTATAGTTCAGAAAAACCTGTGAATCCATAAGCTAGTTTTTTTGTTCCCTGGATTAGAACGAGCAACCACAGTATCACTGGGAGGTAACTATATCAGTGATTCTATAAACTTGTACATGAAATAGAACCTGCTTGATCTTTGCATTTGCTACATCAGTGATAAATAAAACCAGTTTACATTAGTAGGTAATGACATCATAATTTTTGTTGCTGTTTGATACAACTGTTGATTATATTTTAATAGTATAAGTCCATTTACATTTTTAATACAAACCATCTACATGTGTAATCAGTATTGAAAGTTTTGTAAACATTGTTAAAATAAACTGATGTTAGTTAAGTTACTACTTAGATTAGCAACAGATGTAGGGCTGTAGTGATATCATTATTATAATGTCAAAGAATAGCTTTAAATAAAGGGGTACTTTATATGTACAATGAAATTTATTTTTATCAACTTCGGCCTCAGGTGTAATCCTTAATTAACAGTATGAATTTTTATATGCAAAAACGGCTCTTTTGGGCTCAGAAAACACTTCAAATAGAAGAGCGAACAACGTTTCGACCTTCTTCGGTCATCGTCAGGTTCACAAAGAAAGAGGTAACTGGCCGGAAGCTGACCACATGTTTGGAAGGGGTTGTATAACTGAGTGTCGCAATGTAGAGGGCGCGGTTTGATGTTTGAATATATAATTTTATCTATAATATTAATATAGGTATAATGGTGTTCCTTTATATTGGTTTATTTTGGGTTTAAGTTGTTGTATAAGTAAGGCTTCTTTAATTCTTTAAGGCTTCTTCTCAACAAGTGGGTTTCTCGACATCACTGATTATTAGTATGAATTTTTTACGTATTGAGAATTTTTTGCATTAAGTTACATTTTCATACTGACTTTGGTATATCATAATTCTAGTAATCACAAATCATTAGATTACTTTTTCTGCCTGCCAAAGATCTATTACTTAATCAACACAAGAGCACGTGTTTTATTTTGACCATAATCATTTGTTTAATGCCTTGGTATCAAGGGAGTTAATAAACTTGTTAAAAAGTAATGCTTTGCAATAAATATTTTTGAAAATTTTGCGATATTTATGTGTGAGTGTGGTGTAAATCAAACGGTGTATTTCATGAACAAGAAATGGATTTTCTGTTGGGTGAAAACATCTTGCATGATATACAAGTATAACCAGAAAATACACCAATACTATAGTTTAAAAACACTATTTTATGGTATTACCAAAAGGGGTGGTTCGGGTGTTTGACTTGCAATCTGAGGGTCATGAGTTCAAATTCCCATCACTGAATATGCATCTCTTATGTGGTTGCAGTCTTGGGTTACTAAATTTTCAGTCAACCCAAAACTAGTTGGGTTTAAAGCTGTTACATATAATATCAAAATGAGATGGTAATTCTCTCTCAGTTGTAAAAATCAAAAATTGAAGTTTGTGTTCAGTTTCTTCCCCTTATTTTAGGATGGGTGTTGAGTTGGTGAAGAGGGTTTGAAAGAAGGTTACTAACCTACTAGAATGATACCAAAGATAGGTGAACCATCACATGAAGATAGGCTTAGATCTGTTAACTTATTCTTACTTGTAAAGAAATAAATCAGGGATAATCTCATTGAAATATCTTATTGTGGATAGTGATAAGACTTATGCTACAGAATTTATGTTTGAAGGCAGTTGTCCAATAGGTCATAAATTTGTATGATTTTGAATAAGTAATATCAAACTGTTGTATTTTTACAATAGGGTGGGAAGTCTATGGAATAAGTGGAGGCATTGTGCATTGAGTGGGTTGGTTTGTTTTGTTTTTTAAAGAATTTTTGGAATTAGAACAATTTTGATGGGTCAGAATACTCATTGTCTTGTAATTTATATCATTATTCCATATCTAAAATATTTTTGCTTGTTTTCTACTTTGTCTCAAAGTGTACTTTTCTTCTGAAAGATCTTCAGACAGAATGGGAATTTACTAAATATGTTGCATTTTGAAATTCTAGAGAGATTTTTTGTCTATTTTCTTTGTCATAAATACTATTCAGAATCAATGAGTGAACAGTTTATGGTTGGCTATGTGTGGTATGGTTATGATTCCATGGCCACTGGGGACTTTCTGTGTCTAGGGTGCAGGATTCTATGAAAAACAGTTACTGTTTTAAAGTTTGTATGAGTTTGCTCTCTCTCTCTATGTCTCTCTCTCTCTCTCACACACACACACACACACACACACACACACACACAGATATATATATATAATATACACGCGCATATAGATAAGAGGTTCCCCCCTTAAAATAGAGCATTAGTTCATCATCATAACTGCTACATTCCGTAATGGGGAAAGTATTTTTGTGTTAGGGGGGGATAGCCCTTTTTTAGTCATGGAAAAGACATATACAAATCCTTACAGCATATTGGTTCATTTTTTATACTAAATAAATTAACATCTACAAATGTGGTAGAGAGACATCTGTTTGACACAAGCTTTTACAGTTTTTTGATAAAGATGTATAGTTGGCTTAGATAAGAATTCGTTCATAACACCTCTTGATGGGCGGATAGTCCTCAACATTTCTATATTACAAAGCACTCAGGAGTGAAAGTAAAGGAGAATGTATAATGTCAGTCATACTATATCTGCTCTAACCCGTGCCGACGAGGCCTTTCGCTTAAATATCGGTCTCATTAGGTCGGTTGGAATACGACAGACACAGTAGACGTCTAGACGCTGGTTGTTTAAATACCGGTTTATCTGTACACACACTCTGGTTCTGAAGTAAACAAACAAATTTAGCCTAAATTCCATAGAGATAGTTGCACGGTTTTCCATTTACTTGACATCTTGCATTATGCTATCGGAAAAATAAATAATGTACAAGCACCACTGGTGTCACGATAAAGATAGTTCCTTGTCCGACGACTAACTACCAGTTTTCCCTGTATTTTGATTGTTGTTGTTGTTGTTTGGAATTAAGCACAAAGCTACACAATGGGCTATCTGTGCTCTGCCCACCACGGGTATCGAAACCTGGATTTTAGCGTGTAAGTCCGCAGACATACCGCTGAGCCACTGGGGGGGGCCTGTATTTTGATCTCTGATCTTTCGTGCGAATGGTAAAGAGGACAAACACGTTTTGGGCGAAAAGAAACAACGTGAAACACTTCCAAAATAAAAACAAATTTATGGGCGAATATTAAAGTTTCGGACAACTCTCTATGAGAAAAAAAAAAGTGAAAATTCGATGAAGGGCTGTCGCCCGAAATGTTTTTTGAAGCTCATATAAAGTTATTTTGATTTGACGAGTGATTCATTCTCTCTCTCTCGTGTATATATTGAACTAACCTCGCCTACGCAGTTCTTTTATTACCAAAACACGTTATGGCCAGTAGCAATATACAAGTATTGTATGTCAACAACGTACCAAAATTTAGATACATTTGGAAGCTGTTATCGTGTAAATAAATAGTGTACAGTTTCACATAAATTTTAATTATGCGCAATTCCACATGAAAGCAGTTGTAACAAGTTAGTATTTTTTTATATGTTGTTGGGTAATACTATGTTTGAAAAGGCATTCTTTCCACTCCTAGTCCTACATGGAATTCTGGTTTTATTTAAATTTCCCTATTTTAATTGGCGTATCTGTCGCGCACAGCAACTGATAAGCGGGCAAACCAAAGAGCGTCACAGCGTGGATGATACACAAAGAAATATATATTCGGTTTCATTGTGCCCGTTTATTACGGAAGCTTACGGGGTTTCCTGTTACATTTCGTTTGAAGTGCTTATCTCTCACGAACAGGCCGTTTCGTGATATATCCTGTAGAAAATATGTAGATTCAAGTTCAAAATAAAGCTTAAAAATGAATAGAAAGAACAGAAACATATGACGGTTGAAGATAATAGTAAAATTATTCAACCATTAACCGTATAAAATAATGTCATGCTTACAAACATACTAAATTGTCATAATATCTCGCAAGTCTTAGTTAAACGCCACAGGGCTGGTGTGCTAAGCCTTATAAGGCGTTTCTGAACGTTTCCGCATTCCTTCCTCAACTCGTTGGATTATGTATTAGTAAACGAAGCGGCTAGAGATATTTTCGGATACTGTATAGGTTTAGAAGTGAAAGATATACAGTAAATTAGAATAACGTTCGATGTGTTTCTCAAATTATTAGGGTAACAATATTTGCAGATAAAATATGTCGAACCACTTTTGTACACGTTAAACCCAATATTTAATTGGACTTGTAAAATAAATACAATGAATTCGATACGTAGAGCACATACAAACGTTACATTTTTAATTTCTGAAAAAGACAGATCGCGATGTCCTGCTTTTTTCCGTGTGTTTGACTGGTATTTCAGAAGTGAGTCATTTTAGGCTAAAGTTATGAAAGCATTAAACTTGTTTGTAAATTATGAAAGTCCATACAAATTGTATGTGTGTATGTAATATTTTATAAACAAAAACAAGCCCAAACTAAAAACTGCACAAATTGATATTAGCCCTTACGAACTTTAAAATGTGAATTATAGTATAATAAATCACGCGGGGATCTTTTCAATTCTTGCAGTGTTTATTATTTTTGAATTATGAATTATTATGAATAAAGTTATCCATAAAGAAAAAATTAATGATGCAGTAATCAGTGCTCAAATTCAAAGCAGTAGAATTATTGAAATCTTAGTTTAATCCATAAGGATGTTATGGTTTTAGTTGTAAAATGTAAAAATTTTCTCTTTGAAGTCAATTGGTATCTTCATTAACTATTTCGGTTCGGCATGGCCAGGTGGGTTTGGGTTGAGACGTGCGGCTCGTAATCTTGGGGTCGCGCCAAACATGCTCGCCCTTTTAGCCGTAGGGGCGCTATAATAAGACTAACTGCCTCCCCTCTAGTCTTACACTACTAAATTAGGGACGGCTAGCGCATATAGCCCTCGAGTAGCTTTGTGCGAAATTCAAAACAAAAACTCGTTAACTATTTCTAATAATAGTTATCTTTAAAAAAAAAAAAAAAGTAAAAGTTTGAATTCGGAAATGTTTCAATTCTGTGTAATTCATTAAACTGTTTTTAACTTGAGATTTATATAAATTTATACGTATATGCAATGGGTTTGAAGTTTGACCCACATATTCCATGTTACAATTAGTATAAGTCAATAAGTAAACTATATTTTTTATTTTACAAAATGAACTAGTGTCAGTAATAAGGTGAAAAGTATTTAGAACAGGACATCTTTTGCTGTTACATTTTATTACATTAGCAGCAGTATAATTATTATAACCAGCTTGATAGGCTAAATTATTGTTTAAATTTAATATGTCTAGTTAAGGTTATTCAACTTTATAAAGTTTGAACAATGTAATGGAAAGTGCAACATAGCGATCGTTCACATATGTTGAATAAATTTTAGTGATATTAAATAATTATATCTAAATTAAGTGAATAAACAAAATCACGAGGAAGAACTGCGTTAAAAACAGCAAATCCTAACATCTGATTAATTATGTTATTAACATGAAATAAAATACGTTGCGTACTTTAAAAAAAAAAACGATTCTGGGATACAAGCTACGACGTGGGATTATAAAATTTATACAAGGTTTCGGAGGTGACTGAAAAAGTAGGACCCCGCATTACGGTAGGGACACACCGTCTATCAGTCTTAACCTCCAATTCGCTAGTTTCACATAAGATTAGAAATTAGGAGAGTAAGATGTGGGTGCTTATTTTTAATGCTGGTCCTACTTCATCAGTCACCTCCAAAACGTAGGGTACATTTTATAATCCCACGTTGTAGCTTGTACCCTAAGTATTTTATTTCATATTAATGTGTTTTGGTTTATGGCTTAAAAATTTATGGTTATATTTAATCAGAAGTGGGATTTGCCGTTTTCAACGCAGTCTTTCCTCACGATTTTGTTTATTCATTTGACTAATTTAGATATAACTATTTAATTTCACTCAAATATTATATAATTATATATATACACATATATCATAACAATATAATAAAGTAACGTAATAAACCAATTTCAAGACATTTGCTCGTGCAGAGCAATGTTTATGTTTCCAATATATTCGTACTTTTGCTTTCGTATTTCCGAATCAAGTAACAAATTAATACGTCTTCATCGTTAAGAAAAGAGGGTCAAAGGAAGTCACAACTCAATACCGTTGAATCATTTAGCTATATGGTTAAGAGTCATGTGCTAATGCTTTGCATTACCACACGTTTCTGATGCATATGCTGTGTGACAAATTCTCAACACGATTCCTTGATCGTGTTAATATTTCTGTAATACGTTTATAAAAGAGTTGAGATACACAGAAATATTATTGAATTAGTTTAAGGAAAAGAACCACGGAATTTTTTATTTTACTATTATCCATGTCCATAAAATGTGGTCAACACTCGAATACATATAATGCAATGTACATAACACCAAGGTCGTTTGCGTTCGTTTCACATGGTCTACTGTACTCTAATTTTCATTTTTAAGTTCACATTTTTTATTATATTATCACAATTATCAAATTGTTTTGGAAATTACCTGTGGCTGAGTTTTCAGTATAAAATGCAATGTAGAAATTTTGGTAAAAATGTGACACAGATTCCAAAAAAAAATACATGACATGGTTATTTTATTTTAACATAAACAGAAGTGATATAATTGGTTGTAACTAATAATTATTTAGTAATAAAAGTAAAGGGGGCATATTCCATAACTGGACTTTGATGATCATAGATTAAATGGATTAAACTGGAATTCACCTTGGAATCGTGTCCGAATCATTTCCAATAATTTCCAGAACACGTGGGCGGTGATTGGGTACTATATTAGTTTATTTAGATAATTGTATTTGACGCTTGATGCTTGTGTTATTCGTTTACTGGGCTACCAATTAGTGCCTTTCCATCATAATGGGGGCTGGAATGCTAACTTCAAGAGGTAAGTTGTAACTTACTCTCAGATGGTATTACCTCATTTATATATTTCAATTTTTTTTTTAAATACTTCGGAGAGCAGGCAGCTTCCCACAACTTTCTGCGGGCAGCGACATTGTGGGCTCGAGCACCTACATCTCGCCGTCCTAATTTCTATTTCCATTTTTTATTTCTTTATGTGAAATTGGCGAATGGAGGTTAAGACTGATAGACGGTGTAATCCCACCATAATGTGGGTCCTACTTTCTTCACTCACCTCCAAAACCTAGGGTATATTTTACATCTGACATTATCGTTTTATTTTGTTTATTATTTTTTTTAATTTATTGCTGTTTCGGCTTGGTTACAACAAACTAATCAGTCAGACGTTTGGATTTGCTGTTTTTAACACAGTCCTTCCTTGTCATTTTGTTTTCTTCATCAGTATTGATTTTCTCATATATATTTAAGGCCCGGCATGGCTTAGCGCATTAAGGCGTGCGCTTCGTAATCTGAGGATCACCAAACATGCTCGCCCTCCCAGCCGTGGGGGAGTTATAATGTGACGGTCAATCCCATTATTCGTTGGTAAAAGAGTTGGCGGTGGGTGGTGATGACTAGCTGCCTTCCCTCTAGTCTTGCACTAATAAATTAGGAACGGCTCGGTGGAGTGGGCTAACAACCTATTCACTTAAATACCTGTTCATGAAACCACAAATGATTGCGGCTCCATGTTCCTTGACGGAATCGAGTGGTAGATGATGATGACATATATATTTACTTACCTGAAAAAAAACAAAAAACTTTGGGAGTTATTACTTAATCATGAAAGGATTAAGGTGAAAGTCCAATATAAAATTATATTATCATTGCTTTAATTGTATATCAGAGGTTGAGTACATTATATTGAAACGATTTTGTAGTTTTATAACATTCTTACAGCCCATGTCCGGTCATTCTCTTTTTGACGACTTTGTATGTAGATAATAGCCCTTTTAGCGTTTAGTTTCCATTGTAAGAAGTTCCATCGTGAGGCTGCCACATTCATTCCAAGCAAACCCATTTTCACTACTTATCTTGCATTGTCCTGTCTCGTGTACGAGGACGACGGTTTTCCTTCACCTGTTTCAACATTCTTATCGCATTGTGACACATAGAAGCTAATTTAGGCAACCTGACATGTATGTCCTTATACGGAAAATCACAAACACCCATTTCATTTGCCGGTTGCTTAAGATATGCGCCAACTTAGCAGATATGTCGTCTAATACATGTGTCTTGTGTCGTTTTTCTAGACATTGATTACTTTGCATATAGCTACAGGAACCTCTTGAGTGACTTTTGTGTTCATAGATTCCCAACTGTTACAAGACTCTCCTTTGGACTTTGCTTACCATAGCTGAAATACGACTTATTGCAGGTCTTGTTATGTATGTCCTTGAAACCCTAAGTTGATCCATATTCCTGTGTTCCAATATCATTGAGTAAAAGAGGTGTACTCGTCTTCGAAAAATTTCACATCCCCGATATGAACACACAGTATTGTCTTATTATGTGAATATTTTGCATCGGAAAGAACTGTTGCACATCATTCCCCAAAACAACCAGTTGTCAGTAGCATCACACTCATTGTGTCACGACAAACAATGTCAAAATGTAGTTTTGATACATCCCGTTCCACTATATCGGTTGATTGTCACGTGACTTACTGGCTTACATATTCGGAATAATTTTTTAACATACTCAACTCTATATCTGTTCCGAAGTCATTGTTAGGGTAGCCTTAAACAATAAATGTAAATATTAATTAGTAACTATTTTTATTAAACTAATTAGTTTCAGGTCATAAGTAAAAAGTAATAAAAGGTGTTACATAATAATAAACGAAAAGTAAAAAGAGCATTATGCTCTGACATATTAAAGAACCGGAAAACGTAAGCATGTTAGAACCAGTTTTCGCTTGATATTAAATTAAATCATATGAAAATTCAAGATTTAATGACACATACATAAGAGTCAAAGTTTAAAATCAGTTAATGGGAAGTATTATTTCATAAGTTCTAAGTAATGTAAATGTAAATTTTAACCTGCAATTTCTACGTCCTTATACGTGTTAACCCCAGGAAACCCCGAATGGAATGTTTCGTACTTTTGTGACGTCGTAAATACTCGTGCAAAGTTTGCCAATGGTAGGCAGAAGCTTACCTTCAATTGACAAATATTTTGCATTACTATCAATAATTCAGTTAGTATTTTTGGCTTGGAGTGGCTTAGTGGTTAGTTTGCCACAACACTTATACTGCAGATCACAATTTATCATTTGATGTGTCGTATAGAAATAAAGTCATACTAAGTAGTTTCGGTAGTTTGAGAGGTTTCTGTTGATTATCTGCCTTCCCTCTAGTATGTCAGCTCCAGATTAGGGACGGTTGTTCAGACAGCGCTCTGTACAGACAGATTTTAGTGAACATTTGAAATGTAAATTACTTGTAAGATATCTATACCACTGAGTTGCTTATATCTGTTTCTCTGTGATGAATGTTTCTCCAGTTTCCCAGCCTTTGATCTCTATGAAACTGTTAGGTAATCTTGAATATGCCCCAGGGTTCTGAAACATTTTACTTTATTCATTTTTATTTGACCGTCGTTTTAATTGTCTCCGTCTCCGCCGCACGTCATCTCACAATTTCTGAGAAGCCAACAAAATGAATTCCAGAACTGATTTGGGAACCTTTGAAACTTATTTTGTAAATCTTTTGTTTATATTATTACCTAAATAAATATAATACTACGATCTGTATGTCCATGTGCCAATGGATATACACCCAAATCGATGTGGAGGTATATCAGATCCTTGAAAGAGTACATAAAAATTTTCTGTTTTGCATTTTGCGTTTGTTTGTGTGTGGGGGGAGCGGCGTTTTGCGTTTCTTACCATTATTCCCTATACGTGGATTTTTGCCCAATTTTGTGTAGAGTTCCACAGAGAAATAAATACAATTTTCAGTTTTGCTATTCATGTAGGCGTTTTAACAATAACACGTGAGGGAAGAAACCTTTCATGTCCTGAGATAACTCATGAATTTATATAATGTTCGTCAAGGAGATTGGTACTTCAGCTTGTTTCAATCTAAAATTCAAATAGAAGATTTCGTTGGGGTCAAACTGTAATTAGTTTTATTTTAGTTGTTTATAATGAGGATTTGCCTTTTTAAAGTTTTAGTAATAAATTTTAGCATCTTCAACTTCCAGCGCCAACTTAGTACGTGCTAATTAATTTTTATAAAGAAATAAAATGTATATATAAACAGAGAGTTACTAAACACCGTCATTTTTATGATACAAAATCGAATGAACATGGAGTTCTGTGAGTGTATATGCGTTTGTTACGCGTAAACTTTTTGCGAAAAATACTTGAAGTTTGTGAAAGAAGGACGAATAGCGTAGTATACTTTGATTGGCTTTCCTCTCGTGTCTCTCTTCGTATCTCACCGCGCAGGCGCCGAATAGCTTGGTCTGCAGAAGGAGCTCTTCTTGCTGCTCCCCGAATTTGTAGTTGTCTCCAAAAAGGCACTTACTATATGAAAGGTTGCTGACTTCTGACCTGGAATAACTTTCTCCGCCTCCTGTCTGACAAATTACAGCTACCCTGCAGTGACGTAATAATTGTTTTTTTTTTATTTCTTGAAGAAATGTGTGTGTGGGTGGGTGTACTTGAGTAGCATTGAATGAAGGAAAATGCTTCGAATTATTATGTTAATGTTGTTGGAGAAATTCGAATTGCTTTTGCATGTAGTTATTTTACTTTTCATGGGAGAATCAACTTTTGTGACCTCTGGTGAAGGGAACTAAATGCAGCTTACCGTACAGTAATTGGGAACGTGCTTGGGTTGATATTCCACTGGGATTGTCAGTTACTTTTTATGGTTCTTTGACAATATTAAGTGCTTCTTAGATTTTTCGAAATATCATAATCTGTAAAATTATATTATTGAATCAAAATATAATTGAGAAAAAAACCGTAATGTTCCGTTGTACTTATTTCGAAGACAATTAGGTTACCGAATTTCTCCTGTTTGAGGAACACTTATTTTACACGCGCCTTTTAAGTTTTAGTATGTTTAAGAGTTTCTTTTTGTGCTTTAATGTCCTACAAATTCCCATTTTTCGCAAAAGAGTTTTTTCTTAAACATTAAGTTACAATGTGTTAGAAATCATATGGCAAAATAAACGTAATATGGTGGATATTTTTGGAGTGTGGAAACAGCGAATATTTTCTGCTATCAAAATAATAGCGACCGCGACGCCATCTGTATATGTGTAATATTCTATTAGCAGTTAAACAGTAAACTACCACAATATTAGTAAGTACAGTGTATGTGTGTGTTTTTCTTATAGCAAAGCCACATCGAGCTATCTGCTCAGCTCACCGAGGTGAATCGAACCCCTGATTTTAGCGTTGTAAATCCGGAGACATACCGCTGTACTAGCGGGGGGCCGTAAGTACAGTGATTTGAACGAGCTGGAAAGACATACCAACTGAATGAAAATGCCAGCTATTTTGTTTTAAATTATACGTGTTTTTTTTTTAAATCGTAAGAGTTCACTTACCAGCTTGTCCCAATGGCATAAATAAAACTTCCATATTTCAATGGAAATATTGACTAAAGAATTCATTCTGGTGTAAGAATGTAATTTGTAGGTGTCGTAAATGTACAAAATACAAGATGTTACTAATAAAATAAGTAACTAGTTGTTGTACCGAGGGCCGCGTATTCGAATCCCCGACCCCCCGCCAGTACAGCAGTAAGTCTACAGATTTGCAACGCTTCAAACAGTGGTTCGATTCCCTTCGGTGGGATCAGCAGATAGTCTGATGTGGCTTTACTATAAGAAGAACAAACATTCGAATCCCCTTCGCATCAACAATGCTCACCCTTGCAGCTGTGGGGGCGTTATTATGTTCGATCAGTCCCACTATTCGTAACTAAAGGAGTCGCCCAAGAGTTGGCGGTTGTAAGTAATGACTAACTGCTTTCCTTTGCATTGTCTTTCATTGCTAGCAGAGGTAGGCCTAGTTTAGCTTTGCGCAAAATTAAAAAACAAGCAAGTTATCCAACCTGCTCAATGCACGGTAAAGACATAGAGGGGTCTTAGGTTTTGGTGGCGATCATTATCAAAATACACACACACAGACTTGTTGAGTAGCGGTTCAGATAAATGCAGACGATTTCTATAATTTTACATTAAAATTTTTTCGTTACTTGGGTTTAGCTGCACCTATCAACTAGTAACATTATTAGCGATCAGTTTTTTCTGGTTATGTTTTGTCTTGGAAAAGAAAGCGAGTGTTTTGTAAAGTTGGTGTCATCCTCAAGTGCACCTATTCTTAGAACTAAATGAAGTGATCAGTCACTCTACATGTACCATATCCAGGGCTGACGACGCCTTTCACTTAATACCATGGCTCATCAGATCAGCTAGGACGTATAACAGAATAAGTGACTGTGATGTGAATTTCAATTATCATGTATTTTATTTAATTCATTTATATCTAAGATAAGGATGTTTTCCCTTCCAAAAGTGTCCGCAATAAGATTACTGCTTCAAGAAAGTTTAATGTCAGTAGAGTTTGTTTTGTTTGTGTTACCACATACTTTCAGTTAATAGGTTGTCTAAACCTCCCCATTAGTCATGTATAACAAACACCTTCATAAACCCACTTAACTACTCAATTACATCTATTAAAATAACTCGTTATGCCTTTGCATTTAGATTTGAACGTTTCACAAGACAGAGGGACCATTACTAAATAAGCATCCCTACTCCAGTTGGAACGTGCACTAAAACATATTTCCCATTTTAGGGTGGTAACTTGTACTTAAGTCTTCCCTCAGTGTAAAACAAAAAAGTACATGCAGTTTCTTCTATTAGGTTTTAAGATAAATGTGACCTTATTTTCTCCAGTTAGAATATACTCTTAGATTATCTTTTTTTTTTTTTTTGGAGTGGGTCCTTTTTACGAGCTTATCGGCAGTTCTGAGTTCTGTATGCCATTTCTAAAGTTTCAGGAAAAGCACAAAATCTGTTACGTAAAACACTTTTAATTAAAACTAAACATAATATGCAAGTCTCCTCGGAGGTCGATAATAAGCAACAACTAACATAATAGTCACATTTCTGGACTTTATTTTGGAGTAATTCATTTATCACAGGGTAGACGTTTGCTTTTAAATCACTCTTCTGTAAATCTGTATGCTTTTAAAACAAAATTTAATTAAAGCTAAAATATAATTCTTTTATTACATTGATGTTGGTACATTAAACTTACCCTGGTTGTTTTTCCAGTCACTGTCCTCAAGCGAAGCATACAGCTGTAGCTGATACTCCAGAAATAAGAAGGCTTGCAGAAAATACAAAGATTCAAAGTAACGTAAGTACATACGTGTACAATACACGAGCTAGTAGGCTAAATTTGGGCCTATTAAGAAGTCCAAGTTTCTATCAATTTGCGAGAACAAAAGCTAACAACATCCCACTTACATTGCTCGACTTTTAATGAAATATACATTTTTTCGTTATATCTGTTGTTCTGCATCGTATTTTTTTAAAATTCATACGTAATTTACAGCGAATACATGAAATCCGCTATTTGTTTTTGTTATAACAAATGGTCGATTGTACGTAATTACTAATATCGGTAAACTTGAAACGGAACATTTTAGGGGACCCTGCACATGTCCACCTAGTTTTATCACTTTATTTGTATTACTTTGGATAGATCCATCAACTAATACCATTTTAAATGAGATGCTAACACAAGGGATCTTGAATTCTATTATTCTGTTTAGCTTTTACAATTAGCATATCTTGACAATCTCTTTTAAGAATGATAGAACAGTACTTTAATTTGAAAATAAACATGATTTGATCGAAGAATGTTATTTTTTCTTAGACATTATATGAAATAAACAACTCGCATAGTTAAAGCTACATTAATAGAATGCACGTGTGTGTGTGTGTATCACATGGTGTTGGTGGAAGATACTAAAAGTCAGGTTGGATAGTTGGTTTTTATCCAATGTTTTTTAGTTACTGATAAAAAGTATCCTTTCTTAAATCCCTGCAGATTAAGTATCATGAAGAGTTCGAGAAACAGAAAGGAAAGTTCACACAAGTGGCTGACGATCCCGAAACTCTACGGATCCGTAACACTCACAAAATAATCAGCAATGTAGCTTATCATGGAGAACTCATGAAAAAGGAAGAAATGGAACAAAAACGTCACCTGGTACCAGAAAAAAATGGTACTCCTCCAGGTGATTTGAAAGATTCATCCATAGATTCTCTCTAATCAAAATTGCACGTGTTGTGTTTGTACAGATTTTCTATTAAAGCAAAAAAACATTGTTTGGATTTCATTAGTTTATAATTTTAACAGACATGACTATTCATATAACTTATTTTTTGTGTAAATACATAGCTAGATTTCATTAACTTTCATGGATGTTAAGATCCTGCTTATTGAACATTATTCTGAAATAATGGAAATATAAAGATTCCATAAGATATGGTAGTCAGACAGATTAGTAATCAGTCAGAACCTCCAGGTTGGTAATAGAAACAAAAAAAAACATTGCTTTGCTTTAAAAATGAAATTATTGTGCACCAGCAGATTTGAAATCTTTAACCAGCCTTCAGTGATGTCAAGAAACCCACTTGTTGAAAATTTTATATGCAAAAACGACTTGTTTGGTTTGGAAAATATTTTACATAAAAGAGCCATTTTTGCATATAAAATTTAACCAGCCTAATTACAAGTTTGCTGTATTGTGCTAGTGTCCTGTATTTTTTTCTCAAATGGCATGCACTTGTTAATTTAACATTATTGACTTTATCAAATCATTAGCAAACACATATTGTGTGTTTATTTTATGCCTGTATGTTTGATATCTAGCCTCAAGTGCCCCCCCTCCTGAGCGAAGCCAGGGACCACCTCCACGGATCTACGAAACCTCTAGAAAACAAGAAGCTAAAGATTCACCATACTCTTCCAAACTTCAGTCAACTGTTATCTACACTTCAGAAGATGGTCCAGGTATCTCACAACTCATTACTGATCTACACAAACTGGTGTTTAAACTCATAAATTATTTCATATCAATATAACTATAGTACTAATATGTTTTTAGTGAAAATTAATTTCAGGGAACGTGCCATAATATATACATAGTGATATTAAAAGACAAATATAGTTAAGGCAGCATAGGTCATGAAAATATCAAATTTAAATAATGGGTTGAACAATTGCCAAGTTTTTGTTTAAAGAAGGATGGTATTTCAAGCTAATTCTTTTTGTCAGATTGTACAATTTACAACAAAGGCACATGCCCAGAATTCATAGAACTTAATGTGTGTAGTATTTGGAGTGTTGAACACGAAAATTCTGAGTAAAATCATGTCTGTTGTTTAAAAATTACAAGTAATTAAAAGGATAAGTGGATAAGAATTAAAGTTTAAACAAAAATAAAACAATAGGAAAGAAAAATATTTACTAAAACCAGATGGCAGCAGATTCCGTGTATTCTAGATTAATCTCCTTTCAAAATTTATTGAGTTATTCTCTTTTTGTGAATATTTCTTGAAACATTAATAAATCAATGAATTAAACAGTCCTCAACTGTGTGGTTGTTGATGGTGAAATGTTCACCTGCAGGTGGTGAATCTTGGTTCTACAGTTTAACATGGTGTTGATGTTCTTGTGCCCAACGTCACAGCCTGTTTTGTTCAGTGTATAAACTGTTGTATGTTTTGTAAATTATACAGTGAGGGATACATTCAGTAGTACATGTTCTGTTCTTTTGTAATATGTGTGTAGTGCTATTTATATGTGAACAGTTGACACCGTTTACATGGGTTAGTGCCTCTAGTACCATTTTGTAAAGAGATCTAGTGGTAGGGTCTTCAGAAACTATTGAGTAAGTGTTTAGTCCAATATCTTTCATTTTTTTGTTGTCTGGTGGTGCATTAACACAAACAGTATACAATGAGTGTGTTTTTTTTTTTGGTGTGGTTGAGTGTTTACTTTTGGATATATGAACTATCTTTGGTGGCTGTGTGATGGACGAGGGCAGTGTCTTTTAGAAAAAAGTATCCGTGTCTTTGGGTTTAGATTTACAGGCATTATTATTACCACTAAAGCTAACTCGTATATCCAGGAACAAACACTCAACTCTACCAAGAAAAAAGAAACGCCACTTGTGCTAACCAACCATCAGACCAACAACGAGATCAAAGATATTATAATAAACAATTACACAGTACGTACTGAAGACCTTACCACTAGGTCTCTTGTTTTCAAGGAGCAATGCATTATTTGTTACAGACATGACGAAAACCTGAAATAAATCCTGATACACAGTAACTTTAAACAGAAACAATTTGATACTCCAGGCACTTACACGTGTCACCTGCTCACATATAAACAGAACCACACAAGCATATGAGGGAAGAACACAACTTTCAACATAGTATAGTTTTTACATGTACTACTGAATATATTGTTTCAGTGATGACAAGAAAACCCATTTGTAGAGAAAAATATATATGGGTAAAAACGGCTAGTTTGGGTTGAGAAAATTTTTATGTAGAAGAGTAAACAACGTTTTGACTTTCTTTAGTCATCGTCAGGTTCACAAAGAAAAAAAGAAAGGTAACTGATCGATAGCTGACCACATGCCAACCCCCTTCAAACATATTGTCAGCTTTCGGTCAGTTACCTTTCTTTATTTCTTTGTGAACCTGACAATGACTGAAGAAGGTTGAAACGTTGTTCGCTCCTCTACATAAAAATTTTCTCAACCCACACCAGCTGTTTTTACCTATATAATATATTGTTTGCTGTATGGTTTCCAAATTATTCCATAGTTTATAAACAGACCACTGACTTCTGCAGAACTAAGATACACTTATAAGCAAACATTTCACCAACAACAACCATGGTAAGGAACTTTCAATTCATAGATTTATTAGTGTTCTAACAACTCGGAAGGAGATTAGCTTACAACCATCTGGTTTAAATAAATCCATTTTTTTTCCTGTAGATTTCTATTTCTCCAATTTTTTTGTTTAAATGTTTCCTGGTATCTACTTATCCTTTTATAACTTGTAATTTTTATGTAACAGATGTAATTTTACTTACAATTTTCATGCTCCATATTTAAAGTACTATGGACACCACTTCTGAATTCTGTGGATGTTCCTTTGTTGTAAAATATACAATCTGACGATGGGCTCTCATTCAAAACATTATCCTTCTTTTAAAAAGTACAAAACTTGGCAATTGTTCAAACTATTTAATTTCTGTACATGGTGATAACAATACATGTTTTGTACTTTTGTTCTAACAAAGCTACATTGGATGTGATGTTTCTATAATAGCCTCATAATATTAGACTTGTATAAAATTGTCTTGCCACAAATCATACAAGTAGAAGCTTCATGACTTGTTTTTCCAATCCCTGTTTAATGTTATGTTTTATTATAGCTTTTAGTTGTGACATAGTGGCTCATTGAATGTCTCTGAATTTCTTTCAAGTTGAAACGTTTATCTTATAACTCTATCATCATTTCTTGACATGTTTGAGATCTATTTACATTTTTGAACTCGGGAGGTCAAATCCTTTGGATTGATGGATTTGAAGACATCTAAAGTTGTACAGTTAATTTATTCTAAACTAGCCCAAAAGAATTTATATTTGAGGGTAGGCTGGTAGACTTTCTGATGAGTAATGAAATCAAATCAGGTATACAGACACTCCATGTTTGGTATTGCTGGTGAACAAAAATATAGCTAATAAAAAGGAACAAAAAAAGGATTGCAGATTATCTTACTCTAAACCTGCCAAATACTGGAGCTGTTGAAGATTCCCTCTTATTTCTATTTATTCTAAATTAATCAAGGAAGTATTCAAAAAATCTCCTGAGAGTTTTATCATATTTGATTAACTAATTTAAGAAAATAGTATTATAATTAATTGCTCAGTGACATAGTATTTCTCATTTTTACATTTACTTCCAAACAAAACAGTTTCTGAGTAGCAAAATACCTTTGCCTTTTGCTGTAACTGTACTCTGACTCCGAGAGCAATATGCTGTAACTCTTTAGGCATGCCCATCCTTAATGGTAACCATGTAATATGGGATGAATTTCCTGCTATAAAGGCAAATCAATGGTACATCACTAACAGACGTGGCCTAATCTGTACTAATGATCTCAGCCATCAATTCTTGTTCAACAGGACATACATTCCTGTTGGTAATATCTATGGTTAAAAATTAATTTTTGTGAGAAAGTTGACACAAAATGGCATCTAATATGTCCAGTGTTTTTCATATGAAGACACAATTGAACTTGTACAAGTTGGCTAGGATTCTGGCTGGCTCTGAACCTGAATCATCTTTATGATGATTTTGAGCATGATTGGACTGAAGAAAAAGATATGCATCTAAATGATTAAAGAGAAATTTAGAAGAAATGTCATCTCAGATTGGCAGCTTAAGTTTTTTTTTTCCTTTATTATAACTATAGATATTATGTACTTCTGTTTCGTCCAGGTTTGTGACAAGCTAAGGTTCGATGCTCTTGTAATAGTACCTGGAAAATATAAGACTTTTTGGCTCTTACTAAAATCATACTATTTTTAAACATTCTCTATTACTAAAATCCATTAACCATATTATTGTTAAACATTCTTTCTTACTAAAATCCATCAATTCTACTGTTATACATGCTGGATCTTTTGGTAGAACACATCAAGCATGCTATTTTAAAACTTACTCTGTTAGTGATTATGAAACATACTTTGTGTACTCAGCCCTCTGCATGAAGGTGGCCATATTTCTTTGGTTGTGTTAATGTTATCCCATAAAAATAAGAGAAAACTGTTTGTAAAGTTTTCTGTAACTTTTCCATATCAATAGTCACTATTTATATATCATGCACACTTCACATTTTACCTTCCTTAATTGTGTTATTCATTAGTAGTGTTATTAATAATTTTTGTAGTATCCTAAACACCTTTGCACATGCAGTTTGGTCACATTTGAATCCTAGGAACCACATTGATAGTGCTACATAACCCCATTACCTTTGTGACTGTGTGATACATCCATTATAGATGGGTCACCGTGTGTGTGTGTGTGTTGGAAGGCTACATTCATCTGATAGAATTCATGATTTGGTGAAACCTCACTAGTAGTTAGCAGAATTGTTATATTTTTTTAACCAGTATTTGTTATACCTGTATGTAAATATTTGTTTACAACTATTTGTTTTTAAGAAATTTTCAAATAATACTGTTCTACACTACATCAGGTTACTGAATTTTTAAATTTCCACCATAGTACAGTGTGTTCCTTCACGGAAGATTGGATCGATTGCTGACTATGATCCGTTGAATGAGAGCTATGACAATGGAGCTTCAGGGTTCCGCTCAAACACAACCAATTATTCCAGTGGTTAGTGACATCACATTTCTTCCACTCACTGATTGCATTGCATCTTTAGTTTTGTTTTTTTAACTCTGTTTTATTATGATAGAGTAAATTTATTTGGCTTAAAATATGAGTTGTCTAAAATTTAAAACTTGGTTCTCCCTGTACAGTTGTTACCAATATCTGGTGAAAGTATGTGGACACCCCTTCTGATTAGTGGGTTTGGCTATTTCAGCCACTCCTATTGCTAACAGGTGCATAAAATCAAGCATACAGCCATGCAGAATCCACAGACAAACATTGGCAGTAGAATGGGTCATACTGAAGAGCTCAGTGACCTTCAGTGTGGCACTGTCATAGGATGCCACCTTTCCAACAAGTCAGTTCATCAAATTTCTGCCCTGCTAGAGCTGCCCCAATTAACTGTAAGTGTTGTTATTGTGAAGTGGAAATGTCTAGGAGCAACAACAGCTCACTGAATGGGATTATTGAATGTTGAAGCTTGTAAAAATTATCTGTCCACAGTTGAAACACTCACTACCAAACTGCTGCTGGAAGCAACGTCAGCACAAGAACCTATTTGCTGGGAACTTTGTGAAATGGGTTTCCATGGCCAAGCAGCTGCACACAAGCGTAAGATGACCAAGCACAAAGCCAAGCATTGGCTGGAGTGATGTAAATCACACCACCATTGGACTCTGACAGTCTGACAGATGAATTTGGGTTTGGCGATGCCAGGAGAACACTACCTTCCTGAATGTATAGTGCCAAGTGTTAAGTTTTGTGAAGGAGGAATGATAGTCTGGGGTTGTATTTTATGGTTTGGGCTAGGCTCTCTTGTTCCAGTGAAGGACAATCTTAATTCTACAGCATACAATGACATTCAAGAGAATTCTGTACTTCCAGCTTTGGGGCAACAGTTTGGGAAGTCCATTTTTTGTTTCAGCTTAACAATGGTCCATAAATACATGGTTTGTTGAGGTTTGTGTGGAATAACTTGACTGACCTGCATAGATCCCTGACCTCTACCCCATCGAACACCTTTGGGATGAATTGGAATGTTGACTCTGAGTCAGGCCTTCTTGCCCGACCTCACTAATGCTCTTGTGGCTGAATAGGAGCAATTCCCACAGTCATGTTCCAAAATCTAGTGAAAAGCCTTCCCAGAAGAGTGGAGGCTGTTATAGTAGCAAAGGGGGAGACCAACTCCATATTTGGTTTTGGAATAAAATGTTCAGCAAGCACATATGGGTGTCCGTGTATTTTCGGCCATGTAGTGTATGTACATACATATATATATATGTGTGTGGATGCTTAAAATGTGTCAGTGTTTCAAACAAAAGAGGAAGGTACTCCACCATGTAATTAGCTTTATCAGTGTTTTTTAATATTTGAAATTGTGAACCATTTTACAGTAATATAAATGTGAAAAATCAGAAAATGAAAATTATGCTGTTATAAGTTTTTAATATAATATAAAATTAAATTTAACTATGCTAATTTTCCTGATATTTTAATACAAGAGTTGGAAAATGTGACTTTTTTGAAATATAACTGGTAATTTGATCTTTTAAATTTCCAGGTGCTCCACCTTCACAAAAGTCATCTGGGGTAAGTGGTGTATTGTGTTTTTTTACTGTATTGTCTACTTAAAAGTAATGTAACCAATGTGTTTATTTCTATTTTAACAACAGTAACACTTTAAAAGTGAACGGAAGTCAAAGGACAAAAGTCGAGATAGTAATATTGGCCACCCATCTCTTGTTTTTTTTTATGTACATTGAGGGTTGAGTACATTTCAAAGTAATTTTGAATATGCAAATCAACAAATTGTGTGGTAACCATAGCTGACATGAAGATAAGGTGTAATGTCATGTATTAGAAATACATCTTGACCATTGCTTGACATTTTGTAGATAGTGCGATGTCACATAAAACTTACCGCTTTACAGCACAAAATAGTCATTCAGGTCAGATTATAATGATGCATTTAGATGAGGAATTTATAATTTCCAAGATAGGAATATTTCTTGTATATGACATTAGAAGATAGAGGAGTATGGATCAAAGTGAAGAATGGGGAGAACTTGAACTAATATGTCAACTGTGATATCTTGTAATAGTTAAGAAAGCATGGGCACAAGTTCAGTGACTAAAACTGTCCACATAGTCATGCAACAGGATGCAACTTAAGAAGAATTTTTGTCTGGAAAATCAATACAGGTTATAAGTAAACAAATTTATTCCATGATGTGTCTGTATGACAGTCACATATTTCAAGCAGCTTGTGAGTGAAAGTTATTCACGGTATTCCACACAAAGACGTACCAGTCAGGTTGCCATGTGCAATGACTGTGGATTTCTGTTTAATCAGATTGTTGAAATGGGCATTGGAAAACCATCAATCTTGTACACCAGATGGATTATAGAAGCCATAAAAAGATAGGTAGTTGCTTTGGATGTGAAAGCTACACCACAGAGCCTTTTACAAAGTAAATTGCATTGTATAGTTATTGTCATCATACATGGCCATCAGATGGAGCAATATGGGCTGCAAGAACGTCATAATGCTCTCAAATCATTTTATATATATGAAACTTAACCCTCTGTTTAAGATGGCAACATTGCTGGCTTATTGAAAACCACGGCAATAAGAGGAAATTACTTGTACATATTTTTCCTTACATTTCCTGTAACAATAATCACAATCATACACTTTACATTCATCTAGTGTGCAGTTCATCACGAATGTTACTGACGATTGTTGTGGTATCATAAGCACATTCACCTGAACAATTTGGTGAGGTTATCTTGTAAGGTTTTGAATCTCTGGAACTGCAGCACCAAAGTGTTCCATTAGATTTGTCACGTATAAAAACTTGATGTGCTACGTCTGTTACTTTTGGCCAATGTAGCAATCATAATTTAAGAAATTTAATGTTACATATTAAATCTTTTGAATACTACAAGTAATTAAGTTATGTAAACACCCAAACTTGCATTGCCCCACTAATGCTAACATACAAGAAATATTTGAAGCTTGTTTTAATACTAAAACTGTAACAATTTGAGATTTTCAGTATTGTCAATAAAGTGTTCACTGCAAGATGTCCCTTTCTTGTACGTGTCTGGTTTTATGTAGCACAACATGTCTGCTGAAAGAGGTTTACTATCAGACTACTGGTTTGTTTGTTTTTACGTAGGTTTGTTCTGTGCTTTCTTAGTCAGTGCAATGAACAACCTCTCTTTCTTGCCTTACCTTTTAACAAAATAACTTAAACTTTTTTTGTTTCATTTCAGGGAACAATTAAGAAAAAGCTATATAATGTATTGCAATGTTTTCAGTTCAGAAGATAAACGTTGTACAGCTTATTACACTATTTGCAGCAATTTTATAGAGTTTAATAGCAAAGTGTTGTAAGTTATTGTTCAGTGCAGCCAATGAGAAGGTGTTATTATTTACTGTATTATCAGTATTCAGATAAGATAAAAACGTAATTTAATGCAATATTTTCTAAGTGTAGGGAAAGAAAGGTGTAACTTGTTAGACGTGGAAGAACCTTAACACGTTTTATCTGTTAGCACGGTAAAAGCTAGAAATCTACCACAAAAACACACAAAAATACCATTACCCTGGACTTAGCTCTTAGTCTAAGAACAAGTCATTATCATTGGAATAATACGATGATATATGGGTATTAGTGTTAGCTTATACCACACGTACAGAAAAAAATATTTAAAAACGTCTTTCTTTCCATCATTTCATAAAGTGGTCTTTCCGAGCCATATATGATTACACTGCATCAGATGTTGATGAAGTTACATTTATGGATGGAGACCTAATTGTCAACTGTACGCCCATTGATGAAGGATGGATGACAGGTACTGTGGAGCGTACAGGGCAGACTGGCATGCTCCCGGCAAACTACGTCGAGCCTGTAAACTAGTAAACTTGTACTTCATTAATGTGCCAGCTCCCTCCAAACAAACCATCGTTACTTGCCGTCTTACATTTTTGTTACTACAATAACGTGGATTATGAAGAATGAGGAAATTATCAAAACTGTTGTTGTTACAAATGATCTTTTAAAAATGTTGGTTATGCAATTGCTTTAAAACTTCAAACTTTGATATATAAATAATTAAAAGGGTGTTTAACATTTGTAATGAAAAATACACTTTTATAAGAATCTCAAAAGGAAAGCCACAGTTGCTCTGATTACTGCTACTGTAAACAAGTAATTTCATTTATTAATGCAGAATACTTCGTTCAGTCTTTTTGAATAAATTCTTTTTAAGTTTACATTTTTGGCAGCAGATGTCAGTGATATTTGATATATATAAGCACAAACTCAAAATGGTATTTTAACCTTAAACAAATCATCAGTAATTTTACACTTGTTTATATTGAAATATATTTACATACAGGTGTAGTTAAAAAAAAACAAACAGACTCACCCTGTTTGTTTTTAATCGTGATCCTACCCAGAGATAGGTTCAAGTAATTTATTATCTTAAAAAAATGTAAAGCCAAGTATTTGACCCTATTTAGCTTTAGCTCTTTTTCAAATTTGTGAAATTTACAATTAAAGCTAAAATACAAAGATGCATCCATTATTTTGTTAATAAGTTTTTTACTTGTTCTCTTGAGATTAATGTTCCAATATCTTTTGCTAAGTCTTATACAATTCACATTGTAAACATTGTTCTTATTGATAAATCGTTTGTTTTCTACGCTTTATTTCAGTAACAGTTCTTGTTTAAAAGTGCATTGTACACCTACAAGGTCTAGCTAAAAAAATTAAGTGATTTTGCTTATTAATTGCTACTACATGACCTTTATGAGAAAAGCAATAATTCTAAATATGCATGTGTTTTTTAAAAAAATCATATACTTATTTTTGCTCTATATGTATGTTGTTGTTTTTTAAAATCTATTATTATACTGTTGATTTGTAAAGTTTCACTGTGCTATTGTTTCAGTTCTGGAAATCAAACTTCGATTGTCTAAATGTATATCTACTAATTACTGGAAGTTTGTTTTAGTCTTGTGTACTAAAAACTTCAACTGGGAATGTAAGAGTTCCCAAACTAAGTTGATTATATTAAAATCTTCTTGGTTGTGTAGTTTAACTCTTTCCATGCCACATAACAAACTTTAGATGTCTTTTGTTATGGATATCAGTTTACTTAAAATCAAAAATAAATTGCTTCTTTTGATGTTTGGATATTGTGATTTATTTGAACAACACCAACGTTTTTAAAATTTTTCTCACATTTATGTTCATTTGCATACAATATGGAAGACACCAAAAAGGGTAGATTATTAATATAAGAAATACACCAGGAAGCAGGCAGAATAAAATGTAACGTTAAAGAAAACTTACATTTTTGGTAAAACTATTTACCCTGGTTGTTCAAAATTTGTAATTGCTTTTTTCCCAGTAGAAACGCTCTTTGTTATTTCTATAAGCTTTGGACTAGTTTGATGAGAGAAATATGTTGTATATTAAATTCTCATTTAATAACACACTTGAAATAGGTGTAACTTTGTCACGTTTCTGGTCATATTAAAGGCTTTGTCTCAATATTAAATTTGTTAACCAGAATTAGATATCTCAGTGTTATATCTTTATGCATTGTTGCATTGATATTTTGTATTCCTTTCTCTCTAAAAAAAATAAATATCACATGTCTCTTACTCAGGAATGAAAAGAAAACCACAGTAGTTTTGATGACACGTTTTCCTTGACAAGCAAGTGTCTCTATTCCTAAGCTATTTCAAAAGATTAAACATTTAAATACAACTTTTATTCTGCAGAGAAATAAGAATTTTCTTTGTATTTCTGAAACACATAGGTTGCAATAGAGTAGTTTAGAACTTTTAAATTTATTACTCCGATAAATATCTCCAGGTGAAATAAAGTGGTGAATGTTTTGACCACAGCATTACTGTCTTGGAGGAATCACACACTACTTAATGACAACATACACATTTGAAGGGGTTTAACAAATTATTAGTTATTGACTAAAATTAATTCTAGACTTTTTACACTTGTGATATTTTCATTAAAATTATTCTTGCTAAATTAGAACAAACATCACTAGTCAGATGTTTGAATAAATACTCCCTTATTTTTTTGCATAAAAGAAACAAACCGAGATCGGTGAACTCTTTATACAAGCTGGTGAATTATGGTATAAATGAAAATTTAAATCAGACTTGTTTGGTGGTCATCTTAGTGCAAATGACCAGAAACTCTCATAGAAAAAAAAACAACTCGTAATTATAATGAAGTTAAACTGAAAAATACCGGATAGCATCAGAGACTGTTAATATGCTGTAGCTTACAAGATCTCATTTACATCTCTTAACAGAGGTTAACATTTTTTTATATAAAAGTTTTCACCTCTGTTACAATGATCTGTAACCTTTGTGTGAAATTGCGAGCCAATGTATTTATTAAAACGTTGAAGGAAATAATCCATTTCAGTAACAATGTTTTATACACAAAAATTAACAAGTAGTTGTTATTGTCTTATTTTAAAACGTACCTCAAGGGTTTCATTAAGACCATTTCCGAATTGTAATTTTATTTATTTGACAAAATACTGTCTTTATTGCAAAAAGACATTTCAACACTGGGAAGGGAGGTAGTTACAGTTATCAGTGAAAATGTAACCCATGCTTTTGTGGTTGTAACAATTAAACTAGAAAGCAAAACAGACTATGAAACAGGTTTATTGTAACACTTTAAATCTGCAGTATTTATTACAGTTAGCTGTGACATGTAACCTCAACTTTGGTGGTTGTAACACTAATTAAACTGGAAAGCAAAATAGAATACAAAAGTTTTATTGAAACAATTCAAACCTGCAGTATTTACTACTGTTAGCTGTAAAATATTAACCAAACTCCGGTGGCTTTAATATTAAACTGGAGAGCAAAACAGGTTATGAAACAGTTTTATTGTAACACTATAAATCTGTAGTATTTATGTAGGATAGACTTGTTTTATTCAGGTACATGATGTGATCAAACAAATTATTTTCATTACAAAAAAAACCTGACAAAAGTTGAGCTCTTCTGGAAATATGTAAACAGTTATTATTTGCACCCTTTTGAAGTAAAACAAAATTTAAACTGACAGGTTTTCTCTGAACTTGCATCAAAATTTGTAAAACTGCTGACAAATGAAAAGTTTTTCATTATATTACTATTCCTCTAAAAATCTATATAAATCTGCAAATGAATATACCTAATATTTTCATATAACAAACAAGAACCCCTCAAATGATAGTCTGCATAAGTTTCGCTCACATCTTTAATTCTGACTTACTGATAGTGTTCAAGATGAGAAGTTATATGTTACGAGAAAAACTTTCATAACGTTACATCATGAAAAACTACTCGGTTTAACTGGATAATCACCTCGATTGTGGCAGTTAGCACAATTTTTTGTTGTACAACAACTAAATTTCTAAACGCTTACCCTAAAACAGTGTTGACATCTTTATTAGGAACTACAGTAACCATTTAGCTGGTATTCTATCTTATTAAATGCATATGAAAAACTTCAACAGCGTATTAACTTTTCACTACAAACACTTAAATTAAAGAAATGTAAAAATTACACCAACATCCTGCAATAATGGATGCACTTTATGTACCCGAACCTTAAGATTTGATCAACTTTCTTGTTATGAAACATGACTTAATTTGTGGCTCTGAAAAAATACAGCTTTATGTAAATTAATCATTTTGTAGTTATTGGTATGAGCTACAACTGAAGTTTGTGAAAACGACTCCAAATGTGTCAATTTATTGTTAGAACGTGAAAGTAAATTACCAGTTTCATTACATAAGCAGATGTAAAGTGAACAGCTTGACATGTATAGAAGCATTCTTGTTGTGTGTGTAAATTCATTTTTATTTCTTTGTTCATAATCAACAGCTACAACAAAAATGACAAATAAATATATGTTCTTGTTTTCAGTTTTAACTCAAAAATGTTCAAAAAATATAATAAAAACATAAAAAAATCTAAAGATCTACAAATGAACACAGTTTGATAAAGTTTTCACAAAGGACTCTCGTTTCTTTTAAGTTGTACTTTTTACTAAATAAAATTACAAATTAAAAATTTTACCCTGTTCTTAAACAAATCTTTTAGGTAAATTATTTTAAGAAGAAAAACTGGCTAAGCTCCGAAAATAGTTTTGAATATTTCACTAAGTCATTTAAAATTAAATAATATGTGGGAGTTTCCTTTGAGACAGTGTGTGTATTATATATGTTGTAATACCACTAACAAAATGGGATTTCTTCCACTACACATACAGATTCAACTGAGAGAGAGAGAGAACATTAGATCCAGCAAAAGAGTAAATATTGGACCCATTAAACTTAATCTGTCACTACGAAACAATTTTTACAGGGCCTGATCATAGCAAAAATCCACTAACCCATAGCTAATGCAAACAGCAATAGCATAATTCACTAACAGTACTCAGTCTAACTAAAGAAGGTTCAAATAGGGTAGTAATCAAACACATCTTTGTACTAATTTGAAAAATGCTTAACATCAGGTGGTACAAAAGATGTAATTTTCGATTCAAATACTAGTGTAATATCGATTGACTACAATAGTGTAAAGCAAATTATTCCTTCAATCAACTGATAAACAAAAATGTCATTTTAACAACAACAAAATAAAGCACTTGAAAGTTGAACGTAACGTAAAAAGAGACATTGCGTATGACTTATACTAAGTAACACAGTCCAATGGTAAAAGATGTGTTCTACAAAATTATAATTTGGTGATCTAAATAATTGTAATAATTTCTCTCCTTCAGAGGAGTAATGGTCATGTGACCACTTAATGCATTGTCAGAGAACAATGATTATATTACACATATGTGGCATTGTTTAATGTCCTTGATCTGTAAACAACCTCTCAAACGATGATAGGATGATAAGTGAAATACTAATAAATAAATTCAGCAAGGTTTAATAAAATAGCAAATACCCCCAGGAAGCTAGACACTATATACAACATAAAAATTACCAAATATCTATACTTCTCTATACACAAACACACACTTATTTTTTTTTTCACAATACACTGGCTAAGTAACATAGCACTACCAACTAACCAGATGCACAAGAGAGAGGAAAAACAAAAGTTACCTGTGCACTGTTGTCCCCTGTACTCACTGATTTGATCCACCACACCCACTCTTGTGGTGTGTAAAAGCTTTACAAAGATGACCAACTTAGATGTTCCCGAAACTATGTAGTTCCAACCCTTGATAATTATTACTATTCAAGGGTTGTCCTTAAACTGACATGGCATTCATCTGACATGTTTTATACAAAAATAGGTCCAAAATCTTTATACTCTACAAGATCAGAAATATTTCCTGCTGTGACAGATGATGAAGAAAAGAAATCTTCTAAAAAAGTTTCCACGTACACTAGGGCTTGTTTAGAACTCGATACTGTAAAGTAAAACAAACAAACAAACACAAAATCACAAATATTTACTTAGTTTAAATACCATGGATCATAGCTTACTTGGAGAAACAATATAGCTGATGAGTTACGTTTTTCAGAGATACAGGAGAAGTGAGGTACTGAGTATAGATGCATCATTTTCACTGCCAAGCAGTGCTTTACCTTTAACACACCAGTAATAGTGCTTTAATATGCATAAACAGCCACTAGGTGGCACCATCAAAGTATGTTGGAAATGGAACGAGGAAATTTTAAGAGCTATATATGCCTGGTGTGTGCGTTGAGAACAGGAGAGAAGTAACTGTTTCCACATACACAAAACAGCTAAGTAATCAGACTGACTTGCATAAAATTTCATAACACACAGATTTACGAAGCACAACTGGTGTCACCTGATGTACACGTAACGATCTTGCATCTTCCAGGCACTTTTGCGCTCAAAGAACATGAAAGTGACTCCACTTGGTGGAAAGAGTATTTTGTCCATGGCAACACTTGTAACCACAGCTGAGGTCAAGTTGAATTAAGTTCTGCCCACCGGGTTTCGAAATATGCCCTCATATTGTGGCCAGCCCTTCCTACAGGTGATTCATCTTCATTGAAAGTTTCACAGTTGTCAAATATGAGGCGCACATCAGCTGCAAAATCTTCCTTTGTCTTATATCTGAAAAGAAAAAACAAAACCTATTAACACCCGAGTCAAACCAAATCATCTTAAAACATTTTCCTGATTAACATATGCTTATTTATCTTATGATGAAACAACAAATCAACACTAATTTATATCGTAACCATTTGAACTATGGCACACACAGGAATCTGATAAACTTTTTTTTTAATTGCGAAAAGGTAATGACATGGAACTTTTGCAATGTAAGATGCATACCTTAAGTTCTAAACATTCAGAACTGATATTAGGATAAAAAAAAAGAAAAGATTTTCATTTGTTGTTATTTTGTACTTTCTAAAAATTCTTCAAACTGGAACTGAACAAGAATGAATTCAAACTTCACAAACGAAATTCTTTTAAACCTTAAAATGGTGATAATTAAACAGAAAACATTTAACCTGAATATCTGGGTTTACTTAAAAAGCTTTACAGGTATCAAAAAGTCAAATCCTAAGTAAGACTGTTTAATCATAAGCATAAATGACTACTGCAAAAACCAAGACACAAATTTCATGGAGAGACTGCTTAATTTCTCTTAACATTACCAGTGTTTGACTGCATTGAAAAGGGTAAAGTACAGTTCTTTATAACTGTTTTCCTGAGAATACTGTAGCACTAACTTTATTTACATGGATTTCTTGTTTGATGTAACAACACATTTTTGTCTTATTCTAAACAGATTTCTCAATGGAATGAAAAACTCTAAATTTTGTGCTACATGTTAAATGACATTAATTTTAAAGTCTCAATTTCCTATACACTTTTTAAGAATACAAAAATATGTGTGTGTGTGTGTGTGTGTGTGTGTGTGTGTATACTTGGCAAAACACCAAAGGTTATTAGATTTACATTTTACTGGTCGACTGTGCCTGTGTATTTTGAACCTAATTAAGATCTAAGAAACAGTAAAAAATTCTTTTCAAATGATTTAAACATGTAGAATGTAAATTGTGTATTCAAATTTTGTAAAATAGATTATTTTCTCAATATTCATATATAATCCAGAGCTGGTAGGCTGAAGGTTGTATGAATGTGAGGAAAATTAAAAATTTTCAACTATGTTGTCTTTAAATGCACCAAAATTCTTTAACTGTTTTGTTTGCTGTCATTTTCTATACATTATTTATTTGAACTTAAACGTTAACTAGTATCCTGAGGGTCTTTTTCCATGGGTCCTAGGAGGTCCTAATGCCTTTGATTTCCTCCTTTGAAATATTTGGCCCAATACCCTAGTGAACTCATTTTAGTTTTGGTAAAATATATTTATTTTTTCCCACTCTTTGACCAGTTTTGATAGATATTTTGACCATTTTCTTGATTTTTCAACAGTATTTGACAGAAACCCCCCACATATTATTCAATCAGTAAGAGAGAATTAGAAAAAAATATATTTTCTATACAACTTCATGAAGTAGGATTATGAGGCTTAAGGGGTATAGGACAACAACTAGCCTTTCTGAGCTATGGTAGGTACACACACAGGTAGGTTCTTTCATTATTATTATTATTACATGTATACTGCATCTGCTACCAGGACAACAACTAGCCTTTCTGAGCTATGGTAGGTACACACACAGGTAGGTTCTTTCATTATTATTATTATTACATGTTTACTGCATCTGCTACCAGGACAACAACTAGCCTTTCTGAGCTATGGTAGGTACACACACAGGTAGGTTCTTTCATTATTATTATTACATGTTTACTGCATCTGCTACCAGGACAACAACTAGCCTTTCTGAGCTATGGTAGGTACACACACAGGTAGGTTCTTTCATTATTATTATTATTACATGTATACTGCATCTGCTACCAGGACAACAACTAGCCTTTCTGAGCTATGGTAGGTACACACACAGGTAGGTTCTTTCATTATTATTATTACATGTTTACTGCATCTGCTACCAGAGATACGCAAAATAGCTGCAATGGAATAACTATCTTTATTGCAATAGAATAATTTTAAATACAGGGTTTTAAGACTAATACAAAATAATTCTCATCACAGGCACTAATATTTACAAGTCCATTTGTCTTAGGTCTAACATTAGTTAAGACTTCATTAAAAACAGCCTATAATTATTATAGATAAGTTTATACTGTGGTTTGTGTATAATTTTTGCTTCAGTCTAGTTAGGGCTAAACTTTGCCATACTTCATACTATCAACAAATAAACTTATGATGTTATTCTACGACGTTTTTAAAAACTTTAATAAGCTTTTAATATGCTGTTGTGGAAAATGTTTACTAAAATCTACAGTGGAACCCCTCTAAAGCAGCCACCTGCAGAACTGAGACAAACTGGGTCAACTGTACATTACTAGGGATTATGTAAACAAAAAAATGGACTGTAATTGAATGACCGCTTTCAAGGGGTGACCAAATCTGAGGGGTTCCACTGTATATGGATCTGCCTTTTGTTTATATTTACTGAAGTGAAGTGTGCACACTAATAGTAAAGTCATGCACATTTTCAGGGTGGCTAAAATTAATTATTTGAATAGATATTTACATTACATATGTATACATTATATATATATATGCACACACACCTACACACATTTTGTTTATATATATAAAACAGACCGCTACATGGATTCACAACATAATATATGTAATTTTCACAGCAATACTCTTAAATTTTTACTCATATTATAAAACTACAATAGAAATGTACAATAAAAAGAATTACTATGTTATAGCTAAAAATATGAACACAATACTAAATCTAAATACACTTTCTATGTACATAATCAACATCACTCATGTTTTAATACAACAACTGACAAACAATAAATCATTTGGGTCTATCTCAACTTTACTTAGAAAAATAAAATACTCTGTTAAAACAGTTACTTGTACTTCTGACCAAGTTTGACATACAAACTGCTTTGTGCAGTAACAAAAATATTATGTAAAAATTAATTAAAAATGATAAGAGATTGTAACAGTAAATATTCTTGTGTTCCTTATTATTATTTCCAAACTTTAATCCTACAATGAGTATGTAATTAACATAATCCCCCTGTGTCTTACTTTAACAAATGACTGTTTCTTCAAGAACAGTCCTTACCTGCTTTTGTTACTTCTCACATTACCTCCTCAGCCCATATCACTTAGCACGTGTGCTCAACACAAAGCACGTATCTATAAGCATTACTTAAAGCATCTCATAAAACAGTAATGAACGTAAAAGAATACCATTCAGACACAAGCAAAACATCCTTTTCAAAATACAATAATCATATACGATTCATAATACTCAACATTTGGATATTAAATAAGAACAAAAACTTACAATCCTGCTTCCAACTTGCTTTTTATTGTACTGAAATCCATTGGTTGCTTTATGATTTTCTTGTAGGTTGGAAACTGTTTGGTTTTCACTGGAAAAAGAAAAGGCCAGGAGTCCTCGTGCTTTTTGAGCTCATCTAACAAGGTTCTGAAAGTGTACAATACGTAAAGATCAATTCACGTTTAGCAAAACTGTTGTGCAGTACCAATATATTATGGAAAAAATAAAAAACAAGAACCAGAACAAGAACTCACAAGTTTTAATAAAGTGAGAAAACAAGAACCAGAACAAGAACTCACAAGTTTTAATAAAGTGAGAAAACAAGAACCAGAACAAGAACTCACAAGTTTTAATAAAGTGAGAAAACAAGAACCAGAACAAGAACTCACAAGTTTTAATAAAGTGAGAAAACAAGAACCAGAACAACAGGTTGGTTTATAACACAGCGATAACACAAGAATCTAAACACTTTACAGGTTTTTAACACAACAGAAAAATTTAAACAACAGGTCAGATTTTGTTAGCGACAAAATAAAACAAAGACAAAAGTCAATTTTTTTCACATGGTGAGAGTAACTATTACAGTAATTTAATTCAAGAATGATACCTTATAAAACACTGTTTTAATTGCAATACTAACAAGCTGAAAAAAGGAAATGTGATTTTGTGCCCTACCTCGCTGAAGTAAACTCATTGTCAAGAGGTTTGGACTTCTCCTTTTTCTCACTTGACTTAGATTTACTACTGGAATTATTTTCTGACTTTTTACTCGGTGGAGTTTCTTTATCTTTTTCCTTATCCTTCTCTTTTTCTTTCTCTTTTGATGTATTTTTGTGTTTGCTGCTTTTCTTTGGCTGTGACTATGTATACAGAAATTAATTTTATGTTATACAAGTTATCATAAAATATTAGAGATTCTCCACTTGCTTGCTATGAATTGTCATTGTTAAAAACATCTCATAGCATTTATATATACCTCTAAGTTCAATTATGTCAGCTTTAGTAACTAAATTTACACTGAGAAATAGACATTTTATAACAATCAAAATATGCCTCAATGAAGGTGTTATTAACTCGGTATCTAAGTGAGAAATATATAAGAAAATATTTGAGAGAAATTGATAACAACTTTTGTTTTTGTCACAGGCAATAAAATTATTTAATATTTATTCAGTTAAAAATTGTGCTTGATGCAAGTTGTTTGTTTTCAGCATTAATTACGACTTACCTGAGCTTTACAGCTTACACAACCCCATTTTCCTTTTGGTGGTCTGAAAGATAAAAGTGGGGAAAATATATATGTGTGTGTGTAAACACACAAAAATACACACAACTTGTATTATTTGGTCATCATACAACTGATGAAAGTTCTACTGCAAGTAATCTACATAAATATAATAGTACTGTTTATTGTATGTCAATGTAGACATTTTGCTGGGTGTGGATGGACCTTAATCAAATTTAATATGAAGGTTCATTATGTCTATGGGGAAAAACACCCTTGTGAAAATTAATTGAAACAAATGGTTGTTTTACAATATTTTCAGCATGGCGGCCGGTGTAGCCTCACTGGACTCGCCAATTTCCTTAAATAGTCATTTTTTCACACAGACGGTGTTATTAGCTGTCGTTTGTCGTACGGTCAATCTATTTTTGGCATATATACGAAATTTTGAGGAATGTTATTTCATTTGAAATTGCATTAGAATGGCAAAGAGACCAGCCAAAATACAACTTCTTACCAACTCAATGAAGAAAAAACAGTATCAGTGTATCTGAAATACAAGAACTGGAAGCAATAACAATGGAGGAAGGTGTTACTCAGTGATGAAACTTTTTCACTGTTCTTCGTACAGGTGAGAAACTTCAAGAATCTCACATCAATCAGTTCGTAAAACATCCCTTGAAGATGTTTTGGGGATTTTTCAGCTACTTTGGCATTGGAGGCTTAGGTATCGTAGAGGGTAATCATGCAAGGACCACAGCACATCAAAGTTTTGCAGAGAAGAGTCGTTCCAGAATTGAAAAAAATTTCCAGATGAATCTGGCATTTTTCAGCAAGATCTGGTTCCGTGCCACACATCTAAACTTGTGAAGAATTTTATGACTACAACACGAATAAAGGTGATAAACTGGCTTGGAAACTCTCTCGAATTAAATCCTATTGAAAATCTTTTGGGTGATTTGTAAAGAAAGACTTTGAGGAAAAGACTGTACTACAAAAGATAAGCTAATTGAGGCCATAATTGAGGTGTGGTACCACAATCCAAAAATTAGTAAAGATTGCAGTCAACTCGTGGACTCAATGCAAAAGCAGATTAATGATCTTCTGAAAAATAAAGGTGGTCATATCAGGTATTAATTTGTGAGTAATTTTTGGATTCTCAAAAATAAAATGCAAAAAATTGAAAAATAGTAATTTTCAGTCTTGCTTCCATTAATTTGCACAAGGGTGTAAATATAAATGCCTCAGTTAGGGTGTATATGCAAATGCCTCAGTTAGGGTGTATATGCAAATGCCTCAGTTAGGGTGTATATGCAAATGCCTCAGTTAGGGTGTATATGCAAATGCCTCAGTTAGGGTGTATATGCAAATGCCTCAGTTAGGGTGTATATGCAAATGCCTCAGTTAGGGTGTATATGCAAATGCCTCAGTTAGGGTGTATATGCAAATGCCTCAGTTAGGGTGTATATGCAAATGCCTCAGTTAGGGTGTATATACAAATGGTTAGTTAGGGTGTATATACAAATGCTCAGTTAGGGTGTATATACAAATGCTCAGTTAGGGTGTATATACAAATGCTCAGTTAGGGTGTATATACAAATGCTCAGTTAGGGTGTATATACAAATGCTCAGTTTCACATTTTATGTTTTTATCAGCATTTTTTATCATTGCTGATGGATCTTCAACAAATTGGACATGAAGGTTTGTTGGGTCTATGCACAGTTACATACAAACATGAAGTTTCATTTTGTGTTTTACAGTTTTAAGGGCATTTTTACAATAACGTATAAGAGAAGCAACTTTTATGTCCTAAGATAAGTTTTCAATAGTCATGAGTTTACATAACATACATCCAGGGGACAGTTACTCCAGCGATTAAATACATAAATAAAAACAGCATAGCTACAAAAAATAATATAAAGTATCATTATTAAATTTGAAATATTTGGAAGATGTTTATTTTTTAACATAAAAGTAGCAAAATGCCTCGACTTTAAAATAATCTTGAATGTATCTAAAATTAACGAGCATGGTTTACACCTACCTTGAGAGGGGAGGATCTAAGCAGTTTATGTGGTAAGTTTTGGGACACAGGTCACAGTTAATTAATTTACCCTTCTTACCACACAATACACAAACCTTATCACCTGTAGCCTAGAAGGAATAAACACAAAATAATATTTAACAGAATACATACAGAAAACATATTCTTCTAGTAATTAACAATAATGACTAACAGTAATCTCACTGTGCCTGGTAACACATGATTACACACAAAATGCAGTTGCAAATTACTATCTTTTACACAGTTGACAGACAAAATAATATGATTTTTTTTTACTTCCACCTGTAAATTAAGAAATATAAAATTAGATATTTATATATAAAGATTATTAAAATACTAATATTAACTTCATATGAAAAATGCAGCAAGAATGTGAAATGGAAAGAAACACTGTAAACAATTTGTAGTTTTAGATCAAATTTCTAGTTAGTTTTCGAGTACTTATTTATTATAAGATTTTTATTGTACCATTTTATTAACAGTTGAATTACTGACTGGATTTCATATCATTTGTTCACAGTGGAGGCACACATGTTACATCACACTAAATAATTTTATGTTTTTGGTGACAAAAATAAGCTGGGTTAAAATCCTCATTTTCAAAGTGAAATATGGTAACTAATAAAAATAAAAAGTAAAATCACAAGTTACACTTAATTTACTTGGCAATCAATGGCATTTTTTAATTCTGAAAACTTATTTCATTTTGCTATTCTGAAATTCACATTTGTTATTTATGGAATCCCTAACTTGAATGGAAATATAAATTGTTTTAATATTTAATACCAGACATGACCCAATAAACATTTTTGGTAGTTTTCACATTCTTCACTTGAAGTTTCCTCATTCCATCATTTTCACACATCTTTTAACTTTGTAAAAATGGGCTCTCTCTAAATGGCCGACCACATGACCTCTTTGTAATTTTTAAAGCTTTATTGCGCTTGAACCATGTCTAACTACTATACATGCCACTACAATATATAAATCACTTGAGGCATGTGCAACTCACATTATGCAATGGAATTACATTACACACAAACTACTACAAGCTCCTCGTGGGCTTACTTCACAAAAGAATTTTATTGTATTATTAATTTATTTATTTTAATTAATCTAAATTAACCTAAAAAGATCCTTATTTTTATGTTTAAGTTAATTTTATAATTATACATAAAGAGTAAATAGGAAAAACAAGAAATAAAATACTTACTCGATCTTCTATTCTCTTGCTCTCGATTGTCAAAGAAAGTTAACCCTAAGTTTTTATACTAATCATAGTATTACACTTAATAATTTTTATTTAATTAAAAATTGCACCAAACAATATAATTTAATAACATGTAAAAGGTAGACAAATTACCTTACCTCTCAAAAATGTTCTGGTTTACTAACTCTGTGACCAGAGCAGTTAAAAACTCATTCAAGCTAGTTGCTAACTTTCTAGTGGGAATGAGGTTTTACTCTGAGTGAAACTGGTATTTAACTGTTCAGAACGTAACATTATACAACAAGTAATTTGATAGAAGAAAATCTTGGCTTTCTATTGGTTATACATAATATATAATTAACCATAAGAGAGAACTGTTAATGAATCGTGAAAAAGAGTGTATGACAGGAGTGGTCTGATTTTCTATTCAACAGCCCTAGAATCAAACAAAATTGAAGACTCTACAGAGAATAATTTAAATTAATTTCATATTTTTATTTTTTTTAAATTTTGCACAAAGCTACATGAGGACTATCTACACTAATCGTCCATAATTTAGCAGTGTAAGACTAGAGGGAAGGCAGCTAGTCATCACCACCTTCTGCAAACTCTTGAGTTACCCTTTTATTAACGGATTGACCATCACATTATAATGTTCCCACAGTTGAAAAGGCAAGCATGTTTGGTGTGACAGGAATTCAAACCCATGACCTTCAGACTACGGGTCAAACTCCTTAACCCATACTTTTTTTAGGGGTGATAATTAAAATAGGTAAAATGACAGGCTAAGAGAAAATATGTCACATACATCACAGTAGGGGAAATTCAGATTTTTTTTTAAATATTACCTTGCAGGATTAAAAATTTATATGCTATTCTAATTGATATAACATAAAAAGTAATTTAATAAAATTATGAATGTAAGACAAAACCTTAGTCATGCTCTGTAAAAGATGACACCAGTGGTAAGTTAAGCAATAATTTATTTGACGCATTATGTGATAGATTGATAAATCCTGGTCTATTTGAAAATATCTTAAGCAGTCAGAGACAAACCATCTCACATAAATGTAAATTTATTTAGTAAGACTAGACATAAAGTACAGTAATTGTACTTTTAATATTGTATAAAATATCAAACAGTTACAAGTATTCATGGTTTTACAAAATGAAATAAAGAGTAAAACCAACAGTAAAGAAAAATTTGGCTAAAAGGTAACAGTTTTTAAAATGAACCAAAACTAAATTATTACAAGATAAATGTAAAATTGTAATGAAGGCAAACACAGCAAATTATACAGAAATATCTGAACAGGTGTTCACAAAGTGATAAGTTGAATGAACTGTGCATACATGTTTTAGATCTACACAAGTAAGAAAAACACACAGCAATTGCATTTAGTGTAGTGCTAATTTTTTAAAAAATCGCCTGTTGATTGTGTTATTTGTAAGAAATATTTTGTAAATAAAAAACTAGAGTATAATTTAAGCCACTCGTGATGTAATGACAATGAAATTATGTACCATATTTATTTCATTAAAAAGACTGACGAAGCAAAAAACAGCTAAGGAGATTCTGAATATAGAAGATATATGCAATTTGGACAAAGGTTTTTCTGAATACATGTAGTGGGTATCACTTTCTAGCAATTTTATAAAGTTTAGTTTTTTACATTTTAAACTTGTTCATGTTTTCTTGTACATAATTTTAGACTTGGTCAATTATTTCAGGTTGACCTTCAGGCAGCACTATACACTTGTTTTAAAATATTTCAGGCTGGCCTCTAGGTAGTAATATGTACTTCTTTCTGAAGATTCAAGAATGGTTTATAGACAGCATTTTTACACGTTTTAGAAGATTTAACTTACATTTGTACATACTTGTGTTTTGAATCTATGATAATACACATGAGGTATGCTTACCTTGTTCAAACATTCGTAACAATACCAGTCTCCTTCAGGTATTGTCTCCATTTTTGGCTACAGAGAAGAAAATAGAAGACAATGAATGCTAACATAAATAACACAATTATATTAACTTATGAAAGTAACAAAACATTCTGGAATGATGTACAGCTTCAAAGTAACAGAAAATTTTCAAACAAAACGAACGTAAAACAGAGTTAATTACACAAATATAGATTTATTCTATGGTGATTTCAAAGACAATATGCAAGTAAACGGTGGTTAATTTAAACATGTTTTACTGAAAATATCAATATAACCCTGTATTAAAATTTTGTTTGTCGCTAGTCAGTGTCCTAACTTCATTGTTTAGAAGTCTGGCTAAATAAAAAAGAAATATCAAAGAGTAGTTAAAGCTACAAGTGAAACCTGAGCTAAGACCAACTTGTTTTGTTAAATCAGACTTACAATAATCATAATAAAAAAGTGCTCAATGCACAGTTAAGTAATCTTGTTGAGATTGTAAAGATCAACTAATAATTACCAAAACACACTTATCTTGGAGAAAAGAATGTGTAAGTACTGTTACAAACAGCTTTTGTTAGATACAAACACCATATGCTAGAAACAGGGCCAAAAGAAATTCCCATAATGAAATAATAAGCATTTTATCAAATTTTTAGATGCACACTGTAAAAAGAATTTGACTCAGATGAATTTGTATGTACCTCCAAAATGCACCTTTCCTTCATTTATCTAATCAATTTCAAAGTAATTCTGTAATAACCACATTTCAGTTAAAAATTATGCAGAAAAATAAACTTATCATGAACAAAAGTACATGGGTAACCTAAAAGAGACTAAAAATTTTTTTTAACAGCACTCATAAACCTTTTCACTATATTCTAGGGTAGGAAGTAGAAAACATAGTGCACACATTCTGACACAGATGTTCAAAACTCCTTTGTCTGTACAGATGATAAAAGATATTTGGTAGTAATAAACATTTATTTTTTTATGTTTTAAAGCCAAGTATATATGTGTCAAAATAGTGAAAATATTTATAAATCACCCACTTTTCAAACACTAACTCTATAATTTGCAGCCTAATACAAGCATTGGGCCTAGTACATAAGCATAACAAAATTTAGCTGAAACATTATCAAATTAAGTTTACTTTGCTTTTGGCTGCAACCCAATAAAACATCTGAATTAAACTACTGCATCTGTAAAGTAATGAAAAAAAACTTCGTAAAAACATGAATTTAAACATCAATATCCCAGTTTGCCTAAGAACAATCAGGTGATAGCTTTCTTGCTACGCAATGATGTATATAATGGAGCCTTACCAAAAAATGAACACAGATGTGTTCTCGACAAAGTAAGAAAGGGAATAAATCTTTTACAGTTAATGGTGTAATGACAGTACAAGTACTTGAATAGTGCTAAGAAACTATGTTTGTACTATGGCTATAGTCCATGGTCAGCTGAGTAACAACTACTCTGCAGATAAACAGCTTGGGGCTTTGAGAAAATTGTTCTTGTATGCAAAACAAAAACTACTTAATCACCTGAAAGAATGAAAAAACAGAGTCCTTATAACCTACAAAAATGCAGGAAAGAAACATTCATGTGATATCTGACATAGAATAAACTCTATATATTGGATTATTTGAGACCTGAAAACAAAGGCCTGATGCCTCTGCTAAATAGATCGACGCTTTCGGATGTGAAAAATAATTATATAGAAATACATTAAAAAATTTTCTGCTGAATTATGATGTGATCAGAAATATGGGAAACTGAAGACTTAATAGACTCATTACTTTTCAGCTATCAGATCTAGACACAAGAAAGTAACATAAAAACATTGCAGTACTGAGTCACACACCAGACAAACTTTTATTCAAGAAGTTTTTTCATGCTTAAAGAAATAATTTGAATCTGGAATTTTTTTTTATATTTGTGATGAGATTATTTGATTCAGACTAGGGATTTCAGCAATTTATTTATCTGTTTTTTGCTCTTTTTCTTTTAAATCAAATAAGAATTTGAAATCATGAATCATTCAGTACATTTTTGTTATGGTTACTGATCAATGGTAAAAAGTTATAATGTTTTAAAGGCACGAAAAAACTTGAAAACCACCAAGGAATAAATATAGTGTTCTTGCAGTCTTACCCCCAAAGTTAAACAGCTGATGTCTGCAGACTTATATCGCCAGAAACCAAGTTTCAATACCCTTACGTACCTCCGTGATTAATAACAGCAATTTATTATTTCATCAGCTGTTAGAGATATTTTTTTGGTCCAAAGACCAACAATATTTCATTAGTTGGCACCTGTTTATAAGATGTTTATGTTAGTCCTAAGTTCATGTAATAAACTAACAATGCAAATTAATATTTACACAGATAATAAAAACAAAAATTAATAATAAAAATTGATATAGTTACCTTGAAACAGTAAGTGTGATAGCCTTTGTCACAACCATCACAAAGAAGTAACTTCTCTTCATTAGCTCCACTGTGACAAAACTGGCAGCTCTATGAAAAACAGTAACAAATTTAAAAGCAAAACAATCTTCATATAAGCAATATCGAATAACACAATAAACTAATCACTTAATTTTGTTATATTCTACTATGCTTCAGAGGATCACACTATACTAAAAACTAAACAACCTATGTAACACAAATTTTGTTCCTGAATAGTATATGTTATTTCTTAATTGCTTATGTTGTAAAAGTACAGAAAATGTCCATTATTCCCCTAAAATTTTGTTTTTGTGACCTGAATAATGAAATTTAGAAATTAACTTATTTTCTATGTTAAAACAGGCAAATTTGCACATTTTCATTTACATAGGGTATAAATAAAACAACATATGAATCAAGATTTACATGTATTTATTCTAAAGTTATACAAAAATATCTAGAAGTGAGTAGTTTTTCGAGATTTGCAACTGTGATGTGAATCACTTTCAAGTATCAGCCAATAAATATAGTCTCCCATCATGTTTTTGTTAAACACTCCCAGGTCACAAAAGCAAAGTTTGAAGAGAAAAACAGGTCTTTTCCATTTACTTTAGGCATAAGTAAAAGAAAAAGTAAAAATTTTGTTTCACAGTGTAATTATCAATCCAAAAGAGTTAATTTCAAAACGATGATAAATGTTGCAACATTTAAAAGTATCTTTTTTCAGTTTTAACTTAGGAATATTTTATAAAATGACTCCAGTGTTCTAAACACAGGTAACACACAATAATTGGCAAAATATTTAAAATGTTTTTTATTACCCAGTAACTGATAAAACTAGCTTATATTTTCTTTTAGTAGCTAAAGCAGAAATAATATAAATAATGTTCTTATTATGCTATACATTAAACTTCTGCACCATGGCCTCTGAATGCAAAATCTCCATAAAGCAACGTACAGCTCTCATGATGGACTTATCCCAAGCCACACACGTCTCAAGCATGTTTAAACACATGGCCACCTGCTCTGCAGTCCAGCACTTCTGGATTGCAGCTCGCCAACGAAGTAGTCCCCTTGGCAACTCCCCCTCCTCTGTATCTGTTTCTACTTGAGGATGTACGGTACTGTTGTTCAGTGAAGACAAATTCAGCTCAGTACTGCTGACAGAAGAAAGTACAAAGGTTATTTTAGAAAAAAATATACAAGGCTTTTGTTTTATAAATATTTGATAATTCAGTAACTTGAATAGCTTTACTTTGAAGATTAAGGGCACAATAACCATTACTGCTAAATTATGCTGACTGACCAGGATCAAAAGTATTTTCAATGTCTCTTCTGATCATTTTGGATCAAGTTTGAACAGTAATTTTATGATACAAATAAGCATATGCATGACAAACATTTTAGGCTACTTATTTAAAGTTTAGATCAGGTACCATGTGAAATAAACCAGGTCTTGGTTATCTACTAAAAATCAGTGCATGTTAACAACAACACATTTTAAATTAACAGGGACTGATAACTTTAAATCTGGGATTTTGGGAGAGAGAAAGAAGAATTGATCAAATTGTGAGAGAGAGAGAGGATAAACTTTCCAAAGAAAATATTTTTCAAACAATTTTAATAATCATCATTTCAGAATTCAAAATAAAGTAATATGAAACCATAATGAGACTCAATATAAACTGTTATTAACACACAAGTCTTCAAATGGTGATATGGAAATGCTGTAACAAAACCAATACTCCTTTAAAAGAAAGCACAACAAAATGACGTTAAAGTTTTATTTCTGACCTTACAGCCACAGAAATAAATTTGTGAAGAAGTCTAAGGAAAGAACTGAGCAGAACATTATGTACATATAAAAGTTTTTAAGGTTTGAAATACAGAAGAAGAATGAAAGACAAACACTATTTATTTCTCTAATCACTATCTTCTATCCTTGTAAGATTTCAAAAAAACGTTTTTAAAGTAAAAGTCTGAGTTTCTTGCCACTATTAAAATTTCCTTTACTCTTGTATTACAGGACACAACTAATAAAACAAAAAATACAATATTATGCAATTTAAATTAATTAAATCCCTGATATATATTTAGAAGACCTGTGAAGCAAAACATGTAAATGGTATTTTTCTTTAAAACTTTAAGTTTGATTTCACGATTAGTTTAACTGTTTTGAGCTGGTGAGTGGCTGAAAATCAATTTCCACATGTACATTATCTGCCAGTAACAATTCTTCATTGAAAGAAAATTATTACATGTCATTCTCTTGGTTTTTGGATGACAAATAACAGTATGAAAAGCAGATAAAGCTTTTGACAAAAATATGTTACAATTACAGTTCAATAGTATGTTTTTAGAAATATTCAGCATGCTTCCACAAAATTAAACCATTTCTTTTAAAACAGATGGAAACATAAGTAACCCTTCTATTCGAATACCAATCTCTATTAAACTTGAAGGAAAGGTGTGTTTCAACTTACGTTATTCCAAGAGGAGGCTTTATGTAGCGTCTTTCAATGGCACTTTCAAGTAATAAAAGTCGTTCTTTAGCAATTTCTACTGGATTGACACACTGATCTTCTGATCCACCGTCAAGGTTACTGGATGACTTTTCATCACTGCTGGTCGGTTTTAATTTTGTTAATTCTTCTGTGTTACTCACATCATCCCTTCCATCCTTATTGTTAAAATCTTCTGACTTATCTTCTTCTACTGCACAGCTACTGTTTTCTGTTTTGGCCTGTGTATTCTCACCAGTCTCTGCAGAAACAGATTCACGTGCTCTGCTTTGGCGCTTAACTGATTTTTGTCGACGAAAACTTAAACAATCTTTGTCCTTCTTTGGAAAAAGACAGGCTGCTTTAAACTTGATGTCCGAGTCATAGGTGAGTTTGGAAGGAATCGTCCACCCCTATTAGAAAATAAGTTACAACTCTGAAGACACTTAATTTCCAAAAAAACAACAACCAAAACAAACAGAAAGTGAGAGAACAAAGTTTGTATGCTTGACATCTAATTCAGAATATTTTTGTGTAAAGCTATTCTAATGCTATCCAGTTTAGCTGCCCCAAATTTTAAATTGACAGACAAGAGGAAGCGCAGTCGGTCCACTGTTACTTGGGCTACTTTTGTCTGACTGAAAAGTTGGAATTGATGTCACACTTATACCCACGGCCTATTAAGTGAATAGCATTTTTTTTTCTTCAATTTTACGGCTATAGAACTCACTTAAATGATAGATTTGTTGACCACACATGTTTTTTATGCCTTTATAGTATCTTAACAGTCCTTTAATGCATTGAATACGGCATCCTTACATCACAAAGATATAACATGTCGTATCTGGTTTCAAAAATATTAGATTGAAACTTGACAGAAACTTCAAAACAGCACACAGTTTCAGAAAAATAAAACATTTACTGCTGATGTTTTGCAACTACTTGTACTAAAATTTGTTCTTTACTGAAGCTATTTCCAATGACTTTGAATTGTAAGATTATCATGTTAACTACAGAAGAATCTTTGTTTCTTACAGTTTAAGTTGCATAACCTTCAGAACTACTGAAATGAATACTGAGTTTTTTTGTTTATATTTTATTTTTCATTTTCTCCACTGTATTACTAACTGTAGATATCGGCATCAATGTACAGTGCAATGAAATGTTTAAATATAAGAAACAGAAATGTGCACACATTTTTTAACTTTTTGTTGAATAATCTTAAAATATCATCTTTGGGTTATATGTAGAATTTCACATCTTTACCTCCTCATTGATAGCTTAGCCTCTGGCAAAATGTAGTTGCACTCGCATACAAAGGTAAGCCTCACAAACGAGGCAAACTGTGAATTGTATTAGAAAAATTATTACACCTCTCAAGTACTAATAATGCACAAACTATAAAAGTATAACCTAAATCCAAGTAAACTGTATTTTACTGATGTATCCAGGTGATAAACAGCACAAAGTGCCAGTGAGAACAAAGGCAGCAAACAATATAACCAGAAGTAATACATACTTGGGCAAGCTATTTTTAAAATAGCCATCAGCCATTTGTAATTTAAAATAAGCTCTTTCTATTGGTTATAAACAAGTACACATAACTTGTAAGCCTCAAGTCTAAATATAGAATGTTTACACAGCTTCTGTTAGGGGTGAGCATATCTATTTATTTTGTTCTATGAATTGATTTTGTTTCCTCTGAATTTTGCACAAAGCTACTCGAGGGCTATCTGAGTTACCCGTTCCTAATTTAGCAGTGTCAGAATAGAGGGGAGGCAGCTAGTCATAACCATCTACTGTCAACTCTAAGACTACTCTTTTACCAACAAATAGTAAGATTGATCGTAACATTATAATGCCCCAACAGCTGAAAGGGTGTTCATGTTTGGTTTGACGGGGATTCGAACCTGCAACCCTCATATTACGAGTCAAGTGCCTTAACCCCCCCAGCCATGCTAGGCCTCTATGAGTTGACCTGAAGGAATTTGAAGCAAGGAAGGATAAAATGCACTGTAAATGTAGTATTATTCAAGTAACAGACAAAACGTTAAGATGTGTAAATATTTTTATCACACAACAACAAAAGTGAAGCACCTTAATTTAAAGGTGTTTTCTGAAATAAAGGAATTAAAATTTAAATAATATAAAACTTATAATGCACATGGTAACATTAGTTTCATTAACACTGACAGTGAAGTTCTTTAATTAAAATTTAAATGTAATTCAGTAAAACTCTGGAACTTAAAAGAGTACGTGATTTTCAAAGGGTTAAGAGTATTCACAATTATTATGTTTTTCCTCCACATATTTATGAATTATGGAAATGGTATTTGGTGAGAAAAATCAACAGTGGCTGTTTTCTGTGTTTTTTAATCCCTCTGCCGTATAGACAACAGAGCTGGAAATATTTTAAAATTTAAAGAATAAAATTGTAACAAAATATGTTTCGCTTAGTTTAATATCCAATTTGAAGTCTGTTTGCTTAGAATAAAGCACAAAGCTACACAATGGACTATCTGTGCTCTACCCACCTAGGGTATTGAAACCCGGTTTCCAGTAGCGTAAGTCTGCAGACATACCATTGTGCCACTAGGGAGTGTTGTTTAAAGTAATTTCACATTTAAATTAAGAATTTTAAAACAAATAAATATTTCGTCTTTAAGCATAATGTAAGAACAGATGTCTAGAGTTATGGAGGATAGTAACCCTACCTTAGAAAAAATGCTAATGCAAGACAAAACATGAAATAAATGATAACAAACCACAGGAAATAAGTAGATTTAGCTTATATTATTTATCAACCAAATTTAAAAGTATTTTTCCAATGTGTACATTACTGAAATTCTTTTTCTGGTACAATTTTTGAAATACTAACCAACCAACTTCGTAACAGTTAAAAGTGAGGTTATCCTTATACATTCACCTTATGGCTCATTGTTAATCATTATATTGTGTTATCTGTGCCGTGACTACTACAGTTATAGCTTATAGTTGAGAAACAATTATTGTGTCGTATTTTATGTCTGACTCATAAATTTAAAAAAAGAATGTGGCTTAACAATAGAACTTAAGTTCTGTTAAGGTAGATAGATGACTTGTGGCTTTTATTATGACACCTACTTGTCCTATTCACTCATTTACCTAACAGATACAATTTCAGAGGTGCCAACTATTTCAAATGACTGAGCAGAATGATTGTAGACAAAGCCCTTTTATCATTTGTGGCTACTAGGTCTGACCAATATCTCTAAACTGTAGTTTTGGTTCTAGCACAGCTATATCAGAGTCTGGAAACATTTTTCTGAATAGATGTCCTGCATGATCGGCTACAGCTGGGGGTAAATTATGGGCAATGACACATTGTGTGAACATCACTTCTACATTTATGGTTTAATATTTTGAATTCTTACTCATAAATGTCGTTATCTGCATCGTTTTTGTCTTCGCCTCAGCATTTTGTTGGCGAGATACCAATTTTGTATGTTTTATTCAGCCATGCGCCACAGAAAAATTAATGTGAGAAACTGTACAAAATGCATGACTGTCACTGACTTTTGATACGACTGGATATTTTGCACTATACTCTTTCCAAAATTTTTTAATCGCAGTTTAGTCCTTTTAGATTTGCCAAAAACAAGACAATCTGGTGAACGAGGCCTCTTTTTTTTTTTCCATCTTGTGAATGATCATATTGGTGTTTCTATGCTGCTTAGAAAACAAGAAATACCCATCCACATGAACGCTGATTGGCTAACAAGCACTGATGACGTAACTATGGATTCCCCCACGTACCCAGTATGGGTACAAGTAGCCATTTGAACTATGTCTTATTTATCATCAAAATTTAATTGTATCTCACTGGAAATTTTCTTTTCACCCATTTGAAGCCCTGGGGGAACAATTTATCACTGTATAGGCCTATATAATATATAATAATTTAGGAGTTGCAACAAGTCATAATATTTGTCTGTATGAGCGAATAGTCGTGATGTATACATGAAACTCGTAATGGTTGGCATCTCTGCAATTTGTTTGTTGGACTTTATGCAAAGCTACAAAAGGACTTACTCTGATAGCCTTCCATAATTTTGAGCTCTTGGGTATTCTAATGAAACAGTAGCATGTTAAGAGGCACTCTTATAACACACTCATGTTCTCAAAGTGTAGAATGAGTGATTTTGTGGCAACAGGAATAAAGGTTAAAACGTTGTTCACTCCTCTACTAGTGCTTTCTCTACCCAAACCAGCCATTTTTAAATAAAGAATTAAATATAAAATTATATAGAAATATAAAGTTATGTTATTTGAATGACAACCAATAAATTACTGTATCAATATAAATAAAATTTCATATCTAATATAAAAGCATATAAAAGAACTAAGCATGCAAAAAAATTCAAATTACATTAAAAGGAGGGATAAAAAAAATCCCTGAAACAGGACACATTTCTACTTTTGTGCAAACTTTTGACTTGCATCACCTATAGTTGGTTGGCTTGACAACCATTATTTGTATGGCAAATAGAACCCACTCAATGATGTACATGGGCTATTTTATTTTTTAAAAAAATTCACTACCAGAGATTTGTTTGTTTGAATTTCATACAAAACTACGTGAGGGTTATCTGCACCAGTCATCCCTAACTTAACAGTGTAAAACTAGACAGAAGGTAGCTAGTCATCACCACCCACTGCTAACTTTTGGGTTACTCATTTACCACTAAATAGTGGGATTGACTGTCACATTATAATGCTCTCACTGCTGTAAATGCAAAAAGATTGGTGTGACAGGAATTCAAATAAACCCACAACCCTCAGATCACAAGTCCAGTGACCGACTGTGAAGTGTCACTCTTTGGTTACAGTAGATTTGCAACATTTACTTATAGCATCTAATATTTTGTGAAGATAACTTAGTGTTTTTTGTAGTTATACTGCATTTAGTTTCATAATTAGAAGATCAGACAAATTACACAAGCCCAAGTCTTAAGATGACACCACTGTTGTTGTACTGGAGGTAAGTAGAAACATACATTTGGAATTTTTATATATTAAACAAATTTCTAACTTTCAGTCTATATTCTTATAAAACATTTATTACAATTTTTTTTACTAACTTTTGGAAAGAACTGATTGTTGTGGAAACTGAAAACGTAGAGTCAATTAAACTTTTCTTTTGGTGGAACCGAAGCATTTCATAAGATTTTATACAAACCAATAAGTATCTCACCTTAACTTGCATGCTAGCTCCTGCTACTTTCTCTTCCATAACCTCTATCTGTTCTAAAATTGACATGTCCATACGTAGTGCTACTTCTGGTGACCACTGGTCTTCTCTATCAGGTTCTGGGGCACCACCTACTTTCTTAGATATTTCTTTGTCTAAATCTGTGATTTCTAGAGTTGTGACTGGAAATATTAAAAAAAAGACACAGCTTTTGGACTATATGTTTTCAAGTGGAAGAGATCGAGGACAGATAAGTATGATCATGAGATCTGGATACAGCTTATTAAAGTCTTAAGTTCACAAGTAAGTCAGGCAAACAACAGCTTAGATGGTATGAATAACAGCCAATAACTGTAGCTCAATGTTGCCTGAAGCTAAGCCTAATTTTTTTCATCTTCCAACCAACCAAGTCTCTTCACCCCGGATTATGCTGTAGTAAGTCTTAAAATAGCTTTTCTTGGTTAATGTGTGGATGATGCAACTAGTCATTGTTGTTTTTTGTGGGTGGGTAGGGTATTTTTAGACAATTGACATTATTGTAATGATAGGCCAATTTGCAATGCAACCAGTCAGTTATTTGGGCTGTCAACTGCCAGTGTCATTAAAATTGTCCACATGTTGAGACTCCTTACTGAAGAAATACAGCTTATGGGGAACACTGGCTACAAACTCACATTCAAGATTTTTAAAAACAGCACTATAATCACGATGAATCAGAAAGGTTATAATAGAGTAAAATTCAGCATATCTTAACAAATTGTCAAATTTTCATTAAGTAATGGGTAATATTCCTTCATGGAAAATTAATTAGAGCATCTAAATTAAAACTAAACATCTTCTAATCAAAATATGCAAAATAAAAAAATTAAAAAGTATATTTTTTAATGGAACAGTAAAAAAAATGAAAAACTTTCATTAATAAAATGCTTTGTTAATTTTTTATATCTTCTGCATTTGTGATATTAAATGTATTAGTTAACACTAAGTAACAAACTGTATCATATCCTTTGAAAATTGCATTTTTAAGCCTAACTGAATCAACAGTAGGAAATAACATCTAAGAAGCTCCCTACACGACTTTGCTGGGTTGATTTAGCATAACAATAGCTCACTTCTTCCTGTTTTCACAAAAGACGACTGTTGAATAAATACCCTAATGTTTTTCATACTTCAAAATACTTTCCCACTTTAATAGCTAAAAAGTAATGTTTGTTTTAGTACTATCTGGATAGCAAGCATGTTCACATGAAGCTAAATTCAGAAACAATCTGAATTACAGGTACCTGGTTTCCAGCAACAGACGTTTTGACAGTAGTACTTTTACAAGTATTTTTTTCAGTTCAGTACCAAATTTATTCACTTGAATTTAACTAAAATTCTTAATCATTGGATATACAGAACACTAGTAGTTAGAAATTGTTTCAATATAGATAAAAAAAAACGAAAAAAGAATCACAGAATTTCTAAAAACAAGCAAACACTTTCTCAAGTTTTTTAGTGATAAATGTTTACACAACAAAAATAAAGTTTACCAACCCTCATCTTCACAAGTTGCTGTTAGAAGAGCAAAATGTGAGAAAGAGAAAAGCTACAATAATGTTATCAAGTTAATGAAATTTCCCAGATGGATTTGTCTAAAAACACAGTTAACACATTTCTTTAAATCAGTTTGTTTTTGTTTTAATTTAAAGATAGTGTGTCAAAAACAGTTTTTTGGTTCTTTCTAAACAGCTATACCATGAAATGGAATATGTGAAGTCCAGTGTAAAGTTTCTTTTCTTGTTTACATAACAAAATGCTAATATCTGAGAATTCTTCCACTGTCACACATAAACTGATTTTAGCACTGATAATAATTCTTAGTCATTTTAAAACCATAAACACAATTTAAAAACAAATAAATACCTTGTGACGCCCACCACATGCCTACTGTTAACCAGTAAGATTCATTTGTTCTTTCATTAATTGAATTATAATGTAAAAAGTTTATATTTTCCTAACTTAAGAAATAATTTCTGAAATGTTCAGTTTTATATATACATATACAAGGCTTAAAATCAAGAAGTTCTAACAGATTGAACAGTGCTTATCTCCACAATACAATCAAATACAAGCAATCATAAACAACAGTTCCAGTTGTATGTTTTGGTCTTTCTGGTGTTGTTGTTACAATAATTACATTGTATCACTCTGAAACAGTTTTCTTAAAAACTATAAACCAACCTTCATTTTGGCCCTGAGTAAATGAATTACACGCATAATTGTAGTATTTTTGGAACTGTTTCTGAAGAAGCCTTTCTCTTATACCTCTTGGATGTAAAGTATTTAGCAAGGATTTCAACTGCTCGGAGTCAGTAATCCTCCACCAACCTTTCCGATACTCTGTATAGAACAAAAGCAAATCAGGACAAAAATTTATGTAACATCAACAATTGTACAGAATGTGTATAGTTACAAGTGGAAAGCTGACTACAGTGTGATAGTCCTCACAAATGAACATTAATGACATAGGGCTCAGTATAATATACACAGTTTCACATACACATTTACATGCATTAAGTATTTATAACTTGTAATGCAGTACGTGTATCTTTTCAAAATTTCATAAACTTTTAGTAAATATTACAAGATTTTTGTTCACAAAAAAATCAGATTTTTAATGAAGTATTTCTGTTCATGAAAATATCCAGTTTGTCTCATTATTGGTTCAAGTGCAAAATCAGGAATAAAAAATTATACTTCTTCCCAATAATCTTAAGTGTTATTTGTTTAATAACCTAATAAATATATTGTAAACATTTGTTTTAAGTGAGACTTTATATTTTTTTATTTTCTCTACCCTAACTTTATAGGGTCTGTCAATTTGACTGACCTTGTAACCATCATTTCTTGTGCTAAAATGACTACAAATTATAATGCACCAACACAAATGTTTGGTCTAAGTAGCTTAACTCCCATAACATTTTACATATTTTTATTATTATACTGTACTTCCAGTTGTGCCTGGCTAACATTACATAACTTGCATTGTTGCCTTATATGTGCACTAATGTTATGTATCCAACAATAAAAAACTGACAGTTAGTCTTCCCTGTTTTAGTGGACTAGTATTTTGTAATATACTGTTACATTTCAGTTATTCTACATTGCATATGTATTATTTCTATTTAGAAATTAGTTAAAACTTATTTTTATAAAAATATAAACAATAAATAAAAAGGTAAAGCAAACAACTATCTTTTCTAACTATAACCTTTGAACTTGGTTCCTGCTGAATGTAGGATGATTTGCCTTTTAAAGTTTCACACATAAATAATGAACCACAAAATTTTGTTTTTTTAGTTTATATATATAAAGCAAGTATCTCTTTATGACCCATGTATATAAATAATATAAAGCCACACCCTTCACTCTACTATCTAATACCTATGCAAATTTTATGTGAAAAATGAATGTTGGAGATGATAAGAAAAAGTTTCACATTGAATTAAATATGAAGTTTCATAAAGAATTAAATACTTTATGCTTTTTCAGTTTAGAGAAACAGATAAACAGCACAAACACAAACAAAAAGAAATGCAAGTGACAATCTAGCTGAATAAACTAATGAGAACCTGGATAAACTCCTTACAGTTCAACCCAAATATCAAGTTAATACACAAGTAGCTCAAAGATACTTATAATTATATATACAAGTATATTGAAAATAATAATCTTGTGCTCAGATATATATTAACCAATCATGTTTCAAGATTTGGGCCTAAAGCACAATTAGAAGTGCATCTTAAGAGAGGGGGGGATTTATTTTTTGTTTTACTAATAAAAACAAATTTTCATCCATTTCATTACATATTTAGTCACATATATTTATACAGACTTTTAAATTATAGACTATATGTTTTTAAATATTTATATATTTCTCATGTTGATGGATAATTTTTCTGGAAAAGGAGCACATACAAAAATTTGGGCCTAGAATGTGAGTTAACCTAAATATCCTCACATTTATGTTTGTCATTGCAATATTCTTCCTCTTGAGAACATTTATAATGATTACAATTTAACCTCATTAACACTTCTATATTCAAACCTGTTGATAAAATGTCTGAAAACATTAATTTTTAGACCTGGCATGGACAGGTGTTTGAGCTACAATTTGCAGGTTCGAATTCCTCTCAGTTATAAGGGCATTATAATGTTAAGGGAAATCCCACTACTCATTGGTAAAAGAGCAGTCCAAGAGTGGGAGATGACTGGTTATGACTAACTGCCTCCTATCTAGTCTTTCACTCCTAAATTAAGAACAGCTAACACCAAAAGTTTTTGCATAACTTCGGGCACATTTCAAAATAAACAATGAATTCTTAATACAATGGTTTGTTTAACACTAACTACTCCAAAAAATCTACACAAAAATAATGAGTAAGCTTTACAGCAAATATTTTATGAATAGCAATTAATACAAAATCCAAAAATATGAAAATTAGTTCAGAATATGCAGTAATCTTTCAAAACCTTGTAACAACATATGCTACATAATGTCTACTGAAATTCAAATTTATCTTCTTTAATATTTTTTATTTATTTGAATATTAACTTAAACACAATTATCCTTGATAAAAACATAAACAATGAAAGAACTATGATTTTCAAAAATTAGTTTAAAATTTGATATCAACAATTATCACTAGGTACTTTATAGAACACATAAAGGAATAAATTTTTTTAAACTCTTTTCAGGAAAACAAAATTTAAAGATCAATGTTTTATAATATCACTTGATAACTAAAAACATGAAATAACCAGTTATTTTTATTACCTGTAGGAAGTGGACGAGGCTTAGCATAGTGATTTAGTTCTCTTGACATCATTTTCAAATAATCCTCAGAAATCTGGTTTACAGAGGTGTTAGAGTGAAACCCGTATGCCACAGAGCCAGGAGTGGAGCTTGGGGACGGAACCGTGGTCGGGGTAGCACAAAATGATGGAGGATTTACAGTTACTGTGTTTGTTGGTGTGGAGGTCAACTGAGATGAATCTACTGTGGTGGATGTTGAAATGTCATGGTTGAATGAGCTATTTGTAGAGGAACTGAGAAGAGGATTAGGCAACAGTGGGGGTGGAAGTCCATTAGGAAGTCCAAGCTGAAAGTTTGCAAGAGCCAGAGCTGCAGAAGGATAACCTTGGTTATTGCTGGAGCAAATGGGAGTGGACTGGTTCGGCAAGGACGATGCTGGCATACTTCCTAAAGAGTTACATGAAGCATCCATAGGTTTTTGTGAAGTATTGCTGGAACGTATTAATAATGCTTGCTTTGGTTGTGACTCTTCAGTTACAGAGATATCACATGTTATTCGAGGAAGAATGCTAAACCAAGGTTTCTCAACAGGTTGCTTTTCTGTTACATTTTTGAGGACTTCAGCTGAAAAAAACCCAGGGGATAATCCTAACAGTGGACTAAACGTTGAACTCGATAAAGTTGGTTCAGTTTTTGGTAGGTTAAAATAGCTGCCATTCAACTCCCTGCCATGCAACAAAGGCCCATTCATGAACATTGAGCCAGCAAGGATTGAAGCAAAGAAGGGGGAATGAAGTAGCCAATTTTGTTCAGCATCAGATGAAGCTTTTGAAACAGCAAGCTTGCTAGAACTAATTACCTTTTCTGCTTCTTCTGTTTCCAGCAAAACAACAGCTTCTGTAGAACTTTTAATTTTGGGGGGTGATTGGTTTTCATTATTAACAATGTGTAAACATTTAGAAGTCTTAAGAACTTCTGTATTTGAAGAACTATTTCTGTCAGAATTATCTGGAATTTGTTCTTCATTACAACTAGTGACTACATCATTTTTGTCACCTTCACTTATAGTTTTCATACAGTTTTCACCTTCTGGATGTAAACACTCGGGTATTTGTTCCTTTTTATTTTTAGGTATGCTCTCTGTTGCACATTCATTGCCAGAGGTCACTTCGACATTGTTATTTTTTTCAGCTTGACTTTTTGGGGAATTATCAATACTGCTCTCCACTTCCATTGCTTCCAATTTCACATGAGGTACAGGTTCCTCTATCTGTTTTTGCACCACTTCTGTATCCAATGTTTTTCTTGAATCTTCCTGGTTCTTTATATCTTTATCTACCAGTTCTTCTTTGTTTGTCTCATTTTCCTCTTTGGATAATGCATCATGTTCTTCCAACTTCTCACTCTCTACTTCTGATGTTTCTACCCCTTCAACAAAAATGCCACCAGTAAATGGAAGAACCCAATAATAGCGATGATACCGATCTTGTCCAAATGTTGTGGAACGTAAGGCATGTACTGCCTTTGACAGCTTACTATTTATTTGTGCTTGTTGCTGAAAATAACAGAATGATGAAAGATCAGGAACAAATAACAGGTTTAAGATGTTATATTTTTACTGCAACAGACTATGAATCATAAATCCTCAGATCCACAATGTGGCACACAAACCAATAGGCCACTCCTTGCCCAATAAAGATTGAAACTATAATAATGCACATATCTCACTGGAAATAGCTACTGCATAGGCTGTATGTTAGGTATGCTTACTGTTCTACAATATTTTGAACAATCCATCTTTATTGTGCAAATTTAATTACACCTTTCACCACAAACTATTAGACAAAGGATTTCTTTATGTACATAGAACAATTAAACTAAACAAAGGTTATAGTAATGATGTCTCATCAAATATTTGGCAAAAAACAATGGAGTTTGAAAGTATGAAAGAATATTTCTTTTACTGCACAGCCATTTCTTTTTAACCAAATATACATTTATATTTTTAAATAATTTAAAAAAATTCATGTTTACTGTTATCAGCATTTTTTTGATATTGTATAAAATAATTTAATTTACTGTAATTACAGCAAACTTCATTTCACTTTCTTGTTGAGTTTCTCTCAAACCTATTGAGGATGGTTAACCATAATTTTGAAGATGCTACAGAAAAGATAGCCACTCAGTATCTCCCAATGCCAATTCTTGGGCTACTTTTAACTGGGTACTGAGAAACAGTTGGATTCACTATCCTATTACCTACCCATATACGATAATTTTTGTTTAATATTAAACATACCATTATGAGAAATAGAAACTAAAAAGAATGTTCACCTCAGAAAGGTGAGAAAAGATAGCCACAAAGTATCTCCCAATGCCAATTCTTGGGCTATTTTTAACTGGGTACTGAGAAACAGTTGGATTCACTATCTTATTAACTATGCATGTACGGTAATATTTGTTTAATATTACATATACCATTACAAAAAAGAGAAACTAAAAAAAAATGTTCACCTCACAAAGGTGAGAAAAGATAGCCACTCGGTATCTCCCAATGCCAATTCTTGGGCTACTTTTAACTGGGTACTGAGACACGGTTGGATTCACTATCCTATTACTTACCCATATACAATAATTTATGTTTAATATTAAACATACCATTATGAGAAATAGAAACTAAAAATAATGTTCACCTTTGAAAGTTTGTCGATTCTCTTCTTTAATTCTTCACTGGATATACCCAGTTGCTCATCCTATTTAAAAAATTCATATAAAAATATAAAAAGCACATTTAAAATATCACAAATATTTAGCAAACTTGGCCAATAAAGGCTTTAATGAGAAGCAGTATACAAATTAGACAAGTTTTAATTGTGTTCTATTAAATGGAAATGATTACTTTATCCTAACACAGGTCAGAGTAGAAGTTGTTATTGTAGTCAGAGAGAATGTTTACGAGATTCTCATCTCAACTAAACATCCCTCGGACATCCTGTTTGTTACTTGATACCTGTTTACTAACCTCTCCCTCGGACATCCTGTTTGTTACTTGATACCTGTTTACTAGCCTCTCCCTCGGACATCCTGTTTGTTACTTGATACCTGTTTACTAGCCTCTGCCTCGTACATCCTGTTTGTTACTTGACACCAGTTTACTAACCTCTCCCTCGGACATCCTGTTTGATACTTCACACCTGTTTACTAACCTCTCCCTCGGACATCCTGTTTGTTACTTGACATCTGTTTACTAACCTCTCCCTCGGACATCCTGTTTGTTACTTGACATCTGTTTACTAACCTCTCCCTCGGACATCCTGTTTGTTACTTGACATCTGTTTACTAACCTCTCCCTCGGACATCCTGTTTGTTACTTGACATCTGTTTACTAACCTCTCCCTCGGACATCCTGTTTGTTACTTGACATCTGTTTACTAACCTCTCCCTCGGACATCCTGTTTGTTACTTGACACCTGTTTACTAACCTCTCCCTCGGACATCCTGTTTGTTACTTGACACCTGTTTACTAACCTCTCCCTCGGACATCCTGTTTGTTACTTAACACCTGTTTACTAACCTCTCCCTCGGACATCCTGTTTGTTACTTGACACCTGTTTACTAACCTCTCCCTCGGACATCCTGTTTGTTACTTGACATCTGTTTACTAACCTCTCCCTCGGACATCCTGTTTGTTACTTGACATCTGCTTACTAACCTCTCCCTCGGACATCCTGTTTGTTACTTGACATCTGCTTACTAACCTCTCCCTCGGACATCCTGTTTGTTACTTGACATCTGTTTACTAACCTCTCCCTCCGACATCCTGTTTGTTACTTGAGTAGCATCACTGTCATTGCCACTTTCATTGTCATTTTCTTCTTCCTCTTCTATACTCTTGGCTTTACTTCCTTTTACAGTTTTACAGGTTTTACTGTTTGATACTACTTGTTTATTGTGAACATCAACATCTGTGTTAGTATCCACTTTAAGAGTAGTTTTCACCATTCTAAAATCCTTGGAATCTTCTCCGTTGTTGTTGACAGAATCGTTAGTAGACATCTGTCCTGCAGGCCATTTTAATTCCCTAACTTGTTGAATGTTTCGTAGCCTGAAAGAGCAATTTTGAGAAATTCAGTTTTGAAATATCACTGTTGTTAATACTTCTAAGATCAGAACTCAACAACATTTCTGTGTCACTCTTTAAGACCAGTATAATCTTATTTTAACTCAAAATTTGGGGCCATTATGAATCAAAGACATGTTCCTGCAAGAAAGGGTATATTAATATGTTACACTTCTCACTCTATAGAGGAAATTCACGTATAAAGTATTACTTTATACAATTAAAAGTTAAAACTTGTATACTATTACAATATGGATTATTAGCTATAAACTGGTGCTATACAAATTAGTATAACACAAACAAAAAGTAATAGAATTAAATTTTGAATAAAAGTAACCAAAACCATGTGATACGTACAGTAAATGATGCCGTGACAATAGGGTTGAACAAAATGGCAGTGTATCTTCCTAAAAATGCTGATGAAATTAAGTCAATAAAACATGTTGACACCCTTTACATATTTACAAGATTTATTTCACAGTAGTTTGATGACATTTTGGTGAAAAACACATAAACTTATCCTTATATAAATAGCCCAAGCTCACATTCTGTATAACGTCACCAAAAAAATTTGATGAATTTGTTGTTGTGGCTAGTTAAGAGTCATCTGGTGGTATGAAACATTTTAAAATGTTGCCTTGAAAACTGGCAATAAATCGTACCAATACCGCCGAGGTGTCAAAGCCACTGCCACGTATGTACGGTATCATAGCAGAACCTTCCATATAACTTTTCAGCTCAGTGAAAAAATGCTGATCCATTTAGGCCCAATTATATACATTTTGCTCAAACATATAAAATTAATGTGTAGGTACTTATGTAATAATGAATTCAAGTACTCATAGCTGAAGAGTTGTTTAACAAGCATATCTTTGCAGACAACACTGAAAGCATGCTGATTCATTTAGACTTAACTCACAAAAACATTTCTAAATGTTATTGATTCTTAAAATTAGATTAAAATATTCAATGCAACATTAAACTTTAAAAGTCCACACATAAGAATATAGAAAGCAGTGCTAATTAATTAGATTTTAGTAAAACTGAAGAGAATGAGAAAGCTCGACAATACAGACCATTTGTTGCCCTCATAACCAGTCAGTAATAGTTCACTGTCACTGTCACAAACTGTGCGAGAAGAACTTGGGCATAATAACTAACTCACAGTCAGTAGTAATAATATCAATCAACAGTAAAGCAATATGCATTACTGTTTAACTATAATGTACATCAAGCTAATCTTAACGTATACAAGTACCAAAATTTATTATTTTACATGTAAAATCATTACAGATGGCAGATCCAAGTGCAACAATCTCAAAAAAGAAAAACATTAAAAACTTTTTTTTCCCAATTCAATGTCTCAGGTTCCCTTAGTAACAACCTACCATTAACACTTAAACAGCAGCTATCATCAATTAATGCTGTTTAAGGGTTAATGACATGAAACTCTATACATGCTTCAAGTAATTTTAACTATTGTATAAAAGTTACTCGTAGTTAAAAATTGTATTTCACAAACAAACTGTATCTACCAAATTAAGTTTTTTTTTCTTAACATGACAAAATATACAATAAATATTGTACTCCTAGAATTATAAAAACTTTGCTACACTATTATCATGGTAATTTAAAGGTGCTACCACATCAAATACTGTTAATAATAATTGTATACTTTCTTAAAGGTTTGTAAAATTCCATTTAACAATAAAAATTCTACAAACCTACTCACAAAAAATATTCAAACCCAGTGAATGGGAGGATTACCTTTACCATAGTGCAGTTATTTTTATTATCCACTTGAGATTAAAACATTTCCACAATCAAATGCGAATCATTCTAACAGTCTGAAACATTTAGTCAGAAATGAAAATGATGAGAAAACATGGCAACACTCTTCTGATTTTAATAAATAAAAATGGGAACGAAGATCCAAAGTCCTTTTGGAAAAGGTAGTATAGGAATAAATAACTATAGGTAAGAAACACTAAAAATTTATATGTGGTAGAACAAGTTCTTTGCTACAACAGGAAGTATCTTTCTGAAACTATAAAGTGGTTGTTTATCACTCTAGAAAGTTTCAGATGTTTCTTTGTTTTTTTAACTTTACACAAAGCTGGTTATCTGCACTAGCTGTCTTTAATTTAACAGTGTAATACTGGACAGAATAGAAACAGTCATCACTACAGAATAGTGGGATTGACTCTCACACTATAGTGCCTCCACAACTGAAAGGACGAGCACGTTTAGTGTGATGGGTGATTCAAACCTGCAGCTCTCAGAATGTGAGTTGAGCACCCTAACCACCTGGTGATGCTGGGCCTGAGACTTCCAGAGAATACAAGAAAATGAGAAAGTGCTCAAGATTTATAATAAAAACATACTGTAAAACATGAGCTGTTCTAATTCACATTCTAAGAACATTAGCACACACCTAGCTCTGCACTAATAAAGACTGAGAACTATGAAAAATAAGAGCTGATAGGTAACTATAATCTTTATTTCTTAGCCCATAATTAATTCCCTTTCTCTAATTATCATATTTTTATAGAGTTTACTTTGTGTGACACCAACAGTAATCCAACACATAATTCACTTTTATTACTTACCTTCACATGCAAAACAGAATTTTGAACTGCACTGATACTACAATACACACCCCACTTCACATTTTGTAATGTCACTGGGGTACTAATTAAAAGTACTTTTGCTTCAGAAAGTATAAAGAATTTAATTCGCAAATCTTTGATTATAATTTCAGTATTTTGTTAATTAAAACACATAGAAGACGATCAATAACCTATGACTGAGAGATCAAGAATTATATAAAATCAATATGGAAAAAAATACCTTGTTCTTATGTCTTAAAACATGCATCTATCATTCTCTTCAGAAATCTAGATCTGTGTTTAAAATGTCTTGAATGTGCAAATGATAAAATAGTTCTCTTAAGATGAAGTGATAAAACTCCGTAGTGGTTGTAATAAGTACATGTTTAGGTTACAATCTTTATAACAGTTAACCTACATAACAGAATTACATTTCATCTCTTAAATTTGAAATTAATGTTGATGTTTTTCACCCAACAGTTTTTAAAAATTCTCTCCATGCTAGCCTTCTTCCTCTGAGCAATCACATTCATTTTTACCTATTTTTGGTATTTTTACCCAAATATCTATCACACATGTGAATTGGTATGACATTTCAAAACAACAAGACCACAACAGTCAATACGTTTCCACAACAGAACAAGAGCTTAAATGGCTGTATAAACAACAAAAGGTTTACAATGAAGAACTTGCATAACAAATACCAACTACTGAACAATCACTACTCATGTTCTCCAATGATTGGTCCTTAAATGTGATTACTGAAATCTTGAATCAAACAATTTCTTGAGACCTTTCCACAGAAATAATATATCTCAGAAAATAAGCAGTTTTCATCTCTTACATAATTATCTTTAGTGACAAGGAAACATACCATATGAATATATGAAGCAATTTCAACCTTTGCAACTTTCTGTAAACAAGTCTACAACGTACCCCGTGTAGAAACACAGATGTTTCTACAGTTTTCGCTCACCCAAATTAGCTTGTTACCTGTTCTTTACATCAGTAAGAAGTTGAGTAAATCATGTTTTCTAACTAATGCATGAAGTGTTTTGATTTAAATCATAAAAAAAATAGTAATTAAAAAGTTGGTGAGACATTTTTGTAAAATCATAACCTTTACAGAAAGTAAGTAATTCTGACAAAGGTCTTAGACTACAAACCATTATTTTTAGATATTTAACTGATACCAATAGCTTACTTAAAAACATAAAAGAGAGACACCTGGTAAACAAATTATGTAATACTACAACACGGGAACATTAAAAGTAAAACAAATTAAAAGTTGACAATAATGAGGATTTTGGTGTATGTGATTACACAGACACAAACCATAAAATTGTAGATTGTGTATGTAATGACAAACTTACTTCCTGAGTTTTCCTTCTACAATCCACTTATCTCGACGAAGGTTATTTACAGTATCAATGCTTGAATCAATTTGCCTGAAACAACAACAAAATTGTCATTTCTGTTTACGGAAAATTCACAAACTCATATTAGAATTTTCATTACAAGAGACTTACAGAAAATATCTTACGAGTACTTTAAAATTTGTGAGAGAAACAGCCACCTAATGGATACATTAATCTTTACACAATCAGTTGGTCATACATTATTCAAAAATCAAAAGAACGATTCACTTTATACATGTTTTACTAATTTTTCTGAAGGTTCTACTCAGATGAACTATACACATGATAACTTAAAATGAGGCTCTTTCGAAACTTTTATCCACAGATATCATAGTTAGAAAAAAAATTACAAAATTAAAAAATACAGGCTTTCAAACAGAGGAATAAAGAAACTACACATAAATATCTAGAAATCTTTTTGCATCAGTCAAGACGCTTGACTTGAATACAAGCACAGAAACCGAGTAATCCAACTCTTGGTGATGTGCTTATAAAATCCTAAAGTTTAGGTTTTTGTCTGTTTTTTATATTAAATATTCATTGATGTATATATGTTATATTCACTATAACAAAGCTTAAATATTATCTTTTTTTCATTTTTAATTACCTTTAATAAATTTAAATAAAGTATTATCCAGTGAATACATTTTTTCCCTGCTACCTGGAAGCAGTGTTCCATGAGGAAATTAAAATATTATAAGATAAAACGACCATGTTATTGTATTTCAATTAATGTACAAATATTTTTCTTCTGCTTCTTTAATGCAAAGATATTGTACTTAATAAGTTACAGCCATAGTATATTGGTTTGACTATTATTTTATTAATTTAAAAGTATCATGAAAATAGCACGTTCCACTGAAATTGGAAGTTACAAATTTCCTTATAAATGCAAAAACATAAAAGAGAACAGCTTACTTCAAATGTGACTGAAGAACTGAAATTATTAACAAAAGTTGGTCTTAACTTATACATTCTGTTACGTTAGAAGAACATTACGTGTACAACTAATAAGTTACAAGGTTAAATATGTTCATATTTCACATTGTCAGTAAAAGTACTTATAGAATGGTATCAAAAAGTTTAATTTTTTTTAATGATACATAAACTCAATGGTGTTTACAACTCTTTTAAAATAAATTTTAATTGAATAAAATTGCAAAAGAACACAAAAGAAAGCTTAATCACACATAATCTCACCTCAAAAATCTTTTGACATTCTTTGAAAAAGTTATTGTTTGTTTATCTGAATGAGGGTAATAGTGTAGCTTTGCTATATCTGGATTTTCAGAAAGTATCTAACAAGGTGCCACACATTAAAGGCTTGTAAAAAAAATACATCTCCATAGTTGTGGGTGATAAGTTAGCAAATTGGATAGAAGATGGTTGTTACAAATGTAGTTTCAGTCAAACTGGATTCGTGTCCCAAGCAGAGTACTTTAGGGCTCATCTTATGACCTTTGTTATTTTTTATTTACATCAGTGACACAGATGAAAGAATGGTCAATAAGTTACTTACATTCGTTAACAATGTTAAAGCCTTGGGTGTTTTTAGTTGTGAAGAGGGTGCTACAGCTTTACAAAATAATTTAGATTATTTATTGAGATGGTCAAATACATGACAGAGGGGTTGTAATTAAAATTTTGAAGGAAATAACCTTAAACAGTGTTATGAAGGAAAGAGATATTGATGAAATAGACGATCATGCTCTAAAGCCACCCTAACAGTATGGCAAACAGGATTTTATATTGTATCTACAGAAATACTGGACACCAGTTTGAAAAGGTGTTATAACTTCATTATACAGGTTAGCCCAGATTTGAAATAACATGTTAAGTCCCACTCCTTAACTTGGGAAGGCCACTGAATTGTTGGTGTTCAAAAAAAGGTTACTAGAATGGTGCCTGGGATTCAGAAGTTGTAACACGAGGAGAGGCTGAAATCTCTCAAATTGTTTTCTCTTTAAAAAGAGGAAGATTAGAAGTTATTTGATTGAGGTGTTAAGATTGTAAAGGCAATTGGTAACACTGATGCTTCATCTTTTTCACACTGGCAAGTGGGAACAGTAAAACTAGGGGACATAAATATAAATTTTGGTAGGGTAGGAGTCATCTTCAGTTAAAACAGTTTCATTTTTCTAACAGGGTGGTTCGCTTTCAAGCATTGTTGTGACAGTAAACATGAGTTTGAGAAAAAGCTTGATAAGTATATGAATGATAACAGTTGGCTTTAAAATTTTTTTTTTTTTTTAAATTATTCTAATATAATTTACAGAATGGAACAGGTAAGATGAACCAACGGATCCCACGTTGTTCCAACAACATTATACCATGTTATAAAGACAGTCTAACACATTAAAATATTACCTTAAAATAGCCCTGCTGCACAACAAGTCATTACACAAGCATGTCATAATTTCTGACTTCTGTGTGGGATTCAAGGATAAAAAGGGTTTTTCTAGTAACCACTTGCACATCTATGAACAAAAAAAAATATGATTATCATAATTAACACATCGATCACATAATTAAATAACCAACTGAACAATAACTAAATAACAAAATGAACAGTTATATAAACTAATTAATCAATTGTGCAATTATATATCTCAAAAGTATTTCACCAAGCAATCATACACTTCAATAATATTTAACCAAGCAGTCATATACATAAATAACCAACTCCACAATCATATATTTCAATAATATTTGAGTAATCATATACATAAATAATCATGACTTTTATCCAAAGATATTTTTTACAGTTTATATTAAAAAGTTTCCATGTTTTTCTTAATACTTGAACTCTAGATTCCATTTCCATAAGTCCATTTTTATGTGTTCAATTAATGTTTTTTTATATAGTAACCTTTGTGTTTGTTACCTTTTACTGTCACAACAATTACCAGAGAAAAAAGAAGAAACTAAACATTTCACAAAGTACATACAATGTTGTTTTAATTACAAAGATACAGTATTAACATGACAACACAGAAAATGTATGTTCAAATATTTAAAAATATCCAGACTAAATAGCATTTCACATTTTACCTTGCTTGTTTTATCGGAAGCAGTAAAGTAAAGACGAAGAACCTCGGATATGTTATTACTGGCTACGTCAACATCTCGTAGATTCTGACTAAGTACGGATACAGCCTGCAAGATAAAGGATATCAAATACGTAAACAGCTTGAAGGATATAAAGATATTTTCAGTACAGATTCGACCACCTGATGAGCTCTGGATTGAGATAAGCATGTCAATGGATATAAATATGATGAACATAGTGTGGTTGGAATACTATTATTATTATTTTTATAACATACTCTTTTAAATCTCTAACGGACCAAATATAGAATGTGGTGATTAAAAATCCAGTAGGTCTAATACTAATGAGTTATAACAAGTGTAATTATGCTCGGCAACTTTGCAAAAGATGATCACACCCAAATTGTTGTTTTAGTTCTTGTTTGAGTATGCTATAACTTAAAATATTTTAGAAAAACAGAATGCCCTTTTTTTAAATGCTATTAACCCTAAAAAACTCGTATTTCTTTAGCTCAGGATAATGTTAAATTATAAAATTTATCAGTTCATGATTATACTTGTGGAATAAAACTGTACAAATAGAAAACAGTATGATATTCTTGAGATTCTGATGAAGAAGGAACACAAGAACATTATGCCCCTTTCTTAATTTCTAATTTAAATAATTCTCAAAATACTCTAACACAATAGACAGAATTGTCTGATAAGTTGTACACAAGAGCTGTGTGAACTTTCTACAAAGTCACATAATGGGCTGTGTCAACCATGAATATCAATACTAGTTCTTTACATTAGAAAATTGCACAAAGCGGATAAACAGCCCCTCCCAAACAGTCAAAGGCATATATCAGCTCTTTGTTTCTAAAATTGGACAATAAAAGTTAATCCGTACTGACTGAATTGTGCTGTTTCTGTGTCAATAAAACAGTTTTGTTGGCTAAACTGAGGCACTGAATTGTAACAATGTTGAATCCATATGGCAGCCTTGCATAATGTGGAATGTACTTCATCAAATGAAACTAATTTAGGTCACAGTCAAGTTTAATCACACTTTTCTAGGAAGCCTGAACTTGCTAATAATTAATAACTTATTTAATAACTTACACTTTAAAACACTGACTTAGTTTCTCAGTGACACACATCCGATGACTATATACAACAAGTTAGTTCAAACATCTTGTATTATTTGGCATTTCTAGTCCAGGCCAATTGAACTTAAAGAGTACCAGAGACACACACAATTATATTGTGAGTTTATCTCTGTATACAAATAAGAATTGATTGCATGACCAATGCTGTGACAAATAATAACAGAACCTGAATTTAATTAAAAGGACTAATAGAGGATACAAAACAGAATGCATCAAATAGACTTGACAGGGACTCTTACAACACTGACAAAAGTTCACTCAGTCACTTTCAAGCATTAGTGTGATAAAACCCTTCTGAAGAAGAACTGTAAAACCGATATAACCCTTCAGACCTACTACTAAACTACTGGACTATTGGACACACAAGACTGTTAAATTTACGAACTATTATTTAGTGATTTAATATCTTAATTATTTAGTTTTAATAACAAGAGTTTTAAAAGTTAATTTTTTCAAAGTGATAGTTTTGACAAGTTTCACAACATATTTCTCTGTTAGTCATATGTTGTGTATGCAGTTTAACTGTTGTATTGACTGTTGTAACGTTGTTGATGTCATCTAACTTCATCAAGCTTTTGAGTATTCCCAATTATGTTTAATACTGTTGTCAGCAGAGGGCTAAACATTTCTGTTGCACATTATAAACATCATTTATCATTATGTTTCTAATGTTTGAGTTCCAGAACGATTGATAAGACTCTCGTGTCATTATTAGTCTAGAAAAGTCTATAGCCAGTGGTTGTTAAAATTTTAAGTATAGCAAATCTAACTCAAACATAAGGGAAATGATTCATTTATGCAAAAGTAAAAATAACATTTTGTGAAAAATCTGAATAAGGTGGAGAAAAATGGATATACTTTTTGTGTTCAGTGAATAGTAATTAACATGAAACATGAAAAATACCCAAACAATCAAACCGCCTACGCCTGTGTAATTAATAGTTAATGATGTGTGAAAAATTCAAAGTCAAATTTTCAGCTTTAGAAACCTACTAAAAACAACAAATATTCACATAATAAATACATGAATTTAAATACAACCTAACAGAGCTAAGAATTCTAAGTAAAACATCAATCACCACAAAATGAAGCAAAACAGTGGAGGAGACTTAGGTTTTAATTAAAATTTAACCCACAGAGAAGCTCACAATGAGAAAATAAATAATTCTTTTACCTCTGGACGGCTTGGCACTCCAGGATCGTCAATTGCACAAACTAATAAATGATGCACAACGGAGAGTAGTTCTTCTTCACTCTTTTCATCACTGTTTAACAATCCCATCTGAAAGATGTTTAATGATGGCAACTTCTCCATATCTACAGAATAAAGCAGGTGCAAAATCTAAGATGCTAACTGGATGGAATAAGCCTTAGAGCCTGAAGATTAAAAAGCATATTATTTCACTATATACTTCTTTACATTAAATACTGGAAGACTGAAACTGAAAAAAAACACAACAAAAACCAATAAAAATTGTTTATAGATTATTTGGAATAAGTAGCAACAATGAGTATTTAAGTGAGAATCTGGGACACTTAGAGGAAAACTTAAATTTTCAAATTATCTTATTTTTGTCTTGTTTCATCAAGTGGTTACTTGGAGCTAGAAATATTTTTCATCAGATGAAAAAGAATCAAAATGTCAGAATGATAAAACTTCCTGTAAATGTACACAATAGACTGCACTAGATATTTTGTTAACCATAGTTACTGTTGTTGTTTCATGGTGCAAAGCAACTAGACTATCTGTGTCTTTTTACCATGAAACAAACACCTAACTCAACTGCTTAAATCGTTCCAAAAAAACAACAAAACTGTTTAGTAAGAATAAATGTAGCACCTAAGTAACCGCACAAGAAGATCACAAATTCTGAAAGAGCTTACCAAAACCTATTGTATCACCAAAGTTGTGAAGAAATTCAAAAACCATCAGGATATTAGAAAAAGCCTTTCCAGATAACTTGACTCCAGGAATTCTGTTTAAAGTAGGAAGAGGCTGAAAAACAATAATTTACTTAAAGATTATACAAAACCAGAAATCACTGGAACATACTAACAATTATTAAACCACTGAAAGTTATTATTATACAAAACCAAAAGTCACTGGAACATACTCATGATTATTAAACCACTGAAAGTTATTATTTCTTTTCTAAAAAAAACTGAAATACTTAAATTTTTATTTTATTGAAAATTAAAAGCAGCTAAAATGTGATTGAAGTAAACACAATAAAATGACATTTCACCACTGTGAAGGTAGAAACATCAGACAAAAACGTCATTTTATTTTATATTTCTCCTATCCAATTGCAGCTGTTATTAATATTCAAAATAGCGGGAGATACTTCCATTATTTACACCTTTTGTTTTATCAAGCACGATTCCAGAATGTTTATCTCAACTGAACTCTAGTGTCACAACCTGTAATCATTATCTATTGAGTATTCTTTCTAAAATGCTATGACAAATACAAACTTGAAACAATTGGCTCTAAACAGAACTTTTATATTTAAGTTTCCTTTGAAATAGTTTGCAATAATTTTACATTACTGAATACACAACTGATTAATACTATTTTCATCATAAATTATTTTTCATCACTAAATAGTGTATGATCCTTGAAAGATTTGAATGATAAATATAAATGGTGCTACCAATATGTTGTATTTTCCTGATGTTAGACATTAAAGGTATTGTAATGTGAAATAAAAGCAACACACACACACACATAAAATTAATTTTATATGAGAAATTTACTGCTAAAATTTATGTTTATTCTATTGGTTCAATCAAGTCCGAGTTATGATGAAAACTAGTCTAACTTAAATGATGTGGTATGACCAAAGAGATTAAAATCTTTAATATATATTTTTTCTAAACATCTGAAAATAACATAGAAAAATACTTTTAATTATTTCAAATAATCAACTTACTGTAGAATCTCTTAACATCATATCATCTACTGGCTTTTTAATTTCTCGTATCAGTTGTAATTCTAATCTTCTCTGCTCCTGGTAGTGGTGGTAATACAAAATAACTAATAAACACATTGAACATTGCGACATACGTGTATATTTTTACTGTTACAGTTTATTGCCTGCATTTAGAAATGTTTTAAAGACAAGATTAATTTAGTAATACAAAAGCTGTCACGTTCTCAAACATAAAGTATTTCTTACACTGTAGGTCATTTTGTCTTCATACACACAAAACAACTTTAGTCATGATATGAGATATTTTTACCTAATTTTCTGTCCCTCATTTTTTACACTTCAAAATGTCTTCCACTCCATTCAACCTTTTTTGTAATTTATTTAAATATAAAAAATATAAAAACTATATAATGAAAGAAAAACCTTTTATACTTAAAATGAAAATCAGATTGTACTCAAACTAATTTATTTTGAGCAAACTGGTTTGTACATTGACAAACAAATCTTTAATAATGAAAGTAATTCATTAAAAAAATTATTCTTTGTATATACAAAGGCTCACATTAATTTTTAAGAGCTTGCCAAATGTCATGAAGGTTCATGTCATACATTCATAACTATACTATGTATAATTTCATGGTTAGAAAGTCAGTCAAAATGACTGAGCCCGCATTTAAAAGTTAAATGGAAGAATGCAAAATTATGAGAAAAATATTACTTTTTCGTGGTATTATGACAACTTTTGTGCACATTGGGGCAACAAACCATCACAAAGATAATTACACCAGGTAATGAAGAATGATGAGTAATGAAAATAAAAATTACTTTTTCATGGCATTATGACAACTTTTGTGCACATTGGGGCAACAAACCATCATAAAGATAATTACACCAGGTAATGAAGAATGATGGGTAATGAAAATAAAAATTACTTTTTCATGGCATTATGACAACTTTTGTGCACATTGGGGCAACAAACCATCATAAAGATAATTACACCAGGTAATGAAGAATGATGGGTAATGAAAATAAAAAAAATTACATAATTAAGTAGGCTAGCACTTGCAACCATAAAGAAGAAAAAAACTATATTATAGTAGTTCCATTTTATTCCAGTCTTGAAAAATGTTAATAGATGAATTTATCTCTTGTTTAGAAAGTGTGGCATTGAGACAATGACATGTAAAACAAAGAATTAATTAATAACATCATTGTAAGCCTATCAGTACATCTCTAGAAGATAAGACACAATTCATGATGGGTCAATTAGATGCATAAACAAAAAGGCCAATAATAACATCAGTGTAACGGAATACTCAAAGGAAAAAATCCATTACCATTTTTTTTTCTTTGTACATTCTTTTCTCTTGAAGTAGTTCTTCCCTCTTTCTTTCTCGCTCCTGAAAACATGAACCCACATAAGAACTGAACAGGTCTAGTTTGAAAATATAAACAAGATATTAATACTATTTGTTATATAACCATTGAAGAAAACTGGCTTTTAATCTTCCCAACAAACAATAGCAGTTTACAATGAAATCTCAGTAATGGAATATGATGAAAATCTCTGTAACAGTAAAATTAGTGATAATTTTCAATATTTCCCTTCATTAATCCTTGGTATGATTATTATCCAAGTGTATTGGTATTATCTGTATAGATTATGAAGATTCAGATCTTGGCTCATTTTTACTGATAGTGGATACATGAAATTGTGTTCGATACCTCATGCTTCTTGCGAATGTCTAATGCCCGTACAAGTAACATATGTTGTCTTCTACGTTCTCGCTCCTGTCAAATACAATGTAACAATTACTGTCTCTCCTATTATTTATAATAAGTGATATCTTTTAATTAGATACTAATAAGTATATCCACATACATTTCTAACATACATATCCACACACAAATATGAAATTAATATGCACTAAACATAAACAATTAAAACCAACTACCTCAAAACCTACATAAACAAAAATGGGAATATACTAAATACAAATAGTTAAAAAACAACTACCCAAAAACATTTGTGAACAAAATGGATATGTAGTTAATATTAACACTTAAAAATAATTACCTGAACATCTTCAGAGATAAAATGGGTATATATTAAACATAAATAATTAAAAAGAACTAACCAAACATTATTAATATATAGAAACAGATTTTTAAAGTAGTTAATATGTTGGAATATATTTTCTCTAAAAATATAAACATATTTATATACACCAAGTTACAAAAAGATACAGGTGGAGTGGAAAAACAATCTCAGTGTTAGAAGAAATGATGTGGCAGGTTTACTGTCATACATTTATTTCAGTGCAGTGCTTGTTTCTGTAGTTTTCTTTTTTTTGCATGTGTATTACACAAATCCTGCCTGTTCTATGAATTTGTAGAAACTTCTTGAAAATGAAAATCAGCAATATTTGTTTTACAAAAATGAACTAGAGTATTGTTGATACATCAAAGAACTCATGTGACTTTCATATAAAAATCGAGAAACAAGAGAAAAAGAGTATTATCACTGGACAGTTACAGTGCATATGCTATAGGTCTAGTAAGAGTATTATCACTGGACAGCTACAGTCCATATGCTATTGGTCTAGTAAGAGTATTATCACTGGACAGCTACAGTCCATATGCTATTGGTCAAGTAAGAGTATTATCACTGGAGAGCTTCAGTCTGTATGCTAAAGGTCTAGTAAGAGTATTATCACTAAACAGGTACAGTCTGTATGCTAAAGGTCTAGTAAGAGTATTACCACTGGACAGCTACAGTCCGTATGCTAAAGGTCTAGTAAGAGTATTACCACTGGACAGCTACAGTCCGTATGCTAAAGGTCTAGTAAGAGTATTATCACTGAAGAGCTACAGTCTGTATGCTAAAGGTCTAGTGAGAGTATTACCACTGGACAGCTACAGTCTGTATGCTAAAGGTCTAGTAAGAGTATTACCACTGGACAGCTACAGTCCGTATGCTACAGTTATAGTAAGAGTATTATCACTGGACAGCTACAGTCTGTATGCTATAGGTCTAGTAAGCTATAATTGTGATTAATAATTATTAATCAGAAAACTTCAGAATTGTATCAGGAGTGTTTATATATTTTGAACATTACAAACTATTCAATTTCAGATAATTATTTCAGATGTTAGAATTTCTAGGAGGACATTAAATATCTTCACCAATAAAAACCTGCAGTGTTTGGCCAATCCAGCAAGCTAGCTTAAGAAAGGTGTAACAATACCCAACTCATAATAAGTTTATAAAACTGCTGCATATAAACAATCATTTGTAATAACTATTAGTAATAATTATAAATTTTAGTTTTTTTTACATCTGTATGTCAAAATATATTTGTGTTAAACAAGGAAACTGTGTGTCTCAATCTTGTTAGCAAATAACAAATTTGATACATATTAACATTTTATTAACTTCTAAATTCAAATTTCCAGTTATCTGAAATACCAACACATAACATAATAAATCAGAGACAAATCTAAAATAAATCACAATACATTACAATGGTTATAAACTAATATGGAATGAGGAACACAGACAAAATGAATAATAATTTAACAAAATACATTCTAGATAAAAGAAACACAAACACAGCTGCCCAACAATGTTTACTTTACTAAAATAAAATTGTTTAGAATTTATTACATGTTTAACTTCAGTATACATTAATGACTTCTTTCTTTTCCATAAAAATGTTCATATTTTATGATGCTGGAGACAATATCTGTATACTACCTGGCCCACGACAAACAATTTTTTTTTATACTTCCAATAAGATCCACAGAAAATAAAAGTAATAACCTCTTTTTAATGAGTAACAATTTGCATATTTTACTTAAGAATCTTTCCTGGTATTCCTAACAGTATGTGCTAAGTTATTTACGTCTTACAAATAACTTTCTAGCTTCTTTTCAACTCTTACCAAATTGGAATAAGCTAAATCTGAAATATCCGAATTGCTTTCAGCAATTAAAATACCTTATTATCTAAAATTGTTAAATATGCTCAGACACACATTTCTTTATTGCAAGATAATAAAAGGAGATTTTTTTTTTTCTGATGAATAGGGTAAAATATGTTTCTAAATGAAAATACATTTAAGTATAAAAACAACAATAGGATAAACAATTTATGCTTTGAAGCCAGCTGGCTTGTATTAAGATGCATAAATAAGCTAGTAAATAAAATGTGAGAACAATAATTCTTTCCAAAAATCACACAAATTATGAAATACATTAACATGTTGCACATAATAAATATATATCTCTATTATTCTGTAACAGATGTTTTATATCATGTTAAGCTTTTGTGTATTCCACTAAAACAAACATACAATAAGATAAGATGAGAATAAATATTTTACTCACCAAATCAACCATTAAGATAAGTTCTCTTTGTTTTTGCAGTTCCTGGTAAGGAAAGCAAGGAAAATGAAAGTTATCGTACAACAAAAAGACAGAATATATCTAACTGTAACAATATATCTTTTTGAGATTTATTTCAGTAGCTTGTTCAAGTATTTTAAAATAAAAAGTACAAGCAAGGTTTAAAATGCACAATAAAATTTTTATTTGGCCAACAACAAAAATTAAGAGACAATGATGGCTGGTGTGAGTATCAACATTATTAATATTAAAGCAGAGAACAACATTTTGACCTTCCTAGATCATCTTAGGGAAGGTTGAAACATTCTTTGCTTTATTAGTAAAGATGTTAATACACATAACAGCTGTTCTGAGATACATTTTTAAAAGACTACACATTTTGGTAGCTTTACCATAATGTGTAATCTGCTCATTTTGGTTGTCTACCAAATAAAGGTTTTTATTGTGCATTTCCTATTCTTAATTTCAAAAATTACACTTGATTAATAAACTGAACAGTTCTTTTGTATTAAATTAAAAAAAATTCCTCCTTAAACTATTTCGTCAAATCAGCAACAATAACAATTTTAATCACAAAAGACACTTAGGTATTGATAATAAAACAACAAAATGAATGATAAATACTAAATGTCCACAAAAAAGATATGAAATTTTGTATTACAAGCAAGACAAATAAACCAAAGTTATGTTTCACTTACCTGCTCCCTTAGAATAGCAGCTTGTTGCCTCTTCATCTCTCTCTCCTATAAAATAAAAGTGCAAAAAATAAACCAAAAACTCCAATTAAAATACTGAAATGGAGAATAAAATATTCCGAGGCATAAACTATGGTTTTCATATTTAAACCCACCATAATTATTTCTTATTTTTGCATTTTATAACTAGTTGTCAAGCCATTTTCTCAAGATATTACAGAATTTCAAATTTCTAAACAATGGATTGTACAAGTAAACTTCATGAAGAATATAAAATAACATCAAAAACAAATAATATGTTTTCAATGTCCTTTTTATGTCACAAATAGTTGTTATTACTTTAAGTACATAACTCAAATTCAACAGTTGATTAGCTAAACCAAAGCCATATTGGAGAGTTAATGTTTAAGTAATTCTATATATTCACAAAATTTGGCTAACTTTTAGTCAACATTATGTCTTTTTGTATGGAAAACAAAATCATAATTTCTTTTTAAGTACTTTATTAAAGAATTTACTGAGTTGGTATGATTTATACCACTTACAAAATGATTTTCATGTTAAGAGTTTCATACTTAATTTGAATGGCCTCTAAATCCTGTCTTGGCATGGGTTCAATCAATATGACAAACCACGAGACCTTTTTGTACTAGTTCAAACATTTTACAGATTGTATGCTTCTACCTTTCAATATACTGTATATAACTTCACAAAATTTGTAGCTTTTTTTATATGGTTCTGATTTGGTTTGGTTTGTGCAAAGCTACAGGTGGGCTATGAGCACTAGCAATCCAAAATTTAGCAGTGTAAGGCTAGAGGGAAAACAGCAAGTTATCACCACACACTGCCAACTCTTGGACTACTCTTTTACCATTGAATAGTTGGATTGACCATCACATTACAATGCCCCACTGCTGAAAGGACAAGCGTATTTGGTGTGATAAGGATTTGAACACTCAGATTACGAGTCAAGTACCTTGGCCACCTGGCCATGCTGGACCATATGGTTATGAAAGGTACAGATTTAAAGAACAAACTATCAAAGTTTAAATACAGGCTACCTTTCAAAGAACAGAAAAGTTGTAGAATTTATCTCTAAATGAAGAGACTTGAAATAAATATCATCTACATTCATTTTTTTCCTTATAAATCTACATACAATAATTATAATTAGAAATTTAATACAAAATGTTATTAGTAATAGAGTTACTTTTCCTACTTACCTCCATAATTTGTCTGTTCCTCATTTCTCTTGCCAAATGTAATTGTTTCAACCTTTCTAATTTTTCTTGTTCTTTTACAAATTTTTCATGTTCTTTCTGACGACGTAACTCATCGGCTACAAAAAAATTGGAATGAATAAAAATATGAGAATCTAATTAACATTATGAAATTCATGTGTCATCTACCAATGTAGATTTAGCACCAAGATTTAGTTCACCTTTTAACATTATGATATCAACATTTCTTTCAGAAGTTAGGTTAACTGATTAAACATAATAAATTACAAATTGCAATAGAAACAAAAAAAATTTCCAACACCTAATAAAGTAAAAAATGCTAGATGGCTAAAGAGAGAAAGTGTACAACAGATAAAAGTTTTAATTATTCTCCAGCCCTCACCCCAAGGCTTTTTCTTTAACCTTTTTAAACATTGCCTGTTCTTTGTCCAATTTCTTTATCATCTAAACCTATTTATGGTTTTAGAGCACAAACCACCAACCAAAAATTAGAGACAACAGTTTATTTAATACTATTTTTGCGTATTTGCACTTTTAAATTTAATTTTCAAGTACTTAAAACTATATATCCCATTCAAAAAAATTATAAAATTACACAAAGAAGAGGAATAAAGTTGACTAGCCAATTTCCTGGTGCACCAGTGCATTAGATCTGCACCCTGAGAGTGGAGAAAAGTAAAGTTCTCCATGATGTGAAATGGAGGTGAAACTGGAAAATGGTAATCCATACTGCAAAATCTACATGCACACAGATAAAAAATTTTGCAAAGTTGGGGGGGTGCACATCGCATAATAAAAGGTTTCCTGATATCATACAAGCAAGAGTTCCATTATAGTATGATTTTCTGTTTAAAAATGCACACTAAAATACATTCTAAGAGATAGTACTAAATCATAATTAATTTGAAAACATAAATAAATGATTACTTTATCTCTTTTAGTTCAATATTTTATATTTCATTAAAAATGACAAATGACATCATCATGTTGATAAGGAAATCGGTGCAATCTCTACCATCAGTTCATCTACAAACAAATTTATAATTGAAACATTAAAAATGTATTGGAGGTCAATTTTGTGAATATTTCTTTGGGATAAAGTAAACAACAACAAAACGTCTACACAAGAAACTCAAAATTCAACTGCCCCCTCAAATTAGTTTACATTTTAATAGTAGAAATACTTAAACCATCTACGTGTAGACAAACCTTACAAAATCATGAAATAAAGCCACAATTTTGTTGCTTTTGTTTTATTTCTAGCTCAGTTTGAAAACAGTGAAACTTTGAAATAAGTAGTGTTAACAACTATAAAATTAACTTTGTAACATTTTTGTTCTTCAGTATCCCAGCTTCTGATTCTGAAAAAACTCATAAATATATGCTTTAAAAGCTGGAATTATTCATTTCCTCATAATATAATTGTAACAGAACCAGTTTTTTCTCATATGGATTTAGATTTATAAACATTTAGTTATTACATAAGCCTTTCTTGATCAGATGATTTTAAATAATCTGTATCATAACTGTTTATATTTTTATGCATGTTAGGTCAAGGTAGTCCATCAGTTTTATTGGTTCATCTACTTGTTTACATTCTGGTAATTTAAAACTATAATGTCTTTCACTGGACTTTCCACTGGTATGAGCTCACAGATCAGTGGAAGAAGATCTTTTTGAAACAATTATATTTAAAAGGATTACTGATACTTTTAATAAGACATAGAAATATCATATCTGTTAAGACAAATACTGAGTTGTTTAAATGATAAAAAAGTTTTGATTACAGCAACCTTGTTGCTTCAACCGATGATGAAGATGAATTTGTTCCCACTGTTGTTGTTTATCTTCTTCTTCCTTCGCTTTCTGCTGAGGAGTTCGTCGAACTTGGATTCCTAAGCAACCTTTTCGAGCTCGTACTTCTTCTATCCTGGCCACCACTTCATTCTCGTTAACCAAATTGTAATTCTACATTAAAGTAACTTTGTTTTAAATTACTGTTTATTTATATACAATTTACTTCAACAGAATAAATCCAACAAGTAAACTATAAGAGAATTTTCATTAACTTAGTATACACTCATTCAGTACCTAGTTTGAATTATTTATTTCCATAAAAATAGTGATTATACCCACATGAACGAGGGTTAGAACTGCATATTTAATCATGTTAATGACTGTTAAATTTCTATCTTTTGACTGGCAAACCTCGAGGAAATAAACTGGTATCACACCTTATACTGGATTTTAGTTTAGAATCCTTCACAAACAAATAATAATCAATAAATCTAAAATTCTCATACTTTAAAAGCACCTCCAGATGACACATTTGTCATGGTATTAACTCATAAATCATAATTAAGTAGTAAGTATCATAATGACCTACTTTTTAAGAAAAAATTCATTTACTGAATACAAAAATAAAGAAAAGAGAAAAAAAAGTTTCCCTTACGCCATCCTGTGCCTTTTCAATGAATTCTCCCACATTGATTTTTGTACTGAAGGTGAAATTCTCCCGTGTAATGTCTGTGATATCATGCCGATGTAAGTACTAAAAATCCAAATCAACAAGTTGTTGAAAACTTATGAATGGTGCTGAATTATTTTTAAAACATATCTTTCACAGTGAGTAATATTCCAGGAACTAATATTTTCAGCAAGAGTAGAACAAAGTATCCACTTAATAGTGCACTTACCAGAACTAAAAAAAAATGTTAACAGCACATCAACGAAGATTAAACATTCAAAGGTGTGATCTTAAATAATTATTGTGTTATATAACCACGCTTTGACATTTCTCTTCAGTTGACAAATGTTGCTAAACTCATAAAGTGGCAAAATGTACGTGGTATTAACTGATTAAAATGAATTGGAACTGCAGTATTGTGGGTTATTTTTAACCTTACACTAAATGATCTAAAAACTATTTATAATGTCTGAAAAACCATATATCCTAATTCAACAACAGAATTAACAAATTAACATAAACAGAATTGATATTCTTGGCAAGAACAACCCTTTTAAGTCATGTTAAATTTTTATTAATTTCCAAGAAATATAAATATGCAACGTACTCGCACCACTTCGGGGTAATTCTTTAGTTTCTTCCCACATGGAGCATAATACACAACCTCACCTCTCACGCCTGAGCGACTGAAGCAACGAATCTTGGTCTGACGACGCCACCTGATGAAATACAACAACAAAACATAAAAGATTAGTAACCTTAGCACATGGCTTTAACTGATAAAAGCCAGGTCTTATTTGACCATTAAATCATTTAGGTTTATGCTAAATTGATAATAAGACAGTTATATTAATATTAACCAATGTCAGGTGTTTGATGTACATAATGTATTGACTTCTCTATTCAAAGAATTAATATATTTTGATATTATTAGTTGAAGCTTATAAGCTTATTCAGGAATTGACAATAAACATACAAATTCACAAAACAATGCTTGAACTGACTGAATGCACAATACATGCTTTGTTTTAACTGATGCTTCATAGCATTTTATAACAATAACTTAGTGAATGTCCACTTAATCTTTTACTGTCTGTTATAATAAAATTACTGCAAAACAGTTTTTTTTATCTTGAAGCATGACTGTGATGGATCAGAGGTTACACTTCCTTCAATAGTATTATTAGCATTAAGAGAAAAAATAGGGGGAAAAACAAGACAGCAAAAGTTGTAATGTTTGTTTGTTTCCAAAAAACATAATATCTAAATAATAACTAAAATTCCAAAAGCTGTTTTCCAGTTATTAATAACACAATTTTAGACTACACTTCCTTATTAGTTTCTATTAATTAGCTACACATCTTAGAATCTTTTATCAGAAGGTTAACAATATACCTCACATAATTTTGAATAATTATTTAATTATTTCTAGATTTTGAGAAAAATATTTTTCAACATGAAAACTTTAACATGCAGATTAATAAAATATAGAATTGTATTTTTATGAAGCTCTAAGAAGAACAAAACAGAGCCAAGGAAATCTATGTTTTCCATTTTTCACATTCATTGGTTTCTGTAAATTTTCAAACACAGCCTTTGCACAGTATCTTTATCTGATGATACATACTAAGGATTCCATCACACATCATTTTTACACCTTTTGTCTCATATAGTAAGATCTTAAGTTGACTAAATTGTAATAATTGTGTTGTATCAACAACTCTGGGTGTTTAAGTCTTGTTATATAAATCTTGATCAAACTTAAAACTTTTACTCTTCAAAACTGTGGCCTAAGAACATTGAATCATGTATCCCTTTTAGAGCTCCTGCTTTTAATATATTATTTATTGTATAATTATTTTATTGGTACATAAGATCCATTTTAATTTATTAAACTTGTATGTGTTGTGCCTCTTTCCAATAAGCATCATTCAGTAAGTTTAACATGTCTAACTACTAAGTATGATAAAAGACACTTTAAAATGTTGAACTAACCAACTGTCAAAGTAATCATTCTTGTTGGTGTCATCAAGACAAGCAATAAACAAAAAATTATTTACCACATTACAATGTTGTAAAAATTGGTGCAAATAAATGATAAAATTTGAAACATGTAACAAAATAAAACAAGTGTCAGTCTCTCTGAAAACATACATACCCATGTTCCAATGGAATTCTGGTCTCTTTTTCATCAGGTAATATCCTTTTCTTTTTTGGTGAAAACCCTAGCAAAGGAAAGAGATTACTTTACACAAAGTTACACAAGGGGTATCTGCACTAGTTATCTCTAACTTAGAACTGTAGGTTAAAGGAAAGACATTCAGTTAGTGTAACCCACTGCCAGCTACTGGACTACTCTAATGAAATATGGAATCTGACAGACACTCTTACAATAGATCGATGGCTCTTAAGTACAAAGCATGATTTTGTGGAAACAGTATGCAAGAAATAGACCCTCTTATCCACAATCCAGCAAACTGACCACTTGGTTACACCTAACCCATAAAATGAATTCTAATTGAAAAAGAAAACATATAAGTGTAACATCTTTCCTCCTTTAGCTAGCTGACTATGCAATATGAAATCAAACTACTGGTGTTTTCACATTAAAGTGAGTGATGTAAAATAATTCTCACAAAAATCATAAACACTTTTACTTGTGTGTATTGTTTTATATTCTGTTATTTTTAAAACAACTATAGTTATCATTACTTATGTAAATGTTTATGTATATGTACATACAATCAACAAGTATACATTAATCATTCAGTCTAATTTATATCCATAAGTACAGCAATGTAAAAATTTCTTTATATTTATCTCTGAAGTTTCAATAATCCTATGTTCTATTCTCTTTCTTCTACCTTCCAAGATGCACAATGTATTTAATACACTAGTATCATAAGTACAAAACTTTCTAACCCCATCAAGAGGGGTCATAGGTCAAAATCTTACTGAACCACTATTTTACAAATTTATATCAATAAGTTCAGTGTGAAATTTCAGTTTATAATCTATAATTCAAATTTTAGTAGTATACATCAATTTATGATTTTAATTTGGAAGTAAATATTAAAAGAACACATCTGAACAGACTTTTCTGAGTCACATGATGAATGCAGAAACACTTCAAATTGTTTATATGTCAAAATACTATGTCTATTGTGTCAACGAATTAAGAACTCAAATTAATAATACTAACAAGCTAAAATATAAAATAAGATCCTCATATCTTTTCATTTTGCTGAGATATGGCTTATGTATCAAATCAAACACAGTTACCTCATTCACCTTTTCTCCTTTTTGGAAATGGCCCATCATATCCACTTATTTCAACCATTCGACAACTTATAATAATGTCTACCTAGTGATTTTCTCAACCATTTCAATCTGTTACAAAACCTCCTGGTTCTTTAGAACTAAGAATTCTTTATATGCAAAAATGGCTCGTTTGGGTTGAGAAAATATTTTACATAGAAGAGCGAACAATGTTTCGACCTTCTTCGGTCATCGTCAGGTTCATTGCCAACCCAAACGACCCGTTTTTGCATATAAAATTCTCAACAAGAGGGTTTCTCGACATCACTGATTTAAGATTTCTTTAGTTTGCTCAAAATTTATTATTTTGTATAGACCTAAGTACAGCTTAATTACTAAATAGTGGAATGCTTTGGTATCAATGTAGTAATATGTGATTTAGGTTATTCAAATGTACATGTAAAACATGAAAAAATATTTTGTTTCATATCTTCTAGAAGCAAAATTTTAAAAGGCTTGGCAATTTACATTAAACAGCAACCGATTCAAAGATCATAACTGGAAGATATAATTGTTTGCTTTACTTCTTTATTTACTGTTCTATATTTTAAGAAAAGTAAGTTTAATAACTTATTTCTAAATAGTAATAATCTATATGCATATATAATGTATAATAACTGAAATATGATTGTATATTACAAAATATTACTAGTCCATTAGAACACAGCTAAGACAGGCTCACTTCATGGAGACTAAAGGTCAGTTTTAAATTATTGGACATAGTGACATAAACACACATAGAAGTTATGTGATACCAGCCAGGCATGACTAGAAGGTCCATAAAATAAATAGTAAATATAATATATATATATATTATAAAATATATAATATAATATAATATATCACATTATGAGACTTAGGCTATTTAGATTAAACATCTGTATTTCTGTGTTATAATCTGTAGTCATTCTAGGCAAAAAAAAAAGTATTATTTATATTTATACTTCAGCTTTATATAATGGTTACAAGGTTGGACAGATTTATCCCACCTAGTTACAGCAGAGAAAATAACAGAAAAAATCTAAAGTTGTACTGAAAATAAATGTTTAAAATGTATTTTGGAGGTATTAGAGGTTTCAATCTCTGAAGTTTTAAACAAATGTTAACTGAAACATGCACAGATCCAAAACTAAAATATCTATCCGAAGAAATTAATCCATTTCTGTGGAAACGCTCGTTTAAAATACTCAACAACAAATTTACAGATGAAGTTCTGTTGATCACTATATACCAGCATTTCACTGATATATACTTTTAAACATCCACTATCTTTCTCATTTGAAGTATGAATCTCAGGAAGATCACAAACTGTTTTTTTGTATGCACATTATAAAAAAATAATCTTAAATTAAGTCTCCCACATCTACATGCTGTAACAAATTACGGAATTTACTGGTATGACATACTCTTTAATTACCCACCTAAACTTAAAAACCTAGCAGAACCATAAAAGAAAATTTAATTTTTTTTTTGTAAAACTCATTAAACTTATAAAGTATGTTTTCATTTTTAATAACAGTGGGAGTGAGCATTTATGTATTAAGAACAATGTAGAAACAGTAAGAGAATGAGTCTTTTACAATTTGTTCTATTAAAGTAAAAAATCAAGTCATTAAAAATATATGTGTATAAAAAATCTCAAACTATTCTTTAAACTTCAAGATTTTCATAGAATAGTTACCGAAATATCAAATTACACGCTTCTCCATTGTATGTGTTAACATAAATTTTATTAAATGTTCAAAAAATTATTTCTTAAAAACCCAGTTTTCCAAAAATCAGATTCTCATTTCCTTCTAACTGTCAAATATTGTTAAAGTCCTACGTCCACTTTCCTATATATATTTATCAACAAACAAGAGAGTCGTAACTGCATACACTCCGTACCTTCCCCTTCTTGACTATGGCGTTTAATCCCACGGCGTGATGGGGAGGCAACCCCACTGCTTGCAGTGCTAGCAGTTGCAGACTGATCATCGTCGTCTTCTTCAATATTTTCATCGCTGTCTGAGGCCTCTGAAGCTGAAGAAGACTTTGCTTCATTTGTAGGTTCTAATTCAAAGAATAAGACTTGTTTATTTACTCTCACATGACTTAATGGTATTAAGTCAGCAATAATAATGTTTGTCAATGTCAACTATGGTGGCCCGTAAATATAAAAAATTAAAGATTACCTTGCATGACAGTTGCCCATATTCTTCTACCACTAACAATGTTGGAATAAGAAACTGGACTGAGTGATGCATATTTATAGGTGGTAAAAACTGGACACTTCAGTGTCATCATATATTACAAAGTAGGACAAGGAAAACAGGTTTTATTCAATAACAGAAACAAAGCTGCAAAAATCATTAGAAAGCTGAATGAAAGTTTTAAAAGTGTCCTACATATCTGAATAGCATATAACATTTTGTAAGGTAATTTATGACATAAATTTTCCTTTCTGGGGATCAGAAATGTCTTTTGATGTAGTTTAACAGTGTAAAGAAGGCATTACTTTTAAATCTTCATCCTTAGCAATACTTCTCTCTGTGAAATCACTCAAAACCTTCAGACCAGCAGCAGCTGCTTCCCAGATTTCTTTATATTCTGGAATACTTTTCTAGTTTGCTAAATCTTCCTCCAGGAACAAATGTTTCATCATAATGTCCATGTTTGGAACTCGCAAAAACACCATGATACCACTGAAATCGTGTATGATGACCTAAATGTGAATGTGTGGAGTAGTCTCACGTGAGAGAATTGTTGTTTTTTATTCTTTTTCACTCAGTGTACTGTTACCAGGAGCATGTACTACTGACATGCTGGAGCAATTTGTGATCACACAACTGGAGGAAATACAACTATTAATAATCTTTCAATAAGATGGTGCTCCATCTCACTGTAATTTGTTGGCAATGAATTGGTATATGTAGGTCACTCCTGTGGCCACCACATTTACTAGACATCACTCCACTAAACCTCTTCCTTTGGGGGTATGTTAGGGTCACTGTGAATAACAAACTTGTGGCAAACATCACAGGACAATGGATGCCATCAACACTCCAACTATCAACATGTTTAGCTAATGTGAACAAGTTCAGATATTAGTTACACATGCTGAGATCCATTAATGGCGCACAAATAAAATTCTACTGACATGTCAATAAAATCTGCTTGGGGTGGGCTACAATATATTTAAAATTGCACAGATGTTTCTTTAGTTATTTAAATATTACATTTTAAAACAGGAAAGATAATATTGGACCACCCTGTATTTTAAGCTGTCTTTTGGTATGGATTCAATAACTTATATCATGTAAGACATACAGCAAATCCAAAAAACTGACCCAACAAAGAGCTACAAATCTGTATAATGTTTAGTTATTCATTACAGATAACAAGGCTAAAGATAATACTATTTTATATTTAATATAAGAAATACAAGACTTAAAACTGAGCTTATCCAGATATACATTTGTCTTTCATATTATTTATTCAGCTAAAAAAAATCATCACTGCAATTGAGTTTCTTTCTACCATAAACTACATTACATACTTGAATAAAGTACAAAAACTAAAATATTTTACACATTAACATATCTCAGAATGGTTGATATGGGTATTAACATTTTTACCGATAAGGAGAGAACAACATTTCGCCTTCCTAGATCATCTTCAGGTTAAGAAAGAGAAAGTGTTTGAATGTGACCATTGATGGACACTTCTTAAGCATGAGAGTATAAACAGGTACTGAAATGTAGGGGACATTGCAGGTGGATGCTAGGTTATTAATTAGTATAAGTATAAAGGTTTTTCTTTATATTGGTTTAATTTTGGTTTTAGTTGCTGTATAAGTAGGGCTTCTTTAATTTTGTGTTTGTTTATATTTGTTTCTCTACTTAATATATGGGTGTTTTTTTGATGGTTATGTTGTGTTTATTTGGTTTGCAGTGTTCATCCAATAAAATTAACAATGAAATCAACAAAATAAAACAACACTTCATTAACATCAACAAATTTCCTCAAAAACCATGGAAAAAATTATATGCACACATCTAGACCAACAACAAAAAAACAACAATAAATCCTTAGATACAACAAACGACAAAACATTATACTGCTGCATACCATATGTTCCCGACACGAGTGAAAAATATAACCAACATTTGGAAAAAACATATAACAAAACTCAACATTCTAGTAAACACCAAATTTATTCAAAGCCCAGGTACAAAACTATGTTGTTGTTTTTGAATTAAGCATAAAGCTAAACAATGGGCTAACACTGCTCTACCCACCACGGGTATCAAAACTTGGTTTTTAGCTTTGTAAGTTCACAGACATACTGCTGAGACACTGGGGGGCAGCATGAAACTAAAGTCCATACAATGTAAAAATTATGCTGAGAAGCACAACACCAACATAATTTATAAAATACAATGTGACAACTGCAACGCCCTCTACAATCTGGTACCTGTTTATACTCTTGTCCCTAAGACGTGTCTGTCAATATTCACATTCAAACACTCTCTCTTTCGTAACCTGAAGATGACATGTGAACATTGAAACGTTGTGCTCTTTTTATCAGTAAAAATGTTAATACCCATACCAGCCATTCTGAGATATTTTTATTTCAAGTGGGTTTCTCATCATCAAGTATTTTGCATATTGCTTAAATAACTGTTAACTAAGTTTTAAAACTTACCACTAGTAGACAACCTTTCATTTGGCAAACTGATTTTTGTTTGGCTTTGAGGAGTTTTCTCTCTTTTTGATGAAGAATTATCTATTGGAGGCCTTCCCCTTCCTCGACCCCTGCCACTACCTCTTGGTCTACCCCTACCACGGCCTCTACTAGGAGATGTATGAGGAAGCATGTAAGCCATTAATTTTTCCATATCTAATGTCACTGAACAATTACTCTTGTCTGGTGATTGTAAGAGTTGAGAGGAATATCCCAGTGTTTGAAAACTCATCTTGTTGTTGGTTGTGACTATTGTAAATGTACTGCTACCAGTAGAATCTGATGTCTGAAAAATCAGAAATAGAACAATATGTGTATGTGTAACATCATAAAGGAGTAGTTACACTCAGTTATCTTTTTACAAACCTTTGCACAATTTTTATGTAGCTCCAATTTCAATTCTGGAGATAAAAGAAAGTTTCTGTGCAGTGTATATGATTTTCTCATATCTGATCATAAAATATATATATATATATATCAAATTTGGTACCAAAACTTTATCACCCCACCTTTTTTATCCCCTTTCAAAATAAAAACATTTTTTATGTTAACATTCAGACTAAAACAATTCTCTACATACCATTTGTTATGAAATATCTTAAATAACCAAATATATTTAAAAAGTTTACACAGTTTAAAAACTACTGACTAGAAACTCAAGTACTCAGGGTGGTACTTGCATATCATAGTTAACTGAATCACAGACTTACAATGCTGTTCTGTCCTTAAGAAAGGAACTGTATATTTTTTATAATATACACATGAATGTTTAAACCTGAGTTGTGAAATGTACATTAAAAGAAAAAAAGACAGTATCTTTCACCTCCCTGTAAACTTTCTAAATGTTCCAAAGAGAAACCTGAGGTCATGTATTACTTTCACGTGATTTAACAAACAATATACAAGTGAATAACGTTCACTATATGATCTCAATGAGAAACATTTCGGATTTTCTTGTAATTCCCAAGAATTTCAAAGAAAGAAATATAAAAAAATGAGACATCTTTTAGTTTAGAGTTAATGGGTGTGATTTTGTTTTCCTGAAAGTAGATTTTAGACTTTTAAGTAGTTCTAATATGAATTGCCACTGCTTTTCAACAAAAAATGCTTATACTAGTCATTCTTATTTCTCTACAAAAGTAAAAGTAATCAGTACTAAAGCTAATCAGTAAAAGCGAAGTTGCAAAGTGCTTGGAATGTTACCAGTGCAGAAGGTGTAGGTGTGAGTAAGCTGTAAAAAATAAAACATTTCTCTCTCTCACAAAGGGAATATTGCAGTAAAGAATAACATATAAGTATTGACCAGGTGTTTTCAAAAGGTTTCTAAAGAAATCCTCAAAGACAAAAGGGCCACTGAAAGGAAAAATAATGTAACAAGAGCAACAAATGTTAGATTAACTAATGATAGTCACCCAAAGCTTCACATTTTAACCTTTAAAAGGTGTAAAAATGTTCAGCAGAGTGCACCTCACCTGAGCAATCACAATACTTTCTGGTAATAAGGTGTCACTTGCTAAAATAAATGTATCACTTAATGAACAACTAAAAGAAAAGAAATATGAAAAAAAATATCTTGAGACAAAAAAATTGATTTTTTACAGCACTTCTCTCAGTTTTAATAATTTAGAAAACAGAATGCAAAACTTGTATTATTTTTCAACAATATTTATCCTTGACAAAACAGTTTAATTATGTTTCTACTGGGAAAAAAATGATAATGTCACAACAACTTAAAAGTCTTATACTGACCTTGACTTTTTTTACCTGTGTTGGTGATGTCACAGGACATATTGTGAGTTCTGAAGGAAGGGATGCAATTGTCAGATTGGGAACCACTTTGGCAGTCGCTTCAACCGCTTCTTTCTCTTGTAAAGCTTGCAACTTTTTAGCCAGTCGAAGCTGTTTCTGTTGATGTTTCATTTCCGAATTTCTTTTATCTGTGATTTCCGTCTATTAAATAAAAAATTAAATAACCTGTTTGGATAAATAAGAATGTCCACATAATTACTTTGCTGTTTAGAAATTACAACAGTTAAATTCACGGTACAGTAAACAGTGTTTAAAATTAGCTCAATACCAACAGTAATATTACATTTTAACAGTAGCACTTTTTACACTAGGAAATTGCTAGTGTAAACCCATCAATTTGTTTTACAAAAATATAAGTTTTTCATCACTTAAAAGTTGCTTCAAAGGTAACTAAGTATAATCAGTACTTTTTAAACACAGATATAATATAGTCAGGTACTTTTTTTCTTTTAGGAATAACTTGTAGCTTTAGCTCGCTCCGAAATAGTGATCACCATTAAAAATGGTTCTTGAAACATTCATATTCTGTGGTCATTAACCTAATCTTTAAATCTACACTTTAATTTTGTTATGCTTACAAACCTGCTTCTCTTGAGCGACAAGATACTTGGGCTTCCTTCCTCGTCTTCGTGAACCTGGTATCAGCAAAAATCCTGTAGGAGTGGGTTGACTACTGAATGTGGAACTAAGTAAAGAGTGAGCAGCAGAGGACAGTGAGGTGGGAGTCTCACTTGGAGATAAACTTTGCTCTGCTACTGTGTTAACTTCTTCTCTTTCTTGCTTCTTCATACACAAGTCTAAAGGAGTAGACATGAAGTCATTGTCTTGTCTTGGACTTGATTCGAAACATAATGTTGTGCTGGTAGTACCTACATGGGCTGGACTTGGAGAGTCTGTTCTAGCTTTCAAGTTGAGAGGTTCTGGAATGTTATCCTACAATTAAGGTAAGAATGAAAACTTTAAGCATTTTTGTTTAAAAATTTGAAGTTTTAAACACAAGATCACTTCATTTCCTGGTGTACTTTACATTCATTACGATATGCTGCATATACTGAAATTAGTTTCTCTGGAATACAAAGTGTAAGTGTTGGGGTATTACTCTATCCCCCCCTCTATACACACACACATATTCATATATTAAATGTACAAAGAAATGCAAAAGTATGAACATCAGATATTTATTTTATTGTCCTCCTGGGAATGGAGGACATTCTGCATCTGCATCATTTATTACTGGCAGAAATGGGATAACTTGATATGGCTATCATCCTTGTAAACAAAGGAGAAGAAATGAAGCAAAGAATCCTTGAAAATTTTGTAGTAATCAAAGATTAATAAGTTAAAAACATACTTCTTGTTAACAGAGAAACAAATACAAGCTGCTTTCTATTATATAAAACATATACAGTTCAATGGCTAATATATTTAAAATTTTATTTATTAAATACGTGTTACAGTTAAAGGCGGTGTACTGACCAAATATTTGTAATTGAAACACGTGAAAAAATTTAACTGCACAAAAAAAGGCCATGTGAATCTTTCTATTCAGGCTGTTGACTCATATCGTTCAACAAATTACACAAAATTCAAGCATACCAACAGTACCTAAGTATCCATTACTTTCTAATGTAGAAATTGTAATACGTATCTGCCATTAGTTCATGTTCCAAAATATAGTACTACTAAGTAGAATATTTATTTATCATCCACAATTACTGTATTAAACTTCTGATTCCAAAGAGCTCATTTGTACTGATGAAAACACTTGTTACAGGCATAAGATGTTACTTGTGTTCAGATGCTGTAAGATGTAAAAAAAACTACTACTATTCTATATTATCAGTGCAAGGTCCAAACTTCTGGTATTAATACCTAGAAAAACCTTGAGTAAGTTATCTGTTGGTTTCTTATAGCTGTACTATGGTACTACTACATCATATAAGTTATATACAATATATATTATTCATTATTCTTACTATCCAGGTTACATACTACTATAATATTAATGTATCACTACTATCCAGGTTACATACTGCTATACTTATTACAGTATCACTACTATCCAGGTTACATACTGCTATACTTATTACAGTATCACTATTATCCAGGTTACATACTGTTATACTTATTACAGTATCACTATTATCCAGGTTACATACTGCTATACTTATTACTGTATCACTACTATCCAGGTTACATACTGCTATACTTATTACTGTATCACTACTATCCAGGTTACATACTGCTATACTTATTACTGTATCACTACTATCCAGGTTACATACTGCTATACTTATTACAGTATCACTACTATCCAGGTTACATACTGCTATACTTATTACAGTATCACTACTATCCAGGTTACATACTGCTATACTTATTACAGTATCACTATTATCCAGGTTACATACTGTTATACTTATTACAGTATCACTATTATCCAGGTTACATACTGCTATACTTATTACAGTATCACTACTATCCAGGTTACATACTGCTATACTTATTACAGTATCACTACTATCCAGGTTACATACTGCTATACTTATTACAGTATCACTATTATCCAGGTTACATACTGTTATACTTATTACAGTATCACTATTATCCAGGTTACATACTGCTATACTTATTACTGTATCACTACTATCCAGGTTACATACTGCTATACTTATTACTGTATCACTACTATCCAGGTTACATACTGTTATACTTATTACTGTATCACTGCTATCCAGGTTACATACTGCTATAATATTACTGTATCACTATTATCCAGGTTACATACTGCTATACTTATTACTGTATCACTGCTATCCAGGTTACATACTGCTATACTTATTACAGTATCACTACTATCCAGGTTACATACTGTTATAATATTACTGTATCACTACTATCCAGGTTACATACTGCTATACTTATTACTGTATCACTACTATCCAGGTTACATACTGCTATACTTATTACTGTATCACTACTATCCAGGTTACATACTGCTATACTTATTACAGTATCACTACTATCCAGGTTACATACTGCTATACTTATTACAGTGTCACTACTATCCAGGTAACATACTGCTATACTAATAACAGTATCACTATTATCCAGGTTACATACTGCTATACTTATTACAGTATCACTATTATCCGGTTACATACTGCTATACTTATTACAGTATCACTATTATCAGGTTACATACTGTTAACTTATTACAGTATCACTACTATCCAGGTGTTCAGACTGCTATACTTATTACAGTATCACTATTATCCAGGTTACATACTGCTATACTTATTACAGTATCACTACTATCCAGGTTACATACTGCTATACTTATTACCAGGTATCACTATTATCCAGGTTAAATACTGTTATACTTTATACAGTATCACTATTATCCGGGTACATACTGCTATACTTATTACTGTATCACTACTATCCAGGTTACATACTGCTTATACTTATTACTGTATCACTACTATCCAGGTTACATACTGCCTATATCTTATTACTGTATCACTACTATCCAGGTTACATACTGCTATACTTATTACAGTATCACTACTATCCAGGTTACATACTGCTATACTTTATTCCAGTAATCACTACTATCCAGGTTACATACTGCTATACTTATTACAGTATTCACTATTATCCAGGTTACATACTGTTATACTTATTACAGTATCACTATTATCCAGGTTACATACTGCTATACTTATTACAGTATCCACTACTATCCAGGTTACATACTGTCTATACTTATTACAGTATCACTACTATCCAGGTTACATACTGCTATACTTATTACTGTATCACTACGATCCAGGTTACATACTGCTATACTTATTACTGTATCACTGCTATCCGGGTTACATACTGCTATAATACTTATTACTGTATCACTACTATCCAGGTTACATACTGCTATACTTATTACAGTATCACTACTTCCAGGTTAACATAATGCTATACTTATTACAGTATCACTACTATCCAGGTTACATACTGCTATACTTATTACAGTATCACTATTATCCAGGTTACATACTGCTATACTTATTACAGTATCACTATTATCCAGGTTACATACTGCTTATGCACAGATCACTACTATCCAGGTTACATACTGCTATACTTATTACAGTATCACTACTATCCAGGTTACATACTGCTATACTTATTACTGTATCACTACTATCCAGGTTACATACTGCTATACTTATTACTGTATCACTGCTAGCCAGGTTACATACTGCTATACTTATTACAGTATCACTACTATCCAGGTTACATACTGTTATAATATTACTGTATCACTACTATCCAGGTTACATACTGCTATACTTATTACAGTATCACTATTATCCAGGTTACATACTGCTATACTTATGACAGTATCACTATTATCCAGGTTACATACTGCTATACTTATTACAGTATCACTATTATCCAGGTTACATACTGCTATACTTATTACAGTATCACTATTATCCAGGTTAACATACTGCTATACTTATTACAGTATCACTTTATCCAGGTTACATACTGCTATACTTATTACAGTATCACTATTATCCAGGTTACATACTGCTATACTTATTACAGTATCACTATTATCCAGGTTACATACTGCTATACTTATTACTGTATCACTGCTATCCAGGTTACATACTGTGATAATATTACTGTATCACTACTATCCAGGTTACATACTGCTATACTTATTACAGTATCACTATTATCCAGGTTACATACTGCTATACTTATTACAGTATCACTATTATCCAGGTTACATACTGCTATACTTATTACAGTATCACTATTATCCAGGTTACATACTGCTATACTTATTACAGTATCACTACTATCCAGGTTACATACTGCTATACTTATTACTGTATCACTACTATCCAGGTTACATACTGCTATACTTATTACAGTATCACTACTATCCAGGTTACATACTGTTATAATATTACTGTATCACTACTATCCAGGTTACATACTGCTATACTTATTACAGTATCACTATTATCCAGGTTACATACTGCTATACTTATTACAGTATCACTATTATCCAGGTTACATACTGCTATACTTATTACACTATCACTATTATCCAGGTTACATACTGCTATACTTATTACAGTATCACTATTATCCAGGTTACATACTGCTATACTTATTACAGTATCACTATTATCCAGGTTACATACTGCTATACTTATTACAGTATCACTATTATCCAGGTTACATACTGCTATACTTATTACTGTATCACTGCTATCCAGGTTACATACTGTGATAATATTACTGTATCACTACTATCCAGGTTACATACTGCTATACTTATTACAGTATCACTATTATCCAGGTTACATACTGCTATACTTATTACAGTATCACTATTATCCAGGTTACATACTGCTATACTTATTACAGTATCACTATTATCCAGGTTACATACTGCTATACTTATTACAGTATCACTATTATCCAGGTTACATACTGCTATACTTATTACAGTATCACTATTATCCAGGTTACATACTGCTATACTTATTACAGTATCACTATTATCCAGGTTACATACTGCTATACTTATTACAGTATCACTACTATCCAGGTTACATACTGCTATACTTATTACTGTATCACTATTATCCAGGTTACATACTGCTATACTTATTACAGTATCACTATTATCCAGGTTACATACTGCTATACTTATTACAGTACCACTACTATCCAGGTTACATACTGCTATACTTATTACAGTACCACTACTATCCAGGTTACATACTGCTATACTTATTACAGTATCACTACTATCCAGGTTACATACTACTATAATATTAATGTATCACTGCTATCCAGGTTACATACTACTATAATATTAATGTATCACTGCTATCCAGGTTACATACTGGTATACTTATTACTGTATCACTGCTATCCAGGTTACATACTGCTATACTTATTACAGTATCACTACTATCCAGGTTACATACTGCTATACTTATTACAGTATCACTATTATCCAGGTTACATACTGCTATACTTATTACAGTATCACTATTATCCAGGTTACATACTGCTATACTTATTACTGTATCACTGCTATCCAGGTTACATACTGTGATAATATTACTGTATCACTACTATCCAGGTTACATACTGTGATAATATTACTGTATCACTACTATCCAGGTTACATACTGCTATACTTATTACAGTATCACTATTATCCAGGTTACATACTGCTATACTTATTACAGTATCACTATTATCCAGGTTACATACTGCTATACTTATTACAGTATCACTATTATCCAGGTTACATACTGCTATACTTATTACAGTATCACTATTATCCAGGTTACATACTGCTATACTTATTACAGTATCACTACTATCCAGGTTACATACTGCTATACTTATTACTGTAACACTATTATCCAGGTTACATACTGCTATACTTATTACAGTATCACTATTATCCAGGTTACATACTGCTATACTTATTACAGTACCACTACTATCCAGGTTACATACTGCTATACTTATTACAGTACCACTACTATCCAGGTTACATACTGCTATACTTATTACAGTACCACTACTATCCAGGTTACATACTGCTATACTTATTACAGTATCACTATTATCCAGGTTACATACTGCTATACTTATTACAGTATCACTATTATCCAGGTTACATACTGTTATACTTATTACTGTATCACTGCTATCCAGGTTACATACTGCTATACTTATTACTGTATCACTACTATCCAGGTTACATACTGCTATACTTATTACTGTATCACTGCTATCCAGGTTACATACTGCTATACTTATTACTGTATCACTACTATCCAGGTTACATACTGCTATACTTATTACTGTATCACTGCTATCCAGGTTACATACTGTTATAATATTACTGTATCACTACTATCCAGGTTACATACTGCTATACTTATTACAGTATCACTACTATCCAGGTTACATACTGCTATACTTATTACTGTATCACTGCTATCCAGGTTACATACTGTTATAATATTACTGTATCACTACTATCCAGGTTACATACTGCTATACTTATTACTGTATCACTGCTATCCAGGTTACATACTGCTATACTTATTACTGTATCACTACTATCCAGGTTACATACTGCTATACTTATTACAGTATCACTACTATCCAGGTTACATACTGCTATACTTATTACAGTATCACTACTATCCAGGTTACATACTGCTATACTTATTACAGTATCACTATTATCCAGGTTACATACTGCTATACTTATTACAGTATCACTATTATCCAGGTTACATACTGCTATACTTATTACAGTATCACTACTATCCAGGTTACATACTACTATAATATTAATGTATCACTGCTATCCAGGTTACATACTGATATAATATTACTGTATCACTGCTATCCAGGTTACATACTGCTATACTTATTACTGTATCACTGCTATCCAGGTTACATACTGTTATACTTATTACTGTATCACTGCTATCCAGGTTACATACTGCTATACTTATTACTGTATCACTACTATCCAGGTTACATACTGCTATACTTATTACTGTATCACTACTATCCAGGTTACATACTGCTATACTTATTACAGTATCACTATTATCCAGGTTACATACTGCTATACTTATTACAGTATCACTATTATCCAGGTTACATACTGCTATACTTATTAAAGTATCACTATTATCCAGGTTACATACTGCTATACTTATTACAGTATCACTATTATCCAGGTTACATACTGCTATACTTATTACAGTATCACTATTATCCAGGTTACATACTGCTATACTTATTACAGTATCACTATTATCCAGGTTACATACTGCTATACTTATTACAGTATCACTATTATCCAGGTTACATACTGCTATACTTATTACTGTATCACTGCTATACAGGTTACATACTGTGATAATATTACTGTATCACTACTATCCAGGTTACATACTGCTATACTTATTACAGTATCACTATTATCCAGGTTACATACTGCTATACTTATTACAGTATCACTATTATCCAGGTTACATACTGCTATACTTATTACAGTATCACTATTATCCAGGTTACATACTGCTATACTTATTACAGTATCACTATTATCCAGGTTACATACTGCTATACTTATTACAGTATCACTATTATCCAGGTTACATACTGCTATACTTATTACAGTATCACTACTATCCAGGTTACATACTGCTATACTTATTACTGTATCACTATTATCCAGGTTACATACTGCTATACTTATTACAGTATCACTATTATCCAGGTTACATACTGCTATACTTATTACAGTACCACTACTATCCAGGTTACATACTGCTATACTTATTACAGAACCACTACTATCCAGGTTACATACTGCTATACTTATTACAGTATCACTACTATCCAGGTTACATACTACTATAATATTAATGTATCACTGCTATCCAGGTTACATACTACTATAATATTAATGTATCACTGCTATCCAGGTTACATACTGTTATACTTATTACTGTATCACTGCTATCCAGGTTACATACTGCTATACTTATTACTGTATCACTACTATCCAGGTTACATACTGCTATACTTATTACTGTATCACTGCTATCCAGGTTACATACTGCTATACTTATTACTGTATCACTACTATCCAGGTTACATACTGCTATACTTATTACTGTATCACTGCTATCCAGGTACATACTGCTATAATATTACTGTATCACTGCTATCCAGGTTACATACTGCTATACTTATACAGTATCACTACTATCCAGGTTACATACTGCTATACTTATTACAGTATCCCTACTATCCGGTTACATACTGCTATACTTATTACAGTATCACTATTATCCAGGTTACATACTGTTATACTTATTACAGTATCACTATATACCAGGTTACATACTGCTACTAATTATTACAGTATCACTACTATCCAGGTTACATACTGCTATACTTATTACAGTATCACTACTATCCAGGTTACATACTGCTATACTTATTACTGTATCACTACTATCCAGGTTACATACTGCTATACTTATTACTGTATCACTGCTATCCAGGTTACATACTGCTATACTTATTACAGTATCACTATTATCCAGGTTACATACTGCTATACTTATTACAGTATCACTATTATCCAGGTTACATACTGCTATACTTATTACAGTATCACTATTATCCAGGTTACATACTGCTATACTTATTACTGTATCACTGCTATACAGGTTACATACTGTGATAATATTACTGTATCACTACTATCCAGGTTACATACTGCTATACTTATTACAGTATCACTATTATCCAGGTTACATACTGCTATACTTATTACAGTATCACTATTATCCAGGTTACATACTGCTATACTTATTACAGTATCACTATTATCCAGGTTACATACTGCTATACTTATTACAGTATCACTATTATCCAGGTTACATACTGCTATACTTATTACAGTATCACTATTATCCAGGTTACATACTGCTATACTTATTACAGTATCACTACTATCCAGGTTACCATACTGCTATACTTATTACTGTATCACTAGATCCAGGTTAATACTGCTATACTTATTACAGTATCACTATTATCCAGGTTACATACTGCCTTATACTTATTACAGTACCCACTACTATCCAGGTTACATACTGCTACTACTTATTACAGAACCACTACTATCCAGGTTACATACTGCTATACTTATTACAGTATCACTACTATCCAGGTTACATACTACTATAATATTAATGTATCACTGCTATCCAGGTTACATACTACTATAATATTAATGTATCACTGCTATCCAGGTTACATACTGTTATACTTATTACTGTATCACTGCTATCCAGGTTACATACTGCTATACTTATTACTGTATCACTACTATCCAGGTTACATACTGCTATACTTATTACTGTATCACTGCTATCCAGGTTACATACTGCTATACTTATTACTGTATCACTACTATCCAGGTTACATACTGCTATACTTATTACTGTATCACTGCTATCCAGGTTACATACTGCTATACTTATACTGTATCACTGCTATCCAGGTTACATTACTGCTATACTTAATTACAGTATCACTACTATCCAGGTTACATACTGCTATACTTATTACAGTATCACTACTATCCAGGTACATACTGCTATACTTATTACAGTATCACTATTATCCCAGGTACATACTGTTATAACTTATTACAGTATCACTATTATCCAGGTTTACATACTGCTTATACTTATTACAGTATCACTACTATCCAGGTTACATACTGCTATACTTATTACAGTATCACTACTATCCAGGTTACATACTGCTATACTTATTACTGTATCACTACTATCCAGGTTACATACTGCTATACTTATTACTGTATATCACTGCTATCCAGGTTACATACTGCCTATACTTATTACTGTCACTACTATCCAGGTTACATACTGCTATACTTATTACAGTATCACTACTATCCAGGTTTACATACTGCTATACTTATTACAGTATCACTACTATCCAGGTTACATACTGCTATACTTATTACAGTAATCACTATTATCCAGGTTACATACTGCTATACTTATTACAGTATCACGATATCCAGGTTACATACTGCTATACTTATTAAGTATCACTACTATCCAGGTTACATACTGCTATACTTATTACAGTAATCACTACTATCCAGGTTACATACTGCTATACTTATTACAGTATCACTATTATCCAGGTTACATACTGCTATACCTTATTACAGTATCACTATTATCCAGGTTACATACTGCTATACTTATACAGTATCACTACTATCCAGGTTACATACTGCTATAACTTATTACAGTATCACTATTATCCAGGTTACATACTGCTATACTTATTACAGTATCACTATTATCCAGTTTACATTTACTGCTATACTTATTACTGTATCACTGCTATCCAGGTTACATACTGATATAATATTACTGTATCACTGCTAATCCAGGTTACATACTGCTATACTTATTACTGTATCACTGCATTCCGGTTACATACGGTTATCACTTATTACTGTATCAGCACTCACTGCTATCCAGGTTACATACTGCCCCTATACTTAGTACTGTATCCACACTATCCAGGTTACATACTGCTATACTGATTTACTGTATCACTATATCCAGGTTACATACTGCTATACTCTATTAAAGGTATCACTATTATCCGGTGACATCTGCTATACTTATTACAGTATCACTATTATCCCAGGTACATACTGCTATACTTTTACAGTATCACTATATCCAGGTTACATAGCTGCTATACTTATTACAGTATCACTATTATCCAGGTTACATACTGCTATACTTATTACAGTATCACTATTATCCGGTTACATACGGCTATACTTCTTTACGGTATCACTGCTATCCATGATTTACATACTTTGATAATATAAGCTGTATCACTACTATCCAGGTTACATACTGCTATACTTATTACAGTATCACTATTATCCAGGTACATACTGCTATACTTATTACAGTATCACTATTATCCAGGTTACATACTGCTATACTTATTACAGTATCACTATTATCCAGGTTACATACTGCTATACTTATTACAGTATCACTATTATCCAGGTTACATACTGCTATACTTATTACAGTATCACTACTATCCAGGTTACATACTGCTATACTTATTACTGTATCACTATTATCCAGGTTACATACTGCTATACTTATTACAGTATCACTACTATCCAGGTTACATACTGCTATACTTATTACTGTATCACTACTATCCAGGTTACATACTGCTATACTTATTACTGTATCACTGCTATCCAGGTTACATACTGTTATAATATTACTGTATCACTACTATCCAGGTTACATACTGCTATACTTATTACAGTATCACTACTATCCAGGTTACATACTGCTATACTTATTACTGTATCACTGCTATCCAGGTTACATACTGTTATAATATTACTGTATCACTACTATCCAGGTTACATACTGCTATACTTATTAGAGTATCACTATTATCCAGGTTACATACTGCTATACTTATTACAGTATCACTACTATCCAGGTTACATACTGCTATACTTATTACAGTATCACTATTATCCAGGTTACATACTGCTATACTTATTACAGTATCACTATTATCCAGGTTACATACTGCTATACTTATTACAGTATCACTACTATCCAGGTTACATACTGCTATACTTATTACAGTATCACTACTATCCAGGTAACATACTGCTATACTAATAACAGTATCACTATTATCCAGGTTACATACTGCTATACGTATTACAGTATCACTATTATCCAGGTTACATACTGCTATACTTATTACAGTATCACTATTATCCAGGTTACATACTGTTATACTTATTACAGTATCACTATTATCCAGGTTACATACTGCTATACTTATTACAGTATCACTATTATCCAGGTTACATACTGCTATACTTATTACTGTATCACTACTATCCAGGTTACATACTGCTATACTTATTACAGTATCACTATTATCCAGGTTACATACTGCTATACTTATTACAGTATCACTATTATCCAGGTTACATACTGCTATACTTATTACAGTACCACTACTATCCAGGTTACATACTGCTATACTTATTACAGTATCACTACTATCCAGGTTACATACTGCTATACTTATTACAGTATCACTATTATCCAGGTTACATACTGCTATACTTATTACAGTATCACTACTATCCAGGTTACATACTGCTATACTTATTACTGTATCACTGCTATCCAGGTTACATACTGTTATAATATTACTGTATCACTACTATCCAGATTACATACTGCTATACTTATTACAGTATCACTATTATCCAGGTTACATACTGCTATACTTATTACTGTATCACTACTATCCAGGTTACATACTGCTATACTTATTACAGTATCACTATTATCCAGGTTACATACTGCTATACTTATTACTGTATCACTACTATCCAGGTTACATACTGCTATACTTATTACAGTATCACTATTATCCAGGTTACATACTGCTATACTTATTACAGTATCACTATTATCCAGGTTACATACTGCTATACTTATTACAGTATCACTATTATCCAGGTTACATACTGCTATACTTATTACAGTATCACTATTATCCAGGTTACATACTGCTATACTTATTACTGTATCACTGCTATCCAGGTTACATACTGTGATAATATTACTGTATCACTACTATCCAGGTTACATACTGCTATACTTATTACAGTATCACTATTATCCAGGTTACATACTGCTATACTTATTACAGTATCACTATTATCCAGGTTACATACTGCTATACTTATTACAGTATCACTATTATCCAGGTTACATACTGCTATACTTATTACAGTATCACTATTATCCAGGTTACATACTGCTATACTTATTACAGTATCACTACTTATCCAGGTTACATACTGCTATACTTATTACTGTATCACTATTATCCAGGTTACATACTGCTATACTTATTACAGTATCACTACTATCCAGGTTACATACTGCTATACTTATTACTGTATCACTACTATCCAGGTTACATACTGCTATACTTATTACTGTATCACTGCTATCCAGGTTACATACTGTTATAATATTACTGTATCACTACTATCCAGGTTACATACTGCTATACTATTACAGTATCACTACTATCCAGGTTACATACTGCTATACTTATTACTGTATCACTGCTATCCAGGTTACATACTGTTATAATATTACTGTATCACTACTATCCAGGTTACATACTGCTATACTTATTACAGTATCACTATTATCCAGGTTACATACTGCTATACTTATTACAGTATCACTACTATCCAGGTTACATACTGCTATACTTATTACAGTATCACTATTATCCAGGTTACATACTGCATACTTATTACAGTATCACTATTATCCAGGTTACATACTGCTATACTTATTACAGTATCACTACTATCCAGGTTACATACTGCTATACTTATTACAGTATCACTACTATCCAGGTAACATACTGCTATACTAATAACAGTATCACTATTATCCAGGTTACATACTGCTATACGTATTACAGTATCACTATTATCCAGGTTACATACTGCTATACTTATTACAGTATCACTATTATCCAGGGTACATACTGTTATACTTATTACAGTATCACTATTATCCAGGTTACATACTGCTATACTTATTACAGTATCACTATTATCCAGGTTACATACTGCTATACTTATTACTGTATCACTACTATCCAGGTTACATACTGCTATACTTATTACAGTATCACTATTATCAGGTTACATACTGCTATACTTAGTACAGTATCACTATTATCCAGGTTACATACTGCTATACTTATTAACAGTACCACTACTATCCAGGTTACATACTGCATACTTATTACAGTATCACTACTATCCAGGTTACATACTGCTATACTTATTACAGTATCACTATTATCCAGGTTACATACTGCTATACTTATTACAGTATCACTACTATCCAGGTTACATACTGCTATACTTATTACTGTATCACTGCTATCCAGGTTACATACTGTTATAATATTACTGTATCACTACTATCCAGATTACATACTGCTATACTTATTACAGTATCACTATTATCCAGGTTACATACTGCTATACTTATTACTGTATCACTACTATCCAGGTTACATACTGCTATACTTATTACAGTATCACTATTATCCAGGTTACATACTGCTATACTTATTACTGTATCACTACTATCCAGGTTACATACTGCTATACTTATTACAGTATCACTATTATCCAGGTTACATACTGCTATACTTATTACAGTATCACTACTATCCAGGTTACATACTGCTATACTTATTACAGTATCACTACTATCCAGGTTACATACTGCTATACTTATTACAGTATCACTACTATCCAGGTTACATACTGCTATACTTATTACTGTATCACTGCTATCCAGGTTACATACTGTTATAATATTACTGTATCACTACTATCCGGTTACATACTGCTATACTTATTACAGTATCACTATTATCCAGGTTACATACTGCTATACTTATTACTGTATCACTACTATCCAGGTTACATACTGCTATACTTATTACAGTATCACTATTCTCCAGGTTACTACTGCTATACTTATTACAGTATCACTATTATCCAGGTTACATACTGCTATACTTTTACAGTATCTACTATTATCCAGGTTACATACGGCTTACTTATTAACGGTATCACTACTATCCAGGTTTACATACGCTATACTTATTACAGTATCACTATTAGTCCAGGTTACATACTGCTATACTTATTACTGTATCACTACTATCCAGGTTACATACTGCTATACTTATTACAGTATCACTATTATCCAGGTTACATACTGCTATACTATTACAGTATCACTATTATCCAGGTTACATACTGCTATACTTATTACAGTATCACTACTATCCAGGTTACATACTGCCTATACTTAATTACGTACCACTACAGGTTACATACTGCTATACTTATTACAGTATCACTATATCCAGGTTACATACTGCTATACTTATTACAGTATCACTATTATCCAGGTTACATACTGCTATACTTATTACAGTATCACTATTATCCAGGTTACATACTTCTATACTTATTACTGTATCACTACTATCCAGGTTACATACTGCTATACTTATTACTGTATCACTACTATCCAGGTTACATACTGCTATACTTATTACTGTATCACTACTATCCAGGTTACATACTGCTATACTTATTACTGTATCACTACTATCCAGGTTACATACTGCTATACTTATTACAGTATCACTACTATCCAGGTTACATACTGCTATACTTATTACAGTATCACTACTATCCAGGTTACATACTGCTATACTTATTACAGTATCACTACTATCCAGGTTACATACTGCTATACTTATTACAGTATCACTATTATCCAGGTTACATACTGCTATACTTATTACAGTATCACTATTATCCAGGTTACATACTGCTATACTTATTACAGTATCACTATATCCAGGTTACATACTGCTATACTTATTACAGTATCACTATTATCCAGGTTACATACTGCTATACTTATTACTATCACTATATCCAGGTTACATACTGCTATACTTATTACTGTATCACTGCTATCCAGGTTACATACTGCTATACTTATTACAGTATCACTACTATCCAGGTTACATACTGCTATACTTATTACAGTGTCACTACTATCCAGGTAATACTGCTATACTAATAACAGTATCACTATTCCAGGTTACATACTGCTATACTTATTACAGTATCACTATTATCCAGGTTACATACTGCTATACTTATTACAGTATCACTATTATCCAGGTTACATACTGTTACTTATTACAGTATCACTATTATCCAGGTTACATACTGCTATACTTATTACAGTATCACTATATCCAGGTTACATACTGCTATACTTATTACAGTATCACTACTATCCAGGTTACATACTGCTATACTTATTACAGTATGCACTATTATCCAGGTTACATACTGCTATATCTTATTATGTATCACTGATTATCCAGGTTACATACTGTTATAATATACTGTTATCACTACTATCCAGGTTACATACTGCTATACTTATTACTGTTATCTCTACTATCCAGGTTACATACTGCTATACGTATTACTGTATCACTACTATCCAGGTACATACTGCTATACTTATTACTGTATCAACTACTAGCCAGGTTACATACTGCTATACTTATACAGTATCCACTACTATCCAGGTCCATACTGCATACTTATTACAGTGTCACTACTATCCAGGTAATATACTGCTATACTAATAACAGTATCACTATATACCAGGTTACATACTGCTATTACCTTATTACAGTATCACTATATCCAGGGTACATACTGCTATACTATTACAGTATCACTATCTATCCAGGTTACATACTGTTCTACTTATACAGTATCACTATTATCCAGGTTACATACTGCTATACTTATTACAGTATCACTACTATCCAGGTTACATACTGCTATACTTATTACAGTATCACTACTATCCAGGTTACATACTGCTATACTTATTACAGTATCACTATTATCCAGGTTACATACTGCTATACTTATTACTGTATCACTATTATCCAGGTTACATACTGCTATACTTATTACAGTATCACTATTATCCAGGTTACATACTGCTATACTTATTACAGTACCACTACTATCCAGGTTACATACTGCTATACTTATTACAGTGTCTCTCCACAAGCCTTACAAATCTCCATAGCAATTTTGGTGAAGATCCATCCACAACCTGTGAAGTAGTTACATGAAGACACAACAGACAATATTATTATATTTATATCAATTGGCTGGAGTACCCATTCCTTGGATGGAAGTTATGTAAATTCATGATTAATGAAAGGTTATTTTAGGACACAAAAAACTGCTTCCTTTATATGTAATTGTAAAAAAAAACCTACAAAACTGTAAAACACAAACTGTGAAACTGCAAGTTTGTATACATCTTCCCCATGGACCCAATGAGCATCCATATTAAATTTGGTGAAGATATATATGTATATACACACACTGGTATACCGAGAAAATGTCATTATTATCAAGTCATAAGCTGTTGTACTAAGGTATGGGAAACATAACTTATATGTGAGGATTCATTGCAAAGTTTACTGATTTCAAATTAATAAAGTCTATAAAGTTCCCATCTATAAAGTTACAAAATAACATTAATTTAAACAGGAGTCTGATAGGTGTAACATAAATTAGCACAGAACCACTTACCACAAGCACTTCGACATTTCAATAAGAATCCTCTCACTTTTTTATTGTTTTACACAATTATTCAATTAAATGGAGAAAATTTCCTATAGAACTATTCTGCTAACCTCATCTGGTGGTTTTTTAGGAGGGGATTCAGCTTCCTTTGTGTGCTTTCTGGGCCTAAGTTTTGATCTCTGGTGTTTACCATCATCACCCTTCGACTGGTGCTGTGTGTGATTGCCAATCACTTCACTGGATTCGCTGCTTGCACTTTCACTACTGGAACTGTTTTCTGCACCATTACTACTTTCGTTAAAGTCTTCAGACTGACTCTCGTTATCTGAACTGGTTTCATGTGGCAGTGCTCCTTCAGGCTTAGGGAGTTAATAGTGACAAGTTCTTAAACCTTTTTTTTTCATTTGAATAACATCTCATTGGAATAATAAAACTGCAATAAAATAGGCATAAAACCTTCTAACACCTTACATTATCAGATGAAACATTTCAAGCCTACAACAAAAGTACAATGATTTGAGTTATGGTTGACTGTATAGAACAAATAAACCAAGTAGATCTTGGTTTTGTAATTATGGTCTTTTTAAACAAACACTCACTTGTACAAGCTGTAAAAGTATTATGATCAACTTACTTCTTCTTACTATCAATGCAAGAGTGACTTAACAATTAAGCCAAAAATGGAAAACAGTCTAGTAATTTTATAAACAGATTGACCTGTATACTATTTCTACAAAATACATATTTATTTAAAAAGTTAATTATTTTCTCACTTTATTTTACTTTCCCAATAACTTATGAAAACAGATTCCTTCTGTATTTTTATATATGTTATCTAACAATAAAACAAAACAATCTTGAATCACCACTGAATCATGCCACCAGGAAAAACAAGAAAATCATTCTAAGGAAATGCTCTTCTATTTTAGAATCAATATGTTTGTGGTAAAAACTTTAATTTTTAAGACTAATTCTATCTAAAAAAATATTTGGAAAGTATTCCTTTAAACAGCACATTATTTCTCAGAAATATCAGAGCTGAAAGTCACTAAAAACATACAACTGTCTTAATGTACCTACTTGTAGATGTACTGGTTTGGAAGAAACATCTGTAATACTTCTGTTTCAAAATCCTTTGTATTTTTTTGTAATTTAACCACAAGCAGCTATAATGAGCATGATAAACCTTGATTTTATCATGTACTTATGTACTGATACCGTAATACTTGAAAGATCTTCAATGTTTCCTATTAATAAAGCTTTTAAAGAGAGATTTCTCACAAAGAAATTTTAAATGCAAATTACATTTTTTTTCAAGTATATAATTATATATTGATACTTTCAATAAAACTAATTATTTGCTCCTCACAATAAACTTTTTTTTTCTTTTAAAGCTTTTGTTTCTGTGTAAAAGTTTGTTTTAAAATGGATATGTAAATATTCTTTTTCTATTTATGTTCATGGCTGGTGTAACTTACTTGGTTATACTTTAAATACTTCTTGTTACCAATTAACCAATCACTGGTGGATCACTCAGGATTAATTTTTAATAACAAAGTACTTTCTAAACAAATTAATCAGTAATGAAATGCAAAGTTTTGTGCCAGCTGGCACAGGCACAGCATAATGCACACAAAGTTTTTACTAATTAAAAAATAAGCACAAAACATTTTCAAAAATAAAACATTAGAACTTAGTACTTTATGTGTATTAAAAGTATTAAAATTAACACCTATTAACTGCCAGTTCTGAGTTGAAAATACTGATTTTTGAATTAATTATGTAAAAAGGCGACGAAGGTGAAAAAACCACACGTGTATATACTTTTTCCTGAAGGATGACAAAAAGAAACTGTAAAAATATGAGCCTGACCTGTTTTTTTCTGTATTTTCCTTGTGTTTTTGTAATAACAATTTTCTGAATGCCATTCCTTGAGGCTTTCCATGTTTCTGACAATTCAGGTGACCTAGGATTGTCATCTTTTCTTCTTGACGATGTAGAGAGTGTGGACACCACCCGAAAGTCTGTTTTATTCTGTTTTTCAGAAACAGATTTCTTCCTTTCTTCTGGAAGATGTATAGATACTTCTAGAAGAGGATTATCTGACAGATTTGTTGAGGAACTTGAAATGTCACCATTTTCTTTACATTTTTCACTGAAACACGGTGTAAAGACATGAACACTAACAACCACACATCTTAGGTGCTCATTAATAAAAACGTTAATTCCCAAGTAATTAAATTACATTAAATCTTTAAAAACAAATACAAAAGGAGCAAAAACGGACTGTCAATGAATTATAAGCAATTATTTAAAATGTTGTACATCTAAAATGGCAAAGCCATGAACAACTTGGATAAACTAGAAACATAAGGATTAAATTAACATTGTAGATAATTTGTTTTTTGTCACCATAAATAACAGTAGTTCATTACTGTAAAAGTAAACACATCCATAAGACAAGTGTGTTTCAAGAAAACAAGACTATTTGTATTACAGATCACCCATAAAGAACTGCAGAAAGCCAGTACAACACAACAAATGTGCCTCTTGTTGCTCTGCAGATGTAAGATTTTACTAAATCTAGAAGCTACGTTTGGACCATATAACTTAGTAAAAGTAAACCCACACAGATGCACAGGCCTAAAAGTTTTACTACCTACTCATCTTGATTTCAATCTCTTGTGCTAGAATAATTGAAGACAGTTATGATCTCACTTTTTTTTTTGTACATTAAGATTATAATGTGTAATAAATTCTGGAAAATTCATCTACATTTTTTTAGTAACTGCACTGATGCTACAAACATTCAAATCTGTAAAATTAAAAAACTACCTACTTTCACCCATAAGCCATAGCAGCAATAATGCCAACAGTGAAAAAATAGTGTATCCTATTTTCAACCTATTTAAAATATACTTTTAATATTAACCACATTTGTTTATTATTATGATCAGTGACTAAAAAATCAAATACATGATTCAAACCATAGAAAAATGATAGAAATGATTCATAGAAAAATTTCTATGCTCTAATTTGAATAATTATTATTCACAGTCAGGTTTTAATTTTAACACAGAATTATTTTAAACTGACCTGTTTTTTTGCCTTTTTTTTTTTTAATTCAGTGAAACTCGTTCCACTAAACCTTCTAATATTAGCCAAAGCCAATTTATAAGAAAAATGTAAAATATTAATAAATCTGACAAAATGTAAGCAAACACTACAGATCAAAACTAAAGTGCAACTTGAAAATTTATGAAAATTGACACTAATTAATTGACTTACAATTCAAAACACAAGAAACTTTTGAAAGCCTATCATCAAGTGATCAATTTTTACATTTAGTTTCACATTCCATTGACTCTAGACTGCCACAATTAGAAATAAAAAATATTTACAATATATTTTGTATTATTATTATTTCCAGCTCAGGAATAGCCAAGCATAAAAATAAATAAATAGATTTCTTTGATTTTTTTAAAATATCCCTGCACCCTCATTGGTCTTGTACAGTTGTGTGTCCATAAATGTTCCATTTGACTGGTGTAACCAAATTCCAGGGATTTTGTTTCTCTCACCTCCTACTTTATTTTCCAACAAAAACAACTGTAAAGCTAAAAATAAATAATGCTCATCAAATTATAATGCACTGAATCATCAGTTTGATGACCTATCTTGTTTTAAACCAATTTTCCTATATCTCATAAGATTTAGCCAACTTTAGAAATTTAGGTTAGTCATAAATCCATGTATTAAGCAAACAGTGCATTATAATTTTCACGGGTAACAACAACAATTGATATTAAATATTACGACTATTATTAAGTACAAACTATATGAATTAACAGAAGTTTGTCATATTTTATATATAAATCTACAAAGTAATTTTCAACATAAAAAAGAAAAAAACTGCTGTAGTTTAATAAATTTGCAATTTATTCTTTTATTAGTCAGATAAACTTAAAGGCAAAAAATACTATGATTATGTTATTAATTTCTATTTTTAATCAGTAACACACACCTCCACCAATTTCTACATTAACATATAAGATTTGTAAAATATAGAAAGGAAATACATTTTTACCTTTTGTTCCCTGAAGTTTCTAATTCATTAGGCGAGGAAGAATTGACCCGAGTGTTGAAGGAATGATAGGATGAGGTTGAGCCATTAACCCCTGAAACTGGATATTACAAGAATAAAAAAATAATGTTAGAAAGCAGACAGAGAGAAATCTCATGTTTAAACAAAGATAGGGAAACAAGAATGGACAGAAGTGCAGTACCATAAAAAGTCAGAACACACACTTGAGACATCTTTTTATTAAGTAACATTTACAAAACAGAAAGAACTAAGCAATCAGTAAAAAAAATAACTGAGTAAAGGACTGATGACACATAAATGTCTGACAAAACCTTTAAGTAAATTTGAGCATCCTTATGTGCATGAAACTTACTTATTAAATGACTACACAACACTGCTTTTCCCCATTCTAAACACATTCCAGTTTTCAAAAGTACTATGCAATACCAGTTGGGGATTTCTATCTAAATTAATGATTTTTTTTAAACAAGTTTTCTTCATCAGATATAATGATTTGAAAAATAAAAATCATTTTGTGCAAAATACTAACAATAATTCCTAACAAAGAAAAAAGATAACCTTATATACCATTATTTTAGAGTTTCACTTGAAACTCAAAAGATAATTCACGTATCAATATCTCCACCAATAATATATTACACGTTAATAATTACATTTATTATACAATAATAATAACAATCCAGTTCAATAAGTTTATATTTTTAATGCCATCCATTTGTATACGGTGCATAAATAAACAAGCCTAAGATTCTCATTCATAAATACTTTGTACATATTTTGAATAGTAATGTCCATAAAATTTCATCATATAAATGAGGATATGGCCTGATATTTTGTCCAGGATGACACAGTGGAAATCTTTCAAACATGACTTCTTTATTTGTGCATTGTTACTAAACTTCAAAAGGCATACAAAGAACACAGAAACAAAAGGCAACAGGTTTCAGCATCTCTGCGTTACTATTATTACACTAACCCTCACAATACTGGTCATTATTTTACTATTTGGTGATTTCATAACATGCAGTATATTTTAGCCAAACATATATTCATGATTTCCTTAGTCTGAGATCATGCATCCAAACATTACTAATAGGCACTTTTCACAAAATATTAATGTGTGATAGACATTTGAAAAACAAATCTATCCTGTGAAACAAACTATTATCAGCAATAATGACAACATTTTAATGACATAAATTTCTAATGATAACAAACAGTCATTAAAAAAAAACACACAGAAGTGACAAGAAATTAAATAAACTTCATGAAACAGAACTTCATTAATATAATGCACATAACAAATGTCAAATACTAAGGAAACACTACACTTGAACATACAATTTAAAGGATGTTAACTGTTTTCATGCCCTCTAAACTATTACCTCTAGTTTATAGTAAAATAACATGCAAGTTCTAACACAATGTTATACACATTAATACACAATAATAATGACAGGTGTTTATGGCAGATATTAATATTAGAGATTGTAATGTATTTTCATTAAAAGCTTCTACAACTAAACTGTAGATTAAAATATTACAAATGTCAAACTCTTTGTAACCCTAAAACCTTTCTTTTTGCATATTTTAGTCAATCGTGATGCCACAGCTTGGTAAAAACTTTGACTTCAATTTTACTCTCTGAAATTTTTTAATAAAAATATATTTTAACATTAAACAAGTCTAACAAATGTATAAAAAACTGAAAATAGTTTAATATGTTAAATAAAGATTTCAAAATTTCTTGTACATATCAGATGACGCTCTTTTTAATAATGCAATTATCACAGATTCACCTCTATTTAATCACTTAACATTAGTCTAACAAATATTTACACTTTACTACTTTGAAGATACTGGATTTATTTCAAAGACTTCCAAGTTTCCTTTCCTTCAAATAAGTAAAAAAGAAAATAAATACAAAGCCTAACAAACACCCATGCAAGCGAACTGTATAAAAAGCCTGCAGATGTCATGCAGACAACATCCAATTCAAATAGTGCTGTGAAAAAAAATTACCTTCAACTTTAGGTTCATGGCAAACCTCAGCTGATGGAGGTTTTGCATACAGATGCCCTAACATTTCCTCTATGACTGAAAGAGTAAATTGGTAGTAAAGAAATCAATTATGTCTAATTTCCTGAATTAGAAAGACTGAAGTGTAATTAAGGAAATTCCAGAATATCTTTCAAAAAATGCATTTAGAACCATCTCAAAAAATTAAGTTTTGTTTTTAATACAAATACTCACAAAAGACATTCTCAAAACTAAATATATTATACAATTTTGAAACTTTATTTGTAAAAATATCCACAAACATTCAATGATAGCATAAATTAGTAGAATTACTCACAGTGTTCAAAATATTTATTAATATTAAAACTCATACATTTAAATTTAATATACCAAGTAAAAGATGCAAAATTGACTAAATTTATGTATACCCTTAAGCCTTCAGAGGAAAAATGTTGTACACCTGCCTTTTTCACTGGGTGAAATATTTGTTTCACCCAATAACATAAATACATTTTTTATTTTTTATAAATTCTAAATTTTTAATCAATCTATGGCAAATTCAGATTTTTTTGGTTCCGTCAGAATTACTTACGAGTTCCTCTATTTAATTTTTGTTGCATTATAAATAAAAATTTATAAAATTTTATTATAAATCAAAAAAAATGTTAAGAACATTTAAACATCATTGAAAATTCATATTCTTCCCTCAAGCTTTTAAATCAAATGAACCAGTAAAAAGTCGTGTTCACACAGAACTGTCAAAATGTTTGTGCTTTTTCTTCCCAAATCACCTGAACTTTTTGAAAACACATCAATTACAAAATAATGCTTCTGTACATTATGTACTTCCTTTAAATATGTCCATTTTCCATAAGTTTGCTACCTACTTATGCACACACAGAAAAAAAAGATAAAATTTACACAAAGTTACCTGGCATATTGTTTTGTAACACTAAAACCTTCAATATAAGAATTTATATCAAAAATGGTGAGTTTCATTTTTGTACATTGCACATACAAAAAGGAATGTTTAAATAAATATTTAATAAATACATACTGTGTGTAAACAATAACACCCACATGTTAAATTACAAGCATGTCCAGAATTTCTGAATTTATCATTTTTCAGATCTTAAGCTTGTCTGTTTTTTTGTAACTGGACACGCTGTTTTCAGCATTTGTTGAAGAAATATATAGGTTGGTAACACAGAGGTGCAGAATTCACAACACCCAATGCTCATAATATCGAATGTTACTGCTGTACTTTGCCCAATGTCTTGACCATCATTTGCTTTGTTATGTTTCAAAGTTGTTTGAAAGAAATTTGGAATCATTAAATCTTTCATTGGCTTACTAATGTTATAAGGTAGCTTAATTACTATGGAGTGATTTTCAATCAATTAATATATCATTAAAGTAGTTCTATTAGGGCCTTATTGATTTTTATTGAAAGGTGCCAATGTTTTTGTCATCAACAAATATATAATTCTGTTTACTTCTTTTTGTTTGCTTTATAGAGACTGTTTGTTAAAATATCAAAAACTGGGTATTTTGGACTTTGTAACACTATGGGCTAATCTTAAACTAATTGCTTGTATTTCATTTACTTTCTTGAATTACCTAATACTGAGCATAAGGAACTAATACTTTTCTCTGCCAGTGGATATGGAAGAAATAAATGGTGTACACAATTTCCAACCAATGTAAGCTGCAAATTACACCATATCATTTATATTGTGCTTTTCTGTGTTAGTATTTTGTAAAACAAGAAGAGGGCATGTAGGTTTTTAAAAACAAGTATGTTTTTTTCACAATTTTGTCTCCTGAACAAAAAGTCCCTTCAAATATTCCACGTTCTTGTTACAATACAAGAATCATTACAGTTATGTCAATTTTGTTTAAAGAAAAAAAGTGCAAAAGTAATACTGAAATGTTTGATCTTTTTAGTGCACTGTCAGCTTACTTGTTTGTTTCCTATCTCAACAGCCAACACAACCAACAGTTACCGTGCCATTTTGATTTTCTGAATGCTTCACTCTGGGTACATCATTTTGAAAATGAATTATTATGAACAATTTGGTAATCTCACAAAATTTAGATACCCTTGTAACACAAGGATGGATGTTTTTCTTGCTTAAAAAAACTAATACACATACATACACACACACATGCACACAAGTTTATTTTAATTATTTAACCCAATAGGTAAGTTCTTTCTGTAATTGAAATGACTAAGGAAAATAACAAATGATTTATTAAAGCATTGTACCAGTTATGATAACTCTAAACTTACAATTACATGCATTCTTACTATAGTTTCATGTTAAATTGATGGTTCTTTAACACACTTTTGGACTAGTTTTACAGAGATATATCTATATATATATTTAGGCCTAAATTTAGTTCACTATTACATGAAGCAACAGTACTGGTAAAGCTGACAGTTTAAAACACAAGTGCTGACAAAGAGCCAACACTCACTTCTACGAGGTTGTGGCACATGATCAGATGCTGAGGTAGTATCCAACACTATAGTGCCAGCACTATCTGGCCTAAAGCTTCCACAAGGGGAGCTGCTGTAGCTAGTCTGAAGGCTGGATGTTGCACAAAACAAGCCAGAAGTGGTGGAAACAGCTTCTGCTGGGGACCACCATGTGTGGGATCCTAAATTAATGTAGGGGAGATGGTGCAGAAAAACCAATAATTTAACTAATAGTTTTTGCTGACAAAATAAAAGTAAGCCTTAACATGTAACAAATACTTCAGAAGAGAACTACTGAAGTCTCAGATGGAAACTTTAATCAAACTATCAACAAAATGTATATCATAAAATTACATTTTGAAAAACTGAAGTAAATAATTTAACTTTTTTAATTAGTACATAATAAACACATAAGTACAGCATTTTTAAAAATGTGCTCATAGTGAAAAGTTTCAAATAAATATTAAAATATAAGTTACTACCAATTAAATTTGATAACCTGAAGGAAGTTTCAATATTTTAAGCACCATCACTACTTTTAACAAATTTGTACAGAAAATATGCATGAAAAATAAAGCTTGTACTAAAAAATTTAATATAATAGGGAAAAATGGTACATTACACTTCTAAGGTATAAATATTGTGACTCATGATTTCAGAACACTGTCTTTAACTAGGAGGAACTGAAAATATATTAAAGCACTATGGAATATGAAAAATCTGCAAGTTATGTAACAACCACAATTGATATAAAGTAATGGTGGAATTGAATATATCATAACTATATTTTGGTAATGTGATACCACGAAAGGGTGTATAATACATAAAATGTTCATACACTCAGCACATAATGTTGTATTTAGATCAGATATTTAGAATTCTAATATACAATATCTGTTGTACTTAATGACACTAACAAACAAACCAGTATGGATGAACTTGTGGAAAAAGATCTGAAAGAAGTCCTACTTGAGCCATGGTAGGCAATATGTGGTACATTGTAACACAAATCCACAAACAGAAATATGAGTAGCAAAAAATATATACATGCCACAGAACACAATACACAAGATAATTAAAGACCTTTGTGAGGAAAGTGACTTAAAAATCTCAAAATAGTTGAAGTCAAATTCAATACTTCCTAAAAATGAATGCTAGAAACTGTAGTTATTGTATGAAAAATTGCATAGCATTAAATTTGTTTTCAATTATTCAACTTACAAAACACTGTTGAAAAGACAAACTTCTTTGTTAGTTTGCCGAAACTTAGGTCACATATTTGTAAATTTTCATAATGAGTAACAAGTAAACCATAAATTATGCCTCAGTAGAGAGTTAAACAAAAAAACATACAGCACACCTTCAGCAATTAATTCTTTGTTCATAAATGTCATTTTATTTGGCATCAATGCTTTAGACAGACAGTCAAATGTTTATGTGTTTAATGTTCGAGATTGAGACTGTGCAACACAGTAAAAGTACATGCCATGAATATGGTAAACTTTCTGGATACCAACAAGTAGGTAATTATGAACTTTTTAAACTTGTATGTATCCCTTCTTCCTTGATATCAATGCTATTAAATGGCAGTTTCTCTTGGTGAGACATCATGCATTCATTACTGAGTGCTCAGATGAAACAAATCTGTAAAAACTTACAATTTAACCAGTTTTTTTAGTTATTCACTATCTTGAAATTCATCAAATGAGAAATTTATAATTTTATTCACTGATGTAAGATAACAGTTTATAAAAACTAAATAGAATAATAAAAGAATCCAATTAAAAACAACAATTAGATACATTTTTTTTATGCTGACAGTAGAAGTTATCACAAAGAGTCTTACATGTTTACATCTATATTATTGCTTCAAATAGAAACACTTGTTACAGCTAATATTACTAACACTAAAACACATTTAAGTTTTGCAGCAATGTATACCCACAAAAAGAATGAAAGAATCATTAAGGAAATATTATTCAGAAAAAAAAAACAAACAAACTCTGGAATAGCAGGGAATTCCATTACCAATTCAAATTGAATTGGTAAATTTTGGAACTTTTTTATAAAGTAGAAATTATTTACCTCATGCGTATTTTTAGTTACACTACAAAGAATACTCAATATTTTTTTTATATTACTTTAAGTCAATTTGAAAAGCTTTCAGTACATTTTACAAGCTATAATTAACTGCATTTATGGATAACCAGCTTAATGGAAAAATGTAGAATTTTCATATTAATATACTTCACAAGGTATTTCATAAAATTTAGCCTTAAGTAAAATGATGCATTTGTCTTTCCTTCATCACTTTTGACACGTTTTCCAAAATAGTTTCATCTCTGGCATCATAAGAAGCTGACCAGAGTATAAAAATTACAAAACCAAACACTGTCTGCATTTGAACATTATCAACAAAATACATATCCCACTAAACACAATCTCAATCAATTAGATACCATGATACAATCATGAAAAAATGTTATATTTTTAAAATTTAAAGTACACAATTTAATCTTTTTCATAACTTAAACCTGCCTCCCTTCAAAGTACTTGTTCATATTTACCTTTACATAAATCACATCACAAAATACTATTCTTAACATCTTTAACAATTCCCAGATGTTACTCTGACAAACCAGTCTCTAACTGATTTTGCTCAACACACAGTTAACAGTGCTCAAATGTTTCCAATATAACCCATTCATTCTTTGATAGATTGTTTAGCCAGGGTATTCATGATGAAATTCTGCAGAATGGACGGCAACTACCTGTTGTGGAGACAAAAATGAAAAGGACGAAGTTTCGAAAATCTTCTGCCTTTCGTCTTCAAGACTTGTGTCTCCACAACAGGCAGCTGCTGTCCATTCTACAAAGTTTCATAACCCATTTATACTTTTATCCATTTTGGTTATTTTGTCTCCCACTGCCACTTTCTCTATAACAAGGTGTCCTTTAAAAAAAAATTTGGAAACAACACTGTATTACAGTGTTCAGTGTTTTATGTACAAGATCTAAGTAAAAATAAGTTAGTTTATTGTCTAATAAAATTTAATTTTGAGTTACATATCAGTTAATTGCAGTCTTACAATTAACAGATATAAAATAATATGACATTGTTTAATAGTAACTAGCATGCACAATACAACAAACACCTTTATTGTCAAATACTGAATATTCAATCTTTGCCATGTAATATTTTATCAAATATCTAAAGTATTTTTAACATTCTTTCAAATAATGCATGTATCAATACTGTATAGAAGAAATAAAAACAAGCTACAGGCAATCACTGTACTATACCTGAAGACCAAGCAAGAGGCCTAGAATCAGATTGTTGATTATTACAACCATTAGAGGGTGCACCAACAGTTGTTGGAGGCCTGAAGGCAGAAGAAGACCCCATAAGAGAGAAAGTCCCAGGCTGATAGGAAACAGAAGTAAGTACAGGCAAGGACAGAGCTAGAGAACATGCAGAAACAGAGAGAAAAGAATACACATAATGATAAAAATTGACATAGCACAATGTGATCAGCAAAGATGTTTTAACATACTACATTATGAAATACAGCAAGTCTCTTTTTAAGGTCAACTATTTGCTCATAAATTCGAAAAACAAATTGACGGAATCAAAAATACAAAGAGGGTGTTAAAGTAGATCTTGTTTATACAGACAATTTATCATTTTTATGACAATAATTCAATCCAAAATATTTACTGTTGTATCTTAGCACATCTAAAAGTAAACTATAAAAATGAAAGGTGATAACTATATCAATCCTTTCATTTTTACGTGTTTACTAAACCTTGAATTTGTCATTTTGTTCTTCATTCTCACTTGTTAAAACTTGAATTAAAACAGTTCCTTTTTATACTCCCAACATAAGGCAAAAAGAGTAAAGAGTACCTCAATAATAACGGTCTTGTTCATTTAACTGTTTACATAATGTAGGTATATATTCATGAAAAGGAAATTATGTCCCTATGTTATACTATAAAACATAGCATTTTAAAAGTCATTTTGGGATGACAGAGTACAGTGCACATATTTATAGAAGAGTTACACAATATTCCTTATAATAATTCGCATCAAGATCCAATGGATAGATTCATTACCATAAACTTGTTTTAAAAAATCTGACAGAACATTTGGAATTTTAACATAGAAGTATAAAAAAAAGTCTCAGAACTTGCAAGAATCTTCAAACACTGGTAGCTGGAAATTTTATATTAAGATTTAAATCTGTATAAATAGCAGAGGAGCTTTCATCATGGCTCCTCCTCGATCTTTAAATGATATACAAAATGAAAGTAAAATCCTGTAAAGCAAAGAAAGTAGAAAACTACTTTGTTGAACATAAAACAAGTTTTTTAGAGTTACCTAAATTTTTATTTAAAATATTAGTAGGAAAAAGCACATATAATAACTAAATTGGGAAAGTTCATTTTTAAACTATTTCAAGAAATTATAAAATTAAATAACTTAGAAAACAACATCAGTTTAAAACCACATGTCAATCATGACAACTCATTCTCATATTTCAAAACTACTGACCACAAATAACGAAAATAGCTGTATATTTTATTGCAAATGAAAAATTATTGCACTCAAAAATTTTACCTTGTGACATAAATAACAAAAAAAATAAAAACAACTCCTTCAACACTAATTATATGAGAATAATAATGAGACACAAATTGTATATAATAATAAATATATTTTATACCAAAGTACCAGTAATATCTCATACCTATGGGGTCTGTAAGCGAAATCTGATAGTTAACTAACGTGTATTATACCAAGTAGAGAATATAACACTGCAATTGAAATATTCAAACTTTTTTTAAACTGACAGAGCAAAACTAACCTTTTGGATAACTCTGAGAGTTCTGATGAGACTTGTCCATAGTAAAAACCATCAATGGTGGACCTACAACAAAAATCAAACTGTTTGCTACTACTATCATATTATTTACATTAAAATCTAGGTAATTTATTCTGAAGAAGTACATACTAAATGGAAGTTTACTGTCCAGTTCTCCTGGAAAATATTGAAAATAAAAAAAATGGTTTGTCACCCTAAAGACTTCTATAACTACAACATGAAAATAACTTATGACTGTGTATTTACATTCTATTATCGTGCCATTCTTTAAGACTTTTTATATTTCAACGAAAAGAAGAAATAGAAACTACATAGTTTCTTATGTCCCCCTGTAATATTTCAGTATTTACAAAAGAATGTGGGTCTTCTGGTGGGGCAGCTGTAAGTCTTCTGATTTACAATGTTGAAATCATGGATTCAATTCCCCTTGGTGGACAAACTGAATAACCCAATGTAGCTTTGCTATTAAAAAAAAATGCACATTAGAGGATGAAGAAAAAGAATGTGCTAGGTTTCTTATGTCCCCCTGTAATACTTCGATATTTACTAAAAAATAAAGAAAGAAAATGTGCTAACTTTTATGTCCCCCTGTAATATTTCAATATTTACCAAAGAATAAAGGAAGAGAATGTGCTAACTTTTTTATGTCCCCCTGTAATATTTCAATATTTACCAAAGAATAAAGGAAGAGAATGTGCTAACTTTTTTATGTCCCCCTGTAATATTTCAATATTTACTGAATAATAAAGAAAGGGAATGTGCTAGCTTTTATATGTCCCCTTTTATTTTTACTAAAGAATATAAAAAGAGAATGTGCTAGGTTTCTTATGTCCCTCTGTAATATTTACTAAAGAATAAAAAAGAGAATGTGCTAGGGTTCTTACATTCCCCTGTAATATTTCAATATTTACTGAATAATAAAGAAAGGGAATGTGCGAGCTTTTATATGTCCCTCTGTAATATTTACTAAAGAATATAAAAAAGAATGTGCTAGGTTTCTTATGTCCCCCTGTAATATTTACTAAAGAATAAAAAAGAGAATGTGCTAGGTTTCTTATGTCCCCCTGTAATATTTCAGATAAACTGTACAAAGCTTCTTGAAATACTCTTACAATATCAATGGTTAATGAGAAAATAACAACAAAAAATAATTTATCAAGTTTCTACCTTCAACTGACTATAATGTAGATATTCCTTTGTGCATATAATTAAGATATCTCAGATAAGGAATGAAATAATCAATAACAATAAATTATCCTGACCAAAAATATCCACTCTTCTAGTTAAAAGACTTGAACTATAGTTATAACAACTATTGTATACATCCAGATAATGTAAATCTAATATCTAACACAACATCAAACAAAAAATGTTCCTTTAAATGTACTGAGTCCTTTCAATACTAAATGATAACCAACATGAAAAGCTACTAATACTTATTTTAATGCGAAAAAATGGCTCTATAATATTATTTTGAGTCTGTAACAAGAATGTTTATATTTTTTTTAATCACTGCCCAGGTGTGGTACAAGCACTTCACAACTTATCAGTAAGATATAATTATAATGGTTAATTTCCTATAGACAATTCGAGTGAAGAAATTCAAATTAAACGACAGGATTACAATTTGACCTCTGACGTTATTCTGTTTTATTTCGAATTTTGCACGAGTATACAATCTATAGTATATCCTACTGCCCTCTATTGAAAGTACTGGTAACTAATAATAAATATAACATTTGTTTAACGAACTTATTAAATGATAAAAGAAAAGTATATATATTTCTTTTTTTCAACACAAAATGTTGTACCGTAATAAATATCACCGGTTAATTCTATGATTCATTTTCATTCAGATTATACAATTAAATCACAGATAATTAAATATTTCTCACAGCTTAGACAAAAATTATTTATATACGTATATACACGCACAATTATTTTAATTGAAAGTAACTATTATGTTTTATTGCCAAAAATGGAGACACAGAGTTCATCCAATAAGGTACAGTATGTGGATATTAAATGTGTGTTACCAGATCAGTGAACATTCACGTTTTCAGGTTTATCATACAGTTCCCCAAACGTGTTCTTAATTATAACGTATTTATACTGTTACTACGATTTAATATAAAGGTGTACCCGTACATAATTAGGCTCTTTTAACTACTTCTCAGCTTCCCCATTCCAAGACCTTTAAAGTAATGACAGTCAAATATATTTTGACTAAAAATAACTTTGATATTCCAGGGCAGCTAGAATTTTCTGAATTACTATGTCATTTTAAAAACATTTCTCATATAAACTTTAGCTTATTAAGGCTTTTCCGAAGCGAGGAGAAACAAACGGAAGCTGCCACAAAGTGAAAATATGGTGGTTGAAGAAATGTTTTTAATGGCACCGAGAACGTAGCAGTAACCAGAGGACATTCATATTACGAGATCGAAAGAAACTGGCAACTATAGAAGCACACGTCGCAGCTTGCTAATCAATACGCTAAAGCGAGCTATCCGTTTCTACCCCCAAACTCTCTTCTTCCCGCGCTTTGATTTCAACAAGAAACAAGACAACAGAGAAGACGAGGGGGTGATCAGAACAAGGCTGGCACTTGAATATAATTATCACGAGACAAAGATGGCGACTGTTCGTTCCCAAAATGAAACATTTAGGAGACTTTGCGATGGCCCTGCTACGCCTAAACATGAGCTAAATACCAATCAGAATAACTAATTATTAGGATTTAGAACTAACTTTTTTCACTACACAATGATTTTGATTTGTTCTAATAGAAACCCGCGTTAAACAATAATCCGTGAACCTGTTTAACGTGTAGAGAGTATTGCATTCCCCAGGTAAAAACAAATTAATATAAAATCCTATCGTATCCAGTGAAAATATAAATATGTAAAGAATATCTGCTGATAAAACATGGCACCCGGTACTTTAACCGTACTTAGAATTCGTGATTAAATTTTATATGATTTCATAAAATAATAGTTCAACTTGAAAATAAAAAACTTCAAATATTTTCAATAAATACACGGCTGTCAGTGTTTTCTTTGGGAATATAGACATTTTTATATTCGTACATCGTTACTAGTCACGAAAATATCTGTTTCCTGATTTCATATTGATAATATATGTTACCTGACAAATGTTAACAAACAGCATTATACAATACAGTTTCAATTTAACTATAACTTACCCTGCACAGGAAGAAGTCACATAATCAGAAATCTATTGGTTCTATATAGGTACCTACAAAAAGAAACAAATAATGCGCTTAGCCAAAATAACGCTTAATAGTTTTGTGTTTTAATTAAATATGCAGTTAACGGTAAATAGAAAAGACACGTTTGTATTCTTTTCTGTGTTAATTTTACGTGTCATTAGCCATCGATATGAAAGGATATGCTCACTTCGCTTCCAATTTTTTCTACAGTTACACAAAGGACAACCTGTTTATAACATTAATCTGGAACTGATAAGACGACACGGAAGGAAATAGAACCCATTTTTTAAGTTACTCTCTTCTGACCGAAAACTTGGGTTTGACTGTTACCCTCAAGGAGCACCATATGTATTAAAGTACGGAGCATATTTTTAAGCCAAAAGGCCGCGAACAAGCAACACACGGATTCTCAATGAAAGCATGACAAATATTAGGTAGTGTCCGGCCATGTGGGGGAGAGGTTTAACACCCTGTCTTGTAACAGGAGACTCAGAAACAACAATTTATAAGCATAAAGAAGTGGTTTTAATTTGAAGTTCATACTACATGTTTTGATAAAAGAATACAGACCAATATTCTAGAGAAACGTTTGGGATGTTTCCCAGTATACAGACAAATGTCTATATAAATGCTTATAAATTTTCTGTTATATTAACATAATATTTTTCCATACAAACATAAGAGTTTTAATATATGAGTATGTTTCACCAGCTCTCTCCTTTCATTATGTTGCTTTGAATAAACCAGAGTTTCCAAATAAACGTTCAAGAAAACTTGACTGACAAAAACTTCCCCAATGGTTAAAGAATATCCCCAGACACAAACACACTATAACTTTGAAATCGATAGGAATAACTCGATACATTTCGAATTAAGTCTTTACTTAAACAGAAATAAGTACACATTAAAACACATTTCGTAGTAAAAACACGAAGCTATTTCATCACACCACAAACAATTCAAAAACTAACTACACTTTATGATTTCGTATAAGTCACAAAACGTATTTATTCATTTTTTAAAAAATATTTTGTTAGTAACAACAGAAAAAAAAATGTAAATTTTACTCCATGAAACTTTTGAAAGTAAAAATGCATTTAGAACGATGAGATGAACTGTAGGTACTTTTTGATTTGTTGTTGAGAGTGGAGTTACACAGCGAGTTTACTGTGCTTGTTCTCATTAAGATACGAGTCACAGGAGAGCTTTACGGTTACATTCCATCTATAGACATAAAGCTTCACATACACAAACTAGAGCGTTTACTACGTATAGCTTACGTTTTAATTATATCTATCTTACGTTTACAGTTTCGTAACTGTTCTACAAAAATTTCATGAAAGTTTATATCAAGCTGCAAGATTAAATATTTTCCGTCTCAAAATGCTTAATAATTTGTACAAGGTGTCACTCGAGTGTTTCTAACATTAACGTCTGATAAAAACAAACTACCTAAACTGGTTAGATTTAACAGTTAACTCAAAAAATAACGTAGCTAATTTAATATACTGATCTAAATTAGGCTAGTGACATCACTTCAAACACACTTGTTGATATAAACCTACCTGCCTTAACGTATCAAAAATTGAATTTCACTGAACCAACTCATATTTCACTATTTTTAGACCTATCACAACCTAAACTTTCATGTAAAGTTTTAGTTAACACTGATTTGTAAACAGAAAAAAGCCAAACGTGTTCTGAAAAAGTAAACTGGTACAATTCAGCTCATTTTGTAAAGTGACAGCTGAGTCTGTACTTACCATGCAGGTGGCAGATATTTGTGGATGACTGTTTGTTTTTTGTATTTCGCACAAAGCTACTTGAGGGCTATCTGTGCTAGTCGTTCCTAATTTAGCAGTATAAAACTAGAGGGAAAGCAGCTAAGCTAATCATTACCACTTGGGATACTCTTTTACTAACGAATAGGGGGATTGATCGAAAAATTATAACGCTCCCACGGCTAAAAGGGCAAGCATGTTTAGCGCGACGGGGATGCGAACCCGCGACCCTCAGATTACGAGTCGGGCCTAGATTCATGAATGAACAAAGAATTATGTTGCGCATCATCGCACAAACAAATAAGAATATTCAAATAAAAGGTATTTTCAACACTATGATGCGTAACGTGGCACTCAACTGAACTAACACAAACACCACAAGTTTCAATGTCTACTTTTATTGAAACAGTTTCTTACACCAAATTTTGTTGTCTTATTTCGCGAAGATGTCTTGGGCTCCAAACCGGATGGAAGAAATGACATTTTGCCTCCATATCGTATTAGGAGAGATGACGTTTCGGGTTTCATACTGAATTAATGGGACTGAGCACGTTGTCCCAAATGTCTTTTCGAAATCAGAAGTCCATATTAAACTCTATACAAACCTTCTATATACAGCACTGTAACCCCAAAATAAATGCATTATCATTCTCAGAAGAAAACATTCCTCACCCACTTATTCACCCCTCTCCCTCTAAAGAACTGCAATAAATTAGTTGTCCTTCCTTTATCTCTGCAATACATGCAGTGTCTTTCCCTTATCTCTGTAACAAATTAGTCGTCTTTCCTTTATCTCTGCAATAAATCAGTTGTCTTTCCTTTATCTCTGCAATAAATTAGTTGTCTTTTCATTATCTCTACATGTTGTTTTACAACCACTCGCACCGTCAACTTTTTAAACTTCAAAATTAAATTTCATAATAAGCTAAAAATATGAAGCATTAAACAAAATAAATCTCAGAAACAAAACAGCACTCGGGGTGAGGATAACCCGCCAACGAATATTGACTGTTCTTCGTTTCAGATAGACTCAGAACTAGCCGTTTCTAATTCAGAATTGATAGACTAGAAGAAAGACAGCTGGTCAAATCCATCCAGTGCCAAATAGCCATGGCTTATCGAAAATTGGAATCTGATTGTCACTCGCGTAGCGCAACCCATTGAGCATGTTATAGGTCTAACAGGTTGCAAACTCAGACATTCGGATTCGCAGCACACAGAGATTCTAACCACTGTTCTTCTCAGTTACGACATCAACAGATATCGGTTACATACTTTTATCGTCCAATTAATTAGTATAAGTATAAAGGTTTTTCTTTATATTGGTTTAATTTTGGTTTTAGTTGCTGTATAAGTAGGGCTTCTTTAATTTTGTGTTTGTTTATATTTGTTTCTCTACTTAATATATGGGTGTTTTTTTGATGGTTATGTTGTGTTTATTTGGTTTGCAGTGTTCATCCAATAAAATTAACAATGAAATCAACAAAATAAAACAACACTTCATTAACATCAACAAATTTCCTCAAAAACCATGGAAAAAATTATATGCACACATCTAGACCAACAACAAAAAAACAACAATAAATCCTTAGATACAACAAACGACAAAACATTATACTGCTGCATACCATATGTTCCCGACACGAGTGAAAAATATAACCAACATTTGGAAAAAACATATAACAAAACTCAACATTCTAGTAAACACCAAATTTATTCAAAGCCCAGGTACAAAACTATGTTGTTGTTTTTGAATTAAGCATAAAGCTAAACAATGGGCTAACACTGCTCTACCCACCACGGGTATCAAAACTTGGTTTTTAGCTTTGTAAGTTCACAGACATGCTGAGACACTGGGGGGCAGCATGAAACTAAAGTCCATACAATGTAAAAATTATGCTGAGAAGCACAACACCAACATAATTTATAAAATACAATGTGACAACTGCAACGCCCTCTACAATCTGGTACCTGTTTATACTCTTGTCCCTAAGACGTGTCTGTCAATATTCACATTCAAACACTCTCTCTTTCGTAACCTGAAGATGACATGTGAACATTGAAACGTTGTGCTCTTTTTATCATAAAAATGTTAATACCCATACCAGCCATTCTGAGATATTTTTATTTCAAGTGGGTTTCTCATCATCAAGTATTTTGCATATTGCTTAAATAACTGTTAACTAAGTTTTAAAACTTACCACTAGTAGACAACCTTTCATTTGGCAAACTGATTTTTGTTTGGCTTTGAGGAGTTTTCTCTCTTTTTGATGAAGAATTATCTATTGGAGGCCTTCCCCTTCCTCGACCCCTGCCACTACCTCTTGGTCTACCCCTACCACGGCCTCTACTAGGAGATGTATGAGGAAGCATGTAAGCCATTAATTTTTCCATATCTAATGTCACTGAACAATTACTCTTGTCTGGTGATTGTAAGAGTTGAGAGGAATATCCCAGTGTTTGAAAACTCATCTTGTTGTTGGTTGTGACTATTGTAAATGTACTGCTACCAGTAGAATCTGATGTCTGAAAAATCAGAAATAGAACAATATGTGTATGTGTAACATCATAAAGGAGTAGTTACACTCAGTTATCTTTTTACAAACCTTTGCACAATTTTTATGTAGCTCCAATTTCAATTCTGGAGATAAAAGAAAGTTTCTGTGCAGTGTATATGATTTTCTCATATCTGATCATAAAATATATATATATATATATCAAATTTGGTACCAAAACTTTATCACCCCACCTTTTTTATCCCCTTTCAAAATAAAAACATTTTTTATGTTAACATTCAGACTAAAACAATTCTCTACATACCATTTGTTATGAAATATCTTAAATAACCAAATATATTTAAAAAGTTTACACAGTTTAAAAACTACTGACTAGAAACTCAAGTACTCAGGGTGGTACTTGCATATCATAGTTAACTGAATCACAGACTTACAATGCTGTTCTGTCCTTAAGAAAGGAACTGTATATTTTTTAATATACACATGAATGTTTAAACCTGAGTTGTGAAATGTACATTAAAAGAAAAAAAGACAGTATCTTTCACCTCCCTGTAAACTTTCTAAATGTTCCAAAGAGAAACCTGAGGTCATGTATTACTTTCACGTGATTTAACAAACAATATACAAGTGAATAACGTTCACTATATGATCTCAATGAGAAACATTTCGGATTTTCTTGTAATTCCCAAGAATTTCAAAGAAAGAAATATAAAAAAATGAGACATCTTTTAGTTTAGAGTTAATGGGTGTGATTTTGTTTTCCTGAAAGTAGATTTTAGACTTTTAAGTAGTTCTAATATGAATTGCCACTGCTTTTCAACAAAAAATGCTTATACTAGTCATTCTTATTTCTCTACAAAAGTAAAAGTAATCAGTACTAAAGCTAATCAGTAAAAGCGAAGTTGCAAAGTGCTTGGAATGTTACCAGTGCAGAAGGTGTAGGTGTGAGTAAGCTGTAAAAAATAAAACATTTCTCTCTCTCACAAAGGGAATATTGCAGTAAAGAATAACATATAAGTATTGACCAGGTGTTTTCAAAAGGTTTCTAAAGAAATCCTCAAAGACAAAAGGGCCACTGAAAGGAAAAATAATGTAACAAGAGCAACAAATGTTAGATTAACTAATGATAGTCACCCAAAGCTTCACATTTTAACCTTTAAAAGGTGTAAAAATGTTCAGCAGAGTGCACCTCACCTGAGCAATCACAATACTTTCTGGTAATAAGGTGTCACTTGCTAAAATAAATGTATCACTTAATGAACAACTAAAAGAAAAGAAATATGAAAAAAAATATCTTGAGACAAAAAAATTGATTTTTTACAGCACTTCTCTCAGTTTTAATAATTTAGAAAACAGAATGCAAAACTTGTATTATTTTTCAACAATATTTATCCTTGACAAAACAGTTTAATTATGTTTCTACTGGGAAAAAAAATGATAATGTCACAACAACTTAAAAGTCTTATACTGACCTTGACTTTTTTTACCTGTGTTGGTGATGTCACAGGACATATTGTGAGTTCTGAAGGAAGGGATGCAATTGTCAGATTGGGAACCACTTTGGCAGTCGCTTCAACCGCTTCTTTCTCTTGTAAAGCTTGCAACTTTTTAGCCAGTCGAAGCTGTTTCTGTTGATGTTTCATTTCCGAATTTCTTTTATCTGTGATTTCCGTCTATTAAATAAAAAATTAAATAACCTGTTTGGATAAATAAGAATGTCCACATAATTACTTTGCTGTTTAGAAATTACAACAGTTAAATTCACGGTACAGTAAACAGTGTTTAAAATTAGCTCAATACCAACAGTAATATTACATTTTAACAGTAGCACTTTTTACACTAGGAAATTGCTAGTGTAAACCCATCAATTTGTTTTACAAAAATATAAGTTTTTCATCACTTAAAAGTTGCTTCAAAGGTAACTAAGTATAATCAGTACTTTTTAAACACAGATATAATATAGTCAGGTACTTTTTTTCTTTTAGGAATAACTTGTAGCTTTAGCTCGCTCCGAAATAGTGATCACCATTAAAAATGGTTCTTGAAACATTCATATTCTGTGGTCATTAACCTAATCTTTAAATCTACACTTTAATTTTGTTATGCTTACAAACCTGCTTCTCTTGAGCGACAAGATACTTGGGCTTCCTTCCTCGTCTTCGTGAACCTGGTATCAGCAAAAATCCTGTAGGAGTGGGTTGACTACTGAATGTGGAACTAAGTAAAGAGTGAGCAGCAGAGGACAGTGAGGTGGGAGTCTCACTTGGAGATAAACTTTGCTCTGCTACTGTGTTAACTTCTTCTCTTCTCTTTGCTTCTTCTACACAAGTCTAAAGGAGTAGACATGAAGTCATTGTCTTGTCTTGGACTTGATTCGAAACATAATGTTGTGCTGGTAGTACCTACATGGGCTGGACTTGGAGAGTCTGTTCTAGCTTTCAAGTTGAGAGGTTCTGGAATGTTATCCTACAATTAAGGTAAGAATGAAAACTTTAAGCATTTTTGTTTAAAAATTTGAAGTTTTAAACACAAGATCACTTCATTTCCTGGTGTACTTTACATTCATTACGATATGCTGCATATACTGAAATTAGTTTCTCTGGAATACAAAGTGTAAGTGTTGGGGTATTACTCTATCCCCCCCTATACACACACACATATTCATATATTAAATGTACAAAGAAATGCAAAAGTATGAACATCAGATATTTATTTTATTGTCCTCCTGGGAATGGAGGACATTCTGCATCTGCATCATTTATTACTGGCAGAAATGGGATAACTTGATATGGCTATCATCCTTGTAAACAAAGGAGAAGAAATGAAGCAAAGAATCCTTGAAAATTTTGTAGTAATCAAAGATTAATAAGTTAAAAACATACTTCTTGTTAACAGAGAAACAAATACAAGCTGCTTTCTATTATATAAAACATATACAGTTCAATGGCTAATATATTTAAAATTTTATTTATTAAATACGTGTTACAGTTAAAGGCGGTGTACTGACCAAATATTTGTAATTGAAACACGTGAAAAAATTTAACTGCACAAAAAAAGGCCATGTGAATCTTTCTATTCAGGCTGTTGACTCATATCGTTCAACAAATTACACAAAATTCAAGCATACCAAGTACCTAAGTATCCATTACTTTCTAATGTAGAAATTGTAATACGTATCTGCCATTAGTTCATGTTCCAAAATATAGTACTACTAAGTAGAATATTTATTTATCATCCACAATTACTGTATTAAACTTCTGATTCCAAAGAGCTCATTTGTACTGATGAAAACACTTGTTACAGGCATAAGATGTTACTTGTGTTCAGATGCTGTAAGATGTAAAAAAAACTACTACTATTCTATATTATCAGTGCAAGGTCCAAACTTCTGGTATTAATACCTAGAAAAACCTTGAGTAAGTTATCTGTTGGTTTCTTATAGCTGTACTATGGTACTACTACATCATATAAGTTATATACAATATATATTATTCATTATTCTTACTATCCAGGTTACATACTACTATAATATTAATGTATCACTACTATCCAGGTTACATACTGCTATACTTATTACAGTATCACTACTATCCAGGTTACATACTGCTATACTTATTACAGTATCACTATTATCCAGGTTACATACTGTTATACTTATTACAGTATCACTATTATCCAGGTTACATACTGCTATACTTATTACTGTATCACTACTATCCAGGTTACATACTGCTATACTTATTACTGTATCACTACTATCCAGGTTACATACTGCTATACTTATTACTGTATCACTACTATCCAGGTTACATACTGCTATACTTATTACAGTATCACTACTATCCAGGTTACATACTGCTATACTTATTACAGTATCACTACTATCCAGGTTACATACTGCTATACTTATTACAGTATCACTATTATCCAGGTTACATACTGTTATACTTATTACAGTATCACTATTATCCAGGTTACATACTGCTATACTTATTACAGTATCACTACTATCCAGGTTACATACTGCTATACTTATTACAGTATCACTACTATCCAGGTTACATACTGCTATACTTATTACAGTATCACTATTATCCAGGTTACATACTGTTATACTTATTACAGTATCACTATTATCCAGGTTACATACTGCTATACTTATTACTGTAGCACTACTATCCAGGTTACATACTGCTATACTTATTACTGTATCACTACTATCCAGGTTACATACTGTTATACTTATTACTGTATCACTGCTATCCAGGTTACATACTGCTATAATATTACTGTATCACTATTATCCAGGTTACATACTGCTATACTTATTACTGTATCACTGCTATCCAGGTTACATACTGCTATACTTATTACAGTATCACTACTATCCAGGTTACATACTGTTATAATATTACTGTATCACTACTATCCAGGTTACATACTGCTATACTTATTACTGTATCACTACTATCCAGGTTACATACTGCTATACTTATTACTGTATCACTACTATCCAGGTTACATACTGCTATACTTATTACAGTATCACTACTATCCAGGTTACATACTGCTATACTTATTACAGTGTCACTACTATCCAGGTAACATACTGCTATACTAATAACAGTATCACTATTATCCAGGTTACATACTGCTATACTTATTACAGTATCACTATTATCCAGGTTACATACTGCTATACTTATTACAGTATCACTATTATCCAGGTTACATACTGTTAAACTTATTACAGTATCACTACTATCCAGGTTACATACTGCTATACTTATTACAGTATCACTATTATCCAGGTTACATACTGCTATACTTATTACAGTATCACTACTATCCAGGTTACATACTGCTATACTTATTACAGTATCACTATTATCCAGGTTACATACTGTTATACTTATTACAGTATCACTATTATCCAGGTTACATACTGCTATACTTATTACTGTATCACTACTATCCAGGTTACATACTGCTATACTTATTACTGTATCACTACTATCCAGGTTACATACTGCTATACTTATTACTGTATCACTACTATCCAGGTTACATACTGCTATACTTATTACAGTATCACTACTATCCAGGTTACATACTGCTATACTTATTACAGTATCACTACTATCCAGGTTACATACTGCTATCTTATTACAGTATCACTATTAATCCAGGTTACATACTGTTATACGTTATTACAGTATCACTATTATCCAGGTTACATACTGCTATACTTATTACAGTATCACTACTATCCAGGTTACATACTGCTATACTTATTACAGTATCACTACTATCCAGGTTACATACTGCTATACTTATTACTGTATCACTACTATCCAGGTTACATACTGCTATACTTATTACTGTATCACTGCTATCCAGGTTACATACTGCTATACTTATTACTGTATCACTACTATCCAGTACATACTGCTATACGTATTACAGATCACTACTATCCAGGGTACATACTGCTATACTTATTACAGTATCACTACTATCCAGGTTACATACTGCTATACTTATTACAGTATCACTATTATCCAGGTTACATACTGCTATACTTATTACAGTATCACTATTATCCAGGTTACATACTGCTATACTTATTACAGTATCACTACTATCCAGGTTACATACTGCTATACTTATTACAGTATCACTACTATCCAGGTTACATACTGCTATACTTATTACTGTATCACTACTATCCAGGTTACATACTGCTATACTTATTACTGTATCACTGCTATCCAGGTTACATACTGCTATACTTATTACAGTATCACTACTATCCAGGTTACATACTGTTATAATATTACTGTATCACTACTATCCAGGTTACATACTGCTATACTTATTACAGTATCACTATTATCCAGGTTACATACTGCTATACTTATTACAGTATCACTATTATCCAGGTTACATACTGCTATACTTATTACAGTATCACTATTATCCAGGTTACATACTGCTATACTTATTACAGTATCACTATTATCCAGGTTACATACTGCTATACTTATTACAGTATCACTATTATCCAGGTTACATACTGCTATACTTATTACAGTATCACTATTATCCAGGTTACATACTGCTATACTTATTACAGTATCACTATTATCCAGGTTACATACTGCTATACTTATTACTGTATCACTGCTATACAGGTTACATACTGTGGATAATATTACTGTATCACTACTATCCAGGTTACATACTGCTATACTTATTACAGTATACACTATTATCCAGGTTACATACTGCTATACTTATTACAGTATCACTATTATCCAGGTTACATACTGCTATACTTATTACAGTATCACTATTATCCAGGTTACATACTGCTATACTTATTACAGTATCACTACTATCCAAGGTTACATACTGCTATACTTATTACTGTATCACTACTATCCAGGTTACATACTGCTATACTTATTACAGTATCACTACTATCCAGGTTACATACTGTTATAATATTACTGTATCACTACTATCCAGGTTACATACTGCTATACTTATTACAGTATCACTATTATCCAGTTACATACTGCTATACTTATTACAGTATCACTATATCCAGGTTACATACTGCTATACTTATACACTATCACTATTATCCAGGTTACATACTGCTATACTTAGTACAGTATCACTATTATCCAGGTTACATACTGCTATACTTATTACAGTATCACTATTATCCAGGTTACATACTGCTATACTTATTACAGTATCACTATTATCCAGGTTACATACTGCTATACTTATTACTGTATCACTGCTATCCAGGTTACATACTGTGATAATATTACTGTATCACTACTATCCAGGTTACATACTGCTATACTTATTACAGTATCACGATTATCCAGGTTACATACTGCTATACTTATTACAGTATCACTATTATCCAGGTTACATACTGCTATACTTATTACAGTATCACTATTATCCAGGTTACATACTGCTATACTTATTACAGTATCACTATTATCCAGGTTACATACTGCTATACTTATTACAGTATCACTATTATCCAGGTTACATACTGCTATACTTATTACAGTATCACTATTATCCAGGTTACATACTGCTATACTTATTACAGTATCACTACTATCCAGGTTACATACTGCTATACTTATTACTGTATCACTATTATCCAGGTTACATACTGCTTACTTATTACAGTATCACTATTATCCAGGTTACATACTGCTATAACTTATTACAGTACCACTACTATCCAGGTTACATACTGCTATACTTATTACAGTACCACTACTATCCAGGTTACATACTGCTATACTTATTACAGTATCACTACTATCCAGGTTACATACTACTATAATATTAATGTATCACTGCTATCCAGGTTACATACTACTATAATATTAATGTATCACTGCTATCCAGGTTACATACTGGTATACTTATTACTGTATCACTGCTATCCAGGTTACATACTGCTATACTTATTACAGTATCACTACTATCCAGGTTACATACTGCTATACTTATTACAGTATCACTATTATCCAGGTTACATACTGCTATACTTATTACAGTATCACTATTATCCAGGTTACATACTGCTATACTTATTACTGTATCACTGCTATCCAGGTTACATACTGTGATAATATTACTGTATCACTACTATCCAGGTTACATACTGTGATAATATTACTGTATCACTACTATCCAGGTTACATACTGCTATACTTATTACAGTATCACTATTATCCAGGTTACATACTGCTATACTTATTACAGTATCACTATTATCCAGGTTACATACTGCTATACTTATTACAGTATCACTATTATCCAGGTTACATACTGCTATACTTATTACAGTATCACTATTATCCAGGTTACATACTGCTATACTTATTACAGTATCACTACTATCCAGGTTACATACTGCTATACTTATTACTGTATCACTATTATCCAGGTTACATACTGCTATACTTATTACAGTATCACTATTATCCAGGTTACATACTGCTATACTTATTACAGTACCACTACATGCCAGGTTACATACTGCTATACTTATTACAGTACCACTACTATCCAGGTTACATACTGCTATACTTATTACAGTACCACTACTATCCAGGTTACATACTGCTATACTTATTACAGTATCACTATATCCAGGTTACATACTGCTATACTTATTACAGTATCACTATTATCCAGGTTACATACTGTTATACTTATTACTGTATCACTGCTATCCAGGTTACATACTGCTATACTTATTACTGTATCACTACTATCCAGGTTACATACTGCTATACTTATTACTGTATCACTGCTATCCAGGTTACATACTGCTATACTTATTACTGTATCACTACTATCCAGGTTACATACTGCTATACTTATTACTGTATCACTGCTATCCAGGTTACATACTGTTATAAATATTACTGTATCACTACTATCCAGGTTACATACTGCTATACTTATTACAGTATCACTACTATCCAGGTTACATACTGCTATAACTTATTACTGTATCACTGCTATCCAGGTTACATACTGTTATAATATTACTGTATCACTACTATCCAGGTTACATACTGCTATACTTATTACTGTATCACTGCTATCCAGGTTACATACTGCTATACTTATTACTGTATCACTACTATCCAGGGTACATACTGCTATACTTATTACAGTATCACTACTATCCAGGTTACATACTGCTATACTTATTACAGTATCACTACTATCCAGGTTACATACTGCTATACTTATTACAGTATCACTATTATCCAGGTTACATACTGCTATACTTATTACAGTATCACTATTATCCAGGTTACATACTGCTATACTTATTACAGTATCACTACTATCCAGGTTACATACTACTATAATATTAATGTATCACTGCTATCCAGGTTACATACTGATATAATATTACTGTATCACTGCTATCCAGGTTACATACTGCTATACTTATTACTGTATCACTGCTATCCAGGTTACATACTGTTATACTTATTACTGTATCACTGCTATCCAGGTTACATACTGCTATACTTATTACTGTATCACTACTATCCAGGTTACATACTGCTATACTTATTACTGTATCACTACTATCCAGGTTACATACTGCTATACTTATTACAGTATCACTATTATCCAGGTTACATACTGCTATACTTATTACAGTATCACTATTATCCAGGTTACATACTGCTATACTTATTAAAGTATCACTATTATCCAGGTTACATACTGCTATACTTATTACAGTATCACTATTATCCAGGTTACATACTGCTATACTTATTACAGTATCACTATTATCCAGGTTACATACTGCTATACTTATTACAGTATCACTATTATCCAGGTTACATACTGCTATACTTATTACAGTATCACTATTATCCAGGTTACATACTGCTATACTTATTTACTGTATCACTGCTATACAGGTTACATACTGTGATAATATTACTGTATCACTACTATCCAGGTTACATACTGCTATACTTATTACAGTATCACTATTATCCAGGTTACATACTGCTATACTTATTACAGTATCACTATTATCCAGGTTACATACTGCTATACTTATTACAGTATCACTATTATCCAGGTTACATACTGCTATACTTATTACAGTATCACTATTATCCAGGTTACATACTGCTATACTTATTACAGTATCACTATTATCCAGGTTACATACTGCTATACTTATTACAGTATCACTACTATCCAGGTTACATACTGCTATACTTATACTGTATCACTATTATCCAGGTTACATACTGCTATACTTATTACAGTATCACTATTATCCAGGTTACATACTGCTATACTTATTACAGTACCACTACTATCCAGGTTACATACTGCTATACTTATTACAGAACCACTACTATCCAGGTTACATACTGCTATACTTATTACAGTATCACTACTATCCAGGTTACATACTACTATAATATTAATGTATCACTGCTATCCAGGTTACATACTACTATATATTAATGTATCACTGCTATCCAGGTTACATACTGTTATACTTATTACTGTATCACTGCTATCCAGGTTTACATACTTGCTATACATTACAGTATCACTATCCAGGTTACATACTGCTATACTTATTACTGTCTCACTACTACCAGGTTACATACTGCTATACTTATTACTGTATCACTGCTATCCAGGTTACATACTGCTATACTTATTACTGTATCACTACTATCCAGGTTACATACTGCTATACTTATTACAGTATCACTACTATCCAGGTTACATACTGCTATACTTATTACAGTATCACTACTATCCAGGTTACATACTGCTATACTTATTACAGTATCACTATTATCCAGGTTACATACTGCTATACTTATTACAGTATCACTATTATCCAGGTTACATACTGCTATACTTATTACAGTATCACTACTATCCAGGTTACATACTGCTATACTTATTACAGTATCACTACTATCCAGGTTACATACTGCTATACTTATTACAGTATCACTATTATCCAGGTTACATACTGCTATACTTATTACAGTATCACTATTATCCAGGTTACATACTGCTATACTTATTACTGTATCACTACTATCCAGGTTACATACTGCTATACTTATTACAGTATCACTATTATCCAGGTTACATACTGCTATACTTATTACAGTATCACTATTATCCAGGTTACATACTGCTATACTTATTACTGTATCACTGCTATCCAGGTTACATACTGATATAATATTACTGTATCACTGCTATCCAGGTTACATACTGCTATACTTATTACGTATCACTGCTATCCAGGTTACATACTTATACTTATTACTGTATCACTGCTATCCAGGTTACATACTGCTATACTTATTAGTATCACTACTATCCAGGTTACATACTGCTATACTTATTACTGTATCACTATTATCCAGGTTACATACTGCTATAGGCTTATTACATGTAATCACTATTATCCAGTTACATACTGCTATACTTATTACAGTATCACATACTATCCAGGTGACATACGGCGATAACTTATTAACAGTATCACTATTATCCAGGTGACATACTGCTATAGCTTAATTACAGTATCACTATTATCAGGTTACATACTGCGATACTTATTACATGTATCACTGATTATCCAGGTTACATACTGATATAATTTAATGTATCCTGCTATCCGGTTACTACTGCTATAGCCTAGGACTGTATCACTAGCTATCCAGGTTACATACTGTTATTACTGTAATCACTGCTATCCAGGTTACATACTGCTGGATAATTATTACTGTATCACTAACTAATCCAGGTGTACAGACTGCTATACGTATTACATGTATCACTATTATCGCAGGTTACATACTGCTATAGCTTGATTAAAGTAATCACGATTATCCAGGTTACATACTGCTATACTTATTACAGTATCACTATTATCCAGGTTACATACTGCTATACTTTTACAGTATCACTATTATCCAGGTTACATACTGCTATACTATTACGTATCACTATTATCCAGGTTACATACTGCTATACTTATTACAGTATCACTACTATCCAGGTTACATACTGCTATACTTATTACTGTATCACTATTATCCAGGTTACATACTGCTATACTTATTACTGTATCACTGCTATCCAGGTTACATACTGTATAATATTACTGTATCACTACTATCCAGGTTACATACTGCTATACTTATTACAGTATCACTATTATCCAGGTTACATACTGCTATACTTATTACTGTATCACTGCTATCCAGGTTACATACTGCTATATATTACTGTATCACTATTATCCAGGTTACATACTGCTATACTTATTACAGTATCACTATTATCCAGGTTACATACTGCTATACTTATTACAGTATCACTACTATCCAGGTTACATACTGCTATACTTATTACTGTATCACTATTATCCAGGTTACATACTGCTATACTTATTACAGTATCACTATTATCCAGGTTACATACTGCTATACTTATTACTGTATCACTACTATCCAGGTTACATACTGCTATACTTATTACTGTAATCACTGCTATCCAGGTTACATACTGTTATAATATACAGTATCACTACTATCCAGGTTACATACTGCTATACTTATTACAGTATCACTACTATCCAGGTACATACTGCTATACTTATTACTGTATCACTGCTATCCAGGTTACATACTGTTATAATATTACTGTATCACTACTTATCCAGGTTACATACTGCTATACTTATTAGAGTATCACTATTATCCAGGTTACATACTGCTATACTTATTACAGTATCACTACTATCCAGGTTACATACTGCTATACTTATTACAGTATCACTATTATCCAGGTTACTACTGCTATACTTATTACAGTATCACTATTATCCAGGTTACATACTGCTATACTTATTACAGTATCACTACTATCCAGGTTACATACTGCTATACTTATTACAGTATCACTACTATCCAGGTACATACTGCTATACTATAACAGTATCACTATTATCCAGGTTACATACTGCTATACGTATTACAGTATCACTACTATCCAGGTTACATACTGCTATACTTATTACATGTATCACTGCTATCCAGGTTACATACTGTTATAATTATTACATGTATCACTACTATCCAGATTACATACTGCTATACTTATTACAGTATCACTATTATCCAGGTTACATACTGCTATACTTATTACTGTATCACTACTATCCAGGTTACATACTGCTATACTTATTACAGTATCACTATTATCCAGGTTACATACTGCTATACTTATTACATGTATCACTACTATCCAGGTTACATACTGCTATACTTATTACAGTACCACTATTATCCAGGTTACATACTGCTATACTTATTACAGTATCACTATTATCCAGGTTACATACTGCTATACTTATTACAGTATCACTATTATCCAGGTTACATACTGCTATACTTATTACAGTATCACTACTTATCCAGGTTACATACTGCTATACTTATTACTGTATCATGATATCCAGGTACATACTGTTATAGATTACTGTTATCACTAATATCCCAGGATTACATACTGCTATACTATTACAGTATCACATTATCAGGTTAAATACTGCTATACTTATTACTGTCTCCACTACTATTCCAGGTACATACTGATACTTATTACAGTATCATATTATCCAGGTTACATAGAATACTTATTACTGTACACTACATTCCAGGTACAACTGCGATACTTATTACAGATATCATATTATCCAGGTTACATACTGCTATACTTATTACAGTATCAATATTACCAGGTTACATACTGCTATAACTTATTACAAGTATCACTACTATCCAGGTTACATACTGCCTATACTTATTACCATGTATCACTGCTATCCAGGTTACATACTGTTTATAATATTACTGTATCACTAGCTATCCAGGTTACATACTGCTGATACTTATTACGTATCACTACTTATCCCAGGTTACATACTGCTATACTTATACAGTATCACTACTATCCAGGTACATACTGCCTATACTTAGTACCGTATCACTATTATCCAGGTTACATACTGCTATACTTATTACAGTATCACTACTTATCCAGGTTACATTACTGCTTATACTTATTACCGTATCACTATTATCAGGTTACATACTGCTATACTATTACGTATCACTATTATCCAGGTTACATACTGCTATACTTATTACAGTATCACTACTATCCAGGTTACATACTGCTATACTTATTACAGTATCACTATTATCCAGGTTACATACTGCTATACTTATTACAGTATCACTACTATCCAGGTTACATACTGCTATACTTATTACAGTATCACTACTATCCAGGTTACATACTGCTATACTTATTACAGTATCACTACTATCCAGGTTACATACTGCTATAACTATACATGTATCACTACTATCAGGTTACATACTGCTATACTATACAGATCACTATTATCCAGGTACATACTGCTATACTTATTACATGTATCACTGCTATCCAGGTTACATACTGCTATTACTTATTACATGTATCACTACTATCCAGGTTACATACTGCTATACTTATTAGAGTATCACTATTATCCAGGTTACATACTGCTATACTTATTACAGTATCACTACTATCCAGGTTACATACTGCTATACTTATTACAGTATCACTATTATCCAGGTTACATACTGCTATACTTATTACAGTATCACTATTATCCAGGTTACATACTGCTATACTTATTACAGTATCACTACTATCCAGGTTACATACTGCTATACTTATTACAGTATCACTACTATCCAGGTAACATACTGCTATACTAATAACAGTATCACTATTATCCAGGTTACATACTGCTATACGTATTACAGTATCACTATTATCCAGGTTACATACTGCTATACTTATTACAGTATCACTATTATCCAGGTTACATACTGTTATACTTATTACAGTATCACTATTATCCAGGTTACATACTGCTATACTTATTACAGTATCACTATTATCCAGGTTACATACTGCTATACTTATTACTGTATCACTACTATCCAGGTTACATACTGCTATACTTATTACAGTATCACTATTATCAGGTTACATACTGCTATACTTATTACAGTATCACTATTATCCAGGTTACATACTGCTATACTTATTACAGTACCACTACTATCCAGGTTACATACTGCTATACTTATTACAGTATCACTACTATCCAGGTTACATACTGCTATACTTATTACAGTATCACTATTATCCAGGTTACATACTGCTATACTTATTACAGTATCACTACTATCCAGGTTACATACTGCTATACTTATTACTGTATCACTGCTATCCAGGTTACATACTGTTATAATATTACTGTATCACTACTATCCAGATTACATACTGCTATACTTATTACAGTATCACTATTATCCAGGTTACATACTGCTATACTTATTACTGTATCACTACTATCCAGGTTACATACTGCTATACTTATTACAGTATCACTATTATCCAGGTTACATACTGCTATACTTATTACTGTATCACTACTATCCAGGTTACATACTGCTATACTTATTACAGTATCACTATTATCCAGGTTACATACTGCTATACTTATTACAGTATCACTACTATCCAGGTTACATACTGCTATACTTATTACAGTATCACTACTATCCAGGTTACATACTGCTATACTTATTACAGTATCACTACTATCCAGGTTACATACTGCTATACTTATTACTGTATCACTGCTATCCAGGTTACATACTGTTATAATATTACGTATCACTACTATCCAGGTTACATACTGCTATACTTATTACAGTATCACTATTATCCAGGTTACATACTGCTATACTTATTACTGTATCACTACTATCCAGGTTACATACTGCTATACTTATTACAGTATCACTATTATCCAGGTTACATACTGCTATACTTATTACAGTATCACTATTATCCAGGTTACATACTGCTATACTTATTACAGTATCACTATCTATCCAGGTTACATACTGCTATACTTATTACTGTATCACTACTATCCAGGTTACATACTGCTATACTTATTACAGTATCACTATATCCAGGTTACATACTGCTATACTTATTACTGTATCACTACTATCCAGGTTACATACTGCTATACTTATTACAGTATCACTTATCCAGGTTACATACTGCTATACTTATTACAGTATCACTACTATCCAGGTTACATACTGTTACTTATTACAGTATCACTACTATCCAGGTTACATACTGCTATACTTATTACAGTACCACTACTATCCAGGTTACATACTGCTATACTTATTACAGTATCACTATTATCCAGGTTACATACTGCTATACTTATTACAGTATCACTATTATCCAGGTTACATACTCTATACTTATTACTGTATCACTATCCAGGTTACATACTGCTATACTTATTACTGTATCACTACTATCCAGGTTACATACTGCTATACTTATTACTGTATCACTGCTATCCAGGTTACATACTGCTATACTTATTACTGTATCACTACTATCCAGGTTACATACTGCTATACTACTGGCTATCCAGGTACATTATGCTACAGTATCACTACTTATCCAGGTTACATACTGCTCTATAATATTACATGTATCACTACTTATCCAGGTTACATTACTGCCTATACTTATTACAGTATCACTATTATCCCAGGTTACATACTGCTTATACTTATTACAGTATCACTATTATTCCAGGTTACATACTGCTATACTTATTACAGTATCACTACTTATCCAGGTTACATACTGCTATACTTATTACAGTATCACTATTATCCAGGTTACATACTGCTATACTTATTACAGTATCACTATTATCCAGGTTACATACTGCTATACTTATTACAGTATCACTGCTATCCAGGTTACATACTGTTATAATATTACTGTATCACTACTATCCAGGTTACATACTGCTATACTTATTACTGTATCTCTACTATCCAGGTTACATACTGCTATACTTATTACTGTATCACTACTATCCAGGTTACATACTGCTATACTTATTACTGTATCACTACTATCCAGGTTACATACTGCTATACTTATTACAGTATCACTACTATCCAGGTTACATACTGCTATACTTATTACAGTGTCACTACTATCCAGGTAATATACTGCTATACTAATAACAGTATCACTATTATCCAGGTTACATACTGCTATACTTATTACAGTATCACTATTATCCAGGTTACATACTGCTATACTTATTACAGTATCACTATTATCCAGGTTACATACTGTTATACTTATTACAGTATCACTATTATCCAGGTTACATACTGCTATACTTATTACAGTATCACTACTATCCAGGTTACATACTGCTATACTTATTACAGTATCACTACTATCCAGGTTACATACTGCTATACTTATTACAGTATCACTATTATCCAGGTTACATACTGCTATACTTATTACTGTATCACTATTATCCAGGTTACATACTGCTATACTTATTACAGTATCACTATTATCCAGGTTACATACTGCTATACTTATTACAGTACCACTACTATCCAGGTTACATACTGCTATACTTATTACAGTGTCTCTCCACAAGCCTTACAAATCTCCATAGCAATTTTGGTGAAGATCCATCCACAACCTGTGAAGTAGTTACATGAAGACACAACAGACAATATTATTATATTTATATCAATTGGCTGGAGTACCCATTCCTTGGATGGAAGTTATGTAAATTCATGATTAATGAAAGGTTATTTTAGGACACAAAAAACTGCTTCCTTTATATGTAATTGTAAAAAAAAACCTACAAAACTGTAAAACACAAACTGTGAAACTGCAAGTTTGTATACATCTTCCCCATGGACCCAATGAGCATCCATATTAAATTTGGTGAAGATATATATGTATATACACACACTGGTATACCGAGAAAATGTCATTATTATCAAGTCATAAGCTGTTGTACTAAGGTATGGGAAACATAACTTATATGTGAGGATTCATTGCAAAGTTTACTGATTTCAAATTAATAAAGTCTATAAAGTTCCCATCTATAAAGTTACAAAATAACATTAATTTAAACAGGAGTCTGATAGGTGTAACATAAATTAGCACAGAACCACTTACCACAAGCACTTCGACATTTCAATAAGAATCCTCTCACTTTTTTATTGTTTTACACAATTATTCAATTAAATGGAGAAAATTTCCTATAGAACTATTCTGCTAACCTCATCTGGTGGTTTTTTAGGAGGGGATTCAGCTTCCTTTGTGTGCTTTCTGGGCCTAAGTTTTGATCTCTGGTGTTTACCATCATCACCCTTCGACTGGTGCTGTGTGTGATTGCCAATCACTTCACTGGATTCGCTGCTTGCACTTTCACTACTGGAACTGTTTTCTGCACCATTACTACTTTCGTTAAAGTCTTCAGACTGACTCTCGTTATCTGAACTGGTTTCATGTGGCAGTGCTCCTTCAGGCTTAGGGAGTTAATAGTGACAAGTTCTTAAACCTTTTTTTTTCATTTGAATAACATCTCATTGGAATAATAAAACTGCAATAAAATAGGCATAAAACCTTCTAACACCTTACATTATCAGATGAAACATTTCAAGCCTACAACAAAAGTACAATGATTTGAGTTATGGTTGACTGTATAGAACAAATAAACCAAGTAGATCTTGGTTTTGTAATTATGGTCTTTTTAAACAAACACTCACTTGTACAAGCTGTAAAAGTATTATGATCAACTTACTTCTTCTTACTATCAATGCAAGAGTGACTTAACAATTAAGCCAAAAATGGAAAACAGTCTAGTAATTTTATAAACAGATTGACCTGTATACTATTTCTACAAAATACATATTTATTTAAAAAGTTAATTATTTTCTCACTTTATTTTACTTTCCCAATAACTTATGAAAACAGATTCCTTCTGTATTTTTATATATGTTATCTAACAATAAAACAAAACAATCTTGAATCACCACTGAATCATGCCACCAGGAAAAACAAGAAAATCATTCTAAGGAAATGCTCTTCTATTTTAGAATCAATATGTTTGTGGTAAAAACTTTAATTTTTAAGACTAATTCTATCTAAAAAAATATTTGGAAAGTATTCCTTTAAACAGCACATTATTTCTCAGAAATATCAGAGCTGAAAGTCACTAAAAACATACAACTGTCTTAATGTACCTACTTGTAGATGTACTGGTTTGGAAGAAACATCTGTAATACTTCTGTTTCAAAATCCTTTGTATTTTTTTGTAATTTAACCACAAGCAGCTATAATGAGCATGATAAACCTTGATTTTATCATGTACTTATGTACTGATACCGTAATACTTGAAAGATCTTCAATGTTTCCTATTAATAAAGCTTTTAAAGAGAGATTTCTCACAAAGAAATTTTAAATGCAAATTACATTTTTTTTCAAGTATATAATTATATATTGATACTTTCAATAAAACTAATTATTTGCTCCTCACAATAAACTTTTTTTTTCTTTTAAAGCTTTTGTTTCTGTGTAAAAGTTTGTTTTAAAATGGATATGTAAATATTCTTTTTCTATTTATGTTCATGGCTGGTGTAACTTACTTGGTTATACTTTAAATACTTCTTGTTACCAATTAACCAATCACTGGTGGATCACTCAGGATTAATTTTTAATAACAAAGTACTTTCTAAACAAATTAATCAGTAATGAAATGCAAAGTTTTGTGCCAGCTGGCACAGGCACAGCATAATGCACACAAAGTTTTTACTAATTAAAAAATAAGCACAAAACATTTTCAAAAATAAAACATTAGAACTTAGTACTTTATGTGTATTAAAAGTATTAAAATTAACACCTATTAACTGCCAGTTCTGAGTTGAAAATACTGATTTTTGAATTAATTATGTAAAAAGGCGACGAAGGTGAAAAAACCACACGTGTATATACTTTTTCCTGAAGGATGACAAAAAGAAACTGTAAAAATATGAGCCTGACCTGTTTTTTTCTGTATTTTCCTTGTGTTTTTGTAATAACAATTTTCTGAATGCCATTCCTTGAGGCTTTCCATGTTTCTGACAATTCAGGTGACCTAGGATTGTCATCTTTTCTTCTTGACGATGTAGAGAGTGTGGACACCACCCGAAAGTCTGTTTTATTCTGTTTTTCAGAAACAGATTTCTTCCTTTCTTCTGGAAGATGTATAGATACTTCTAGAAGAGGATTATCTGACAGATTTGTTGAGGAACTTGAAATGTCACCATTTTCTTTACATTTTTCACTGAAACACGGTGTAAAGACATGAACACTAACAACCACACATCTTAGGTGCTCATTAATAAAAACGTTAATTCCCAAGTAATTAAATTACATTAAATCTTTAAAAACAAATACAAAAGGAGCAAAAACGGACTGTCAATGAATTATAAGCAATTATTTAAAATGTTGTACATCTAAAATGGCAAAGCCATGAACAACTTGGATAAACTAGAAACATAAGGATTAAATTAACATTGTAGATAATTTGTTTTTTGTCACCATAAATAACAGTAGTTCATTACTGTAAAAGTAAACACATCCATAAGACAAGTGTGTTTCAAGAAAACAAGACTATTTGTATTACAGATCACCCATAAAGAACTGCAGAAAGCCAGTACAACACAACAAATGTGCCTCTTGTTGCTCTGCAGATGTAAGATTTTACTAAATCTAGAAGCTACGTTTGGACCATATAACTTAGTAAAAGTAAACCCACACAGATGCACAGGCCTAAAAGTTTTACTACCTACTCATCTTGATTTCAATCTCTTGTGCTAGAATAATTGAAGACAGTTATGATCTCACTTTTTTTTTTGTACATTAAGATTATAATGTGTAATAAATTCTGGAAAATTCATCTACATTTTTTTAGTAACTGCACTGATGCTACAAACATTCAAATCTGTAAAATTAAAAAACTACCTACTTTCACCCATAAGCCATAGCAGCAATAATGCCAACAGTGAAAAAATAGTGTATCCTATTTTCAACCTATTTAAAATATACTTTTAATATTAACCACATTTGTTTATTATTATGATCAGTGACTAAAAAATCAAATACATGATTCAAACCATAGAAAAATGATAGAAATGATTCATAGAAAAATTTCTATGCTCTAATTTGAATAATTATTATTCACAGTCAGGTTTTAATTTTAACACAGAATTATTTTAAACTGACCTGTTTTTTTGCCTTTTTTTTTTTAATTCAGTGAAACTCGTTCCACTAAACCTTCTAATATTAGCCAAAGCCAATTTATAAGAAAAATGTAAAATATTAATAAATCTGACAAAATGTAAGCAAACACTACAGATCAAAACTAAAGTGCAACTTGAAAATTTATGAAAATTGACACTAATTAATTGACTTACAATTCAAAACACAAGAAACTTTTGAAAGCCTATCATCAAGTGATCAATTTTTACATTTAGTTTCACATTCCATTGACTCTAGACTGCCACAATTAGAAATAAAAAATATTTACAATATATTTTGTATTATTATTATTTCCAGCTCAGGAATAGCCAAGCATAAAAATAAATAAATAGATTTCTTTGATTTTTTTAAAATATCCCTGCACCCTCATTGGTCTTGTACAGTTGTGTGTCCATAAATGTTCCATTTGACTGGTGTAACCAAATTCCAGGGATTTTGTTTCTCTCACCTCCTACTTTATTTTCCAACAAAAACAACTGTAAAGCTAAAAATAAATAATGCTCATCAAATTATAATGCACTGAATCATCAGTTTGATGACCTATCTTGTTTTAAACCAATTTTCCTATATCTCATAAGATTTAGCCAACTTTAGAAATTTAGGTTAGTCATAAATCCATGTATTAAGCAAACAGTGCATTATAATTTTCACGGGTAACAACAACAATTGATATTAAATATTACGACTATTATTAAGTACAAACTATATGAATTAACAGAAGTTTGTCATATTTTATATATAAATCTACAAAGTAATTTTCAACATAAAAAAAGAAAAAAACTGCTGTAGTTTAATAAATTTGCAATTTATTCTTTTATTAGTCAGATAAACTTAAAGGCAAAAAATACTATGATTATGTTATTAATTTCTATTTTTAATCAGTAACACACACCTCCACCAATTTCTACATTAACATATAAGATTTGTAAAATATAGAAAGGAAATACATTTTTACCTTTTGTTCCCTGAAGTTTCTAATTCATTAGGCGAGGAAGAATTGACCCGAGTGTTGAAGGAATGATAGGATGAGGTTGAGCCATTAACCCCTGAAACTGGATATTACAAGAATAAAAAAATAATGTTAGAAAGCAGACAGAGAGAAATCTCATGTTTAAACAAAGATAGGGAAACAAGAATGGACAGAAGTGCAGTACCATAAAAAGTCAGAACACACACTTGAGACATCTTTTTATTAAGTAACATTTACAAAACAGAAAGAACCAAGCAATCAGTAAAAAAATAACTGAGTAAAGGACTGATGACACATAAATGTCTGACAAAACCTTTAAGTAAATTTGAGCATCCTTATGTGCATGAAACTTACTTATTAAATGACTACACAACACTGCTTTTCCCCATTCTAAACACATTCCAGTTTTCAAAAGTACTATGCAATACCAGTTGGGGATTTCTATCTAAATTAATGATTTTTTTTAAACAAGTTTTCTTCATCAGATATAATGATTTGAAAAATAAAAATCATTTTGTGCAAAATACTAACAATAATTCCTAACAAAGAAAAAAGATAACCTTATATACCATTATTTTAGAGTTTCACTTGAAACTCAAAAGATAATTCACGTATCAATATCTCCACCAATAATATATTACACGTTAATAATTACATTTATTATACAATAATAATAACAATCCAGTTCAATAAGTTTATATTTTTAATGCCATCCATTTGTATACGGTGCATAAATAAACAAGCCTAAGATTCTCATTCATAAATACTTTGTACATATTTTGAATAGTAATGTCCATAAAATTTCATCATATAAATGAGGATATGGCCTGATATTTTGTCCAGGATGACACAGTGGAAATCTTTCAAACATGACTTCTTTATTTGTGCATTGTTACTAAACTTCAAAAGGCATACAAAGAACACAGAAACAAAAGGCAACAGGTTTCAGCATCTCTGCGTTACTATTATTACACTAACCCTCACAATACTGGTCATTATTTTACTATTTGGTGATTTCATAACATGCAGTATATTTTAGCCAAACATATATTAATGATATCCTTAGTCTGAGATCATGCATCCAAACATTACTAATAGGCACTTTTCACAAAATATTAATGTGTGATAGACATTTGAAAAACAAATCTATCCTGTGAAACAAACTATTATCAGCAATAATGACAACATTTTAATGACATAAATTTCTAATGATAACAAACAGTCATTAAAAAAAAACACACAGAAGTGACAAGAAATTAAATAAACTTCATGAAACAGAACTTCATTAATATAATGCACATAACAAATGTCAAATACTAAGGAAACACTACACTTGAACATACAATTTAAAGGATGTTAACTGTTTTCATGCCCTTTAAACTATTACCTCTAGTTTATAGTAAAATAACATGCAAGTTCTAACACAATGTTATACACATTAATACACAATAATAATGACAGGTGTTTATGGCAGATATTAATATTAGAGATTGTAATGTATTTTCATTAAAAGCTTCTACAACTAAACTGTAGATTAAAATATTACAAATGTCAAACTCTTTGTAACCCTAAAACCTTTCTTTTTGCATATTTTAGTCACTCGTGATGCCACAGCTTGGTAAAAACTTTGACTTCAATTTTACTCTCTGAAATTTTTTAATAAAAATATATTTTAACATTAAACAAGTCTAACAAATGTATAAAAAACTGAAAATAGTTTAATATGTTAAATAAAGATTTCAAAATTTCTTGTACATATCAGATGACGCTCTTTTTAATAATGCAATTATCACAGATTCACCTCTATTTAATCACTTAACATTAGTCTAACAAATATTTACACTTTACTACTTTGAAGATACTGGATTTATTTCAAAGACTTCCAAGTTTCCTTTCCTTCAAATAAGTAAAAAAGAAAATAAATACAAAGCCTAACAAACACCCATGCAAGCGAACTGTATAAAAAGCCTGCAGATGTCATGCAGACAACATCCAATTCAAATAGTGCTGTGAAAAAAATTACCTTCAACTTTAGGTTCATGGCAAACCTCAGCTGATGGAGGTTTTGCATACAGATGCCCTAACATTTCCTCTATGACTGAAAGAGTAAATTGGTAGTAAAGAAAACAATTATGTCTAATTTCCTGAATTAGAAAGACTGAAGTGTAATTAAGGAAATTCCAGAATATCTTTCAAAAAATGCATTTAGAACCATCTCAAAAAATTAAGTTTTGTTTTTAATACAAATACTCACAAAAGACATTCTCAAAACTAAATATATTATACAATTTTGAAACTTTATTTGTAAAAATATCCACAAACATTCAATGATAGCATAAATTAGTAGAATTACTCACAGTGTTCAAAATATTTATTAATATTAAAACTCATACATTTAAATTTAATATACCAAGTAAAAGATGCAAAATTGACTAAATTTATGTATACCCTTAAGCCTTCAGAGGAAAAATGTTGTACACCTGCCTTTTTCACTGGGTGAAATATTTGTTTCACCCAATAACATAAATACATTTTTTATTTTTTATAAATTCTAAATTTTTAATCAATCTATGGCAAATTCAGATTTTTTTGGTTCCGTCAGAATTACTTACGAGTTCCTCTATTTAATTTTTGTTGCATTATAAATAAAAATTTATAAAATTTTATTATAAATCAAAAAAAATGTTAAGAACATTTAAACATCATTGAAAATTCATATTCTTCCCTCAAGCTTTTAAATCAAATGAACCAGTAAAAAGTCGTGTTCACACAGAACTGTCAAAATGTTTGTGCTTTTTCTTCCCAAATCACCTGAACTTTTTGAAAACACATCAATTACAAAATAATGCTTCTGTACATTATGTACTTCCTTTAAATATGTCCATTTTCCATAAGTTTGCTACCTGCTTATGCACACACAGAAAAAAAAGATAAAATTTACACAAAGTTACCTGGCATATTGTTTTGTAACACTAAAACCTTCAATATAAGTAAGAATTTATATCAAAAATGGTGAGTTTCATTTTTGTACATTGCACATACAAAAAGGAATGTTTAAATAAATATTTAATAAATACATACTGTGTGTAAACAATAACACCCACATGTTAAATTACAAGCATGTCCAGAATTTCTGAATTTATCATTTTTCAGATCTTAAGCTTGTCTGTTTTTTTGTAACTGGACACGCTGTTTTCAGCATTTGTTGAAGAAATATATAGGTTGGTAACACAGAGGTGCAGAATTCACAACACCCAATGCTCATAATATCGAATGTTACTGCTGTACTTTGCCCAATGTCTTGACCATCATTTGCTTTGTTATGTTTCAAAGTTGTTTGAAAGAAATTTGGAATCATTAAATCTTTCATTGGCTTACTAATGTTATAAGGTAGCTTAATTACTATGGAGTGATTTTCAATCAATTAATATATCATTAAAGTAGTTCTATTAGGGCCTTATTGATTTTTATTGAAAGGTGCCAATGTTTTTGTCATCAACAAATATATAATTCTGTTTACTTCTTTTTGTTTGCTTTATAGAGACTGTTTGTTAAAATATCAAAAACTGGGTATTTTGGACTTTGTAACACTATGGGCTAATCTTAAACTAATTGCTTGTATTTCATTTACTTTCTTGAATTACCTAATACTGAGCATAAGGAACTAATACTTTTCTCTGCCAGTGGATATGGAAGAAATAAATGGTGTACACAATTTCCAACCAATGTAAGCTGCAAATTACACCATATCATTTATATTGTGCTTTTCTGTGTTAGTATTTTGTAAAACAAGAAGAGGGCATGTAGGTTTTTAAAAACAAGTATGTTTTTTTCACAATTTTGTCTCCTGAACAAAAAGTCCCTTCAAATATTCCATGTTCTTGTTACAATACAAGAATCATTACAGTTATGTCAATTTTGTTTAAAGAAAAAAAGTGCAAAAGTAATACTGAAATGTTTGATCTTTTTAGTGCACTGTCAGCTTACTTGTTTGTTTCCTATCTCAACAGCCAACACAACCAACAGTTACCGTGCCATTTTGATTTTCTGAATGCTTCACTCTGGGTACATCATTTTGAAAATGAATTATTATGAACAATTTGGTAATCTCACAAAATTTAGATACCCTTGTAACACAAGGATGGATGTTTTTCTTGCTTAAAAAAACTAATACACATACATACACACACACATGCACACAAGTTTATTTTAATTATTTAACCCAATAGGTAAGTTCTTTCTGTAATTGAAATGACTAAGGAAAATAACAAATGATTTATTAAAGCATTGTACCAGTTATGATAACTCTAAACTTACAATTACATGCATTCTTACTATAGTTTCATGTTAAATTGATGGTTCTTTAACACACTTTTGGACTAGTTTTACAGAGATATATCTATATATATATTTAGGCCTAAATTTAGTTCACTATTACATGAAGCAACAGTACTGGTAAAGCTGACAGTTTAAAACACAAGTGCTGACAAAGAGCCAACACTCACTTCTACGAGGTTGTGGCACATGATCAGATGCTGAGGTAGTATCCAACACTATAGTGCCAGCACTATCTGGCCTAAAGCTTCCACAAGGGGAGCTGCTGTAGCTAGTCTGAAGGCTGGATGTTGCACAAAACAAGCCAGAAGTGGTGGAAACAGCTTCTGCTGGGGACCACCATGTGTGGGATCCTAAATTAATGTAGGGGAGATGGTGCAGAAAAACCAATAATTTAACTAATAGTTTTTGCTGACAAAATAAAAGTAAGCCTTAACATGTAACAAATACTTCAGAAGAGAACTACTGAAGTCTCAGATGGAAACTTTAATCAAACTATCAACAAAATGTATATCATAAAATTACATTTTGAAAAACTGAAGTAAATAATTTAACTTTTTTAATTAGTACATAATAAACACATAAGTACAGCATTTTTAAAAATGTGCTCATAGTGAAAAGTTTCAAATAAATATTAAAATATAAGTTACTACCAATTAAATTTGATAACCTGAAGAAAGTTTCAATATTTTAAGCACCATCACTACTTTTAACAAATTTGTACAGAAAATATGCATGAAAAATAAAGCTTGTACTAAAAAATTTAATATAATAGGGAAAAATGGTACATTACACTTCTAAGGTATAAATATTGTGACTCATGATTTCAGAACACTGTGTCTTTAACTAGGAGGAACTGAAAATATATTAAAGCACTATGGAATATGAAAAATCTGCAAGTTATGTAACAACCACAATTGATATAAAGTAATGGTGGAATTGAATATATCATAACTATATTTTGGTAATGTGATACCACGAAAGGGTGTATAATACATAAAATGTTCATACACTCAGCACATAATGTTGTATTTAGATCAGATATTTAGAATTCTAATATACAATATCTGTTGTACTTAATGACACTAACAAACAAACCAGTATGGATGAACTTGTGGAAAAAGATCTGAAAGAAGTCCTACTTGAGCCATGGTAGGCAATATGTGGTACATTGTAACACAAATCCACAAACAGAAATATGAGTAGCAAAAAATATATACATGCCACAGAACACAATACACAAGATAATTAAAGACCTTTGTGAGGAAAGTGACTTAAAAATCTCAAAATAGTTGAAGTCAAATTCAATACTTCCTAAAAATGAATGCTAGAAACTGTAGTTATTGTATGAAAAATTGCATAGCATTAAATTTGTTTTCAATTATTCAACTTACAAAACACTGTTGAAAAGACAAACTTCTCTGTTAGTTTGCCGAAACTTAGGTCACATATTTGTAAATTTTCATAATGAGTAACAAGTAAACCATAAATTATGCCTCAGTAGAGAGCTAAACAAAAAAACATACAGCACACCTTCAGCAATTAATTCTTTGTTCATAAATGTCATTTTATTTGGCATCAATGCTTTAGACAGACAGTCAAATGTTTGTGTGTTTAATGTTCGAGATTGAGACTGTGCAACACAGTAAAAGTACATGCCATGAATATGATAAACTTTCTGGATACCAACAAGTAGGTAATTATGAACTTTTTAAACTTGTATGTATCCCTTCTTCCTTGATATCAATGCTATTAAATGGCAGTTTCTCTTGGTGAGACATCATGCATTCATTACTGAGTGCTCAGATGAAACAAATCTGTAAAAACTTACAATTTAACCAGTTTTTTTTGGTTATTCACTATCTTGAAATTCATCAAATGAGATATTTATAATTTTCTTCACTGATGTAAGATAATAGTTTATAAAAACTAAATAGAATAATAAAAGAATCCAATTAAAAACAACAATTAGATACAATTTTTTTATGCTGACAGTAGAAGTTATCACAAAGAGTCTTACATGTTTACATCTATATTATTGCTTCAAATAGAAACACTTGTTACAGCTAATATTACTAACACTAAAACACATTTAAGTTTTGCAGCAATGTATACCCACAAAAAGAATGAAAGAATCATTAAGGAAATATTATTCAGAAAAAAAACAACAAACTCTGGAATAGCAGGGAATTCCATTACCAATTCAAATTGAATTGGTAAATTTTGGAACTTTTTTATAAAGTAGAAATTATTTACCTCATGCGTATTTTTAGTTACACTACAAAGAATACTCAATATTTTTTTATATTACTTTAAGTCAATTTGAAAAGCTTTCAGTACATTTTACAAGCTATAATTAACTGCATTTATGGATAACCAGCTTAATGGAAAAATGTAGAATTTTCATATTAATATACTTCACAAGGTATTTCATAAAATTTAGCCTTAAGTAAAATGATGCATTTGTCTTTCCTTCATCACTTTTGACACGTTTTCCAAAACAGTTTCATCTCTGGCATCATAAGAAGCTGACCAGAGTATAAAAATTACAAAACCAAACACTGTCTGCATTTGAACATTATCAACAAAATACATATCCCACTAAACACAATCTCAATCAATTAGATACTATGATACAATCATGAAAAAATGTTATATTTTTAAAATTTAAAGTACACAATTTAATCTTTTTCATAACTTAAACCTGCCTCCCTTCAAAGTACTTGTTCATATTTACCTTTACATAAATCACATCACAAAATACTATTCTTAACATCTTTAACAATTCCCAGATGTTACTCTGACAAACCAGTCTCTAACTGATTTTGCTCAACACACAGTTAACAGTGCTCAAATGTTTCCAATATAACCCATTCATTCTTTGATAGATTGTTTAGCCAGGGTATTCATGATGAAATTCTGCAGAATGGACGGCAACTACCTGTTGTGGAGACAAAAATGAAAAGGACGAAGTTTCGAAAATCTTCTGCCTTTCGTCTTCAAGACTTGTGTCTCCACAACAGGCAGCTGCTCTCCATTCTACAAAGTTTCATAACCCATTTATACATTTATCCATTTTGGTTATTTTGTCTCCCACTGCCACTTTCTCTATAACAAGATGTCCTTTAAAAAAGTTTTGGAAACAACACTGTATTACAGTGTTCAGTGTTTTATGTACAAGATCTAAGTAGAAATAAGAAGTTAGTTTATTGTCTAGTAAAATTTAATTTTGAGTTACATATCAGTTAATTGCAGTCTTACAATTAACAGATATAAAATAATATGACATTGTTTAATAGTAAATAGCATGCACAATACAACAAAAACCTTTATCGTCAAATACTGAATATTCAATCTTTGCCATGTAATATTTTATCAAATATCTAAAGTAGTTTTAACATTCTTTCAAATAATGCATGTATCAATACTGTATAGAAGAAATAAAAACAAGCTACAGGCAATCACTGTACTATACCTGAAGACCAAGCAAGAGGCCTAGAATCAGGTTGTTGATTATTACAACCATTAGAGGGTGCACCAACAGTTGTTGGAGGCCTGAAGGCAGAAGAAGACCCCATAAGAGAGAAAGTCCCAGGCTGATAGGAAACAGAAGTAAGTACAGGCAAGGACAGAGCTAGAGAACATGCAGAAACAGAGAGAAAAGAATACACATACATGATAAAAATTGACATAGTACAATGTGATCAGCAAAGATGTTTTTAACATACTACATTATGAAATATAGCAAGTCTCTTTTTAAGGTCGACTATTTGCTCATAAATTTGAAAAACAAATTGACGGAATCAAAAATACAAAGAGGGTGTTAGAGTAGATCTTGTTTATACAGACAATTTATCATTTTTATGACAATAATTCAATCCAAAATATTTACTGTTGTACCTTAGCACATCTAAAAGTAAACTATAAAAATGAAAGGTGATAACTATATCAATCCTTTCATTTTTACGTGTTTACTAAACCTTGAATTTGTCATTTTGTTCTTCATTCTCACTTGTTAAAACTTGAATTAAAACAGTTCCTTTTTATACTCCCAACATAAGGCAAAAAGAGTAAAGAGTACCTCAATAATAACGGTCTTGTTCATTTAACTGTTTACATAATGTAGGTATATATTCATGAAAAGGAAATTATGTTCCTATGTTATACTATAAAACATAGCATTTTAAAAGTCATTTTGGGATGACAGAGTACAGTGCACATATTTATAGAAGAGTTACACAATATTCCTTATAATAATTCGCATCAAGATCCAATGGATAGATTCATTACCATAAACTTGTTTTAAAAAATCTGACAGAACATTTGGAATTTTAACATAGAAGTATAAAAAAAAAGTCTCAGAACTTGCAAGAATCTTCAAACACTGGTAGCTGGAAATTTTATATTAAGATTTAAATCTGTATAAATAGCAGAGGAGCTTTCATCATGGCTCCTCCTCGATCTTTAAATGATATACAAAATGAAAGTAAAATCCTGTAAAGCAAAGAAAGTAGAAAACTACTTTGTTGAACATAAAATAAGTTTTTTAGAGTTACCTAAATTTTTATTTAAAATATTAGTAGGAAAAAGCACATATAATAACTAAATTGGGAAAGTTCATTTTTAAACTATTTCAAGAAATTATAAAATTAAATAACTTAGAAAACAACATCAGTTTAAAACCACATGTCAATCATGACAACTCATTCTCATATTTCAAAACTACTGACCACAAATAATGAAAATAGCTGTATATTTTATTGCAAATGAAAAATTATTGCACTCAAAAATTTTACCTTTTGACATAAATAACAAAAAAAATTAAAAACAACTCCTTCAACACTAATTATATGAGAATAATAATGAGACACAAATTGTATATAATAATAAATATATTTTATACCAAAGTACCAGTAATATCTCATATCTATGGGGTCTGTAAGCGAAATCTGATAGTTAACTAACGTGTATTATACCAAGTAGAGAATATAACACTGCAATTGAAAATTTCAAACTTTTTTTAAACTGACAGAGCAAAACTAACCTTTTGGATAACTCTGAGAGTTCTGATGAGACTTGTCCATAGTAAAAACCATCAATGGTGGACCTACAACAAAAATCAAACTGTTTGCTACTACTATCATATTATTTACATTAAAATCTAGGTAATTTATTCTGAAGAAGTACATACTAAATGGAAGTTTACTGTCCAGTTCTCCTGGAAAATATTGAAAATAAACAAAAATGGTTTGTCACCCTAAAGACTTCTATAACTACAACATGAAAATAACTTATGACTGTGTATTTACATTCTATTATCGTGCCATTCTTTAAGACTTTTTATATTTCAAAGAAAAGAAGAAATAGAAACTACATAGTTTCTTATGTCCCCCTGTAATATTTCAGTATTTACAAAAGAATGTGGGTCTTCTGGTGGGGCAGCTGTAAGTCTTCTGATTTACAATGTTGAAATCATGGATTCAATTCCCCTTGGTGGACAAACTGAATAATCCAATGTAGCTTTGCTATTAAAAAAAAATGCACATTAGAGGATGAAGAAAAAGAATGTGCTAGGTTTCTTATGTCCCCCTGTAATACTTCGATATTTACTAAAGAATAAAGAAAGAAAATGTGCTAACTTTTTATGTCCCCCTGTAATATTTCAATATTTACCAAAGAATAAAGGAAGAGAATGTGCTAACTTTTTTATGTCCCCCTGTAATATTTCAATATTTACCAAAGAATAAAGGAAGAGAATGTGCTAACTTTTTTATGTCCCCCTGTAATATTTCAATATTTACCAAAGAATAAAGGAAGAGAATGTGCTAACTTTTTTGTCCCCCTGTAATATTTCAATATTTACTGAATAATAAAGAAAGGGAATGTGCTAGCTTTTATATGTCCCCTTTTATTTTTACTAAAGAATATAAAAAGAGAATGTGCTAGGTTTCTTATGTCCCTCTGTAATATTTACTAAAGAATAAAAAAGAGAATGTGCTAGGGTTCTTACATTCCCCTGTAATATTTCAATATTTACTGAATAATAAAGAAAGGGAATGTGCGAGCTTTTATATGTCCCTCTGTAATATTTACTAAAGAATATAAAAAAGAATGTGCTAGGTTTCTTATGTCCCCCTGTAATATTTACTAAAGAATAAAAAAGAGAATGTGCTAGGTTTCTTATGTCCCCCTGTAATATTTACTAAAAAATAAAAAAGAGAATGTGCTAGGTTTCTTATGTCCCCCTGTAATATTTCAGATAAACTGTACAAAGCTTCTTGAAATACTCTTACAATATCAATGGTTAATGAGAAAATAACAACAAAAAATAATTTATCAAGTTTCTACCTTCAACTGACTATAATGTAGATATTCCTTTGTGCATATAATTAAGATATCTCAGATAAGGAATGAAATAATCAATAACAATAAATTATCCTGACCAAAAATATCCACTCTTCTAGTTAAAAGACTTGAACTATAGTTATAACAACTATTGTATACATCCAGATAATGTAAATCTAACACAACATCAAACAAAAAATGTTCCTTTAAATGTACTGAGTCCTTTCAATACTAAATGATAACCAACATGAAAAGCTACTAATACTTATTTTAATGCGAAAAAATGGCTCTATAATATTATTTTGAGTCTGTAACAAGAATGTTTATATTTTTTTTAATCACTGCCCAGGTGTGGTACAAGCACTTCACAACTTATCAGTAAGATATAATTATAATGGTTAATTTCCTATAGACAATTCGAGTGAAGAAATTCAAATTAAACGACAGGATTACAATTTGACCTCTGACGTTATTCTGTTTTATTTCGAATTTTGCACGAGTATACAATCTATAGTATATCCTACTGCCCTCTATTGAAAGTACTGGTAACTAATAATAAATATAACATTTGTTTAACAAACTCATTAAATGATAAAAGAAAAGTATATATATTTCTTTTTTTCAACACAAAATGTTGTACCGTAATAAATATCACCGGTTAATTCTATGATTCATTTTCATTCAGATTATACAATTAAATCACAGATAATTAAATATTTCTCACAGCTTAGACAAAAATTATTTATATACGTATATACACGCACAATTATTTTAATTGAAAGTAACTATTATGTTTTATTGCCAAAAATGGAGACACAGAGTTCATCCAATAAGGTACAGTATGTGGATATTAAATGTGTGTTACCAGATCAGTGAACATTCACGTTTTCAGGTTTATCATACAGTTCCCCAAACGTGTTCTTAATTATAACGTATTTATACTGTTACTACGATTTAATATAAAGGTGTACCCGTACATAATTAGGCTCTTTTAACTACTTCTCAGCTTCCCCATTCCAAGACCTTTAAAGTAATGACAGTCAAATATATTTTGACTAAAAATAACTTTGATATTCCAGGGCAGGTAGAATTTTCTGAATTACTATGTCATTTTAAAAACATTTCTCATATAAACATTAGCTTATTAAGGCTTTTCCGAAGCGAGGAGAAACAAACGGAAGCTGCCACAAAGTGAAAATATGGTGGTTGAAGAAATGTTTTTAATGGCACCGAGAACGTAGCAGTAACCAGAGGACATTCATATTACGAGATCGAAAGAAACTGGCAACTATAGAAGCACACGTCGCAGCTTGCTAATCAATACGCTAAAGCGAGCTATCCGTTTCTACCCCCAAACTCTCTCCTTCCCGCGCTTTGATTTCAACAAGAAACAAGACAACAGAGAAGACGAGGGGGTGATCAGAACAAGGCTGGCACTTGAATATAATTATCACGAGACAAAGATGGCGACTGTTCGTTCCCAAAATGAAACATTTAGGAGACTTTGCGATGGCCCTGCTACGCCTAAACATGAGCTAAATACCAATTAGAATAACTAATTATTAGGATTTAGAACTAACTTTTTTCACTACACAATGATTTTGATTTGTTCTAATAGAAACCCGCGTTAAACAATAATCCGTGAACCTGTTTAACGTGTAGAGAGTATTGCATTCCCCAGGTAAAAACAAATTAACATAAAATCCTATCGTATCCAGTGAAAATATAAATATGTAAAGAATATCTGCTGATAAATCATGGCACCCGGTACTTTAAACGTACTTAGAATTCGTGATTAAATTTTATATGATTTCATAAAATAATAGTTCAACTTGAAGATAAAAAACTTCAAATATTTTCAATAAATAATAAATACACGGCTGTCAGTGTTTTCTTTGGGAATATAGACATTTTTATATTCGTGCATCGTTACTAGTCATGAAAATATCTGTTTCCTGATTTCATATTGATAATATATGTTACCTGACAAATGTTAACAAACAGCATTATACAATACAGTTTCAATTTAACTATAACTTACCCTGCACAGGAAGAAGTCACATAATCAGAAATCTATTGGTTCTATATAGGTACCTACAAAAAGAAACAAATAATGCGCTTAGCCAAAATAACGCTTAATAGTTTTGTGTTTTAATTAAATATGCAGTTAACGGTAAATAGAAAAGACACGTTTGTATTCTTTTCTGTGTTAATTTTACGTGTCATTAACCATCGATATGAAAGGATATGCTCACTTCGCTTCCAATTTTTTCTACAGTTACACAAAGGACAACCTGTTTATAACATTAATCTGGAACTGATAAGACGACACGGAAGGAAATAGAACCCATTTTTTAAGTTACTCTCTTCTGACCGAAAACTTGGGTTTGACTGTTACCCTCAAGGAGCACCATATGTATTAAAGTACGGAGCATATTTTTAAGCCAACAGGCCGCGAACAAGCAACCCACGGATTCTCAATGAAAGCATGACAAATATTAGGTAGTGTCCGGCCATGTGGGGGAGAGGTTTAACACCCTGTCTTGTAACAGGAGACTCAGAAACAACAATTTATAAGCATAAAGAAGTGGTTTTAATTTGAAGTTCATACTACATGTTTTGATAAAAGAATACAGAGCAATATTCTAGAGAAACGTTTGGGATGTTTCCCAGTATACAGACAAATGTCTATATAAATGCTTATAAATTTTCTGTTATATTAACATAATATTTTTCCATACAAACATAAGAGTTTTAATATATGAGTATGTTTCACCAGCTCTCTCCTTTCATTATGTTGCTTTGAATAAACCAGAGTTTCCAAATAAACGTTCAAGAAAACTTGACTGACAAAAACTTCCCCAATGGTTAAAGAATATCCCCAGACACAAACACACTATAACTTTGAAATCGATAGGAATAACTCGATACATTTCGAATTAAGTCTTTACTTAAACAGAAATAAGTACACATTAAAACACATTTCGTAGTAAAAACACGAAGCTATTTCATCACACCACAAACAATTCAAAAACTAACTACACTTTATGATTTCGTATAAGTCACAAAACGTATTTATTCATTTTTTAAAAAATATTTTGTTAGTAACAACAGAAAAAAAAATGTAAATTTTACTCCATGAAACTTTTGAAAGTAAAAATGCATTTAGAACGATGAGATGAACTGTAGGTACTTTTTGATTTGTTGTTGAGCGTGGAGCTACACAGCGAGCTCACTGTGCTTGTTCTCATTAAGTTACGAGTCACAGGAGAGCTTTACGGTTACATTCCATCTATAGACATAAAGCTTCACATACACAAACTAGAGCGTTTACTACGTATAGCTTACGTTTTAATTATATCTATCTTACGTTTACAGTTTCGTAACTGTTCTACAAAAATTTCATGAAAGTTTATATCAAGCTGCAAGATTAAATATTTTCCGTCTCAAAATGCTTAATAATTTGTACAAGGTGTCACTCGAGTGTTTCTAACATTAACGTCTGATAAAAACAAACTACCTAAACTGGTTAGATTTAACAGTTAACTCAAAAAATAACGTAGCTAATTTAATATACTGATCTAAATTAGGCTAGTGACATCACTTCAAACACACTTGTTGATATAAACCTACCTGCCTTAACGTATCAAAAATTGAATTTCACTGAACCAACTCATATTTCACTATTTTTAGACCTATCACAACCTAAACTTTCATGTAAAGTTTTAGTTAACACTGATTTGTAAACAGAAAAAAGCCAAACGTGTTCTGAAAAAGTAAACTGGTACAATTCAGCTCATTTTGTAAAGTGACAGCTGAGTCTGTACTTACCATGCAGGTGGCAGATATTTGTGGATGACTGTTTGTTTTTTGTATTTCGCACAAAGCTACTTGAGGGCTATCTGTGCTAGTCGTTCCTAATTTAGCAGTATAAAACTAGAGGGAAAGCAGCTAAGCTAATCATTACCACTTGGGATACTCTTTTACTAACGAATAGGGGGATTGATCGAAAAATTATAACGCTCCCACGGCTAAAAGGGCAAGCATGTTTAGCGCGACGGGGATGCGAACCCGCGACCCTCAGATTACGAGTCGGGCCTAGATTCATGAATGAACAAAGAATTATGTTGCGCATCATCGCACAAACAAATAAGAATATTCAAATAAAAGGTATTTTCAACACTATGATGCGTAACGTGGCACTCAACTGAACTAACACAAACACCACAAGTTTCAATGTCTACTTTTATTGAAACAGTTTGTTACACCAAATTTTGTTGTCTTATTTCGCGAAGATGTCTTGGGCTCCAAACCGGATGGAAGAAATGACATTTTGCCTCCATATCGTATTAGGAGAGATGACGTTTCGGGTTTCATACTGAATTAATGGGACTGAGCACGTTGTCCCAAATGTCTTTTCGAAATCAGAAGTCCATATTAAACTCTATACAAACCTTCTATATACAGCACTGTAACCCCAAAATAAATGCATTATCATTCTCAGAAGAAAACATTCCTCACCCACTTATTCACCCCTCTCCCTCTAAAGAACTGCAATAAATTAGTTGTCCTTCCTTTATCTCTGCAATACATGCGGCGTCTTTCCCTTATCTCTGTAACAAATTAGTCGTCTTTCCTTTATCTCTGCAATAAATCAGTTGTCTTTCCTTTATCTCTGCAATAAATTAGTTGTCTTTTCATTATCTCTACATGTTGTTTTACAACCACTCGCACCGTCAACTTTTTAAACTTCAAAATTAAATTTCATAATAAGCTAAAAATATGAAGCATTAAACAAAATAAATCTCAGAAACAAAACAGCACTCGGGGTGAGGATAACCCGCCAACGAATATTGACTGTTCTTCGTTTCAGATAGACTCAGAGCTAGCCGTTTCTAATTCAGAATTGATAGACTAGAAGAAAGACAGCTGGTCAACTCCATCCAGTGCCAAATAGTTCTGGCTTATCGAAAATTGGAATCTGATTGTCACTCGCGTAGCGCACCCCATTGAACATGTTATAGATCTAACAGGTTGCAAACTCACACTTTCGGATTCGCAGCACACAGAGATACTAACCACTGTTCTTCTTAGTTACGTCATCAACAGATATCGGTTACATACTTTTATCGTCCATTAATATACTTGTTACTCAGTTATCAAGCCACTAGATACAGATTATGTTGTTTTATTGTCCACTAATATGCTTATCACTCAGTTATCAAGCTACGAGATACATGTTACGTAGGACTTTCTCAAGTAATTTGTTTATCACTCAATTATCAAGTCTCAAGATTCGGGCTACGTAGTGTTTTGTTCAGTAATATGCTTGTCACTCAGTTATCAAGCCACTAGATACAAGTTACGTAGTATTTTGTCAAGTAATATGCTTATCACTCAGTTATCAACCCACTAGATACAGGTTACGTGGTTTTATTGTCCAATAAAATGCTTATCACTCAGTTATAAAGCCACAAGATACAGGTTACGTAGTGTTTTGTCAAGTAATATGCTTCTCACTTAGTTATCAAGCAACTCGATACAGGTTACGTTATGTTTTGTCCAGTAATATGCTTATCACTCAGTTATCAAGCCACTACATACAAGTTACGTAGTATTTTGTCCAGTAATATGCTTATCACTCAGTTATCAAGCCACTAGATACAGGTTACGTGGTTTTATTGTCCACTAATATGCTTATCACTCAGTTATCAATCCACTAGATACAGGTTACGTGGTTTTATTGTCCACTAATATGCTTATCACTCAGTTATCAAGCCACTAGATACATGTTACGTAGTGTTTTGTCCAGTAATAGGCTTATCAGTTATCAAGCCACTAGATACAGGTTACGTAGTGTTTTGTCCAGTAATAGGCTTATCAGTTATCAAGCCACTAGATACAGGTTACGTAGTGTTTTGTCCAGTAATAGGCTTTCCACTTATTTATCAAGCCACTAGATACAAGTTACGTAGTGTTTTGTCCAGTAATATGATTATCACTCAGTTATCAAGCCACTAGATACAAGTTACGTAGTGTTTTGTCCACTAATATGCTTATCACTCAGTTATCAAGCCACTAGATACAGGTTACGTAGTGTTTTGTCCAGTAATAGGCTTATCAGTTATCAAGCCACTAGATACAGGTTACGTAGTGTTTTGTCCAGTAATAGGCTTTCCACTTATTTATCAAGCCACTAGATACAAGTTACGTAGTGTTTTGTCCAGTAATATGATTATCACTCAGTTATCAAGCCACTAGATACAAGTTACGTCGTGTTTTGTCCAGTAATATGCTTATCACTCGGTTACCAAGCTACTAGATACATGTTACGTAGTTTTATTGTCCACAAATATGCTTATCACTCAGTTATCAAGCCACTAGATACAAGTTACGTAGTGTTTTGTCCAGTAATATGCTTGTCACTCAATTTTCAAGCCTCAAGATACAAGTTACGTAATGTTTTGTCAAGTAATATGCTTGTCACTCAGTTATCAAGCCACTACAAACAAGTTACGTAGTTTTACTGTCCACTAATATGCTTATCATTCAGTTATCAAGCCACTAGATACAGGTTACGTAGTTTTATTGTCCACTAATATGCTTATCACTCAGTTATCAAGCCACTAGATAAAGGTTACGTAGGGTTTTGTCCAGTAATATGCTTATCACTTAGTTATCAAGCCTCAAGATACAGATTACGTAGTTTTATTGTCCACTAATATGCTTATCACTCAGTTATCAAGCCACTAGATACAAGTTACGTAGTATTTTGTCCAGTAATATGCTTATCACTCAGTTATCAAGTCACTACATACAGGTTACGTGGTTTTATTGTCCACTAATATGCTTATCACTCAGTTATCAAGCCACTAGATACAGGTTACGTAGTGTTTTGTCCAGTAATATGCTTATCACTCAGTTATCAAGCCTCAAGATACAAGTTACGTAATGTTTTGTCAAGTAATATGCTTGTCACTCAGTTATCAAGCCACTAAATCCAGGTTACCGTTTTACTGTCCAGTAATATGCTTGTCACTCAGTTATCAAGCCCCTAGATACAAGTTACGTAGTTTTATTGTCCACTAATATGCTTATCACTTAGTTATCAAGCCACTAGATACATGTTACGTGGTTTTATTGTCCAATAAAATGCTTATCACTCAGTTATAAAGCCACTAGATACAGGTTACGTTGTGTTTTGTCAAGTAATATGCTTCTCACTTAGTTATCAAGCCATTAGATACAGGTTACGTAGTGTTTTGTCCAGTAATATGCTTATCACTTAGTTATCAAGCCACTAGATACATGTTACGTGGTTTTATTGTCCAATAAAATGTTTATCACTCAGTTATAAAGCCACTAGATACAGGTTACGTTGTGTTTTGTCAAGTAATATGCTTCTCACTTAGTTATCAAGCCACTCGATACAGGTTACGTAGTTTTATTGTCCAGTAATATGCTTATCACTTAGTTATCAAGCCTCAAGATACAGATTACGTAGTATCTTGTCCAGTAATATGCTTATCACTCAGTTATCAAGCCACTCGATACAGGTTACGCGGTTTTATTGTCCACTAATATGCTTATCACTCAGTTATCAAGCCACTAGATACAGGTTACGTGGTTTTATTGTCCACCAATATGCTTATCACTCAGTTATCAAGCCACTAGATACAAATTACGTAGTGTTTTGTCCAGTAATATGCTTATCACTCAGTTATCAAGCCTCAAGATACAGGTTACGTTATGTTTTGTCCAGTAATATGCTTATCACTCAGTTATCAAGCCCCTAGATACAAGTTATGTAGTATTATTGTCCACTAATATGCTTATCACTCAGTTATCAAGCCACTAGATACAGGTTACGTAGTGTTTTGTCCAGTAATATGCTTATCACTTAGTTATCAAGCCACTAGATACATGTTACGTGGTTTTATTGTCCAATAAAATGCTTATCACTCAGTTATAAAGCCACTAGATACAGGTTACGTTGTGTTTTGTCAAGTAATATGCTTCTCACTTAGTTATCAAGCCACTCGATACAGGTTACGTAGTTTTATTGTCCACTAATATGCTTATCACTCAGTTATCAAGCCACTAGATACAGGTTACGTAGTGTTTTTTCCAGTAATATGCTTATCACTCAGTTATCAAGCATCAAGATACAGGTTACGTAGTGTTTTGTCAAGTAATATGCTTGTCACTCAGTTATCAAGCCACTAGATACAGGTTACGTAGTTTATTTGTCCACTAATATGCTTATCACTCAGTTATCAAGCCACTAGATACAGGTTACGTTGAGTGTTGTCAAGTAATATGCTTATCACTTAGTTATCAAGCCACTAGACACAGGTTACGCAAATTTATTGTCCACAAATATGCTTATCACTCAGTTATCAAGCCACTAGATACAGATTATGTAATGTTTTGTCAAGTAACATGCTTGTCACTCAATTATCAAGCCTCAAGATACAAGTTACGAAGTTTTATTTTCCACTAATATGCTTATCACTCAGTTATCAAGCCTGAAGATACAGGTTACATAGTGTTTTGCCAAGTAATATGCTTGTCACTCAGTTATCAAGCCACTGGATACATGTTATGTAGTGTTTTGTCCAGTAATATGCTTATCACTCAGTTATCAAGCCTGAAGATACAGGTTACGTAGTGTTTTGTCAAGTAATATGCTTGTCACTCAGTTATCAAGCCTCAAAATACAAGTTACGTAGTTTTATTGTCAAGTAATATGCTTATCACTCAGTTATCAAGCCACTAGATACAGGTTACGTAGTGTTTTGTCCAGGAATATGCTTATCACTCAATTATCAAGCCTTATGATACAAGTTACGTAGTTTTATTGTCCACTAATATGCTTATCACTCAGTTATCAAGCCACTAGATACAAGTTACGTTGTGTTTTGTCCACTAATATGGTTATCACTCAGTTATCAAGCCACTAGATACAGGTCACGTAGTGTTTTGTCCAGTAATATGCTTATCACTCAATTATGAAGCCTCAAGATACAGGTTACGTAGTGTTTTGTCCAGTAATATGCTTATCACGTAGTTATCAAGCCACTAGATACAGGTTACGTAGTTTTATTGTACACTAATATGCTTATCACTCAGTTATCAAGCCACTAGATACAGGTTACGTAGTTTTATTGTACACTAATATGCTTATCACTCAGTTATCAAGCCACTAGATACAGGTTGCATCTGTTGCAAATTAAGAGAACGAGATTTTGTTTTTTAGCACGAAAGGTCAAGAAATTCTATAGCACCTCTCCTAACAGCATTGTCTTTTTTTCTACATTTCTGTTTTTGGGCACGCATACTTTAATATTACCCCTAACCTAACTATCAAAATCAACAATACTCAAAGTTTCAACTCACAAAGCCTTAGTAATGTATGCACATGTGTAAATATGTATGCGTGAATCACGGTATCATATAACCTCTCCACATACCAAAGTAATATCATGATAGTTGGGAACTTCATATGGACTGGAATGAACGTTACTGTACTGGTCTCTCTATGGCTTCAGGTACGAAAATAAGTAAACACTTTACTAATCGATACGAAGAAATTCATACATTGCCTGAATATGTGTAAATGTCACAAAAACAAATTAAACGAATTTACTGCAGTATATAAGTAAAATAGATGAATAATTTCACATAACCATGCTCTTGTAAGCAATATTGTCAATGTTACCTAAAGGGCGCATGAAGTTAAATTAGGCCTAAAATACCACTCTATATCAATGCTAGAATGCCGAGAACGTTCAGGATTATAATGATTAAAATACTACGAATTACATACAAACAATACTACGTTACAAACACGAACATCGGTAAGAAGTCGATTTTATTCAGTGAAGTACATGATTAGGGTTAGTCATTGTATATACTCAGAATATCGATTGATTAAATGTGTAATTTTACAAGTCCATTTGAGTTTGTCTTAATAACATTATCTAAAATATTTACGTTTGAAACGTTTTGTAAAGTTACTTGGGTTTGCAAATTACAACTGATTCATAATTGGACTAGACCTTATTTTCACTAAAAATTTTTAAAACTAGATCAACGATAAAAACGAACAAAACATTACGACAACTGATCCAAAAGTGATATTGGAACTAAATTGTTAAAAAGAGATTCAAGTAAAATACGAAAGAAAAAGGAGTTTGGAAAAGAAAGTTGCGAATAAATAAATAATCAAAAGATGCAAGATTAAAATTTAAGAGAGGAGTAAAAACAAAAAAAATATATATTTAAAGAAAATTACAAATATATCGGATTGAAGGCGAGATTGGTGAAGCAAATGGAGCTACATAGGTAACAAAGATTGAAGAATAGAAAAAAACATAAAAATTCGGAAAGGCTGTATTAATATAATTTAAGAATAATAAACAGATATAAAAGAACACAGGTAACAGAATAAATCATCCGAAAAAGGATTAGTGAAAGTAAACATTACGCAAGTAACATCCCTTTCTAGATCTTCACAAGAATTCCAAGCCAAAACACCATCTACTACAAATTATAGAATAAGAAAACTATGCTGAATCACACCGTTGCTGACGTGACATACGTTACTGTACCTTTACAGAATATTCAACCAATAACACTATCAACTCAAAGTTCCAAAAGTTAGCTAACCAATTCAACATCTGTCAATCAATAAGCCAGAAGACTATAATGGTAAAGTACCACAGAAATCATAAAAGTTCAAATAATGAGTGAACAGGTAGAGCAAGAAATCACCCATGTAGGGATAGGGCCAGTTAAAAATGGCGATCTATACGTCGTGTTTGGTAGTCCTTTCACCACTATACGTCGGCAAAACCCAGCCAAAGGGAAAGAAACGAAAGCCCTTCATTAATAACGTACAAAACTGCTTCTTTGAAGTCTAGAGAACTGACCGCAAAAAATCAATTGTCTTCCCCCTTCATCAGTTGAAATCTTTAAGCCCCAGAGTGCCTACGATCAGCCTGCCCACCTGAACACTTCAGGATGTTCATTTTTATACCTAGAGAAGCAAGTGCTCCACGATAGGTTAGTTACAGCCCAATGTATTAATCACGGTCTCTGATCAGTAAACCATTATGTGCGTTATATGGAAGCAGATAATCTACCGTATGGCCCTTACTGCTGCGCCGCGCAGTGTCTTTGTCATGATTTATTTGGCTTTGAGGAGTCACGTCTATTGATTATATCACGGCTCTCTGTAGCACAAAACTGAGTTACTTGGTAAAATGGTGCCTCACACCTAGAAGTTACAGCCCCACTGGAAGCCAAAGTTTCCTCTCGTAAAAATGTGCAGAAAATAGTAACAAAAAATGTTATTCTATAATTGTTGGAATGTATGAAGATAGAAACAAGGAGCATTTGAAATGGGAAGAAAATCTGCACGACCCATTCCTGTACTCCACTACCTAACATATATGTGCATCTACTCATCCCAAAAGTGAGGATGGGGGGGGGGCACTGTACTATCAAGGAGTGAAATACTAATACCAGAAGTTATTAGCACAATAATTCTGCATCAAGTGATGGAAACATAGAGAGTTCAAACGCTCTGGCATATCTTGAAGGACTGGTGATTGGAAGAATTATTGTCATTGTGAAGAATAAAAATGTCATAACGAATCTATCAGGGAAAGACTTAAATAAGCTTTGATATTAATGCTAGTAATCGAGATGATATGGAATGGCTGTAAAGTACTTGCCACAAGAAAGAAAGAACTTCAAAGGTAAACAGGTGCTGGAAAAGGCCATATGTTGTACTGAAAATAATTAATAATCTGGTTTACAACTAGGCGATCCGCGCCAAAGGTAATTATCATGATTGTATTTGGAAGAATGTTGTAAGGAGAAAAACAACAAAACTACCTGTTTAGCTCCAGAGAATAACCTATCAGTGGAAACTCAACCTACTGTGGTATCCAGCTCTTTTGGAGGTCAATTCCAAAAGACCATATCAAGAAAGGAACCGCCAACAGATTGACTCAAACACCTACTGAAGTGATAGGACAGCTAGTGATAATAAAGGCCAAGAGGCTTTTCCATCTATATTCCACAAGCCAACAAGAGAACATAATCAAAGACCAGGTGAATGGACACTTTCGTGTAGTATTCTAGCTTTGTATTAGAACTGTTCAGAGGACTTCACAATTCAGGAAGAGATAATGTTGTGAACTATGTTTCCATTTATTTAATATAATGTTAACTATAGGTCACATCACGTCAAACTAGGTCTAGAATACCTAAAACATTTGGGAATATATTAATAGAAAAATTTTGTGAAGTATCTAGAAACAAGTATATGAAACGGTACACTTCTGTTTACATAAGTCAAAGAATCATTAGTAAGTCATTGCTGTTTAAATATCATTTGTGAAGTTTTAAGCCTACAAGTTACAGCAGCGTACAAATGAAGGCAGCTAATAGAAACATTACAGAAGAAATAAACTAACAAGTTATCTTACATGAATTAGATTAGGACTTCACTTTCACCACATAATTTAGAAGAACCGGCAGGACGAAGAAAGAACGTTACAACCTTATTAATCCAATGTAAACTTATGCAACTTATCTTTTTTAAGTTAAATAGTCCTAAACTTATAACTCTCTGGTTTTAGTTTTAATTTTTCATATACAACAGTAATAAACACGTATACATATAATAAAACAGCTTCTCTCCTAAATACATCTCCAAAACACAAATAGTAAAACACTTTGATCCGTAAACGTGAACTGACATCTAACGCTCACCTACAAACGCGACTGCCCTTGAACAAAGAGGCCGCGAAGCGATCAACAATGAAAGAACATGTTCGTCCTAAATTACACGGTAACGTTTTATAAACCAACAGATATTTTAAACTTGTCGCCATCTTGTTTTCCCGAAAGCTTACTACGCTACACGATAACTGACTACTGCGATAAGTGATTTAGAAAATGCAAACTTACGATGGATGTGAACTAAAAACTACAGAGTAGTTTTTGAAAGCCATAAAACAACAACTTAAGTATATATAAAAGAAGTAGTTCTATAAAAAATACATTCTCTAAAATTAGCAGGTTATTTATATAAAACAATCATGAACATGGTTACATTATTACATTTTCTCCCACAACTACACGGCAATGGTACACGAAATAAAACGCAGCTAAAATTAAAACATCCAAATGTATTATTTTTTTTATAGAAATACTTTAAAAAAAAGTATTGGCAATGTATAGTGGACAAATATGATAGAGATTTAAGTACGTAAGAGATTTTCTGCTTCTACGCCGTGAACATTTTGTTCTACATTTTATTAACTTAGTGTTGACAGGCTAAGCCTATTGCGTTCAAACGCTCAGAGTGCAACAGACGACTTGGTCTCCGAATACAAGTTATACAACATTCCAAAAATAAATGTGAACTATAAAATACCGTGTCAAGTAACGTATATTAACCATAAAGAAACCGCAAAAACGTCAAATATTTTATATTTATCTGGTGTGAAAAGTTCGTTTTACTTACCTTTTATCAAAATGTGTAAATCCTTTCAGTGTCCACTACAAGTTTTGAAAGACATTATAATTTATACAATTCAACCATAAGAATAAACGACTGAACTCTCACAACTCGAAAGCACGTCTAGGTATTATTGTACACAACTCGTTAGTTTACTGGTTGTTTTTTTAACTCGGTGTCACTTTTCAGCCAACTTTTTTGCCTTTACCAAAATTTTAGGTACTGCTAAAATTAGAAATTAACTGATGCTAAATTTTATTCGGATGTCTTCATAAAACATTTTTTTCTAGATCCATTAAATTGCCCGACACCAATAAACAAAAAAACATTGTATGCGATAGCTTTGTAGATCCAGTAAACAAATTTTAAAGTTAACAACCCCACCCAAGTAAAAAACGCAGTGTGTAGAAACACAGAGCTCATTTGTGTAATTTTGTGATTGTATTATTTAATTTTGTACTGGAAAATAAGATTTATAACGTTGTAAATTTCGGAGCCTAATTTAACGAAAAACTATAACAAATTAACATTTTTAACAAGCTAGAAAACTGTAGTGAGCTGAAACTATATATATACTTAATTGTTGTGGGGGTAAATTAATGATATTTAATTAGTTAGGAATTAATATATTATAAACTAAAGAATAACGCTGCAACATTTTAAACATTTTTATACTTTAAGATAGGTTATAAAAACCTGTATTTTGTAACAGTTTTATAAAAATGGACACATATTACATCTTAACTCCTACACCTAAAATTATAACAAAAAAAATCTTATCTTTGAATTATATTCAATATAACACAGTTACCAACTAGAACAAAAAACATAAAAAAACATACCTGTTTATAGTTTAACTTTTAAATGTTTGAAAATCGTTAAGTGAACCCCAGAAATTACTTGCTTATGGTATGAAAAGTAGCAGCTTTATAAAACTCGGTTCTCAAGGTTTGGTTTGGTTTGTTTTGAATTTCGCGCAAAGCTACACGAGGACGATCTGTCCTATCAGTTCATAATTTAGTACTTTAAGACTAGAGGGAAGGCAACTAGTCATTACCACCCACCGCCAACTATTTGGCTAATCTTTTACCAACGAACAGGAGGATTTATCATGAAGTTATAACGCCCCAACGGCTGAAAAGGGAACATGTTCAATGGGACGGAGATTCGAATCTGCAACCATCAGATCGCGAGTCACGCGCTCTAACCACCAGGCTATGGGACAAAAAAATAATAAAGCTAAAGTTTTAAATATACAATAGTACAAGCACCTTGTAACTATTTGAATACTTTGTGTAATTTATAACAAAATATTCAACCCTTTACAACTGGAAACAATTTATTTTTCCTTAGTTTTCAATTACATTCGCTCCGACTTATTTACATATAGCAATTTAACGTATTTGTACATCTACCGAGGTAGATACGAGATACAATATAATACCAAGACTTGCATCTCAACTAATATTAGGCATGAAATTAATCGCATAACTCGCAAACTCTGAAAATTGAGGAGTATCGAGGAATACGGAAAGCATGAGGAAATTCTTAATAGTCGCGGCCCCTGATATTTTGTTTAGGCAGTACAAGAGTAAATTAATCTACGAGATTTGGGGCGTAGTCAAATACATCAATAGAAATGGTTTGAGACTTCTCGAGTTCACAACTGTAATTAGATCTCAAATCTGCAAATAGATCACGGATCTTTGAGATAAAAAGTTTGTACATGAAAACTCAAGAACCGTTGTATGAGCCGTTGTGCCGCGCCTGAAAAATTGATTGTCCAGCTTCAAATTTTGCTTAGATACAATATATAATTACAATCGGATTTTATAAGGCATATAATAGTATTTATTAAACTATCTAAATATTTGTGTTCATTCTTCGTGACACAAATCAACATCAAACGATGAAATACGATGGTAAATAGGAAGTTGGTTTTAGTTTCTTTTCTGATATAATACAGAGAAACGATATTAAACTACACACGCTAATGAGCCATTGTTCGACAAAATAATGCGTGTGTATATGTCTCCGCATATGATTGGCGAATTGCTGGACCGACTGTCAGAAAACTTGGCATGTACACTTTGGACCCCCTCTCTCGCTTACCTGGAATGACAAAAGAAATCGGTTTTCATAATATCTGATACCATCCTTGGGAACCTCTATGTCTTCCCCGTGCACTGAACGGTTACGTAAACTTGTTATCCTATAAATAGTAAATTTGTTCTTTCATGCTTAAAGTTCCAAAATACAAGTCGAATATCTTAAGTAATACACGTACGTACACGGAGGAGTATATTTGATAAACAAACATCTATACAGATATTTCCATATAAATAACTAACGAAAGACGAGTTAAAGTACAACTTCAGTGGTTTGGTAAATACCATTTTTGTTATATATATAATAACACTATGTAACACATATTTTGTTCCTGGATAATATGTATTATTTCTTAATTGCTTATGTTGTAAAATAACAGAAAATGGCCATTATTCCCCTCAAACTTTGCTTTTGTGACCTAGATAATGAAATTTAGAAATTAACCTATTTTCTATGAAAAAACGAAAAATTTGCACGTTTTCATTAACATAAGGTCTCAATAAAACTACATATGAATCAATATTTACGCGTATTTACACTAAAGTTATACAAAAATGTTTAGAAGTGAGTAGTTTTTCGAGATTTGTGACTGTAATGTAAATCACTTTTATGTATCAGCCCCCAATACAAAATGCCATCATGTTTTCGTTACGAGCTCCCAGGTCACAAAAACAAAGTTTGATGAGATAAATATTTTTTTTTCATTTACTTTAGGCTTAAGCAATTGGGAAATAACACTTTCTGCTCAGGAACAAGAAAAAATTAGAATTTTGTTACACAGTATAATCAAATAATTAAGACAGAATATACTTCAAAGCTTTCAGTGAGGCTAAGGAAAAGTTTACTACTTGAAAAAAAGCATGAATTATATTAAAAAGCTTGTTATTTTGTGGGGGGGTTTCTAAGCAAAGCCAAATTCTAGCTTCCTGCTGTGTCCATCGCGGGAAATCGAAGCCTCGATTTTAGCGCTGTAAGACTGTAAACTGTGGGACTAATAATTAAATAACGAAGAGCATGTCTGCGTGTTTTGTTATAGCAAAGCCACACATCTACCTCTGATTTTAGCACTGTAAGACACATCGGAAGACTTACCGCTGCCCCACCAGAGACCAAGTGTGTTTGTTTTCTTACAGCAAAGCCACATCAGGCTATCTGCTGAGTCCACCGAGAGGAATCCAACCCCTGATTTTAGCGTTGTGAATCCGAAGACTTACCGTTGCACCAGCGGGGGATCCAGGAGACAATAATAAAGAGACGATTTAAAAATATACTTCAAACCTTTCGATGAGCAAAAGAAAAAAGTTTACTGTTTGACACGAACGTGAATCCAATTAAGAAATAATGTTTGTTGATGTTTGTACAACTAAGAGGCCATTTCAAGTTCATATACACAAGAAATTATCGATTTACATACTTAATTCATATATTACAAAAATTCCCTTAAAAATGACAACACTCTCAAGTCATGTTTGTAACTACACGATTATAATTAGAAATAATATTCAGAGATTTTTTAAAAAAGCATCAAAAACGACTACTTGCTTACGTCACCCCAAGATGGATCTTAGAATATTAAATACACGCATGCGACACTAAAAACAGTCTAACCGTTAATATTTGAACTTTAAATACAGATAAGAATAGAGATATGAAATACGGAAATTTATGAATGTACACAGATGACTGAACACGATTAACACTATTGGATGAAAAGAATGGTTTGTTTTGTTTTGAATTTCGCGCAAGCCGTCCCTAATTTTGCAGCTTAAGACTACAGGGAAAGCATCTAGTCATCACCACTCACCGCAAAGTCTTGGGCAAAGCATCTAGTCATCACCACTCACCGCAAACTCTTGGGCTACTCTTTTACCAACGAATAATGGGATTGACCGTTACCATATAACGCCCCCGCGGCTAAAGGGCGAGCATGTTTAGTGTGGCGGGGATTCGAACTTGCGACGATCGGATTACGAGTCGAGTGCCTTAACCGCCTGGCCATGAAAGAATGAAGCGTTTAAATAAACCATGTGGGATCACATGAAATCGGGATTACATTATGTATATTAATTCAAGTATATGAACTTTTATATTGAACACACACTGTTTCAATTCCACTCATCTTCATCTGTATATTACATACTTGTTTGCCCATTTTCATTTATTTGTTGTTAAGCGCAAAGCTACACAAAGGACTTTCAGTGTTGTAGCTACCATGTATATCGAAACCCAGTTATTATCATGAGCTTTAAGACTTACCACTGAACAGTACTGGAAGAACAAAAAAAATTCCAAAAAAAAGGATGAAACCTACAATGATTTCTCAAGCCTTGCATTGATTTTTAACATAATTTTAACGAGATCATATGAACCACTTACTGTACTGAGACAATTTAGTGTTATCTGTGTTGCCCCCCAGTGGCTCAGCGGTATGTCTGCGGACTTACACGCTAAAATGCGGGTTTCGATACTCGTGGTGGGCAGAGCACAGATAGCCCATTGTGTAGCTTTGTGCTTAATTCAAAACAAAGTTATCTGTGTTAGAGCTTAAAGACAAAGAATTAATACACACACCTTGCAATATCTGTACATAGTTTTTAAGTGTCGCCCTCTAGTGTGGAAAACAGGAACCTGAGTGTCCAGTCTAAACAACGAAACGGAAATACAGGTTAAGTCAGTTATTACAAGCCATCCAAACACACGAACCACTGAACAAAAATGGCAGCATTTTCTAGAAAGTCAAACTGTGAAGAGTCTGTACGTTTCTTTCGTTGTATGATCATTAAGAAATATATCGATCCTAACAGCTTGGAGTCTGGTTATCGCAACTTCTCTGAGCAGACGATGCCATGGTTACAGTGTATACTGGAATCATATGTTTTGGCGTTACATACAGGACGAAGAATACAGCAGAAATCTGAATACAACACACATTCTATAATACAACAGAATACGAAAAAAAATATTAATTATAGAATTTTAAAATTCTCGGAGACTAACTTCCTCTAGTCAAGAATTCATATCGAAAATTTAAGGCGTTACTAAAGAAAATAAAACGACAAATAACATCAAATTGTATTTTTCTTCATCCATTTGAAAACATAGGACTACACACTGACTGTACAGAGAAAAGCAACATCTTGCGCTTTAACTACAATGGAATCGAAATATGAGAGACTTAAATGTATCGTTGTTAACGAGATTATTTTCAATCACTGACAAGGAATCGAGTTTATGTAAAACGGAATTCTTAAATAAAGCTATCTGAAAATTCATCTTAAAACCGTCATAGTACGATTAAATAGAAAACATACAAAAAAGAGAGAGAAAAACCTATTTCAAATACGCATTTACAGAATGTTCCATTAAAGTTTAATTGTACAAGAGGAGGGAAGTCCCATCCTGAAACATTAAAACGTCGATATAATATAAGCCTCTTTGTGTGTGTTGTAACATTTTCCTTCTTTTGCGCTTTCCAGCTACATTTAAATTCGTTTTTTTTTATACTGTTGAATGTTTAAATCGTAAGTAAAACTGTGTTAACAGTATTTACATCAGAGTATGCACACACTTCAACCACTTTTTCAAGACCATTGTATCTTAATGTGCTACTTTGAATTGTTTAACGCTTCATTCGAAACATTTCTCGACTGAACATGACAAATAAAATTAACGTATACTGTTTACCTCAGATATTAAAGAATATTTATAATAAGAATGACATATGAAATATGAAAGTAACGTAAGCAAAAACCAAAATGACTACTGTTATGTTCATTACACCCAATGTAAGCACTTCTCGCTTAGTTAAGCCTTGTTTATTTAAAAAGAAATGACGTAATTAAAATACAGCAAATTGTTGCTTAGGTTTGGTCAATGGTATCTGGGTATTTTGCCCTGGAGGGTCTGGTTCACTTTGACCTCTTCCTCCTAAACTTAGGTTTGTTAAACTATCTTGTCTCGGATTTAAAAACTCATTTTTACCGCGGCATAACTTCCGATATTTTAATACGCAAGACAAAGTACCTCTCTTATAAACATTTTCTATAAAGGAAGTCCGAAACTGAATATCTTTTGTGTCCGTTTATTTTTAATAGAATTATGAAAATGATATTGGCACATTATTTAGCTGTAAATTTAAGTTATTATAGCTTTTTTTTGTTGTTGTTGTTGTTTTTTTCGTTTATATACACAGCATTAACAATACTAACATTTGGAAATTTCACGTTTTTCGGTCGACAACTGTCTAAACGTTCGCCCTTGGAAAAACAGATGGTATGTTACTACTCCCAAGCAAGCTTAGAAATGGTTGTGACGTTGACTAGTAACCTAACACGTAGTATAAGAACTAAAACTTATGGGATCTAATAATAGTCTGGATAGACGTCACTCACAATTGTATCATTATGCATTGTTTTTTTAGTTGAGTCATCAGTTTCAAACGTATAATATCTGAGTGCTGTATCATGGCAACACAAAAAACACGTGCTACTGTAATAATTTCTCGATAAACACGGTATTGTCACGTCAGTGCATACGAAACAACGCCGCAACCTTCGTACTATGCCTCGAATATATTTTAAATAACAACCAATCAACCTTTTCTGTAAATCAACTAGATAAGTTCACATGTGAAATAGTGTTCCTTATGCGATATCCAAAAACTAAGAAAACAATCTATGTAAACATCCGGAACGTCGCCTCTAATGTTGACTTGTAATTTGCTTGTTTATGGGGAAAGTTTACATAACAAAAAGCCGTAAGTAACCAGTTTCTTTTTTCTTTTTTAATAGTGTGTTCAAAAACTAAAAGAAACGTATGGTTGTATCTCAGGCTATCTTTGATGCACTGTATATACTAATTGAGACATAGGTCCAGTTCAGATAGCAGTAAAATTTGTAATGTCCTGGAATATCGCACGTACCACGAGTCACTCTCGTAACGTATCCTCTCCCACAAAGAGGAGTTCGATCTTCTATAAACGGGACTGAACGCTCTAATACAAAGTACGTGCATAATAACCACGAAGTTCTTTGGCCATAATTTATTCCAGGTCCGCTGTTAAATCTTTTATTACGAGTGTTTAAATATAAATAAAACTACGTATGGCCTTATAAATTCAAATTATTAATACAAAAAAAATGTGAAAAGTTTGATAAATATTTTTTGAGAAAATCCCAATTACTAATGACATTAAATATAAAAAAAATAAACTATTACAATAGCTTGTTACAAATATAGAGTCAAACGCCGATCTCACCATTTGTATACTTTTCGATGTGAATCGTATCCTATAATTCTATTTAGCACATTCAATTGTTTAAGTTTTTGTTTGATTTTGAAAAGAAAAACAGTCCATTCATTCCCATGCAATTTTATCCGTTTGTAATTAAGTAATTATACTTTGAATTATTTTAGTTTTATGTATAACTCTTAGATTTCAAAAGTTAATATTTTTCTGTGATACCGTAATGGTAACTTCACTTTTTGTGTTGTCGTTTTCCGGGATACTATCGAATATCAGTCCTCAGGGTAGCGTACCCCAAATCAGAGGACGTTTTCGCTAGTTAGGGCTGTTGAATGTTCTTTAAAGTGATACCCTACCCTCTCTTTCCTCCAATTTACATTTTTTTTCGTGAAAATGGACAAATACGAAGAAACACTGTTAATGTTTACGTTGGAATACAGACGAAATCACCCGTCCATTTAAAGTTACATTCACTCAATATCCCTTCGCAGCTGTTCTAAAACTGTTGCTCTCCTGACGAGATTCACTCTACCGAGGCTGCTCGTGAATTGGAGCATGTATTATACGAGATGACCCCCCCCCCACGCAGATGGAAATGCTCTTTTATAGTGTATATCGCAGAAGTACAAACTTCATAGGAGCTTATTAAAACTTACATGACATTACACTGAGACACAGCCAATTTCTGCAACGAATACTGAAGGTAACTGGAGAACGTGTAGCGTTAAGTAAATACATAAGTATACGTGGACGTCCGCCGGGGGGACATGCCCTCTGAAAACGAGAAACGTATTTTTTTATTCAGTTCACAATTTCACACAACTCCCCTTTCCCAGAAAAATATTTGAGAACCGCCCATGTAATTATAAATATAAATATACGTGTGTACAAGACGTGTAGCGCATATCATACTGTTGCTACTAAAAGAATTCACTCATTTCGATTATACCAAAATTAACATTACAAAATCATTGTATGGATATATTACTATAATAAACCAAGGGTAAACACAACCATGTGACACAACGTACAAAAATACTTACCTAATTTACCTAAATAATACACCAGTAAGGCAAATATGTGTGTAAACACAGCACTACTGTAAAAGGTATTAATTCCCCCACTTCACCCCCTAATCAAACAAATAAGCAAACAAAAAAGGACCATGTTTCTCGTCCAGTTTTAAGAGTTTTATTTTTTCGTTCATTATTATTAATAACTTGAAATACTAACCTTGAAGTTCTACTGACATGCATATTAGTTGGAGCCAGATTCAATTCTTAAAGCTCTCTTGAACCAATTTATTTATTCAAAAAAAGTAAACAATTTTGGTGATATAACAACTCCTTTCCCACTTTTCAGTATAGGGCCTATTATATAAAGGTATGTTACTGGTAATTTGTAGAAAGTAATTTAAAAATGATATTTGAATTAAGAGCATTTCATATTTTATGTAAGTTCTGCATCGTACCCATTGGTAACCATGCCAGACTATTAATTTGTGAATACACTGTCGGTGTTACATTTGTACTAAAATCAAGATCTGGATTTTGGGGTCCTTTCTGTATGTTTTATGATTGTGTCATCGACAGGGGGCATAATTGATTGTTTCCTCTCTAGTCTATATACAAGTTTAAAAAAATTAGGGGTAACACAGAGCTCTTTTGTACTTCTCGCAGATATCTAAAACAAATCAAATAAAACTGACATACATTACAAAGTTGGTAGATAATGAAACGACAGAACTAAACCAAGGCTTTCATAGAAATTAGATAATGCAAATTAGTAAAGCACCTATCAATTAACACGTGAACTACTGTTCTACACGGGTGTTTTAGAGTTTGTTTAATTATTTAGGGACAAATAAAAATATTCCATAGGTATCAAACCATGGTTTCTAACATCATAAGTCGACAGACTGAGGGGCAAGAAAAGTTATACAAAGACTATCTGCCCTAATGTTGAATTACTGACCAATGAAAAGGCAGCAAATCATTAGCACCCTGTCCCTATCATGTACATTAAGGGATTGTCTGTCACTCTCATAACACACATACAGTTTAAAGTGCAGGGTATATTTTATATTATCACATGAATTTGAGCCAAACTCACAAGCTCCGAATGTTCAGAGCTTCACAACAGAACTAATCCACACCCTAACAAAAATACCAAGAATGTTCTAATTAATTCCATTAATTACTGCAATGTTAATAAACTGAAAATACTACTTAACATTTAACCACAACAGTCAGTTATTTAATAACAAATGCAGTAACCCAAATATTTTTAACATCCCTCTAATATTCTTATGCAAAAGTCAAATCCAAGAGGTTTTTAACTTACATGATATTCATCTTTTGTAAACAAACTAACAACATTAAACTAAATGAGTCCAAGGTGCATCACTGTTAACAGTACTCAAGTTTTCAACTACAAAATGAAAATCTGTGGAGCCACATAAATCTGACTCGCAGTATCACTGAAAAAATCTTAGATACATTGTATCGACACACCACACCACACCACACGAGCATTTAAAACTTTGAATCCCTACACATCTGATGACTTAAATGTTTTAATTATTATTATTTAGTAATAACTTCCTTAATATCCAGTTAGAAAATTTTAGTAAACCCCTAACTTATAAATCTTATTTCCTTATGGGTCATCTCTAACTTTGAACCCATAAACCACAAGAATGATAGATAGTCAAAACTCCTCACTTAAACCTCCTACACTAAGAATCCTATCATTCATGTCCTGTTATTGTATATTCCTCTCAGTCTATTGGTTCAAATTTATGGACACAGGTTAGTATAGATAGTTACTGAGTAGCTTTACAGAAACATTTGATAAACTAATAGTTGAATTTCACTGTAATTCTTACACATCTCCAAAGTGAAGAGCACATTTTCATATGAACCATTAACTTTCGTATTCATAATTCAAGCATTTTAATCACTAGGTCATGCTCTTCATGATGAGAAACCTACTTAAAAAAATGTATGTCAGAAGGTTGGTATGGGTATTAACTCTTATTGATAAGCAGAGAATGTTTCCACCTCTTTCTTAACCTGAAGATGACCTAGGAAAATCAAAACATTCTTTTATTATAAATAAAAGTGTTAATAGCCAAACCAGCCAATCTGAGATTCATTTTTAGATCATACTCTATTCCCTTAGTTTTCCATAAAAGATGTTCTTTAAAAAATTTCATTGAATATTTGCTTTTGGTTTCTCAACAGATAAAAGATGTTCTTTGAAAGATTTCATTGAGTGTTTGTTTTTGGTTTCTCAACAGATAAAAGATGTTCTTTAATAGATTTCATTGAGTGTTTGTTCTCAGCTTCTCAACAGATGAAAGATGTTCTTTAATAGATTTCATAAAGTGTTTGGTTTAGGTTTCTCAACAGATAAAAGATGTTCTTTAATAAATTTCATTGAGTGTTTGCTCTCGACTTCTCAACAGATAAAAGATGTTCTTTAATAGATTTCATTGAGTGTTTGTTCTCAGCTTCTCAACAGATGAAAGATGTTCTTTAAAAGATTTCATTGAGTGTTTGTTCTCAACTTCTCAACAGATGAAAGATGTTCTTTAATAGATTTCATAAAGTGTTTGGTTTAGGTTTCTCAACAGATAAAAGATGTTCTTTAATAAATTTCATTGAGTGTTTGCTCTCGGCTTCTCAACAGATAAAAGATGTTCTTTAATAGATTTCATTGAGTGTTTGTTCTCAGCTTCTCAACAGATGAAAGATGTTCTTTAAAAGATTTCATTGAGTGTTTGTTCTCAGCTTCTCAACAGATGAAAGATGTTCTTTAATAGATTTCATAAAGTGTTTGGTTTAGGTTTCTCAACAGATAAAAGATGTTCTTTAATAAATTTCATTGAGTGTTTGCTCTCGGCTTCTCAACAGATAAAAGATGTTCTTTAATAGATTTCATTGAGTGTTTGTTCTCAGCTTCTCAACAGATGAAAGATGTTCTTTAAAAGATTTCATTGAGTGTTTGTTCTCAGCTTCTCAACAGATGAAAGATGTTCTTTAATAGATTTCATAAAGTGTTTGGTTTAGGTTTCTCAACAGATAAAAGATGTTCTTTAATAAATTTCATTGAGTGTTTGCTCTCGGCTTCTCAACAGATAAAAGATGTTCTTTAAAAGATTTTATTGAGCATTTGCTTTTGGTTTTTCAACAGATAAAAGATGTTCTTTAATAGATTTCATTGAGTGTTTGCTTTTGGTTTCTCAACAGCTGTAATCCCTTAAAATAAGCAAGATGTTATTGTTTCACTTCAATTCACCTTTATGACTGTAAATATCATCCACATCCAAAAATACCAAAGGAACAAAATGCATGACCTAATGAAGATAAAAAAGAGCCAAACATCACCCATGTCTCAACTTTTCAGGCATTTTATTCACTGAAAAGCCTACATCTCCATAAAAAATGTTGTGTGCTCAAAGTGACATAGTTAGAATATAGAAAGCATTCCAGTACTGCATTTATCAGTGTGCATTAGAATGTTTATCCAGGTGTAATTTGTACAGGTAGTACAAAACATCAACTTACTTCTTTTATCACTTCCACCTAGACGTGCACATACCCTAATTAAATATTCTGAGACTTCTGAACATCAAGTTTTGAATACATTAATGAAAAGGCAGGACATCAGCCTCACTCCATAAACTACCATAGTAAAGGTGCAGCCGTGTTTGTCCAGGTGCATGGAGAACTTGTAGATTCTACAATCTTTACTTACACAGTGTTTTCTTTTAAAGCATTTCTGTATAAATTACACTTATTACAGCACTTTTAAACTCAATCCAGTACATTACCAGATGTGTAAATTAAATGTTGAAATTACAACTTGGTCATGCATAACCTGTGAATAACTAGTTATTTACAAATATAATTAACTGCAAACCTAAGTTCACTTCAGTACTTAAGTAAACTTTCTTTAGCCATAAGAAACCCCTAGATAAGCAAATTACATCAAAGCTCTAGTTTTATTTACCCAATTAGGCAGAAACAAAAACAATGGAAAAAACAACCACAGCATGCATATGTACTTCTCAATATTACAACTAAATCCAGAAAAAAAATATTGGATATTTAACTTCCTTACAAACTTTAAAAAAATTGAAACTGGAGTAAATTGAAATGCTTAGATTCGTGTATTTTTAAAGAACACCAACATGTCACATGTACACACTGCTACACATAAGCACAGAATAGTAGTAGAAGAAATAAAATATTGTTCTAAAGAAAATATAAATTTTCTTTGTAGGAGTGTGTGAGAAAATTTTGTAATACTCTAATCTTCTGGTTGAAATCTCACCAAAAAAAAAAGTTATTTCTTAAGAGGAAACAAACAAGTTTATTTTAAAAATTCTTCATGAGAATGTCTGAAAATCTGCATGATGTTGAGATCGTGTGATACGGTAATGGCATTACAGAGTAAAATAAACTGCATGGCTAAATGAATAAAATATCCCACAATTCTGAAACAAACTATTAGCACAAGGACCAGTAAAATAGTCTTGACACTTTAAGTTCTGAGTGAGGCATGAGAGGACTGTTCAAGACTAAAGACGATAAGAGAAAGTGTAGAAACTAATTTCCTTTAGTTATTCTTATTTATTGCTATCATGCAAGAGAAACAAACATTCCACTCATGCCACAAGCCTTTTATCTCTCTTCATTTGGAACTGATTGATTCCAGTACATTTCTCATGCAAATTATCATCTAACAACCCTCTACCAACAAGAGCACATGTGACTCCCTCTATTGTGTTCTACTAAACCATCGCTTCATGTTTTGTCAGAAATGGAAGCACCAATTTTCAATGGGGAAAAGGTGTGGGAGATGGTAAGTAGCTATCAGAAATACATTTTCAGTACAGGAAAATTAAAACTTCTCACACAGTATATTACCAACAGCTAGAATACCACATTGAATAGGTGAGAGATCACACTTCTGAAATAAGTGTACTCTCTTCACCCATCATAGAAAGACATTATGTACATGGATAGAAAAACAGAGGAGCACATCCATGTGGGAGAGAAATATGGCCAGATAGTGAACTGAGCCATGCAATATAAAAGTGAATAAAATGAAAAGGGTGTGCCCCTACTTAGAGTGGCTGTGGCCAGATTGTACACGGCAAGTCAACTACATCCCAAACCCATACCAACATCCATGATAGGGTAGGATAAGGGTCATACCTTCAAGTAAGTCAACTACAATCTGAAACCTGGCCACTGAATACAAACATCCATGTGAAGGTGGGATATGAATTATATCATTGGCAAATCAACTAAAATCTAAAACCTAGCCATCTGGCAGGGATAGGATCATCCCATCTTCACCTTAAGTTCATGAGACCAAAGGAGATCTAGTATCTTCTGCTTCATCAATGGGGCACATGTAAACATGTTTCTCAAGACATGGCTGGTATGAGTATTAACACTTTTACTAAAATTGTCAAAATGTTGTCTCTGCTTTATTGATAGATTGATCCAATAACCTGAGATCTGGTATCAAAAAGATCTCTACACAGTGTAAACCACTTCCCTCAAAACTGAAATTGACCAGAACCACTCCAAGTACAGTAACTTCCTCGGAATAACAATCATCGAGAGATAGCAGAATGGAAAGAACCATAACAATTCACAGTACCTCCCACCACGACCCATATCAATACACAATACCTTCATCATTACCCATATCAATTCACAATACCTTCATCATTACCCATATCAATTCACAATACCTTCATCATTACCCATATCAATTCACAGTTCCTCCCACCAACCCATATCAATTTACAGTACCTTCACCATGACCCATATCAATTCACAGTTCCTCCCACCATGACCCATATCAATTTACAGTACTTTCACCATGACCCATAACAATGATGGAGTAGAAATGAAGGAAAAATATAAAAATCTGTAATACATGTGTGAGGACTTGTACTGATTGGTCCGACTCCAAATCCAAAACCCAGCCACAGGAAGCCCACATCCACATGAGATTAAGATGACAGATTCCAATCGAAGGAGTAAACTGCAATTTTAATGGTTCACTCCCACATATAATGAAATGATAGGTTCCACAATTTGTAAAAATAAAAATAAGTCCATTTTGGAATAACTCAACAACTTACAAATATCACTACTGTGTAATAAATAGTAAGTTTGTTGATGGAAATTAATACAAATATACAGAAAAATATTAAAACATTTGAAGAGATTACAAACTACACGTTAGAACACAAGTGCTGCCGGATGAGAAATGACAGTTTGGTAAAACTGAATAAAGGAAGTCCCACGTGTCAAGAGAGTATGTTGCACGATAATTTGAATTAGCTTTTAGATTAATTATTCTAAAGATCAATAAATTTGCAGGTGAGTGCAAGTTTTTGTCAGTGTTCTCTTTTCGTGTTTTACTTTTTCTAACCACATTCATCTGAAATTCTAAAAATTTATTTTAAAAACTTGTACTTGTTTCCATTAGTTGGTTTTACTATAAACAGTTTACTTTCATCAAATATTCTCTGATATAACAGTAAACAGAAAATGCACATTGTAACTGTAGGGTAAACAATCATCTAATAAATAGTCTGTAATATGATAGTAAACAGAACAGCTGATTGTAATCATATTGTGAACAATCACCTGGTATCAAACAGTCTGTAATATGATAGTAAACAGAACAGCTGATTGTAATCATATTGTGAACAATCACCTAGTATCAAACAGTCTCTAATACAACAATACATAAAATAGATACTGGTTGTTTGAACTGTTATTATTATATATTTTCATGGAAAATTGAATATAATCTAATATGAAAACCTAAATGTCATTTGACAACTTGAAATACACAAAATTTTCTTTCTGGTACAATTTAAAAGTTCATGGATTTGTGTTAATTTTTATAATAAAACATCAATGAACAATAAGTATATTGTTATTACAGAATTCACTATGACTACATACAAGAGATAAACAATTCATAAGGTTAAAAACAACGTAATAATATTAGATTATATTAATAGAATAAACTAATGATTCAAGTAACGCTATCACACCTAAAACTCAAAATGTTTAAATTTTTCATTCACTCTATTTTTCAACTCTAATATGTAATTTAATTCATGAAAATTTATTATTGTTCTTGTATTTTCCAAAACACTCAATAAAATGTTAACATTTTCGTTATATAAAAAGGTATTTCAGAAAGACAGTTGTTCCTCTGTATCACTAAGGGCTAGAATCTCACAATGAAGTTAGTGGAGAGGTTGATACTGATGAATTACAAAGATGAGTTCTTTTTCAAAACAACAACAAATAGGAAAAACTGTCGATGCAACTTCCACAAGAGTCACACAGTGGAACAGCAACTAGTAGGATACTGCATCCTTCTTGAACAGAAAAGATTCTTAACTCAAATTTCTCATGTCACTTTGTTTATGCCATTGATATGACAGCCAACAATGGCAGAAAAAGAATCCAGTGCAGGTGGACAGAATGTCTGAATGTGCAGTGTAGATAAGGTTTTAAGATGTTCAGTCTTAGTTAAATTCATGAATTTTTTTAAAACACGTATATATAAAAGGACCTGTCTGAACTTTAACTTTTGTACCCATGATAAGTAAACCTGGATAGTATGCACCTGGGTATTATTACATATCCATCTGTGAAAGAATAGGGGAGAAAAGAATTTGTGTGAGGGAGAACACTAGAGGTTATGCCTGGACCACTTTCATTGGGGCACAATCCTCTGGATTTGGGTTCCCATCAAGAATGAGTTTAGTGGGTTACAATGACTAAAAACAAAGTGTTTTAGAAGAATTACATGAGTAACTGTTTTTTTTTTGTTGTTTTTTTTCTCTTTGAAAAGGTACAGAAATGGAAAGGTACCACAGTTCTGGTTAACCCAAACTCTCAGTCCCATACTCATAAGATTGTGTTGAAACACAATATCTAACTCCCTCTCCCCAGTATTGACTGCCAACTGCAAAACACCCAAAAAAGCAGGGCAAACACAAGTGCTCTGCTTTGAGCTTTGTATTAATTAACCAGTATATGGTTTGCATACAGCTGCCCACAAGCAAATTTTCAATCATCACATTTTATCAATAACAACAAACTGCATGAAAATAAAGGCACACTAAGTACTACAGGATTAACCTTTTCACCCCACGTAGGTCAATGAGTACATGTCATAACCTTTCAAAATTTAATTAAACTACTTTACTTCTAATGTGTAACAAAACACACTATGTCAAAGTTCATTATGATTTAAGTTTTAAATCCTTAATTGTGTAGAGAAATATTTAAAAAACAATTCTCAATCACCTCTAGCATGAGAATTACAACATTTATTCTCTTAGTCTCTCCTCTTCTGTAATTTTTTTACCACCTCCATGAGAAGTGTGAAATTTAATGTAAGTTACACATTATATTGTTTTCATCACTCAGGTAAGGCATAATTTTTATAGCCTTCAATCTCATTTACTAACAGAGATATAAAATAAAAAAATTAAACACTTCTTGCCACATCCTCTCCTTCTGAACTTGCTACTAGTTCTCTCAAACATTTAAGACTATATTATTTATAACCACTAGAAAGCCAAATCTTTTCCCTATCGAATGATACATTACATTGTTATCTGCACACAGAATTATCTATTTTTATTCCAATAGAAAACACATCAAGAAGCTAAGCAAACATTCTGAAGTTTTTGTCACACAGAGAAATTGCGATAATTATGGAACATTGTTTGATTTTGCATGTTATTATTCTGTGTTCTTTGGTGTATTATTTAATTAAACAAATTATTTAATGCAACAGAATAATCAGTATAAAAAGTAGGGTTACATTTCATTGACGACTGAGAGAACAAAACAAGATCTTACTTTATTTCTTGTTTTTCATGTATAATTTTTATCTGTCATTACAAAAGTAACTACAATGTAAAATGTATTAGGTTAGCTGAAGTGAAATAAATAATAATTTTATGAGGTACGCCATAATGTGAGCTACATGTTTGCCATGACATTTGTTCTTTATATCGCACAAATAATATTTATACAGGATTCAAATGGCAATACAACATAAAAAAAAAGTATAAATAGATGTATACCATTACAAACTTTAAGTTGTTTGGGGAAAACAATTTTGTTTTTCTTTTATAATCATTCCAGAAAGTAGATAGGGAAAATGTATAATTACTTCCTAATTTTTTTATGTTTACAAGCTTAGCCTCATAGAGTTAGGGTACAGAAAATAACTGATGAAATATAAAGTTTATCTGGAAAAAAAACCCAAAACATTTGGTATTTATTTAGGAGCTTTCAGGGGTTATTCATGCAAATGATGAAAATCTTCAGATGATGAAAAGTATTTTTTCATTTTATCATGAAAATTATTTCACTTTATTAAAGGAAAACAACATGCAGTGTAAATTGTACACAAGGTTCTTTATTGACAATGAAGAATGTTCTCCTTTTTTTTTTGTTGAATTTATCAAATTCTATCTATGGGACACTTGAAAGTAAAAAGTTGAAACTCCAGAACCCTTCGTTGTGGTGCCTTAATAAAAACTCTGCTAGGTATATTGAAAAAAAAAAAAAAAGATACACTGCTTAAACTGTTCTGTGGAGAACCTCATCTTAAAAATGGGCACTGATCATTGATAGATGTTTAGTATTAAGAATATTATGTCCCAATTACAGTAGGTTTGAGATAAGTATTCCCTATGAGACTGGACTGGTCACTACACATGATTTAATTACACTGAACAGAATTAAGTAATCAGTAGTTTTACATTGTTTTTTTTAACCTTTTTGACATGTGTACATTTTTGTCTGTATACGCTAGATAAGTGTTATAAAATGTGTCAGGGGCACGAAGATCACATTAGATCAGCAAAGGATCCTAAAATTACAAATTTATGGGCAAAATTAAACTCTCAAAAGCTTTTATGAAAACTGTGGAATGGCAACTGTAAGGAAGCAAAAACTAGAACCACTAGAAACCACCCAAAGATGGACGTAATTCGAGAATAATATTTCACGTATAGATTGCACACTTGACTGCAGTAACTCCTCCAACAGTCAGTATTAACACACAGAAAAAGGTCATACTATGACAACTCTGATGGGATGAGACAATAAATAGTATTTGGTTAGGTCCACCCAAAAGTAAGATAAGCTGACAAATCCAACTGGTTAAAGTTAGAAGTAATAAGTTTCTGAAGGAGATAAGCTATAGTAATGTGAAAACAGTGGATGGCAGTTTCCATAAGAGGGAGGCAGTCTGAGCAAGATAACAACATCCAGCCCTAACTGGACATAAAAGATTATTGGAATGATCATATAATCAAAAAGTAGATTGGAAATAAATGTCAGCAAAACATCTAGTCATCCTCCTGGAGAGTCCAAATCTTTGGAAGAAAGGAGCAGTCATAGAATAAATCAACCAGTACTTATGATATAGGAGTATGGGAAGCATCTAAGATGTGAATGTCTGAACAATGATAACTACAAGTGAGTAAAAAGAAAAAATCTTTAAGGACAAAATAATATCAGGAAGAGGAGGCAAATGGAACAAACAGGGAACATGTAAGAGCCCCAAGAATCATAAAAGGGCCCATACAGCAAGATCAGGCAAGAGGGTGGTGAACAAAAAATCCATGAAGAGGCTAGAGAAAATAAGTGAAAAGAAGGGACTAGTGCCAGGTAAGTTACAAAAGTTGTAAATAACACCACTTAGCACCTGGCAACAACAGTAAAAACAACAAGCCTTTTGTCAAAACTCCAAGTAAAGCTCAGGTGTAGAAAAGAGATGTCTCCTTGGCAGTTGACACAAGTTTTGATCACAGAACCATGGAAATAGATCATTATAAAACAACCAGATAACCATAACCAAAGATTTTAGGAAACCTAAAAAAGCTGCAGTCTCTTGATAAACAGACTGCTCCTCTAAAGACCAGATTCCAGATAGACATTTCAGATGTAGAATGTTCCCCCTCTGCCTAGAAGGGAAAGCATCAGTAGTATAAAAATGCAGGTTGGGCAGGGAGGTGGGGGTTAATTGAAATAACCTTGTGTTGTAATGGAGTAATCAAGTCACCAAAACAGATAGATGTAAAAGAAAAGGCACAAAGGTACGACACGTGGCCTAGATACTTCGGAGTCCACAGAAGAGGATACACATGTTGAGAAAATCAAGAGTCTCTACCTCAAAAGCAAGAAAACCTCTTTCAGAAGAACAGAAAGAGAGTGAAGAATATTTGATTAGCAAGGTCTTCATGTCATAAAAACACAACTGAAATAATTGAGTCTACCTCCCACACAAAAATAAAGAGAATCTCCTGGAAAGATGTTATAGATGCAGAGAATCAGAGGTAAAAGGTTAGGTGAGGAGACAACAAGAAAGAGAAGGTGAAGTACAAAAGGCTTGGAAAGATATCAAGAAAGAACTTGCAAACCAAAGGGTCACTGTTGAAAGGAGATTTATGTGTATAAATAGAAAGAAACCTTATATGCAAAAATGGCTCGTTTGGGTTGTGAAAATAATTAAAATAGAAGAGCTAATACAACGTTTCGACCTTCTTAGGTTATCGTAAGGTTCACAAAGAAAGAGGTAACTGACCGGAAGCTGACCACATGTTTGGAAGGGGTTGTGTAACTGAGTGTTGCAATGCAGAGGGCGGGGTTAGATGTTTGAATATATAATTTTATCTATAATATTAATATAGGTATAATGGCATTCCTTTATATTGGTTTATTTTGGGTTTAAGTTGTTGTGTAAGTAAGGCTTCTTTAATTTTGTGTTAGTTTATGTTTGTTTCTTTATTTAGTATTTCAGTATTTTCTATGGTTATGTTGTGTCCATTTGACTCGCAGTGTTCGAAAACATGTGAAGGTGACTTTTTATGTTCGAATCTGGTTTCCATTTTTCTAGTTGTTTCTCCAATATAGAAATCGTGGCAGTTATCACATTGTATTTTATAAATAATGTTGGTGTTGTGTTTGTCAGTGTAGTTTTTACATGGTACAGACCTCAGTTTTGTGCCTGGTTTTTGAATAAATTTATTATTAACTGGAATGTTATATTTTGTTACTAGTTTTTGCCAAATGTTGGTTACAAATAAAAAAAACCACGAAAACCATATACTGCTGTATACCATATATTCCTGACATCAGCAAACAAATAACCAACATTTGGCAAAAACTCATAACAAAATATAACATTCCAGTTAATAATAAATTTATTCAAAAACCAGGCACAAAACTAAGGTCTATACTATGTAAGAACTACACTGACAAACACCACACCAACATTATTTATAAAATACAATGTGTTAACTGCCACGACTTCTATATTGGAGAAACAAGTAGAAAAATGGAAACCAGATTCAAAGAACATAAGAAGTGACCTTTACACGTTTTCGAACACTGCGAGTCAAATGGACACAACATAACCATAGAAAACACTAAAATACTAAATAAAGAAACAAACATAAACAAACGCAAAATCAAAGAAGCCTCACTTGTACAACTTAAACCAATATAAAGGAACGCCATTATACCTGTATTAATATTATAGATAAAATTATATATTCAAACATCTAACCCCGCCCTCTGCATTGCAACACTCAGTTACACAACCCCTTCCAAACATGTGGTCAGCTTCCGGTCAGTTACCTCTTTCTTTGTGAACCTGACGATGACCAAAAAAGGTCGAAACATTGTTCGCTCTTCTATTTAAAATATTTTCTCAACCCAAACGAGCCGTTTTTGCATATAAACTTCTCAACAAGTGGGTTTCTCGACATCACTGAGAAAGAAACCTGATTTATGAACATAACAAACAGGAAAAGAGGCACCAATACCTCATGAGGAAGGAAACAGCTAAAAACAAAGGCTGAAAGTAGAAGAGCTGGTGAAACTCATTCATAAAAGAGGTACGTTCCACAAAAAGCAATGAAACAGAATGAGGACACTGGAATTGGAGAAGTAATGAGGCAGAAAAATCTAACCATCTGATGCATCTTAATAGAAGAAGTAATATTTCTTCCATGTAACAATTACATGCAATAAGTAACAGCAGTTAACATGCTATTCTATCACGGTTGATCACAGCTCGAGAAAATAGTGTAAATTTAATTGGTGAAGGATGCTTAAAGTTCCACACCATACACTAAAATCCAAAGCCTGTTACACATAAGGCATATATATGCTCTTTTATAGAGCTAAAGTGATAACTACTAGATGTCAGATCCATATATAGATAAGGTGCCTTTGGTTGCTAATGGTTAAAGTTTGAGAAAAGTTTTTAAGAACTTCTGGAACTGAGGATATATGACCAAACTAAATGTTTTTTTTTCTTTAGTATGCTTGCTATCTTAAATAGCATAAAAAATGTGGTGACTATAGACAACAGTTTTGCTATCAGGTGGGTACAAAAAAAATCCAGTGAGGTTACAGTAATGTAGCACTAAAGAATGAAAGAAGATCAATCAAAATAACTAGAAATCCAACCAAGTATTGTCATGGAAAGAATGAGACTGTGTTCATATACTACCATTCACGGGTTACTCAGCATGGAGTTTGTGTCACCCTCCTATTGGTAGAGGGAAACAGCATTATGTAACAGGAATAACTCAATACATATAAACAGATGTAGAAGTGAATTTTTGTACAAAGCTCGTGGCATGCAAAGAAAGTTTCATTGCAGTTATGCAAGAGGTAACAGTCCTTAGTCATGCAGAGAGATAAATAACACATCTAAAGCCCTAAGAAATGTAAAATCTTAACCAATCATACAAATGGAATTATGTATCATGATATTTTTAACCAATCAAATAAGTGGGTACTACAATATTCTTAAACTAGGCCTTGACAAATGTTTTCAAAATGTAGGAGCAAAACCAAAACACACAGGAACCAGGTGAGCCTAATTTATCTTCACTACTGTTTGTTCTGGGATATGGAAGCTACATGTATTTACTTTCACACCAGTGTGCATGCTGACAATCACATAAACAACCACTTGATAATGCTGCCTGAACTAACAGCCTCTTCCAAATTTAAACATGTTCACTAATGAATTAAATTGAGAGAAAAAGGAAAACCAAGATGGTGTGAAATGACTAAAGTGTAATAACTGCTTTATTCCTGAAAACACGTGAAGAAGTGCTGAATCCACCACAAAATTCCAGGAAAGAAAGTTCGGTTTAGAAATCAGTGAATGCAAAAATAGTTCCAGATTTCCAAAAGTTCATAACTATTAGATTCGGGTTCAATTTAGCACAGCCCTGCGCATGAGCAGAATTGAAGAAAATAGTATGTGACATGTTGAAATATTTCGTCACCATGAAAACCTGACAAGTGGGATTTGTCTGGTCTATCTTAACCAATCCCACAAATGGTATTATTTTTATATTACACAACTTAAATAAGTAAATACAACAAGTCCTTCTTAGTAGCTAGTACAGTCGCAAAGTATTTCCAAAGTAGAATGATAAACTATTAATTTCTTTTAAATGTGACAGTATGTCAAATCAAGCTTTAATAATCTTTGAAACACTACCACATGACTCATCATTCAGATTTTGAGTTTAAGATATGACTGTTCAAAGTCCATTTGTCAGTGTATATACTTTTAAAAACATACATCAAATTTGAAGTGATACTTTATTAGTTCTAGCAAAATACTTAAAGTATTGCTCCTTTTAAAAGAAATCTGGTACAGTTATTCTTCATAACAAAATGAAAGATGAATGGAGATGAGTTTGCAGTATTAGGCCATTAACCTAACATCTGAACAAATAAACAATAATGATTAGGAAGACATGAACACCACTTCAATAAACAGTTTATAAAGATAAGCCACTGTACTGCAAAATAAGTGTATAAATGTACAGTTCTGGAGCTACACATACATACACTTCACCAAGTATTCTGTGAATTCTCTTAAAACACTCAAACTATAAAAAAGAACGATACTGTAGATCACAAGTTTTTGCACAGAACATACATTTTACATAATACATATCAGATTAGCAGTTTTTAATTGAGACACAAAAGTTTAATAGTAAAGTTAAAGGTTTTATTTCCAATATAAAGTAACTCACCCATTACTAACAACTAACCAAAAGTAAACTAACTCTACATGGATTAATATTTAAAAAGTACTTTTTAATCTTATATACTTAATGTTATATAACATGCTGACATTGAGAACCTAATGTCATATTATCCTAACACCGATTCACGTGGTTTGATCAGAACAGAGTTAGTTGGGTCCAAATCTACAAACTGTGCTAACAAAGTAAAAGTAGAAAAAAAATAACATTCAAATGACACCGATGACAAACTTTCTAATCAAATACATTACTTACTTTTGTAATTTTTATCATCATAAAACAAGATATCACATAAAAATACAATATTCAATGTTAGTTCAAAGTTTAACAAAAGGTGTTTATACAATAAAACTGGTGTAATAGTTTCATTTATATAATCACACATTATATAACATTTTTTTGTACAGTGTGTGTATGTATATCTATAGTGTCTATGCATGCATTCATTTAGATACAGGTACTCATAAAAAGAAAAACATTACTACAACTACACCTTTAATTATTATCATGGACTGCTAGCAATGCAGGATGTATACATATGAAACTGGTTTTCCTTTTGTACATATGTTTATAAAGTACACAAGAAAAACTGAATTTCTTATGTTTTAACATTTGAGATAGGTATTTCTTAAATGTACATATGTTCATACTTGAATTTTTAAGCCTACTTTTGGCATTTCTCTTCCACTAGATTATTGCACACATTTTAAGAATCTTTACACATGTTAAAAAAGATGTGTTCTTATTTCACATAAAAATGTACGTATTTGTACAAACAAGTTTATAGCAAACAGTTATTAACTTTATTGAATAAAATAAACAAATATAGAGGAAGCTCAACAGGGGAATTCTAACTTTTTTTCTCACAAAAACGTTACTTAATTCTATAAAACACTGTTACCAAAAATCCACGAAGCTCGGTAAATAGATGACAAATGCTTTAGTTATTATTCTCAAATATCACTTAGGAAAATTTCTAATGATTAGAAAACTAATATAATAATTCTCACATTAAGAAAAAAGAACCATAAAAAGATCTGAGAAATTAATTATGTGCCTATCAGTTTGACTTCTGTTGTCAAAAATGTGTTGGAATCCGTGTGCTCTGGAATGCTTAAGGAAATCAGTAAGCCATACATAAATTTATCATCCCTTTCAATAAAAACATCATTATTTTACACTGTATTCTTTAGAAATAAGTACACTTACAATCATTCTTATATTCAATTTTCTTTTACAGAGATCTTAAAAACGTCAGTCAGAATTTCTCAGAGCCAAGCATCAAATGTCATTCTATAATTATTTCTTTGCTAGCAGGTTGTTACAGAATGATTTCCTAATTTTTGTAAGTTTCTTTGCATTTAAAATATCCTAAGGACATCCTAAATCACTCCTGAAACAAACGATGAATTAACAAGTTCTTATACCACTAGAACTTTTCATGTACCTTATCCTGTCCGTAACTCCATTTTCAAATACATTTCCTTAAAACGATACGAACACAAAATTGTTTGCCTCTTCTTCCTTAGTTCCACTGGGCATATTTTGTTTTATCTATGTCGAGATGGCTGCCTTATTAAACTTCACAAAATACATATTGCTCTACAGAATGGAAGATTTGTTTTATGACTACTGCTCCAACATTTGCCTTACACCAAATCCGAAATTAGATGTGGTATAGCATCTTCATGTAACTTATGTTTACCACTCTGCCCGAAAATTAAAAAAAACATTTGTTGTTTTGATAAGATGTATAAACAAATATAATGTAGCTGTGGGTTAACAATTTTTGGACCTACATGTACTGCAGTTACAGGGTTTTAAAAATAAACTTTAATAGATACCTTTCTCAGCCACAGAAGTACTTCTTGAAAATAAACCAAGAACCCTGAATAAAAAAAATACCATATCAATCATACCTATCGTAAAGCCAATGTTTTCTGAATACAAAAAAAGACTAATTTTGGATATTAACAATGACAGTTTTAAAAATAACAGGTACACATAAGCTATTTTTAAACTAAAACATCTACAGTTTACATAAAATGATTTTAATACATTTGATTTTCCTTGTGTGCAACACAAAAACTAAAGCATGTTTATATATTAAGTACATTAATGTTAAATGATTTAATACCAACTTATACAAGTAATATGATGGATAACATTGTATGTATATTTAAGAACAGCTGTATTGCTTAAACACAGCATATGCTAATAAAATACTATCAAATTCCCAAGAAATGTTTAAAATTACAAGATGGAGGTTATAAAAGAAATGTTTAACTTCAGCTTTTTAATGATCACTGCTTAGAAACATAATTCAAGTTTCTAAAGAAAAACTGAAATTTTGAAACATTTCAGAAAACACTGGTCCCACTATCTTTCATAACTTTTTTCATGGTTAAAATGCAGTAACCTCACGTAAAATTTCAATGCCTACTGAATCTCCAAAATTATAATTTGTTTTTAAACAGTGGTGTGTCCAATCAGGGTGAAATAGAGGGAATGTAAGTGTTTGTTTTGTTTTTAAAGAGAAGAATGGTAGTCAGATTATGAAATGGAAAAAGAAGTATTTCCAGCCAGATCAGACCCAGGGATTAATGGTAGTTTTAAATACGACTAGGCCACTGCAAAAAAGGTAATTCTGGCTGTTTTTGATAATCATTAATACAGAGACATTTATTTAGTTGTATTTAATAACAGCTAGTTTTCTTCCAAAAAAATACCACATCTTTTAACTAGCCTAACATATCACATAAATGCCCAATATTTCCAAATATTACACTATTAACACTGAAAAATCATTAGAAACAAAGTTATTATATAAGTTTTTGTGTAATAATAATAAGCAATGTTACAAAATCCTACATCTTCTGATGTCTTATAATTTGATTTACTTTTATTACTTCAATATTTCTACATCCTATGACAATTATTCACATACATTGTACACAGAAGTGCAAACAATGTTATAATCAAGCACCACTAACTTGGATCTGGCCCAATGAACCTTTGTATTGGGTGAAAGACCTCACTAGCACAGGATACAAAAAATACATTGTGGACGATATATCATTACTTTCTCTTATAGTTTTACTAACAAGTCCTTACAATTGCAATTTTGTAATATGGTTTTAATGATATATGATATCCAGGTGGGTGTTACACCACTTTGAAAGATAATAAAATGACAAAAACTAAATTAATGGAGTTCAACATTCTATTTAATTATTTTCTTCCTAGTGCGGAGAACCAGATAGCCCTCAAGTAGCTTTATAGAAAATTCCAAGAAACAAACATCTCTTCCTGGATTTATGTTTACTAAAATAATGTTTTTCATTGTTTGTTTAAGTTACACATTTGTGGTTAGCACATAGTGTACTTCAGATGAGTGCACATAGTGTACTTCAGATGAGCTGATATGTACATAGAAACACTACTGAACTACAATCACAATAATTAAACATTAAAATCACCAAAAAGAATCTTACGAACATACAGATATATAAATAAATAAGAGGTGTAACAGACTTGAAACAGAGTTTCATGATATCTGTTTACATCTGATTGCTTAACCAACCTTATTTTATTTACATCTGAGTCAAATATCTATTAAGAAGAACCAGTCAAAGAATATAAGAAATGTAGGGTCACACAACATGGTTCCTTTTCCCATGTTTTGATCAAAGTATCAAAAATTGATACTTTATAAGCACATGAATATTGATATCATAGAGGTATCAGAAGCTAGTAATCAAATTTTATTGATATATTAGCACTTTTTATTGTGAGCAGACCATGACAAGTCTTGAAAAGAAATATCCCAAGTTGTTGTTATTTTCCAGTGTTACTTATAAGGTCAAGATATCAATTTAACTCACATACACAAAGAAACATTTTAACACATACAAGATTTAAGCGTACACAGACCTGCCTAATCTGAATGAATACTAACATTACTGCATATACAAAATCAAAACAAGAAACTATTTTACTCACCTTACTTTTCGATGTTTCATACTTATTTGTTAGGAATCGATACTTAATGTATGGTTTTCGAGTGGTAAAATGCCAAGTAGAAAGTATCAATTAATAAGACAAAGAAACATTTAAGGATAACAAATATTCATACCAAAAAGTAGAAAACTTTACTAACAACAAACAGTTAACTAATTTGTTCTTTCCCATTTCAAACTGGCATGGAAAAACTCCCTGTTTCGTTAGTCATTCTGTGTAATGTAAATAAAAAGTATAGTAATTTAACATGTATTATTTTGATGTAACAAATGTGTTCAAAGCTTCTCAGTTATTTACTATCTCCTTCTGCCAGTTTTATCAATATCTTACTTGAAAACAACTGGCAGATGTAGAATATGGCACTTTTATAAAATACATCAAAAGTGATAAACTACTCACATAAGCATAATTTAATATTTTATTAGTTACAAAACTATTTAGATAACAGTATAATTTTTTGTGTATGAAAGAGAAAATATTTAAAGGATTTTAGTGTAGAGTGATGTGTTTTATCAGTTACCTTATCTTTTTATCACACATTAATATTGAGTTGACACTAGCTAAAACACTACAGGGTAAGAGAATTTTTTGATTTCCTTTAATGGCGTTCCCTGTCTTTTTCAGTTAAGTACATTTTTCAAGTTATATGGATGTTGACTAGACATGACTTAAAATATGCATAAACAACTAATTTAATGAAATATTTTAATATTCTTTAAATCCAACACTTATGTTTATACAAAATAGCAAACATTTCAATGTGTTCTAAAGTCTCATTTTTCAAATCTAAAATTCAGAGTTTTTGATTCTGAGTCACCTATGTACATGTAAAAGTAATGAAGCCTGTTTTACTAAGTTACTATGCATTACCCTAGTGGTAAGAATAGGAATTGCATAATGAAATGTATTTTTCAAAATAACTTCAATAATAATATCTTCCTTTTTAATTATGTTCAAACTTTTAAAGTCATGTTTATATTGTTTTAAGAACAACCAGACTACACCTGTTTAAAATCAGCAATAAAGTTGACATCATTGACAAAATGTATCAACACAAAGATGTTATTAAAAGAAAAAAGATTTCACTAGAATAATCATTGTTACACACACACAGACACACATGTACCATGGCCATGTGTCTTATCAAGTCAGTGATTGTAACAACTGAATTAAATTATTTCATGACATGAAACATGGACATTTTTTTTTCTTGCCAATCAGGCAACTTGCCAGACAGTAAGAGACTTTTTGACCTGTACAAGTTATCAGATGCTATACCTTTAAGACATTTTACCCACTGGGTGTCCACTGTTCAAACAAACAATCTAAGCTTAGAATTAAATGCCATTTAAACTTTTGTCCTGTTGGTATCTGCTGATTTGTCAGTCACTTATTTCACATTTTCCCTAAGCAGTAAAGTGTACTTAAACACATGACAGAAGCCATACTTATTAGACAAAACAATCTACCCCCCAAATACTCATACCTGAGTTACATCCCTGACTAGGTGCCAACCACAATGTGTATTTCAGCTGTGTTATAGATTTATACTGTTTTTATTATTAAACCACATTATGTGCATTTTTACAATAATAAGAATTTTAAAAATATACACAACTTAATAGCAAAAGGACAAATTTTGAAAATTTATGCTTAGATAAGAAAAAATACACATGCATGTTTATTTGATATTAAGAGTAAAGGTCAACTAAGTTCACACAATTAAAATTAAACATAACAGCCCCCACCCTGCCTACACAGTGATTTGATATATTTCACGTTTATTAATGTAAACACAAGTACCCAGTAAACCAGAATCCTTTTTAAAACTAACAGGCAGTACCGTTTTAAGAATGGTAAAATCACACTTGAAGAGTACAGCTTAACTGATTGAAGAACTATTTCTCGTAATTATTTACTTATACACATTACTCTGTTTCTTCCAATATGTTAAATGGAGATCTAGGAGAGTATTTAAGGTAAACTAAAAAGTTATTGAGCCTTATAAATAAATAAAAGCAAAAGCTATTAAAACACAGAAAACAGGAGTGAAGAAACAGTTTAATCACATAGCTCCAGTGTGAACACAAATAGGGAAGTTATTTTAAAACAGTTTTTATTCGGATGCTCTTGACAAACACAAAATTTTCATATGTACTTTAAGGTACTATTCTGTAACACCAAAATGTAAACTGCTAAGTTATGCACCATATGACAAGAATAACACATACACTTCTTCAAAACAATGCAAATTTGTTATGTAATTACTTCTTTCATATACACATTTATTGGCATTGGCTCTTAGTAACCACATATAATTACAAATTAAGATCCATGTACAGTACAAAAATTATAGAAGGAAGAAAATGTTTTTGCAAATTTACAATAATTTTCAAGTTGATAATGTTACACTTAAAATGCACTACTTATTACTTTCTGCTGGTTTGTGTTGTTTTTGTTTTGTTTTTCAACAACGACATGCAAGATTCACTGTACACGAATCCACTAAATGTTTAGTTTCTAACATACGAAATGGACAATAACAATCTAAAACTGGAAACACATGGATGTATTCTTAGTATTTTAAGTACAAAACATTTGACAGCATGACAATTCAGAAACTGTGACCCAAAATATTAATAATTCTCATATTTGCTTATTATAATAAATTTTCTTGTATAAAATTGCAAATTATTGTGTTGTATGGAATACAATGAAGGAAATATTAGATTCCTAAAAACAAATGTCCTTTACTTTTACTAAAACTTTTAACCCATATGTACATATAACTTACAAGTAAGAAAACCAACAAAACAGTAAACTCATAATTGTGAAACTTTTATAAAATAATTATATATCTATTGCTAAAACAATCCTTCAGGAACTAATTATAAAAAGTGAAGTGAATCTATTGTTTAAAACATTTTATTTGCAAAGAAAAACACATGATACAGAGAGTTTATCATACAAGACCTTGTATGTATATTAAGTTGTTAACTTACCATTTAAAATACTGCTAGAATAGATTCCACCATAACACGCCTTTTCTAGAAATAACCAGCTCACGAAGCCAGCGCCTACAATCTGACTACTGAAGCAAATTATTCATCTAGTATTGTGAATTTACAAAATCAAAATCAAACGCAATAAAAGTGTAAGTCACAATTAAAACAATGCAGGTTAGTTAAAGATGCTCTTGCCTGTACCACAGTATATCACGATATAGTCACCTTGTATTCTATCAAGTTATATCCTTAATAAATACGAGTTAAGAAAAACAGTTTAGGTGGTGCGCTTTTAGCTACGTGTAAATATGTCGTCAACGTAGAAGTAGACAAGAAGCTATAACGTAAATGTTGGGTAGGGATAATCGTCAATGAGACGTCGGTTGTTCCGACCTCAACTACAGTTAACGCAAACGTTCACCTTTCATTTCGCGTTTGTTGTTTTTTAATGGCTATCTCACAAGACGGTACTTTAGTCCATCTTAACGTTACTTACATATCGAACTTAATATCATTGATAGTTGAAAATCACATCCCAAGGAGTGTAAAAACATATTAGAATCACGATCTAATGATCATTAGGAAATGACACTGTACCACGGCAAACGCCTGCAAGGCATAATGTGTAATGCTCAATGAATTTGACAATTTTTAATGATTTAGTCATACCTTAGATATGCAGTGACACTTACGACAGTTTCAGGTGTTCGATTGCCGATTCTTGAAGGAGTACAGATGAAATTTGAATTCTCACTTCTCTTCCAAATCAAAAACAAGTTGTCTTTGTCCCAACACCGGTGTTTAATGGTAAAATGGAGTGCTTAGAAGTAGAATCAAACTGCAGGCACAAGCGCATGAGGTTTATGACGTCAGCAGCTTTGTAAAACAATGATACACAACTTCTGTCTGAGTATTTACGACTAATGATTTGATACGATATCGGTTACTCAATTTTGTCATGTCTGTATTGTAGGAGGAAGTTTTGCACGGTGTTTTGATTGAAAGTACTGTTTTTCATTTATATTTTACAGCTTGTGAAAGAATGTAGCATTGGAAACACACAAATATGTTTGTATAAAGTAAAATATTTCTTCATTATTATCATTTACAATCTGTAAAACTTAACAGATATTTAAATTGAATACAAATTTAGTGCTTTAATTTCACCGACGCAAAGTTTACATATCACGTAAATCCATTAATGTTTCATTTCTGATCCACGACAGAGAAAATCGCATATGAAAATAATTCAATAATCAGATGATAATAATTCGTATCAAATGATAAATAATTGCAAAGGTATTGTAGGCTTTCCCTATAAAAAAAATAATTCGTTTTCATGCAATCAAAGATTTTAAATGACTTGTACTTTTTATACTGTTTCTAAAGTCTATCCTTATAAGAATCACGAATAATGACACGGTTATAAAATAATACAAAATGGAAAAAAAACAACTGACCTTGACCTAATACTCTAATAATTGTCACATACCATGAATAATTAGTTTTATAATATTCTTAATCATAAGTTTGGTAGTAAAAAGCTGTAGTGAATGGTAAAGTTCAATGGAGTAAGTGTTATACATGTAAAAATCTACGAAGTGACAGAACTGTTACATAAAATAAGTAGACGTGATAAACGTTGTAATACAGTAACAACCAAAATTTCGTCACTTAATACAGTGCTGCGATCTAGTGGCCAATTTATTGTGTGAATGAGTGTTTTTATAACAAAAATATTAAACTATGAAGATAAAATTGCTAAACGTTAATATAAAAACGTTTATTTTGTTTATGTATAGCAAATAAACAGCTTCAAGACAAATAAACCTAGCGCGGATTCTCTTCCAAAAGTACTTCATTACAAACTGGTGTATATATACTTAATGACAAGAAACCCGCTTCAAATAAAAATGTTTCTCAAAACGGCTGATATTGGAATTAACACTTTTACTGATAAGCAAAAAACAAATGTTTCGTTGACCAACCTGAAGATGACAAAAGAAGGTCGAAACGTTGTTCTCTGCTTATCAATAAAAGTCTTAATACCTATACCAGTCGTTCAGAGATACATGGTACATATATATACATGTTTTAAACAGATAATCTACAAAGCCAAGTAAAAACCCATAAAGACTATTCCAAATTTAACTTTAAGTTAAAAAATACAAGAAACAAGCAACATTTCGCAATTATAGGCAATCACGATGATCAATCAGCAAATGAAATTTTTATTCTTAAAAAAGGATAGACAAAATAAATAGGTCAGATTTTATGACAAGGAACCCACTTTGTGGAAAAATAAAAGTTTCGATACAGCTTCATTGTGTATTTAATATTTGGTTTAGTTCCAATTTCGCGCAAAGCTATACGAGGATTATCTGCGCTAGCCGTCCTAATTTAGTAGTATATGGCTAGACGAAAGGCAGCTTGTCATCACCGCCTACCGCCAACTCTTGCGCTACTTTTTTACCAACGAATAGTGGGTTTGACCTTCACTTTATAACGTCCCAACGACTGAAAGGACGAACATATTTGGTGTGGCTGAATTCGAACCCGCGACCTTCAGGTTGCAAGTCGAGAGCCCTAAGTTGGGGTCTGCTTGTTTTGATTATCTTATATGCATACTTAAAGTTTCTTTCTTTTTTTTTCAGGCCCCCCAGTGGCTCAGCGGTATGTCTGCGGACTTACACGCTAAAATCCGGGTTTCGATACCCGTGGTGGGCAGAGCACAGATAGCTCATTGTGTAGCTTTGTGCTTAATTCTAAACAACCAACCTTTCTTTTTTTCCTTTGATGTCAAAACGATTACTTCCCTTGAAAAAAGGTAAATGTGCGTCATTTTGTTTCTGATGACTCTAATAATTTAAAACCGGTGTCAAAAATCCATTTTAATGCGTTTTAATGAGTTTATATCTGTTTGTTTTAAATTTCGCTCTATGCTAATTGAAAGCCATTTGATTATGTGGTCCTTAATTTTAAAGTGATAAACTATACAGAATGAAGCTAAACGCCACCCACTACCAACGCTTGGGTAACTCTTCACATGAAAGGTGCGATTGATAGTAAGTGTAACGTTTCTCCAGCCAAGAGAGCGAACATATTCGTGGATGGGATTATTTCAATGCGATATTATTTGGATACCAGTTCAACTCAAATACTGCCTTTTGGTTATACTTTCATCTTGCCAGTCTTCGTTTGCACGTTCAGAAATCATAGAAAGCTTAATCCGAGCTGACTTTGTTCATTGTAACTCACCAATTAGAGATTCTTCTCAGTAACTAAACATGTTGTAAATGATGAGTAATTTTGATAGTGGCGATTGTTCTACTGAGAAAAAGACAAAATTACAAAAAAATAACTGTACTTAAACAGAAACAGGAGCTAAAGAACATCTTGTTTGGAGATGAACGTCAAATGAAACGAGTATAACTAGTAGGTGAGGAAAGAGTTGTTGTTCTTGTTTTGAATTAAGCACAAAGCTACACAATGGGCTATCTGTGCTCTGCCCACCACGGGTATCGAAACCCGGATTTTAGCGTGTAAGTCCGCAGACATACCGCTGAGCCACTGGGGGGCATGAGGAAAGAGCATAACGAAACAAAGGCTATATTTCATCAACGTTTCTTGTCCCCCTCACACACGAAAAGGATGTATTTTCTTTTAAAGTTGGAAACACTATGATATGACAATGCCGAAACTACATTCACAATACGTATTTACTCCAGTGTTAAGCTCTGTAGCAGATTTTGTTTGAAGTTAAGCACAAAACTACACAATGAGCTCTCTGTGCTTTGCACACCACGGGTATTGAAGCCCATTTTATAGCAGAGAGAATTCGAAAGACATATCGCTATGCCAGTGGGGGACCTCTAGGATAGACTCCGTCTACCTATTATTTCAGAAGAAACAATATTTTCCACCATCTTCTCTGTTATCTGTCTTGTACAGGAGGCTTAGAAGATGTCTCTGTGTCGAGTAACCTTGTACATTTATTTCGCTTATAATTTACGGTAATAGTCTAACCCTAATTCTTTCTGCAGATGACCAATTAGAATAAGAGCACTATAAAGTAAAACTATTTCTGCTGTCATTGGCAGTCACAAGATATTTGTTATTATTAACGTCGAATAGGACACAACAAAACTATCCCTTGAAACAGCAGTTAAGCTTCTTGACTGATCAAACCACAAAAAGAAAAAAAAATAGTAATACCTTATGATAAAGTTACCTCAACCGGATTTGAGATATTCCAAATCAGAACTTAGAAAAAATTAACATAATACAAATAGGAAGAGTTTATATTATAAAAGAATGAGGTGATAGTGTTAGAAAATTGCGCCTTATTTTCCCCTTATCTTAGTTTTGTTCTCAGTTCAATTTTAGTTACGTTTAAAATATACAGCTCGATCAATGAAAATCGGAACAGTTGGTTGGACTGGATGAGAACGTTGAAGGTTTGTTTGTTTTAACTTTCGCACAGAGTTACACCAGGTCAACCTGCGCTAGCTGTCCCTAATTCAGCAGTGTAAGACTAGAGGAAAGGCAACAAGTCGTCACTACCAACCACCACCTCTTGAGCTACTCTTTTACTAACGAATAGTGGGATTGATCGTGACATTATTAAACCCCACGGATAATAGGGCAAGCATGTTTGGTGCGGCAGAGATTCGAACCTGCAACCATCGGATTACGAATCCAGTGTCTTAATTATCCACTTGAGCAGGTCTGGCCCCGAACGTTGTAGAACCGCACATGATGCGTAACAAGATAACGCGTGTACACGAGGGTCACGAGCATAACAAACTTTCTCCCTGCCACATACAGCTGGCTTAAACGAATAACAGCAAGGAGGTTAGGGTGCTTGACTCGAAATCTGAGAGTCGCGAGTTCGAACCTACGTCACACCAAACATGCTCGCTCTTCCAACCGTAGGGGGAGGGGGTATAATTTACAGTCAATCCCACTATTCGTTGGTAAAAGAGTAGCCCAAGAGTTGGCGGTGGATGGTGATGACTAGCTGCCTTCCCTCTAGTCTTAAACTGCTAAATTAGGAATGACTAACACAAATAGCTCTCGCGTAGCTTTGTGCGAAATTCAAAAAACAAACAAACAAACTTAAATTTAGTTATTTGTTATTGCTTTCATCAATAACGCTGGTTACATTAATAAGTACAGGGTGTCTTAAAAAGTCCGTACTTGTTGGCAGAATATACTATTATCCGTTGTTATTACAATATATTTTAACAGTTGTTAAAATTGCATGTCATCAACTTGCATACATATATCATTCACTCTAACATATTCGCTTTCTCTTGATCTCTCTCGTTAACCATTATACATATTTTCAATTATCTAAAAAATAAATATCAATTGTTTATCACAGAATGACCATGACTTTGTTTTTTTGTAAATTTCACGCAAAGTTACACGAGGACTAGCGCTAGCTGTCCCTAATTTAGCAGTGTAAGATCAGAGAGAAGGCATCACCACTCACCACCAGCTCTTGAGCTACTCTTTTACCAACGAATAGTGGGATTGACTGTACATTATAACATCCTCCCACGGCTGAAAAGGAGAGAATGTTTGTTGCGACGGGGATTCCAACCCGCGACCTTCAGGTTACGAGTCGAGCACCTCAAACACCTTGCCTTGAGTACGAGCTTCTGACGCACCTCATATATCGAATGTAATTACTTCTTGTTTTCATTTTCTCTTTTATTATTATAGTTTTATTATGCATTAACAGCTCATAATTTGTATTTAGGACTATTCTAAATCTCGTAAGGTCACCATATTTTTTGAGATATTATTGGAATTATGGTCGAAAATGCCTTTAACAGCGATAAAAATGCATTTTGGTTTTTATGAGTAGAAACGTACGATAAGTATACTTATCGTTGATGGCCAGGTTCATTTTATTTTTTGTTCTAAATATACAGCTCATTCTGATCGGAAGTTATTATTATTGTTATTAATCAAAAACAAGGAACACAAATAGAAACAGGGTCAATTAAAAATGGAAGATGTACAATGAGAGAAGCATACAAAATTTGGAAAACATTTAAATACTGATTGTGCAAAGAGAATAAAACGAACAAAAGTAATAACAAATATATCTTACTAACTAAAATAAATAAAAGTAATAACAAATACATCTTGTAAACAAAAATAATAAAAATACACCTTACTATCTAAGACAAACAAAAGTAATAACAAATATATCTTACTAACTAAAATAAAAAAGTAAGAAAATATATCTTACTAACTAAATTAAAAACACAAATAATAAAAATATACCTTACTAATTAAAATAAATAAAAGTAAGATATACCTTACTAACTAAAATAAACAAAAGTAATAACAAATCGAAAAATATGGTTAACATTTTGAAACAAAACCGAAAAACAAAGAAAGCAATGACATTAGCCTGATCAAACCATCCATAGGTCAGTTTAGGTTTCAGACATTGATTTGTGAAACCTATATTTCAACTGTACATGGTCCAGCATGGCTAGGTGGTTATAGTGATTAACTCATAATCAGCGTCACGATAAACATACTCGCCTTTTCAGCCGTGGAGGAGTTATAAAGTGACATTCAATCCAACTAGAGTTGGCAGTGGGTAGTGATGACTTCTCTCTAATGTTACACTGCAAAGTTAGGGGCGGCTATAAATCTTGAGTAGCTTTACGCGTAATTCAAAATAAACAAACAAATATACATTAAAGTTTTCCACAATTTAATTGATTAACCAAATGTATAAATTTTATAGTTGCAACCTAAAAGTAAGTACATTTTACTTCAGCAATCCAGAAAGGCTTCTATTGTGAAATAAAATTAAATAGCACTATCTGTACGTGTGTTGATATAGAATGGTTAAACATATTTACCCTGCAAGCGAATTGTCTGTTTCTCAAATATTATGGGAACATCACAAAACGTATTAATTTTTGAAGCGGAACAATGAATTAAAAACAAAAGAAAAATACATTCGTAGAATTCTTGTAAAATTCCAACAATTCTTTCTTGCAAAAAAAAACAAACTGAAAAAAATGGAAGAACACTGATGTCAAACGAAAACGAATCCTCATTCGTCCTGATTTTTGCGTGAAATCTACGTCTTTCAGTTTCAAAACTGTGCGTTGCGGTTTTTATTTTATTTTATGTATTGCGTTATGATGTTTTGTGAAAAATCTGTTCGTGATGGAGAAAAATTGACATAATTTTTGGATTCATTGCCCGGAAAAAACTGTAGAACATGTAAACATTTCAAGGCAATAAAACCACCACAGGCCTGAGTAATTAGATTTAGAAGACTGTATAGGTTACTAAGTAAGACAATGAAACATGATTGAAATAGAAATCGATATTTCATGAATGGGAACAGTGTGTCTATAGATCCTGCTAACATTCGAAGAAGCATTTGTTGTTATATTGATCCAAACCTACAAATAAGATAAATGAAAACACACCAAAGTTTTCTTGGATTTACGTCGTATTATATTACAGACATTTTGAGGTAAAAATTGTGTTAACATTAACTAAAGAGGGCTGTAAACTCTAGACAGTAATTTCGTTCCTAAAAATGTTCGTTGACGTTCCAAAATTTAGTTTATTTGAGGAGAGAAGCCCCACGTACTGTGGATATAGAAGCCAGAGTAATGATATATTAAGTGTAAGACACTTAATTTATCGTGTTTTAGCATGTAAGAGCTATATTTTCATTTCCATCAAGCTCATATGCTACCGAATAAAAAAGAACAGCAAAAAACTACCTAGATCAGTAGTATTTACTCAGCCTTTTAAACCATTATTTTTTGTAACTATGAATTCAACTTTGTGGTAGATCACAAACTGTTAAATGGTTGATGGTCTTTAAAGAACTAGAATGAACAATCTCTCACTGTATCACAAAGTTGGAAAATTGTAACTGCACTGTGGAATAACGACCAGCCGGAAATGTAGACAGGCTTTCTTGCTAGCAAAAGAGCTTGTAGGGTGTCCGGACCTTGAGTATAATGATAACCTGAAACCTAAAGTCTTGGCCATGATGAAAAACCTGACGACAAATAAAGATTTCATATATAATTGGATATCAAATGTGACAGAAAATTATAAAAACATCTAAATGATCTGGACTTTGATACTTTGTCACGATGGAGGGAGCACACTATTTCTTAATGATGCCGAAGTGTCTATCACGCTAATGAAATTAAGCGTTTTGTTAGTATGTATAAATAAGACAATATATATATTACGTTTAGCAGACTATTAAGTTAATGAGTTTAGTAGTTCAGTATCCGTTAGTGACGTATACACTTAGAGCTACTGTATTTGTTTTTCCTACGATCCAATCAGCCGGTGTGTTTGTTATCAATCCAGCCAGTATTGGAACATGTTAAAACACTGGTTTCAAAAGTAAATAAACATTAATTTTTTCAAGATGATAACACAAGCATAACTCGAAATTGAAAATTTGCTAAAAATATAAAACAGTTTTAAAGAAGTCAAGAACAAAGGGTTATTAAAATCGATAGACACAACATGAAAAATTGAGAACAGAAATAAATCTGATTGAAAAAAATGTTAGCAAAGTAATTGAAGATATACAGAGGAAATAAAGAAAAACATCACCAAAGTACAGAATGGCTGTAATGATAAAATTGACGACGTACGAAAGAAAAATAAATGAGGTGGAAAACAATGCAAATGAGAGTGTAAAACATTTGGGAAATGAATTAGTAAATGCAAAGATTAATTGTGCCACATTTTTTTCCTACATTTTTCCAAGAATTCCAAACTAAAACTGTTTACTTTATTGTATGGAATTGGAGAAAGAATTCGATATACACTTGTTACCACGACTGCAATGACATATGTGATTGATGGGCCTTCCTGGAAACTTCCAGGTATGCCATCATCAAATTCTATTCCACAATTTGGCTGGCTATTTCAACAACGTTGCCCGATTGAGGAACAAAAGGAAAGGTAACATGGAAGGTTTATTAGATTTTGTTTGAGATAATTTCCGAGTGAACATGTGAAATAATGAATAAAGTATTCATACTGCTGCCCATGTTTATAACAACATTAAGCAAACTTCCACATGAGATGATTTGCAGCAGATATATCCAACAGGTACAATACAGAAAAAAATAGTGATTCCTACTATAACAAAACATTTAATGATGCAGAAAGAAGGTATTGTACAACTTGAGAAGATCTATTAAGTATTGTTCGAACCTTAAGTCAACTTGATTATTATCGATATGTAAAAAGGTTTATTCTCTATATAGATCACGTGGCATGAAAGTGGCTGTTAAATTTTTACAGTTGGATAGATCAGATGATGCCAGTATAACTTTTACATCCTGCCTTATCTTGGACAGAACCGTGAAAATATTGGCACATTTTCCCACAACCATGTATTAATGAAGGGCATAAACTTTGTGAAAATATGAAAGCATAAGGCAGTAAAGTAAACCAACATAAAGTACAACAGCATATAGCCAAGATGAGGCACTCACAAATAATGATGGACTGAAGTTGTTCAAAACTTATCAGGCAAAAGATAAAAGCTTGATACCAATTACACAATAGATCAAGAACAGCACAAAAAACTCATTGCATACAGATTATCTACAGATCACTTTCAAAAATGTATTGAAGAAGTAAGAGATTAACAATGCCTACAAGAGGGCTTGTTATATTAGGAACAAGAAGATGTCAGAAAACAAAAACAGGTACTACAGTTCCGACTTCCACAGCTTACATTTCAAAGCAGTTCATAAATTCCACAACCTTCCAATAGCTGGATACTCAGGCATTAAAGAAAGTAAAAGAATACTGCTATTCATTTGGTATTGGGGATATGTAAAAATGGGTGTAACTCATGAGTATGAGAGGAGAAATGAGCAACTGCAACAGAATTTTGTTTGAGCATCATTTGAAAGAGTTGGTGTCAAGGTGCATGGTCATCTGTTACAGAGTAACAGTGGGAATAAATAAGTGACAGGCTATATGACCAAATATAAAAAAACTTGTGTTGTTCTGAACCACGAAGCTAAAACTTTAACATAGAAACTCATCAAAAAATTTATTTCTAGGTTTCAAGTGTCTGTAGAACTTTAATCAAATCACGGATGGAACTTTGAATCAGCCTTGTTTCAGAAATGTCAGATACTTGGAATAAAAGAAAGACCAGGACAACATCCTTTTGTGCATCTTACACAGAATATAAAATTAATAAGGAAGGAAAATCATACATGAGTTTATCTAGAACAAGATTTAAATTAACTAATTACAAATTAAGCATCACTATGATGACATTGGAGATACAACTGAATTTCACTGAAGTGATATGATATAGCTAAACAATCTTTATGGCAAGAGAGGTCAAACTTTTATGTCAAACACATATTTCAAGACAATGGTTACCCACCAAATAAATACAGAACATAGCTCACATGATATGATCAGTGAGGTACTACAGTATTATGAACTTTATCAACACAGCTAGGTAAATGAGATAATTTGGTCTGGTTTGTTTTGAATTTCTAGCAAAGCTACATGAGGGCTATCTGTGTTAACCATCCCTAATTTTGCAGTGTAGGACTAGAGGAAAGGTAGTTAGTCATCAACAACTCTTGGGCTACTCTTTTACCAACAAATAGTGGGATTGACCATCAAATTATAATGCTCCCATGGCTGATAGGGTGAGTATGTTTGGTATGATGGGGATAGAAACCCATGACCCTTGGATTATGAGTTGAGTGCCTTATCCACCTGGCCATGCTGGACCAAATGAGATAACACCTGGGTTTTTACTTGTACACCAATATGAAACATTCTTGAAGGTGTTTTCAAGTTATAATGAACTATAGCACCTTAGTTGGAAGAAAATACAATTTTTATGTTAACTAAAAGTCATAGTGTTACTAAGCAAAAACAGCAGTGTTGGCCAGTTAGGGCATGATAGCTATGGCTTAAAACTGAAAAACCAAAAGTTACAACCACTCACATGCATAGGGCAAAAAAAGATGTTTTCATTAGTATGATAAACTGGCATATCATGGGTTTTGCACCTTCTAGGCAACATAGAATTATTTCAAATTATTGATTATTTGATTTCCACATTGTCATGGCAGTAATACACGATTCAGACTTACTAACATTACCTTATTTATAGTTGCCACACCCTTTATTCTCTAGTAGGTGACGTTTCTCCTGCTCACAAGGATGCTTTAGTATTGTATATAGAAAGTGAGTTGAATGAGACTGACAGCCAAACAGTGCAATCAGGAAACACAGGTCACAAGGTAATGTCATACACTAGATAAAGAAAGCAAGTTTACATTATTGACTTCAGCACACTTTGTTTTTGTCATTACTAATTTGGTAGAGATTCACCTTGGGAAATGGAAAGCTAAATTGCTATTTATTGTTCTAGTCAATGCACATGTCTACTTGTTTATGGAGGTATCCACACTGTTTGTTTAGATGTGCCCAATCTGTTTATTTATAATGCTATTTATGATTCAGTCAAATTATCAAATGCTGAAGATCTCCTTGTTTCTCGATCAAACCTGCTGTCACTGTTTACCTGTCTGGTACTTTTTGGAAAATTAATTTTATTCAAAAATACTATAACAGTTTACCATTGTATGAAATCAAAGAGTTAAGAAACACAGTACAGAAATTTGGTCACTTTTCATTTGTTTCATCCATACAGTTTACTCATTATGATAAAATATAAAACAAAAATTATTATTTCATTTACACATAATGTACATAACTGCATAACTAGTTAATAGTACAAACTAAAATGCAGATTTGGTATGGTTGTTGTTAAGTACCTAGCTACAGAATGGACTATCTTGGCTTTATTTACCAAACGTACCAAAACCAGATTTGTACTGTTGTAAGCCTGCAGACTTATTGCTGAGCCAGTGGGCAGTTAATAAGGTTTTAACTTCTCTTGCACACTGTAAACAAACCTGTGTTTAGTATTTAAAGTAATACACATGACAAAATGTGCTTGAACTAAACCTTCTCTTCCTGTCAAAATATTTTCTTCTCCATTAAAATACTTTTGAGAAAAGAAAAGCACTTCTAATTAAGCATCTAAACCCATTAATATATAATCAAAATGAAAGTTTGTGACCATATGTGGTGAAACACTTTAGACTGTATTTTCTGAATTGTTTAATAAGAAATGTAAAAAAAAATAATTAGAAAACTAATAAAACTGTCTAACTAATACATTCTCTGTACACAACAGAATTCCTGTGCAATTTCACCAAAACAGTAATTTCTAGAAACCAATTTCCATCTGCACTCTCCAAGTGAAAAGATTTAATGAAGATTTGTATATTGGATTTGGTTGTCTGGAGTAGAAAAGAAATAACCTACATAGCATCGTAGTTGGAAAATCTAGGTGGCAAAACCATTTTAGAAATAAAATGAGGGTTAGGAACCATTTTAAATTATGATGTGAGACATCTGGATACTAATGAATCATAATGGGATAAATCAATAACAACCTTTTAATGGTGAGACTTGTGGGCTTGCACGTGGCTAAATTAACTTGATTTTAAAGCAGTATAGTCTAATAACATTTGATGGAAAAGAACCTTATGTTTCTTGATCTTGTGTAACACTTTAAAAGTTTGGTGGGCCAGAATCACAAATTTTAATATAAAAACAACATACATACAGACACCAAAGAAAACAACTGTGTTTTCAATTTCAAATTTATACAGTTCAATAACTCTTGTAATAAATTCAGAAAAAATAATAAAAAATAAATGTTTTTTTGGCTCAATTCTTAAACGATTTTTCTTGATTATTCTTATAAAACTACTCATTAAAAAAAATATTGAGAATCTGCCATAACTGTGAAATTTAGATTATTTTACTCCAGTATAGAAGTGAAGAATACAACACGTTTTATTGCCTGTACCATGCCACAAACTTTTATTCCTCGAACGGATTTTACACTACATAGAATATAATGTATGGGTAGAGTACAAGTAGCCCATTTACTGCTTAAATAACACACAGAATCTATCAAAAATTGGTTCATGGTACTCACATACATTCAGACAAGTAACTTTTCATCACACCAGCTAAGTTAGATGTTTATATAAGACTACAATGAGACTTCAAAGGAAACATTTTAGCTCAATTGCTACAAAATGCTTGGTCTGCAGAAATGATAATTCTACTCAAATAAGCTCTTTCTGACTTAAAACCTACAATAAATGTGGAAATATTCAGAATATTTGATTCGATGCTAAGGTGAGAAAAGAAAGGAACTTTTGTGATTTATGTAACAACATAATACGTAAAGTAGTCTCCAATTTTAAGTTGACTGCTGTTATAGATTAATCAGGTTTTAAAATATTGAAAAATTTGTCACGTTTCATTTTGAGTTTTGAACACAAAATTACACAGTGGCTATCTGAGCTAGTTACCTTTATATAAAAAAAAAACAAACTAGATGGAAGTCAGTAACACACATGTCCAGCTCTTGGGCTACTATAACTGAAAAGTGGGATTTGAAAGTCATTCTTTTAATGCACCCAAGGATCCAAAGTGTACAGAGTGCTTTTCGTCTAGAACCAGGATATGAACCCTCCAATCTACAATCAGGGATGCTGTCCACTAGCATGATTTTACAGGAAAATGATACAGACAATATTAATCTTGAAAAATATTTGGGAATTACATACTTTAACAACAAGACCTTCTCAAATTCTGGAATGTTCTTTTCAGATAGCACAAGATTTTTAATAACAGCTGAAACCCCATAATTTTGTTTTTGCACTCAATTTACAGGAAAGGAGTAAATGACATTGTTAATGCTAAGTGCCACTACGACAACTCAAGTCAGATGATTTATGTGATATTGTACGTATTAAAGGATTTAGTATATTATAATTTTATTCCAAAAAAAATCCTCAAGTTTTTTGATGTTGTAACTGAGTAAATCAGTTGTTCTATTCAATCAATTTAAGAAACAAACTAAAATACATATTAAGATTTTTATAACTGTTTATCCACACAGTTTCTTTAGCCTGAAAACAAACATAGAAACATGATGTACACAACTGCATAACTAGTTAATATTACAAACTAAAATGCAGATTTGGTATGGTTGTTGTTAAGTGCCTAGCTACAGAATGGACTATCTTGGCTTTATTTACCAAACGTACCAAAACCAGATTTGTACTGTTGTAAGCCTGCAGACTTATTGCTGAGCCAGTGGGCAGTTAATAAGGTTTTAACTTCTCTTGCACACTGTAAACAAACCTGTGTTTAGTATTTAAAGTAATACACATGACAAAATGTGCTTCTACTAAACCTTCTCTTTCTGTCAAAATGATATTTTCTTCTCCATTAAAATATTTTTGAGAATAGAAAAGCACTTCTAATTATTCCAAAATTTAATTATTTCACTTTCAGGTGGCACTGTGAAAAGCCACGCATACATTTTTTGTATCTTTCACATAAGTACAAGATAAAATTGTAACAAATATTCAAACTATATTTGAATGTAAAAGCTTAAAATTTTTGAACTATAAAAAGACTATTCCTTACTTTTTAGAAAGTTCAGTGTTTCATACTCCATTGTGGGTATGCACAGTTCTTTCATACTAACCTGATAAGATAATAAATCTACTTGAGGATTTACAGTGGTAGGAACACCTTGTTTAGGTACTAACATCACCATTTTAAACAATCATTTAAGCTTTAGCTATAATTAAAGATGTCTAAATTTCTACATAAAATCACATCATAAATATGAGTTAAACAGAAAGTATTGTTTTTTTGCAATTTATTATTCATTATTAGTTGGATTTTATGAGTATTTGATAGGTTAATGACTAAATGATTGTGTCTACTCAAGAGGGTCATGACTAATCAATCAATAAAATGTTAATAAAATTTAAAATACACATTTAAATTTTAAATACTCTTTAGAAGATATCATAATATAACTACTTGATGAAAGTATTGACTTTTTAGGGGAATGTCCCAATGGAAATAACGAAAAAAATGCATAAACATCTTAACATTACAAGTAATGACACCAACAACTGCATGTCCATTTCACTAATTAATCAATACAACTTTTAAAATCATAATAATATTAATATTAGAATTTGTTTCATGACTTAGAGAAACTGGAGATTTGAAATATTTTAATTTTTAAATTTAAAAAATGCTCTCATCAAAAGAACTTATCTTAAAACCATTTATCAGTGTTTCTGAATTATGATTAATCAACACAGAATATAAACAAAATGTCATATTTTTATTTTAGGAACATAATAACAGGTAGAATATTATAGCTTAAAAACATTAATGTACATTTGTTTCTTTTTTGACAAATAACTATTTTCAAAAATTATGTAATTAATTAAATATGAATTAATTTTTAAATTTTGAGCTGGTTTTAAGTATTTATATAAGAAAAACTAAGTCACCCTCCATAAAATTAATCTCACCAATTCTTTAATCATCATATTACTATATTAAAATAAAAGATTCATATTTACCAAATAAATGTAGGATATAAAGTTTTGTTTTATAAGTTTGTTTAGAATAAGCAAAAATGCTTTACTGCATGTTACAATATCACATTAAAACGGTTCAATAAATGTACAATATAATCAAATATGCTGAATCAAAAATCAATTTAAAAGCATGAAATAAAAGAAAAATCTTCAGAGTCATTAACTCATATTTTTCAGTTAATTACATAATCTTGAAATAAGAACAAAATACAGAAATGCCAGTCACTAACACCTCTCATCACAAGTTAATAATAAGGCTTTATAATAATAGTGGAACATTTTTGACACACGAAAATATTCTTCATATGAAAAATAACACACACACATACAAATCCATTCACTTTGACTCTGACAAGCATTATTTGTGTTGACTGTTTAGGTTTTTTCTATTACATATTTCACAAGATAAGGAAGGAAAAAAAAATTTATATACATATGAAACCACTGGCGACTTTTGTGACCTTTCTTAAAAATCACAGATGCATAAAACAAATATTGAAGCTTAAGACTGGAGAAGAAAAAATATATAATATTAAGTAACTACTGGAATGTGGCAGAGGAAGCAGGAGATCCTGGAGTGCTGCTACTGCTACTTTGATTACGTCTGATGTACAAATTCAATAGTTTCATCTGAAAATGTAAAACAATGATTAAATTTTAACATATTTGATTGTAGAATATAGTCATCTGGTTCTGTAAAACAAAGGGGTATTTTTAACTGAACAAAAATTTACAAAATATATGTACCATGTTATGTAAATGTCGTGTAAATGTTTTGTAAACGACAACATGTTGTGTTTGGATTTTCATATCTATTATTTATATTTCCATATTTATATTATTGTTTCAAAGTTTAAACAATAAAATACGTTGTTATTCAATAAAAATAACATTTAGAATTTTCTAGAATTAGGTAGATCAATTAATTGACTATAAATGGAATGTGGCGGCCTAGTGTCTAGACGACAAGTCTTGAGCAAGAACGGACATGCGCAGATTTCTCTGGAATGTTGGGAAATTACGCGATGGTTCGAGAAGCCTAGGCCTACTAATATATAAACAGACGGAGACGCGAGAAATAGGAAGAGTCATTAGTTTTTATTCGAAGAATAATAATGTATATAAATTATACATTTATATATAATTTTATTATATTGACCTTCCAGCCATGTCTAGCTAACATTACAGAAGTTGCAATGATGTGGTGCACATGCATTCATGTTATTATATTCAAGAATATAAAACTTATCTTTACAAAGTGACCTGTCTTGTTAGTATTTTGTAAAATAGCCATATTTAAGTTACAATACATCGTTATTATTTACAAAGAAGTTCCTTAACTTGTTATTCTTAAAAAATAAAACAGTAAATAAAGAATTATCTCTTCTAGTTATGAACTTTGTACGTTTACTTTTTGCCACACATTTCTAAGTCCTATTAAATTTCACACATGTAGGATGTGAAAGTTATTTTTTCGAAATAACCAAAAATGATAAATTAGTATATCAATACCAACAAATTCCACTATAATTAATCAAAACTAGTAACTAAGCTGCACTTGGATAAAAAATATGAAATTTCAAAACTTAACTTACCAGCTTCAAATCTAATACAAAAAGAATGAAATGAAACCCTAATACTTCTACAATGCCAGTAAGGAGACATTCAGAGCTTTCAAATGGTTATTCAAGTCATTCACGGAAGCAAGTGTACATTGGGAAGTGTTTCTAAAATTGGAAAGAGGTGGGTGGGGCTACTATGTTTGATCAGTCAGCAAACCTAGCAATAACTCAGCAAACAGAAAAAAAAAGTATTCTTATTTAATATTATAGCCTGTTAATTTGAGTTTCTAATTCGTACAAAACTATAGACTATATTTGGACATCACAACCACCAAATTTGAGTTAGTGCTGCATTTAACGTACCACGACTCACAAAATATTTGTGTTTTTTTTTAATATTTACTTTAAAATGAATAAAATAACTAATATTTAATGCTAGAAAGTCATAAAATGGCCATTAAATAAAATTTTTAATGTAAGTAAATAAACGTGATGACATGGCCTTTGACATGTGATGACAAGGTTAACAAATAATTTGTCTGCATTAACAATTTTACACAGTTTAGTTTGTATGTTAAGTACAAAGCTAAACAATGGATTATTTGTGTTCTGCAAACAACAGGTATTAAAGCATGAATTTTACCATTGTATGTCTATAGATTTTTTGCTGAGACACGGAAACTTTGCAACAAGTACTAGAATAATGAAATACCTAGCATAAACTGAAATATCCTTATAAATATGATACCACTATGTAGGTTAGTGTTCACTTAGAAAATTATATTTATGAATCTAACAACAACAACAAAAATACTTTCAAACTGAGAATGATACTTTAAAGTCTCAATCCTAACCAACACTTTATATTTTACTTAACACTGTGTCTGGTGTACTTTAAAATATCTCATATAGTGATCTCTTCAAAGAATTTTAAGATTCTATAAAGAAAAGAAATGTTTAAATACTTTTTTAAACTTACATTCCTGATAGTTTATCTTAAAAACAAAAAAAAACATTTGCACAGAGCAACATAACAACTTACCTTACTTCCATTAAGCGATGACAGATATGGCTTCATGGAATCACTCACTACACTGTGTATAGCAACCATACAAAACACAGCTGCCTTCCTCACAGAGCTTTCTGTGTTGTCATATGCCTGAAAATAAAAAAACAGTAACTAAACTCCTGACATAGCTTGTTTCTCTTCAAACTCAAATCATTGGAAAGATTTAGATTTCTTCATGACAACTGAAATTCATTTTTTAAAGAATCATCTTTTTGGTGTGTTCTTTTTATCATGCTATAAAGTTTGTTTCGTTTTTATGAACAAAAGTTTTACATCACATTCCAATTAAAGCTAAAATGTTAAACTCTTTTAACCCTATTGTAATCAGCTCATGAAGTTTACATAAGCCCATATTCAAAATGAAACCATAATGGTATAAATACTATGACTCTGAAAGTAGATAATGTGACTTCATTAAAGTCTTTTGTTGACAATAAATGAAAATTTTTAATTAATTATTTGTACTGAAGCTTTGCCCATAATTATACAGTGTCAAAGTGTTGACTGCTCTGAGTGCAAAATAATTTTTATGTTAAGATTAAAGATACTTTTCTTCATCTAAAACATTTTAAAATTTCATTTGATATCACCTATTACCTCCTAAATAAATATCAACTTTTTTTTTGATAAAAACTACATTTTTTCAGTTATTTTCTATACTAAAATCTGTGTGCAGGGTTGGTCAGTTTAACCATACAGAAGATAGAAAATAATCCTGAGTTACACTTTCTTCTTTTTTCGAATGATTGTAAATTGCAATAGATAATTACAATAGTTTATCCTAAATATACTGAGCCTTGTAACAGTACACAACTGTTTATACATCAATTTTATTATTTATTTCCCTTTGAATTGTTTTTAATTAATAATCCTGCCATACAAATTGTGAATCACTTGTTGAACCTATAAGCTCACATTACCCCATAGAATTACATAAAGCACAAGCTGCTTATAAGCATACCGTGTGAAAAAGATTTATCAATACAATTCTTTATTTTTCTTCATCTAACCAACAATATTTCCAATTTTTACACTTTAGTTTCTTTGATTATAATAGATAAATTATAATAAATACAGAATACACACGAAAAATAATAAATATGGTACTTATCTGATACTTCCTTTTCGTACTCTTAATGAAACTTAATTCTACTTTAAATAATGTACAAAAGCTTAATAACACATAAAGTACAGACAATGTTTTATAAATATTACATTTTTCTTTCAAACTATGCCACAAGAGCCAATAAAAATTCAACTAAGTTAATTGGTGTACTTCTCGTGGGTATGAAGTTTGAACTAGAAGTGAAATATATAATTTTGTTAACATAAAACAAGGTAATATAATTCATTATTTGATACACTAAAACCTTGGCCTACTGGTTATAAACTTGTGAAAGAGAATGAATATCATAGGTGGGCATGGTAATAGAAAACTGTTTTTTTAGTTTATGGCTCCCTAAATAAGTAGGATTGAAGGCAACAAAAATTGTACTTTGCCTGAGTAAGGCAATATAATATTAAGTAATTTTCATTAAAGTTCATGCTTCTTAAAGGAGTGGTGAATAAATTAGAACAGAGGGAAGACCTAGAGAGCAAATGTAATCATCGTATTAAGGGAGATTGAAGATTTAAAAAGTTTTCTCTTACAAAATTAAAACTTAAAAAAATATATATAACATTAAAATCTCATTTATTAGCTATGTTTTGATGCCAACCTTATTTGTATATATTGAAAATTAGGTAGTTTAATTAAGTTTTGAATGTAACCCTACAAATGGTTGCAACGTGCGTTATGACTAATCTAATCCAAAATGGTTAAAATAGCCATACATATTTATTTTTTCAAACTCTTAAAAAGACAAATGATAAGTTTTTTTCACACAGATGGTGCTTCAGATAACATAACATTAGAGTATTGAGCAAAACGTTTGCTAATTTATCACTAAAATTAAAGTGAAATAATGATTCTTGTGAGGCGTCATGCTAAACTGACATGACTAGGATTTGAGTTTATTGAGAAAACTGTTCATTCATATCAACAAAGAATGCAGTCCAGAATTTCTTTTGACTAAAATGTGGTATTTTTTCTGTGTCGAGATACAGCTTTTGGGTAGATTGTGTGGTCTATATATTAGTGCATTACCTGTACAAGTGCAGGCATCATATTGGGTAACAGCTGCAATATTATATTCTTCTGCTGCTGCTCAACCAACTATAACAAAAACACGTGCATACACAGTGATTACCTTTAGAATAAAAAACATTAACTGCATCAGAAAAGATCTGTCATAAACATTAAGTATTAACTTAAACTAGATGTTGGTCCTCGATTCTCTGGACTGAAAATATAATTCAACCAACTGGTACAGTTTCAAAAATCTTGTAAAAAATATGAAGTTTAAAATAGTTTTAAATTTCAATATTGATTAAATTAAAAAAAAAACTCAAGATATTTGATATAAACAAAGCCTAGTAAAACTGTACTTTTATAATATGCTTACACTTTAAGCTAAGTAAATGTTTATGGTGATATATATTACTACACATATAATAAGAACTTGAGAAAATTCAGTAATGATTTTGTTAAATACAGTAACGACTTGCTAGAAATAACTGGTGGGTTAATTTGTAGTTTAGTTACATTATGGAACTTGCATAATTTGCAAGAAATCAAGTTTGATAAATTTTTAGGCTTAGATTTAAAATAAGATTTCGCCCACATATATGTACAGTATAAAAGTTACTATTTTTAAAAATATATAGATAAAAATAGTTAAATTTTACCATAATCTTTCTCTCTTGATATATTAACTGACTCATGTATCAGTTTATTAGAATCTAACCAATTTTTATCTTTGTCACATTTTTCTAAACTTTATCACTGATTCACGTGTTTTTGGTTACCTTCGTGAGCATCTTGATAGCAGCATGATTTGAAGGATATTCACCATTTTTTATCATTGGACACAGAGTTCGTACACACAACTCTGCTGGTAGAACTGTAGCTGCCACCTCTAAACACATTTCAGCTGTTCTCTGAACCTGAAACATAACATCCACATTACAACCAGTCCTTTTTATCTAAACACGTTAGATGCATATGACCCCATTATTAATTATTTACTACCATATCACAAGATAAAGCTATATTAACACCTATTATTTCTTGTACACTTACAATTAAAGTCTTGAGACTAAAAACAAATTTGTTTCCTCCCAATTCAAGTTTATTTTATTTCAAGCTTGGGACATTAGGGTGAGGCTTTCCTATGAAATATAACAAAATGATTTTCTTATTTTCGTTACTACTTTGTTAGAACACCTCAATAACTTTAGTGTTCAATGTTACTACGTTTGGCATTAATAAGAACTTTGCACCTTTGTGGTATTACATCTTTGTATCATCTTAATGCCTCTGGTGTAACCTGATTACACTTTTCTTAAAGTTGTTGTTGGAAGTGTTCTTCAGTACAGCTGGTATTTTTACCAATGATGGAGTCTGGCAAATGCCTGACTTGATCTATAATGTTAAGGTCTGAACTTTGTGGGGAACATTCCTTTTTCTGATTATCTCCCAAGTTTTATTTTTTGTCTGAATAAGTTTATTATTTCTTGGCAGTTTGAAAATTGAAAGCCTGCCCAATTAGGTTCTTTCTCAAGGGTACAGCATGATGAAATAATGATGATGTGTATTTGTTGCGGTCGCTACACATTGTGAAGATGGACAACACCCACAGCCTCCAGATATTGTGTCCATGTTAAACTATTGACACTCCTGCAACCTCTTATTGACTCTTCAGTAATGCTTATAAGATCTCAATAGTGCATAGTCTGTTCAAATTACTTTGTGCCAATGTTCTAAAATCTTGGATGTACATTTTTTTTTTCTAAAAGCCTGGTTCTTTACATGATAAAAGCTTTCTCTTCCTCAAAGGCCACATTTCTACATTTTTGAAACTTGATCAGTTTCTGTAAGTTTCATGAACAACTTATTTTTAGACCTCTAACATTTTTTTGGATGAGTTATCTTCCATGTTTCTTTACTTGTTTGGTATAATAGGTCTAAGTTTCCTTGCATATGTCCAATGTGTAATTCACAGTACTTGATAAACAGTCAAATTTTTATTGTCATTTTTCTTAAACTCCATTTAGCATCACTCTGACTCCATTGAAGGATATTAATTCCCTTTGTTCTGTTAACACCACACAGCATCTATATGAAAAGCTTGTAATGTGAAAATCTCCAAATCTTGTATTTAGACACGATATCTTGAACAAAGTTTAAAAACTACTGCACTGAATCATTTATAGTTGTGTGCTACTTTAGGATTAAAGTTTTAAATTAATTAAATGTGTGGGATAATAAAATAATGAATAAAGTCAGAAAACAAATATTTTTTTTCCAAATTGGTTTTCTTACATCGGCACAACAAACCGAAACTAGGGAAGCAACGGTATGTTATAATAAATTTGTGCAGTACTATTAGTGTCTTGTAAAAAAACTCTTAGAATATTTTACTTTCAAGATATTAGCTGAATACTTATAAAAAATACAAGTCTCATCTTAAAACCTTCTCTAGATTCCCAAAACATAAAAGATTACTTTCCTGCCAAAACTATACTGTCCTCTCTTAATTCAACACAGAGCAAGATGTTCCTCACAGAACTCTGTGTTTTTTCATCCTTCCTAAGATACACACACAAAAAATACTATCACATCCAACTTTCATAATTCTTTCCTATTTTCAAGATACAAATCAAACATTTCATGTTAATAATTTCATCATTTAATTTTGGCCTCAGAACACGAAACCTCATTTGGAATTTCATCATTCACCTTCAACACAGTATCATTTATAATCGAATGTAGGGAATACTTACCCACTAATGTGTTTTAAAATTGGTTGTTTGTTTCAGTGAACAGTATGTGGAGTTGCAGTTTAAAATATTCCAAATGAAAATTTTATGTAACTATTCCTTAAACTAAATTTGAGCTTCCATCTCAAAATAATACTACATTTAAAAAAAAGGTTAGATCTACTACTAGGGAAGAAAAGAGTTCTGACGTTTTCATGTGTAAACTAATGTTTAAGTTTCTGAACCAAAGTTTGACCAAAGGGAACATGTGAAAATACCAAAATTTGTATCTGTAGTAACTTATTATTCCATAATAGTAAATCTAAACTTTACATAAGATTAGTTTTACAGAGTATTGTTATTTACCTACTAATACTTTATTCTTATATTAACTTATAAATAGGTTCCGGGGAAGTTTTCAGGAATTTTCTAACTCGTAGTATGACAACAAATGTATACAATTTTATGAAAGTTTTTTACAAACAAGTTTCCTTTCATCCAAGACATTAAGCCTTGAAAAGAGTGCATTAAAATCTGACAGTGAAGTACATGTATATTTAACAACGTCTATCAAAAGCGCTGATGAACCAATTTCTAAAGTATAAAGGACATACTATTTAGAGCAAGGTTTAAAAATGAATGGAACATGTGAGGGGTCATAAAAATCTACCGAGTCCTTCACTTCTTTTGCATTCAGATCTAAATAAAACATATTTATGCCTGCTTAACAATTCAAAACTGTCATTTGGTTAAAATCCTAATTAAGAAACAACAATAAGCATGAAAATGTTAATAAGAATTCACCATACTTCTTTTTCAGAGTCCTTATGAGCATCGAGGATCTTTAAAATTGTTAATTCTCCATAACCATGGAATCTTTGTGCTTGCATTTTTAGAAGTTCACAAAGTGTTTTCAAAGTAAGAGTTCGAACTGAGCCCTATTAAAATAGAAATTTATAAAAACAACAGATTATCAATTAGTTTGCAATTTAATCTGTTTAATGAAAGTATTAGAAATATAACAAAAACCCTTGCAAGCCAAGGTACCCAATAATAGATTTGCAATTATGGATAGAAATATGGTAAACTGTGTATTGTTTTAATAACCCTAAACAATGTATACTATTGCTTCTATTTGATCACCTCTTAGTGTAACCCAGCATAACCTCAGCTTACGACTCTTTTTTTCCAAAACAATAGATATGTATAAGTGATTAAATTGTTTTTAATGGAAATGTTGTTTTTTCCTGTAACATTTATTTGTTAAATTTTTATCTTAGTAAAAACACAATTAGTGGATTGTCTTATGTAGTTTTATAATAACAGGCAGGTTGTGCACCAAAACTTAGTAATTGCCGTAAGAATTTAATTAATGACCCATATAGTACCTTTACTTATTTCACAGGGTTTCAAAAATTTAAAAAATATATTACAGACTACAGTTTTAAATATTCATAATTTATTCTTGGTGTAAAACAGAACAACCTGTAATTTGTATTTTGGAATGTACATGTGTATCAATCCTCTATGGTAGAAATATGTTGCTAGCACTGTAAACAAATAACTGTATATAAAGAATATTACTACTGAACAGTCAAGTACAATCAAATAAAAAGGAACGACTGCATTAAAAACAGAAAATCCCAAACAAAGATAAAAAATGCTGCATCAATCAAAAGAACCCCCAGGGTACAAGCCATGATGTAGGGTATAAAACTTACCTTGTAAAAGCAAGTCATACATACATTTATATCATAAACTGTACATGTGCTGGTTAGTTGTTTATTTTCACTTCTAATGTCTGAATTAAAATTTTCAGACATCTACACTATTGTAAACATCCAAAAGCTTATAAAAATGAACTACTATATTTGAAAAACAACAGATAAAAATAAGCATCTTTACGTCTGCATCTGTCATTGTTGCAATCAAGAGTCGAAGAATGTTTCTGAAGTGGTCTTCCCACCCAGGATGGTCTTCTTTTGCTAAATATATCAGTCTTGTAAGTGCCTGTTTTCTTGGTTCATTCCTGTCTCCCCCCCAAAAAAAACAAGTAAAAATTATTAAAGAATTATTTTTCAAAAATGGTTATTTCATTATACTTAAAGCCTTCTTTTGTAACCAAAAACAAAATAAATTTTTACAAGGTTAAAAAATAATCACAACAGGGTGATTCTTTTTGCAAGCTTCCCTTTTCATGCACAAAACAAAGAAAATAAAATGAACTTGTTAAAAGTCACGGTGTTTTTTGTTAAAATATTTATCTTATCAGAATCATCACAACAAAAATATAAGAAGGATGCCTTTCTAAGTAAACGAATATTGCAATCATTTAATAAACATTGTTTATAATGTTTCTATATGACATTAAACAAACAAGATGTTGTATAAAATTACTTGACTGACATACATTCAACAGTTTTTATATTATATTAAGTCATCTTACAGTTATGTTTTTAAAGATCTAACCTTTTACTGACAAAATATAACATACACAGAATCTATTGCAGTGGCTTTACAACTAATGTGCCAGGAAGATAATAGTCAACTAATTTATTAAAAATAGAATTCCATAGACAAACTTACAAATCAAGTAAAAAAACTTAAAAAGATATAAAATTTATGGAATCTGTTATAGGACTTGTACAATACAACTAACAAATAATCTCAATTACATAATCATATAATTTCATTTTCTAACAACACTTTACCTGGTGTTATGATTGTTGAGTTCTGTGACAATGTCACCAAAAACAGAGTCTGAAAATAAGTCTAAAATCACTCTTTTTGTCTATGTGTTATACAGAAAAAAAATCAGATGTTTATTGGTCAAAACATACAGATAAATAAACTGAAAGATCCCTACATATGATAATTCTGTTGGAAATGGAAAATAAAAGCTTAAAAATGATTATTGATGTTCAGATTTTAAATAGTTAAAAACTGGAATGATTTATTTTGTATACAGCAATTTTTGAATTGATACATAAATAAAGTCTGAGACATAATTTAAAAACAGTCAGCATCATGTTTAATACAACAAAAAATGAAACAGTTCCCCTGTAACTCCTTACTAAAATTAACACAACTAGTAAAATAACACCATAACAATAAAGATAAAGACAGTTGATGAAACACAAAACATTTTTTATATGCAAAAACGGCTTGTTTGGATTGAGAAAATATTTTACATAGAAGAGAAAACAGCTTTTTTTTTGTGAACCTGACGATGACCGAAGAAGGTCAAAACATTGTTCCCTCTTCTATGTAAAATATTTTCTCAACCCAAACGAGCCATTTTTGCATATAAAATTCTCAACAAGTGGGTTTCTCCACGTCACTTACAAAACATTTTTATCTACAGAAGGTTCAAATACACTTGTATAATCTTCAGTGAAATATAAAAATAATGTAACAGTGATATGTATTAACTAATGCTATATTATCACCGATCGTTAATTTACTTAAATATTCAGTAAAGTAGTAAATGGAAGGATAAACAGATTATACAATACATTACAAATGCATCATGAATTACAAGTTGTATAAGACATTTATAAGTATTTGTAACAAACTGTTTAGTTTTTAATTGTCTGAAGAGGTTTGTAAGAGCAGGCCAGTCTTCAGCTATGAGCGAATTTTTTTAAAATACAGTTCAAGGTCTGAAAATTTTGTAGTAACAATAAAGAAATTATCATGTGAAATACTGTGACCTGTGGTTTCAACATGTGAATGAATGGTTTAGTGGTTGGGTTTAAGTAATGAATAGCTGATTCTGTTTGATATTTTTAAATGTGTTGTCTCACTTACACATGATGTTTTGTTTCACCAATGTACATACATATACACGAGTCATGAAAGTGTAAGTATTTGATCTTTACAATGAAATGTGTCTGAGCACCACAGAACTCAGTACCTCTACCTTCGTTAAATAACACAGTTCAATACTATAAGTCGTTACAGGGAAGTTGTTTTCTAAACAAATCATCTATAACAAATAAGCAGGTATAATAAAATTTGCATTGTTATTTTAATGCATTTCAAAAATTTTCCAAAACTACACAAGTGGAACAGTTGTATTTAATACTGTCATGATTTTGCTTATTATAAAGGAAAACTTCAAATTAAAAATGAAGGGATATTTTACTGTTATGTTTGCTCATAATTAAATAATTTAATTTAATATATAAGCAAAAAAAATTGATAGAGGATATCTCAATAACAACTTTTCACAGAAATATTAGACTCACCATCTTCAAGTTCCCTCTGATCAAAACAAGGTTCTGGATAAGCATCTCTATCTACACCATCTTCTCTGTCCTAAAATTACACAAGTTTAATTTTTTACACAGAAATATAGGAATATAGTCTGAAACATAAAATAATCTCAAATTCATATTTATTTAATTAAATATAATTACATTATTAATGATATAATAAACAGTAAGTACCTTTTATTCTATCTCTTGGAAAACTGACCCTTGTTTTCCATTTAAGTTTTTCATTAGCATCCTTGAAATATTATTAATTTTATCCCCTACATATTGTATGACCTACTGGATAATTTTAAAGTATACTAAACTTTCTATTCACACTAGATACTTTTATGTTTTGCAGCACCATTGCATACACATATTGTAAAGAAAAACTCAAACACTTATTAAAATACTGCAAGATTTAGGTATTTAAGTTTCCATCAAAGGAGCAGTTGTCAAACTAATAATTAATAAGCAACATTAAATGGACAGTTTTCTGTCAAAAACTCTCTTTGGAATATTGACTTTTAGAATCTGAAAGTGTATTTTTACCAATTTTGTGTTGTAAGTAATGGTAACAATATTTAATATCTAATAAAACTAATTAATTTTGTAGTTGTTATCGAACAGATGAAATTATATATGCAGTGAATAATATTTATATTCTGTAATTTTTTTTAAATGTTTAATTATTTAATCTATTATTATTCACGATATATCATAGTAAGATAATATGAACAAGTAACTATACATTAAATATATCTATGCCCTAAAAACAATAAATTACAATAAATAAGATAACAGATATTTCTAATATTCTTAAAAATAATATCCAATCCCCACCTGTTCTTTATAGTAATTTGAAGAATATTTGGGAGACTGAATTCTGAGGAGCTTCAAGCGTTCATGTACTGAATCTTGCCTACCATCTGGAGATGAAGAGTAGCTATTACTCGAGTCTTGAGGGCCAGAATCTCTTGTTACATTATCTTTCAATTTTTGTCTTTCATCTTTGGAATTATATTCCTTCTCATACGTAGTCTCGCTGTATTTCTGAATTTCTGCTGAGGTCATCTTCAATGAGTTAAAAATCTCTTCAGAATTTAAGGTTTCAGTGTCATCGAACTCAAGCGAGTGATCCTGTGGTGTTTCTGAACGACTTTTAGTAAAACAAAATAATGTAGTTAAAGTGTACAAGAATAAATTTATTAGCAAAGAAAATAATTTCACCTTATTTGTATTTGACATTTTGAACATATATCACTCTTTTACTCAGAATGAACAAAAAAACAACAGCTTGGTATAAATACATCGTTCTTTGACTCAATATCAAGAGAACAAAATGTAACACTTAGTTCATCCCTCACACTGACAAATGTACAATTAACCAAATCTGTAACTGCTTTAAAATCTTCGTGAACATGAAACTGTTCATTTTAAACACACTCAAGTCACCATTAGTGACAGATATTTCACTGGTTAAAGCACATTACTTTATGTTCACCATTATGCATAATGAAAAAAAAAAAGTACACTGGAGAGTGAATATCTACAAAACAATTGCACACATTGCACAAGTGTATCATAATTACTGTGTGCAGCTGCAGGCTATATCAATACAAATACTACACAATACAAGCAATAATAAAGTTTCAGTGTGTAAAAGTCTGTTATTGGGTGACAAACAATATATGGTACCTAAAAATGCTATCAAAAAAAAATAAAAAATACTGAGGCATACAGACACCACACTGTACAGTTCTTACAAACCAATATTTGGGTTGTGCCACTATTCAGGTAAACACGAATTTATAAAACATTTTAACCCAACTGTTACTGCAGTGAATTTTATACATTGCTACATAAAGAAAAGCCAGTTGTGTTCATAATTATTTTTGTAGATATATTACCAACTAATAGTGATTAGTTGAAAAACAAACCTGTACTTTATAGTGCAAGTATTTCCACGTCTAGCACCGCACACAAGTAAAAAAAAACAACAACAACAACAGAATTCTTCCACCTCTCATGACAAGCATCTTTATCTGACACTGTACTTGCATTAATGTAACTCTTAACCGTATTGCAACTTTCAGTTAAAAAGTACAGTTTCTTTTCTGGTATACTTCTTGTTACATGGTATATATCTCTTGATGGTTGATAGTTTTCTCTCAGTATCCAATTTGAAAACTGGCTCTTAAGAATCAAATATTAACTCTGGCACGATCAAGTAATATTGTTTAAAACCATGACAAGAAAGTAAACATTGTAGCAATTCTTATGAAACAAAAAATATTGATTTAATTATTTTTTATATCTGCACAAAGCCACACAAGAGTAACCTGCACAAGCTGTCTGTAATTTTCAACTGACAGACTAGAAGGGAGCCAGCTAATTAACCACATTCACTGCTAATTTGAGGGCCACCTTAATCAAATAGTGGGATTTAGCCATTGGTCACTCAAGTGGACCCATGACCCTAACTACAAAGCATCATCTTATTTTTTGTTGCAACATAGCATGAACAACAATCCCTCATAGCAATAAAAAATAAAGACTATTAAAATATGCGGTACTTTAAATTTGATTAATTTCCAAGACAGTTGAGATCCATTACTCAGAAAATAGGTTTTACAATTCTGTATTTGGTTGTAATGTATTTAATTTTGTTATTCCAGTTGCAACGTGTTTTATTGTGTTCAAAACTACTTAAATTAAAAACAACAACAAGAAAAGATAGTCATGACATTTAAATAAAAACATAAGAAACTGTTTTATCTTACATGGCTTTAAATGCAATTAAATACTGTGCTATTTGTAATATAAAATATAATGTGACAGATTAAAGTGTTAAAAAACACAGTTGACAAAGTAAGTTGTACAATTTTAACAATACAATCATTATTTAAACATATTTGAATGATAGAAAAAGTGGCAAAACCAGCACATAATTAGCCAATTCATATTAATGTAGTAAAAACAGGCTATCAAGGCGAGTTCCTATGAATAGTAAATTTGATATTTTTGAAGTGTAAGCCAAGAAATTTGAGTCTCTGATTTTCCCATGCATTTAATATGACAAATGCTCTAAAAATGTGATTGTGAAAAGTAAGATAAAATTAATTATTTGAAAAAAAAAAGACTCGTCAGTCTTTCTTTCCCAAAACACATAATGTGCTGTTTGTTTTTACCAACCTTGATGTTGCACTGGATGAGTGAAGGTTTGACGTTACAGGGCTGGGAGGGTTTTTCACTCCAAGAGAAATATTACTATCTGTACTGCTACGTCTTCTTGAACTAAGAAGCTTAAATGCACTATCCTGATGAAATCACCAATGAAAATAAATTAATCTGAGCATATCAGTGACACAGTTTTAAATATTTTTCACTTTAAAGAGATAAATCTAATGATAAGATGTCATATATTTGGTGAAATGTTTGTATAAATTTTCTAATAATCTCATTTCAGAGCAAACAAGAATATATTAACTACTTAAAGCCTCATAAAACAGTTAAAACACAATTACAAATGTAAAAGTTTTTTTTTGTCTTATTGATACTGTATATTGAAAATTCTATTTTAGTGCAGCTGCAACTTTGGAGTTTTGTAATTCTGTTATATTTCACAAGGCTGATGTAACATTGTATTCTTTCATGGCAATAAGAAATTGCTATTATCTGTTGCTATACACACACAAGTTCTTGGAGTGTAAACAGTCAAAACTTACAATAACTAAATTCAGAGTGTAACCACTACTTTTCACATATAGAAATTTCTAAGTTGATCAAGCATATGTCATTTAAAATACATATGCATAAACCTTCTGTTATCATAAGATAATACAATACTTTTATGTGGCAATACCCAGAAATATTCTTGTAAGTTGAATTCAAAGATTTTAAGTTTCAGATCTGAAGAAATACTGAAGCAAAATCACGAACATGTCAGCAAGCACAACCAGAAACAAAAATAGCAAAGCTTTACAAACAATGATTGCTGATTTTGTTTTTTTATCAACAAAAACCTTGTATGCTTCTCTATCAATATTTCTTAATTTTTAAAAAGAGTTTGAAGCTAATTACAGTGTTTGTCACTTCTAAGTGGAATCTACAATAAACACTAAAACTTTAAATATAACGTCACTCAGCAGTATAAAAGTAATTTATCGCTTGTACAAAAAAAGCAAAACAAAAAAGAACATCTAACAAGATCCTTCATTTATCAAAAGTTTTATTTCTTTTCACATTAGTAGAAGATATGTCACTGAACATTAATGACTCGTTACCACCAGGGGCAAAGGGTAAGAGGAAAAGTTAATAATTTGTCAATAATAATAAAAAAACTTGACTGTAACATTCCAGTAAGTAAATGAATATGAAGGTTGCTCATCTCATAAAGAAAAAAAGACCAAATTAGATTAAATGTTTTGTTTTCCATTTTTACGTATGTATGTACGTATATATATATCAAAATTATTTAACGTTTTTAACAAATTCTATTCTACTGGATACATTTGGTGCTTTAATTCATCTTATATAATGTTATCTGAGTCGATCAACCAAAACTGTATCTGTCTGTTGCAAGTTGTTAGTTCATTTGTATAAAGTGGTGCAAATAAATACTTAACATAATAACAGATCCATTGTTAAAGAAAAACTTTTTAGAAAATGTCTTGTAGTTTACAGTGACAAGTTTATAATGAAGTTTCACAAACACATACACACATATGCTTCATGGTTCCAAACTTAAATCCAACAAAACAGCATATGATATGCACAACTATAAAATTACCACGATATTTAGTTAACTGAATTATAGAGAAAGAGCTAATGAGGCTATGTTCTGTTCATATCAATTAGTATGATACTTTTACCTATTTCCACCCATTGGCCAGATAATTAGAGAATCACATTTAGGCTTGAATGACAGCTTTGTCAAGTGATATGATTTTGATAAGCTTCTGATAAAAATCTTGTAGTATTTGAATTAACTTGTTCATAAGAAAGAATGGTAGGTGTGGCTGAGTTCTGATTCACTCTCACAACCTTTGACGACAACTGAGATCAGAGAATGTCTTGTCTAATGTTAAAAAAATTGTATGATACATGTCACACTTATAGACTGTGATGATATCAATGGTGTATAGACCTTCAGACATTGAGTCATCACAGCTTATTTGGTTTTATGAAAGTTTTGCCATTCTTAGAACTTTTGGAATGCTATTCTGAAAGTCATACAATAAATGTAATTACTGAATCGTAGAATGAACTGAGTAAGAAACACCCACTACTACGTTCCCTGTGAAGATTCTTACACCCACTTGCTTTTCTTTCATTGTTAATGAATAACTGCACACACCTTTTACATAACTAATGACAACTTAACATCATATCAACATCATATGGCCATATGTATTTGCATATACTGTTGATGTAATTGTTTCTCATTTTTACTTGCAATTCCTAATTATATGGCCATAGTCAACATATAAAGCTAACAAAGTTTCTTATGGCATCCTCACCTGATAACTCTTTGGTAGTTGATTTAATAACATAGAAAATTCAGGTGTGTTCACATTAAACAGACCCATGATAACATCTTGAGAGAACTGGAACAAACACATACTTTTATTCTTTAATTTGAACTAGTGAAATTACATAAAACACAAGAAATATGTTTTTGAGCTTCTAACAAGATAACAAACAGAACCATACCATCTACACAACACTAGTATAACCTAATACATTACACCATGGTTTGATCAAGTTAAATTTGAATCAAAACTAATAACTCTTCTAGAAAATGTGCACTAACACGTGTTGAGTGTCAAGTTTGATTTAAATTAAACCTCTTTTATTTCACAATAATTATTGACAAGAAAACAGAAGATATATTTCCTAAGTAAAATACAGGGTGTTTGAAAGTCACTGTGCAGTTTTTTAATCATATTTTATTCAGTCTATTTCAAGCCAGCAACTGATAGCAGTGTTTAGAAACAAAATAAGAAGGATCCAGGTCTGTATTGATGCCAATGGGGTCTTTTTCAACATTGTTTATAATTGTCCTCCTGTATTCTATATTGAAACATGACTGTTCATAAATATATAAGAGCACAGTGACTTTCCAAACACTCTGTATAATTTAGCCAATAAAACAATACATTCAAATAACATATTGGTATATTGTATACACAGTTCACATTATATATATCTGTAATGTATATAAATAACATTTGTTATTAATTAATGTTACTGAAATGTAAAAGTTCTTTTCTAATAGTATAAGTAAACATTTTCTTTATTTACTTTCTTACTTCCTTGTGTTCACCAATGAGAAATAGAAAAATACTTAGAACATTCACATGCCTGTACTTGACAACTTACAACTTTAAAATGTGAAAATTCATTCGGAAAAACATGTTAATATTTTAATTCAGAAATTATGAATTTTTATCACATTTATTATAACAATCTGGGTTTGGCAGTACTAAAGTAAGTTGGTTTGGCTACAAATACTTTAGTTTTAAAAAAGTTGTACATACCCTTCTTAAGTCACTATTCTTGGAATCAGTAGTCCAAGAGATTACCTTAGTGACAGCCTGTTTAGTTTCACTGTTGGACCCCAAAAATTCACTTGGGTCCATTATCTTCAGTACTGAATTTAGGTATTGTAACATGGTCAGTTTGGCCTAGAGAAAATTATATGAAAATGTAAAATTTTTTTGTCTGGATTAACCTGAATTTTGTTGTTTTTGTTTTAAATAAAAGAAGGGTTGAAAACAATAGATAAGATATTTGAAAGGGTAATAAGACACTATGATATATATATATATTACAATGTCTACTTTTATGTTTATATGTATGATGCATCAACAGACTTAGTATATGGAGTAACCAACTTGAATTAGTATTGATTTAATTTATTCATAGTGGTTTTTTGAAGTGTATTTGTATGTATGGCAATGGATACCTGCTGTCATCTATAATTTTCAACAAATGACCATATAGAAACCAGCCAATTAAGAGCAATCTATTGGCCACCATTCACACTAAGGATTCACTGTCATACTTATTATGCAACCACAAATAAACGTATGGGGACTATACTGTGGTATTACATGAATCTGGACCATGCTCCCCAGCAATACCAAAAGGTCAGTCCATGACCAAGTATTATTAAGCATTAAGATTGTGTTACTTCATGCAAATTATAAACTTAAATATAATTTTAACTGAAGAAAAAAGACATTTCTATCACTGTCACAAACTCATATAATTGTTTAAATTTGTTATTAGCCTCTTTTGCCTTCCAACCTGCTTCTAATAGAAGAACTCAGTCACTAGCTGTTTTGAAAATGCTTTACATGGAAATTATCTGGGAAGCCCACATATCATTCTTCTCTCTCTCTTGCATTCACTCCCTAACACAGCATAGCCTATTGGATGATTCCTTGATTAATCAAAACTAAATAATCTCAAAACCAGGACTTCTTAACTTCTGTGATCCACATGTTCTGTAATTATGTTTTGGTTTCTGAAACATATATATATTGCTATTAAAAAAATTGAATGCAAATGAGTATTAAAACAGTAAAACAACCTCACAATATTGTACATTTTAAAATGGACAAAAAACAACTAACAAGCCACCAAAATACAGAAGAAATAGATCTACACTGCTCTTCCATTAAAATGAAAAAATCTGTCTAAACATATTACGGCTGCTTTGGGTTTGCTAAAGCTTCTATGAACGTCAAGTTATGAATGTCCCAAATGAATTAAATCTTACCTTGTTATTGGGTGTTTGGGTAGGATCGTTGAGAAAACGAATGATAACATGGAATAATTTGTCACTTGAAAAACAGTCCCTTTGAATGAAAGAGGAAATATATTAAGTTTTACTCTCTTACTTCAAGATGCTAGTCAGTTCAACATAATCGTATATGAAGTCAAAAATGAAATTCATCTTTATTATTTAATAAATACTATAAAAATTCTCCTTTTTTTAAATGGATTAAAAATTTTATAATGAAACATGAAGAGCTCTTTACAGGTAAGTAATTTTATAATCAAGAAAACTTGATGAAAAAACAAAGTAATTCTCATGTTAAAAAATAATTTTAAGAAAAAACAATTACATTAAGGTCCATTTCTGTAATTCATTTGAGGGTCATAGTGCAAAGAAATGTTTGAATAACAAAGTAAGATAATGTTAATGAAATGTTAGTAAGAATTAAAATCTAAATATTCTACCTTTCTTTTAGTTTATAACTACTGTGTACCTGAAGCAAACTTACACATTTAAATCTAGGCTAAAGGCTAACTATTCTGCTATACTATAATTCTTTGATTTCATATTTCCTACCTCAGGTTTTTCTCATTTTCACGTTTATTTTCTTAAATATTTTGTTTATTCACAAAAACATTCATGATACCATCATACATATGAATCACTGAGGCAACAACGTACTTTATTACTAGTCAGATTCACTTTTGAAGGTACAGTGTGTGTGTGTGAAAATATTTATCAATGCAATTTTCTATTAATTTTAGTGAATTTTCCTCCTATCATTCATCGTCTATTTACTTTGTCGTATTTTCTATCTGATTCTCATTATTTAATCACTTCATTGTATTTTCCACCTGATGCTTATTGTTTAATCACTTTGTTGTATTTTCCATCTGATGATCACTGTTTAATCACTTTGTTGTACTTTCCATCTGATGCTCACTGTTTAATCACTTTGTTGTATTTTCCATCTGATGGTCACTGTTTAATCTCTTTGTTGTATTTTTCCATCTGATGCTCACTGTTTAATCTCTTTGTTGTATTTTTCCATCTGATAATCACTGTTTAATCACTTCATTGTATTTTCCACCTGATGCTTATTGTTTAATCACTTTGTTGTATTTTCCATCTGATGGTCACTGTTTAATCTCTTTGTTGTATTTTTCCATCTGATGGTCACTGTTTAATCTCTTTGTTGTATTTTCCATCTGATGGTCACTGTTTAATCTCTTTGTTGTATTTTTCCATCTGATGCTCACTGTTTAATCACTTTGTTGTATTTTCCATCTGATGGTCACTGTTTAATCTCTTTGTTGTATTTTTCCATCTGATGCTCACTGTTTAATCTCTTTGTTGTATTTTTCCATCTGATAATCACTGTTTAATCACTTTGTTGTATTTTCCATCTGATGGTCACTGTTTAATCTCTTTGTTGTATTTTTCCATCTGATGCTCACTGTTTAATCTCTTTGTTGTATTTTTCCATCTGATAATCACTGTTTAATCACTTTGTTGTACTTTCCATCTGATGATCACTGTTTAATCACTTTGTTGTACTTTCCATCTGATGCTCACTGTTTAATGGCTTTGTTGCATTTTCCATCTGATGGTCACTGTTTAATCACTTTGTTGTACTTTCCATCTGATGATCACTGTTTAATCACTTTGTTGTACTTTCCATCTGATGCTCACTGTTTAATCTCTTTGTTGTATTTTTCCATCTGATGCTCACTGTTTAATCACTTTGTTGTACTTTCCATCTGATGCTCACTGTTTAATGGCTTTGTTGCATTTTCCATCTGATGGTCACTGTTTAATCACTTTGTTGTACTTTCCATCTGATGATCACTGTTTAATCACTTTGTTGTATTTTCCATCTGATGCTCACTGTTTAATCTCTTTGTTGTATTTTTCCATCTGATGCTCACTGTTTAATCTCTTTGTTGTACTTTCCATCTGATGGTCACTGTTTAATCTCTTTGTTGTATTTTTCCATCTGATAATCACTGTTTAATCACTCTGTTGTATTTTCCATCTGATGGTCACTGTTTAATCTCTTTGTTGTATTTTTCCATCTGATGGTCACTGTTTAATCTCTTTGTTGTATTTTCCATCTGATGGTCACTGTTTAATCTCTTTGTTGTATTTTTCCATCTGATAATCACAATTTAATCACTTTGTTGTACTTTCCATCTGATGATCACTGTTTAATCACTTTGTTGTACTTTCCATCTGATGATCACTGTTTAATCTCTTTGTTGTATTTTTCCATCTGATGCTCACTGTTTAATCTCTTTGTTGTATTTTTCCATCTGATAATCACTGTTTAATCACTTTGTTGTACTTTCCATCTGATGATCACTGTTTAATCACTTTGTTGTATTTTTCCATCTGATAATCACTGTTTAATCTCTTTGTTGTATTTTTCCATCTGATAATCACAATTTAATCACTTTGTTGTACTTTCCATCTGATGATCACTGTTTAATCACTTTGTTGTACTTTCCATCTGATGATCACTGTTTAATCTCTTTGTTGTATTTTTCCATCTGATGCTCACTGTTTAATCTCTTTGTTGTATTTTCCATCTGATGATCACTGTTTAATCACTCTGTTGTATTTTCCATCTGATGATCACTGTTTAATCACTTTGTTGTATTTTTCCATCTGATGATCACTGTTTAATCACTTTGTTGTATTTTTCCATCTGATGATCACTGTTTAATCACTTTGTTGTATTTTTCCATCTGATGATCACTGTTTAATCACTTTGTTGTATTTTTCCATCTGATAATCACTGTTTAATCACTTTGTTGTATTTTCCATCTGATAATCACTGTTTAATCACTTTGTTGTATTTTCCATCTGATAATCACTGTTTAATCACTTTGTTGTATTTTTCCATCTGATAATCACTGTTTAATCACTTTGTTGTATTTTTCCATCTGATGATCACTGTTTAATCACTTTGTTGTATTTTCCATCTGATGATCACTGTTTAATCACTCTGTTGTATTTTTCCATCTGATAATCACTGTTTAATCACTTTGTTGTATTTTTCCATCTGATGATCACTGTTTAATCTCTTTGTTGTATTTTTCCATCTGATGATCACTGTTTAATCTCTTTGTTGTATTTTCCATCTGATGATCACTGTTTAATCACTCTGTTGTATTTTTCCATCTGATAATCACTGTTTAATCACTCTGTTGTATTTTTCCATCTGATGATCACTGTTTAATCACTCTGTTGTATTTTTCCATCTGATGATCACTGTTTAATCACTTTGTTGTATTTTTCCATCTGATGATCACTGTTTAATCACTCTGTTGTATTTTTCCATCTGATGATCACTGTTTAATCACTTTGTTGTATTTTTCCATCTGATAATCACTGTTTAATCACTTTGTTGTATTTTTCCATCTGATGATCACTGTTTAATCTCTTTGTTGTATTTTTCCATCTGATGATCACTGTTTAATCACTTTGTTGTATTTTTCCATCTGATGATCACTGTTTAATCTCTTTGTTGTATTTTTCCATCTGATAATCACTGTTTAATCACTTTGTTGTATTTTTCCATCTGATAATCACTGTTTAATCACTTTGTTGTATTTTTCCATCTGATAATCACTGTTTAATCACTTTGTTGTATTTTTCCATCTGATAATCACTGTTTAATCACTTTGTTGTATTTTTCCATCTGATGATCACTGTTTAATCACTTTGTTGTATTTTTCCATCTGATGATCACTGTTTAATCTCTTTGTTGTATTTTTCCATCTGATGCTCACTGTTTAATCACTTTGTTGTACTTTCCATCTGATGATCACTGTTTAATCACTTTGTTGTACTTTCCATCTGATGATCACTGTTTAATCACTTTGTTGTATTTTTCCATCTGATAATCACTGTTTAATCACTTTGTTGTATTTTTCCATCTGATGATCACTGTTTAATCACTTTGTTGTATTTTTCCATCTGATGATCACTGTTTAATCTCTTTGTTGTATTTTTCCATCTGATGCTCACTGTTTAATCACTTTGTTGTACTTTCCATCTGATGATCACTGTTTAATCACTCTGTTGTATTTTCCATCTGATGATCACTGTTTAATCACTTTGTTGTATTTTTCCATCTGATGATCACTGTTTAATCACTTTGTTGTATTTTTCCATCTGATGATCACTGTTTAATCACTTTGTTGTATTTTTCCATCTGATGATCACTGTTTAATCACTTTGTTGTATTTTTCCATCTGATGATCACTGTTTAATCTCTTTGTTGTATTTTTCCATCTGATGATCACTGTTTAATCACTTTGTTGTACTTTCCATCTGATGATCACTGTTTAATCACTCTGTTGTATTTTCCATCTGATGATCACTGTTTAATCACTTTGTTGTATTTTTCCATCTGATAATCACTGTTTAATCACTTTGTTGTATTTTTCCATCTGATGATCACTGTTTAATCTCTTTGTTGTATTTTTCCATCTGATAATCACAATTTAATCACTTTGTTGTACTTTCCATCTGATGATCACTGTTTAATCACTCTGTTGTATTTTCCATCTGATGATCACTGTTTAATCACTTTGTTGTATTTTTCCATCTGATAATCACTGTTTAATCACTTTGTTGTATTTTTCCATCTGATGATCACTGTTTAATCTCTTTGTTGTATTTTTCCATCTGATAATCACAATTTAATCACTTTGTTGTACTTTCCATCTGATGATCACTGTTTAATCACTTTGTTGTATTTTTCCATCTGATGCTCACTGTTTAATCTCTTTGTTGTATTTTTCCATCTGATAATCACTGTTTAATCACTCTGTTGTATTTTCCATCTGATGATCACTGTTTAATCACTTTGTTGTACTTTCCATCTGATGATCACTGTTTAATCACTTTGTTGTACTTTCCATCTGATGATCACTGTTTAATCACTTTGTTGTATTTTTCATCTGATGATCACTGTTTAATGGCTTTGTTGCATTTTCTTCTTAATGCTTTTGTTTAATCACTTTGTTGTATTTTCTTCTTAATGCTTTTGTTTAATCTCTTTGTTCTATTTTCCATCTGATACTCATTGTTTAATCACTTTGTTGTATTTTCTTCTTAATGCTTTTGTTTAATCACTTTGTTGTATTTTCTTCTTAATGCTTTTGTTTAATCTCTTTGTTCTATTTTCCATCTGATACTCATTGTTTAATCACTTTGTCATATTTTCCATCTGATGCTCATTGCTTTGGATATTTTCCTTAATCCTCAAATTATCAACTTGTTTTTATCTCTTTCACTACTGATGACTTTTACACATAATTTTGTAACGAGTAATATCATGCTTTGGCCACTTAAATGCTCATTGTAACACTGATTTGGTGACATACCTCATTTTCTACATAAAACACCAGGAATCTTAAGAGTAGTCTGTGGGATCAACTGAGATATTAATATATCATTTTTAACACAATTTTTGTGTTACTTGCCACTTAAACAACAATGCCAAGTACTAACAAGCAAATTGGTGCAGAAATATGTTTAAAAATTAATCATGTGAACTCTACTGGCAATCAAAGATTGAAATAATATTTTGTATATATCCTATGCATAAAAAGACCATTAAAAGTACTAGATACACATATAGTAACATTGTAAAAAACACCAGAACATGTACAGTTATTGTAAGTCTGGATTAAACAAAAATACTTGGCAAGACAATAAAATATAAAAATTACTTTTTGTAAATAAAAATGGTGAACTGTAAGTTATATAACATCCTGTAAGCAAACTGTATCGTTTATACATTTGAACACGTTTAACGACACTATGTCATTACTTACATTTGAAAACTTTAGACCTAAAATAAATCAATTGTTACACATTCTTTACTTCCAAATTTACATAATTCTCATAATTTTTAAAGAATATCACAAAAAAATTAAAACTCATTATTATTATTTTTTTTGTTTTCCACTGTTTTAATTATAAATAGCATCAAAGGTTGGTTCTAAAAGGTTTTTTTATTGGTTAATCTTACCTAACTTTAGAATAAAATTCATAAAATTAGTCTTTTTTGTGCATCTATTTTAATAACAGTAGTTATTTTTTTCTGCATGACTAATAACAATTACATTATGTTCCTTGCTACTTATAACAATTACATTGTGTTCCTTACTACTTGGTACATTTCAATAAATTGCAAACTGTTCAGCTAAAAATACACATACATTAAACACAGTAATTAAGCCTAAGTTTATTGCTTGATTGAAGACAAACTCCAACTAGTTTCTAGTTTTTAGTGTTGTCTTTCATTTCAAAATATGAAGTACAGATTTCATGATATAAGTTATAGATAAACCGTACCAGTCAACACTCAGTAAGTATTATTAGAAAACTAAGGTTTTATAACAGTGTATCTATATCATTAAAATATAAGTAAATGAAACATAAAAACATTACACAGTGAAGTTAACAATAAATATTACCTAATCAAATCCAAAGTTTTTTTAATTTTCGTCTGCACAGAAGTTACAATGTCTGTACCGGACTTGATGAAAAGACGTGTCAAAAGAACGTACAACCAACCATAAAGATCCACATGGTGAACACGAATCAGTTCATTTAGAGTATCCAAAAACAGAGTAAACACCTAAAGAGGGAAGAGAATGAAAGAGTTACCATAAGATCTAAGGAAGTTGTATTGAGAAACTTATGAATGCTTGAAACCTTAGTGTTCTGACCAAAGTTATTCATTACTAGCTAGAGTGGCCTTAGTAACTCTGTTATTTATATATATACAGATATATTATAAACTAGCTGGAGTACCAATCCACTGGTTGGAAGTTATATAAATTCTTGATTGATGAAAGGTTATCTTAGGATGTGAAAAGTTACTTCCCTTATAGCTCCCCAGTGGCTCAGCAGTACGTCTGCGGACTTACGCGCTAAAATCCGGGTTTCGATACCCGTGGTGGGCAGAGCACAGATAGCCCATTGTGTAGCTTTGTGCTTAATTCAAAACAACAACAACAACTTCCCTTATACGTAATTGTAAAAAAAACTCAAAAATGCCCCATAACATAAAAACTACAAAACAAAAAAAAAGTGAAACTACAATCTTCCCATCAAATTAGATGAAGATCCAAAAACAGAATGCAAAGAAGTGGTAAAAAATAGAAAAATGCAAATAAAAACTGTAAAATGCAAAAACCAAAAATTTGTATGCATCTTTTCATGGGCTCAGTGATCCTCCAAATCAAATTTGGTGAAGATCCATTTACAGGATGTGAGGTGGTATTAAAAAACACCTATTAGAACTGCAAAATTTGAAACTGAAATTTTGGGTGCATCTCCCTGTGAGTCCAATAAATTTCATCAAATTTGGTGAAGATTCCAAAACTGAAAATCTGTATGTAGCCCCTACATGCATGGACCCAATGAGGTTTCATACCAATTCATACATGGACATACAACAGACATTACTGTAAAATTTATATAGATAAGTAGTCACACAAATATACAACAGACAGTACTGTTATATTTATATGGATATGTAGTCACACAAACATACAACAGACAGTACTGTTATATTTATATAGATATGTAGTCACACAAACATACAACAGACAATACTGTTATATTTATATAGATATGTAGTCACATGGACATACAACAGACAATACTATGTTATTTATATACATTATTTTAACTTGTATCAAGCAAGTGAAGTTACAAATTTATTCTAATTTTATTAGTCATGTGATGGATATAATGATACTTTCAGTTATTGTAATTGTACTAAACTTTTAAAGGTCTGTCCCTCAAACATTTCTATTATTAGTATTATTTTTGCTTGAAAATGAGATAAAAATATTTAAATATTCTGATGGTATATTTCTAAAAATACATGAAGTTTTTAAATTGATTAGGAAATTCAGAACGTCTTTTATAATTACAATAATAACTAGTTCATATGTAGTCAAAATAAAACTTCCCGAGTGTTTTAATAACCTAATAATTAAGAAGAATTATTAGATTATTTCTTTAAAAATTTAAGATTTGATTAAATATACAACTTTGGCTGCAACTGCTTTAAATGCACATGGAAGTTTTGGGAACCATGCTTGATGTACTATCAATTCCTAAACAACTGTTTGAGGCATACTACACCCAATATGATGAATCACCAGTCAGTGGGTTAAATTTGAGATGCAGTTGTAGCAGTTAACAGTAATGTTTATCTTATAAATCTTATCCTTAATTTTAAACTTAATAAACAACATTTCAAAATGGAAGAAACAATAATATACAACTTTTTTCGTTACACTTTAATGATTTTTCTAAAAACTACAGCCATTCTAAGTAACAAGACCTCTTTTTACAAAGTAAATAAAATATAACAGTAGTGCATTATTTGAAGGTCATTTACTATTTTATTCTTCTACCTTTGTGTGTGGATCCATAAACAATTTGGTGAAAGTGTCTGTGACACGTTTAAGTTCCCCAGGTGAAAGCATACGTGATGAGCGAAGTAGAGCACACAGTCCCAAAAGTCCCTCCTTTCTCTCAGACCAGTGAATGGACCCTAGGTTATGGATTATTTCAGGCACATCCTGTTTAAGAAAAGTATTTGCTTGATATGTCCATTAAAACCTCAAATAAATAAAACCAAACTGTCTTTTCAAATAAATATTTTTTTTCCTAACATTAAAAATTGAACGTTTATGGCAATGACGTTTATTATTAAAAAAATAAAATAAAATTACCAACTCATTTTGAATCAGACACACTATATTAAGTTAATACATGAATATGAGCAGGCTAAAATTCAGATCTTAAAACTACAGATTCAAACCTTTCAAGGATGTTAAATGATTAAGAATATATATATGACTCCCAGTCACCAGAAATTGATACTTATCAAGTAACAGACATCAACCAAAATCTTTAAAACTGCATGGGAGTATTTCCAAACATATCTCATGATGCCTCTATTTCTTTAAAGCTCAGTGTAGATTATTCAAAACAAATAAGAAATGGTTGATAATACAATTACCTAATTACAAATATTTCAAACACAATCTAGTAAAGTGACTCAAGATATACAATGTTATTGTGTTTAAATACACAAATATTTCACCAATTATTGAAACATAGTTCTTCCTCTTATATCTTGTTTATATTAAAAATAAAATGGATTTCCAAAGGTGAATCAATCTGGTGATTCCATAGAAAATAATTAAAGTAATTTCATGGAACTTAGAAAAAAACACACTAATGAACCCAAATAGTTTTTAGAAGGTCAATAGTTAATTACAAATTAATTCTGGAAGTTAAGTTATTACTTTATCAGTAAATAAAACCAATTTTATTACAACACAGAGAAAAAAATCAAATTTTCAAAAATTAATACGAATCTGCATATTAACCTTAAACAAATTGTATTTCACTGATTTTTTGTAAAATATGTGAAGTATTCTAATTTTAAGTATGTCGATAAATATCTCAACATACATCTAAGTGACGCCCTCCATAAGAGCCAAACGATCGGTCTGAAGAAGCACTGGAGGTCTCACTCTCATCTGATTGGTCATCAAAGGCATTAAATCTTCGCCTGGGGGATTTCTACAGTAGAAAGATATAAATCAATATTAAAATTAACTTTAGCATCCAAAAAAGTAACGTTAGCAGAAAACACTGTTTCTTTGTACTAAGATTTAATTTTAGGTGTGTCTTATTTTTTACAATTCTGCATAAAAATTGTAGACAGAACTTTCAGCTATATTTTGCTTATGTTTGCAGCATGCAAAAGAAAATTGGATGCATTGGAAACGTTTTTAGAATTGCACATATATATATACTGTTGAAAATAAAAGTACCATTATAACACTAGCTAAAAAGTAGGTATACATTGATTGATTTAGTGTTTTATGGCACAAAGCAACGAGGCTATCTGCACCAAACAACCGGTAAAAATGTAGTAAAAGACATAAATGGAAATGAAGGTAAAACAAAAAAGTATAAAACCAATGTTGACACCTAGTCTACAACGTTAAGATAGAAGGCAGAGTGTAAAGAGTTGTAAGGTATTTACTCCAGCAAAAAGGTATAATCATAACCCGCCAGGAAGACTAACAGGCAGGTTCAAGACCCACCGTCAGTCACCTGAAGTTGGTCTTTCCAGTCCTGGTTCTGGGTTATGTGTCATAGCAACCACTATCAAAATGTAAAAGAATAGAAATATTAAAAGACACACAGCAAAATTGCAACAACGAGTAGCCAAATGTTCAGTAAAAAGAGAAAAGTCACGTAAATGGAGTAAAATTTGTAAAAGTAAATGAAGGTAAAAACAAAACAGCAATTAAAACAGAAAATGGTGTAAAAACCAATGGTGACATGCAGTCTTCAAAGTTATAAACTATTTACTCTAGCATAATAATAATGACCATAACCCGCCAGGAAGACTAACGAATAAGTTCAAGAACCACTGTCAGTCACCTGAAGTTGGCCTTTCTAGTCCTGGTTCTGGGTTATGTGTCATAGTAGCTATTATCAAAATGTAATGGAATAAGTTTTAAAAGACACTCAGCAAAATCGTAATAAAGAGTAGCCAAATGTCCAGTAAAAAGATAAAAGTCAAGTAAATGGAGTAAAATGTGTAAAGGTAATTGAAGATAAAAGCAAAATGGCAATTAAAACAGGAAATGGTGCAAAAACCAATGTCGACATCCAGTCAACAAAGGTGTAAAGGGCCACCCGTAGCAGAATGGGAATGATCATAACCCGCCAGGAAGACTAACAGGTAGTATATAAACCACCGTCAGCCACCTGAAGTTGGTCTTTCCGTCCTGATTCCGGGTTACGAGTCAATATGGCCAGTACAAAAAGGTTGAAAAGTGTGAAATGATGCAGCGAAAGTATAATAGTAACTCACCAGGAAGACTAACGAGTAGTTCAAACAGAAGCGTTAGTCACCTGAAGTTGGCCTTTCCAGTCCTGGTGTCGAGTTATTTAATGTTCTGGCCATTGTTTAATGTCACATTGAATGAGAGAGATTAAAACTGTAAAAAAGAAGCCACAATTAAAAAGGTGTAATGAATAAATATACCACACTTAAATGAGATTAAAAAAAGATTAATGGCCATTAAAAAATTTAAAAACGTTATTAAGGTGGACAGAGTCACCATCACCAATAACTCTGTCCAATGTTACAGACTGACCCTGGGAAAAAATATGTTTAAAGTATTGCCGTCGTTGAGAATCATAACGATGGCAAGAAAGTAAAATGTGGCTGATAGTGATTTAAGTGTTACACACACTACACATTGGTGCATCAGTTCCAGATAAAAGAAAATGATGAGTTAAAAAACTGACCAATGCGTAGTCTAGTGAGAACAACTTCCTCCTTCCGAACTTTACAGAAGCTAGATGGCCAAACTCCAATTTTGGGTTTGATTTGAAAAAATTTATTGTCACATTGTTCACTCCAAGTGGACTGCCAACTGGCACGGAGCCGAGCCTTGAAGACAACACCAAAGTCCATGTACGGAATAGGCATAGGGGTGATGGTGCTGAAGCAGACATATTTAGCTGCCATGTCTGCAAGCTCGTTCTCACGAATACCAACATGGCCTGGTATCCAGAAAAACTGGATTGAAGTAGCTGCTAATGAGAAATGGGCCAGTCGGTTTCAAACATCTGTGAGAATAGGATGTGAGCTAATGTGAAGCGATTCCAAGGCAAGTATAGAACTAAGCAAGTCAGTATAATTAGTGCAGTTGGAGTACTGCTCAGCTGCAATATGATCCAGGGCAAGAGATATGGCATACAGTTCAACAGTGAACACAGAAGCTGTAGAGGGGATTCTGCACGCAACTACTGACCCATAGCAAACCATAACAGAGCTCACTGAATTACCTGATTTGGAACCATCTGTATAAATGGGAACTGAATGATTGTTTGAAACATATTCATTGAATAAAAGATGGTACTTCCAGTCTGGAGTATCCACCTTTTTTAGGTGACTGAAAGAAAGGTCACACTTGGGGGCTGTAATAAGCCATGGTGAGATGCATTGACCTGTGGAAACTGCAATGTTATCCAAGGACAGACCCAATTCATCCAATTGCGCCCGGATGCGAAGGCCAAACGGAGCAATGACAGATCGTCTGTTCTGAAAAAGTACTGCCCACTGAGGAAAAAAAACACATTCCCAGGTGGGATGCTTTGGTAAGGAACGAAGTTTCGAAGTATATTGTAAAGATAGTTGCAAACGGCGAAGGTGTAGAGGAGGTTCATGAGATTCAATGTATATGCTTTGAACTGGAGAGATACGGAAAGCTCCAGTGCAGAGTCGAAGTCCTTGGTGATGAATGGGGTCCAGCATCTTTAAGGCCGAGGGTCTGGCAGAGCCATAGACCATTGATCCATAGTTAAGTTTCGATCTAATAAGAGCACAATATATCTTTAACATTGAACAGCGATCTGTCCCCCAACTGGTAGAAGAAAGGACACGTAGGATGTTCAGTGCTCTTGTGCATTTGACCCGAAGCTGCTTTAAGTGTGGTATAAAGGTCAGTTTACGATCAAAGATAAGCCCCAAGAACTTTGTCTCCAGGACCAGTAGGTATACAATTCCATAGATATAGGAGTCATGTTCCTAGATTAAATATTTGATTGATCAAGTTTGCACAGTAAAAGATTATGTTACTCTGAAGAGAAGCCTAATGTGTAGTGACCTGATTTTAGTAACAACTTGAGATTTGAGAACCTATTTATGTGGAAAGATAACTAAGGTTTTTTATTGTTTAAATATAAGAAAATGTACATGGTGTGAAATTTAAATAAAAGTATTTGCAAGTTAGAGAACAAACAGAAAAAGACTGACTACTGAGTAATAAGGGACTAACCACTCATTTAAAACTATCAGGTCCACTCATTTAAAGCATTACCCATAACAGATTCTGTCTCTTTATTCTGCTGAATAATTGTTGTTGTCATGATGCAGCTATCCAGTAAAATAATAAATAACTTACATAATAAGGTATTGTTGCAAAAAGTATCCTCTGAGGCTGAACTTATTACATGTTCTTGGCCAAGTTTAGTATGTTTCAGTCCAGACTTTTATGGGAAAAAATAACACATAGACATAAAATATGTACTATAGGAAAGTGATATACATAGTATCTGCATGGCACAATTATTTTATATTTCAATGAATGTATTACCTCCTGGAATACTAACCAGTACAAATTGAATTTCTTCCAAGAACAATTAGAAGTTGAATTCTTATGAGTAAGTCTGAATAAACTTACTTTTATTATATATCATAATAATGTAATTGTAGTACAAAATATTTTCATACACAATTCACCCAACTAATAAGAGCTTCAGATACTTTTTGACTGAATAATGGTTATTATCAGTAACTTACTTACTTAACCCTCTTGCTATGGGTAGGTCAAAGTGAGTATGTCATAATTGTTTGAAAACTTGCATTAAAAATTTAATTAGACTATTTTATTATTAATGCATACCAGTAAATTTGGTATCAAAATGTAGTTAATAAATCAAATTTTAATATTAAACAAGATTTAAGTTCTTAGTTTTATGACAAAATACTAAAACAAATCCTCAATCTCTCCTTGTAGGAGAATTGTAACATTTGTTCTCTAGGTCTTCTAGAATAGTGTGATTTTTAACATTAATTTCTTATTATTATATAGATATCAGTAATGTCTAACTTTTATACTTTTCAATCTTATTTGTTTAGGGAGTCAAAATCCAGAAAATAAAACACTTGCTATGTCGGTCTTTTACATCCTTTCTTTCTCAAATTGTCCATAGTTCTCTCTGATGTTTTGTCCTATATTATTTATAAACTTACAGAAAGCCAAGCCAAAGTTTTATTTTATGAAAAAGTGTATTATATTATTTTCAATATAGAGCACTGTCTATTTCATTCTCAGTTTGAAATTTTCTCTTGTAATGTATCTCGGGATGGCTGGTATAGGTATTAACACTTTTATTGGTAAGCAAAGAACGTTTTGACTGTCCTAGGTCATCTTCAGGTTAACAAAGAAAGTTTGAAACTGACCGTTGCTGGACACATCTTAGGGATGACGTGTCTGGCAATGGTCAGCTGCAAATTTTGTTAGCTTGAAGATGACCTAGGAAGGTTGAAACATTGTTCTTTGCTTACCAATAAAAGTGTTAATACCTCTACCAGCCATCCCGAGATACATTTTTACTTCAAGCAAGTTTCTCATCGTCAAGAATTTCTCTTGCAATCTTCAGGTCAACAAGATGTAAAGGCTGTTATGCCATAATTACAATGCCAAATAAATGACGATAGTTATAAGACACTGTTTGTTTTGAGCATGCTGTTATTCTGTGTTTTTAGATGCATTATTTAAATATTTAAAAATTAGTATACTGGTACTATCTATTATAAGCTATAAACTATTTGGAATAAACAGTTGTGGTTTGTTATTACAATTTACCATTGTTCTAGGAATAAAAAAAGGGTGATTCTGATTTATTTCTTGTGATTAGAAGATAGGTAAACTTGATAGAATGCATATAACTTAAGAGTAGAAAAATAACACACAAAATATAATGTTTTATTGAAAAGTGTGTGTTTGTGTTTTTCCTCTAGCAAAGCCACAATGGGCTATCTGCTCAGCCCACCGAGGGGAATCGAACCCCTGATTTCAGCATTGTAAATCCGGATACATACTGCCGTAATAATGGGGGGCTTACTGAAAAGAATGTTTTATTTCTATTTAGGAGATTTTAGAGATTATATAAATAAAATTTGATAATTTTCTGATGAAGAAAAGTATTTTTAATTTTAACATGAAAATCACTTTAACTTTGAACATATGGAATGAGAGCATTTGCTGGTCCAAGACATATCTTTAGTGAAAATAATTAATAATTATTAATTTGTAAATAATTAATAAAAAAGGCAATATTTCTTTTGTGTACAAAAGATTCGTAATGTTCATTGAAAACTTGTCAGATTTTGTGAAGATACACAAAACATGTAAGGGCAGTGGTAGTTACTTTGAAATCACAAAGTTGATGCCCAAAGTGACAGGGTTATTGTGATATGCAGAACAGGATAAAAACTGTGATTGTACTCCTACAGGTTATACAGTACAACTGTTATCCAGCCAAATCCATCGCAAATAATCATAATGTGATTATTTTACACACAACTACAATAAACATTAGATCTGGCCAATTAAGATTATTGGATTATTTTTGTTGTTGGATTTAAAGTAAAATGATTATAAAATATGAAATGACTTACAAGGCAAGGGTCAAAGTTGAATCCATCACTCACTAAAGCATCAGCCATTGCAGCTTCTGCTTCTTTACTTTGCTGAAGAATTTTTTCTGCCATAACAGGTGTTGAAGCTGTTAAAAAAATAATAATAATAAAAAAAATCAGTTTATCAGCATTTCTTTCAACAGATACCAAAGTCATAGCTTTTATTTTATTGAACATATAACATGAACATATGATAAATGAAACACTCAGAGTTATAAAGAACATTTTGTCCATCACATCAAAATTCTCTTGGAGCCTCACTTTATCATTACAATTCATGTCACTACATCTGGTCAGGTTCTTTCTGATAATCAAACATCTTTACAACATACATTGTTGTTTTCACAAGAACCTGCTGTATGTATTTTATATCCAAAGCACATTGCTCCTTTCAACACGGTTCTCTTAAACTATCTATTGGGTAAGGATGATGGTTTCCCAGAGTCTATTTTAACAATCTGACCAAACAGGAATTCACGTGAATACCTATCTCCTACTCAAATGTTTGAGGTACGTAACAGTTGAATGACAGGTATGGTTAGATGCCAATATCCTGTTAGTCTTGTTACCAAACAGCAATCCTTCTTGATCTTGTTACTTGTTGTGATCTGAAACACTTCAACAGCAATTACCATTAATCTTTGGGCTTGTAGATTGTCACCTTTTAGAAGATGCTATACTTTGCTTATCACAACTTGGTTAAAACTTGTTGCAGATTTCTTATTGAATGGTTCTGATGCCCCATATTTTGCATATTTCCCTATTTTGATTTCACATAAAAAGAGCATCTCCATTTTGAAATTTCTGTATCTTGATCCAAACACACACTTATGATCTGAATGCACAAATGTTGGTGTTAGAGAGAGCTACTACATATCAATTTTTGGTGGCATCACACTATTTATGAAACACCAAACAATGTCAAAATGTAGTTATGACACATTCTCTTCCACCAAGACTATATCAACTGTGGTTGTCATTCAACTTACACATGTGCAAGCTTAAAATTTTTATACATAAAGTACTCAACTCTCTGTAATAAAACAACAACAGAGTTCTGAATTCACAAGTCTTGATATTAGGATGTTAGGAATGCAAAGTCCTCGTTCAACTAGAATATTCACTTTTTTGATGCAAACCATACCTTATAAATACATTTCTTGGTTGAGTTTGTGCAAAGATTGCATGTTATCTGGTGAATGTGTGTGGTATTTTCTTATAGCAAAGCCACATCAGGCTATATGCTGAGAGTCCTAATTTTTACGAGTTAAAGACATAAGTTTTCAAGCCTTTTTAATATATAATTAACTGTATTTCAAAAGACATTAGTATTAGGCCTATTATATATTTAACATTACATATTTTATTCAACCCCTTTGGGTTTTTCAAGAACAAGATGAGTGATTATTAGTATTACAAATCCATTCCTAACAATATATGATTTCCTCATCAGGCTGTCTGGGACATAATAAAGAGAGTAGAAACATCATTTATAAAAACCGATTGTTATAAAAACAGTTGTTATGATGCTAATACCCTTACACCAAGATCAGAAATTTTATCTGGATGTTAGAATTTATTTGGACCTCCACTAGTTTCCTCTGACTTAATCTCATACAAACATGTTAACTGTCTTTTGGGTTTCAATGTGTACACTCTCTCTTCACCCCACTGACATGATTTGGAAAGGGCATTCACATTAAAACATATTTTGATACACAATTTTTCATAAGTGCATTATATGAGTATAATTGTTTTCTTAGCAGCTTGCAGGTGAGGTAATGTAGAAAACCTATTTTAAGCTACCAAATGGATTTAATATTATAACCAGAAAAATGTTTTTGTAATTTTTCATTCAGATGTAATAAAGAAGTAAAACCAGTTTTTAATAGTGCACAATAACTATTTAAGTTAGACTGTCATCCGTTTCAAAATACAATAAAATACTGTTTTACTTTCTACTTTTACTGTACAAAAATTAAATAATGTCAGATTGAGAACAGTCTCAGACACTACATGTTTAAACATCTTACTGCACCATCATAAGAAGAGTGATACAGGCCCAGAATCCCATATATATGAAGTTCTGAAATTCAAAAAGCTCCGAAAACTGAAGTGCTTTTGTGGAGTGTGGAGCATCAGTGAAACAGCTGACCCACATCAGTCTGGTGTGACGTGGCAGTGTGGCCCAGCTGCCCAGTAGTCTGACAGGTGCATTAGTTGTGTCTCAGTGCTTCTACTGGTCACACGTGTGTCTGCTATTCACTGACATTTTTTTCTGCTTTTTATTTTGTGACTTTGTGTTTAATTTCACAATGAAAATGTCAAAAAGAGCTGCAGATACCCCTGTGGGTAACAGTGAGAAAAGGAAGCATCTGACATTTATCAATAATGCAGAAAGTGGAGTTATTGTAGAAGGCTGATTGGAATGTGTCTGTGCTACATCTTACCGAAAAAAATGGTATTGGAACTACCACTGTAAATGATTATTGGGTGCTGTCCTGGACCCTACTGGGGTGATACATTTGTTCTAAAATCTGAAAAATTCTGAATTAAGAAACACAACTGGCCCTAAGAGTTTTGAAAAAGGGATTGTAGACCTATATTTTGCATGAGTTTAGACCTATCTATAATTTCAAAACTTACACACAATTTAAAGAATTTCACACCATCTATCAACTACATTTACCTTTGGTCCTAAAATAAGGATGAAGAATCACAGTATTTTATTGTTATTTTGAGACTGAGGACACAGTCTCAGAACTTTAAAACTTTACTCATTTAATATATTTGTAAATGTTTTTCTTCTCAAAATTATACTCTACCTACTTGTGATTGTTGTAGGATGATATCTCTCTCCTGCACCTATAAATGGACGTGATCGATACGTTCCACTTGGTCTTCTTTCATGACCTGATACATCATAAATTATCAGAAACAGATGTAATACTTTTGGTACAAGTTACAAACAAATTTGTGAATGAAAAACAAACTGAGCAGACATAATCTCAGGAAACAAAAATATCAAGGTACTAATGTAAAACACACTTTAAAAACTTGGATAAACCATTTCTCCAATAGAAATTACACCGGCACTACAGCTTTACACACTTAATCAGTTTGAACAAATTACTTAGCGGAACATAAAATACAGCAACACTAGTGCCATACTCACTTAAAAAATTGAAAACCAGTTTTTCACGTATTTCCACTTGTATTTTTCTTTAACAGAAACGTTCACGCTATTAAACCTGTCTAACAATACTAGAACTACGGCTCTATTGGTCATTAAATGTTGTAATTTCTTATTTTAAAATAATGTGTTTCACACAAAATAAATGACAAATATTTCTGTATTCTTTTCAAAAACAGCTGGGAAGTGTCCAGCTAAAGCAAAAAAGTGTTAATAAAAGAAAAGCAAAAATACCACAATTTCATTTTTATATTTAGAAAATTAATTACTTCACTTTATATTCAATTAATGTAAGTTTAAAGTTACAATACTTCATCACTGGATCTTCTTACCCAGTATCTTTTAAATGCTGTTTCCTTAATTCAAGAAACATATTCAAAACATGCAATTTCTTTGACTGAAATATCTATTTTTAAAAGTAAATTATTATTTATATATATTGATGTTTAATTTTGTTTACAGTGTCAAATTCCTTTTCTTTCAATATTAAATACAATCTACATAATATTTCTATTTTCATCACTGCATTAAATAAAGAAATAAAAAAAATATATAAAATAAAGTACAATAACCAACAGAAAATAAGACAACTAAAGGTACAATAATACCTCCATGAAGCGATCGAGCAGGACTTGTTTCTCTGCTTGTACCTGTAGTCAGTGGGATTCCAGACTTTCTTCGTACTCGACCAGAAGAACCAATATCTTGATAAGTGTTGTAACTGAGTCTGGAGGATGGAGACCCTGAACGACTGCTTGCTGGAATGTACAAAGTATTTTAATATGAGGAGTTTAGGTTCAGTACCTGACAACAGAAGATAAGGGTATATATGTTGAAAAAAATTAAGTACTAAATAACACTGCTTCAAAACTAAGTCTTGAATAAAAAAAAATGTCTGGCCAAGTGGATACAAGTTAATATGCTGTATTTAAAATTATTAAAACATCCATGCATTTTTAAAAGTAATAGTGAATTTGTTTCCACACATTTCTTTACTAAAACTAAAACTCTTAGTTGTATAATTTAATTATATAATTAACACATTCCTCTCACCTTTAGGCTCATAAACAATTTCTACCTTCTATTAGTTATTAAATGGTTATCAGACCTTTTCATGAAATAAATATTATACAGATTATTACATTAATCTGTAAATAATAACTGTACAAACAGATAACAATATGCACAATATCCAATAACGTAACATGAAATTCAACATTAATTAAATGCCTACCAGTAGCTATCACTTGATGTTGTTGATGACTTACTTTTAGTTACATTTTGTCTGTTTGTTAAATTTTGTAAAAAGTTACTTGATGGCTATCTGCGCTAATCATTTCTAATTTAGAAGTAAGACTAAGGGGATGGCAGTCAGTCCACACCAGATACTGCTAACCTTTGGGTAACTTTTTGTCAACAAAAAGTGGGATGGATTGTTACTTTATAATGCTCTCAAGACCACTGACTATAAGTTGAGAGCATTTGAGAGCCTTAGTTACTAAGCCCTTTTTCAGTTATAAAATGAGTAATTTTTGAAAGACATCAAAATATTTGTTATTTTTCTTGAGTACCTTACTTAATAGACAATCCTTACTAATTTAATATACTTTTATATCTTTAATCACAGAAAATAAATGATGAAATACTTACTTTCAACAGTTTATACATTATTGGAAAGAGTTTCCTAAAATTTCATCAACATTTTTCTGATGTAAAAATTATTTCAACCTAATGCAAACTTTTAAGAATTTTGCAAAATAAAGAGAAAACATGAATGGATAATGGAGGTAATTTACTTTAAGAATCAGATTTATTAAAAATCAATTTAACTTTATCATGAATATTACATCTAACAGTGACTTGAGACAATAACTTACGCTGAGACTGAGAAACTCCTTTTGATTTTGGACGACCTAATCTTTCTGGTGAAGTTAGTGCTACAATGTTATCACCTCCCCGAGAATTGTGCTTTGCTAAAAACAAACAAGCACATTCTTCAAGCACAGATTTTAATTAAATTAGATATTTTAATTAACAAAATTGGGACATTTCATTTTGTACAATAACTTGTGCAATGTTTCATTAAACACGTTTAAAATTTGTTTTTGGTTTTTAAACATTCACATCAGGTGCATGAATAAAGAAAAAGTAGTTTATCTGTACGTCTTGACAACAAAAATGTATTTTAAAGATGTACATTAGTATGCCTGAGAACTTGTGTAAAAAAATTAAACAAATTACAAGTATTCTCTATAAACAATGTGGACTCAGCAGATAGTCCAATGTTTCTTTCCAATAACAACTCACACATATACAACTATAAACTATATTAAAATACAGTTAAAGGTTAAAATGTAAGAAACATTTACATATGGAACAAATAACATGCATATACACCCTTGAGATAACAATATTACCAGATTTAGTAAAAAGTAACACAAATCTTCATTTGTATTCTTAATTATCTAAAGAAATAGGAAAGTGTGTTTTACTGAAGAGGTCAATGACCTCAAGAATATATACTTAATATTCCTACAGTTGAATTTAATAAAATCTTACAGAAAAACATTGAAGATATCAGAAATGTTGAAACCAATTACTTAGACATTGTTTATGATGTAAATATTTTCTTACATATTTTCATACATTTAATGTTTTACTCATTATACAAGCTTAGCTGATATAATATTACTTGATCAAAGTACTAAACGCTCATATTTAAACATTATTATTTCAGGTTCTGCTAAACCTTTTAATATTTTGTATAGAGGGCGTTTCTTTATTTAGGAATATAAGCAAATATTATAAAAGTGAAACAACAAACTTTACATGTAAAGTTCTTTGGTAAGTTAGTGCACTGTTTAAAACCTGAATTACAAATATATGCAAGCATCCAATAGTTTATGTTTGAATTTATTTTTTTTTAAATAGCAATTTCATGAAAAAAATATAAACACAATATTATCATAATAAAGACAGATGTATTACAAATTCACCAAGTCACATATCAACTGAGAAAGAAAACCATGGAAATAGTTGATAAATGGGTGCTGTATGCTATCTTCTATTTTGTAGCAAATAAAAGTTAAAAAAGTGATTACTAAAGTAATTTGTTTTAAGAAAGCTACAGAAGACCACATTATGTACCAATACATGTACTAATTTAGTGAATCAAAATTATAAAAATAAACTTGTGTAAAACATTTGTGTAATCATATATTATTACAATTTACAGCATTAACAGTAAGTAAACTTAAAATAAAATTATTAATTATTTAACCATGTTTAAATTCCCTGGATAAAAGGTACAATTTTTAATATTAGTCAAAACTGAAATGGCTTTACCTAGCGAGGCCGCAGAACCACGAACAGGTTGAGTTATTGTTCCATAGGCTCGAATCTTTGCTCGCTTTGCTGCTGCCACATCAATGGCACTGTTTGAACGGAAAGTGGAAGGAACGTAGCCTTTCGGGAAGAAAGATAATCAAATATTCACAAATACAAAAAGAAATAAATCGCTAAGATTTAAGTAACTCCTACATGCAGTTAATTTAAAAATTGAAGATAAAACCAGATCCATCATATTTATTGTGATTTTTTTTTAAAGTTTCTGAATTATTTTATCAAATAGGAATATTATAATATCACTACAATGTAATACAGACTTTGTATTTTGTTTAAATTTAATGTTTGTTTATAAAACAGAAATTCTTCATTAAATTAATCATTATAAGAAATATAATTAAAATTAATTTTGTGAAACCAAACCTAGATTAAACGTTTTTTTCCCTGTCAAGTACTGCGATGAGGCATGTTAAAAAGAAAAAATAATCCACGAAGTGTCTTACAAACAGATTACACCATTAGAAAGGTTATAATGCAATATAAATAGGTTTATCAATGAGAATGCATGGTTTATATTTCAAGACTCAAAAGACAAAGTTCAAGACAAAGTTACTCTCAGTATGTACACCTTCAGACAAAGTTACTCTCAGTATGTACACCTTCAGACAAAGTTACTCGCAGTATGTACACCTTCAGACAAAGTTACTCGCAGTATGTACACCTTCAGACAAAGTTACTCTCAGTATGTACACCATCAGACAAAGTTACTCTCAGTATGTACACCTTCAGACAAAGTTACTCTCAGTATGTACACCTTCAGACAAAGTTACTCTCAGTATGTACACCTTCAGACAAAGTTACTCGCAGTATGTACACCTTCAGACAAAGTTACTCTCAGTATGTACACCTTCAGACAAAGTTACTCTCAGTATGTACACCTTCAGACAAATTTACTCGCAGTATGTACACCTTCAGACAAAGTTACTCTCAGTATGTACACCTTCAGACAAAGTTACTCTCAGTATGTACACCTTCAGACAAAGTTACTCGCAGTATGTACACCTTCAGACAAAGTTACTCTCAGTATGTACACCTTCAGACAAAGTTACTCGCAGTATGTACACCTTCAGACAAAGTTACTCTCAGTATGTACACCTTCAGACAAAGTTACTCTCAGTATGTACACCTTCAGACAAAGTTACTCTCAGTATGTACACCTTCAGACAAAGTTACTCTCAGTATGTACACCTTCAGACAAATTTACTCGCAGTATGTACACCTTCAGACAAATTTACTCGCAGTATGTACACCTTCAGACAAAGTTACTCAACTAGACTAGCATAATTACATCACCATTTTAGAACAGAATGTCTTATTTTCTCAGTCAAACAAAAATGTAACTTTACAATGTTTTTAAGGGAAGAGAAACTTCAGAAGAATAGCATAATGTTAACTGAAGAGATAAAGGAACCACTGTTTGAGGTTAATAGCTTCTTTTGGAAGATTGGCAAATTAGGGAACCCAAATAAAAGGGTTATTTATTTAAGGCTATCCATGATATTATTTTACTTGTGAAACAACGGATTGTTGTGATTCATTTAGGTTGTTTTTGAAATAATTAAAAAGTAAAATACAATTCATCTTTGAGAAAATTGAATAAATTATTAGACATTCTTTATTTTACAAAAGGGATTTAAAACTATTTTATTTAACAAATTTGTAGGAAATATCAATAAGACCTAATAAATAATTTCAACTAAATGGTTTGTTTTGTTTTGAATTTTGCACAAAGCTATACGAGAGCTATTTGCACTAACCCTTCCTAAATTAGCAACGTAAGACTGAAGTGAAGGCACCTAGTCATTACCATCCACTGCCAACTCTTTTACCAATAAAGAATGGGATTGACCACTCCATAAAAATGATCCCACGGTTAAAAGGGCCAGCATGTTTGATGGAACAAGGATTCAATAAGTGATTGCGAGTTGAGTGCCCCAGCCACTCGTATGTGCCAGACTATCCATATAATTGGTTTATCAACAATGTGTAACATGAGTCAACGAGTTGAGAGGGATAAGAAAGTACAAGACAGGATTTTACTTCAATGTGATGCTAGCCACAAACTCTTAGATTCACAGACAGGCACAAATAATTTTCTGTGTGGATTATAATACCACAGAATGTCTAGTTATGATAGAGAGTTTGCATTATGTCCCTTAACTGCCATTTTAAAATTCATGCTCAGCTGATTTTCTGATTAAAACTATTAATCAGCATACTTACCATAAGAAAGTGGATAGGAGCTACTGAGGTTAATTAACTTTCTAAGAACAGTGATCCAGATCCTGTGCAGTTTTAGAAAATCCTGTTTCCAATATTGATTATAATCAATCTACTGATTACAATTATTGACTCCTGACCAATCCCAAAATATCCACTATAACACATTTTTTTTTAAAAACAGTGATAGGTGAATCTTAGACTTAACATCCAGATAAACTAATATTAAAACTCTCATTAGACATGGACCATATAAGTAGACCAAAAGAACTAGCATTTACTAAAACTATCACAGTGCCAGATATGTGTGTTTTTCCAATTACAGCTTACATAGCCATTTTTATCAGCCATTAATTTCTAACTTTGGCTGAGAGCTTGTGAGCCCTTGTATTCTTGTTCAAGACTTTTTAATGATATCAGGAAATATGCTTACTCTGTTACAGTAGTTATTGAAGCCAAAGGGATCTCTTTTCCCCAGCTTCACTTTGCTACAATATCCTGATCTGGATTAACACAGGATATGATTTCAGAGCTCAGTGCTATTCCAAATGACCAACTGTGCACGTTTTTCCACATTCATAGAAGGCTTTTAGGGATTTATTTTTTCAAAATGTTGTGTTTTTGACTTTACATTTTAACATAACCCACTGGTGGGATGTGATAGTCTTCCAGTAAGATCCACACAACCCACCAGTGAGTCATGCTCTATTTTCTTTTCAAAGGGTCACTTATTGGCTGAGACACAATACCTATGTATATACTCTTTGTAAAAAAAAAAGTAATTGTAAAATGACTAGTGGGACCCTGAAAAATATTGGCAAAATAGGCTGAGGAGTCAACATTAAAAGAGCTGCCATATGTTTCTTCAGCTGTAAGAGGGCCCATTGTGGTATTGTACTGAATGGTCGGGAATTTGCCATGAACAAAAATACAGTTATTACACTTGACACCCTTAGTGCCGCAGCATATAGCTCAGTGATGTCATTGCATTATATACTAATTGTTTTTTTGTGCTATAATTAACCCTATTCATATACATGTGTAAAAACAAACTGTCAATTATAACATAAAGTTAGCACGTTGTTGAAAAGTAAATGTTTAATTTATATATGAACAAAAAAAAGGGTTTTAAACTCCCTATTGTAAATGCTCAAGGGTTTAATCATTATGTGTACATGCACGTGGATTGTAAAAAAAACGTTTAATCTGGGACTGTGTGATGTTATTCAACAGGAACGGTCATTCAAAATCAGAATATATAATCTTTTCCTCGATGATTTACTTGCATGAAAAAATACAGGTAAAATTGCAGTCATTGTATATGTTTAACGATATAAAATCTTGTTATCCATACACTATCAACTCACTTTACTACCTGTGGTAGTAAACCTGACAAATGAGCCACAGAGAAGAATTCTTCATCTGTGAACTTTACAAATGCTTTTTTCCTTACACTTTACTGTTTTTTAATGAGTTATGTAACTGAGCCAGGGCAAGCCTGGGTGTCCTTAGTCATTTTTTTAAACGTTGGATTCCACCTGGTATTTTTCATCATAAGAAACTGAATATTTAGAAAACATGGATTGTTTAAATTTATACTAAAAAGTGAAACATAGAGAGGACAAAGATGATCCCAGCATATATTTATGGTAGATTCATGCACCTTGTCTCATGATATTAATACAGTCCTCAACTTTATAAGCTTTCCAAAATACTGAAGTATATACTTGGATGGATGCATCTTGACAGACATTTCTTGTACAGTAAGACTTTAATCTCTTTATTACTCCTTGGTTCATTGGTTGCAGAATGGATGTGATATTAGGAATTAAAAATATTATCTCCACATTAAAATAGCTGAATTGCAGTATGTCAGGGTTATATACAGGAGCATTATCTGAAACTAGAAGAACCTTAAAGTCAAGTTTCTTCTTTGCCAGGTATTCTTTAATCTCACGCACAAAAATGATTTTGGAACCAGTTACTGAATATCATTTCAGGTACCCAAGCCCTTCCATATGAACACCAAACAACATGTTTGCATGTTGCATATTCTTGTCTTTTAATGTACGTGGGTTTGACGAGCGTCACACCAACATGTGCTTGCATTTAAAGTCACCCGACGTATCCTAAGGAGTAAGCATATCCTTAAAGGCCTTAAGCCAGATACCATCTTCTGAAACTTGGGGATGTATGTCATGTTGCTCATTTTCTAAAACAAGAGCCTTGTCTCATCTGCATAAAACACTGTTGAGGGGCACATCCTTTATCTTCAGTAAATGTAAGGAACCATGGCTTGAACTATGCAGGGGCACTGCTACCAGCTGAATCAGCCTCATGTCATACTGGTTTAGGGTTGCTTAAATTTGCCAAACCAGCCTTTACTTACCTGAAACTCACTGGTATTTGTAGTATTTCAAGCCCCATTGGAGGATACATATTTATACGTACACACTATATACTCTCTTACATAGCTACGATATCAATAAAATAGACTATTTATAGGAGTGGAAGCCTTAACACTTGTTCAGATTTTCTCTTCACTCCTTCTAATTGTAGATATGAGAGAACATTGATGCAACACATATCCTGCTTCATAATTTATTGTGGATTTATATTTTCTTGGCTAATGTCCTAGCTATGTAGTGTTTCTTTGCCTCACTAACACTTGGAGATGCTTTATTCCCTACTGCTATCAATGTATAATCACAAAAAGCAACAAAAAATGGAAAGAACAAATTGATTGCATGAGACTAAACTTAGCCTGGTCATTTAGATGTATGGTAAGGATGAGGTGACGTTCAGAAAACTGGAGATTGTTTATTTCTTTCCTTTACTGTCATAAGGTTTGACTTACCTTCAAATTTTTCTTCAAACTACTATTTGTTTATGTTATACCAATTAACATAGCTTAAAATCACAGCTAATAACCCATATTTTAATCGTATATAAGATACAAGTTCTTAATTCTGTAAGGCAATATTTAAAAATTCCTAAATTTCCCCTGACATAACACGTGACATTTTCTCTACATATCCACACCTGTAATTATGAAGTGACACATAAAACTATGTAAAAAAAAATTTTTACTTTTTCTTGTTCTTGAGCAGAAAGTGTTATTTTCCGATTGCTCATGCCTAAAGTAAATTGAAAATACCTATTTTTATCTTCAACCTTTGCTTTTGTGACCTGGGTAATGGAATTTTCAAATTTACCCATTTTCCAGAACATCCCAGGAAGATTCAGTGCTGAGTAGCTGATAGAGAATTTTCTCAAACTTTCTAGAATGTTGTAGAACTTGCAAGTTGCAAGTCAGATGAAGTGTCACTGATATATTTCAAACTTTTTCACTTGTCAAGATGGGCTCTGCTTCTGCCAAAACGTATCCAGTCTGTACAAGGCAATTGGAACTGCCTGTAACCCGAACAAGTGGTGCCTCTTTATTGATAGTTCATCCAGAAGCCTCAAAGCTGGGCTGTTCCATAATGGGAATAAGTATCTGTCTCTTCCCCTCGTTTATTCTGTGCACCTCAAAGAGGAATACAACAGTGTCAAGACCTGACTAGAAGTCTTGAAGTATGATGAAAATGGCTGGGAGGTTATCAGAGACTTCAAAATGGCGGCATTCCTGATGGGTCTCCAAGGAGGCTTTACCAAGCTTCCCTGTTATTTTTGCCTTTGGTACAGCACACTACAACTGGAAGCACTGGCCACAATGGACAGAGTTCTTTGTGGGGAGGTACAATGTCAATTGTGTGCCACTAATGGACCTCCAGAAGGTGTTGTTCCCACCACTGCACATAAAATTGGGTCTTATGAAACAATTTGTCACAGCTCTTGAAAAGGAGTCTGCAGCCTTCAAGTACTTTTGAGACTTCTTTCCTAAGTTGTCTGAGGCAAAGGTGCACAGAATTCCCCAAGCTCAGTAGGAAGGAAAAAACACTTGGGACAGCTTTGTCGCAGTGGTTCGAAACTTCTTGGGCAATCAAATGACCAAAAATTATGTGGAACTGGTTGAGGCTTTGGTGAAGAACTATGGCAAAATGGGCTGCAGAATGTTTCTGAAAGTCCATATCCTTGATCCTCATCTTGATAAATTCAAGGAACACATGGGAGCATCCTCAGAGGAGCACTCCCACCAAGATATACTGGACTTTGAACACCACTACCAAGAAGCATACAATGAAAACATGATGGGAGACTACATCTAAGGGCTGGTAAGTGAAAGTGATTTACATTACAGTTGCAAATCTCAAAAAACTACCCACTTCTTAACATTTTGTACAACTTTAGTGTAAATACATGCTAATCTCGATTAAGGTATGAATAAAACAACAAATTATGTAAATGAAAATGTGTAAATTTGCCCATTTTTACATGGAAAATAAATTAATTTCTAAATTTTATTATCTAGATCAGAAAAGCAAAATTTGAAGGGAATAATGACCACTTTCTGTACTTTTACAACTAAGCAATTAAGAAATAACACATACTATCCAGGAACAAAATTTGTGTTACATAGTGTTATTTACTCACCATAATATTTTTAGCCTTGAATTTTGTTTGGTTACAGAGTTATCATATAAAAAACCAGACCCCTCCACCAACACACACCTGTTACAACCTCTCTCTCAGGATGTTGTGAAATGTTCTCTAATGTTTCGTTACATATAGTCATTAGTTAACATAAAGCCAATGTTTGTATCTGTAAAATGATGAATATACTGCACTGTGTTCTGAACAGATAGATATCAGTTTCACTTGTAATACATGGTTTATTCTCTTGGAAATGTTAACAACTAGCTCAGATGAATGTTTAATGGCTCTGTCGCATAGCTAGAAAGTGAGAAAAAATTTGAGAGTTAGGTGAAACTTCTGCTCTTAGCTTGTTATTAGTGTGCGTTATCAAGTCCTTTTGTTTGGAATACACCAGAATAAAAAACATTTAACTTCTAACTATTCAAAAGTACAAAACATAAATTTTCTTGTTTTGTTAGAGATAAACTTTATTATATTTTCACATGTTGAGAACTCAGACTCCCATCCATTTTCTCAATCCTGTTACAGGCATGCTTTCTTTTGAAATCAATAAGGTAAGTAACACCGTCTTTAATTTCAACTGTTAAGGATATTGACTTCAGTTCTCATGCTTCACCTATGTACAAAGACAAGACTTACTTGGATCACACTGTACAGCATTAGAGATTGGAATACCAGATCTTCTGCTTGAGCCACCTGCTGGCGTTTGACTAATTTCAAAAATAAAAAAGAACTTGAAATATTAAACGAATGCTTTAGAATTTTCAGCATTACTACATACAGTATGCTTCATGTCATATTTTCATCAAATACTTAGTTGATGTAATTTTATTTAGACTAAAAACTCGTTTTTTCCAACCAAACTCATAATTGTAATTTTATAAAAGTTAACAATGTAAACTATTTTCTTTTTAAAAATACAAGCTCTTTCATTGTAAGAAATATTTATGAAGGTTTTTATTTTCAAACTTTTGCAATCTTACCAGAGCCTTCACTGAGCAAAATGTACATTCATATTTGTCACTGAAATACTGAGGTGGCCTGACGTTTGTAAGTAAGCCAGTATTTTTTTTAAACATTTTACTCAAAGCTGCATGTTTAGAAATCAGGATAAAACTGTTGAAATATTATATACCACAAAAATTAAACTTACTAGTGGATTCCTGAAAAGGGTACATCACCTTATTAAATTTACAATTTGAATATTTCTTTGCAGGATTTTTAGTTTTATAGGCACCTTGCTGAAAAAAAAACAAAAAAAAAAACTGTACCAAAACAAAATTTTCACATAATTAACAATTTCTGATAACAAAATAACAAATGGGAAATGAAAGGCTTATTAGTTATGTAATAAAAAACTGAAACCTTTTTTTGCCTCTTGTGATTGTGTGCAATAAATAAATTAGAAATAATGGAAAATATTTGAGCTATATTACATGTGCATGGTCATAAACCAATACCAAAACCCCTCCGATAATCACTATTTTATGTAGAGTACATACTGTATATAAGTTAATTATTTCAATGCTATTGTTTTTTTAGTTCGGTCAGTTTTCTTTACAATATAAAAACTAGACATTGTACTATTAATTAATCATGAGCCTGCTGAGTATTTTAACAAAAATTTAGGATAAAACATAGAATAACAGCAGACTAATTGTCGAATTTGTTTTTAACATTTGATTTTATTTCCACTTATTACTTTACTGAAATTTTTTAATCAATAAGCAACTGTCACCAGTACTTAAGTTATCGAATCCTTCATTTGGACTATATATGAGCCAAAATAAAACAGCATTAAATTGTTAACTATTCAAAAGTGTTTGTCACAAAACACGTGCAGTCAAGTTTTCTTATTACAACAACACTGCTTTAAATACAGTATTTCTAAAATAATGGAAAAGAATTCTAATTATTGATACCAAAATCTGCAAGTTCACTTGTCTTAGGCCTAATGGTAGTTAAATCCTGATTAATTAATTCCATATTCAATAAACAAATAAATTAACTCTTGTAACATGTAATAAGCTTTTAATATGTTGGTGTACAAAATATCTACAGGAGTATATTTACATCCACCTACTGTTTACTTATGTTAAAACAAAGTGTGTGTGTATGCACATTTTCGGGAAAGACGTACGTTCAGTATTATTATTATTATAACAATAGATAAAGGGTTTGTGTTGTACATGTATTTTGTGAAGCTAATATATCTGAGTTTGTAATTTTGTATTTTTATTCAGTACCAATACTGTCCACATATTATCAGTTGCACGTGAAAGGTTGCTGGTGTTGATTTGTTTCGTAAATATTATAAACAAAGAGTAAACAATTTTGTGATTTGGTTTCAAAGGAATATTAAAAAGATTTATCTGAATGAAGTGTGAGAGAAAAGTACAAAACAAAAAAATAAATAAATGAAAAAATAATTTATTTACCAAATAATTGAAAATACACAACAACAAATAAACTAAAATACTACCTTTCAGAAACAACTTTATACAAAAGAAAATTTCAACTTAATAAACAAAACAGTTTCAATGCCAATGAATCAACAAATAATAATAAAAAAAAAATGTTTTGAACAGAGTTAGTGGATTGTTGCACAAGTAAATGAAACAACTCTAAATTACAAATCAAAATATCTGTTTAACTTATAAAGCCAGATTTTAATATCCCAGCCTGTTATCTATAAAAATATCTACACGTATCAAAGAACAGCAACACGAAGCACAATTATTTGATAGCGACATATCAAATATGTCCACGATATACAGCAAGTCAGTGCAGTTTCAATCACCTTAGTACCTAAACATCTCTGGGCATATGGAAAAAGGAGATGCTAGCCAGCTACATTCTGATTTCACCCACTTTGAATGATTATTTCACCATTAATCAATATTGTACGTAAACTAACAAAGAAAGTTCTTAATTGCAACTGCATAATCTCTGCACTTTGTTGACTATTTTAGGACAATCTGAGGATTATTTCAGTCTTATGCATAAGAAAGCTAACAAAAGTTCATCACCTCTTTTATTGTAAAGGAAATAGAACTGTCAGTTTGTGTCTACTGAGTAAAATTACAAGACCTGTGGAACGATCAGATTCAACTGAAAGTGAAATTGGTCAGCCAAACAACTTCTGAATTTTTGAAGAAAAAAAAATTGCATCCTGAGGAAACAACATTAACAAACTCATCAGTTGGAAATTACAAATTACACTACAGAGATATGATATTACAGCATTGAGCAGGATCACTAAAATATTACTAGCAAAGTCTTAAGAGAGACGAACAAAAATAGTTTTTATTATACAATGATCAGTTTTAATTTATAATAAAAATTAATATAAAATGCTTATTTTTTCCCATTGGTTGAATAAAGCTCTTTGAAAATGGATATAAAGTGAACAACCGAAAGCATACAAATTAAAACAGAAACAATCAGACACAATGTAAAACAGAGGTGTGGAGATTTATAACTTCCAAAGGTTATTTTTAATAATCCAATAATGAAGTAAACAGTTTTCTAATAAATTGCCGAGAACACAGCTGATATATAAAACACAAACATTAAATATTTTAATGGAGATGAACAGTAAAGTTTACAGACATGACTTACATTACAACAGAAAGGAATTAATGAGACATAATATTAATTTCCTTAAAAATACCTAAAGGAATTTGCAAGTTTACTCTGTACTCACAAGAAAAAGAAATACAAGCATATCAAATACAATGAAATTAAACAAAAATGCTTTGACTGGTGTTTGTTTGTGCAATTTTGTGAGTTACTTAAGGTTATCTACACTAGCCAATACAGCACACAGCCAACTAATAAGCTGCTCTTTGAAAACAAATAATGGGATTGACTGATACATCATAATATTCCAACAGCTGAAAGGGTTAGCATGACGGAATTCGATATAGTAACCTACAGGCCACACCAAACCTCTTACTTCTGCAGTTTTTCCATAAAGAAAGAACTTAAAAAAAATGACAAGACAGATATTTGCAAAAGTAAAAAAAAAGTCACAAGATGGTGTCCACGAGACAGCATGGATTTGATTACAATGACAACCAATTATGGCAACCAGGAAAGTAAGAATAATTAAAAAAAATAATCCAGATAAGTCTGCTAAATAAACAAAAAGTAAAGATTATTTTATAAGCAGCACTAAAATACCATGTAATTTTAATGCATCTCACAATAAATGTATTCCAGAATTGGATGTTTTCAATTCAATTACTCGCATTTTCCAGTCATTTATGTAACCTTCATAACCCTGAATATTCAAGATTTGACTGTAATATTTTTAATCATGAGATTTCGGTAAAGAATAGCATTGTAAGAATAACAACACATTTTTGAAACAAAACAAACAATCTGCAACCAACATGAAATTTTGAACACACAATAAAATTTAAAAAATAATTAACGTACGGAACAATGAGTGGATAAAAGTTGAGAAAGTATATGAAACCTGCTGATAACAGTAACTCAACAAGTTGTCCAGTTCAGTGAGGCATCACATTAGCACACTTTTAACACGTGTGATTTTCATAGACAACAAAAAGAGTTGGATATTCAAATTTTATTGATACAAACAGGCTACTGAAACAAAACAGACAAATGAAGTTTATTCTTTGACATAAAACAGTAATTCATTTTCATATCAAACCTGCTGGAAATAATGTTTTTCCTTCTTGGACATATATTTAAAAACAAAATACTTCTTTCGTATAACAAGAAAGGCTTACTAATATTTTACAGAAACAAAATAAGCTGGCTTTGAACAAAATTTGTAACTTTATTACAAAATCACTAACGTGTAAAACTTGTTGTGGACACAAAGTGAAAATGAACAAAAATACCTTGTAGCAAAACAAATATAATTAATTTACACAAGTGACAGCTATTTTTTAAAGTAAGCAACAGTTTCTGACGTTTGTTTGTTCATTGCCTTTATTAACCCTTCAACTGCAGTTGGCCTCACATAATGTTAATGTTCGGGACTGTGTTTGGTTTGAGAACACATTTTGCAAGCAATATCTTGAATGTTGCCTGGTGCAAAGATCTGAAAATCTTTGTGTACTGGGTCACAGGTAGATATATACAAGCCACAAACAAAGGGTTAACTATTAAAAGTAAAGAGCAAACAAACGGAATCGGTTGAATGACATTTAAGTTCAGCTACGATTTTAGGATATCTCAGAGAACAGTTACTTCCCTTAATAAACAGAACATTTAAAATACTCAATTATTACAGCCATTTAAAAGAATGAAGTTCAAATTTTTAAAAGGGATGGATCGTTTCAGATATTTTACGAAATTACTTATAAATATTTTACTTTTTATCAAGATATATATATATATATATAAATCAATAACTAGCCTTTGTTTTTGTTTCAAGACAACAGAATATAGCTCTTTTATGCATTAAATTATGTAAAAGTAAACAATGCAAGACCATGGGGACAAATTAATTAATATTGACTGTAGAGAAATTTATTTACCATAAGCTGACAAAAAATAGTTCCCTGAAGACATTTGGAATAATTTCTTTTAAAATTTAAAACATAATTCTTTACAGTATATTTAAACCAGTGGGTCCCAAATTTTTTTCTCTCCACTGAGCAGCAAAATCTTTGTAAAAAGCTAACTGACCATTGTCCAGCTACCAACAACTGTAAAGGAAACGTTCTCCTGGACAGACAGGTCAGTGGAAATGTTTTTTCTTCTTACTCAGGCTTCTTCAAGAAGCTTTGATATCAGAGTAATAAGGTTGAACCGATACAGAAATAATCCTTTTCATCTATTTCTTATGATATACACAAAATGCAAGTTTTAAAATTGTTTCTTTAACATGGTTTTCCTTCTTTAATGGATATTTCCACAGATTGGTGGAAAACACCTGCCAACCAGCAGTTAGGAATCGCTGTTTTAAACTAACTGGAAGAGCTACGTAACAATCCTAAAGCCTCAAGCATGGGATGAATATAAATATATTTAAGATTTAAGAATATCAAATATGTAAAACAATCAACCCTGTATAAAACAATTAAAATTTTATTTATAAAAAAATGATTGGTGATCATAAAAGATACTCTCCGTGTTTCAATACCACTGGCATCGTCTTCAGAAGCGTGAAAAAAAAAAACTGTGTGACTGATAGTTTGAATGCTTAAAAAGAGTAAAATGTATTTTTTTTATTCATGAGTTGCACACCTTTTGTTTTTCACACTCCTGAGGATGACATTAACAACATTGAGACATGTATTGTCTCTTTTATAATCACTGATTGGATTTTTAAATAAAATCTGAACTGTTTTATTATACAACACTGATCATTTGAGAACCTTAACATTTTAAACATTTATAGAAGTCCCCTGAACTCTTAAATGTAAGCAAATTTAAACAAAATAAAATACTTTTTATAACTCATGAAATTTACAGCACTAAATAAAAAACCTTTTACCCTGGCAAAATATGTAATATCTTTCTCTTTTATTTTACTGAAATAATGACAAAATACAACTTCATTACCCCTGAACTTCCAACATAGTATTTTCTTTTTGTTTTATATTATGGGCATAGAGTCCTGTAAGATTACACAATGCTATGTTCTGGTGTTTCCATGGCACAACATTTGGGTGATTCACGTTTGTGTATCAAGGAGCAGATACTTGGTGATCTTCAAGAATCATATGTTAAAACCAAAGATTCCTCCTCACCTGAGATTCTCTACAGAGCCAGAAGTACTAGGGCTACCAACACGAACATTTCCACCTTTACTGGTACCACTCAAGGAATTGTTACTAGATGAGTAAGTCAAGAATAAACCACCATCTTGAAGCATACGCTGTTTGTTACTATCTAAAGAGCTGAGAAGGCTGTCTGCCTGTTCTCTGAAATGGTCTGCAAAACCCCAGAAGGCCCTAGAACCAATCACGGAGTTATTTAATTTTCACTTTGCAATTTATAGATTTCAGAAAAAAATTAATAAATCCTGATTTGTACAAGCCATGAAATTTTTTCCCATTCAAACGTTGAATACATTTTAAAATACAAAACCGAAAATTCTACAATTAATTTCAATTGAATTATTGCTAACTTAAAAATCCAAGTGTTGAACTAGTGAACCATGAATAATGCTTCCTTCAAACTTTAGAAGGATTGAAATTAAAGACTGGAAAGTGATATAATCTGTTAGAAACCTTGGCAACTTGACCACTGGTGTGAAAATCTTTCATTAGTAATACAAGCTTTCATACTGACAACATACTGCTTCAATAAAAACACTTGTAACGCTTTAGAGCGTTAATAAAAGTTTATCATAACAGGTACAAAGGAGACTTCAACTGAAAAATATTGACAGAATTAGATATGTTAAGAAACCTCACCGTACCTAAAAGTGTTACATGTACTTACTTCATACAGTTGAGAGGTAGTGTTATATGTACTTACTTCATACAATAGAGAGGTAGTGTTATATGTACTTACTTCATACAGCAGAGAGGTAGTGTTATATGTACTTACTTCATACAATAGAGAGGTAGTGTTACATGTACTTACTTCATATAATAGAGAGGTAGTGTTATATGTACTTACTTCATACAGCAGAGAGGTAGTGTTATATGTACTTACTTCATACAATAGAGAGGTAGTGTTATATGTACTTACTTCATACAGCAGAGAGGTAGTGTTATACGTACTTACTTCATACAATAGAGAGGTAGTGTTATATGTACTTACTTCATACAATAGAGAGGTAGTGTTATATGTACTTACTTCATACAATAGAGAGGTAGTGTTACATGTACTTACTTCATACAGCAGAGAGGTAGTGTTACATGTACTTACTTCATACAGCAGAGAGGTAGTGTTATATGTACTTACTTCATACAATTGAGAGGTAGTGTTACATGTACTTACTTCATATAATAGAGAGGTAGTGTTACATGTACTTACTTCATATAATAGAGAAGTGTGTAAAATAAGAACTCACTTTCTTGAACACACCCTTGCCTCAGGGTCAGCATCACTTATTCCTTTCCTGATAGCTTCTTGTAAAACACCAATGTGTTTTTCTAAAGTACGGGTGGGCCAGGTGTGAAGTAGCTGGTCTAGAAATTCAATGCAAACTCTGTAAAAGCACAAGAATAGTTTAATACTGACCTATGAACAAAATACAGCAAGTAATTATTACACCTTACTGCTATGCATGTATATGTAAAGAAAATTTCCAGTTTTCTAAATTAGTTCAATTATTTTCAAATTTATGTTCAAAAGAGTAGAAATAAAACAGTGAATTTTCTCATCATAACAAAGATAATTATTAGAAAAACTAAAAGAAATCGTTTCAAATGTGTTTATTTGTTAACCCATGTTTAGTAACATACATATACAACATTCCATATAATCATAATGTTGCTAGAATAAACACAGAAGTCAAAGGTAAAATATTTTTATTATTTGTATAAAAACTGCATTTTTTCCTAATGAACAGAAAGTATAACATGTAGATAATTAATTATATAGTTGTCTGTGTTTTCTTATAGCAAAGCTACATCAGGCTATCTGCTAAATTCACCAAGGAGAATCAAACACTTGATTTTATCATTATAAATCCGTAGACTTACCACTGTACTCATGGTAGACAGTCATATAGTGAACCATATTCATGTAGGAATGCTGAGCATGGTTTTATATAATGTTTCGTCCAATTAACATTAATACTCTAAATGCGCGATTATAGAACATGGAACATTAGATAAGATGCGAGTGTCACAGTTTTCGATTAATTGCTTCTCCTAACAATAAAATATTCCAAATGTAATATTTAAAGCATATACACAAAATGTCCTAACCAAGAAATCAAGTATTCAGTTGGCTTCAAAAGTTTCTAAATAAGCAAGAACAAATTAACACATTGTGTTCTCGCACAAAGCTCATCAAATATGATGGGATAAGTACTACAAACCTCACTTCATAGTACATTTTAATACCAAATTTCAGTACTACCTGAAATAAATAAATTTTATAAAATTAAGCTTAACCAACAAAGAGGCAGAGAAGTACAGAAGAAGCAGTTAAACATCAGTAGATTATTTTCTCAGCCAATCAAAATTATGATCATTCACAGAGTAGTAATCGGTAAAAGTCAATTAGATTAACAACTTCTAATGTATAAAAATGCTGATGCATTTTGATAACAGTACATTCCAACAATGGCTTTTATGTTGTATCACTTTGCAACAAAACAAAATAAAACTGAAAAAATATTTGTTGATTTCTTAATTTAGTCTCTGTTGATTAAACTGGTTTGTTTTTTATTAAAACTTTGGAATACAACAGAAAATGGCTTAATTTAGAGCCAATTTAAGTTAATGAACCATGTTTATACTTTCATGCTAAAGATTATGCTCTTGGGTCTAGGGCTAGGTTTTCCCACACTACATCTTTACTTTAGGCTTATTAACATCAACACTTGCTGCACTGTTTCATGGAATACATCCCCCCTCATGAACCCCTTGCAACCCAATCAATAAAATCATAATGGCCACACAGTAATCAAACTATACTATTTAGATAAATGCATCTGAGTTTTTAAGCCTCTTCCTATTTCAAGAAATCAAGTCTGAGGTGACACACACTGGCAAAAGCCGGTTAGATTAACAGACAAAGGATGACAGAACAGAAATGTATTTGGGCTCCTTAGGGATAAAACATATTCAAACAGTAATTTTAAGGAGTCAGCTATCAATTATCAAAGTGTTTCATTTAGAATCTACTAATTTCACTGCCAACACATGGAACATAATTTGTGACTATAAATAACTCAAAGAAATCATTTTAGTCTAATCGGTTTATTACAGAAACCTATGTTAAATTAGGTTAATTACCTTTTTATATAATTCTGAGGAATATTATTGGATTTACTTACAAGCTTTAAAAAATGAAGTGGTTATGAAGATGTTAATAATTGTGTAGAAAGTGTAATTACTTTTTTCAACTTTATTTAAATAAAAATACTTCTTACGAACCTCGCAAAGCAGCTGAACTAAACACTGATGAAAAGAAAATACGTGTGCTAACTAAATGTGCAACAGGAAAACTGATTATTTTAAAACAGGGGCTATATGAACTGATCAACACGCTAACATAGTTCTTATGTCATTTAAATTACAAAAACATTAGGCATGTTATTTAAGTCATCCAGTTATATATTCTGTTTTACTTTGCCTATTGAATATCAAATAAATATTACTTACTTCCTGATGTCTTTAGATTTGGAGGATAAATTAGAGACAATAACTGGAATCAATCTTGAGCAATGGGTATGCTGTAAAGAAAAAAACAAGACTGACAAATTATATTTCTATTATTCAAGCCCTCAAATAATGTTTAAAAGATATAATTGTTTTAAAAATAGGTTTTATCTGATACAATAAAAACATTCTAAAGTAAATTTTGATTAGTTTTAGTTATAATTAATTTATACTGTATTTATAAAAATAATTTTTTACAAAAGTAACACAATTAATAATAAATAGAACTAAGATAATTAAAAAAATAGTGAAAAAATGTTAAACAAAATGTGTAGAAATACTTAGTGTTGTAAAGTAACACAAAAGAAGACCAAAATTATAATTATCACAGTTAAAAAATCGTTGAAAAATGATTTAAGTAAAAATAACTGAGAGAAAATGTATAAATTATTATAAACAGACACAAGACATTTGCTGTTAGAATTGACACACTTTACCAAAACATAAATAGAAATATTATCATATTTGAATACTGCAATCTGATATTTTATATACATATACATATCAAAAAGCCAATAAGATTTCTGGGTTGGATCTATTTAACTTTTCAATGATTTTGAATAGGTAGATATTTATGATCACTATATGGCTACATCTTCAGTTTGCAAGTTTTCTGACTGATGGAACTAAAGATAGGTTAATCAAGAGAGCTGAGGTTTAGAAAAGAGAAAGGATGAATGTATGAGTAAAAATAGCAAATGGTCATAACATTCAAGTGATAAAACCAGCAGAGCCTAATGACCATTACACTGGATAACTGAATGTTTATAAAAGACTAAATGTACTGAAAAACAGTTTTTTCAACCAACCATTCCCAATATTTCTGTCAAGCTACTGATTTAAAAAGGATGTTACATGAATAACAGACATCAACCTCTGAACTAAAGACAACCTGCAAGTTTTTTTGTGTAAATGATAGGAAAAAGTTACGAACATGAATTTCCTGTTGTTTTAGTTAGCATTGTATTTTCTCAAGTTAAGGACAATGTTCACAAGCAACCAATTTAACACAATAAATCAATTTCATCTGCACCACAAAATAAACACCAGCCAATTACAAGACCTCCATGAACTGATGAAAGCAAACACAATAATGTAAAAACTTGCAGACAATTTATTCAAATGTTCATGCTAAGAATCAGAATTTGCAAGTGACATTTATTAGAGAATTGTGTAAAGTTTCAACTATCACTGTCCATCCTTAAGCAATGTGCTATTTCAAATGTCATTTTCAGTTCATTTTAAATTTATTTTTTCTTAAAATAACAAGAACAAAAATTATATACAGGTTACTTGTTAAGATTGTTTTTTATGAATTTGTTTTTGAATTTCATGCAAAACTACACAAGGGCTATCTGCATTAGCTGTCCCTAATTTAGCAGTACAAGACTACAAGGAAGGCAGCTAGTCATCACCACCCACTGCCATCTCTTGGGCTACTCTTTTACCAACAAATAGTAGGATTGACCATCACATTTTAATGCCCCCACAACTGAAAGGGTGAGCATTTTTGGTGCGATGAGGATTAAAACCTGCGACTTTCAGTTTACGAGTTGAATGCCTTAGCCCACCTGGCCATGCCGAGCCATTTGTTAAGATCCTTTTTGATTAAAAAACAAACTATACACAAGTTTTTTTTAAATTAAATTTTCATTACAAAGAACAACAAACTGTATACAGGTTATCAGATTAAAATTAATCACTGCAAGGTCTGTAGTGATGTGATGAATCTGTATTCTACAGATAACAAAAAACAAGCTTAAAATCAAAATGACTACAGTTTTGAACATGCCTTTAATATCATCTGATACACTGTTAATAGATTCTTGCTACTGGACCAATCAGATAGGTTCAAATAATGACTAATCATAAGTAATACATAAAATTAGGTATAATTGTAAGGTTAATTAACAAAAAACAAAGAATATATATACACATATACCACTGAAATATATTATAACAAAAGTGCTAAACACATATGCATTAAGATAAAAATAAATATTACTTTGTGATAACTAATTACCTGTATAATGAAACGGACTGCCACAATACCAGCTGTTGACATGATTTTGGCACTGTTAGGAATGAGATTGATCAAGCTTTGCAAAACAGCTTCTGAGAAATGATCAAGTTTACTTCCCATCTGCTGAGAAAGGAATCTGTAAACACGCAAAAAACAAATACAGTCACACCTGTACGGACAAACCAGGTAACAATTATACAAATGTGCAACAAAACTCCGGAATTAACTTTCTATTGAGAGCAGAAAACAGACTACTTTCTACAGGGTGGTCACTAGAAAAGCAGAAAATTTATCAAACAGCTATTTATTTTTACAAAGAATAACTTTTACAAAGTTTTTTAAAGGCATATGTTATATTACACTCATAGATGCTCAAAATGCATTTTATGATATTAAAATCATGCATTTTATTCATGATGTAAAGAAATCAAAATAGAAATGAGTAAGCATGCATTTTGTTCATGATCTCATCTGACCCTCAAATTTTCTGCTTTTCTAGTGACCACCCTGTATTAGAAACCAACAGCAAACATTTATTAATGTTCACAGTTAAAGAGTTTTGATTTTGATATTATTCAAAAAACTTCAATCAACTTCCAAACACAGGAGACACACAACACATGTATCAAATATTATTTAAAATAAGATGAAATTCACCAAAAGCATTCCTGTGACAATTATTAACAGCTCTTACAATGTACTTACTAGAACTGCAAGTACATTAGTGACCACAGTAAAGGTCAACAATGTAAGAGAAAATAATTTTATGTTCTTATCTTGCATGCAAGTACAACTAACATGACTGTGATATCTACAGTTAACATTATGCCATTCCACACGAGAAAACAACACTGTGCAGAGTAACTGTTTTGTAAAACTGTGTTCACTTTTGGCCGTATTTTCACACTGAAAGATCCTCGATATATTCATGTACGTACTCTTTAGAGTAAATAAAGTTTTTAATGATTTCTTATTATTTTCACTCATTTTCCCACAGATTGATACTTAATTGAAAAGTGTTATTCATAGAAACATTTTTTAAAAAGATGTACATAATTTTACATTCCCAACCTGGCTTTCAGCTTTTCTTGTAAAAGAGATCTAAATGTATTTAATGTTATAAGTTACTATGGATCACAAACAAGCTCTCTGTTCTTCAAATCCTGTGAATGAAAATTGTTAGCAGGTTGATAAAAGATGTCTTCTCTTTCGTGTAAATCAACAGTCCTTAGATTTTCTATAAGAGTTATTTTAATTTCAGTATTTAACTGTGTTGTTAGTATTCTTTCTATATCTAAAGAAAATTAAGTGACTGATACAAGAAAGAGTTGTAAGAAGAATATTCACTGATTTGTCAAATTGAAGGATATACACACACACACAGACATTAGGATGCAATCAACACCCAGTCCAAACACTTCTAATGCAAACAAACAAGAAATGTCTTTAGTGGTGCTTAGAATGCATAATGCTTACTAAAAATGTGTAGGGTTGTCTATTGAATCATTTTACCTACTCTTACTCAACAGTAAGTTAAAAATGTGGAGAAACCCATAGAAGATATTTAACCTTACTAAAATTGTTCCAACAATTCACAGTGTTGGAGATACATTAATAGCAAGAAAAATGTTCCTATAATATGAATTGGTTCTCTGGAAAGACGAATAATATTGAGGGTGGACCAGAATGTTGTTCTCCAAGGAAGTCCAACTCAAAAAGAGTGAAAGGAGAGTTGGTTTCCAGCCCTTTTAAGGTTTTTGGTTTTTAATTTTATACAAAGATAATGTTTTTAACAACATTTTTGGCTAACAATTTTAAAAGAAGCATGATTCTAGACTCTCTTACCAATATTCATCTCGCACCTGTAAACAAGTTTTAACTTGAGAACATTCTAGACATTCAACTTCCTCTCCCTATGTATGTACTGCTACATCTGTGAGGGCAACACTTTCTAAGAACATGGCAGTAATTTTACTTATTTCTTTCATCCAGTAAAAATAACCAAATCTTCACCTAACTGAAAAATAATGGGATGAGCTGTAACATTACCTTTACTTCTATTTTCTTCTTTTGATAAAAGTGAATTAATTTTGGTCCAGTCCATATGCTTGAACAAATGGGCTACTAACAAACAAGATACATTCAAGCATATTTTAGATATTTTAATTCTGTTACTGTACTTTGCAAAGGACAGAAAATTGGTGAGGATATCTGATTAAACAACTATTTTCTACATGATCTGATATGTAAGCATTTTATATTCTATTGTTTCTTTCATATCAATGTAATTAACTTTATAGGTTAAGTTCAAAACATGAGATGAAATTTATAATGTTATTTGAGAAAATATGTTATATCTGACATTTATATCAATATACAGCTCTGAAAATCTGAAAATATTTCATTTTCATAAATTTTTGTAAGAGGGACTCAGAAGTTTTACCTGTTTGTTTGTTTTTTGAATTTCACGCAAAGCTACAAGAGGGCTATTTGCACTAGTCGTCTCTACTTTATCAGTTTAAAACTAGAGGGAAGGCAGCTAGTCATCACCACCCACTGCCAACTCTTTTACCAATGAATAGTGGGATTGGTTGTAACATTATAACACCCCCATGGCTCAAAGGTCAAGCATGCTTGGTGTGATGGGGATTTGAACCCGCAGTCCTCAGATTACAAGTCGAACACCTTAACCCACCAAGCCATACAGGGCCTAGGTTTACCTGCATTGTATATTTAAATGACTGGTTTTACAGTTTCCTACATTCCTTTACAATTTTCTTATAAAGTTTTCATTGACTAAAACTATACATTTTAACTTTCTTTTGATCTAAAAAGTACCACCTGCAGTCTCCATGTGTTTTATGGTTAATTTTGTACAATAAAAATAACATTTTTGCCATAGTAAACTTACACACAAACCTACCTTTTAAAAACTGTTGATTAGAATGTTTCATTTAATGTGTGTGATAACTATTAAATTAATTTGCAAGCATTTAAAATTTTCTTTCAGTGATTTTTCCTGCCCATTCAAGAAATTAAAAATTAGGCCTTATCAACCTATGAACATAGCCTTACAACAGTGAACTTGTCAATAAAACAAGACTTGATACAGCTGAGTGTAAAATGACCTAAGTCTGATAAGGCCTAATATAATCATAGCCTAACACCAACAACCTTATCAATAAGACAAAACTTGACAGAGCCATGTGCAAAATGACCTAACTAAGTCTGATAAGGCCTAATATAAACACAACCTAACCCCAGCAGCCTTGTCAATAAAACAAGACTTGATATAGCCATGTGCAAAATGACCTAACTAAGCCTACTTGTGTTGTTTCACATAAATCATTTCTTTCTGTACTATTCAGCATTATAATACACACAAGGATTAAAATAATAGAGCAAAAAGACTGGAATTAATGTTCTAGAACAACTTCCATCACTGTCTCTTACCACTATTGGCAACATATCACCAAGCTTAGCTTTTATTGTGTTACTGCAGTCTCTACAGTACTATTGTACATTTAAGTTTAGATAAGTATAATAAGACTCATCAAAGCTGAGATACAGCTGAGAAACAATGGTTGACTTAAATTGATAAAATTATACTAGTAATGAGAATTGTTCAAGATCAGTGTTATTCTGTTAAAATTTAAACTTTCTTCCAAGGGGGTTACAAGTGTCATATTGTGCTAAAAAAAAGAGTTTTCACTTCAAATGGATTGAAATCAACTCAAAACCAAAACTTGATAAATATATTTATTTAGAAAATTGAAAAAATAACTTTTTTTTTTCATGAAACAAAATTTAACTCTGAAGTATGTTTCAAAAATGTTTTCAAATTATTTTCTACACTATGTTTAATTCAGTGGTACAATTTTGCCTTTGGAACAAGATGATCACACTCAGATACCAAATAGTTAATTATTGGGTTAATTTTTAGTTTATGTAAATAACCTTCTTTGTTCACAAAGTAAGGATAACTATGACAACAGGTTGTTCAACAAAATATTAGGTGGTGAGTGTAATAAAGTTGCCGGTCAGTGTGTGTTGCTTTAGACATGTATTTGTATTTCGTATTTATGGCAAAGCTTCAAAGGTTACCTGTCAATGCTCCAAATTTGAACTACTGACCAGAGGGAAAGGAAAGACAGCCATCTGTCATCTACACTATGCGAATGACTTACCACCCTTCAAATGTACCCACAGCTTAAAGAGCAGGAAATATTTTGAGGTATCACATGGCCTTAAACCCTTGGTTTCCAGCTCCAAGAATCCTGAGCTCTACCATACACCTCTTAGGCATACATGTGGTTATCATAAAGTAATTAATTATCTACACATTTTCTAATGATTACAAGTTACAGTAAACTGTATTTATAAACAAGAATCTGATTTTCTCAAAATCATTACTGGGTAGCCAACTAAACTTCAAAATAACTAATTTGTATCATACAAAAGTAATTCTCACTTGTTTTATTATCACAGATCATAGTCTAAGTAATATCTTGTACTGAAGTAAATACATAAAATTATGAAATTTCTAGAACAAAATAACCTATATTTGTGTTATTCAGCTTTTGAAAGGTTTCTTACGAAATCTTATTAGATATTTTTGTTTCTTTTCATTATGTTATAATAATTGCATGATTATAAACACAAGCTAACAAATTTTTAACTTTCAATCAGAATTTTTCTTGTTATAAGGTTAAAGAAGAAAACAACAGTAAAATTATGCTAAAAAGTACCTACGCTATTGTAATACAGGCTTCGCGAACAACTTGTGAACGAAGGTCTTTCACCGTAGTCTGAAACGGTACTTCTAACTGACGGAGGTTAAGATACAGCTCTTCATATTCTGTTGCACCAGCTATAATAAAACTTCTCAGCCTTTTCATCTTTAAAAATAACAGAATATTTAAATTATGTTTTACTGTGGAAAATATTTTATGTAGAAAAACTGATTATATGAAACATTATATTTAATTTTTGTTAATAATATTTTACCACTGAGAATGAATACAAAATATTAATGCATTTTTAAATATTTAACTTAAACTTTGAAAATATTTTTTCTTTACAACTTAACAAAAAAAAACACTTTGTTATTAATTATATTTGAAAACTAACAATGATTTAAAAAAACTCACTGCTTCAATACGTTTCCCCCACTCATTGTTGGGATTAGACAATATTTCTTTTATTTTTCCAAGTTGATTTTCCAATTCTCGTCCCGAGTACAACTGGTGGGAGAAAATTCCTATCTTAAAACATGTATGTCAAATGGGAATAAAACTCACTCATATTTATGATATTATCCTATTTAAATCTCATATGTAAATAACATTTGTTAGTTGTTTGCTTCCCATATTCAAATCTCAGCTTAAGCTATAATATTTAAGCGTCAATAAATTCAAATAATTACTTTTGCGTGTACTTCAGAACTTCAAGTTGAACTACGTACATTCTACCTGTGTTTGGAAACATGATGCGACTGATACAAAACAAGATCATGTAGCACGACCCTGGTATTAAGACGTCATTTGAGTCAAACACTGAAACAGTTATAACTTTGGAGGTTAATCTCCACATGCTAAATCTATGGTCTTTCATAAAGCAGTTGTTAACAATCATTTTTCTTCTGGCGGTTTAAGTATTCATACAGTATTTACATATTTGTCCTAAAACTCACCTATGGTGTTTAGTTGCCTTGACTCATCTGACAAATATTTTGAACTAAAGCAAAATCTATATGGATAAAGATGAAATGTGTCTTTGTAGCCTAACTCCTCTGATCCTACTGAGCCAACCTCAACCAACATTTGTATAGCTATATAGATTCAGAGAAAATGTAGCTTTGTTTGTGTCCTAACTCCTCTGATCTTACTGAGCCAACCTCAACCAACATTTGTATAGCTATATAGATAGATAAAATGTAGCTTTGTTTGTGTCCTAACTCCTCTGATCTTACTGAGCCAACCTCAACCAACATTTGTATAGCTATATAGATTCAGAGAAAATGTAGCTTTGTTTGTATCCTAACTCCTCTGATCTTATTAAGCCAACATCAACCAAACTCTGTATGTAAACACTGTGAACTATGGATAATGTCCTAGGGGGGTGGGTTTGTGTGTACGTATGACAAAGTTGATCTAAATCGTATTTCTACTTTGTAAAGACTGTTGATTAATCATTCTCGATCTACTGAATCAATCGCAAACAATCTTAGCAGGTTGACGCTTCAGAAAATTTTAAATATTTTAAAGAGATTCAAAGTCGAGGTTTGAAAGTTGCTGAATTGTTTCTCAAACAACCTTGCTTTTCTCACACTGAACGAAAGTTGGGAGTTCAAAAGTGAGATTAACTGAATCTTTATTCTTTAGTAGATGAAAAGCAAACTGCAACTCTTGCTCCCAAAGAAGCTTTGTACAATTTAAAAATGTTAAGACTAAGTTTACGTTCAAGTTAATGCTTTGAAATAAATGATTTCTATTAAACTTACTGAACTCCAGTTGACGTGTATTTCAGCTTGTATATCATGAAGTTGGGACTGACTAAATTAAGAGTCACCCACTATTTACAGATTTATCTTTGTTTTAGACTGTGTATAGATATTAATATACAAGTATTATGCTTTTAGGAAAGATAACCAAACTATAAGTACTGATTCTTAAGGAACAAGTTATGTCGCAGCCTTGTTGATAAACCTACTTTCTTTTAAGTTTCATGTAAACAAACTTTGGCAGAAAATTAGCTAGTAATCGGCCTATTGTGCATCAGATTTATTTTATCTACTATGTGCTGATCATTACTAACTGACTGGTATGTTTTTTATCTACTATGTGCTGATCATTATTAACTGACTGGTATGTTTTTTATCTACTATGTGCTGATCATTACTAACTGACTGGTATGTTTTTTATCTACTATGTGCTGATCATTACTAACTGACTGGTATGTTTTTTATCTACTATGTGCTGATCATTACTAACTGACTGGTATGTTTTTTATCTACTATGTGCTGATCATTACTAACTGACTGGTATGTTTTTTATCTACTACGTGCTGATCATTACTAACTGACTGGTATGTTTTATTACTTTATTCTGTGTCATAAAGTAAGTTAATATCAAATATCACTTCCATTCACTTTTCTCTCATATTATGAACATTTTAGAAAAAAAGTTAAAAAAAAGAAAATATCTTGGTCACAAATATTTGTACATTAAATTAATGCAATGCTTTCTTTGAATTTTTATACAGCAAAAAAAAATCTACCATCTGTCAATTTCAACAAACTTATATTTAAAGACACACTGGAAACAGCCTGCTCCTCTTTCAAGTGTTAAAATCTTGTTTGGAAGCACAGTTTTCACTACCAACAAACCAGCAAAAACAACTTAATAAATCAAATTACTGCAGATAAAAAGATATTTTGTCTACAAATGTTTAATTAGTATTCATTCATAAGTTAAAAAATTTAATAGAATGTGTGGCAACTGCTCATGGAACCTTTTAGACTCAGTTATGGTACAAATAGTTTAATAATAGCATATGCTATGACCCAATGGCTGTTTAAACTAACCAACACTTCTTGCTAGAATGTAATGTAAATAACTGGATATTACAACGATACCTACCTGCACCCGAGGCACATCTTCAAATGCTTTCATGAACATCTCCTCATCAGCAGCTCCAGCTGGAACTAGAATGTTATTTAAAAAACACAATTCTTCCAACCAAGCTTTTGCAAACAGTTAGAAAATCAAAAAATAAACACATACATTAAAAAGAAATTATCACTTTAATGATGTAATAAATAAGAAATATTGACTGTTGAAACTAATTTAGTTGGAGCCAAAAAATGAAAGAATTGCACTTCAATTGAATATCAGTACTTAAAGTCACAATAAAAATACCTAGGTAATGATGGCAGCCATTAACAGACCTTCTGAATCCAAAGAGATAATAAAAAACAAGAGAGAAAAATAACTGTCATTTTTTTAATATATGTTCAAAATTTTGTTCTAGACACAAAGTGATCAAATTAAGATACAATATAAACACGAATACTGAATAAAACCATCTTGATTATTATATTCAAAATATTGGAAAAAATATATGAATTTGGTCTTAAAAATTTACACGACTCAATTCTTTAACAACAACAATAATCAAGTTAGATTGGAACTAATATTAAAATTGTGAGAAATGGAAGTATTAGGAAATATTACTTATCACCATAAAAATGTATAAATTAACAAGTGAATTCTATAAAACTACCTGCAACAGAGACTGTTGTTTTTTCCGAGCCATTCTTTGGGCTGCGCTTCTGCTGCAAAGCTTTCGGGGAAGAAGGAAATTGAAAATGACACAAGTTACACATCGCATAAACAAACACAGCAATGTAAAAACTTTTGAGAAGTTTAACACTTAAAAATTTTTTCAACATTTTTGATAATTTCCCAAGCTACGTAACAGTTTAATAAACTACTGTTTTATTATGACACCTATTAAACTCTTAGAGAATGTTTAAGTACTTGAAGTTTATAACTAAAGACAAACATTGAATCATGGTTTGAAATGAAAGTTTAAATATGAGGTGCAAACTACATGTTTCTTAACATACATACAATTTAACCTTACAAGGCTCAAAATTTCATGGAAACATGTGATGTAAATGTGTACATTTACATAATTACTTCTTGTTGAAAAATTTAAACAAAGCTTTCAATAAATATTGTACAAACTATTTAATGTAATTATAAACACAAAAATACAATTGCAGTATATATTCTTAATTTAATATATATATATACATATACTAACAGTTATAAGTGCATGTGTTTTCTTATAGCAAAACCACATCCAGCTATCTGCTGAGTCCACCGAGGGGAATTGAACTCCTGATATTAGCATTGTAAATCTGTAGACTTACAACTGTACTAGCAGGGGGCATTATAAGAAGTAAAAAAATTATTTATTCGTTATCTTGCAGGATGGGTTGATGACTTATTAAGTGCAATTCCAATTTGAGAATGTGTTAACGTAAATATGAATATTAAAAACAAACAAACTTTACATACTGTTGAATGCATTTTCTATCACTTTAAATACATGTATACATATGTCTACCTTTATTTCTTTCAGGTTGTTTGAAAATAATGGTGGATTTTTGTGTTAAAAGTTTAGTCATTTATAAGGATAAGAAACCTGTCTCTCTTTGGCTTCATATTGAAAAACTAAAGCTTTATTCTATTCATTAGTGGTTTTATTTCTGAAAACTTTATTTCCAATGTTTCACACCCTTACAATTAATAATGGAGAAAAAAGTTAATTTTTTGAATGAATTCAAACATGGTCAAAATGGATCACAAGCAGCTTGTAAATATCAACCAAGTATGGGGCAAAGAAACCACCTCCTAATATATACAGTACAGTATTGGTTCCAAACATTTTGCAATGGACATGTGAGTCTTTAAGGCAAGGAGGGCAGAGGATATCTTTTTTCTGTTGGAAACAACCAATTCAGAGCATTAATGGAAAAAAACCTGTGACAAATGTTCAAGAAATGACAGAATAATTTAATTTTGGCATTTCAACAATTTTGGACAATTTTGATTAAATTGAAAAAATGAAAAAAAAATTAACAGGTATGTTCCACATGAACTCAGTGAAAATCACAAAAATTGCCATTTTGAACTGTGCTCTATGCTGATTTTGCACAACAGAAATGAACCATTTCTTCATCAAAATGTCAAATGATAAAAAGTGGATCCTTCACAACAGCAGAAAGATGTCTGCATAATTGCTCAACTACGACGAGGCTCCAAAACACTTCCCAAAACCAGTTTTACACTAACAGATGATTATAGTCACTGTGTAGCAGTTTGTGGCTGGTATTATCCACTACAGCTTGCTCAACTAGGGCTAGAATAGCACTGCAGAGGTTTGCTGTCAGGAATTGGAAGAAATGCATAGAAAGTTGCAAATCAAACATCAGCACCAGTCAACTGAAGAGGACCAATCTTACTTTATGATAATGCTTGGCCACACATAACTTAAATGAAATTCCAGAAACTCGACAAACTGGGCTACGAAACACCGCCTTATCCTCCTTACTCCACAGACCTGTCACTCACTGGTTACCACTTTTTACAGGTAAAAAAGATTCAACAACAGAGAATGGCTTTAAAGAACATTTTAGTTCTAGGACTTATTGCATAAAAAATCTTGTTCCTTGTTGGCAAAATGGTATAAAGTCACTAGGTTTCTACTTTGATGAATAAAGTTGCTTTTGAATCTTTTTCTTTCTCATAAAAGTTACAATTTAAAATCTGCCATTATTTTTTGCACAACATAATGGAACATTATAAGTAAATTCAAGTTGAAGATTATATGCATGAATACACGTAATGATTGCTAGGCCTACTTTTAGGATCATTAAGAGAAATAATGATCAATTACAGAGTCATGAAATGACTGATTCTCTTTATTACAATTACCTATTTCCATTATAGAGTAAAAAATACTGAATCAATAAAGTTTTACTACACACACCTATAAAAACAAAGTTTCAGCTTATTAGCAATAAAAATGTTTGTATGAATCATAAACATACGATACCAAGAACCACATATCAAGGAGGGGTTTATAAAAACAACAACAAAAAACCAATAATAAATGTCACATGATACTGGAAATAAAATTATCTACATTCTAGTCCTGTCATCCAACATACAAATTAACAAATTCACCTGATACAATAAAAAAGATAATGAGTTTGTTATTATTTTTTTATTAATTTGGACAAAAACATTTTTAATTAATCTTATAAGCTTCAAAAATTAGGATGATACTGCACTGTCAGATAGTAGGACTCGGGAAAAATAAAGACATTATACTGTTTGTTAAAGCATGATCCAATGAATGCACAACAGCTGGATAAGTACTTACTACACACAATGAAGGCAAGGCACTTCTACCTTGATTTATCATACCCACTATAGAAATATAAACATAGAATCACTACGCATATACATACTGGAAGTGCGTTTTGGAGTTGATAACATTGTCTTTCTTGGAGGTGGGGCACTACTGGCCCGCTTGGCCGATGATTTGGAGGACTGTAAGAATAACAGTTTTAAATTAGATTTGGGATGCCACTAATTTAAACACACAGTTTTGTATAAATAAGAAAAACAACAAAAGCTGCTGAAAAATAAATAACACTTGGTAAGGTAATTTTATTCATAAGTTGACCTTTCTTGTTTGTATTAATGTTTTATTTTTACAAAAATAGTCAATAGTACAAAAACCCAAACTGATAAAATTTCAAAATACTGCACTTTATTTTCATCAATTATTCCTAAATACATAGAGTTGCAAACACAGAAAATCTATGACAGCCTTTGCTCATCTGCAATAGATAGAATGTATAAAACTTGTCAATCCTAGAAAACTTACATGTGAGAAATAATGAGCATCATGAATCATGGGCAACATGATTAACATACTTCACATGATTACCAAAATAATTAACAATCAGTTTCTCCCACCTTGTGGAAGCTGATTGACACCAACTGATATTTATATTAAATCTGAGATGGTGAGAAATTGAAAGAGGAAATGAAAACCTGACAAAACTCTTCCACAACATATTTCTGTTTTTATTTTTACTTGTTCAATATTGGACACTGAAGGTAGATATTCTCAAGAAAAATTAGATAAAGTGCTTAAACTAATTTACTTTAAAAACGTAGTTCAAATTAGCACTGAAACTTTGGAAACTTCAGTATATTTAGTTTCTCTCTATATATTAACCTACCACAGATCTAGAAAAACTTTCCTGTAGTACCATCATAACTTCTGTCAGTTATAACTGTTAGCATTCAAATAGTTTCTTTATTTTTCACATTAACCTACCACAGATCTAGAAAAACTTTCCTGTAGTACCATCATAACTTCTGTCAGTTATAACTGTTAGCATTCAAATAGTTTCTTTATTTTTCACATTAACCTACCACAGATCTAGAAAAACTTTCCTGTAGTACCATCATAACTTCTGTCAGTTATAACTGTTAGCATTCAAATAGTTTCTTTATTTTTCACATTAACCTACCACAGATCTAAAAAAACTTTCCTGTAGTACCATCATAACTTCTATCAGTTATAACTGTTAGCATTCAAAAAAAGAACCATGAATATACTTCTGTCACTCAAGATAATGACATTATATATTCTGGTAAAATTAGAATTATAAATACTGAAAAATGTAATTATGAACAATAAGTAGAGTAACCCAACATTCAATATTTAAATATGATTATGGTAAGTACATCTATTACTGTTGAAACAAAAAACACACAAAATTTTATAAAACAAATATATTGTTTTTGTTAAGTAAATAGTTTCTTTTTCAGAATCTTTTTGTTTCCTTTTAAAGCCTTAATCAAACATTTAGCTGTTATTATTATTTACTTTAAGCATTAGGAACTTCCAGCCAATAAGAAGCAGGTAACAAATATCTGAAGTACTTACCGAGTCAACATCACTGCTGTCAGATTGCTAATAGCAAGTAAATTTGAAAATTAATTTAAAATCAGAAAACTGTGAAAAGATTTTTACTATGTATTGTATACGATATTAAAGTAACATAAAGATACATTTTTACTGTTTGTTATTACTGAATTAAAGATGTCATGTGAGATGTACATGAATTTTACTGGCACAAAGAACCAAATAAAATCATGCAATAATTGAATAACTTTCAGTACACAATAGTCCAGCAGTAATTTACCTTAATTAGCTGGAAACTAATATTTTGACGAATTCATTGATGAGAAATAAATGTTTACACCAGCACCTTACAACTGAAAAAGCCATTAAATTGTTTCATTACTTAGACATTGAGATTTTTTACCTAAAAACGATTATGGTTTTTTAACTATCGGAAACAAATGGAAGTAGCTTTTTGTACATTCCACTGAACTAGTAGGACTTTTTGTTATTATTGTTTTTAACATACTAAAACAAATATGACATGTAAAAGTGTAGAACTACATAACTTTATGGGTAAAAATGCAAGGTATAAATATTTATTATATTATTATTACACATATGAAATATAAATTTTAATACATGAATACAAAACCCTGCCACTTTATTTGCAAAAATATGCATATTGAATATTAAGCTTGAAATTTCGTACAACATTCACACTTCACAATTCATTTTTACGACCAAAGTCAGTAGAAAACAAATTTGCAACAAGGTTTGTGTGAAAGCACACCTACAGTTTAAAATAACTTAAGTTCAGGAAAAGAACAACCAATCATGTATCATGAACTAAGGTTGTTGTTGTTTTGAATTAAGCACAAAGCTACACAATGGGCTATCTGTGCTCTGCCCACCACAGGTATCGAAACCCGGATTTTAGCGTGTAAGTCCGCAGACATACCGCTGAGCCACTGGGGGTTCAGAAACTAAGGAAGTACAAGTGTTTAAAACTATGTTATGCATGTAGAAAGCGCATTACGTTTGTGATATATATATATACACACACACCTTACTTTGCCCAAGAATATCATCTTATAATGTATGCATGTGTAATACATACATTTTTAGAACTGCTTTAGTTAATAATAATATAAAAATGATCATTTCGGTGCACAGCTACAGAACAGGCCTGTCCCTTACAAAGAGTGTTGAATCTCATATTTTAACATTACAAGTCTGTAAACTCACTCCTGACCTATCAGACAAAAAGTGGAAAACTCACTTAACTTTGTCAATGATAATTGTTACAAGCCCTTTAACTTTCTTGAACAATTTTCTATTTATTATTAAACAGGGTGGGAAAACCACCTTGTAAAGAGTACACGAAATTAGTGGATTTCATAGTTTATATATGCTAGTGTTACAATATTATTATTACATCACTTTAGGTGATGGATTTGAAACTGTATATGTGCTACATACACTAGAGTGAACAAAACCAGATTACAGCCATTTCATAATAACAAAAAATTAAATTAATTACGATAAATTACGAAAATATATGAGCTTTTATAAAAAATACAAACAACTCATGCAACATATATTACTGACTGGACTAGTCAGTCTCCTAGACCCTGACAAGGAAACAGCATTTTGTTTTGTTATTTAGTTTCACATTTACATTTCAAATATTGTCACAAATAAACAAAAATCATCTTAAATTTAACCGAATATTCACACAAGATTATTGCTCACTTAGGAGGGATTATAAATAAGTAATTATAATTATTCCTATCTGTTTTTTTACAAAAATATGTGACTTGGCAACTAAGTTTCAATTTAGAAACGGTAAGTGATTATTATATATATATAAAACAATAGTGTGCGTGCGCGTAAATAGCCATGTAAAAGGAAATTGCCCGAAAGGATATTCTACAACGAGGTCAACACACTAATGTCTTTTGAACACGTGTTCTGATCTTTCTGCCCCAGTTCATACCCTCAGGGTGAGATGTAAGGGAATATCTTGCACATCTGCATTCACTTTCAAATACCTTGATAGTACCCCACCAGGGGGCAAACAACAGCATCCATAAAATGGTTTCATTACCTAAACCTTCCGGACAGAAACGATCACGAAATATCTGCATTCCCATATGCAGGTGTTAAACAGGAGTTTACTCTCCAGCTTTCTTTATCCTCTTCATCAATAAAAAAATAATAAAAGTGTCCTGATCATGTAACAAAGTTACATTTTGAAATAATAAACTTTTAATCTTACTTTTGACACTGAATTTTTATTATCATGAAGTCTAGTGGTACAATAATAACCAACTAATGTTTGCGACGTATACTGTGATACAGTGTTCAAGATAACGTATTTAACCCACATTTCATAAACTGTACAACTTGTTTTCTTTTTCGGACACTAGGGGTCCAGGGATTCGCGGAAAATCAATTCTTCACTCGAAAGACAACTTTTATTAACTGCTTCAACCTCTTTTTTTGTGTGTGTGGTTGAAAATTGAATAACATTACAGCCAAACATTTTATCTTTAAAGAAGTCTAACAATTTTACTGGATTAGGAAGAAACCACGTGATCTTGCATATAAATAGCAATGGCGACACACTTGAGTGGGCTTTGGGAAGAGGAACACCCTGAATACCCCAGTTGGGAAAGTGAAATACCTTTCCTCAAAACTAAGTATCTGCTGTGGGTTGGTTTGGTTTGAGTGGGCTTCTGATTACCTTATATCATTGTTAATTTTACACTACTTGTAACAAACTATACGAAGTTGGTTGATTTGGCGTTTTGTGACACAAAGCAACGAGGCTATCTGCGCCAAATATCCGGTAAAAAGTTAAAATTAAAGTAAAATTATTAAAATTCGTAAAACGGAATTAAGATAAAACAAAAAGTTCAATTTTTGAATTAACAACGTTAAATCCAATTTGTACATCTAGTTTACAGCAGTACGAAAGAAACTACAGTTATACAATTTGTAAAGAACTTTCTGAAGCATAATTGTAATTATCAGAACTCGCCAGGATGACTAACAGGTAAGTTCAAACAGCAGCGTTAATCACCTGAAGTTGACCTTTCGAGTCCTGATTTCGAGTTATTTGATGTTATGGCCATTTTCTAATTTCATATCGAACTAGATGTACTTTAATTCTTAAGAAGGAATCATATTTTAATAAAAGACCTAACTTATAAATTAAAACCTTAAATAGGGTTAAAACGGTTAATAGCGTAAAACTAAACACATTTGTAAGGTGGGCAGTGTCACCTTACAGTGTCACCAATGTTCTAGTGAAGACAACTTCCTCTTTCCGATCATTACGGTAACAAGACGGCCAAAGTCCAATCGAGGGTTTTATTTGGAAAAGCTAGTTGTCACGTTGCTCACTCCAAGTAGTTTGCCAAATGGCACGGAGCCGAGCTTTAAATACAAGACCATATCCCATGTATGGCACAGCATTGACAGTGCTAGAACAGAGATTTAGCTACGGTGTCGGCGAGCTCGTTCCCGCTAATACCGGCGAGGTCTGGTATCCAGAAAAACTGGATAGAAGCAGATGTTAATGAAAAATGGGCCAGTCGGTTTTGAATATCAGCGATAATGAACGTAAAGCGATTCCAGGGCCAGTAGAGAACTAAGAAAGTCAGTATAAATCGTGCAATTTGAGTCTGCTTAGCTTCTATGTGATCCAGGGCAAGAGATATGGCATACAGTTCAGCAGTGAACAGTAGAGGGGATTCTGTACGCAACCATCAAACCACAATAAATCTTGACTGAGCCCACCCAGTCACCTGATTTCGAACCATCTGTATAAATAGGAATGGAGATGGTTCAAAATATGTTCAAAAATAAAAGAGGGTACTTTCAATTGGGAGTGTCTGCTTTTCTCAGATTACTTAAAGAAAGGTCACATTTATGGATTGTAATAAGCCATAGTGGAATGGGCTGGCCAGTGGATACAGCTATGTTATCCAAGGACAGACCCAATTCATCCAACTGTGCATGGATACGAAAGTCAAAAGGAGCAATGGCAGATCATCTGTTCTGAAAAAGCGTGGCCCACTGAGGAAGGAAAACACAACCCCAGGTGGGTTGTTGTTGTAAGGATCGAAGTATACAGTAAAGACAGTTGCAAACAGCAGAGGTGTTAAGGCTTATGAGACCCTGTACAAGCTCTGGACTGGGGACGTGCAGAAAACCCTGATGGAGAGCCAAAGTCCCTTACAATGAATGGGGTCCAGCATCTTCAAAGCCAAGGTCCTGACAGTGAGGACACGGAGGATGTTCAGTGCTCTTGTGGGCTAAAAGTGCCATGTGGCAGGCTGAATTCTACCATGGACAAGGATACCGTGGAAAACACGTTGAGGTTTTGGGAATACATTGAGCAGATGCTTGTATAATACAATCACTGTGCTACGCAGTCGTCTATTGATGACTTACAGAGAATGGTTGGATCAAATTCTGCAAGAGCAGTTAAAGAAAGCCGACTATACGAGACGAAAGCAGAACTGCTTTAAGACCACTAGGTGATAAATTGATTTAACAGAGATAAAATCAAACTTAAATATAAGGCACACATACAGATAAGAAAAATAAAAAAACTTGACTAAATTCGTCGAAAAAAATATGTTACAGACCAATTAAAGTTATGAAAAATATCGAGTCAAAGGTCGCAGACTATACACCAACATTCATGCCTTGATCAAACGATTATATACGTCAAGTATTAAAACTGCACATACGAAAAATATAAAACAATATTTGGGAGTAAATACTTCCACAAACACATGCAGATATAACACAAAGACGAATTCACCAGAAAAGTGTAAACTAAATCATACAGTGGTTAAAGTCACGCAGGGCTGAGAGGACATTTTAGAAACATAAGCATGACTACACAGCTTTTGTCTAAACGTATAAACGGTCACATTTCTGTTCACCTCATTACTTTTTAAGTTCAAGTATTAATTTTATAAAACATTAACATAAGTAACGTTACATGGAAAAATATCAACATGCTAAACGTGTCCCATGAGAAATACAATTTCTAACCAAATAGCAAAAGGCCTAAACTGAGAGGAAAATGTTGGGATAACCGATTATTTTAAAATTTCATTCGCAAGCTCAGTTTACTATTTCTAAATAACTAAAAATAATTTATTTACTATCAGTGCATTTTGTACACCAGATAAAGAATTTGTCTTTTCTTATTCTGTTCTTGTTAATTCAATAATAAAAGGGCCCTGAGGGTATTTATTTTCAATATATAAGCGAAACAGGAAGGTCAGAAACATATGTATCAAGTAAATCCGCTCCTAATTTAAAATTTTTTACCAAAGGAAAACCAGCCACTATGTTATATACATCACCTTTGCATCAACCAAATAGCTGTTATGTTTTCTGAAACACATCACGTCTCGAACCTTGGACACTTTCATACTCAGCCTAGCAAGCTAGCCCACTAGTCATATCTTATTCATAACTGATGGAAGTTGCACCATTTTTTTGGTATAATTTCCTCCATAAAGATCACATACATGTACGTTGTTCATAAACTTATCCACGATTGGGTATATTTTCTTTAAAACATATTTCATATCTGATTTATTTTTGGTTTGTGTTCAATATTGTACAAAGCTACAAGATGACCCTCTGCGCTAACCGCCGCAGATTCAGGAGTCAAAGACTACAGGGAAAACAGCTAGTCAAAATCACCTACAGCCAACTTTTGGACAAGTCTTTAACCAAAAAATTGTTGGATGAACTGTAACATTATAACGCCCCTAAGTATGAGTGGGTGAAGATGTTTGGTGACAGGGAATCGAATCTGCGACCGTCAGATTGCAAGTCAAACCACCAGGCCATGCCAATCCTTTAATGTACATTATAATCATTCGAATGATGTTTCCACTTTCTACTACAGAGTTATACTTTATTAAAATAACTCCATGATTATCGTAAGTTTGATTTTTTGTCTTCGACTTTGAGTCGTCTATGAGGACTGTCTCTTAGAACTTTAATTAGCTGTTACCATGTTTGAACTGCATTATTAAAAACCTGACCGCCCAAGGTGTGTGTATTACACATGCACGCGCAAACTTGTGTGCCTTCCAATCATACGAATTTTTACTCACCGCTGACAAACTTCGAAATTCGATCTCTATTAGTGTGCTCATTCTTGCAACTAACATTAACAATTAAAAATCAAGTGTTAAGTCACTTAACTGAAAACATTTTACACAACTTCACGTGAAGTATACACAAAAGGAATATTTTATTATTAAAAAAAATGGTTGCACATTTATAAATCGTACCAGCACTTTTAGTAAAGCTAGCAAGACTACATGCTGCAATCACTGGTTTCAAAATACTGACTAGCAAGACAGTAGCATCCAACAACTCGATATCAACGCCAAGGAATCGACTGTCACTCTCATTACGCATGTACAGCTTCGAATGTGGAGAAGAAATCAGTAGTTTGTACTGATTGGAAACCAACTACAAAAATTCATAGGTCTACCTTGGGACCAATTCGTCTCTTATTCGTAAGTTATCCCACCGTTACTACAGTGACTAAGAGTTAAACATCATAGTATACTAAAGTTATATATATATGTTACACAAAAAATTGTGATTCTTACCTGTGACCGACTATCCGTGTCATCGTCTCCTTTCTGACTTCCTAGAATAACAATAAAAAAATATATTCACAAATATGCACATACAGTTCCAAACCTCTTGCGAAATAAAACTAAATTCTCAATTAAGTTTTGTCTCACGAACAACGGACTTGTAGCGCTAAAATACGGGGTTCGTTTCTTCGTAATGGACCCAACATACAGCCCAATGTTGCTTCACTCCACAACAAACAAATAATGAAGTTTAATTTGTGTCTTTAACATGTTGGCAGCTGTCTTCTGATACACTGATCTGCATTCTAATGTCAAACTCATGAAGTGCTAAAAGAACCAATCACAGGATTGTAGTATCAAACTCATGAAGTGCTGAAAGAACCAATCACAGGATTTTAGTATCAAACTCATGAAGTGCTGAAAGAACCAATCACAGGATTCTAATGTCAAGCGCCACAGAGAAATTATTTTTGTAAAATAATGGTCTGTGAACCACCGCAGGGTCACGGAGCACATTACTAATAATACCATGTGACCCTTTTGTGGCTCACGAGATAGCCAAAGGGTTAATGATGTAGTAAAACTCGAGCCAAGATAGGAAGAAAAAAACAGCCTGCTTCTGATATACTTCAAAGTTTCTTAACACTATCCATTGGAGCACGTCTACAAATACAGTTTCCATTACAGAAGGTGTGATGTCTTTTGAATGCCTTCATATTCGTAAAGATAACTGATACTTAAACATTTAAGCAAAAACTTAACATAAAAAGTGCCAAAACTGCGTTAAAATTAGCATTTTAAACCCAAACCTGTGATAAACGACATTTTAATGAAAAATGCACAAAACTTTTGATGACGAGAAACCCACTTGAAATAAAAATGTATCTCAGAACGGCTGGTACGGGTATTAACACTTTTACTGATAAGCAGAGAACACCGTTCTGAGATACAAAACTCGAGACGTTTCAAAAATTAAAAGGCTACAGACTCTATTATGGTTATTTGAAACCGTCTCTGACTTTGAATTAGCGATCAGAGACAATGCAAGCAGATTTTAATTGGCTATCACTTCCCATTTATTTTGTGGTTTCGTAAGTATTCGAGCCAGGTCTAAAATTCAGTGGTTTACCATAGGGCTAACAACGCCTCTTTTTTATTTAAATATGTTTGCAAGATCTGTAGAACGTGAAATCAGTCATACAATAATGAAACTTGCTTATATGATACTGGAAAAAAACTTTTTATTACGCGATGTGAAACCCTCAGCTTCGCGAAATGATTATCCACCGATGTAAATGGAAATGTGCAATAGGGGCCACAATTTCCTCCTTTTGTCTCCGTTTCCCGTCGTGGAGAACTTTAGTTTTCTCCATCCTCCGGGTGCAGTTATGACATCATTAATACGTCACATGCGGATTTAATGCACTGACCCCAAGGGTAATCGGCTGGTAAAGATAATGTGTATTTATATGGCTTTTACATCTACAATATAATTGAAACCAGTTTAAAGAACACAACAATTTAGCAATGTTAGACTAAAGGGAAGGCAGTTAGTCTTCACCACCCATCGCCAACTCTAAGGCGATTTTATTTTACCAATGAATAGTGGGATTGATCGTCACATTATAAACGTCCCCACGGCTGAAAGTGCGAGCATGTTTGGTGTGATGGGGATTCGAACCCACGATCCTCAGATAACGAGTCGAGTGCTTTAACCACCTGGCCAGGCCGGGGCAACATGTTCGATGACGGTATTAAAACCTACGAATCTACTGACCTAACCATGACCAGGCTTTCAAGACTTAATTACAAATGACAAAATTCATTGAAACAGAAGAGCCTACGAAAGTATCGCAGTTATAAACTTATTAGAAGTTACACAGCAATATAACTGTCGAATATATATAAGCTACACCCTTAAAAACAGGGTTACAAAAATCTTAACTGATCAAACACACTTCTGATTTAAAATGTTTGTTATCCATAACGAATTACAGGTGACACTTATTACACTGTATCAAACAATTACGCATATAAATTTAAGTAATTTCTTCAGTTGCTACATAATAGACCAACAACAACAAAAAAAGCCAAAAGAAAAAAAAGTAACAACAAAAAAAAGAAAGAAAAACTGTGTTAAAGATAGGCGATATATTTTTGCCATACATGATATGGGTCTAAGCCGTAAGGATTACATTTTCTTTTGTCAATCATGGTCAATTTTGCAAACTCTTAATCTAAGACCCAGTAAGAACATTTGTAATAAGAATGTTTATGCATATATTTTAGTAGCTTAACAGAATACTTTTTAACTCTGAGGTGTGTTTATTTCTTAAATAAAAAAAGACAAATAATGGGCTATCTGTGCTATAGCCACTGCGGGTTATCAAGACTTAATTTTTAACGTCACCAGCCCTCAGACTTGCCCCTGAATCACGGGAAGCACAACCACTGAATACCAACACATCACGACCTTGACTGGTTGACACTTTACATCATCGTTAAAAATAAGTAAAATCTTTGTTTGTCGATAAGAGAAAAGATACTAAATATGCTGTGCCAACTTCGAGTATCTAAACTTCGTTTATGACGATATAAGCCCTTCGACTTACTGTTGAGTCAATGAGAAGGGGAAAAGGCCTAGCAAACTGTTATTAATATATTCACTTTTTCGTTTAATCTCTGATCCACCTGGCGACAATGATTTTTGATTTTGAGGAAAAAGCGTATAGACGGGCAAATTGTAATCGTATTACATCTACAAAAGAAAACAGTACAAAATTAAAACACCTCGATATGTGCCTTTATACCACTATAATCTAATGTTCTGTCGTTCACTTTATATCATGATTCGAGCATATCATCATCGCCAGATATTGCTATTCAAGAATTTCAACTTGAGGTGTTGATACATCGCGTATCTTTCATACACATTTCTTTGACGTAATAAGGCTTCTAAACTTGTTCATTATGTCACCACTGCCAAATCTAATTTCTCGTAAAACAATTGGTTCTGTCTCTCTCCTGAGTGAGTTGTGTGTTGTTTAAAGATAAGGAGTCCACATCTTAGTATTGTGCAGTAGATGGAACATGTCTATTTACGTGAATGATGGTTAAATTACCTAATCTACGTGGCACTTCTCAACTGTGCTTAAAAATGTGTGTTTATTTGTTGAAATAGCAACTCTAAAGTTTAACCTAACCGATTTACTTGAGTGTTTATATTAATACACGAATAACCGATCAAATCAATATCACCGAGCTTTTACAGATTATCAGAAAAGAGACCACGCATGTAATCAAAGAAATTTGGGGGTTCTCGAAACTTGATTCAAGAATTTACAAATGCCACAGAATGACCAAACGAAAGTATTTACGTTTAAACATTCGATTCCCAAATGGGTCAGGAAATACCGACCTACCTAGGACAGTTCAGGTTGTCTGTTGAATTCCGCGTAAAGATACTCCCTGATATAACAGTCAGCAACACGCACCACCAACTCTTGGGCTACTCTTTTACCAACAAATAGTCACATTACAACGTCTCCACATCTCAAAGAGCGAGTCAACATGATAGCGATTCTAACCAACGATCCTCAGATTGCCATAACCACCAGGCCATATGTTATCGAAGGGCTGTATAAAGTGCAGTCCTTGTTTGTGTCAAAATATCAACAAAAACGAAATCCTATATGGTATAGAGGAATGTTATATCATAGATTATATCTGACAGTTTTAAGCTTTTGGTAAAGTACCAATACCGGAAACTAAACCAATCTCCGTTCTCTATTTTTTTCTTTTTTGTAGTTAAGTACAAATCTACACCTAGGGCTATCTACGCTCTTCCCACAAAGGATATCAAAAGCCGTTCTAGCGTTGTAAATCCGCAGTAATACAACCACACTCTGAAATTTCTCAATAAAAGAACGAAGAAACTCGTCTGCAGAGTCACTGTCTAGTTTACTTTCACACGACATAGCGAAAATTGATTTTATGACTCGCAGTGAGCAAAGATAACCCATTCTGTGATTTTGTTATTACTAATAACACATATATAATTCAGTTAACAGTTCAATTATCATCTTCTTCATTCTACGTCACAGATATAAGGATTAATTAAGGGAAAGCAAAACTGGGGTAACTGAAAGGAGGTTAACAAAATTTGTTTTGTCGTCTCAGTCTCAGAAGACTAATACTTAATATGTTCACAAAGCTTCTGTACGCTATATTTTAATACACAGTCAAATGCAAGGGTGGGAACTCCCTTCGTATTGAGTGGACTGTCTTATATAAATTACAAAATATTTCGACAAACTACTTCTGTGGGTGTTATTACTATTTCAAACAGTGCAAAATCATTGTATTCTATGTCTACAGTATAATTTTGCACACAATGAACTTTAAATATTTCTGTAGCACAGCACAATTCACTATAATACACACACAAATCAAAAACCCAAAGGTGGTTGACATCCAACGAATGTCAACTGTAACAGGGGGGTCTGTATACCGATAAGTAGCTAATGTCACGTGAATAACAAAATTATCACACAAAATGCAGGAAAACAGAACTTAATTATTTACTTCTTAAATAATTTTCATGAATTATTTAATAATATTTTCGTGCAGTTCGAAATCAAAGGCGTCTCAACACTGAGACTGCGCACTGACAAACGTGGTGCTGAGAGACTCCATATTTAAAGCGGAAACTTCGCTGAACACGTGATTAGATTAAAATAACTTTCACACATTATTTAAAACACCAGAGCTCTAGAAATATATTTAAAATTATTAAAATGCATTGTTTTCTCGGAAAAATTCAATAACAAAAATACTTAAGTTAATCGAGTTTAATGGCTTTTTCTCGCGCCTTTTTAAGGCTAACGATAAAAAAGTGTCTTGTTTTAATTATTACACCTTTAACATTTATCAGAATAATGATTGGACAAGATGTCTGTTTTTATAGAGCAAAGCCACATTACGCTATCTGCTAAGTCCATCTCTGGGAATCAAACCCTGTATTTCAGCAGTGTAATTCCGTAGACTTACCGCTATCCCAAAAGAAGAGAGGGGAAACGTAATGTAAAGAACATCATTAGAAAGTGAGATAAACGTAAAACTGTATTAACAACAAACACAATATACAGGGTGGCCCATAAGACCCTACTCATCCACGTATCTTATGTATCCAGTGTATTTGTGTACTGTCTCTCATTCTCGCTGCATAATATTATGCGACGCCATGTTCTGCGAGACATTTTTAAGTGTAAATTGGCTAAAATCGGCCATATTTCTATGACAAAAAAAATTATAACACATGCGTAATTGAATATAACATGATAACATATGGATGGGTAGAGACTCACGGGCCACCCTGTAGATTTGATTTCTCATGATAATTGTAATTTCAATAAGGTGACATAGCACACAGCCAAATGTGGCTTTGCTCCAAAAATAAACACCTGGTTCAATCATTATTCCGATAAATGTTAAAGGTGTAATAATTTAAACATAAAACTGTATTAACAACACACATTTCAATGAAATAACAATAATTATGGCATTTCAAATCTACTTGTGTGTTTTACTCAGAACGATATAAAGTTTTGAGTACACGCGGAATAAATATAAAAGGCCCGGCACTGCCAAGCATGTTAAGGCGTTCGACTCGTAATTCGAGGGTCGTGGGTTCGAATCTCTGTCGCACCAAACATGCTCGCCCTTTCAGCCGTGGGGCTATTATAAATTTACGGTCAATCCTACTTTTCGTTGATAAAAGAGTAGCCCAAGAGTTGGCAGTGGGTGGCGATGACTAGTTGATTTCCCTCTTAAAGATAACCCTCGTATAGCTTTGTGCGAGCGAAAATAAAAAACAAAAATCGAAATCGAGAGCTTCAACAACCCCCTTACTTTAAAGATGTCCCAATCCGAAGATAATTACATATGTTTAGAAAATTGTCTGCGTCAGTGAAATGTTTCTACAATCTCACAAACTGTTTCCCTCATAAAACACTCGAAGTAAAGTAGTAAATGAAAGTATCCCATAATAAATTCCCAGTTTTACTTCCAACGTACTGATCGGTTTTATCGTATTTAAAATCACAGTATTACCAGGGCAAATAACCTGCTTCATAAATGAGCATGTTTTCTTTGGGTTAATCTTCTAACCCCGCCCGCATAATCAACTTTTGAAAGCAGAACGATAGCACCTACCTAGGAGCATTTTACAGACAGGTTTACATGAAGAGATTTTATGAACGTCACTGCTTTCTTGAAACTGCATACTTCTGATTTGGAGATAAGCAATGAAAAGCGACGTCTACTGACAGAAGTAACAAACACTCTTAAGTTACGAAGGTGGAGAGGTAGGGGAAATAGTCCACCACAACATATAAAAGCACGCGCGGAAACCACAGATGACCTCGATACATACATGGCTGTTCTGGTGATACTTCACAAAATTTTCTTTACGGCGTTTGGATGAACAATTTAGTGGTCAACTGGTTATTCGCATAAAGTAACGCCCCAGTTTTCAGAGAGGTATCGAGTGCATTCTACATACGTGTGGATCTGTAACACTCGAAAGAGTATCATGCTTTTTTTTAATGGTTTACGTATTAAAGTGTGATAAAAGTTGTGTTTACAAACAGGATTAGGAAAGTGGAACTGCGAAATTTACTTAAACAGTGTACGAGAGTAACTGAGTTTGTTATCCCTCATATAAAATATGCCGAAGTTTCTACACAACTTAAAAATGATTTATCTTAGCCCACGTGAAACCTGTAAATTGAAAGTATTCAAAACTTAGTAAAGTAAAACAAAGAGCTTAGCTTATCTCATACTAGTACGCTCCTGAGTTGTAAACAACTTTTTAGAACACTGGAAAGGTCTTTCGACATCCAACCCTCTCCCTGCTAAGCCCTGCGTTTACGAAGACTAGAAATTCCTAAAGGTTTTGTACGGAAAGTTATAACTGTTAAGGGAACATCAAAACAATGGGCTATCTATGTTGTGCCCACTACGGGTAGCGAAACCAGACTTTCAGCACTATAAGCCCAAGGATGGATCGCTTGTAACAACGGGGGGGGGGGTGTTAACATTATGAATAATAAATATCTTTGGCTTTAGATAACTGATTTATTAAAATATACTACGTTAGATTAGATTACTTTGGACTTTCGTGCAAACTAGCTGTCCCTAATTCTGCAGTGTAAGACTAGAGGGAAGGCTAACCCACCACTACCAACGAATAGTGGGAATGACCGTAACATTATAACGCCCCTATGAATAAAAGGGGGAGCATGTTTGGTGTGACGGGATTTGAACCCGCGACTCTCGGATTATGGGTCGGGTGCCTTAACCACTTGGCCATGCCGGGTCATACACTCAGTTAAAAAATATGTTACAAAACTACACAGACCTTAAAATGAACACTATTATATAATAATAACATTAGAATAAATGTTACACTTAGAAATAATTCGTTTGATGATAAGAATAATAAATGGCATTTACTTTAAATTACAAGTTAAAGCAAGAATATGGACTGAAGAAACAAAAAAATATTCATTATTTGTTATTTAACTAATTTTGAATTAAAAACGGAGTGAAAATTATTATTTTTTGTCAACAAACCATTTGTGATGTTTTTTTAATAATATCAGAAATAATCAGGTATTATGTGGGTAGTGGTATTATGAATCTCATAATTGCATACATACCGAAATGAGTCATTATTCCTGCGTCTTTAAACGTTTAATTTTATCATACATTTTAAAAAGTAATATCTCATATAGCTTTCTATTGCTTCGCCAAAATTTGATGTATTTAAATCGTTACTTTTAAAGGATTTTACTGTACATATATGCAGGTTTAAGAGAATCACCGTCCATCCCAACTGACGAGTTCTGATATGGACTAAAGGCCTCTTGCGCATTGACTTAAGCAAAATAAACATTTGAAATGCTATTTTTACGTCTCTGAACTTGTATCAACAGTAAATGATGTAATAGGAACGTGCACAAACTTCTGTAGTTAACATGATTTTCATCACAACTCTTAGGCCTATTAGTTCTTGAATGATTCACCACCCTTTGGCAAATCAGTTCCTCAACGATTCACAACCCTCAGGCCTATTAGTTCCTTAAATTAAGAAATTACTGTACAAAAGCCGAAAGCCATTGAATTATTAGAAACTTAAGTCTTAATTATTCGTAACCCTAAGGTTTCTAACGTTTCGATAGTTTTTGGCGTTTGTACCGTAATTTACTATGAAATATACGGTTACACTTGGAGTAAAGAAAAAAAAAATCCAACCGTCTTTTTACTCAGCATTGTTTGATTTTAAGCAAAATAATTTCAGGAAAAAGAATTATTACATCCACACACTACAATACGATGGTCGATTAACACGTTATTCTTTTACAATAAACATTTTGTTTTTAAAAAATAATTTTGTTTTGGGAATTCGCACAAAGCTACTTGAGGGCTATCTGTGCTAGCCGTCCCTAATTTTGCAGTGTAAGACTAGAGGGAAGGCAGCTAGTCATCACCACCCACCGCCAACTCTTGGGCTACTCTTTTACCAACGAATAGTGGGATTGACCGTCACATTATACACACCCACGGCTGGGAGGGCGAGCATGTTTAGCGCGACGCGGGCGCGAACCCGCGACCCTCGGATTACGAGTGCACGCCTTAACGCGCTCGGCCATGCCAGGCCTCAAAAAAAATAAAAAAATAAAAAGGCGTTTCCAGAAGCATTTTGTGTAACACATTTGACATAAGAACTTCAAAAATATAATGCTGTGTAAAACTTATAAAATAATACTAGCTGATATTTTCATTACGAATCACAAGCACTTTCATGTCCACTTCCTAAACTTTTTTTTTTAAAGATAAAAAGGTCGGTCACTCATGAACTGAGATTACCCGACCTTGAAGTATAAACCTAACCTTGAGGTGCATACTGGTTAGGACTTATCGATGAAACCGGCTCCCTTCGGGTTTGTTTTTATCATGATCAAATATTATTCCTGTTGTCACAGGTATGCGTTTTCTTTGACCACGTGTTGTTGAGACGTGCTTCAATGCATGAATTTGCATTAAAATCTACACTGTGTTAAGCAAGTAATCGTGACGAAGATATTACGAGATTTGAGACTTCGATGAAGGTGTACAACATTCAGGATGTTCTCTCTTAACGCTGTCAATTACTTTTAGTTTTTCTACACCAGGTGATTTTGGATCGTCCAAGGTCAAAGCAAATATAAACTAAGAGCGATTAGATGATTATAACATATTTTTCTCTCAATGAGTGTTAAACAGTACAATAATTTACTTTTTTCTTACACGTTACTGTTTATACAGACGAATAGGTGTATTTATAACCAACAGATGGATAAGAGGTTATAATGTTAATTTTGTATGTTTTTATAAAGAAGTTACTAAGGCTGTATCAGCAGCATCCATTACTTTTTAATTACTGACCACAAAGACAGTAGTTCATTATTACCACCCACGTTAAGGGATTGACAGTCGTTCTTATAACGCACCCACAGCTTAAAATGTAAAATACATTTTGTTAGACGCACGAGTTCGAACTCAACTTGCCAAAAACGGAATCCACAAATTTAGCAAACAGCACATTTACACTATCTATTATCTTACCCTAAGGGTAATCTTATGTATGTGTGTTTTTTTTTTGTGGACTAAGATAAACTTAAATTTTTTTCAACAATACAGATTGAAACCAATATAATCAATATAAACCAAAATAATCTAAAATAAAAATTTTATTTTTGTTCCGAGTATAGAATTACATATTTTTTGTCTTCCAAATTAAAAGAATAACATGTACAAGTGTTAATGAAACAATTATACCTCACTGACGTCATGCAGTACGTGTCAGTCCCTCCTTTAGAATGACATTAGACTGACTTATAAAATCCAAAATTTAATGAGGTCTAGAATTTGGTATGCAGTATACCTATTGTGCAAGTTTGTTCGATATCCACTAATCCTACATAGAAATATTATGTTCACAAGGTTTGAAAAGATTTTCTATGCATCTTTGACCTCTGAAATGTAACCAGCTTCGCATGTAGTGCTTGTTATATTAATGTGCGTTTTCTAAAAGCAAAGTCGCATCGGACTATTTGCCGAGTTCACAGTGGGAAATCGAACCTCTGATTTTAGCGTTGTAAATCCGTATACTTACACCACTGTACCAGCGGAAGACGTCATATCAGTTATCGCAGTCGATTCACGATATCTCGTTTTTCTTGTATTAAATTCACATCGGGCTATCTGCTGCGTTCACAGTAGGAATCGAAACCCCGATTTCAATATTCAACGCTCTGGTTCGCAAAGTAGGGGTATAAAATCAACACAAAAACCCCGCCTTCCCTCTTGTGAATTAATTCAAAATTAGGAATGATAAGTGTAGGTGTGCACGAATACACTGCTGGTCAAAATCTTAAGGCCAATGAATATAAAGAAAAAATATGAAGTTTGCGTTGTGAGACTCAACCACTTATTTGAACAGAGTTTCGAAAGATGAAAATAAGAAAAAGGAAAATAAAAGTAAAAAACTTTTATAGTGTTTAATATGAAAAAAATGTGAACATTATGAAAGTAGCCAAAATATTAGCTGGTCAAAAGTTTAGGACCACACCAAAAAGAAATCCTAAACAGGGTAGGAAAATTCTCAATAAGAGGTCTCAGTAATGAGTTGCACGGCCGTCATTCCGAATAACTGCCAAGTGATGAAGATGACTTCACAAAGATCATGCACTGTTTGGAATTGACGTCCATTTCTATAGATTTCCCTTACCATCCACCCCCAAACATTTTCAATGGGTTCAGTTCCGGCGAACACGCTGGATGGTCCAAAAGAATCATGTTATTCGCCATGAAAAAGTCCTTTGTCCTGCGAACATTGTGGATTGTAGCGTTGTCCTGCTGAAAGATCCAGTCATTTCCACACAAGCGAGGGCTTTCAGTCCATAAGAATGCTCTCTCTAATATACTAATATAGCCAGCTGCTGTTTGACGCCTCTGTATAACCTGAAGCTCCATTGTTCCATGGAACCCATATCATGATAGAACCTCCTCCACTGTGTCGTGTAGAAAATGTCTCCGGTGGGATATCCTTATCGTGCCAGTAACGTTGAAAGCCATCTGAACCATTGAGGTTTTTTTTTTTTTTTTCATATCAGAGAACAAAATCTTCGTCCACTTTTCCACGTCCTATGTTTGATGCTTCTCAGCAATGTTTAACCGAGCTGTTTCGTGGTGTGGAAGGAGGCGTGACCTTTGAAGACGTTTACAGTTTTTAAAGCCTTTCTCTCGTAAATGTCGTGTTATTGTTCTTGAGCTGCATTCTGCGTCCGTAACAGCCTTAATCTGGTTCGACCATCGGGTGGTGTCTTGATGGACAACCCGTTGAATCCTCCTGCTTAATGCCGGCGAAAATTTCTTGGGCCAACCGCTTGAAAGTTTTGTCCCGTATCCCTCAGGATCTTTTAAGAAATTTGCAACAGCAGTTTTACTACGACCAATCTCACCAGCAATAGCACGTTGAGAGAGAGACCTTACTTTTGCAGCTCGACAATTCTGCCACGTTCAAACTCTGTCAACTTTTTACCCTTTGCCATGTTACCCAATATAACATAGGAGATGTCAGTGGGAGACGTTCCCAAATGATTAATTTTCGTTACATATTTACCAGTTAACGCTTCGTTTCAGTATCGTTTTAAACTTTTGACCAGCTAGTATTTAGGCTAATTTCATAGTGTTCACATTTTCCCTATTAAATGCTAAAAAAGTTGGTTTTTCCACTTTTCTTATTTTCATCTTTCGAAGCTCTACTCAAATAAGTGGTTGAGTCTAACAACGCAAAATCCATATTTGTTTTTATGTTAATTGACTTTACTCGGTCGCACCCGACATGCTCGCCCTTTCAGCCGTGGGGGCGTCATAATGTGACGGTGAATCCAACTATTCGTTGGTAAAAGAGTAGTCCAAGAGTTGGTGGTGAGTGGTGATGACCAGTTGTCTTCCCTGTAGTCTTACACTGCTAAATTAGGGACGGCTAGCGCAGATAGCCCTCGAATAGCTTTGCACGAAATTTAAAACAAATCATTAGCCTTAAGATTTTGGCCAGCAGTGTACCCAAGGCCAATCAAACAATATTTTTTTTTTATTGTACGAACTGTTAAAAGAACTTTTTATAGACTGTAAACTATAACTAATCTGAGCAATAACACATGGTAAAAACCTTCGGAGTTTGTATTTACTAGATCCACATAGGTCCTGTTTTCGAAACTTAGAATAACAAATGGTGAAAATCAAGATAGACGATATAATAGACAGAAAGAACTTCGTTCACAAATACTGAAAACTGTCGCAACATCCTCGAAGATAAGTTTAAAATCATTTCTTGAAATCGAATTGTCCATAAACAGCGAAGCTTCTTGCATATTATTCACATACTTATCAGTACTGGTACCGATATACACATTATGGGATTAGATGATGGAAAAAGTAATTCAAAACCTATATTCACTACTATTACAACTTACTTTAAAATTATTACGTTTAACTTGAATAGTATTTCCCTTTAGACTTGTTACAAGTTATAACAACTTGGAATATGAAACTCGGGGAAGGGCGAGATGTAATCTGTAAGGGCGACGCCTTATAAGCCTTCTCTCCTCCCTCAGGTTTTGAGGCTATTTAGTTTTCTCATTCGCTCTAACACTTTCCTTTATTTGTCGTTGCGATGAACTTTAATGTGAAAGCATGTAAGCACTCTACAAACAACAAAACCAAAACCCAATCAGCTGGGACCTGTAGTTTGAGTAGTTCACTCATTATATCCGCACAGCTATTGGTCAATAACAATTTATCCCGTAATAGAAATTCACACAGGTGTAAATCTGGAATTGGTTTTTGCACACAAAAATACGTATACGCCTGTTTGCGAGCCAATTGTGTTTTCCGGATAAATTTAACAGTCACGGTCCCTTCGTACATTGCTAAATACTTCCAACACTCGATAATCTTTAGATAAATCAGTGCTTTCATAGTGGGGAAGTTTGGTGTGTAAAAGAAAAACAAACAAAAATCGTAAAGATTTAGTAATGTCTACAGTAAGGTCGGAACTGAAAAATGTTTGGACTCTCCGTTATAAACACATATAATGAGGTTAGTGAGAATCGCGACTGTTTGTCGTGTTCGTCTCACCTAATGAGGTCAGTGAGAGTTGCTACTGTTTGTCGTGTTTGTTTCACCTAATGAGACCAGTGAGAGTCGTTATTGGCTGTCGTGTTTGTTTCGGAAAATCACGTAAAACTGCACGAGCCATTTCTTATTTCGAACTTAAGGAATCCATGGGGCTAGTTTAACTAGAAAATACGATTTGACTGTCTACTTTTAAATAACCCACGAGAGAGCACGATTTTCTAGTGACGGGACTCGAGCCACGAACATTCGAATTTAAACTACCAGGATACGGCCGGTCCAACACGATGATCCAGATATTTAATTATTTAATGTTGCAGTCGTCTCAGACCTTTTTTTATTTCTAGTAACCGATATTCAACTGTACACACACACACTGATAAAGTGTTCACAATCAGACGTTGTAGGTGAAAGCACTTAACTCGCAGCAACTAGATAGGTAAATACCTGCGTTTGTATAACGCCTAGCAGACGAAACCCCAGCACTTTCGTGAATACAGGGAATTTCCATTATGGCTTAATAGTGATCAAGGGCTGATAATGGGCATTTATTTTGTCTCGCTGCGAGTGTTTTCGCTTTAACCCGCATTAAGTTCATCACTGATATAACACTGATCTCCTATTTATAACTAACGTAAATTATGGTACCAATGTGCGTGTGTAATGTTAAACTGCGAAATAAAGTTTTCGCCTCTCATTTTTAAGATAGGGGGAGATGTATTACACACACACACACAGTTACATTTTCTAACGAGTGTTTTGCGTTAATCAACACACGGTATTACAATTGTCCAAGGTAAGAAAATTAGGCAAAAAATAACTAAATAACTACATCTAAATATGAGGAATCAAAACAAAACGAAAACACAAGCTGAAGTACAAGGTATTTCCTGGTAACCTTCTTAAATTAAAAAGTTACCAATTAATTTTAAAATTGAATTACATATTAAATTTCTTTTTTTTTGGTCAGTTTACAATATTTTTTTGTAAGACATAAAATATTGGACAAAACAAGGTAGGGAAGTGGAACACTATGTCCATTAACCAACCTTTGCATCCACAGGAACGCCTTTGTGTGCTTGGACTTTGAGTTGTCAGTTTTATCATGTTATCAAACAGCAAGATCCAGTCCGCATCTTCTCCCCACTGAATCTTTCCATCATCGGATACCAAGTTGGATTTAATGACTGGTTCAGTGGTGCTTGTATCGCCAACACCAGCATTTCTAGAAGATGGAGACGACAGTCTGCCGTTTGTCTCCGACATCACAGTACTTTCTTTGTACAAAGAAACGGTCACCCAGCAACCGTTTGGAAATTTAAAAATGTACCAATCAAAAGTTCGAATATAAAAAAATGTCACCTCGCAAACGTTTGGTATATAAAACAATGTTAACCAGCAACTTTCCCGTAGATTCTTCGATAAGTGCACTTGTTTAAGGATCACATACAAAGTCAAACTCACCAACAGCTATTTGCAAACTAGCTGTCTAACAGTATTTTTCAGCACTTCGGTGGCTTCTTGTCACAGTTGTAGTTTTCAATAAAAAATCTAAATTGTTTTTCAATTCTGCTATAAATATAAAACCAAGTGATCTGCAGAAAATAAGATTCAATCCCTTAGTCTTGATTATACGTATTAAGCAGTATTATAAAAGGCTTCTTACATGAACGAAACTACAGGTCTTGAGCCATCTCTAAAATGAGACTTAAGTAAAGACTTTACCTCAATTCTGACAAGTACAATAGATGATAGGTTTCTCGCATACGTAAACCTATAACAAAGCATTGCAATATTCCACTGAATTACTTAATCTGTTTATCGAACCGACCCATCAATATGATGATGGTTACAAATGGCAAAGTTATGGGCAACTCGGCTCTCCAGGTCGCTGACCACGCACACACAAATAACCCTGAATCGAAATTATCAGAAGGAATGTCAACGGATTTTGGAAGACGGCAGCTTTGTTGTTCAATAACCCAATGAGGTGACGTGTGGGTGATTTAGGAGTATATTATCAGTGATAATTGGTCAAATGCTTGATGATACACGCCTGATAACAACAATGGAGGGCGTTTTTAAGTTCAGACGGAAGGCTACGCTGGCAATTGTCTTTCAATGGTAAGTTTCAATAGCTGAGGTAGGTACATCGTAAGTTAAGTAATTCAGAGAGACTTGGAACACAGTATATCACTGATATTAAATCGCCAATGTATGCACAAGCCACATCACGTACGTGTGGTCGGGATGTTCTACGGTAAAAACACACCCTCACTAATAAGGAAGCAGGGATTTCATGGACGAACCTCCGCTCTCGTGAAGCAATGACGTCAATATAATGTTGGACGTGGAAGCCCGTGTGCTCCCTCTTTACACGCCTTTTATTGAACGAAAATAGGAGTTTTCAACATGAGAGTGAAATGGACTTGTGGACACGCTGACACGAAGGCCACGTGCAAGGAACGGAACTCCTTTCTTAGCCTTCTGAATGGCGTCTCGGCCGCAGCTGTTAAGTTGCTGCGAATGTTAGCGTACTAATAGCTGGCTATCTTACCGTATGTAATACACAATACAGACAGTTAAGAACTGGTAGTGATACAGTACTACAGGGACTAAGCCAGTCAGATATCAAAAGGATGTGGTCGAACAGTCTCAGTTAATTGTGAAAAATGTAATAAGCACGGCATTACGCATGCGCGAACCATTAGCTTGCATTTGAAAGAAAGAAAACGGCTTGAAAAACTTGGAAACAGGATAGAAATATTTAACAGGTTCTATCATCAAAGATAAAGTGGTCATTTTAAACATGTACGCACTTTTACTTTCTACATTGTGATCACATTTGATATTACAACACATGTGATAGCAGTTTAGAGTAGCGATTGGTTGCTATCAGGTACTGATGACGTCACTGATGAGGAGACAGACATGCTGTCTCCACGTGGTTCTCCAGGCATGTTTAGTCACCACTGCTTATTTTCAGTTTGTGGTCAGAAAACAGTTACAGATACGTTGTCTAACTGGTACAAACTTCAATCAGTGTTATTCCAAACGTTAAATAAATGGGTTCCGAAGGGGCGTCACACTTCAGCGAGGCATTTTAAAATAACATACATATACATAGGATACGCAACTAAAGGCACCTGTCAATCTTCCTTCAGAAGTAGTGTCATAAGAGATGATAAACTTTACAAGAACATGTACATTTCTTGTGGTTAGAAATAAACAAGGCATTCTAATAGCATTCACTACAACAAATAAGTAAAATTTCACAAGCAGAAGAACACATTTTAAGTTTTAGAAGGCATATAAGATTGTTTTTTGTTTGTTTTTGAATTTCGCGCAAATCTACACGAGGGCTATCTGCGCTAACTGTACCCAATTTAGCAGTGTAAGACCAGAGGGAAAGCAGCTAGTCATCGTCATTCACTGTCAACTCTTGGACTACTCTTTTACCAACAAATAATCGGATTGACCATATATTATAATGCCCTCACGGCTGAAAGGGCAAGCATGTTTGGTGCGACAGGGATTCGAACCCGCGACACTCAGTTACGAGTCGAGTGCCTTAACCATCTGGCCATGCTGGGACTACATCTAAGCTAAGGGGCACCTTTCTTTGTCATGTTAACAGTGTATTCAAAAGTTGAATTAAAATTTTATGATAAATATAGGTAGGACTGCATTTCCAAGACAGGGAGCACTTTGCTACCGGTTAAAAAATTGGGGAGGAGGCACATTAAGGGGTAAATCCTTTAGCTACAGGGAGTAGACACTTTTAATCCTAAAGGGTTAACCCTCTAGCTGCAGGCAGTAAGGCACTTAACATTAAAGGATTAACCCTCTAGCTACAGGCAGAAGACACTTAACATTAAAGGGTTAACCCTTTAGCTACAGGTAGTAGGGCATTTTTTGACAATCCCATAAAAATGATTTTAATCAAAACACAAAAAATTAAGACTTCAGTTCATTTAATCAAAAATTGCTTAATTTATTATCAATTTGTCTATTAATAACTGTTATTAATTATCCAATGCAAAATTAAGACATGAAAAAGGCATCTTGAATATATGGAATCTACATATTTACCACTGATTAGCTTATAAATATAAAAGCACAAAACTAAAAAACATCACATTATCTGTACATTACTGTAATGTGAGCTAAAAAATCTATCTTTGTTGTTTAATACACGTAAAAGGGCTTCAGTTATGTTGTTTAGTGCTCTTTCTACCGGGTAAAAGTCTAAATAAACCATGGAATTATCTCTGTTGATTCCTCAATTGAACAATGTTATTTCTAGATAACATACCAATTTATAACTTACCAAAAAATACTTCCTGCAACATATTTAACTTATAAATTAAAAACAAACGTTCTTCTAACATATTTTTACAACGTGTAAAGTTTAGAATCAAGGCACAAAAACATGTTTAGGGAACCCCCGAGGTCATTTGTGCTTTTCAGAAATACACTTTTACTTTTAATTAAAAAAATTATTTAGTTTAAATTTTTTTGTTTCTCTCTTCAAGTATATAAATACCTTTGTTTATATATGTTTGAAATCCATAATTTAGTAAAACACATGTAAAACACATCACACATGATTTGATTTAATTCAGTTTTTAGCAATTATTTGAGCCACACTCAGAATTTCCTGCAACATATTTAACTTATAAATTAAAAACAAACGTTCTTCTAACATATTTTTACAACGTGTAAAGTTTAGAATCAAGGCACAAAAACATGTTTAGGGAACCCCCGAGGTCTGCAAGTCTGTAAACCTACCACTGACCCACTGTGTGATGTAAGGGTTGTTGGAATGAATATTACTGTCCTATCGCATCAATTACTAAAAGACTAAATCTGATGTGAATTTTTGAAAATGAAATTAACAAACTTTGTACATTAAAACAGGAAGCAATGAACATTTATACTGGTACTATTAAAAAACCAAGCTCAAAATATGTCTTCATAATTGAAACCCTGAAAGGTACAACTTGTAACATACACTAAACAGACACAGGTTTTAAAATATTAAACAGTAGTTTCAACAAATGTTATTCATACCTACAGTACAGTATCAAAAACAAAGTTTTATAATATCCTATACCAGAGTTCTTCTTTACAAACTGGTATTTATGATACCAACTTCAACTTGATGACATATCATTCGTGATGATGATAAAAGTAAACAGTTCATTATAACATGACTCTTGATGATATATCATTTGTGATGATGATAAAAGTAAACAGTTCATTATAACATGACTCTTGATGATATATCATTTGTGATGATGATAAAAGTAAACAGTTCATTATAACATGACTCTTGATGATATATCATTTGTGATGATGATAAAAGTAAACAGTTCATTATAACATGACTCTTGATGATATATCATTCGTGATGATAATAAAAGTAAACAGTTCATTATAACATGACTCTTGATGATATCATTTGTGATGATAATAAAAGTAAACAGTTCATTATAACATGACTCTTGATGATATATCATTCGTGATGATGATAAAAGTAAACAGTTCATTATAACATGACTCTTGATGATATATCGTTTGTGATGATAATAAAAGTAAACAATTCATTATAACATGACTCTTGATGATATACCATTAGTGATGATAATAAAAGTAAACAGTTCATTATAACATGACTCTATTTACTTTCTTCACTAATATATGAAGGTCAGTGACGGAAAGATGTTCATTCATTTGCTACTATATATTTAAACCAAACAGAAACACCACCATCATGAAACATCTGATGCTGTGTTAACCCATTCAGTTAATACACACATGGATTCTTGCTTTTGAAATTGCCACAAGAGTTGCTGGACCATACATTTGTGTTGTGGTAATGTTGTCCATCAAGACTCCACTATGCTTACACAGTGAGTCGGTTATTTCTCCCTTCAATTTGTCAACTTCCCTCAATGTCAGAGTGCCCTGTACATAATTTTATGGACTTACTAGACCGCACTGACTCTGATGAATTGAAGCTGTGCACATTTACAGCCCACGTATGTACAGCTGCAGTGACTGGTTCAATTGTTTGTTTGTTTTTGTAGTTTTGCACATGAAGGATATTTGCACTATCCACCTCTAATTTAACAGTGTAAGACCATAGGGAAGGCAGCTACTCATCACCACCCATTGCAAGATCTTGGGTTACTCTTTGACCAATAAATAGTTGGACTGACCTTTACATTATAACACACCTATGGCTGAAAGGACAAGCATGTTTGGTGTGATGAGGATTCGAACCCGGGACCCTCGAATTATGAGTTGAGTGCCTCAACCAACTGACAATGCCGAGCAAATGCTCTCTGCAAAATTATTTATATCAGGGGTTTCTTTAATAAATAGCTCAAGGTCTGTAGATTCAAGTGTTATGGTGATGAATTCATTAACAGATGTTCCATAGCCTCTGTTTTCTTTGTACAATTGGAGTGTAGAGTGACATACTGGGTTAAACCATTACTTTTTGATGAACAACCTAACTACTTCAGTTAAAACTAAAATTCAGTCTCATAATGAACAAAACTTGGTAAAAATATTTATTTTATGATCTTAAAGATTAGAATTCACTGGTTTACATGTGACCTATGTGTCAGTTCTAAGCCATGTTTGAAGTAATATTAATGGGTGGTTTTCATACTGAAAGTTTAATTCAGTTACTTGGTCTACAGAAATGTCCGAGTTGAACCCGAGGGTTAAGGTTTTTATTGATACAGAAATCTGTAATTCACCAGTGAGATTTACGAACCCACAAATAGTAGAATGATAGAGAGAGAAAATCTGGGGATAGGACAAGGCTTGTAACATGGTTGAAAATTTAAAATTTTTAAGAAACAACATACGAGATTTTTAACACGTTGAAACATCAAAAGCCCAAGCAGAAAAATAAATGTACGTCCACTGTTATATATCAATGGCATTGGTTAGAGGTTAATATAATGATGGGCAAGACAACACACTTACATACAAGTTAAATTTCCATAGTTCTGAAGATGATAACAGCACAAGGCTAGGAAAATTTAGAACAAATAAAAAGTGAAACATGACAACATTTTGTTTTTGCAAAGTATCAGCCTGTTCTCAGTAATCTATATATGTTCTTCCAAATAAAACTGTTTTAATTTTACAAAACAACATATCAGTCTATACATTATATAGCTTAAACTGCACTTACTACATAAATCTGTTTGCCTTAATACTCAATTCATGCTACGGTTAATGTGTTGATTGTATTACTTGATACATATTTGGTACATGGTTATTCTGCAAATCATTCATTGTAAGTTCTGTTTTCTCAAATATTAATTGAATTGTACGTAACATATACAGTTAAGTCAATACTCCATGTTTTCAAGGCTTTGTTGATGACATAACAAGTGTTTTCAATGTCATGAAAATGATTTAGATATCCAAACTATCAATTTCAATCCTACCTTGATCAAGCAAAGCTGATGGAAGGAGATCCCCCGAGGTCTTGATTTCATCAAATTTTGATAAAATTGTTTGGAGCCTATAAATAAATGTGTAATAAAAGATCATTAGTGAATTGTAAAGTTTCTAATTGAAGATTAACATTGTTTATTTGTACCATTACCTTCAAAAATGAAGTTTTATTTCATCTATCTATCTATCTCTATCTATTAAATAAGATACATTTTGGCAAAGATAGCAATGTAAATGTTGTGAACTTATTTCCTCATACTGTTTTATAATCAAACATGAGACTTAAGTCACTGTTCTCACCCATCTTACTTTCAAATACTAATAGTGCTCATACAGTCTTTTTAAAACACTATATCAATGAATGCAAGAGTAATACAGAGCTGTTTACATTATATTAAAACGACTTTTGAATATCGAAGTCAGAAAATAACGAGGCACCTACAGTTGATATAATGTTGAAGTGATATATCATTCTAACATTGCTTAGCATTTCAAAGATATTGTGAGGCCATCAGAAACTGATCACGTTTTGGAGAGGTATCTAACAGCCCTTTTTAATACAAGACGATCATACATTCATATCATAAAGATGTATTTAGATTTTACAAGATGCAGATATCCCTTGTACTTAATTTATTTGGAAGACCAAGAAGTATGGAATAATGTGAGGCATTAGAAACATCAAGAAATATACATTAAACAAGTTTGAAGTAAGCAAAGTACAACATCTTGTAACAGTTTAGAATCCAAGATCACAAAAGTCAGGGCAAAAGCAATTCATGTGCTCCAGTTAACAATAATCAAAACAATCAAGAAGGATCACTACATTTGTAAAAGCAACACATGTTGTCTGCAAACATGTTGCTTTACACAACACATATCTTCAAACAATGGTCAAGTTGGCAAATGCAGTGCTTATGTATTTCTGTACGATTGTTCTCTTTAAGCAAGTGGTTGAAAGATATCATACACTAAACTAATTATGAATAGCATGCACAGAAAGGTGGTGTGTTTTTCACAGGACAGCCTTACTATGGAGTCTTTTATGTAAACTATGCTGCAGGATTTTTGTCAAGATGTATGGTCATATCAAGCTTTACTGGATGTGTTGATAATGGGTCATAATGATACAGTGAGGATTCAAAATAATTTAATGCGCTCAACCGATGTAGGGTATATTCTTATGCACAGATCTCATTCTACTGAAAGAAATATCCATAGGTTACCTTCAAATTATACTTTGATATTTTCTTTGGACATATGCGACCTGGATCTTAGAACATTGTTGAAAAACAAAAAAATATCCAGACTGTTTAATATCACATTTAATCAACTTGAAGATATGAAAAACTGTCCATTTTTCATTGTAATTGAGTGAAAATTTTATTTAATGTGCTATATGCTGAACATATCACGGAGGAAGATGTTTCTTCTCCGAGACAGACAAATTATTACGATGGAATGACACAAGAATGTTGTAAGAAATCAAAGCTAACCATAATGTGAATGTGTTAGATTATTTTGGTAAAAATTCAATGACAGACGCTCTACTGTGTAAAAAAGTGTTAAGACAAGAGAATATTCTTTCCATTTCATGGTCTAATTCTTCCAAGCCATTACAGAATGTAAATTTCAACACTATGGTAATGAATGAGCCAGGGGAGAAAATATTTATTCCTTATAACTCCCATGTAGTTGCACTAAGAGTTCTGGTTGAATAAATGTACTTATAAAATTTAGTGTCTGTAATTACTGTCAGAGTATCTCATGTAATGTCTTAATTATACAGAAAGAAGCTAGCATATGCATATAATAGAAAAAATCAATTTTCTAGCACTCCACAAAAATTTTTTGATAAAAACAGTGCTTAACACTATATATTAAGTTTTGTTGTTATGCCATGGCCCAAAAGCAGAGGGAATTATCAGCACAGCAGAGTTTGGATAAATGCTTTGTATGATGCTGGTTGAACTCACCAGTAAACTGCTGCAAACTTGTAACAGCCCTCGAGGTCTTTTTGTCCAGCTAGCTGCTTGGAAATAAAAAGTGACATTTCATCAAATGTCTGACTGTCATAATTAAATAAATCACATCGATGGTCGCTTTAAGCTGGCAAACACAAGACATTATGATAAAAAGAAAAAGGCTGTCGCACATTTTTAACCAATAGGAAAATTCTTCTTTCGTCCTTACTGCCCATTTATTCATATCAAGGCATGTATCTATGAAAGCATTAGGATTTCAAAAACAAGTACAGACTTAACCCTCATCCTGTCGACTCATCTTGTAAATTCAGTGGCCTAGGGTTACTGCTTCAGCAAGCTCATTTCTCTTAGTAGCCGGATTATGTGCTTTTTGTAACTCGTTCTCAGGTAAGTGTCGTGGCAAATGTACATTTCAGTATATTTTGTTTGAGCATTCTTGGACCAGTACAATACTTTTCTTGCAGCATTCTTTGTTTTTCATTTTCAGATCTGTTTTCTTCTCCCATCATTATGGCTGCTTTTCAAAAAAGAAAAGTGGGTTCTGAGTGTCGTGCTTTCAATGAATAATGGGGAGAAAAGTACTTCTTTGTGGAAACAAAAAACCAGAAAGCTACTTGTGTGATATGCACCAAAAGTGTTGCCATTTTGAAAGAGTACAATCTTTGAAACAAAACATCTATCAACATATTTGAAATTTTCAGGAAAGTTCTGTTCTGAGAAATTTGAATCCATGAAACGTTTTTTTTAATCTGAAAAGAATCTCTTCATAGGAAAGTTTGCTGAAAATGAATCTGTCACTCGTACAAGTTACAAAATAGTGCATAGGATGGCAGAGAGAGGAAAACCTTTTACTGACGGCAACTTCATCAAAGAGTGTATGATGGAAGCAGCAAATGAGCCGTGTTCTGAAAATTCCAATTTCTTTGAAATTATCAGCCTTTCAGCAACTTCAGTTGTATGGAGAGCAGAGAACTTGGAGAGAACGTCACATTACAGATATGCCAAAAAGCTAGAAACTTCATGTAATATTCTCTGGCACTGGATGAGTCTACTTATCTCTAGAGTATGTCACAACTTCTCGTGTTCATTCATGGAGTTAATCTGGACTTTCAGATTTGGCATCAGTTTGCAGCTTGCCTGGAAGAACAACTGGAGAAGATATTTTCATGGAGGTGCATAAAACTTTGCAAGACTATAACCTTCGGTGGAATCAGCTTAGAGGTGTAGCAATTGATGGAGGAAAAAAATGTGGCTGGAGTTAAAAAGGGTCTGTTGGGGCTGATCAGAAAACAGTTGGAAGATCTTCAACTCCAAAGCGCTCTGTTCATACACTGCATCATACATCAGCAAACATACTGATTAAACATCACACATACTGAAACCAGTCATTTCTGCAGTGAACTTCATTCGGGGTCATGCACACAATCATTGCCAGTTCAAGGCATTTCTTGAAGAAATTGATTTGGATTTCTGTGACTTGTTTTATCACACAACAGTGAGGTGGCTCAGCTGCACTAAAGTCTTGTCTCATTTTTATAAGCTGAGAAGAGAAATATATATATTTATTATTGAGAAATGTGGAGTCGATCCACTTCTGTCGGATCCAACCTGGTTGTCAAAGTTGTCATTTTTGTATCCCACATGAATGAATTGAACTTGAAACTTCAGGGGAAGAATAACCTTGTCTGTGATCTCTATAGAATCATTAAAGAATTTCGAAGTACATTTGGAAGGAGGAAACCTCTCTCATTTTCAGTGTTTCAATGAGTTTCATGTCGGAATCACAGAAGTTGTCAACCTGAAGTTTCAGAAAGAGATTATTGGTGATTTAAGTAAGCATTTTTAGAGATCTTTGGATTTCAACAGAATCGAAAGTGACATTCTCCTTTTTCAGAATCATTTTGACTGTGTCATTGACGACGTGCCAGTGGAACTTCAGCTGGAGGTCATCGATTTGCAAGGAAATGACTTGTTTAAAGCAAAACACAGAGAGGGGTAACTTACTGAATTTTACAGCTGCATACCTGAAGATGATTTTCCAAAGCTGAAGCAGTTCGCATCTGGTATGGCATCAATGTTTGGAACAACTTATGTCTGTGAACAAGCATTTTCAAAAATGAAGTATGTGAAGTCAGATATGTACTCACTATGTGTAATGTGACAATTGTTTTTGCTAATGTCATCTTCTTTGATAATCTTTTGGTAAATAAAAATGTTTGTTGTATTTCTATTTGTTTTTTTTTATTATGTGTATATTGCATGCTACTCCCACATGATTAATGTGTTAAGTCTTTTACAGAGAATTTTCCTTCTAACTTATGTGTATTGAACATAACGATCATGTGGCCCGCACTTCTCATTCCCCAAGTAATCTGGCCCCCTGTGAAAAATGTTTGATGACCCCTGCTCTAGATTGTAAACCTGAGACAGGTAAATTTGGAAATAAGAGGGGAAGAGGCAGACCACCTAAACTCAATGACACTGAGGTAAGTATCTTTGTTTATGTAGCCTTCAGGACAGGAGAAGATCTGTCACTGATTTCAAGCATCATATAAACAACCACATACCACACAAGTGTCTAGATGTACAGTATTAAAGAGACTCAACAAGAATGGAATATTTGGTCATGTAACAGTTAAAAATCTCTACTCTGGTCTCCATATAATGTCAAGAGCCTGAAATTTGCTAATAAGTTCAAAAACTGGACCTCTGGTGACTGGAAAAAGGTGTTATGGATGGATGAGTCCAAGCTTAAAGTATCTGGTTCAAAATGTATGAAATTACTTAGTTAAGGAACAAGCTGCTGGAGTCATTTAGAAGACACAATGGCCCCTAGAGAGCTCCAATCACAGCATAATTAAGCAGATCTGGGATTTAATAGACCATTAACCTGACACTGTTCATCACAATAGGGTTATATCATACTGTTCTGCTTTATTGTAGGTTATATACTGTTTTACATTACTGTAAAGTTATGTCGTAGTGTTCGAAATTACTGTAGGGTTATGCCAAACAGTTTGACATTACTATAGGGTTATGTTGTATTGTTGTACATTACAATTGGGTTATATCATACTGTTGTACATTACAATTGGGTTATATCATACTGTTCTACATTATTATAGGGTTATATCATACTGTTCTACATTATTATAGGGTTATATCATACTGTTCGTAATTATTAAAGGGTTATATCATACTGTTCGTAATTATTAAAGGGTTGTATCACACTGTTCCACATTATTATGGGGTTAAATCGTACTGTTCCAACCATAACTACATGAATAAAAAGAAACTCCCAGATGTGTCAAACAACTATTTTAATAATACTATAATTAACAATGACTGCATGATAGTCCAAAGATATATCACAAGTTCTGATGAAAGACTGAACAATACAAGTAAAGCAGCACAGGCTGTACAACACTGGGATCCTTCAGTCACTCTTCAAGCACACAAAGCTGGACACAACAAACAGATTCAGAAACAAATTACATTTATATAAAGATGAAGCCGGGATTGTTTTAAATATAACTGGATTACACTGGGCATGCATCTCCATTCTCTCCGAACTGCACAACAACAAATCAAGTACTGCTTGCTTCATCATTCATGTCGTATAAATCACCAATAATAGAAGTTTCAAAATATTGATGCCTTTAATGATTTTGTCAGTCAACAGGCCTAAAGAACAAATAATCAAAGGATAACATTGCAAAGCATTCTAAAGGTCCAATAGGATTGATGGTCTAAAAATAAACTCCAATCCCCCCTAAAAAAAACTGATCACATTTGATCAAAGCAGTTTTTACTAATTAGGAAGTGACTGTTGAGAATAATATTCAGTGAAGAAAAAAACATTCAGTGTTGTATGGAGAAACAGAAGTTACAAGATGTTAAGTACTGATGCAACCTGTGCTGAGCAGTTGATAACTAAAAGTTGAAACAAGACACACAAATTCAGAGAAATGGTGGTTTGAACAGTAATTACTAAAATTATGAAAATTCTCAAACGTTTTAATATTTTATGTTATTTATGAAATGTCAATTAAAAAGTTCGACGAACTGTATTTTAGTATTAAAAACTAGTGAACTATATCAATAAAAAATAGAAAGCATGTAGCAAACTGGTGTTGAAAAAACAAAATGAGTTTAAGTTCACACAGTTTGTTGGATGTATAAATATGCTTTAACTTAAATGTATCAGGGAAAGAAGGAAATGGTTCAGCCAGGACATTTCTCCAAAAGAAAGTTTTCTTCCATTTGTTTTCTCCCAAAAAACCTTTCACTTGGTGATGTTAGAAGCAACTATTGTTTTAGCCTTAAGACTAGATCAACAATAATCCTCTTTTTAAATTGCCTAGTTACTTTTGCTTCAACATAGCTTGTTACAGACACATTTAGTGATATCGTTTAATGTATGTTTTGTAACTACTATGATTGATTTTGTTTATAATATACCAGTTGGTTACCTTCCAAATGTACACATGAATATTAAGATTGCAAATTATTTCCATAACTTAATATAATAAATCCGTTGTTCACCTTTTCAATAAGGTTTGTCACTGTGTTGACCATTTAATATCTGAAATCCTAAGATATGTTCTCTTAAGTTAATATGTCATAGTTTAGTACCTCATTCACTCGATAACTTTCTTTCAATAACACTATGTAATACAAATTATGTTCCTGTATAGTATGTGTTATTTCTCAATTGATTATGTTGTAAACGTACACAGAATGGCCATTATTCCCTTCAAACTTTGCTTTAGAAATTAACCTATTTTCTATGTAAAAACAGGCAAATTTACACATTTTCATTTAAATAAGGTCTGAATAAAACAACATATGAATCAAGATTTACACGTATTTATACTAAAGTTATACAAAAAAATGTTAAGATTTTCGTTATATGCTCCTTGGTAGCGGTGTTCAAAATCCAGTATATTTTGATGGAAGTGCTCGCCTTGCTCCTCTGAGTATTCTCCCATATTTTCCTCAAATTTATCAAGATAAGGGTCAAGGATATGGACTTTCAGGGACATCCTGCAGCCCATTTTGCCCTAGTTTTTCATCAGAGCCGCAATTAGTTTAACATAATTTTCGGCCTTGTGATTGCCCAAGAAACCCCATACTACTGTGATAAAGCTCCCCCAAGCTTTTCTTTCCTTCTTACTGGGCTTCTTGGGGAATTCTGTGCACCTTTGCCTCAGACAGCTTAAGGAAGAAGTCTCGAAGGTACTTGAAGGCTGCAAACTCCTTTTCAAGAGCTGTGACAAATTGTTTCATAAGACCCAATTTTATGTGAACTGGTGGGAACAACACCTTCTGGAGGTCCACTAGTGGCTCACACTTGACATTGTACCTTCCAACAGAGAACTCGGTCTGTGGTGGCCAGTTCTTCCTGTTGTAGTGCGCTGTGATGTCCCTGTTGTCCCAAAGGCAAAAATAACAGGGAAACTTGGTAAAGCCTCCTTGGAGACCCATTAGGAATGCCACCATTTTGAAGTCTCCAATAACTTCCCAGCCATTTTCATCATACTCCAAGGCTTCTAGCAAGGTCTTGATGCTGTTATATTCTTCTCTGAGGCAAACCGAATGAGCCAGGGGAAAAGTTCTACAACAGTCCTGAAAATTCTTGTAAGTTCGAGAAAATTCTCTATCAGCTACTCAGCACTGAATCTAACTGGAATGTTCTGGAAAATGGGTAAATTTGAAAATTTCATTATCCAAGTCACAAAAGCAAAGTTTGAAAAAATAAGGTTTTTTCCATTTACTTTAGGCATAAGTAATTGGAAGATAACACTTTCTGCACAGGGACAAGAAAAAGTAAAAATTTTATTACATAGTGTTACTGGTTGTTAAAATTTCCCCTACATTACTGAAATTTGTAATACAATTACTTGGCAGTGTTTGGTACAAAAGACAGTAATCATGGTGCAGGATGAAAATACAAGTCATAACACTTCTTACATTAACCTTTTCAAAGATGGTTAATAGTTGTCAGGTTGTAAGAGCATAAAATAACTTATTCTGTTGCATTTATTTATTTAATGACATTACTATTTAGTTATAAAGTATTATAATATTATAACACTGTAACTATTGATCAAATGAAGACTTTGTAATCTAAATAAAAATATTTTCTTTCCTTGTAATGTGGTTGGCTCTCCCCCTTCTGTTTCTTTCTAGTAAACACAGTTTATACTTTAAACATTAGCCAAGAAAGTAATTAATTTACTTTTGCCCTACTACTTATTGTTCTGAGCCATTCATCTAAGTTATTATCTTTGTCTTCCCTTGGAAAAAATTCCTGTAAAGTTGCATAAACGATGCTGGCTGTTCAAGTGATATTTCGAGGATATGTTTCAACAATCGTAAAGAGAGCACACATACCAACAGAACTATAATTGCTGTTTGGTGTACATAATGCTACATTTCTTCAGTCTGGGATTAGTTTAACAAATTTAGATATTTTAACAACCAATTCTCAAAAAAAACAACAACTTGCAAATTGAGAGCTTTCTTTCCAGTAAAGGTGTTATCCTTTGTCCATACTCATATTGTTTTGATTGTGTTTGTGTATAAAATAAAGATTCAATCATCTGGTATCTTTCATTCTTCAACCTCACAATTAGAAAATTCAGATTTGCTCAATGGTATGTTTCCTGACTGTACGTCTTACTGTCCTGAAATACTTATTTTGTCACTCTTGAAGGACAACAGAGAATACCACAGGAATAGTCCTTAACATTCCAAGGTCAAATTTTATGTTTCATATTAAGAATGGTGTACATTTTAAATATACAGGAAAACGTCTGGGGTTAATCTTTTCAAACAAATAGCACATCTTTCACAGTCGTGTTTGCCAATTATGGTATAATTAATTAATTATAAAATTAATCCTCTGAAATCACCCTCCCTTTTCCAGCCAGTTTCAGTAATTTTCTAACAGACTGCATTAAAATTATTTGTCCAAAAATGAAATATAAAACAAAGTAAAAATTAAAAGGCACTGAAAATTTGTACAACACTAATTAGATATATTAATTTTCTCATCACCAGGTGGCAGGTCAGTTAAAACAATAGAAAAAAGAAATAATTAATTGTGTGTTGGATCATAGGTCTCTGTCATACTGTTGTTGGAGCTTATGATCTGCCACCCTTGTATTATTACTTTCAGTTATACTGTATGATATTCTGACATTAATTGAATAGTTTTAATATACTCTATACAACAAAATATGCATCATGTGAAAGTAAGATACTCTAACCTACACTTCCTAACATCAAGATATCAAACAGACATGTACAGCCAATGTGATTTATGTATGCCTTTGTTGATTGTTTTGAGTATAGCTGTGATATAGTTTGAAGACATGTATATTTTATAAAACAAGGGTTCCTCAACATCAAAATTTGAATTCATGTATGCAATATGTTGAAAACATGACCTGATGATTAATTTTAATTACATATTTTGCAAGACACAGGATTAAAATGTACATGTTAGTAACAAATATGTTTGTTTTTCAATTTCATGCAAAGTTACACAAAGGCTATCTGCACTAGCTGTCCCTAATTTTGCAGTGTAAGACTATGGTGAAGGCAGCTAGTCATCACCCACCACCACCTCTGGGCTACTCTTTTACCAACTAATAGTGGGATTGACAATCACATTATAACACTCCCACAGTTGAAATAGTGATGACGTTTGTGGTGACAGGTGACTGAACCTGTGTTTCTCAGATTACGAGTCGAGTGCCTTAACCACCTGGCCATGTCAGGCCGTGAACTAAAGTAAAAGCTGCGGTTACATAATGTATCTATTTTCATAATCAAAGGGTTATGTTCAACTTCTTGACAACTACAGCTATTTAATATATAAATATTTTTTTCAGTGAGAGAAAAAACGATTTAGTACAGAATAAAGAGTTATATATATAAAAACATCGACATTTAGGTATCTACTATTATCCAAGAGTGTTGTAGCTTTTACTAAAATTTAAACACAAGTTTTTACAAATATGATATATAGATTATTAATATATGAAAGATACTTTAATAATAATTTAATGTGTATATGTGCACACTTATAAAAATGTTAAAAATCGACAGAACAACACTTACTTAGCTGCTGGAATGTTCTGCCTTTTGGTCAGGTCTTGACGAACTTTTTCACCAACATGTTTGTAGATTTCAATAATTGTATGACTGGCAGTTTCTCGAACCTAAGTGAACATATAAAATACACAGATTATCAAAGAGAAATTTGACAGCGAGTTAAAGTTCTTCCAAATTTGGAAAAAAAGAATAATTTTTAACTACACTTCCTCATATTATCAGCTGTCACACTGACCAATAGAAATGTGTTACCAATGAAAAATTAGTAACAATAAATCACTGAAATCTCTATAGTACTCACTTTATACGAAACAATATTGATGTAATAATATGAAGAGAAATTAAAATTTTTCTTTTCATTTGGCCAAATTGATCACTTTAACCAGCATGGTTTCTGAACTAATAAAATGAGTTGTGTGTTAAGTATGTGGTGTTGGGACTACTTCAAATAGTTCCACTTGATGTATCAACAAGCAAATGCCAATTAACATGTTAAAAAGTCACTTAATTGATGGGTACTATAGAAACATTGTGGCTTTTGGGTATAAATCAAAGGGCTCAGTGTGGCTCTTGGGTTTTAAACTGACATATTCACTGTGACTTTTCGGGTTAATGAATTGTGCTTGTTACGACTTCTGGGTTCATATCAAGTTTTCAGTGAGGCTCACGAGGTCAAGTAAATTGTTTGTTTGTTTTGGATTTTTGCATAAAGCTAGACTAGTGCTATGTGTGCTAGCCATCACTAAATTAGTAGCACAAGACCATAAAGAAGGCAGGTAGTCATCACAACCTACTGCCATTTCTTGGGGCTACTCTTTTATCAAAATATAGTAGGACTGGTAATTACATCATAAAACCCCATGACTGAAAGGAGGAAGCAGGTTTGGTGTGATGGGGATTTGAACTTGTGTTATGAATCAAGCACCCAAACCACCTGGCCATGCCAGGCCACTAATTTATGTCAACTTTTCATTCTTTCAACTACTTTAATACTTTAATAATGTTCATTGTGGAATACAAGTTAAAAGAGTAATTTTATGACAACACAGCAACTGTGCATAAAAATACTGCCATTTTACTAGAATTTACTGATGAAATAATGCTAGTTTTTTAAAATCTATCTTTTCATCCCAGTTTTTAGTTTTAAAAAGTTTCAATGATATTTGGATATCTATAACTGATCTAAGTTTGACAAACATTGTACAGGTCTGGTATCTAGATTATGAATTTACCTCATGCAATCAAGTATTAAATAGACAATATATCTGCTAATTCACTTAATACCTTACCTGCAAATTTGGATCACTTAATAATTTCACAACAGAGGGCATCATTTTTGACAGAGCCAAGGAATGGGAACCATAACTGAATGAAAATAAAACTGAATTGAGTGAAAGAAATCAAATTCTTAGACTTTAAATTTATTTTGCATATTTTAAAGAATTACATTTTTTGAAACACTTAAAACTATATTCTATACTTATATTAAGTATATTATATTAAACTGATTTTGGAGTCTTACTGTTCTATTGAATCTCATAACACACTCTGTCTAATGATTACACATCTAGCCTTACAGCATAGTTTACATTGGAACAGAATCCACTACAAAGTTGTCATGTCGAAAACTAACATATCTCCCTGCATGTTTCCCATGATAGAATAAATATATGAAAACAATGGTTTCCCAGTGTTCAAGTCTAATCATATGGAAATTCATAAGTGCTGTGTTTGATACCTTGATCATTAGGTCTTAGTAATGAATAGTATAAATATGTTTCATTATCCACGTTTGAGGTATGGAACAGTTAAACAAATATGTCCTTGAAGCAAGTTGTAAAAATGTGACTTAGGATGCTTTTTCAGATGGCGATTTGTCTTGATTACATTGTTTGTTGATGCCTGGAATGTTTACAGTTTTTGACAAGATCCTTCTTTTTTTATGTTCCATATTACTGCTTGGAACATGTGTACAGTTTTTGACAAGATCCTTTCTGATTGTATTCCATATTACTGCCTGAGACATATGTACAGTTTTTGACAACATCCTTCTTGATTGTGTTCCATATTATTGCCTGAGTCATGTTTGCAGCTTTTGACAAGATCGTTCTTGATTGTGTTCCATATTATTGCCTGGGTCATGTTTACAGTTTTTGACAAGATCCTTCTTGATTGTGTTCCATATTACTGATTGGAACATGTTTACAGTTTTTGACAACATCTTTCTTGATTGTGTTCCATATTATTGCCTGGTCATGTTTACAGTTTTTGACAACATCTTTCTTGATTGTGTTCCATATTACTGATTGGAACATGTTTACAGTTTTTGACAACATCTTTCTTGATTGTGTTCCATATTATTGCCTGGTCATGTTTACAGTTTTTGACAAGATTCTTCTTGATTGTGTTCCATATTACTGATTGGAACATGTTTACAGCTTTTGACAAGATCCTTCTTGATTGTGTTCCATATTATTGCCTGAGTCATGTTTACAGTTTTTGACAAGATTTTTCTTGATTGTGTTCCATATTACTGATTGGAACATGTTTACAGCTTTTGACAAGATCGTTCTTGATTGTGTTCCATATTATTGCCTGGGTCATGTTTACAGTTTTTGACAAGATCCTTCTTGATTGTGTTCCATATTACTGATTGGAACATGTGTACAGTTTTTGACAACATCCTTCTTGATTGTGTTCCATATTATTGCCTGAGTCATGTTTACAGTTTTTGACAAGATTCTTCTTGATTGTGTTCCATATTACTGATTGGAACATGTTTACAGCTTTTGACAAGATCGTTCTTGATTGTGTTCCATATTATTGACTGGGTCATGTTTACAGTTTTTGACAAGATTCTTCTTGATTGTGTTCCATATTATTGCCCGAGTCATGTTTACAGTTTTTGACAAGATTCTTCTTGATCGTGTTCCATATTACTGCCTAGGAAGTATGTACAGTTGTTGACAGACTTTTATGCTTGTGGATTCTCACCCGTTAAAAGATACCACATTTTTCTTGCCATTGTTGGGATAAGACTTGTTGCAAATTTCTTTCTGGATGAACTTTGCAACCCAAATGGTTTATGTTTCGTTTTCCAATGATGTTGGTCCAGGGATATACTGGTCTTGAAAATTACAAATCCCCAGTCTGAACACATCATCATGACCAGGGTATACGAGTATTTTGTATAAGAAAAGGATATTACACACCCTTCCCCAAAAGCAATCAATTTTCAGTGACATTATATTACCTACAAAATGCCAAACAACGTCAAAACATACTTCTGATACACACCAAACAATGTCAAAACATACTTCTGATACACACCAAACAATGTCAAAGCATACTTCTGATACACACCAAACAATGTCAAAGCATACTTCTGATACACACCAAACAATGTCAAAGCATACTTCTGATACACACCAAACAATGTCAAAGCATACTTCTGATACACACCAAACAATGTCAAAGCATACTTCTGATACACACCAAACAATGTCAAAGCATACTTCTGATACACACCAAACAATGTCAAAGCATACTTCTGATACACACCAAACAATGTCAAAACATACTTCTGATACACACCAAACAAAGTCAAAACATACTTCTGATACACATTCTGCAATGATACTTCACATGACTGTCAAGCGACTTACTAAATTATATATTCAAAATCATTTTCATATGACAAACTCGATGTTTCCTATAAGTTCTAATCAGCTAAACAATATTTCTAATTCTTTTTAATGGTATTAATTTAAACAGTTAGTTCTATAGTAGCTTATCATACATAATGTTAATAAATACCACAAAACACTTCAGACATATGTTTAATACCACTGCATATGTTTTTTTTAAACACTGCATCTCATACAAACAATTCTGAAAGAATGCCACGAATAAAGATTAAAAATAATGTCAGATAGGTAAACTAAGAAAAATTTCAATTTATAAAAATGTACATTTTTATGTATATGTCTATTTTTGTTTCCTTTCAGAATATGTATTAATTTGCTCACATTGTTGCGAGACTACAACTACATAAAAAGACATCAGGCAAACAGAATTAATAATAATATGATTTTTGGATTACAAATGCTTACCTAACCAAGGCATCTTTCAGACAAATCAACATCTCTTCTCGAACTTTCCAGTTCTTATGACTGAAAACAGGCATTAATTTTTCAAACATGTGCTGAAAATAAATGAAATTCTGGTGAGAAATTTGTGCGTTAACAAAATGTAAATGTTTCAGGTCTAAAGAAACTGATGTATAAATTTTAAAAGTTCTGTATTTGGGTTTTAGGTAATTATATACAAAATGTGATGTACCACCTTATGTAGTAATATGTGATTTATTTTTCTTCAAAACATAAATACATCCATTCCTTGTAGTAAACATATACTGATTTATCTTTTCATTTGGGTTTGAAGCTAGACATCCACAAATATTAAATCTTACTGCACAATAGAAAATAAAGCATTTGTTAAAATGTCAAATAAACCTGATAATATACATATAAATGTATGACAAGTATCATATGACTTTCAATTAAATTATGGAGAGACTCAATTCTATAGTCACATCCTTAGACATCACCAAACCAGCAAAGAAAAAGTTAAAATAGCTTACTGGGGTGAGAGGGTGGGGGTTAGTAGGTAATCAAAATCCCTCTCAAGTATCACTATCAGATGAATTTGGATGTTCTTTGGACTGAATGTACAAATTAGCCCATTATCTTGTTTTGTTTTAAGGTGACTTGGAACAACCATGCAAGCTCCATGAAACAATTACTACCCTCATTGCGAGCTTTCAGCTACAATATCAGACTTAAGGTTATGCTACATTAATATAAACTCATCACTTGGAAATGGCAAACATTATTAGGTAGTTACTAAGCTGAACTGTTTCAGTTTGGTCTATAGAAATTCCTATAAACACAGTTAATTATGCATGAATGTTAAAAGCCAGTATTAACTTCCTAAAAGAAGCAATTATTTTGAAATAAATGTGGATTTGATCCACAATTTTATTTGCAGATTGGTCAATTATATGTGATGTGGCAGGTCTAGAAGGCAGTTGCAATGATAAATCAGTAGCTCAGTACTAATTTTTAACATTCAAACATTTAAGAAAAGATCCTGAGGAGCGAACTGAATAAAAAAATTTAAGCATTAAACAAATTCTAGAAATAAGTATCAATCATGTACACAGTTTGTTGAAATATAAAGCATAGAGAATCATTTGGAACTAGGTGTAACAGGCTGTGAATTATTTTTCTGGAAAGTTATGATACATGTAGGTAACATACAAGACAAAATATAAAACCATCATTTTGTAACAACATTATATATACGTTTCGAAAACCGCTTAAAATTTAAACATCAATGTTCGAAATAAAAGGAAAAAACAAAACATTTTAATCAAATAACACACCTGAGGTGAAGAAACATCACTCATCAATTTAAGCAGGAATTTCTTTGCCTGTTGTCTTACCTATAAGATATGAGAGTGAGAGAAGTTATGGGACCTGACCAGACAATGATACAAAATTCTGAATGTTACCACTACTGTATATGATAAATCAAATGACACCAAACATATGCAACAGACAGTAGCACTACATGCAGTATAATTTAGAACTATTTACTAATATATTCACAATATCCTTTAAAACCACAATATTAAAAAAGCTAAACGTATTTTAAACAGTCAAAATTCAATAACGTAAAATAACTTTACTTCAGAGCTGAAAAAATGCGAATGAGTCACTTTCTCTGTCAAACATATATGTAACAAATATAAAAGTGGCTCGTAAGATTATTACAAACTGCACAAAATAAGTTACTGTGCAAGAAGGCATCTGAAATATAAGAAACTAAAAACATATATTCAGTATTATGTAGAATTTTCAGGTTAGTTTCTTACAGGGCATCACCATCACAAGTGATCATATACATGTTTTTTGTTTCATATAACAATAACTGAATGGTCATAAAAGTCATCCTTACTTGGTCTCTACTATCACCCATACGATCCACAGTTGCTGAGAGGACTGAAAAGATTATATACAGTTGTCAAAAAAATTGAAAAACCCAGAATAATAATTAAAAACAGTGGTAAAAAGATAACAAATTCACCATCACGATATTAAGTAATCCAAGTTCACAAAGTTCTCATACTAATTTCATTAATTCTGTTAGGTTAGGTGTTATTTCAGATAAAAATGTTATTTGGTAGAAAAGGGAAAACACTTCAATCAACCTTTCTATTTTTATTAGTTAGAATGAAGTAACGCAATCAAAGGAAACACAGTTGAAAATAACTTTATGTAAAACTTTACACTATAAGAGGTATTTGTTAAAGATGGATAACCATCTGTTATGAATGTCATTTCAAACTGAGTGATAACCGTCACTTACACGGAAGAAGGAAGTCAAGATAGTTATACTTAAGGAGTGAAAATAAGTTTATGAAATGTTAGAAACCACTGCATAAATCAAATAAAGCATTATCTTTTGAACTAATTATTATATATGATATTAAAAATTATGAATTACTCAAAAATATTTAAATTTAACTGTTATTTCTACCATTAAAGGAAAACTAAGTCATTATTAATTAATGTTAAAACTTTTACTTTTTTATATTTCTATTGTTTATTAAATAATACTATAAAGCATTTACAACCAGCCAAATGTTCAGTAGAAGTCATTTTATGACTATTTCACAAATCTTACATGCTCTCTTTATCTATATTTTATGCATCCATTTAAAAAACTAACAGTAGTTCTTTAACTTCCTAACCAAACTTTTTGTAATATACATTGTTTTTCCATGTTGGTTTTACCGATTTATAAATTTGTCTTTTACTGTAAACTTAACTGTAACAAAATGTACATTTAAACTACAGATTTGTAATATAATTTACATGTGAAAGTACATATTTAATGGTGTTTCTTTCTCTAAAATATACAAGCAACTCAAACCATATCATGCTATACCAGCATCTAAGTTTGTATTGACAAACCCTGTCTGGTACAGTAATAAGTTAAATTGTATAACCTGATGAAGAGAGTTAGCTCAAAGTGTCATTCTCTTTTAAATAAAAATATAAAAACCAAAAAGCTTGGCAACTGTTCATTCTATTATTTAATTTTAATATATTTGTTACCTATGCAATTTTAACTGTTTCTGGACAACTATGGTACAGGTTTTGCATAGAAAGACTTGATCATGGTGTCTAACTCAGAAAAACAAAATTAATAACAGCTTGTGATAAGTTTATTATTATCCAAAATACTTTTAATACACATTGATAACTTATTTCTACTACTGTTACTAATCACATACTAACTCAAATATCAATTTCAATCTGTCAACTTCCTTATTAATGACTCGTGTATCAGGTAACCTACCAGTAGAGATGTAGGGCCTAAAATCATCCTTCATTCTGTCAGCAACAAGCCCAAGTATTGTCAGCCCATTCTGAGACACCTTTTAATCAACAGAAAGCATTAGCCATGATTATTAACTCAAGTTTGTATGCACACAAGTTGGATTGTATAATGAAACAAACTATTCTCTAAATGTACAGAAGTATTGCATGTTATACTGGACTCAAAAACTACCAAAATATATTTTTTTACATATTTCAATAAAAGGCTAAATAAAAAATTTGAGTACATAATTAGAATTAACAAAACTTCAAGACAAACTACGACTCTCAACACTAAAATATACTCAACTTCCATTGCCTGTACATTTACGTTTCCCTTGAATGTGGGGTCAAAGTGCAAGTACAACAATCTTTTATAGAGTACCATTCCACATGGTATTGTAAATATTTGATGTCAGAGTTACCAGTTATTCATTGCTGATTTAGTTACATTTTGTGGTATAAAAAGAGTAAATATCAAATACAGTGTTCAGGGATACTAAAAATACAGTAAATAAGAATACTTGAGGTTATACAGTTTACTCAGATATAAAATATAAACTATACAATAGACAACAATATTTTTTCTTCACATAAACATCATCTTTGACTGTGACTTGTCAAAAATTCACGTCATCAATCCACAGATTTATCTTGCGTATTAACAAACAAATATTGTTGTTATGGTTACAACACATTTCTATATGTTACTAAAAGCTTGCCAAGTTTTATACAGATATTTGTAGTGGATTAAGAAGTATACAAAACATTCCTTCTCCAATGTGCATCACTCCACTGGACTGACCCTCTGCTCATTCAGTTATTAAGATGTGGCTAATTTTGAAATGTGTCATAAAAAGACTTAAAATTCTACAAAAATAGCATTCCTTATGAAACAATAGATATACCTTTGAAATACTCGGATATGCACAGAGTAAACATGTCTAAGACAATATGTTTTGGCAAAATGGATTTTGTAAGCACAAATATCAGCACAAACAATGTGCTACATTAAACTATTAGAAGGCATAAACTTTGTATTGCAGTAAACAAATATTACACATATGTAACATTAATGTAAACATTTAAGAAATAAATACCATGTTACAGTAAATACAAGCATCAGCATAAAAAATACATCACACCAAAAAATTAAGGCACCAAGATTATATTACAATTAACATAATTATAAGGTATTAATAACATTACAGTAAACACTTATAATGAAGTATGAACAATATATTATCATATACAATTATTAAGTACAAATAGTATATTACAGTGAATATAATTATAAGACAAACACCATATTACAGTTAACATAACTGAGACATAAATAACATATTACAGTAAACAATTATAAATAGTAAAACAGAGTTTTAGTGGCTTTAGGTTCATTGATATGAAAGGTTAATGTTTTACAATAAATAAATAAAAGTATGCAAATCTTAACAACAATAAGTGTACAATGGTTTCCATTTTCAATCAGTATAGTAAGTCAATGTTCTCATGATGCTTTTGTACATTCTTCCCTTGGCTTCTATGAAATTCAAACCTTCTGCAAAAGCTACATAAATTAATAACTTTATTTTGCACTTAAAGTAATGCAACTTTCATATTGGTATATAAATACATAGACAGGAATATAACACTGTCGCTGAAGCAAATCAAACCAGTTATACACTTGATGACCATGAATCAACACGTTTTAGCTTGCAAAGCTCGCTCCTCTATAACTGTTACAAAGTTTCCTTTCTTTTCATGTTTGCACAGAACAAAAATGTAGTTGTAATGGTTGTTTTGTACATGCAGAATCCATCAAGCAAAATCACATGCGGAAAAAACCCAACAAATTTCACACATTCAAAGCAATCCTTATTCCGTTCATACTGTAGGTAGTACAACTTAATGTATTAGAAACACATGAATAACATAGGTAAAGGAAAGTAACACAAGAATATGCCTAATATTATGTTTCTACTAAAAAAGATATCCACCGATGTTACAATATATTGTTACGAACTGCACAGATGAAGAAAAGTGAAATATAAGTATATGTACTTCTCCAGAAAGATATATCTGTTAATACAACAGTATTTTATTAATAAAACAATCTCTTATTTCCAGAACCCACACTCATAACACTAGTGCTGTTTAATATCAGCACACTGCTGAAACACACTGAAATACTCTGTTACTAACACTTACTGTTGTTGTTGTTTTGAATTAAGAACAAAGCTACACAATGGGCTATCTGTGCTCTACCCACCATGGGTATCGAAACCCAGATTTTAGCGTGTAAGTCTGCAGACATACCGCTGAGCCACTAGGGGGGAACACTTATTGAGCATTTAATTTGTATAACAATTAGTATGCCATATTCTATTTATCCAGGAGACAACTGATTTTAGAATGTATAATAATTTCAGGAAAAATGCATAATTTATTCCTGTCTCATGCTTGTATGTAGCTTCGTACATTTAAAGCAACAGAGGGTATTTTCTTGTTTTTTGTATCTTTCTTTTTCAGATACAAAATTAATTACATTACTAAAGAATAATATTTACTTGCTGTTTGGCACCTTTTACTTTGCTGTTTTCTGTAACTTTTACCATTCAACATAACTAGTAGCTTTTCAGAATGTTTTACTTAATCACTATCACACATTTTAACACATATCAAGGTTTGAAAAAGTACTCTGAGAAACTTCTGTTAGATAAAAAGTTTCCTATGTAGACTATAGGTTTAGTTTGAAGTATAATATAAAAACAATCATAGATTACAAGTTTCAAACATTTAACATTCTGTAAAAAGACACGATGCATGAAATATAAATAGAGCACAAAACCAAACATTAATTTCAGTGTATAAAAATGAAATAAAAGATCTCACGTGTAAGAACCTTTTAAGTTAAAAGAAAAACTGTATGTGTAGAGACATACATATACATAATTATATGATACTTAAGAAAGGAAGCACACTATATCAATACATCAAGTTGGCAAATGATAATTTTAACATAATAAAATGAATTTGGAGGGGGGGCATTCATGTTATGACAGAACACTGGGCTTCTTTCAGGTGAAACATGCATGTTCCCCTCCAAACTAAATCACTTTTATGCTTATCAACCGTGATGTAAGGATAACATATAACCAGTTTTGAACTACATAAAAAACGACATGATTACAAAATGCAAGTTTTATACACATTTATGTTTGTTCATGGAGTACAAAGTTACACAAGGAAATGTGAACACACAATTAAATCTCCTCACATTAAATACTTTGTATAGTAGAATATTACTAGTCATGTTAGACCTGACTCATGTTTGTAAAATGAAGCCTTCCTACACGAAAAATAAACCTGAATACTGTAGGTTGGCCATATCTATCCATATAAAGGATGCTAGGGGTGTAGGGGTGGAGCTAGCTTATTGCATAGGTATGTCCTTTAAACCAGTTTTTAGACTGTATAGGGGTGGAAGAAATACCTTGTCTGTTTCCCACTTGTATGTGGTGATTCATCTTTCAAAGCTAAGTGTGGGTGGTGGTGGTGGTGGTGATATTGGTACTTTGCATACATATATGGTTACAGTAGTTAGAAAGGTTATGTTAACTTTATGAAGAAAAAAAATTTTCAGTACACATGGCTTGAAAATAGACATACATGAAGACTATATTATAATAAAAAGATTAATGTGGAGATAACACACATTTAGAAAGTGGTTAAACTTCATGTGCTGGTATACATTATGTGCATTTGTTAGCCAGCAAACCAAATTCACATTTGCATGGTTAGTATGAACATTTCATTCATATTAAAAATTTTTCATTTACTTCACTATCACTATCTATACAGTTGAGGGTCAAAGTGACCACACCCTGACCTTGGAAAGAGTGACATTGTCTTATTATGAGGTTGATGTCAAAGGTATCAAATTTATGTTACCCTACCCTGCTGACTTCAAAACAGCTCATACTGGAGAAAACTAAGTCTGTATTTAATGAGCCTGTAAAAGTACCACATTGCACTCTGAATTACCAGAATCCAAGTCTCAGGCTGTCTTTGGCAATTCACAACCACGTCTTTCGTACAAAAACCTTTTCTGGAACAACCTGTGATTTTTGTGTTCAATAGAGTTGTACTGTTTACTAAGAACTTGTCACATTTCTTATAGATATATGTAGTAAATTCAAAATTATTGTCAACATTACTTCTTCAATACAGAGTTCATCTAGTGAACTTACTGCCACACACTTTCAGTCACTCCAATTTATGATATTGTACTTTCAAGACAATTTGGTATAGGTAAGAATATTTATGTAGTTATATTAAACTGTTAATTAATTTTTGTAATACTGAATTAACAGATTTTTTGCTTTTTCAAAAAAACATATTAAAACTTAAATATGGAATTAACAACATTTCAACTAAGACTGATTATTATAACCCAGCAGACATGAAGACATCTTACAGAACAAACTGTTAATTAGATATTTTCATGCACCTTTGTTTCATTGGAAACTGTGATGCAGTTTTTAAGCCAATTACGATTTTGGAAAAATATTAAAACCTGTATTTCACTTGTGTTGTTATAAATAAACTGAATAATAATAAAAACAAAAATATATCTGTAAGCAAACAATACACACATTATCTAGAACATACGGAAAGAAATTATATTGTTTTCTAAACATCTAAAAAAAAATGTTTACCAACATTCAGGCCCTTCCATTTTCAACCTGAAACTGGGCCCACGACAGTCAGATATTTCAGGTAACTGATCATTTTAGGGACATTAAATGATTTATATATGCAAAAACGGCTCGTTTGGGTTGAGAAAATATTTTACATAGAAGAGCGAACAACCCAAACGAGCCGTTTTTGCATATACATTTCTCTAAAAGTGGGTTTTCTCGACATCACTGATTAAATGATTTAATAGAAATTCTGATTAACCGTCATTAATCAATACTCAATGGTTATTTATTATATGGATTAACTGCTCAGGTACTAACTTACATTTTTTATATAACAGTTGTACTTGTTCAGTGAAAAACATGTTTAAGAGATAAACATTATTTTGCAAAAACAAGATATTCAACTATTTCTGAAGTGATGCAAAAATTATTATTATTGGTAGGTTACTCAATACAGCAACAACCCCTACAGGTGTGCCCACTTATTGGTTTATGAATTTCATGCAAAGCTACACACGGGCTATCTGCACCAGCCACCTGTAAGTTAGCAATGAAAGACTGAAGGAAAACCAGCTGGTTATCACCACCCATCACCATCTCTTGGGTTACTCATTTACCAATGATAGTGGGATTAACCACCACATTATAATGCCTCATGGCTGAAAGGATGAGCATGTTTGGTAAGATGGGGTTTGAACCCACAACATGCAGATTGCAAATCGAGTGCCATAACTACCTGCCATGATTGTGGTTCATTAATTAACAGAAGGAAAGCTGATTAATTACTTCATTTTGAAGATTCTTTATTTGAATAATATGGCTGAAATTAATAATGACAAGTATACATAGTTACAATATAATGTATATAAGATTATTCCAATGTCTGGAACAACGACACAAAATATAAAAACTACAGTCTTGGGATTGTATTAAAATAGGTTTCAGTCGATATACATGAAAATGAAATAATACATTTTACATTCTAGTATATAACTAAGAGTTGTAATGTCAACATTATGATCTAAGCTTTGCGTAAACTTTATATCCACACTAATCATATACAATACTTCACAGCATTAATTATGATACCTGTACTGTCAATTATCAATAAGCCCATGCATGTCTGGAAAAAAAGAAACCTGTAGGATGAGAACCTGTAAATACCTGACTGACTTCTATATTTATAGTGCAAAAATTAGATGCTGGAGATAAATCCATGCACACTGAAACATAAATACGAACTCACGTCCTCTATTTTCAAGTTTTCAATTAAAAGTGCAATACAAAAAACAAATCTGAATTAAAAATGAAATCATCTGTTACGTAGAACTCATATTTTTAGTCCTATCTACAAAAAAAGTATGTGTATGAATACATACATAAAAACCAATTATATAAAATCAACTCTAAGATATTTGTGCTCTTTGTATCCATACCACTACTGAAAACACGTTTTTTAAAAAGTCATCTATAACTATACTTAAAAAAGGTGAGAATCAATAACAGTTACAATTAGACACACATAATTTGAAATAAAATTTTTAAAATTAATATGAACAAAGTAAACTCAATTTGATTTATAACTTAAGCTGTCTCACAAACGTGCTTGCATTTTCTGTATGATAGAAATAAATGTATATTTTTAGAAAGAGCATATGATACAGTGATCAAATGTGTAGAATTATTTATTATGCTTGTATTTCTCACCCCTTAGTAACAGTACCAAAGAACGAAAATTTTGACTAACATTAGCATATATTTGCACCTACATGTCAGACACGTATTATTGATTTCAAACAGATGTGGAAATTCCAGTTTGAAATACAAGTGTTTACTTAGCTTGATATTAGAAATAAAAGCCTAAATTTAGAACACCAGATACATGCCAAAATAAAGGTACACATTCAGAGTTCCAACAGTTCAGCATTCAGTTTTAACATTCTTAAATAAATACTGATGTAATATAACAATTTTTTTATAATAGAGGCACTTGAACATAGAAATTCATTTTGATAATAGATCCTGGCAGACTGTTTTTCTTTCTTTTTAACTGTATAATCAACCATGGTGGCTTTGTATCTGTATTAATACTTTCCCGATGTAAATATATTTCAACACATTTTGAATAAAGTATCATAAGTCATTTCAGTGAACTTCACTGACCTTAAAGAAGTGTCATGACTTTGAATTCTATTCACACCTTACAAAACAAGCAGTTCTTGACTGCTTTCACCTGTGCATCAAGTCATAAACAATTTAAAAATGCATCTGTGTGGATTATGTTAATTCCAATGTGTTTTAGATAAGCAAGTAAAAAAAGAAATTGAACAAGAAAGCAGAAAACAAATTTGTTGTAAAAGGTCAGTTTTCAATATGTTTGTCCATGTTATCTCTGGCAACAAATCTCAACATTTTCCTTACAAATGGAAACCCAATTTAAAAGCCTACAAGTCTGGGATTACATCTGGTAACTTTTCGAATACATTCATTAATACTTTTCTCAACTTTCTGGAATGATTTACAATAACTTTTATTATACCAAACACGGAAATATTTAAAAGAAATGTCAACTGAGTAGTAACAGTTTTTTTTAACTGTTTAACCAAGTTAAAAGTGAACTGTATATTTTTAAAACCTTTTTTTGTCAATAATTTTCCCTATTAATTCATATAGATTCAAGTTTTGGCTTAAATGCAACATTTAAAAAAATAAGAATACATCCTTTATATTTAAATATCAAAACTTTCCCACACTTTATTTAAAACAGCCTCTTAGTTTTTATCATCACACATTTAGTTATGATAACAATATAGATTACTTACAAATAGTAGTAAAAACATTTGCTGTTTGTCTTCAAATCCATAATTTACCTTCTTTATTTACGTGTGTTTTATAAAATTTATATAACAATTTCCCCCTAATGAAATTATACACCTGTATGAGTCCAAATTCTTACACATGCGAGGTCAGGAAGCCCCAGCAAGAATAGTTTCATTTACTGTCTGCCAGAAAAATAAAGAATTAACAGGAAATTACAACCATGTAATCTATTTTGCAGTCTTATTTTTCATGACATTTTAAATATTTTTGTCAGTTTTCAGAAACATCCATATGGCTAACTTCCATTGATACATCCAGAACTCTAAGCCCCATATGGAGTTATGGAACTTGTAATACCCATAAACCTGAACTTAGCTTATTTTAAATTGCTAACAAAATTTAATTTCAACTTTCACATAACCCTTTGATCACCATTTGAGATTCTTCAAAAATCTTTTGAAATCGTTTTGTTCACTTGTGTTCTGCAAAAGTTAAGGGGACACAAAATTATTTTGACGAAAAAATACGTGGAAGGACTTAAAATAAAGTTAACAGGTATATAACTCATGATATGTAATCAAGTTTAATTGCAATCTTAATAATTACTACAGCTACATCATGGTTTCATTCATTCAGGCCCACATGGTTACTTAGAGACCTCTTTTAAACAATATGTCATTTCTTATTGCTAATACTGGGGTAAGTAAAATAAGATTTAGTTTGTTAACAATTTAGAGTTGCTGTCATTTTAATGAAGTTAACCACTGCAGTGAAAATTTTGCTCCTTGAATTTTCAGTTATTTATCTTAATTAAAGAATTTTATCTACATCTCCAACATAATTAGTATCACAGGTTGTACTTTTAAATAAACATACTTGTACACAAGGTAGGTGAATGATGGTTGGATCTTCTATGTATTTTCTAGGTTACTCAGAGTACTGTTTATACTAAAAATCTGGTTTCTGATTCATTAATACCATCAACATATTTGTGTACTTATATACTATCCATGTTTAATTTTCATTCACTTTGTGCTAAGGTACAATTTTATTATTGTAGTAGAATTTTTTTTAGACTTAGTTAAGTCTAAAACAAACTATTTAACATAAGGAAGGGATGTACTTGCCTCTCTGAGAAATGAGAAACAATTCTTCCCTTATTCATGTGTCACATGTGTATGAATTGGTTATTCAATTCACAATTTCACATTAGTCTGTTCCTTCATAAAAATATTTAAGCAGATATCCATGATTCATAATACTTGTTTGTGTCTGTGTGCTTTTTATGACAAAGTCACATTGGGCTATCTGCTGAGTCCACCAAGGGGAACTGAACTCCTCATTTTAGTGTTGTAAGTCTGTAGTCTTATTGCTGTACTAGAGAGGAACATAACATTTCAATAATCTAGCTGAAAGGTAGGGAAACTCAAACATTTTACATCTGTAAAGTTTATCTCGGGAGTTGAATCACATGTTGTCTTTTCACAATCATTTCTGAGCCACAAACTGATAATTTACACAAATTTTTCCTTAGTTTCTAGTAGCAGAACAAACATGACAGTAAACAATACATACACATAACAGGCATAACAATGCCCCTACCAAGGATTAATAAATGATTTACAATACTTGATGTCTTCAAACATAGTATCCTTAAAATAATAAATCAAACTGAATCTTGTAGAAGAATCATAAATAATTTAAATCTTTGGAAATTAGTATGTGTAAAGAGGTCTTTTTTTACATTTCAACACATAAAATTTGCTTTTTTTATTTAATTTCAAATTTAATTTTTTAGAAATTGATTTATATCTTTTCAGACATCACTTCATAAAATAATTAATTATGTGACTATGTTTTAAATGTCTGACATGACTACAGCTGTCACAGGTAAAACCACAAGATTCATAATAAAGCTCAAATAGTTTCGTCCAACATAAAATATTTGGATGATTTTGCGCTTACACAAGAAAAACATTGAATTTTTAGAAAAGATTCAGAGGTAGATTACTAGAATGATGCCTTGGATGGAAAAGTTAACATTTTTTAAATGGTTTACTCTTGAAAAAAAGAAGAGGTGTGATGCATCTGATTGTTAAGGGAATGAACAGTGTAAATGTATCATTCTTTTTTTAATACTTAATGGTGAGAATAGCAGGACTAAGGGATACAAATATATATTTTACTAGGGTTAAAGTCACCTTCAGATAAGATAGCTTTATTTTCTAAGAGGGAGGTTGGCCTTTGGAAGAAGTTGTTTTCAGAGGTGATGGATACAGTTAATTTAAGAGAAGACTTGATAAATATTTGGATAAGGGATGACTTTCATTTCTTGCTTTCAAAATTATTTTAGTGAATGGGACAATCTGAATGGACCAACAGGTCCCTTGCTGTCTTAAAGTTTTATATCATGTTGCATATTATTTATATTTAAACTTAATATATGCCACATGATATAAAATGAAACAGCAACCCTCTATTACTATGATAGGTTAACATATACTAATCTTGAATTTAGCAAAACATCATAAATGTAAATGAAGACTCCACACAGAAAGTTGACACTAAATATGTAGCAATACTTGTATCATGAAGCCATGATACAATTGTACTGATACGTTGTCCAATACAATTTATGTATTTTATGAAATTTGGCAAGTTTTCAGTAAACAGCAAGTCTTTTGTACAGAAAAAAATCTAAATTTCTAATGAAGCATTTTTATTAAAAATTAATAATTTAATAAGGGAAGAATGTACTGAGTGTTACATTTCGTGTTCATTTATTTTATCAAAAATATCACATGTAAAGTAATATAACATATTAATAACAAAGTAGTTACAGATATCTGTTTTACTGTTATTACCACCTGTCATCTAACTGAACAAACCTGAGAATTTGAGAAAACACTGTAAACTAGTAGTTAAATAAGACAATGTGAGTATTATATAGATAATAAACTACAGACAAGACTGTCGAACTTTGTAACAAACCCTTGGTAAAACTTGTGTATCTAAACAGGTATCATATTGTAGCATCAATACACGTATAGTACTGACTAATATTATGATATACACACCTCTATTTTTCACTTAAGTTCTCGAGTCAAATTTGTTCAATTTGATATTTTGTAAGTCAAAAATGAAACTAAAATTAATATGCAATTATGGAATGTTACTTGTTAAATTTGTACTCGTGTACAGTTATGTGGAAGACAGAACGCAGTCAATGTTCCCGATGAAGATACAATACTCTTCACTAGCTTACATCTATTAATTCTATCTTTGCATGCAACAGAAAAACAAACTCACCTTGAAATTACTGCTATTTACCCAGGAAGCCACAGAATCTATAAAAGCACCAAATTCCTCACATTCTATAGTGTTTGAAGGATTTTCTAAATAGCTAATTATATCTTCCCCTAACTGTATTCGTTTCTTGGTATCCTGAACAACCAGCTGTTCTAGAAATTCATCTAGGCTCGCCATTTTCACCTCACAGTTTTCTGACATCAGTTATTAATATGTTGTCTCTTCCTTATCCTTACTGATGAAAACAAGTGGCTGAAAATAATATAATAAAGAGAACAAGTGTTTTTCTTCTAACAATGTTTGAAACAATACATAAAGAAAAACTGATTCCCTTTACACTGTTGATCAAATAAAACAGAATTTTAAATTTATAGAATATCACTTCATACTATGTCCTTGAATCTGGTGATAAAAATAGATAATTTTAAATTTGCTGAATATCACTCCATACTATGTTCTTGAATCTGGTGATAAAAACAAACAATTTTAAATTAACAGAATATCACTCCATACTATGTCCTTGAATCTGGTGATAAAAACAGATAATTTTAAATTCACTGAATATCACTCCATGCTACGTCCTTGAATCTGGTGATAAAAACAGACAATTTTCAGTTCACAGAATATCACTCCATGCTATGTCCTTGAATCTGGTGATAAAAATAGATAATTTTAAATTTATAGAATATCACTCCATACTATGTCCTTGAATCTGGTGATAAAAATTGATAATTTTAAATTTATAGAATATCACTCCATACTATGTTCTTGAATCTGGTGATAAAAATAGATAATTTTAAATTTGCTGAATATCACTCCATACTATGTTCTTGAATCTGGTGATAAAAACAAACAATTTTAAATTCACAGAATATCACTCCATACTATGTCCTTGAATCTGGTGATAAAAACAGATAATTTTCAGTTCACAGAATATTACTCCATGCTATGTCATGTCCTTACCTGCCTGGTAACTAAGGTACATATCAGAGATTCTGTACTTTAAACATTAAGCTTGCACTTTGCTTTTTTCACTTAATAGAATAAGTTGTAAATGTTCTTTCATTCTCTGCAGAGTGACATACAATTGTTATCTGTAACAGCTATCCCCAGTTTTAAAGTGACACGCTAGTCTGATAATGCTACCTACCATCAAGTTTTGGGCTACACTGGGATTTCACCATTACCGTAACATTGGTGCAGTGCATGTATAAGGAGGATCATCATTCTTGGTAGTAATGATACAAGAACCTCAGATCCTCAGTCTGGAAGGCTAACTACTGATATTCAACAAAAATGTGAAATAGGGAATAAACATGTTATGGGTTTACAGGAGAATATAAATAATGCTGTTAATCATGGGTTTATATTATTGATTTCCTGATATATTCACTGTACAATTGTCACAATGCTCTACACAAGTTTCACAGAATAATGAAGGTTTTACAAGTTTGTAAATATAAACTACCAGATACGTATCATACATGATACATTCATTTGATATATTTTAAAAGCAAGTTTCAAATAGACAATTAAAAATTGTTGTTCGTCAGTATTGTAATATTACATGCAATATGTTCATACAGAAAACACTGAAGTTATATTAAAATTCTGGATACTTTCAGTTTGTGAATACAAATATTTTCTCTTTTTGCTGATAAACAATGTAAGCAAAAACTACAACTGCTGAAAATAAAAACTTAAGGTTTAATATCTGAAGTTGTTTACAGAACCTCACAGTATTGAAACAACAATTAAGTAAAGCAATAAACCATATGCTAAATAAATTACTATCCACACATTCAAGCACATTTTGATAATCCATAAACACATTTAAGATAACTGGTTTTACCATAAGGAACTATGACTCGTAACAGTTATAGTAAACACAAGCAGGCCTTATGTTATTTCAATTTCTTACTGAATTATTAGGATTGTATCAAATTAATGGCTGATATGTACAAAAGTATATAATTTTTAGTAGGTTTGATACATTTAACAGGACATGTTCGTGATGTTGTGATAAGAAACAGACATATACATGTATGTTATGAATATTTTATTATTTTTAAAGGTGAAAAATACAAGCAAAACTTGTATTACAGGCTTCCTTAGTCACAAAATGATAATGGTTTCATGACTTAAAAAGTTACACAGATAACAATGATTGCATATAAAAAGGTAGGCCAGTATTTTTAATGTAAAACAGTTACAACATACAATTTTACAAACAGCAACTGTGAATAGTTACATAACATCACATATATAACACACCAGTGTTCTACCAAATCTAATCAGACTTATAATTTACAGTGGTCATTCATACAACCATAAACGCAAGTTTAATTTTTTTTAAAAAAGAAGCCCATGTATCAAAGTAAATCATGGATAAATATTGAGCAACGTATTCTTAACAAAATAATTTTGCCAAAATAACACTGCCATAAGTTACAAGATTAACACACAGTTTGGGTATACTTACATTTGCACTTGTAATACATTTCAAGCTTTCGCCTTTTAATTTTTTTATTTTTACTGTATTTATTTCAATTTGAAATAAACTTTTGATTTTAATGAAAATTATTTACACTTCATAATTTACTATTATTCTCAAATGTTTATCTATAAGTTAACTTAAACCATCCTCCCCCAGTACGATAAAGCAGATACTAAGTTTCAACGCCTGCTTAACTTTGATTTAACACGAACAGATCAAATTGCAGCACGACATTTGATAACATTTTGGAACACTGATGATTTTAAACTTAATAATATAAAAATGTCTACTTACTCATCACTGCAAAAAAATTAAAAGTTTTGCTTTGTGGATTATCAATACTGATGAAGATACCGCAAATTAATGGGCATTCTATTTAACAAGTTAGACATTTTTCATACAAGTGTCAAATAAATTACTTCTCTCACCACAACCAACTACCATTTCTGCTACCAACGAATGACGTCATAAGCGGCGCCACAAGGTATTTATTACAAGATTGTCAATAGGAGAAAGAGATTTCGAAGCTAAGTTTTACTCGAAAAAATCTAATTTAACAGGAACACGGACTTCAGGAAAAAACATTGCTACATACTTTGTTTTTCGCTAAATTTCGGTAGAACGTTAAAATTTTTATTTAAAGTTAAGTGCACCTTAAACCTCAATTTTTTCAAAATTCGAGAATTTCTATTGGACACACATATACAAACGCATTAACGTACAATGCGGATCAGAAGAAACAAAATATATGGTTATTCTGTATTTATCAAAAAATATGTATTTATACATGGATAAATTTAAAATGCACAAAACTCACAAAATATATATTTACAAATATGATCGTAGAATGTGATAAAGTTAAGTTATCAAAGTCTACCAACAGAACATTTGTAACAATATTAACAAATACATGACGTAATTCCATTGAAGTTTTACCACAAAAATGAGAGATTAGTGGATTTAATGTGCAACGATTTGTGATAGATGGAACAAATGGGACAAGAAATGGTGTTGAAGTCAAAATAAAACATTTTAATTTCTGATGTGGAAAAAAAAAGTACTGAAATACACAAACACAAATAGTTGCCTAGTGAAAAGAGTGTGTGTTCTCATATAGAAAAGCCACATCGGACTATCTACTGAGTCCACTGTAGTGGAAAGGCTATAAAATTTTAAGGAATGGACAATGTGAGAAAATTTCACTAACAGTTTACTATAGTAATAAATACATAATGTTTCGATAAGGTTTTGTTATCTTCAAATATAAAAGCACTGACGAAACTTTGTAAATTTGTTATTATGTTAAACATGTGATAAAATTTTCTTCATAAATACTTCAAGCTCCTTAAGGCTCATTATCTCAAAATCAGATATTTATCTTTAAACTACTCCAGGCTACTAAAATTACAATCTGAATTACTTAGTTGGAAGCTTAGCGGTTTTGAGTGAAACTAATAAATTAAAATTAGAATATATACTTTTGAATAAAATTTGGGGAAGGGATAGTACACTGCCTTTGATTCTTTATGAAAAACTAAGATTAAACAGTCAGCAATTCGCTACTGAACTTTTACTCACAATTCAAGTAGGCAATACATTACCTTATGCTTACAGCGCCAGTAAAATATATTCATACTTCATTAGCACTCTGGTGGAGTTTTAGATTTCATAAGCACCGATCCGAGTTAGAATCTGTGCCATATCTCAAAATATTCTCTGCACTTTAAATTGCAGATGGTTATAAAAGTGACAGTCAATCCCTTAACGTGGATTGTGGGTGATAGAGTGCTACTCAGCAGTTACTTTCTCTCTTGTCCGGCCTGGCATAGCCAGGTTATTAGGGCGCTTGACTCGCAATCTGAAGGTCGCAGGTTTGAATCCCAACCACACCAGACATGCTCTCGTTTTTAGTTGTAGGGACAACATAATATGTCGATCAATTCCACTATTTGATGGTGAAAGTGTAGCTCAATAGTTGATGGGAGGTGGTGATGACTGCGCCACATGCAAAAACTAGTCGTAATAGTTGCAGTGATTTTGAATTGTTTGAAATAGAACCTGTAGAAGTACTTTCTTGAAACATGCTGTGTCTTATGGGAGACAAGCCGTTGAACAAGGAGGAAACTGTGTGCTGTCATTACATTTCACACATCAAAATATAACAAACAAACGTTTTATGAATGTATTAACTCTTCTGCGTGTGAGGATGATGCTGTAATTTTAGTTGAACGAGAGTTTATTCTTTTAGTACCTCCAGGTATTTTCTAATTTTTCTGTTTTGTTTTTGAACTTGAATTTACTGTTAAACTATTATCTAGAAAAATGAAAAGAATTTTAAATAAGTATTGAATAACTTATAACGGTGACCGTAAAATAGATCCTCTAGTTTCATCTGTGGGTGCATTACAAAAAAAAACAATCAATTTCATAGCAAGAATGGTGAGTGGTAGGATGTTACTGATTGGCTGCTTTATCACGAGTTTGTAATTCATAATTAGGGACGCTGGCAGACAGCCTTAATAGTTTTCCGTAGATAAAAAACACAAATATCCTAATACTTGTCTTTCAATATAATTTGTACATTTTGCGCTTTATCCATCCGATTGCAGTTTTCCTGTTTGCTTTTAAAGCCAGAGGAAACTAAGTGATAAGGTAAAGTCACTTTTTCACCACCTGTAACGAATTTATTGTTGTATGTTTATTTTAATACCTCAGCTTGTTTCAATGTAGTTTTCATTTTTGCATACAACATACATTCTTGACTGCGTGTTGTGCAAGTCCCGCCTGTTCTCGAGATTTGTAGCAGATTCTTGAGAGTTAGAATCAATAATATTTGTTTTACGAAAACGCGCTAGCGTTTTCAAACATTGTTAAAACTTCGAGAAACTTGCGTAATTTATATAAAAGTAGTTAGACAAGACACAGAAGATTGTTATTGGTTGGCTACAGCTAGTGCGCTATTGGCTTTGGAAGCTATAATTGTGACTGACGTCAGTAAACAATTATAGGTTCTTCAAGTTTGGTCAGCCGTCAGGAGAAGTGTACAGGTGTATCAACAAAGAATTAGTTTGCTTTCCGTGACCGGAGATAAAATATTCAGTTCTAGACCAGGTATAAAACTCAGTATTGTTTGTAAGTTTGCAAAACTGTTGCATATAAATCATCATTTTATAATAACTATTAGTAATAACAGTTACTTTAAATGTCATTGCTGTTTTGTTTATTTTTATATTAAAATGTATTTGTGTTCAGAAAGATAATTTTGTGTGTCAATACTGTTGGCAAATATCATAAATTTGATACATATGAACATTTCATTAACTTCTAAATCCAAAATAAAATTTTGGTTATTTGAAATAGTGATATGCAAAGTTCGAAATATAATAAATCACAGACTTGTCCTAAATAAATTATAATACGTAACACACCCTACTCAGCGTGCACGAGAACTCTTCAGTTGTATGTACAGAGTTCATTGATGTGCTGTGAGCTTTAATTAGTAGTTTTATTATTCAGTTTATTCACCAGTTTATAATATAATAATCAAAAACTAATCAGTGTTTTAAATGTGGACACCGAAACGTACATTTTGTTTAACAAAAACTGTTTAAAAGTGATATGTAATGAGAATATATTGTCACATGAAAACTGTTTATATTCGCAGAATAAACATGAATGTTTTTAAAGTATTATAACACATAACGGTTAATTTAAATAGACAACAGTAAATTGGAAAATAATGATTTGTAAGCACGAAGGAAATTAGTTCACGAGAGAATATACAACACAAAATAATTTTTATTGTGTTCATAAATTGTTGCTGGTTTGTATTACCGTAATATTATTCTGCACGTAATTATTTATGTAAGTTTTTTTATTTGTTTGTTTCTTAAAGCAACGCTACATAACTGGTTATTCTTTGTGTGTATATATGTATATATATATATATACCCCAAACTATTTTGAAGAAAAATTCAAACATAATATACGTAAGGGAGCATTATTGCCACAGTATTACATAAATGAACCACATTAACGACTTTTGGTGTCTCGATATCTACAGGTAACTGAGGCGCTCGAGTTGTAATCCGAAGGTTGCGTTTTCGAACCCCTATAACGCCAAACGTGTTCGCTCTTTCAGCCGCCGGGAGTTATAATGCAATAGTTAATTTCATTATTCGTTGGTAAATGAGTAACCCAAGAGTTGGCAGGGGGTGGTGATGATTAGGTGCCTTCCCTCTAGTTTTACAATACTAAGTTAGGGACGGCTAGCTTAGGTAACCATTGAAAACACAAGTATGAACTATAGCGCCATCTGTTTCAACGTAAAGTAAAAATTTATATTATCTGATGTAGGAACAAAATCTATTCAAAATGAAATTGAATATAATTAAATGTTCAAGTTCTATTAAAAACAAAACGTTTCGAAAGTGTTTATTGTCGCTAATTCTACAAATGACTTTTTATTTTTTCAGATTTAATTACAAACGTTACAGAAACTCCGGTTTCCTATTTTGTTGCCCCCCAGTGGCTCAGCGGTATGTCTGCGAACTTACACGCTAAAATCCGGCTTTCGATACCCGTGGTGGGCAGAGCACAGATAGCCCATTGTGTAGCGTTGTGCTTAATTCCAAACAACAACAACCTATTTTGTCAGTAGTACATATAATTCTTTATATCTCTGTCAGGGTAAATTATTTTATTGTTTCTAGTAAAGTTCATAGAACCTGAGTAATATAGATAATTTTATAAAATTAATAAAATAAGATTAACGAGTATGTTTTTTAATTAATAACACCCACATAGTAAGATAAGACAACGTGCTTCACTTATGTATATAAAATAGTACTGCCAATTGTCTGTTGTATGTCCACTGTTTATTTCGTAGGATGTGAATGGATCTTTACCAAAATTAGCATTGAGATTCAATTGGTTCGTACGGGGGTGCTTATAAATTTTCAGTATTGCATTTTGCGATTTTTATGGAGGTTTTTTACCACTACTTTATTATATTCTTTTGGTAGATCTTTATCAAATTTCATAAGGAAGGTTTATTGGGTCCAAGGGCCAGATACATACGGATTTCGAGTTTGCATTTTGCTGTTTTTACGGACGTTTTTACCGCTGTTTTAAAACATTACTCTGTTCATGGATCTTCATGGATATAAAGATTTGCTGGGTCCATGTAAAAATACTTGCAGATTTTTAAACACATTTTATGTTTTACGGTTTTATGCGCTTTTAACCGGTTTTTTTTTGTTTTTTTTTACAATTAAATGTAAGAGAAGCAACTTTTCATGTCTTATGATAACCTTTCATTAATCATTAATTTACGTAACTTCGGTCCAGGGCCGAGTACTCCAACTATTTATCTAATATACTTATATCAAACTACCAATACATCATTCAACGAATCGATAAATGTATTGTTCAACTGGTTTAAAAGTAAACTAGTAACAACTTAGCTGATAAAAAATTGGTAAATACTGTCAGCCACTTAATTTTAATAGAGTTTTCTTACTGCAAATCCACATCGAGCTTTGTACTGAGCCGGCCAAGAGGAATTGAATCCCTGCTTTTGGCGTTGTATATCGGTGGACATACCGATGTCCTAGCGGGGGGCTCTTCGTAATGTCTCTCTATTAATTCCAGCCTGACACCTCATAAAAATCTCGTTAGAATATTTTATTATTCCCATTTTTTAATCGTTCTAGCATTTCCAGAGAGAATATCAACATTTCTCAAACACATACTTTTATTTCGTTATGACACTGTTATGGGAATACTAAATTTTTACATCATGGACCTAATGTATTAACGAAGTTAAGTGATTCACACTGTTTTTCTTGTCTTTACTAATAGATGGCGTGATATACATTTGAAGATAAAGTACCAGTTGTTCGTTAGACAGAACATATTATGAAGAGACACAAAGATTTGTAACCCTGATATTTTTTAAGTTAATGGTCTCTAAAAAAAGTAGAAATGTTTTCATTGAGCACGTTTTTCAATAGATTGCATTTTGCATGAAAAAAATATTGTTTCCGTGTTCTCTTTCACATCAATGTGTAATCGTATGCCATTTCATTAATTTATACTTTGAAATACGACTTATTGTGTGGTAAATGTGCAACTTTAAACGTTGTACGTAGTTTTTATATAGTTTTTTTATTATTCTTTGCAACTTTGTACGATCGACAGGTGACATCACGTGTTGGAAATATCAGTCTATTTATTTAATTTAATTTTTAATTATGTTTTGATCTCTAAGACATGCATAAATATAATCAAAATGTTTTTCTTTGGCAAACAACATTCGCTCAAAATAAATATTGGCTTCCATTTGTCGTACGAGATTTAAAATCGGCCTGTATTTGAACAGTTGAAACTTTGTTATTTGTAGGGTTAGGTTTCACAAGCGAATAAGGATCGTAAATAGCCAGTTGTTAAGTTTCAAATTTAGACAGAATTGACAAGAAAAGTCAAAGTAAGACCAGATATAATTAAATAGAAATTATACTAAATATCGTGGGTCGAAAAGCACTGATCTCTTTTACATAGTAAATTATTGTGTAAAGTCATGAATTAACTTCATTTGAGTAAAAATATTCAGATGTGTAGCAAGATTGCAAAGCGGCCTCACTGGAATCGAATTTTTGCTTTATTATTTTAATGTCCGTAAGAAATAAACTGTTTTATTTTATATAATATAATACGTATTCAAGTGTTATTATCCAAGGTTCCATAAGTGATGCCCCTCCGTGTCAGTCCTGTTACTCAGTTGAAAAAGTTATATAAGCTCTTGGGGCAAAAGGTGGTGCAAATTCTCTAGTAAGTAGCTTAAAATCAATGAAAGCTACGCTTGAATTGGCCCTTTAATATTCCATGAAAACATAACGTACAGATTTCTTGTTGGAAATTCTAATTTCCAATTCCAACAGCTTGTATCAAGAAAATTTTATTTACACAAAAGAAAGAGAGAGAAAAAGTTGCTTATAACAGCAAACGACATATTTGGGGTCAGGAAAATTTCAAAATCTTCCGTACGTGCAAGTGACATCTAAATATGAAAGTCTCTATTATTGTCGTCACGGAACAAAATATTCTCTGTTGTCGTGGGGTTGCCATGGATACCTACTCAATGTACGGCTATGAGTATTATTGAGTAAAACTAAGTAGGTTTGAAGATATTTTTTCCGTTATTATTACATAGAATGACATGCACGTTGGGGTATATAGAAATATTATTTTCTCATGTACAGGTGCTTTGAGGTATATCTTTTACTTCATTATATGTTTTATAAATTAAAATAACAATGCAAAGGTATTTGGTTTGCTGACTTACCATGTTAACAGAATGAAACACAACACGCTGATATTATGACACACACGTATACACACAAAAAGATGAATCATTTCTCTTACCGTATTTACGACAATTGATTCTTTCTAATGATTTATCTTTTACACTTATGTTTTAACATCGAACTTTCGCATTTAGGGTGCTCTGCAGAAATAAGTTATTTTGGTTTACGTTATCGTATGTCAAGAAATACTGCAAATGTTTTTTGTTTTGTTTTTTGACAATAAGAGTTTGCAATAGACGGGCTTTGAATAACTTCATTCCACTCTAATCTTTCTGCTACTGGTAAAAAAGCTGTTCTCATACAGACGTCTCTCTTATTGTTTAATTAACTGAAATGAAAATCGACTGTTTTAACACTTTAATTTAAGACTAGTTCAGTGACTTGAGAAAATATCACAAATTCTTAAAGGGTGAAATATTTAAAAGAAAATTTCATCAACATTTGGATGTTTTAATAAATCAAACATTCTATATTAATTTACTTTGTAACATATAGAAGAGAACTGCTTAAATACAAATACATACAAAAACCGTATAGAACTGTTATAAGAAATAAAACAACTTAGTTTTCAGTATGTAAAGCATACTCTTAAGCCTAACATCTGTGTATTTTCTGACATGTTCACTAGGGTGTGGCAGCAACAAATGCTGGTGACGTCAGTGTGAAAGCAATTGTGTATTAACCTGAATAATATAAAACGGTACTGCGCTTTTTTTAATACACAGGAGAAAATATAGGTTATTAAAAAAAAGGAGAGAACGTAGATTATGAAAAACGAAACAACGAACACATTTTAAATACAATAATTAAAAAAAACAACAACTCTGAGATGTTATTGGTTGCTACCTTTCTAGACTATGTCTTTGACTTCATTCTTGATCATTACATTACATAATTTGTTAGTTATGAACCTTGAAACGAAGTGGGAAATGTGTGTTAAATACTTTAGATGAATATTTGTTTGCCAGTGTAATTTATTAACACACGATATCTGTTAATCGTCCTATTTTCTGCAAACTTGTGACATTATACTATATATATATAAAATATTATACTTCCACCATGCTTAAACAAATTAAAATATACACAGTTAGTTCCCCAATATCACAACGGTATGTTTGTGGACTTATAACGCTAGAAACCGGCTCTCACTACCAGTGGTGGGCAGAGCAGAGATAGCCCATTAAGTAGTTTCGCGTTTAATTACAACTAACTGGATGAAAAGTATATAATCAGGTAATCACTTTTCCTTTTTTAACAAACGTGTGGCATTACTAAAAAATTCCTCAACTGTACTAAAATAAAATGATATAAACCTCATTCATTTTTATCTGTTTAAACAGCCACATCTGTGTTTCTTCCGTTGTAACTTGGTTGGAGTGGCCTATCGAGTTAAGTTGTTAACTGATTCTTTGTTTTTGAACTTCGAGCAAAACTACATAAGAACTATCTGCGCTACCCGTCACTAATTTACCAGTGAAAGACTAGATAGAGAAGCTAGTCAACACCACCTTCCGCCAACTCTTGGGCTACTCTTTCACCAAAGAATAGTAACATTGATTATAACATTGTAAAGTCCTTATTCGAGCCCGCGACCCTCCGATTGCGAGCGGAGATCCTTGACCTGTTAACCTGTTAAGTTGTGGATAAAATAGCTCGGAGCTCGAGATACGATGTTGCTGAAGACGTTTAGCACTTTCAGCTGTTGGTATGTTATAAGAGTGGCAGTCAAGCTTGTTTTTCGGGTCTTGGCGACAGGTATCGCTTCATGGCCGACTTCCCTCTGGTGAGCGGTAGAAAGCTAACAACAACTATACATGTACAAATTTTAACGTAGAAAGAATGAATGTGTATAAAACGTACAAATACTAGGAATAACTAAGTAAATTTTACAAATAATAATAACAGAGACGAAGGATAATAAAACAAAGTAATTATGCAGTCTATTTTAAAAACTGTCACTGTTTATTAAATATTTTCATCGAAAGTATCATATCATGTTGATTGGTTTGTTTTGAATTTCGCGCAAAGCACGAGGGCTATCTGAGCTAGTCGATCCTAATTTAGCATTGTAAGAAAGGAAGATAGTCATCACCACTCACCGCAAACTGTTGGGTTACTCTTTTACTAACGAATTGTGGGATTCACCGTCACATTATAACGCCTCCACGGCTAAAAGGGAGATCATGTTTGGTTTGACAGAAATCCGAACGTTAAAAGTGCAATAAAAAAGCATATAGGTACCACTAGTGAAAAGAAACATATAGTGTTTGCAAAAGAATTTCAGCAATACGTAATCCTACACTGCAATGTCGCCCCCCGCTAGTACAGCGGTATGTCTCTCCGGATTTACAACGCTAAAATCAGGGGTTCGATTCCTCTCGGTGGGCTGAGCAAATAGCCCTTTGTGGCTTTGCTAGAAGAAAAACAAAAACACACACTGCAATATCAAGGGCTCGACATGGCCAGGTGAGTTAAGGTGTTCCACTCGTCATTTGAGGGTCACGGGTTCGAATCCCCGTCGCACCAAACATACTCGCCCTTTCAGCCGTGGGAGCGTTATAATGTGACAGTCAATCTCACTGTTCGTTGGTGAAAGAGTAGCCCAAGAGTTGATGATGGGTGGTGATGACTAGCTGCCTTCTCTTTAGTCTTACACTGCTAAATTAAGGACGGCTCGCGCAGATAGCCCTCGCGAAATTCAAAAACAACCAAAACTAACAAGCAGTGTCAAGTTTGGATCTGATTAATCAAGAAATGTGAAAATGTATTAGAAACAGATATAAAATGGTAGATATACGATCATATATATTTTTTCCCCGGACACACACTTTGTTTTAAATATATATAAGTATACTAGAGAGGGAGGCGAAAAATCATTCTTAACCGTATCATCCATTATATCAGTAAAAATAATTAACCATGCACATGATGTAAAAATAATTAACCATGCACATGATGTAAAAATAATTAACCATGCACATGATTTAACAGAATCTATGTAATAGCCAACTTTCTGTATACAAATCCCGTTATACATCCCAAATAATGTAGTAAATATAGTAAACGTAGATTTTGAAGTATAATTAAGTGAGTTAACACTTTCAGATGTACTAATATTAACAATAATTCTTCTCTGTATGAAAATAGAAATTTTACAAAATCACTTTCTAAATAAATATTGATGGTGTACTACGTAATATTCTTTGGTGCATTTTGAATTCTATACATCTGTATAACCAATATTTCCACTGCTAAATATTTTTTTAAAATTGTGATTTTTAAGCATGTTATTATGATAATTTATGGATAGGTCCCTAAGAAGTAATTCCTTATAGATGGCAGCACGAAAAAAAAAGACAAACTTTTTTATAAAAAAATAGACATCGACAAACTGTTACAGTTTCAGTAGGTATGTTACAGACATTTTACCTTTTCACCAAAGGTAAAATTAAAATTGTGTACGACGAACACGTAATTAAACAGTTTATCTGCTTTATAATATTGAATAATTAATTAGGCCAAATGGCATAAAAATATTCACAGACTTAAATTAATTTAGGCTACTTTATGATGATATAAACAGCTCTATTTGTTAAGATCAAGCTCAGATTTATAAATCCTTTTTAATATGTTTGACAATGAAAATTGTGTTAGCTGTTTAGAGTGCAAGCTAAACCTGTACATGTTTATTACAACAATAAAAATTATTTTGAAGACCCACTTTAAATAAGCATTTGTGTGTGTGTGTGCTGAAATAGCTCACACTTTAGGAATAACAATAAAAACATGGGGAAAAATACTTTTTTACTCATAATTCAAAGTAATTTATCATCCAAACAAATACAGAACTTTTTAAGTGCTCACCAGAATGAAAATTTAGGGTTTCCATGGCAATTTATAATACGTAAAGGTCAAATCGCTAATTTTGATCTAATATAGATTCATATATTCTACAGGCATACATAGAGGTTACGACTTCTTTATGAACATTTTTTGTATGATTCACTAAATCCAATAACAATAGCTATTTCGATTATGTTGTGAAACTCAGATGTACGCCGTTGACATTTTAATACATACTGATTTGGTTTCTTACATGTATCAGGCGTACTGTGTTACCTTGGTTTAAGAATTTCTATTTTACACAGGCCACTGAGATTTAATTAAACGTTAAATGAAAATTTAAGCACACAGATAAATATTATAAAGTTAATAAGATACATACGTACATAACTTTGTTTTTTGAATTTCGCGCAAAGTTACACGAAGGCTATCTGCGCTAGCCGTACCTAATTTAGCAGTGTAAGACTAGAGGGTGGGCAGCTAGTCATCACCACCCACCGCCAAATCTTGGGCTACTCTTTAACGAATTTAACTCTTTAACAACGAATAGTGGGATTGATTGTCACATTATAACGTATCCCCGGCTGAAAGGACGAGCATGTTTGGTGTGACGGGGACTCGAACCTGCGACCCTCATATTACAAGTCTAGTACCTTAACCACCTGGCCATGCCGAATCAGAGGAAAACTCCTAACGGTACAGCGGTATGTCTGCGGACTTACAATGCTAGATACCCGTGGTGCACACAACACACATAGTTCATTGTGTAGCTATGTGCTTAACTATATATAATGAGAGGAGAAAGCATTCGTGACCCCTGTTGATTCAGCGGTGAGGACGTAAAGCCAGGTTTCGACACCTGCAGTGAGAAAAGTGCAGCTCGCTGTTTAATAACGCAGCAGTACAAACCCAGCACATGTTCATTACTTATTTTGCAACGCATCAAAGACTGTCTTATCACATGAATATATAGTAAGCCCTAAATGCTGTTTATAGTTCTGTGAAAATAGCTGTATTAAAAAAACAACAAATTTCTTTCATTTGCCAGTTTTCTTTGTACGCTGCATAGTGGGCTGTTTGCACTGCGGTCCATAATTTTAGCGTTGTAAGTTCTGTTGATTACCGTTAAGGCACGAGGAATTACATGGTCTTCTTAAAATACCAAACGAACGAATCTTTGATCAATATATTGAAAAAGAAACCATAATTTCAGCACTACTGTTTCAGAGCTGCTCGTTTAAGAAACATGTAACGTGACTCATGTAAAGATACATTGTTTCTCATTCCTCAGGACTGCTTCACGACTCGTGATTACAGTATTTTACTTCAAGTGAGAGTCTCGTCATTACGACGATGAAGAAATTAATGAATAGTGAAAGTTTCATCTGAAAGATTGTAAGTTAGTTTATCCGTGGTGTTTCTAAGCCCAAAGATGCATAATGAGTTATTTGCGTTGTGCGAATTGCAGGTATTTAACCTTGAATTATAGCCTTCAAGATTATCCCTGAACTAGCCAAGGAAGCTTACACAGATCACGTTGATCCATATGATTTCTTGGTGATAAAAGGGTTCGTTACAAAACTTCGGAGATATGAAATTCGTGGGAGCATTGACTTCTTGATGACGAGAAACCCGCTTGAAATGTAATGTAAAATCAAATAAGCACAACATAACCATAGAAAACACCCAGATATTAAGTAGGGAAACAAATATGAAAAAACACGCAAATTCAAAGAATCCCTACATATAAAGCAACTAAAACAAAAATGAAACCGATATAAAGGAACACCTTTTTACGTAGGCTAATTGCCTGGCATTGGCTAGGTGGATAAGGCACGCGACTCGTAATCTAAGGGTCGCGGGTTCGAATTCCTGTCACACCAAACATGCACGCCCTTTCAGCCGTGAGAGCGTTATAATGTTACGGTCAATCCCACTATTCGTTGGTAAAAGAGCAGCCCATGAGTTGGCGATGGGTGGTGATGACTAACTGCCTTCCTTGTAGTGTATATTAGGGGCAGCTAATGCAGATAGCCCTCGTGTAGCTTTGCACGAATTCAAAACAAACCAAACCTATATTAATTAATAACCTAACATCCACCTGCAACGCCCCGTACAATTCCGTATCAGTTTATACTCTCATCCCTAAGACACGTGTCCATCAACTGACACATTCAAACTCTTTCTTAACCTGAAGATGACCTAGGAAGGTCGAAACGTTGTTCTCTCCTTATCAGTCGAAGCATTGAATATTTGTGACACAAAATAATATTTTGTTATATTTTAATTTCATGAAAAATGGACCTTTCTGTTAAAGCTTTAAATATCATATACTTTTATTTATAAACTACAATAAAAGAAAACTTATTGTTATTTTTATTTCCTATCATTTTAATCAGTTTTTGTCACAAACTGTCATGAATACCGAGTAAACGAAGGTCGTATTTATTTACTTTCGTTTATTCTCTGAAATAATTGTTACTACTTGTCTGGAGTCTATTTAACTTTTGGTAGCGCGAGCCATTGCACGCGAAAATCCACGTGCTACAGCCAACCAATCACAATATGTAAAACTTCATCAAACACGCACACGTACGCACGAACATTCCCCGTTCTTCCCGCTGCTGATTTGACGCAGATAGTTGTGTAATTACTTAGGATGTGGTTGGTTGGTATTTAAACAGGTAGATAGATTTAACTACCAGCAGAAAATATTGTGGTCGAGTTGATAAGAATGGTCGAACAGACGAAACCGGTATCAACGTCACCAACACCTTCAAGTGAGTCGTTACGTCTTTAATTTTAGTATGGGTTGTTTTTTTGTTGTTTTTGAATTAAGCACAAAGCTACACAATGGGCTATCTGTGCTCTGCCCACCACGGGTATCGAAACCCGGATTTTAGCGTGTAAGTCCGCAGACATACCGCTGAGCCACTGGGGGGCTTTAGTATGGGTTAAATGTACTCGAGGAAGGATGAATATTAATTATTATAACTGAAGAATAATATAACCAAAACCTTTCATAACGGGATTTTTCTGAGCCCTAGTCTGGGGCTACAGCCTCAATAGCCCTTGCTTTAATCCACGCCTGAGTATATTCCCTGGGGTCGCAGGAGGCACTATTTTTTTATAAGTGTGATTTGCTCAAGATAATATGTGTTATGATCAGTTGTTTTTTAAATAAAGATATATATATATGTAGTACACACTGTTCTGTAGTATTCGTTTAATATATGACGTAGTTTTGCTGTGATTTAACTAAAAAATTATTTATCAGTGTTTCTATGACAATTAAAAAAATTGTAGCTTATTATATATTTTGAAAGCTATTACATTTAGGTTATTTTATCATTCTCTCTTTCCACAGTTTAAATACATGACTGTAGTTAACCCTAAACGTTATTATAGATGTACCTTTTAAATATGAAATGTAGATTAGATATGTCAAAGTCTTTTACAAATTAAGAAATATAGAACCACACCATTCATAGTCTATTTATGAGAGACGAGTTATATTTTTCTTTGCCGAATATATCTCTCTTTTTTTTTTAATATACTTTAGGAAATTATGGGCAGTTTTGCTAAACATTTTAATAACAATAAAATGATCATATAACTTACCAAAGCTAGTTACCACATTGAACGATTCATTCAAAAGAAATTTGGTTACTGTAGCGAAAGCGTAGTGTAGATATGGGCCCGGCACGGTCAAGCGTGTTAAGGCATTCGTAATTCGAGGGTCGCGGGTTCGAATCTCGGTCGCACCAAACATGCTTGCCCTCCCATCTGTGGGGGCGTTATAGTGTGACGGTAAATCCCACTATTCGTTGGTAAAAGAGTATCCCAAGAGTTGGCGGTGGGTGGTGATGACTAGCTGCCTTCCCTCTAGTCTTACACTGTTAAATTAGGGACGGCCTAATGAGTTAGGCGCCTTAACCACCCGACCATACTGGGCCAATTATAAGTAGGAGATTTTTGTTCTGTGAAATCGTGTAATATCAATGTACACTGCTGAACAAGATATAGAGACTATGTTTCGAATTAACTAAGAATTTTAACTAACACAGTTGGTTCCGCAATAGAACTCTGAATACAAAACATATTCACTACATTTTAAGTTGTAGGTGCGTTAGAAGGGTAATAATCATTTCCTCGGATGTTGAGTGGTATGATGTTGCTGATTGGCTTCCTTTCCTGCGGCAGATAATCACAGTGCTATAAATACAAATATTTACTTAATTCAAACGAGTGGGTTTTCCCATTATTCTCTTATATGAATACAGACTACACATTTCTCACTGGATAAATACTACGGAATTGTAATTATTTGTTCGTTAAGACAACTATATCTTTCAAAGAGAAAAATTTAAACAGCACGTAACAAATGCCATAAAATAAAAGAGTTTGAAATGTTTTGCAAGTTTAACGTTAAAGGATTGGTTGTATTTTCTCTGGAAGGTGGGTCGGGTAGAAGAAGACAAAATGCAATTTCCAGGCCTAACGTATATAGTCCTTTTGTCAGGTTACAGCTACAGTTATGGTCTCTGGCTATAACACCATCCGCAGCAGGGATTGAACACATCTTTAAAACAATGATCAACATCCACGGCATTCGTTACTGATAATTTCTCTAACTGCAGTGAGACATTGACCTTACCACAGGTGAGACTGCCCCTTCACTCCATTTGAATAATGTACTTGACCTTATCACAGGTAAGACTGCCCCTTCCCTCCATTTGAATAATGTGCTTGACCTTACCACAGGTATGACTGCTCCTTCCCTCCATTTGAATAATGTGCTTGACCTTACCACAGGTATGACTGCTCCTTCCCTCCATTTGAATAATGTGCTTGACCTTACCACAAGTAAGACTGCCCCTTCTCTCTTTTGAATAATGTGCCTAATCGACGTTTGCATTGGTTAGACTTTTGAGTAATCCATTTTCTAAAATATATACTTATTTCTTTTTAAAAAAGTCACACTCAGCGGCGGGACAGTGTTAAGTTTACAGACTTACAGTGTTGAAGTGCACGGTTCGATTTCCCGCAGTGGACCAATGTGGCTTTGTTCTACCAAAAGCTGTCAAATAACCACTTTTTTTCAGGCAAAAACAAGCTGTTTTCTGTTTTTCCAGTTGATAGTTATATAACTTATGTTTAATATTTAATTACCATAAAACTTGCTTGTTTATGACAAGTACGGTACATACCTGAGGGTGACAGTTTTTCAAGACCAATGTAACCTTTTAAGACCACAATATTTAAGGGTTAATCTCATTCAGTAGATATATGTATTTAGGGGTTATTTTTTTTATTTTTTTACTCACTACCTGTAGGTGCTTAATTGATACACTACGGTTATTTTACTATCTTCTTGTATGTTTTGTTATACACTTATGTCTGGCATGGTCTGGTGATTAAGGCGTTCAACTCGTAAGTTGTGGGTCGCGGGTTTGAATCCCTGTCTCACCAAATCTGTTCACTCTATTAGCCGTAGGGGCGTTGTAACGTTACGATTAAGCCCACTATTTTTTGGTAAAAGAGTAGAACAAGAGTTGACGGTGCGTGGTAATGACTGGCTGCCGTCCCTCAAAGTTTTACACTGCAAACTTGGGGACGGCCAGCATAGATAGTCCTCGTGTAGCTTTGCGTAAAAGTCAAAACAACGCAGATTGTATCAGTATGCTCTCTACGCTAATTTTTACTTTGTAATTTAATTATGTTTGTGGTATAAGTTCTGTACTTGAAAAGCGTATTGTTTCTTAGTTGCAAATATTTGATGTGTTTTACCTGTTTTTGATTTTTATGCATCAAATAATTAAAAATAGGTTAATCACCAGAAGCTTTGGAAAGCCCGCTTTTTTACTTAACGAGTTAAAATGATACGACAGAAAATCTTGTATTTTATCGCAAATATTCCATTTCATTTTTGGATATTTACAGTACGTAGAATGCAATTTTGATCGTGTTTTTTTTTCTAACAGTATTCTATGATTTTTTTTTCCAGTGCACAAAGCATGACCCGCTGGTGATTTGCTCGCACATTCCCACCACCAAACTCCAACCCACCATCCCTGATAAATAATGACCTCTCCCGAAGTTCAAGAAATGTTTAACACGAGTCATTACGATTTTTGTTTATTGCGTTGCTATGGGAAATCAATGCCACTGTTGTCAAGAGCCAGGCATGGTTCAGTAATTATCGTGCTTAGAATGTGAATTAGAGGGTTCGTGGTTAGCATCCCTTTGTTAGGAAAACGCTCTACACACTTTGGGGTCATTATTGCGCTCTAAAAGTAAGAGCGGAATCTCAATATTTAGTCAGCCAACTATGAGTTGGCGGTGGGTGCTGTTAACCAGATGCTTTTCCTTTAGTTTAAGTATGATTATGTACAGTACAGCAAAAGTTTAAAAACAGTCTACAGTCTAGCAGCTGGAATACCCGTTCTCTGTTATGAAAGGTTATCTTAGGGCATGAAAAGTAGCTTCCCTTAAATGTAACTATAAAAACACACATAAAAAGTGCAAAATGCGAAATCGCAATTACTACATGTACCCAACAAACCACACCAAATTTGGTAAAGATCCATCTTTACCACACCAAACATGCTCGCCCTTTCAGCCGTGAGGTGGCGTTATAATGTGACGGTCAATCCCACTATTCATTGGTAAAAGAGTAGCCCAAGAGTTGGCGGTGGGTGGTGATGACTAGCTGTCCACCCTCTAGTTATACGCTGCTAACTTAAGGATGGCCAGCGTAGATAGCCCTCGTGCAGCTTTTCGTGGAATTCAAACCGAACCTTTCCCATTTTTATTTCACTTAACTGCTTAAGTATTCATTTTTTTTCCGCACAGATATCCTATTGGGTAACTTTATGTTTAACTTCAAACAAACAAATTAAACTATGCAGAGTTCGCGTTTAATTTGTAGCATGTGCACACAGATTCAGGAAATCGATCTCACAAGTACATGCGCAAAGCTCTGCTTTAACTTTATGGGAGATAAACACTTAACTTACACGTGAAAGAAATGTACAACGACATGTAGGTTTATCGTCTGTGTGTCACAGAAATTCTAACACACCTAAAATCAATAACAGCATCTTTGATTAAAGTTGCTAAAACCAGTCATATTTTATAATATATATACGTTAAGCCAATAACAAATACGCACACGTATTTATATACTTATCTTACTGCAATGAGGTACAAGCTCAGAATACAATCGTAACGTAGATGTCCGCTGAATAATATAAAAGTTATTTGTTTCTGTTTTCTTGTGAACGACCTTAAACTTGTTTTCAGTTATTTCTATATAAGACCTTTAACCTTTCGGGTAACTTACATGTAGTTCTGGTACACGAAACGGAAATTGTTATATCTGTGTGACTTTAAAGTTCACCTCTCATCGTAGCATATTTCTAAAACCAGAAAGAAAGTTAACAGGAGTACCTTGTATGGAATGGCTTTGCAACTATCAGTTGTGAGAGAGTGTACTTAGTTAACAGGAGTACCTTGATATGGAATGGCTTTGCAACCATCAGTTGTGAGAGAGTGTACTTCTCATGAGTCATGTTACATGCTTGAACGCTTTTGCGATACAGTTTCTCAAGTTGGTCATCATGACATAGAAGAAATCATTTGTAATGTAGTTTATAAATTTGGACATCATGGCATAGAAGAAACTTCTTGTATTATAGTTTCTAAAGTTGGACATCATGCCGTAGAAGAAACCACTTCTATTGTAGTTTCTAAAGTTGGACATCATGGTAGCAAAAAAACCACTGGTATTGTAGTTTCTAAAGTTGGACATCATGGTAGCAAAAAAACCACTGGTATTGTAGTTTCTAAAGTTGGACATCATGTCATATAATAAACCACTTGTAATGTAGTTTCTAAAGTTGGACATCATGGCAAAGAAGAAACCATTTGTATTGTAGTTTCTAAAGTTGAACATCATGGCAAAGGAGAAACCATTTGTAATGTAGTTTCTAAAGTATGAGGTCATGGCATAGAAGAAACCACTTGTATTGTAGTTTCTAAAGTTGGACATCATGGCTTAGAAGCAACCACTTGGATTGTAGTTTCTAAAGTTAGACATCATATCACAGAAGAAACCATTTGTATTGTAGTTTCTAAAGTTGGACATTATGGCATAGAAGCAACCACTTGTATTGTAGTTTCTGAAGTTGGACATCATGGCACAGAAGAAACCATTTGTATTATAGTTTCTAAAGTTGGACGTCATGTCACATAATAAACCACTTGTAATGTAGTTTCTCAAGTTGGACATCATGGCATTGAAGCAACCACTTGTATTGTTGTTTCTAAAGTTGGACATTATGGTATAAAAGTAACCACTTGTATTGTAGTTTCTAAAGTTGGACATCATGTCATATAATAAACCACTTGTAATGTAGTTTCTAAAGTTGGACATCATGGCAAAGGAAAAACCATTTGTAATGTAGTTTCTAAAGCATGAGGTCTTGGCATAGAAGAAACCACTTTCATTGTAGTTTCTAAAGTTGGACATCATGGTTTAGAAGAAGCCATTTGTATTGTAGTTTCTAAAGTTGGATATCATGGTCACGAAAAAACCACTTGTAATGTTGTTTCTAAAGTTGGATATCATGGTACAGAAGAAACCACTTGTAATGCAGTTTCTAAAGTTTTACATCATGGTATGGAAGCAACCACTTGTATTGTCGTTTCTAAAGATGGACATCATGCCATAGAAGAAACCTCTTGTATTGTAGTTTCTAAAGCTGGAGGTCATGGCATAGAATAAATCACTTGTATTGTAGTTTTTAAAGTTTTGCATTATGTCATATAATAAACCACTTGTAATGTAGTTTTAAAGCTGGAGATCATGGTATAGAAGAAACCTCTTTTAGTTTTTAAATATTGGATATCATGGCATGGAATAAAGCACTTCTATTGTAGTTCCTAAAGCTGGACATGATGACATAGAAAAGTGAAATATCTTGTTGTAAAATTACAAAAGTGTGGCATCATGAAAAATGTATTTTAGAAAAATCTTTTTAAGACACCGAAAACGTTTTTGCTTGTGAAATTATTGATTTTTTAAAATACTATTCATAGTGGTTAAGCTCTCGTATTGTGTCATATAAATTAATATTACTTTGGGTGCAGGGTATGTTTGAACTAAAATAGTCTTTGTATATAATATAAAAATATTACAAACGTTTTTCTTGCAGAGGGACTTATTGTTAAATATACACGTTTAAAGTTAATACGAGAATTATAATTTAGATATTTTGAAGTGGGAGTGTTAAATTTAGTATTTTTAGAAGCGATAATTTATCACAGATTTTCTCGCGTAACAGTTTACGAATTCTTTGTTGTATCGTTCAGTCGTTATGAATTGAAGTCGTGTTACTCAAATCTTTTAAAATTTACTTATTGCTTTACGTGAATATTTTTACATCACAACGTCTCTTTTATGTAAATATAGGTGACCAGGTTCAGTAAAAGAAGAAAGTTAGTGAAAGTTAATGTAAAAGTGAAAAAGGAAGGCTTGATGTGATTGTGAGTTTAATCGTAATGGGCGATTTGTAAAGTGAATGTATCACATTTTGTATTGTAATAACAGAGATAAAAAATAATTGTTTTCTCAAAGGGTGTACTTAAAGAATTGACCCGCTTGTGTGAACCTTGATGAAAAATATACAATTATTTATAGCTCTAGATTCAACTATGATAAGTAATAGTGTAATGACGTTTACTAGTGTTTGAACATATTATTTTAAAAGAAGTGGGTAGGGTACTGTTCGTTTATTGTTGAAATTTATCGCCAGTAAGTTACAGGCACCTGCTGTAAAGAACTTGACCCCAAAAAATAGCTGATAATTAAGTGTTTGCTTATTCAGGAAGTGACCAGAATTGGGTTGAATCATTCATCTTCATTGCAACATACGCACATAGGGAACCTAAAAGTATTTTGTTTTACACTTTATTTTCTGCTTTTAAGGACACTGTAACTAGAAAAGTCATTGACCCACAAACAATACGTTGAATAGTTTGTAAAAAAAACTGTTTAAAAATATCTTTTTATTTTAGGATTCTTTACTCGCATGAAAAATTCAATCTATTTTATATTACGTTGAACTCTGAAGTTAAACTTTTTCTGTAAGTATATGGCGCGTCTTTTCATTTGTGCTTTAGCACATAACGTTATAACATTAATGAATGAAATTTTGTAGAATGGACAGCAACTGTCTGTTGCCGTCCATTTTATAAAGTTTCATTATGAATACTCTACCAAAACAACTTATCAAAGTTAAGATATTTGTTGATAAAAACCGTTTGGCGTTGAATTCATGACACTGAGGTACTTTCTGTATTTTGTAACAGTTGTCCATTTAAATCTGTACTTTACTTTTGATATGTAATCGTTTATTTGGACATCTGCTGTGTTCACCGAAGGGATTCGAGCCCCTGATTTTAGTATCGTTAATTCGAAGACTTACCACTGTCCCAGCGGGGGATATATCTTAGCGTAAAGACTCCTTTACAATGAGAGAATTTCTTCCACAAACACAAAATTTTATCGCATGATTTTTGTATGAATCATATTTCATTCATTTTCTTTGTGTATTTTTTTTATAGCAAAGCCACATCGGGCTATCTGCTCAGCTCACCGAGGGGAATCGAACCGCTGATTTTAGCGTTGTAAATCCGGAGATATACCGCTGTACTAGCGGGGGGCTTATTTATTTTCTTTTAGAGTAGATTATGACAACTTAAGTTGATGTAATTTTAGTTTGGCCTTTCATGCTGATTGGGGTGGGTGATAAAACAAGGAATGTAAATACCACTAGAGGCGTCAGAATGGCCACAATAAAGAACATCAGCAAATGACCAACTCATATGACCAGACAGTGTTTATACATAAGATGGAGTCCTTACTTTTTCAACTTGAGTCATAAAACGTCACATGGTAGACCTATGGGTGTTAACTCTGTTGGGTGTGTGTGTGTGGTGTATCCTTGCTTTTCACCTGCCAAAGTACTTCGGACACCCAACATATAGAGACATCCTAATCCTAGTTCTCTGCTGGAAGTTGGATGCGATCTCACTGACTCTGATTGTAGATCTTGGAAATATGATGTTAAGTGAACTTTTGCTTCAAGTACTGGGCAGATTCTTTAAACATAAAGTGGTAATTTTCGTTTCGTGTTTTTTGTTGTTTAGCTAACAGAACGCTGTTCTTTCTTTATTTGGTGACTATTTTTTGAATGCTGTGAATTTCATAAACACTGTAATTGTGTTTAATTTTATAAAATTGATTTTTTATTCATTTTCTACTAGATGGCAGCGTCGAGACGATAGAGCTAAAGAAAAGTAATGGGGAACCGAGAGTATTCGTACATCAGTTGAACTTAAGGTAAGCTTCTCACTAGATGTCGCGGTTGTTTTAATTGAATGTTTGAGTATCTCGAAATCAAATATTTCTCAAACCTAGTTACTCGACCTACCTTTTGAACTCTACCGTATGTGTATATCCAGTTACGATCACTAAAGAGCAGGGTATACACGAATAAATAGAATACCAATAAAAGAAACTTGGAAGTTACTTTAACCAGTACTAAAAAATAGTTCGAAATAACTGAGGTCATGAATGATATAATTGTTGGGAAAAATGTAAATGGCTGTAAATACAGATAGTAGTTCATAATAGAGATCGCAAGGAATGGTATAAAAGCCTAACAGAAAATTCCAGCAAAAAGCACCATAAACAGTAAAGACTCAATCCAAACATTACTTTAAAACTTTAACTTTTGATTACTAAGGCTGCACACATATAAAAATAAGTATTTTATTAAGTTTACAAGCGAGGGAAAATTCGCTCAAAATAGTTTATAATTCTTGTCATTATTATCTTGCCAGCCTACAGTAAAAACTAAAACAGAAACTGCAAAGGTCGTATTGGTATGCCCCCCAGTGGCTCAGCGGTATATCTGCGGACTTACACGCTAAAATCCGGGTTTTGATACCCGTGGTGGGCAGAGCACAGATAGCCCATTGTGTAGCTTTGTGCTTAATTCAAAACAACAACAACGTACTGGTATTGAAATGCTATTTCTTTCTGATGTATTTTACATAAGCATCATAATTAGAGTATAAACGATGTTATCATTTACCTTGAAGTCTTCCCGTTACACCAAACACGCTCGCACTTTCAGCTGCGAGGGCGTTACAATGTTACGATCAATTCCACTATTTGTTGGTAAAACAGTAGCCCCAGAGTTGGCGGTGGGTGGTGATGTATACTGAAAGATCAAAATTAGATGTACAGACAACAAAACTGGAAAAATATTTGTTGATTTATTAGAGTCTCTGTTGAATAAAGAAGTTTGTTCTTCTTAAAAATGTTGGTGATGTAACAGTAAATAACTTTATTCAGAAACGAATGATTGATATTTTTACTTTCATGATAAATGTTATGTACTTAGCTTTCGGCTGGGTGATCCCAACGTACACTACACTTATAAGGTTTCAGTGTCACCATCCACTTCCGTCACTAAAATAGCCAAGCAATAAGCGAACTGTTCTATCTGGATAAATGCATTTTGGTTTTAATGGGTTCCCAATTGGAAAAATCACGTGATGCGACGTGACACACAACGGCTTTTAAAAAGGTTAAAAGAAAATATTTTAAGTCAAACCACGAAGAAGTTATCTGTTGTCGACACAACGTTTTCGGCAATGTTCTTCTCCAGGTATCACTGATTGAACAGTAAATCAGTAAATGGGTTACTACTTGTTATATACTTTGCTATTTATAAATAATAATGTCCCCCAGTGGCTCAGCGGTATGTCTGCGGACTTACAACGCTAAATAGTGGGTTATGATACCCGTGGTGGGCAGAGCATAGATAGTCCATTGTGTAGCTTTGTGCTTAATTCAAAACAACAGCAACAACAACAAATAATCTGATGTTTCTTTACTTCATGTGTGACTTTCTGTTCTCCCGTCATCAGTAGCCACTTGGTTACAACCATTTAATGGACTTCTTTTACTTTCAACAAACTGTTTTTAAATGCCGAAGTATTACACTTTTATGTATTATTCCGTGCCCGGCATGGCCAACCGCGTCAAGGCGTGCGACTCGTAACCTGAGAGTCGCGGGTTCGCATCCGCGTCGCGCCAAACATGCTCGCCCTCCCAGCCGTGGGGGCGTTATAATGTAACGATCAATCCCACCATTCGTTGGTAAAAGAGTAGCCCAAGAGTTGGCGGTTGGTGGCGATGATTAGCTGCCTTCCCTCTAGTCTTGCACTGCTAAATTAGGGACGGCTAGCACAGATAGCCCTCGAGTAGCTTTGTGCGAAATTCAAAAACAAACAAATGTTTTATTCCAGTTTGTATTTACGCTACTAAAAATAGGTCCATAGTGGAGGTCTTTGTGAGGGATAATTGGGTTTGAAGAAGAGCGAAACATTGAATCTGATTGGCTTTGAATAATATTATAAACATATTCAACAATTCTGTAGAAAGACTGCCTGTTTTCAAATAGTATGGAAGTTGATTTTATGCTCAGAATGAAAATTATATAAAATAATGAAAACTGACAAACAAAATAAATTACACGCATGAATTTCTGTTATCGTGAGCGACATGTTCAACTCTTAATTAATTAACGATATAAAGACAAAAGAAACGCTAATGCACTTCGCAGAGCAGACGAATTAAACGTGTACTAAAATAACCGTCCAGACGTGTTCTTCCACGAAGAAATGACACTGAACTCTACAGGTTTGGGTTCGTTGTCATGGAGACAGCCAGATGCAGTCATTGAAAGTCTGTTTTATGTTCTAACATTTTATAAACGGTAGATATCTTAATGATTGTGTATGCTCAGTGTTAAGCCAACATGATACTTCAAAGTTCGTGATGTTAAAATTTCCCACAGACGTTAATTAATTTAAAAGTAAATTAACATCAACATGCATCATGTTACCAATTCTATAATTCTATTAATCCGTTTTTATACATGTAAAAATAGTTCAGAAATTTCTACTTATGGAATTTAGATGAATCGATTCATGAACAGTTTAAATTCGTGAAAACATAACAGATTTAAAAGTTTTCTTATCAAGTTACACGTATAATTACAAAACATGATTTAAAGCAGGTTTTGTGTTTTACTTGGTCACATAAATCTACATAGGCCCGGCACGGCCATGTCGTTAGAGTGCGTGACTCGTAATCTGAGGGTCATGGGTTTGAATCTTCGTCACATCAAAGATGCTTGCTCTTTTAGTCGTGGAGACATTACAATGAGACGATGAACCCCACAATTCGTTGGCAAAAGAGTAGCCCAAGAGTTGGTGATGGGTGGTGATGACTGGCTGCCTTCCCTCTGGTCTTACACTGTTAAATTATGAATGGAAAGCGTAGATAGCCTTTGTGTAGCCACGAGCGAAATTATACCAAAACAAAACAAATAAATGTTATGTCTATTATGTATGTGTGTGTGTGTTTTTTTATATCAAAGTCATATCGAGCTGTCTGCTGAGTCAACTGAGGGGAATCGAACCCCTGATTTTAAAGCTGTAAATCAGTAGACTTACCGATATACCAGCGGGGCACATGTTTGTTGTATGCCCATTTAAAGGCTTAGCAAGATGTTGATGGATATTCATTAGGTCCATAAGGGGGGGTACATACAAACTTTCAGTTCTGTGGACTTATGTGATTCATGTATTTTTACCCGTGTAAACGGATCTTCAACAAATTTGGTATGAAGGTTCGTTGTGTGCAGGGAGAGATATGTAGAAACTTTCAGATTTGCGTTTTGTAGCCCCTCCCCAAGTGGCTGAGTGTTATGTCTGCGGACTTACAACGCTAAAATCCAGGTTTCGATAACCGTGGTAGGCAGAGAGAGCACAGATAGCCTACAAAAACGTTGTTGTTTTGAAGTTTTTATGGGATTTTTATTTTGTTCTTTTACAATTACATCTAAAAGAAACAGTTTTTCATGTCCTAAGATAACCTGTCATAAATCATTAATTTACATAACTTTCATCCAAGGGATGGGTACTCCAGCTGGTATTTATGCGACGTCTTTATGTAATAACATTAATTCAAGCGTTTTAAATAAAATAGCTGTGATTATGATTGAAAATATTATTTGGGATGTTACTTTCATTTAAACACGTTCGTTTCAGCTCCGCAGATGTTCTTCGTCGCCAGAGGGACCGCGAAATGGTCGCGCAGGAAATGTCAAGACTGCAATTGGTTAAAAAAGACCATCAACGTCAGCAAGAAGAGGAAAAGCGTCAGGTAGTAAATTTTATATATTGTTAAGGCCGTCGATAAGAGGGGTAACGGGGGAATTACCCCCCGGGCCTGGAATAATGAGAGGGCCCGTGCAAAAGCTTGCCAAATTGACGTTTCAGAGTGCATTAAAAACCTCGCCATGAAAAAAAAAAGAGACTATGAAAGTTGCATCTTATAGTAAATATCTTGTAGATGATATTATAGGGGGGTCCATATGCACATGATTACCCCTGGATCAGGAATAGTTTTCGGGACTTTTGGTCTTATTGTTTACAAAAATCATCCAAACCTTTAAAATCTCATTATATTTAAAAGTAAAAAAAAATGAAGGCTCATTCTTGAAACGCTTAAATTCTAAGAGTTATTTATTTTAAAACCTGACCCCCAGTGGCTCAGCGGTATGTCTGCGGACTTACACGCTAAAATCCGGGTTTCGATACCCGTTGTGGGCAGAGCACAGATAGCCCATTGTGTAGCTTTGTGCTTACTTCAAAATAACAAATATTTTAAAACCAGAATTGCCCATCAGTAGCGCTGCGGTGTGTCTGCGGACTCACACTGCTAGAAACCCGTGATGAGCAGGGCACACATAGCTCATTGTGGAACTTTGTGCTTAATTCCAAACAAACCAACTGTGCCAGAGTTATTTACCAGCTGTTATTGTAAAAAAGTAATATTTGTAGGTTAAAAATTTGATGATAGAAATGATAGTCCGTCAATCTTTGCCTCCCAGTGGCTCAGCGGTATGTCTGCGGACTTAAAACGCTAAAAATCGAGTTTCTATACTCATGGTGGGCAGAGAACAGATAGCCCATTGTACAGCTTTGTGCTTAATTTGAAACAACAAACAACCATCCTCTTCTTTAATACTCTTTCCAAATTGTTTGAGTCTGTACCTGAAGATGCCTTTATAGGTTAAACCCTAATTGTGATAAAGGATGTATTCGTGAAACGTACAGCTGTTTCTGATTTTTCAATTCTGTAATTATGAGGTTTCTCCAAGTACTGACGACTCTAAGTATTAATGATATGTAATATTTAAACTTTGATATGCTTGACCAATAACATGAGCGTACGTGTATTTGTTTCAAAGAATAATTTTGCTCTGGAGCATTTTTGTCACCTCCTTTGTGATATTTTACAGAACATGGAAATGTTGGTACGGTATAACCCTTGGAATAAGCCAGGGGCTGGGGCACCAATGGTAAGTTGTTTTTTTCGATTAGAAATAAATGATTTTTTGTAAGTTTGAATGTAATTTCTCTACTTTATGTGTACTTGAGTCTACCATTAAGCCTATAAAATGTTTTGAAATTGAAGCTGTTAGTTTCTGATGAGGTTGGTTTCATTATATTACATTCTTTTGTCTGAAAGAAGAGAAATAAATGAATGAGAAAGCTTGAAGAAGTTTCTTCAAAATGAATGCCATTGTTTTTCTTAGTTATTAAGAAGCAGATTTCATTAATAAAACTCAAGTGTTTATTTTTATTTTCTTTAATATACATCATTGTCTTGATGATAAACAAAAATGAATTTCGATACACTAACTAGATGGCAGCACAATCTGAAAAACCTTTTTCTATTTTTGTTCGTTATTGAACCGAACAGCTTTAATAAATTTTGCACAGAAGAATATATTGTGTTACTCTTCAAAAATTTGAAATAAAATCGTATGAAACACACTTTCACGAATACGTTTTATTTATTCAGAAAAAAAATCATTTTTGCGCCATCTGTTAAAATGTTTTCTAGGTATGAGAGAATGAGAATGTATTTTCTTCGATGTGAGAACTGACGCATTTGACGAATGTTGTGATATATTACAGGAAAATTCAAAGAGGACTAAATTCACAGAGGAACAACTGGACAAGAATGATCAGTCAGACGACAACATTTTAGGGGTAACAATTAATTTCTAGCATTCTTTAATTTAATTTAAAGTTTATTTCTAGTATAACCCTAATTTAAATCTATTTGTACGAATTAATAAAAACTAAAATGCTTGATAAAGTTTCCATTATTAACAAAGAAAGGTAAATGATTTCAACTTATGCATTTTTCATTAATAATCAAATGATTTTAATGGAACAAGTTCACAATATTGAGTGATACTTGAAAAGTCTGTATTTGTTAAAAACTGACGCCATTTCTTCAGAACACGTTGACTGGATTTGGTAAGCCTGGTGCCGGCGCTCCCCAACGTACAAAATCTGGTCGTATGAAAACTCAGCTTTCTGGAGATCCAGAAATTCGATTTCAAGACGCACAAAAGGTCCGCCTCAGTATTGAAAATCAACTTCGCTACAAGAATCCCGATAAAGATAATCCAATAAATTCCCAAGGTAAGAAAAGGAAATACAATATTTACAATTCACTCATGTTTAATGATCGAAGAAAAACACTAACATCAAACAGAGCCCTCTGTGACTCAGTATTTTTAACACTTCTGTTGCTAGGCGTGGCCAGGTAGCTAAGGCGCTCGATTCGTAATATGAGAATCCCGGGTTCGAGTCCCTGTCCCGCCAAACATGATCGCCCTTTCAGCCGCAGCGGCGTTATAATGTGATGGTCAACCCCACTATTCGTTGGTAAAAGAGTAGCCCAAGAGTTGACGGTGGGTGGTGATAACTAGCTGCCTTCCCTCTAGTCTTACACTGCTAAAGTAGGAACGGCTAGCATAGATAAGTCTCGTTTAGCTAACAAACCACTTCTGTTATTATTACAGTTGTTAAATTTTCCGTGAAGTTGTTAGAAAATTGTTTGTGCTAGTCGTGGGCTATTTTAATCGAATAATGGGATTTGACTACCGTTTTTCTAGTCGTCCTACGGTTTCAAAGTGATTTATTTTCGGTGGTAACGGGGAGCAAACCACGGATACAAAGACCACAACGCGAATTGCTGGGCTGCCTTTGGCCTTTTTAATTAGTGCAAAGCTACACAAGGAGCAATTTGTGCTGTAACCACCAGATCTTTAGCGTCCAAACCCACCAGGTTATCCTCTAAGAACATAATTATAAATTACCTAAGTTTTATACTTAATAAATTTATAGATGAACAACTAGGCAACAATTATCAATTAGACAACAATGTTCTCGGGGTAAGAATTTATAAAACAATATTATCTTGTGAATTATTTAGCCCTTTAATTATTCTAATCCACAACTCGACAAGCTGCGTGTGTGTGTTTTTCTTATAGCAAAGCCACATCGGGCTATCTGCCGAGGAGCATCGAACCCTTAATTTTAGCTTCTAAATTTATAGTCTTACTGCTGTACTGGGGGAGGGGGGGAGGGGCTCGACGAGCTAACCACTAAGCTACAAATGTCCCTTTGTGAGTTTCGGATAATGTTTGGTTACTCTAATTTATTACTAAAGGACATCACAATTAACAACGAATGTCATATCTGTTTATCTGTAGTCGAGCACAAAGTTACACAATGGGCTATCTGTGCTTTGGTCACTACGGATATCGAAAACCCATTTATAATATATATATATATGTATATATATATTGTAAATTAGTACTTAAACTGTCAAGCAAAATAAAGTAAAAAAGCTTGTTTGAATTTTGCACAATGCTACATGAAACTTATCATCTGCACTTGCCGTTCCTATTTCAGTAGTGTAGGGACTCGAGGGAAAGCAACTAGTCATCACCACCTATCGTCAACTCTTGTGCTACTCTTTTATTAACGAATAGTGGGATTGACTGTCACGTAACAACAGACCCACAGCTGAAAGGGTGAGTATGATTGGTGAGACGGCGATTATCACAATCTTCAGATTGCGAGTTAAGCACCATAACTACTTGGCCAAAAATCACATGGAAGGACTGCGTTAACAACAGCAAATCCAAACTTGTGATGAACGACATCCAAAAAAAAAGAAAACAATCCAAAACCATAACAACTAATTAAATTAAAAATGATGCATAAGTTGAGAGGATCCCCAGGATACGGGCTATAATGTGGGGTATAAAATGTTCCCTGGGTTGTGGAAGTGATTGCGGAAGTAGGACCCCCATTAATGTGGGGACACACTATCTGTTAGTCTTAACCTCTGTCCCTACATGCAGCGTCTCTAATTTAATTTTGTTTATATATACATATATGTACTTTTGATACCTTTTATAAAGGGTATCTAACAGTAATAAATACTGTTGACGTAAAACGATGAAATCGTTGTAAACTTTAATTAACACATCACTCTTCCAATAAATAATTTTAATGTTAGATAAACTTTGACCTAAAAGGTCAATAAGATGATTATTTGCCATAATTTCTGATGACAAATGACGTGAAACAATCAAAGATATTTAAAGTTTCTCGAGGATTTGTTGTTGTTTTGTTGTTGTTTTGAATTAAGCACAAAGCTACACAATGGGCTATCTGTGCTCTGCCCACCACGGGTATCGAAACCCGGTTTTTAGCGTGTAAGTCCGCAGACATACCGCTGAGCCACTGGGGGGCTTCTCGAGGAAGTTTGCGATAAGTAATATGGTAGTGATATGTCTATTACATGACATCAGTTGGACTAATATGTAATTACCTGATCTTTCTTACTTTCCTTGAAGAAATAAAAAAATTACTGATTTTCTTTTCTGAACGTGTGCAAAAATTGATACAATAACTTTTGAAGAGATCAGGTATTTTTCTTTAAGCAGTTACGATTTCACGTGGACCTACTTCTAGCTCTGTTTGGTCTTGTAACTTAAAAGTTTGTGTCAGAAGAAAAGAAAATCGTATTCGTTGCTAAACATTTGCAGTTGGTGAACGTTGTGTTTGTCAATATTGCACATTAACCTCGAGTCCACCAAGATTTACTCACAGAATATATTAATACGACTTTTCCGTAACGATAATACTCCCAACTGGTTTGGGGATCGGCTGGTAATTTTATAAATTAAGAATTTCCACACTCGGGTGGCCGAGAACAAACATATTTAGTGACGGGGATTCGAAACTGAGACCTTCAGCTCGGAAGTCGAACGCTCTAACCACCAGGCTTACCTAGGTTCCGTCTTGGACAAATTATCAATACTATCTTTTACAATTCATTAAGAATGTTTTGTTTAGTTCTCTAATACTCTGTCTTTTCAGCTCATTAAGACTGTCTTCTTTTGTTTACTTGTCTTTTCTAGTTTACTAAGACAATGTTTTTCAGTTTATTAAGACTTTATTCTTTTGTTTACCTGTCTTTTCTAGTTTACTAAGACAATGTTTTTCAGTTTATTGAGACTCATTTGTTTCCTGCTCCACCCGGTGGCAAAGCAGTGTGCTTGTGGAGTTGAAACGCGAAAATTGGGTTTCGATACCCGTGATGGGCGGTGCACATAGAACCCATTGTGTTGTTTGTGCTTAATTCCAAATAAATACTTTTTTAAGACGCTATTACACTTAGCTGTGTTATGTGTTATAAATATCTTAACGATATGAAATACATGGTAATGGTATAAAATAACTTAATTTTGGTTTGTGTTGTCAGTTAATATGTAATCTACACATTACACAACAAAGATGTCTTTTCAGACACACTTGCGAATAATAATTAACAAGTGTTATTAACACCAGGCACCACAACGTATTGCACTCTACTAAAGTAGACTGCACTGCAGCAGATAGGAATTTGTGTGCACTACGTAAGTATGTCCAGATGTATGAATTAAACTTTTAAATTTCAATGAAAGTTATCTGGTGAAATTTACGTTAAAAATCTCAATTGATATATTTTAAGTTTCTTATGTATAAAAAATATTTAAATTCAATAAACCAACGCCAAGATTTTGTTAAAGTTACATCTAACTAAAATGTGTATGCAAACATATGCAGCAGATGGCGCTACTATTACAGTTTCTTAATATTCAACATGTTCGGAATTATTCTGAGTACGATTTTTTTTCTTCCAGAGAGTAGAAAACAGAGGCAACTGGCCAAAAAGAAACGACAAATGCAGCTAGAAGATACGGTAGGTTGTTTCAAAGGACAAGCTATACTTTATTCACAGTTGTGGTTCCCAGGCTTTTTATTTCATAGATCTTTGTAAAAACGTTATAAAAAGTTAAAATAATATAACCCTATGCTACAGCGTATGATATGTATACCCACAAAGTATACATAACGTAAATAATTATTTATATACATATTAAAGGTAACAAGTGTCTAAGACGGCCCACTTAGCCAAAAAGTGCAATCATCGCAGCGCCCCAAGCGGTAGGTTTTCTTTGGAACTAAGCACAAAGCTACACAACGGGCTGTTCTGTGCCCATCACGAGTGTGTGTGTGTTTTTCGTATAGCAAAGCCACAAAGGGCTATCTGCTCAGCCCACCGAGGGGAATCGAACCCCTGGTTTTAGCGTTGTAAATCCGGAGACATACCGCTGTACTAGCGGGGGGCTCATCACGAGTGTCGAAATCTGGTTTCCAGCAGTGGGAGTCCGCAGACATACTGTTGCGCCAATAGGGGGCGATTTGATAGAAAGTAGCTATGTTGGTGAAGGTATAAAGTTACGTGTGAAGAGCCCCTGTATGAAGATTTTGTTTGTTCTAATAGCGACATCATTTCAGTTTTTAGTTTTTTAATAAATATACTAATTATTGTTTACAAGAAGTTTTAATTCACGAGATTCACCTTGTTGCTCCACAGTATTTGTCACATCTTCCAAGTTTTCATGCTTTACTTTATCACTTCAGTGAAATTATTATTTGCTTTTTACCAAGAGAGAACACAATAAATGGCCCAGCATGGCAAGGTGTTAAGGGTGCTTGACTCATAAGCGTAAGGTCGTTGGTTCGAATCTCCGTCTCGCCAAACATGCCATAGGGGTTTTATTACGTAACGGTCAATCCCACTATTTGTTGGTAAAACAGTTGCCCAAGAGTCAACGGTGCCTGTTGATGATTATCCACTTTCCACTTTAGTTTTAAACTACTTAACTGGGGAAAGCTAGCGCAGATAGCCCCCTTATAGCTTTGTTTAAAAGTCAAACCAAACCATGCACAATGCTTCAGTATGTTCCCCACGCTGGTTTTTACTTTGTAATTTAATTACGTTCGTAGTACAAAGTCTGTACTTGAAAACGTGATATTTCGTAGTTGCACGAGTATTTGACGTGCTTCGCCTGTCATTCATTTTTATCAAGTAATTAAAAGTACTTGAATCATCAGGAACTTTTAAAATAACCAATCTTTTCACGTGACGAGTTAAACTGATGTGACAAAAAATCCTGTATTTTATCGCAAATGTTCCATTTTATTTCTGGATATTTATAATACTTAATATTATGATTTAAAATTCAAAAACAAACAAAGTGCACAGTAATTAAATTTTAACGTAATAACACACGTGTTATCAACATGTATTGGGAATACAACGCCCTCTGTTGTTGTATACTGAAATAGTATCCTGGTAAGTGAGGAATGTATTAAAAAAACACACACCAAGAAAACCAAACGTAGAGCACAACAATTTCTAAAATACTTTGTTCTCCCAGCCGACTTTCTACATTAGGGTCATGCCTTAAAAACGTTTAATTTTTTTTTCTGTTCTGGTAAGAAGTAAAATCATATCTAATTTAAATTATATACAGTGTTAAATACGCATTAATTAACAGCTTTGCATTCTAATGATTTACTGATTTTTTGGATCAGGGACTTCATAGAATCGTTTGTCTCTGTTCTTAATATTTGTCACCAGTGGCACAGCGGTATGTCTGCAGATTTATACTGCTAGAAATCGGGTTTCGATACTCGCGGTAGACAAAACACATTGTGTGGCTTTATGGTGAATAGCGAAACAACAACAAGAAATCGTAAGTTTTACATTATGTTTGATTAATTGACAAACGTGCTGATAAGTGTGTCTGATGTATACATTTCAGTAGAGAATATTCAATCTCATTTTAAACAACACTTCACTTGTGTTCACTACAAGCAGTTTCAAGTGCTGTATATAACGCCTCTTCTTGTAGTTTCTTAACGGTTTCCAGTGCTTGGACATAACACCTCTTCCTGTATTATCAGAACGGTTTCAAATGCCTGTATATAACGCCTCTTCTTGTAGTTTCTTAACGGTTTCCAGTGCTTGGACATAACACCTCTTCCTGTATTGTCAGAACTGTTTCAAGTGCTGTATATAACGCCTCTTCTTGTAGTTTCTTAACGGTTTCCAGTGTCTGGACATAACACCTCTTCCTGTATTATCAGAAAGGTTTCAAGTGCTGTATATAACGCCTCTTCTTGTAGTTTCTTACCGGTTTCCAGTGTCTGGACATAACACCTCTTCCAGTATTATCAGAACTGTTTCAAGTGCTATATATAACGCCTCTTCTTGCAGTTTCTTAACGGTTTCCAGTGCTCGGACATAACACCTTTTCCTGTATTATCAGAACGGTTTCAAATGCCTGTATATAACGCCTCTTCTTCTTGTTTCTTAACGGTTTCCAGTGTCTGGACATAACACCTCTTCCTGTATTGTCAGAACTGTTTCAAGTGCTGTATATAACGCCTCTTCTTGTAGTTTCTTAACGGTTTCCAGTGTCTGGACATAACACCTCTTCCTGTATTATCAGAACTGTTTCAAGTGCTGTATATAACGCCTCTTCTTGTAGTTTCTTAACGGTTTCCAGTGTTTGGACATAACACCTCTTCCTGTATTATCAGAACGGTTTCCAGTGTCTGGACATAACTCCTCTTCCTGTATTATGTTCAGTTTTCGTACCACAGAATTTGGTATTTAGAATCACTGTTGAGTCACTGGAGTCACTTACAGAAAGTAAACCGTCTCAGTGTTTTTAGTTATACAGAGTGAGAAGATGTTGAGCTGAATTCTACAGGATAAACAAGAGTTTCTTTTATCCTAATTTATCTTCTTGAAGTGAAGTTATGATTTCACTTATAATGACCTTTTTAAGGAAATCTCATTTTTACCCTTATCTCAACACGTAAGTTTCACGAAAATCAAATCTTTCATATTATTTTCATTGTCTTCTTTTCCATTTTCTACCGGATGTTTTATTTCTTTGTCGCTAATCACAAAGTTACACAAAGGGTTAATAAATAAGTAGAAATATGTGAAGGTGATATAATAAAGAAATTAGGCTTTCAGATAAGAATCACATTTAAAATTATGGTGGCAGTTTTTTTATGTGGTAATGTTACGACCAAATGCTATTTTACAAGGTAGGTTGCCAGTTAATGACACAATGGGTTGTCTGTGTTGTGTCCACCACGAGTATCGAAACCTAGGTTTTAACGTTATAAGCCTTCAGACTTACCGCTGAGCCACGTGGGTTAAGACATTTGACTCGTAATTCTAGGATCGCAAGTTCAAATACCCGTCACACAAAACATGCTCGCCCTTGCAGTCGTGGAGGCGTTATAATGTGACGGTCAATCCCACTATTCGTTGGTAAAAGAGTAGCCCAAGAGTTGGCGGTGGGTGGTGATGACTAGCTGCCTTCCGTCTAGTATTACACTAATAAATTAAGAATGGCTAGTGCAGATAGTTCTCGTGTAGCTTTGTGCAAAATTCAAAACAAAGAAAGTGACAAACCCCTCCATTTACAAGATGCGAAGTAGTGATAAGTTAGGTGTAACTTGATTCTGTAACAAAAGAAACTTCCAACATGTATTTTTGTTTGTGCGTTAGTATTTCGCAGTTCTAGAATTTAAAATTATGCATTTTGTAGTTTATTCTATAGTTCTTATATGTAAATCGTGTGTGAAAAGAAGACATCGAATATCACTGTTACAGTGGAATATTTGTCTGACAAATGTAAACATATAACTGTACAATGACTGTAAATCCCACTATTCGATGGTAAAAGAGTAGCCCAAGAGTTGGCGGTTGGTGGTGATGACTAGCTGCTTTTTCTCTAGTCTTACATTGCTAAATTAGGGATGGCTTGAGCAGATAGCCCTCGTGTAGCTTAGTGCAAAATTCAAACCAAACCAATCCAATATAATCAATGTTTGTAATTAGAATCATATAAATGTAGAATATTTAAATATTACATCAACACAGCGTTTTATTAGTAATGTTTTTGACTGTCTTCTCTTACACCCTGTTCCATCAGTTTTACAAAGTGAGTTTTTAAGTAAAATTAAAAGAAAATCATTAAAATATCTGTTTATTATATTGGTAATCTTAATTATCACGCAGTTGATTGACAGAGTAGTTGATATGTTTCTTCATATACCAGGCATGTAAAGAATAATATGCATTCCGCTTCCATCTACGAACTCAGACTTTCTAAATATACATGTTTTTTGGTGTTTGTGCTGAAATTCATTGTTTAATTTACGTTACAAAACGTAAAACAGTTTTTTATATTGATCTTTCGAAAAGGAATTCCAGCCATGGGGTAAAGGATTTGGGAATCCTGAAAGAGACGAAAAAGGAAACGTTCGTAGACATAAGTTTTCGAATTCCGTCCAGCATGGGGTTATGGAGTCTCGCCCTCCATCTCAGGAACTAGTAGGAATATTTTCACTTTGACTTATTCCCCAGAATTCTTGATGACGAAAAACCTACTTGAAGTAAAACTGTATCTCAGAAGAGAGAGTTTGGGCAACAGTCTGTTACAAACTTCCTCTTTGTTGACCCAAAGATGACCCACGAAGGTCGAAACGTCGTTCTCTGCTCACAAATAAGTGTTAATGCCCATACCAGTCGTTCTGAGATACATTTTTATTCTCCAAAATATAATTTTCAGTTCACATGAAATTAGTTGTTATTTGATGTAAACATACAGGGTTTGTATCAAAATTAAATTATATGTCAATTATAGATAATTCACTTCTGTGATCGGGATTGAACAATACAACAGAAACAGTGTTAAACTGTCTAGGTTACGTTTTAAACAGGCAGTAAAATCATACTCTGGAGTGCATAAATTGAACTACTTCGAGAAAATGCGGAATCTTACATCATAATGATGGGTTGTGGTTAGGTTTAGTTTATATTCTGTTCCTCATGTTTTACTGAATTGTATTGATGTCATAATATTTTCATTGTTTTCAGTTCTGTAAAAATGAAACGATGTCAATAAATAGAAGTAAAAAAATCAATATGAGGATAAAACAATAAATAAAAAACATTCAAAGTATGTAAATAAAACAATTTTAGATTAACGAATAAAAATGATAATAAGTTATGTAACAAGAAGGTAAAGAACCTAAAACATATCATAGTGTTTGTGTTCGCCAAAGGGAGTGGCTTTGCCTCTTAGTAACCGTGGTGGAAATGGAGCTCCTCAGGTGACCCTCAGCGGAAACCCGAAAACCCGACTGCGAAGTACCTTAGAAGTAGTAGGAACTTCTGGTGAGTTCTATTATTCCAAACTCTACCCTTCTCTCTCTCAATTTCGTTTTTGTAGTAGAAATTTGTAATCGAAGTTTTTTTAAGTATTTCATTTTTTCACACACAAGTGTTTTGCGTGATAGCGAAACCCGTGGTTTTGTTTTCATTAACAAATTAATTATTATTTATTTGTTTTTAGGCCACTTTGTTGGAGATGATGGTTCGACAACCTGTGATGGAAAAGAGAATTACAATCCATGGGGAAAACCTGGAGCTGGTGCACCTCTGAAAGATAGTAGATGGACCGGGAAGGACTTCATGGAAAAAATGGTATTTATGTTTGCATTTCCATTTAAGTTACTCCCCAATGGCTCAGTGATAACCTGTACAGTGAGAATCGAACTATGAATTTGTAAACTTACCGTTGATTCGCAGGAAGACAGGTTTCACTTAATATATAGCTTTCAAGGAGGGCAAAACATATAAACAGTTCACAAGGATTTCTACTAGTTTTTTCATATTATGAATTTTTTTGTTTAAAATCTCCTCTATAAATGTTATTTATAGACTTGTAATTAATTGAATAATTAACATTCACCATTCTTAGGTGGGCACTTCAAGCAAACGGTTTGTTTGCTACACGTTGGACTATCGGTGTTGTACCCACCACGGGTATCGAAACCCGGTTTGTATCATCATAAGTCCACGGACACACCATGAGGAGGTCAAGTGAACAGAAGATTTGTTCTTTGAAGTTAAGGACAAAGCTACACAATGGGCTATCTGTGCTCTGCCCACCACTTGTTTCGAAACCCAGATTTTTGCGTTGTAGGTGTACCTCGCTAGTACAGCGGTAATTATAAGGATTTACAACGCTAAATTCAGGGGTTTGATTCCCCTCGGTGCACTCAGCAGATACCCCGATGTGGCTTTACAATAAGAAACACACGCGCGCGTTGTAAGTCCACAGATAAACAGCTTTGCCACTGGGGGATGGGGAGGGGGAAGGAGCAAGTAAACAAAAGAAAGAATTGTTTATTACATAAAACAAAACATGCTCGATTCTTACAGGGTTGGTCGATGTCTGGGAACCCAAAGAAAAGAAGCCAGGAATCGAAACGGAATTATCTAAAAGTTTTACGTAAGTATTTATGCTAAATAAATAAATACATTTTTTTTATCTTGCCAATAAATTGTCTCGATTAATTTATTAATGTGAAAACGCCAATAATAATCAAATGCTATTACTTAGAGGTGTAACTATTATTATTATTCAGGGACAGTAACTCATTATTATTATTATTTAGGGACAGTAACTCATTAACTAGTTTTGTTTGTCTCCTAAAAATATTCATTTTATTCTTCCATCAGTTCATTTCATTAACGTTATTGGATAGATGCTTGACATATAGGGGTGGACAAAAAATGTCCTCCCCTTTAAAATGTTGTTAATTTGTTATATCTTTTATAATATAACAGACAAATAGTTAAAAATATACGTTTTTAGAATCCGCACGACAAGATCTGTTCAGATATGATCTCAAGCCCTTAATTTAACTCTGGTTTTTGTATATTTCTGAACTTTTCATGATTTTAGTTACATTTTATCATAAATATTGTTGTACAGCTGCTTAAGTTTATTAAATCTTCTTATTACAATTAATTTACAAAATGATAAACAAGTTTCTCTTCAATAACTGAACATAGAAATGAAATTTAAAATAATACAAACCAGTTTCACAAGTTGATATTTAGTCAAATTTCTCTTAGATTTCAATTCTGCTTCACATAAACGTGACATGCTGTCAATAAGTTTGTACAGGTATCCCTGAGTGATTGTCTGTCATCTTTGTTTGAATACATGAAAAATTTCATCTTCCATATTTGGCTTGTGATATATTGTTTAACTCAGCCCATGAAGTTTCAATCGGATTGATTAACCTCAGCATTCCATCACATCAATTATCTTATTTCCATGATATCTCTTAACGACTCTACAATAACAGAGAAACTTGTTTGAAGATTTTGTACGTTAATTGGAATAAAAAGATCTGAGAAGCTACAGCAGGTACACAACACTTTTTATGATAAAATGTAACTGAAGTCACAAAAAGTTCTGGTGTTTACAAAAGCCAGTGTTAACATTAGGATTTAAGATCACAGATAAACAGATCTTGTCGAGTGTGTTCTTAAAATATATGGTTTTACATATTTATCTGTGATCTAATAAAATATATAACAAATTAATAACATTTTCAAGGCAAGCACGTTTTTGTCCACCTCTGTATATATTTGAAAAATGTATTTTTACTATTCATTTGTTATGTATGTATTTTACTCTAACGATTACTTTGTTCTGTTAGCTTTGGATTCAAGACAAACCTAATTATCCTAAGATATCAGAACCTTTTGATACACTATACAATGTAGCTCTCAGACTTGTTGTCTTACACATCCAATGTTGTAACCTCCGTAAATAATGTCAAACACACTATACAATGTAGCTTCCACAACTGCTGTCTAACATACTGTATTGTAACCTCCGTAACTAGTGTCTAACACTATACAATGTAGCTTCTACAACTGCTGTGTAACACACTGTACAAGGTAGATCCCATATCTGCTGTCTAAGACACTGTACAATGTAGCTTCCACGCCTTCTGTGTAACACACCTTTTAACGTTAAATATCACTTTAATTCTTGCTTGATTTATTTTAAATGTAGTTTAAGTTACAAGAAACGTTTAAGGCAGTGTTGTATTTCACGATTTTATTTTCAGCTTAAAATACACGTGCTGCTCGTGTTAGTTTCACAGTTCAGTGTGTATGTGTTCTTCACACCTTTCTTGAATATTTTGCCATTGTTGATATTTAGTACCGGTGACGTGAAACTCCAAGATAATACAGACTATCTCTTTTTGTGTATAAATATACACATAAAGTACAGTCTATGCATGTGTACTTGTTTCTTTAATAACAGATGTTTTGTATATTCATGTTTTCTACTTTGAAATCAAACTTTTGTTTAGCTTACGTAACAGTTCACAGGTGTGGACTGGGTTCCAGGACTACGATATTTACGTTCTGTAATAGGTCTGGAAAACATAGTAAAATGGATAAAACGACGTACGTTTGGTTCCTGCCTAGAGACTATATAATAATGTTATCATATACTACCCTACAAAAACGATTTGAATAGTTCGAATATATATCTGTTTACAAATATACTTGTAGAAATACAAGAATACTTTACCAGTTTGTAAGTAATAACCAACAGTAAGAAAATTATCTTCATATTTACTTTTATTTTATTTTAATTTAGTTCAAGAAACTGAAGAGAAGAAGAACCGGGAGAGGATGGAAAAAAAGCAACTAAGCGATAGTGTAAGGGTTACCAATCTAATGAACAGTGTTAGGGTTACCAATCTAACGACATTGTTAGGGTTACCAATCTAACGACAGTGTTAGGGTTACCAATCTAATGAACAGTGTTAGGGTTACCAATCTAACGACAGTGTTAGGGTTACCAATCTAACGACAGTGTTAGGGTTACCAATCTAACGACAGTATTAGGGTTACCAGTCTAACGACAGTGTTAGGGTTACCACTCTAATGACATTGTTAGGGTTCCAATCTAATGACATTGTTAGGGTTACCAATCTAACGACAGTGTTAGGGTTACCAGTCTAATGATAGTGTTAGGGTTACCAGTCTAATGGCAGTGTTAGGGTTACCAGTCTAATGGCAGTGTTAGGGTTACCAGTCTAATGGCAGTGTTAGGGTTACCAGTCTAATGACAGTGTTAGGGTTACCAGTCTAATGATAGTGTTAGGGTTACCAGTCTAATGATAGTGTTAGGGTTACCAGTCTAATGATAGTGTTAGGGTTACCAGTCTAATGATAGTGTTAGGGTTACCAATCTAGTGACAGTGTAAGGGTTACCAATCTAGTGACAGTGTAAGGGTTACCAATCTAGTGACAGTGTAAAGGTTACCTATCTAGTGACAGTGTAAAGGTTACCTATCTAGTGACAGTGTAAAGGTTACCTATCTAGTGACAGTGTAAAGGTAACCAATCTAGTGACAGTGTAAGGGTTACCAATTTAGTGACAGTGTAAGGGTTACCAATTTAGTGACAGTGTAAGGGTTACCAATTTAGTGACAGTGTTAGGGTTACCAATCTAGTGACAGTGTTAGGGTTACCAATCTAGTGACAGTGTTAGGGTTACCAGTCTAGTGACAGTGTTAGGGTTACCAGTCTAATGATAGTGTTAGGGTTACCAGTCTAATGATAGTGTTAGGGTTACCAGTCTAATGATAGTGTTAGGGTTACCAATCTAGTGACAGTGTAAGGGTTACCAATCTAGTGACAGTGTAAAGGTTACCAATCTAGTGACAGTGTAAAGGTTACCTATCTAGTGACAGTGTAAAGGTTACCTATCTAGTGACAGTGTTAGGGTTACCAATCTAGTGAGAGTGTTAGGGTTACGAATCTAATAACAATGTAAAGGTAACCAATCTAGTGACAGTGTAAGGGTTACCAATTTAGTGACAGTGTAAGGGTTACCAATTTAGTGACAGTGTAAGGGTTACCAATCTAGTGACAGTGTTAGGGTTACGAATCTAGTGACAGTGTTAGGGTTACGAATCTAGTGACAGTGTTAGGGTTACCAATCTAGTGACAGTGTTAGGGTTACCAATCTAGTGACAGTGTTAGGGTTACCAATCTAGTGACAGTGTTAGGGTTACCAATCTAGTGACAGTGTTAGGGTTACCAACTTAATGACAATGTAAAGGTTACCAATCTAGTGACAGTGTAAGGGTTACCAATCTAGTGACAGTGTAAGGGTTACCAATCTAATGACAGTGTAAGGGTTACCAATCTGTATGTTAGTCTCAACTGTTGTCTTATTTTATATGTTTTCTTACTTTGAATACAGTTATAATTCTTTTCTAAGTTTCAATGTTTACTAAGAGCTCTGAGACGAAGAGATTCTTCGAATTCTGTTCGTATTAATCAAGCTATATGTAATTATTACTGTTTATTATTGTAGAAAAGTAGTATCTCTGGAACATTTGATTAACGATGTATCTATCAGCTTTATTTTCAGCGTCATATACAGTTTTTAAACAACTTTCCGTTTTATCTAGTAAAGCTATTTGCAAGTAGATAAAAACTAGCTAAATTTATGGGTGCTTTTCATAACCGTCTGAAAGCAAATAAAATCTAGCACACTTCTTGGGTGCATTTTGTAACCGTCTGAAAGCAGCTTAAAGCTAGCAATCTTCGAGGGTACCTTTTATAATCGTTTGAAAGCAGCTTAAAGCCAGCAATCTTCGAGGGTGCCTTTCCTAACCTTCTAAAAGTAGAAGAAGTCTTGTTCGAATAAAGAGTAATTCAGTTGTTATATTTTTGTGACATCTTTATAATTTACAACGTGGGAGTTACGTGAGGGTTAGAGTAACTGTACTTTGACCGTTTGTGTCGTTCACTTCAGAATAGGTTGAATAAAATTGAAAAAAATCAACAATTCATAATCTGATTCGTTAAGATATTAATTAATAATTAATATTCATTAGTTTAAAACAAGAATTGGGTGTTTGTTTAACAATTTGTAGTATATCTGGTTCGGTTCTATTTTTGTAACCCCTTTACTGTTTTACACTATATGATAAAGCTAGGTCAATGACACCAGTTACATTTGGATAGAAATGTCTTACTTTTATTGTATAGCTTCTTTTAATACTATATAATTCTTTTCTCAGAGGATTGTACTGCATCTGGAAACTTTATTACAGCCTTACAGAATCAGACTTAGCTCGAGCTGCAGATGCAAATTAGGCCGATTGCTTGATTATGTCAAGCAAATTTGCATTCATCCTAATAGAAAAGGAGAAAAGCAAAGACACTGAAGTGTTTTAAGTGTCGTTATAGTGGGTGCATGTCCAGCTAGCGGCCATGACATTTACAAGGCTCCAAGATATCAGTCATTTAAGTTTATTAAAGCTACAAACGTGTAATCACAGGAAGAGAAGAAAGACGGTTAAGACACGATGGTAACTAAAGTCCGTCATCAGACGACAAACCAGTAGACATGAGCTTATTGTATTACAACTCACACCCATTTTCAGCCGTACCTTCGGGAGGTCGTTGCAACAATGAACTATTACAGTAGACGGAAATTTCATAAGTCACTGGACATAGTTATCAACATTGGACTAATTAGGGCTAGTGAAAGTTGGTGTGTTCAATGAATCACATTCTATCCTGTTTGTTTCTGGATTAGGAGAATATAGATATGGGGAGACCCCATATAAATAACCCCCTCCTCTCGTGCAGTCGCAACTGTCCAGGTTTCTAGTGGCAAAGACATGTTTTTTTGACATACTCAAGGCCTCTTGGTGCCTTTAGAAGACAGAGTGAGGGTTAAAGTTCACCTTAGCTCGAGTGCATTCAGTGATACTTGATTTGTACCTTTATTAGGATCACCACAAAACGACAATGCTAGCATCTTCCTTGTCAAACTCGTGCATGCATGACATTGGAACAAGAAGGGGACCACCACAATCCCCGAATCTCAATCCACTCGAGCATCTGTGGGATGAACATGAAATACATCTTCGCCATCTAAATCCTCTGCTTGCCTCTTTCCACGAATTGAATACGATATTAATGAGCGAACAGGGAAAAACACTCAGAAAACCTACCAACGCCTTCTGGATTCTGTGCTACGTCATATCATGGCTATTATTATGGAAAAATATGGTAGTTCTATCAGGTGGATCAACGAGTGTTTAGGTATAGTCCATAAGAAAGTGGTAACCCTCAGTCCATAAGAAAGTGGTAACCCTCAGTTCATAAGAAAGTGGTCACCTCCTGTATTTTGCCATATTTTTCTTGCGATTTAATAGACGGTTAACTGTAATCTTCTCTCAACCTAGGGTATGGAACTGGTGTCGTGGATTCGAGCAAAAGTTGTTGGTCGTCCTAGAAAAGATCCCGTAACTGGCGAATTACTCAGTCACCCCAGGGGCGTCTCAGACATTACTGCCGCAGTAAGTGTTTTAAGTTGTTGTTAAGGCACGTCTCTGTTAAAGATAGGAAAGAAAGAAGATGGGTTTAGCAATTAAATATGATTGTTAGGGCAACTGAAACGATTTTTTTGTAGTTTAAAAAGCGCCCCGATTAGTTTTTATTGTTTCATATAAAAGAAAAAATTGTTAAGAAAAATTGAAACAAAGCATGTTTCTGTATTTTTAATTTCGCACAAAGCTGCTCGAGGTCTATCTGTGCTAGCCGTCCCTAATTTAGCAGTGTAAGACTAGAGGGAAGGCAGCTAGTCATCACCACCCACCGCCAACTCTTGGGCTACACTTTTACCAGTAAATAGTGGGATTGAGCGAACCATTATAACGCCTCCACGACTGAATGGGCGAGCATGTTTGATGCGACGGGGATGCGAACCCGCGACCCTCAGATTACGAGTTGCACGCCTCAACACACTTGGCCATGCCGGGCCTAGAAACAAAGCAAAACAGACGTTTGTCCGTTGTACGTAATAGGATTATTAATAACTGTCGTAGTTAGAAATAATACTGAGTCAGAAAATTACATTGTTTCACCTGAAAATAAAACTAAACCAGAAAATTAGGTTGTTTTACTTAAAAATAATACTAAATCATAAAGTTTGATTGTTTCACATACAATAATACTAAATCATAAAGTTTGATTGTTTTACTTAAAAATAATACTGAATCATAAAGTTTGATTGTTTTACTTAAAAATAATACTGAATCATAAAGTTTGATTGTTTTACTTAAAAATAATACTGAATCATAAAGTTTGATTGTTTTACTTAAAAATAATACTGAATCATAAAGTTTGATTGTTTCACATACAATAATACTAAATCATAAAGTTTGATTGTTTCACATACAATAATACTAAATCATAAAGTTTGATTGTTTCACATACAATAATACTAAATCATAAAGTTTGATTGTTTCACATACAATAATACTAAATCATATGGTTAGGTTGTTTTACTTAAAAATAATACTAAATCATAAAGTTTGATTGTTTCACATACAATAATACTAAATCATAAAGTTTGATTGTTTCACATACAATAATACTAAATCATAAAGTTTGATTGTTTCACATACAATAATACTAAATCATAAAGTTTGATTGTTTCACATACAATAATACTAAATCATAAAGTTTGATTGTTTCACATACAATAATACTAAATCATAAAGTTTGATTGTTTCACATACAATAATACTAAATCATAAAGTTTGATTGTTTCACATACAATAATACTAAATCATATGGTTAGGTTGTTTTACTTAAAAATAATACTAAATCATAAAGTTTGATTGTTTCACATACAATAATACTAAATCATATGGTTAGGTTGTTTTACTTAAAAATAATATCAAGCGAGAAATTTTGGCTGTTATGTGTATACATACATACAAGCAAAAGAAGGAAAACTTACTTTCAAAACCTCCTGATATATAGGTAGAAGAACTTTAACAAAGGGGAACCAACCCTCCAAGGGGAGGCCCGGCATGGCTAAGCGCGTAAGGCGTTCGACTCGCAATCCGAGGGTCGCAGGTTCGAATCCCGGTCGTACCAAACATGCTCGCCCTTTCAGCCGTGGGGGTGTATAATGTTACGGTCAATCCCACTATTCGTTGGTAAAAGAGTAGCCCAAGAGTTGGCGGTGGGTGGTGATGATGACAAGCTGTCTTCCCTCTAGTCTTACAGTGCAAAATTAGGGACGGCTAGCACAGATAGCCCTCGAGTAGCTTTGTGCGAAATTCCAAAACAAACAAAGAAACAAAAGAAAATCCAAGGGGAACCTTCTGAATTTTAATTGGTTTGTGAAAAAACAACTAAACTAGTGCAATTTCAACGTTTTTAGATTGTACATGTTGTTTTACAGATTTTGTTATATTATTAATGTTATAGTTTCAAATTTTGAAGCACTTTATTTATTTGCATACACAAAAAGTGGGGACAAGTGTCCCCAGACTACAGTGCTCCCTCAAGTTTCGCGTCTAAATGTTAAGCTTTTCATTTTTTGAACAGAAATTAGACATCAGGCGACCCAGATCTGAAGAAACTGCGGAATATCACAATTATTTAACTCGTCAGGCAGAAGCCCGCCGACGTCAGCGACAACAGAAGAAGGAACAAGAAATACGGGAACACGAACAGGTTTGTTGTGACACTCCTGAATCTTTGTTCGTTTGTTTTTATCGTGTTAAAACCAGTTATTATTGAAATAAAATTGAAAACGTGGTTGAGCCGCCCATAATTTAGTAGCAGTGCAATACTATAGGAAAGGCAGCTAGTCTTCACCACCCACCGCCAATTCTTGGGCTACTAATTTGCCAACGATCAACCGTCATGTTATAACGCTCTCACGGCTGAAAGGACGAGCGTGTTTGGCGCGACGGAGATTCGAACACGCGATCCTCAGAATACGAGTCGAGTACTTTAACCGCCTGGCCATGCCGGGTCACTTACAAAGTCAAACTCTGTTTCCTCATCGCGAACAGAGCGCAAATAGTCCATAGTGCTACTCTGTACTAAAATAAACAAAAAACAAACATTCATTTAAATTTAATTTTACGCGCGCTTGACTCGTGCAGTTATTTACAACGGGGTAGTTACACCTTAAAGTTTGAGCGACTTCAAAATGTTAACGATTAATGCGTTTCCATAGCAACAGTGGGTGTTCTCTCAGACTTGGTAGCTCCTGTGACATTAGAATGAGGCGCATAAACAGCAAAGGTGTCTCTATGGAAACAGCATAGCGGATGTTATAACAGACTTATTTTTTTTATTATTTAGTTTCGAAGTTATCGATGTAATGATATAAAACAGCATTCTTCGTTATACTTTCGGTGTTACGATGTAGTCTTATAAAGTGTAAAAAAATATCGTCTGATAAATTTTTACAGGCCTCTAATACTGGTGGTCATGTTATGATTTATTAATGGCGCTCTTAGCTAGCACAACGTTTTTTGTTGCGTCAGTGATAAGTTGACAATTTTATTTTACTATGTAATACCTCATTCATCTTTACAGCATCTAGAAACCTGGAATTCTTTGTGGGGTAAAGGGGGTAGTGGAGCTCCAATTGACCCTCACAATCATCATAAGCCTAATCTCGAATCGATGTTGAATTATTCCTGTCCTGGGGTAAGGGAGTTACTTCCAAAACTTTTTTTCTTTATTTACCATTTAGAGATGTTTAACCCAATAATATATTTAGTAAACTTGTAAAGCTTATAAAACTTGCTATAAAAATTCCGTAAGTATTATAAAACGTGTTGTGTTTGAGATTTTATTTCTTTCTTACAGCGGTAAGTTTTATTCTTTAGTATTAAAAAAAATGAAAATTAGAATGGATATCATTTAAAAATTTATCATTTAACTTTTAAGGTTAAACTTTCCTTAAATCCAGGAGTCATAACCTTTTTCATTGTGTCAGCTTCAGATATGAATTTTAATACTTTTCAGTAGAGTAAGCAGAGCACAGTTCTTTACCACAGGAAATTATTAACAAAAATATTTTATAATTGCAAATAGACACAGTGAATCGAATTTTGAAAGGTGACACTAGATGGCTCTATCACGGGATATTTATAACAAAAGTATTTTATAATTGAAAATGGAAACAATGTATACCATTTTAAAATATGACATTAGATGGCTCTGCAACGAGTAATTAACAAAACTATTTTATAATTGGAAACAGATAGAGTGTGTATTATTTTGAAATGTGACACTAGGTGGCTTTACGACGGGAAATGTTAAATAAATATATTTTATAAAGAGAAATAGACACAGTATATACGAATTCTACATGCGACATGAATATTTAATGTACTTAATCATTATAAGTTGTTAAATATAGATTTAATTAGCATTTGTTGATTTTAAAACTAAACTTCAGGTTGAAATTAATAAGGATGATTGTAATTAATTAGCTTTTACAAGACGATAGCAGAAATAAAAGTATGGACTTTGGGAAGTTGTTCGTTTTGTGGTTAAATCTGTTGCCTTCATGAATACTAGTAATAAAAAATAATACATAAGCTTATCTGTCACTTTTATAAATTTTCAATGGAACGGAATATATCAGAATTAAAATTTGAGATTGTTTGATATTTAATAAGCAGTGTGATGTCATTGAAAATTAATTGTTTTTGTGAAAGCTATATAACAGCTCTTTTCGACTCAAAATACACATATATATATATAGGACATAACGGTGTATTCAAATTGAGGAATTAGAATATCCAAAAGGAAAATATCTTTGCAATTATTTGTATTGGTAAACAAAGGAACAGGGATCAACTTTGGACATCAGGGTCAATCTGAAAGAGACCTACAACAAGTCGCACCTCAGTTGTGGTAAGAAAAGTCCAGCAAAACGAGAACTCACGAATTCTAAGATACTCGACAAAAGCTATTCACGTATTCCAAAGAACAGTACGCATTATAATCAAGAAGGATCTCTGTTTGCAAACAAGATCAACAAGGTATAGGTCTACAAATATAAGACTTTCAATCATACCTCCCGTTCTTGTCATGGAAATACGCTGCAGGATTATTTTCAAGTTACACAGTCGTCAGATAGAGCAAGAATGGACATAATAGCATTCAATGTTTTAGTATAACTTACTCAGCCTCTGTATTTGTATCAAAATTACTAATTTTGTAACTAGAAAGTGCTTGTTTTTGCGTTTGTAAATAATTCATCAAATTCTGTAAAGATACAGATGTAGCACAAAGAAATTATATTCCAAAAATATAATGTTTTTTGCACGTGTCCACAAAAACATGCTAAAAACTAAACTAAATTCTACGATTTAGTAAACTGCTATACACACCTTCTGGTGATTCATGTTCTTTGAACAATAATGCTTCTACAAAAGTCAAAATGTCGAGGCTCGTAAATAAGAATGATGTAGGCTTTTTGACAGATACATCTGAAAAAGATGTGAACACCAACAAAGTGATATAAAAAATTGAGTGTTTATTGGGGTGGACGACTGGACTTACTAATGATATTGTCAGAGGACAATCTTTCTAGAGTTCCCGAATCATTAGGCCCCAAGAATACCAAATGCTTTTTCTTGAGTGCGCCCAAAGATACACGAGGGACTCTTTTGGGCTAGCCGTCCATAATTTGAAGTGATAGATTAGATTACTGGGGCCTGCACCCCTTCAAAGAAGAAGATCTGGTTTTTGTTGGTGTCTAAGAGCAATAAATTTTGAGAGCCCCATTATGCCCTGACGATCTAACACTGAAAAAAGGGTTCCTGGTGTTACTACGGCGAGTCTTCGAATTTACAACGCTAAAATCAGAGGGTTCGATTCCTCTCATTGGACATATTTCTCTCGATATACACAGTAAAGAGTCCAATAGCCACAGAAATATCCTTAATTAACTCTGGGCTAGGTAGCCCGGTAGAGCTAGGTATGTTCAGGCGTTCGCCTCGTAATCTGAGGGTCGCGGGTTCGAATGCCTGTCACACCAAAACGTGCTTGCCCTTTCAGCCGTGGGGACATTGTAATGTGCGGCCAATCCCTCTATTCGATGATAAAAGAATAGCCCAAGAGTTGGCGGTGGGTGGTGATGACTAGCTGCCTTCCCTATAGTCTTACACTGCTATATTATGGACGGCTAGCGCAAATAGCCCTCGTGTAGCTTTGCACAAAATTCAAAAACAAACAAACAACCCTGGTCTAGAAGACCATAGCTAGTCAACACAACTCATTGTCATACTGTTGAACAATCACGTCAGATCGATAAATTAGGTTTCGTTGTCACTCTTACAATGTATCCACGTGCTCAAAGTGTGGCAGTAAAGAGATGCAAACTTGGAAACTTCAGTTCCACAGACCACCATATTAACCACTGGACTGCATCTTGCCTCACAGTGAATATAAAATATGTAAATTAAATAAACAAAATGCAAATATAAATAACGAGAGTATGTTTCGATTCCATCACTACACTTTGTTATGACAGTTTGTCGTATCACTGCTCTGTGGGATTTGCTGTACGAAACACACACTTAGTTTATCATCATTTTCTATACTTCTTAGACGTTTTTTGCTAAATCAATATTTGTCAACAAGATCTAATGAAGGAGGAACTTAAAAAAACAGTCAGAATTTAACTGAACATTTTACAGGAACTATTTTAACTGGCTCTTTCTCTTCCCTTACAGGTAGCCGAACCTTATGTTAAGCGTTACACCCAAGAGATAGCTCCAAGCAAGCATTACAATCGTTACGAGTTAGAAACCGATCCATTTAAAGTTATAACTGTAAGTTATTTTGTTACAATTGTTTTATTATCCGAATACATCTACATTGTTCTGTCATGCTTAATGTATATTTCATTATGGCAGAACTCGGATGTAAACGTCATGGACTTTGATATTGGAAACTATCGTACAAATGATCACCATTCACACCTGGGTTATTATTATTATTATTAGTTATTATTTATAACTAGGTTGTATTTTTAATAGCTAAGAAACAACTGAATGAAATTGAAACTTACACAAAAATTACATGTTTCAAGTTCAACCAATAAAAATTTACAGACAAAAATACAGTAAGTTTCAGATTTAATAAAAATAACCAAGAATAAGCGAGTTTCAGATATAAATGAATCTAAAAAATTGTTTGATTTATTTACTGACAAATCTCAGAAAAGCAAGACAACACTTTTCATTCAATTGTGTCCACAAAGAAATACTTCAATAAAATACGTTCTGTGACGTAATGCTGTGACGACAGCTCATTTTAAAACTAAAATTTCAATAAATTATTTTTCTCAAGAATGGTAAACGTTATTGAAAGCCAATTATGAGTGCACTGCTGTAGAACTGTCAGACAATTCCATGAAAGGTTGCAGACACAATAGCCTTCCGCAGGAACTGGTATTTATACCTGTGCGGACAGAGGGTGTTTTTCCTAGTATATATAATAGGGAAAAGAAATGTTATAAATAATTGGTTATTTATAAAGGAAATATTTAAGTAGAAAATGGGATTTGTTGTATTTCTGGTAGAACAAATTAAATAAGTTTACAGCCAAATGTTAAAACACGTGTTGCAGATGAAACAAGGTTAGTGTAAGTAATATACCATATAGTATTGTCAATGTTAAAACCTCGTATAGAGACAGCCTGGGAGAGATAAATGAACAAAATTATAGAAAAAAGACGTAAAACAAACTATTAATAATAAACATATGTGATGAGATACATGATGAAGGTTTGTTTGCTTTATGAATTTCCCTGAAAGCTATACGAGGGCTATCTGTGCCATTTGTCCCTAATTTAGCAATGTAAAACTAGAGGGAAAGCAACTAATTATCACCACCCACCACCAACTCTTTGGCTAATCTTTTGCTACCCAATAGCGGAATTAACCGTCACATTATAACGCCATCAGGGTTGAAAGGGCTAGTATATTTAGTGTGAGGAGGACTGAAACCCGCGACCAGAGATCACTGGTCAAGCACCCTAACCACCTGGCCATACCAAGCCCAAATGTTGAACTACTGATTACAATTAATTTATTGTTTCAGTTCATTTAATTTTTATCTTTTCACGTAACACTAATTTAATCTTTATCTTATCGTGTTACACTAAATTAATCTTTATCTTATCGTGTTACACTAAATTAATCTTTATCTTATTATGTAACACTAACTTAATCTTTATCTTGTCATGTAACACTAACTTAATCATTATCTTATCATGTAACACAAAATTAATTTTTGTCTTATCATGTTACATGAAATCAATCTTTATCTTATCGTGTTACACTAAATTAATCTTTATCTTATCATGTAACACTAACTTAATCTTTATCTTATCAGGTAACACTAAATTAATCTTTATCTTATCATGTAGCACTAACTTAATGTTTATCTTATCGTGTTACACTGAATTAATCATTATCCTATCATGTAACACAAAATTAATTTTTGTCTTATCATGTTACATGAAATCAACCTTTCTTTTATTTGTACCCCCAGATAGCTCAGCAGTAAGTCTATGGGCTTTCAACTCTAAGAAATTGGGTTTCAATATCTCGAGGGCAGAGCACAGGTAGCCCTTTGAGTTGCTCTGCGTTTAACAACGTTTTTTAGTAAATAGAAGCGAAGTGCTTAGATGACATAGTTCACGGTTTACTATTTTATTGTGTTGTTTATCTTTTTATATCATTCAGTAAACAAGAAATGTAATATAATGTGATCTAATGTTTATTAATATTATCTTTTTATATCATTCAGTAAACAAGAAATGTAATATAATGTGATCTAATGTTTATTAATATTATCTTTTTATATCATTCAGTAAACAAGAAATGTAATATAATGTGATCTAATGTTTATTAATATTATCTTTTTATTTGTATCATTTACTAAACGTGAAATAAGGTATACTTCAAATGACAATCTATGATGTAATGTGTATTAATATTATGTTGTTGTTTTGTTTTTCTATCACAGAAAGATTACGAGTTCCGTACTCCCTGGCCAGCAACAACTTAAATATTTCGAATTCTGACCTAATCAACAGGTCATTTGAACTCGTGAAATGTTAACGTCAGAGGACTGAGATGAGCTAATTTTATGTTTCTATTTTCGTTGTAGAAGTGACATCCAGTGTAATTTGTATCGAATCTCTGTATTTGTTTTATTATGTGACTTCTCTTCATGTAGTCGTATAGGTCACGTTGCATTCTAATAATTCATCTTAACATTTTTTCATCAAACAACAAAGGTCATTTATTTGTACTTTTTCCTATTTTGCTTAGCAATTAACACCCAGTCATTTTAATACACGACTTTGCCATTAAAACGCCAGTAAAGAGTCGCATTAGCTATTTTAAAATAAACCCAATTACAATACCGGGACGTTCAGAGAAAATCAAATAAAAGCAGTAAAGGCATATTGAAAAACTCCCGGTAGATGTCGCGCACGAAATCCGCTTTTTATGATAAATGAAAATTTTCAGAAAATACATTAGCTTAATTTTCATCTGGCTACTCGTGTTTTATGTGTTAAGTGATTAGTTCATCATATTCGTACCAAAAAAGAAAAGAACTACACATTGAGAAGTTCAAGAGGTGGTAGGTTTCTTCGTCTTTCCCATCGAAAGAGGAAGATAGCCAAAAATAAGAAAATGGATTCTAAACCAACAGAACATGATGTTCTGTACGGAACTTGAAAACAAAAGAAACCACAGATACGACAACACAAAGAGAACTGGTAGAAACAACAGGAAGTTTGGACGTTGAAAAACGTTACAACGTTTTCTCTTCTTCATTTTTGAATTTTCCAAAAATGCCATTTGGAAAGAGATTGGTTGAGACGTATCGACACGTGATTTATGTAGTAATCAAATGAATGAAGTCTCACGTGGGAACAATAAAACCTGTTTCATTCTTTTTCTGGTCTATATGGATTTATTTTCACATTTGATTTTTATTAGTATTATTTCTTAAGTATATTACGAAAGAAGTGTATGAAACTAATTTGAGAATCGTCGATGGTTCCTCCAAGCCACAGCGGTATGTCTGCGGACTTAAAACGCTATAAACCGAATTTTGATACCCGTGGTGACCCATTGCGTAGCTTTATGTTTAACTGCAAACGATTGTTGATCATTGGCTAAACCAGCACAAATCGTGCACCTCAACCACGCAGAGTTGACCATATTTGGCTCTCAATAGATTCGAAAACGCCTGGCATGGCCGAGCGCGTTAAGGCGTGCACTCGTAATCCGAGGGTCGCGGGTTCGCGCCCGAGTCGCGCTAAACATGCTCGCCCTCCCAGCCGTGGGGGTGTATAATGTGACGGTCAATCCCACTATTCGTTTGTAAAAGAGTAGCCCAAGAGTTGGCGGTGGGTGGTGATGACTAGCTGCCTTCCCTCTAGTCTTACACTGCTAAATTAGGGACGGCTAGCACAGATAGCCCTCGAGTAGCTTTGTGCGAAATTCCAAAACAAACCAAACCAAAAAGATTCGAAAACCTATCCATATGTTCGTCGTTAACAACGAACACGAGCCATTTTTGGTAGGTTGGTGGGGAGTAATATTCTACACGTGCGTATCAAATGTCATCACAATCTGGACATTTTTACTTAGTTATAGAACAAAAATAGAGCGAAAATGGTTACCCATGTTGACGTAGTTTTTTTATTTTATTTTCGTGAATTTGACCCTCAAAAACTAATCACTTCTAAGCTGGGTCATGGTCCAAATGTATACCAGCCTTAATCCAAATTCATTCAACCGTTTTCGAAAAATCTGCTGAGAAACAAACAAACGCACACACAAGGGTGAAAGCATGACCTCCGTTCACATAGGTGGATGTACGTTAGGATGAAAATTTGATTATAAATAAGTTATGTTGAAGTAGATATTTATCCTAGTTTTTAAAACTTAACCGCTGGTTTTTAGGTACACTTTAGTTATACGTAAGTAAATCTCTATTTAGTAACAAGTTCCAGTCATAGTAAGCTATGAGAGCGAAACACAACATTAACCTGACCATCAGTGTAGCAAATCAAACAGACTTGGTTTTTCTTACGTTTTTACTCATAAAGATTAGGAAACCATTGCTGTAATCTTTCAGTTTAAATGTCTTACCACACTAATTGAACTGGTTAGGTGTGAAAGAATATACACTGAACTGGCTATGGACATCTAGGTGTGAATTAAGAAACACCGAACTAGTTTGTTTTAGAATTTCGCACAAAGCTACACGAGGATTATCGGCAGTAATTTATCAGTGTAAGACTAGAGGGAAGGCAACTAGTCATCACCACATCGCCAACTATTGGACTACTCTTTTACCAACGAATAGTGTGATTGACCGTCACATTATAACGCTTAAAGGGAGAGCATGTTTGGTGTGACGGGGATTCGAACCCGCGACCCTCGAATTATGAGTCTTAACCAACTTGCCATGCCGAACTAGTTAGGAACATCTGAGTGAGAACAGATTGCAATCTGAAATATGGTTAGCTATGCCACAATAAACAAAAATACAAGAGATTCACCCTAGCCATAATATAATTTTACAGTGTGGTGTTTACCACATTTACAGAGTAAAAAGTGTGACATTTTCTTCCCATACAGAGTGACGCTGTAATACTTACATCTGCTAAAAAATCTGGTGGCTATTGTATCATGTTTCAAAACTATGGGCAAAACAAAACTATGTTAGAAGCTTATGTAGTCGAAAAATATATTGATGAATTAAAAAAAACGAACCTAAGTTCTTTCGAAGGGTAAGGGGTATTATTACGCTTTGTCAAAATATTCTCCTGGTAAAATTGAAAGGAATCGTGTATAATGACAAAACTTGAGCCAATTCCACATTGTGGTACAGAGAAGATTTTTCTGTTTCTAACCGAGACAGAAAAAAATAAAGCTAAAAATCAGGGACCCCTGGTAACCCTATGTTTGCGTAGCCAGTACGATACTTGCCTATTCACAATGTGCTGAGATACGGGCTATTCAGTACACTTGAATACGTTATTAACTTATTCGTATGATGAATTGTTGAAGATACTCTGAACTGTCCAGAGGTATTTGAGTGTGAACAGATATGTTGTTCGGATGAAATATTTTACTAAATATTGACCATTTCAGAAAAAAACAACACACAAAGATGAAAATTTCTAAACATCCCTTTTAATTTAACTCTGGGTGCGTAAAAACAATAACATATAATCTCGCAATTATGTTAACAACAGCTTCTTCAGATGGCGGCTGTTGCCCATACGATGTCCTTCCTCTGTTTACTGGTTGAAAATTAGGAACAGTTATAACTGAACCGTAGGTTTTTCATCTGACCTTTTTGACCAGTATGCAAATAATGTATTGTTCAAGTAAACAGACAAAACGTTTCTTTCACCAGGAACTCGATCAGTCTGAAGTCCATGAAACGTGGTGATAAACTTTCTCGTCAACTGATATGATAATATTCATTTTTCACTTTTGATTGTTTAATCGTTTTAATACAAATGTCCGGCACAGCCAGGTAGTTAAGGCGCTCGACTTCTTATCCGAGTGTGGCGGGTTCGAATCCTCGTCACACCAAACATAATCGCTCTTTCAGTCGCGTGGGATTAGCCGTACATTATAACGCTCCCACGGCTGAAAGGGCGAGCATGTTTGGTGTGACCGGTTTCGAACCCACGACCCTCAGATTACGAGTCGAACGCCTTAACCCACCTGGCCATGCCGGGTCCTGTAGTGTCTAAATAATCCGTTTCTCAGTTAACAGGAACAAAACAAACTGCAATAAAATGAAACATTCTTTTTCGTCAAATCAAAAGATTTAACTTTCTTAAACCGTTAGTCGTTTAACAATAAAAAACAACAACTTATACGATCAACTCTTGATTAATTAATGTGAAGTGGTTTCGGTAAGTTGACGAACTTATCACGCTGACATCTAGAGGATGATTCCTATTTTGTAAATTTGCACTAAAACAACAACAACAAGTCATTTTCTACCTTAACAATTAAACTTTGGTCACTATAAATTCAGTAAAAACAGCAATAAGTTGTAGATACTTAATGTTCGTCTGTGGATTTACTCACAATTAAAGTGACTGTTACACGCATACATTGTTTTTTTCTTTTTGTAGCTCATTTAGAGTAAAAAGAACACGTGATCATCTTTATTGTAACAACAAAGCAGCAATACTGAGCTTTTTACTAAACACAGTTTTTATTTCGTGTACAAACCTTAGATATTTTGCAACAAAATTACGTAAGGCACTTTTATATAAAATGTTACACGTAAATTGATACAATGCTCTGATCAGAAACATTTTAAAGGCCTTGTTTGGGATATGCGAGATTTACCTGAAAAGTTGAAATTATTCTTTTGAAAACGCAGAAATGTTTAGTGTCAACTCTTTTCATGATTTACACGCAAAATGACAACTAAATGTTTTATTTCAACTTTAAAATTAAATTGAGCTACACATTAGATGACGTCATCTGTGAACGTTTCACACGAGAAGTTACGTTACTTGCAGATATTCCAAGATTTCATGCTAAGTGTGAGAAACCGAAATTTCCTGTTTTTAGCAAATCCTAAAAAGTATGTTGGAGCTAGAAATGACTGGTGGTTCGTGAACAGTCATCACGACAACTTGTGCCTCAAAACGAACCAAACTGCACCGTTTTTTATTCAAAATTTCCAAGAAGTAACCTCGTGAACTCACCTGGATAACTTCACGTTTTCGCCACAAGAGGCGCACAAGATTGCATACGTATCTCGCTCTCAAAACTTTACATCTTCGAACTCGTATATCGTCAAATTCTTCAATATATTGTAATCCATTAATTACTAAAATATCCCGGCTAAACTAACAAATTTAACTTCACTCAAAAAAGACGAATTTCAGTACAGTTATGTTATTATTATTTAAGTATGCGTAAAAAGACCTTCTCGAAAAACAAAACATTAAGTTATTAATTAAACCAATAAGGTGCTGAGAACTCCATATACAAACGAAAAAAATGGTGTTTCAAGTAAACAAGATATCGAATTTTACAAGATGTTGCCTCGAAATCAACAGTGGAAAAACATTTAGAACAAATGTCTTAGGCAAGTAACAAGATGTATTTATGTTCCAACAACAATTTGTTTTTTAACATGATAACCTATATTTCTGTATAAAGCAGAACCTTACATTGTAATCCCAAGGACGTCTTATATATTACATTGGACTTTCTTCTTAACACATACGATTAATCATATTTTATTTGAATGTTTTTTGTATGTTAATGAAGTGGTGAATGGCTGTAGACGCACAAGAAACGGGCGATGTACTTACGACTAATTCTGTATCGTTCAACAGTAGATGCAGTTACCCTTCTCAGTATGGCGGGAAGGATATAAAATATCTTTCCATAAAAGTAACAGTCTTAACACTGACTGTTGAAGAGCTTGATGTTAAAGTATATAAAGAGAAATTAAAACATGTAACATTTTTACCAGTGCATTCTACGTAGATAATTTTTTTTTTGGGGGGGGGAACTTAAATTTAGGGACAAAGCCTAATGTTCTTAAATCAAATTGCGTTCAGTGACAAAAATCGTGAAAATAATTTTTGTAGAGGGCAACTAGTGAAGATTTAGGTATTGTAGCACGTGGTAATAACGTGGACAAGCTGTGATTGGCGAACGGTTTCCCTGTTAAAATGTGTGATGACACCGGTCGCATAGAAAGGTTCTAGTTAAGATCTTATCAGGGGAGCTCTTATGCTGCCGCCCCTAACGCCTGCATTTCTTCCGCGTGCGCTTGCAACCTGTTCCTGCGGCTCCTTCGGGCATCTAATTTCTCCTTCAATCCCATTTCCATCCGAGCATGGTTCATGGCCTGACTGTTTTTAAAGTCTTCAACTTCCGCTTCGTGGCGCTTTCGTAGTTCATTAATCTTTCCTGAAATAAAGAGAAAATTTGCTAAGCTGTACAAAGAAAGAGCAGCGAGTTAAATTTGACAGTTAACACAATATTGTAATGTTAAGTAGCACATTTAAAACTTAAACTAAACGCCCTATTACAATTGTAAAACAAACAAATGCTTACCAAATATTTCTTCATCAGATGGTGGAGGTGCCAAGTCTTTTAACGGGACTGGTGTTGGAGCTGGTGGAATCAGTGACTCAGGTGCAAGAGAATTGCACTGGTGGGTTTACAAACATAAAACAAAATAAATACGCGGTTTCGATACAAATTCACACAAAAACAACGTTTTGTGAGCAAACAGTTTCTGATCCCCCCTACTTTTATACTTTTCTAGGGCCCCCAAGGTTCAGTGGTAAGTCTGAAGGCTTATAATAAAAACCGGGTTTCGATATCCCTGGTGGGAAGAGCACAAATAGCCCATTAACTACAAACGAGTAATTAAATCTTTGGAGATAGTTTTCTCATGATTTGACGTACTATTTGGAAAGTATACTAATTTAGGAAGAAATTCTGAATAAGGCAAAATGTGAAAAGTACATTCGATTTCTTTTTCGTTTTTTAGTAATAGCATATTTCGTGAGGTAGCTGTTATAGTATGCAAGATAATTTGAAGAAATATTACTAGAAACATAACACTATATTATTCAAAAACGTCATGGAATAGTGTTACAGGCTCTGTTAGTAAAACAATACTGGCTGCTTTATAAAAGTATTTGGTTTGGATTAAATAGCATTCCTTACAAGTTTACACTACATCCTAGCCTAAGAACATGTAGATAAAAATAACTTAAACATTTATCAGTGCAGAAATAGAATCCTTTGATTTGATTTTAAATTATGATACCGTCATAACTATTTGGCATAATCTATACAGTTAACAATAACATTTGGGAGAGAAATGGGATATTATACAGTATTTTCATAGATTACAAATTTGTATAACAGTTTATTAACTTCCTGTTTATCTTATATGCATGTTATTGTGAGTTGAGTTGAAGCGTTAAAAATAATTACCGGTGTAGTGTACCTGATCGTCGATAGGTGGCATGATTATCTGGTTCGGAAGTATATAGGATCATAAAATTAGTTAACTTTAAAATTATCAAACATTGACAAGTTGGATATTTTCATAATTATAAACTGAACACTTTCAGAAATTGTCAAAATATAATCACACGATATTTTGATATTGAACAGAGTCAATGTTTAGACACCACAATAAAAGATACTGACCTGACCTTTAACCTTTTCTGCTTCAAACAATTGGGCTACTTGTTCGTCGGCGGCAGCATCTTCAGCGTTAATATCCAAATCTGGAAAACGTCAACGTTACGTCATTTACCAACTCTCTTCTAACAGCCCGCTAAACATGCTCGCCCTCCCAGCCGTGGGGGTGTATAATGTGCGGTCAATCCCACTATTCGTTGGTAAAAGAGTAGCCCAAGAGTTGGCGGTGGGTGGTGATGACTAGCTGCCTTCCCTCTAGTCTTACACTGCAAAATTAGGGACGGCTAGCACAGATAGCCCTCGAGTAGCTTTGTGCGAATTTCCAAAACAAACAAACAAACTTCTAACAGCCCGCACATAGCTGGACCCCACTTGGGTCTTCAAGGCCCATTCTTGGTTGTTTTCTAACTTAACTAGTTTCATGAGAAATAATTCTTGCTGGTCGGAACAGAGATAGCCCATTGTGCAGCTTTGTACATAACAATAAAATAAACATCCTATATTTGATTCAAGTTCAATATTTCATCCATCTTTCCCTCTAAATATTCCAGGGGAGGACCATTTCCGTGTTCTATTTGGTATCCCTTTAAAGGACACTTACTATAAAAATCCTGGCTAGGCCTTGTACACGTTAAAGTAGAAATAAGTAACATTAGTCTAAATACATTTATTTAAAAGTATCAAACTTCCTGTTACGCGATAAGTACTTTTATTGTATTATTCATAAATAAAATATTGAACTCGAAGTTATCAATTGGAAAGTATATCTTTTATATCTGTTTTTAAATATTATTTTTAAGGCTCGTGTTCAGTCAATGCCAAACTATAAAGGCGGCTAAAGAAGGATTGGATTTGAGCATTTACAGAAACAGTTATGATCACTGTACGAAAATAATATTATGAGGTCAGTTTTGCGATGAAACGAACGTTCTCAAATCCAGACTGAAAACAAGACAACTCACCTCAAAATTCTGAATATATTCTAATTTTAGCCCTGTCTAACTTTTAGTTTTACTCACATTTCTATCACACATGTAAGTAAACCAGCTGCTCGTCTCACGAATATCTTTAATATTACTTACTGATAAAGTTCAGGAGCTCTGATATAAATTATTTACAGAAAATATACTGTTTTTACCGACGTCAAATTCGACATCTTTTCCCGTCAACTCTTTGACTCTTTCTTGAATGAGTCGGACACGTTCTTGGCGAAGTTCAAACTTCTTCGTCTTGTACTCTTCTGCTAACTGAGCTACGTCTCTGGTGATGGCAGTGTTCAACACCTAAAGATGGAGAACCAAACATCTATGTGTTCACACCTAAAGATGGAGAACCAAACATCTATGTGTTCAACACCTAAAGATGGAGAACCAAACATCTATGTGTTCACACCTAAAGATGGAGAACCAAACATCTATGTGTTCAACACCTAAAGATGGAGAACCAAACATCTATGTGTTCACACCTAAAGATGGAGAACCAAACATCTATGTGTTCAACACCTAAAGATGGAGAACCAAACATCTATGTGTTCACACCTAAAGATGGAGAACCAAACATCTATGTGTTCAACACCTAAAGATGGAGAACCAAACATCTATGTGTTCAACACCTAAAGATGGAGAACCAAACATCTATGTGTTCAACACCTAAAGATGGAGAACCAAACATCTATGTGTTCACACCTAAAGATGGAGAACCAAACATCTATGTGTTCACACCTAAAGATGGAGAACCAAACATCTATGTGTTTAACACCTAAAGATGGAGAACCAAACATCTATGTGTTCAACACCTAAAGATGGAGAACCAAACATCTATGTGTTCACAGCGTCTTCTGGTAGAGTTAGACAACTTTTTAGTCAATTTTCAACAAACAAGAAATGTTAGTAAAACCGTGTTAAATAAACAGCTGTAATTTCTAACAAGTCACAATCACACCCACAGAGAGGCTTAATAGATAGCGATGTTTGAAATAGATAGTCAACTTCAAACTAGCAAATTTATTTACTAAATTTTCTAGAAGTACATAAATGTACAAATAATCCACATAGAACGGTAACAACAACGTCTAAAAACGGTAACAACCTATTTTAATAATTTCACAGCGATATGTACGCACACGTATCAGAAATTATTCTTTGCTGACACTTTTACAGTTTGAACATTTATAAATAATAAACAAAATATTAAAAGATGATATTAACTATTTGGTAACATCAACTGTTAACCCTAACTTTAATAATTTACCACAGATTAAAATGGAAAGTAATGCCACTATTAACATGGGATATTATTGAAATAATTCCTACCTGTTCAAACCATTGACGTAATGCACCTGATCGTCGGTAGGTGGTGTGGTAACATGACAAAGCATGCTCGTGTCGGTCTGTCGTTTGCATATCCGTGAATATATACGTGATAGCCTTAAATCACAATGAAAAAAAAATGATCTATGCTTTCAAAAATTAGAAACGATCTTTAGAAATAACTGATTACTAGAAGAGTACTTTCACGTGCGATTAGCAAACATTTCATCTTCATTTGAGGTAGTAAATCAAATTCCAAAACAGGTGAAATTAGCTGCACAGAGGTTCGAACTTGTGTCATCGCAACACGCATGAATCTTTAAATATATTAATATGCTATAAACGATATATTTAAATTTTATGTTAATTCTGTTTTTGCACCTTTTGATTAATAAAATTATTACTATAATTTAAATTTTATAAACAAATCGAGAATTTATAAAGTTATAATTATAATTCGGAGTTAAATCCCCGTGGTAGGTAGGCATAGTACAGGTAGCCCATTGTGTAGATTTGTGGTAAAAAACAAAGAAACCCGTGATGCATACAATATAACGGAAAAAACTTATCCAAAATAGAAAATTAAAAAAGAAAACGAACAGAAACTCGAGATTAGCTAAATGTTTATTGCTTTGTTTGTGTCAGTCATCCGGTTACTTTAATAGCTTTTATTATCGTATTATTCTTTCTGACAATTTTACGATTGATTTATGATTGTTTTGGAACTTCGCACAAAGCTACTCGAGGGCTATCTGTGCTAGCCGCCCCTAATTTAGCAATGTAAGACTAGAGGGAAGGCAGCTAGTCGTCATCACCCATCGCCAACTCTTTGACTACTTTTTTACCAACAAATAGTGGGATTGATCGTTACATTATAACGCTCCCACGACTGAAATGGCGAGTATGCTTGGTGCGACGGGGATTCGAACCCGCGATCCTCAGATTACGAGTCGAACGCCTTAACCCACCTGGCCACGCCGGGCCCTGGTAAAGAAACAAGTTTATTTCGCTTGGAAAACTTTCGTGTGAAAATCGTAAATTCTCGGTGAATGTTGACAAAATATGGAAACTAACTCGTCACGTTGTTAACAAACAAAGTGTTAAAAACTAGCACATTCGTCAAAAAAAACAAACTCAGTACGAGTACTACTTTAATTTCCCATAAGTTATGGTTAAATATATAAATTAATCTAATTAAAACACAAATATTCTACAGTAAAGACAAAAATTGCTGTCACTGTATTACATTCTATTACCCAATAATCTAACCCTAACTGTTTCAGGTCACCTTTACTGCAGAACCTCCTGTATTCTAGTCTATTACCCAACAAGCTTGCCCTAACCAATTTAAGTCGCCTTACTGCCGAAACTCTTGCATTCTAGCTTATTACCCAATAAGCTAACACTAACTCTTTTAAGTCGTCTTACTGCAGAAACTCCTGTATTCTAGTCTGTTACCCAATAATCTAATTCTAACTACTTAAGGCCCCCTTTATTTCAGAAATTCCCGTATTCTCGTCTATTACCTAATAAGCTAACCCTAACTATTTCAGGTCATTTTTGCTACTGAAAATTTTCAGATAACAAATATAAAGAACAATAAAACATAGTAAACAGTTGAGAACGATTATATTATCACCTCATTCAGCGTTTCCACTTCTTCCTGAGCACAATAGGGGAAAACAACATCACTTAGGTGTCGATGAGCCCCCTGGAGGTTCTGAGTGGCAGCTACGAGGTTGTTTCGTGATTCAACAGCACAAGTGTATTTTTGTTCAAGATCACTAGTCAAAATAAAATAAGATAATCTGTTTTCTACAGTAAACAATAAGATACCCAGTTTCAGGATAACAATTGAATGAATAACATTACAATTAACACCTCTGTGGTCTTCCTTTATAAAAAAAATATTCCACTTAAAATTTCCACATACTGTAGGCCAGTGGTTCCCAACCTTTTTTATGCCCCGCACCCCTAAAAAATTTTAATATTTTTTCGCACCCCTCACAGTAATTATTTATTTAAGAATAAAGGTGAAGGTGGCCAAAACAATTTTTATAATTAGTTTTTAATGATATATAAACAAAAATGAAACATTTGGAAAAGAAAAAAAATATTACAACAAACTAAAAATTGCTTAAACCGAAATGTTTTCTCGCACCCCTGGTTGGGAACCACTGCTGTAGGCTATATAACTTACTGATATTTTGTTTTAATCAACTCCTATTATGGAATTAACGGTTCTTTTTAAAAACTGTTAGAATATAATGCAATCAACTGATTGGCTGAGATTTCTACGTAACACATTTCAGTGCTTCCTCAATAACTTTCTTCATTTCCGAACTTTAATAAAAATGGAGTCTTTCTTTATTCTGAGTGTTACGTCAGACTTTCCCGACTTTAGATATAATCACTACACATAAACTTGTTTACAGCTGCCTGCGGATTCCTTTATCATGTTTTCAGTTTAAAGAAACCTAAATATTCCATTGAATTCAATAAGGTTTTCTTCACGCCTTCTGTTTTCACCTAAATATGATAAAAGAAATCTCAAGTTGCTAGAACTATGAGAACAACATCGTTGAGTTTAGGACATCTACTTTTTCTTTAAGAAGCATTTGAAAAAGAAGACAAGCTAACGAATATTCCGGATACTAGAAAATAATAAATACTGTATAAATTGAAGACGAATTTGATTTTGTATTTTGAATAGCCTTTAGTTATCAGCTTTTCACAGTACGGCGTATGTTATCTCACCCGAACAAATACGTTTATATTAAAATCCGTAACATTTGCCCCTCAGTGGCTCAGTAGCGTGTCTGCGGACTTACAACGCTATAAACCGGGTTTCGATACCCGTGGTGGGCAAAGCACAAATAGCTCATTGAGTAGCTTGGTGCTCAATTTAAAAAAAATAAAAAACAAACATAACATATAGTGTATACAGCTTTCTCTCACAGAAAACACGCCCCCCAGTGGCTCAGCGGTATGTCTGCGGACTTATACGCTAAAATCCGGGTTTCGATACCCGTGGTGGACAGAGCACAGATAGCCCATTGTGTAGCTTTGGCTTAATTCAAAACAATAAACAACAACTCACAGAAAACAGATAAATTTGATGTTTTTGTATGCATGTAATGTAGCATTTGCCGAGAGAGTATAATGAAATCTTATCTAAAGAAACAAAGAATATTATCTTAAAGTAGGATAACGGTAGTTCCTTACTCTTGTGAGATATTCGGTATCTCCTTCCATTTTTGAACTCCTAACCCTAGTTGGGTGGTGGCCTGTTTGACCATCATATATGCTTGTTGCCACTTAAAGTGAGTTTGATCCATGTAATGTTTCTGTTCTTGGAGAAAGTCCACTTCCTTCTCAAGCTGATTTTCTAAGTTACTTCCGTAACTGCCTCCAAATAGGTTGTCTGAAAACAAGACAGAACTAGTTATAACTCTAGACATTAGCTGTTTAACAGACAGTAAAATGACGTAATATATAAACAGAATATAACGTAAAATTTGAAAAGAATTGGGATAGAACAAGCTATAACTCTAGACATTAGCTGTTTAGAGACGATAAATGATGTAATGTATGAACAGAATATAATGTGAAATTTGAAAAGATTTGGGACAGAACAAACAATAACTCTAGACACTAGCTGTCTAACAGACGGTAAAATGACGTAATATATAAATAAACTATAGTGTGAAATTCTATTTAAAATGAGATTACATCAGTAGATATTGCCAGCCTTGTTTATATAAACCCTTAATGAAAATAAATTACTTCAAACTGTTTAATTTATCGTACTTAAAAAGACTTTGAATCCAAGAATATGTCATATACAAAATGAAATATTACATTTAGTGTTATTTTTATTGTGTAGAACAGAAACCATTAATGAATTAGGCTATGGTTTTCAGTTGCTAATTGCCTGTAACAGTACAACATAACAAATAAACAATCAAAAGATATAAGATAGGGTTTTCAGTTGCTAACCATCTGAAACAGTACAACGTAACAAGTAAACCATCAAAATATTAGACCATTGATTGATTGATTTAGTGTTTTATGGCGCAAAGCAACGAGGCTATCTGCGCCATAGACCATGATTTTCAGTTGTTAACTACCTGTGACAGTACAACATAAAAAGTACACCATTAAAGTATTAAGCTTTGAATTTCAATTGCTAGCCATCTGTGACAGTAAAACGTAACAAGTAAAGCATCAACAGATAAGGCTTCGATTTTCAATTGCTAGCCATCTGTAACAGTAAAACGTAACAAGTAAAGCATCAACAGATTAGGCTTCGATTTTCAATTGCTAGCCATCTGTAACAGTAAAACGTAACAAGTAAAGCATCAACAGATTAGGCTTCGATTTTCAATTGCTAGTCATCTGTAACAGTAAAACGTAACAAGTAAAGCATCAACAGATTAGGCTTCGATTTTCAATTGCTAGCCATCTGTAACAGTAAAACGTAACAAGTAAAGCATCAACAGATTAGGCTTCGATTTTCAATTGCTAGCCATCTGTAACAGTAAAACGTAACAAGTGAAGCATCAACAGATTAGGCTTCGATTTTGAATTATGTGTCATCTGTAATAGTACAACATAACAAGTGAACCACCAAAATACAAGGTTATGATTTTCAGTTTCACCCACCTGTAACAGTACAACATAAAGAATAAACTGGACTAGATGCTTTATTTCTGAGAATGCTAAATACCGTGTGCAGTTGGGTTTAACCTTCATTGTGAGTGAATTCGGAATGTGATACGTAACTATTAGCATATCTACAAGAACAAACTTCCATCGTTCTGAAGAACAAAAAACAACCAATATCTTGAATACCTAGCATCTCGTCTCTTTCTTCATACAACCTTTCTATAGTTTCTCTTCCTTCTGATAATGTGGCTATTTCCTGTTTTAGGTCGTCACGTTGACGAGTCGTACTTTCCAATTCCTGACTAATTATTTCCTAACGTGGAAAAATGAAAGTGTTAAAAATGTCAACATTTAACGATTTGTTATAAACAACACTTAGTCTGTTCTAATCAAATGGTAGGATTTGATCTAAGCTTCTTATAACGCTCACACGACTCTAAACGTGTGTCAACATCAAGCTAACCTTGACTCATTCTCTCGTACAAGTGTGACCCTTTTTAAATTGTTTGGTTTTGACAAATGTATGAACAATGCGAACAATATGCGATAGCAGTCAGTTCAAGAAACCTAATATGGTTCTCAAAGTTGTTGTTTGATATTAAGCACAAAGCTATACCGAGGTCTGTCTGTTCTCTGCTCACCACGGGTATCGAAGCCCAGTTTATGGCGGTAAAGTCCGCAGACATACCACAGTACCGCTGGTGGAGGGCCTCAAACTGCTATCACTACATAATAAGCCTAGTTTATAGCTAAACTTTGTCTACCTAAATATTTTAACATGCGTTATTGTAGATACTCTGAAAAGTGGTAAACCACCTGTGTGTTTTAATGTATACGTGGAACGAGACAGTGTATGAAAATATCCAGTAGCCAGTGACTTATTTTTCTTGTATGAAAAACTTTTGTGCGATTCCAAATGTTTCAACACTAACAAAGTATCTTTAGAGCTTAAATTTGTGAAACTAAGTTCGTTTGTTTGTTTTGAGTTTCGCGCAAAGCTACACGGGGCTATCTAGCTGCACCTAATTAGCAGTATAAATCTAAAGGGAAGGCAGTTGTTAGTCGTCACCACCCACTACCAACTCTTGAGCTACTCTTTTACCAACGAATAGTGGGATTGATCATCACATTATAAAGAGCGAGTATGAGATGATTAACTCAATGTGTGTTTACCTTAGCAACTACAATATAAATATTTTTAAAGTACTGTTTAACCGCACCGAAGTGAAACGCCACAGTTTTTTCATGTTTAGGCACTAAAATCGATTTCAAAAAATCCAAAATGTGTTCATTTTATGAATCGACTTTCGAATATTTACGTTCATCGAATTCATAAACTCTTTTACACTCTATTCAGGCGAAACAACAGGGTTTTAACGTGTTTTTGAAAAGTAAAAATCGAACTTTATTTCAAACGCTTATGTTTAATCTTTAAACCCTAACATGAGAATGATGAAAGCGCTTGATAACAATGAAGGAAGACAACAAGACTTAAGTTAAAGTCAATAACCTTGGAAGATGTATCAAGATGGAGGTCATTTGAGAATCTAAATAAATCTAAAACGATAAGGTTTTTTGTAGAAGGCTTTGCTCGCGCACTTAATAAACGTTACCATTAGAAGTTCGATTCGTCTCCATGGCCTGATGTGGTTTTTCTATGAAAATCCCACAAACAAACAACATTGTTAATTGTGATTTGGGTTACATTTCTTGGAAAATAAAAAAGTATCTTCGTTATACTGTTTCCAACTATTCATTTTTAGTGCAGTTTGTTCCTTACAAGGTCAGGTCGCAAATTACACACTTGTTTCTATTTGTGAATCTAAATATTACACCATATTGAGTAATTTGATGTCTTTTGCCTATTACAACGCTCCACATAAAGAAACAGCCAAACATATTTGGTAAAATAATTTTCTATGCAACACACACACACAAGATCTAGGAAGTGTATGTTGATATCAACTGTCATATATAACATTCTAGTTTGTGCGTATGACTTATTCTTGATACATACAAGAAAACAAACTGACGAATAGATAGCTTTTCCAACGTGTTTTAAATATAAATGTAAATCTCAGGTTGAAATATAAAGACATCAAATTTTACATCAAAATTTTCGTTGTGGAAACATTAATTCCTTTACCTTACGGTTCAAAGCATCCACAATGTCCTCGTGTTCTTTACTCAGTCCCTGGCCATTTTCCGTTTTTTCCAAGAAAAACTGTTTCACATTTTGGTCATTAGTACCATCAGCTTCCTCTACGGTTTGGAGTTCCGTTCTGAAATTTAAATGATTAACATGTTCATAAGCCTAATTTATCTAAGGAGGGCTTTAACTCTTTCGTTGTCATGTCTCCTTCTAGAGCAAGGGTTCCCAACATTTTGCATCCTTACTGCCTTACCTTCCACCATCCAGTGAGTACATCACTTGAATTGCAAATAGCGTATTTAAAGAAATATATTTTAAGCTTCGTTAATTGAAGTTGTTAGCTCTGATTTTTTAAATACTTCATTTGCTATTTTCTTCTGTTAGATATTTTTTCTTTTTGCATATTCTTCCCTCTAAAGTGCTTTCGTCACTAATATGGGAACCCTTGTTCTGGAGCACTACCATAAACACATTATATGAGACATTATATAACCTTTCTTTTAGCCTTGAAAAACGTGGTATTAACCACATGTGATTTTATAATTATATATTATTATGAAGATAATTTTCAGAGTTGACCAGTTTCAAGTTTCAGAAAAGCAACGAAATATTAAAATATATATACAGATATATACACTTAAATATATGTAATAAATATATGATCAGAAATATATGTTATAACGTTAGCTGTTTGAGGAAGTAGACAAAAAAATTACGAGTTTGATATAAGAAGGGATGATAAGTGTAGAAATCGTGCTAAAATGTGAAACGTTTTTAGGCGTAACGAAAACCATGCAAAATTTCATTCGATAACCGTTTGAAGTAACGATATATAAGTTCAAACCATTAGCTTGGTTAGAAGCTCGCCATGTATTGTTTTTAACATAAACAAACGTCCAATAAATATAGGATGTGATAAATGGCATGTTAAACCTTATGACTTGTATCTACTATCCCTAAATCAGAATTAGAAACTATGAAACATAGTTCGTTTCACGTTTTTAATTTTACGAAATTATGGAATAAAAGTTGTATACGGGTTTTAGATATCTTGTTATATAGGAAGTGGTAATGTATACATCCGAAACTCCCATCTCGGAAACTTTTGTTTGTTTTTTGTTAAGCATAAGGTGCTATTTGTGCTTTGTCCGCCACGAGTACCGAAAACCGGTTTTTAGTAGTATAAAACTGTGCCACTAGAGGGCTCTCGGAAACTCCGCGACTGAAAATCACCTATCATAACTGGGTAATATTTTTATAATAAAGCAACTTTTTTATAGGTGAGCGATAAATAAAATATAAAATTTACACAAAAATGATACGTTTCAGATTTAACCAATAAAAATTACAAAACATGAATAAGTTTCAAATGGAAAACAATAAAAAACAAACTTAAAATATTATTTATTTTTCTGTAGTAAAAATCTCACGAGTTTTGTGACATAAGAGCAAGACAACAATTTCATTGATAACAATGTCTACAAAGAAATACTTCAATAAAATACGTTCTGTGACGTAATGCTGTGACGATAGCTCATTTTAAAACTAAAATTTCAATAAATTATTTTTCACAAGAATGGTAAACGTTATTGAAAGCCAATTATGAGTACACTTCTGTAGAACTGTCAGACCATTCCAAGAAAGGTTGCAGACACAATAGCCTTCCGCAGGAACTGGTATTTATACCTGTGCGGACAGAGGGTGTTTTTCCTAGTATATATAATAGGGAAAAGAAATGTTATAAATAACTGGTTATTTATAAAGGAAATATTTAAGTAGAAAATGGGATTTGTTGTATTTCTGGTAGAACAAATTAAATAAGTTTACAGCCAAATGTTAAAACACGTGTTGCAGATGAAACAAGGTTAGTGTAAGTAATATACTATATAGTATTGTCAATGTTAAAACCTCGTATAGAGAAAGCCTGGGAGAGATAAATGAACAAAATTATAGAAAAAAGACGTAAAACAAACTATTAATAATAAACATATGTGATGAGATACATACTGAAGTACTGAATGTAATTAATTCATTGTTTCAATTAAATTAAATAAGAGGATATAAGTGTTTTACTATCTGTATTTTCAATACCTCTTGGTGAGACAAATTACTCGTATTTAATGTTAGTGAACAACAATAGATGGCAGTGCATGTTATGTTACAGCAAAACATTTGGCATGTTAAACCATCACCATTTAGAACATATTGCTAAAGTGTACAGTTTTCTTCTAGAATTATCTGATGATCTGAGAGATAAATCCGTATATATTATTACACGAAAATTTAAGAACTGACAACGTCGAGAGATGAAAATTAATATCACGCCTTTTAAAAGAAGAAGAAAAATTTTAACTCACCACTAATAACCTGACATGCATAAGGTGTTTCGATACAATTTGGCATATCACTGTCATTAAATGTCTATCATAAGACAGCGAACTAAGTACTTATTTATTTGCTTATGAATTTCTTCTCATCAAAATATAAATTTCAGTGAAGAAAATAAGTAGAGGTCTATTATTTATTTTTCTGCTCCAGCGAGAGTAGATAATCAGAGAATAGGTTAGACTTATACATTGTCTTATCTTCACTGAAATTCACACTTTTTCAGGAAAAGAAATTAATTGAAAAGTATACAGTAATTATCTATATATGTTATTGACTGTTTCGTCTTTCACTACCGTGAAACGCAAATGCGTTAAGGCGTGCACTCGTAATCTGAGGGTCGCAGGTTCGCGCCCGCGTCGCGCTAAACATGCTCGCCCTCCCAGCCGTGGGGGTGTATAATGTGACGGTCAATCCCACTATTCGTTGGTAAAAGAGTAGCCCAAGAGTTGGCGGTGGGTGGTGATAACTAGCTGCCTTCCCTCTAGTCTTACACTGCTAAATTAGGGACGGCTAGCACAGATAGCCCTCGAGTAGCTTTGTGCGAAATTCCAAAACAAACAAACGCAAGAAATGTAAATCGTCTTTACGTACCACCATGGTGGTGTGCGTAGTAACTTCTGGGCAAGCTTATTGGAAGATGTGAGGTTTTTCTCATTCCTCTACTTTTAAAATGGTCTTCAGCGGAGCTTAACTGGTCACCATCTTACCAAAGCTTGATTAAAACTTAGAGACATTTAGGAATTGCTTTTGAAAATACTGCGATGAAATACCGAAGAGAAACAACACGAGTACGACACGTTTCACTGAAATTTCTGTGAACACTTTTAATACGGGAAACTTTGCAACTAAAAAGTAAAATGGTGTGTAAAAAGGCATTAAAATAGTGCGTAACATGCCGAAATACATGGCTGGAAACACGTTGAACATACTCACGTCTGTTTGTTTATTTGTTTTTGAGTTTCTTTAAGTTCCTCTAATTTCTTCTCCAACTGCTCGAGCTGTTCTGTTTTTACTTGGTAGTTCTCTAGAACATGTTGCTTTTCATACATTTGTATTTCATTTTCCATACTAAGATATTTTTCCAAACTTTCCACTGTTATCTCCACCTTTTACGAGGCAAAAACGAACGAAATAAATTAAAATATAATCAACAACAACAACAAAACACATGTTAAATCTGACTGTATCTTTATTTAATATTTAATTCTTTAACGTTTTGGAAATTTAATTTATCAAGAAATAAAAATAAATCTAAACAAGGTGTCGCTGAAACTAATGTATATATATATATATATTTTAAATTTAAAATAACACTGAATTCAGAGCAATGCATAATATTTAATACACAATTTCAAGTCAACTTGATTATAAATAAACAAATATAAGTCTAATTAATAACAAGTTGTAATGAAGAATAATTGTAGCAAAGATAATTAAGAAAAAAATAGAACCAAAACGAAACTCGCCGGTTTATTGGATTCTGAATTTGTTGAATCCACATTTTTATCGTCCATCGGTGCATCCTGTTGAATAAGAAATCATTGTTAACTATGAAATATAATTCATTAACGTCTTGAGGCATGGAAAAACTAAGCGATGTGGAAAAAAAAACGTGTGTAATAAACATAATATATGTATTGATCAAGATGTATGTTATTAGCATTTATAAGTCAAATATGTTAAAGTTAAATAGCGTATTTTCTCTAAGGTAGGGCTTAGCATGGCCAAGCGCGTTTAGGCGTGCGCTTCGTAATCTGAGGGTCGTGGGTTCGAGCCCGCGTCGCGCCAAACATGCTCGCCCTCCCAGCCGTGGGGGCGTTATAATGTAACGGTCAATCCCAAAATTCGTTGGTAAAAGAGTAGCCCAAGAGTTGGCGGTGGGTAGTGATGACTAGCTGCCTTCCCTTTAGTCTTACACTGCTAAATTAGGGACGACTAGCACAGATAGCCCTCAAGTAGCTTTGTGGGAAATTCCAAAACAAACAAAAAAACAAATTCTCTAAGGCAGTATGTTGTATATAAAACTTTGCTTACAGAAAATTTTTACGAAACGATTTTCAATATGATGTGTAACCACAGCTGTATAAAAATATTGATTACCAGTATAATATCAAAAACAAAATGCCAACGTTATCCAAAAACCATTCTCTGTATATTTTGTGAGATCCATCACGATTTCCCACGTAAACAAAGTGTATACCAAGCGGTTTACAACTGAAGGCAGATAAAGCTAATTTAGTTAATGTTACTGTCATGACACCCCCCGCTAGTACAGCGGTATGTCTCCAGATTTACAACGCTAAAAACAGGAGTTCGATTTCTCTCCGTGGGCCGAGCAGATAGCCCTGTGTAGGTTTGCTATAAGAAAAACACACAAACACATGACTGTCATGAATTTATCAAGAACTGATAAAAACTGCAACACTCAACGAATCATGATGTGGGACTTCGTTATCCACAGTAACCAACGTGTTTCATATTTCAAACTGTAACACTGAAATTAGATCATTTTAAGAAGTTGACACATTAGTGGAGTCTGGTACAACGATAAGTCGTCTTCGGTTTACAACAGCAGTGTGGCTTGTCCATAAGAAGACATACACACATACACAGTCCTAACAATGTTCAATCTATTCTGGTACGTTTACGGACTTAAAACATTCGATTCTCCGTGTTAAACGTAGCAGATAGCTCCATGTGGCTTGGCTCTTAAACGAACAAATAATTCCAAAACTACTTCTTTACCTCTCCTTCCATAAAATAACGATAAATAAAAAGGTAAATAGAATAAACTACACATAGTTCCTCGAGCTGTCGCTAGTCAAATCATCAAATGCACTTCCAAATTTTTATATGATTTAGCACTTTGTGCTTTGTTTATATTTACCTCAGACTGCTAAATTTCATTCATTATATATTTTAGTTAAGCCTAAGCAAACTGAAACGCAAAATAAAACAATATATTTATATATTTTCTTCATGGTATTATTACTTATATATTTACCTATTTTTTTTCATTGTATTATTACCATTCAAAACTTAATGTTAAAATTTATTAATTATCACTTTCCAAAAACCGCATTTATAATCTAACATTCCTTTGTGCTTAGAACAAAGACATAGTAAGCTAGTTGTTGTATCTTCAGCGGGAAATTGGATCCCGAATTTTAACATTTAGTTCGTCGAAATTTCGCTGTCCCATCGGTAACAAATCTTCGTCACACCAAAAATACTCATCCTTTCAGCCGTGGGTGCGTTATGATGTAACAATAATCCCACTATTCGTTGGTAAAAGAGTTATTGTTATTTTGTTTTGAATTAAGCACAAAACTTGTTTGTTTGTTTGTTTTGGGAATTCGTACAAAGCTACTCGAGGGCTATCTGTGCTAGCCGTCCCTAATTTTGCAGTGTAAGATTAGAGGGAAGGCAGCTAGTCATCACCACCCACCGCCAACTCTTGGGCTACTCTTTTACCAACGAATAGTGGGATTGACCGTCACATTACACACCCCCACGGCTGGGAGGGCGAGCATGTTTAGCGAACCCGCGACCCTCGGATTACGAGTACACGCCTTAACCCGCTCGGCCATGCCAGGCCTAGCACAAAGCTACACAATGTATTCTAGTTCAGGGAGTAAAAAACGTGGTGCGAACATGCCGACATGTTTTCAATTCTTTTGTATGTACAAGTGATAAAATATATTTTTATTTATATATGTTTATTTTTCTCTATGGGTTAAGATCACGTAGATAATATATGTGTTAAAATACTAACAGAAAAATTTATTAACATTTATTTACCACTAATACTAAGCCTATTTGCAGGCGAATTTAAGCATTAGGCCTAATACACAAACATAACGCAAGGTTTAGCTGAAACACTATTTGGTAAATTTTATTTTGCTTTTGGTTACAACACAGTGATATGAAACTCCCGAATTAAACTATTTTGCTGTTATATCACTAATGTCGTAAAAATGAAATAAAAATTATAGAATAAAACAAACTTTTCCGACAAATCAACATGAATATTGAGCATTGACATACATACATTACTGTTTTAATTATCACTAATTAAAACAGGCTTATTCCCTTGTTTTAGAATTAAGCACAAAGATACACAAACGTCCATATGGGCTCTGCTTACTCGTGTATAGAAATCCGGTTTCTAGCAGCTTGAGGCCGCAGACATACTGCAGTGACACTGGTGGGCTGCATGTTTCTGGGAAGCTTTTCAAGTTTAACTTCACTAAATTTTGCAATAATGAAATAAGGAGTATGGAAGTTACGAACAACGTTATCATATGAGTAAGGGAGGGGTCGGTGTAGATAGTATTCTGAATTACAACTGGAAAGGTATTTGAAGAATGTCGATCTATCATTTCTTAGAGACGCATCTCAGACAGCAGTGCTTATGTATTGATGTTTTACGTGTGCATTATTTACAGTTCCCTTGCCAAACGTGTTAAGGCGTGCGACTCGTAATCTGAGGGTCGCGGGTTCGCATCCCGGTCGCGCCAAACATGCTCGCCCTTTCAGTCGTGTGGGCGTTATAATGTTACGGTCAATCCCACTATTCGTTGGTAAAGAGTAGCCCAAAAGTTGGCGGTGGGTGGTGATGACTAGCTGCCTTCCCTCTAGTCTTACACTGCTAAATTAGGGACGAAATTCCAAAACAAACAAACAGAGTTCCCTATCCATCACTTTGTTGAGTAGGGACTTTGAAACAATGCCACCGAAATTTAATATTTGTCTCCCGATACCCAGGTTTAGAAAGTGTCGCTAAATCTGACGTCTCATATTAGACAGGTCGATCGGTTTGTCATTTTTGATCAGATTATTGGGCTCAACGTGTTTTGTGGTGGAAGTGTTTGGAGGGTATCGTGTTGTGGAATAGGTTAATTCACTTAGGTTTAACCTTGTAGTCATTAAGACGCCCGACACGGGCTTCAGATTTGTTCAGAAACCTACTGCCTAGATTGATCAGTTTACTGTGTTAATTACTTTAAATATATAAGACTGTCTTTAAGTTTAATAAGCTTGGTACATTAAAATAAAAAATCCACAACTGTGAAGAAATGTTTCGTATTCGAAGCTCCAGTGGTTCCTCTGGTGGTGATTTAAAATAAAATGAAATTACGACATCAATAAAGTTTGTGGAATGAATGCTTTATGTGTTTTTGAAACTTTACATTGTTGGATATGATACTTCACTATTTAGCACGGATAGAATGTTTAGCCAGCTTTTGTTCTACCTGTAATACAAGAAATATAACAATATTTAATTAAAATACAACACATATCTATTTCTATCGAATTTTGGGTCCGTTTTACATCACCATACAATAATCTAAACAATTCATGTATTTGAATAATTGTATAACATCTCGTCGAGTTCATATTCGATATCATATAACGGACCAGAATTTCAATGATTGTAAACATGCGTTTAAAATGTACCTTTTTTTTTTCATTTTACAAGAAGTAAAACTGAGAAGCGAATCTGTAAGGTACGGGTCTCATGCATTCACTTCACCATTACGCTAGGCCTAATGTGTTTTTTTTTGTTTTTTGCTTTGCTGACCCGAGTTGTGGTGATGAACCTTTAAATAATATGCGAAACTGCAATCCACAGTTGAGGGTACGGCCAGTGAAAGAATCCATCACGTCCACTACATCGCGGATTCTCTTTTTCAATTTCACTTGTGGTGAAAAAGAAAATAAACCTTTAATATATATACGTGCTAGTGAAAGTGAGTAGCCCAGGTTTTAATCATTTCGAGAATAATTTAAAATTATCATATTAGTATTAATTAAATACACAATTTCAGAAATTTTTTGCTAGTTAAACACTTAATAAAGTAATGTGAAAAACAACAAAAACATTTCAGACTTTATTACACTGATTTCGTTGAACGGTTAACTTTATTATTTTTTTATTGTGCTCGTCACTTATTGGTTGTCGGGAATCAATATTTCTGTGACGACAGCATCGGTTTCTAAGACAGTACAGATGGTTGTCAAGTCTCTCGAATGTCATTCAGTTTTATAAAAAGTAATATTGTCGTGGTCGTTTTAGGTGATTCGAAAACCATGGGTAAAAAAACTAGTTATCTTTTGATATTCACGTAAAGTTATTCTAATCTATACACACAGCCTTTTTCTCAAACTTATGAATATATACACACAATTTTTTTTGCCAACATTTATTTTGAAAGACGATTGTTTTGAATAATAAACTTTTCAAAATTTGTTTCGAGCTTGGTTTTATATTTTGTTTGTTTGTTTTGGTATTTCGCACAAAGCTACTCGAGGGCTATCTGTGCTAGCCGTCCCTAATTTAGCAGTGTAAGACAAGAGGAAAGGCAGCTAGTCATCACTACCCACCGTCAACTCTTGGGCTACTCTTTTACCAACGAATAGTGGGGTTGGCCGTCAAATTATAACGCCCTTGCGGCTGAAAGGGCGAGCATGTTTGGGATGACAGGGTTTCGAACCCACCATTCTCACATTACGAATCGAGCGCCTTAACTTTCTGGCCACGCCTAGCAACAGAAGTGGTAAAAGGACTAAGTCACTGAGTGTATTTCAATTGTTAAAAAGTCCTTATTAAGTGTATTCGAACGGTTTAAAAGCCCTTATCAAGTATGTTCCGTTTCTTTCCTTACAGTTTGAATATATGAAGATTATTCCTCCAGAGTTTGTTAAATATTAAAAAGTAAGAAAGAAATTGTTAAGTGTTCTGGTATTCGATTTTACTGAGAGGTTGTTTGCAGTGTTGGTATCGTGTTTAGTGTTTCAGTGTCCCTGTAGACAACAATGCAGTGTCAAAGACGTAAACCAGGCCCCTTAGAGTTTTCAGTTTTGAACTCTATGGCAGAACCTCACCAGTCACCAAGCCAACAGAGACAACATTTTCGAAAACTGTCGGTAAAGCTCATATTATTTTGTGTGTTTGTTTGTTTGCTTTATTTCCATACAGTAATATACAGATATCATACAGGCTATTTATAAATCATATAGCCGGAAACAAAAGGAAATTATATAAAATATAACAATCCCTTACACACGACACGATATAAGTATACATGAGCAATAGATTAAAATATATGTATCTTAATCTATTTTTCCTGCAAGCTTATTCTAATGATGGATTTTAAATTGTTTGATAATTTTGGTACTGAAGCTCCTCAATTTGGTCTTGTGCGGCAAAAGACTTCTGGCAACCCTGGTGGGAACGCAAAAAGGAAAATGATTTAGATTTGCAATATTTATATATTTAACATCACGTACAATAAATATTTCATGTTACCTTGAAAAGAATACGATCTCACCAATCTGGGAGATTGTTGGGTTTTTTTCCTTCCTGCTATGCGATATGACATATCGAGTCCTACAATGGTGGGTTGTTGTTTTTGTTGTTTTGAATTAAGCACAAAGCTACAGAATGGGCTATCTGTGCTCAGCCCACCACGGGTATCGAAACCCGGATATTAGCGTGTAAGTACACAGACATACCGCTGAGCCAATGGGGGACAATGGTGGGTGTAAAATGTATGTTTGTAGGAGCATCAAACACCTCTGCCATAGGGCTTTAGAACTTACTTCGATTGCGTGAAAATAATATGTAATTAAAGCCATAATTTGTAGACTTACTTATTTCATATTATTTTCATGACAAATTATCTACCTTGTCTTGAAGTAAGTCACTGACTTTTAATGTATGATATATTGTGCATTTACAAAGAAGATAATGAAATATATATTTACCGAAAGGATAGTGGATGTTACAACGGCAACAAACAAACGACGGAAAATGGAAGAAGCGATTTGAAGACTTGAAATTTATTTAGACGCATTTTTATTCAGTTTCAAATTGTTTGTATGACTTTCTTCACTAATTTATTTGCTGTTACAACATAAGCGACGCATGCTTCGTTTATTTGGGTGTACACTTGTACGACACGTTAGGAGTTGGTGAGAACATTTCTCTGTTAGGAACATTATATTTGGTGAGGTTAAGCCTTCCCAAGTCTATGTTACACAGAACAAAGTTTTTATTACGATATTGAAAAAGATATTTGCTTATGTGTTACGTTTTTTTATGTATGTAGACAGAACGCAACAGAAAAACACAGATAACAGCTTATAAAATTTATTACAATAAACCATTAAATATGTAACAGATATAACATAAATTATATAATAACAATGACAGATATTCAGTTTAAAATTAATTAAATACAAAATGGTACTGGCCTGTGTCCAATATAATGATTCAGAATGAAAGTCCAAAAGTCTAGATCAGAAATCCAAAATTCCAGTCTAGGGTGTGAATTTGGTCCCACGAAGAAATTCCCAAGCTTGAATGGAGAAGTCCAGAAACAATTCACAGTTCAATAAATTTGACGAAGTTCTTTTTACGATGTTTTCGATGAATGTCTCAAATTAGTCGTTTTCCAAATTTTCCGGTCTCCCCTAAACAGTTCTTACGTGTTGACCTTCAGTATAACTAGTAATTCGAATGAATCGTAAAGATTGACGAAATAAAATCACAGCTTCTGTAGATCTAGCTCCAGTCACAAAGCCAAGTGGAATAAACACACAGCAAACGTTGAAAATTTCTCAAACGGAGACAATATCTCTTGAATTGAAAGTAAAAACGAATGACTGACTGACTTCTTCTAGCATCGCCGTCTGTTTATATACTAGTAGGCCTACTGTGTTCTCCAACAATCGCGTAACTTCCACAGAGTTCCGGAGTACTCTGCGCATGTCTGTTTTTGCACGAGACACCCACGTCTAGACACCAGGCCGCCATACAAATTATTTATAAACATATGATTGATCTACCTAATTCTAGAAATTTCTAAATGTTATTTTAAATGAATAACAACATATTTTATTGGTTTGAACTTCAAAAGCAATAATATAAATATGGAAATATAAATAATAGATATGGAAATTTAAACACGACATGACATGGTTGTCGTTTACATAACATATGAAAGTAGATGTATTTTATTATTACGTCAGCAAAGTACGTCACAGAACAGCTCTCATCACTAGGTGTCGTATTGGTTAAAGTTTTCAAGTCATACTACTTACGACTAGAATATATTGAAAGTCGTTGTTCCGTGCTGGTCCGTAGATAAATTGAGTGAACACATAAGTTCACATTTAGATTAGTAACATTATGAATGTTTAAAGTTATAATTAAGTTAGGATTTTCTCTCTGGTTAACAATCAGATTGACATCCCTACATGACTTATATATCACGTTATTTCTGGAATATAACATAAAAAACAAAACAAAATGATTGTTTGTTCTTGAATTTGCGCTAGCCATCCCTAATTGAGCATGTGATGGGCTAGAGGAAAGACTGTTAGTCAACACCACCTGCCGCCAACTCTTGGGCTACTATCTTACCAACGAATAGTGAGATTGCCCATAAAGTTATAACCCTTCCACATATGAAAGCGCGAGCATGTTTGATGAGACGAGGATTCAAAACCCACGACCATAACCACCTGGTCTTCTTATTACAGTGAAAACACAGAGAATAAGGAAGTAAAACTGATAAACATTAGTGATACATAGTGGAAGGAAGTTAACTGAATTTGAAGATATTGAAAACAGACACGAATACAAAACTAGATCTACATAGTTAATAAAGATAGTGCTTTAATATAATTTAATGTGTAAAAATACATACAGTATGGAAGTGTTTGTGTTCACAACTCACTTCTGGGTTATCAGGTCCTGACACGTTACTGCTTCCCCCACAGCCCATTTCATCACTTAAAGATGTGGATGGATGTAATTCTGCAAAAGAAAAGAGAAAACCAGATCTATATTATATTATGTAAGATTTGAAACAGTGAAAAATACAGAAAATGATGCTAAAGTACATGATTATTTAAATAAAATGATGTCGAAGTATATGATTATTTAAATAAAATGATGTTGAAGTATATGATTATTTAAATAAAATGATGTCGAAGTATATGATTATTTAAATAAAATGATGTTGAAGTATTGATTATTTAAATAAAATGATGTTGAAGTATTGATTATTTAAATAAAGTGATGTTGAAGTATATGATTATTTAAATAAAATGATGTTGAAGTATTGATTATTTAAATAAAATGATGTTGAAGTATTGATTATTTAAATAAAATGATGTTGAAGTATATGATTATTTAAATAAAGTGATGTTGAAGTATTGATTATTTAAATAAAATGATGTTGAAGTATATGATTATTTAAATAAAATGATGTTGAAGTATATGATTATTTAAATAAAATGATGTTGAAGTATATGATTATTTAAATAAAGTGATGTTGAAGTATTGATTATTTAAATAAAATGATGTTGAAGTATATGATTATTTAAATAAGATGATGTTGAAGTATATGATTATTTAAATAAAATGATGTTGAAGTATTGATTATTTAAATAAAATGATGTTGAAGTATATGATTATTTAAATAAAATGATATTGAAGTATATGATTATTTAAATAAAATGATGTTGAAGTATTGATTATTTAAATAAAGTGATGTTGAGTATATGATTATTTAAATAAAATGATGTTGAAGTATATGATTATTTAAATAAAATGATGTTGAAGTATATGATTATTTAAATAAAATGATGTTGAAGTATTGATTATTTAAATAAAGTGATGTTGAAGTATATGATTATTTAAATAAAATGATGTTGAAGTATATGATTATTTAAATAAAGTGATGTTGAAGTATTGATTATTTAAATAAAATGATGTTGAAGTATATGATTATTTAAATAAAATGATGTTGAAGTATATGATTATTTAAATAAAATGATGTTGAAGTATTGATTATTTAAATAAAATGATGTTGAAGTATATGATTATTTAAATAAAATGATATTGAAGTATATGATTATTTAAATAAAATGATGTTGAAGTATTGATTATTTAAATAAAGTGATGTTGAGTATATGATTATTTAAATAAAATGATGTTGAAGTATATGATTATTTAAATAAAATGATGTTGAAGTATATGATTATTTAAATAAAATGATGTTGAAGTATATGATTATTTAAATAGAATGATGTTGAAGTATATGATTATTTAAATAAAATGATATTGAAGTATATGATTATTTAAATAAAATGATGTTGAAGTATTGATTATTTAAATAAAGTGATGTTGAAGTATATGATTATTTAAATAAAATGATATTGAAGTATATGATTATTTAAATAAAATGATGTTGAAGTATTGATTATTTAAATAAAGTGATGTTGAAGTATATGATTATTTAAATAAAATGATATTGAAGTATATGATTATTTAAATAAAATGATGTTGAAGTATTGATTATTTAAATAAAATGATGTTGAAGTATATGATTATTTAAATAAAATGATGTTGAAGTATTGATTATTTAAATAAAATGATGTTGAAGTATATGATTATTTAAATAAAATGATATTGAAGTATATGATTATTTAAATAAAATGATGTTGAAGTATTGATTATTTAAATAAAATGATGTTGAAGTATATAATTATTTAAATAAAATGATGTTGAAGTATTGATTATTTAAATAAAGTGATGTTGAAGTATATGATTATTTAAATAAAATGATGTTGAAGTATATGATTATTTAAATAAAGTGATGTTGAAGTATTGATTATTTAAATAAAATGATGTTGAAGTATATGATTATTTAAATAAAATGATGTTGAAGTATTGATTATTTAAATAAAGTGATGTTGAAGTATATGATTATTTAAATAAAATGATGTTGAAGTATATGATTATTTAAATAAAGTGATGTTGAAGTATTGATTATTTAAATAAAATGATGTTGAAGTATATGATTATTTAAATAAAATGATGTTGAAGTATTGATTATTTAAATAAAATGATGTTGAAGTATTGATTATTTAAATAAAATGATGTATATGATTATTTAAATAAACGAATATTTCCCATTGAAGTCGGGTTGGGCGTTGCCCATTAATTAGAATGATATGAATGTGTATTCAGGCATCCACGGTTTACGGCCTGTTGCTGCAAAAACATACATGTTCCCCATGCTAAATTCCATTTCAAGGCAAGATTAGAGTAGTCCAAGAGTTGGCGGTGAGTGCTCTTAATCAGCTACCTTTTCTCTAATTCAGGCCCGACATGGCCAAGTGGTTAAAGTGCTCAACTCGTTATCTGAGGGCCCTGGGTTCGAATTCCCGTCCGATCAAGATGCCATTTCAGCTGTGGGAGCGTTATTATGTATCGGTCAATCCCACTATTCGTTGGTAAAAGAGTAGCCCAAGAGTTAGCGGTGGGTGGTGATGACAAGCTGCCTTCCCTCTAGTCTTACAGTGCGAAATTAGGGACGGCTAGCGCAGATAGCTCTCGTGTAGCTTTACGCGAAATTTAAAATAACAACAACAAACAAATAATATATCTAATTTATCAATTCAGAATTGGGGAGACTATATATAAATAGCCCGTTGTGCATCTTTAACGAATCTACTAAATCCTAGAGTAAAGTAATCTTTCTGTTTATTTGCATATCGGATATTCTTATTCTTCTTACTTCATCTTATCAAGTGTCTATTTATGCATAATGGTTCAGTTACTTTGCAAATAATTGTATTAGACTCGTAACGTCCAGATATCGGTGTTTGAAACGTTTATAAAAAAAAACAAACGCCACCTATCTGAAGAAGTATACAGCTCAAATATATTTTTGTATAAATAGTGAGAACAGTTTTATGAAAACTTCATCTTTCTTTAAAGACAGATATGTATTTGTAATAAAAAGAAATTTAGAAAGTTTGTTTGTTTTTGAATTTCGCGCAAAGCAGTATCAAGTTATAAACTTTGATTTGATAATGCATGAAGAATGGCCCCGTTAAACCACAAAGAAATATTTAATTCTCTAAGCCTAAAAGGCTTAAGCTAGTATAAGAACAACTGGGAAACAGATGTTTTAATCGATGGATAGATTTACCCAGCAGTCTAATTAGAAACATTTCAGAACCTCTCGGTCGTTTGGACCTCTTATCGTGGTTTTGATCTTTTTCTAAAGGCAAGTTATATAGAGCACATAGATAAATCAACTGTTTTAAGTGTTATTAACGTATGTTTTGTGTCGTAGCCATTTGATTGATAAACATAAACATTAATGGATTTGGCTGTTCACGGTCTGGAACTTGGTATCATAGTAGCAACTTTCTTTGGATTTGAAACATCCATCATAAAGCTTACTGAAACAAGTTCCTTACAAAACGTTCAAAAAAGCAACACGAATCTTACAATACGGCTTTAAGTTCTACATAAGATAATCGGAGGAATACATCGAAACTTAATAAATTTGCAATAAATACCACACATAATATTTAGAGATGTACCAAGAAGCTTACTGCCTACATGTACTTGATAAAGCCATGAACAAATTTAAGGATAATGTTTTTGTAGTCACCTCCCAAAAAAACAAACATACAAACAACAACAAATAAACGCATTATCTGTGAAAGCAACACTCGTTCCAGAGTGTATTGTGTTTGTTTGTTTTTGAATTTCGCGCAAAGCTGAGTGTATTGTGATCTGTTTACTTAAAACAAGAGATATTGTCAATAGTCATCGGAGTAGTGAAAAAATTGCTTAGTTGTATTAAACTGTCTCAAACTGCAAATTGTATAGTATAGCAATAAGTCGTTTAACAGTACTAAGAGTGTGCCTTTTAACTTATTTTTTACCACTGTTTTTAGTTCAACAAAAATACGGAGGTTGAGTACGTTGTGTTAAAACGATTTCAGATCATTATCACGTCTTTACAGTTTGTGTCATCACATCAAGTTGATCACTGTTTGATGACCATACAGCTTGACAGCAGTCTTACAACGTATTTTTTCATTGCAAAAGGTACTGTCGTAACACTGACTCGTCCAATGCACACAACTCCTCCCCACAAGCTTTCCATAATTTATCTAGCGTACGACAGTGGCAGCTCCTCAGCATCTGTTTAAACACGTCAATTTTATAGCAATCCATAAGCGCTGAAACTTGGCAAATTAACTGTTTTGCCTTTGCATTGAATAGCCTGAATACTTATTTTCTTTTTCAGCTACTTGAAATATGCAGTAGTCGGATATGTCATGGAATTAACATGTGTACACATGACTTTTGTCACTTTTTCAAAAAGGGATCGTCCTTTGTTGTGTTACATGTTACCTGGAGCACATTAACGTCTTTTGTCAACGACCCTTATTTCGTGGATTCTCACCAATTACAAGACGCTCCACTTTGACCACCGCAGCTGAGGTGCAACTTGTTGTAGGTCATTTTCTGGGTAATCCTGGTATCCCAAGTTGATCCATATTAATTTGCTTCCCAATGCCATCAAATACAAGAAATATTACCATCTCGAAAAGTCTAATCTCGACTGAAAAGCATCTCTGCCGTCTGAATGCATGAATATTTTAACTCAGAAAGTGCTGTTTCTTTCATAAAAGTTATCAATTTTTGATGGCAAACAGAATAAAAATATTGTTCTCACAAATTCCTTTCCATCGCGATTTTACACTATCTGTGATTGCCACAATTAAAATTGTTTTAATAGAACGTATTTATGCTATTTCTTAGCGGTATGTAAACTTGTTTTTTATAAATAACTGCAAAATTAGATTTTTTGATTAAAATGAACACTAACTCATTTTAGTTTTTAAATTTTAAATAATTTGTGTGTGGTTTTAATATTTTAAATATATGGATTTGTAATGACATTTTGGTTGAGATTCATCGTATTCGTTTTCAGTATTTCATCATTTAATTCTCAGTCCATACGTCATCTTTTAGGGTATCTAAATATTTTGAATCAGCCATTGGAAACCCAATATGAATATTCGAAATATGATTATAGATACTTATATGATCCCTTGTAAATTCAGGTAAATCACCACAGCTGTTCTGAAAGACTTTCAAAGCCCTTGGGTTCCCATTTGGTGGACTCGTTATAAAATTTTCGATAATTATGGTTTAGTTTTGACTTTGAAGTTTCTTGTATATACATAACAACTTGATTGTAAAGCTATGAACACAATCTTCGAAACCTTCAAACCTTTTTGACCGATGTTTGAAGGCTGAAATCTGAAAATGTCTATATTCTGATTTTAATGTATTTATTATAATGATAAAATCCGGGGTTGGATTCCTGCGGTGGTCAGAGCACAGATATCTCATTGTGCAGCTATGGGGCGTTTATAAAAAATCCCTCACAGCTACCTTGAAAATTTCTCCTCATTTATATTCAGCAGCCATTGAAAGCTCCACCCAAAATTTCAAGCCATTCTAAGAAACATTGTAGAAGGACTTTAGACATGAAGTAAATACAAATTTATCTTGCAGGAGTGTAAGTTTTGAAAGTTTATTAGTTGTGAGCTGTCCATTTTTTATCCGTTGTTTAAATTGTGGGTGCGTTAAATAGTGACAGTTAAATCCTTAGCGTGGATGATAAGGTAATGTTGACTAGTTGTTTTCCCTCTGGTCAGTCGTTCAAATTTGAGACGGCGGCAGGTGGATAGTCTTGGTGTCTTCCCGATATATACAGTAATTAGGCTAAACTAAACTAACGTGGCAGGGGTTCAGTTTAGAGAGAGAGAAATCAGAAGAGTTCTCTCCCCAACCGGGGTGTTCAGGAACGTTGTGGTTCCTCTTCGTCCCCTTTCGTGGATTGTTATTAAGATTAAATGGTGGTTTTTTGTTTTATATATATATATATTATAGTTATTATTCTTGACTATTTGGGTCGAAAATGTCTCTTCTAAATGTTGTCTTGGATGGAGGCAAAGGCAGCAGTGGAAAGGAAGCCCGGGACCTGTCCCGAAAGGAAGAGGTTGAGCAGATGTGAACATGAATATTAGTCAAATCCAGATCAAAAATAAAACAATTCAAACGGCACGATTCAGGGTCTGGCAAAAGAGATGCCTGGGCTGGGATCTATAAATCCAGTGCCTGAAGATTTTGATGTGGGGGAAACGGGAGTGCCCCGAGAAAACCCACTTTCACAGGACAGGCACCGAAAGTTTTGCCTGTCGTGTGCCCTGTATCTGAAAAGAAAATAAAAAAATAAAAAAAGAAAAAAGAAAGAAGAAGAGAAAGAAAGAAAAAGAAGAAAAAAAAAGAATTCGTGTTAGTGACGTGGATTATATTTGTTTAGATTCTTTGTTAAGTAGAATGTGATTCTTGAAATATGTTGTACGGTGAAATGTATTTTGTTGGTGCACTTGATAATTTGTGTAGTGATGCCGTTAGTTTGTTTCTTTTTTCTGCTTTTAGATAATATTTGAGAGAGAGTTCTGTTATTCTATCTCTTATCGTTGGTAAATTACTAATTTGGTGTAGATAGTTTGTTGGCGTAAATGATGGTAGGCTAAATGCGGATTTTAATATTCTGTTTTGCTGTACTTGGATTTTCTGGAGAATGTTATTTGACATATTGCATGTTACTTGACATCCGTACTCTATTAGTGGACGAATGTAAGCCTTGTATATTTGTATAATGGTGTTCGGTGCGCATTTCGATTGTTTGCCGGTTATGGTCTTTAGATATGAAGTCCTTTTTCTGATGGATGAGTGTATATTGTTTACATGTTTTTTCCATGTTAGTTTTGTGTCGAATGTGACGCCAAGGAATGTGATGTTTTTGCTCATGTTAATGGTTGTGTTTCCAAGTGATAATTGTATTTTTTCTAGATTTTTTCTTTGCTTCTTAAGTCTCCTATAGAAAGTAATTGCTTGTGTTTTTGTTGGGTTTAACACGACTCTCCACTTGTTGCTCCGTGTTGAGACGTTGTTTAGTGATACTTGTAGGCGAGACATGGCCATTACTGGGTTTCTGGAGGTGCTCCAGATTGCGATGTCGTCTGCGTATTGTGAATTGTGTGTGTATGTTAGATATGGAAAAGGTATGTCACTGACGAAAATTATGTATAGAAGTGGAGAGAGGACTGATCCTTGGGGTACTCCTGCCTTTATATTAAATAATTTGGATATAGTTTTGTTGACTTTTACTTGTGCTGTTCTATTTGTTAAGAAATTTGAGATCCATTTGACTATCGTGGGATTTATTTGCAGGTGATTTAGTTTATATATGATGGCGTTGTGCCATACGCTGTCGAATGCTTTTTTGACATCTAGGAATACCCCAATGGTTACTTGATTGTTGTTGTAAGCTTTGTAGATTGATTCGGTGAGTCGCGTGAGGTGGTCTGTTGTTTGTCTATTTTTTCTGGAAGCATTTTGAAATTCTGGAAGGATGTTATTTGATTCACAAAAATGTAGGAGACGGTTGGAGATAATTCTCTCCATCAGTTTACCAAGGCAACTTAACAGACTGATGGGGCGGAAATTATCTGGATTTGTTCTATTAGTTTGTTTCTTGGGGACTATTGTTATGATGACTTTTTACCACGTGTCGGGATAGTACCCGGTCGCTAGTGAGATGTTCATGATGTTTGTGAGGTGTTGTAGTAGGAAAGTGGAGCTTTTTTTCAGAATAATATTTGAGTAATTAGGCTTGTTTTAAAATATATTTAAATTAACAAACAAACTTGTCTCAGAGAAGAGTCACATTGGACTATCTGTTGTATCCACCGTGGGGAATCGAATCCCACATTTTAGCGTTGCAAATCTGTAAACCTAGCACTGTTCCACAGGATAACAAAAAAGAAAGAAATCGAAGAATTAATTTTTTAGGCCTACATAAATAATTAGTTTTTCGAATTTTGGAGGCTAAAATATTAAACGTCAGCTAAAAATTCTAACACGTTTTTGAAAACAAATTATTATTATTTTATTAATTTATTTATTCAAATACAATGAAATATAGATAAGGTGGATTGAAAAATATTAAAATAATTAACCACCAAAATAATACAGTGAAACCTTAGCCGGAAACTGCATGAGGCGGGAATCTGTATAAGCCGGAAATATCACAATTTTGCAGCATTTTCTTATAATTTCTCTTATGAAAGGCCCTCTATATACTCGTCTGAAATGATCATAAAAATTGATGTGTTAGATGCAATTGCATTTTTAAGTCATTAAATTAAATGCGTTAAAGATGAATGCTTAATAAAGAGCTTTAGAAACTGTTGATTTATTCTTGGTAATGGCTGAAGTTGTTTGTTGTGACGATTCTAGTGAAATCCAAACTCTGATTGAGAAGATTGACACAGATGATTCTGTGAACGTTGACAAGAATGTTTTAATAGAAACCAATGAAATTGATTTAAAATCTATAATAGTGTGAGAGATTCAGAAGACGAACAAAATGGAAAAGATAGTGAGGAAATAGAAATTAATACTTCATCGCAAGTGTTAAGTTATATTAAAACTATCAAATTGTATGGAAAAATGAAGTGGAAAGTGAACTTCATGGAAAGGCCGCAGAATTGGTGTTCTCTTTTAATCGCACGAGAAAGCCCGTTAAAAAAACGAAACAGTTGAAATTGGACACTTTCTTAAAATAAATTTGATTAAGATTTTGTGTACTTACGTGTATTTTGAATGTCTATTTTTGTTATTATTTTAATAAATATAGCATAAACAGAATAATAACGTTATTAACAAACGTCTTACTTCCCTTGAGCCAAGCTAGTGTGACGTTCCACCAAAAAATTACATATAATTAAGGAAATGCATATTCACAGTTTAGGCTGGGAAACCTGCTTAAGCCGAAATTTTCACTCGGTCCCTTGCGATTGCGGCTTAGACAGGTTTACTGTATTAACTTTTCTAATTTTTATTTGATCTAAGAACAACTATAACGAAACATTACTTACGTTCGTGACTTCCTCAAACTTGGTAAGTCTTACAGCCCTGTATGAGTAGTGAATAAATGAGCATATGATCGTAACCTATGTGAGACTGTTGGTGGTTTGTTGTTTCAGAGTAATGAACAATGTTGCTATGACGACATTTTGAACACCAAACTGATCGATAAGATGTGTGATAACATAAGTTGTATAAACGTTAAGAATCGTGTTGTTCGTGACTCTGTACTCAAGGTATAATTACTAAAAATCTTTTTCCAGCATGTGTTTTAAGTCACGCTTGCACAATAACAGTATTTAAACATAAAATAACAATACAAATATGTAATTATAAATCTGTCATTAACTGATATTAAGACAACACTTAAAAGAAATATATTAATTATATGTTTGTTTTTAAGCTCAAAGCTACATAATGGATTATCTGTGTTTACCACGTGTATCAAAACCGGTTTTTAGAGCAACATCTTTCAGATGTATCGCTACGCCAGTGGAGAGGTTTGTTTGTTTGTTTTGGAATTTCGCACAAAGCTACTCGAGGGCTATCTGTGGTAGCCGTCCCTAATTTAGCAGTGTAAGACTAGAGGGAAGGCAGCTAGTCATCACCACCCACCGCCAACTCTTGGGCTACTCTTTTAACAACGAATAGTGGGATTGACCGTCACATTATACACCCCCACGGCTGGTAGGGCGAGCATGTTTAGCACGAGCATAATGATTTTTTTGTTTCAAGTAACTCAGTTAGTAATTTTTACGAACTGTCATATACGTTCTTAAATACACCTGTGTAAAGAATCTGAAATTTAGCCCCCCAGACTAAGTTTTTGTTGGTGACAAGGGCCATGCTGAGGGACGAGTCAAATAATACTGTAATTACTTTCACTAATCACCGCTAGGGTCTTTTCTATTTCACAGGTCCGGCATGGCCAAGCGCGTTAAGGCGTGCGACTCATAATCCGAGGGTCGCAGGTTCGTATCCCCGTCGCGCCAAACATACTCGCCCTTTCAGCCGTGGGGGCGTTATAATTTTACGGTCAATCCCACTATTCGTTGGTAAAAGAGTAGCCCAAGAGTAGGCGGTGGTGGTGATAACTAGCTGCCTTACCTCTAGTCTTACACTGCTAAATTAGGGACGGCTAGAACAGATAGCCCTCGAGTAGCTTTGTGCGAAATTCAAAAACAAACAAACAAACAATATTTTACAAAATCAAAAATATTGATTTAATTCACTTTGTTTATCAGTGACGTAGCTAGGGGGGGCAAGAAGTACATCTGTCCCTTGGCGCAGCATCGGGGGTGGGAGCGCCAAGTTGATGTTACATAATTAGGAATTGTAGCTGAAATTTTGTCACGAGGGAGCGCAAAAACTGACTTTGTTCACGGGCGCTGAAAACCCAAGCTACGTCTCTATTGTTTATAGTTAGTTTTCCAAATTGAATAAAGATACCTTATGTGTCCTTTATTGGTAGTGGACAATGTATAAACAAGGGGAAAACTTAAGGGTTAAGGCCACAAAGCTGCTCAAACTAGGTCGTTTGATCATCCAAAAGGAACCACATTTTAAACTATTTAGTTTTATAACCAATAAACATAAATCAAATCACATAATAAAACGTGGAGAACTGATCTAAAAATATCCGTATGATCTTCTTCTCAGTCTCACTCAACAGGAAACTGAGAATATGAAAAAACTAGGAGATGATTTCTGTTATTTTTACCATCGTGTCTGGATTATTACGTATTTTAAGTTTTAGCATGCTACCTACCAGAAGGTTCCCATATTTTTGCGTTTCAACAGTGAAATGTTCTTGGAGGACTAGGATGTTTGTAAATATTTGTTTGTTTGGAATTGGTTTGGTCTGTTTGGAATTTCGCGCAAAGCTAGTCGAGAACTATCTGTGCTAGCCGTCCCTAATTTAGCAGTGTAAGACTAGAGGGAAGGCAGCTAGTCATCACCACCACCGCCAACTCTTGGGCTACTATTTACCAAGAAATAATGGGATTGACCATTACATTACAATGCCTCCACGACTGAAAAGGTAACTTGCTAGAGACATCAATATAAACAATTAAAACATTTTTTGTAAACACTCAGTTCGTGAAAAGACAAACATTTCCTACAATACTTACATGACCACTAAAAGTTTTTTAGATTGTTTGTTGATCTGAAACACTTTCTAACACAGTATTTATTCTTTATTATTAAATTATTATGCTTCGTTATCACTTAAATGACTTTTACCAATGACTTTCAAAAAGTTAATCAGGTTAAACACTTTGTGTGTAATACTTATTGTACCAGTTTGACCAAATTCTATGAAATCAATCTCAAAATATTCTGTCTAAAATAAAATTAATAAACGCGAGCAGACCAATTTGCCATGCTCTACTGGTACCATCTAGTGAGTACAATGAAAATCGTTTATAAAAGTAATTACTATTTTTGTAACTAGATAGCAGCAGTATACAAAAACAAATGTTTTGATCCGTGTATTTCATAGCAAGGACACATAGAGCTATCTGCTGAGCCCACTGAGGGGATTCGAACCCCTTATTTTAGCGTAGTAAATCCATAGACATACCGCTGTACAAGCGGAGGGGCAAATGTTTTGATAGAACTGACTGAAAGGTGGTAAAACAACCGAGTGATAGTTTTAGCTAAACATACATTTATAAATGCGCGTAACTTACAGTTTAATGTATATTGCCAGTGTTCGTGTATTCCCTAAATTTGTAGGAGATACTCGAGTGCGAATTAAAAAAAATATAAGCTTTATGAAAGCACTGGCGTATTGGGCGAATGTTTAACGTTTATAAACTGACGCGCCGAGAGACAGTTTTACATTGTCGTGTGTTCCACTTTCAAAACCAACCAGAACTCTTCAATCCAAAATAAGTGTTCTATGATGAAAAAATCTCTTGAAAAATGAAGTACAACATTATTATTGACTGAGAAAATTCCATTTCTTTAATTATTTGACTTGAATTGAATGGAAAAAAATATGATGGAAAAAATAAAACCACATTACTCTTTGAAAAAACTCAAGTATCGTTTATTCTTATGATTTTATTATCACTACTTTATCACATTTTTAATATTTATCTATTAAAACAGCAAAAATTAAAGCAACTGACACTTGTTCGGACTAAATAAATGAGAATAGAGTGGTGGACTTATCATACTGTAACACCTACAAGTATTAGATATATTTATTAGCAGTACAAAAAATGTTTTCTTTACTGTGTATAGAGGATCTCCAAATCCTACATTTATCTTCAGAACACTTTGTTTACCATGACAGTTGATGTACAAAAAAAAACAGTTCTGCAAGTTTGTTTTGTTTTTGAATTTCGCGCAAAGCTATTCCAGGGCTATCTGCGCTAGCCGTCCCTAATTTACCAGTGTAAGATTAGAGGAAAGGTAGCTAGTCATCACCACCTACCGCTAACTCTTGGGATGCTCTTTTACCAACGAATAATGTGATTGACCGCAACATTGTAACGCTCCCTAGGCTGCGAGGGCGAGCATGGTTGGTGCGACCGAGATTCGAACCCGTGTCCCTCGGATTACGAGTCGAACAACTTAACACGATTGTTCTGCAAGACATTACAAAGATCGATATAATTAACTGAAATGCCCACATTAATTATTCTGTTTGACACTTTACACCACCTGCTCTATCGTGGTTATGGTTACGGTCTTCTTTGTAAACTTGTCTATAATGACACCGTCTTGATTGTTTTTCGGGATCTAGGTCCACAAGTGCTAGCTATTTATAAACAATTGTTGTTTATGTATGGTTTCTTCCATATCCTGGTGACATAACAGCCATTATTCACACCCTGGCAAGTGTGGTATCAATTGTCAGTGCTTCTAAACTTGGCCTGGTATGGCGTAGCGCGTTAAGGCGTGCGCTTCGTAATCTGAGGTTCGCGCCCGAGTCGCGCCAAACATGCTCGCCCTCCCAGCCGTGGGGGCGTTATAATGTGACGGTCAATCCCACTATTCGTTGGTAAAAGAGTAGCCCAAGAGTTGGCGGTGGGTGGTGATGACTAGCTGCCTTCCCTCAAGTCTTACACTGCTAAATTAGGGACGGGTAGCACAGATAGCCCTCGAGTAGCTTTGTGCGAAATTCGAAACAGAAACAAACTTCTAAACTTTCCTCAAGTAATCTTGTATCTATCTACCTCCATTCCAAGTAAACGCAATATTTGTCTCCACTACGAACCTAACCTTAATTCTACGTGTGAGGCTGAAGACAAAAAAACGTTTCTGAGTGCTAAAGAAGTTTGTGAGATATTAAACTAAAATGACTGGTAAGTATTTCTGTAATTTTCTGCAAAAAATGTTTAAACCTCAAGGTGGTGTTGTAATACTCCATTGCATGAAGAAAGTGCGATGAAGCCACCTGCTATTGAATTTTAAAGTTAAAATATGTACAATGTTTTATAAAAGAAATCAGGCAGGTAACTAACTTTTTAAAAATAATAAATTTTTAAAATCAAATTTACCTCACAGTACAGTTTAAATTCATTAATATTTTGTGAGTAATCGACTAAAATTTGAAAGATAGTGTCAGGGTTAGAGAAATTTAAAATTTGACTTTAAGAACCATTTATTAATTTTTCTTAAATATTAATACAGATATATACATTTGGTTTTACCTTGAAGATTTTTCAGGAAAAAACAACCAATTATACCAGATTTTAGGTCTAAAATTCATTACTACTTAGATAAACAGGTTGTTTTTAACATTGTGGACACACAAAATACTGGGCACACAGTATAAGCTTCTTAACATTTTATAAATATAACGATTACAGGTTAATGTGGTTTAAAATAACATTTCTGTACAAAAATATATGTGAAAGACCATGTAACAACAAATACACAAGAGAACTGACAAGTCGTTTAAGCTATTTATTTGCTGAAAATTTCAATGTTTGTTTCATTACAGACAAAAGGCAGCAAATCAACACAACCTATTGACAACTTTTCGGCTACTCTTTACCAATGAAAAGAGGGACTGACTATCGTGTTATAAGGACTCCATGGCTGAAAGGGCAAACACATCTGGTGATGGTTGACCGACAATTTGGGAGGCAAGCACCCCCAACAACAGGCTTTGCCAGACTCGCTTTTAAGAGGCTTGTAAAATTAATTTCAGTGCTAAAATAGCCTTCACTGAATGCCTATAAACAAGTGTACAAAAAATTATATTAACATTTACCCTAAATGAAACTTCATTAATATTAAAATATCAATACTTTTTTTCACTTTGTGTATATTGTTACAGTTTTTAAACTAAATATTTAGAGACTGATAATACAAGTAACATGTTAATTTTGAATCTATAAAACCTAATCCACAAGAATGCATAGTCATCCGGTACGATACACTCTGTCTGTTGCAGTAAAAATTCCTACAGTTGTCCAATAACAGAAGAAACTTAACAAAAAATTTGATCACCACCCTCCCCTACAATACACTTAATTACCCTATGTTTGATGACTTCTCCTGGACTTAGAAATAGGGGAAGAGTCTATACTAGGGTTTTCAAAAAACAAACACACACACAAAAAAAAACCCAGTAATATTTATTAAACATATTAATGATTTCCAATTTTTCATTGAAAGAAGTAAAAATTACAAAACCAAATAACGGCTTTGAAATTGTTGTTTTTCGTATCTAAGTTTTTTATTAATATAATTTAATGTAAATAAAAAGTTGAAGCCTTACATTACTGATATTTAGGCGCAGTCAGCTTCAGTGTAATATTCATGTAAAGACATATGAAAATAAAACAGATGGATTTCAATGTCAAAAACTACAGTTATTAAAAAGTTCATTCAATTTCATAACGCATTTTGCCATCTTTATTAATGTCTGGCAACTCAATTACCTACAAATATCAATTACACTGATTAGTATCATGTATTACAGTAAATTAATTAAAAGTTACAATTAAGTCGAAAAACGTCAGCTAGTGTTTCTTATCATTACTGTTTCCAACTATTCAGTATTCAAAATACTGTCATTACACAGCTTAATCCATAAATGTAACAACTAAAGAACAGTCCAACTGTTACTATGATTTATTATTACAACTATACAAGTAATTAAAATATTACTATCATCTTTGTTATTAAACACAAACCTACACAATGGACTCTCCATACTTTGTCCACTACAGATATTAAAACCCAATTTTAACACAAGTTCATTTTTTAACCACCCAGTGATTTTCATGATGTTGCTATATTTTGTTTGAAGTATTAAAATTAAAAATGCATTTATTTTAAATGTCTTGTCTAAAATACGATATTTAAAAATAACAAAAAAATCAAAACTGTGACACTGATGATGTAATAAGAAGTCCCATTCAACGTGACCTCGATTTACTTAAATATCTACGTTATGCTGACAGTAATTATGATACTGTTTTAATAACTGATTATTCAAACATGACCAAGAATGAAAGTTTCTGATGTAGTTAGGGTTAACATTGCACAAAAGAAATATTTTAGTTTAGCACCTTAATTGTGTTGTTACTTCAGTGGGGAAGCACACGGGTAAAAAAAAATGCAGAGAAAATATTGTTAGACATCGTATGCAGGATAAAAATACAATAAATAAGTGAAAGGTTTTCCGGAAAAGTTAAACGAACAAAACCTAAAGATAAATGATCCTTTGTTAACCATCGAAGTCGCTGAACTTGTATTTTATCTTGATATTTCGAACAACAGGTTCATCGATTCACATGTTCCTTCTTGAGATATGATTTATGAATTGTTTTATGAAGAACAATATATTGAGAAAGAAATAAAACAAGTTACACACAATATTCATATTACAATTGAAAATTATTTTTCATATACAGATATTTAATTTAACTTTTTAGAATGTATACATTCTGTTAAAAGCATTAAAACTACAAACATTTTTTTGGCTAATATTACCAACCTTATTATATAATCTGCCAATTCACACAATAGATGTAATCTCACAACAGCTTTCTTCTGATACTGAAGACACAAAACACATTCCCATAATCACCTCACACCTTTTTTTCCTTTTTTAAAGAAATCAATAATTTTTTATGTTGAAGTTCCAAATGATTTTTAATAAAGAAACGTTTAGAAAACTCATTGTAACAAATGCTCTTTGACTGAATTATGGTTTAGTCATATTCATGGTAAGCTGTCTTCAAATTGCTTACACAAGTGATATTTATGGTTCTATGTTCCATACCTAGAATACATATAACAACTAACGTTCTGGAATCGACTAAAGGATTCTGTAATTGTTAACTCCATTATCATGATGAGATCTTTACTGACAATAACATCACTTGTTTCTAAACCTGACGCTTAACCATTCTTACAACAGAAGGTGACTTTCTGTTCATCTTCTGAACTGTCAAATATATCCAAACACATTTGAATTTTTAATCAGAGATAAACACAAAATTGTTGAGGTATGCTGTAGCTAATATAACTACTTATTTCCATATCATTAAGCTTAGCAATGGCTCAATATATTTATCCTTCAGGTCTGAGTGTGAAGACATGCTGTAATTGTATTAATATTACCAGAAAGCAAAACTCAGTCTCTAAATAGTTTAGTATAACTAGTTCTCCCCAGACAGTTTACCTTCATGGAATTTTTCACATAAACTTAGGTGCTACATTTGGATAACTGATGATTTATGTTTTAAATTATAACTTATTTTTATTATTTAGGGCTAATAAATAGAATTTAAACTTCAAAGGTTTGGAGTATATCACCAAATCACCAATGCCAACTGAAATTTGGTCCTAATCCAATAACTTTTTGTAAAGTTTATCAATAATTCGGGAAATGCCCTATATTACCATTATAAAATTGTTTCAAAGTAATCCAAAAATCTAGACCTGGATCTAAACTGGATTTGAGGAGAACTGTCCTGTGGGAATACCCTATCTTCTGTAAAAAATTGAAAAAAATTGGTGTATTATTTTTCACAACATTAGTGCAGACATATGTATACATGTACAAAAATATATGTATATATACATGTGTGTATATATGTACACAAATGTCAATTCATATGTAAAATAAAATTATTTGAAATGTACAGTCTGTTTTTTGTTCTGTTGTATACTTTATAAACATTTGTTTCGGATAAAAATATAAAAACAAAATACTGACTGCTTGAGGATTATTTGAAAGGTGAACTAAAAGTTAAGACATCGTGTGACCAACATTCACAAAACATACTTGTCTTAATGTACAGAGAATTTTTAATTTTAACTGTTGCACGTTTTGCAAGTCATTCAAAAACTTGAATCTTGCACATTAGGAAGAATTTAGGGTTAGTAAGGTAGGCAGCGCCAATCTACGGTTAACATGCGAGGTAGCACTGATGACGTTTTGAAGTAGCACTCGTTAGATTGTATGGCTTGGTTGTATTATTTGTTTGTTTGTTTTTGAATTTCGCACAAAGCTACTCGAGGGCTATCTGTGCTAGCCGTCCCTAATTTAGCATTGTAAGACTAGAGGGAAGGCAGCTAGTCATCACCACCCACCGCCAACTCTTGAGCTACTCTTTTACCAACGAAAAGTTGAATTGACCATCACATTATAACGCCCCCACGGCTGGGAGGGCAAGCATGTTTGGCGCGACCCTCAGATTACGAAGCGCACGCCTTAACGCGCTAGGCCATGCCAGGCCCGGCTTGGTTGTAAGCTGTATGATTTGATAAAGATACTGACTTGAAATGTTATCCTCTTAAAATAAAAATATAAATAAAAACTTGGAAATTATTTAACCTGCCCTTTAATTTCAATATCTTTGTCACCTATGTGATTAATTATATATTTCTTTTTATAAAACACTAATCGCACAATCATGCAAGAGACTAAGAACTGATTCGGACACTTTTAGAAACTAACACTCGAAGACAATTTGAAGCCCACCAAATAATAATCCAACTTAACATACTTCACATCTGTCTTTTTGATTAATGAATTTTCCATGTTCTTGACAATCTGGACACACAGTTTGGGTCTGCTGTACTGTGCCTGGCGCAAGCTGTTGAATTCACGTGTACACACCAAATTCTCTACAACTTGGGCATCTCTTCCCTGCTCCTCATTTACACTCCTCCCTACTGAATGAAAACATTAATAACAAGAAAACTGACAATACAAATGTTTGCATAAAAAGTAAATACCACCAGTGTGGAGTTGAATTAATGTTCAATTATTAAGTATTGTAGTAAACAAGTTAAGTTTAGAGTATGTTGAAGAATGTTTTGTATTAAAGTGTAGAAAAACTGCAATCTTTAGCCTTGTGCACAGACTTGTGGTTTATTTTAATATTTGTGATTTGTGAACTGAATATATCATCCAGTGCAGTCTTATCCTGCTTCCAGAAGTTGGGTGTAAGTCCCCTTAAAAACAAGATGGAAAAACAGAAAGATAAATAATAAAAACAGATAAATGTATGGAAAATTTTAGAAACTTCATTAAACTATGCAAAGATGAAATTAAAAGTTAGAAAATACAAATAGTTTTACCACATATATAAGGAAAGGATGTGTGTAAATAGCATTAGGCATTGCAAAAAGAAAAATATTTGAGGATGGATTTACCTTCTTCAGAGCCCCATCTCAGACAGCCGTGTTTAAGTTTTGTGTTTAAATTTCATTTTTTATAGATACTTAATGAACTGGTATCACCATCTTGTTTAGGTTTAATGCTGGTATTACCACCCTGTTTAGGTTTAATGCTGGTATCACCACCCTGTTTAGGTTTAATGCTGGTATCACCACCCTGTTTAGGTTTAATGCAGTTATCACCACCCTGTTTAGGTTTAATGCTGGTATCACCACCCTGTTTAGGTTTAATGCAGTTATCACCACCCTGTTTAGGTTTAATGCTGGTATCACCACCCTGTTTAGGTTTAATACTTGTTTCCCCAACATGAGCTTTTGAATACACCAGTAAATCTAATGTGTCTTACTTGATAAGTTGATCGATCGTTGTTGTTGTTGTAAATGAGATAATTTGGCTCGCGTTTTTATTTTAGTACTGAAGATGTTTGGTGGATTATGGAACAGAATTAGTTACAGTCATTTAGATGTACAACATGACCATCAGGTTTGTTAAGAACTCTCTGTATCTAAATTCTTACATTAGCAATCTAGGCAAGTTACTTGACAGTTTTAATCACTTTAAATATTCAACACAGTCTCTGGCTTTAATAAACTTTGTGCATTAAAATGCAAAATATTACAAGGTTTTATATGAGAAGCAAAAACTATCAAAAACTGGGATGTCTAGACATCTTATTCTATCAATCTCCAAGTACTGTTCTAAACTCCAATAAGATTAACTCATATACAATTCATTTCCCAAGATATCTTAACCTATCCCCATAAAGTAACCTTACCATTCACTGAATCATCCAAACTACAAGTGTCCCTCCTTTCTCCAAGAGCTTTCCAACAGCTCAATACTCTAAGTGAGGATAAACAGATTTTGACACTTAAGCAATGTTTCCAGACATATACTTGTGTTGGCCACATCAAAAACATTGCCCTGATGGCTCAAGTGACTTATCTATCACTTTGTCAAGATTTATTACGTAAATCATGTAGGTTCCTATCTGTATTAAACACGAGATCCAAATTATGGTACCTTAAGTTCATTTTCATGTAGTTACTGCAGTTAAAATGCCATATGCTCAACATACCAGTTTATCCAAGACACTTGCAGTGTCTCAACATCCTCGGTACAACCAGGAACATAAAATAGGTCATCAGTAAACAACAACAAAAACACCAGCACTGACGTATATCACTAGTGACTAAGGTCTAGTCTGACTAGAGTCTCTCGCCAAAATATCCATTTCATTAATTAACCTTCTGTGGTGCGCCTGAAAAATATAAGCACAAAAACATTTTCTGAATACCAATACAGTGTTCTCTTTGTATAAACATGACAGAATAGCTCGGGCAACAAAGATTTTACTTCGATTTAAAGATAAGCTTTCCGTTATTATAATGTTAATTTTAAAAAGAATAAAACAGATAAAATTAGGGCTGGAATAAACAATTTTTTTTGTACTGATAACCAATAGCAATTACCCAGAAATCACTATGACCTAATAACACCTGATGAATAGCAAATACAGAGCTGTAGTCTTCAGCTATTTTTTCACTCGAAATCGAACAGCAAGGATATTGTTGTTGTTTTGAATTAAGCACAAAGCTACACAATGGGCTCTCTATGCTCTGCACACCACAGGTATCGAAACCCGGATTTTAGCGTGTAAGTCCAGAGACATACCGCTGAGCCACTGGGGGGCAACAGCAAGGAAGATGAAATCTAATCAATTTGTACAAGAGACAGAAGAAAATCAGGTAAATTTAAGAGGTTTATGGATAACGTATAGCAGTGGTTCCCAACCAGGAGTGATCCCTTGGGGGTGCGAGATAACATTTCAGTTTGTTTCTGTTTATATTAAGCGTACTGTCCTATATATTCAGAAATTAAGTTCGATTTTTATTTCTTATTTTTCTTGTTACAGATAAACTGTCGTTTCTACCGTCACCAGCGCAGACTGAAATCTTAATGTACAACCGTAAACAAACACCACACGAAACGTAAACGTGGCCTAAATACTCAGCACAACTAATTAGGTTACGTTCGTGAACGCCGTCTTAAAGTGTCTATTGACTCGAGAAACTTCCAGAAATATCCAGAATTAATCGATGATGTCATATGACATATATTTAAGAATGTTCTAGAAAGTCTCGCAGAGTATATGAACCCATGCGTGATGCAATGGTAGTTAGTGAATTGTTGATTCTGTGTTCGTGCCAAAAAACTTCATTATGTCAAAGAAAAGAAAATGGAATGATGATTATGTGAAATTTGGTTTCACTTGCATAGGAACAACTGAGGATCTGCAAAAACCCCAGTGCATGCTTTATGACGCTGTCCTTTCAAACGCAAATTTGAATCCATCTAAGCTGCAAAAACACTTCAATAACCGGCATGGTGGAGCAGCTGTTGCAGGCCATGATGTTGAATCGTTGAAAGGTAGAAGGGTCCACTTTCAATCTCGACCAACCCTTCCAAAATTAGGTTTCATATCTGCTGACAAACCACTGCTGGTGGCTTCGTACCACGTGGCATATAAAGTTGCAAAATCAAAGAAGCCCCATAGAATTGCAGAATAGGTGATAAAACGGTGTACATTAGAAAGGGCAACAATTTTTCTGAGAAAAAAAGCCTCAAACAAGCTTAAATTAGTGCTGTTATCAAATAATGTTATTCAAAACCGAATTGGTGATTTAAGTTCGGACATTTTGGACCAAGTTATCGCAGATAACAAAGCTACTCCCTTGAAAATCTCCCTCCAATTGGACGAAACAACTGATGTTGCAAATTGCAGTCAACTCATCGCACTAGTGAAGTATGTCCATGATGGTGTCATAATGGAAGATTTCCTCTTCTGTGAAGATCTGAAAACAACTACAAAAGAGAAAGATGTCTTCCAGTGTGTGAAGGACTTCTTTGTAAAATATGATTTAGATATCCAAATTATTGGTTCTAGGAAATAAATCAGGATTTTTTGCACTGATGAAACAAGAGATTCCACAATTGCAAGGTGCTCACTGTTTCTTCATCGACATGCTTTTGCCTCAAAAATATTGCCTCCGAAGTTGAAAAAGGACCTTGACACTTCTGTAAAGACCATCAACTGGATTAGGGGTTGCGCTCTGAACCACTGCCTCTTCTAGTCGCTTTGTGAAGATTTTGGAAGCGAGCATTCAGTTTTGCTTTTCCACACATAAGTCCGGTGGCTGTCACGTGGGAGAGCTTTACCGTGCTTCTTTAAGCTGCTAGAAGAAGTCAAAACTTTTCTGAAGGAAAGTGTCTATGATCTGCCCGGAGAAATAGAATCACAAGAATTCAACCAAATGCTAACCAATTTGAGTGATATTTTCACTCGTATGAATGACCTGAGTGTATATCTTCAAGGGAAAAACATAAACATATTGAAATGCTGCGAAAAGTTAAATGCTTCCAAAGAAAAGTTACATCTTTGGTGTCGACGAGTTAAAAGAGGGAATCTTTCAAATTTTCCATCACTCGAAGAAATGGTAGGTGAGGTGAGTCCCTAATTTCATGTACGTGTAAAGAAATTTGGATCATTTGGAAATACTATCAAAGTCATCTGATGGATATTTTGGAGGAGAACTGGAAACATTTGAAGAATGGATTATGAATCCACACTCCTTCAATTTGGATAATTTGTTGGATGATGAAGAACTGGAGGAAGATCTTATTGAACTGTCCACAAATCGAGTTCTTGAAATGCAGTTTGAAAGTAAAACTTTGGAACAATATTGGTGTTCGGCAATGGACTTTGTTTCCAAGACTTTGTGAAAAAGCACTAAATATGCACAACCCATTCGTGATGACATATTTATGCGAGTTTTGATTTGGTGCTCTTTTGTCAATTAAGACAAAATCTCGAAATCGCTTGGGTGCACAGGCAGACTTGCAGATTACTATCAGCAACAAAGTGCCACGCTTTGAAAAACTCGTAAGAAATAAACAGGAACAAAAGAGTCATTAAATTTAAATTGGCTTATGAACATTTGAACATTTCAAATTCAAAGAAATATCATTTCATGGATGGATGAAAATTATTTTTTTAGTAGGCCATGTAGGGTTTATGAAACTTTTAGTGTGTTGTAATATTTTTTCGTTTCCAAATGTTTCGTTTTTGTTAACTAATTATAAAAATTTGTTTTGGCCACCTTCACTTTTATTCTTAAATAAATAATTACTGTGAGGGATTTGAGAACATATTAAAAATTTTTTAGGGGTACGGGACATAGAAAAGGTTGGCACTAAAATAAGTGTCAATAAAAATGTGGTTGTTTTCATAACGGGCCCCGGCATGGCCAGGTGGATTAAGGCGTGCGACTCGTAATCCGAGGGTCGCGGGTTCGCATCCCCGTCGCGCCAAACATGCTCGCCATTTCAGCCGAGGGAGCATTATAATGTAACGGTGGTGATGACTAGCTGCCTTCTCTCTAGTGTTTGGAAGGAGTTGTGTAACTGAGTGTCGGAATATAGAGGGCGGGCTTAGATGTTTGAATATATAATTTTATATTATTTATTTTATTATTTATTGTATTATTTTTAATATAGATATAAAGGTGTTACTTTGTATTGTAAAAAATAATATAATAAATAATATCAAATTATATATTCAAACATCTAACCCCCCCTCTACGTTTCGACACTCAGTTATACAACCCCTTCCAAACATGTGGTCAGCTTACGGTTAGTTACCTCTCTCTTTTTTTTTTTGTGAACCTGACGATGACCGAAGAAGGTCGAAACGTTGTTCATTCCTTTACGCAAAAAAATTTTCTCAACCCAAACGAGCCGTTTTTACATATATAATTCTGTACGAGTGGGATTTCTCGACATCACAGATTGGACACATTTAAAGAACAGTGAAAAATAATCTACTAAGTATTCTAAAGACGGCTGGTATGGGTATTAAAAACTTTAATTAAAATAAAATACAGAGCAACGGTTCGACCTTTTTAGTTCATCTTCAGGTTGATAAAGACAGTAACGGTCAGTTTCAAACTGTCTGTGAATCTGAAAATGACCTAAGAAAGTGAAAACGTCGTTCGGTACCATATTTTAATTGAAGTTTTAATGCTCATACCAGCCGTCTTTAGGATATATTTTAACTTTGGGTTTCTTATCATCACGGACAATCTACATTTAGACATAACAACAAACCAAAAAGAACAAAATACTACACACAAATAGACAATCTCGTCTACTGGATCAGTGAAGGGCTCGTTAGTTCTCGTTTCCCAAGACGAACTTCTGCCAAACTAGCCGTGACGAAAACGAAGCAGAACTACAAAAATAAAAAGCATTAAAACCTAAAACACATATTTGCTTTCTTGTTTGCTTCATTTTGAATTTCGCGAAAGCTACTCGAGGGCTATTTGCGTTAGCCGTCCCTAATTTAGCAGTCTAAGACTAGAGAAAAGGCACCACCCACTGCTAACTCTTGGGCTACTCTTTTACCAACGAATAGTGGGATTGACCGTAACATTATAACGCCCCCACAGCTGAAAAGGCGAGCATGTTTAGTGCGACGAGGATGCGAACCCGCGACCCTCAGATTACAAATAGCACTCCTGAACCCACCGACCATGCCGGACTTAATACTCTCTGAAGCTATTACTTTGTAGCAGGTGTCCGTGTGTCTAGGTCAAGAACAGGCAACTCCATGGCAACTGGCCACCTTTGACCAGTGGATAGCACAATTGTGGCCAGCTCGAGTTTGGGAATCAGCTTTTTCCATCATTTAATTTTTTATCGCAAATATGGTAATCAGCAACTGCACTGCCTTACGCCATCGCTAATATCACGTGCTTCATCACTACCACAGACTCCGTCCATTTTTAAACATAAGTCTGGTTGAGATGTTTGTTATACAATGTACGTTGTTTTGCAATTTAGCAATGATAGACCAGAGTTAAGGCAGCTAGTTAACACCTACCACCGCCAATTCGTTGGTTTCTATTTTACCAATGAATAGTGAGATTAATGAACACAGTATAACACCTACATGACTGAAAGGGCGGCCCCCAATGAAACAAAGACATGTCTGTGGATTCACACCGCTAAACTCCGGGTTTCGATACTCATCCTGGGTTAAGCACAGATAGCCCATTGTGCTTAATTTTAAACAAATAAATTTAAAGGGTGATCACCTTTTGCGATAGAGATTCGAATTCACGGCCCTCAGATTACGTGTCTAACATTTTAACCGCCAAGTCATTCAAAGTTAAGAAAGGTTTAAAACTGGTAATATAATTTACCTGATGAGAAACCGAAAAAATCATAGTTCGTAGTCTTAATTGTGGCTGTAACCAGGACCTCAGATGTGAAGAAACCGAACTTTGACAGCAAATAAAAGTAAAAGCCAAGCGCCCTCCCAAGAGTACACCAGACTCTATTCACAATATTTCAAAACCAGATTCATTGACGCCCTCCCCCCAAAAAAAGATGGCGTCCTTCTTGACAAAAATAATGGCTTTTCGAACCATAAACTTGAAGAGTAGTATGTAAGTCCAGTGAAGGGAATATTTTGATTTTATTTCATAATTTATCTCAAAACCAAAAACTGAGGAATAAACCAGTTGATCGTTTATCACTAACAGTGTCCAAACTTAGCTTAAAAAACTACAGTTATGTGATTGAAATCCTCCTTCTCTTTCGATTTTACAAAATTTTGTAATTTTTTCCTTTCTTTCTTTGTAATTGAGCATAAACTAGCAAGGATTTTATACCCCCCAGCCGTGGGGGGCGTTATAATGTGACGGTCAATCCCACTATTCGTTGGTAAAAGAGTTACCCAAGAGTTGGTGGTGATGACTAGCTGCCTTCCCTCTATTCTTACACTACTAAATTAGGAACGGTTAGCGCAGATAGCCCGCGTGTAGCTTTGTGAGAATTTCTTAAACAAACAATTGTTATTTTTGATCCTGTCACGATGAGCAATGCCGGATATCATGTATACGGAGACATAATACAGCACCAATGCCCAAGTGATTTATAACCAGCATTACAAATACAACTAGTCTCCTTCTGATCGGTTTTACATCAGGAAATCGATAGCAGCTTCGGTTGGAAACTTTGCTCGTTTATTAAGAGCTGCATATTCACGTTTCGAAAATGCGATTCCGTGTCTGCGGTTTTCTTGCTCTTAATAACGTTGTTAGAAATCATCTCGATGTAGCAATATATGTTTGTGTATTTTAAGCTATTAACTGTGTTCACTTACGGGTATCGAACCTTGGAATTTTGCGTTGTAAGTCCGTGAACCAAGAATCATAATTACCTGTGAAAATTACAAATAATGAAAGAAAAAAAGCTCGAAAGACTTGTGCACGCTCTAACAAGATGAATAGACTGAGAATCATGCGTAGTTGAAAGACGGTGGTACACATCTGTACTATAACTCTGGTGAGAAAATGTACTTGAAGCCACGATGGTGTTTAAACCCATTTTTACCTGATGAGCTGTGAACATCATTGAATCAATTAGGTAATTTATTTAGTAACACTTATTATCAAATTCTTGACATCTCTCTTAAAAATGCAGTTAAAATGAGATCAATTATTAATTTTTTTTTAATATAAAGCTATAGAAAGTGTTGTTGTTTTAAATTAAGCACAAAGCTACATAATGGGCTACCTGTGCTCTGCCCATCACGGGTATCGAAACCCGGATTTTAGCGTGCAAGTCCGCAGACATACCGCTGAACTACTGGGGGGCCATATAGAAAGGGATATTTGCCTTTAACCATCCATAGTTTTGAGATTAAAAATGCGAATCCTTATAACCCAAGCACTTTCGAAAAATGGAACTTTCTTTATTAGGCCAGTTGCTTTGGAATCTACAACAGAGGCAAGCATTGGACCTAGTGAAAAGAAAGGGTTCAGAAGGAAATCATTAAAGCTATTCTTTATCCTCTGTTGTTAGCAATGTAATGAAATCGAATAATCAGTATTAGATGTTTATGAAGATATAATTTGTTATTTTAACTCAAAAACAAACTAAACAAATAACGCTGCATTAACTGAAAAGATTCCAGGGTACAAGCTACAATGCGTGATTATAAAATGTACCCAAAGTTTTGGAGGTGATTTAGGAAGTAGGACTCACATAACGGTGGTCAGTCTGTTGAGTTTTATGATGACTTGCTGCTGGCTGCACTTGATGAAGATTGTGCTGTAACAGTTGAAGAACTAGCACAGAAGGTTAGTTCAACTCATTCAACAGTTCACCGTCATTTGCGACAGCTTGAAAAGGTATCAAAACTTGGAAAATGAGTTCCCCAAGAGTTGACAAGCCAACATTAGAGCAAGAGTGGACATTTGCAGTCTTGTTAACGTAACTTATCTTTTTTTGTACAGGTTAGTGACTGGAGATGAAAAATGGATATTTTATACAAATGTTAAGTGCTGCAGATAATGGCTTAGTGCAGATAAACTGGCTAAAGCACAGCACAAAATGGACCTCTTCCCTAGGAAAGTCTTCTTAAGCGTTTGGTGGGATATTGTTGGTGTGATCCAATTTGAGTTGCTGCCACTCAATGAAACGATTACAACAGACTCCTATTGTCAACAGCGAGAGCGCTGGAATGTTGCACTGAAAGAAAAGAAACCTGCTTTGATCAATAGCAAAGATGTTGTGTTACACCAGGATAATGCACGATCCCATACAGCAAGAATCACATCTGTAAAGATTGAAGAGCTAGACTGGGAAAAACGTCCACATCCTCCTTATTCTCCAGACCTTGTCCCATCTGATTATCATTTATTCTGAAGTTTGCAGAACTATCTTGATAGAAAAAAGCTTGGAACTCATGAAGATGTCAAAACTACCCTCTCCACATTCTTTTCCTCCAAAACCCAAGAATTTTATAGAAGTGACATTCAGAAACTTGTGAATCATTTGCAGGAAGTAATCAATAGTAATGGAACATACATTATTGATTAAATAACATTAAAAGTGTTTGAAATCCTTTCTTTTTTCTGAACCTAAAATCGGACATTTCTTAAGGGATGACCTGACATATATATATATATAAAATTATCTTGCTGGTCGACTTTTAACAGCTCAAGGTATTGCCTTGAAAAGATTTCTTATGTCTATACATCGCACACTACGATCTCGTCCATTGTATTATGTCACGTCTACTTGTCAAATAAAATAAAAATGGAAAGAAAAGTAAGTATAACAGTCTAAATTTACATCTGTAAGAAAGAAGATAAATCAGAGTACCCACAACAACAATGCCATGCTGTCGATACTGTCAATGTTTATCACAGTAGAGACTTTTGTAAGGGCCCCTACTGTTTTTGATGACGTTTTGAGTATTATCTGAACCTACACAAAGCATTTGATAAGGTTCTACTGAAAAGAAAAGTAGATATAGAGTTAGGCTGTTATCAAAAGAAAAAAGTAGGTAAATAAAACATCTTCGTGGAAGAAAGTAGAAAGTGGTTGCGAAATATGTTATTCTTTTTGAAAGGCTAATGCGGACTTCAACTGTGTTTGTTATTATGTTTTAATCTATTATAATTATCTATTATAATTTGAATACGCAGACAATAAGTTAGGGAAGTCTTTAAGAGTACTTATATGATGGTAAGACTAACGATAGGGGGCCTAGCATAGCCAGGTGGTTAAAGCACTCGACTCGTAATCCAAGGGTCGCAGGTTCGAATTCCCGTCACACCAAACATGCTCGCACCTTTCAGTCGTGGGGGGTTATAATGTGACCATTAATCCCATTGTTCGTTGGTTAAAGAGTAGCCTAAGAATTGGCGGGGGGGTGTGATAATGACTAGCTGCCTTCCCTCTAGTCTTACACTACTAAATTAGGTATGGCTAACGCCATTAATTAGGATCGCCCTCGTGTAGCTTTGCGCGAAATTCAAAACAAACCAATTTTACGAAATGGAGGTAATTTTTCAATTAAAACTATATTTCGACTTAGTTCGTATTTGAAAGTGAGTAAACACTTTGAAAGCATAGCTCACAGTTGAGAAGCGTGAAACGATAAATAACGAGTTATTTATTGTCTGAAAATAACATAAATTTTGTGGAAAAAATGAGCTCAATATTTAATTATGGTGGATATTTTATCTTTGGATAATGTTAATTAAATGTAAGATGGTTTATTCTTCATTGTACTTTCGTTGTCCCATAAGGACATGAAAGAATGTTGTGTTTCTTGAGGCTCAACCAATTATAAGCTTTTGATGCGAAAAATTAGGTTCTGGTAGTCGCTGTTGGGTGCAGTACACATATTATATTGTGTATTTTATAATTAATAATAAACAAACAAAACTTCATTTTGTCTTCTAATGCATTAGCGGACTTAAAACACTAAAATCTAGGGTTCGATTCCCCGCAACGAATATGGTGCAAATCGTTCATTGTACAGTTTGCGCTGAAGAAACAAACCAAAATAAAATAGTGCTTAGTGCTTAAAGGAGAATTAGAAGAATCGAATGTCTTAATCACCAATAACGGTGAAAAAATAAAAGTCCACACGAAGCACTATTTTATTTTGGTTTGTTTCTTTAGCGCAAACTGTACAATGGGTTGTTTGTTTGTTTTGAATTTCGGGGAAAGCTTCTTGAGGGCTATCTGCGCTAGCCGTCTCTAATTTATCAGTGCAAGATTAGAGGGAAGGCAGCTAGCCATCACAACCCACCGCCAACTCTTGGGTTACTCTCTTACCAACAAATAGTGTGATTGACCGTTACATTATAACGCACCCACGGTTAGGAGAGCGAGTATGTTTGGTGTGACGGAGATTCGAACCCGCAACTCCGAGATTACGAGTCGAGTGCCTTATTCACATGGCCATACCGGGAAAAATTTAGTTGATGTAGAAATACATGTAATGATCATGTAATAAAAATAATAAATAAAATTTCAAATAAATTCTTAAAATACTTAGCGTAAAAATACGGTTTGAAAACAAAACACCATGAATCAGTGATGTCGAGAAACCCACTTGTTGAGAATTTTATATGCAAAAACGGCTCTTCTGGGCCCAGAAAACACTTCAAATAGAAGAGCGAACAACGTTTCGACCTTCTTCGATGACGATGACCGAAGAAGGTCGAAACGTTGTTCGCTCTTCTATTTGAAGTGTTTTCTGGGCCCAGAAGAGCCGTTTTTGCATATAAAAAACACCATGAAATTATGTCAGATGATAAGGTTTGTGTTTGCCAACTGTTAGATATTAAAAACTTTTACTTGTACTTCTTCAACATAAATATATGCTATATTGTGTTAGGATTCTTCTGCAGTAGGTGTCCGTGAGTTTTTGGCGATAAATTAATAGGCAAACGTACAACACACACTACACTAATTTTTTTAAATAATTTACATATATATGGAACTAGTTAGTTATATGTACAACAAATTTTTTACACTGTGGAGACCATAGGGATACCATAAACACTACATAGTCTTCTTATCAATAGTCCACTTAGGCCTATTTGTTTTAGAATTTCAGTTGACAAGCCGAATTACCTTTTCTATTCCAGTCGCACCAGTATTTCGTGTGTACGTCGCTTACATTGAGTTACAACAGTCATAATAGTACTCTTCCTGTAATCGTCTGGTCCTCATACTACAGATATGGTTTGTTCTTTTTGTCATAGTGCAATTTACTTTATAATTCGTTTTGGCGAAATAAACTGTCCGTTTCGTCTTTTTTAATACTGTTAGTTTTCCTCTAAACATATTAAGGGTTAGGCCTATAACTGTCATCGAAGTTAACTTCACACCGAATTCTTCCATTGCCGTAATTTTAGTTTTTACTGCTACTGTCTTTGTCTGTCTGCTGCTTCCTGCTCATCCCATACAATTTAAAGTGTATTACTAAATCGTCTGCTCGCTATATTCTCGACATAAATGAGTTATAAACACAACTTCCAATAACCGTCTGCTTTTAACTCTCTTTTTGTAAGAAACACAACTAAATAATAAAATATAAAAATATTATCGTAGAACTGTATTAGTTGTACATACAATTAACATTTAGGATTAATAGGAAAAACCCACCGACTCTGTCACAAACGCTAAGTTGTTATTAAGCACAAATCTATACAAAGGGCTTTCCGTGCTCTAACCATCGTTTGCTTTTAAATCTCTTATAGTAAGAAACAAAAGTGAACAATCATAAAATATTCATTCACAGAATACACTAATTAATAATATCTACACTACATTGACTTTTGTATCACGACAAACTGTTCATTCAGGCTTAAGTTAAAGGTCGTCAGTGTAATGACATAATACGTATAAACAGTATAATTTGTTTGTAGTTAATGCTCTATATTGTGTCCACCACGGATATTGAAACCATGTTTATAGCGTCGTATGTCCTCAGACGTGATGCACCATATATATGAAGAAACTAATCACAAAAGGAACTTCTTACAAGTCAGAGGTTATTTCTAGTCGATGGTTTGTTACATACACTCTTCACACCCGGTGGATAAGTTTGTAGCTTACTGTTACGTATTTTTTATGTTTTATGTTTTTCGTAGACTAAACGCAACAGAAAAACACAGATAACAGCTTGTATAATTTATTAACTAAACTATTAACAGATATAATATACATTATATAATAACAATGACAGCTATTAAGTTTAAACATTCAAAATTAATTACAAAACAAAATGGTACTAGTTTCAACCTTTAAAATTAATCACAAAACAAAATGATACTGGCCTGTATCTAATATAATGATCTGAAATGAAAGTCTCAAATTCCAGTCTAGGGTGTGAATTTGGTCCCACGAAGAAATTCCGAAGTTTAAATGAAGAAGTTCAGAAACAGTTCACAGTTCAATAAATTCGACGAAGTTCTTTTCACGATGCCTCCGATGAACGTCACAAATTTGTCGCCTTCAATTTTTCCGATCTGCCCGGACGTGTCGACCTTCAGCACAACCAGTAATTCGAAAGAATCGTAGAGATTGACGAAATAAAATCACAGCTTCCGTAGATCTAACTTCAGTCACAAATCCAAGTTGAATAATCACAGCAAACATTTAATCTTTCTCAAATAACTGACTCTCTTCTTTTGAAATAAAACTAATGTCTGACCCTCCTCCTTGCATCTTCGTCTGTTTATATATTGTAGGCCTAGACTCCTCGAAAAACCGCGAAACTTCTACATATCTCCAGAGTAATCCGCGCATGTCCGTTCTTGCACGAGACTAAACGTCTAGACACGAAGTCACCAGTATTTCATTTACAAAAATATGATTGGTCTACTTAATTCAAGAAAATTCTAAATGTTACCCTAAATGAATAACAACATATTTTATTAGTTTAAACTTCGAAACAATAATATAAATATGGAAATATAGTAGAAAGATAATAGAAATGAAAATTTAAACACAACACGACATGTTGTCGCTTACAAAATATTTACACGACATTTACATAACACTTACAACGATGTAAAACTAAGCTTTGAGTTTAACAGCAACCTAATTATAAAAGTATGTTTCACAACTCAAATATATTTTATTACGTTATCTAAGAATATTTCTCTAAAATAATTCATATTGATAAACTAAATTATAAGTAAACGCTTACACAGTATTTTTAAATGCTTATTTTATTGTGGTATTTGGTAATTTTAAAATTTTTATCTTGGAAGCTTAAAAATATAAAAATGGAGAGTATTTGGTTTAAATTTGTTATTCATTTTTAATTAATACTTTGCTTTAGAGTTTATATTTTGCTATATTACCTTTCAAACGACTTTCTAATAACAGAGCAGAATGTCTTTGGACTTAACGACCCTTGAAACTAGCTTTTGACATTCGTAGCGAGCAGAGCACAGATAGCCAATTGTGCTTAATTAGAAATAAACAAATCTCTTAAATATCTTTTCGTGCCAGTAATTTATTTATATACTAGAATACTAGAAGTATATCCTGTTAAAAATGACACAACAAGTTCTATAACCCCATAGTATACACAACCACAACATTACATTGCTGGCTGAAATAAATACATTTCGCGAACTTTGTTGAACTAACAAAGAGGCAGTGATGTGCAGTCGAGGTAGTCAAACGTCAATAAATTCTTTTGTGAACCAATTAAATTTAAGATAATTTATGAAATAAATTCGTGGCGTATTCAGAGGATAATTATTGTTAAAAATTAGTTAAATCAACAACTTTTAATACACAGAAAATCCAGGGTGTTTTGGTGACACCACGTTCAACAATGGCTTTTATCTCATGCTGCTAAGCAACAAAGGTATAAGTTAATATTGTTGTAAGTCTGCGTACTGAAAATATAAAATGAAATGTGTAATCAACATAACAGAAAAGATATTTGTTGATTTCTTAATTTACTGGAGACTCCGTTGATTAAATAGGTTTGTTTTTATTAAAAACATTAATAATACAATGTTACGTTTTTTAAGTGGACTGAACGCAACAGAAAGACACAGATAACAGCTTATATAATTTATTACAATAAACTAATATATATGTGACAGATATAAAATAAATTATATAATAACAATGACCGATGTTCAGTTTCAACCTTCAAAATTAATTACAATACAAAATGGTGCTGGCCTGTGTCCAATATAATGATCCAGAATGAAAGTCCAAAAGTCCAGATCAGAAATCCAAAATTCCAGTTTATGGTGTGAATTTGGTCCCACGAAGAAATTCCGAAGTTTGAATGGAGAAGTCCAGAAACAATTCACAGTCCAATAAATTTGACGAAGTTCTTTTTACGATGTTTTTGATGAATGTCTCAAATTTGTCGTTTTCCAACTTGCCCCAGTCTCCCCTAAACAGTCCTATACGTGTTGACGTGTATAACCAGTAATTCGAATGAATCGTAAAGATTGACGAAATAAAATCACAGCTTTTGTAGATCTAGCTCCAGTCACAAATCCAAGTTGAATAAACACACAGCAAACGTTGAAAAATTCTCAAACGACGACAACATCTCTTGAATCGAATGAAAACGAATGACTGACTGACTCTCCTCGCATCGCCGTCTATTTATATACTAGTAGGCCTACTGTATTCTCGAACAATCGCATAACTTCCACAGAATTCCAGAGTAACCTGGATTCGTCTCATACAGACACCAGGCCAAAATACATTCTATTTATAGAAAAATGATCGATCTACCTAATTCTAGAAATTTTTACATGAATAATAACATATTTTATTGATTTGAACTTCGAAACAATAATATAAACAACAACAAAAAAAACAACAACAAAAATTTTGACCGAAAGATATGGAAATCCAAACACAACACGACATGGCATTTCAAGCGCTTTATGCATAACACTCTTCCTCTTAAAAGGAAATAAAAAGTTTGAACTTGTGAAAACTTTTTTTAAACTTATTATACATAACACTGAACTAAGAAACAAATTTTAGTCAACCGATAATTATAACAAAACACTGAACAACTTAATTACCGTGACAACGCATCAGGGGATGACATTGTTCGAACCACGGATATGATTAATGGACACATTGTATTGCTGCAGAATAATACTCCACCTGAGTAACCTTTGATTTTTGTTTTTCATTTTGTTCACGAACACGAATGGATTGTGGTTGATGTAAACATTAACAATCAATGGTGAAGAACACAAATAAACACCAAAATGTTGTAAAGCTAACAACAATGCAAGTGCTTCTTTCTCAATTGTTGAATAATTTCTTTGGTGATTATCAAGTTTTCTTGAAAAGTAACACACAGGGTGGTCAACACCATTTTGCTCTTGCAACAACACAGCACCAACACCAATGTCACTCGCATCTACAGCAAGCTTTTGTCAAAATCGGGAGCTTTGAGGATTGGAGTACTCATGAGCATGACCTTGGTCCTTTCAAAGGCAGTCTGGCAATTTTGATTCCAGGAAAATTTTACATCCTTTTTTGGTAAGGCTGTTAAAGGTGCAGCCACATCAGAAAAATTTGGACAAAATTTCCTATAATATCATGCCATGCCCAAGAATCTCATAACACCTCTTTTGTTCGTCGGCTCTGGATACTCCGCTATTGCCTGTACCTTAGCTTGGATAGGCTTCACTTTACCCTGACCAATTTCATGGCCTAAGTACACAATTGTTGCTTTACAGAAGTCACTTTTTAACAGGTTGATAGTCAACTGAGCCTCGGAACACCTCTCAAAGAATGCATGAATGTGACTTAAATGCTCAGACCAGTCACTGCTTACTACAAGTACATCATCAATGTAAGCATACACATTTTCTAACCTTGCAATGACATGATTCATCAACCTTTGAAATGTTGCACCAGAGTTTTTCATGCCAAATGGCATAATTTTGTATTGGTACAAACCATCGGGTGTTATAAAAGCTGAAATTTCTCTTTCTTGAGAAGTTAAAGGTACTTGCCAATAACCTTTGAGTAGGTCAAATTTGGTAAGGTACTTTGAGTTACCTACACGGTCAATACAATCATCCATCCTAGGAATAGGATATGAATCAGTCTTGGTCACATCATTAACTTTTCTGAAATCTGTACAGAACCTAACTGAACCATCAGACTTTGGTACCAAGATACAAGGTGAACTCCAATTACTGTTTTACAACTCAATGAAATCATTTTCAAGCATGATGACCTGATTTGTGACAAGTTCACAGGGTTGGCCCGATACGAATGTTATTTTATTGGACGAGTGTTCTCAATAATGACATCATGTTCTATGACATTGGTTCTACCAGGAACATCAGGGAACAAATAAGCAAACTCTAAAATCAAACTTTTCAACTCTTGACTTTGTTGTTGGGTTAAATGATTGAGTTTCTCATCTAAGTTTGCTAATACTTGTGAGTTTTTGAGTTTAACCTGAGTGTCTGGAATGCTATTTTCTATAATTTCAGGAGGAGAAGGAGGAGGATTATGATCTTCATTCACACCACTTGTCACATTCACAGGAACAGCATTCGACACATTCATTTTCTTTCGCACATGATGGGGTTTCAACATATTAATATGACAAAGCTGTTTGCTTTTCCTCTGATCAGGGTTAGTGATTACATAGTTTAGATCATTGATTTTCTTTTCAACTGAATAAGGTCCAAAATATTTAGCTTGAAGTGAAGAGCCTGATGTGGGGAACAAGACTAGTACTTGGTCACCAACATTAAAATATTGCTTCCTGGCCCTTTTGTCATACCAGGTTTTCATCTCTTCCTGAGAAGGCTTCAGGTTTTCCCTGGCAACATTAAAAGCATTGTACAATATGGTTTTGAAATCAGGGACATAGTTCAACAAGCTAATTTGTGAGTTATTGTCCTCTAACCATTTCTTCTTAACCAACTTCAATGGACCACGAACTGAGTGACCATAAACCAACTCAAAAGGGCTAAATCTAGTAGATTCTTGAACAACCTCACAAACTGCAAACAACAACAAGGGAACACCCTCATCCCAGTCCTTTGAGTGCTCGTGGCAGTAATTTCTAAGCATGGCTTTCAGAGTTTGATGGAAACGCTCAAGGACACTTTGTGACTCAGGATGGTATGCACTGGATGAAACTTGATGGATGTTTAGTTCATGCATGGCTTGTTGAAATAGCTTGGACATAAAATTTGAGCCTTGATCTGATTGCACAGCTTTTGGAATCCCTAACATGGTAAAGAATTTGACAACAGCCTTGACAGTGTTGTGAGCAGTGATTTTTCTCAAAGGGATAGCCTCAGGGAAACGTGTAGAAGCATACATAATTGTCAAGAGGTATTCATTTCCTGCTTTGCTTTTTGGCATGGGACCAACACAGTCGATAATGACCCTTGAGAACGGTTCTTCAAAGGCAGGAATATGCTGCAGTGGTGCTTTGGGAATCCCCTGATTTGGTTTTCCGGTCATTTGGCAAGAATGGCATGTCTTACAATAGTCAACAACATCTTGGCGCATCTTTGGCCAATAGAAATGTCGTCGGATACGATCTAGGGTCTTTCTTACACCTAAGTGTCCTGACAACACATGATCATGAGCAAGACTAAGAATATCATTGCGATAGCATTTTGGAATGACGATTTGGTGAATAACATTCCACTCTTCATCGGTAGCAACGTCAGAAGGTCTGTATTTTCTCATTAACACACCTGACTTCTGGTAGTAACAAATAGGGACAGTTCCTATTTCCTTTTCGTTAACGGCCAGTTGTAGAAGAGAACGAGTTTCAGGATCATTCAGCATCATGAATTTTGGAAGCTTTTTGTTCATCAATGTAAGTTTTCAGCTCTTCGGGAATACATCTTTTAAACTCTTCAACTAACATGAGTTCTCTGAGTTTTGTGTAATCATCTTTGATTTCTTTGGAATCACACCACCTGTCGAACAGAGTTTCTTTTTCACGAGCAAATTCGACATAAGTTTGGCTGTCAAACATTTTGTAACCACGAAATTTTTGTCTGTATGCCTCTGGCACCAATTCATAAGCATTCAAAATGCATTTTTTGACGTGTTCGTAATTATAACTCTGCTCGGCCGTGAATTTGGAAAATACTTCCTGAGCTTTACCTTTGAAAACACTGAAGTAATATTGTCCAATATTCGGTAGGCCATTTTAGCCTAAGGGCCAATTTTTCAAATTGCTGAAAATATTTATCTACAGCCTTCTCATTGAATGGAGACACTAAACGAATTTGTTTGGAAGCATCAAAATTATCCAACCGCATTTGGACAACCTTTTCTTCTGTCTGTGCCTTTCTCATACTGATTTCCTTATGAGCTTTAATGCGTTCTTTTTGTATTTCGGCATCAAGGCGTTTGTTTTCCTGATCGATCTACCTAATTCTAGAAATTTTTACATGAATAACAACATATTTTATTGATTTGAACTTCGAAACAATAATATAAACAACAAAAAAAACAACAAAAAAATTTTGACCGAAAGATATGGAAATCCAAACACAACACGACATGGCACTTCAAGCGCTTTTTACATAACATACAAGAAAAAACTAGTTTAATTCAGAAACAATTTAAGTTTAAAACTGAATCGATGCTTTTACTTTTATGATACATTTTATGCAATTGACTCTAGGTTAGGTGGTCCCACACTACGTATTTACTTTAGGCTTGTCATACCAACACTTACTACACTTATAAGATTTACGGCCCCTCGACGATTCCCTTACACTCCCGACATTAAAATCATACTGAGCAAATAGTAATTTAACTGTTCTATTTAGATAAACACATTTCGACTTTTGAGATTTCTCCTATTTCGAAAAATCACGCGTGACATGACACACTGGCTTTTATATAACTTAGATTTCTATCCTTGGAAATATTTATAATTACTTTAAAACATAGAGCTCAAGATTATTGGTAGATTTTCGAGATTTTGTTTTATTTGTTGTAGACGAAAGCCATATTGTGTTTACTGTAGGGTCACATGCCCGATTTGATCGTTGTAAGTCGTTAAACTTACTGCTGTCTCGCCAGGTAGATAGGGCGCTCTATTTGTAATCTGAGGGTCACAAGTTCGAATCCCCATCACATCAAACATACTCGTCCTTTTAGCCGTGGGGGCGTTATAGTGTTTCGACCAATCCCACTGTTCGTTTGTTAAAAGAATAGCCCAAGAGTTGGCAGTGGGTGGTGATGACTAACTGCCTTCCCTTTAGTCTTACACTGCAAAAGTAGGGACGGCTAGCGCAGATAGCCCTCGTGTAGCTTTGCGCGAAATCCAAAACAAACCAAACGAAAAGTGTAAAGTCATCCAGTACGCACTATAAATTTTGAAAAACAACAACAAACACAAGACTTTATTTTTTTAGTAATTCATCCATTTTTAAACAGGGTTTGACCTATTTTGTAATTAATAAATCGATCATAAGTTGATTATGCTGCTCCACGTTTTTATCACATGGCATTACTTTACAGAACATTTTTGTTGAAACTGACATCAACTACAAACCCCTGGAGAATAAATTGATAACTTGTTCAGTTTTTTGTTACTATGCAACTTCATGAGGTTTCACAAGAATGACAAGACTGAATCTTACCAAGAATTGAAACATACATCTTAATCATTTGAGCTAGAAAGATGTTCGAACATTAAGTTAGGTAAATAAATTGGTAATTTAATACCACTAAAGTACGAAAGTAAGTATTTTAATATAAAAAGAATTAGATACATTTAATTAATGAGACAGACTGATGATAGTACCACTGAAATGAACTTGAGGATAGATTAGCGCTAATAGAAAACGTTAAAAGTTTCCTAACTCTGCAGATATTCGATCTCGAAACACTTCGTATGTCAACAAGAGATTATCTTATCAGATGTTATCATACTCTCGTCTTCATTATAGTTTATTTTTTTTGAACAAATTTCTTTCAAGTATTTCCTTCTAAAACTTTCCCCGCATTTAAAATATTAATATTGTAACACATTCATCTTTCATTTTTTAGCTGGTGAGAAGTATTAATTCTCTCTACACACATGCTTTTCTAGTTGTGTATTTAACAACAGGACGTTGATCGAGAAATGTGGCTAATTTCGTTTAGATCAAGTTACATTTGTTTAGGATTGTTCTCTTATGATGTCACGTGAACGTTCTCATGGGAAAGATGGTTGTAATGTAAGATTCCCACACTGTGAAGATAGACAGCGATCCAGGTCATGTGATACCTGGAAATATTATATGTATATACCCTTTCTTATTTCTCTGGGCCCGGCATGGCCTTACGCGTAAGGCGTGCGACTCGCAATCCGAGGGTCGCGGGTTCGCGCCCGCGCCAAACATGCTCGCTCCCCCAGCCGTGGGGGTATTATAATGAGACGGTTAATCCTACTATTCGTTGGTAAAAGAGTAGCCCAAGAGTTGGCGGTGGGTGGTGATGACTAGCTGCCTTCCCTCTAGTCTTACACTGCTAAATTAGGGACGGTTAGCACAGATAGCCCTCAAGTAGCTTTGTGCGAAATTCCAAAACAAACTTATTTCTCTATTGGAATGGCGTAAGTTCTGCATATGTATTTGAGGGAACTTCTTCATAAAGACATACTTTCTTTTCTGGATCATGGACAGCTCATAACAAAATAACACATCTCTCAACGGATACACAGATCTAGACCGAACTGTAGTTCTCGTGATCGTGTTTAGAAATAAAGATTCATTTTCACTTTGCCATACTGTTCTCAGTCTTTATATTGCAACAGTGTTTCTGTTGCGGATGTTCGTTTACAGAATAAACAAAACAGACCTCAGAGGTTTAGGAAATCAGTGATATCTGCTGTCGTTGACAGCGCATGTGTGGTGATTTATTACATAAATCAAATTGTGGTGTGGGGTAAAGCTAACCTTTCACAAGGAAGAAAGCGTTTAATTATTGAAACTTTAAAAAGCGGTGTTTTTTATGAAAGGTTATCTCAGGACATAAAAAGTAACTTCCATTTTATGTAATTGCATAAAACACACAAAAATACCAACAAAAATATAAAATGTGAGCCTGCAAGTCTGCGTGGAACCAACAAATCTCCATGTCATACGAGGTGAAGGTTCACCAACAAGTCGCGAATAGCCACAACCAACTCTTGGGCTACTCTTATCTGACAGAATAATGGAAGCTTACAATTACTCTTATAACATCGCGAAGTCCTCATGTTTACCAGGCCACAGTCAGCTCTTTCATGCCACCAAGAAAAAATCTTCAAGGAAATAAGTAAAGACCTTTTGTTTACACCAGTTGTTTTCCACTTAGAGCGAAATGTCTGTTTCGAAATAAAACTCACGAGGAGTTCGAGCTAAATTATGATTTACATTTTGCTGAACCTCGAGAGGAAGTAAAGAAAGTATATGTTGCACATCTTTGTTACACATAAATATGTTTCGTGTTAAAAATGAACACCAAAATATACATTACTAAAACAAAGAAAATATTTCTCTTTGGAATTTTTAGTGCTTGAAGAAACCGGCTGGTGTCAAAGAATTGTATAATAATGCTCAAAAACTCCGCCATTAACAGGATTTGTTAATTTGCTAATCTTAAGTGAGGAGTTTATAGAAGTATAGGAAGAAGTTAAATTTTTATTGCGTCAGAGAATTAATTAATGTTAACGAGTAAGATGATGACAGAAGTGTCGTCATAACCTATAGGTGGTTTCGAGATCTCTTTTTTGTTTTTTTAATTTCGCACAAAGCTACACGAGGGCTATCTGTGCTAGCCGTCCCTAATTTAGTAGTGTAAGACTAGATGGAAGGCAGCTAGTCATCACCACCCACCGCCAGCTCTTGGGCTACTCATTTACCAACGAATAGTGGGATTGGCCGTCACATTATAACGCCCTCACGAATGAAAGGGCGAGTCAAGATCTCTTGCACTGACAATGGACGCGTGATGCGTTCACATTCGTGGAATGAATTTTCGAAAATTGTCACTGGAAGACTGAGACAAGAACAGTGCCTATGTCACAAGAATCACAGACTGAGTCCTAGGTTTGTTTGTTATTAAGCGTAAAGCTTCACAAAGAGCTACTCTCGAGTATCGAAACCTAATTTGTAGCTACTAGGGGACAAGATTTGGTCAACGTTAAACTGTTTTAACCTTGTTTTGCGAAAGGTAACTGAATCTTGCTTTCCTATTCTACGTTTATTTGCCGTTCTTTGAGTTGTAATTTCATTTTATCTTTTCAACTTTAATTATTTCTTGGTTTATACATGTAATTTTTAATATATTATTTTAAAACGTTTTTTGATAAATCGGTTTCTTTGTTTTTTTTCTGTAACTATATATTTATATAAAACCAGATTTTCTCTTCCTATCTGTCTATCGATTAAACCATACGTTTTGTTAACAATTTGTACCAAGCTGCTTTCATTTTACCAGTTTTATTTTACAAATTATTTACTACAAGCGAAAATAACCATCCCAATGGTGGGAAAAAGGGGGATAATTTTAAGTTAATCTATTAGTTTAAGTCTTCATGGACCAAAGCCTTAAGCTACTTACAACGACCACTGTGGAAATTAATTGTTGAACATTTCAGTCGTTTTAAGATTTAGTCAACAATAACATACAATAAATCAATATTTTTATTATTCATGTTACGTCACATTTAGAAACGTGAATGATAGTGTAATTAATTATTAACAATTTATTGTAGAATATCCTGCTTGAGAAATAACATTTGACATCAGTATTATTCATGTCTGTTCTACCGGCATTTTAAAAGTGAATGTTGAGATTTGTCTGCGTGCACGGCTTTTCACACTGGAGACGGGCGAACGTTTCAACAAACAACAGGGTTTGCAATATATATAATTATTTTGTTTTAGTTAACCTGAAAATATCAAAGATGTTTCCAAAATGTTCAAAAGGTTTTCCTAATCTTTTATATGCAAGCATTGTACAAAAATGAAACAGATTCCTTAAATCTCTAAGCGTCATATAAAATATAATATGTCTTTTACATCGACAAGCATTGTACAAAAATATATTACATTCTTTGCATCTCCAAGCGTTGTATAGAAATATAATACATGCTCCACATCACTAAGCGTTGTATCAAAATACAATGCATTAGTTAAATCGCCAAGCATAAAATAAAATATGAAATGTTATTTATATCGCTAAGCGTTGTAAAAAAAAAAATTCTCTTACTGTGCTGAGCGTTGTCATCACAGATAGAGTACTAGTGAGTTAAAAAAACTAACTGTGATTAAACTAGATGACCGTAGCGCAAGACGAAATCTTGGTGTACCAGGTGTAAACAACTGTGTTCATGTTGCAACAGATTTGTCAGTTAAATGCCAAAACATACACACACTCCGAGAAATGAAAAAAAAACTTCATTTATCTTTGTTTTGGCTCAAGGTTAGCAGAACGTCATTAGTTGTATTAATTGACAGAGATTCTTAGAGAAACAAGACAGTTAATGAAACAGTTCCTTTCGAGTCTTACATGCTTCTTTTAAACTCATTCTTGCTTGTTTGGTTTTTTATATCTTTCGCAAAGCTACACGAGGGCTATCTGCGATAGCTGTCCCTAATTTAGCAGCGTAAGACTAGAGGGAAGGCAGCTAATCATCACCACCCACCGCCATCTCTTGAGCTACTTTTTTATCAAAGAATTGTGGAATTGTCCGACATATAACTTTCCCACGGCTGAAAGGGCGAGCATGTGTGGAGCGACGGGGATTTGAACCCCCGACCCTCATATTACGATTCGAGCGCTTTAACCACCTGGTCATACTGGGCCGAACTCATTGTACTCTAATATATAATCAGGTGAGGAAAGTTTTGAATTTATGTAGTTTTAATATAGTTAAAAAAAGCCGTTAAGAAATCGACTACGATCTTTCTTCTGTCGTGAGAACTGTTTTTGCAAGAGTTTACTTGTTTAGGCTAATAACACTAAATTCAGATAACTGGATTTTGGTAAGGAAAATAGCTTCTTTGATTGTACAGTATACAGTATTGACAATTAAAGACAATTCTGTTGGTTTTATACACTTTTAAAATCATAGTTAAAGAAACACATTAAGAAATTGACTATGATCCTTCTTCTGTCGTAAGCCTTAAATAACCATTGAGTTCTGAGTCGGTTTTACATATTTTTTGACTCAGTCTACTTTTTTAAACATAGTTTTGACTTCATTTATTTTTTAAACATATTTTGGATTTCATCTGCTTTTTAAACGTAATTTTGACTCAATCTGCTTTTTTAAACATAGTTTGACACCATCGAGTTTTGTAAAACATAGTTTTGGACTCCATTTGCTTGTTTGAAACGTAGTTTTGATTCCAACTGTTTTAAAACATATTTTTAAATATATCTGCTTTTTTGAATCACATTTTTCTAAACTATTTATACACGAGGTTGTTTATTCGATAATTACTTTGTTGGCTACAGGACCCTTAACAACATACGACTCGCACGTACACAAAAATAAATAAAATACACCATCAATACAGCAGTTACTTCAACTAATTCCTACTAGGACCTCTTATGTATTTTGGCTAGAAATGAGTGTATAAACCCAATTTTGGCTTGCTAATTTTCTGAAATGAATCACAAACGCTCGTGGTAGAGAACGGCATTAGAATGAGCAGTGTATTTGAAGGACTTCACCAGTGATATATATATATAAACATGCTGTTTCACTTCTATTACTGATGTCACAGAATTTAAAGAAACGTTTAGAAAGTTTTTCTGGACGATTGAGGGTTTATTAAAACACTAGAATTCCGTATTCAGTTATCGCAGTAGACAGTACACATCCCCTCGCTCTGAAAACAAAACGGTCAGAATGATTGAAACTATAGTTACATCGTATAACAGAAATTGTGCGGGTAATTAGTCCTCATGTTTAACACATTGTTTGTAAGAGATTGCACTTCTAAGTACACAATAAAGGTTTTCTTACCAAATTGTTGATGCTAATTAACTGTAAACAATGAAAGTTTAAAAGCTAGTGTAAAAATATTTAGATTAATTTGATCTACAGGGTGGACCGTACGTCCCTACCCATCCATATGTTATTATGTTACATTCAATAATACTAATGATGAGTTGAAGGCAGTTGTTATCGCGGAATTTGGAACAATGACCCCTGCTATGTTGAGGAAAATGTCTCACAGAACATGGCGTCGCATTATAATATGCAGCGAGAATGAAGGACAGAACACAGATACATTGGATACGTAAGATATATAGATGGGTAGAGACTTACGGGCTACCCTGTATATAAATTGGATATGTATTTCAAAGGAAGTATCTAAATTCTCGGCAAAAACCAACACACACACAACGAACTATAATTTTAAAACGTCTTCACTTCACTTACCAATAAAAATACTCACGGTTAACATTTATAATTAATAGATTATATAAACATCAGACATTTGTTTCTTTTAGAGCAAAGCTGCACCATTATGTTGTGTTAACCAGCTGGATCGAACTCTGAATTCTAAAGTCACAGAGGGACAGATGAACATAGACATGGGTTTGTGCACGTAACAAGTTATGCCATTAATGTGGAATTATTTGTTTCTATTAAACAAGATTAATATTGTATGGGGAAATTAAATAAAAAGTTTTAATCCCAGGTTTAAGCCCACTGTAATAGAAAGCGATAGGCGAATGTATTATTTAAATTCGAATTAGTTTTATCTATTTGTTTGCTTCAGAGCAAAGCCACTTTTAGCTGCTTGCTGTGTCAACCACGGAGTATCAAACCCAAGATTACAGCAATGTAAATTCTGTAAACTCAGTACTATTAAACTTACTCTTTAGGTCGTTACTGATAAGTTAAATATATCACGGGTTCATACCTCCTCAAAAATGACATCATTTCTTATCCTTAACACTAAACATACTATAGAAAATACAGATATTAAACCCGGCATCGCCCGGTGGTTAAGGCACTCGACTTGTAATCAGAGGGTTGTGGGTTCGAATACCCATCATACCGAACATGTTCTCCTTTTTAGCCGTGAGAATGTTATAATACGACAGTCAATCCCATTATTCGTTTTCAAAAGAGTAGCCAAAGAGTTGGCGGTCGGTGGTGATGACTAGTTGCCTCCTCTCTAGTCTCACATTGCTAAAGTAGGGACAGCTAGCGCAGATAGACCTCGTGTAGTTTTGCGCGAAATTAAAAACAAACAAACAAACACGCTTTCTTTAACAGGTCCTCGCATATCTTTACAAGATAATACGACGAAGATGGTGCGGACTTACAACGCTAAAAACCGAGTTTCGATACCCGCGGTGGGCAGAGCACAGATAACCCGTTGAGTAGCTTTGTGCTTAATTCAAAACAACAACAACGACGACGAAGAAGGAGAGTGATGGGGTTACAACCAACATTCTCCACCTAACTTTGGATCTGCACGTGAGATCTATTGACCCCATCCATGTATTGACAATTTTTATTTCATTTTCTAATTGTACAGGAATTGATCACAGAGGTCTCTAGCAGTTGTTATTAAGAAAATATAACTTTACGCATTGTTAGAAAATCAACAGATTCTTGTTCAATTTTCAAACTGAGAATTAGCTACTCAGAAGTCCAGGTGTGTAACTAAAATTTAACCTTCAGGCAAAAACCTAGGCGACAAAAACCATCACGTAACGTGGATCCATAAAGAGCGAGACATAGTCGGACAAGAAAACAAATTAGCTAAGGTTATCTAAACTGGGAAGACAAATCATTTTATTGGCTCTTTTCCAAAGATTTAGGGTAAAGCAAAGATTGATACAAAAGAGGCATGTACAGTGAATACAGTGTTTCTCGGTGCTCGTGATTGCATGACGTAACATGGAAATCTAGTGAAAAGTTCTTTACATCACTTGATTAACCTGTTCATGAAGGGTTTTTTCCCCCCCGAGCTGGTTACTTTTAAAATACAAAAGGGCTCGCCCTTTCAGCCATGGGGGCGAACATGTTTGGTGGGAAGGGAATATGAACGCCTTCACCCACTTGGCCATGCCGGGTCTCTTCCATAGTTCATAATTAAATACGTATTTCAAGCTTGTTATTAATTCTTTGCTGCCGAGCGCCCTAACCAACCGGTAATGCTGGGCTTGAAAAAAAACAACAACACCTTAAACTGAAATTTATCCTTTATTTGTGGTCCAGATTAAACAACATTATTATCACTTAGATGCCCCCCAGTGGCTCAGCGGTATGTCTGCGGACTTACAACGCTAAAATCGGGGATTCGATGCTCATGGTGGGCAGAGCACAGATAGCCCATTGTGTAGCTTTGGGCTTAATTCAAAACAACAACAATCAATTAGATGCTAAGTTCATTAATAATTTTCCAGTAAAAGTTGTAATAAACTTGACTTTTAAACTGACCTATCAGATTGTTGTCTTTCAGTTAAAATAATGAGCGCGAGTTCCAAACATTATCCTCTGTTTTTGCGGTTACGATCTATACGAGACAAGACCAGAGTAAGACGAAAGACATCAATAAATCTCTCGTCGATCTTAGTTGGTGATGGTTTGAAGGGTTCTCAGAATATAATAAATTCAGGTTTCTTTGGGCATGAAAATTTATTTTGACAAAAAAACTAAAAACGATCAAAATATTTTTAGTTATTCATAAGATCCATGATTGTTTCTTTTATTTATTTATCTCACATAAGAGCATGGCTTGTTTTGTTTTATCTCAAAGCCAGACAATACAGACACCGCCATTAGCAAGAATTAAACCAAGGGTTTTAGTGTTGGCTGCCAGTTTACTGACTCATTGAAGGACAAATTATGATGATCCGCAAAGCTGTACAATAAGCTGCGTCCACCACGGATATATAAACCTGATTTTTTAGCATCATAAACCCTCAGACGTACCGCAAGGCCATGACAAAAATGTACCTTTTTCGTTGTCATTTAATATATATATTTACTGGTAGGGGGTTCGATTCTACGCGGTGGAAGCAGCAGATAGACCGATGTGGCTTTGCTGTAAGAAAAACCCACACATACATCCCAAATATTTATTTTTCTTTTTGGCAGTGAATGAATCTAGAAGATTTGGTAAAAGTAAATTTTAGAGACAGTAAACAGTGTTGTATGGTTCTCCAGTATTTAAAGTCTGAGAACCAAATTTGTAACCACTGTAAGATATAAAAAAAGGCCCGGCATGGCCAGGTAGGTTAAGGCGTTCGACTCGTAATCTGAGGGTCGCGGCTTCGAATCCCAGTCGCACCAAACATGCTCGCCCATTCAGCTGTGGAGGCGTTATAATGGGACGGTCAATCCCACTATTCGTTGGTAAAAGAATAGCTCAAGAGTTGGCGGTGGGAGGTGATGACTAGCTGCCTTCTCTCTAATCTTACACTTGCTAAATTAGGGACGGCTAGTGCAGATAGCTCTCGTGTAACTTTGCGCGAAATAAAAAAAAACAAAATAAACATAAGAAAATGGAGTGTTAGTATGTGTATAAACCTCTCATTTAATAGCTACTTTGGAAGGCAAAATTAGCATGTGCAGTGGATTAGCGCGGATACATACAATGTTTCAATTTTCTAAACGTAGTAGTTGTATAAGATCGCGAAGTTTCATAAAGTGTTTTTTTTTAAGGCAGAGGTTTCGTCAAACACTTAAAAGATTCAGGATTAGGGCTCAGAAATTGCAGGAATTTTCGGCGTTTCAGTGTGATATCGATCGAGGTTTTCTGTTTTGTTTTTTTCAAGAATTCATGGTACCATCAGGTAGAATTTGAACATGAGCTCCGCGTGCTAGTATCTGGCAAAGTTCATATGATTGGTTGTTTGTTTTGAATTTCGCGTGAAGCTACTCAAGGACTACCTGCACTAGCCGTCCCTAATGTAGCAGTGTAAGACTAGAGGAAAGACAGCTAGTCGTCACCACCCACCGCCATCCCTTGGCTACTATTTACCAACGAATAATGGTACTGATCGTCAAATTACAACGCCTCCACGGTTGAAAGGGCGAGCATGTTTGGTGTGACGGGGATTCAAATTCGCGACCCTCTGAGCGCCTTCAACCAGGCCATGCCGGGCCAGGACATGACTTGGAACTAATATATTCTTTATTTTTATACATTGTCGTTTTGAACTAAAAATAAATTAATACAAATCGAATTATTGAAAGTTGCTTCCACTTTTCTAGACCATAATTCTGATGATCATGTACGCCAATAATATTACTTACAAATACAGCAGTAAGTATATTTGAATATTAAAAAAAGGAGAGAGATGTTAAAAAGTGTCCTCACAGTCTACTGTTAAGTGCACAGTTGCACAATGTGCTATCTATGCTGTGCCAGCATAGTATCAAAGCTCGATTTTTAGCTGTAATCCATCAAGCTCACAAATGGCTGAAGACACTTATTTTGAGACGTGTTAAATAACACAAGAATAAACGTGTAGTTTAGGTTAATATTGGGACTGAAGATTTCAACCACTATTTGAAAACTATGAACAGACCATAATACTGCTCTTTTAAAGAAAAATTCCTCGATTGGCTAACTACACTTTCTGTACACCGCTGGGAATCGAATCCTGGATTTTAGTATAGTAAGTCCACTGGGATCAAACAGAGATAATAACATAATTATCTCTAGATTTTTATCTTTAGATATAATAGTTTGAATAAAATATTTATAAAATTAGACATACTTATGACAAGCTCTCTGTACCTTTAAAAAGTTATAAGATTTGCTCTTCGTTTTGAAGATGAAAGTTAGAACAACTCGAATCTGCTTGTTTTGTTTTGTATTGGTCTAAGAGAAAACGAATGTATTCACTGTTTCTGTCGTTTCATGGGAGAAGCTCAGACAGATAAATAACAACACAGTTTGGAATTTATAATTGTAAAACGTTATTTTTACATGCTTATAACCCAGCTGTTGCAGGGTAGTGGTCAATACCGTTCCATTTGTGTCAAAACGACCTGCTGGACAAAAGGATATCAACTGTTGGATTACTGGGGAAGATTTGTTTGGTTTGTTTTGGAATTTCGCACAAAGCTACTCGAGGGCTATCTGTGCTAGCCGTCCCTAATTTTGCAGTGTAAGACTAGAGGGAAGGCAGCTAGTCATCACCACCCACCGCCAACTCTTGGGCTACTCTTTTACCAACGAATAGTGGGATTGACCGTCACATTATACACCCCCACGGCTGGGAGGGCGAGCATGTTTAGCGCGACGCGGGCGCGAACCCGCGACCCTCGGATTACGAGTGCACGCCTTAACGCGCTCGGCCATGCCAGGCCCACTGGGGAAGATAAACCGAGTCAGGCATATATATCGGTTTTTTGTTTTTTTCCTGTGGGTGCTTTTATATCTTGTCCAGAGTAAGGGTTAACCGCGAACATGAAAATCATATTAATTTGTTTCTCCTATCATGGATTCCACTCTTTAAGGTATGATGCTGTGTAGAAATGAATGTATGACATTTAAAGCTTTATTTAGAGCATATTCATAATTTTATTTTTACTTTTAATTATTTGGGTTTTCTTTATAATCATACGATTGCGACACTAAACTGCAGGTTTCGATACTCGTGGTTTGCAGACCACATGCAGCCTATTGTTTGTTTTTTAAATTTCACGCAAAGCTATATGAGGGCTGTCTACGCTAGCTGTCCCTAATTTAGCAGTGCAAGACTGGAAGGAAGGCAACTAGCAATCACCACGCACCGCTAACTCTTGGGCTACTCTGGGATTCACTGCAATATTATAACGCCCCCAGGGCTGACAGGGTTAGCATGTTTTGTGTGACGGAAATTTGAACCCCCGATTCTCAGATTACGAGTCAAGCGCCTTAACCACTTGGCCATGACGGGCCGCAGCCCATTGTGTAACTTCGGGCTTCACAGCAACCAAATCAATATTATGCTAAGAATTTCGAAAACAAAAATCCATGTTTTTTAATAATTCACAATTCGAATGTCCTCTTTGTTTCGGTTTGGCATGACCAGGTGACTGGGGCTGTCGACTCACAAGTCGTTATTTCATATCTATGTCCCACTAAACATAATCGCTTTTCAGCCGTGGGTAACTTTTTAATATGACGGTATATCCCAATATTCGTTGGTAAAGGGTAGCTCAAGAGTTAGTGGCGGATGGTGATCTCACACTGTCTTCCCTCTAGTATTTCACCGCTAAATTTGGGAAGGCTAGAACGGATAGTTCTCGTGTAGTTTTGAGCACAATTCGAACCAAACCAAAACTTTACCAATATTCAACGTACAAAGAAGAATCATAACAATACCCACACCCACACACAAATACACACACCCACACATAACAGGTACACACACAACACCCACACATACATAGACACCCCAAAAACACATATACACACACAACACACCCCAAAAACACATACACACACACAACACACCCCAAAAACACATACACACACACAACACACCCACTCCAAACACACATACACAACACATACCCACACACAACAAACACACATATACACCCCACCACACACACATACACAACACATACCCACACACAACAAACACACATATACACCCCACCACACACACATACAATTTACTCCTTTAAGTACTGTTAGTAAATAAGTGATTTTGATTAAGCCTTCTTTGAAAGGTTTTGTTTTTAAACTCAAATGTAGTGTATTTATTTTATTATAAGTCTTAGCAGACAGTTACGATTACAGTAATTAAGAGAACTGTTGGCTTTTGTTAGAGCCACTAAAATATAACATCACAAAACTGTGACAAGAAGCAGTAAATAAACCGTCAAACAAATATTCTTATCAGATCGGGTTAGCTGGAATTCCTAACACGAAAATTAGCAATAAGTTGGTTAGAATATTATCATCTCTGCTTCTTCGAGTTTGTTTTAGAATTCAAATGTGTCACTGAAAAGTTTGTTATGGATTTTCACACTGGAAAGTGTTTTTGGTTTTTTTTTAATCTCGCGCAAAGCTATCAGCGCTAGCCGTCCTTAATTTTGCAGTGTAAGACTAGAGGAAAGGCAGCTAGTCATCACCACCCACCGCCAACTTTTGGGCTACTCTTTTAACCAACGAATAGTGGGATTGACCGTAACTTTATAATGCCCACACGGCTGAAAGGGCGAGCATGTTTTGTGAGACCCTCAGATTACGAGTCGAACGCCTTAACCCATTTGGCTGTGCCAGGCCTCACACTGGAAAGAGCTTTAGGTGTATAAAAAATAACTTTTTTTCCGTATTTTTCTCAAGTTTTATGTATTTAAGACTAGTAATAGATGTATTAATAACAATTATCGCTTGTTTCTGTATGAAAAATTAGATATTTATAATAAATGAAATGAAGGGAAAAGATTAATGATTAATTAAGATTATCTAAAGTGCGTGACTGTAAATATTGATTAATTATGATACAGAAAATGTCTGTTGTGAACGTAAAGAAAAAAAACGTTAAACAATAGACATTTTCTATATCATAATTAATCAATATTTACGGTCACGCTCTTCAGATAATCCTAAGTAATCCAATAAAATTATTATAATGTAATCTATGAAATACCACGAAATTATGACGTATCTCCATTCACACCAAACATGTTCGTCCTTTCAGCTGTTATCATGTTACGGTCAGTCCCACTATTCGTTGATAAAGAATGGCCCAAGAGTTGGCGGTGGGTTATGTTGACTAGCTACCTTCCCTCTGGTCTTACACTGCTAAATTATGGGCGAATAGTGCAGATAGTCTTCGTGCAGCTTCGTGCGAAATTCAAAACAAACCAAGCCAAATGATGTGTCCAGAATTTTCATTTTGCAATAATTAATTTTTCAGTGAAAATGAAATTATAGGAGGAGTGTTTATATTATATTAACAAATTTAGTCGCCTGTTGATCTAGTTAAATAACACTTCGACACTGGGGAGGTGTGAGCAAGGAGCCAGTTAAATTACCAGCTTCTGTCATGGCATTTTTAAACCTCTTTTATTAACGGGATCCACCAATAAAGTCAGGGGCTCGAGTCCACTTAATAGACTCAGCAGATAGCCTGATGTGGCTTTGCTATAACAAAATGCACACACACGTACCTACCTACATTTCCAGCGGCCCGTCGCGGAATATTATAGAAATATGACACGTGTTTGTTTCTTTGTTTTCACGCAAATCTACACGAGGACCATCTGCACTAGTCATCCCTAATTTAGCAGTGCAAGACCAGAGGGAAGGCAGTTAGTTATCACTACTCATAGCCAACTCTTGAGCTACTCTTTTAACAACGAATAACGGAATTGACCGTCATATTATAACGTGCCTATGGCTGAAAGGGCAAACATGTTTGGTGTGACGTGGATTCGAACCCGCGACCCTGGGATTACGAATCGAGGACCTTAATCGCATGGCCATGCCGGGTTTACGACACGTCGGGCAGTAAATGTTTTATAGTTGCAACGGTGGGGTGTGCGTGACATAAATTTAGAGTTAGAATATTGCATGTAACATTTTGTGTTATGTAATATTTACTCTTTTAAATCGTTTAAAAAAATTATCGTAAAATCTTCGACCTTTTCACGACTCCCTGGTTGAGAAACACTTCATTATAAAGTCCTCCACACTGCACGATGATTAATGCTCTTAAAATGGCTCGAAATAAAAAATTGGCGTCGTTAATAAATCGTTAAGGTTCTTGTTTGTTTGTAGTTGAGCGCCAGAGTAACACAATAGGCTGTCTGGTTCGAAACCTGGTTCAAGACACTGACGTGATTTGTCCTTTATATCGATCTATGTATTCACGTTAGATCCTTAATACAATTGGGAAACTCGAAAAATTGAAAACAATCCTCGTGAGCTTAATTTTAGCTCATAGCGTACCGTTCTTATCCATCAGTGGAAAAGACATTCGTGTTTTAGTTGAAAAAGTAAAAATATATATAAGTATTCCAATGAATAAAATATACCTCCTGTTACAGACTGTCAACCATCGTCTTTATTCTGTCTCCTTCTAAGAAGATTGAACTACGTATAATGATAAATGCTGACTTTTATAGGTATCGACAAGACCAAACAAGACACTTGGTTATTCTTTACGTTGGTATCAAACACCGCTGGTGATTATGTACATTACAGATATAAACATGTTCTATAAGTATTGTTAAGGAACAACAAGACATTTTAATTATTCTTTATGTCATTACCAACACTACTGGTGTTTATGTACATTACATATATTCATATGTTCTATAAGTATTTGTAAGGGACAACAAGACATTTTAATTATTCTTCATGTCATTACCAAACACTGCTGGTGATTATGTACATTACTGATAAACATACATACAAAAAGATAGAGTCCCCGTCCTATCAAACATTCTCCATTTTTCAGCCGTGAAGACGTTATAATGTGATTGTCATCATAACTAATCGTTGGTAAAAAATGAGCTCAAGAGTTGGCGGTGGGTGGTGATGACTAGGAAGGTCCCTCTAGGCTTACACTGCTAAATTAGGGCCGGCTAACGCAGATAGTCCTCGTGTAGCTCTGCACGATATTGAAAACATACCAGCCTTTCTGAAGTAAAACTGAAATTGAAGATAAAGCAAAACGGGAACGCGAGGTGTTTTAAAAGTTCATTTATTCTCTCAATAAGCTCCAGAAATCGTCAAACATGATTAATTTGTGTTCTGTAGAGAGAATAGTACAGAACTTAATAAAGGGGGCGACAACTGTTCTTGAAACTTTTATTTCATGGAAACTAGAAAGTAGGTGACAGCTGCAATTGAAACGTTTCGCTCATAGAAACTTAGAAAGTACGTGGTAGCCGTTATTGAAATCTTTCACTCATAGAAAATGATGAAGAAAGTGTCGTTTTCACCGATAAGTTTCGTTTGTAAAAACTCACAAAGTTGGCATCAACTCCTGCTGACGTTTCGCTTACATAAACTTAAAAGGTATGCAGTACATTTGGTCCAACTGTTGTTTTTCCTGAGTCGATATTTTATTATTGGATTACTTTTTGTTTTAAAAGAGTTAAACTTTCAAACAGTGTCAGCTATGTTACACCAGTTGTTCATGAGCTTTAAATTATTGAAAGACGAGATATGTAGAACTCCCCTAAGATAAATTTAAAAGTTAGGTTTTTCAAGGTTTCTAAAGTTTGTTTTTTTCTCAACGCTCGATATGGTTTAATTGTTAGGACGCTTGAATGGCAATATACAGGTCTCGGGTTCGAATCTTCGTGGTCAACTGTATTAGCTTTTCAGGCGTGGACGTAAAGTTATTTTTGGTTAATCCCACTACACGATGGTAAACGAATAGCTTAAGAGGTGGGAGTGGGTGGTGATGACTAAGTGCTTTCCTTGTAATCAATCATTGCTGGTGTAGACAGATCTCTACACGTAAAGTTCAGTGTAAAAAAAGCCATACTTGTCCGTTGTAAGATCGTTTAACCAGTTTCTGTTGGTTCAGAAAGACATATTACAGAAATTCTGGGCTCGATCATCACGATGGATAAAACGAAAATGGAAAATATGTTGCTCTGGGTTAAAACAAATATTTATTTATTTTGTTTGTTGTTAAGTGCGACGCTACACATCAGGTATCGAAACCTGGTTTTAAACAATGCAAACAGGTTTAGTACCGCTGAACCACATGGAAAAAATTCGTCGTTCACTTAAGTTAATGATCACTATTTATATCTAACTATATTGTTTATTTATGACTGTTTCCGTAATAACGTATCATTTATTTATTGAGACTACCTAAACAATCTTCGAAAATGTACCATTGATAAGTAGATCTTCTACACTGATCATTGTAAGTATAAAAACAGATATAATGTTGGTAAGTAGACCTTCCATACTAATCACTGTAACAATAACAACATATATAATGTTGGTAAATAGACATTCTAGATCGGCTATTGTAAGTGTAAAATCAGATATAATGTTGCTCAGTAGACCTTCTGGAGTGATAATTGTAAGTAGAATACTAAACATAATGTTAGTAAGTAGACCTTCTAGATTGGTCATTGTGAGTATCAAAACAGATATAATGTTGCTAAGTAGACCTTCTAGACTGGTCATTGTAAGTAAAATTCAGATATAATGTTGCTAAGTGGACCTTGTAGACTGGTCATTGTGAGTATCAAAACAGATATAATGTTGCTAAGTGGACCTTGTAGACTGGTCATTGTGAGTATCAAAACAGATATAATGTTGCTAAGTAGACCTTCTAGACTGGTCATTGTGAGTATCAAAACAGATATAATGTTGCTAAGTGGACCTTCTAGACTGGTCATTGTGAGTATCAAAACAGATATAATGTTGCTAAGTAGACCTTCTAGACTGGTCATTGTGAGTATCAAAACAGATATAATGTTGCTAAGTAGACCTTCTAGACTGGTCATTGTGAGTATCAAAACAGATATAATGTTGCTAAGTGGACCTTCTAGACTGGTCATTGTAAGTAAAATTCAGATATAATGTTGCTAAGTGGACCTTGTAGACTGGTCATTGTGAGTATCAAAACAGATATAATGTTGCTAAGTGGACCTTCTAGACTGGTCATTGTGAGTATCAAAACAGATATAATGTTGGTAAGTAGACCTTCTAGACTGGTCATTGTAAGTAAAATTCAGATATAATGTTGCTAAGTGGACCTTGTAGACTGGTCATTGTGAGTATCAAAACAGATATAATGTTGCTAAGTGGACCTTGTAGACTGGTCATTGTGAGTATCAAAACAGATATAATGTTGCTAAGTGGACCTTGTAGACTGGTCATTGTGAGTATGAAAACAGATATAATGTTGCTAAGTAGACCTTCTAGACTGGTCATTGTGAGTATCAAAACAGATATAATGTTGCTAAGTGGACCTTCTAGACTGGTCATTGTGAGTATCAAAACAGATATAATGTTGCTAAGTGGACCTTCTAGACTGGTCATTGTGAGTATCAAAACAGATATAATGTTGCTAAGTGGACCTTCTAGACTGGTCATTGTGAGTATCAAAACAGATATAATGTTGCTAAGTGGACCTTCTAGACTGGTCATTGTGAGTATCAAAACAGATATAATGTTGCTAAGTGGACCTTCTAGACTGGTCATTGTGAGTATGAAAACAGATATAATGTTGCTAAGTAGACCTTCTAGACTGGTCATTGTGAGTATCAAAACAGATATAATGTTGCTAAGTGGACCTTGTAGACTGGTCATTGTGAGTATCAAAACAGATATAATGTTGCTAAGTGGACCTTCTAGACTGGTCATTGTGAGTATCAAAACAGATATAATGTTGCTAAGTGGACCTTCTAGACTGGTCATTGTGAGTATCAAAACAGATATAATGTTGCTAAGTAAACCTTCTAGACTGGTCATTGTGAGTATCAAAACAGATATAATGTTGCTAAGTGGACCTTCTAGACTGGTCATTGTAAGTAAAATTCAGATATAATGTTGCTAAGTGGACCTTGTACACTGGTCATTGTGAGTATCAAAACAGATATAATGTTGCTAAGTGGACCTTCTAGACTGGTCATTGTGAGTATCAAAACAGATATAATGTTGCTAAGTGGACCTTGTAGACTGGTCATTGTGAGTATCAAAACAGATATAATGTTGCTAAGTGGACCTTGTAGACTGGTCATTGTGAGTATCAAAACAGATATAATGTTGCTAAGTGGACCTTGTAGACTGGTCATTGTGAGTATCAAAACAGATATAATGTTGCTAAGTGGACCTTCTAGACTGGTCATTGTGAGTATCAAAACAGATATAATGTTGCTAAGTGGACCTTGTAGACTGGTCATTGTGAGTATCAAAACAGATATAATGTTGCTAAGTAGACCTTCTAGACTGGTCATTGTGAGTATCAAAACAGATATAATGTTGCTAAGTGGACCTTCTAGACTGGTCATTGTAAGCATAAAACCAGATATAATGCTGCTAAGTAGACCTTGTAGACTGGTCATTGTAAGCATAAAACCAGATATAATGCTGCTAAGTAGACCTTGTAGACTGTTCATTGCAAGCATAAAACCAGATATAATGTTGCTAAGTAGGCCTTCTAAACTGGTCATTGTGAGTATCAAAACAGATATAATGTAGTGATATCAAACCAAACTAAACTTAGTTAAACTGATTTACTGAGAAACGCCTTTCATGCATTTCGTCTGCACTTCATTGTTAGCTTTTTCAGAACCATATTTATGTATCATTTATAAACATGGCTCAAGAGGTTTCAGATTAATTCCTTATTAATTAACCTCAGGTAATTTCAGAATGTTATTTGCTGCACAGATTATCAGAAATAAAAGGTGAACGTTAGATTCGTTTACCATTTTCGTTACCAACTACAATTTTCCCTCAGTATCAGAGGGCTTTGAGTAAAACACGTAATTTTTAAAAATACAACAAAAATGATAATATTATGACAATACGTTGTCAGTGAAAGGCTTTCACACCATAATAATTGTTTATTATAAATACATCATTTCAAAAGTCAGCTTAATTAATGAAAATTCGTGACGAGAGGACGAAACAATTATGGAGGTTACGACACATAAATAATATTTTTTTCTATAAAAGTTTATTTTAAATGTTTTTATTTATTGCTCAGAGTTAATTTCAATAAGATAATAAAAATGATGAAAAAATTATTTCTATTAAAAACCCAATCGTGATAAAGAAAAATATATAAAACACTTTGACTTTTTCAAAACGTTTATCAAAAGAAAACACCAAATAATTTTACCCGAATTATTTTCACTCTTTTATATTTACTATTTTTACTGACAGTAAATAAAATAGTTTACAGGTAAACAAGAGACCACAAATAATAAAAGAAAAGACAAAACTTTGTTGTTGTTTTTTACAAAAGTAGTAAATTGCTTGATATATTTCACTGGAAAATATAATGTCATATGAGGGGTCTCTTATAGTTGGATGTCAGACAGCGGCAGGATTCTCAATGTGTGGACCCCGTAGCAATGATTATTTGTATTCTACCAAAAATAAAATACACTGTTGATCTTGAATGTTGTGGAAAGTTTTCAGAAAGAGTTTGTTGGACAGCATCCTAAAACGCTTTATCCCTATGTAACATTGGTCGTGTTCCAGAAGTGGAGCAATATGGTGGTAACGCTGTATCAACGTTGTCCTCATTCGTATATAAACTTTCACAAAACCTAATCTTTGCTTTCATTACATACCAAATTCTAGGCAACAAGGTATAGCAACACAGGTTCCTTCTTTCTTAACAGTCACTATAACCAAACACAGTTTTTTCTTCCTTAACACAGTCACTATAACAAAACATATCTCAACAGAAGTCTCTATTTCATTTTTCTTTAACATTCCCACTATAAAAATAGAAACTTTAAAAGAAGTTTGAAGTTCATATATACTGATTCTTCCCACTACATTAATGACCAAAAATGTTGGGATATTTTTTAAAGAATAAAACCATTATCACTCAGATTTAATAGAAATACAGTTATTTCTGTCAAATTGAGAAATGCATGTGACATTAAATATCTATGTATGTAACTTGTGTAATGAGACAGGTTGTTTTGACGTCATGAACGATTTATTAGAAAACAAACAATTTTATCAGAATCTGGAGATAGGTGTGTAATTCAGCATTTCACCTATCACAACACAAAGTTACCAAAGTATATATAACAACGATACGTAAAATCAAATTATTTTAAATAGTACCTTCTCATATCAGTTCATATTCAACATTCAATACTTGGTTGGTCCGACTCGTACTCTATGAATCTCCGCAAGGCGAAGTGCCATGCTGTCCATAAGGTTACTGATGTAGTCCACCATGATTTTATACCACTGGAAGGCGTTACAGCAGAGTAGTTAGTTTAATATCGTTGTTAACAAATTTCTGGTTTAGTTCTGTCTATTAGTTCTCAATAGGATTACAATCTAGACACTTTGTTGGCCATGGTAATGTTGTGTCGTTTTATTGGTCCAGATAATCCAGTATAATACACGCACTGTGGGAAGTGGAATTATAATCTTGGAACACAAAGGTACTGCCAAACCTTGCCCTACCATATGGCAGAAATATTCTTTCCATGTAATGAAACGCATTGACATTTCACTGGAAGATACGAAGGGTGGTTTTTCATCATGATGAACAGCTGCATCAGCTTCTGTGTGTTACCTGTGAAAAAGACACTCTTCCCTCATCTGTTCTCTGGGGAAATGACGAACACGAATCCTATCGTCAGCTTTAACAAGCCCAAAAGAGGACTCATCTGAAAATATGACATGTCGCCAGTGTCCTAACTGTAAGTTGACATACTATCTTGGTCAAGTCAAACAGTGAAGACGGCGAATTCTGGTTGATATCAGTTTAGAGTTAGCATTTCTTTCAAAACAACTTTGGTCAGTCTCGTCTTCACTGTTTTCTGGATATTCTGAAATGAACGTGTTCACACCATTCCTGTTGTAAGATAATTTTTCGGCGTCTACTAATGAATATTTTATAGAATAACGTTTCCTATAATCCAATGACGTTTCAGAATTATGAATTCAGTACATTGGTGGTACTCTCCTGTTCTTGCACTGTCTATTTGCTTGATACAATTTTTGAGCAGTCGAACATTTAGACGGCCTAGAAGTTATAGGGCGTGACTATAACACCAAGTACTGAAAAAAAACTGTCTGAAGAAAGCGTTGAACTGTTTTAAAAGAAAAAGATTACACCAAAAATACACCTTTTTCTACTACACAGGTGTGTGCGCGCATGTTTTAATGAACAAGTGCTCCAAACAACTCGCACATGGTTTATCCGATCATGTGTTATCCTCTCTTTTACTACTCAGACATTTACTCATTAATTAATGTATGAATGCAGACAACAACATTAATATACAGTACTGTGCAAAAGTGTTGGAATACGAGAATATTTTGTAATTGTTTGTCATTATGGGACTAATTCCTCCATTTCATCACAGAATGTAAATTTCAACACTGTGGTCATGTTCCACTGATCCAAGTTGACAACTGAATGAGTCAGGGTGAGAATACTTGTCATTCTTTAGAATTACCTCATACTTGTATCAAGTTAATGTAATAATGGTTCTGTTTGAATGAACACACTGATCAAATATAGGGTCTGAAATAACTCTCATGGTATCCCATGCAATGTCTTGACTATGTATAAATAAGCTAGCAAGGGGCTGGTGCTGGTGTATACTAAAGTACATCAATTTAACAGGTCTCCACAGATATACCTTTATAAAAACAGTGGCCTCCCGCTAGTACAGCGGTATGTCTCCGCATTTACAACGCTGAAATCAGGGGTTCGACTCCCCGCGGTGGGCTGAGCAGATAGCCCGATGTGGCTTTACCAAAAGAAGAAAAAACAAAGACAATAAAAACGGTGTTTAACAATATATATTAAATTTTGTTGTCATGACAAGGTCCAAAAAACGTATAAAATTGGCAGTAAAGCAGATAGTTTACATGAAACCTTTACATGATGTTAGTTGGACACTCCAACAAAATTCTGCAGACCTGAAATGCTTCCCAAACACTGTCAAGTACACCCTAGATCGTGGACCAAGACAGGTGAATTTGAAAATATTAAAGGAAGAGGCAGAACACCCGAACTCTATGATACTGATGTTAAGTGTCTTCAGGATAGAAGGAAGACTGTCACTGATCTTAAGCATGACATAAACGACTATTTACCAAATGACAATAAAGTGTCCAGATTAACAGCATCAAGAAGACTCAACCAGAATGGAATATTTGGTTGTGTATCAGTTAAAAACATTTACTGCTGTCTTTAAATATTGTTAAGAGGCTGGAATGTCCTAATAAGTCCAAAGACTGGACTGTTGATGATTGGAAAAGGGTGATATGGATGAGTCCAAGTTTGAAATATTTGGTTCAAAGCGGAAGAAGGGGGAAATATTCTTATTTCAGTGTACAGCATCTACGATAGAAGCATGAGGAAAGCAGTGTGATGGTTTGTGGGTGTTTTGTTTCTGCTAAGGGGACAAGAAATATTTGTAAAACAGATGTGATAATTGACCAGTACAAGTACCATATGATACTGATTCGTTATGGTCCACCCAGTGGTCATCGTATTGTTGGTAAAGGATTCTACTACCAAGAAGATAATGACCTCAAACATTCATCCAACCTATGCAGAAATTATTTAGCTAATAAAGAAGCTGGTGGAGTCATTCAAATGATACAATGTACCCCACAGAGCCCCATTTCCAACCCACTTGATCAGATCTAGGATTTAATAGATCAAAAACTTGACAAATATAAAGTTACTTCAAAAGAAACTTTACGTGAGTGTATTAGAGATATTTGGAGTAAAGTCCCAAGGGACACTCTGATTAAACATGTTGTAACAATGTCTGAAGGAGTGTCTGTAGTTATTAAAGGAGGACACAAAATATTAACTGTTTGCTCAACACAAGCACGTCTAGCGAGTTTCTGTTGTACTAAATATGAAGGTTAGTAACATTTTGGTGTTTCAACTGTGATTTACCTTCCATTGTTCTTTGAAAGTAGCCTGAAATCTAATTTCTGAATGTGTCCCAGCGCTTCTGCACAGTACTGTAGAAAACAGTGTGCAAATATTTTGGTCAAGACTGTAGAACAACACATAGTTCAGAAGAACCTTTGATATCATTCTTTTTTTTTAACTCCCCATTCTGCAGACTTACAACGTTACAATCCGGGTTTCGATACCCATGATGGGCAGAATAAAGGTAGCCCATTTAGTAGATTTGTGCTTAATTCCAAACAAACTTTTAACCTCTCTACTGTAAGATATAAAACTGAAGGCTTATAACGCTAAAAAAGGTTTCGATACCCGTTATGGGTACAACATAGAGAGCCAGTTGTACTTAACAAAACAAAACTTAAACTTTCACTATATCTACAAACATTTCAAACGAAGCCAAGTTCTCATCTCTCCTTTCCCTTCTTACTACAGCAATACTATTTTGTGGTTATCCTTAACCCTAATTTCATTTGGGAAATATTTTCGTTTTCACTTTTAAACCTTCACTGCATCTTTTCATAATTATTACATACCAAAGCCTACGTCACGACAGAAAAACAGTCTTCACGTTAAGTAACGTGATATTGGAATTACATACGGTTCTATTCATGCTGTGATATGAGAAAGCGAACGAGTTTTCCATTCCTGTTTTGTGTTTGCTAAAGTAAAGTATCCATAGGAAATTTTAATCCAACAATACATGGAGTTATAGTCAAACAAAGAAAATGATAGCCACCTGTTGGCACTAAACAGTTCTATTTCGAGCTTCTATTTATACTGAATTTGATTTTATGTTAATAACAGTCTTTGTGAGGTAAATATAATATAGCTCAGAAAAGTTAGCAAAACATTTCTTCATTGTAAATACAAGATGGCCCATTCAGACGAACTGCTATTCAATAAAAACAAACGTACGTGATCGAACTGCCCCAATCTCGTGGTTCAAAAGTATATTTCAGAATGTTTGGAATGTTATTGGAAATGGTCACTTTAATATATTTAGTTTTTGTTTACGGGTTGACTGCGTTTTGTTCACCGTGATGATCGAACCTTTATAAGCTACAGATGTTACTTCGTTACTCCTTGACTGTGGTCATGTGGGACTTTCAAACTAATAATGAATATCTGGATTTGAGTATTACATTTGGAAATTTATTTCATTACAAGCTTGTTTGTTTGTAATTAAGTACAAAGCTACACAATGTGCTCTGCCCACCACGGGTATCGAAATCCAGTTTCTAATATTTTAAATTTATAGACATACCATCGAGCCGCTGGGGGGCTTTAACTCTGTAGAACAATTGGCTAACTCATAACAGGAAACATAAAACTAATATACTTTACAAGTATTTAATTTCAATCCAGGAGTGTCGGTAATATTTGATGTTGTTGGATGAAGTGTATTTCAGTACGTTGACCTTTCACAAAATTTTGAGATAAAAACGACAAAAATTACTTTATCAGCTAAAATTAAAACCTTTGTTTATCTGAATGTGCTAATTATCATATTCTGATAATTAAAAGACCGTCTTTTATTTCTGACAAAGATTTCTAATGAATCCAAAAGGAACGATTGAGATTGAGAGAGATTTAATAAATACGACAATAAAATAAAAGAACTCTTGCAAACAACCCAGGATTATATCATAAGTCTAATGCTTAATTAGTGTAAGCAATTTTTACCACAATATAATGCCTCATAACCAGCTAAATACGACTCTCAGTGGATCAGAGAGAAACTTGCAGAATAGAAATTGGGATTATATACCCACAGCACAGATATCCCATTATACAGATATGTGGTTAACAACAAACAAATTAAAACACCAGGCAGAGCTTTGAGATCTATAAATGAGTATCAGAATGAAGAGGTTGCTTGGAAATGAATTTCACCCACGATGTGTTTACAATGAAAAAGGTTACCGGAACCCGGAAAACCTTCCAATTAAAAATAGATGTTTACCAACTTTATAAGATAGAGTTCAGAATGACTGCCGCTGAGTGAATATACCTTTAGCTTTTAAAGCCAGACGTTTTGGATTTAACTCACTATGAAACAGTTAATCTAACAAAGACTTCAAAGACAAACTAACTAATTTAAATTCTTTTGCGATTCCCCCCAGAGGACCAAGAAGTGTAATAATTCAGGCTTTCTCTTATTTATTCATGGAGTTCTATCTTAAAATAGTTCATTTATACCAGCAGCAAGCCTGTTTCTATGGTTATATTCATTTTCTGTGTGATATGTTAGTTTTGTTGTTAAGTATAACTTATAGATATTTCACGCTACGTTTCTGACAATCATTTAAAAGTGAAAAGTCCTCGCGGGGTTTCGTTATTGTGAACCTAAAACTCGACTTGTTTGATATCATTATTTCTTAACAACTGAGTTGTAATAAGCTGTTTCCACAAAACAGTTTTCGTTTTTGAATTTCGTTCAAAGCTACACGAGTTTAGCAGTGTAAGACCAGAGGGAAGTCAGGTAGTCATCACTACCGACCGTCAACTTTTGGGGCACTCTTTTACCAACGAATAGTGGCAGTAATTTACCATCACGTTATAACGCCCCTACGACTGAAAGGGCGAGCATATAGGGCGTGAAGGGGATTCAAACCAGCGATATTAGGAGTCGAGTGCTCTCCATGAGAAAATGGAATATTCTACACAATGTATGATTATGATGTAGATTTTAAAACCATTTGTTTGTTTTTTCATCTGAGCAACAATCATGCAGACTCGATGAATGAGCTTCGACTTGCTGACGTAATATTTTAACACTATGATAACGTTTGAATTTACTTTAAAACGTAATATATGAACCAAAAACTGAAACGATCAGCCACAGATAAGACGTAAAACATTCAGTCACAGATAAGACTTAACACGATCAGACACAGAGAAGACTTAAAACGATAAGTAACAGATTAGACTTCAAACGAGCAGTCATAGATCAGACTTAAAACACTCAGCCACAGATAAGACTTAAAACATTCAGCCAAATTCAAAACTATAACATGCCCCAATAAAACCATAAAACGTATAATGCTTAGGGTAAAACTAGAAATTAAAAAAAATAAAATGCTATAATTTAGAACGCTTCAACAAAGCAGAAACTCAAAAGTCAACCCAAAGCTCAAATTAAAACTCTTTGCCAAAACTATTACTTCAAAAACTGAATTAAAAATTGAAATTTCAAGAACTAGAGGTAAGACTAATAACAGAATGAAATGTAAGAACACATATATATTGATATTTGTGTGTATGTTTTCTCAGAACACAGCCAAACTGGGTTATCTGCTGAGTTCACCAAGAGGATCGAACCTCTGTTTCTTGCGTTGTAATTCTTAATACTTACCGCTCTACCAAGAAGGACTTTTTGTGTAAAAGAGATGTAGGTTAACCCTAACAACAAAGATAAACAATCACTTATTAATCGTTATTTAATTTACATCAAACAGCTAAGGCTGTCTGATTAGGTTTAATCAAATACTTGCAATTCTTCGCTAATTTGGCAATATTTAATTACTAATTATAAAACAAATAAGTTCAACTCATGCTTATTTGTCGTTATTTGCAATAAATCCAAAGAAAAATGAAACATTATGAAAGAAAACAATTATTTTAATTACAATTCAACGGCAATTAAATATTTACAAAAAATGTGATTAGTAAAGGAGATACACAATATACATAGTGAATGTCTTACAACATTCTGGAGAGTAAATGCGATCTTTGACCTGAATCACCAATACTTAAATTGTTATTCTTACCCTAACCTGGTTTATCATAAACAAGGTGTAAATTAAAATAAAGTATATTTCAACACATTTTAAATCCTTCTAGGTTTGAGTTCTGCTGAGAATATTTTTCATGTTTCCTTTTTTTTAATGTTATTTAAACCTCATCACGTTTTCAGATTTTTGTTCCTTGATATACGAACAAATTCAGCAACAACAAAACAAATGAATGAGTTCCATGTCTAATGGCTCTAAACTTCCCTGACATTGCGAAGATGTAGACTAGAATTTTCTGTGATAAAAGTTTCAGAATTATGATCACTGGTCAATATGGATTAATTAACTTTTTCTGTAAATAATATCTCCCAAAATAAAATGTTATAGTAATTCCTTTCAATGAATTTATTTATAGTAAAGCGTTGTAGGTACTTTGTTCTTGTGTCTTAGTAAGTTACATCTCTGTTGTTGCTTGTTCTTATGCACAAAGCTGCATGAAAGACCTATCTGTGCTAAGGCCACCACGAATATCGAAACTCAGTTTCTAGCAGTATAAGTCCGCAGACGTACCACTGTACCAACTGGGAGGTGGACATTATATTTCTGTCGGTTTGCTTGCTTGTTTTTGAATTTCGCACATAGGGACACAAAGGCTGTCTGCGCTAGCCGTCCTTAATTTAGCAGTGTAAGACCAGAGGTAAAGGAGTTAGTCATCACAACCCATTGCCAACTCTTGGGCTACTCTTTTACCAACGAATAGTGAGATTGGTCGTAACATTATAACGCCTTCACGGCTCAAAGAGCGAGCATGTTTTTTTAAAAAAAACATTGAACTTGAAGTGAATAATGCAAGTCTTTGATTTAATCTTCGAATTAGGTTTGATACAATGCTTTGTTGTTAAGCACAAAGCTACAAAACCAGATATCTGAGCCCTGCCATCGCGGGTATCGTAACCCTATTTTTAGCCAACACGTGTACCAATAATGATGATTATTATTGAATAGTTCGAACTTTCCAACACCTAGAATACGTTTTCCATTTTGTTGTCTAATAAATATTTATTTCTCCGCGCTGAACTAATGCCAAAAATGTTAATGTACCAAACTTATAATCGTAATACAATGATGAAAAGCTAAATAAATGTTTTTATTCTGCCTTTTGCTAAAAACATTCAAAAATAATAAAAAGGGGAAAACTGAAAAAAGAAGTGACATTTACAGACAGTATATTGTGCAGGTGATAATTGAGGAACGCCATTAGAGTGAACTAAACACGTGCCGACTTCAATGTGTTAATAAAAAAAAACTACTTTGTCTTCGCGCATGAACAAAATAAACTATTTGAAACCATCAGTTTCACAAATATATGTGGTAAAATTTCAACAAGATTATGTATTTTGTTTATTTGGAGCAGTGACAAGGCGTAACTTATTTATTAGCAATTAATTAATCATTTCAAAGTCATATAAAGCTATCGCGGTTGCGTTAAATCATTACTGATTACCGTCTCTTTGTAAAGTAGTAGTCAAAATTCAGAGATAGCAATAGACGATCACAGGGGTCTCTGACCTGGTCGAGTGTCGCTTATGGTGTTGTTGAGATAGAAAACACTAAAAGTCTCTGTTGAAAGATAACAGACAGAGACAATGTTTGCATCTGAGGACGGCGAGTAAGGGTATTAACACTTTTACCAATAAAGCAGTGAACAACGTTTCAACCTTCTTAGGTCACCTTCATGTCAACAAAAAGTCAAAATCTGATTTATAGCCTTGTAAGTCTTCACACATACTGCTGTGGAACTTGGGTGCCAAGCAAACAAAACAATCGCAACTGACGTTTAATTCGCCGCTTTATAAAAATTTAAAACTAGCACGTAAGAACATAATATCCTATATCTTGGTATTCTCTGAAAACAAATGATTTTTTTCTGGATTGTCGTCTGTTATCAGGTGCAAAGCTACACAACTATGCCCTGCCCACCGAAGGCATCGAAACCTAATTTTTATAAGGTCTCAGATTTACCGCTGAGCCACAGGCCAGCAATTTTTTCTGAAACTACATTGTGTCTAATATTACATCTCACACGTTTTTGCTTAAGTTTAAATATCTTGATATATACATTTAAAAACATATTTGCATTTAAGACAAATTTGGATTTGAAAAGAACAAATAATATTACAAGTTAGATTAAAAGATATTTGCATTGGAAAAAAGATAACTTTATTATATTAAAACGTTGAATTTATATTACTGTAAAATCTATTTGGTTTGTTTTTTTAATTTCGCGCAACGCTACTCGAGGGGTATCTGCGCTAGCCGTCCTTAATTTAGCAGTGTAAGACTAGAGGGAAGGCAGCTAGTCATCACCACCCACCGCTAACTCTTGGGCTACTCTTTTACCAACGAATCGGGGGATTGACCGTAACATTATAACGCCCAACGGCTAAAAGGGCGGGCATGTCTGGTGTGACCGGGATTCGAGCCCGTCACCCTCGGTTTACGAGTCGAACGCCTTAACACGTTTGGCCATGCCAGGCTACCAATCTATTTAGAATTATTAACTTAGTTTGTGGATTTATGACTAATCTAAATTTCCTAAGCTGGCAGAATGTCGTGAAGTATTTTTGGGATTACTACCGAAAACATCGCTAATAGCAAAGATACTGAAATGATAAATCTTAACGTTCTTACTTATGAAGATTAGAATGTATAATTTTTTCTCATCACTGGGTTCATCAGAAGTTGATATTAATCGTGTATTTTCTGTAATTCAGCAAAGTGTGATATCGTAGGATTTGTTTAATCTTTTCGCTCTGTATTGTACTTGCTGCTTGACGTAGTTAAAGGTCCTTATACATTGTTCTTTATTTGTTTGTTCCAGGACCTCACGCAAAGCTTTAACTGAGGAACTATCTGTATATAGCCGTCCTTGATTTATATCTAATAGAATAGAGGAAGGCAATTAGTCACTAGCATTCTCCGCCAACTCTTGAGCTACTCTTATCAGACCGTTATTCTTATTACATTCACGGCTCCAAATTCTGTGGAGTATTTGCACGACAACGGGACACGAACCACGATTCATCGTCAGGGCACGTTAACCACTAGAACACACGCGGTTCTTTGTCTATTAACAACATTATCTAAAATTATTTATTTTGGTGGAAGTTATGTGTTACCGATTTAAAAATATAATAATTACACTTTAATCACATCAGACATATTGATCTTATGACAAGTAGACGTGACAAACAGAATACAAATTTTAATTACTTCTTTCTCTTTATCCACGTCATTCTCTGCATCTGAACCAACGGAAAATAACGAATCCATCAACACCATTCATCAATCATTGATCAGATCACGCGTTGGTTCTAATGACGCATGGTCAGTCTCTTTTGTATTCATAATAGAAACTGAAACCAAATTAGCTCATTAGCATGCTTAAAGAAACCAGTGTGGAATTAAAAACCACGTGTTCGACCAGCATCTTATTTTCTTTTCTAAAATTACGGTTACCGTAAAAAAGTGACAGAGTCTTAGACTAAAAAGTTTCTACTTTTAGGTTAAATAAATAAACATGTGGCATTAAACATCGGATGTATACGGGGACTTAACTATGGCCTACGATTGTGAAGGACCAACCTAGCTTTTCCATGAGTTACCTAAGACTAAAAGTATTTGTAAAGAAAGTACTACTACAAAGGAGTTTTCTCAGGACACTCACAATGGTTAAGATGTGTATGTATGCTTTAGCGGAATACCTTTACTTGTTGTATGGATGTATGCTTTAGTAGAATCATACGTTTACTTGATGTATGAATGTACATTTTAACGGAGTATCTTTATTGTTTGAGCTGAAGATATGTTTATAATCAAGGATATTTTTGTATCCAATAAAAATCCTACATGTATATATTAATACCAATTCAGTTGTCCAAGAAATCTCAACACTTTCAGCTGTTTCTAGAGGAATGATGGGTACAAACTACGTGTTTTTATTTGTGTTTTAAAATCACCAAAGACCTGAACTATTTTCTGTGTAATAAACGGTATGATAACCAAGATAAATAAATCGTGTCAGTCTGTTCGGCTATTAGTATTTTCATTACTTTAAGTTTTTAATAGTTGATGTCAATCAGGTCTAACAACTAATAATTACTTACTTGTAAACAAAAGTACCAGTCTCCAGTGACAGGGAATGTGGAAGTTCTCAGGTCTGACAACTAATAATTACTTACTTGCAAACAAAAGTATCAGTCTCCAGTGACAGGGAATGTGGAAGTTCTCAGGTCTGACAACTAATAATTACTTACTTGCAAACAAAAGTACCGGTCTCAAGTGACAGGGAATGTGGAAGTTCTCAGGTCTAACAACTAATAATTACTTACTTGCAAACAAAAGTATCAGTCTCCAGTGACAGGGAATGTGGAAGTTCTGAGGTCTAACAACTAATAATTACTTACTTGCAAACAAAAGTACCAGTCTCCAGTGACAGGGAATGTGGAAGTTCTCAGGTCTAACAACTAATAATTACTTACTTGCAAACAAAAGTATCAGTCTCCAGTGACAGGGAATGTGGAAGTTCTGAGGTCTAACAACTAATAATTACTTGCAAACAAAAGTACCAGTCTCCAGTGACAGGGAATGTGGAAGTTCTGAGGTCTAACAACTAATAATTACTTACTTGCAAACAAAAGTATCAGTCTCCAGTGACAGGGAATGTGGAAGTTCTCAGGTCTGACAACTAATAATTACTTACTTGCAAACAAAAGTATCAGTCTCCAGTGACAGGGAATGTGGAAGTTCTCAGGTCTAACAACTAATAATTACTTACTTGCAAACAAAAGTACCAGTCTCCAGTGACAGGGAATGTGGAAGTTCTCAGGTCTAACAACTAATAATTACTTACTTGCAAACAAAAGTATCAGTCTCCAGTGACAGGGAATGTGGAAGTTCTCAGGTCTGACAACTAATAATTACTTACTTGCAAACAAAAGTACCAGTCTCCAGTGACAGGGAATGTGGAAGTTCTCAGGTCTAACACCTAATAATTACTTACTTGCAAACAAAAGTACCAGTCTCCAGTGACAGGGAATGTGGAAGTTCTGAGGTCTAACAACTAATAATTACTTACTTGTAAACAAAAGTACCAGTCTCCAGTGACAGGAAATGTGGAAGTTCTGAGGTCTAACAACTAATAATTACTTACTTGTAAACAAAAGTACCGGTCTCCAGTGACAGGAAATGTGGAAGTTCTCAGGTCTAACAACTAATAATTACTTACTTGTAAACAAAAGTACCGGTCTCCAGTGACAGGGAATGTGGAAGTTCTCAGGTCTAACAACTAATAATTACTTACTTGTAAACAAAAGTACCGGTCTCCAGTGACAGGGAATGTGGAAGTTCTTAGGTCTAACAACTAATAATTACTTACTTGTAAACAAAAGTACCGGTCTCCAGTGACAGGGAATGTGGAAGTTCTCAGGTCTAACAACTAATAATTACTTACTTGTAAACAAAAGTACCAGTCTCCAGTGACAGGTCTAACAACTAATAATAACTTACTTGTAAACAAAAGTACCGGTCTCCAGTGACAGGGAATGTGGAAGTTCTTAGGTCTAACAACTAATAATTACTTTTAATAGTTGATGTCAATCAGGTCTAACAACTAATAATTACTTTTAATAGTTGATGTCAATCAGGTCTAACAACTAATAATTACTTACTTGTAAGCAAAAGTACCAGTCTCCAGTGACAGGGAATGTGGAAGTTCTTAGGTCTAACAACTAATAATTACTTTTAATAGTTGATGTCAATCAGGTCTAACAACTAATAATTACTTTTAATAGTTGATGTCAATCAGGTCTAACAACTAATAATTACTTTTAATAGTTGATGTCAATCAGGTCTAACAACTAATAATTACTTACTTGCAAACAAAAGTACCAGTCTCCAGTGACAGGGAATGTGGAAGTTCTCAGGTCTAACAACTAATAATAACTTTTAATAGTTGATGTCAATCAGGTCTAACAACTAATAATTACTTACTTGCAAACAAAAGTACCAGTCTCCAGTGACAGGAAATGTGGAAGTTCTGAGGTCTAACAACTGATAATTACTTACTTGCAAACAAAAGTACCAGTCTCCAGTGACAGGGAATGTGGAAGTTCTGAGGTCTAACAACTAATAATTACTTACTTGCAAACAAAAGTACCAGTCTCCAGTGACAGGGAATGTGGAAGTTCTGAGGTCTAACAACTAATAATTACTTACTTGTAAACAAAAGTACCAGTCTCCAGTGACAGGTCTAACAACTAATAATTACTTACTTGCAAACAAAAGTACCAGTCTCCAGTGACAGGGAATGTGGAAGTTCTTTTTGTCCCTGGAATTTTAAAAGGTAAATTGTATTGTACTCTTGATTTCACGCACGTATATCGACCACTGTAAAACTAATTGTTGAATATTTCAGTCGTTTTAAGATTTAGTCAACAATAACATACAATAAATCACTATTTTTATTATTCATGTTACGTCACATTTAGAAACGTGAATGATAGTGTAATTAATTATTAACAATTTATTGTAGAATATCCTGCTTGAGAAATAACATTTAACATCAGTGTTATTCATGTCTGTTCTACCGGCATTTTAAAAGTGAATGTTGAGATTTGTCTGCGTGCACGGCTTTTCAAACTGGAAACAGACGAAAGTTCGGACATCACAGTTCGCAACACATATGAGATTTTCCCAAACTTACGAAGATGTGGACGGTACAAGGTTTCAGATACAAGTGATGAATGGGTAATATTTACTCTCGATACAGACTCTACCGATATGCCAACAATTGGGTGATCTGTGTCACGTGGTTTGTTTTCGCATTGCTTTTAGTTTTTACTTTGGAACCTTCCGACTTTGTACCCTTATTGTCCAACGATACATTAAATCGTGGAGGAATGTTTTACATACATTCGTGTATGCTATATATTGGAGGGACTGACCTTTGCGTTGTTGCTTCCTCATGTATAAGACAGTATTGTTTCATGTTTTGAAACACCATGTAGAAAGAGAGATAGACTCAGCATGTCTAGGTAAATAAGGCACTCGACTCGTTATCTGAGGGTCGCGGGTTCGAATGCCTGTCACACCAAAACATGCTTGCCCTTTCAGCCGTGGGGACATTGTAATGTGCGGCCAATCCCTCTATTCGATGATAAAAGAGTAGTTCAAGGGTTGGCGGTGGGTGTTGATGACTAGCTGCCTTGCCTCTAGTCTTACACTGCTAAATTAGGGACGGCTAGCCGAGATTGCCCTCGTGTAGGTTTGCAAGAAGTTCAAAACAAACAAATTGAGAAAAGACACGGATGCGGATGGTGAAATAGATGCGGCCAATCTAATACAGGACCAGTTTCTTGTAATGCAGGTTATGATCTGTGATGATCTTCAATACGCATCTCAGATTCACATTTTAACAGCAATATTGACAGTAAGTAATTGTTACTTGGGGAGTACTGCAATGTTTTATCACTCTATTGCCACAAATTCATGGAACCAATTGTACTTTCCATCTGAATATCGACTACTTTGTAAGGGGTATATAACCTCTCCTTCTGCGTGGATAATTGATAACCTCGAGGGATTATATTGCTAAAATTAGCGACTTATTCCCTGCGATATAGCCACAGCGTAAGTAGCCCTATACAACTTTGGGCTTAACTTATCAAAGTATTTTAATTGGAAAAATATGTGCATAAATCTATACACACTGAAGCCCGTTATAACTGATTAATTAATGCTCTAAGATGTAACCTTTTAGATGTCTAACTATTGTCTCTTGATGCCACAAGTTGCACCGTACTATGTTTCTAAATATTGTCTTCCAGAGTCACATAGTGCATCATTCTACATATCTAAATATTGTCTTCCAGAGTCACGAGATGCACCGTTCTACACATCTAAATATTGTCTTCAAGAGTCAAAAGTTGCACTATTCTAAATATTTAAATATTGTCTTCCAGAGTCACGAGATGCACCGTTCTACACATCTAAATATTGTCTTCAAGAGTCAAAAGTTGCACTATTCTAAATATTTAAATATTGTCTTCAAGAGTCACATGGTGCACCGTTCTACATATCTAAATATTGTCTTCAAGAGTCACAAGTTGCACTATTCTAAATATTTAAATATTGTCTCCAAGAGTCACAAGGTGCACCGTTCTACATATCTAAATATTGTCTTCAAGAGTCACAAGGTGCACAGTTCTACATAACTAAATATTGTCTCACAGTGTCTCAAGGTCCAGAGATGTATTGTTTTACACATGTACTGTCTCCCCATGTTTGAAGGTACATCTGCTTACAGTTAGATACAAATGAGCGTGTTCCATGTATGAAAAGCTTGAGTTTTTACTTAACAGTATGATAAATTGCTACCCCTAATTTATTATGTATGACCATTTCCCAAGGGGAGAAAATCTGGGCTGCCGCACGTCCCCAAAGATTGTTGTTGAGTTGAAATAACAATAAAAAAAACATTTGTCTTTTCTGACTGTGCTACCCCTCTCCAAAAAAATAAACAAATCCCAAAACATGACAACCCTCTTTCAAAATAAATTATATATATTTTTTCAACAAATGAAAGTCAAATGACGTTAAGTGGATGATTTGCTTTGAATGAAAAGTCACGAGGCTAAAGAATTCGTAGCCATGGTTACATTCGCTGTGTTCACATTCAAAAAGCTTTCGCAGTTTTGAAAACAGTCCTTAACATTCCTATTTGACAATCCTGTCTCCAGGATTTAACACTCGCTTTTCGCTGTACACCGTATTGATATCTCCTACTCATTATTACATAATATAACATCGAACGTACTCACACAGATGTGAGTTCGTCTGTATTTATAGATGAGAAGCTTTAGGGATAGAACATTGCACGTTCGTAGTGAGCGAGATGAGAGAGGATATAAAACGCAATTCAATAGAACCTGATATTTGCAGAATCTGAGATCTCAAATCCCTGTATTATTCTTAATGGCGTAATTTTAAGCGCAAGCTTAAATGTATTACTATTAAAGTTGAATCACCTTTGTCTTCTACACCCTAAGCTGTAATGATTTAACAATATTCTCAATTATTACCTTATATTACAAGGTTCTAAAACAGCACAAAGAGCAACAAAAAAGAGAAATGATAAACCGAACATCGATTGGGTGTCACGTTTGTTTTTCTTATGATATTTTCTCAACCTGTAGCTAGGAGGCGGGTTTTTGACTCTGTCTGTAGCCTACACAATTTACACAAATAAAGCAAGAACAAGAGAACTTATTTAACGTGTTTAAAACGAACTTTAACGCATATACTTTTTAATAAAAAACAATCAAATAATTTTTGCTTTTAAATGAATAATGACACACGGACCTTTATATTTTTCACAAAATTTGTTGTTCAGAACGCAGCGATTGAAGTTTCGTACGTAGCTGACTCATATAAACTCTACGTATTTTCAAGTGGAGTTCTGATACTGTTGCTATGACAACAGTAATATGGAGTATTGCTGTTAAAGTTTTGCGTGTGGATTTGTGCAACGTATATTTAATCTTTTTTTTTTTACGAACTATGTTTTGTCTGGGATGGTCTTACTGGTTTTCCTTCATACGTCAGAAATCTCGAGCCAAAGGCACGTGTCTGAGCCAACGCATACACGAGCGTTATGTAGACATTTCCGTATGTTATTTCACTTGAAAAAAATTTGATTTTATGTTAACACTGCGAGAAAGAATAAAATAGTATTTGGTCTGTCATATTCTCTGCTTATGAGAAAGAATAGAATATTATGCTATTTTTAACTATCTGTCTGAAATATACATAAAAACATATTTTGTAATTACCAAATAGGTATTTAAAAATAAAAAAAAACATTTGATATATATGTTTTAAAACTCAAAGAAACTAAAGATTTAATGTCACGCACAGAAGTAACCATTAAAATTAGTTATTTATGTAAATTGTGTTAACACAGAAATTGACATATTTGTAACAAACAAAAAGGCCTGGCATGGTCAGGTGGTTAAAGCACTCGACTCGTGATCTGAGGATCGCAGGTTCGAATCCCAATCACAACAAACATGCTCGCCCTTTCAGCCGTGGGGGCGTTATAATGTTTCGATCAATTCCACTGTTCGTTGTTAAAAGAGTAGCCTAAGGGTTGGCGGTGGGTGGTGATGACTAGTTGCCTTCCCTCTAGCCTTACGCTGCTAAATTAGCGCCGGTTAGCGCCGATAGCCCTCGAGTAACTTTGTGTGTGCCCCCCAGTGGCTCAGCGGTATGTCTGCGGACTTACACGCTAAAATCCGGGTTTCGATACCCGTGGTGGGCAGAGCACAGATAGCCCATTGCGTAGCTTTGTGCTTAATTCAAAACAACAACAACTTTGTGTGAAATTCAAAAACAAACAAACAATATACATGTAACATTGTGTATATGTAGTTTCACACACTAACATATAGTTGCCGTTCGATTGGCAGATAAATACGATTAAAAAATAGATTAATTCAAAGTTATTAGACATATCTAATCTGTTGTGAAGAAGACAACAGTCATGGCGACAAATTAAGTTCAATGTCCATAATACACACTTGGTTTGATTTTTTCTGTTTGTCCTTATCCGTAGTTGCAGATGACAAGTGGAGTTTACCGAAACTTTTATAACTTCGGGGCAAGTAGGAAAACGAATTTTTTAACAGCTTGTTGGGTCGAATAAATCACAATAATTGGTTACTACTGTCGTCGTTGCTACATTTTATTTGGGGTTTTACATATATAAAGATAAAATTATTTGCAGACTCTGGTTAATAAAACAGAACATAGGATCACACACGCAAAAGGTGTGATTTTATTTTTTATAGATGTCCAAGTTCAAATAAAGAATTTTATCCTCCTGAAGAACAGTGGACTATTTAAAAGGGCTCGAGTTTTGGGCTTCTTTTTACAAACCATTGCAACATAAAAATGTATCTCAAGAAGGTTGGTATGGGTATTGAAACTTTTACTAAAATAACGTCCAGAACAACGTTTCGGCCTTCTTAGATCATCTTCAGATTATGAAAGAGAGTTCGCAACTGACCGTTGCCGGGCACGTGTCTTAGAGACGAGAGTATGAAGGGGTACTGCATTGCAGGGGGCGTTGCAGTTAGATGTTATGTTATTAATTAGTATAAGTATAAGGGTGTTTCTTTATATTGGTTTAATTTTGGTTCTAGTTGCTGAATAAATTGGGCTTCTTTGATTTTGCGGTTGATTTTGTTTGTTTCTTTATTTAATATTTGATTGTTTTCTATGGTTATGTTGTATTTATTTGATTTGCAGTGTCAGAAAACGTGTGAAGGTGACTTTTTGTGTTCTTTGAATCTGGTTTCCATTTTTTTTACTAGTTTCTTCGATAAAGAAATCGTGGCAGTTGTTGCAATATATTTTGTAAATAATGTCAGTGTTGTGTTTGTCAGTGTAGTTTTTACTTAGCATAAAATTCAGTTTCGTACCTGGCTTTTGAATAAATTTGGTGTTTACTGGAGTGTTGTGTTTTGTTATAGGTTTTCTGCTTTGCAACGTAGTTCCAGACACATACGTTTAATACACTATACACTCCACAACTGTATAATGCCTAACAACGTTTACTTTTGGGTACTACAACGGTTTATTGCGTTGTTTGGGATTATCAAATTTAACGAACTAATGATATTTAATTAATTAATTAATAAAGGAGAATGTCGAAGTAACTAAAGTACATTTTGTGGAACGTTTTTAATATGGTATGTTACACAGTATCTTAGTAATATCGTGAAAGTCTTAATAAACAGAGAAAACGACTGAATGACTTGTCCTCGTTTAGTGTACAAAGTCACTGGCAGAAAGATCAGACAGCTAACAGCATGTTGGAACCTCGTTTAATTTCTGTAGTTCACACTGATGTGTATATTAACACCACAAATAAACGGTTTTATAGTACCTGAATGTTGTATTTATTTGATTAGACACTCAACGTTTCGGTTTGTGTTTTAGTGACGCTCCTAAAGAAACTGTAGAGCGAAACGTTAAGTGTCTAATTAAATAAACACGACATTTTGAGGTTCTAAGATCGCCATTTATTTCTAGCAGTAATATGTTGATGGTATTCCTTAGGTGGATTCATTTGTTTTTCTGCTGGACTATCTGTTGTGACTACCGCGGGGAATTGAACCTCGGATTTATACGTTGTAAGTATCTAAAATTACCGCTCAACCAAAGGGAAGTCGTTAAATGATAAAGATCAATTAATATAATCTGACAAATTCGATTTTTAATCTGTATTTCTTGGTAACTGTCAAGCAAGTCAGACCACAGAACAGGCGTACATATTCTCCAACAAACTGATTTGTTGACGGTAAACACAACACTATACAAGAGACCATTTGTTCTGCGCTCACCAGGAGTAATAAAAACCTTACGTTTAGCTGCGTGAGCTCTCATACGTACTGCTGAGCTGGTGAGCTAGCGAGAAGGGGTTATGAGTTTCTTTACTAAGCTAAGTCTATCTGTCACCGTTTCTAATTTTGAACTACTGACTAGAGGGAGGGCAACTGGCCGGTAGCACCCATCGTTAACCATGGAGCTACTGTGTGTCTATAAATAGTGGAAATGACCATCACATTACAATATCCCATTGGTGGGAAAAGCGAGCGTGTTCCGGTGTCGGGTTTCAAACACGAGACTCCCAAGACTACTGGTGGAATACCAGTACAATTTATTAGAAAAACAAAAACCGCGTGATTTACGTTTCTAGTGCAAACGAAGAAGTCTGTAGTACAGAAGCCAAAACGTCGTTTTTCCTTCATTCAAAAGTTCGTTAAAGTTCTTGAACCTACTATGTATGTTTTGCCTAAAATTCCACTTTAACCAGTCACGTGCTATCCGATCTCTTAAATCTAATTATATATAATTATTAGTTAATTACACTGTGCAACACTCAAAAAAGTACAAGAGATCTTTGGCCATTTTTATGTGCAAAATGACCTGGGAAATCCATTTCTGGTCTTCTTTTTGTTGAATTAGGCATGGTTTTTGCAGAATTGTCACTGTATACCCTTTTGGTCATCATTATTAAATAAAATTCTCTACCGCATTGTAAAATGGTTTTCAACCCAGGGCAAGAGACCAATGTTAGTAACACCTACAATGTGATATGATAAATAGCACAGTACAGTTTAAAATCATATTTTCTGGTTTATTATTGTGTGCTTATATTTAATTGAGTTTATCACTTAATACTTTATACTTCAAAGCTTCTGTTTAATGTTATTTATTTTTCTTTCAGATCTTATTTGTTTTCAACAATGAGTACAAGACAGTGAAAAAATGATCCAAACAAATTCTGTTACATATGTGGGAAATTAACTTTTGCTAAAGAAAAGCGCAGTATTACACGCCATATCAAGAAAATGTACAAGGCGTACTTTGTTTGTGACTTAGGAGACCAGGATAAGTCATGGGTTCCTCATGTGTGTTGCCTTACACGTGTGAAGACATTGAGTGCCTGGTATGCAGGAAAAAATGTTCACATGAAGTTTGGTGTGCCAATGATTTGGCCTGAGCATAAAGATCACTCTAATGATTGCTATTTCTGTCAGAAAGACTTTACAGGCTGTACTACAGCAAAGCAAAAGAAACACGTTGTTTACCCAAATTTGCAATCAGCAATGCGCCCAGTAGAGCACTCAGAAAATTCACCTGTGCCCAAGCCTTCAAATCAAGAAATGCAGAGTCCCAGCAGTGCAGATGAACATTCCAGTGGTGAATATGTAGAGCCCAATCATCCAGAAAGCGAGAATAAACCAATACCATTTTCTCAAGAGGCTCTAAATGACTTGTGCAGGGATCTCTATTTACCCAAAGACAAAAGTGAGTTTCTGGCATCAAGGCTTCAAGAACGTAATCTTCTTGAGAAAGGAGTGAAGACAACACTGTACAGGAAACGTACAGAGGATCTGCTTGCATTATTCACCGTGAATGATGACTTATGGTTTTGTAATGACATCACTGAACTTTTTGAGCAACTGGAAATACCATATGATAACACCAACTGGCGACTTTGCATAGATGCATCCAAGGACAGCATCAAAGCTGTTCTGCTACAAAATGGTAACAATCTGCCTTGTGTTCCCATAGCTTATGAAAGAATCATATGAAAATCTGAAAGTAATATTAACAAGCATACAGTATGATGACCATAACTGGCATATCTGTGCAGATTTCAAGGTTGTGGGCATGCTTACTGGCCTTCAGCTTGGCTATACTAAAATTTGCTACTTCCTGTGCTTATGGAACTCCAGAGCAAGAACTGAACATTATGTACGCAAGGATTGGCCGATTCGAGTTGAAACTGGGCAAGGAAAACACAACATCATGCACAAACCACTTGTGAAAAGTGATAGAATTCTTTTACCACATTTGCATATTAAACTTGGTTTGTTTAAGCAATTTGTGAAACCCTTGGACAAGGAATCCTCCACATTTGCATATCTTGCAGAGAAGTTCCCTTCCCTGAGTCAAGCTAAAATTAAAGAAGGTATCTTCACAGGTCCCCAAATTCGAAAAATTGTACTTGATGAGACCTTCATCACACATCTCAAGAGAAAAGAGAAGCTTGCCTTTGAGTCATTCAAAAAAGTTTGTGATAACTTCCTGGGGAACCATCATTCAGAAGACTATTTGCAAGTTGTGAATGATCTGCCGAGTCATTATCATGATACTGGATGTAACATGTCTCTAAAAGTTCACGTGCTCCACTCTCATTTGGAATTTTTTGCGGAAAATCTTGGTGATGTGAGTGATGAACATGGCGAGAGATTCTATCAGGATATTTCAGTGATGGAGCGACGATTTAAAGGAAAACGGAACCCTGGAATGTTGGCAGACTACTGGTGGGGTATAAAAAAAAGATCACACTCCACAAAAGAAGCTTAAAAGAACAAAAGTTGTTTAAACTGATAGGTGTGTGTTTTTAATTCACAACCAATAAATGTTTTGTTACACCAACTAAATATTTTGTTTTGTTTTTTGTAACTTTCAGTATTTGCAATGTTGTGTTCAATACGCGATATTTTGCAGTATGTTATAAAACATATAGTTCATGGTGCAGGAAAACGGTCCCTAATCTGAAGGAATAGAGGTCAGATTCAGAATTAGGACAATTTTTTGACCCAGAAACAAGACTTACTTAACTTGTACTTTTTTTCAACCTGAAATTTGTTGCACAGTGTTATCAGTCTACAAAAGTGAGTATAAATTAGTAATTAGATTTCAGAAAAATAAGTTGTTCTTGTTGTTTTGAATTAAGCACAAAGCTACACAATGGGCTGTCTGTGCTCTGCCCATCACGGGTATCGAAACCCGGATTTTAGCGTGTAAGTCCGCAGACATACCGCTGAGCCCCTAGGGGGGCACAGTTTTCACTGTCTGCTTTGTAATGTTTGAGCGCGTTTATGACAGATGACGCAAAGTATCTTCTGTGACGAAAGTCCAGCCTGACCTCTGTCATTGGAATTTTTTTTTATCTTTCTTTAGAGGATAGCGAGAAGCTATACAGATAAGCACAGATTTATTTATTATTCTCTACAAGTAAAAGCCTGTTACTGTTTGTTTTTTCTAACTGAAATTTCATTAGAAAAGTTTCCTCGTTAGTTTGATATGTGAAATCACCAAAATAAAACTGTGTGAAAAATTTAAAAGCGAAACACTGAACATGCAACAGTTTTTGATGGAATGTGTGAAATGTGTATATATTTTTATTGATTTTTTTTTAGTATGCCGAAAAGACGTTTAGCACATCCTAGCGTGTTTCCTTAGAACTACTGAAGGAATATTTTATAACATTTTGAAAGGTAAAAGTGAAACAAACCTGAAAAAAATATAGAAAAACATCCAAACCAAACCGAACGGACATTGACTAATGCTTTCACCGATGACTAACACTGGCCAACGTTATATCTTTCTAGATAGCGCATGCGTAAAGGAGCGCGGAATGAGAACGTGCCAGACAGCGAGGAGCAGAATGCGTGGTGTCCAACATGGCGACACTACACAACGGAGTGCGAAAAGTGTTAGAACCCGTCAGTCGTTTCCACAAGGTACAGAATTATTACGAATCTGTCATACCAGTTAAGGACCACGACGCTGTTAAGCTGTTCATAGGACAGATTCCTCGCAACCTTGGCGAAAACGACCTGAAACCTTTGTTTGACCAGTTTGGAAAAATCTTCGAGTTGACAGTATTAAAAGACAAGTATACAGGCATCCACAAAGGTAAAAAAAAAATTTGATATATCTAGCAATTTTGTAAACGTATAACATCACAGTATTACTATATTTCACCTTTTGATTGTTATTTGACTCCAAATCAAGCGAGAGAAGCAAGTTAAAAACAAAAAAAAACATTCTGTTGCTCTTAATCGTGAAAACGTCTCGCTCTGCGCGTGCATATGAGCGTTTTCACGCGCTGAATAAAGATATCAGTTGCGTCTTTTTTTTTTATTGTTAACAAGGGAATTCCCAACTAGTCTGTATTTTTAAGCATCAAGGGGGAAACCCTTCCTCGTTTCGTGATGCTCTTAGAGTAAATCATTTTTAACATGCACTGGTGATTTTGAATCCTGACATGGTTAATACGTTTACGTCCAAATCCTGAAGGAACTAAGCGTGTTAAGGCATTCGACTCGTAATCCCAGGGTCGCGGGTTCGAATCCCCATCGCGCCAAACATGCTTGCCCTCTCAGCCGTGGAGGCGTTATAATGTGACGGTCAATCCCCCTATTCGTGCCCCCCATTGGTTCAGCGGTATGTCTGCGGACTTACACGCTAAAATCCGGGTTTCGATACCCGTGGTGGGCAGAGCACAGATAGCCCATTGTGTAGCTTTGTGCTTAATTCAAAACAACAACAACAACCCCTATTCGTTGGTAAAAAAGTAGCCCAAGAGTTGGAGGTGGATGGTGATGAGCAGCTGCCTTCCCTCTAGTCTTACACTGCTAAATTAGGGACGGCTAGCGCAGATAGCCCTCGAGTACTTTGTGTGAAATTAAAAAACAACCAAGTCCTGGACAGATTCGGAGACATACACGTGTAAAGGGCAAATGTAAATCCTACTCCTGGACAGATTACAAGTAAACATATATGAAAGATATATTTAAGTCTAATTCCTGGACGGAATAGAAAACATACAGAGCAATCAACGTGATATTTATTTCACTGCGCGAGCATCTCTATTTAACGACACATATGATGCAACCACCTCAAAACATGTTAAGCCACACGAGATACACACGCAGTGTACCCTATATTTCTGATTATTGTCGTGATATTATATTTAATAAGTCAGTAATTTCTAAGCATTTAAAGACTTAATTCGGTATTGTTACTGCTCTCCGCAAGAACCTATAGTGAGCTAATGTTGACTTAACGAACGTTTGTCTTGTTTGTTAATTTATTTTCTTAGAGCAAAGCCACATTGGGCAATCTGCTGTGTCCATCGCAGGAAATCGAAACCTGGATTTTGGCGTTGTAAGTCAACAGACTTCCCGTTTTTCCCACAGGGGACACCGTATTTTGTACTCGATAACAGTTCGACACCTAAAAAAATAACACTGCTGTTTTTATTTGTGAACTAATCATGACGTGGTGTGCTTCAAATTCCTGGACATGGATTTACTGCGTAGATCACACGCTGTGTCTTTGTATAAATATGACATTAGGACATTACTGGTATTTATTACTGCTTAAAATATACAGTTTCCAGCACCTATGAACGCTATGCTCGCGTTTTTACTTTGTGTGAAAGTGAATAAAACTGACTTATACTATTTAAGCAATGAATAAATTATCTCTGTAATAAAACAGTCATTCTCTTTTAAGTGTTTTTAAAGTAAGAGCGAGCAGATTCGGAACTAAAGTACTATTCTAAATAGTTAAGGGTTCTTTACCGTAGCCTAGAAGTAGGCAATTTGTTACCCAGGTGATTTAGTTAACTACCCTCTCTGAGACCGCGCGTCTCTGTTATGTTAGTTAAAAATAATGTTTCGCTAACAATTATCTCTCGTTTAGTGAACAATAGAGAAAATTTAGACTTTTAGAAAACAAGCTGATAACTAAACTTGCTTCCCAAACTATAAAAAGTTCTTGGTGATGTAATTATTGTTCACTATCAGCTGATAGTTTCGTTATATTTATTTATGTTATTTTTTTATTTTAACACCATAACTAATTAGTGCTCGCCTCCAAGCGGCTCACAGAGGTAAGACTGCAGGCTTACGACGCCGAATGTTAGGTTTCGATACGAATGGCAGACAGGGTGCAACCCATTGTGTACTTTTGCGCTTAGAAAAAAACTGAACCTAACCAACTAATTCGAGGAATTAATGAAAACAAAAGTTAGAAAGCAAGAGTTGGAAGTAATGTAATGAAAAATATATTTGAAGTGTTTTACTGATTCGTTGTTTTAAACGTAAGTAATGTTATTGCATTGTCGTTAAAACAAACAAAAGGTTTGATCTCTTATACTTTTGTAAAGCCCACTTTTATTCACATTCTGGTCACATCTTCACGTGAGTTTAGTTATTAAAAATATTATATTTTCCAGTGTTGAGAGAATAAAATGCCTGTTAGATTTTGTCTGTCTGTCTGTCTGTCTGTTGAACTTCTCCCAAATCCACTCGAAGGCTACCTGCGATAACCGTCAAAATTTTGAAGATAAAGACTGGATAGAAAGTAGTTAGTCGCCACCCATCACAAACTCACAGGACAAACATGTTGAAACAAGTGTTTTGATACACTGCGGGTTATAAGTCGAGCGACCTCACCACCGGGCTATACCATTCAGTGAAGTAAAACGAGATGTTTATAAATAGATTACGTCCAAGAAAGATAAAATCACCATCGCATCAGAAACTAACCAGGGGAAAATTCTGACCAGTTATTACTAGTGGAAATTATGAGTCTATTTATGGTAAATTAGCTAAAATTACAATATCTGTCAAATAATAAACACATTTTCTGAAACTAAAGTAATTTTAAGACTTCATAACTTGAGGAAAGCTCTTTTTTTTTTTAGATTATATTCCAAGAGAATACAGCAAAAACATCAGTAGTAATTAATGACAATAATAATGTAATATGTCTCCACCAGGAGGTCGCTACGCGTCAGTCGCAGTTATCGTTGATCAGGCTTAAGAATGTAATAAGTATTCAGGACGTTATAAATGTAATGAACAGTAAAATTTGAACGAGTTGAACGGTACTACTGTTAACGCAAAAATCAAAACTTCATCACGCATCTTTTCCACGAATCGTATCTTTGTGCACTTTTATCATGAATCTAACACCTTCGTCTGACAACCAACGTACGTAGGTGCTTTGTGCACCTATTGACGTTGCGTTAAACCCACACTTCTTTTATTCTCTCTTAACTAGCACGGGTGGTGCATTTTAATAAAGTGCTTTGTGAAAGTTAAATAATTTTATTTCAGTCAGTGTCCCAGAACTTGTCTCTCAGCATCTCCGGGAGACCAATATATTTCTGAGTTAATAATAATTTTCTTTAGATATGGGGTCCAGCATGACCAAACGAGTTAAGGCGTGCGACTTGTAATTTGAGGGTCGCGCCAAACATGCTCACCCTTGCAGCCGTGGTGACGTTATATTGTGACAGTCAATTCCACTCTTCGTTGGTAAAAGAGTAGCCAAAGTGTTGGCGGTGGGTAGTGATGACTAAGCTGCCTTCCCTCTAGTCTTACACTGCTAAATTAGGGACGGTTAGCACAGATAGCCCTCGAGTAGCTTTGTGCGAAATTCAAAAATAAACAAACAGTCTTTAGATATGATTTTATATGATGTGTTTTTCAGTATCCTCAAAAGGGCACAATATTGTTTTAAGTGAAAAATGAATAAAAAACCTATTACCCGAGTGTTTTCGAAAGGTGGACCTTTCTTCTTTAGGATCAAATTGGGAATATGCCCCTGAAAAAAAATGGGTCCACTTTTCGAAAACACTCGGGTCAAAAGGGTTGTATTCGTTTCTATAAAGACTTCTTGAACCTACGTGTATCTTAACATCGTGAGCTGCCTAGTCAGAAGTGTCCAACAGTTTTTTTTCCATAATCGCTAAAATTAGATTACGTCACACATAAAACAAAGCTTTAACTGTGTTCTTGTAATTGTGTGACGATCACGTTGGGCACTGTGGGTTTAAAATAATTAATTTTATTTATACATATTGTGTGAAGTGTCTTTAAACATCTATAGAGCACTACATTCTGTATGTTATTAAACTTTAAACATTTTGTGCCAAGTGTCTTTTAACATCTTCAGAACACTACATTGTATGTATCATTAAACTTCAAACATTTAGTGCAAAGTGCCTTTTAACATCTTTAGAACATTACAATGTATATATTATTATACTTAAAACATTTTGTGAGAAGTGTTTTTCAAAGTCTTCAGTACACAAGATTGTATATATTATTAAACTTTAAACATTTTGTGACAAGTGTCTTTCAACATCTTCTGAACACTTTATTCGATATATATTATCAAACTTTAAAAAGCTTGTGGCAACTATCTTTCAACTTTCTTGTTCTTTTGTATTGTACAAAGAACCTACTTATCAGAGACTTTATTCTGGTTCTTACCCTACAAAAACCTACTTATATGACACTTCATTCTAGCCCCTACCTGCTTAAGATGTACTTCATTCTGGACCTTGTCTACTCTACATAAACCTTTATTATCTAAGACTTCATTCTGGTCGTTGTCTACTCTAAATAGAAGCAACTTATCAGAGTCTTGGTTCTGGTTTTTATATACTCCAAACAGAACCTTCTTATCAGAGACTTCACTCTGTCCTTTGTCTACTCTACATAAAATCTACTTATCAGAGACTTCATTCTGATTCATGCTTACTCTAGATAGAACTTGCTTATCATAGTTCTCATTCCTTGTCTACTCCACATAGAATCTAGTTTTCTGAGACTTCATTTTAGCCCTTGTCTATTTTACATAAAAACTGCATATTGGAGAGTTAAATCTGGCTATATATCTACTCTAAATAGATCCTACTTACCTGAGATCTCCTCCTGGCTATGTCTATCCTACATAGAACCTACTTATCAGAGACTTCATTCTGGCCCTTGTGTACTCTACATACAACCTACTGATCTGAGGCCTCATTCTAGCCCTTTTCTATCTTACATAGAACCTACTTATCTGACACTTCATTGTGGTCTTTGTCTACTCTTCAAAGAACCTGGTTATCAAAGACTTCTTTCTGACCCTAGTGTACTATACATGGACCCTATTTATCTGAGATATCATTCTGGTCCTTGTTTACTCTACCTGGAACCGACTTATCAGATACCTCATTCTAGCCGTTGACTACTATAGTTAGAACCTGTTTATCAGAGACTTTATTCTGGTTCTTGACTACTGTACATAGAACCTATTTATCTGAAAATTCATTCTGGTCCTATCTACTTTACATATAACCTACTTATATGAGACTTCATTCTCATCCTTGTGTACTCCACATAGAAACCCCTTTTAGAGACTTGATTCTGGGTCTTGTCAACTCTACATATAACTTACTTATCTAAGACTTCATTCTAGCATTTGTCTTCTCTACATAGAACTTCCTTATCTGTGAGTTCATTGCGGTGCTTGTCCATTCTTCAGAGAACTTAGTTGTATGAGACTTCATTTTGGTTCTTGTCTACACTTTATGAAACCTGCTTATCAGTGACTTGATTCTGGTTCTTGCCTTTTCTATCTAGAACGTGCTTACCAGAGAATGTATTCTGATCGTTAACTACTTTACTGAGAACCTACTTATCTGAGTCTCCATTCTCGCTTTTGTCTACTCTATATAGAACCTACTTATCATATAATTCGTTCTTGTTCTTTCTTACGCTATATGGAACCTGCTTATCGGTAACTTTATTTTGGCTCTGTCTTCTCGACATAGAACTTCCTTATTTGTGACTTCATTGTGGTGCTTGTGTGCTGTACATAGAAACTACTTATATGAGACTTGTCTACTCTACATAGAACCTGCTTATCAGAGACTTTATTCTGACCCTTGTTTACTTTACAGAGACGTCATTCTGTCTGTTGTTTACTCTACATATAACCTACTTATCTGAAACTTGATTCTGTCTTTTGTCTACTCTAGATAAATCGTACTTATCTGAGAGCTTATTCTGTTTCTTGTCTACTCTACATAGAACCTACTTATTAGAGACTTGATTCTGGCCATCGTGTACTCTACATAGAACCTTATTATGTGAGACTTTATTCTGGTTCTTGTCTACTGTACGTAGAATCTAATTATCTGAGGCCTCATTCTGATCCTTGTGCACTTTACATATAACCTACTTTTTCGAGAATGTATTCTGGCTTTTGTATACTCTACATAGAACCTGCTTATGAGAGACGTCATTCTGGTTGTTGTCTACTCTACCTAGAACCTACTTATCAGGAACTTTATTCTAGTCTTGTGTTCTCTACGTAGAACCTAGTTATCTAAGTTTCATTTTTGTCCTTGACTAATGTACATAGAAACTATTTATCTGAGACCTTATTCTGGTCCTTGTCTACTCTACATAGAACCTCCATATCAGGTATTTGATTCTGGTCCTTGTCTGTTCTGCATATGTTGATGGTTCAGATTACTGTTTATGTTTTTCATTTTCTTATACACACCACTCTCGCAAGTACAGCGTTAACAGTACAAGGCTAGTGATTGGGAAAATAATTTGTAAAGCAGCATACATACGACATGTGACTAGTGATTGCGAAAATAATTTGTAAAGCAGCATACATACGACATGTGACTAGTGATTGCGAAAATAATTTGTAAAGCAGCATACATACGACATGCGACTAGTGATTGCGAAAATAATTTGTAAAGCAGCATACATACGACATGTGACTAGTGATTGCGAAAATAATTTGTAAAGCAGCATACATACGACATGTGACTAGTGATTGCGAAAATAATTTGTAAAGCAGCATACATACGACATGCGACTAGTGATTGCGAAAATAATTTGTAAAGCAGCATACATACGACATGTGACTAGTGATTGCGAAAATAATTTGTAAAGCAGCATACATACGACATGTGACTAGTGATTGCGAAAATAATTTGTAAAGCAGCATACATACGACATGTGACTAGTGATTGCGAAAATAATTTGTAAAGCAGCATACATACGACATGTGACTAGTGATTGCGAAAATAATTTATAAAGCAGCATACATACGACATGTGACTTGACATTGTCTAAAGAGTCCACTCTAAACTGATGTGTAGCGCTGAGTTGTGGGCAGATTATAACAATGACAGTGACATTTGTTATTCAGTTTTGTCTCATCGAGGACGAGTTACCTGCTGCCCTCTATCGTGTTTGTAGCTTAAAATTAGAAACGACTACACTTGTACCATGAATTATCATGACGTGACATTTAATCGACGTACACATAAACTGTCTTTTGGTTCATAATTCAGCTGTAATTTTATTTTATTTTTTTTACTTTACGTCCTGAAACTCAAACTGAACAATTATCGTTATTTCTAAAATGAAGTAGTTAGTTTTGTGTGTTTGAAACTGATGACCAATGTCATTGCCATTAGATGGAATGATGTCGTAGTAGAACAAACACTTGCCTCTAAGCATAACTCACTAATGTGTTCATTATATCTGACATTTACAACGGAATTAATGGATCCTGCACGCGCATGTTAAGTACATTTTGTGACGTTACTAGCTGTACTCAAGCAATTGAGCTAAAAAAAAAGTATATTTCATGACTCCACGCATGCGCAGAGTATTGTGATACAGATGTGGAACGTTCTGGGCTTGAGTACCTACATCTCACTCTACTATTTCTAATTTTTATTATTTTAATTTCAATTTATTTTATTCGTTTATTACTTTTATTTATTTTATTTCTTTATGAGAAACAACTGATAGACGGTGTATCCCCACCGCAGGCTGTGTTTTATTTTCATCCATCTCCAAAACCTTGGGTGAATTTCATATTTCTCATTATAGCCTGTACCCTGGGTTCTTTTCAGTTGGCGCAGCGATTTTATTTTTGTTTTGGCCTTTTTTTTGTTTATAACAAACTAATATTAGTCAGAGGTTTGAATTTCCTGTTTTTAACAAAGTCCTTCCTTTTGGTTTGGTTTTATGTCACATAACTTTTAATGTTAGTATTCTCTATAAACATGAATGTAGTAACTACTTCTCATTTAAAGCAGTGTTTACATGAGTTAAGCCTTGACTATCCATATAATGTGTTTTCGATACGACTAAGACAAAATGATTTATCTACTTTGTGTTCAGTTGTAGTCACAGAAAGTTTACTTGATTCGTTTTAATAGAAATAGAACCAGGTTTTATTGTATTGCACTATGCACCATGCAAGCAGATGACGGGTAAACTTAACCACCATATCTTATTCATAAAAACACCTACAGTCCGTTTTAAAAATCACACGAACGTGAAAAATATTTTTTTCTTTTAATCCATCTAAAAACACCAAAAGTGTATTTCATTAGAAAAGTCAGAATACTCTTTCACGATCAAAAATTAAAGCCTGTTGGAAAATTGTAAGTGTATACACCTGTTTACGGTATTCGGTAAACCATGAGTTTACAAATTAGCTGTAATGATGTATTATTCGTCGTTTGTAGTAACTAAACATGTAACCAACTAAAAACAATAAATAAACTGACAACCAAAGTGCTGATCACGTTAAATTATAGTACCTATTTATGTTTATTACTAGGGTTAAGTACAATCAATTATAGTACCTATTTATGTTTATTACTAGGGTTAAGTACAATCAATTATAGTACCTATTTATGTTTATTAGTGGGGTTAAGTATAATAAATTATAGTACCTATTTATGTTTATTAGTGGGGTTACGTATAATAAATTATAGTACTTATTTATGTTTATTAGTAGAGTTACGTATAATAAATTATAGTACCTATTTATGTTTATTAGTAGAATCAAGTATAATAAATTATAGTGCTATTTATGTTTATTAGTAGAATTAAGTATAATAAATTATAGTGCTATTTATGTTTATTAGTAGGGTTAAATATAATAAATTATTGTGGTATTTATGTTCAGTAGTAGAGTTACGTATAATAAATTATAGTACCTATTTATGTTTATTAGTATGGTAAAGTATAATATATTATAGTGTTATTTATGTTTATTAGTGGGGTTAAGTATAATAAATTATAGTGCTATTTATGTTTATTAGTGGGGTTAAGTATAATAAATTATAGTGTTATTTATGTTTATTAGTGGGGTTAAGTATAATAAATTATAGTGTTATTTATGTTTATTAGTGGGGTTAAGTATAATAAATTATAGTGCTATTTATGTTTATTAGTAGGGTTAAATATAATAAATTATAGTGTTATTTATGTTTATTAGTGGGGTTAAGTATAATAAATTATAGTGCTATTTATGTTTATTAGTAGGGTTAAATATAATAAATTATAGTGTTATTTATGTTTATTAGTGGGGTTAAGTATAATAAATTATAGTGTTATTTATGTTGATTAGTGGGGTTAAGTATAATATATTATAGTGTTATTTATGTTTATTAGTGGGGTTAAGTATAATAAATTATAGTGCTATTTATGTTTATTAGTGGGGTTAAGTATAATAAATTATAGTGTTATTTATGTTTATTAGTGGGGTTAAGTATAATAAATTATAGTGCTATTTATGTTTATTAGTGGGGTTAAGTATAATAAATTATAGTGCTATTTATGTTTATTAGTAGGGTTAAATATAATAATTATAGTGTTATTTATGTTATTAGTGGGGTTAAGTATAATAAATTATAGTGCTATTTATGTTTATTAGTGGGGTTAAGTATAATAAATTATAGTGCTATTTATGTTTATTAGTAGGGTTAAGTATAATAAATTATAGTGTTATTTATGTTTATTAGTGGGGTTAAGTATAATAAATTATAGTGCAATTTATGTTTATTAGTGGGGTTAAGTATAATAAATTATAGTGCTATTTATGTTTATTAGTATGGTAAAGTATAATATATTATAGTGTTATTTATGTTTATTAGTGGGGTTAAGTATAATAAATTATAGTGCTATTTATGTTTATTAGTAGGGTTAAGTATAATAAATTATAGTGTTATTTATGTTGATTAGTAGGGTTAAGTATAATAAATTATAGTGCTATTTATGTTTATTAGTAGGGTTAAATATAATAAATTATTGTGGTATTTATGTTCAGTAGTAGAATTAAGTATAATAAATTATTGTGGTATTTATGTTGATTAGTAGGGTTAAGTATAATAAATTATAGTGCTATTTATGTTTATTAGTAGGGTTAAATATAATAAATTATAGTGCTATTTATGTTTATTAGTAGGGTTAAATATAATAAATTATAGTACTTATTTATGTTTATTAGTAGAGTTACGTATAATAAATTATAGTGCTATTTATGTTTATTAGTAGAATCAAGTATAATAAGTTATAGTGCTATTTATGTTTATTAGTAGAATTAAGTATAATAAATTATAGTGCTATTTATGTTTATTAGTAGGGTTAAATATAATAAATTATTGTGGTATTTATGTTTATTAGTAGAGTTACGTATAATAAATTATAGTGCTATTCATGTTTATTAGTAGAATCAAGTATAATAAATTATAGTGCTATTTATGTTTATTAGTAGAATTAAGTATAATAAATTATAGTGCTATTTATGTTTATTAGTGGGGTTAAGTATAATAAATTATAGTGCTATTTATGTTTATTAGTGGGGTTAAGTATAATAAATTATAGTGCTATTTATGTTTATTAGTGGGGTTAAATATAATAAATTATTGTGGTATTTATGTTGATTAGTAGGGTTAAGTATAATAAATTATAGTGCTATTTATGTTTATTAGTAGGGTTAAATATAATAAATTATTGTGGTATTTATGTTGATTAGTAGAATTAAGTATAATAAATTATAGTGCTATTTATGTTTATTAGTAGGGTTAAATATAATAAATTATTGTGGTATTTATGTTGATTAGTAGAATTAAGTATAATAAATTATAGTGGTATTTATGTTTATTAGTAGGGTTAAATATAATAAATTATTGTGGTATTTATGTTGATTAGTAGAATTAAGTATACTAAATTATAGTACCTATTTATGTTTATTAGTGGGGTTAAGTATAATAAATTATAGTGCTATTTATGTTTATTAGTGGGGTTAAGTATAATAAATTATAGTGCTATTTATGTTTATTAGTAGGGTTAAATATAATAAATTATAGTGTTATTTATGTTTATTAGTGGGGTTAAGTATAACAAATTATAGTGCTATTTATGTTTATTAGTGGGGTTAAGTATAATAAATTATAGTGCTATTTATGTTTATTAGTATGGTAAAGTATAATATATTATAGTGTTATTTACGTTTATTAGTGGGGTTAAGTATAATAAATTATAGTGCTATTTATGTTTATTAGTGGGGTTAAGTATAATAAATTATAGTGTTATTTATGTTGATTAGTAGGGTTAAGTATAATATATTATAGTGTTATTTATGTTTATTAGTGGGGTTAAGTATAATAAATTATAGTGCTATTTATGTTTATTAGTGGGGTTAAGTATAATAAATTATAGTGTTATTTATGTTTATTAGTGGGGTTAAGTATAATAAATTATAGTGCTATTTATGTTTGTTGGTTGGGTTAAGTATAATAAATTATAGTGCTATTTATGTTTATTAGTAGGGTTAAATATAATAAATTATTGTGGTATTTATGTTGATTAGTAGGGTTAAGTATAATAAATTATTGTGCTATTTATGTTTATTGGTGGGGTTAAGTATAATATATTGTAGTGCTATTTATGTTTATTAGTAGGGTTAAGTATAATAAATTATAGTGTTATTTATGTTTATTAGTGGGGTTAAGTATAATAAATTATAGTGCTATTTATGTTTATTAGTGGGGTTAAGTATAATAAATTATAGTGCTATTTATGTTTATTAGTAGGGTTAAGTATAATAAATTATAGTGTTATTTATGTTGATTAGTAGGGTTAAGTATAATAAATTATAGTGCTATTTATGTTTATTAGTAGGGTTAAGTATAATATATTATAGTGTTATTTACGTTTATTAGTGGGGTTAAGTATAATAAATTATAGTGCTATTTATGTTTATTAGTGGGGTTAAGTATAATAAATTATAGTGTTATTTATGTTGATTAGTAGGGTTAAGTATAATATATTATAGTGTTATTTATGTTTATTAGTGGGGTTAAGTATAATAAATTATAGTGCTATTTATGTTTATTAGTGGGGTTAAGTATAATAAATTATAGTGTTATTTATGTTTATTAGTGGGGTTAAGTATAATAAATTATAGTGCTATTTATGTTTATTAGTGGGGTTAAGTATAATAAATTATAGTGCTATTTATGTTTATTAGTAGGGTTAAATATAATAAATTATAGTGTTATTTATGTTTATTAGTGGGGTTAAGTATAATAAATTATAGTGCTATTTATGTTTATTAGTGGGGTTAAGTATAATAAATTATAGTGCTATTTATGTTTATTAGTAGGGTTAAGTATAATAAATTATAGTGTTATTTATGTTTATTAGTGGGGTTAAGTATAATAAATTATAGTGCTATTTATGTTTATTAGTGGGGTTAAGTAAAATCAATTATAGTGCTATTTATGTTTATTAGAGGAGTTAAGTATAATAAATTATAGTGATATTTATGTTTATGCTTCGGTCTTATGCTGCTATAACAAGATTATATGGTTATCTTCCAGGCTGTGCCTTTTTAACCTACTGTACCAGGGACAGCGCAATTCAAGCGCAGATGGCTCTTCATGAACAGAAGACTTTACCAGGGGTAAGTAAAATATATTGTTTCATGTAGGTGGCGCTGCAGAAAAAGAAATTTTTTACAGGAATTATTAAAATACCTTTCTTTATGTATGTAGTACACAGATGTGCAGTTTCTACCTAGAACAAATAAAATATATGGTTTTACAGACATAATGCTTCGAGAGAAGACCGTGTTCCTATTACTAAGTGAACTATCCCACGATGTTTGGAGATGTATAATACGTCTTAGAAACATATAAAGTACGTTATTTTAGGTAAATTTGGCTCATTTAATTATTTTCTAAAATATTTTTATTTCTTTCAATACATATTATATTATTCATCGTATAGTCCCGTCTTATGATCGAGAAAGTTGTAGCCTTCACATGTTATTTACGCTCAATCAACTGAGTTGCTGTCTTGTGATTAATAACTTTTACTAAAAAATTGATCATTACTTTAAATTTAAAGAATAGAAATATTTTTGAGACAATTTATTGAACACACGGTGTCCAGTAATTTGTTGAGTAGAGCAGGCGTAACACAGAGTTATATTTATTTCTGCAAATGAGCTTCGTTCAGCATTTAATAACACGGACGGTTGTAGGACGAATCTAAAACACTTGTTTGCTATCGATGTCGATTTTTGTTAACGTATTTTAAAAGACAAGATCAGTGAAACAATACGTTAGCCAGTACGTTATAAAGTTTTCCTTTGGTGATGTGTATTGAAACTATAGAATAATAAAGAATGATAATGGAATTACTGAAAAATTGCTATTAATAATACAAACTGTGCTTCGTGCGTTCGAGACGCAAAAACAGAAGCACAGAAAAAATATGGTACTGTTCTCAGATACAAGAAAAAGGAAAACAAATTTCAAATTAGTTCAGTGCAGATTACGTACGTTCCGTTGAATAATTCCAAACAGTTACTTTATGTATCAGACATTTTCATTAGTTACAAACATGCTTTATTAAACAGTCAATGTTCTGATTGTGAAATATAGGTATGGATTTAAAGCGTAGGTTTAATCCCAGTATTCAAAATTTCCCAAACTTCAGTTTTATTAAAAAGCCTGAAAATAGTAAGAATTATTTTATTACGATATTCGTTCCTGTGGTTTCGATACGTTACACGAGTGTTTGTCGAGACACGTGTTTCAGTCATCAGAGTCACAAAAAGAACGTGGAACTAGTTTTAGTTCACCTTGACATTTAAATAACTCACAGTTCTTGTCACATGTAGCCACAACGTTCCTCACCTGTAGCTACAGTTCTAGTTACATGTAGCCACAACGTTTCTCACCTGTAGCTACATTTCTTGTCACATGTAGCCACAATGTTTCTCACCTGTAGCTACATTTCTTGTCACATGTAGCCACAACGTTTCTCACCTGTAGCTACATTTCTTGTCACATGTAGCCACAATGTTTCTCACCTGTAGCTACATTTCTTGTCACATGTAGCCACAACGTTCCTCACCTGTAGCTACAGTTCTTGTCACATGTAGCCACAACGTTTCTCACCTGTAGCTACATTTCTTGTCACATGTAGCCACAACGTTCCTCACCTGTAGCTATGGATGTTTCCATCTATATGTTTTCCATCTGTATCCCTGTATCTTCTTCACACGATTCAAATTCAAATTACCTCGAAATACCTGCTGCTTTAAAAGCTACAATAAGGACTTTATTGTAACAGAAAATACGAGTTTAACGTACGTTCAACTGCGTTACTGTGAGTTACTTAAAAACAGGATCATGTAAAATATCCATGTTCACATATGTTCCACAATCTATTGACCTACGTGTTATTGTTGTGTATTCTGGGCGATGTTAAAGGAAACAAGTGTAATTCAGTAATTTTTCTCCGTAAGTACAGATAAGAATAAACTAATGTAGCGGTAAGAATATCGAGTCATATTTTTTACCTTTTTAAAGAAGATTGCAATTGATATTATTATTGGAGTGGATGTGCTAAGAAAATACAAACAAATAAGCTAAAAACAGAAGGGAATCTGTAATAGCCGCGGCTGTAATTAGATCTCACATCGCTCAAGAGATTAATGTTTGTACTTGAATAAAAGACACACACTCAAACTCAGACCCATTCTATAATTTTAGTTCTAGTCCATTGAAAGTTTGTGCCTCATCAAATATAAAATTAATTTTACTTGATAAAGTTTGTAATATTGTTCAATGATGTCGTCTGAACATTCCTTTAAATTTTAACCTTTTGGTTTTGTGATACGTTTTTCCATAGTTTGATAAAATTCTTTAAATAATTCCAGTTTTAAGATCAATACAGTTTTACTACTAAGTGTATTAAAAATGTCTTTGGTGGAAGTCTTACCAACTCTTTTCTTTTATTTTACAAGGTTTTCATTGTGAACATTTGTGGAAAATAAAATCATTTATTACGTTTTGTCTTGTAAACTCTAATGGATGATTTATTTGATAAATAAATAGTCGATGACATCCCAATTCAAAAGCACCGTCTTTGAATAAACTACTTTATTTCTGTATGTATGGTCTAGCATGACCAGATGGTTAGTATGAATCGAGGGTCGTAGGTTCGAATCCCATTCACCGAAAGGGATCACCCTTTTAGCCGCTTGAGCTTTATAATGTGAAATTTAATCCTGCTATATGATGGTAAAGAGTAGTGTAAGAGTTAGCGGTGAGTGATGTTGATTAGTTACCTTATCTAATCTATCAATATGACAATATGGACGGCTAGCTCAGAGAGCTCTCGAGTAGCTTTGCGCGAGATTAAAAAATAAAACAACCAACTACACAAGCTTACCGTAAATGTGACAAACTACAATTGCCCTCGTCAATCGTGATTATTATTCGCTAATTTATAATATCTGATGTACGTCGTAAAGATAAATATTTTACGTTCGATTGTACCGTTGATTATTTACGTTTATGGACTTGCAACGAGAGAATTCGGGGTTTGTTTCTCTGCTGTAGACAGAGTGCAGATAGTCCATTGTGTAGCTTTACACTAAAATACAACAACAACTGTTAATTATTAGAAAGCCAAGGTTCAACAATTGTTAATTATTAAGTTGTTGTTGTTTTGAATTAAGCACAAAGCTACACAATGGGCTATCTGTGCTCTGCCCACCACGGGTATTGAAACCCGGATTTTAGCGTGTAAGTCCGCAGACATACCGCTGAGCCACTGGGGGGCGTTAATTATTAAAAGGTCAAGGTTCAACAAATGTTAATTATTAAAAGGCCAAGGTTTAACAAATATTAATTATTAGAAGGTCAAGGTTCAACAAATGTTAATTATTAAAAGGCCAAGGTTTATCAAATATTAATTATTAGAAGGTCAAGGTTCAACAAATGTTAATTATTAAAAGGCCAAGGTTTAACAACTGTTAATTATAATTTCAAGTAGTCTTGATTCACCCCATTCTCCTCTTTTAAATTCAATCGATTTTCTTATAGATTCACATTGAGATTGGACAGGTGGCTCAGGTGAACTACTCACAATCTACGAATCGCTGGTTCAAATCCCAGTCATTGAAAATGCTCGCCCTTTCAGACATAATACAGTCAATCAAACTTTTCGCTGGTGAAGAAGCAGCCAAAGAGTTAGCAAGAATCAGTGTTGACCAGCTAGCTGCATTTCTGTAATATATTACTTTAACAAAAGATACAGCGAGTACGGACTGTCCTCGAGCAGCTTTGTGAAAATGCCAAGAAAGGAGAAATTCTTATATATTCTCCCGTAACTTTGTTATGAAGTCCAATGTGGCCAGGTGCGTTATGATATTCGACTCGTAATTTGAGGGTCGCGGGTTCGAATCCCAGTTGAACCAAACATGGTCACCCTTATAACCGTGAGGACGTTGTAATGTGACGGTCAATACCACTATTCATTGGTAAAAGAGCAGTCCAAGAGTTGGTGGTGGATGGTGATGACTAGCTGCTTTCCTTCTAGCCTTACACTGCTAAAATAGAGATAACTAGTGCAGATAACTCTCGTGTAGCTTTGCGCGAAATTAAAAACAAACAAACAAACTTTGTTATGTGTTTATTTCAAACTTTTCCAGATTGAAATGTATAATGTCAGCAATATTTATAATTCAGCCAGTAAATCAGTGATTATTGAAATTATGTAAACAACAAACATATATTAATAGGTGACCAGATAATCTTTTTAACAACAAGTTTATTAAGACATTGATAGATGAAAAGATAACCTTTTTCATAATATTGTTACTATGACATTGATAGGTGAACAGATAATTTTTTTAATACCAATGTAACATATATGTTGATAGGTGAACAGATATTCTTTTAATAACATTTTTACTAAGACATTGAAAGGACCAGATAATATTTTTCATAAAGTTGTTACTAAGACATTGATAGATGACGAGAACACTATTTTAATAACATTATTACTAAGACATAAGTAGATGATTAAGACATTGATAGGTCACAAGATAATTTTTAATAACAATGTCACTAAGGCATTGATAGGTGAATAGATAATCTCTTTAATAACATTGTTACTTGGACATCAATAGGTGAACAAATACATTTTTTAAAAATAACAATGTTACTCAGAGACTGATAGGCGAACAGAAAATCATTTTATTACATTGTTACTAAGACACTGACTGTTGACCAGATAATTTTTAATAACATTGTTACTAAGATATTGATAGGTGAACAGATAATCTTTTTAATAACAATGTTACTAAGACATTGTTATTTAATAAAAACATTATCTTGTCATTTAATCTTTTTAAAACCATTGTTTCTAAGACATTCATAGGTGACCAGAAAATCTTTTTAATAACATTGTTAATAAGACATTGAGAGGACCAGATAATCTTTTTCATAAAATTGTTACTAAGACATTGCTAGGTAAACAGATAATTTTTAATCATAATGTCAGTAAGATATTAATAGGCAAACAGATATTCTTTTTAAATGCAATGTTACTAAGACACATCGATAGGACCAGATAATCTTTTTCATAAAATTGTTACTAAGACATTGTTATTTAAAACAATTACCTGGTCACCTAATCTTTTTAATAACATTGTTAATGAGATATTGATAGGTTACTAGATAATTTTTAATAACATTGTTACTAACACATTGACATGGTAACCAGATAATCTATTCAATAACAATGTTATTAAAACTTTCACAGGTGATCAGATAATCTTTTTAATAACAATGTTTCTAAGTCATTGATAGGTGAATAGATATTTTTTTAATAACATTATTACTTAGACATTGATAGGTGAGCAGATAATCTTTTTCTTAAAATTGTTGCAAAGACATTGATAAATGACCAGATAATATTTTAATAACATTGTTACTAAGACAATAATAGATGACAAGGTAATTCTTCTTCACAACATTGTTACAAGACGTTGATGGGTGACCAAATAACCATTTTAATAACAATGGTACTAAGAAATTGATAGGTGAAGAGATAATTTTGTTTGTTTTGGAATTTCGCACAAAGCTACTCGAGGGATATCTGTGCTAGCCGTCCCTAATTTAGCAGTGTAAGACTAGAGGGAAGGCAGCTAGTCATCACCACCCACCGCCAACTCTTGGGCTACTCTTTTACCAACGAATAGTGGGACATTGATAGATGACCAGATAATATTTTTAATAGCATTGTTACTGAGACATTGATAGTTGAGGCCAAATAATGTTTTTAATAACATTGTTTCAAACATTTTACTTTTATTACAATGTTGCTACAAACAATGATTCACTGCCAAAATTTATAAACCATTCAGAAACACGCTATAGGTGGTTTCGTTGGATATGTTATCCATAAGGCGAGCGGTGATGTTCATAATTTGAAAAAACAGTCTATTCTGTCTCATTCGATCTGATTTTCTCTTTTCTGTCACTCTTGAAAATAACACGTTCTTATAGTGTAACTTTACGTTCACACCACTTACTGACTCAAACGACTAATATTTACTCTAGAAAATAACAGTTGGACACTCAAAAGTAATAAACATGCTTTTTTATGGTGTAACTAGAGTAAACTTTACGTTCGTGCTGCTTACTTCACTAGACAAACATCAGATCTATAAGTTAGACACTCTTAAAGCATTTCTTATTATGCAACTGTGGAACTGCACGCGTCATTTTAATTTTACGGCTTGAGAATATTTAGGCGTTAATTTTAACTTGTCACTAAAATAATGGAACGACTGTCTGTGATGGGCGTATTCTTAGAACATCGTAAAATTAAAAGATTTAAAGTAGTCAAGTGTTGGATATTCTACGTTCGTATTTTTCCTGTAACTGTTTAGAATTTTAAAAGGTCTGTTGGTTAACAGAAAAACAAACATCAGAAATATTTTTGAATATTTAATTTTTTCAAAACAATAATATTAAAATATTAAACTTATGCTCCACGGTAACTCAGCGGCTAGTTTGACGGTTTCTATATTTCCAGTGCGCTGACCTCGTAATCTGAGGATTGCGGGTTCGAATTCCCGTCGCACCAAACATGCTCACCCTTCCCACACGTTATAACGTCCCTTAGGGACGTTATAATTGGTCGGTCAATCCCACTACTCGTTGGTGAAAGAGTAGTCCATGCGTTGACGGTGGGTGATGATGACTAGCCTTCCCTTTTGACTTTTTACTAAACTAGGAACGGCTAGCTCAAACAGCCCTCGTGTAATTTTGCGTGGAATTCAAAAACAAACAAACAAACAAACCGAGTCAGGTGTAAAAAAAAAGAAGAAAGAAAACAAGAGCAACGACGTAGATTGTTTTTATGTCTGATTTTAAGTATTTAAATAATGGCGCAAGATGGCGCTAGAACGCATCAATATCATTGGCAACTCTTATTGACAAGGCAGTGCTTCGGTGTAAGTTTCGTCTGGTAGAAACAAACTATACGACTCATTAAGGATCTGCTCCAGGAAGAAGATCTAATGTTAATTTTTCACTGAGTTGTTATATATACACAGAAAGAGTCAGTGAAATTTGTATTATTCAAAACTAAGCAAATCCAGTAGAAAAAAAACAACATGTTGAGAAGGAACTCTGTGGAGATAGGTTCTTAATCCCAGAGATGGAACTTTGTCGAGATAGGTTCTTAATCCTAGAGAAGGAACTCTATCGAGATAGGTTCATAATCCTAGAGAAGGAACTCTGTCGAGATAGGTTCTTAATCCCAGAAAAGGAACTTTGTCGAGATAGGTTCTTAATCCTAGAGAAGGAACTCTGTCGAGATAGGTTCATAATCCTAGAGAAGGAACTCTGTCGAGATAGGTTCTTAATCCTAGAGAAGGAACTCTGTCGAGATAGGTTCATAATCCTAGAGAAGGAAATCTGTCGAGATAGGTTCATAATCCTAGAGAAGGAACTCTGTCGAGATAGGTTCATAATCCTAGAAAAGGAACTCTGTTGAGATAGGTTCTTAATCCTAGAGAAGGAACTCTGTCGAGATAGGTTCATAATCCTAGAGAAGGAAATCTGTCGAGATAGGTTCATAATCTTAGAGAAGGAAATCTGCCGAGATAGGTTCTTAATCCTAGAGAACGAACTCTCTCGAGATAGGTTCATAATCCTAGAGAAGGAACTCTGTCGAGATAGGTTCATAATCCTAGAGAAGGAAATCTGTCGAGATAGGTTCATAATCCTAGAGAACGAAATCTGCCGAGATAGGTTCTTAATCCTAGAGAACGAACTCTGTCGAGATGGGTTCATAATCCTAGAGAAGGAAATCTGTCGAGATAGGTTCATAATCCTAGAGAAGGAAATCTGTCGAGATAGGTTCATAATCCTAGAGAAGGAAATCTGTCGAGATAGGTTCATAATCCTAGAGAAGGAACTCTGTCGAGATAGGTTCATAATCCTGGAGAAGGAAATCTGTCGAGATAGGTTCATAATCCTAGAGAAGGAAATCTGCCGAGATAGGTTCTTAATCCTAGAGAAGGAAATCTGTCGAGATAGGTTCATAATCCTAGAGAAGAAACTCTGTCGAGATAGGTTCATAATCCTAGAGAAGGAAATCTGTCGAGATAGGTTCATAATCCTAGAGAAGGAAATCTGCCGAGATAGGTTCTTAATCCTAGAGAACGAACTCTGTCGAGATGGGTTCATAATCCTAGAGAAGGAAATCTGTCGAGATAGGTTCATAATCCTAGAGAAGGAAATCTGTCGAGATAGGTTCATAATCCTAGAGAAGGAAATCTGCCGAGATAGGTTCTTAATCCTAGAGAACGAACTCTGTCGAGATAGGTTCATAATCCTAGAGAAGGAAATCTGTCGAGATAGGTTCATAATCCTAGAGAAGGAAATCTGTCGAGATAGGTTCATAATCCTAGAGAAGGAAATCTGCCGAGATAGGTTCTTAATCCTAGAGAACGAACTCTGTCGAGATAGGTTCATAATCCTAGAGAAGGAAATCTGTCGAAATAGGTTCATAATCCTAGAGAAGAAACTTTGTCGAGATAGGTTCATAATCCTAGAGAAGGAAATCTGTCGAGATAGGTTCATAATCCTAGAGAAGGAAATCTGTCGAGATAGGTTCATAATCCTAGAGAAGGAACTTTGTCGAGATAGGTTCATAATCCTAGAGAAGGAAATCTGTCGAGATAGGTTCATAATCCTGAAGAAGGAAATCTGCCGAGATAGGTTCTTAATCCTAGAGAACGAACACTCTCGATATAGGTTCATAATCCTAGAGAAGGAAATCTGTCGAAATAGGTTCATAATCCTAGAGAAGGAACTTTGTCGAGATAGGTTCATAATCCTAGAGAAGGAACTCTGTCGAGATAGGTTCATAATCCTAGAGAAGGAAATCTGTCGAAATAGGTTCATAATCCTAGAGAAGGAACTCTGTCGAGATAGGTTCATAATCCTAGAGGAGGAACTCTGTCGAGATAGGTTCATAATCCTAGAGAAGGAAATCTGTCGAGATTGGTTCTTAATCCTAGAGAAGGAACTTTGTCGAGATAGGTTCTTAATCCTAGAAAAGGAACTTTGTCGAGATAGGTTCATAATCCTAGAGAACGAACTCTGTCGAGATAGGTTCATAATCCTAAAGAAGGAAATCTGTCGAGATAGGTTCTTAATCCTAGAGAAGGAACTTTGTCGAGATAGGTTCTTAATCCTAGAAAAGGAACTTTATCGAGATAGGTTCTTAATCCCAGAAAAGGAACTATGTCGAGATAGGTTCTTAATCCTGAAGAAGGAACTCTGTCGAGATTGGTTCTTAATCCAAAAGAACGAACTCTGTCGAGATTGGTTCTTAATCCTAGAGAAGGAACTCTGTCGAAATTGGTTCTTATTCCCAAAGAAGGAACTCTCTCAAGATAGGTTCTTAATCCTAGAGAAGGAACTCTCTCGAGATAGGTTCTTAATCCTAGAGAAGGAAATCTGTCGAGATAGGTTTTAATCCTAAAGAAAGAATTCTGCCGAGGTAGGTTCTTAATCCTAGAAAAGGAAATCTGCCGAGATAGGTTCTTAATCCCAGAGAAAGAGCTCTCTCGAGATAGGTTCTTAATCCTAGAGAAGGAACTCTCTCGAGATAGGTTCTTAATCCTAGAGAAGGAACTCTGTCGAGATTGGTTCTTAATCCAAGAGAAGGAAATCTGTCTAGATAGGTTTTTAATCCCAGAGAAGGAAATCTGTCGGGATAGGTTCTTAATCCCAGAGAAGGAAATCTGTCGAGATAGGTTTTTAATCCCAGAGAAGGAAATCTGTCTAGATAGGTTGTTAATCCTGAAGAAGGAAATTTGCCGAGATAGGTTCTTAATCCTAGAGAAGGAACTCTGTCGAGATCGGTTCTTAATCCTGAAGAAGGAAATCTGTCGAAATAGGTTCTTAATCCTAGAGAAGAAACTCTGTCGAGATTGGTTCTTAATCCCAGAAAAGGAAATCTGTTGGGATAGGTTCTTAATCCCAGAGAAGGAAATCTGTCGAGATAGGTTTTTAATCCCAGAGAAGGAAATCTGTCTAGATAGGTTCTTAATCCTGAAGAAGGAAATCTGCCGAGATAGGTTCTTAATCCTAGAGAAGGAACTCTGTCGAGATAGGTTCATAATCCTAGAGAAGGAACTCTATTGAGATAGGTTCTTAATCCTAGAGAAGGAACTCTGTCGAGATAGGTTCATAATCCTAGAGAAGGAAATCTGTCGAGATAGGTTCATAATCCTAGAGAAGGAAATCTGCCGAGATAGGTTCTTAATCCTAGAGAAGGAAATCTGTCGAGATAGGTTCATAATCCTAGAGAAGGAACTCTGTCGAGATAGGTTCATAATCCTAGAGAAGGAAATCTGTCGAGATAGGTTCATAATCCTAGAGAAGGAAATCTGCCGAGATAGGTTCTTAATCCTAGAGAACGAACTCTGTCGAGATAGGTTCATAATCCTAGAGAAGGAAATCTGTCGAGATAGGTTCATAATCCTAGAGAAGGAAATCTGCCGAGATAGGTTCTTAATCCCAGAGAAGGAAATCTGTCGGGATAGGTTCTTAATCCCAGAGAAGGAAATCTGTCGAGATAGGTTCATAATCCTAGAGAAGGAAATCTGTCGAGATAGGTTCATAATCCTAGAGAAGGAACTCTGTCGAGATAGGTTCATAATCCTAGAGAAGGAACTCTGTTGAGATAGGTTCTTAATCCTAGAGAAGGAACTCTGTCGAGATAGGTTCATAATCCTAGAGAAGGAAATCTGTCGAGATAGGTTCATAATCCTAGAGAAAAAAATCTGCCGAGATAGGTTCTTAATCCTAGAGAACGAACTCTGTCGAGATAGGTTCATAATCCTAGAGAAGGAACTCTGTCGAGATAGGTTCATAATCCTAGAGAAGGAAATCTGCCGAGATAGGTTCTTAATCCTAGAGAACGAACTCTGTCGAGATAGGTTCATAATCCTAGAGAAGGAAATCTGTCGAGATAGGTTCATAATCCTAGAGAAGGAAATCTGTCGAGATACGTTTATAATCCTAGAGAAGGAAATCTGCCGAGATAGGTTCTTAATCCTAAAGAACGAACTCTGTCGAGATAGGTTCATAATCCTAGAGAAGGAAATCTGTCGAAATAGGTTCATAATCCTAGAGAAGGAACTTTGTCGAGATAGGTTCATAATCCTAGAGAAGGAAATCTGTCGAGATAGGTTCATAATCCTAGAGAAGGAAATCTGTCGAGATAGGTTCATAATCCTAGAGAAGGAACTTTGTCGAGATAGGTTCATAATCCTAGAGAAAAAAATCTATCGAGATAGGTTCATAATCCTGAAGAAGGAAATCTGCCGAGATAGGTTCTTAATCCTAGAGAACGAACTCTGTCGAGATAGGTTCATAATCCTAGAGAAGGAAATCTGTCGAAATAGGTTCATAATCCTAGAGAAGGAACTTTGTCGAGATAGGTTCTTAATCCTAGAGAAGGAACTTTGTCGAGATAGGTTCATAATCCTAGAGAAGGAACTCTGTCGAGATAGGTTCATAATCCTAGAGAAGGAAATCTGTCGAAATAGGTTCATAATCCTAGAGAAGGAACTCTGTCGAGATAGGTTCATAATCCTAGAGGAGGAACTCTGTCGAGATAGGTTCATAATCCTAGAGAAGGAAATCTGTCGAGATTGGTTCTTAATTTTAGAGAAGGAACTTTGTCGAGATAGGTTCTTAATCCTAGAAAAGGAACTTTGTCGAGATAGGTTCATAATCCTAGAGAACGAACTCTGTCGAGATAGGTTCATAATCCTAGAGAAGGAAATCTGTCGAGATAGGTTCTTAATTCTAGAGAAGGAACTTTGTCGAGATAGGTTCTTAATCCTAGAAAAGGAACTTTATCGAGATAGGTTCTTAATCCCAGAAAAGGAACTATGTCGAAATTGGTTCTTATTCCCAAAGAAGGAACTCTCTCAAGATAGGTTCTTAATCCTAGAGAAGGAACTCTCTCGAGATAGGTTCTTAATCCTAGAGAAGGAAATCTGTCGAGATAGGTTTTAATCCTAAAGAAAGAAATCTGCCGAGGTAGGTTCTTAATCCTAGAAAAGGAAATCTGCCGAGATAGGTTCTTAATCCCAGAGAAAGAGCTCTCTCAAGATAGGTTCTTAATCCTAGAGAAGGAACTCTCTCGAGATAGGTTCTTAATCCTAGAGAAGGAAATCTGTCGAGATAGGTTTTAAACCTAAAGAAAGAAATCTGCCGAGGTAGGTTCTTAATCCTAGAAAAGGAAATCTGCCGAGATAGGTTCTTAATCCCAGAGAAAGAGCTCTCTCGAGATAGGTTCTTAATCCTAGAGAAGGAACTCTCTCGAGATAGGTTCTTAATCCTAGAGAAGGAACTCTGTCGAGATTGGTTCTTAATCCAAGAGAAGGAAATCTCTCTAGATAGGTTCTTAATCCCAGAGAAGGAAATCTGTCGGGATAGGTTCTTAATCCCAGAGAAGGGAATCTGTCGAGATAGGTTTTTAATCCCAGAGAAGGAAACCTGTCTAGATAGGTTGTTAATCCTGAAGAAGGAAATTTGCCGAGATAGGTTCTTAATCCTAGAGAAGGAACTCTGTCGAGATCGGTTCTTAATTCTGAAGAAGGAAATCTGTCGAGATAGGTTCTTAATCCTAGAGAAGAAACTCTGTCGAGATTGGTTCTTAATCCCAGAAAAGGAAATCTGTCTAGATAGGTTCTTAATCCCAGAGAAGGAACTTTGTCGAGATAGGTTCATAATCCTAGAGAAGGAACTCTGTCGAGATAGGTTCATAATCCTAGAGAAGGAAATTTGTCGAAATAGGTTCATAATCCTAGAGAAGGAACTCTGTCGAGATAGGTTCATAATCCTAGAGGAGGAACTCTGTCGAGATAGGTTCATAATCCTAGAGAAGGAACTCTGTCGAGATCGGTTCTTAATCCTGAAGAAGGAAATCTGTCGAGATAGGTTCTTAATCCTAGAGAAGAAACTCTGTCGAGATTGGTTCTTAATCCCAGAAAAGGAAATCTGTCTAGATAGGTTCTTAATCCCAGAGAAGGAAATCTGTCGGGATAGGTTCTTAATCCCAGAGAAGGAAATCTGTCGAGATAGGTTTTTAATCCCAGAGAAGGAAATCTGTCTAGATAGGTTGTTAATCCTGAAGAAGGAAATCTACCGAGATAGGTTCTTAATCCTAGAGAAGGAACTCTGTCGAGATCGGTTCTTAATCCTGAAGAAGGAAATCTGTCGAGATAGGTTCTTAATCCTAGAGAACGAACTCTGTCGAGATAGGTTCATAATCCTAGAGAAGGAAATCTGTCGAAATAGGTTCATAATCCTAGAGAAGGAACTTTGTCGAGATAGGTTCATAATCCTAGAGAAGGAACTCTGTCGAGATAGGTTCATAATCCTAGAGAAGGAAATCTGTCGAAATAGGTTCATAATCCTAGAGAAGGAACTCTGTCGAGATAGGTTCATAATCCTAGAGGAGGAACTCTGTCGAGATAGGTTCATAATCCTAGAGAAGGAAATCTGTCGAGATTGGTTCTTAATCCTAGAGAAGGAACTTTGTCGAGATAGGTTCTTAATCCTAGAAAAGGAACTTTGTCGAGATAGGTTCATAATCCTAGAGAACGAAATCTGTCGAGATAGGTTCATAATCCTAGAAAAGGAAATCTGTCGAGATAGGTTCTTAATCCTAGAGAAGGAACTTTGTCGAGATAGGTTCTTAATCCTAGAAAAGGAACTTTATCGAGATAGGTTCTTAATCCCAGAGAAAGAGCTCTCTCGAGATAGGTTCTTAATCCTAGAGAAGGAACTCTCTCGAGATAGGTTCTTAATCCTAGAGAAGGAACTCTGTCGAGATTGGTTCTTAATCCAAGAGAAGGAAATCTTTCTAGATAGGTTCTTAATCCCAGAGAAGGAAATCTGTCGGGATAGGTTCTTAATCCCTGAGAAGGAAATCTGTCGAGATAGGTTTTTAATCCCAGAGAAGGAAATCTGTCTAGATAGGTTGTTAATCCTGAAGAAGGAAATTTGCCGAGATAGGTTCTTAATCCTAGAGAAGGAACTCTGTCGAGATCGGTTCTTAATCCTGAAGAAGGAAATCTGTCGAGATAGGTTCCTAATCCTAGAGAAGAAACTCTGTCGAGATTGGTTCTTAATCCCAAAAAAGGAAATCTGTCTAGATAGGTTCTTAATCCCAGAGAAGGAAATCTGTCGGGATAGGTTCTTAATCCCAGAGAAGGAAATCTGTCGAGATAGGTTTTTAATCCCAGAGAAGGAAATCTGTCTAGATAGGTTGTTAATCCTGAAGAAGGAACTCTGTCGAGATAGGTTCATAATCCTAGAGAAGGAAATCTGTCGAGATTGGTTCTTAATCCTAGAGAAGGAACTTTGTCGAGATAGGTTCTTAATCCTAGAAAAGGAACTTTGTCGAGATAGGTTCATAATCCTAGAGAACGAACTCTGTCGAGATAGGTTCATAATCCTAGAGAAGGAAATCTGTCGAGATAGGTTCTTAATCCTAGAGAAGGAACTTTGTCGAGATAGGTTCTTAATCCTAGAAAAGGAACTTTATCGAGATAGGTTCTTAATCCCAGAAAAGGAACTATGTCGAGATAGGTTCTTAATCCTGAAAAAGGAACTCTGTCGAGATTGGTTCTTAATCCAAAAGAAGGATCTCTGTCGAGATTGGTTCTTAATCCTAGAAAAGGAACTCTGTCGAAATTGGTTCTTATTCCCAAAGAAGGAACTCTCTCAAGATAGGTTCTTTATCCTAGAGAAGGAACTTTCTCGAGATAGGTTCTTAATCCTAGAGAAGGAAATCTGTCGAGATAGGTTTTAATCCTAAAGAAAGAAATCTGCCGAGGTAGGTTCTTAATCCTACAAAAGGAAATCTGCCGAGATAGGTTCTTAATCCCAGAGAAAGAGCTCTCTCGAGATAGGTTCTTAATCCTAGAGAAGGAACTCTCTCGAGATAGGTTCTTAATCCTAGAGAAGGAACTTTGTCGAGATCGGTTCTTAATCCTGAAGAAGGAAATCTGTCGAGATAGGTTCTTAATCCTAGAGAAGAAACTCTGTCGAGATTGGTTCTTAATCCCAGAAAAGGAAATCTGTCTAGATAGGTTCTTAATCCCAGAGAAGGAAATCTGTCGAGATAGGTTTTTAATCCCAGAGAAGGAAATCTGTCTAGATAGGTTGTTAATCCTGAAGAAGGAAATCTGCCGAGATAGGTTCTTAATCCTAGAGAAGGAACTCTGTCGAGATCGGTTCTTAATCCTGAAGAAGGAAATCTGTCGAGATAGGTTCTTAATCCTAGAGAACGAACTCTGTCGAGATAGGTTCATAATCCTAGAGAAGGAAATCTGTCGAAATAGGTTCATAATCCTAGAGAAGGAACTTTGTCGAGATAGGTTCATAATCCTAGAGAAGGAACTCTGTCGAGATAGGTTCATAATCCTAGAGAAGGAAATCTGTCGAAATAGGTTGTTAATCCTAGAGAAGGAACTCTGTCGAGATAGGTTCATAATCCTAGAGAAGGAACTCTGTCGAGATAGGTTCATAATCCTAGAGAAGGAAATCTGTCGAGATTGGTTCTTAATCCTAGAGAAGGAACTTTGTCGAGATAGGTTCTTAATCCTAGAGAAGGAACTCTGTCGAGATTGGTTCTTAATCCAAGAGAAGGAAATCTGTCTAGATAGGTTCTTAATCCCAGAGAAGGAAATCTGTCGGGATAGGTTCTTAATCCCAGAGAAGGAAATCTGTCGAGATAGGTTTTTAATCCCAGAGAAGGAAATCTGTCTAGATAGGTTGTTAATCCTGAAGAAGGAAATTTGCCGAGATAGGTTCTTAATCCTAGAGAAGGAACTCTGTCGAGATCGGTTCTTAATCCTGAAGAAGGAAATCTGTCGAGATAGGTTCTTAATCCTAGAGAAGAAACTCTGTCGAGATTGGTTCTTAATCCCAGAAAAGGAAATCTGTCTAGATATGTTCTTAATCCCAGAGAAGGAAATCTGTCGGGATAGGTTCTTAATCCGAGAGAAGGAAATCTGTCGAGATAGGTTTTTAATCCCAGAGAAGGAAATCTGTCTAGATAGGTTGTTAATCCTGAAGAAGGAAATCTGTCGAAATAGGTTCATAATCCTAGAGAAGGAACTTTGTCGAGATAGGTTCATAATCCTAGAGAAGGAACTCTGTCGAGATAGGTTCATAATCCTAGAGAAGGAAATCTGTCGAAATAGGTTCATAATCCTAGAGAAGGAACTCTGTCGAGATAGGTTCATAATCCTAGAGGAGGAACTCTGTCGAGATAGGTTCATAATCCTAGAGAAGGAAATCTGTCGAGATTGGTTCTTAATCCTAGAGAAGGAACTTTGTCGAGATAGGTTCTTAATCCTAGAAAAGGAACTTTGTCGAGATAGGTTCATAATCCTAGAGAACGAACTCTGTCGAGATAGGTTCATAATCCTAAAGAAGGAAATCTGTCGAGATAGGTTCTTAATCCTAGAGAAGGAACTTTGTCGAGATAGGTTCTTAATCCTAGAAAAGGAACTTTATCGAGATTGGTTCTTAATCCCAGAAAAGGAACTATGTCGAGATAGGTTCTTAATCCTGAAGAAGGAACTCTGTCGAGATTGGTTCTTAATCCAAGAGAACGAACTCTGTCGAGATTGGTTCTTAATCCTAGAGAAGGAACTCTGTCGAAATTGGTTCTTATTCCCAAAGAAGGAACTCTCTCAAGATAGGTTCTTAATCCTAGAGAAGGAACTCTCTCGAGATAGGTTCTTAATCCTAGAGAAGGAAATCTGTCGAGATAGGTTTTAATCCTAAAGAAAGAAATCTGCCGAGGTAGGTTCTTAATCCTAGAAAATGAAATCTGCCGAGATAGGTTCTTAATCCCAGAGAAAGAGCTCTCTCGAGATAGGTTCTTAATCCTAGAGAAGGAACTCTCTCGAGATAGGTTCTTAATCCTAGAGAAGGAACTCTGTCGAGATTGGTTCTTAATCCAAGAGAAGGAAATCTGTCTAGATAGGTTTTTAATCCCAGAGAAGGAAATCTGTCGGGATAGGTTCTTAATCCCAGAGAAGGAAATCTGTCGAGATAGGTTTTTAATCCCAGAGAAGGAAATCTGTCTAGATAGGTTGTTAATCCTGAAGAAGGAAATTTGCCGAGATAGGTTCTTAATCCTAGAGAAGGAACTCTGTCGAGATCGGTTCTTAATCCTGAAGAAGGAAATCTGTCGAAATAGGTTCTTAATCCTAGAGAAGAAACTCTGTCGAGATTGGTTCTTAATCCCAGAAAAGGAAATCTGTCTAGATAGGTTCTTAATCCCAGAGAAGGAAATCTGTTGAGATAGGTTCTTAATCCCAGAGAAGGAAATCTGTCGAGATAGGTTTTTAATCCCAGAGAAGGAAATCTGTCTAGATAGGTTGTTAATCCTGAAGAAGGAAATCTGCCGAGATAGGTTCTTAATCCTAGAGAAGGAACTCTGTCGAGATAGGTTCATAATCCTAGAGAAGGAACTCTATTGAGATAGGTTCTTAATCCTAGAGAAGGAACTCTGTCGAGATAGGTTCATAATCCTAGAGAAGGAAATCTGTCGAGATAGGTTCATAATCCTAGAGAAGGAAATCTGCCGAGATAGGTTCTTAATCCTAGAGAAGGAAATCTGTCGAGATAGGTTCATAATCCTAGAGAAGGAACTCTGTCGAGATAGGTTCATAATCCTAGAGAAGGAAATCTGTCGAGATAGGTTCATAATCCTAGAGAAGGAAATCTGCCGAGATAGGTTCTTAATCCTAGAGAACGAACTCTGTCGAGATAGGTTCATAATCCTAGAGAAGGAAATCTGTCGAGATAGGTTCATAATCCTAGAGAAGGAAATCTGCCGAGATAGGTTCTTAATCCCAGAGAAGGAAATCTGTCGGGATAGGTTCTTAATCCCAGAGAAGGAAATCTGTCGAGATAGGTTCATAATCCTAGAGAATGAAATCTGTCGAGATAGATTCATAATCCTAGAGAAGGAACTCTGTCGAGATAGGTTCATAATCCTAGAGAAGGAACTCTGTTGAGATAGGTTCTTAATCCTAGAGAAGGAACTCTGTCGAGATAGGTTCATAATCCTAGAGAAGGAAATCTGTCGAGATAGGTTCATAATCCTAGAGAAAAAAATCTGCCGAGATAGGTTCTTAATCCTAGAGAACGAACTCTGTCGAGATAGGTTCATAATCCTAGAGAAGGAACTCTGTCGAGATAGGTTCATAATCCTAGAGAAGGAAATCTGCCGAGATAGGTTCTTAATCCTAGAGAACGAACTCTGTCGAGATAGGTTCATAATCCTAGAGAAGGAAATCTGTCGAGATAGGTTCATAATCCTAGAGAAGGAAATCTGTCGAGATACGTTTATAATCCTAGAGAAGGAAATCTGCCGAGATAGGTTCTTAATCCTAAAGAACGAACTCTGTCGAGATAGGTTCATAATCCTAGAGAAGGAAATCTGTCGAAATAGGTTCATAATCCTAGAGAAGGAACTTTGTCGAGATAGGTTCATAATCCTAGAGAAGGAAATCTGTTGAGATAGGTTCATAATCCTAGAGAAGGAAATCTGTCGAGATAGGTTCATAATCCTAGAGAAGGAACTTTGTCGAGATAGGTTCATAATCCTAGAGAAAAAAATCTGTCGAGATAGGTTCATAATCCTGAAGAAGGAAATCTGCCGAGATAGGTTCTTAATCCTAGAGAACGAACTCTGTCGAGATAGGTTCATAATCCTAGAGAAGGAAATCTGTCGAAATAGGTTCATAATCCTAGAGAAGGAACTTTGTCGAGATAGGTTCTTAATCCTAGAGAAGGAACTTTGTCGAGATAGGTTCATAATCCTAGAGAAGGAACTCTGTCTAGATAGGTTCATAATCCTAGAGAAGGAAATCTGTCGAAATAGGTTCATAATCCTAGAGAAGGAACTCTGTCGAGATAGGTTCATAATCCTAGAGGAGGAACTCTGTCGAGATAGGTTCATAATCCTAGAGAAGGAAATCTGTCGAGATTGGTTCTTAATTTTAGAGAAGGAACTTTGTCGAGATAGGTTCTTAATCCTAGAAAAGGAACTTTGTCGAGATAGGTTCATAATCCTAGAGAACGAACTCTGTCGAGATAGGTTCATAATCCTAGAGAAGGAAATCTGTCGAGATAGGTTCTTAATTCTAGAGAAGGAACTTTGTCGAGATAGGTTCTTAATCCTAGAAAAGGAACTTTATCGAGATAGGTTCTTAATCCCAGAAAAGGAACTATATCGAAATTGGTTCTTATTCCCAAAGAAGGAACTCTCTCAAGATAGGTTCTTAATCCTAGAGAAGGAACTCTCTCGAGATAGGTTCTTAATCCTAGAGAAGGAAATCTGTCGAGATAGGTTTTAATCCTAAAGAAAGAAATCTGCCGAGGTAGGTTCTTAATCCTAGAAAAGGAAATCTGCCGAGATAGGTTCTTAATCCCAGAGAAAAAGCTCTCTCAAGATAGGTTCTTAATCCTAGAGAAGGAACTCTCTCGAGATAGGTTCTTAATCCTAGAGAAGGAAATCTGTCGAGATAGGTTTTAATCCTAAAGAAAGAAATCTGCCGAGGTAGGTTCTTAATCCTAGAAAAGGAAATCTGCCGAGATAGGTTCTTAATCCCAGAGAAAGAGCTCTCTCGAGATAGGTTCTTAATCCTAGAGAAGGAACTCTCTCGAGATAGGTTCTTAATCCTAGAGAAGGAACTCTGTCGAGATTGGTTCTTAATCCAAGAGAAGGAAATCTGTCTAGATAGGTTCTTAATCCCAGAGAAGGAAATCTGTCGGGATAGGTTCTTAATCCCAGAGAAGGGAATCTGTCGAGATAGGTTTTTAATCCCAGAGAAGGAAACCTGTCTAGATAGGTTGTTAATCCTGAAGAAGGAAATTTGCCGAGATAGGTTCTTAATCCTAGAGAAGGAACTCTGTCGAGATCGGTTCTTAATTCTGAAGAAGGAAATCTGTCGAGATAGGTTCTTAATCCTAGAGAAGAAACTCTGTCGAGATTGGTTCTTAATCCCAGAAAAGGAAATCTGTCTAGATAGGTTCTTAATCCCAGAGAAGGAACTTTGTCGAGATAGGTTCATAATCCTAGAGAAGGAACTCTGTCGAGATAGGTTCATAATCCTAGAGAAGGAAATTTGTCGAAATAGGTTCATAATCCTAGAGAAGGAACTCTGTCGAGATAGGTTCATAATCCTAGAGGAGGAACTCTGTCGAGATAGGTTCATAATCCTAGAGAAGGAACTCTGTCGAGATCGGTTCTTAATCGTGAAGAAGGAAATCTGTCGAGATAGGTTCTTAATCCTAGAGAAGAAACTCTGTCGAGATTGGTTCTTAATCCCAGAAAAGGAAATCTGTCTAGATAGGTTCTTAATCCCAGAGAAGGAAATCTGTCGGGATAGGTTCTTAATCCCAGAGAAGGAAATCTGTCGAGATAGGTTTTTAATCCCAGAGAAGGAAATCTGTCTAGATAGGTTGTTAATCCTGAAGAAGGAAATCTGCCGAGATAGGTTCTTAATCCTAGAGAAGGAACTCTGTCGAGATCGGTTCTTAATCCTGAAGAAGGAAATCTGTCGAGATAGGTTCTTAATCCTAGAGAACGAACTCTGTCGAGATAGGTTCATAATCCTAGAGAAGGAAATCTGTCGAAATAGGTTCATAATCCTAGAGAAGGAACTTTGTCGAGATAGGTTCATAATCCTAGAGAAGGAACTCTGTCGAGATAGGTTCATAATCCTAGAGAAGGAAATCTGTCGAAATAGGTTCATAATCCTAGAGAAGGAACTCTGTCGAGATAGGTTCATAATCCTAGAGGAGGAACTCTGTCGAGATAGGTTCATAATCCTAGAGAAGGAAATCTGTCGAGATTGGTTCTTAATCCTAGAGAAGGAACTTTGTCGAGATAGGTTCTTAATCCTAGAAAAGGAACTTTGTCGAGATAGGTTCATAATCCTAGAGAACGAAATCTGTCGAGATAGGTTCATAATCCTAGAGAAGGAAATCTGTCGAGATAGGTTCTTAATCCTAGAGAAGGAACTTTGTCGAGATAGGTTCTTAATCCTAGAAAAGGAACTTTATCGAGATAGGTTCTTAATCCCAGAGAAAGAGCTCTCTCGAGATAGGTTCTTAATCCTAGAGAAGGAACTCTCTCGAGATAGGTTCTTAATCCTAGAGAAGGAACTCTGTCGAGATTGGTTCTTAATCCCAGAGAAGGAAATCTGTCGGGATAGGTTCTTAATCCCAGAGAAGGAAATCTGTCGAGATAGGTTTTTAATCCCAGAGAAGGAAATCTGTCTAGATAGGTTGTTAATCCTGAAGAAGGAAATTTGCCGAGATAGGTTCTTAATCCTAGAGAAGGAACTCTGTCGAGATCGGTTCTTAATCCTGAAGAAGGAAATCTGTCGAGATAGGTTCTTAATCCCAGAGAAGAAACTCTGTCGAGATTGGTTCTTAATCCCAAAAAAGGAAATCTGTCTAGATAGGTTCTTAATCCCAGAGAAGGAAATCTGTCGGGATAGGTTCTTAATCCCAGAGAAGGAAATCTGTCGAGATAGGTTTTTAATCCCAGAGAAGGAAATCTGTCTAGATAGGTTGTTAATCCTGAAGAAGGAACTCTGTCGAGATAGGTTCATAATCCTAGAGAAGGAAATCTGTCGAGATTGGTTCTTAATCCTAGAGAAGGAACTTTGTCGAGATAGGTTCTTAATCCTAGAAAAGGAACTTTGTCGAGATAGGTTCATAATCCTAGAGAACGAACTCTGTCGAGATAGGTTCATAATCCTAGAGAAGGAAATCTGTCGAGATAGGTTCTAAATCCTAGAGAAGGAACTTTGTCGAGATAGGTTCTTAATCCTAGAAAAGGAACTTTATCGAGATAGGTTCTTAATCCCAGAAAAGGAACTATGTCGAGATAGGTTCTTAATCCTGAAGAAGGAACTCTGTCGAGATTGGTTCTTAATCCAAAAGAAGGAACTCTGTCGAGATTGGTTCTTAATCCTAGAAAAGGAACTCTGTCGAAATTGGTTCTTATTCCCAAAGTAGGAACTCTCTCAAGATAGGTTCTTTATCCTAGAGAAGGAACTCTCTCGAGATAGGTTCTTAATCCTAGAGAAGGAAATCTGTCGAGATAGGTTTTAATCCTAAAGAAAGAAATCTGCCGAGGTAGGTTCTTAATCCTAGAAAAGGAAATCTGCCGAGATAGGTTCTTAATCCCAGAGAAAGAGCTCTCTCGAGATAGGTTCTTAATCCTAGAGAAGGAACTCTCTCGAGATAGGTTCTTAATCCTAGAGAAGGAACTTTGTCGAGATCGGTTCTTAATCCTGAAGAAGGAAATCTGTCGAGATAGGTTCTTAATCCTAGAGAAGAAACTCTGTCGAGATTGGTTCTTAATCCCAGAAAAGGAAATCTGTCTAGATAGGTTCTTAATCCCAGAGAAGGAAATCTGTCGGGATAGGTTCTTAATCCCAGAGAAGGAAATCTGTCGAGATAGGTTTTTAATCCCAGAGAAGGAAATCTGTCTAGATAGGTTGTTAATCCTGAAGAAGGAAATCTGCCGAGATAGGTTCTTAATCCTAGAGAAGGAACTCTGTCGAGATCGGTTCTTAATCCTGAAGAAGGAAATCTGTCGAGATAGGTTCTTAATCCTAGAGAACGAACTCTGTCGAGATAGGTTCATAATCCTAGAGAAGGAAATCTGTCGAAATAGGTTCATAATCCTAGAGAAGGAACTTTGTCGAGATAGGTTCATAATCCTAGAGAAGGAACTCTGTCGAGATAGGTTCATAATCCTAGAGAAGGAAATCTGTCGAAATAGGTTGTTAATCCTAGAGAAGGAACTCTGTCGAGATAGGTTCATAATCCTAGAGGAGGAACTCTGTCGAGATAGGTTCATAATCCTAGAGAAGGAAATCTGTCGAGATTGGTTCTTAATCCTAGAGAAGGAACTTTGTCGAGATAGGTTCTTAATCCTAGAAAAGGAACTCTGTCGAGATTGGTTCTTAATCCAAGAGAAGGAAATCTGTCTAGATAGGTTCTTAATCCCAGAGAAGGAAATCTGTCGGGATAGGTTCTTAATCCCAGAGAAGGAAATCTGTCGAGATAGGTTTTTAATCCCAGAGAAGGAAATCTGTCTAGATAGGTTGTTAATCCTGAAGAAAAAAATTTGCCGAGATAGGTTCTTAATCCTAGAGAAGGAACTCTGTCGAGATCGGTTCTTAATCCTGAAGAAGGAAATCTGTCGAGATAGGTTCTTAATCCTAGAGAAGAAACTCTGTCGAGATTGGTTCTTAATCTTAGAAAAGGAAATCTGTCTAGATATGTTCTTAATCCCAGAGAAGGAAATCTGTCGGGATAGGTTCTTAATCCGAGAGAAGGAAATCTGTCGAGATAGGTTTTTAATCCCAGAGAAGGAAATCTGTCTAGATAGGTTGTTAATCCTGAAGAAGGAAATCTGTCGAAATAGGTTCATAATCCTAGAGAAGGAACTTTGTCGAGATAGGTTCATAATCCTAGAGAAGGAACTCTGTCGAGATAGGTTCATAATCCTAGAGAAGGAAATCTGTCGAAATAGGTTCATAATCCTAGAGAAGGAACTCTGTCGAGATAGGTTCATAATCCTAGAGGAGGAACTCTGTCGAGATAGGTTCATAATCCTAGAGAAGGAAATCTGTCGAGATTGGTTCTTAATCCTAGAGAAGGAACTTTGTCGAGATAGGTTCTTAATCCTAGAAAAGGAACTTTGTCGAGATAGGTTCATAATCCTAGAGAACGAACTCTGTCGAGATAGGTTCATAATCCTAGAGAAGGAAATCTGTCGAGATAGGTTCTTAATCCTAGAGAAGGAACTTTGTCGAGATAGGTTCTTAATCCTAGAAAAGGAACTTTATCGAGATAGGTTCTTAATCCCAGAGAAAGAGCTCTCTCGAGATAGGTTCTTAATCCTAGAGAAGGAACTCTCTCGAGATAGGTTCTTAATCCTAGAGAAGGAACTCTGTCGAGATTGGTTCTTAATCCAAGAGAAGGAAATCTGTCTAGATAGGTTCTTAATCCCAGAGAAGGAAATCTGTCGGGATAGGTTCTGAATCCCAGAGAAGGAAATCTGTCGAGATAGGTTCTTAATCCCAGAGAAGGATATCTGTCGAGATAGGTTTTTAATCCCAGAGAAGGAAATCTGTCTAAATAGGTTGTTAATCCTGAAGAAGGAAATTTGCCGAGATAGGTTCTTAATCCTGAAGTAGGAAATCTGTCGAGATAGGTTCTTAATCCTAGAGAAGAAACTCTGTCGAGATTGGTTCTTAATCCCAGAAAAGGAAATCTGTCTAGATAGGTTCTTAATCCCAGAGAAGGAAATCTGTCGAAATAGGTTCTTAATCCTAGAGAAGAAACTCTGTCGAGATTGGTTCTTAATCCCAGAAAAGGAAATCTGTCTAGATAGGTTCTTAATCCCAGAGAAGGAAATCTGTTGGGATAGGTTCTTAATCCCAGAGAAGGAAATCTGTCGAGATAGGTTTTTAATCCCAGAGAAGGAAATCTGTCTAGATAGGTTGTTAATCCTGAAGAAGGAAATCTGTCGAAATAGGTTCATAATCCTAGAGAAGGAACTTTGTCGAGATAGGTTCATAATCCTAGAGAAGGAAATCTGTCGAGATAGGTTCATAATCCTAGAGAAGGAAATCTGTCGAAATAGGTTCATAATCCTAGAGAAGGAACTCTGTCGAGATAGGTTCATAATCCTAGAGGAGGAACTCTGTCGAGATAGGTTCATAATCCTAGAGAAGGAAATCTGTCGAGATTGGTTCTTAATCCTAGAGAAGGAACTTTGTCGAGATAGGTTCTTAATCCTAGAAAAGGAACTTTGTCGAGATAGGTTCATAATCCTAGAGAACGAACTCTGTCGAGATAGGTTCATAATCCTAGAGAAGGAAATCTGTCGAGATAGGTTCTTAATCCTAGAGAAGGAACTTTGTGGAGATAGGTTCTTAATCCTAGAAAAGGAACTTTATCGAGATAGGTTCTTAATCCCAGAGAAAGAGCTCTCTCGAGATAGGTTCTTAATCCTAGAGAAGGAACTCTCTCGAGATAGGTTCTTAATCCTAGAGAAGGAACTCTGTCGAGATTGGTTCTTAATCCAAGAGAAGGAAATCTGTCTAGATAGGTTCTTAATCCCAGAGAAGGAAATCTGTCGGGATAGGTTCTTAATCCCAGAGAAGGAAATCTGTCGAGATAGGTTTTTAATCCCAGAGAAGGAAATCTGTCTAAATAGGTTGTTAATCCTGAAGAAGGAAATTTGCCGAGATAGGTTCTTAATCCTAGAGAAGGAACTCTGTCGAGATCGGTTCTTAATCCTGAAGTAGGAAATCTGTCGAGATAGGTTCTTAATCCTAGAGAAGAAACTCTGTCGAGATTGGTTCTTAATCCCAGAAAAGGAAATCTGTCTAGATAGGTTCTTAATCCCAGAGAAGGAAATCTGTCGGGATAGGTTCTTAATCCCAGAGAAGGAAATCTGTCGGGATAGGTTCTTAATCCCAGAGAAGGAAATCTGTCGAGATAGGTTCCCAGAGAAGGAAATCTGTCGAGATAGGTTTTTAATCCCAGAGAAGGAAATCTGTCTAAATAGGTTGTTAATCCTGAAGAAGGAAATTTGCCGAGATAGGTTCTTAATCCTAGAGAAGGAACTCTGTCGAGATCGGTTCTTAATCCTGAAGTAGGAAATCTGTCGAGATAGGTTCTTAATCCTAGAGAAGAAACTCTGTCGAGATTGGTTCTTAATCCCAGAAAAGGAAATCTGTCTAGATAGGTTCTTAATCCCAGAGAAGGAAATCTGTCGGGATAGGTTCTTAATCCCAGAGAAGGAAATCTGTCGAGATAGGTTGTTAATCCTGAAGAAGGAAATCTGCCGAGATAGGTTCTTAATCCTAGAGAAGGAACTCTGTCGAGATCGGTTCTTAATCCTGAAGAAGGAAATCTGTCTAGATAGGTTCTTAATCCTAGAGAAGAAACTCTGTCGAGATTGGTTCTTAATCCCAGAAAAGGAAATCTGTCTAGATAGGTTCTTAATCCCAGAGAAGGAAATCTGTCGGGATAGGTTCTTAATCCCAGAGAAGGAAATCTGTCGAGATAGGTTCTTAAACCTAGAGAAGGAACTTTGTCGAGATAGGTTCTTAATCCTGAAGAAGGAAATCTGTCGATATAGGTTGTTTTTCCTAGAGAATGAAATCTGTCTAGATAGGTTGTTAATCCCAGAGAAGGAACTCTCTCGAGATAGGTTTTTAATCCCAGAGAAGGAAATCTGTCTAGATAGGTTGTTAATCCTGAAGAAGGAAATCTGCCGAGATAGGTTCTTAATCCTAGAGAAGGAACTCTGTTGAGATAGGTTCTTAATCCCAGAGAAGGAAATCTGTCTAGATAGGTTGTTAATCCTAGAGAAGGAAATCTGTCGAGATAAGTTTTTAATCCCTAATTATGTCAAATACCTGATGCTCTTCCCTGTTACAGTGGTAAGTATACGGATTTACAGCGTCAAAACCAGAGGTTCGATTTTCCTCGGTGGACACAGCAGATAGTTCGTTGTGGCTTTGTTAAAATAAACCCGAACGCACGCAAACGCCTAATCTACCGAAACTCTTTGATCGAAAAGAATAGCGCGATTTAATGTTTATTAAATTAGGAGTCGACTTCTGAGTAGTAACACTCAGAGCTCCCCCTAAAAATCTACAATAGAACTAATTTATTAATGTAAGTGAAGTTTAAGTAATTTTTGGATGAAGAAGACTTTATTCCAGGGATTTAATGTTTGTTTGTTTATTTTGAATTTCGTGCAAAGCTAACGAGGGCTATCTGCTCTAGCCGTCCCTAATTTAGCAATGTAAGACTAGAGGGAAGGCAGCTAGTTGTCATCACCCATCGCCAACTTTTGTGCTACTCTTTTACCAACGAAAAGTGGGATTGACCATCGTATTGTAACGCCCCCACGACTGAAATCGACTCGATCCAATACATGGCATCTTTTCTTAGTAGAATGGTCACTCTACCTATATTTTCTTACGTTTTATTTATTTCAGATGCATTGCGGAAATCTCATGGTCCAATGTTCGCGCCCTGTTCTGAACGTTTGCGCTTTTTGTTTTGAAGTTGTGATTGCGTTGTGAAAGTGAATATCAAAACCCGTTTTTGGAATAAAGTAAACGGCCCGGCATGGCCAAGCGTGTTAAGGCCTGCAACTTGTAATCTGAGGGTCGCGGGTTCGCATCCTTATCGCGCCAAACATGCTCACCCTTTCAGCCGTGGGGGAGTTATAACGTTACTTTCAATCCCACTATTCGTTGAGAAAAAGAAGCCTAAGAGTTGGCGGTAGGTGGTGATGATTAGCTGTCTTCCCTCTAGTCTTACACTGCTAAATTAGGGACGGCTAGCACAGATAGCCCTCGAGTAGCTTTGTGCGAAATTCAAAAGACAAACAAACAAACAAGGAATAAAGTAGACCAAGAATTGGCAGAGCACCCTGTTGACCATCTGCCTCAACACTAGTGTACAACTTCAAAATTAAAGAAGTCTAGTGGAGATAGCCTTTGTAGTGTCTGTACATATATCCCAATCAAGCAATCAGTTAATCGAACTATAAAACTACGATTTCTATACAATCGTGATTCTCTATTCAACTGTGATTGGTAAAGAACTTTAATTCACTATATAATTCAATTCATTGTATAAGTGAATAATATACAACTATTATTGGGTATATAACTATTGTGCACTGTATAATTAGAAATTACTACACTTAGTTTGGTTTGTTTTTAAACTTCGCGCAAAGCTTATACGAGGGCTATCTACGCCAGTCGTCCCTAATTAAGGAGTGAAAGACTATAGGGAAGTCATTCATACCTACCGCCAATTCTTGGGCTACTCTTTTACCAACGAATAGTGGGATTGACTGAAACATTATAACGCCCCCACAGCTGAAAGGACGAGCATGTTTGGTGCTTCGGGAATTCGAACCCGCGACCCTCGGATTACGAGTCAAGTGTCTTGATTAACCATGTAACTATGATTTACTATATAGCTATAGTTCACTATAAAATCTGACTTGAAGAAAGTGTTGTGACTTTTTATTAAACAGCTTTAAGCCATTTATATATAACTATTGATTGTTTAACTGTTTGTTATTGACAGGGAATTCCCGAACTGCACCCTGGTGTCAACTTTTAAACCTATAAACTTTATCTTCTTCGAAACATCCCGTTACTTAGGTGACATTAGGTAATGGTCTTTTAACGCTGAAATGTTAAATGTGAAGAAATAGAAAAGTGAAACACATGAAAACTGCTTCTCGCACGTAAAGTTGTCGTTTACTTCGTTACACGCTCGATAGATGTCACTTTTTTAAATACACATTAATTTGGGTCTATCACTTTTTTGGATACACATTAACTTGCGTGTATCTTAACATATTTTGCGAATGACTCTGTTCATTTTTAGGCACTGTCATATTTTTCATCATTCTAAGGCTTTTCTATGCATCTTTATTGCTTAAAGGCTATGTTAAATTGTTTTAAGATATTATTAATCAAATATTTGTATCATTAGTATGCAAACTTAATATTTTGAGAGGTAATTATGTTATATTAAATTGAATTCGAATTTGTAAATCACAAAATTACATGGCAAACACAGCTAATAGAAAAGCCCCGTGAGGCGGAATGTGTCGTAATTACATTTCAATATTGTCTAGCGTTACAAGATTAGTGCATTGTCATCGAACGTTGGGAAGTGTTTATAACAAGTCTTTAAGATGTGTTCAGATGAGAGATTTAAAATTTTCAAGACAGTGATTTCCCTTGTACTTAATGGAATTGGTAAACCAATTGGTGTATGGATCAACTTGGATGCTAGGACCATCCGGAGAGAAACCTACAAGTCGTACCACACCAGTAGTAAGTTAAATGTGGCGTTTTGAAATAGGTGAGAATCCACGAAAATAAAGATTCAAGTGACCCAGGTAACAGTATGCAATATAATCGAGAAGGATCCCTATCTGGAAAAATGACAAGTTATATGTACACAGATTATTTCCACGAAATATTAGTTCAGCTGTCATATATCTTAAGCAGTTTGAACTGGAGAATGAACACAGTATTAATATTTCATACAAAGACATACTGGTCAAGCCACAGGACATAGCGCCTATAACTGTCCCCCGCTAGTACAGCGGTATGTCTACAGATTTACAACGCTAAAATCAGGGGTTCGGTTCCCCTCGGTGGGTTCAGCAGATAGCCCGATATGGCTTTGCTATAAGAAAACACATACACGCCTATAAATGATTGTGCAATCGAAGTATTGACGTCAGTGCTGGGAAGCCGTCGTCCTCTTACTGATTGTGGAAAACAAGCAGGGAGTAGCGATGTGCGTTTAGCATGGCAATCTTATGACTGTGTTTCGTAAAGAAAACTAGACCTAAGGGCTATTGTTAAATACACAACCATCAGACAGAGCATGAACGGACGTGACGACATTGATTAGAACAAAGTGGCGAGGAGGTTCCAATTGCATGGGGTTGATGACAAGGGGAGTTTAATCTAAATTTCATGGTGGTACTATAAAGGAAACTATTAACATTGTTTTAGAGAGGAAAAACTACAACTATATATTTTAAAGAATCTGATTGGTTATGTAAAGTATTATAGGTCTCTTCCGAATATTATGGTTGCCATCTTAAAATTAGTATGCGTTACTGTCGAGTGTCACTTTCTTACTCGCTGTGGTTTGTCATAATATTCAATCAAAAGCACCTTCAGTGCGACCGAAAAAAGAATTCACGTGCGACTTGAAGGATTAAAGTCAAACCTGGTGGCCAAACTGGTAGCTAAACTTTTCAGGTTGATAAAATTTTTATAACAAATATACATTTATTAATACTTAGTAAGGCCGCTTATTTCTATTCACACTGCAGTATGGTGATTGGTAAAACAAAATACTAGGCCTATCTAACTAATGGACGAATATTTGCCACAGTATTTTTATCAATACTAAAGTGTAGCCACCAATGTTTCATTCCCTTAAGTCTCACAACGATGTCCTTTTTCGGTTGCACATTTTTTAACAATTAAGGTGTTTTTTTTGTTTTGTTTATTATACTTCACTGCCGACAGTGTGATCGGGAACTTTGTTACAAACAACAGGAAATGAGTAGGAAAGTAGGTAATTCATGCAACCTAATCACTTTGTAAAACACAAGGAAAAGCGAGATTAGCGACTAACTTTTCGAAACTCCTATATAGAAATATTATGAAAAGCGAATTCTACATCTTGCTGCTAACTGATAATAGTATGTAGAGCGAATTTCGCACATAATACTTCCAAATTACTACATGATAATGTTACGGAGAGCGAATTTCGCACAAAATACTTCCAAATTACTACGTGATAATGTTACGGAGAGCGAATTTCGCACATTAATACTTCCAAATTACTACATGATAATGTTACGGAGAGCGAATTTCGCACATTAATACTTCCAAATTACTACGTGATAATGTTACGGAGAGCGAATTTCGCACATGAATACTTCCAAATTACTACGTGATAATGTTACGGAGAGCGAATTTCCACATAACGTTTAAAAACTTCTACCTGAAATTAATTTTCAGCTACTCCATCTGTTACCCCAGGGGTCAGCAGTAAAATAACAAACTTACAACGTTAAAATCTAGGGTTCGATTCTCCGCAATGGACAGACAGCGTATAGCCCATTGTGTAGCTTAAAACTAAGAAAAAAATAACAACAACTCCACCAAACTGTTCATAGATCTTATCACTGAAGACGAAATGTGATTGTTTGGTTCGAAGTTTAGTGAAGTTTTGAAAACGTTTTTAATAAGCTATTGTCTTTGTCTTGGTTATAGCACTATAACATCAAACAGATAATGGATCTTTCAATTGAAGAGAAAATGTGATTTCTTTTTGGCTAGTTTAGTAAAGTTTCAGACCCTTTTCTGGAAAGCCACTCAATTTATACTTGCTTTGAAACTAGATTATTATGTGATTCTATTGTTGTATTTTGAGATTTCGAAGTGGACTCTATATCATAACATCGTTACGCTATATCGTGATTAAACTTATTCTCATAATGTAGTTAACAAGTTGAAAACTATTTGTTACTGCGCATTTATCCATAATACATTCTTTTTGAAATTGTGACAGGAGTTCAACGAAAGGATGGTTATGGATATTAATACTTGAAACACTGGGTCTAATTTTGGTTTTTTTTAAGTTAATCACAAAGCTACTCAATAGGCTATCTGTACTCTGCTCACTTCGGGTATCGAAACTCGGTTTTTTCCGTTGTAATTCCGTAGACATACTGCTATGTCAGTAGTTAGATGAGACTTGAGTTACATAAATTTTCTTTTATCTTCTGAAAGTTTATACACCTTCCGGAGATAATTTGTTTTATCTAAATTAATTATGTCATCCCTCTGAGGCAATTATTAATTATAGATTGTTTTTGTTTTTTTAACTAATAAATTTCAATATGTAAGCATTAACTTTTGAACATTCATTCTTATGCAGTCACGGCACGGCCTTCAGCCGTTGGGGCATTATTATATGGCGATTAATTCCACTTTTCGTTGGTAAAAGAGGAGCCTAAGAGTTGGCGGTGGGTGGTGATGACTAGCTGCTTTCCCTCTAGTCTTATATTGCTAAATTAGGGACACCTAGCGCAGATAGCCATCGTGTAGCTTTGCGCGAAATTCAAAACAAAACATATATATTCTTATGTAACCGTGGCTAAATGACCAGGTCAGAAACCCAAGCTTAGCTGTTTGCAGTTTAGAATTGTTTCAAGAGAGGTTTGGTTTCTGTTTGTTTTGGATTTGGACCAACGACCCTCTGATTACAAGTCCGGCGCCCTAATCACATAGCCTTTGTGGCTACTCTTTCTCTAAAAAAAACAATTTCAAGGATACTGGGGTTCTTGCCCTTACGATGTGGCCTGATGGTTAGGGTGCTCGACTCCAAATCTGAAGGTCGCAGGTTTGAATCCCCCTCACACCAAACATGCTGGCTTTCTTCAGTGATAAGGGCTTTCTAATATGACGGTCAATCCTACCATCCTAACACTTAACGCTATGTGGTGGCGACAACGACTTGCTGCCTTTCTGCTAAACATTTACTACAAAACTGGGGACGGTTAACTCTCGTGCAGTTTTGCGTGAAATTTGAAACAAAAAAACCTATACACTACGGTAAACTTTTTATGTGCCAATCTGTTTGTGGGTCTATAACTTTCTTGGGTTGAAGAATCGTTATAAACATATGAGCAGAATATATTTCACTTAGTCCCACTACTTACAGCTGGGGTTACCTGTTAATAACATTAATGTTTCAGGTCCTTGGAACCAGCACCGGATCAAAGCGATCGTAGGGGCTAGGAATCTTTCATCCATAGATCTTACTATCCGTAGAAGTTAAACCAAAAGTCAGATAAATTATAGATACATAAATTATAAATTCTGGTTTGAAATTTAAGTATTTATATGCGTATGATATATATTTGCTGTTTATGTGTGTTAATACATAGTAGTTAAATACCGGCTGTATATTATTTATGCGAATATGAATATACAAACTAATGCGTATATACAAAAATACATCGTATAACTTAAAGATGTAATAAAGTTTTTACAGTAAAATATCTACTTCACGTTTTTATATTTATTATTTTCTGGCCCCCTAAGGTTAACTTTTAAGAACATTTTTCATGGACCCAGAGTTTTCGTGGGCCCTAGGCACTGTGCCTATTGTGTCTAATAAACAATCCGACCCTGTGCTTGGAACTGAAACTGATGGTCAGAACACCTCACTTTTAATTTTAGAGTTGCGGGATCGAAATCCCTCACCGAATATGCTCACCTTTTCAGTCACGAGGGGGTTATAATGTGACGTCAGTTTCACTATTCGTTGATAAAAAGTAGTCCAAGAGTTGGCGGTGAATGGCAATTATTGGTTTCCTTTTCTATAGTCTTTTACTTCAAAATTAGGGGCAATTAACGAAGATAACCCAGATGTAGCTTTGCGCGTAATTTAATAATGAACTAACTTTTTGGAACTACTTCTTCGTCATTGGTTTTTACAGCTTGATGATCCTGATAATCCAATATTACAGTTTTTATTGTAGATGGATAATACCTATTCCAAAGCGTCTCATTTCGTATTTTTCATATGGCTTTCTATAGTTTTTTGTGTTCGTGGCTCGCGCTCACAAAGATTATGCTTTATTGCAGTTCTAGCTATTTGTGAATTATCTTTTCTGTAGTTGCTTGAAATAATGTGTCCAACGAGTCACATTTTTCGTGTGAGTTTCCTGGATAACTAAACTCTGACGTTTGATAACGAAAGCGTAATTCCTGTCTTCGTTAAGGATGTTGTTTACGTCCTCGTATTGGACATCTTGATTTCCTCTGGACAATATTATTCATTGCTTATCGGCTATTATCTTTGAAAATGAAATCCACTGGACATTGCATTACTGCCATTTTGCTGTAGGAACATCTTTGAGGAAAAGCTAGGTCATATATTACCCAACCAGAAGTCTACACGTGGCATAATATTGTTGAATGATAAAAAATTCGCCAGGAATAGTATATAAAGATGCTAATATACCATTCATTGCACCATGGGTGGTGTCTGAAACACAACTTTATTTATATACAGATCGTTTTGATAAAGGTATTCTAACTCTTCCGAGTCAAATACATTTCCATAGATTGGTGCTTTTCAACTGCATTATTTCTTGGTGCCGAAATTATTAACGTATCTTATTGTTTAATATTTGTTTTGTAGTATGTCCAGTTTGATTTATGTCGCGATCCCAGTTTCACCCGCGTGTCGTAAAATTGCAAATGCATGTCAGAAGTATCACATAACTTCTGATTTAGCTGGTTGCACTCGCTGTTGATAAGTTATCGGTTGAATGTCAGACAGTTCAACTCTTGCGTTTATCAGCGAGCAAGAAAGTTGCAAAAAACTCATGAATCATGTGAATAAAGTTGTCTTTTAAAAATATGAAGTGTTGAGCTTGTTGGTGCGTTCTGGCTTCCCGCCAACGTCCTCCAAAGCAAAACTCTAGACAAATGAGAGTAGGTTTCAAGTGCGTTAAGACGGTGTGCATATCCACAAAAATGATTTTAAAAATTATGAAGAGGCAACGTCTGAGATAGCCATTAAAGAAAACCAGCAGCAATGCCAGAAAGAAATCACGCACAAATGTAATCTGTTATACATTTAAAAGGAGATTTTTAACAACGTTGCAAAGAACTTAAGAAATTCAATGAGGAACTCACTCGCATAAGTAAAATGCGCTTTCTCTGTCTTTGGATATTAAAGCTGTAGTATGCTAATGTTGACAGTTTTCAAGATGGCTGATTTTTGAAAATGCGTCAAAGAGTTTGGAGCTAGGAGCTGTTGGAGTTGCTATCAGTTTGTCACGAGGTTAGAGTTTTTGAAAATTTTCGTTTAATTATAAGAGGTTTTGCATTTTTCTTGTGTTAGGCAAGAAAAGGAAAAGAATAAATGCTACGAACTAGTAAATTAACATCTTTATCTTTTTAGAAACATGACAACTGTGTTAATTAAGCTTTATCGTGGCACGAAGAAACATTATATTTTTGCAGTGTTTTCTCGCCCCATATAAAATATGTTAAACATTTTTTTTGTCTTATAGTCATGTAAATTATACCACTTTAGTTATAGTTTAATAAGTAACAATAAAGATATAAGTTTAAATATTGATAATTCGCCATGAAGTTAGGTGTTTGGGACTGTTTGGCAAAGAATTAGGCATTCATAATGGTCTGAAATTGAGTAAGGAGTTTGTACCAGTCTGGTAAGGAGTTAAGTAATTGTACCAGTATTTTTGTGAATTTAGCACGACATTAGGTACTTGAGGAACAGTCTGGCATGGAATTACGTGTTGTTTTTTTTGTAGTTTGACATGAATTAAGTGATTCTGTTGTTTTTGTTTATTTTTTAATTTCGCGCAAAGCTACTCGAGGGCTATCTGCGCCAGCCGTCCCTAATTTAGTAGTGTAAGACTAGAGGGAAGGCAGCTAATCATCACCATCCACCACCAACTCTTGGACTACTCTTTTAACAACGAATAGTGGGATTTACCGTCACATTATAACGCCCCCACGGCTGGGAGGGCGAGCATATTTGGTGCGACCGGAATTCGAACCCGCGACCCTCGGATTACGAGTCGAACGCCTTAACACGCTTGGCTATGCCGGGCCCTGGATTAAGTGACTGTGACAGTTTGAAACAGAGTTAGGTATTTTTGTCACTTTCTCTTGGAATTACGCGTTTGTTATGGATCTCACATTATATTAGGTGTTTGTCGCAGATTAATTTGAAATTATTAGTAGTTTGCTATATTCTTAGCAGATTTCATAGTAGTTTAACGTAGAAATATTTTGTTTTTTCATAGTGTGTCACGATGTAAAGAACTATTGATTTATTTCCCAAATCTCCTTAGAAATAAGCACTTGTGTTGAGTTAAGAGCTGACACGTTTAAAAGTTGCTAATAGTTATGGGTTGATATAAACTGGAAGTAGCTATCTACAAGGAAGTTGTTGAACATTGCTTCAAGGCAGAGGCGAGCAACTTGTCATTCCTCAGGGTCAAAACTTATCCGTTTCTTTCTAAAGTATGTTATATATATATATATAGTGTTTATTTAAATGTATCATTTTTGGCTTACGACCAACAAATGTAGTTTTGCGGCCTTTGAGAATATTCGTGGCTCGCGAATTAGTTTAGGTTACTGTTAGGGTCAGGAATAAGCTTTGATTAAAATTAGGGTTAGGAATTAGATTAGGTTGCTGTCAGGGTTAGGAGTTAGATTAGATTACTGTTAGGGCTAGGAATTAACTTAGATTACTGTTAGGGTTAGGAGTTAGCTTATATTACTGTTAGGGTTAGGAATTAACTTAGATTACTGTTAGGGTTAGGAGTTAGCTTATATTACTGTTAGGGTTAGGAATTAACTTAGATTACTGTTAGGGTTAGGAGTTAGCTTATATTACTGTTAGGGTTAGGAATTAGCTGAGATTAGTGTCAGGAGTTCACAATAATCGTAAGAAAATTATTAAAATAGCAATTTGTGTGAGATTTTGGAAATTTTCACAACATTTCTATAAATATATAAAAATCTTGAAATTTTTACTCTATCTCGAAAACCTGTCAAAACGATTCATGTTGTTGTTGGCAGTTCATAACACTATAACACTGTTACTTAGTTTTTATTGTAGAGTGGGAAATTTTGACATGAAAAGGTAAAACATTTTTTTGTGAAAAGATATCCAAGAGAAGTGAAAGAAGTATCCAAAAAATGTTGCAATGAGAAACACCGAAACAAGTAAAGTGATACTAGTTAGATATATTTTAAAACGATTTTCGAACTAGTATCACCTTACCTGTTTGTCTACTTTTTACAGCAGCATTCGTCTCCGTTTTGAAACGTTTTGTTAAAATTCTACGAGTATCCAACAACCTCTACTTTTCCTTACATTCTTAGTGGTTTTTCTTCCGTATTTATCCATTTAAAATAAACGTATAATTATATTTGATCGTGATCTATGTTGCTTTGTTCCTTTCTTTGTTTGTGGCGGTTTGGCAGTTTCTATGGATACGCGTTTTTGACTACTTAGGCACGAGTGAGACACGTCCTTCTATAATTATTGAAGGAGACTGGAGAGGAGAGCTTTAGTAACTAAAAGTCCCAGATTTGCATTTTATCTCAAGTAGAAGTAACTTAACCTGTTATTATTCACATGTGCTTTGAGCGCCACATGTGGTCCTCATACGAAGCTCTCTTCTCATCTCGTACGTTGAACCAAAATAACCAGATACTGTTGATACTTTCACGAACATCGACTGCATGATAAGTGATTGTAGCTGCGTATCTCATATGATAATTAAGAATAGGCACTTTACTATTATGTCTTGTGAATCACATGCTATGCATATGACAAAGATAGGGCTAAATAGAAAAAAAACTTAACTTTATTAACTGACCTTCGAGTAAAGGTTTCAAGGTTTCAGTTCAGTTTGTTATTAATTCCGCGCAAAGCTACACGAGGGCTATCTGCGCTAGCCGTCCCTAATTTAGCAGTGTAAGACTAGAGGGAAGGCAGCTAGTCATCACCACCCACCATCAACTCTTGGGCTACTCTTTTACCAACGAATAGTGGCGACTATGCTTGGTGAGAGGTAGATTCGAACCCTCGACCCTCAGATTGGGAATCGAGCGTCCTAATCACCTGGCCATTTGTTTTTTTTCTTTCTACGCTACTATCGATTCAGTTTCATTTCTTTTTTAATGTTTCTCAAAAGTAAGCTATAAGAGAATACGAGCTGTGAAGGTTTTTCCAACTTCACATAATGTCCTAATTATATTTTATAAGCTTCGTTTTCGTGTTTCATTTATTGATACGATTACGGATAACTTAAGTAAGATAATACCATGACTTTGACACGACAAGTATTTATAACTGGTGTTACATGTGGTGTAACACTCAAAATAATGTTTTATTTATCAGGCTGTTTTAACAATGGTTTAAAATAAAGTTACCAAGCATATTTTTTATAACTGACCTCCCCTCTTTGCAAAACTGTTAAATACCCTGGATACACTGTTGTAACAAAATAACTTGTTTTGAGGGATGTACTTAGATGTTGTTATTTCATGTTTCAAACTCTCATTACTCTTGCTGCCCGGTAATTCATGTTAAATGTTAAAAGGTGTTTAACTAGCGACATCTGATGGCTAAAGTCGTAACTCAGATGGTGGAGCACTCTCTTGCCTTGCAAGATGAGAGAAACAGAATTAGTACTAAACAAATGTTAATGTAGATCTGTCTAAGATATCGTTTTATTTGGTAGCTTACTTAATAAAGTACTCTGGATCCAGAGAGTTGATCTTACTACCTTATCTGGAATAACGTTCCATTTCTTAAAATTAAATGCTCTTTTATATGTAAAACTGATATACTCGTATAACTTACGAAAACGGCAGAAGCATAATTTGATATAGGGCCTTGGAGGATGGAGACACAGTTTCCTGATGGTCCTTGGAGAGTGGGGTTATAATTTGATAAGGGGCCTTGGAGGATAGGGGCATAATACGTGTATACGTTTTCATTTGTCTTGAATAAAAATATTTTACATAAACTGTGTTTTTGGAAACCACTCTTGATTGTGGAAGATGTTAAAACTCCCCAAATGACGACCCTGGTTGGCAAACACCAAATCATCATATTGGAAGGCCCACACAGTAACACACATCAGACTTATTAGTTACAAAATTTTGCAAGATTTTCAACCTTTAGTTTGTCATGCCACTTTCAAAACCTGCTAGTGAAGTTTAAATACTGTTTGACCTATTCGAACAAACAGAAAGGATAGATTTAACGAAAAAGTATCCAGATGGATACAAAACTCAATCGACTCTGAAGAGTTTTTGGGCGGCTTGAGTTAAGCGTAGTAACAGTGATGCAACAGCTACTTCGTGAACTCCGCTCAGATTTCAAAATTCAAAAGTTGCCCACCGGTCATTTAAGGAGCCGAATTATCTTGTTTTCTTGGTGCCAACGTTCCTTACACGAAGACGAGGGCCCGGCGTGGCCAAGTGCGTTAAGGTGTGCGACTCGTAATCTGAGGGTCGTGGGTTCGCATCCGCGTCGCGCCAAACATGCTCGCCCTCCCAGCCGTGGCGGCGTTATAAACTGACGGTCAATCCCACTATTCGTTGGTAAAAGAGTAGCCCAAGAGTTGGCGGTGGGTGGTGATGACTAGTTGCCTTCCCTCTAGTCTTAAACTGCTAAATTAGGGACGGCTAGCGCAGATAGCCCTCGAGTAGCTTTGTGCGAAATTCCAAAAACAAACACGAAGACAACCAAAACGTTCCTTTGCAAGAGTACAGTGGAAACTTTTCTTATACGTGTAGGACGGAAACTTTCCTACCCATGTTTAACCATTCTTCACAGGCTTACAAGAGGAAAGTTTTAAGACTGGCTGAATGTTTTTATACTCTTTCCTGCCTGTGTCAGTCATCGTTTATCCGGGCATACAGTAGACTTGTATCAGTCATTCGAAATTATAAGCCGTTTCTACATTATTTGAAATCTGAACTAAGTTACGTGGTTGTGATAAATATAAGATGCCAAGTAGAATTCCACGATAGTTAATGATCATTGTACTTCTTAAGTCTTTAATATCCGTGGCGGCAAAGCTTATTAAAATCTTATGTATATATCAGTAAATATTAGGGCTGGACCACGGAAGAGATGCCATAATTATGTCACCGGAGCTGACAGAGTCAGGGCCGTTCCCTGGAATAAAAGTTACGTAACAGTACCACGAGCTTTGCTTCTCGCCGTCTTAAAGTATTTTGAGTTCGAAAACGAACTTTTAATTAAATAGGAACATCACTGAACAACCCTATCCGCCATTTATGATTATAGTTAAGTTGCTACACGCCCGATCGTGTCTAATCACTTTAGGAGTTTTTGCTTAATTAACAATCCTCCGTGATTAATTACGATTTTGGAAATATTTTTTTGAGAAATAAAATCTGTACGTAATAAATCAGAATGTTTACTGGTAGTTCTCGTGAACCGATGGGATCTCGAGAATGTAATATCTCTCATCACGTCTTTCTTATTACCAATAATAGCTTGTCTCGTTGAATGCAAATTGTGTATGCACGCCGCGTGAACAACAGTTATTTTACGAAAAATAAAAACGCGTAGAAATAGATGAAATAGCAAAGACATTATTTCAGTCTATGATGCTGAGAATTGGACCGTTTTAGTACACATTTCAAGCTTTTCTCTAGTTCTTTTAAATGAAACACAACAACCACGTGTTTCGCTAAAACACATAAATATTTCTCGAAAAATTGAAAATTATTAATTTGCGTATCCCGTATATCACTTATTAAAGAGCTGTATAGGTAAAACGCATTTCTAGGAGCACCAGCTAATGTTTATACAGTGCCAAAGAATCTTACTTTTTGTAACTGGTGTAATAAAGGAAGCTCGGGCTAGTCCCTTCCTAACCCTCTGTAACTTAATGCTAAATATGCAAGCTTTCGACACTCAAAATCAGATTTCGATATCCACAGTTGGCAGAGAACAGATAGCCCATTGTGTATCTTTGTGCATAACAGCAACCACACCAATCTAATTTCAGTTAGGCCATTTTAAAACTTGTTGGACTTACAACCTGTTTCTGTGGGCCTTTGTGGTTTAAAGCAACAAAAATAATTTTATTTCGACTAAACCGAGAGTTCTTTACCCTAGAGAGTCCATGGAAGGGATTTAGGGAGTCCGTAATCGGAGGCAAAAATTATTTTCCCTCCATTATTTTGTGTGTATATGTGTGCATTTTTCTAGAGAGGAGGCCCATAGTTTTCAAATTAGTTTCTGAAAGGGGTCCGTGACCCATGAACTGTTAAGAAACACAAGACCAAGCAATTTTAAAAGTGGTTGAACGTTGACATTCTTATAAATTCTGAAAGAACACAGCTTTTAACCATGTCAGAGTACGTAAACTATATAATTTATGATTTAGTTAGGATTAGTTTGTTTTTGAATTTCGCGCAAAGCTACTAGAGGGCTCTCTGCGCTAGCCGTCCCTAATTTCACAGTGTAAGATCAGAAGGAAAGGCAGTTAGTCATCACCACCCACCGCCAACTCACGGGCTACTCTTTTACCAACGAATAATAGGATTGACCTTCACTTTATAACGCCCCTACGTCTGAACGGGAGAAGAGGGAGCATGGTTGGTGTGACGGAGATTCGAGCCTGCAATCACCGGTTTACGAGTGGAGTGTCTTAACCACCTGGCCATGCAGGGATCTTCTTATGATTCACTGAACCTGTATAGCATCAAATGAGTAGACTTATGATTCACTGAACTTATATAACATCAAATTAGTAGACTTATGATTCACTGAACCTGTATAGCATCAAATTAGTAGACTTATGATTCACTGAACCTGTATAGTACCAATGGGTAGACTTATGATTCACTGAACTTATATAACATCAAATTAGTAGACTTATGATTCACTGAACCTGTATAGCATCAAATTAGTAGACTTATGATTCACTGAACCTGTATAGTACCAATGGGTAGACTTATGATTCACTGAACCTGTATAGCATCAAATAGTAGACTTATAGATTCACTGAACCTGTATAGTACCAATGGGTAGACTTATGATTCACTGAACCTGTATAGCATCAAATTGGTAGACTTGCTTAGAATAAACTAGAAGATTATATGCTACAACGTTAAACAGCATAATGTCCAAATTAATTAAAAACATATCAAAGGACTGAACTTATACACCATGACATTATTTTAAAAACAAAAACTGAGAGAAATATAATTATTTAATAAATAATTCTTTCTCTCTCCCACTAGTCAACCCAGGAATTTTTAAAAAGAAGTATAAAACAGTGTTAAATAAAAGCACGTGACTGGGCCTTCATGTTAGGCTTATTCATTCACAAATATCAGGATGTAATAAGACTCATTTCTGGTTATATTATAGATCATTTTAACATTATAAATCGTGTTTCGTTATGTATGGTACGATTCTGATCGTACACGTACGGGATTGCCACTACTTCATGGCTGTTTCTGAAACGTGATTAAAAGCTCACTTGAGTGTCACGTGGCCAATCATTAAAATACATAACACTGGGTGGAGCTCTGCTCATTTCCATGACTTTAAATGGTTTCGAAACTTCACATACTTTAGCGTCGATAAGTTACAAACATTGTTACTTTGAGCCAAAGAAAGAACATTCAGAGAAATTCACTGGAGTTTTTCTTTTCAGTTCTTTGAGTCAACTGTTTGGTGTTTCTATGCGTTGTTTACGTCATAATTTGTTTGCTTATTTGTAGTTAAGCTACACAAAGGGCTATCTGTGCTCTGCCCACCACTGGTATCGAATCCCGGATTCTAGCACTGTATTTCTGCAGATATGCCGTTGTGCCACCAGAGGGCATTACGCCATAATAATAAATCAACTTAATCATAAAGCTTTAATGGCCAGTTTCGATGTTATATCCCTCTTTACAGAAGTTCCAACAACAGAAGCCTGCAAGATAGCCTCAGAACTCTATATCCGAGACCCTAACCCAACTATAGACATTCCCAGTAACCAGTTAGCAATCCTCATAGAATTCACCACAATAAAGACAAACTTCATGTTCAACAACCAAAACTATATACAAACAAATGGCCTAAGCATGGGCAACCCAGTATCACGAGTTCTAGCCAATATTTTTATGATACAAATTGAAACACAAGCAATTAATACAACATTACATCCACCACTATACTGGTACAGATATGTAGATGACATGGTTGCGGGATTCAAATCTACAGAACACATACTTAATTTTTTTCAATCACATTAACTCTATACATCCCAACATTAACTTCACATGTGAACAGGAAGAAAGCAATCAAATATCATTTCTTAACCTCAAAATTATAAGAACCGACACACAATTCAAAACCGAAGTCCACCGAAAAATCACCCATACTGGACTATACATTCCTTGGGACTCAGCACATGAAACAAAACAAAAACTCAACATACTAAGAAACCAGATAAACACAGCCATAAAACTATGCTCACCAGATAAAATTAACGATGAATTAGACAAAATAAAACAATACTTCATCAACATCAATAAGTTTCCTCCACAAACCGTAGAAAACATTATACGCCCACAACTGGACAGAAAGCAAAATCAACCAACAAAAGTAAATATATCTCACGAATCAAAAAATCACGAAACCACATACTGCTGTATACCATATATTCCTGACATCAGCAAACAAATAACCAACATTTGGCAAAAACTGGTAACAAAATATGACATTCCAGTTAATACTAAATTTATTTAAAAACCAGGCACAAAACTGAGGTTTATACTATGTAAGAACTACACTGACAAACACAACACTAACCTTATTTATAAAATACAATGTGATAACTGCCACGACTTCTATATTGGAGAAACAAGTAGAAAAATGGAAACCAGATTCAAAGAACATAAAAAGTCACCTTCACACGTTTTCAAACACTGCAAGTCAAATAAACAAAACATAACCATAGAAAACACTAAAATTCTAAATAAAGCAACAAACATAAACAAACGCAAAATTAAAGAAGCCTTACTTATACAACAACTTAAACCCAAAATAAACCAATATAAAGGAACGCCATTATACCTATATTAATATTATAGATAAAATTATATATTCAAACATCTCACCCCGCCCTCTACATTGCGACACTCAGTTACACGACCCCTTCCAAACATGTGGTCAGCTTACGGTCAGTTACCTCTTTCTTTGTGAACCTGACGATGACCGAAGAAGGTCGAAACGTTGTTCGCTCTTCTATTTAAAATATTTTCTTAACCCAAACGAGCCGTTTTTGCATATAAAATTCTCAACAAGTGGGTTTCTCGACATCACTGATGGTACTATTTGTTTATGTCCATCTAATTACTTCGCAAGGTATAGATGGATCTTCACCAAAATTGGTAAGGAGGTTCGTTAGGCTCATGAAGGGGGAATTAAACAAATTCCTGTGAGTGGTGGACCATGGTATGGAGATTCATGGGGATAGATATAGACGTTTTCAGTTTTTTAATGTTGATTTTACGTTTTTTACAGGCATTTTTTATTTATTATCGCCATTTCGATCTCTGCTTATGGGTCTTTACAAAATCTTCACAGATATTTTATTTTCCAGGTTATGTACGGTTCCAAAAAAAAAATCTAGTCCCCCGAGCGACCCCGAACCGCTGATTTTATCATTGTAAATCCGTAGATTTACGACTGTACCAGCAGAGGACGTTTTTATGTTTGTGAACGAAATATTTTAAAATAAACATTTCGAAATTGAAATAATTATGCTAATAAATGTAGATACCCATTCCAATTTATAAAGGATAACAAAAAGGAATTCCTCAAACGTTTTTTTCTCGGTTAGAAATTATTAAATTGCATTTTTTATTTAACGGAGAAATTGCAATATAATTAAAAAAAAATTGTATTTCATCATGGTAACTAGATGGCAGTAGCAGCAACAGACAACCGATGATAGAAAAGTTTAGAAGCAAAATGGCTTCAGTTGTTGTTTTGAATTTAGCACAAAGATGCACAATGGGCTATCTCTGCTCTGCCCACCACGGGTATCGAAATCGATTTTTAGCGTTGTAAGTCCGTAGACACGCTGTTGAGCCACTGGTTTGCACTTAATTTCTTGTGGTAATATTACTTTTTAATTTTATTATGATAATCCTATTTGTGAACGATCATTTTTCGGTAGCGAATAAGCTAATAGTTCATAATAGAAAACTTTATAAATGAAAATATTATGAAATATACAATATTTATTACCCTTACAATAGTTTGTTATATCCACTCTTTCATACTTATTTATGTCGTTTCTTAAAAATACAAACCTTGTTCAGACAGGGTTAAAGTGTTTAATTTGTAGTTTCAAAAGAAAATTTGTTGTTCTTGTTGTTTTGAATTAAGCACAAAGCTACACAATGGGCTATCTGTGTTCTACCCACCGCGGGTATCGAAACCCGGATTTTAGCGTATATGTCCGCAGACATACCGCTGAGCCACTGGGGAAGCGATTCAAAAGAGAAATGTAACTACTTGTGTATTTGATATGGACAGGTTAGGTTACTATTGACGACAATACATAACAGTCTATTCGTCCTCTGCCCATCATTAACATTAAAAACGTAATTTTAATATTTTATGCCATTTTGTGTGTTATATAAGTCACTGAGAAGCCTTAGTTACACAACAACTCAAGCGCAAAATAAATCAATAGAAAGGAACACCTATATTAATAAATATATCAAACATTTACGCACGCCCTCTACATTCTTACTCTCAGTTACACAACCCCCTTCATACATGTGGTCAGTTACCTCTTTCTTTTTATGTGAGCCTGACAATGACCGAAGAAGGTCGAAACATTGTTTGATCCTCTAAATAAAATTTTCTCAATCCAAAAGAGCCGTTTTTACATACATATTTTTCTCTACAAGTGGGTTTTCTCGTCATCACTGATATATTATAAGTCACATTATAAGTTTTTGTTACCTAATATGTTGAAAAATTGAAAAGCTAAAACTCTAACTCGTCAATTTATATTTCAATGAATCATTTTTGTGTAGGGGGCGTTTCATAAATTGTTGCCACGAATATTTAATGTTTTGTTACACACCGTTGGTAAGAGTGTTTATATATAGCGTTACCCGAGCATAATAAACATACTTTCTATCATTAATTGCTATAACGGGAGGAATTAATGGAGAAATGCAATGTTTAGATTTTCTGGAACAAGGATATATAAAATATTTTAAATTTTTTGATAACGCTAACCTAACGACTTGACATTCACTGAATGTTAACCTCAACTTTTAATTATTGACGACTTTGGTTTGTTTTGAATTTCGCACAAAGCTACACGAGGGCTATCATTTTGTAGTGTAAGACAAGAGAGAAGGTAGCTAGTCATTACAACTCACCGCCGACAAATAGTGGGATTGATTGTAACATTATAACGCCCGCACGGTTGAAAGAGCGAGCATGTTTGGTGCAACGGGGATTCGATCGTACGATCCTTAGTTTACGAGTCGAGTGCCTTAACCCACATGGCCATGCCGGGCAGTATTACCGAAGATGAAAATTTTTTTCACTTCACAACTGTATCACGTTTTAGTGAGCGATAATATCTATTGAGGCGTTCAGTACAATGAAAAAAAAGAAGTGACCATAAATATTTTCCTTACGACTTTGTTTTCTGGGGTGTAAATAATTTAATTTATTTGTAGTTTTTCATTATCACTGTTGTTTTCAGAAACAGTCATCTCATAATTGGGAAACAAGTGAAGAAGTTTTATTTGAAATTCAGCTAATATTATTGTGTAATAACGTTCCATAGGGCATTCTTGTACTCGCAACCTTAAGCCTACTTGAAGTAAATGTTGAATCTGTGGTCGTAAAAATAGTAGACCGTTCTCGATGAGACCATAAAAGAGAAATAAAGGTGATATAAAGTTTAAGCGAGATTCGCGATAGCTCGGGTCTTTGACCTGTTAAGTATTGATGACATAGAATATCTTAACTCTTTGGATCTGATCTTAAAACGTTAAATCAAAAGTTCAAACAACACTACCCATTACGTCATCACCGACCTTTTCTCTCAACCCAGTGGTTAATTCGATAAAAAAAAAATCTTTAAACTCACCTGTAAAAAACCGTAACTCGTGTTGTTGTTGTTTTTTTTCCATGTGTCTCAGGAAATGGAATCCGAAGCTAATTACGTTGCGATGTTACGAGATGAATATTTTGACATCTATAATAAAATGATTCTCTTATCAGTTGAATTTCCTAAGCCTAACGAACACCCTGAGGACTGTAAAACCGATCGAAACGTCTCGCTGGCTACGCGACTTTAGAGTTATTATAAAATATTTTAAACATAATAAAATATCTTTGTACAACAATCACATTTTAGCTTACGATTTTTTCCTTTCTAATCTGGGTATAAAAAGGAAAAAAAAAATCAATCGGGAAGTGTTAGAGTAATCTCAGATAAAAATCTGTACGGATAGTTAAGTATTGTGTTTTACTTTATGTAAAATGCACGTGTGGCCATCAGAAAATTAATTTGAAGATATAATAAAAATGAAAATATTAATGCGATAAGATCAATCACGAAAACATTCTTAGGAACGAACATTTTACTAATATTTTTTTTTCTGAGAAAAAAAAAGCGTGTTAGATAAAGAGAGCGAAATAATGTATTAAAAACTCTGCGTTAAACAAAATATTGGTTGTTGAGCGAAGTTTAGTTTTCTAGAAAAAGAAAATTCGTCCAGTCCTCTTTCAAGGTTCACGCCATGTTACATATATAGAAACAAATCTATCAAAGTATCGTGAAAGTTTGTTCGGATTGTAACATCTTCCATTTACTGCCCCCATAACTAGAACCGCGACAAAGTAAATATGAAGACGATATACGATTACTTTAACCCCTTCAGAAAGGTGTAAGAAAGAGTTATGATGGCTATGCTGAGGAAACAAGCGAGAAAAAGAGTAATCAATTTTCAATTGTGTTTTACATCGTCACGCGACACGCGCTCGTCTGTGTCTGAACGAGTGTGTTGCCACGTGCTGACTCATCACAGATCCAGACTTTGTATAAAACATCACAGACAAACAAGTTGTGGTAACAAGAAAATAGGTTTTAATGTCTGTACAGAAATTTAGATTAATGGAACTTCTGGACTTTGTTTGTTTTTTATAAGAGGTAACTAATAGAATATGTATATGTATATGGCAAACTGCATGAAGATATTTGGACAAATAGATGAATATATATATATTGTGAGGTACGATAGATGAAGCTTATGATACGTATTGCCACAGCTGTTATATAACAGAGCTTAAAAATGTTAGCACCCTTTTTCCATTTATATTCATTGCAGAAAACTGTTCTAAAAATATCTCATCTGGAGATCATGAGTATCGTTTTAAACACAGTAGTGGCACAGCGGTGTGAATGCGGCCTCACACCAATAAAATCCGCGTTTCGATATCCGTGGTGGATAGAGCACTGATAGCCCATTGTGTAGTCTTGTGATTGAGTTAAACCAAATCCTTACAAAATTCAAATCTAATTTCTCGAGAAAATTTTAAATTAAATCTGTTCAGCGAAGATGAACGAAGTTTTAAAATGTATTCGTTACATTTTGTGATGTCTGTCTTCAGAAATTTTTGATAACGTAATGCTGTGAAGTATCGTTAAAATTAACTCGGTGAAGTGTTGTTAAAATTAACTCGCTCTGTAGCGCTTTAAGCTTTACGTCCTTCTTCAGGTTTGGTTTGTTTATTATAATAAAATGTTAATTTTTTTTCTGAGCGCAAAAATAACATCACGATATAATGTTTTTTTAGAGAGGCAGCACCTTATTCGCATGGCCAGGTGGGTTAAGGCGTTCAAGTCGTAATATGAGAGTCGAGGGCTCAAATTCTCGTCGCGCCAAACGTTCTCACCCTTTCAACCGTAGGGTCGTTATAATGTGACGGTCAATCCCACTATTCGTTAGTAAAAGAGTAGCCCAAGAGTTAGCGGTGGGTGGTGATGACTAGCTGCCTTCCCTCTAGTTTTACACTGTTAAATTAAGGACTGCTAGCGCAGATAGCCCTTAAGTAGCTTTGCGCGAAATTCAAAACAAACAAACCTTATCCGCCTTCATACAGCTCTGTGATCTAAATCGTATTTGCAGGCTATTAAATTAATACAAAATGTAGTCGTAAGTTCTAGTTTTGTTTTAAGATTTTAATTATATTTTATTTGAATGATCTACGAGTCTGAGTATTATAAATAAATAAATGTTATATTTCCTTGGGGTAAACAGCGCGCGATGTGGCCAAATTGTGAGCAAGTGGATTTTGTAACTGGTGAACCGGGTTTAAATCCTTGCGATATCGCAAAATATTCAAACCATGTTGAGATTCGAATGCATTTTAAAAGGGACAGTCAATCTTTTAGTAAGAATAATGTGTGCTAGAATGCTAAAGACTGCTTACCTTCGATCTCGCGGTCAGTTATTTAAAGTTCAACCTCAGTAGTTCTGTCATAAATACCCGTACTTATCACAAACAGAAATTGTTTGTTCGTTTTTTTGAATTTCACACAAAGCTACTCGAAGGCTATCTTCGCTAGCCGTCCCTAATTTAGCAATGTAAGACAAGAGGGAAGACAGCTAGTCATCACCACCCACCGCCAACTCTTGGGCTACTCTTTTACCAACGAATAATGGGATTGACCGTCACATTATAACGCCTCACGGCTGAAAGGGCGAGCATGTTTGGCGCGACCGGGATGCGAACCATAAGATTTCGAGTCGCACCTCTTAACCACCTGGCCATGCCGGGCCCACAAACAGAAATAAAAGCATGTAAAAGTATTACGTAATGCACCAAATTCGATGCAAAATATCACGTGAAATAACTAGATGTTTCGCAGCAGATTTCAGTAACGAAAATCATTACAACATAACGTATTTGGCACGAATATTCAATTCTCAAAATCCCTCGCGAAATATTTGGTTTCTTTCACACCAATTGTAAACGTAGATCATTTTAAATTCTCACAGAATAGCAGAACAACAACAACAACCATTCGAATTTCGTCAAAATCAGACGAGGACTGTCTGCGTGAGGCGTCCAAAATTTTGCAGTGAAAGATTGGAGGGAAGGCAGCTAGTTATCACCACCCACCATCAAATCTTAGACTAATCTTTCACTAACAAATAGTTGGACCGATTGTTACATTATAATGACCTCAAAGCTGAAGGGGCAAGTATGTTTAGTTGGACACGAATTCAAACCCACGGTTCTCAGGACGCAAAACAAGATCCTCAACAACCTAGCCATGTGGAGCTCGACCCTTAGGTTGCAAATCAAGAGCTTTAACCACCTAGCCATGTGGAGCTTGACCCTCAGGTTGCAAATCAAGAGCTTTAACCACCTAGCCATGTGGAGCTTGGCCCTCAAGTTGCAAATCAAGAGCTTTAACCACCTAGCCATGTGGAGCTTGGCCCTCAGGTTGCAAGTCAAGAGCTTTAACCACCTAGCCATGTGGAGCTTGGCCCTCAGGTTGCAAGTCAAGAGCTTTAACCACCTCGCAATGTGGAGCTTGACCCTCAGGTTGCAAGTCTAGAGTCTTAATCACCTAGCCATACGGAGCCTAACAATCAGATGGGATAGGTGCATTTTATACATGTCACTTTTGTAACAGAAACTTATTTAATGGAAACTATTTTCAAGATGTATGTTCGTTACATAGAGCAGTTCTCTGCTGGTACAGCGACAAGTATACGAACTTACAACGCTAAAATCAGGGCTTTGATTCCACTTCCTAGACTTAGCCCCATGCGACTTTTCTATTAGGAAACAACAAGTACAACAACATAGAGCGTGACCAGAACTAGCGACATGGACTGTAACGACGTGGTTAGACTCCAAAATCGTTCTAATGTAAAGTTCTTAACACAGTTAAGAGTTAAACTGACATTCTGATAACGTTACATCGCTGTTTCTGAACTCATAGTGCGTTAACTTTATTTTACTTTTTTGCCAAGAAACTTTAAGCTTATACATCACAGAATCATAAAAAAACGAAAGTTGTTCACTATTATTTAATAGAAGAGAGCGCACAAATAATTTCACGAATTTGTTTCAACCATGCACTTACGAATCAAAAGAAACTACAGCGCAAAAATAAACAGCGTCTGAACACTTACAGGAAACAACACAGTAGTTTAGGGCTCAAATGCTGTCAACTGAAACACTTCGATTCATGATAAACGAAACAACAGGAGTTTAAGTAAAGAAAGTTCCAGAAATTGTTCTGGCTGGTGCCAGATTAATATAGGAAATATTCAATTGAAAATTCCTCGCGCAAAGAAAGAGTAGTTTGATCTGCGATAACACAGCGAGCTACCCTAAAACTCCTGTTTATTAATAACCGTAATTTCGATTTTGGTTTTCATTTTGAAGAAGTGATGCTGGCCTTATGTGAAGAACAGCACTAAATAAATATAAGTCTAAAGATGGTTTATATGTCTTACATATTTACGTACCAGGCTGCATAAGAGATTTGGGTTTACACCACACTCGCAAAAACATTGGAAAGATCGCAAATCGGTCGCTCGTGCGTTGTGGACTCTAAAATGGGCTTAACTTTGATTGTACTATACAAGTTCCTTGAAGAACAATCCAAGAGCTTGGAAGTTTCGAAATTCGTGCAACATTGTTCGGGTAAATAACGCTCGAACTAAAACATAGTATTGTTAGCGAAATTTGTTTTCTTTTTTTTAGTTTTACCAAGTGCAGATGACAACTTTGTTGTTTAAGGTTTTACTGACAGCAACTGACAACTTTGTTGTTTAAGGTTTTACGAAGAGCAGGTGACAACTTTGTTATTTAAGGTTTTACTGACAGCAGGTGACAACTTTGTTGTTTATTGTTTTACTGACAGCAGGTGACATCTTTGTTGTTTAAGGTTTTACTGAGAGCAGGTGACAACTTTGTTGTTTAAGGTTATACTGAGAGCAAGAGAAAACTTTGTAGTTTAAGGTTTTACTGACAGCAGGTGACAACTTTGTTCTTTAAGGTTTTACTGAAAGCAGATAAAAACTTTGTTGTTTAATGTTTTACTGAGAGCAGGTGACAACTTTGTTGTTTAAGGCTTTACTGAAAGCAGGTGACAACTTTGTTGTTTAAGGTTTTACTGAGAGCAGGTGACAGCTTTGTTGTTTAAGGTTTTACTAATAGCAAGTGAAAACTTTGTTCTTTAAGATTTTACTGACAGCAAGTGACAAATTTATTGTTTAAGGTTTTATTGACAGCAGGTGACAACTTTGTTGTTTATTGTTTTACTGACAGCATGTGACAACTTTGTTCTTTAATGTTTTACTGACAGCAGGTGACAACTTTGTTGTTCAAGGTTTCACTGACAGCATGTGACAACTTTGTTGTTTATTGTTTTACTGACAGCCGGTGACAACTTTGTTGTTTGAGGATTTACTGACAGCAGATGACAACTTTGTTGTTTAAGGTTTTACTGACAGCAGATGACAACTTTGTTGTTTAAGGTTTTACTGACAGCAGGTGACAACTTTTTTGTTTGAGGATTTACTGACAGCAGATGACAACTTTGTTGTTTAAGGTTTTACTGAGAGCAGGGTGACAACTTTGTTTTCAATGATTTACTGACAGCAGGTGACAATTTTGTTGTTTAAGGATTTACTGACAGCAGGTGACAACTTTGTTCTTTAAGGTTTTACTGAAAGCAGATAAAAACTTTGTTGTTTAAGGTTTTACTGAGAGCAGGTGACAACTTTGTTATTTAAGGTTTTCCTGAGAGCAGGTGACAGTTTTGTTGTTTAAGGATTTACTCTCAGCAGGTGAGAATTTTGTTGTTTGTTGTTTTACTGACAGCAGGTGACAACTTTATTGTTTAAGGTTTTACTGACAGCAGGTGACAACTTTATTTAATGTTTTACTGACAGCAGGTGACAACTTTGTTGTTTGTTGTTTTACTGACAGCAGGTGACATCTTTGTTGTTTAAGGTTTTATTGACAGCAGGTGACAACTTTTTTGTTTAAGGTTTTACTGACAGCAGGTGACAACTTTGTTGTTTAAGGCTTTACTGAGAGCAGGTGACAACTTTGTTGTTTAATGTTTTACTGGGAGCAGGTTACAACTTTCTTCTTTAAGGTTTTACTGAGAGCAGGAGACAATTTTGTTGTTTAAGGATTTACTGAGAGCAGGTGACAACTTTGTTGCTTAAGGTTTTACTGAGAGCAGGTGACAACTTTGTTGTTCAATGATTTACTGACAGCAGGTGATAACTTTGTTGTTTATTTTTTTACTGACAGCAGGTGACAACTTTGTTGTTTAAGGTTTTACTGAAAGCAGGTGAAAACTTTGTTGTTTAAGGTTTTACTGAAAGCAGATAAAAACTTTGTTGTTTAAGGCTTTACTGAGAGCAGGTGACAACTTTGTTGTTTAAGGTTTTACTGAGAGCAGGTGACAGCTTTGTTGTTTAAGGTTTTACTGAAAGCAGATAAAAACTTTGTTGTTTAATGTTTTACTGAGAGCAGGTGACAACTTTGTTATTTAAGGTTTTACTGAGAGCAGGTGACAACTTTGTTATTTAAGGTTTTCCTGAGAGCAGGTGACAGTTTTGTTGTTTAAGGATTTACTCTCAGCAGGTGAGAATTTTGTTGTTTGTTGTTTTACTGACAGCAGGTGACAACTTTATTGTTTAAGGTTTTACTGACAGCAGGTGACAACTTTATTTAATGTTTTACTGACAGCAGGTGACAACTTTGTTGTTTGTTGTTTTACTGACAGCAGGTGACATCTTTGTTGTTTAAGGTTTTATTGACAGCAGGTGACAACTTTTTTGTTTAAGGTTTTACTGACAGCAGGTGACAACTTTGTTGTTTAAGGCTTTACTGAGAGCAGGTGACAACTTTGTTGTTTAATGTTTTACTGGGAGCAGGTTACAACTTTCTTCTTTAAGGTTTTACTGAGAGCAGGAGACAATTTTGTTGTTTAAGGATTTACTGACAGCAGGTGACAACTTTGTTGCTTAAGGTTTTACTGAGAGCAGGTGACAACTTTGTTGTTCAATGATTTACTGACAGCAGGTGATAACTTTGTTGTTTATTTTTTTACTGACAGCAGGTGACAACTTTGTTGTTTAAGGTTTTACTGAAAGCAGGTGAAAACTTTGTTGTTTAAGGTTTTACTGAAAGCAGATAAAAACTTTGTTGTTTAAGGCTTTACTGAGAGCAGGTGACAACTTTGTTGTTTAAGGTTTTACTGAGAGCAGGTGACAGCTTTGTTGTTTAAGGTTTTACTAATAGCAAGTGAAAACTTTGTTGTTTAATGTTTTACTGGGAGCAGGTGACAACTTTGTTCTTTAAGGTTTTACTGAGAGCAGGAGACAACTTTGTCGTATATTGTTTCACTGAAAGCAGGAGACAACTTTGTAGTTTAAGGTTTTACTGACAGCAGGTGACAGTTTTGTTGTTTAAGGATTTACTCTCAGCAGGTGAGAATTTTGTTGTTTGTTGTTTTACTGACAGCAGGTGACAACTTTATTTAATGTTTTACTGACAGCAGGTGACAACTTTGTTGTTTGTTGTTTTACTGACAGCAGGTGACAACTTTGTTGTTTAAGGTTTTACTGAGAGCAGGAGACAACTTTGTTGTTTAATGTTTTACTGGCAGCAGGTGACAACTTTCTTGTTTGAAGTTTTACTGAGAGCAGGTGACAAGTTTGTTGTTAAATGTTTTACTGACAGCAGGTGACAACTTTGTTGTTTAAAATTTTGCTAAATGCAGATGACACCTTTGTTGTTGGTTTTTATATTATATTGCTCATTGAAAAGGGTATTATTCTTTACGATTATACGTTCACAAGACAGTTACATTTTGTCTTTAGTTTAACATTTATAAAGGCGTTATACTTTGAATATTAATGTCAGAAAGTTCAACATTTGAAAAAAACTGAGTTGTATACGATATATTAAGAACATTCTTTTGTATTTGACGTATTAGAAAGTTTATAAAGCTCTTACTTTTCCAGTTAAATAAGCCTCTCAGTGGCTTAGCGGCAAGTAGGATTGTAACACTAAAATACCTGGTTTCGATAACCATAATGGACACAACACAGATAGTTTTTTGTGCTCAATAAAGACAACTACAATAAACTAAGTACGATATACTGAAGATAAAAAGATTTAGCTTTTAGAACTGCTTAATGAAAAAGTGTTTACCTTAGAGTAAAGCCACATTCGGTTATCTGTTATATCCACTAGTAGCAGCTTAATCCAGGATTTATCGGTTGGGAGTCAGTTAATATGTAGGGAAACTCTTAATTGAAGCGGTTTTGAAACCGTACAAACTACGACGAATGAAACTTGTCTTTTTACCAACGTTCATGAGAAGGTTTGTGTATGTGATTTATCGTTTCATTGTTAACTACTTCATCGTTTGTTAATATTAAACAAAGTTAGCTGTCTTCTATAGACCAACACTGTTTTTTTCTCTTAGGCTTAACTACCTCCTGATTCATTCCCTAGTTTCTCCTGACTTCCGTTCGACAAGTTGTTGAAGCAGTTTGATACTGATAAAGACAAACAAGGTTTGAATCAGATATAAAAATATTGTAAGGTGTGAAGCAGATGTCACACTGAATTATAAATACACTGCTGAAAGGAAAGCCCCCCCGTTAGTACAGTGGTAAGTCTGCGGATTTACAACGCTAAAATCAGGGGTTCGATTCCCGTTGTGGCTTTGCTAAAAGAAGAAGAACAACAAGAGCGACAAAAGTTCAGCTTTTTGACACGCGCTTCACGACGGCCTTGAATTACAAGTTACGTTTTTTCCTGTTTGTCTATTTCGAATTTCAGCAGGTTGGAAATATCAAAGCTGATTAAGCTTTATCAATAATTGTGAATTACGCTTCCCGCAAGTTTGCTTAGACATAAACAGCACATAAATGTTTGAGTTTAATTTATGCGTGGTGGCTTTGTGGCATTATGAACTCATTTCTCAACTTGGATGCCATGTAAGATGTAACTGGTTTAATAGAGTTTGTTTGTTTGTTTGTTTTGGAAATTCGCACAAAGCTACTCGAGGGCTATCTGTGCTAGCCGTCCCTAATTTTGCAGTGTAAGACTAGAGGGAAGGCAGCTAGTCATCACCACTCACCGCCAACTCTTGGGCTGCTCTTTTACCAACGAATAGTGGGATTGACCGTCACATTATACACCCCCACGGCTGGGAGGGCGAGCATGTTTAGCGCGACGCGGGCGCGAACCCGCGACCCTCGGATTACGAGTGCACGCCTTAACGCGCTCGGCCATGCCAGGCCGTTTAATAGAGAACTAAAACTCTAGCTTCGTGTTCTGGTTCTACCAGTGTTTACACTGAGGAATCAAGGAACTGATCCTAAACTTCTGGTTAGGTCACTGATTGTATTCCCAAAGGAAATGCGCTAATTCTTTCTATAAAGAGGGCGTTCTAACTTACTTTTTTAATAATTTTTATTTTTTACTTTTCGTTTGTGAACTAAGTCGATAATATCTCACTTGTAGTATTATACGTTTAGTGTTTTTAAGTTAAAATATTTGTCTGGTGGTTAGAGCGCTCGACGTGTTAGTTGCGGGTCGAGAGTTCGAATCCCTTTCGCTGAAAATGCTCCTATTTTTAGCGGATGGTAAATCCTACTATATGTTAGTAAAAAGAGTTGGCGATGGGGAATGTTGTCTTGTCTCCGATAAATTATGGAGGATCAACTGGGACGGATATTCGCTGAGTTGCTTTGCGCGAAGTTCAAACTCATCTATGAAATATTTGTGAAATCGTTGTTTGTCACTGAAGTTTGTAAAATATAAATTAATTTCTCACGCATTGTTCGGGTTGTATAAATATTTGAGATTAGTTTCCAATTTGTTTCCACTCATAACTCACTGGTGAGAGTATGTCTGATGAAACCGGGTTTCATTACCCGTGGTTGGCAGAAAACTGACAGACCATTGTCTAGCTTTGTGCGCAACTTCAAACAAACAGAAAAGAATGTTCTTACTTTGACAAATGTTAATTAACGTTCCTGACCATTATTGAAAAGTCTTGACATAACTATTGTTGTGAATTATGTTGCTTCTGAAACAGTTAACAGTATTGGCTGACATGACAATGTGCTTCTGAAACAGTTAACAGTATTGGCTGACATGACAATGTGGTTAAAGCCATAAAGACTTCTGTTATTTAGTTCCTCGACTACGTGCTACTTTCTGCTAACACTTCAAATAGTTCGAAAAGAGTGTTGCAAACTTTAACTAGATAACAGCACGTGAAAACGTTGCTTTCTTCAGTTAGATTTTCCAGTTCTGAAATTGTAACATTTTTACGCTTTAAGAAGTGTTTTTCAGGGAGGGTGTGGCCGCTGTGGTAAGCGTACCAAGACTGTGAATTCGACATTATTCATAGATCGCACCCCTTGCCGCAAAATAACTTTCTCAGTACATTTCTTTTTTGTTTATAGCTAAATACAAAGCTACACAATGGGCTGTCTCTGTTCTGCACATCACGGGTATCGAAACTCGGTTTCTAGTGGTGTAAGTTCGCTGATATACTGTTGTGCCACTGACGGGGGGGACTCCACGCAATAGAGCCGTGTGTGCATCATAAGAATAACAGTCAAATTATTTTGTTCGGTTGAACAAGAGTAGCCCAAGAGTTGGCGGCGGGTGCTATTGGCCAATTGCTTACTCTCAAGAAATCAAATTATATTATTCGGTCAAACAAGAGTAGCTCAAGAGTTGGCGGAAAGTGCTATTTACTACTTGTCTACTCTCTAGAATCTGTTAAAACTTTAAATAGCTATATTTGCACGAAGTGAAATCATATAAAGTGCAGTTCAAAAACTGATAGTCTCCGTATGTTTATATTTCATAACTATTGTGCATTAAATTATGAAATAAAATACACGTTCAGAACTGAACCCGGAACCTTTTACGGTGGAAGGGGGCAAATAATTAAAGTTTGAGAAAATGTAAAGTACTTTAGAAGGAATTTTGCACATGAGAACCCATCTTTTACATCCCTCCTCTTGAATTTAACCCTGTTTGTAGTCAATGTCTGAAGGCCCGGCATGTTCAGGTGGGTTAAGGCGTGGGTCTCGTAATCCGAGGGTCGCGGGTTTGCATCCCTTTTAGCCGTGGGTGCGTTATAATGTGACGGTAAATCCCACTATTCATTGGTAAAAGAGTAGCCCAAGAGTTAGCGGTGGGTGGTGATGACTAGCTGCCTTCCCTCTTGTCTTACACTGCTAAATTAGGGACGGCCAGAGAGTCCTTCAGTAGCTTTGCACGAAACTCTAAAAACAAACAATTTCTGAATTATTTTAGAGCTGTTTTTTTTCTTTTTCTCAGTTTTTTTTGTGTGTTTGAGTGCGTTTAGTTTAATTTATTATTTTTGTCATTGATCTCACTTTGCCTAATTATTTCAGCTTTGTGTGTATTCTGTTCCATCATTTATTTTAACTTTTGTGTCTTCAATTGGTTACATCGTGTTTGCCACGCTCATCCTTCGAACTGCTTTGTCTGATGTAGTAAACCTTACGCAGATTGACGAATAAAAAGATAGAAGTTGAAATACGTATAAAAAGGCAAAACCCTGAAATTGCCAGATTACAAGAACACAATAGAGTATGAAGCTTTGTTTTCATGGTTAGAAAGCTTTCTCAAGAGAAGTGCGACTAGAACGGCTGGTATTCGTAAATAGTGGATTAGTCATGTTGATGGACAGTGCTGGATTCGAGCTTCATTTCCGGAGTTTCGATTAACTTATCAGAATTTTTATTTGCATTAATCCGTATGTGAAATAAAGCGAGCCAACAAAATTTTTGATAAAATGTTTTCATTCTGTTCCTGTAAGAGGACTGCAATAATATGATTTGTTGATTTTGTTTTGTTCAAGTTTCCTTCCAAACAATACAGGAATCGAATTAGTAACATGGGTACTCTGAGACTGGGGGAGCTCAGGTGAATTTTATAATTAAAATACCAGAAATCATCTGTGGGATAAAGATCGGGTTCTAGTTAACGCCTCATGGTATGATGCCTAGAAAAGCATTAGAAGAAGGTATACAAGAAAAATTGAAAGTTTATAAAGTTTTTTTGTGAAATCTTATCTTGTATATTATGGAAAACTAAGAAAGTAGTTAGTTTCTTGTAACTGAATGTTAGCGTCAACTTCATGTTAACCATGTTTATTTCAGCCATGTAACTGTGTAAGCAAAGGAAGTCAAAACGTCAACTTGATGATATAGGTGCAAACTATTAGAAGGATAGAAAGGCCTCTTGTGATACCTTTTGTGAATAAAACTGATTGAACCTGCACTCGTGAAGACTAATAATGAAACCAGATTAACATGAGAAATAGGCCTTTTGGGTACCAATGGGTACCATCGTGACTCAATGGATAAATATGTCTCCTCTCAAATAATTCTCGTTTCCAAACCCTTTGTTTTGATTTGATTTCTAGTCGGGATGGTTCAAATTTTGCGAAGGGTCGTAATACTTGGTGACCATCATGTCCAAATTGTGTGTTAGAGGATTTTATTGTCTGTGCCCTGTGTTGCCACGTGTGCTGTATAAGTGACAGTAATATCCCAATATTCGCTCAGACAGGATTAGTTCAAATACTGGCAGTTGGTTCTGTTGAGTAGCTGCCTTCACTTTAATCTGTTATTCAAATTATAGAAAAGACTATACATCTATATCTCTTGTGAAACAAACTGCAAGTGTTTTAAAACAAAAGTAAGCATTCGTTTTGAAAGAGTAGATTCTATAAGTATTGACTTTCAAACAAATATGCCTCCTGGTGGTACAGCGGTGAGACTACAGACTTAGAATACTAAGATCTGGAGTTCGAATACTGGCGATAAACACAGCATAAAGTTCAATGTGGCTTTGCTCTCAAAGAAACAAACAATTTCCTGGTGAGAAAACAGTAAATTTACGGACATATAACGTATTATCGTCCTATAAAAACTAAATCTTTAGTTAACTGAGTGAGTACCTATACTGGCAGATTTATGGATGTTTGGTTAAGGTGGTCAGCCATCCCTTTAATACGCCATATTTGGCGTAAATTTCTCCTTGATAATTGACCTTATTTTACAAAATACAAGCGATTTTAGCAAGTGCGAATAGCGATATTAGTGTACTTTGCATTTTTATCGGTCATCGTTTGACTTATGTACCAAACACCTTCAAAGCAAACTTAGAAAATTGATTAAACTATTGTTGCTTGTTAATCAACTTTACAATCATTTTTTAGCCACGAATTTAGTTAGAATTAAGCACGCAGCTCAACAATGAGCCAGTTTGTGAGCAGCCCACCACTTGTATCGAAACCCCGTTCCTAGCGTTGTTAAGTCCGACCACACAACGCTTTGCCACTGGAGGGATTTTATTATTGGAATCATTTTTGGCTAACTTTAAACTTGATGTAGCCCCCAAGTGGCTCAGCGGTATGTCTGCGGACTTACACGCTAAAATCCGGGTTTCGATACCCGTGGTGGGCAGAGCACAGATAGCCCATTGTGTAGTTTTGTGCTTAATTCAAAACAACAACAAGAAACCGGGTTTCGATACCCGTGGTGGGCAGAGCACAGATAGCCCATTGTGTAGCTTTGTGCTTAATTCAAAACAACAACAAGAAACCGGGTTTCGATACCCGTGGTGGGCAGAGCACAGATAGCCCATTGTGTAGCTTTGTGCTTAATTCAAAACAACAACAAGAAACCGGGTTTCGATACCCGTGGTGGGCAGAGCACAGATAGCCCATTGTGTAGCTTTGTGCTTAATTCAAAACAACAACAAGAGACCGGGTTTCGATACCCGTGGTGGGCAGAGCACAGATAGCCCATTGTGTAGCTTTGTGCTTAATTCAAAAACAACAAACTTGATGTAATTTTATATAATGAAAATAACAAAGCTAAAAATAAAACTCTAGCAGTTGCATTTTGTAAAATTTTAGTTTCTTCTTGGAAAACTCGTGTAGAATATTCTTCGTTTCTCTTAACTTTCAAACACAAATGTTTATTTAGATGGAAGCATCTTCCGATACTGAGTATTTGACTTTTAAGCTGTACAAAGGACGTCCACCAGAACATTGGCAGGAGGTAAAAAGTTTCAGGAAAAATTGTTAATAATAATACACATGTATATCTATCGTCCGTATTTTAGCATACTTTAGGTTCTTTTCCAACTCGAGATGAATAAAATATAATAAAACAATTGTGTAATTTAAAAATAACAATACACGCATATTGGTTGGTGAAGTCAAAAGGTTTCTACTTTGCTATACTAACAATACACGCACATTGTTTGGTGTAGTCACAAGGTTTCTACTTGAGCTATACTAACAATAGACGCACATTGTTTGGTGTAGTCACAAGGTTTCTACTTGAGCTATACTAACAATACACGCACATTGTTTGGTGTAGTCTCAAGGTTTCTACTTGAGCTATACTAACAATACACGCACATTGTTTGGTGTAGTCACAAGGTTTTTAATTGAGCTATACTAACAATACACGGACATTGTTTGGTGTAGTCATAAGGTTTCTGCTTGAGCTATACTAACAATACACGCACATTGTTTGGCAAAGTCTCAAGGTTTCTACTTGAGCTATACTAACAATACACGGACATTGTTTGGTGTAGTCACAAGGGTCACAAGGTTTCTACTTTGCTATACTAACAATACACGCACATTGTTTGGTGTAGTAACAAGATTTCTACTTGAGCTATACTAACAATACACGCACATTGTTTGGTGTAGTCACAAGAGTCACAAGGTTTCTACTTGAGCTATACTAACAATACACGCACATTGTTTGGTGTAGTCTCAAGGTTTTTACTTGAGCTATACTAACAATAGACGCACATTGTTTGGTGTAGTCTCAAGGTTTCTACTTTGCTATACTAACAATAGACGCACATTGTTTGGTGTAGTCTCAAGGTTTCTACTTTGCTATACTAACAATACACGCACATTGTTTGGTGTAGTAACAAGATTTCTACTTGAGCTATACTAACAATACACGCACATTGTTTGGTGTAGTCACAAGGTTTCTATTTGAGCTATACTAACAATACACGCACATTGTTTGGTGTAGTCTCAAGGTTTCTGCTTGAGCTATACTAACAATAGACGCACATTGTTTGGTGTAGTCACAAGGTTTCTACTTTGCTATACTAACAATACACGCACATTGTTTGGTGTAGTCACAAGGTTTCTACTTGAGCTATACTAACAATACACGCACATTGTTTGGTGTAGTCACAAGATTTCTACTTGAGCTATACTAACAATACACGCACATTGTTTGGCAAAGTCTCAAGGTTTCTACTTGAGCTATACTAACAATACACGGACATTGTTTGGTGTAGTCACAAGGGTCACAAGGTTTCTACTTGAGCTATACTAACAATACACGCACATTGTTTGGTGTAGTCACAAGGTTTCTACTTGAGCTATACTAACAATACACGCACATTGTTTGGTGTAATCATAAGGTTTCTGCTTGAGCTATACTAACAATAGACGCACATTGTTTGGTGTAGTCACAAGGTTTCTACTTTGCTATACTAACAATACACGCACATTGTTTGGTGTAGTCACAAGATTTCTACTTGAGCTATACTAACAATACACGCACATTGTTTGGCGAAGTCTCAAGGTTTCTACTTGAGCTATACTAACAATACACGGACATTGTTTGGTGTAGCCACAAGGGTCACAAGGTTTCTACTTGAGCTATACTAACAATACACGCACATTGTTTGGTGTAGTCATAAGGTTTCTACTTGAGCTATACTAACAATACACGCACATTGTTTGGTGTAGTCACAAGGTTTCTACTTGAGCTATACTAACAATACACGCACATTGTTTGGTGTAATCATAAGGTTTCTGCTTGAGCTATACTAACAATAGACGCACATTGTTTGGTGTAGTCACAAGGTTTCTACTTTGCTATACTAACAATACACGCACATTGTTTGGTGTAGTCACAAGATTTCTACTTGAGCTATACTAACAATACACGCACATTGTTTGGCGAAGTCTCAAGGTTTCTACTTGAGCTATACTAACAATACACGGACATTGTTTGGTGTAGTCACAAGGGTCACAAGGTTTCTACTTGAGCTATACTAACAATACACGCACATTGTTTGGTGTAGTCTCAAGGTTTCTACTTGAGCTATACTAACAATACACGCACATTGTTTGGTGTAGTCATAAGGTTTCTGCTTGAGCTATACTAACAATACACGCACATTGTTTGGTGTAGTCATAAGGTTTCTGCTTGAGCTATACTAACAATACACGCACATTGTTTGGTGTAGTCATAAGGTTTCTGCTTGAGCTATACTAACAATACACGCACATTGTTTGGTGTAGTCACAAGGTTTCTACTTGAGCTATACTAACAATACACGCACATTGTTTGGTGTAGTCATAAGGTTTCTACTTGAGTTATACTAACAATACACGCACATTGTTTGGTGTAGTCACAAGGTTTCTACTTGAGCTATACTAACAATACACGCACATTGTTTGGTGTAATCATAAGGTTTTTCTGCTTGAGCTATACTAACAATACACGCACATTGTTTGGTGTAGTCATAAGGTTTCTGCTTGAGCTATACTAACAATACACGCACATTGTTTGGTGTAGTCTCAAGGTTTCTACTTGAGCTATACTAACAATACACGCACATTGTTTGGTGTAGTCACAAGGTTTCTACTTGAGCTATACTAACAATACACGCACATTGTTTGGTGTAATCATAAGGTTTCTGCTTGAGCTATACTAACAATAGACGCACATTGTTTTGGTGTAGTCACAAGGTTTCTACTTTGCTATACTAACAATACACGCACATTGTTTGGTGTAGTCACAAGATTTCTACTTGAGCTATACTAACAATACACGCACATTGTTTGGCGAAGTCTCAAGGTTTCTACTTGAGCTATACTAACAATACACGGACATTGTTTGGTGTAGTCACAAGGGTCACAAGGTTTCTACTTGAGCTATACTAACAATACACGCACATTGTTTGGTGTAGTCTCAAGGTTTCTACTTGAGCTATACTAACAATACACGCACATTGTTTGGTGTAGTCATAAGGTTTCTGCTTGAGCTATACTAACAATACACGCACATTGTTTGGTGTAGTCATAAGGTTTCTGCTTGAGCTATACTAACAATACACGCACATTGTTTGGTGTAGTCATAAGGTTTCTGCTTGAGCTATACTAACAATACACGCACATTGTTTGGTGTAGTCACAAGGTTTCTACTTGAGCTATACTAACAATACACGCACATTGTTTGGTGTAGTCACAAGGTTTCTACTTGAGCTATACTAACAATACACGCACATTGTTTGGTGTAGTCTCAAGGTTTCTACTTGAGCTATACTAACAATACACGCACATTGTTTGGTGTAGTCATAAGGTTTCTGCTTGAGCTATACTAACAATACACGCACATTGTTTGGTGTAGTCACAAGGTTTCTACTTGAGCTATACTAACAATACACGCACATTGTTTGGTGTAGTCATAAGGTTTCTACTTGAGTTATACTAACAATACACGCACATTGTTTGGTGTAGTCACAAGGTTTCTGCTTGAGCTATACTAACAATACACGCACATTGTTTGGTGTAATCATAAGGTTTCTGCTTGAGCTATACTAACAATACACGCAAATTGTTTGGTGTAGTCATAAGGTTTCTGCTTGAGCTATACTAACAATACACGCACATTGTTTGGTGTAGTCTCAAGGTTTCTACTTGAGCTATACTAACATACACGCACATTGTTTGGTGTAGTCACAAGGTTTCTACTTGAGCTATACTAACAATACACGCACATTGTTTGGTGTAATCATAAGGTTTCTGCTTGAGCTATACTAACAATAGACGCACATTGTTTGGTGTAGTCACAAGGTTTCTACTTTGCTATACTAACAATACACGCACATTGTTTGGTGTAGTCACAAGATTTCTACTTGAGCTATACTAACAATACACGCACATTGTTTGGCGAAGTCTCAAGGTAGTCACAAGATTTCTACTAGCTAATGGTTTCTACTTGAGCATATACGAAAATACACGGACATTGTTTGGTGTAGTCACAAGGGTCACAAGGTTTCTACTTGAGCTATACTAACAATACACGCACATTGTTTGGTGTAGTCTCAAGGTTTCTACTTGAGCTATACTAACAATACACGCACATTGTTTGGTGTAGTCATAAGGTTTCTGCTTGAGCTATACTAACAATACACGCACATTGTTTGGTGTAGTCATAAGGTTTCTGCTTGAGCTATACTAACAATACACGCACATTGTTTGGTGTAGTCATAAGGTTTCTGCTTGAGCTATACTAACAATACACGCACATTGTTTGGTGTAGTCACAAGGTTTCTACTTGAGCTATACTAACAATACACGCACATTGTTTGGTGTAGTCACAAGGTTTCTACTTGAGCTATACTAACAATACACGCACATTGTTTGGTGTAGTCTCAAGGTTTCTACTTGAGCTATACTAACAATACACGCCACATTGTTTGGTGTAGTCATAAGGTTTCTGCTTGAGCTATACTAACAATACACGCACATTGTTTGGTGTAGTCACAAGGTTTCTGCTTGAGATATACTAACAATACACGCACATTGTTTGGTGTAGTCACAAGGGTCACAAGGTTTCTACTTGAGCTATACTAACAATACACGCACATTGTTTGGTGTAGTCTCAAGGTTTCTACTTGAGCTATACTAACAATACACGCACATTGTTTGGTGTAGTCACAAGGTTTCTGCTTGAGATATACTAACAATACACGCACATTGTTTGGTGTAGTCACAAGGGTCACAAGGTTTCTACTTGAGCTATACTAACAATACACGCACATTGTTTGGTGTAGTCTCAAGGTTTCTACTTGAGCTATACTAACAATACACGCACATTGTTTGGTGTAGTCATAAGGTTTCTGCTTGAGCTATACTAAGAATACACGCACATTGTTTGGTGTAGTCATAAGGTTTCTGCTTGAGCTATACTAACAATACACGCACATTGTTTGGTGTAGTCATAAGGTTTCTGCTTGAGCTATACTAACAATACACGCACATTGTTTGGTGTAGTCACAAGGTTTCTACTTGAGCTATACTAACAATACACGCACATTGTTTGGTGTAGTCACAAGGTTTCTACTTGAGCTATACTAACAATACACGCACATTGTTTGGTGTAGTCTCAAGGTTTCTACTTGAGCTATACTAACAATACACGCACATTGTTTGGTGTAGTCATAAGGTTTCTGCTTGAGCTATACTAACAATACACGCACATTGTTTGGTGTAGTCACAAGGTTTCTGCTTGAGATATACTAACAATACACGCACATTGTTTGGTGTAGTCACAAGGTTTCTACTTGAGCTATACTAACAATACACGCACATTGTTTGGTGTAGTCACAAGGTTTCTGCTTGAGCTATACTAACAATACACGCACATTGTTTGGTGTAGTCACAAGGTTTCTACTTGAGCTATACTAACAATACACGCACATTGTTTGGTGTAGTCTCAAGGTTTCTACTTGAGCTATACTAACAATACACGCACATTGTTTGGTGTAGTCTCAAGGTTTCTACTTGAGTTATACTAACAATACACGCACATTGTTTGGTGTAGTCTCAAGGTTTCTACTTGAGCTATACTAACAATACACGCACATTGTTTGGTGTAGTCACAAGGTTTCTACTTGAGCTATACTAACAATACACGCACATTGTTTGGTGTAGTCATAAGGTTTCTACTTGAGTTATACTAACAATACACGCACATTGTTTGGTGTAGTCACAAGGTTTTTAATTGAGCTATACTAACAATACACGGACATTGTTTGGTGTAGTCACAAGGTTTCTACTTGAGCTACACGATTTTTCGCGAACTATTTTCTAAACATATTATAAGAACAATTATTATTGACGATATGTGTGTTTTTCTTGGCGTTCCATTCAGTTCAAATAATGCACGAGAAATAGTATGACGCTATTTTGCACGCTTCACCGTAATGCATTGGTTCCATTGGAGTGAAATTCAAACGTGGCGTCAAATAATACCAGGTTATCCAGAAATATTTTAATGTAGCTATAAAGTAAGCTTAATCATGTATACAATGTCTTAATAAAGAAAACAACTATTGTTATGGTTTTTAAAGAGTACTTATCATATTCAACTGTTATCACGTATATTTTAGAGAGAAAATTTTTTTTTAAGCAATAACTAAGATCCAGTCATAAAAATCTTTGGCAGAACGTGGAGATACATAAAACGAGTTTATACCGCGTTCAAACTATTTTACTAGCGAGTTGCTCTGTTGAATGAACAAAAAATTCCACTATTTGAATAGTTTTAATATGATGTAAACCCGTTTATGTCTCTTAAAACTGCACAGTAACTTCTGAAGGTTCTTATGCAGGCGTCGAACATTCGAGAGTTTCGTAGACAATAAAAAAACAAAACACGTACACGTAGGTACAGTCACCATAATTCCAGCTTACTGTTGTCACGTGGCTGTTGGGAAGCTTATCAAAGAGAGATGTTTTATTTAAACGTCAAAATAATACATTCGTATATAAACATTTTATTTAATGGTTTTATCATAACACAAATATATACACCTCTAACACCTGGAAGTGTTATATTTTTATTTTGTATGTATAGTCTATTCTACAACATAGCCCCCCCGCTGGTATAGCGGTAAACCTACGGATTTACAACGCTAAAATCAGAGGTTCGATTCCCCTCGGTGGACTCGGCAGGTAGCCCGATGTGGCTTTGTTGTAACAACATAGCATCCTTACTTCCTTTTCAGATCTGGAAGATAATTGTCTTTTCAGCCGCTGTCCTTGTTATGTTCAGTAGCATATTTTTTATATCTCTTCAGAGGGTGACGTCAAACAGGTGTTACCTTCACGGCTGCTGCCTTTCGATATAAATACAATTATTTAAGACGCGGGTATTAGTTAGTGGAGAAGTACTTCAGAATTTAAGTTGTTTTATAAAACTGATTTAAAATATGTAAACAGGATGTATATACTTTAAAGAGCTTTCTTTCATTTAGTGACCCATAATGCACCGCCCTCCAGTAGCCCAGCGCTATGTATGCAGACTAACAACGCAAGAATCCTTTTGGTACCCCTGGTGGGTAGAGCACAGATAGTTCGTTGTGTAGCTTTGAGTTTAACTGCAAACGAACACAACTTACCTTACAGGGGCATCTTGAGCGACTGACGACCTGCCTTATAGCGACATTATTGATCTACGAAAATATGAAAAATTATCGTCATCACAGCTTCTTTCACATTTACTAGCCCGGCATGACCAGGTGGTTAAGACGTTCGACTCGTAATCTGAGAGTTCCCCGTCCCACAAAATGTGCTTGCCCTTTCGGCAGTGGGGGCGTTATAATGTTACGGTCAATCCCACTATTCATTGGTAAAAGAGTAACCTAAGAGTTGGCGGTGGGTGGTGATGACTACCTGTCTTCCCCGTAGTCTTACACTGCTAAATTAGGGATGGCTAGCACAGATTCCCATCGTGTAGCTTCGCGCGAAATTCAAAAACAAAACACAAGTGACAAACCTCAAAGTTTTTTTAAGCCTAATATATTGAAAATTACGATCCGTTATTTCACAAGTAAGATATTGGATATATGCGTTTTGGTTTAGCGCAAAGATACACAAGTCTATCAGCAATCTGTCCACTACAGAGACCCTAGAGCTTAACGTTGTACATCTCTAAACCTGCCGCTAACCCATTAGGGTTAAGACTTCTTGAACTAAAGCTAGTTTTTCACTTACGCAATGGTTTTATTAGACGATCATTTTGCATCTTTTATAATCCCTTCAAAATATTTTACTGTATTTCATTCAAATTAGATATCTAAATTTTAGTGAGAGAGTTTCGCTCGGTTTCCTGTCATACCATTAACTTCGAGTTCCAAGATAAGAAAAATGTATAACATCGAAGTGTAGTCGACTGGCCTACTTTCACAACACTGGATATAAGCACATCAATAATGAAACGAACGAGAACTTACATTGTTAAAGTAATGAAGTTCCACCAAGAGAGCCATCGGTTACTTTACTTATTGTATTAAAGTGAACCGAAATGTGCTTAGGGTGTAAAGCGCCAAACTTTATATGTAGCATGGTGATTTCGACTTATTTCGTATTTTTCATATAAAATTGTGAGTTGCCCACAAGAGGTCATCACACATAAAACAATTTCGAGTCTCACCCATCAATTCGACTTCTTTATCCAGAATGCGCTTAAAATGAATTTATTTTTAAGAAACTCTCACTTCTCACACTACTTGATTGGTTAGCTATAGGAGTTTTAGTCAAATAAGTCCGTTAAAAATTATATGAGAATTGGAAACAAAATTGAAAACATTAGATATGTGTTGATCTTGCTTTAGTGGAATAAGGATTATTAAACTTATGTTGTGCGTCTAGCAGTCTGAGGCCATGTGCTTGTGATGATGGTCAAATCTTATTATCTGGTCGGACAATACTAGTTAACTGGTTGTTTACTCCTTAGCATACCACTCCAAAATTATGAGCTATGAGTACACACAGTCAGTCCTCGAGTACCTTCTGAGAGGATATGGAAACAAACGAACAAAATACATTCATTTAGAAAGTTATGAACTTGAATGAGCGAAACGTAGAACAGACACAAATTTATAACATCCAAACTGCTTCTGTGAACTTTGTTTTTTGCTCACACAATGGCGTGACTAAGAAAGGATACCATCTTTTCTGTATCAAAAGCAATTGGCTTTTGTTGAATTTATTTTCTTATAGTTGTGGCCCGGCATGGCCAAGTGAATATTACGCTCGACTCACAATCTGAAGGTCACAGGTTCGAATCCCCGTCCCATCAAACATGCTGAGCCATGAAAACGTTGTAATGCTACAGTCAATCCCACTATTCATTGATAAAAGAGTAGCCCAAGTGTTGGTGATGACTAGTTGTTGTTTTTTTTCCTTCTAGTCTTTCACTGCTAAATTAGGGTTGGCTGGTGCAGATAACTCATGTGTAGCTTCGCGCGAAATTCAACACAAACAAATAGTTCTTACAGTTGTAGTAACAATTCTGGCTCATTTTGGCTAGGCTTATCCCCTTGAAATTGCAGGGGCTTCGGGGACATACTTACAAGGGGCAGGATGCACCGAAAATTAATTTATTATTAACAAGCTATAACCTTCCAGAATCTTCGATTTTTCTAGCTATAGGGACTTAAGATTAAATAAGCCTGTTACTGAAAAAGAAGCAAAACTATTTGTGGTTAAATATATATATAATTTCTATACATTCGAAGGGTTCAGTAGTCTGAGAGAGGGCACGTGTCTATAGTGAAACAACTATTTTGTCCGTGAGTAAATAAAATAAGAAAATTTTGTTTCTTTCATAACTTTTTTCAATGTTACACAGAGACTTTGCCCTTGAACTGCAATCTAAAGCAGTGCTTTTCAGCTGATTTGCAAGACGACCTCGCGCCCAGGACTTGTTCCACACGACCTTCATTATCTCTATAGGGTAATTTTATTTATTTAAATGAAATATTGACTTAGCGCAGAGAGTTTGCGACCCACTGTTTGAGAAACACTGGTGTAAAGCCACTATTGCATGAAGGAATAAACGAAGGTAACTGTTCCTCCTATGACGCACTTATGGCTCCAAGGAGCTGAGCGTTTTCCTTTCGGCCTCAGGAAACATATTGAGGAAGTTTTAGGCTTACAGTTCGAGCATGCTAATCATTGAGCCACGCCCAATTTATTGAAAAATATAATAAATGCAGTGGTTTGTCTTCAGTGTGGTCAACTAGGTTCATCAAATAACAAGAGGTCAAACAGGAAATGTATCACGGAGCCAATCTGAGTTATTTTACTTATACTGGACATAATGTGTTTAAAAACAAAGAATATTTATTCAGATCATGAAAACAATTAAAAGAGTGTATATAAAGACTAAAACGTTTCTAAAAGAGGGAGATCTCTGTATATCTCCGTCTATATCTTAATAAGTGTATTACTGACTGAGAAAACATGGCTTTATATAAACAAAACTGTAGTGGTATTTTTCTCAGGACGTGTACACCACTGACTTAATTATTTGTCATTCTCATTTGAAAAGAGAATAGTTTAAACCTCTGGAAGGTCATCTGATCCTCCAATAGAAAATATCACTCTACAATTTCTAATCCATAAACAAATGTTATAAATAAAAACAATAAAAATCTATAACGTATTTGTTTCTTTGTTTTTAAGCAGTGCAAAGCTATCTAATGGGTTATCTGTGCTTTGCTGCTCCGAGTGTCGTAGTTAATTCGCGAAAATGACGTCAGAGCACATATCTACGCACCCAAATAAGCAGAAAATCATCTTTATTAATACATTGTTTATTGTAAATCTGCCAAGTCTAATTACGTTTTAAAACTGCAGTTTTACCAAATTATTAATACAGAATTATTTATTTGGTTTTGAATTTTGCGCAAAGCTACACGAGGGCTATCTGTGCTAGCCATCGCTAATTTAGCAGTGCAAGACTAAAGGGAAGGCAGCTAATCATCACTACCCACCGCCAGCTCTTGGGCTACTCTTTTACCAACGAATAGTGGGATTAATCATCACATTATAACGCTCCACGGCTGAAAGGGCGAGATTGTTTGATGTGACGGGGATTCGAACCCACGATCCTAGAATTACGAGTCGAGTATCTTAGCCATCTTGGCATACCGAGCCCATTAATATAGCATACAATGTTGTTTTTTCTTTTTGACCCCTTTAATAAATACTTACTTAATGATAAAATTTATAAATAGATAGCCCCCCAGTGGCACAGTGGTATGTCTGCGGACTTACACACTAAAAACCGGGTTTCGATACCCGTGGTGGGCAGAGCACAGATGGCCCATTGAGTAGCTTTGTGCTTAATTTTAAACAAACAAAATATAATTAGATCAAATGTAATTTTGTTAAAAACTTGTCTGTAAATAAGCTACATCCAGGAGAGACCTAAAAAAAATTATCTTATAGAAATAAAATAGCCGGTAAAAGAGCAATATAAATGTATTGATTTTGTTGTTTTTGCATTATAGCTTCCACCCTTGTTAAGTCGTATATTCAATTAGAAACAAATGACCATAAGCATTTTTTATTTGTTCTTTCAATTTAAAAACTTTGAGTAATCTAGTTTATTTTATGAAATAAAGAAGTCCATACACAGTACGAAGGAATAACTTACTTTTAGAAATATATATGTATATATTGTTCCTAGGCCTAAGTGCACCGTTTCAAAGTTAATTGAATTTCCATTGAGACATCAAACGTAATATAATATTTTATACTGCCTTCTACTTAAAAATCTCTATATTGGAACAAAACATTCATAAATTAGAAATGAAGTTATAAAATGAAATATAGCATAGATATCATTTTCATCATGAAAACTGAACTCGAATTACTTTCTTAGAAAACTGGAACAAATTTAATAACAAGTTAAAACTGTTCCTTCACAGAAACTAATAATGAAAACTAAATATGTTTCTCTTTAAGTTTCGTGATGGTTATTTATTCTTTTGTTATGATTAAACTCCAGGCGCGTATGACAGACATGTAATCTGAAGCTTTTCGAGTGGTTGGTTTAGTGGACATTCTTGGAAAACTACTAGAGACATTGATTAGAATTACTTGAATTACATTATGATCAAACTATCTAAATGAAGAACAAACTGTGATTCTTCCTACAAAACTAGAGATATTTAGTTTCAAAATTGAGCGAATAAAAATAGTTGGAAATGTAAAATGAAACAACTACTGAAAGTTATAAAACTCAAAAAATTCACATTTTAAATCATAACAACATAGTGTATGGTGTAAGAGAAATGGATGATTTATATTGTTTCATAATAACAACATAGTGTACTGGCGTAAGAGAAATGGATGATTGATATTGTTTAACAATAACAACATAGTGTACTGGCGTAAGAGAAATGGATGATTGATATTGTTTCATAATAACAACATAGTGTACTGGTGTAAGAGAAATGGATGATTGATATTGTTTCATAATAACAACATAGTGTACTGGCGTAAGAGAAATGGATGATTGATATTGTTTCATAATAACAACATAGTGTACTGGCGAAAGAGAAATGGATGATTGATATTGTTTCATAATAACAACATAGTGTACTGGTGTAAGAGAAATGGATGATTGATATTGTTTCATAATAACAACATAGTGTACTGGCGTAAGAGAAATGGATGATTGATATTGTTTAACAATAACAACATAGTGTACTGGCGTAAGAGAAATGGATGATTGATATTGTTTCATAATAACAACATAGTGTACTGGCGAAAGAGAAATGGATGATTGATATTGTTTCATAATAACAACATAGTGTACTGGCGTAAGAGAAATGGATGATTGATATTGTTTCATAATAACAACATAGTGTACTGGCGAAAGAGAAATGGATGATTGATATTGTTTCATAATAACAACATAGTGTACTGGTGTAAGAGAAATGGATGATTGATATTGTTTACCAATAACAACATAGTGTACTGGCGTAAGAGAAATGGATGATTGATATTGTTTCATAATAACAACATAGTGTACTGGCGTAAGAGAAATGGATGATTGATATTGTTTACCAATAACAACATAGTGTACTGGCGTAAGAGAAATGGATGATTGATATTGTTTCATAATAACAACATAGTGTACTGGCGTAAGAGAAATGGATGATTGATATTGTTTACCAATAACAACATAGTGTACTGGCGTAAGAGAAATGGATGATTGATATTGTTTCATAATAACAACATAGTGTACTGGTGTAAGAGAAATGGATGATTGATATTGTTTCATAATAACAACATAGTGTACTGGCGTAAGAGAAATGGATGATTGATATTGTTTCATCATAACAACATAGTGTACTGGCGTAAGAGAAATGGATGATTGATATTGTTTCATAATAACAACATAGTGTACTGGCGTAAGGGAAATGGATGATTGATATTGTTTCATTATAACCACATAGTGTACTGATGTAAGGGAAATGGAAAACTGATATTGTTTTTTCATAAAAACATAGTAACAATGCAGTGTAGTAACATTAGAAAAACCATTGAGTGGTAATGTTATATCATAAAAATTTTTTACATGGTATCAGAATGATAACTAACTCGTGTCGTTGCATCTGTATGACTCAGAACATTAGTACTGACGAAATAAGGACTGATATTTTTGCATCATAACATCTCAGTGTTTGGTTATTGAAGAAACAACTGGATGGTATTGTTTCATTGTAAAAATGTAGTTTTCTTGTACCAGAGATATGATTGATCGATTCCATTGCATCATTACAACTCAGTTTATTGGTACCAAAAAAATCAAACGGTTTACATAAACCATTTTCTCTGATGTCTTCACTTAGTGTAGTTAACAGTTATGTCGAAGATTCTTCTTTCTTTCATATTAATTCATTTTAATTTTTATTGGAGTTTTAAATCAGTAATTATAATAAAGTTCTTTAATTCATATTAATGATAAGAAAAATCTATGTGTAACATACACTTAGATAGGTGTTACTGAAAAAGTAGACGAATTATTGAGCATTTTAATTGGATAAAAACAATATTGCCAACGCTGCATTTTCCAAGTTAACCAAATTTAATTAATTATGGTATTTTTTATTTATTAAAAGACTTCATGACTGAGATAATTCATGAACAAAACTTTGATTATCGGTTCATTACATGGCCCTTTTCGTAAATCACGCTGTTATTTCCGTTTCTCCTTTTTTCTTTTTCTTTTGTCGTACCATTGGCTTATCACTTTGCAAACGCTGTATAGGTGGGGGAAAACGTGGAACGGTAAATATAAAAAAAAGGAAGTTATTTGATTGAATATTTCCCGATATACAAGTTAGTTTCTTTTTGTTTGTTTTTCGCGTTCCTCTCTTCACAAAAAAAAAGTTATATTTCATGATATAATGTAATTAGAACATAAAATGTCCAGGAGGCGCTGTTCACCAAATTAATGATCATTATTTTTGTTTTCGCTGATTCTTTCTCTTCTTGATTGGAAACTCAAACACTGTTGAAACGACGTCTTTTCCCATGATTCTGCTTTGTTTTTACAATGAATACTGTTTAAAATCTCACACTTTCGTGTCATAACGTCCTAATAAAATAGCATTTCTATGGTGTTATTGTTATTAAACAGACACGAGTTTGTGGTTCGCGTCCAGTTCTCAGTCCCTTCACGATGTATTACGTAAGGACGATTTGCAGCTCTTCGTGATTTATGGATAAAACTATCAACATTTTCTACATTCCGAGCTTAGGACAAACGTGAGGCAGAAATATCAATAAGGAACAGATATTTTTACCACTAAACCCTGAAAGTACGCGAAGTAATTATTGTTTGATGTGGATACAATGCTATTGTGAAACGTTAAAATAATAACAACAACAAAAAGGAATATAACAGAATACTAAACAGAAAACCTGATAAAGAAGAATCGTAAAGCTTTATTAACAGTTGCAGCTTGGTGTAGAAGTAAGGCCTGGCATGGCCTGGTGATTAGAGTAGTCTACATGCAATCTGAGATGCACGGGTTTGAATCCACGTCAACGAACATGCTCGTCTTTTCAGCTGTAGGGGTGTTATAATATGACAGTCAACCATACTTTTCGTTCGTACAAGTGATTCCACTTGTTTTCGGTAGGTGCTGTTAAGCACCTGTCTTACCTGTAGTTTATCTCTTCTAAATTAGGGTTAACTAGTGCAAATATTCCTTGAGTAGCCTTACGCAAAATTCAACAAACAAGCAGCTGATGCGAAATTTACAGTGAAAACCTATAACGTCTTTATTACGACAACCTGTTAATTTGCTTTTATGTACCGTTATGACCACCTGTTAAGCTGTGATAATAATTGATGTTTACCTATACTGCCGTGAATATAAGGATTCATGGTTTGTGCCTCTTTGTTTAATAATGCGCCTTGGAGTCATCGTTGCGATAAGACGTTGAAGGTTAAACCAGTTCACATGGTAGTATGTCCTTCAATAAATTAATTATCTTATTTATCAGACAAAAGTCGAGTAATTGTTATGTAACTTTAAAAGCAAATTACGATACAAATAATTTTATTTTAAACTTGTGTGAAATTCGGTTGGTAATAGTAAGCTATTTTGTTATTTAAAGTTAGGTTATTATATTTCATAAAAAAAAGCATTGTCACAGTGGTATAACATTTATCTTTGTATGTCTGAACTCACGATTAACCCTTTGACTTCCAAACATTTTGTTTAATGGAGAGAAAAATGTATGGATGGTTAAAGAAAATCCCGTATAGTCACTCAGATTGTCAATTTCAAGTAGTCTGTCTGTTAGTATTATCAATTCTTCAAGTCGTCTGTCATGGTGAAACTCCATAATTACAGAGCTAAGGATAACAAAAACAATCGAATATTTCACCAAGAGTCCTCCGCTAAAACCGCTGAAATCCAGAGTTCGATTCCCCGCGGTGGAAACAACAAATAGTTCGATGTGACTTTGCTCTAAAACAAATAAACGTCTCCTGGAGGAGCAGCGGTAAATTTGCGGACTTACGACGCTAAAATCCACAGTTATATTTCCCGTGGAGGACGTAGCAGATAGTCCAGTTTGACTCTGTTCTGAGACAAACCAACGTCTCCCAGATGTCTAATTTATTACTACCGCAGTTTCTCCGTCTGTACCCGCTGGTAACAGCGAACTATGGTAATAAACGAAATACTTATGAAACGTTAGTTCGTCTTCCTTTTCCATTTCATTAAGTGCTTCCAGTGAACCTCTTATTCTATATTTCTGAAATTTCATAACTTCCCCAAGGTTCCTATAATAACAGTATGGTGTACTTGGAGTAACAAAACTTCACGACAACCCTCGTGTGTATACCCTAAATCTTGTAGTTAGGGGGAATAAATTAAGGGACCAATAATATATATTTATGAAAAACATTCTGTTTCAAATGAAATACTGGCAAACTGCACAAAATTACAATAAATATTTCACGTTATTACGAATATATGCTGTTAATCCCAGGTTTATTTCAGCTCTTTGTTTTTATTTCTTTCGTTATATATTCATATCACGAAATAAATGTTCCCAGCTTTGAAAACCATAGCTGTTGTTCTATGGATCTGGAAATGTTAATAAACACTTGTAGTTGTATATTCGATCAACTTATATAAGTTACTCGTTTAATTTATTTAATGAATTATAATCTACGGAGTTATTTCTCAGAAAGAGACAGGTTGGTCCAGCATGGCTATGCGGCTAAGGCGTTCGACTCGTAATCTGAGGGTCGTGGGTTCAAATCACCGTTATACCAGACATGCTCGCCCTTTAAACTATCGGGACATTATGGCTTGACAGTCAATCCCACTATTCGTTGGTAAAAGTATGGCCCAATAATTAAAGGTGGGTTATGGTGACCAGCTGCATTCCCTCTAGTCTTGGCCCGACATGGCCAGGTGGTTTAGGCACTCGACTCGTAATCCGAGAGTCGCGGGTTTGAATTCCCGTCACACCAAGCATGCTCACCCTATCCGGATAATAGCTGTGCTACTGGGGTCATTAAATTCAGTTACTGTTACAGATCGGACACACGTGAGTTATTTGTTTGGAAGAAGCAAAAAAATATATTGTTCATACTATCTTTTCCTGAAACTTTATGGTTCGATACCTGTTCACTTAAAATGTCATGATTTTTTTTACCCACCATTCTTTTTGCAAACACGAGTTATAAAGTTCAGTTTAGCTAACAGTTAAGAATAACACAGTGAATACGTTTGTTTGAAAGTAAAAGCTAAAAAGAACAAAAGTTTGTTTGTTTTGAATTTCACGCAAAGCTACTCGAGGGCTATCTGCGCTAGCCGTCCCTAATTTAGCAGTGTAAGACCAGAGGAAAGACAGCTAGTCATCACCACCCACCGCCAACTCTTGGGCTACTCTTTTACCAACGAATAGTGGGGTTGACCGTCACATTATAACGCCTCCACAGCTGAAAGGGCGAGCATGTTTGGTACCAATGGGATTCGAACCTGCGGCCCTCGGATTGCGAGTCGAACGCCTTAACACGCTTGGCCATGCCGGACCAAGAACGAAAGTGGTGAACTAGTTGTTGTGTGCTTTGCAGAAAAACAAAAGATTCATAAACTTTCGAACAGTGTCGCTTTGAATTAGATATCACGAATTCTTGGCACGATCCCTGAATTACACGAATTTCATAGCACAGGATTTCTAGCTCCGCAGTAGTGTTTTAAGACGCTCGACTCGCAATCTGAATGTCGCGAGTTCGAATCTCCGTCCCAACAAACACACTCGTCCTTTCACACGTTATTTATAATGTGGAGACCAATTCCGTTGTTCTGAGGTAAATGAGTACTCCAAGAACTAGTGGGGGGTGGTTATGACTAGCTGTCTTTCACCCAGTCTATCACTGATCATCTGTGTGTCTTCTTATGCAAAACCTCGTGGGGTTATCTGATGTGCCCACCGAGTGGAATCGAGCCCCTGATGTTCTCGTTCTAAATCCGAAGATTTAACGCTGTCACATCGGGGGCCTCTATCACTCATAAATTAGAAACAGCTTGTGCAAATAGCCCTCGTGTAGCTTTGCGAGAAGTAAAAAAAAACACACGAAAAAAACCTACGGTTTTATTTTCTAACTTCGTTGTTTAAAGTACCGTTTTTGCGAGTCATTCTGGCGCCTCAGAATTAGAGACCAGTTGTAAGAAGTCTTATAGAAGTTCCCTCGAAAATATATATATTTTTGAAAGCAACAGCAAAAAATAAACACGCTTCAACAAATTCATATTTCAAAGAATCTTTATTAAATTCGACGTACACAACACTCCGCAGTTTGAAGGAATATACCGTACAGATTACACCTACAGAAGTGATATGTTGTTTGTGTTAGTAGTGTGCATAAATAGTTCAAAATAAGTTAGGCTGACCTATAAAATTCCAATAATTTAGCTATTTGAGGAAATAAGTAATAATTAACTTACCATAATTATTCAGATATAACTAAGTTAACTTACCCATTAATTATTAATTGAGCTAATACTGTCACCCAGTGATAATTGAGATAGTATATAATTCATTAACAGCTGACAAACTCGTTATTATTAAATGAGCTGAATGTGAATATTCAGGTGTTTATACTTAAGCAAAACATAATTAGACTTTTTGTTTATTTGGTTACAAGTAAAATAATAGCTTCCAAAACGAAGTAATCGTAACAAGTGTTTATAAAAACAGTTTCAAACCTCGCGGTCGTTGCTGTTCTACACGAGAAACAACAAACAGGGTTCACAGAACTTTCGTAGCGTAAACGGGTGGTAAATTTAAGGTATATTGATTTTTTTTATGCACTCAAATGCATATAGTGATAAATATATCAAGTATAACTAACCATTAATAGCTTGTGATCAAAGCAAGTTCGTTTCACAAATCATAATATTAAAAACACTTAATAAACAATAACTCCTATTACACAATGGACGAGCCAGTCGTGTATAATGCCATAATATATTTCATACGAAAGCAATAACAAAGAAACACCTCTTTCTTTCTTTGTGAACCTCACGATGACCGAAGAAAGTCGAAACGTAGTTCGCTCTTCTACGTAAAATATTTTCTCAACCCAAACGAGCCGTTTTTGCATATATATTTCTCTACATGTGGGTTTTCTCGACATCACTGATTAATATAACGGATTGTTCACTGTAGCGTAGCTAGGGAGGTAGGACAAGGGGTGCATCTGTCCCCGGGTGCAGCATCGGGGTGGGGGTGCGCCAAATTGATGTTACATAATTAGGAATGACGGACCCCTTTATGGCTTACATTTTGTCACGAGGGGGCGCGAAAACTGACTTTATCCCCGGACGATGAAAACCCTAACTACGCCTCTGATTGTTCATAATTTCTGATAACACATATTACGTCAAAAATCCCTTGCATACAACACACCGGACTGTTCATTATTTCAATGAGAATAGTTGCGTCAAATGTTTCATGATCTCTATATAATAAATTAGTTTAATAATGGATTTGAAATTCGAATACGACAAATGAAAAAAAATCAGATGCATATTCTAAATAATATGTCAGTATAATTCTCAGATATTTCATTAATTTTGTCCAGCCATCCTTAAACTGTTAGGTAGCTGGAATGTAATATTTCGGGCGTATTTAAATTATAGTTTACGAACCAGAGCAGGCTTCATGTGTACACCTGCTGTCGGGGTGGAACTTTTAATCAAACGTAAAGTAGTGTCGAAATAGAGAAAAACCAGTTGGTTCTGAAGCGTAGATGTACATGAACTAAAATCGATTAAAATATTTGAAGGGTATAAGATTAGATAAATTCAGATTCGGTGACAAATCTCAGCTGAAGATACGTTTTTCATGTTGTTCTAACCTGTTACGTGTCACCAAGACCTATTGGTTCTGATTTGATACACTTTGTGAAGGCATACTGGTTCTAGTTTGTTACATATCGTCAAAGCCTATTGGTTCTAATTTGTTACATATCGTCAAAGCCTATTGGTTCTAATTTGTTACGTGTCACTAAGACCTGTTGGTTTTGATTTATTACATGTCGTCAAGGCCTATTGGTTCTGATTTGATACACTTCGTCAAGACATATTGGTCCTAATTTATTACATATCGTCAAGGCCTATTGGTCCTAATTTGTTACGTGTCACTAAGACCTGTTGGTTTTGATTTATTACATGTCGTCAAGGCCTATTGGTTCTGATTTGATACACTTCGTCAAGACATATTGGTCCTAATTTATTACATATCTTCATGGCCTATTGGTCCTAATTTGTTACATGTCGCCAAAGGCTATTGGTTCTGATTTTCTACATTTGATCAAGGCCTACTGGTTTTTATTTATTACACATCGTCGAGACCAATTGGTTCTAATTTGTTACATATCGTCAAGGCCTAACTGGTTCTAATTTGTTACGTTAAATAATCTAAAGATATCCATATTTCATCTAGTCCCACTCACCTTCTATCTTGAAACGTGCGTCACACATGGCTGTTATAATCCTGGAATTTCAACTAATACTGTGCTTATCTGAACGTTTCAAGATAAACATTATAAGGATTTCATAGTTCAGGAAAAAAATAGACTTGATTTCTATCCCATTTTCTTTCACGTTTCTCAGCTTTGTTCACTTCAAAATTCATCCACTGAGCAGATTGTGAGTGACTTTATAACACGAATAGAAATAAAACAAAAACTGTTTCTTCTTAGACTCAGAGCTTTTAAACGGAATATTTATACACACTAATTAGTTCATAAACTGGTGCGCATTTGGCGTAATTTGATTTACGCAGCATCTCTTCAACTACACGCAACATTGTAGTTGTACGGTGTGTTATTGTTTACAATATTTTTAACCATTCTCCTTGAAATTCTCGCGACACCGTTATTAATTTTGATGCGATATACAATTGAGATACACTAGCCTATTGTGTATCTTTGCACCAAATCAAACAGAAAAATCGACTAGATTCTAAAACATGTTTTCGTCTGCTTTGTGAAACCAAAGACAAGATATTTTTAAAACTCTCAATGTACGAAACCATCGCTTCATAGTTCAATATTTTCTCTTTTCCCATCACAGCGAGTCGTGCAGTGAAACAACCGCTAACAGTGACTCTGAACCGTGCACGTACTTAAGTTGAATGAAAACAAAAATAAATAATAAAAAAGAGCGCTCGCTAATCAACCACTTACAAAATACAGTAGTATATAGATTTTAACACAATGGATACGTGGTTAGGAGGTGTGCCTAATTACATGAACCTATATATAGTAGGAATCTTTTATTTGTTTATCGAATCCTTTAGACCATTCAACATCACGTGTACTCAGTAATTTGTGTCGTTTCTGTCTTCATATTACACTTGTTAGTAATCAGTCTATTGAATATCCTCCATTATATAGCAAACATCGTTAAAGACTGTTTTTTTTTCCTTCTGTGTCCCTTCTCACCGATAGATTTTTTTCTCTCTTTTCTTCTTACGTATTTTGTTCAGTAATTTCTTTTGCGACATTCTTTTAGCATTGAGTGTGGTCGAGCTTGCTCGAGTGGAGACACGTGTAGTCGAGAGTAATGTCTTACCGCGTGCTTGCGCGCGCTACTTCAGAATGATCTTGATCGCTCAGCAATTGGACGCCGTTCGGTGTGATGAAACTTGCTCCGTGTTCGTAGAGGAAAAGTCCATAAAGTCTTCAGGAATCAGCCTGCGCTTCGAGTTTGCATGCAAAGAAACTTATGATACATAAAAGGTAAATATATCTCCTATGTTTCACTTTTTTTTTTCTTAGAGCTTTCACATTTCTTTGAAAGTGTCTGCAAAAATCCGTTAAGCCTTATTCACAGAGGAACGGCCAAACTTTTTACGTATACAGAGTCGATAATTTAAAAAAAAGACACTTTTTTTTTTACAGTTATGTAGTAAATTTTATCACAATAATTGATAAAATCTTCAGTAAAATTACAAATTAATATTAGTTAGGCTTAATTGTGAGTCATAGGCAAACACACAAGAGGCCTTTGTAATATAAGGTCATTAACTGAGTATCAACTCTGATAGCGATGTTTGAGGTTATCGAAGTTTATATCTTTTAGGCCACTGGACTCTAAACTTGATTTTTAGCATGTAAGCCTTCGTTGAGTCATTGGAGAGTGGATTTTAGCGTGGGTGACTGTACGTGCCATCTCCAGTGGCACAGCGGCACGTCTGCGGACTTACAACGCTAGAATCCAGGTTTCGATACACGTGTGGGGCACAGCGCAGATAGCCCATTGTAAAGAATATCGCTTATTAACAAACAAGACAGATTTGGTTCTCTCCTATAATTTAAAAAGGTGTTTTCTTCTCGCCTGAAACGGATAACTTGTACCAAGTAAAAGATCAATATCTTAATTAATGAAATAAATATTTTTTCGCAAAGCTTTAGTTTGCTTGTAGGCCCGGCATGGCCAAACGTGTTAAGGCGTGCGACTCGTAATCCGAGGGTCGCGCCAAACATTCTCGCCCTTTCAGCTGTGAGGGTGTTATAAAGTGACAATCAATCCCACTATTCGTTGGTAAAAGAGTAGCCCAAGAGTTGGCGGTGATGACTAACTGCCTTCCCTCTAGTCTTACACTGCTAAATTAGGGTCGGCTAGTACAGATAGCCCTCTAGTAGCTTTGTGCAAAATTAATAAAAACAACAAAAAACAAAAATTGTTTGCTTGTTTTAGAATTTCTTGCAAACCTACACCACGGTTTGTATAGTTAAAGGAACTGTGGATGTACACACAGCCGTTTTTAGTTTTGTATTGATAGACTACACGGAAGACAGCCAATCTGTGCTTATCTGTTTGAATTAATAGATACTATTATAACATACACGGTCTCCAAGTGCAGATCTCTTGTTTTTTAGTTTTACGGTAACGGGTGGCGAACCACAAACTCTCGGTTCATAATTTGAGCATGCTCGCAACTTGGCCCGGCATGGCCGAGCGCGTAAGGCATGCGACTCGTAATCTGAGGGTCGCGGGTTCGCGTCCGCGTCACGCTAAACATGCTCGCCCTCCCAGCCGTGGGGTCGGTATAATGTTACGGTCAATCCCACTATTCGTTGGTAAAAGAGTAGTCCAAGAGTTGGCGGTGGGTGGTGATGACTAGCTGCCTTCCCTCTAGTCTTACACTGCTAGATTAGGGACGGTTAGCACAGATAGCCCTCGAGTAGCTTTGTGCGAAATTCCAAAACAAACAAACAAGCTAGTAACTTGGCCACGCCCGACCCTTTTCACGAAGCTCTAACATCGAAATATGCTAAACTAGTTGAGTATATTTGCTAGTGTAATTTTGTATGGATAATAAATTATTAGTTTCTTTTTCTATAGTTTGTTTGAAGTTGAGCACAAAGTTACACAATGGATACCCACAATGCTGCGCCCACTACGAGTATCGAAACCCAGTTTTTAACGTTGTAAATCCTTGGCAGTGACACATTAGAGAGGCAATATTAACCGTGATCTTAGCACAGTTAACTTGTGTGATTAAGAAAAACAAACATAGGAGATAAAGGTTTGTGGTGGTTAATTGATTTAAATTTTACAAAAAGCGACCTCGAGAAACCCACTTGTTGAGAATTTTGTATGCAAAAACGGCTCGTTTGGGTTGAGAAAATATTTTACATAGAAGGTCGAAACGTTGTTCGCTCTTCTATGTAAAATATTTTCTCAACCCAAACGAGCCGTTTTTGCATATAAAAAAGCGACCTGAGGTCTAATTTTACTAAGGAGTAGTGGATTTGCTTGAAAAGTGGGAGGAAGGATTTGAACCCGTGATTCGTAGAGTGATAGTCGAGCTTTCTAATCACCTAGGCCGTGCCAAACTTTTGCGTTTGTAGAGCGTTATTTTAGAGTGTAAAAAGTCTGTATTTTGATAACGTGATAATGTCGCTTGGATGGACAATAACAGTAATATATTAAAATGTTGGCTTGAAACGCTAAACATCGAGATTTGATACCCGCTTTTTGTGAAGCACAGATAGTGCATCATGTGGCTGAGTGTTTAACACTAAACTAACAACTGAACAGTCAAACAGACACTATGAAATTATATTATAAACGGCAAAAAAAACCGTTAATTGAAAGAGTTAAACTGAATTTCTGTATTTAATAAGGCTAACTGTACAATAAAAATAAATACACCTTGGTAAAGAAACGATTAACTTGAAATATCGCGCGTGTAATCAGATACGTACATTAATTTGTTTGGTTTTGAATTTCGCGCAAAGCTACACGAGGGCTATCTGCGCTAGTCGCCCCCAATTTAGCAGTGTAAGACTAGAGGGAAGGCAGCTAGTCATCACCACCCAGCGTCAACTCTTGGGCTACTCTTTTACCAACGAATAGTGGGGTTTGACTGTCACATTATAAGGGCGAGCATGTTTGGTTCCCCCATTATTCGTACCCGCGACCCTCAGATTACGAGTCGAACGCCTTAACACACTTGGCCGGGCCCGTAATATATTAAGACGAGCTAACATAAAATTCCAATAAATATAATCACGGTGTATACGGCATTCACGTCACACTAACTAATAAGCTACTTGTAAAGAGATGCATTGTTCGTTGATAAGGTGAATGTTTCCCCGGATCTTCGAAATAAAATTTATAGTAATGAAGAAATTTGTAGAGCACATTCTGGTCGAATTATGTCAGAGCATTTAGCTAGGACGCCACTATTTGTCCTCCGTCTCACATACGAGTACGTGTCAAGTTGTTTGTTTCGTATTTTGAAGTTCGCGCAAAGCTATACGAGCGCTATCTACGCTAGTCGTCCCTAATTTAACAATTTAAGATTAGAGGGAAGGCAGCTAGTCATCACCACCCACCGCCAACTCTTGGGCTACTCGTTGGTTCGAATCTCCGAACCTCAGATTACGAGTCGAGTATCGTAACCACCTGGCCACGACGGACCTCTCTGTGAAGTGACGCACTTCGTCAGCTTTTCTGATCAAGAGACGTTTGTCTGTCTCGTTTTTACTTGGGGTGACCATTGTGCTATATATGATCATTATTTTAAGTCGTTCGGCCTTTGGTGGACAGGTCAACTTTGCCTCACTCTGTGAAACTAGAAAATCTTAGTGGATGAATCATTGCAGAAAATAAAATATAATGAAAGATACATTCCGTTTGTTTTTATAGCATCATTATAGTCTACTGAAAATAACGGGGGAGCCTAGTCCCTCCCAGTTTATTTCAAAAGCTCCGTTTTTTTTGCCGTTTATTTGCTCTGATTATTTCGTGTACCCGCAGTTTGTTTGTTTTACATTTTGCGCATCTATACTAGCTGCTCCTAATTTAGCGGAGAAAGACTAGAGAGAAGACAACTGGTCATCACCACCCACCGCCAACTGTTGGTCTACTCTTTTACCAGCGTATAGTGTGATTGACCGTCACTTTATAACACCTCCACGGCTGAAAGGGTTAGCAGGGTTGGTTTGATGGGGATTCGAACCCATGACTCTCAGATTTCGAGTCGAGACCTTTAAGCACGTGACCAAGCCAAGCCAGTTTTTTTGTTGAAAACCATTATTTCCGATACGTATGACTACTTGTAATGTCATCTAAACGACTTGAAAATCAAATATTATTCTGTAAATCTTTACGGAGTAATTTGTTTTTATAAAGCGCTTTATTTCATTATGTAATAGTCAAACTTTACAGAGCAATGGAACCCTCTTATTGCAATCCACCCGTTACAGAACCCCCAACCCACATTTAAATCATGACATAGATGAAAGTGTTTGTGTTTTACTTATAGTAAAGCCATGTTGACCTTATGGTGGCATAGTTCTGGATCACAGAGATGGCTCGCTGGGTTCGAATCCGTTCGAAACCACAAAATATTCTTTGCACTTTAAGCTATATATACATTGTAAGAGTGACAGTCTATCATTTAGCATGGATGGTAACAGTTATGGTGCTGTCTCTCTAGTCACTAGTTTGAAACTAAGGCCGACGACAGGTAGCGCTAGCGGCTTTATCATACATCTGGTTGTTTGTTTTTGAATTTCGCGCAAAACTACTCGAGGGCTATCTGCACTAGCCGTCCCTAATTTAGCAGTGTAAGACTAGAGGGAAGGCAGCTAGTCATCACCACCCACCGCCAACTCTCGAGCTACTCTTTTATCAACGAATAGAGGGATTGATCGTCATATTATAATGTACCCACGGCTGAAAGGACGAGCATGTTTGATGGGACCGGGATTCGAACCCGCAACCCACTTGGCCATAAATTCAAAACAGAAATATTAATTTTAAGCACGTGAAAGTCGCGCTAAAGCAATACAGAAACAGTAAAAAAAATTACGAAGTTTGAATTGTCTCTTTAAACAGGAAATCACTTAACGAGTAATGATCATTTTATAAAAACGTAAAATATGCAGAGGAGAAATTCCAATAATTAAAAAAATCTCACTGATTTTTTTTTTTTTAAATTCCTTTTATTTACAATGTTTTATTTGATCAGTCATGGTATACTGTTTTTGCTTACATTTCTATGCTTTCATTTGTATTCGTAATCCATTTCAATACACAACAGTGAAACGTAAACCCTTTCTCTGGGATTCTAAGAATCTCAGAAACGGTTGCTATAGCAACTTTAAAAAAAATATGAAATATTAGTTGAATACCTTAATGGATATTGGTATAAGCTTTGAATGGAATTTTCCCTGGAGAAAGCTCAGTAGAATATATCCTTTCACTTTCTTCCATCTTTTTTTCTGCATGTGTGTGTGTGTGTGTGTGTGGGTGGTTTTTATGATCCGTACAAGAAGAAACAAGAATAGATGGATTCAGTTGTGTTCATTCTCTTCAGGTTATTATCCGTTACAACAATTATTGATGTCCACGGATATTTGAAAAGTTTTGTTAATGCTTGACGCTATCGCAACACTCCAGAAACTTTAAGCCTCGACGTTTTCCATTGCAAGGAACAGTTGTTTAAATTTGTATATATTTGTTTGCGATATGAACTGTTTGATTATTCGATTGTTGGAAACTTGATTTCAAATCTTACACTGATGTACACAGTGTTAAGGTAAGAGTTGCAAAATCTGTGATAGCTTCCTTTCTCCCCTTTTTTATTATTTAGTTCTAAACTTGGCCGCCAGGTGGTAATGTTGACTTTTAACGCTGGATCAAGATAATATCTACTTCACATTTGTGTAATAATCTCCAACCCAGTTTCTGTGTAACTTATCTAAAAGCAGAAAAAATATATATGTATCGATTATTGCTAGTAATTCAAACAACCACAAGATATTTGCATAAGAAATGCATAATTGCTGGAAATGCCATTAATGTAGGTCGTTATCGCCCGACAATTGAAATGCACAAAATAAATTTATACTTATGATCATAAGCATCAGGGGTTGGCTCTTTATTATCAGACACACAATAAAGGCTTATCGACATTCACTAAAGCCAATACTTACAATGTGAAAAAGATCTTAAACAAAATTTAACAACATTTATTTCATGTTAAGAAAATCAAATGTAGTTACCCATAAAGGACAGAAAGTGCTATGCATGTGAATTGTTTCGTTTAAGGATAATATTGACGTTAAGAAAAAAAACAACGCCACCTTCGAGACATTTGTGATTAACACGTATATTAGAAGCATTAATAATAGATTTAAAATTAAGTTGTTTTTTTAGGGTTTACTCGTGTATTATTAACCGAATAAAATTACATGTGGCCTACCTGTGTCTTACCCAAAACGATTATCAAAACGCGGTTGTTAAAGTTGTATGCTATGCCAACAATATGATTTTTTTTTGCAAATGGTGTTTGAGTTTTTATTGCTTTTTGAAAAAAAAAGTTTCAAAGAAGACATGCTTTACTGAGTAACGTCGTGCATTTCTTATGAGTTTCACATCTCCAGCTATTTTTCTCTAGTAAAATGGTTTATATTTTTTTTGTTTTGCATAATGGTGTTATTTCGCCAGTGTTTCGGAGACACGTTGTTGTTACTGTGTGTCGATGATAACTCCAAAGCGGATACTAACTTCTTTGTTTTTTTTTCGTATTCCCGATACGAATCGTCCTGTTGTAAATGTAAGTTCCAAGCGATTTCCAATTCCGTTAATACGGTTTCCTACTCCAGACGGGGGAAGTGGTACAGATCATAAATAACTGTTGCGACTCATCCCCAAAGGATCTTTTAAAAACTACACGGAAAACTGCTCTATCAAAATGCGCTCTTGTTAAACGCACATTTTGAAAATCGATAATTATGACCTCCAAACTTTGAAGATGGTCGATGTCAGTGGTGTGGCCCGGCATGACAAAGCGTGTTGAGGCGTGCGACTTGTAATCTCAGTGTCGCAGGTTCGCATCCCCATCGCGCCAAACATGCTCGCCCTTTCAGCCATGGGGGCGTTATAATGTTACGATCAATCCCACTATTCGTTGGTAAAAGAGTAGCCCAACAGTTAGCGGTGGATGGTGATGACTAGCTGCCTTCCCTCTAGTCTTACACTGCTAAATTTGGGACGGCTAACACAGATAGCCCTCGAGTAGCTTTGTGCGAAATTCAAAAAACAAACAAACAAACAATGTCACTGGTGCATTTAGGTGGGGGCTAGAGGAGGCTATGGTCTTAACGGGGGCCCATTGATAATTTTATTTTATGTAAAATAACATGTGACGTAGGCCCCACAATACTGATTAGTTCCTGGGCCCACACAACCTTAAATCTGCCCCTGGTTGATGTTGTATCGTGTGTGCCCTGTGTATATAGAATGCACAAGTTTGGATGAAGTAATATATAAGTGTGCGCAGTGCGTAAGTTTATATACATTAAGTTTCATAATGTTTTGTTACAGTTATGTAAATTTTAGACGATAAGTAAAATAAATAAATAATAATCGACGCTTCAAAAATATATTTATTTAACTACAGAGGGCGCTAATAATATTTTTAGAGAAGTTCCATTTATTTGTTTGAAATTAAGTATAAAACCACATAATGGATTTTCTCTGTTCTACTCACCGTGGTTGGAAGTTCGTAGACATACCGGTATGCTACTGAGGGGCTTGAACATTTCATGGAAAGATTTTGAAACCAAAAATGTTAATTACTTTAATAATTCACGAGAAGGAGTGATTTGAATATGAGTTGTCTGAACTAACATTTAGGTCCGGTATGGGCAGGTGGTTAGGATTTGAATCCTCGTCACACAAAACATACTCGCCTCTTCAGCTGTGGGGGCGTTATAATGTGATGGCCAATTCCACTATTCTTTGATAACAGAGTAGCTCAAGAGTTGGCAGTGGGTGGTGATGACAAGTTGCCTTCCCTCTAGTCTTACACTACTAAATTAGGAGCGGCTAGCGCAGATAGCCCTGATATAACTTTGCGAGAAATTCAAAAAATTAAATCAACCAATATTTGACTTTTTTTTCTCTGGCACACCGAAGTTTTATTAAGCATTTTATGTTACAAAATTTCCCTGGATTCAATTAATTTAACTTAATAAAAAACATACTTTAACTGTATCACTTTTAAAATGTTGTGTATAGATTGTAATATATATATTCATCTCGTATTGTCTACTATATATTTGTCGCTTTTAATTTATTTATCACACATAAAAATCATCCGTATCTTGTTGTCATGATGTTTAATGATTCATGGAAAACTGGGGTCAGGAACACATTTCCCATCAGTGATCAGAAGAGTAGGGCCCCGGCATGGCCAAGTGGATTAAGGAGTTAGACTCGCAATTCGAGGGTTGCAGGTTCGAGTCCCGGTCGCACCAAACTTTCTCGCCCTTTCTGCCGTGAGGGCGTTATAATGTCACGGTCAATCCCACTATTCGTTGGTAAAAGTGTAGCCCAAGTGTTGGCGGTGGGAGGTGGTGATGACCAGCTGCCTTCCCTCTAAATTAGGGACGGTTAGCCCAGATAGCCTTCGAATAGCTTTGTGCGAAATTCAAAAAACAAACAATCGTAAGGTTGAAATACATTTAATTTTTTGTTCAAATAATTTCTCCCAAATTACGAGCATGGCGTAATAAAATAAGGCTTCACTGTTGTACTTTTTTGTTAAATCAACATCCTAGTTTTCGGATTTGCAGTTTTGAGTTATATTTGTCACTCATTTGTGATATTCATGTATATAACCATGAACAGACACGAAAGACCAGTTTCCCTTTAAAGTTTTAAGGCAATTCTTGAGCTATAATCGACACAAAAAGACAAAAAAACAAAACATTTAACGGCGAAGATAAGCCACAAAATGAATAAAAACCCAAGACGAAGTACCAAGTCAGGACAAGATAAACGGCAATCTACGAAAAGATAAACTTCAACCCACGGCAAGATAATGCGTGTAATGGGGCACATAGAATTTTATCAGCATCAAAAGTTAAAAAACAAAGATGGATAAACTGAAAATTTGAATAACTTCGATGTATTGTTACTTAAAACTGTTCGTATCAACGAAATAATATACATGTATCTCTATCGCAATCTGGTGAAATCTATGTCAGCTATCTTACATGTTCCGTTAAATTGAGGACAACATGTGAGGACTTACATTTGTCTTATCAATCCATCATCAAAAGTTAATTATACCAACGTTTCATTTCGTTTCTTTTTGTATTCAGCGCTGCGTTTGTTACATACACTTTTAAAATGGTAAGCACATTAATATCTTATCGTTACGCGTCTGCATACTTTAACAAGGTATTTAAATATGACGAAAAATTTGCTTCCTAGAGTTTAGTTTTCTTTTCAACGAGATTCAAAGACAGTGAAGATTTCTCTGATATTCGCTTTTTTTTGTTCTTATAGAAACTTGAAGATTATTCATCATTTGAGACGACATCATGTTATAGATAAATTGAAGCATTAAACGTTTTGCAAGATATCAAGCGTGACAAAACTCCTAAATTAGGCTTAAAAACAACTTATTACTTGGTACAGTTTGCCAATACGAAGACTGCCTGTTATCGAATGATCATTAATCAGACAAAAAAAAGAAAAAGAGGTTACTTATAAATTAATGAAGCCGCTTACGTAGAGCATGATAAATCAACATACAGAGAGATAAATCCAGTATCAGAATTAATTAAATTACAATCATAATGCTTCAATCTAAATTGTATTTCATGATAATGTACGTTACGCGGCCAGGATAGATGCTCTTAAGAATAAAATCTTAGAAGAGCTACAGTAACGAGTCTGTGTAAATATATGTAGAGATGGCACTGGGGTCTATATAACAAACCCAAACATATACATATATATTTTTATATGCATTAGAAGTTCAAATTTGAGTCTGCCTGTGTATTTATCCGTTTTCAACATTTTCGCGGAAATATTTTCTGCGCATGGCTGTTTCTTAATATTGAGCTGTTAAACTGAAGGGAAGGCAACAGTGAGCAGCACCCGCCAACATAAGAGCTTTACCCGATTTTTTGAAACTAATAACGGAATTGACTATTAATTTTATCACGTGCTCAGTGATCTAAGTGTAGAGAATATTAAATCCACAGCCCAACACGATAACTACCACCTTTCCAGAGTGCACTATTCATCACTTGTGTACTCTTGCTGTTAACGACATTTTTGGCCAAGAGCTCCAGTAATACCTCATAAAGTGTCTGTCCAACTGAATATATTAAGAGTTATCTTTAAGCAGTATCCTAGGCAAATAACCAAATTATCTTCATGATTGATGTGGTCGGATTTTGGATTTCGGAGATGGCGATTCCGGTTTGAAATCTTGCGATCCACGAAATAGTTCCGCACACTTTAAACTGTGATCGCGTTATAATAGTGACAGTCAGCTCCTTGGCGTAGATGGTGTTGTTGACTGGCTGCCTTTCCTCTCATCAGTTGTTCAAAATTAGCGATAGCAGTCGTGGCCTTAGTATTTTGCCATAAATATAAAATAGTAATTCACTGAGGTAAAAACTTACAATCCTAATGTTAATAATTATGAATAATACTTTTACAAAGGAATTTAAAACATTATAATTAATAGCAAAACTAACTTTAAAAATGAAAATAAGGTATATAGTTACTTAGAAAAACCTAAAACAACAACAGTTGTTTATCTTAGGATATAAACAACTTATCAACACATTAAACATGGGCGTAATATAATCTGTGTATCTGAATGAATATGTAAACTTTTGTTTTTATAATACTCAGAGGAGAAGCCCTTTCTTTTAGGATTTATTCTTTTCAAGATGTTTTATTTGTATTTAAAAACATTATTCATTTAATTAAAAGTCTTACTAAATTAACTGATTATTTAAACAAAACAATAACGTTGAATATAGCGCGTGCTATGTGCAAGTAACATCCTTCCAATCACGTGGAACCTATGTGACATATATACTATAAGCAACATTCTTTCAATCACGTGAAATCTGCGTAATATATCATATACGATAAGTAACATTGTGCTAATCACGTGGAACCTATGTAATATATTATATATAAGTAATATCCTGTCAATCACGTGAACCCAATTGTAATATATCATATACTATAAATACGTGAAACCTATGTAATATATCATGTACTATAAGTAATGGAACCTATGTCATATATCGTATACTATAAGTAACATTCTGTCAATCACGTGGAACTTATGTAATATATCATATACGACAAGTGACGTTCTGTCAAACATTTGGAACCTATATCATATACCATGTAATATAAGCAACATTCTATTAATCACATGGAACCTATATATCATATACGATAAGCAACATTCTGTCAATCATGTGGAATCTATGTCACATATCATGTAATATAAGCAACATTCTGTTAATCACATGGAACCTATATAATATATCATAAACTATAAGTGTCATTCTGTCAATCACGTGGAGCCTATATTATATATCATGTATTATAAGCAACACTCTGTTGACCACATGGAACCTATATAATATATCATATACTATAAGTATCATTCTGTCAATCACGTGGAACCTATATCATGTACTATAAGCAACATTCTGTTGACCACATGGAACCTATATAATATATCATATACTATAAGTAGCATTCTTTCAATCACGTGGAATTTAGTCATATATCATGTATTATAAGCAACATTCTGTTAATCACATAGAATATATATATCTTATACTATAAGTAACATTCTGTCAATTACGTGAAACCTATGTAATTATCATATACTACAAGTAACATCCTGCCAATGACGTGGAACGTATGTAATTATCACATACTATAAGTAATATTCTGTCAACCACGTGAAACCTATACCATATATCATATACTATAAATAACATCCTGCTAATCACGTGGAACCTATGTAGTATATCACATCAGTGTATTAATGATTTACTGTCCATTTTAAGCATGAGTGGATATTATAATTTATAACTGAAGTACACTATTCAACAATGAAGACGATATTTGATTTTTGATAGAGTTAACACTTCAAATTAAAATTGAAAAATTATTTTGTTATGTATTTATGGAACACAAGGAAAAGGACTGACATTTTTCAAACCCAGTAAACCTATTTCCTAACAGATTTTCTGGATAGAGAAAGAATGTTTATTCCAAACAAATATCATTTTCATCCACAAGTTGTAAAAATACGACCTAATAGAGATCCAGGCTTAACGAAATACTTACTCGAGTATTATAGGTTTTGTTTCAGAAAACTAGTCCGTTTTTACCTACCTCACAAATCTCAGCAATTACAATATACTACAACGTTGTCATACACTGTAACGACACCACCTGTTTTTACATTGAAACTTTTTTTGGTTTTTACTGATCAAACAACGTCATCATACACAGTAACGCTGCCTTATGTTATTGGGTTGAAACTTTTTAGTTTACACCGATTATTCCAACATAATGCGCATGCTAGTGTGATGTTTCCAGTATCCCAGAAGTTGTTGAGTTATGAGATCGATTTTAATTAATCTGCCCTGATGTTAAAGCGGAATCAACACTGATTATTTTCTCATTATGTCTGAGTCTTATCGCTTCGTTAAGCCTTTAAGCGTTCCTGACTTCACGTTTTGAGAATTAAAATATTCTAATAAACTTGCAGGGTAAATAAGACAAACCATTTGTCTGAAACAATAAAAAATAAATATCCGGAGTGTTTTAATCTCTATCAGATTTAAATGTTAAGATATTAGTCAAGTTTAATAAACATGATTAAAAAATTTCGCTTGGAGTCGTAGTTATGAGTTTCTCAAAATAACTGTTAATGTATAATATTAAGGAAAAATAGCTGGAATGAATTTTCATTTTTCATTTCAAACTTGTACTTTAATGAAAAGTTTAATATTATATATATATTTTTTATTTTTTTATTTTATTCATTTGACGACTTTGGAAACTTACAAAGGTTAATAATACTTACGAAAGTACATAAGTTAGGCTTAATGATAAAGGAGTTAGACACGCTTCGCTGAGGATAGACACTGAAGCTGCGACGTGCTTAAAAAATAAATAATTAATACATTTTAGATTCTGTATATTTGACGTAATATATTTCAATAACAGTTTAGTGGAAATACAGTTGATACAAGCTGGTAAGCGTATTATATGTTATTACCTAAGCCACGTTAGACCAAGTGATTTACTGTAAATCGTAGGTCCTGGGTTCTAGACGCAATATAGTTAAATGTATTTTGCATTATTACCTATTACTTAATAGTATAGATTTTGTATTCTATTTAATTTAAATAGATAGGGCCTAAAGTTCGATATAAGATTCATCATTTATTCTGTTATTTTATTGTTTTTCATAACTTGATCTTTATATTTATGCTATGTCAATTATGTCTTTGAACTAGCACTTGGTTGATTAGGCTAGCAACTCATTGTAAGCCTAACCCTACTTAATATGAGCAACTGTCGTAACTCTGAGTTAAATTTGACCTTGATGATAATGATAAAGTGAGGAAAACATTTATCTTACAGTCTGCAGGGATTTCATATGTTGTATTAAAACGATTTTGAATATTTATATCAGCAAATTACGTTATAGCCAATACCGATGTAAAGTCGTGGTGGAACAAGATATTAATATATTTAGATACTGTAGTTTTATATGTAGTGTGTGATGCTGTAGAAAACTAATCATTTTTGATAAAGATATGTAACAGTAATTTTCTTACACCAACTATTAATATATTCAAATGTGTTCTAATCGGGAATATAGAATTTCCAAAAGTAGGTTATATCTATGACCTGGCGTTTGGCTCGCAATTGTGGTTCGAATCTCCGTCACCAGGGTGTTAGTAATATAACAGCCAATGCCATTATTCGTTGGGAAAAAAAATTAGGGACAACGAGTGCAGATAGTCCTCGTGTTGCTTTGTGGGAAACTGAAAATAAGTAAAGAACTATACAATTAATTACAGTCAGAAATAAAAATAGATATTCAACCATAAACAGTCATACAGTTAATTATGGTCAGATATAAAAATGTGTATTCGACCAAGATGAGACATATTACAAATACAGATTTATTAAGGGTTATAAAAGGACAAGAAAAATCTTAACTCTGCCACTGGTATGTTTTGAACGTATGTATTACTTACCAGGGAAGTACGTTAGCTAACGAAGCTGCTAGGCCTAGTGAACACTAAATTTATCTGCTTATTTTATCAGAGTGAAAAAGAAATTTCTGAAAGTTTTACTTTATTTTTTTTATGAACGAATTCTGGTCTTTACAAAGTGTGAATGTGAATAAAAATGTTTTATTTCACAATTGTTATAAAACAGCACAGACAACTTTGTTCTCACTTAACAGTTTTATTTGTGAGTTAAATAATTATTGATATAAAACAGTTAACTAACTTGAAGTTTGATATAGTAAGTCAGGAAAACAAGTTAAGCCTAGTGTATCATGTGTCGTGTTAAGTTTTGTAAAAGTAAAGCTGGGCCTGGCTTGGCCTAATTATTTAGATTTTCAATTCGAGTTACACTGCCGCAAGATGGCGTTCCGTATAAGAGAGTAAAATTACACCACTCGACTCAAGTAGTCAAAGTTATGGAGGTGGATGTGTTTCGCTAGTTGCTTTCCCTGTAGTCTTATCAGTTTAAAATTAGCGACGAATATCAAAGACGTCTTTTGTGTATCTTTGCGGGAGTGTTAGAAACATATCTTTTAAGTTAATTTTTTTCCGTGATATTATTTGAGTATGTAAACCCAATTACTGTTTGCAAATTGCTGCTTAATCTTGCTTGAAAATTGCAAATAATTATACCTATTCAATCTTATAGCACCCTATTTGGAAACTGTTATACAGCTAGAGTAAATGTGCCACCGTAGAAAAATATCTTTCTTATATTAGAGTCCGGAAATTACGTCACACAATGTAGATATTAAGGGACTTCGTCACCATACTAAAAAGGAAGTCACTGGCATGTGTTATAACAAACGTAAATCAGCCGCACTGATATATCACAAATTGAATTAGGGTTAATTACAGAGAGAATAATGGTTTAAAACAGAGTAGAAAGTATTCTGTTTGTCTGCTTAAAGTCCTGAAAAGTAAAAGGAAAAAAGAATTACCAGAGTTTGCATAAAATACCGTATTTTCCGGTTAATAAGCCGAGGCCAATTTTCAGCTCTGAAAATGAGGGTTTTTGCTTATTACCACCCAATAAGCCGAGGAGAGATGGAATCAATATGTCATTCGTTATTGGCTCCACTCACTCTAACTAGGTAACCAATGAAATTCCAGAATTTTTGCTCAGTAATTAAAATCACTAACCCAGTGTATAAATACCAGGGGTATGTAGTGGGAGTTTACCATTGTACCGTCAAAAACCAAAGATGTCTACACCTTCCAAAAAAAAAAAAAGAATGCGTTATGATTCTGCTTTTAAACTGAAAGTAGTAGAGCTAGCCTTAAAAACCTCAAATATGAATGCCGCTCGCCATTACTGTGTGAATGAAAAACAGGTCCGTGAATGGAAGAAAGCAGAATGTGTGCTAAAAGAAATGTCGAAAACAAGTAAATGTAACCAGAAAAATCAACCGAAGTGGCCAAAACCGGAAGAAGATGTAGCGACATGGGTGAATGAAAACCGGCAGAGTGGCCTGACTGTCACGCGTGCCCAGATCCGTATTTTTGCACTAAAGTGGGCTGGTCGAAATAAAGAAAATTCAAAAGACTTTAAGGCAACCAACAGCTGGTGTACCCGCTTCATGAAGCGACACAGCCTTGTACTTCGAGAGAAAACGAAGATGATGAATTTGATGGATTTTAATAAATTTCTGAGATTAATGTGTGTATTTTTTTTATGAATTTTGTTATTTCTATGAATACATGTCATTCGTAATGTATAGACCTTTTTCTATTAATAATGTTTATTCAACTGAAATAACTCTGCATTAACTGTGAGATCAAAGGTATGATTTTGGTCTTCGGTATTATTTTGTCCAAAGCTGGTGATCGGCCAATAAGCCGACCCCCAAAAATCAGGTTCAAAATTTAGGGCCAGAAATTCAGCTTATTAGGCGGAAAATACGGTAATTATAAGAAAACTCGGTTAGACATAGGAGTTTCCAGGGGCTGACATAAGAAATCAGATCCTAACAATGATTCCCCCATGTTACTATCCGGAGATCTTTAGGGTACATACCAGATTTGGTGACAACCGGTTCAATAGTTTGTCAGTTATAAGTGGTCACACACCACATCCTCAGACTTTCACTAAATAATGATTTAGATTAACCAAACACAACATTTTATAACGTTGATAAAACGACGATAAACCAAGCTCAAGGGTTAGAACATTCCAAATAAAGTAAAAATTAATTTTAATACCTGGAAGTTGATGTAAAAATATATAGGCAATAATTATACAAAGTAAATGTTTTTATAAGAATATTTAGCGGTTTCCAGCATCTTTTGACAAACTTACTGGAACAAAGAGGAAGCAGCTAGCAGAAAGAGTAATTACCTGAAACAGGTGTTTTTGTAGTACAGAGTTGCACATAAGGATTATCTGAGCTGTCACCGGTGCTGAGATGGAACACAGAATTATATTACTGATAGAAACTCATCACCACCCAAGGGAAAGAACAGTAGAAATATAGATAAAAAGTATATTAATGTTTTTTTTTGTTGTATCGACTAATGTATTTATTAGAACTACATATAACTATTTTACGAGTATATATATGTATATACGTCGTCTTACTTCCTTTTCAAGTACGAGGTCTGGCAGGGTTTAGTTCAAGTGTTAAATGTTTTAACCTTTCATAGAGCTAAGGTAAGGCAGAGCTATAGAGACTGGAAACTTGCACAGAGCGGAAAGATGACTGGTTGAAATTCTTATCTTACACAACCGTTACGTCGTCTCTCACTCATGTTTAATACGGAAGCATTGTCTGTTATCATCAGACTTCCAGTATACTGTCTGTAAGAGGGCAAATAGGAGAATTATAGAACATTTTCTTGAATATCATGAAACCATTCTTTACATTATGACATCCTTGAAAGTTTCCATTACGATATGTTGTCCTTCAGTTGGACAGCGGTAAGAATACGGATTTTTAATACTAAAATTTGGGGTTCGATTCCTAGCGGTGCACACAGCGGGCAGCCAATGTGCTTTTGCTCTAAAATAAATAACAAACAAGTCATTATAATATGTTTTAAACATTCTAAAATTGTTTTATCTAATGTGAAGTCAGAGAACATTCCTTTCTAATTCCTATCTTCCTTTCGTTCCGTTTCTTTCTATCATATAATTTGTAGTACTAAAGTTCAAGTATTCAATACTACTGAAACTAGTACCGTGTCATAGCTTTCGATTCTACATTTCTTATATACGATAGCTATTAAGATAAATTTTACGATTTGTTTACTTGTTTATTTTGAATTCTGCGCAAAGCTACGGGAAGGCTATCTTGGTTTTTTTGTTTGTTTGTTTTGAATTTCGCGCAAAGCTGCGCGAAGGCTATCTGCGCTAGCCGTCCCTAATTTAGCAGTGTAATACTAAAGAAAAGGCAGCTAGTCATCAGCATCCACCACCAATTCTTGGGTTACTCTTTTACCAACTAATAGTGTGATTTACCGTGGCATTATAACTTTTCCACGGCTGAAAGAGCAAACATGTTTGGTGCGATAGGGATCTAGCCCTGGACCCTCAGATTACGAGTCGGACGCTCTAACCACTTGTTTCTACTAAGTTTGGTTGTGATTCATATGATGGCGTTCAACTAGTTACTGGTATGGAATAGTTTTCTGTGCAAGACCAAAAGTGGAACTCAGGTAAGAGGAAATGAATAATGAATAAATTGTGATCGTACAGAAAACACAATTTTTAGAAACTTGAAAAGGCCCAGTGGATCTTAGCAGGAGATTTAGTCTTCGAAAGATCTTGACCATTCTAGGTCATTTCTTGGATTTCTGTACTTGTATCTTAATATTATTTGGGTTGTATTTTGTTCAGAAATTAGTAATGGTTTAAACAACAGTGACATATGTGTTGAGATCAAAATCAGATAGGGAGAATTTAGTCCTAACTTTAGTTGGAGGTAGTTATTCTTTGCCTGAGACAAATTTTAAAATTTTAAACTCGTATTTCTGAGGTTTCTAAACAGTCCCTCTGAAGTGTCAATAAATATTTATTTTTGTTGGTGTGTACGCGGATAAGATATTAAACCTAGAAGAAATATAACAAGCGATTAAATTGAAACGTTTCTACTTTTATAGGGAGCAGCACTATAGTAAAAACCTAAACAAATTTTATACCAAAATGTACAGTACAAATACATTTCAACAGATGGCGGTACCAACAGAAATGTTCACATGCTAGATTTTTAACCACCCGATACATTTATTATGTTATTTATACTTAATTATCTATAACCAACCATACAGACATGTTCTACGTAAAATTTTATAAAAGTAACAAACTGTCAAAATACCAGTCGCTCTCAAGATCTGGAGTGATGTAAAATATAAATAGTAGAAAATAACTACAAGCAAAATGACTAAATTCATACACGTGAAAAGGATAAACGTTGTGTATAACATTTACTGTTTCCGAAAAATAATTCTAAAACATATTTTATATATGACTCGGAGATACGTATTTTTCCATGTTTAGTTTCTATAAAAGCTGTAAACATTCAAATTAATTTTCTTAAACGCTAAGGGTGTGTCGAAATTTTATTAAAGTTTGAAGAATTATTATATGAACTTAAGTTGATTGATTATTTACACCGACAGAGAGAGCCACTTAATTTTTTAAAATTATATTTTACATAAAATCTTCAACCTAATTTAATTTACATATTAATTATTATCTACAAACGTGAGCAATAAGCACGATGGTGTTGTATTCGCCACAAACAGAAGTTAGACGCTTCTTAGAAGAAAAAAACAACTCGATAATAAATCGTTTATTCACTGAATCTACAATATCTTTTCAATTATCAAGTTAAAGAATTTTAGGCTTTCAAAACTAAAGTCTTGCAAACAAAAAGACGACTCGAGTTGGAAACAACTGCCTCCAATCTACACCCCGTTGAGTACTTTATGCTGTCTCTTATGGAACTTTACCGAGGTGGAAAATTTTTCAATTAATCAGTGAAAGACATTAAAATATTCTCTGTGTGGCCAAAGCTTCGTAGAAAAGATTAGGAATGATCTGACATGATTGAAAACTATCTTTTCATTATAGGATTATCAGGTTCTATAAGTTGCATCTTCAGTCAAGAATAAAGGACACGAACTGAAGTTCGAATAGTTAGATATCTACCCATAGAGATTGTGATTATTTTTAGTGATCGAATTTTAAAAATTAATAGGAAATATTTATTGGTAAATTTTTGTTTCAGAGAAATATAAAGAAAAAATACTTTGGCTCACTGTAAAGTTTTAAACAAGTGGGAACCTTCAATAGCCGCATTGTAATTAAAAATTAAATTATTCAAGAAATGGAGCTATGAGATAAACGCTTGTACTCGAAGAAAACAACAACAAATTCAAAGCCATTCTTTGAGCCGCCAAGCCGCGGCTGAAAACTAAGCTATACAAGAACAAGTAAAACACCATTATGTGAATTCTTCCTCATAACCAAACTTCGTATAATCTATCGTAATAGATATTGTATATGATAAATTTAGAATTAGTTTTAATTTCAGAAAGGTTCAAAACTACAACTTTAATACTACAAATACTATGATAAAGGACTAACAAGGCCAGGTGGTTAAGGAATCGAATCGTATTCTGAGGATCGCGGGTTCGAATTTCTGTCAAACCAAACATGCTCGCCCTTTCAGCCGTGGTAACGTTATAATGTACGGTCAATCTCACTATATGTTGGTAAAAGATTAACCCCAAAACTGTCGGTGGGTGGTGATGACCAGCTGCCTTCCCTCTAGTCTTACCCTGTTAAGTTAGGGATGGCTAGTGTATATAGTCCTCGTGTTGCTTAGCGCGACATTCAAAACAAATTATAGTAGAAAGAAAAGTAGAAATTTGAATTGAATGTTTACTTTGTCCACTGCGAGGAATCGAACCACGAATTTTAGCCGTGCAAGTCCTTAAACTTATCACTGGTTCACTTGGGAATAAGGGTGTTTGTTTTTGTTGGAAATTAAGCGCAAATCTAGACAATGGGCTACCGGTGCTCTGCTTATCACGGATCTCCAAACCCGATTTCCGCAAACATACCGCTGTGTCGCTGGGCGGCTGGGGATAAATGCCAGCTGGTATTGGAAACCTGAAGAAAATACAAAAAAAAACAACAAAAAAAAACGTTTTAGACAGAAACTCGTATTACTGTGCAGTGGTTTGAAATAAACGTGAAAAAGGTAATATAATTAGAAACTGCGAAACAATGCATATTCAATTAAAAACATAACACATTAAAAAACGAAAGAAAGAATGCAACATTTTTAAAAGTAAGGACTTTAAAAAGTCAAATTTTAGTATTATAATATATTAAACTTTAGGATAAGAATTACTGAAGCGATAACGTTGCTTGGAGCAAAAAACTTGCTTATTTTCGGATTCCAGTAACAACGTTGCTTAGATACCGTCGTTAGGTCACAAATAACTTTAGTTTAATAAAAAACAACAATGCGTCTCTTTAGTAGACGAGGAGGTTGTTATGACGCAAAATGTTATTGGCATGGCAACAGACCCATTTGTTGTCATGGAGACGGAACTAAGTTTGCTGACAAGCAACGCGGCAATACACCTTACACTTGTACACGTGGGTAAAAATTAAACTTAGATATACGGTGGGTCCTTACAAAAAACACACAATAAAAACAATTTGCTTCAGTAAAACAAACAAACATAATTGGGATTGGGTTACATGTTTTTTCTTCCTCTTTCACGAGTAAGAAGTAAGCATTTTCACTTTGTTCTCTTGATCATAATGACGTAACTTGATTTCCAGAAACTAGAGCTTAACCAGATCAGTTCGAATTTCTAATTAAATTCATGAGTGAATTTCACGCATATTTCGTGAAACACAAAACTTGTGAAGTTTTAATCAGCATCAAACACGTAGAAATGCGTGGTTACAGCATTTTGATGAACAGAACGTACACAACATAGACTACGGAGAGGATTTATAAGTCACGTTGACGCTTTTCAGTCGCTATAACCTAATCATGAAAATAGCTGCGAATTCACAAAGTTTGTAGACCTCTTTTCTCCATTGGCAAAAGCGATAAGTCTGTCGACCTATAAACTAAAAGCTTGGTTTCGGTACACGTGGTCGTGAATCTTTGCGCTTAAAAACAAAGAGATAGACGTTGTAGTTAATAAATTAAAACTAAAGAACTCACATTTTAATGTCATTTTCGCACACACATACGCTTGAAATCGGTGTTATATTTGTAATTTGAACAGAATAAGTGTCGTAACAACTCAGACTGTTTTTTATAACTTCGACAGCTCTTTGAATAGTAAGTACCAATACTTAAATTCAAAATAATTCACAGTCATTTCCTTTATAATTACTTTTCGTTAAAGCTTATATTAGATTCCGATAAGTCGTAATAATTTTTACGTTGAAGTTTACGTCACAGGCACGGATATTTTGGCGCCTTAAAATAATACGGCAACAGAGAGAAACTGCACTCGACGATTACGATAAAAGGGTCCGTGGTTTCATACGGAAGATTGTTTTTTGTTTTGTTTTTGAATTTCGCGCAAAGCTACTCGGGGGCTATCTGCGGTTCATATGGAAGTAATTCGAAAAGAATTAAAGAGAGAAACGGACTTTTATCCATAGTATTTATTTTACTCTCAGAATTAATTAATCATAATAATAAAATAGGCAGCTCGCAAGTGATGTAAATATTTTATACGTTAAAATGAAGTTAGTAAAAAAAAAACGTGTCTCATAATTTTGTTTTTTAACAACTCATTCTCTCTTTGAAAGATCGCATTTTTTTGAGAAATGGTATATTCATTGGGTAAAGTACTTTTAAACCTCAGAGATTTCTATGAGATTATACACTTTCTTTTCTGAAAAGTGTAAATTGTTTTCAATGTTAACGTAATTTAAAAGCCAAATATTGTATTGTCGTCGTGAACTCGTGTGGTAAGACGCTAATCCTATAGAATATTTTTTGAAAGTTATAAATCAGTTCAATTAAACTTAAAAACACGCCCCCCAGTGGCTCAGCGGTATGCCTGCGGACTTACACGCTAAAATCCGGGTTTCGATACCCGTGGTGGGCATAGCACAGATAGCCCATTGTGTAGCTTTGTGCTTAATTGAAAACGAACTTAAAAACACAAATTAACCATCTAACTCTAAGTAGTATTACCTTAAGAAAATAACTTTCTTAAATTAATCGTATAAAGACATTAAATATTTAACTAGTGGTTAACATAAAAAGTTTCAAATTACATCTTTTCTAGTGATCGTGACCTTCAGGTTGTACTGTGAAAATGTAGTTATTTTAATGTTATTTTTAGCTTCGTTAACTGAGCATATTTTTGGGTTTATATTTCATCATTTCTTTATAAAACGTGCAGTAGTAACCCTAACGGGATATTAATATTATTTTAAACAGTAATGTTTTAGTTGTAAAGTTCAAGGTTTTTGTTCAGTTGTACACGATCTTCTATGCTAAAATATGGACCGATTCTTTGAGCGCTTTTAGACGTCAAAATGCTGTGCTAAAAGTATCCGTTTTCTTGAGGTACAGTTTGTCGTTATGGAGATAAGTTGAAGTTACCCAATTCCTTGGGATAAGATGGGTCTTTATAAACCTAGGCTGAAGTTATCTAGTTTTTTGGAATACTGTTGTTCTTTGTAAGTTAAAGCTGAAGTTATTCAGTTTCTTGGGATTAGGTGGGTCTTTATAAACCAAGGCTGAAGTTATCTAGTTTTTTGGAATACTGTTGTTCTTTGTAAGTTAAAGCTGAAGTTATTCAGTTTCTTGGGATTAGGTGGGTCTTTATAAACCAAGGCTGAAGTTATCCAGTTCTTTGGGATACGGTTGGCCTTTATAAAGCTAGACTTAATTTAACTAGCTTATTGAGTTGCAGTTTACCTTTACAGTACTAGGCAGAAATCAACCAGTTTCTTGAGCTACGGTTGATCATTAGAGAGCTAGGCCTAACTTAATAAGTTCATTGAAATACAGTTGCCCTTAAGAGTGCTGGACTGAAATTAACCAGTTTCTTGAGATGTGGTTGGTCTTTATAGAGCTAGGCCTAAATTGACTAGTTCATAGAGGTACAGGTGGTATTTATAGTGCTTGGCTGCTGTAATTATCCAGTTTGCCTTTGTGATAGGCTAAAATTAACCAATTCCTTGAGGTATGGTTGGTCTCTATGATACTAAGCTGAAATTAACGAGTAATCGTGTATGGTTGGTCATTATAATGCAAGGCTGAATTAAAATAGTTTCTTGAGATGAGGTTGGTCTTTAAAGTGTTAAGCTGAAATTAAGCAGTTTTTTTTTTGAAGTACGATTGCCTTCATATCCTATTGGTATAGTTTTTTTTAAAGAAATAAAACTGATATTTATAATGTTAATAAAATAGGGACATTTTTTTCTGATAACATATGTCAGTTTCTATAAAACTTTGAGTAACTTTAAACCAGTGTAACTTGACGTTCTTGCAGTTCAGAATACAAATAATTTATCTCAAGTTTTTCGTTCTGTATATTAGTAGTTTTCTCGTTATAAGTTCTTCATTCTTTTCTTACATGACCAGAGTTTAGTTAAAATGAGTTATGTTGTTTTATCAGGGGCGAGAGTTGTAAGGAACCCCATTTTAAGTTTTCTTGGTATTTTTCTGGGCCCCAGCATGTCCAGGTGGTTAGGGCACTCAACTTTTAATTTTAAGGGTCGCAGGTTCGAATCCTCGTAACACCAAACATGCTTGTCTTTTCAGGTCTGGGGACTTTATAAAGTCACTGGTAAAAGAGTAGCCCAAGAGTTAGCTGTTGGTGTTGATGACTAGTTGCCTCCCTTGCAAAATTAGGGACGGCGAGCACACATAGCCCTTGTTTAGCTTTGCGCGAAGTTTCGAAAGCATAGCAAAGGCAAAAGACACATGTTTAATAAATTGGTTAATTTTATGTTAGTGTAAGAAACAGTGAAATGTATTTTATTAAATGTCTGATGAAAAGTTATTGTACCAAAATTCTTAATTTGTATCATCTCACTGAGAGGATGTATGTTTAATGGTTAATTCTCTATTTATAAATTTAACACAAATAAAGTATTTAGATATCACAATCTTTGAATGCACAGTAGATGTAACATGGTCACTCCAGCAAAGAAATAAATAAGTTACGACTTTTAGATGTATAGTGCATTTAACACGATACATTTGATGGCTTATCCTTGTGTTAGAAACTTTTCAGAAAAGAAATATTTCAAAGATTCGATCTTAAATTGTGTAAGATACATTTAAATGGATTAATATTGCAATGCTACATGGATCTCACGTCTCGGCTGTGTGATATTTCTTATGTATTATAGCTCTCTTGACGAACATTCCTTGTGATGTACGATCATATCCAGACCTGTTTCAGCAGAGCTTTAGAGCAGGCCTTGCATGGCCAGGTGGGTTAAGGCGTGCGACTCTTAATCTGAGGGTCGCGGATTCGCACATCCCTCGTGCCAAATATGCTCGCCCTTTCAGCCGTGAGGGCGTTATAATGTAACGGTCAATCCACTATTCGTTGGTGAAAAGAGTAGTCCAAGAGCTGGCGGTGGGCTGTGATGACTAGATGCTTTCCCTCTTAGTCTTACACTGCTAAATTAGGGACGGCTAGCACAGATAGCCCTCGAGTAGCTTTGCGTGAAATTAAAAAAAAAAAAGCTTTAGAGCAAAGTAGACACAGTAAGTTTTAGAATGAGAACTAATGACCACAACAGTAGATCTGGAGCTCGGACTTGTCGAGTTATTTACATTAATAAGGATGAGCACAAATTAACTAGATTTTAAATCTCATTTGACTGATAAATCTTTTGAAACACCTCTGTAAAAAAAAAAAAAAATGCTTTCACCTGTGTAACTTACCTGATAAGATAATATTTGAAATGTGACGCATTCGAGTCGTGCTGTCAAACACTGCAGGAAGCAGCAGCTGTGCTGCCACCTAGTAGGTAACATTTCACGCACTGCGGTGGATAATATTGTGACGATTTAAATCTGACATTACGAAGCGACAATAATAATAACTAAAAAAACAGTCAGTACGTGGTATTGTGGAGTCTGCTGGGACCGAAGTCACGAGCTTTGATAAAAACATGAGTAAGGGTATTTTTCTGCCAGTGTAAGACAGTGCAACGATTTCAACTGAACGTACCTGTGCGTCTAATGCGGAAACTGAACAATAGGTGGAGTTTTATATATTGCAGGCATTTATTGGTCATTTGAAATGTTGAAAGAATACCAAGGAAAAAAATTTTTCTTAAAAGTATTTGAAAGTTCAAATAAATTGATTTAATGCAATTTATTCATAAGAATAACCGTATCATAGCAACAAGCGGACAAAAACAATAAAAAAAACCCGTAAAAGTTTTATTGAGCATATGTTTACAAAACAAAATAATATTTGGGTACTTCGAAATACCACCAGTCTGGTTGTCACGTGACAAGGGTTAAAAATCTTATGTTTTCGAGGTGGTGCGTCTGTGAAAGCATCTCTCTATATCCTTGTTGTAATATAGAATGTTTAGACCAGAGGCGCTTGAAACATTAGGATTCTAACTATACACATATATACACATAAACAAAAGGTAAAATTATGATATATATTCGTCTGTTTGCATTTTTCTTCTGTGTCGAAACTTGCTTGATATCACTGTTTGGATAAGGCATCGATACCATGACATTTGTAAAGATTCACATATCACAACATATGACGAACTGTAACAGCATTCTGTAGTTAAGTGTTAAGTGTTTTATTGTGTTGAGAAACTTCATGCCAGCTTTAGCACACGTATAAACAAAACTGTGCTCACTTGCATTTATCGTCTAGTATTACACCAACTCTGTATAAATTACGATGCTAAAATCAGGGATTGAATCCTGCGTTACACATCGTCCAGATGATCCGTTTGGTAGATCTGTAATAAAACAAATAAACTCCTATTGAGAAAAAAAAAAGGTAAAACATTGAAGTGCGTTAAGTAAAGACAGCGATGTATTGTATTTTCTTTTTTGTTTCCAAAAGAATTGTTGGAATCTCATTTAAAAAAAAAATATTGTGCATTCTATACAAGTGGTGAAAACGAGAAAAAAACAAAACAAAAAAGACATAATTTTGTTTTATATCTTCTGGGGACATTAGGTTTAGTTGGAGTTTTCTGAGTTTTAGTATGGCATAAATTTCATATGGAACAAACCTTGGGCGTGAAATAACCATGCAAGTGTATTAGTTTTCACAGAAAATATAACACACGTGCATGTATACCATCTTTTAGAAGAGAAAGTTTGCAGTTCGTAACCACAGTAGATCAATGGGAAATATTTACAACTTTATATTTTGTAAGCATTTCTCCAAGAAAAAACGTTTGCATCAGGTTATTTCTATAAAGATTTGAAGTTGTTTTTTTTTGGGGGGGGGAGATAAACAACTTTCTGACGGGAAACCGCAGACTTTGTAGTTAATGCTGCAATGTGTTACTGTAACATCGTGTGATCACGTGATTAAAACCATGGAAACGTTCCATTTGTAAGTGAGTGTGTGTGAACATGTGCTCACAACCGTGGAAACATAGTTAAAGATAAACTAACAACAGATGATCATCGCTTAGTTTCTGTCAAACTTCGAGGCTAGAATCGTGCAAAAACCGTAGGTTCCTTCACAGTTTTTACAAACTTTGACGACTAAGTGTATACTGTACATTTGTACATGAGAAAAGGTGTGCTAGTACTAACATATAAAGAAAAAGTAACTTAAAAATAACAGTGTGCGAAGGTTTAAAGCAACTCTTCAAAGAAATCTGTAGAGTAAGAACGCACGTGAAAGAGAGACACGTAAACCTGAAGTATGTTGAACAGCGTGGGAAGAATGGATGGACGTTAGTAAGAGACTTACATATTGAGGGTCCACACATCAGTAACTATACACTTTTTGATCTATTAGCAGAATCCCCTCACGTGATAACACGATAACAAGCTGGTGTGGGAGTTAAAGCCCACAACGCCCCACACTTAACAACACAACCTTGTATTGGAAACTCTCAATGTAAGACAGAAATAAACAAATACAACAGGTTGCTATTTTCATAATGAAAATGAGGCACGAACGAAATAGTTTTTGAGAATTTACGTCCGTCTCTGAGATCTCGTTCTCGAAATGTTTATTACAATTAGATTAAAATAATGTGCTTTCTGTCCGGCATGGCCGAACGCGTTAGGCGTGCCACTCGTAATCCGAGGTTCGCGGGTTCGCATCCTAGTCGCACTAAACATGCTCGCCATTTCGGCCGTGGGTGCGTTATAATGTGACGGTGAATCCCACTATTCGTTGGTAAAAGAGTAGCCTAAGAGTTGGCGGTGGGTGGTGATGACTAGCTGCCTTCCTTCTAGTCTTACACTGCAAAATTAGGGACGGCTCAGGTTTCTCCTCCTAGTTGGGGGTTGTGCGGTAGGCTAACAATCTCCTCACTTAAAAAAACAGCCTGTTAATGAATCCGTAAGAGATTGCGGCCTTATGTTCCTTCATGGAATCGAGAGGCATCAATAATAATAGTAATAAAAACAGTGTGTTTCCTAATTATTAGTTTTCTTTGTTGGAAATACGACCTTTGATCTCTAGATAATTATAAGAGAACTTATTTTGTATTTAGGGTAATGCTCAACCTTTGATTTTTAAAGAAATCACACGCGGGCTAAGAGTTATTCCTGTAAACTACTTTGTGAAGAAAAATATGGAGTTTAAATTCAAGCTAGTTGTCACGTGATAACAATGACAGTGTGTGTTATACGTGTTTGATTAAAAGGTTTCACTGAGTTAAAAAACAAGTAAAGCGATTTTCAATACAGAAGATTAGATATTATTCGGGGACCCGCCATGGCCGGTTGGGTTAAGGCGTCTGATTCGTAATCTGGAGGTTGCGGGTTCGAATAACCATCGCACAAAACATGCTCGCGTTAATATGCAGTAAAAGAGTAGCCCAAGAGTTGGCGGTGGGTGGTGATGACTAGCTGCCTTACTCTGCTAAATTAGGGACGGCTATCGCAGATAGCTTTGCGCGAAATTCTAAAACAAACATGTTTTCCGAACTCCTTGGATAAAGGCATTTTTGAAGATATACGATATGTAGCGTTTGATGGAGGTATTTACGATGAAAGTTCCGGAACGATAAACGTATTTTGTTTATAGGTGGGTAACGTCTGCACTTAACTTGATTTCTATAATAATTGTTAAGCCTTACGGTTTCCAGTGTTAAATTGCACTACGCAAAGACTTAGCTTTTAGTTCTTATAACGATAAGAGATGACATTACTTATCTAGTACTTGGCAAATAGTTTAGGTTCTACGGATGCAAAATGCATTTAGCTCCATATTACATAATTATTACATTGGACACATAAAAGAAACACCTTTGTGAGGCTATGTACCAGCGAATTAACAGTTAAACGTGAAATACTGTTTAGTTATGAACAAAATAACTCTGGAGAGAACTAAAACTCCCGAGAAATTACACTTTCGCGAATTTGTTAATTACAGGGTGCGTTATAAAAAATGGTTAAATATTTCCTTTTAAAGAAAACTAAAACATTCTGCTTACTACTTTAGCTCATAAAATGTGTAAAACTTTCGCAGTTATCTGAGCCAGCATTTTCAAGACAACTTTAGTTACTTAGCACATGACCTTGACAACAATCTAGTCTTGCTGCCTTTTCCAAGACAACTTTAGTTACTTAGCGCATGACCTTAACCACAATATAGCCTTGCTGCCTTTTCCAAGACAACTTTAGGTTCTTAGCGCATGACCTTGACAACAATATAGTCTTGCTGCCTTTTCCAAGACAACTTTAGTTACTTAGCGCATGACCTTGACGACATTATAGCCTTGCTGCCTTTTCCAAGACAACTTTAGTTACTTAGCGCATGACCTTGACGACAATATAGTCTTGCTGCCTTTTCAAAGACAGCTTTGGGTTCTTAGCGCATGACCTTGACAACAATATAGTCTTGCTGCCTTTTCCAAGACAACTTTAGTTACTTAGCGCATGACCTTGACGACAATATAGTCTTGCTGCCTTTTCCAAGACAACTTTAGTTACTTAGCGCATGACCTTGACGACAATATAGTCTTGCTGCCTTTTCCAAGACAAATTTAGTTACTTAGCACACGGAGAGCTTGGCAACAATATTGTTTCTCTGCTATTTTAAAAACACTTGAGTAATTCTTCACACAGAATCTAACACTAATACATACTAAGTGTTTTATATTGAGAGACAACCAAGTATTTAGAGTATAAAAAGTGCTGTTCCGGCTGAATGTTCCATTTAAATTTCAGTGTACAGATGGCAGCACATGCAAGGAAATATGTATAATTGACATTATGCACAATTCCCCGAAACATAAACCATTAATCACTGCGATTTATGTATTTATTTATCGTTTTTTAATAAATGCGAAATATTTTGAAATTAACTGTTAGTTTTATATCATTGTAATTGTGAGGAAATAAAGTACATTAAATTGACTACATTATGTATTGAGTTACGTCTTCCACTGTGTCAACAATAAGTTTACGAACTTATAACGCTAAAATCCGGAGTTCGATTCCCCGCGGCAGATAGAGTAGAAATAGATCATTGTATGAGTTTTCAGTAAGAAAAGAACGCCTCCTGTATTGGTTTTCATTTCTGACTTATGTTAATAGCATTTTTCGATTAGAAGTTATTTTTAATTGGTTGAAAGCGATTAAACCTCAAAAATAATAACGTTCAGAGCGACACCTGACTTAGTAATTGTAGAAAAACACAGTGAAATGGCTTAACTACTTCTGTTGATGAGAAACTAAAACGGTTCTTTGTTTTGGTTTGAATAACTGGAATATTTCTCGTGTATTTTCGATTTCACTTCACGAGCTTTTGTCTGTCGTGCTTTTATTGGCCGAGGTCTGATGCTTTAATTAAGAGTCATTTGGACCTGCTCGTTGTTTATGGTAACAGCTCTCTCTTCTTTTCAAAATTTATGCACTCTCTTAAATTTCTCGGAATGATAGATAACTCTACTGTCACAGCCAGAAGAAGGAAACGTTCTCATACGATGATTTTTTTATTTTTAAACTGGTAGATTTATAACAGTATTTTATTCTGGACAAAGAGCAACTAACAGAGCTAATGATATAACTCTCGTTTTTATTACATATTCCTCTCGACTGTGAATCGTAGTTGTTTACCTTAGTCCTTTTACACGAGGACTTCTAAATGTACTGATTCTATATGTATTGACAGAAAACGTCTTGTTGTAAACAATACATTGTGTCTGTGTATACATAAGGTGGTTGGGATTATTTTTCCAATTATAACATCAAGCGAAACGTGGAGATATTACACGCGACGTGAACGTGCTTGCTTCTTCTAACTACCACACATCCGGTTAACATCCAGTTCCTAAAAATTACCACGCTACGTTTTCTGCTTTGGTTGAATTAACTAACTGTAACTCGAACTATTCAGTCAAAAACGGAACAGAATTTACATAATTGATATGACGCGATGTTTTGTACATGTTGTTATTATGAACGTTTCGTGAAAGGATGGCCGTGAGTTTCAGTGACCAGAACTACCATATTGTATTCATAATAATAACGATACATTAACGTAAATCAAACTGTGACGTAAAAGGGTAAAGGCTTCTTACGAACGGCTAGATATGTAATGGGTTTCACTTGTTTGTTCCCAGGCAAATTGTTTTTTGTTTATTTTCGAGAGAAAACAAAAATATTTGTCGAAAAAATAAATAAACGTAAATTTACGTTTTATTTGGTGTTACTAAAATCAAGGGTTCGATGCTCGATGGTTGAGAAATAATAGTTTATGTGTCGACATACGGAGGCGGACGAAGTTGTCAGTGTGCTGATAAATACAAAAGAAACAGTAACAAAAGGACATTTTAAATATAATAAGAAATAAGAATACGTGTTTGAAAACAATGGTGTAAAACTAAGAAAGTTGTAGAAATAAAATAATAACCCACTATAAAAATAATAACGTGAAAATATACGTCGAAAACAAAAACGTAACTCATAATACAATAACACACTCTAAAGACAAAATACAAAAATAACAAAACACGTCATTAACAATAACGTAAACTAGAAAGCTATAACAATGACATATTATAACTTAATAATGTAAAAATATAAGCTTAAAACAATAACGTAACAATGAAGTCCTAACAATACAGCAATACACAATAACGTAAAGACAAAAAACACGTCTTAAACAATAGTGTAAAAATAAAAAACTAAACAATTTACAACACACGTCTCAGAACAATAACTAAAAACATTTTTGTAAGATAAAAATAAAACTACAATAACAACACAAGTCTAAGAAACAATAACATAAAAAAACATTAAAAAGTCGTAACTCTAAAAAATATCACGTGCAATCTCACAACAAGCGAAAATATGTGTTACTGTGCTGTTTAAATTGTCTACTCTCTAGGCTTAAATATTAACTTGAATAAAATGAGATTTTTACTTATTTGTTCAGTTAGAAAAAAAGAGAAACTTTCTGTAAGAACCTCACCTGAAACTGTATTATTTAGTTCCAAACTTATATTTTATATTAAATAAAAGTGTTTAATCTATTATTACGTAAGTTGTTGTTAATATCTTCAACTACTCAAGATGAAATAAACAAGTTTCAACGTTAGAGGAAAATATGAAACCTTGTATATGATGATAAAACTACAATAATGTAATCCAGTATTTCCAACAAGCCGGTAAGCGTTAGGTGTTAATGTATCATTCACATCTGAATCCTTGAAAAAATATTAAAGATTTCTGTGTGTATAGTTGTCAGTAATTTCAAGCTAATAAATAGAGAAAAGGCAGCTAGTTAACATCGATTATTACAGACTTTGAAAGTGCGTTCATTGCTCCAAAGTACAGACTTTAAATTTGTACGACAAAATGGCGGGAACTTCGAATCTTCCGATTCAAAATCTTGGTACGATGATGAAAGGAGGAAGAGGTCAAAGTGAACCTGACCCTCCAGGGCAAAATACCCAAATACCATTGACCAAGGTACGATGATCACCAACCATACCAGATAGACTCCTAAATATTACAATTAGATATTTTAACAAAAATTGGATGAAAAATGATTTATTATGCGAACTAGACAGGTACCTCATACATGATGAAGAAAATCCTAAATACCTCTCCCCAATTAACATATATTTTAAACATAAAGAAAAATAAATTAAAGTAAAATATGTATATATATAAACTTTAAATCTTATATTTATTGTTTACATATTTATGTATTTTAAAATAATAATAAGATAAAATAAATAAATTGCCACCAGCTAGCTTGACCTACTGTGAATAATAGACTATAAATGGACATTGCCCTGAAAAGGACCTAACATACAAACAGTTAGGGAAAATAAGTTCAGGAAGGAGGAAGAGGTCAAAGTGAACCTGACCTTCCAGGGCAAAATACCCAGATACCATTGACCAAGATAAGGTACGATGATCACGGTTAATTCAACATTGTAATGGACTAATGCGATACGTAGACTTGAAATATTGCGTAGCAGAGAAAACAGTTTTAGCTCGATGAATACAGGATTAGGCCCGGCATGGCCAAGTGGTTCAAGCACTCGACTCGTAATCCGAGGGTCGCGGGCTCGAATCCCCGTCACACCAAACATGCTCACCTCTTCATCCGTGGAGGTGTTATAATTTGGTCGTCAATCCCACTATTCGTTGGTAAAAGGGAAGCCCAAGAGTTGGCGGTGGATGGTGATAACTAGCTGCCTTTCTTCTAGTCTTACACTGTTAAATTATGGACGGCTAGCGCAGGTAGCCCTCCAAAAAGGTAGTTTAAACTATATACCAATTATTTTAATGGCACGTGAACTTTGTTTGAGACACCAGAATACTACAAAGTATGACGTGAATTTGTAATGGAGATATATGGGCGGGTAAATACCGTGATGGGCATGTCGTGTCTGTCGAAGTTGTTAATGTGAACAGCCCCGGGCGGAATGAATCCAACTAAACACACCGCGTTGCTGTCTTACAATGACAAAAGTTTTTAAGCACACATACAATAAATATTCAGAAAGAAAACTACATAAAAATACAAAACATTAAGTAGGATCTCCCATGAACTCTGCTGATAGTTTCTTATGAAGAAAGAAAATTACCTTGAAAATATTTAACCTGCAGACATTGTTTTATATAAATATAAATATTCAACCACATTGTTTTATACATGTATACGTACATACACGTATATCGATATATGTTCATTGTGTGTATGTATGTGTATATACTGAACAATAAAGGGCTAGAAAATTTAGATTCATAAAACAGTTTACCACAGTCGAATAAGTATGTTAGGCTTAGAGATTTGTGTATGTGTGTATGTACTTGCAGAATTTAATAGTTTTGTTATAATATGTCGAACTATGGATGTAAATTTCGCTGACTGTATTATATTCGTATTTGAATTAATTTAACTTTCAGTCTAACATGGTCTTTTACGCGGTAGTTTAGGGTTAACGGTTTGTTTGGCCAGTTAGTTGATTTATTAATTAACAGAATCAAAACTGACAGATAGGACGAAAACAAAAATCGTTTCAAGGATCAGAAAGTCAAATAGAAGAAGAGATATGTGTGGCTGTCCTAGGTGGATTCAGCAGATAGCCCGATGTGGTTTTGCTATTCGAAAACATACACGTGTGGCTGAAGTGCTCGGATAGGCCGGCCGTCTGACAGACTTTAGTCTCTCGATAGTTCAGCGGCATTTCTGATGGCTTGAAACGCTAAACATCGAGATTTGATACACGCTATGAGTAAAGCACAGATAGTGTATCATGTGGCTGAGTGTTTAACACTAAACTAACAACTGAACAGTCAAACAGACACTATGAAATTATATTATAAACGGCAAAAAACCGTTAATTGAAAGAGTTAAACTGAATTTCTGTATTTAATAAGGCTAACTGTACAATAAAAATAAATACACCTTGGTAAAGAAACGATTAATTTGAAATATCGCGCGTCTAATCAGATACGTACATTAATTTGTTTGCTTTTGAATTTCGCGCAAAACTACACGAGGGCTATCTGCGCTAGTCGCCCCCAATTTAGCAGTGTAAGACTAGAGAGAAGGCAGCTAGTCATCACCACCCACCGCCAACTCTTGTGCTACTCTTTTACCAACGAATAGTGGGATTGACCGTTACATTATAACGCCCCCATGGCTGAAAGGGCGAGCATGTTTGGTCTGACAAGGATTCGAACCCGTGACCCTCAATATCTTTTTATAAAGAGCAGGATTTATAGCGTCTAATTGTCTTGTTTCAGGTAAGTAGGAGTGGTTTTTAAACTTATTTTACATGTTTTTCACGTGGTTGTGGTGACACTGCTTGATAAGAATAGGTTACATTATCGAATACGTTTATTCATTTAGAAGTAGGTTTCATGTGGTTGCTCATTTACACCAGTTTATCCTATTCCGCGTGAATGGTATCGCGTGTTTTGTCAGTGGCGCTGGAATAATTGGGAAACTTTTCCTAGGTTCCAAACGTGGCACACTGAAAATGATTCACGTTTTATACGAAAGAAATAGAAATTTCAAATCTAAACTGCGTCTTATTCACGAGCTGTTTAATCGTCCAGGGTTGCGATCTAGCTGGAGTTCAGGTGTAGCCATCCCTGATTTTAGACCATTGTCTGGAGGGAATACAGCCGTTTTAAGGTCATTACTTTCAACATGATAGCCTTCCAAAACGTCTTCACTGATGGGCTGAAAATTGATTCTGTTTTTTAAACCTTGTCTTTCTACCTTGTTTGAAGACTTATTGCGTAAGTGTCAAAGGGACATTATCGTTATTATCTGATTCAATGTAGAACAAGATGATATTGGGTCACGTCCCATTCGTATCATGCCACGTGACCATGTAAGACAGCCAGGAGTTTTCTGACGTTACTAGACACTAATGATGTGTTGTCTGTATTGTCTTCAAAGAGAATTGAAACACTTTACATTTCCTTTAGTTTCGGTTTTTGTGTAGAATTGAACGGTAAACACACAGAACTAAACTTGTCATACAAAGTATCCATTTTCTACAAGCTCTTCTTGACTGGTTACGACAGAAAAGAAGAAAGGTTAGAACAAAACTGTCAGTTCATAAACTGAAAAGAATCACTCGTGTATTTCGATCATGTGAATTTTTCCAGGTATATTATTTCCCAAGCAGAAACCTCTACATGCTGTGTTCATGGTTATGATGGTTTTACTTGTAACGCAAAATTTACCTGCTGTGTTCATGGTAATGATGGCTTTACATGTAACGCAGTTTTTACCTGCTGTGTTTATGATGATGATGGTTTTACCTGTAACGCAACTTTTACCTGCTGTGCTCATGGTAATGATGGCTTTACTTGTAACGCAATTTTTACATGCTGTGTTCACGGTAATGATGGCTTTACTTGTAACGCAGTTTTTACCTCGTGTGTTCATGGTAATGATAACTCTACTTGTAACGCAATATTTACATGATATGTTTATGGTAATGAAGGTTTTACTTGTAAAGGAATTTGGAATGCCTTCACTGATGTCTTCCAGCATGCAATTTCACGGATCAACATGTTAATAAAACGTACTCAAGCCATCCTCCATGTTGTACGGTAATAATATTGTTAGTATTCAACAGAAATATTTTATCGTGTCATCACTTGGACGTGTTGAACTATTGTAGCTCTGCACGTGCTGATAACGAGACCGCAGTACTGTGCGCTCCTGTAGCAGATGTCGAACAGTAGGTTTTTGTAGAAGTCTTCAGAACGTACAAGTGTCTCGTAATTATTTTATTATACTTCCAATGTAATCTAAACCTGATTTTGTGTGTGTGCGCGCGCCTGCGTGTAAATGCGACTTTGATTATTGTTTTGGGTGGGAATGAACGTTTCAAAGTGGGTTTTCTCGGGGTCATCACGTTTTCCTCACATCAGAATCTTGGTATGAGATCTACGGGTCTCTCTTCTCCATGAGGACCTTGAGTCCCATAGCGTGTCATGGGTATCTTTATCATACAACTGAAATGTTTCACTTTTTTTTCACACATATATGGCGATTATGGACGAAGCCAGTAAATGAAAGTGGCCAGAACAAAGTTGTGAAACACTGTAACACAATGTAACTAAACGTTATCTTACTTACTTCCCCTCCTCAGTGGCACAGCGGTACCTTCGAAGATTGTAATGCTAAAACCGGATTTCGATATCCTTGGTCAAAACAATCAAATAGCCTTCTGTGTATTTTTGTACTTAATAACAAACAAACAAACTAAAACAACATTTTCTTAGCATATTATGACCTTCCCCCTTAACTGAAAGAAAAAGCAACTACTCCAAGACGTTCTAGGGTAACTATTGTTCATGTAACCCCTTTCACAGCACACTCAATGAAAGGCACTGATGTGAACAATCAAAGCGCGAGTCCAGTTGCTTGTCCATAAAACTGATCCATGTTAAACAACTGGAGTTTCTTATGATTAATCAGTAAATAATTTATTGGTCCTTACTTCGTTGATGTCAAACAACAAGAATTTATAGACAATCGAATATAACACACAAACATTTCAGATCACTGATTTTTTTTCTATAATGTTCTATTCCATTAAGACAAGTACTGAGGGCCGAGCATGGCCAGGTGGTTAGGGCACTCGACTCGTAATCCGAGGAGCGCGGGTTCGAATCCTTGTCATACCAAACATGCTAGCCCTTTCAGCCGTAGGGGCGTTACGTGACGACCAATCCCATTATTCGTTGGTAAAAGAGTTGCTCAACATGTGATTGCTTTAGGATAAGGGACTTGGATAAGACAATCTTCAGAAGGGCCTTTTCCCTCCAATTCTTTTACGCCAGTGACCTAGGTAATGTATAGTTTGTTAGTAGGCCTTTCCAGTCCACTCTAGAGCATTTACAGAACAAGTTAATTTATTGACCTGATGTTGCTAAATGTAGAATTTATCTTAAATTCCAGTTGCTATGAGTTAGATAAAGGTAATTTTACCGCGTCTTGGGGGCCGTTTTACCCAAACATGTGATTTGTCCCAACGGTCTCAACCACAAGAAAATCTTGTTGTTTTTTTTCATTATCTAAAAATATATCTGTCCAGACTGTGTTTTAAAACACATTTATAGTAAACAGGTGCTTATTTTAAAACATTTAGGGTTTTTTGTAACATTAGTTTTTAACCGTGAAAAACATTCAGAGTTAAAGAGTCTGCATTGCTTGGTCTTTTCCCTATGCTGTAATTGTACCTATTATGTTTTCTAATCATATAATTATTTTTACTTTTTTTTGGACACATGTACATATATATATCATTCAATACTTGTTACATATAATTTGTAGCATCTTGCGAGCTATCAAAGGTTGCTACGAATTAGTTATTAGACAACATTGGTATTTTCAGGATTATTTGCAATTTTGTGGAAAATAAACTGATTAATTAGTATTACATTTAGAGGGCGTTCTTACATCGGGAAGTTGAAATAATTACATACATCAACGCCAGCTTTGTGTTTTCTTTTATAATTCAAACATGTCACATTTCTTCAAGGGAAACATTTTCTTTTCTTTGAAGGACAATGTGAGTCGTTAGGTTTGTATAAATGAAAAGTAATAAAGTGTGTAAACTGTAATTTTAAAACCATTATGGATTGACTGTAAATATATATATATATATATAGCTGTATACGCAACGTGGAACAATGATTTTATAGAACTCTATAGCTGTATACGCAACGTGCAATAATAAAAACCTTATAAAACTTTATAGCTCTATACGCAAAGTAGAACAATGATTTTATAGAACTGTATAGTTGTATACGCAGCGTAGAACAATGATCTTATAAAACTACAGTTGTATACGCAACGTGGAACAATGACATTATGGAACTCCATAACTGTACGTACAATGTGGATTAATTATCTTACGGAACTCTGTAATTGTAAACGCAACGTGGAACAATGATTATATATAACTCTATAGTTGTTACGTAGCACAGAATGGCCGTTTCGTTGTCAGTTAGGAACAATTGCAAGTTACGAGAAGTCATTGGAAACTTAAGTTTTTCTCACAAAGATACCATGTGGTATCTAACGGTTTAGAAAAACGCTTTGATATATCGTTTGGAGCACAAGGAACACTGGAAAATCACAACGATAATACACCTCAATCTGCTACATGACTTAAACTTTACGAATTTTTCCTGGATAATATTTAAACATTTAGCTACACAACGGACCATTTTTGTTCTGCCCATCCCGCGTGTTAAAACCCAATTTTGAGAGTAATAAGGCTGTGAACTTCTAGCTGAGGTAAGAAAAGTTTGACTAATTTTATTAGCTCTTAAAAGAGAAAGTCTGTTTGAAGCAATGCTTCCTAATTTGCAACATTAACTCTACACAGTTTCATTTGTTTGTTGGTAAGCGGAGAGCTGCACAATTGGCCAACTGTGCTTTGCTGATGGGTGGTATCGAAGCCCGATTTTTAGCGTCATGATCATTCAGACTTATCGCTGAGCCAGTGGACTACTATGCATAATTTTAAAGAGCAAAAATAACTTAAGGCGTTAATAGAATAGCTTTCATGATTAAAACCATAGTAAACGTAATTAATACTTACATACATTTTGTATTATAACCGCCAATCCATCCTTCTGAAGCCTGGAACTACACCTTGAGAAAAGTTAATCTCCACAGAACCACTAAGATGGGTTCTTAATGTTAATCTAAAAAATAATTCCCTGATGTTCATTAATTAATTTTATATCATATACAAACGTAAAGAGCTAATCTGTGAAGATATAAAAAAGATAAACACATTGGGAGTGGTTACTGAACACTTTATTTATTGCTTAGCTGAAAGCACTTACGATGGGCTTCCACATAGAACCCATTTCCATTCAACGTTCTTGTTATTTCGCCCACTGGAGTGAGATAACTTATAAATGTTCCTCCCAGGTTCGTTTCTAAAGCTGAATCCTGATATCAAGCTATAAAACAGGGTGTTTATTTCCCTGTGGAACCCCTAAAATGCTTTCTAATGTCTCTCGGTTCTTTGTATACGCACACACATATATAACAAGATGTGTTACACGACTTTGTTCTAAGAAGATACATGTACAAGCTTTCATGGGATTAACCTTGAATAACCTCAAAGTTACAAAAATTAGAATGTGAAAAAAACAAAACAATATCTTTTTGAAAAATCGAAACACTTTGCCGACGAAAGTGGAGAAATCACAACGTAAACTATTTCTAAACTGTTCTTCGGTTAGAAGTGTACACCCTCATTTACTTCTTTTAATTTCCACCAGTTAGCCAGCCGGAAGTCCGAATTTGAACTTTATGACCCTAAAATTCAATGGCCACTGTGAGAAGAGCACAAACTGCTTATTATGTTACTTTGTGAAGGATGAAAGTAAACACGTGTTAAAATGAAGGTTTTATCTGTTGTTTGATCAACCCCAAAATTACCAAAGAGACTCATTCATTTCAAACGTATTTTTCCTATCTACTGAGGCCCCTTCTTCTGGGTGTCGGCGGTTTATCTGAAGGCTTAAGGTTTCGAAATCAATGATTGGCACAGTGCAGATAACCCGTTATTTAGCTTTGTGCTAAACCAACTAACTAGCTTCTATACTTATTGCTTATAAGTTTGTTGTATTTTTGGTTACAGAATCTAATAGCACCCGTAGAAAACGAGTGATTTTCTCGTTTATATTTGATCAGATGTTTGCTCTGTGTGTATATGTTTTTTTATAGCAAAGCCACATCGGGCTATCCGCTGTATCCAGTGAATGTTGTGACACACGAAGACAACAAATAGTCGATACCACGTAATGTATAAACACCACTTGCCAACGATGCCAAAACAAGTCAAGATTATTGGGTTTATAGTTGGGGAATTTCTTAAACACAGTCTTGAAGATCTGTAAAATTAAGCGTTTGCTTTCAAAATAAAATATGTATATATAGTAAAATTAAATAATTATATCCAAATGAAGCCAAATAAGTGAAGAAAAACAGCATATTCCAACCTTTGATTAATTATGTTATAACAATAAATTTTTCAAGCTATAAACAAAACACATTAACATTAAATAAAATACTTGCATATTTTTTAAAAAAGGATCCTAGTATACGAGCTACAACGTGGGATTATAAAATGTATTCTAGGTTTTGGAGGTGAATGAGGAAGTAGGCCCCATATTGTGGCGAGGATACGTCGTTGATCTGTCTTAACTCCCATTCGCTAGTCTCACATAAGAAAATTAGAAAGTAGGAGAGCGAGATGTGGGTGCTCAAGCCTACAATGTCCTACATCTGCAGACACTTATGGGAAGGTGACTGCTCTTCCAAGTTAAAATAATAATAATAAAAAGATAAACATGAAACGATGAAAGATATAAAATAATAAAGTGAAATACGAGGTCTGTTCAAAAAATACTCGGATTGTTTGAATTGTGCGGCTGCAGTTGGTTCCAGGGGAATCCGCTTGATGTCGCTAGGCTCGCACAGATCAGCTGATTACGATGCCATTTCCCGATTGCAGATATCTTAATTTTGTGTTAGCTACGCGGTTTTAAGTGAAGTGCGATTTTTCGTTTGGCGGATTTCAGAATGAATGACCTGTTTAACTTGGAAAATCTGCAACTGAAACTTTTGCTATGCTTAATCCGGCTTACGGTGATGTTGCTATGAAGCGTACGGCATGTTTCAAGTGGCATGAACGTTTTAAGGATGGTCGACAGTCCATTGAAGATGATGAGCGTCCTGGACGTCCTTCCACGTTAACTGACGACCCACACGTCGACAAAATCAACACCCTGGTGCGGGCAAATCGATGTCTGACTGTCAGAGAGCTTGCTGAAGAGTGTGAGATATCAGGTGGATCTTGACCGAAAAATTGAAGATGAACCCGCGTTGCTGCGAAATTTGTGCCACGCCTGATGACGGACGAACAAAAAGCCCATCGTGTCCAGGTTTGTCAGGAACTGCCTGATCGTTCAGAAGAAGATGAAAACTTCTTGTCAAGGATCATAACAGGTGATGAATCATGGGTTTATGGTTATGATATTGAAACGAAGGTCCAATCGTCCCAGTGGATGGGTGAAACATCCCCCAGATCCAAAAAAGCTCGCCAAGTTCGATCCAAGGTCAAGGTGATGCTGACAGTTTTCTTCGATGCTAAGGGTGTTGTTCACCATGAGTTCCTCCCCGAAGGCTCCACAGTAAACCAGACTTACTACATTGAAGTTCTGAAGCGTCTGAGGGGCGCCATCTGTCGCAAAAGGGCAGAAATGTGGAGGAGTGGCGACTGGTTTTTCCATCACGACAACGCTCCAGCCCATTCAGCCCTCAGAACTCGTGAGTTTTTGGCCAAACACTCGATCACTGTTCTTCCCCCCCTACTCACCTGACCTTGCTCCTTGCGATTTTTTTCTTGTTCCCCAAACTCAAAAGACCCTTGAAAGGAAGAAGATTTGAGACGATTTCCGAGATTAAGCAAATGCGACGAAGGAGCTGGAAGATATTACAAAAGAAGCGTACCAGGACTGTTTCAACAAGTGGAAACACCGTTGGGATAAGTGTGTGTGTTGGGGAGGAGAGTTCTTTGAAGGGGTCCCAGACCTGAAACTTCTAAGTGTAAAGTACATTATGTTTTATGACGTCACTCCGCGTATTTTTTGAACAGATTTCGTATTTATAAAGTAACTTCGCTTATTAACTAATTTGCTTTATTTTCTTTTTTATTTTAGGTAAGTTGAATTTTGGAATTTTCTCTGTCGCTTCCAGAACCTCGTCTGCTCATAAAATTATTGATAAACGAAAGGTAAGAGGACTGCGACGAGGCTTGTGAACACTACGTGTAACAATAAACTGTTTATTTTCTAGAAGTTATTTTATCTAACAATAGATATGCGTACTAAATTGTTGTTTTCTAAACTTTTTACCTCTAATAATAGTTTGTCGTAATTCCTTTTGCAACAATATGACAGAAGAACATTTAAGTGTTGAAAGTTTTTATGAGTTGTTTGTATCAATGTGAACTGCACAATGGCTTTGTAGTTTCGTCTGATCAACGCACGTGAACATGAAAACGTGCGTTTACTTCAGTTTGGAAACAAGTCGGAATAAAAACTAACACGCCGGCATGTCTGTATGCACACAGGCAATCTTAAATTGAGGTAGTCATTGAAATGTGTTACTTATAAATATTTTATTTTATTTTACTAGAAAACTTTGTGTATACTATTCTAATATACTCCTATTTAACGCGCGTATGTACCATGACATAGAATTTGGTTTTGGTTTTATTTCGAATTTCACCCAAAGCTACACGAGGGTTATCTGCACTAATCGTCACTGATTTAGCAGTGAAAGACTATAGGAAAGGCAGCTAGTCATCACCACCCACCGCCAACTCTTGGGCTACTCTTTCACCAACGAACAGTGGAATTGGTCATTACGTTATAACACTGTTACGGCTAACAGAGTAAGTATATTCTGTGCAACTAGGGTTCGAGCCCGCAACTTGCAGACCACCTTAACTGGGAGGTCCAGTATATATATATATATATACGGATATGAACCGTGCTTTCCCTTTTAACTTTCCGAAATACGTAAAATGTAATAGTGTTCCCCTCTTAACTTTGTAAGAGACACAAAATTTCATACCGTTCCCTTTTAACTCTGTGAGAGAGGCAGAATGTAATTTTGTTCCCCTTTTAACTCTCAGGGAGAGGTAGAATGTAATTTTGTTTCTCTTTTAACTCTCTGGGAGAGGCAGAATGTAATTTTGTTTCTCTTTTAACTCTCTGGGAGAGGCAGAATGTAATTTTGTTTCTCTTTTAACTCTCTGAGAGAGGCAGAATGTAATTTTGTTTCTCTTTTAACTCCCTGAGAGAGGCAGAATGTAATTTTGTTTCTCTTTTAACTCCCTGAGAGAGGCAGAATGTAATTTTGTTTCTCTTTTAACTCTCTGGGAGAGGCAGAATGTAATTTTGTTTCTCTTTTAACTCTCTGAGAGAGGCAGAATGTAATTTTGTTTCTCTTTTAACTCCCTGAGAGAGGCAGAATGTAATTTTGTTTCTCTTTTAACTCCCTGAGAGAGGCAGAATGTAATTTTGTTTCTCTTTTAACTCTCTGAGAGAAGCAGAATGTAAGTTTGTTTCTCTTCCTTCAATCTCTGTAAAAGGTTTGCTTGTTTTCTTATAAGAAAGCCATATTGGGCTATCTGCTGAGCCCACCGAGGGGAACTGAACTTTGATTTTAGTGTTGTAAATCCGTAGACATACCTCTGTACTATCGAAAGTCTCCCATAAATGGGAAAAATATAATATTTTTATTCTACATTTGACTTTAAAAGATGTAAAGTATAATATTATTTGGATGCTTTGTTAACCATTCAGACTGAAATGCTTAATAAAATTGTTAGTGCAATCTTATAACATTATTTTGCACAATAAATAGAAATTAGCGATTTCTATGATTTCTTACCCCGGTGATCAGTGCTCTGGACAGCATATCCAAGGCTCGGGTTCCGTAACTGACAATACGTAAGACACGATCCACATGTTAGGCCTGTTGGTACTTCTAAAGTCTAAAGGTTACAGCCGATTTCTTCTATTCGATTGGCGTAGCTTGTTCGTTGGCAGTGGGTGTTGTTCAGATTTTTCCCATGACATTAAAATTAGAGACGGTTCGTGCAGATAGCTCTGGAGTAGCTCTCTGCGAAATTCAACAGCATACAAAAACAAACTTCTCACTTCTCTCATAAGTTTATACATGATCAAGATCGTTCAGTATCTGTCAAATCCTACATATAAATCTATGAGTCAGTTCGTGTCCATCCTCGCAGGATGTGGACGGACATTCAACAAAATTTTTACGGAGGTTTTTAATGAATTTCAATGTTAACCAGTGTTATCGTTTAATTAAATAACAGGGTCTGTAGGTTTTATTTTATATATTTTGCAATGATGTTTAGACTCACCCTGTAAATTATTATGTAAAACACGTTTCTTGTTGTCAGATTCACCCTATAAATTATCATGTAAAACACTTTTCTTGTCATCAGACTCGTCCTATACGTTATCATGTAAAACACATTTCTTGTTACCAATCTCGTCCTATATGTTATCATGTAAAACATTTCTTTTTATCATACTCGTCCCATACGTTATCATGTAAAACGTCTTATCAGACTTGTCCTATAAATTATCATGTAAAACATTATTTGTTATGACTCACCCTATAAATTATAATGTAAAATATATGTTTATTATAACAAGAGTGGCCCTGCATGGTCACGTGGTTAGGGCACTCGTTTCGTAAGCCGAGGGTCGCAGGTTCGAATATATATTGCACCAAACATGCTCGCCCTTTCAGCCATCTGGGCGTTATAACATTATGTTCAATCCCATTATTCTTTGGTAAAATAGTAGCCCAAGGATTGGCGGTGGGTATTGATGACTAGCAACCTTCCTTCTAGTTCTACACTGCTAAATTAGGGTCGTCTAGCGCAGATGGCCCTCGTGTAGCTTTGCACGAATATCAAGATTCAGACAAAACCAAACCTATAACAAGAGTAGGTTTCCTCGGTGATTCTGGTTTTCGAGAAGTGAATTTTTTTTATTCCGAAAAATAATTTAGCGTCTGTGCTTTTATAGACGTTTTATAACAAAATGACACTTTTCTTCTGTCATAGAATGACTTATTCTGAACCATTAGAAACTACAAGTTGTTTATCTCCACGTTTCTCGTAAATGAACAATGAATTATTTTGAACGAATAAATGTTTCGTTCAAGCTCATAAACAATTCAATGCATTTTCTCACTGGCATGGCCGAGCGCGTTAAGGCGTGCATTCGTAATCCGAGGGTCGCGGGTTCGCGCCCGCGTCGCGCTAAATATGCTCACCCTCCCAGCCGTGGGGGTGTATAATGTGACGGTCAATCCCACTATACGTTGGTAAAAGAGCAGCCCAATAGTTGGCGGTGGGTGGTGATGACTAGCTGTCTTCCCTCTAGTCTTACACTGCTAAATTAGGGACGGCTAGCACAGATAACCCTCGAGTAGCTTTGTGCGAAATTCCAAAACAAACAAACAAGCATTTTCTCATGAATGTTCGCTTAACTTCTAGTTAACGAAACACCTGTTACTTGAGTTATCACAACCGAAACGATTTTCACCGATGAACGACTGAATAATGGATCCTAACACTTGTAAATAAGTTAATCATAAAAACACAACAAAACGTGTGAAATGTTAGAAGTTCGTTACCATCTAATTCGATTATTGTTTTGCATTATACGAAAAAACGGTTCGTTTGGTTTTTTTTACATATATATTTTTCTCTACAAGTGGGTTTTCTCGTCATCTCGTCAATACGTTTCGCATTATTCATGAACTGAATTGGTGGGCAGTAGGGTTCTCTCTCGTTTAGTGAATATTTCAGACTTGAGATTAAAAACAATATAAGTGCGAGATTATGAATATTGTTGACTATTGCTCTGTATGTGTTGTTTATTTTTATTGTTAAGCTTGGTTTACCAAGTAAACAACTGTGTTATTATCATCAACACAGGAAGATCAAGAGAATGACAAAATGGGTATCAAACGCCACGTTCTCAAAACATAGTCTACGCTCGTGGGATTTCACACCTTAGTTAGTGTAGTGATAAGACTTATTGTTATAGAAAAGTAAGATATCAATAATAGCATTAAAAATAACTTATAGCCAATGACAGCGTTAAAAATAACTTACACATGTAACCATCAATAGAGTTAACTAAAAATAACTCATGCCTGGAACCAACAGTGTTAAATTTTCACTTATAAACAAGCAGTAAAAATCACTTTTCTCGAGAATTTCTTTAAATAACTACTAAGAAAAAACAGAGAGAACACATAATATATTGAGGATTTCCTTGTTTTAAAATACCGCAGGGAATCGAATTCCAGGTTTTAGCATTACAATTCCGTAAGTTTAGCGCTTTTCCACAAGGAGAAAGTACTTTTCTATTGCTTTAGAAACTTAATGCGCTAAAAGGAGTTTTTGTAGTGTTTTACAAGGAGAGGGTTACGCAATTCTCATTTAGTGTCTCAAAAGGAACAGCACATATAAATTTAGAAAAAGTATGTGATATGTAACAAAAATACATTGACCAATTTAACGATAGGTTGGCTAATAAAAAGGAACAAACGCAAATAACCAATGGGAAAAACAATGGTTATAAACCAATCAAAACGATAGGTTTTGTGTTTATAGTCTCCTAAAGGTTCAGAAATAAGCCTGTAGACTTACGAATCGATACCCGTGGTGAGCAGGGCACTATCTATCATTTATTCTCTCCCTAATATCTCAGCGGAAAGTCTCCAGGCTTGTGACGCTAAACACCGGGTTTCGAAGTCCCTGATGGGCATAGCGCGAATAAGTCAGTGTGTACCTTTGCACTTAACAACAAACATTCTATTTCTTATTTAATTTCTGGTTTCTAGCGATCAACTTGAAGGTACCTTGTTTTTTATAAAAGGACTGATTTATACGTGTGAAAGTATTCATGTATATTCGCGTGTACAATTTACGCTAAAATTCTGTGATAACACTTCAGCATTAGCAAAAACCGTAGGAGCACAGCATGACGCTGTGTGACCATTATACGAAATATACACTCGTAAACGTATCCTGTTAACAGGATATATATGTAACACTGATATATATCCTGTTAACAGGATATATATATATAAGAAAATAAACTTGATGTTTGTTTTTGTTCAAATACACCAGGGGGTTTAAACTTACGTGTTTAACGTTTTAGTGACTAGCAGAATTTTCATGTTCAAGTTGTCTAAACGAATGAAGTTTTATTGTTGTGTAGGTAATAAAAGTCAAAGAATGTCGCTTGGCATTAATTATGGTCGTCATGTCTGTTTGGATTATGACTATTTATATAGAGCTATTTCAGCGCGTCCCGAAATGACTGGAACTCCTTGGATTAACTATTGGATTTTCTTCTTTGCTCGTCTTACACGAAACGTATTTAGCTCAGTTTTCTAGATTTATTAAGCTAGTTCTGGAAATGAAGTAATTCGTCTTTAGCGTGAAAGCTCGGGATTTGAATTTCAAAATACTAATTAATGTGTGAAACACCAATCCACTAATTAACATATTAAGTGCACACATAATAGATATGTCAGTATCTGCGCAGTGAAGTAATTCATATATCTGGTATAGCAAATTAGTAATTCACCGATCAAGTAACTAAGTACTAATTACCTTATAAAAAATGTAAAAATAAACTTTAGAACTAGTGACAGTACGTCCTTTTTTTTTTTTCAAAGTAATTTCTGTCAGCCCTTTCCCAGAGACTTCAATCTGTTTCCTAAGCAGCCTTTTCAATAATTCGGAATGAGGAACAGACCTATAAACTGGTGTCTGTTGACACCAGTAACAGACTTATAAACTGGAGTCTGTTGACACCAGTAACAGACTTATAAACTGGAATCTGTTGACACCAGTAACAGACTTATAAACTGGAGTCTGTTGACACCAGTAACAGACTTATAAACTGGAATCTGTTGACACCAGTAACAGACTTATAAACTGGAGTCTGTTGACACCAGTAACAGACTTATAAACTCGAGTCTGTTGACACCAGTAACAGACTTATAAACTGGAGTTTGTTGACACCAGTAACAGACTTATAAACTGGAGTCTGTTGACACCAGTAACAGACTTATAAACTAGAGTCTGTTGACACCACTTGTTTCCAAAAAATTATTCTCTTCTTTTGTTCTTATGCTGAACAGTTTTTATTTCTTGTTAATTTTATCCACAAACTGTTTACTGTCTACAAGTTTAACATGATAACGTGGCCTTAGGAAGGAAATAATGAAACTATTAAACTCCGAGAGAAGATCTTCATTAGATTATATTAAATCAAACAATACATATCTAAATTGTTGAAATGAAGACCTTAAAATTCGGTCTAGTAGGTACTTTAACACTGTTTTGTGTTTTTATAAGTATATTATCTACATTCTGATCTAAGCAAGCTACCTACATAGACCAGAACTAACAATACGTTTTGATCTAAGCAAGTTACCTACATAGACCAGAACTAACAATACGTTTTGATCTAAGCAAGCTGTCTACATAGACGAGAAGTAACAATGTCTTCTGATCTAAGCAAACTGCCTACATAGACCAGAAGTAACGTCTTCTGATCTAAGCAAGTTGCCTACATAAACCAGAAGTTACAATGTCTTCTGATAAAAGCGACCCCTTTTCTGAGCAAGTGAGAATTGACAATGAATTATTTATCCAATTTATTAAACGTGATTAAGCTTCGTGTAAAGGGTGAATGAAATAGAAACTTATCATAATTAGAATGTACCGACTCATCATTTGTGTGAAATGTTTTTTGGACATTATTCCAGTAGTAATATCCAAAGTTGAATCAGTTTAGAAGATTTAGGATAATCCTAATTTCAAGTATTTAAGCTACGAATATAAAATAATATTAACAAAGAAAGCATATAATATATAAATGAAACACTGTATTACATTTAACAACACTCTATCCAATACTTACCAACACAATATCCTACAACAAATAACACTTTGTCTTTCACTTTTAAGCACACTGTTCTAAACTTAACTGCAGCTTAGTCAAAACTTAATACCACAGTTCTATACTTAACAAAATACTTTTCTGTAATTTCCAACTCTCTGATCTATATTTAACACCACAGTTCTATACATAATAAAATACTTTTCTGTAATTTCCAACTCTCTGATCTATACTTAATACCACAGTTCTATACTTAACATCACAGTTCTATACTTAAAACATTTCTCTGTAATTTCCAACTCTCTGATCTATACTCAGTACCACAGTTCTACAAAACACTTCTCTGTAATTTTCAACTCTCTGATCTATACTTAACACCACATTTATATACTTAACAAAAGACTTTTCTTTAATTTCCAACTCTCTGATCTATATTTAACACCACAGTTCTATACATAATAAAATACTTTTCTGTAATTTCCAACTCTCTGATCTGTACTTAACACCACAGTTCTATACTTAAAACATTTCTCTGTAATTTCCAACTCTCTGATCTATACTCAGTACCACAGTTCTACAAAACACTTCTCTGTAATTTTCAACTCTCTGATCTATACTTAACACCACATTTATATACTTAACAAAACATTTTTCTTTAATTTCCAACTCTCTGATCTATACTTAATATAACAGTTCTATACTTAACAAAACACTTCTCTGTATTTTCCAACTCTTTGATCTATACCTAATACTACAGTTCTATACTTAACAAAACACTTCTCTGTATTTTCCAACGCTCTGATCTATATTTTCATATACTCTCTACATTTATCAAGACGTTTCTATATTCACAACACTTTGTTCTACAATTACCAGCTTTAAGTGAATTTTTTTTTCTAAATCAGAGCTAAAACCTAAACGCCGGACACTCCTAGTTCAAACATACATGAAGTGCAAAATTACAGATAGTTACAACATGTATGAGAGAAATTATTTTATCACGCTATGCAAAAATTTTTTACTTTTTCTTATTCCTGGACAGAAAGTGTTATTCGTATAATTGTACAACCTTTCAGCGATTGGCTAAAAAATATAACAGTAACAGTAAAAGAATAAATTACATTGGCCTTCATTTCTTTGGTGGGTTGACTTTAATGAAACAAACGTCACTAATTGGTTAACAGCTATTCAACTATAATTTTGGTGTAGATTTGAAATTGACAGGAACGAATCTCCAAGAAACATGTAATTTACAAGTTTTCAACGATTTATTAACAAAATGATTTTTTTTATAAATATAATAAATGCTTTTATATTCATTAACATCAAAGAAAAATCTCGCTCTGCTAATAATTATGCTCTATTTGGTTTAAAATATTCATAATTTTAACCTTTCTTGGATAACAATCTGTCTTTCCAACTGAATTCCTTTATGAGCAGTTGTCTTAAATATTTACCTTACGTGCATTTTTAGTTTCTATTTCATAATGTCACAAACCTTCGTGTGGGTCGTTCATACCATATATAGTATTACATCTTTATGTTGTGCTTAAAGTGGTTATAAAACTAATTCGATACGACAATATTTACGTAGCTTCACACACACACACAAAGTTTGAAATATGTTTTGCCATAATTCGTAGAAAAACATTCACGACTCAGTTCTTCTTTGTACCTTAAATTGAGGTATTGGTGGTAATCTAAAATTAATATACATATTTATTAGTTCGTTTCTTTTTAACAATTTTGTGACGTAATTTGTTTATGTGCTAGTCCAGCCCGATGAGAAGTGTCTTCTGCTATTTGTTCCTCCTCCGGAAAATGAGGGCGTCAGCCCCTGTACTCTCAAATGACACCCTAGATGTTACTATTCATATGTTCTTAAAATTGCGATCGTTTAAACCGGCACCTCGTGGTGCTGTTTATTTGTGTATATCTAGTATTGATTACATTTCATTTCACATAGGTTTAAACACGATTTAACGCTATGCGTTAATTCTATTAACAACACTCAGCCATGCAATTAAGGGAAGTAATTTCAGGCCTAATCGGTTTAATGGCAGGCTACCCTCGTGGCTAGTTCTATCCGTTGCTCGTGAATATGAGGATATACGGGGTGTTGAAGTTACCGTGACTAACTCGTTTCGTTACCATGACAATAATTACGGATGATGTTGAAAGCTTCACGACAAATCAATAAATGCATTGACGATCATTCCAACAGGTTTTGTTTTACGTGTCTTCCCGCGTAAAAAGTGTAGATTCTGGAAAATAACGTATTTGAAGCATGGACAAAGTTTAGTCCATTAGTTTTTTTTTGTTTTATTTTGAGCGCTATACGTCGTCAGACTTATTGCTGTGCCACCAGGGGACTATTTCATTAATACATTATACTTTGTAAAATATGAATGCTTTCCACTTGCGTGATAGTACCATCTAGTGTTGAACACTGTTGAATCGGAGGATAATTTTTTTATCAATCATTTTAAAATATCTACAAAGTTTCGTCCATCAAAACCCGAACCTAGCGAATTCTAGGCAAGTGTACGTGATTCATGCCAAAGAAGAACAACAACAAAAAAAGAAAATAAATATAAGAAAACGTATACATATTACACACAAAAGTGTTAAGTATGACTGTATTATCTACTCGGTCGGCGGAACAGAAATGTGTTTATGACTGTTTTTTTACACGGTCGTTAGAACACAAATGTTTTAAGTATGACTGTATTATCTACACGGTTGGTGGAACACAAATGTGTTAAGTATGACTGTGTTATTTACACGGTTGTTAGAACATAAATGCGTTATATATGACTGTTTTATTTACACGGTTGTTAGAACACAAATGTTTTAAGTATGACTATTATCTACACGGTTGGTGGAACACAAATAGGTTAAGTATGACTGTATTATCAACAAGGTCGGCGAAACACAAATGTGTTAAGTATGACTGTGTTATTTACACGGTCGGTAGAACATAAATGCGTTATATACGACTGTTTTATTTACACGGTTGTTAGAACACAATTATTTTAAGTATGACTATTATCTACACGGTCGATGAAGTGTAAATGTGTTTAACACTTTTATCTACACAGTCGGTAGAACACAAATGTGTTAAGTATGACTGTATTAACTACATGGTCGGTGAAACACAAATATGATAAGTATGACTGTGTTATCTAAACGGTCGGAAGAACACGTGTTAAGTGTGACTTTTATTTACACGGTCGACGAAACACAAATGTGTTAAGTTGACTGTATTATATACACGTTCGATGAAGCACAAATGTGTTAAGTATGACTGTATAATAACAGTGTAGGATATGTAAATGTGATTGAAGAATGTAGAATAGGTAAACGTGAATGATATATAAACGTGATATAACAGTGTAGATATGCAATCATTATTGAACAATGTGGATTAGGTGAACGTGACAGAACAGTATAGAATATGTAAACGTGATCAAACGATGCAGGATATTTGAAAGGCTGTATGTTCCATACATCACTGAAGTACAACCACGAAAGTAACGAAGGGCTGTAGTGTTTAATACGTGAGCTCTTCGGTTTTATTCAACTTTGAAATCGAAAAACAAAAACAATATACATAAAACATTAGCAGGGTACTTCAATGTACAATAATTTCACAGAATATTATATATCTTTAAGCTTTATAAATAACGACTAGCTAACAAAAAATAAAATTTATGTTTCTCGAGAGGCCCCTGTATTCAATATTTCAAAATTGGATGTTTTACCCAAACGAAACTTTTTAGGATTCCACTCTCAGCTAAAGGAGACCTAGCTTTGTAAACCGTCCCTAAATTTAAAGTAACAGACTCGTGTTTGGTTTGTTTGAATTTCGCGCAAAGCTACTCGAGGGCTATCTGTGCTCGCCGTCCCTAGTTTAGCAGGGTAAGACTAGAGGGAAGACAACTAGTCATTACCACCCACCGCCAACTCTTGGGCTAATCTTTTACCAACAATAGTGGGATTGTCTGTCACATTATAATGCTCCACAACTGAAAGGGCGAGCATGTTTGGCACGACGGAGATGCGAACCCGCAACCCTCAGGTTACGAGTCGCACGCCTTAACACGTTTGGCCATGCCGGGCCGACTAGTGGAGAGGAAGCTAGTTAATATCACCCACCGTCAACTTGTGGGCTACTAAAATCACATAGTGAGATTTAGTCATTGCTCTTAAACTGAGGATTAGAACGTGACGTTTGTATTTTCGGTGGTACACGGACCATGGACCCACAGTTCAGCAAGTTAACTAACTATTCGTCGTGATACAGTCTGTTGTATTTAACAGATAAGAGGTTTTATTTTTTATTACGCTACCCATATGAGTCAGTGGTAAGTTTACGAACTTCCTACTCTAAAATCAGGGGTTCGTTATCCCTACAGATAGTTCATTGTGTAGCGTTATCTTAAAACAGCATCATTTATTATGCTTAAAAAACTTTTGGAATCTCCAGTATGTCGCATGTGTATATATATATATGTGTGAATTAGAAATATTAGTAATACGGTGGAGTTAACTTTATCATATCTGGTTGAGTAGGGAACACATTTTGCATCATTTTAACTGGAGGAAAGAACGAGATTTTCAGACACTACCTTAACACTTTACATTTCTATTCAAGTGAAAATTATTACCTCAAAGAGTGTTTCACTTTACCATACTAGATTTTCGAACGAATCAAATAATTCCTTTTCTAAAATTTAGTTCTTTTGAACAATACTTACTTCACATTATAAAACTTCCCACAGGTGTTTTTAACCTTAAGGCTTTATGTGTGTTTTGGAATCTTAATGCTTGTCGAAAAACAAATTTTACGTAACATAATATAATTAATTCAATAATTAGGCCTAACAACTTATCTTTTTTTTTCTTTAAAATTTACTTCTAACTCTTCTTTTGACCTTCGACCTCCTTCCTTAAAGAAATACAGAATACAACGGGAATTTTCCAACTAACAAATCTTCAATAGTTTTGATTGTTACAAAAATAAAATAAAAGCTAGTCGAAATCCAGGCGTGCACACCAAACCGACCAAAATCAGCCACTATAGAATTCAATTTTAACGTCCAAGGAAACCTGCAAACTATTATTTGTGCTATTTTTGTCGCTGCCTCGATGGAACAGCCTCATTACAATAGGAAGTCTTAGTATAAATCGAAGAAAAGGCTTAGCAATTCTATGTATAACGAGTAAGACTTGTTTGATCTCTCTAGAGCTGATTTGTAGACGAGGCATCAACTAACGCTTATGTGGAGATAGCACAACAGTTATGTACTTTAAACATCTGAAAGGAACGAGTACGGTTACCTCTATAGCTATAGGTTCTTGTTTTGATTATTTCAAATACACAGAAATAATGCCACGCATGTAAGTAAACACATGAAACTGGCACATAATTGTGGATGGGTTTGTTGCTTTGTTTTTTGAATTTCGGTCAAAGCTACATAAGGGCTATCTGCGCTAGCCGTCCCTAATTTAGCAGTGTGAGACTAGATGGAAGGCAGCTAGCCATCACCACCCACCGCCAACTCTTGGGCTATTCTTTTACCAAGGAATAGTGGGATTGACTGTTACATTATTATACCCCCAATGCTGAAAGGGTGAGCATGTTTGGTGTGAAGGGGATTCAAACTTGCGGCCCTCGGATTGTGAGTTGAGCACCCTAACCATGTGGCTATGCCGGGCCTTTGTGGAAAGGCGTTATTTACAGCAAGTATGTGTGTTGTTGTTTTTTTGTAGCAAAGCCACATCGGATTATCTGCTGAGTCAACCGAGGGAATCAAACCCCTGATTTCAGCATTGTAAACTCGTAGACTTACCGCTGTATCAGTGGGGGACACTTACAACAACAATAACAAAAGAATATTAATAACAAGTTACTTAAATAGGCTATGGGGAGGTTACAAGGAAAACTTCGTCAAGTTGCTCTTCCATAATTCACAATATCTACATGAAGGTCCCCAGCGAGAAGTTTGCGGACCTATAATTCTAGAATCTGGGTTTCGATACTCGTGGTGGGAAGCAGCACATTTAGCCCATTATGTAGCTTTGCGCTTCACTACAAATACACAAACAATATCTACACAATAAAAGTTTTAGGTCAATGAATGCTTCAGCATTTAATTTCGTCTCTGACCAGTATGCTGTTACAACAGGCACCAGATTGTGTAAGTGCACGTGGTGTTACCTATGCGAGTGGTAAGCGTCAAAAACAAGCATGATGTAATTAAAGTAACTTGTAAACATTTTTTATATTTATTATAATTATTTGTTTCAACTTACATTATTATTCCGAAGTTTCGGTTGAACGTCATTCAGTTAAACATAATTTTTATTTCTGTTTTATAAATCATGTGGTTAAACCTATAACAACGAAACTGTTTTACAAAATTTGTAGTGCACACTGAAGGGTTTATATTTATCGGGAGTATAAAAGTCGTTTTTATTCCAACATTTATCACAATAACAACGTAATGTGTAAAAATATCAGAGCTTAAAGTCTACACTAGAAAAGAAAGATTTCAGTTGGTTAGAAATTTATAAGTAACTGTGACGTTGTAAAATATTTATGAAAATCCCTGGATTTACTTTTGGTGCTACTAACCTTTGATTTTTACAAAAAAGAGATATAAACTGATTATTGAATGTTTTAGTTGGGCCCAAAACTGAACGGGAGTCATTGCCAGTATATATTTTATCTCATGTAACAATAACTTGTTAGTTTGTTTTGAATTTCGCGCAGAACTACTCGAGGGCTATCTTCGCTAGCCGTCCTTAATTTAGCAGTGTAAGACTAGAGGGATGGCAGCTGCCAGCTCCGACTCTTGGGCTACACTTTTACTAAAGAATACTGGAATTGACCGTAACATTATAACGTCCCCTCGGCCGAAAGGGTAAGCGTGTTTGGTGTGATGGGGTTTCGAATCCGCGACCCACAGATTACGAGTCGAACGCCTTAACTCACCTGGCCATGCCGGGCTTCCCATAATTATCTGACGACATGGGAAATTCAGACGACTGCCACACTTCTGAAGTATTTGTTTGACATCAGGTAACTTAAACTGATTTTCAAAATTAAACGAATTACTCTAAAGTTTTTCCGTGTATATGGCATCCTTATCTTTACATACGGGTCATTACGACCTTAAAAACAATACAAAAATCAAAATCAAACCTGTACTATGTAAATTACTTCTGAAAATATCTTTCAGAATGTAAAGGGCCGAACACGATTTATTGATCAGCGTTCATAGACTGTATATCAGATAATTTATGATTCGTAACCAGTTACCGCGAAAATGCTCTCAACACATTCGAACATGGGGTATACAAAATTTAAATCACGTGCATAAATGGATCGCTTAAGTGATGGTGGTGTGTACTGTTGACCAGCAGTCTTCCTTGTAATCTGTCAGTTCGAAATTAGGGACTGCTGATGGCCTCTGTAAAGTTTTGCGTGAAATTTTGAAATAAGCAACATGCGTATTGTTTTGTAGAAGTACACAGGGAAATCGAATAACTGATTCGTTCTTTGACTGTCGTGTAGTTCGAATGTGTGAACACGCTTCGCTCAACACTCTCTTGATCTAATGCCGTACAACAAAGTTTTGCTATGTACCAAATATAAGTCACAGCTCATTTACTTGTTAATTATCATTGAAGCAGACGATTCTCTCCTTTATAACTAGCTTATATTACGTTTAACTAAGTTTTATTTTAATTTATATGACCTTCAAAAGTTTGAAGGGTAAATGCAGCTGTGACCAACAATATCAGAGAAAATACGTTCAAAAGGAATGTTGAACTATTAATTTCAACAATATAAGTAAATAGTCAATACGATAATAAAAATACAACACATGACGACAATATATATATTTATTAAATATTACAGTTGTTAGACTCTTTGATGCCCCCAAATAACTTATCGTTTGCTTAATGGTCCAGGTGTGACCTAATTAATAGTTAGCGTGGTGGATTGTGAATTCGATCGTCCATGATTCGCCTTCTGTTGTTGCCAAACGCGCTTCGCACATTCAGTGTCATATCACACTATTGGATTACAGTAGTTCAAACGTTGGCGGTCGAGCAGACACACACACACACACATATATATATAATAAGTTTTTGAAATAAACAAAGTAACAGGGAAACTTCGAGAAACTTTTTTTCACCTTTATAGTTTGCTATTATTTAGAACATATTTTTTTAAACATCAAAAATAGTTTGCGAAAAACTACAAGGAATAAGATTTAATCTTCGCTATGTTTAGGTGAGCTCTGATTAATACACCATATTGAGGCTTACTTTCGTGGACAGCTGAGCTCGATATATGCCGTACATTTCAGATTAAATGCGCAACATATGTTTTCTCTTACTCTTATTTTATATTGCTCTCGCAAGCCCTTATTTCGTGTTCAACGAATCTCACGAGCGATGTTTTGGTCACGTGTTGCAAGTTTATTTTAGCCATTTGGTATCCAGAATGAATTGAAGTCTGGAAGAAATAAAATGTTTCTGGGAGAATGAAATTGTTGTAGAGTTATAAAAAGTCTCCGAGCTCAGTGTTCGTAGCAAAGACTGTGATTTAGTGTGTATATTTGTAGGATCAAAAGTGAAATATTCAATTATATTTAGTGTATTGCTCTGTTACAAAAATTAAACAAACACTACTCTGATGAAAACAAATATAATGACATCACGATGCCAGTTGAGAAATTCAAAATAAAATATATTTTGTTCAGTAAACATCTAACTTTAATTATTAATGTCTTTTTATAACTGAATACTAATTACTGATTAATTTAACCCCGCGGTATTATCGGTAAGTATGAAAGCTCATAACGCTCAAAATCGGGTTTTGTTACTGTCGTGGGCGTGGCATAGGTTTCTTCCACAAACTTTCAATTATCTTATTAAGTTATTTCAGCTCTTTTAACCATATGTTTCGTCAACTAAGCAGAGAGGAACCTCTTAGGGGAGGGAAAATTTGTAGTTATTTATTATCTGTAAAAGCTGGGGTAGGGGATAAATCTCCCATGCCTTGTATCTAGCTATCCACGTCTTCTGCAAGAACTGTTATGAGAGGTGGAGTTTCCTGAAAGTAAACTTACTCAGTGGAAAGTGATCGACTGAATAGGTTTCCCGTTTCTTTCCCACCGTAAATCATAATTTTGGCGATGGGAAAGCTGCATGACCTAAACAGACTTTATCCAATGAATGATCCAGAAGAATAATTTAAAATATCTTACCGAATATGTTTTTAAATGCATGTAAATAACTTTACTTGGTGAATAGAGGGCATATCATAAAGCACACGAGTGATATCTTGTGTTAAGTTTGTTTGTTTTTTAATTTTGCACGAAGCTACACGAGGGCTATCTGTGCTAGGCGTCCCTAATTTAGCTGTGTAAGACTATAGTGAAGGCAGTTAGCCATCGCCACCCACCGTCAACTCTTGGGCTATTCTTTCACCAATGACTAGTGAGTTTGACCGTCATATTGTAACGCCCCCACGGCTGAAATGGTGAGCGTGTTTCAAATTACGATTCGAACGTCTTAACCCACCTGGACATGCCGGGCAATTTTCTGTAATAAATAATGAAGTACATCTGTTTTAGTGATTACACTAGGTCTTCTATATACAGTATGTTGACGGTGAAATTAGGTTTTCGTATAAATTTTCTAGATGTCGCTTGAAAAATGAATCTACGAAATTTATGTATTCAACTTCTCAGTTGTTATGGCTTTGTAAAGGAGTTATTTTTTAAAAAATCCCCTACAAAACCTAATTTTTCTGATAAAAAGGACATAACATCCCTCAAATCGTCCACCCTTATCAAAAAGCCTTAGATGCGCCTAAAGAGAATGCAGACTATTGTACTATTTCTTTGACAAACACATTTATTCTGTAAACTCTCTCTTTACAAACAATGAATAGAGTGTAAAAGGAATATATATATATAATTTTTATGTTTACAAGCGACAGCCAAATGTTTACTCTGTTGCAACCGTTTTTAACTAACAATATATTGTTACAACCGTTTTCAACTAACAATATATTGTTACAACCGTTTTTTATTGTATCGTCTTAAACCACACTGTAGAGAATATTGAAATTCAGAAAATCGTACAAAGAACGTATGTTGTGATATACACAATACTGACGTTTATTGACTTAAGTTACGACGTTTCTAACAGTGGAGAATCAGTTATTGGAGGAATGTTTGGACATTGTTTCTGAAGACTCGAATAGATAAATATTTCGAATGTCTCAAAAAAGTAAGAAATATATCTCCTTGTAAAAATAAAAAATATACATACATTTATGGCCTTCTAATAAAAATTATTCAAGTTCTTAAATCGTAAGTAAAAACGGAAATAGAAACAGTTCAGGTAGTAAAATTAAATTACCACTTCCAGTAACGCACGACTCGTCATAACTCACTTTACACATTGTCCATCGTGGGGGCCGTGTGTTTGTTACGTCTCTTCCAAAGAAAAGTGTGGTAAAGCGATTTACTCAGCGTGTTCCTACTGTAACAGTGCTTTAGCAAATAACCGCAAAGGTGAAAGGTACTTTTCATTTTGAACAACAGAAACTACACATTATGCCATTTTTTGTGTATGGGGTCATTATGATACAGTTTATATATGCAAAAACGGCTCGTTTGGGTTGAGAAAATATTTTACATATTTTTTTGCATATATATTTCTCAACAAGTGGGTTTTCTCGACATCACTGATTATGATACACTTTGTTTGTTTGTTTGCTTTTGGATTTCGCACAAAGCTATTCGAGGGCTATCTGCGCTAGCCGTCCCTAATTTTGCAGTGTTAGACTAGAGGGAAGGCAGCTAGTCATCACCGCCAACTCTTGGGCTACTCTTTTATCAACGAATAATGGGATTGACCGTACATTATAATGCCCTCACGGATAACAAGACGAGCATGTTTGGTGCGTCGGGGATGCGAACTCCCAATCCTCAGATTACGAGTCGCACGCCTTAACCCACCTGGCCATTCTGGACCCATTATAATACAAGTATAATTTACACGAAAACTCCAAATACGTTGTGGGTTAAAACACATCTTAATGAAAAAAATATCGTTTTGAAATGAAAAGATGAATTAAAAAGTAGAACTGGTCTTATATTTTGGAAACCTTAACTTTTTTTTTATTGGTTGAGGTGGAACAAATGCCATGCCTTCACTCGTGTGATTGATTTGTAACAGACCAATCATAGTCGTACGATGAAAAGTAATATTCACAAATAAACACAAAAAAGACGTTTCAGATTTCCAAATAAAATCCGATGAAAATGCAGTGAACATCTAAATTATGAAGTCTTTCATTGTGGAAGCTGTTGAAAAGTTTAAAAACTGTAAAAGTTTAGTAGTTTTGTGAAAAGTTTCAACACCATATCGACTGATTCTGTTTGACAAAACGGAAATATCGAACATCGCTATTCATGTTTTTTTCTCGTTTGATATGTAGCACATTATTCAACGCCAAGTTTGTTCTCAGCCATCAAGATATCAAATGGGCAAAGCGTATAATTAGTGTAATAAATATCTAACTTTCAAAAGTTTTACTTGTTTTTGTTTTAAGTTTATAGTGAATAAAATGTTTCCGTTTGGAATTATATAGTTAACATTTAGGGTTACTTACGCATAATATTATGTTTGAAGATATTCCTAACAGTAGAAGATGACATGGCTAAGGTACACTAATATTATAAAAAAGTATTTCCACACAAGTTGCATACGCCTTCCGGTGTTATTTGTTACATAGCTTAGGGAATAGTTTTATTTCCATGGGCAGGTAGTTAAGGCACTTGACTCATTATCTAAAGGTCGTGGGTTCGAGTCCACATCACACCAAACGTGCTCGCTATTTCAGCCGTGGGGACGTCATAACGTTACGGTTAATTCCACCATTCGTTGGTAAAAGAGTAGCCCAAGAGTTGGCGATGGGTGGTGATGACTAGCTGCCTTTCCTTTAGTCTTAAACTGCTAACTTAGGGACGGCTATCGCAGATAGCCCTCGTGTAGCTTTGCGCTAATAAAAAAAATGAAAACAACATAACTTAAGAGGACTTTTAGTCACAGCTGAATCTGTTCTACTTGAAATAAGTAAATATTTGCTTAACTTGACAAAATTCAGTTGAAATAATAAAGTCTGTCTCAATATTAAGCCTTATTTGTCTAAATTAATATAATAACATATATTTCCATTATTGTTCCTCATTTGGTTTAATTCAAATAGTAACATCTACTTCCGCGTTTAGGATCAAAACACTGTATTGTGTTATGCAGCCAACCCAACCTGCACTACACACTGTGTGTTATTAAGAGGAGTTAAAGTTTAGCCATTGTTCACTTTCTGTAGCTGTAATGTTGAGTTGGGTAAATAAATACCAGATAAATGTTATTTATAATTCATGGTAATTCACATGGGATATCATAGTTGGAATTATGAGTACAATTTTGATAGAAATAACCTTAGTTTTATGGAAGAAAAATATCTCGTTGTTTTAGATGGTCAGTCTTTTAAGCCACCCATGCAATGTGTTGTTGTTAGTTACAGGGCAAATAGGATTTTAGGATGTATTTATAGAAATATTGAATACAAGTCTTTAAAGATTGTAATATCATAGGTTTTTGATTACGTCGCATTTGGAGTCTTGCATTTAGTCTTGGACTACTTACCTCAGAAAGGACATTGAATTTTTGAAAATGATTCAGAGGAAGACTAATTGGACGATATCTGGGTTTAAAAGGTTATCACATGAGGATAGGTTAAGATATCTGAACTTGTTTTCTCTTGAAGAATGAAAAATTAGAAGGGATCTGATTGAGGTGTTTAAGATTTTAAAGGGAATTACTGCATCATCGTTTTCAGTATTCAGTAACAAGAATGGTAAGACTAGGATGGAGACCATCTGCAGCTAAGACAGTTTTATATTTCTAACAGCGAGATTGGTTCATATAACGACTGATTTTCTTCGTATGTTGTGGAAACTGCTAGTTTAAAGATTTTTATCAGAAAGTTTGATAAATATTTGAATCACAAGTGCTGGATGTGAGGTGTGCTTTTTTAAAGAATATAGTTTAATTTAATGGATAGGAAAACCCAATTGGACCAAAATGTGCCTTTCTCTCATTCGGTGGTAAGTTAACGAAATGGTTTTATTACTATATTCTACTGAAATATAGAAAATACAAATACAAAAAAAATATATTTTTAGAAGTATGATTCTGTATGACAGAAAAACACTTAGATGATGTCTTTAAGATTCTGTTAAAAGTGCCCATCTATTCCCGTGAGTGTAAAAACTCGAAATATGTTATATAAGATATCAGAAAACAAAAGCACTTAGAAATTTAAACCCTGCGAAAACATCATATTATGTAATAAAACAAGCACTTTATCCCAAGAGAACTCGGCTAAATTCGTTTCGAAGTGTAATGTTAATTCGTGAGTGAAACTAAAAAGATTTGTCTGCGTTTTCCTTGTTACAGCCGATATGGTGCACTCAGTCAGTTAAAACAAATCTCTAAGTAAATTGAAGAAAAGGCGTAGCAATTTCTTTGAGTGTACTTTTTCTATAGGTGTTACGAACATAAACCTGTTACAGGTGGATGTGTACAACAATCATACCTTCACACATAAAGGCACACGTACAATGTTGTATTAAATTAAACGTGTACAGTCTTAGCAGTAAGGCGTGATGGAGGCACAGTAATACAATTGTCATTTTTTTTTACAATCCTATGATTTTTTTGATGCAAAAGCAGTGAATGCTAGCCTTCTCGTTTTTTGTGTATGTTAATTTTTTTATATGTAGTACCCGATGTAAGCATAAATATTAACAATTATTGGTTAAACTAAAACTTGTTTATCGTGTGCTTAAGAGCAAGTGCCTTTCTTATCTTCTCACTGTCCTATTTAGAGTTTTTGTTTTTTTAAATTTATTCTTACACTATGTCACTTTACACTTTCAAAATAACCCTCCAGTGGCACAGCGGGATGTTTGCGGGCCTCGAATAGAAACCGGATTTTGATACCCGTGGTGAATAGAGCACAGATGGCTTTCTGTATAGCTTTGTGTTTAATAACAAACAACAACAACACACGCAAAAATGTGCTTCTTGACGAAAACAATCATAACAATTAAATCTGAGAATGTGTTTTTTAGAATGGAAACTGATATGGTTTTAAGAAAAATAACAAGAAAAATAAAACGACTAATTTCAGGGGTCGTAGAGTAGACACTAGCGCTCTCTAGCGAGTCATTTTTGAATAACTCAAACTTGTACGAGGTTAACGGAGAAATATTTTCTTCCATTGTTTTTTTGTTTCATCTTTTCAATTCATTTCCAAAAAATGATAATAAATTAGTTAACTATGTCTTGACATTTTACAATGAAAACAGATTAATAAAATACTTTAGCTAAGTCAGACCTGCTCACCCTGATGTCATATAAACAACACCTTGTGTGAAATTACTTATTACAGCTGACTCGGTATGGCCAGGTGGATAAGGCACTCGACTTGTAATCCGAACCGGGTTCGTATCCTAGTCACACCAAACATGCCTCCCCTTTCAGCCGTGGGGGCGTTATAATGTGGAAGTCAATCCCACTACTCGTTGGTAAAAGAATAGCCCAAGAGTTGGCGGTGGGTGGTGATGATTAGCTGCTTTCCCTCTAGTCTTACAGTGCTAAATTAGGGACGGCTAGCGCAGATATCCTTCGTGTAGCTTTTCGCGAATTTCAAAACAAAGCAAATAAAACCGATCTAATTCAGTCAGAGCCGGTATTGTTGAATACTAGTGCATTCAGCGGTTTATAATATAATATTTGCTGCTTAACGTTCCAGATCTGTTGATCGATTTATAAGTTGATTAAATATGTGTGATAAATTGATAGAGTAATGATGGATTTATGCATCATACTTAAACAAAATAGAATACTGACTGGAGTTATTTATCATATTTGTGCAAAACAGAAATATTGACAAACATTATGTATTATACGAAATAGCATACTTATTGGACTTAGGTATCACAGTACAACATTCGAGATGTACCCGTTACAAAAGTCCGGAGGGCTTCCCTAGAGAAAGTTTTGAAATTTGAACCTGAAACGGGACATTCTGATATTCTATACGCCATCTATAATCTGTAATAAATTAGTTATATAAAACAAAAAATATATATTTTATTTTGTCATCTGAATTTTTTTTTTCTAAATTATTGAGGAAGAAGTTGTGTGTGTTGTGTTTTTCATATAGCACAGCCACTTTGAGCTATCTTCTGTGTTTACGGAGGGTAATCGAACCCCTATTTTTGAATTGTAAATCCGTAGACTTACCGATGTACCAGCGGAGAATCTCACGGAAGGAAACAGTATCGATAGCGCAAATAATTATAATGCAAAAGTTTATACTTTTTACAACAAAATAAACTGACGAAATAATGAAATTCTGTTTATTAACTTAATGATAAAATACCACCATATATAAGAGGAAGGTACTTATGTAAGTTTGTGCACATGCTTGCAAAATTCAATTAGGCGTAACCAAATGTGTTGTAGAGAAAGGCTTTAGAACCATTAGACTTCAGAAAATGTATCAAATAAAATTCGTGTCTTGAATTTTAAATGCCACAGACTGGTGTACGGGGTTATGCTTCGTCATCTACGCCCTGAAATGTTTTTTTTATATAGTGGTGACTTTGAAGTTGGCCCTTGACTTTTATAATTATTTAAAACCCTCAGTTTAAATAATCAAGCTTGAAATTTTCTCCCAAAACTTTGGGTATAAAACTAAGGTATAATATGTTATATCTTCAAACTATTCAGTCAGCGAGTTTGATATCGTTTATGACACTAAATTCACTCTTTTTGTAATTGTCTAGTTTCTTATTATGCTTCAGTAAAACAGTTGAGAGTTTTTAAAGTGACATAAAAATAACAATATATACTTATAGTAGCATTAAAGTAAGCGGAATTAACTCTGTCTGTCATATTTGCCAATTCTATCTCTCTTGCGATGAAGATGCCTTTGCAGAGAAGAGGAAAAAACATTGTTCTTAAATTTTGTTTTTCAGTTTTATTATTGAACAACATAAAGACAACATTATGTTAATATTTTTTGTAGGTGAGTCATTCTTTAATTAATTTATGTTCGTGACGCGGCTTGTTTATTTAAAGTAAAGCACAAAGCTACACAAAGGGCTATTTGTGCTCTGCCCATCACAGGAATATAAATACTCGGTTTCTAACATTGTACGTCTGCAGACATATCACTGTGGCACTGGGAGGCTCGCGACATGACACTGACAAGTTTGTTTTTCTTTGTTACGAGTTGCAACGGAGCTATCTGTCCACTATAGGGACAGAACCCTAGATTTCATTGTTATAAAACTCAAACTTAGCAATGTGCTACTTAAGGGGGCGAGGCAGTAAAATACGTTTATTCGATAAATGTTGGCCAAAAAAACTTAAAATAAAAATATTAATATTATCGCAACTGTTTGACTAGTGGTTTGATGAAAGCTTAAACAGAATGTTTATCTTTATAGTAGACTCATAAACAGAGCCTTTGTATCCAGGATCAAACTGTCAATATAATACGATAAGATGAAGGAATAAGACGATTTACCTGTTTAGTCCTAGCGTATAATATATTTGGAATGCTTATTAATTTGGCCCTGCATGGCTAGATGGTTAAGGCACTCGACTCGTGCATCTGCACATGCTCGTTCTTTCAGCCGTGGGGGCGTTAATAGGTGACAGTCAATCCCACTAATCGTTGGTAAAAGAGTAGCCCAAGAGTTGGCGGTTGGTTGTGGTGATTACAAACGAATAGGGGGATTAACCGGAACATCATAACGGTCCCACGGCTGGAAAGGCGAGCATGGCATGATGGAGATTCGAACCCGCAACCTTCGGATTACTAGTCGAGTGCTTTAAACACTTGGCCATGTCGGTCCTTTTCTATTAAGTATTCAATCTAAGACGAGTTTTCTAAGGTATTGACTCCATCTGCTCTTCTTCGCCACCGCAGAACCAGTGCATTGCTGTATAACTAATTCACTGACTCGCGTGCGATTTTTTTTCTTACAAGTTTGAAAGATTAACTAATTTTATGATCACCACGATTAGACTATATCTAAAATGTGCTGTTTGTGAAAGTGAACTTTCATTTTTGTTTGTAGAAAAAAACAGCAAACAGAATATCACTTAAGTTGTAAACACGCGTTTGTTTAAACGATGGTAGATAATCGATATCTTTGTGGAATGGAAATCGAGTTTCTTATCTTTAGAGTAAAATCTTCCCGTGGAATATAAAACACTAAATTTTCTCAGAACGTTCTGGGAAGAGCTGGCTATCTTTTGTATCTACTTAAAAACCAGAACACGTGTTTGCAAACTTTGACCCAAAGAAACGCATTTGGTAAAATCCTCTGGTTCTAAGTCATTATTTACCTGTATACACTTTATACGTTTTAATATATGTTCATATATTCGTTCACCATTGAGACCAAGTCGAGCGTGGACAAATGCTTGTGGAAATCACTACGACATCAATAACTGGTGAGTCTTAGCTGACAGTTTGTTTGTGATAGAAGAGGCAAGCGTTGTATGTTTAGGGTTAACCGGTTTTAATGTGGCACGTTTACCTATCTTATGCTTTCATGAGCTTCATAGAAAATGTATGAAAGCAATCTACCCGTGCAATGACATGAATGAATAATAAACTAACTAAACACAAATATAATAACAATAAAACATTTGTGTAAGATTATACCATGCTAATCAGTACAGTAAAATATCAACTTAAGTCCAGCTAAACTAACAATGGACCACCATCTAGTTGCCATTTGAGCAGGAACTAATGGGATAGAATGATTAGAGTGCACACAAAATGTGTTATGTTCTCTTTGTAATGGGAACCTGATTTCTTAGGAAATCAGCACAGTCACATTATCCATATTCATGGTTATTCTTTGAAGTTGGTTTTTTCTTACTTTTCGAGATCCTAATAATAGCTTTCGTATTTTGTATGGGTCTTTCGAAAAACTTTTATTTCTGAAGTTAATATATTTTTTGCCATTAGAAAAGCTAGCGCACAAAATATTTGCTGAAATGCTCGAAACGTATTCTGGGGCGTTGGAATCGTAGCTGCTTAGGAGCACGTGTTAACGACCGATCTAATTAATCACAATAAAGCCACCTACACATAATTAGGGCTAATGAGTTCTAGTTGCACGACGGTAAAGAAACAGACAACGAGGTAAAACTTCGAGCAACGCTGGAGGCAGGAAGACGTTTCACGTAGCAGCACGAAAGATGGGATGGGGAGAAGAGATTGTGGCTATTAGCGCCCTACGATCGGCATGAAGGTAGAGAGATGAGACCTTAACCATCAGTGTTCTACGTTCCACTACGTTCATTTACTTTTTGGGAATTTTTTTGCAAGGCTACATAGGGACAATCTCTGGTAGCAATCACTAATTTTGAACATGTAGACTGGAGAGGAAACGACTAGTCAGTAGCATGTATTCTCGGGGTGGGGAGAACAAAGAAAATTAATTGTTTGTTTGTTTTTGAATTCGGGCAAAGCTACTCGAGCGCTATCTGCACTAGTGGTCCCTAATTTAGCAGTGTAAGACTATAGGGAAGGCAGCTAGTCATCACCACCCACTGCCAACTCTTGGGCTACTCTTTTATGAACGAATAGTGGGATTGACCGTATTATTATTACGCCCCCACAGCTGATAGAGCGAGCATGCTTGGTGTGACAGGGGGCAAAGGAAAGCGAGCTATGAACATTGAACCTTCGGATTCACACCCATGCCTGGTCCATTTCATTTTATCTTCATTATTAGGTAACAAAAAGGAAAACTTGTATCACATTCTTCCCTCTAAATAAAAACACCTTGCAAAGTAATTAACATTTCAGTGTTCCAAAGAAGGAAACTATATTTAAAAAATAAAACATTATTTTGCACCTCGAATACTTGAGGGTCGTGGTAGTAGTTCTAAATATTTAACATGGTACTAATATGTATTCATTCATAAAATTTGACTAATGTATAAAAATGAGCTGAACATGTCGAAACATGTTAATGATGTAAGTAAGGGGACTAAAAATTAAAAACACAATTTGCAGATGAAATAAAACAAATTTTCTCCTAAAATGTGTAATTTTTGTTGTTATACAGACGTTGGAAATCCTACCTTTATTTATAATATTACGTTTAATTCTTGAAACTTTGGAACCTACACAGAAACAATAATCTGTTTGTATACTGTTCGTATCTACTGTAGGCCCGGCATGGCCAACTGTATTTGTATACTGTTCATATCTACTGTAGGCCCGGCATGGCCAACTGTGTTTGTATACTGTTCATATCTACTGTAGACCGGGCATGGCCAACTGTGTTTGTATACTTTTATATGCAAAAAACGGCTCTTTTGGGCTCAGAAAACACTTCAAATAGAAGAGCGAACAACGTTTCGACCTTCTATTTGAAGTGTTTTCTGAGCCCAAAAGAGCCGTTTTTTGCATATAAAATTCTCAACAAGTGGGTTTCTCGACATCACTGATTGTGTCTGTATACTGTTCGTATCTACTGTAGGCCCGGCATGGCCAACTGTGTTTGTATACTGTTTGTATCTACTGTAGGCCCGGCATGGCCAACTGTGTTTGTATACTGTTCGTATCTACTGCAGACCCGGCTTGGCCAACTGTATTTGTATACTGTTCATATCTACTGTAGGCCCGGCATGGCCAACTGTGTTTGTACACTGTTCATGTCTACTGTAGGCCCGGCATGGCCAACTGTGTTTGTATACTGTTCGTATCTACTGCAGACCCGGCTTGGCCAACTGTATTTGTATACTGTTCATATCTACTGTAGGCCCGGCATGGCCAACTGTGTTTGTACACTGTTCATGTCTACTGTAGGCCCGGCATGGCCAACTGTGTTTGTTTACTGTTCATATCTACTGTAGGCCCGGCAAGGCCAGGTGGTTAAGGCACTCGACTCATAATCTGAGGGTCGTGGCTTCGAATCTCCGTCGCCATTTCATCCGTAGGGGTATTATAGTGTTACGACCAATCCCACTATTTGTTGGTAAAAGAGTAGCCCAAGAGTTGGAGGGCTTACGCTGCTAAATTAGGAACACAGCTTGCGCAGATAGCCCTCGTGTAGCTTTGCGTAAAATACAAACCAATATCCACTCTATAGACCTCGGCGGGTTTACGGTTAGTTTCAGACACTAAAAAATTCGGGGCTCGATTTCGCGCGGTGGATAGAGTCATATAGTAGCGTTGTACCTTAGTTCATGTTAATGAACAGATTCATTTTGTGCTTTAGCAATTTTTCTCGCACAAAGTATTTTGCGAGTGCAAAATACGTAAAAAGTTTTATGTGGAACAATTGTTTAACAGATAAATCATGTGTTTAATACATTATTTTCCCTGTTCTCCATATTTTGCTTGAGTGGAATTAAGCACAAAGCTACAATTGGGCTATCTATGCTCTGCCCACCACGGGTATTGAAACCCAATTTCTTGTGGTACGAGTCTGCGAACACACCGCTGTGCAACTGGGGGCTTTCAGCCGTGTGTAAAAATATTCTAATATTTATCAATTAGTACCTTATTGTTTTTAAAAAAATTAACTTTTTTTTTCGTTTTACCAGCAAGTGTTACCAACTCGTTTTTTAAATTCTGCTTTCTGTTAAAAACTAAATTGTTATATTTGAATATTTATACTAAAATAAAGAGGTTATAGTTAATATATTTTGTAATTTATTTCGTTATTATGGAATTATAGACATCAAAATTTCTAAAAAGAATCAATGTATTGTTACGTATGAGGCTATAAGTGATTTGCCCACTTGGGAACTGAAACTCAGCCTTAGCATGATAAGACTAAAACTTACCGTTGAGTTGTGGGAAGGGAGAAGTAAAATTTTGCTGAGCAGATTTGATTGGCTCAAATTCTCCCTTTCAAAGAAAACAACGACATAGCAAAAATCACCAACATTATGACAACCAATTAATCACAATTATTAACATATGACAATTTTTTTAAATTGAAAAACAGTATCTATCTTTATAGATTAATTGAAAACTAAAAGAAATAAAAAAGAAAAACCTCTTATCAATTGCGTAAAACATGTGAAATAGACGACTCGTGTGTCAAATCGTCGACACATAATGTGACTATTTGCCACCATATAAAATAGTCTTAGAACATGCAGAACCTCGACAGCTAGTTCTAAGACGACTTCGGCTTAGAACGTTATAAGAATAGACAATTGACTTATTTACAAACTATATCACGCATGTAAAACACGCGCACACGTGGCGCTTTGTCAGTTGACAAAGTAGACATACAACACAGTGAATCCAGACAACTGGTTCGTCGTCAGTGTTGGTTAATTAAAACTACTTGTAGAACGTCTGTAGGCTAAACGTGTTTTGTTGTGGCAGATCTTTTTGTCTCTGTCATTTCTCGTGTTGACTTGGTTTATGTTTCGTTGTACAAGTCCGTAAATCTCTGGTTTAATACAACATGTCAGTTGATGGTCCAGCTTCATTTTTTGTAAGTCATGCAATTCTTTATATTTCGTGTTCAACATGGCTTTAAGTAGTTTTTTTTTCTGTAAGTTTTGGATAATGTTTGTGTACTTATTAATTTTTTTTATAGCTTTTCCTTTACAAAATTGGGGGTTATTTGTTCTTTTCTTCATTGTTGAATGAAATAGGTGTCATTTCTTCTATTCATAATTTTTTGGTTTACCCCTTTCAAACATACGGTCAGTTTCCGGTCAGCTACCTCTTCGTTTCTTTGTGAGCCTGACGATGTTCGAAGAGAGTCGAAACGTTGTTCGTTCCTCTACATAAAAAAATAAAAAAATTCTGTAGGCTAAACGATTCTCTCTCGGCTAAAAATACAATTAAATGTTAGAACGTCGCCAGATAAAGCAGACATAGGAAATATGTTGATTGTCCCCAACTAATTCTTACTTTGTTATTTAATTTTATATTACTACCAGTAAGGTGGATTTATTAAATCTGGAGAAAGAATATGAAATGTTTAAATCAGAAGCTCACGAGAAATAACACACGTGTACTTAAACACAAGCAAACTGCTTCAAACATAAAAACAAAACCGTGTTTGAAGCCATAAATCTGACACACAATTTGTTTTGTTCAATTTCGCTGAAAGCTATAAGAGAGCAATTTGCACCAGTTGTTCCAGATGTTTAATTAATGAATTGAAGGTAAGGAAACCAGTTAACACCCGCCGCCAACTCTTGGATTACCTTTGTCAGATCAAACAATGTAATCTGACCGTCGGTTCTCAGAACAGTGTCATGAACATGAAAACATATTTAGAAATAAATGAATCAAACACAAACAAAAATCTATCGACTGTCATCGGTCAGTCATCCTCGAGACAGTACAGTGTTTTTATATTCGCTCTTTTTCAGATATTTACGTAAAAAAATTAAAACACACGTTTAAAAACTGAAAACTACACTAAGGCTATCTGCGCTAGTCGCCCCCAATTTAGCACTGTAAGACTAGAGGGAAGGCAGCTAGTCATCACCTCCCACCGCCAACTCTTGGGCTACTCTTTTACCAACGAAGAGTGGGATTGACCGTTACATTATAACGCCCCCACGGCTGAAAGGGGGAGCATGTGTGGTGTGATGGGGATTCGAACCTGCGACTCTCGGATCACGAGTGCAGCGCCTTAACAACTTGCTAATGCCGGGTCTCATTTGTAACTAACTCTAAGATTTTGCGTTTTTTAAAAGAAAAACGTTTACATTGTTTATAAGTAATTTATAAACAAGTTGACATTTTCTTTGTTTGTTTTGGAATTTCGCACAAAGCTACTCGAGGGCTGTCTGTGCTATCCGTCCGTAATTTAGCAGTGTAAGACTAGAGGGAAGGCAGCTAGTCATCACCACCCACCGCCAACTCATGGGTTACTCTTTTACCAACGAATAGTGGGATTGACCGTGACATTATAACGCCCCCACGACTGAAAGAGTGAGCATGTTTGGTGCAACCGGGATGCGAACCCTCAACCCTCAGATTAGGAGTCGCACGCCTTAACACGCTTGGCCATGCCGGGCCCAAAAGGCGAGCATATTTGGGGCGATGGGGGTGCGAACTCCCGACCCTCACGTTACGTGACATTTTTCTCCACTTCTTAAAGTTATTTAAAGTAATATCACAGAAACTATTTCTTAAAATCGAATTAAATTCCCTATTTGAATGTTTCTCGTGACATCTTTCTTGGTTAGAACTAATATTTACAACTCTGTATCACAGAATTAAAACTGTTACCGTGAGTAATGTAGATCTGAAAGTAAATGGAGAAAGAAATCAGCACCGTGTGGCTCTCTTCAGACGTCAATGCTTATTGTATTTAACTTGGTGCGTGTTAATATGACATATAAAACAAGGGAAGTCGAATTATTCTATTCTTTATCGCATTAACTTAAACTGTGGTGTTAATAGGATTTGCGCGATCCAATAATGCGAACTCACGTAACATCTGTTTAACGTTGATGTGCAACGGAAATGACAGTTTCTTTCTCAAACATTTGTATCTGAAGGAAATACGTAAACAATATTACAGAGCAGATACACGTATTCGTTTAGGAAATTCATCTTTGAATTAAAACTAAACGCAAGTAACAACAACGAACAAGTTCCATTTGCATCAAGAGATTGGTTTATCATTTGTTCTTCTAAGATTTTTCAAAACGTAAGCTTTTTAATATGAGTATCAAACGAAACCGTTTTACCAATATCTAATTTTACAAACCAGGTACTTTAACATATAAACACTCATTCGACTCGTAATCCGAGGGTCACGGGTTCGAATCCCGGTCGCACCAAACATGCTTACTCTTTCAGTCGTGGGGGCGTTATAATGTCACGGTCAATCCCACTATTCGTTGGTAAAAGAGTAACCCATGAGTTGGCGGTGGGTGGTGATGACTAGCTGCCTTCCCTCTAGTCTTACACTGCTAAATTAAGGACGGCTAGCGCAGATAGCCCTGGAGTAGCTTTGCGCGAAATTCAAAACAAACAAAGTTTTAATTTAGGAACTTAGTTCTCAGAGTTATGAACTATTTGTTTATCATACTTAATTAAGGAAGCGGAAGTGCATATTAAGAACAGCGAATAGCAGATATTATTAGAGGAAAAGACGTTTCTACTGTATGCCGTTCAGGTAAAGCATGCAGTCTAGGAGGTAAAAGCTAGAAGGAACCAGTTTACCTTTAGTATTACACTGCTCAACAATTTGTTTGAAAAGTTTTGCTTCCAGAAAAGTTTTTGCTGATTGTAAAAGATATCTGGTGGGAATGCTGTTGTTGCTGTTGTTGTTTTGAATTAAGCACAAAGCTACACAATGGGCTATCTGTGCTCTGCCCACCACGGGTATCGAAACCCGGATTTTAGGGTGTAAGTCCGCAGACATACCGCTGAGCCACTCGGGGGCTGTGGGAATGCACAAATATAGTTTTGCTTCATCACGTAGGAACTCAGACAAATAGACAGTTAACTGTTTACCGCCAATAACGTATTTAATTGCGTTTATTTTTCTAATACGCTACAAGTTCCACATAATTAAGAGTGTTTTGCTTCTGATTTTAGTTTGTATTCAATGTCCGGTGCATCACGTTGCAGTGTCCAACAGTAGTCAGCAAACATTGACGGATTCCAGTTGCCCTGATATCGTTTTTCCATTGTAGTAAAAGTGAAGATTTGGATGAAACGGTACGTGATGGGAAAATTTGGATGCGATTTTTGTGATCAGCAGCCAAAATTCTATAAGGAACATCCAACAGTGAACAGTGTTCAAGAAGCAAAATACTTTGTTATGCAGTGTAATTTTTCATAGATTTAACTTTGTGTAGGGATCTTTCACGATCTGCGTTAACTTTATATTTGGTATCAGTTGCCAGGTTTCATGGTTGTAATTTCTTTCTTTTCATCACTACAATGCTGTTAATTTTACCTCTTCATTGTTACTATCATTAAGTAAGTCAATTTCCTTCTTCTGATCCACCACTACAATGTTGTTACTTTCGAACTTGTAACCAGTGTATTATATCTCTTGCTTGTCAGAATTGTAATTATAGAAACCGACTGATAGCTCTCTGAAGATAGTAGAGTAATTATTCAAGCTTGATTTACTCTGTATAATCTTCAAAAGTTTATTTCGTTAGAAGCATTTCTTACATTTGCATCACTTGTGTTAGTCTTACGTTACACGAACAATCTGTAAAGTTTGAAATGTAAGGAAATTAAAAAATCTTCGTTCTGGTTTTTGAAATTAAAATGTTGTATTAACCGCCATTCATTGTAATTCAAGATTGGGATATTAATCATTGGAGAGAGACTGGGACACTAATCACTGGATTGAGACTGGGACAGTAATCACTGGACTGAGAGTGGGACACTATCTACTGAACAAAGATTAGGACACTAATCCCTGAATCGATAGTGAGTCACTAACCATTGGACCAAGATTGGAAAACAAACCGCATGACCAAGATTGGGAACTAATTGCTGGACCAAGGCTAGGATAGTAATAACTGTACTGATGTGATAGTAAAATATTGACCATGAGATTGAGACTGGAGAACTGATTACTCGAACAAGATGAAGAAATAATCGCTGACCAAGGCTGGGACACTAATCATCGGATAGAGACTGAGGCACTGACCATTGGACCGATAGCGGGACACTACTCACTGGATGGAGACTTGGACATTAATAACTGGACTGATACTTAGGTACTGACTATTGGACCGAGACTGGAAAATTAACAACTTATTAAAGAACTATCAAAAGGACAGAGATTGGGAAATTAACTACTCAACTGAGATTGGAACACTAATCACTGAACCGATACTGGAAAACTAACAACTTATTAAAGAACTATCAAAAGGACAGAGATTGGGAAATCAACTACTCAACTGAGATTGTAACACTAATCACTGGACGGAGACTGGAAAATTAACAACTTATTAAAGAACTATCAAAAGAACAGAGATTGGGAAATTAACTTCTCAACTGAAATTGTAACACTATTCACTGGACCGAGACTGGAAAACTAACCATTACACCAGGACAGAGACATTGGTCATTGGACCGTTACTGAGGCACTGATCATTGTACCACCCACCGCCGCCTTGGACTATTCTTTTACCAACGAATAATGAGATTGGCCGTCACACTATAACGCCCCCACCGCTGAAAGGGCGAGCATGTTTGGTGTGACGGGGATTCGAACCCGCGACCCTCGAATTACAAGTCGAGTGCCTTGACCACCTGGCCAGACCGAGCCTAAAATGATTCGGTGTGAAACAGGAACATTTAAAGCCAGTAATTTTCCGTCTAACTCTACTGATAATCGCACGTACGTGACTAAGGAAATGAAAAATGCATTTAATTTAATGTTGCGCAGATAGCCCTTGAATATCTTTGCGCGAATTTCAAAACAAACAATTTAATGTAGCTTGGACTTCAGTAGACCTTTTGGATTTTTCTAAAATGATAAGATGAAATAAATGACATTTTATGTTATGTTTTTAACGAAAAATAAATGTGTTATCTTCCTGTATCGGAGAAAATTCTCGATGTTTTTTTTCTAGAGGGTCAGAGTGAGGAATTGACGTAACAATAATTACGTTGTACTAAGTATAATAAATATACCACGAGCTCTGGGAACCAGGCTAGCAAATAATTCATCACTAACGCAGCTTTAAATTAGTCTGAAAACTATACGAAACGGCTCGTATATTTCTCTACAAGTGGGTTTTCTCGACATCACTGATTAGTCTGAAAACTTCTCCAATGTTTTATTCGAACCGTAACATATTCAAATGTTATTCTAAACTGATTTTATTGTTGTGTGTTTGGGTTAGAGAGTTCATTTGTTTTTCTGGACACCATGCATTTCAATAAAAATGGTTGAAAGAAGTTTTTCTACATATTATTACTTGTGCCTTTATATACCATAAATAAGGCCTTAAATTTATATTTCGATATTTTTACTGGTAAATAAGTTTGAGATACCATGAATATGTACAAGTTTCTCATAGACATTATTGTTTCAATATATCTGGATGATGTTCTTCAAAGCCTTGTTACCTCCACATTTGTTCAAATTTCTCAATCACTTTGCAAAAAGTACTGTTCTTAAAAGCTTTAACAAAATACTATTATATATTTTACCAGACTATACAGATTATTAGAATAGTCTGTACATGTGATTAAATAAAATAAATTGGTTTGTTTCTGAAGAAACATTGAAGGTTTAAATTTTTTTTTCTAGCAATAGAACAAAATAGAGTTATCCATCACGCATTTACCTGAATATGTGAAAACAAATATTTTTTTTAGTAAATTCTTGTTTCAAAGAACGACGGTGAGTACATACATTTATGTTGTTGTTTTGAATTAAGCACAAGCTACACAATGGGCTATCTGTGCTCTGCCAACCACGGGTATCGAAACCCGGATTTTAGCGTGTAAGTCCGCAGACATACCGCTGAGCCACTGGGGGGGGGGGCATACATTTATGAACCGTTTATGCGCACTCTTAACTCCAGAAAACGCATATTAGGCAATGAGTAATTTCGAATAAAAGCAATTAGTTTGAAAGTGCACTAAATTTTAAAATTTTAAAAGTATTTTAAGGCGACTAAAGTTTTTCCTTAGATCATATCTGAAATTATTGTAAACATTAATATTTATAATGTCTTCTATGCGTACAGTTCTTGGTAACCTTATATTTCTGAAGTTCTTTCAGTATTAACATTGAAACACCATTTTAGGGTAACTAAGTATATTTCCGTTAGATTTTGTCTATAAAGTCCTGTCATTATTAATACTTAGTCTCCTGTCTAAGTGGCTAAATGTTTTTGTTAGATCACATCTCTAAAGTTCTGCCAGAATTAATAATGAAACACCGCTTTAGGGTGACTAAATATTTTTGTTAGATCACATCTCTAAAGTTCTGTCAATATTAACAATGTCCTTTAGGGCCATTAAAGTTTATTGTTGGATTATATCTCTAAAGCTTTGTAAATACACTTCAAACTGTTTCGGATATCGCAGTTTGAAAAGAAAGATCACAGATTTGAAGTCATTATTTTACACCACACTTTGAATGCCATCTTACTGTCAGTGTCAGAGAAAGTTAGTTGAAAAGGAACGACGAGCGACTTCATACAGATTAAAATCGTTGAACTTTATATTGAAAGTCACGCGAACTAAAACATTATTGTAGAAATGGAGGCTGTTCTAAAATGTATCTCTGGAGAATGTACCTTGTCCAGGTGGCGAAGAATTTAAGTGAGACTAGGAGACTGTTTGTTCTGTTTAGTTTTGAATTTTGCGCACAGCTTCACGAGAAATTTAGCAGTGTAAGACTAGAGGGAAGGCTACTATTTTAAAAACGAATAGTGGGATTGATCGTCACATTATAGCACCCCCACTGCTCATAGGGCAAGCATGTTTAGTGTGACGGAAACTCAAACCCTCGACTCTGAGATTGCGAAGAATTTGTGTGAGGTCAGCAGAATAAAAACAATAAATTGAACACTATTCTAGCGAAGCTACTGATAAATATAACGTTATTGAATATCCTGTAGCCTCTCACTGGCTCAGCGTCATGTCTGTGGACTTACAACGTCAAAAAACGGGTTTCGATACCCGTGGTGGGCAGAGCACAAATAGCCCATTTAGTAGCTTTGTGCTTAATTCAAAATAACAAATAATAATATTCTGTTATCTTCAGATATAATGTAACAGAATAACCTGTTTTCTTAAGAGATAACGTAATTGGATAACAGAATATCTTCAGATATAACGTAATTAATAACTTGTTCTCTTCAGTTGTAACGTGTGAACCTTGAAAAAATGGCATTTGTCTGTCTTGTAGTATGGTGTACCACCGATATTGCTTTTAACACATTATGTGGTTTAAAGTTGTACATCAACTCCAAATTCTATCAGTCTTCATCTTACAGCTTAAGGTTAGTTCTTTATGAGTTCCATGTTTTAGTTCCGGCCGATGTTATTACCAGACATCTTTATCTCCTTGCGCGGATAAAAGCCATCAACCAATCAAACAATGTGATATGTTGTCGTAATATGATCTTGTTAAGCAATGATAAAAAAAAACAAAAAACTTTATTGGTAGTTGCTATGACAACGATAATCTCGATTATACCGTGTCAGTGTTAAGACGAGATTAGTCAGAAAGGCGCGAACGGATTCTGTAAGTTCCGTTAGAAACTTTGAAGGAAGACAATAACGCATGAGATACGGCCGCCATAGTTCGTGGAGTTAATGAAGGATAAGAGTCAGTCTCTTGTGGCGGATTACCAATAAATTCCTCCTCCGTTGTCACTTTAATCTCAAACTGTGACAGGAATTGTATCCACAGCTTTCTTAACTTCATAAACAACGGGATTAATTGGAGTTTGAAAGCATGTTGGCATCAGACTTAAACAGATCGTGTAACTTTAAACAACGTGTGTTCCTTTTTCCCTCTAAGATAAATTCTTAGATTTTAAGATGAATAATCGTCTATAGTTATTTATCTGGATAACTGTCGGCGAGCATTTTAGGGTTATGCAAAGTATAATTTTTACAGCGTTTTCTTTTAACAAATAATTGGTTAAGTTTATTAGCGGTCAAGCTGAAATGAGCTGGTTGTTAAGAGTATTAAATATTAAGTACTAGAAACACTCACAGTATATTGAAGGTAATATTAAAGAGGTGTGAGTTGAAATATTTGTAGTATGCTGAACGTAGCGTTAAAGAAGTTTTATTGACGTATTTGTAGTATATTGAAGGTAATATTAAAGAGGTGTGAGTTGAAATATTTGTAGTATGTTGAACGTAGCGTTAAAGAAGTTTTATTGACTTATTTGTAGTATATTGAAGGTAATGTTAAAGAGGCGTGAGTTGAAGGATTTGTAGTAATTTGAATGTAGTGTTAAAGGGATTTTAGTTGAAATATTTTGAGTTTAATGTTTAAATGTTTGGTCTATACAGACAAGGAATTACCTAAGGTTTTGTTGTTATTCTAATTTACACACTTTTAGGTGTTACGTGCATGTTAATGGCATTCGGTTCTTTGATTGTCTCTAAACTCATTAGTTTTGACACCTCCATTGTCTCTAAACTCATTAGTTTTGACACCTCCATTGTCTCTAAACTCATTAGTTTTGACACCTCCATTGTCTCTAAACTCATTAGTTTTGACACCTCCATTGTCTCTAAACTCATTAGTTTTGACACCTCCATTGTCTCTAAACTCATTAGTTTTGACACCTCCATTGTCACTAAACTCATTAGTTTTGACACCTCCATTATATTTTTGATTTTTTTGCAAACAGTGAATGATCAGAAAGATGTTTTTGTTATTCAGTCCGAGTTTGTTGATGACGTAACAATAAATGCTACCATCATATTTTCGTTCCTGCATGAAACTTTATGTGCACGTGTTTCTCACTCAGGTTCAGTTCGCTGATATATTGTAAATACATTTTAAATTGTATACAGATTCCTGCGTGAAAATACACGTGCATATAGTGAAAGCATACTATAAACGATAAAGGAAAGAATCCGACCAATGGCACCCCCTGTTCTGAAATAGAAGACAGGACAGAAATTATTATCTCTTTAAAAATATGTTCCGTTAAATATTTTGTTAGAGATACAATGAGAATAATTTTGTATTCAGGAATGTTTGTACAGGGTTTAGGATGTTTCACACAATATTATACTGAATGTGTAAACCGATTATCAAGAATGTTTGTAGAGTATGTAGGACGTTTCACACAATGTTATACCGTTTGTGTAAACCGGTTTTCAGGAACGTTTGTACATGGTGTAGCACATTTCATACAATGTTATATTGAATGTGTAAATCGATTTTGAAAATGTTTGTACAGGGTGTAGGATGTTTACACAATGTTATACTGAATTTGTAGACCGATTTTAAGAATGTTTCTATAGGATGTAGGACATTTCACACAATGCTATATTGTATGTGTAAAGCGATATTCAGGAATATTTGTACAGGGTGTAGGATGTTTTACATACTGCTACACAAAATGTGTAACCGATATCCAGGAATGTTTGTATACAAGATGTTGGACGTTTCGCACAATGTTATACTGAATTTGTAGACCGATTTTAAGAATGTTTGTAGAGGGTGAAGGAGGATTCACACAATGTTATACTGTATGTGGAAACCGGTTTTCAGGAAAGTTTGTACAGGGTGTAGCATATTTCATACAATGTTATACTGAAGGTGTAAATCGATTTTTAAGAATGTTTGTAGAGGGTGTAGGATGTTTAACACAATGCTATACTGAATTTGTAGACCGGTTTTTAAGAATGTTTGTACTGGGTGTAGCACATTTCATACAATGTTATATTGATTGTGTAAATTGATTTTTAAGAATGTTTCTACAGGGTGTAGGATGTTTCACACAATGTTATACTGAATGTGTAAATCGATTTTTAAGAATGTTTCTAAAGGGTGTAGGATGTTTCACACAATGTTATACTGAATGTGTAAATCGATTTTTAAGAATGTTTCTACAGGGTGTAGGATGTTTCACATAATGCTACACAAAATGTGTAACCGATATCCAGGAATGTTTGTATAAGGTGTTGGACGTTTCACACAATGTTACAGAGAATGTGTAAACCGATTTTCAGTAATGTTTGTGCAGGGTGTAGGATGTTTCACACACTGTTACACTGAATGTGTAAACCGATTTTCCATGAAAGTAGGGTTTCTTATATATTTTCTCTTTCAACGATACAACACTTGATTTCAGTTAGATTGGATTGGACCAAAATCGGTGAACATTATCCACAGCATGTTTTGCATCTTGTAACTTAATTCATTAAACATGTATTACTCCTCGTGTGATAGTTTTTGAAACACTTAATATCATGTCTATACAGGCATTTCCTTCCATTGCTAGTAAATATTAGTTTATCTACGATAAGTAGTTTCTAATATTCATTAGTTTTAAATATGTGGGTGTCTAATCATCAGGTTCGATACCCGCTGTGGGCACAGAGCAGATAGACCATTGTGCTTACAAAGAGCAATTTGTTCTATAATTGTCTCGTGCCGTAAACTTACTAACCAGCTGATACATAGTTATATATTACGATAGAAAATGGACCGTACTAACCAACATGTAACAACTGTGTGTCAGTTAGGTTCTACCGAGCTACTAACCAACATGTAACAACTGTGTGTCAGTTAGGTTCTACCGAGCTGCTAACCAACATGTAACAACTGTGTGTCAGTTAGGTTCTACCGAGCAACTAACCAACATGTAACAACTGTGTGTCAGTTAGGTTCTACCGAGCTACTAACCAACATGTAACAATTGTGTGTCAGTTAGGTTCTACCGAGCAACTAACCAACATGTAACAACTGTGTGTCAGTTAGGTTCTACCGAGCTACTAACCAACATGTAACAACTGTGTGTCAGTTAGGTTCTACCGAGCTACTAACCAACATGTAACAACTGTGTGTCAGTTAGGTTCTACCGAGCTACTAACCAACATGTAACAACTGTGTGTCAGTTAGGTTCTACCGAGCTACTAACCAACATGTAACAACTGTGTGTCAGTTAGGTTCTACCGAGCAACTAACCAACATTTAACAACTGTGTGTCAGTTAGGTTCTACCGAGCAACTAACCAACATGTAACAACTGTGTGTCAGTTAGGTTCTACCGACCTAACCGGCTCCTAATACAATTCCAGTCTGTTCAGAGAATAAAACCAAACTTTTATAAGCCTGTCTCTTGAATTTCTGTTAAATCAAAATATTTTTCGTTCTCCATGTTTTTGAGCAGATTTGGCGTCGACTGTTTTGTATCTGTTTATCAGAAATGACTATCATATATATATGTATTATCATAAGCACACGTCGAGTTGCAACTTGTAAAACTGTGTTTACTTAACGCTATGCTTCGATGCGCTGGTAAATATCTGGCTATTTTACACTAATATTTGATCTCTGTAAGTTTCTTTTCACCATAAAAGGAAAAACTCGGCAGACTAAGCTGTTATTATAAGGTAAAGATAAAACAGCAGCTTACACTGAATGAAGTGTCATCAAACGTGATTTCATTCTATTAGTTTTATGTTTTGTACGTTAAGAAGCGAATTATAACACAAAATACAATTAACTTAGTAATGGCCGATGTAAAGGACACTAATTTTTACAAACTTTTAATATTTGTCTTAAATTTTTAACGTCGATTTTCAATGCATATGAAATGACTAAAGACAATAGAGAAAATAAGAGAGAACGTGTTCGTTTTTGAATTTCGCGCAAAGCCACACGAGGGCTATCTGCGCAAGCTGTCCCTAATTTAGAAGTGTAAGACTGGAGGGAAGTCAGCTCGTCATCATCACTCACTGCCAACTCTTGGGCTATTCTTTTACCAACGAATAGTGGGATTGACTGTCACATTATAACGTCCCCACGGCTGAAAAACGTCTCCGCGACCCTCAGATTTCAAGTCAAACGCCTTAACCCACCTGGCCATGCTGGGCTATAGATAACTTAGTGTTACAGTCCTAATATTAGCTTAGCCTGTTTTATGTTATGTCAGAGGACTTATTAATTCTCTGACATTCATGGGAGAAAAGTAAAGAATTATTAAGCACGGTGTAATTTTTTTGGTTATGTTTAAAATACCAAATAGGTATTGATTAAATGTATTTTGTTAACTAAGTAAATCCATCTCTCACACTCTAAGGCCTGTCCAGTCTTTTGTTCAAAGTTTAAAAATCATTAAATATTCAATGGTCCCTTTTTATTTAAAGTTTGCTTGTTTTGAATTTCGCGCCAAGCTATAAGAATCTATGCTAGTCGTCCCTAATTTAGCAGCGTAAGACTAGAAGGAATGCAGCTAGTCATCACCACCCACCGCCAACTGTTGGGCTACTCTTTTACCAACCAATGGTGGGATTGACAGTCATATTTTAACGGCTGAAAGGGCGAGCATATTTGGTGTTACGGGGATTCGAACCCGCAAACCTCAGGTCACGAGTCGAGTGCCTTATCCACATGGCCACGCCGGGCCGCTTTATAACGAGAAAACAAATCATACTCAATGTTCAATATACGAGAAAACGTGGGATGTGCGGTACAAACTTTTTAATGTTGTCGAATTATTAACATTACATCTATTGATAGTGTTTGAAGTTTTCTAGGTTTACTGACTTATAAACTTCAAACATCTTTTTTTATGTTATGTTAAACGTAATTTATGTCGATAAAACTGAATATTTTTATGCAATTTAGTCATAAATTATTATGTTGTAATGCGTTTTTAAAATTATTAAATTGATCATACCAGTTTATATAGAACATTTAGTCGTTTATTATTCCTGCGCAAATTTCCATATTTCCAATTAAAGACTGTCCTTGCATTACTTATGTACCCATGTGACTTAAAATTCACCGATTTGCACTCAGTCAACATTGGCCAGAACCTTTGAAACTGACGTATATTCGTTCTTTTGAAATACTCGGTCGTTAAAACCTTTCAACATTTGGTCTGATGTCTTTTTTGATGGCGTCAGACAGTTTGCTTGTCCTTTATGAAAAGTCTGACAGTTCATTGTGGTCCACTTCGAGTGTATGGGGATTTATTCAAACAGCTGATGTAGCTAACTTGATTATACCGATGACTTTAATTAAATAAACGTTAATTAGTTTCCAGAATTTTCCGACTCGGTGCATGTAAGTTTCAGGTTATGCCAACGAAAACATCTGAGCTCTAGAGATTATAAATGAGATAAACATTTGCACACATACACACACATAATTTTACACAAATGAACAATAGTTAAATAAACCAAGCTTTTCATCTATGCTATGACATAAAAAACGAGCTCAATTTATATTTAAGATAAATATAGTTATGCTCCGATCAGAAAAGTTTAAGACTGTATGGAGATTTTGGAACTGTTCCTCTTAACTTTGTTGTTAACAACAAAGGGTAACTTCAATAGCCACGGCAGTTGAAACTGGTTTAGGCAGCGGCAGAGTAAATTGATCTATGAAATATTTTTTTTTAAATATGAGCCATATTTTTGTGTGCTAGCAACATCAAGCATGAGGCGTGCGTATAACTAATTCGATTTTGATGCTCGTCAGAATCTCTACCAGCCTACCCTTAACTCGAAAATCTTTCAGGCAGGATTAAGATAAATTTATCTATGAAACTTTGGGAGTGGTTAAATACATCAGTCGAGAGAGTTTAGCCTCGTGAAACTCTAACTTTAATTGGATCTCAAATTGGTCATGATATGACCGAGGTACGAGTTAAAAGTTTGAACTTGAAAGACAAAACAAAAAGGCAGAGACGTTCAATGAGCCATTGCGCCGCGGCTGAAAACCAGATGAAAAAACACATTTGTATTAAAAACAAATTACGTAAAGGAGATTTTTTACTTCAGTGATAACGATGACATGTAAGTTTGTTTGTTTTTGAATTTCGCACAAAGCTACTCGAGGGCTATCTGTGCTAGCCGTCCCTAATTTTGCAGTGTAAGACTAGAGGGAAGGCAGCTAGTCATCACCACCCATCGCCTACTCTCGGACTACTCTTTTACCAACGAATAGTGGGATTGAACGTCACATTATAACCTCCTAGCCATACTGGAGCGAGTTTTGATTCTTAGTTAATTTACATTTTTTGTAAATATTTGATATAATCACAAATAATACGATAAGTAAACTGTGAAATAATAAATCGAACACAGAAAATCAGTTCCATTATGTATTTAACGTTTTCACTACGTGCAACACTTTGAAGACAAACTGGTAGACGTGAGATGCAGAACCAAATTCTTTCCTAAATCATTTACTGGACCCACAGTGGTAGAGCTGTATATCTGCGGACTTGCAACTCTAGAGACCTGGTTTCGATGCTTGGGCAGAGCACAAACAGCCCATTTTGTAAATTTATGCATTATTACAAAAAATGGCGCACTCACGAACCGTAATGAAGAGTGTATGTTTGCAACAACTTAACACGAATCACAGTATCTTGGATTCACAGTTAAGAGTACCTAAAACCAACACATATTCGGCTGGTTATGAAAGCGACCATAACACTTGAGCAGCATGTGTTCAACATTTCGCGTTACAAATTCTTCGTGAATGATTTATACATTTTCTCAAGCTTAATTGACTACTAGTACTAGGCTTAAACTGGTTTAACTACATCAAAACAATCTTAAAACAGCTTTACGAGTTCCATGCTTGGTCAACGTTACGTTGTTGTTGCGATGTATAAAAGTCGCCATAACATAACAGAAACGTTGCTAATGCAATCTGCTGATATGTAGTTTTAGAGATCAAAATGTTTGCATCAGGAAAAAAAAATGTTTGGGGTCTTAAAAATGCAAAATAACGAAGAAATGATGGCGAATAAATTCTTTATTAAAGATGAGTTGAAGAGAATGTTTATTGAGGGTGAGTTGTTTTCCTAGAGTATTATACTCGGCTCTGAAGCGAAACGTTAAGTAAAAATAATATTATTTCAGTTGGGACTCCATAAACTATACCACGAGAAGCTGAATCCATTGACCGAAACAAGACATGTTGAAACTGTCGAGCTAAATAATGACGTTTTAAACTATCTTGCTGCATAAACAAGTGTTAAACTATTTTTATATCTAAACAGTGAGGTATATGATTATTTAGCTGAAGATAATGGTGTTAAAACTAATTAATGAACAGTTATATGCTGGTGCTATTTATTTGAACAGTGAGGTGTTCCACTTTTTTCGTTGTGGCACAGAGGAATGTTTGTGGATTGTTACAGCGGGGTCCCAAAACTGTCCTTTTTGTGTTGTTGGTTGAAAATAGGTGTAGTAGGAATTGTCATCATTTATAGATAGACAATAAGTTCCACAAAGTTTACAATATTAAATATTTAAAAACAGGTAAACACAACAATAGAACATTAAAGGAATTATCTTGTAAATACGTTTCAACAACTTGCATTAGCCAGCTCCTGTTAAAACCTCACCATCGCCACCGGCTGAGCAGAAAGTCTGCAGGCTTACAACGTTAAAACCCAAGTTTCGATACCTATAGTAGGCAGAGTTTGTGCTCAATAGGAAACCAATCTGACTAAAATCTCTCTCCCACTGGCTCAGTGGTATGTCCCAAGGCTTACGACACTTAAATTCTGGTTTCGATACTTTTGTTGAACAGAGCACAGATTGCACATTACGTGCTTTGTAATGAAACTTATTAAAATCTGCCTTCTTCTGGCTGAGCCAAAGGTTTGCCGGCTCACGCCGCTAAAATTTGGGTTTCGATATCCAAGGTAGACAGAGCACAGATTATCGATTGTGTATATTTGTGCTTAAAAACGAACATTAGCCCGGCATGGTCAGGTGGGTTAACGCGTTCGTCTCCTAATCCGAGGATCGCAGGTTTGAATCCCCGTCACACCAAACATGCTCGCCCTTTCAGCTGTGGGGGGCGTTATAGTGTGAAGGCCAATCACATTAATAATGTGATTAATAATCACGTTATAATTTGATTCGTTGGTAAAAGAGTAGCCCAGGAGTTGGCGGTGAGTGGTGATGACTCTTACCCTGCTAAATTGGAGACGGTTAAAGCAGATAACCTTCGTGTGGCTTTGCGCGAAATTCAAAAACAAACAGAACGGATAAACTTATTAAAATCGTAGGTGGCGTGTATCCATTTTTCAAATGCTGATTATCGCGTACCAACAGCCACGTTTAATAAAACGATACTTCAAAACTATGCCAGCAAATTGCTCTGGTGCGCTTAAAGCTGGTATATCATACACTTTGGAGTTTTTGCATATAAAATTCTCAATAAGTGGGTTTCTCGACATCACTGACACTTTGGAGTTTGTTTTGTAAAACTTAATTAATAACAAAAGTTTTATTTCGTAATAAGTCTGTCCGTCCTTTAACAGTCGAATTGAATGCCCTCCACGCACCAGTGAACTACTTTTATAAACTGCCTGTTTATAAAGACTTGGCTAGCTGTCAGTTGAATTTGTCTTTGCTCGTTTCTTAGTGTTAAGTTTCCATCACTGCTTCTCCTGTATACATCTCAAACTGTGAAGTTTTTTGACCTTTTCAAAGTTCAAGTAGAAGAACAAGAGTCACATTTTGCTTATCATAACGTGCTAATAGCTGAAGTTATTACTTACGGTTAGGCCCGGCATGGCCAGGTGGTTAAGGCGCTCGATTCGTAATCTGAAAGTCGCGGGTTCGAATCTTCATCTCACCAAATATGCTCGCCCTTTCAGCCGTGTTGGCGTTGTCATGATACGGTCAGTTCCCACTATTCGTTGGTAAAACGGTAGCCAAAGAGTTGGCGGTGGGTGTTGTTGACTAGCTGCCTTTTGTCTGGTTAATAAGTGCTAAATTATAGATGGCTAGCGTATATAACCCACGTGTAGATATTCTCGAAATTCATATAAAGCCTAACTTTGAAGTAGGTTAATTATTCTCAGCTTTGAATATCTTAAGACAAAATAAAAATTGTATTTTTGATGCTAAAACACATTAATAATTTATTTTTATTATTGTTATTATTTCACAGGCGTATATGAAACACGATAGGACAACACCAACTTTATTAAGGTTTGAAATTTCAACCGACATTATGTAAAAAAGTAAAAAGTATGTTGAAAGGGAAATTTCTGGAAAGTTTCTTTACCATTCAACGCATACAAAAGGTCTCTTTAGGTTAGGCCTCTTTCTGACATCACATGTTTTCCTCACAAGCAGCTTAGCTTGGAAAACGTAAGGTGTCACCACTTGTATCCGTGTGTAATGTTGATGCCGTTTTGTTATCGTGGGTATCGTGTATCTACTTTCTATTAATCAAGTGTATTCTATCCAGTGACTGCAGAATTCCATTTTTGTTGTTGGGTTTCTTGGCCAAACCTGAATTCTCATCGGAAAGGAAAAAAAAAATCCATTAACAATCTAGATAGACAACTACCAGCTGTTGACTTCACCGTAACAATGCATGACATCACACTGAACGAATGAAACCGGGTGTTTCTGACTTGACTGAAAAGCCACCCACCAATGTAACACACTCGACAGTGAGATCTTATTCATGTAATGTTATTCTTTACTGGATGACTTCTATTCGATTTGTCTGTTGGTACTTTGTATACAATAAGAAAGGACAAACACCACACTTACAAAAACAAACTATATAGAAAGTTTTCATTTAAATAATACAAAATGAACTACAGGAAAATATTTATAAACACTTTACTACATGAGATTAATATTCAAAATAATTATGTTTGGATTCGACGAATATGAAAATTCAGAGCTCAGATATTTAGTTACATTTATTTTTCAAATAGTGCAGTGTTTACTCAGAGTAAAGCCACACCGGGTTTCCTGTTGTGTCTACCGAGGAGATATCGAATCCCTGAGTTTAGCGTTGTAAAACCGAAGACTTACCGCTGGAACTGGGAAATAAGACAGACTGTGTAATTTAACGATATATATGGTCTTCTTCTGTTTGTTTAGTTTGTAATTCTAAGTTTGGCTGTTATCGGATCATAATATGATTTATTTCATTAAAAACTAATCATTTAATCCTATCGATTCCTTTAAAGCAACCAAGACTTCCAGTATTAGGTATAAGAGTTCTGTGTGTGATTTTTTTTTTAATTCGCACAAAGCTACACGAGGGCTATCTGCGCTAACCGTTCCTAATTTAGCAGTGTATGACTAGAGGGAAGGTAACTAGTCATCACCACCCACCGCCAACTCTTGGGCTTCCCTTTTACCAACGAATAGTGGGATTGACAGCGACATTGTAACACCTCCACGGATGAAGAGGTGAGCATGTTTGGTGTGACGGGGATTCGCGCCCGCAACCCTCGGATTAAGAGTCGATCGCTCTGACAATCTGGCCAATCGGAGCTCCAGTGTAAGAGAAATAGACAAGAATTATCAAGACATTTAGGGCGAGAGTATATAAAAAATTCCTGTTATTTTAAACAACACAACGAACTGGTTAAGGTGCAAGGAAATATGGCGCTATAAACATCAGAGTGATAGTTAAAATACCAGAGGAAATACTAAAAGCAGGTGATAAAAATGCACTCAGGGAAAGAGAAGCTCGCGTACTCCAATACCAATTAATATTAGGTTTACTGTCTTTACAATTTTTACAACTGTAAAATAATTAATGTTGCAGAATTCTGTTTCTTACATATTTTCTATTAAATACAGATTAAACAGCTAACATTTGTTTATTGTTTTGATGTACCAATTATTTAAAACTAACTGATATTTAACGAGTTTTGTTATATTTCAATCGTGTTATTTGTACATGCTCTTTGCGCGTGTTACATTTCATAATATTAAGTCGTGTTATTACGCGCGTGCGAGAAACATTGCAGTGATAACTGTACAGAGACATGAAAAATAAAGATAAAAAGCACTAAAAGTGATTGATTTGAGGCCTGTATTTAGATGTCACTATACGATATAACATGTGACATTAACGAAAACAGAAGTTCAACGTATTTGTTTCCGACTTGTAAGATAATTATTATTACTCATAATTACATACACGTACTATTAAAAGTACTGCCATACAACGTTGCCTAGAATCACCGTCGCACCAAACATGCTCGTTCTTTCAGCCGTGGGGGCGTTAGAATGATACGGTCAATTCCACTATTCGTTAGTAAAAGAGTAGCCCAAGAATTGGAGATGGGTGGTGATGACCAGCTGCCTTCCCTCTAGCCTTACACTGCTAAATTAAGGACGGATAGCGCAGATAGCACTCATGTGCTTTGCGCGAAATTCAAAAACAAAAGAACCATAAAACGCAACTTTTTAACTCTGTACTTACTTCATCATAAAGCACAAGAAAATAACAAAAACTGGGTACAGAAAATAAGATTAAATGAGTTCTACAACAGTAACTCTGAGGGCTTATGCGGCTAAAAATTGGGTTTAAATACCCGCAGTTGTCAAAGCACAGATGAATTATTGTGTAGCTTTGTGCTCGACAACAGTTTTCCTTTGATTTCGCGCAAAGCTATGAGAAGGCTTCTCGCGAATAGACTATTCTTTAGTAATGTTATTGGTTAATTTGTCTGTTGTTCTCGGCTCTCGCGAATAGATCATCCTTTTGGTGTTGTATTTTCTGCTGCAACTGATTTTCGTAATTTATTTTGTGTTTGTGTATCTGATCATAACTTAAGTGAATCACCGTCACCGATCATGCTCGCCTTTTTAACCATAGGGGCGTTATAACGATACGGTCAATTCTATTTGTTTTTATAAATGAAATAAGGATGGCTAGCGCAGATAACTCTCAATTAACTTTGCGCGAAATTCTAAACAAACCAGAAACGTAAATAAAGAGTCTGAATGTTGCATTGCTTGGCCATATTTATACATGTAAGTATATATCTACATGTAACAAATATTCACACAACTAAGAAACGATGAGGTGTGATTTTTATGGTATTTAAGGCAGTTGGTGTCCAGTATCAGATACATGTATTTAGTTCTCCTATCCTGAAGAAAGGTGATTTTTCGGAGACGGAGCTTTAAAAGAGGTATTCTCATTTTTTTTCCGAGATTTTCTCTTTTAAGAGGTTATTTTACGTTATCTCACAAATTTATTAACAACGAGTGAGTTACTTTTTGTTTTGACATCTCGCGACAAGCAACATCAGTATTAGCGCAGATAGTCCTCATGTCGTTTGTTCGAAATTCACAGACAAAACAAATAGAAACCAGTATGTCACTAAACTCGTTTGAGGAACATTTGGACATTTCACGGTAAGTGACGTCAGTGTTACTCAATAAAACAGACTCGTTAGAGGAACGGCAGCTTGTCATTAGACTCGCTAAAGGAAAGTTTAGACATCTTGCAGCAAAAGACACCAGTGTCACAGTGGTGTGTCAGCGGTCTAACAACGCTAGAATGCAGGATTCGATACTCATAGTGAGCAGAGCACAAATAGCCCATGGTGTTGCTTTGTGCTTAGCTTCAAACAAGCAAAAAAACAAGACACTAGTGTCATATGATAAACTAAACTTGTTACAGGAAAGGAGGGTTGTTCCTATTGGGTAAGACAAAAGTAGCCAGACATGGTGAATGTCCACTCCTGAGTTAATCTTTCCCAGTGAAAATTGGAAGTTGATTATCGTACTTACAACGCATCCACGATTTGAAAATGCGAAGCACATTTTTATGGCAACAACACGCGAATCGGAATTATCAGATTGTCATTCTACGTGCGTTAACTACTACGCCTCACCCGGTCTGGTGTGAATTAACTGGAATGGGTTAAAGTGGCCACATAGTGAAATCAGGTTTCGATTCTTTTTGAGGACCTCACGCTTACGTCAATACTAATTAACACACAGACCACGAAAAGAACAGAACTGTAATCTCAAAACGTGTATGTGTGCTTTCTGACAACAAAGCCACATCGAGCTATCTGCTGAGTCTATCAAGGGGAATCGAACCCCTAATTTTAGGACTGTAAATCCGTAGACTTACCGCTGTACTAGCGGGGTACGTTTGAAGACGTAATACTCTTGGCTAATTTTAATATAATGGCTTTTTTTTTATTCAATATCACTACAGTTTACTGTCGTAGTTAACGACTGACGTAGTATTTTACCGCTGGCAAGTAATTATGTTCTTCAAAGAAAACATTACTTACCACAGTGAACGATTTTAGTCTAAAAAATTCCAGTGAACTAACAAACTATCAAACTAAACTTGATTAAAAATTAAACTAAATAATGTACTGAAACAAAAATCTATTACTATAAAGCAAGTACGTGCACTATTATTTATGTTTCTGTGGGTGCAAATTGTATGAGGTAATGGTCGTGTTGAGTTTTTATTTTGTATGGTTTGTTTGTTTTGATTTTTTTGTTTTGAATTAAGCACAAAGCTACACAATGGGCTATCTGTGCTCTGCCCACCACGGGTATCGAAACCCGAATTTTAGCGTGTAAGTCCGTAGACATACCGCTAAGCCACTGGGGGACTGTTTGTTTTGAATTTCGCGCTTAGCCACTCGAGGGATATCTGCGCTAACCGTCCCTAATTTAGCAGTGTAAGGCTAGAGGAAAGCCAGCTAGTCATCACCACCCACCGCCAACTCTTGGGCTACTTTGTTTACCAACGAATAGTGGGATTGACCGTCATATTATAACGTCCCCACGGCTGAAAGGACGAGCATGTTTGGTACGACCGGGATTCAAACCCGTGAATTACGAGTCGATCGCCTTAACACGCTTGGCTATGCCAGGCTATTTTTTGTATGGTAATAGTTGATTTAGAATATTCCGATAGTATAATTTCTATTCAAACAGTAAATTTTAAAATGAAATAACAAATTGCTGCATCCTTTTGCCAGCTATAAAATGTTGTAGACTCTTTTTTTTCTCTCTCCTGGTTTTTGTAAAATTTTGCATTATAAAAATACGGTTTATTGAATAGGAATACGTAGAATAGGCCCAAGGTTCGAACCCGACCTATGGCAAAAGTGATATTGTTTAAGAAAACAGAATGCTTGCTTGGTGATCATCACACAGCACTGAGATTAAGCCTTGACTGTGGAACAAGAAAGTTAGAATTAAACAGTGGATTGGGCCCCGTGGTTAAGACATTCGTAATCCGAGGTTGCGGACTCAAATCCCTGTCACTCCAAACATGTTCACTCTTTCAGCCATGGTGTTTTTTTATGTGACGATAAATTCCATCATTAGTTGGTAAAAGAGTAGCCCAAGAGATGGCGGTGGGTGTTGTTGACTAAGCTGCCTTTCTTCTAGTCTTACACTGCTAAATTAGGGAGGCTAGTGCAGACAACCTTCGTGTAGTTTTGCGCGAAATTCAATACCAAACCAAGTAGTGGCTTAGAAGTTAATTCGTTTAGAGTGTCGATAAAATACTCGCTTCGTATGCGAAAAACAAAACAAAATCGGATTCAAACTCGGTCTACCTAAAAACTTAAAAATTATTATCGGAGAACTGAAGTCCAGCTGGTTGAATTCTATGGTCTTGAAGTTAGATCGTAATGCGATTGCTCGAAGCGTGAATGAAAGCGTTATTATTTCTGTCATTTGGCATAAGTTCTTAATTTTACTTGGTTAGCTTGAGGCTTTGAGTTTGGCCCAAGGTCAAAAAAAAATTATTGAACTTTGTTTCATTATCGCCACATTCTTCCCGATTTACCAACAGTGGCTCGACGATAAGTCCGCAGGGTTACCAAGCAAACAATAGGGTTTCGATCTTGACATCAAACATATCTATCACAAGTAAAGTAAAGAAGGTTGTGGTTGATCACACGTGTAGGTACACGTTGGTGTAATCCGGCTAGAGCACAGCTAAACTTTAAATTTAAAAACAAATTGATATATGTATTGGAATTTCCTAAAGCCGTGAATAAACTGTCTCACGCCCCACCATTACACCCACGTTGGTGACTACAGCCATTCTAATGAGGTGATGATTTATACCCCCTTCTGTGTTGGATTGCGTATGTTAAAATAGGATAATTCGATCAAAGGTACTTAAAGGTGACTTTTACAGAAAAAAGAAAACTTTGCAGTCAAAAGAACTACTCATACTGATTAGTTTTGCAGGTTAACATTTTTTATAAAACATATGTACTAATAAATGAAACATAGAACTTGGTGCAGAAAGAGCGGCAATCCGAACGTTTTAGTTTTTACGTTTGCCGCTAGGAAAAGCACTATGACGTAATAGTTGCCAAACACGCTTCGTTGCGAGCCGACCATTTTGTTCCTTTCAGTGCTGGTTTTTTATGTAAATCTATCGGTGTTTTTTTCGGATTACATACTTTGTGAGACTATTTTTTGTCTTGATATTGCTAATTTATGTTTGTTTTGTGATAACATGGTTCACTGCGTTGCTTATGTTTGTAAAAACGGTTCGGCATCGGGCAAAAACTTATTTTCGTTTCCGTGCAAGGAGAAGAAACCGGCACGGTGGCACCAGTGGGTGCGGATGGTTAATAGGAAGAACAGGACTCCTTCACACCATGCAAAACTTTGTCAAGATCACTTTGAACGCTCATGTTTTGTGTCGGATTCCACTGTTTTGGATTCCGTGGGTTTCAAGCCAAGCAGGGTGAAACTGAAAAAAAACATCGGCAGTAGAGAGGATCGTCCCCACCATCTTTCCTCGTGTAGAGCTGAGGACTGATCTCAGCCTGCAGGGTACAGGTTCCACCCCCCATCCTGAAGCCATCCCTTGCCATCACGAAACGAACAAACTTAAAGGTATGTGTGCAGTAAAGCGATAAACAATAACTAGAACGACCGAGAGGAACTTGAGTTCGAGGACCCGCATATTTTGTTTCATTTTTTACACATAAACTAAAGTGTTTAAAAATATGGCAATCACACAGGAATTATACCTAGCCAAAATACGGTTTCTAAGGCAATTATTAAATTTGTTGAAAATTCACCTTTAACGTGCAGATATACAATCGCATACAGGTATTGCTAACAAACGAGAACACCACAAGATTTAGATTTTGTTTTGTACCTATTAAGACTGACAACTCATGATTCTTTTCTGCCTTGGGTTCTTCCTATCGCAACAACCAAGGAATGAAATTCAATTTGGTCAAATCTGTTTTTCAAGCTAATAAAAATAAAAGGAGATTGCGTTATGACTTCTATTGCCGTTTAGAGAAGACGTAATGGAAAACTGAAGTCTGCATCTTACAACATCGAACTTCCTTTCTTCCTTGGGGGTCGCTCACTGTTGAAAGGGAATTTCATTAGGACAGCCAGCTGGTAATGAAATGTCCCTCAGATGAATGGCTGTTGAAGTCAGTACGCTAAAAAAGGCATTCGTGATCCATTTCTCTTCTTGTGACAAGGACTTTTGGGTTATGGGAAGAATTTCCTGAAGTTCAAGACATGTACGAGACAGAGTATTATCCAATAGCATACACTTACTGACTTTCTGACACTGCCAACGGGAACAAACAGAATATTGTGGAGATGTTTCATGGTACAGCATGTACAGTGACGTTCATAAGTTTCTAAATACCTCATTGCTTCTATTTAAAAACAAGTTTTGAAAGAAAACTCAACTTGCTTGTTATATAAGTATCATTATTATTTAAAAGAACATCAAACCTCAAATCTGGATGCTCAACTGGTTGTTTGTGTTCTAGCAGGCAGATGATTGGTTGTTTGTGTTCTAGCAGGCAGATGATTGGTTGTTTGTGTTCTAGCATGAAGGTGATTGGTTGTTTGTGTTCTAGCAGGCAGGCAACTTATTGGTTGGTTGTGTTCTTGCAAGCAGTTGATTTGTTGTTTTTCTTTTAGCAAGCAACTTGTTGGTTCTTTGTTTTTTAGCATGCAGTTATCACATTTGCTTGTTTTGAATTTCGCTCAAAGCTAAATGAATATTATCTGCGCTAGCCGCCCCTACTTCAGCAGTGAAAGACTAGATACGGAAGGCAGCTAGCCATCACCATCAACCGCCAACTTTTGGGTTGTTCTTTCACTGATGAATATTGGGATTGACCGCAGACTCTCAATTTGCGAATCAAACGCCCTAATCACCTGGCCATGTCGGGCACAATTCTATTAGATTGTCGCTTAGGTTTTTCTGTTTATTCTACACACAAAATAAGTAGCCCCACTCAGTTAAGTTTGGCCAGTTCTCTACGCTGAATGTTGTAAGAGGTTAAAACATAAAATGTGTCAACATGACGCAGTATGTGGACTCCGCCATCAGCAAACGATTTAAAAACTAGTCGGTGGTGCGAGGGTCAAGATGCTCTCTCGTGATGACGTGTATAGAAATAACACTGTGCAATCATTTCAGTAATGAAACATAAAGAACGAAATGATTGGAACCATTAAACCAAGAAAATAAGAATAAATATTTAGGTGATAAACGAAAAGTTACGGACTTACAACACTAAAATTTTGTTTTTTGTTTTTGAATTTCGCACAAATCTACTCGAGGGCTATCTGTACTAGCCGTCCCTAGTTCAGCAGTGTAAGACTAGAGAGAAGACAGCTAGTCATCATCACCTACCGCCAACTCTTGGGCTACTTTTTTACCAACGAATAGTGGGATTGAATGTGACATTATAACGCCCCCACGGCTGGGAGGGCGAGCATGTTCGCCGCGACGGGGATGCGAACCCGCGACTCTCGGATTACAAGTCGTACGTCTTAACACACTTGGCCATGCTGGGCCCAACACTAAAATCCGGGGTTTGATTCCCTAACAGTTATCGTGCTTTAATCGTCTTATAAGCACCGTACCAAACTATCCTGAAACAATGATGCGTGAAAGAGTGTTAGAGCTCAGTAGGAAATATAAAAAAAGAATTTTTTTTCTTTCTAAAAAGTACGTGAAAGGAAATAAACTTTTTAAAAAATGATTTGAAAAGAACGAATTGGAATGAATCGTATTTTAAAGTTGTCTTTCGATACTCGACATCTCGTATAAAGAACGAAAATTTGTTCAAACCCAACAGCTGTTACATGTATTTTATTTCGAAACCATAGTTTTTGACTGTATATATCAAACAAACTGATCTCCAATGACAAATGTAAGACATTCGAATGCTTACTGCGTGTACTATCGGCATTAATTTCGAATGATAAATTTCTCTTGTCATTGACAGTACTGATGATTGGAAGTTAACAACAACAATATCAAAATTCACTTCGACCGAATCATTTAATATTTTATTTTTTTAATTTGTGCGTATTATTATTAAAAGTCTTACATGCCATCTTCACTTAAACCTTAAATCTTGCAAAAAACACGTTATGAATAGATAAACAGATAGACAGATAACGAAATAAAGATAGATAAATCAATCAGTTTATAACGGATATATAGATAAGTAGACAGGTAAGTAATTAGGTAAGTAGGAAGGCAGTTAATCAAAACCTGAAGGTATTTAAAAAACGAAATGAAACACAATAATTCGAATATTTGGTCACAATCTGTCGATATATATATGTGTGTTTTTTGTCTGGTTTTTACAGTGTTTTTAACTCTTTGTTTTCACGTCGTTTTGCATCATTAAAGTTTGTTTTTGTCACTTTCCTGTTTCTTAGCTGACATTAGTAGTTTATCTCATTTTAGATTTGTAATTTTAATACCAGAACGGTTTCTATCTCTACCAGAGAAGAGGAAGATATGATTTATTAACGATAACCACCTTATAAGATATTAAAAAAAAATTAATATAAAAATCTCAACCTTATCACAATAGTTTGAGATGTAATTAAAATGTCATAATTTCATACGTTTCCCGGAAATATGGTTTCTAATGTGACGTGAGAGAAGTTTTATCATAATACTTCGCGAACTGTGAAGAAACACAAGTTTATTAAAATAATAATTTTATCATTTGCTTCATTAATAGTTTTGTTTTCTCTTTAAATTCGAAATCTTCGTATGAATATTACTTAGCGAAACAACTTGAAATATTAATACCGGTTCCCACATGTCGATTAGAAATATTTTAAGAATCAATGTATGATATTTTATCACCTTTTGAAAGCAGTATCTATGCGTAATAGCTAGCATGCCATGATATAAATCCGAGAATTCATGGTTCGTTGCCCTTTGTCCACAAAATTCATTTTGCACCTTGCAGCTGCGGCGCGCTATCAACAGTTAAGGCGAAATTTCAACAATGTGAGCCCACCAGTTGCACAATGGTGTGGCTGTGGACTTACAGCTCTACAATACGGGTTTCGATACCCGTGGTGGACAGAGCAAAGTAGCCTACGGCGTAGCTTTGCGCTTAATTACAAACAAAAATCCCAATCATTCCGTCAGATCACAGCAATCCGTCAATTCGGGATTAGGGTTAATACAAATGTAGCTTTACACAGTATTCTAAAATAAATAAGTCAATATGGTTTAAAATTTCTTTTTTTGTTTGGCGAACGAAAAGAAAGAATTTTCTGTGTTTCATACCACCTCTGAATAATAGAGTAGGAAATGAGGACTCGTATCTTTACGATGGCCACTACATAAAAAAATTACTCTAATTGAATAACCTTTGACTTTATGCTCAACAGGAAATAATTAAACCCGATCCCAATGAGGTAGTGTTTTTTTTTATCTTTTTTGGAAAGCTAGACCAGTCAGATACATTCTCTCTTGAAGTTTATAGTCAGAAGACTTGGCCTCACTACTAAACTTATCAGTGAAAGACTTCTGGTAATTTAAGGAGATACTGTTGCCTTGAGTCGCCAAAGGATGTAAGTTTAGATGAGCTCTCGGGAGATTTTTGCAGATAAAATGTACTTCTTTATTTTTTCTTGAAATGCTGACGTTGGTTCCATTCAGCTACACTATATTTGTTCTACAGCGTGTTCGGAAAGTCACTGTGCAGTTTTGTTTTGTTTGTTTGTTTTTGAATTTCGCACAAAGCTACTCGAGGGCTGTCTGTGCTAGCCGTCCCTAATTTAGCAGTGTAAGACTAGAGGGAAGGTAGCTAGTCATCACCACCCACCGCCAACTCTTGGGCTACTCTTTTACCAACGAATAGTGGGATTGATCGAAACATTATAATGCTCCCACGACTGGGAGGGCGAGCATGTTTGGCGTGACAGGGATGCGAACCCGCGACCCTCAGATTACGAGTCGCACGCCTTAATACGCTTGGCCATGCCGGGCCGTGCAGTTTTGTAATCATAACCATATATATAAGTGCACAGTGACTTTCTGAACACCCTGTAGAACGTTCATGTATTGGTGTTTTGATTAGACTGAAGAAATAACAGTAAATTTTCTGAAAGGTCCAAGATTCATAGTTTCCGTTTATTGTATTTATCAAAACTGTATATTAATTTAGAATCCTGGTAATTGATGAATATCAAACTGTAGGAACACACACACACACACATAAATATACACGTAGAGAAATTATTTTACTATATTTAATATTTCTGCCTGAATCATTAGGTACTTATTTACATATACAGGGCCCTGAAAGTGTTGGTCTTCAAGAGATAGTAAAATTAAAGTAAGAGTAACAGTCATTTTTATTTCTTGCTTTGGGAGTTCCTATGCTATACTATGTTGTTGCTTACTGAATGCATGATTCTTCTTGTTATTCATGGTGTGCGCACATTTTACTGACGTCACGACAGCACAAATGGCAACGTTAAGCGTTTCTTATGTGACGCCATTTTGACTAACTGGCAGACGACACACTACTGCATAGTGGTGCGTGTGATTAAAACAAGTGCGCCCTCAAGGCGGCTTTGGAGGAAATTATACTTAGCAAGCTTAAAACAAATCTTACGTCCTGTTTTGATATATTTTCTAAGGCCACAGAATATATTATATAGTCACGAATACACTTTTTCACTCAGTGTTTATTTGTCTAAACTTAAGCACAAAGATGCACAATGTTACGCGCAACACGAGTATTGGAACCCGTTTTCTAACATTATAACTCTGCAGACATATTGCTGCCTCACTATGAAGCCTTATCTCTTATAAAAATGGGGTGTGTGTGTGTTTCCTTACAGCAAAGCTACATCAGGCTATGTAGTGAGTTCACCAACGGGAATCGAACCACTTATTTTAGCATTGTAAATCCGTAAACTTACCGCTGTACTAGCGGGGAACTATAATAATAACATGAATAACACAAGCTGCTCTTAACGGTAAACAGATATTCAGTCACAGGTTTTTCTCCGCAAAAAACATTGAATCATGTTTACTAAAAATTACTTGAGGAAACTGAAATCTAAAAATCATTCTTCACTTCAAAATATCTTTTTCAGATTAAAAATACACGATGAAAATAGTTAAAACTAATGAAATTTAATCTGGCAAAGAATTTAATGTATTTTAATTATTTTGTTGTGTTCTTTTTCTTTTTCTAAGGTAACATAATAATCGTAGCAAAGAAAAGAAATGAAATAACGTAAATGAAACTAAATATTATTCATTTCAACACTTTTTACTTAAATTAATTAGATAGTTTTATAAAGTTACTTAGGCTACACACTGTCTTCAGACCATATAAAGAAAGTACCCTAAAAGTACATGGAGTGTTTTATATATTCATTTAAATTTTAGTAGTTCAAATGTACAGTTACGACAGAAAATGTTCGTACCCCTGCTGCCCGAATATTCTTTACACATAACTTAAAAAGTATCATGATTAGGCTAATAGACGAATGATATATTATAAATATTATACCAACATACATTTACATAATTTAATCTACGTAATATACTCAACTTTCATTATCCTAATCGTGATACGTTTTTAAGTTATGAGGAAAAAAACTACTCACGACGCAGGGGTACGAACACTTTCTGTCGTAACTGTAAAAGCAAAGTATGAAAGCTTTAATTCTAAACTAGTATATTACAAAATGTCATTGATTAGTTATTATTTCAATTATTTTTCTTTTATACTCTAGAACTACACTAACTTGGATATATTAACACCTCTTTTCATGTATTTTAAACTTACTAAGGTCTTCTGTTTTCCGCTCAAGCCTGCTTGCACACACTCATGACATACATATAGAAAGTTTGTTTTTTGAATTTCGCGCAAAGCTAAACGAGGGCTATTTGCGCTAGTCAGTCCTCATTTAGCAGTGTGAGACTGGAAGAAACGCAGCTAGTCATCACGATCTACCACCGACTCTTGGGCTCCTCTTTTACCAACGAATAGTAGGATTGACCGTGATATTATAACGCCCCCATAGCTGAAAGGGCGAGCATGTTTGGTGTTACGGGGATGCGAACTCCCAATCCTCAGATTACGAGTCGCACGCCTTAACCCACCTCGCCATGCCGGACCCATTATAATACAAGTATAATTTACACGAAAACTCCAAATACCTCAGATTACGAATGGAGTGTTTTAACCACCTGGCCATGCTGGGCCATATGTAGAAAGAGAAATAATAGAATAGAAGAGAGAAATGGATTAGTGAGTTAATTAACTTGCAAAATTAACATTTGAGTGAGGTTAGTGTTTCTTTTTGTGTAGATGTTTTCTAGGAAAGTATGTATACTTGTTAATACATATAGTCTCACAAGGTGTAGAATACGTGAGATTAAAATAAGTGTTTGTAACCTAAGGTAAAAAAAAACTGAAAACGTACGCTCGTTATTAGGCATAACCGTCAGAGTTCGTCGTGAAATATATATGCAAACTTTTATTTGTTGTTTGTAATTTAACGTGAAAGGTTATCTGTGCTCTGCTCACCACGGGTATCGAAACCCGGTTTCTAGCTTCGAAAGCCCGCATACATACCCCTGTGTCACTGAGGGAGCGTACATGTAAACACTAGAAGGCTGAGAATCAAAACGGGGATCGTAGAAACTTTCCAATACAGTTTGTATAGACCAAGGTTGGAGAATCTGGTATATCGAACTCAACCAATCAATACAAATGTGTTTAACTTACGCAAAGACTGTGAATAGTCGGATTGTTATCCGTCTTGTATATATTTACTTCACTTTAAAAAATATTGGACGTTTGCTCACGAAGTAAATATTAGTGCGATTTTTTTTGTTCTCATGTCTTCTGCCGGTACACTACAATGTTCCTCGAGCTTGTCGTGGTAATCAGGGTCAGAGTTTAGGAGACTAACACGTCGCTCTAGTGACGAAACACACAGCCGTATACTTTGGTTTTAGCTTTATAATTTGTTTGTTTGTTTTGGAATTTCGCACAAAGCTACTCGAGGGCTATCTGCGCTAGCCGTCCCTATTTTAGCAGAGTAAGACCAGAGAGAAAGCAGCTAGTTATCACCACCCACCGTCAATCCTTGGGCTACTCTTTTACAAACGAATCGTGGGATTGACCGTGACATTATGACTCCCCCAAGGCTAAAAGGTCGAGCATGCTTGGTGTGATGGGGGATTCGAACCTTTGACCCTCGTTTATCCTGACCATTATGAGATCCAATTAAAGTCTCAGTCTCAGGAGAATAAACTCTCTCGATTGATGTATTGTGCGAACGTTAGCAAATATTTCACGTTCAATGTTATGTCTTCTTATTTTGTTTTTATTTCCATGGTAACTTGTGTACTCGGATTAAACGTGGAGGTGGCACCAATAATTTTTTGGAACCCTTACGATTTAGTCGAACACTGATGTATGTGTGTGTGTTTTCTTATAGCAAAGCCACACCAGGCTATCTGCTGAGTCCACCAAGGGAAATCGAATCCCTGGTTTTAGCGTTGTAAATCCGTGGGCGTATCGAACATAGATACACCTCCGTTTATCTACGTTCGTAACGCATCTCCAATGTAACAAACCTATTGTCGTATATAAAAGAAGACTTGTTTGTTTGTTTATAACATCTTACCAACATCTCGCATTTCTTTGTAACGTAATGTAATGCAGTGCTATTTTCTGTGCAACGTTAAGCATGCTGAAAATACTATTTATCTATATTTTAATAATGTCGTTCAAGGATTAGCATTTGATAGACAAAATATACTTAAGGAATATCTCCACACTGCTGTTGGTAAAATAGAAACTGCTTCCATTACACGACTTCACACCATGGTAGTTATAGTATTATAATGTCAGTTAGTAAATGAATTATGCTTTGTCTCTTTCAAAGTTCGGACGTTAATTTTAGCAGTGGTATAAGATATACAGTTTAATTGATTTTTGTGTAAACACACATCATGATGTACAGTTTAGTTGACTGTACTATAAACACACATCATGATGTACAGTTAAGTTGAGTGTACTATAAACACACATCATGATGTACAGTTTAGTTGACTGTACTGTAAACATACAACATGATAGATAGTTTAGTTGGCTATACTGTAAACATACATCATGATGTACAGTTTGGTTGGTTGTACTGTAAACATATATCATAATAGACAGTTCAGTTGGCTATACTGTAAACATACATCATGATATAGAGTTTGGTTGGTTGTACTGTAAACATATATCATAATAGACAGTTTAGTTGGCTATACTGTAAACATACATCATGATATAGAGTTTGGTTGGTTGTACTGTAAACATATATCATAATAGACAGTTTAGTTGGCTATACTGTAAACATACATCATGATATAGAGTTTGGTTGGTTGTACTGTAAACATATATCATAATAGACAGTTTAGTTGGCTATACTGTAAACATACATCATGATATAGAGTTTGGTTGGTTGTACTGTAAACATATATCATAATAGACAGTTCAGTTGGCTATACTGTAAACATACATCATGATATAGAGTTTGGTTGGTTGTACTGTAAACATATATCATAATAGACAGTTTAGTTGGCTATACTGTAAACATACATCATGATATAGAGTTTGGTTGGTTGTACTGTAAACATATATCATAATAGACAGTTCAGTTGGCTATACTGTAAACATACATCATGATATAGAGTTTGGTTGGTTGTACTGTAAACATATATCATAATAGACAGTTTAGTTGGCTATACTGTAAACATACATCATGATATAGAGTTTGGTTGGTTGTACTGTAAACATATATCATAATAGACAGTTCAGTTGGCTATACTGTAAACATACATCATGATATAGAGTTTGGTTGGTTGTACTGTAAACATATATCATAATAGACAGTTCAGTTGGCTATACTGTAAACATACATCATGATATAGAGTTTGGTTGGTTGTACTATAAACACACATCATGATGTACAGTTTAGTTGAGTGTACTATAAACACACATCATGATGTACAGTTTAGTTGACTGTACTGTAAACATACAACATGATAGATAGTTTAGTTGGCTATACTGTAAACATACATCATGATATAGAGTTTGGTTGGTTGTACTGTAAACATATATCATAATAGACAGTTTAGTTGGCTATACTGTAAACATACATCATGATATAGAGTTTGGTTGGTTGTACTGTAAACATATATCATAATAGACAGTTTAGTTGGCTATACTGTAAACATACATCATGATATAGAGTTTGGTTGGTTGTACTGTAAACATATATCATAATAGACAGTTCAGTTGGCTATACTGTAAACATACATCATGATATAGAGTTTGGTTGGTTGTACTGTAAACATATATCATAATAGACAGTTTAGTTGGCTATACTGTAAACATACATCATGATATAGAGTTTGGTTGGTTGTACTGTAAACATATATCATAATAGACAGTTCAGTTGGCTATACTGTAAACATACATCATGATATAGAGTTTGGTTGGTTGTACTGTAAACATATATCATAATAGACAGTTTAGTTGGCTATACTGTAAACATACATCATGATATAGAGTTTGGTTGGTTGTACTGTAAACATATATCATAATAGACAGTTCAGTTGGCTATACTGTAAACATACATCATGATATAGAGTTTGGTTGGTTGTACTGTAAACATATATCATAATAGACAGTTCAGTTGGCTATACTGTAAACATACATCATGATATAGAGTTTGGTTGGTTGTACTGTAAACATATATCATAATAGACAGTTTAGTTGGCTATACTGTAAACATACATCATGATATAGAGTTTGGTTGGTTGTACTGTAAACATATATCATAATAGACAGTTCAGTTGAATATGCTGTAAACATACATCATTGAAAATCCAAGTCTCACTGTTTTTGGCTAATTTGTGGAGTTGACGTGGACCGTTAGATATTTAATTTTCTGAGCATCGAATAATTCAGTGTTCGTGTGAAAAAAAATTCCGACATAACAGTTGATTTCTTTCATTCGCTCTTGTAGAAAACTAACTGTACTCTTTGTACAAGGGGAAAAAGCAAACAAACTTTTTCTATAGCTTCGAGTCTCAAACTCACACTGGAAATGAAACCGCAAACTGTTTAATATACCACGTGTACATCAATCGTACAACGACGTCGACACGTCAATTCGTATAGCGTGCTATGAAGCATTACAATCCTGTTAAATAAGTTTGCTGACAGATGTGACAATTCTCAGGCCTTCCATGGCCTAATCCAGTTTCGTCCGTCTTTAGGGTTATATAGACTGCTTTTCTCTTTTCGTTTTTTTCCTTATTATGTGGATGGTATTGTGTTTATCAAACCTGATGATGATTTACCATGGTAGATTCTAGTTGTCCCTTTATTTGCAATTCCACTCCTGAATTCAACATTTTTACGACGTGGCGTTTTCATCTCAGACACTTACTATCAAACAGTAAATGTCACAATCAGTTAAGTATGAAGTATAATGAAAAAAAAAAGTTTTCCAAATTAGTTCAGGAAAGCTTCACCAGGTGCAACCTTAAGAAATCAGAAGAAGTGCCTTAGAACCATCCACTAACCTGTTTATTCTTAACCTTCAGAATAAATAGGTTGTGTACGTTAACAGTTTATAATCTAAATGGCATTTGTTCAAAACAAGAACCATCTACCTAAGGCCAAGGTATTATTGTTGGTGTGTCTTCAGAATGCCTCCCCCAGGGGCTCAGTGGTATGTCTGTGGACTTACAACGCTAAAAACCGTTGCAAAAATGAAAAAAATGCAAAATACGTAAAACATAAAACCGTAAAACACAAAACAAAAACTTGTATGTATCTCTTCATGGACCTAATGATTGTTTATTTATCTGTTTTGAATTTCGCGCGAAGATAGCCGGGGATTATCTGCGCGAATCGTCTCTAATTTAGTTGTAAAAACTATAGGGAAGGCAACTAGTCATCATCCCTTAACGCCAAACTCTTGGGCTACTATTTTGTTAACGATTAGTGGAATTGGCTACACATTATAACATCCTCACGGCTGAAAGACGATCATGTTTGGTGTGATGAGGAGTTGAACCTGCGAGTTGGTGATTACGAATAGGGCACCCTGACCATCTGGACATGCCAGACCGGACCTAATGAGCTTCCTTACCAATTTTCATTAAGATTCATCCACACCCCATGAAGTAATTACACGGATATACAACAAACAGTCCTGTTACATTTATATATAGATATAGAAACACGGCTCGTACGCGGCATTTATACGATTCGTTTCACAAAGATGACATGAGGGTGCGCTTGTTTCTCACTCACGTTTACCCGACACAAGCAACCATGAAACACACCTTCGTTTGGCATCGGTTGCACGTAGTAAAATTTTAAATTTGAAGCGCTCGTCCAATTGCACATCCATTTAAAATCTTTTTTTCTTGTTAAGGCTACACCTGACCCTCCCTGGTCTAAAACACGAACTGAATACCGATAAAGAAGAAGAGAGAGATAGCCATTTAAATCTTTGTGGGTATTGGTTCAGCCAGCTCCATGATAATACTTTATACAAGCTTAATTGTGGTTATATAATCGCCCTTTTACTTAAATATTTTAAATAAAGATTTTTTTTAATGGCACAAACTTCAAAAAGAAAACAAAATTATTAACCCAGTGAGGTTGTGTATGAATATGCACGTATATATATATATATATATATAAATCTATAAAGCTAAAGGGCCTGGCATGGCCGAGCGCGTAAGGCGTGTGACTCGTAATTTGCGGGTTCGCGCCCGCGTCGCGCTAAATATGCTCGCCCTCCCAGCCGTGGGGGTGTATAATGTGACGGTCAAAACCACTATTCGTTGGTAAAAGAGTAGCCCAAGAGTTGGCGGTGGGTGGTGATGACTAGCTGCCTTCCCTCTAGTCTTACACTGCTAAATTAGGGAAGAGTAGCACAGATAGCCCTCGTGTAGCTTTGCGCGAAATTTAAAAGAAAACAAATCTTTCTAAAAAGTAAAAAAAAACAACTGGTTTAATATGTGGCGTATCACTAGTTATTTATTTTATTTACATTTTTTCTGAAAATGTTATACTATAATTATGTGTTATATATTCCATCAACTGATAACTGTTTTCCATTAAAAATGTCGGTGAACTCAGCTGATAGCCTGATGTGGCTTTGCTGTAAGAAAACACGCACATTGAAAATGATGTAAAAGACTCGGCTAATTTAAGTTAGGCAGATTCAAGCTTTTGCAGTATGTATCTCATAACGGCTGGTATGGGTATTAACACTTTTATTGATTTTCTAGTGTGTTTTATGTAGGTCAATTAGAAGAGCTAACTTTTGTTACTTTCCCGCCACATTTCTCCTCATAAGCATTGATTCTAAGGCTAGTAATACGAGCCTAGTTTTGTGGTTCCTTTTAAAAAATTGTATATTTGAGTACAATCATACGTAATATTAAAAGATATGATCGATTCTTTTGCAATGTAATAAAGAAAAATTTATGTAAACGAACTTCGGAGCATTTTCTTAGTTATAGGGGGAGGAGATATGTGTAACGCGGTTCCATAAAAGATTTTTAAAAATAACGTCATTTGTGAGAATGAAATGTGATTGGATGATTTGATATTTTACCGAATCAGGCGTGGACAAGAAAATATATTCTGCTTACTTCAGTGTTTTTTTTTTTTTTTTTTTTTTTTGTCTTTCATTGAATTTCTATCACCTCAATGGATTGCTAACTTATTACCGGAAAAAAGCCAAAAAGAGAAAAAGAAACGAGGGAGAAATCTGTGTAAGTGGATTTGTAGCAGTGATTATATTACAACTTTTGTGATGTGGATCAACCAGAATTGTGTTATATACAACCAAAAAAAGTTCGTATTGAGTTGAATCCATAATATGTCATAGCAAATCACTACTGGGTTAAACTTACTTCACAAAGAACTCTGCAAATGTATTATTATTTTTAATATACTATGCTGGTTATATGTTACAGTGGAAGTTTATTATATTGAACTTACTTCACAAAGAAACCGATAAATATACCATTGTTATGATATTATGCTGGGAATAAGTCATAGTAGAACACTGTTTCGTTAAAATGACTTCATAATTAAACTTATAAATATGTCGTTTATAACTGTTGCTTTATTTACACTTACATCACAAAGAAACCACTTGAGGATATCATTGTTATATATTTAAGAAACGGTTAGTATGTGTAGAGAAAGCACTGTGTAGAGGAGCGAACATCGTTTCGACCTTCTTCGGTTATTGTTAGGTTAACAAAGAAAGAAAGAAGTCAGTTACCTCTGCGTGGTGCTTTCTCTACTCATACCAGCCGTATTTTACAAATATAAATTTCTTTACAAGTGGGTTTGCTCGTCATCACGGAATATCCTTATTAATTTATATTGCTGTTAATAAAAAATTGGATTAGTATGTTTATATTACGGTGATAACTTATTATCAAGTTGTAATATAGTTTAGTTTTGAATTTCACGCAAAGCTTGTTTGTTTGTTTGTTTTGGAATTTCGCACAAAGCTACTCGAGGGCTATCTGTGCTAGCCGTTCCTAATTTAGCAGTGTAAGACTAGAGGGAAGGCAGCTAGTCATCACCACCCACCGCCAACTCTTAGGCTACTCTTTTAACCAACGAAAAGTGGGATTGACTGTCACAGTATAACGCCCTCACGGCTGAAAGGGTGAGCATGTTTGGTGCGACGGGAATTCGAACTCGCGACCCTCAGATTACGAGTCGAGTGCCTTAACCACATGGCCATGCCGAGACAAGTTGGAACATTACATAAACAATTGTACAGAGCTTATATTGCACTAACAGTTGATCGCCGTTTATGGAATGATTTGGAAATACTAGGGAAACGAATACTTGTTAACGACGTACAATTATTGTTGCTTAACCTGTTTTAGCATGAGTTATTTTTTAGCTTCATCAGCAATACAGTATTTATTATAAAAGCTATGAATCAAAATCTGCTAGATAGCTGGTTGTTTTTCTTTTACGTTCAGAAAGTAATATTAGTTTTTATTTTATGTGCATAGAGCTAAGTCATGTCCACTAAAGATGCTGAGTGAATTGGATCACAGTTCGTCAGAAGACTGTCTCGCCCCCTAGTGGCACAGCAGTATGTCTATGAACTCATGTTGCAATAAACCGGATTTCAATACCTGTGGTGGATGGAGCACAGATAGCTCGAAAATATCGTTAAGAGAATAAATATATTGAAAGCGTTTTTATAGAAAATACATATTATCGGTTCAGGCGCAAAACTATTATGAAAGAAACGTTAATTCTCCAGAATATCTTATTCTTGGAATGGGAGAGACCGCATTATCTGTCTTCACTAACTAAATTTTCGCGAAATGGGGAATGCATTGAAAATGTAAGCGATAAATTAGCCTAAAAACAGTCGATTGTGTAGGTTAAATGCAATATAATTTTATGACACTCTCATAAAAAAATATCCTACCATCAGAAATAACACGTATACCCATCTAATAATGCGATGTAGTCATATTGTATGACGTAAACATGAAAGTTGAGAATAATATATAAGAAAGTGAGGATTATTATGACCTCATGTCTACAGTTATATTTCACTCTTCTTGCATTAGCACGCTGACTTGATATTGTATTAACTCACTGTCTTAATGCTCTGTTTGCACACTATTTTGATGTGTGTACACACTATGTTAATGTTATATTGTTTGTTTCATTTGTAATTGTTAACGTGTGTTTGTTTTGATGTTTAGCACAGAACTGCACAATGGGGTATCTATGTGGTGCTAATCACGAGTACAGAAACCCAATTATTAGCGCATAAGTCCACAAACGGGGGGAGTTATTGATAATAAAGTAAAATTATGTTTTTGTACTTTATTAGTGCATTTTACTGATAAATTATATTTTGATTTATCAGTATAAATAAAGAGAGCTCTTATTTTAAAATATTTTGATAAATTAATAATAATATTGAAAACATTTACACTTAATATATTAAAAATAACGTAATTCATTATAATTAACCAATCACTGCTAAAAGAAACATTTTTCCCGATACTTCTTTGAAATGGTTATGACGCTCGACTCGTAATCTGAGGGTCACGAGTTCGAATCCTAAAGATACTCGCCCTTTCAGCCATGAAGGCGTTATAATGTTCCAGTCAGTATTCATTGGCAGTGATGACTAACTGCCTACCCTATAAATTATGTACAGCTAGCGCAGATAGCCCTCATGCAGCTATGGCGAAAATATAAGCCTTTCACACCAAATATGATTTTGTTAATTTATTTCATCACATAAAGATGGGTGTGATGGTTTGTTAACCGTGTGTAAAATGTAAAACTTTCACACAAATTACGATTTTTGTTCATTTATTTCCGGATACAGAAATACGTTTGATGGTTGTTCAGCCATGTTTAAAATAACTCTAAGTCATCCAATACTAAACACATATTTCTTAAGTGTTGCAGCTTAGGTGTAAAAAACTATTCTACTCGTGAAATGGAGTTAGCTTCTACATTCGCTCACAACTTCTCTTTACACCATTCACTTTTTTTTCTTTTCATTAGAATTTTCTTCCATTTGTTCTATTTGAAATCAATATTGCTGATAATACACAAATTCAACAGTTCTCATTAGAAAATTCTAATACAATGTTTCAGCTTTAGAATCGATTTTCTTCTATGGTTTGAACTCGTGTATCACAATATACTCCGGGGTATTGTATTGCTATATTGAATTCCAGCGGCACAATGCATCAACAACTCAAATGTCTTCCTCACTGCTGTGGCTCTCTCTTATTTCAAAACAGCTCTCACGTCGCTGATTCAACCGTGAACCATACACGTAAACTTTAATCAACGTATTTTTGTGTCAGTATTATCTGACGACTGAAATAACAGAATTATTTACATTCAATCATTTTCTTTTCTTTTTATAATTTTACACTAATTTAATTATCACTTCTGAAGATCATCTTATGTCTTGAACGGAATACAACTAGGCTTAACACATCGGTTTATGGTGCCTTTAACCTTTTATTGATTCCTTACTCACAGCCATTTCACGTAAAAAAGTGTATGATGGCTACTTTTAGCAAGAAACACGTGAGGTTATCTCTCACCGTTTCAAGTTGTATCTTCTAGTAAGCCAAGCAGACGCTCAGATCACGTTCTGAGGCTAATGCGTCCTTATTTAATCTTGGTTAGAACAAAGATTCCAAACTTGCTTCATCAACTGATTTCAAAATTAATTTTGGAAAGTAACCAGTGTATTATTTAATTAGCTACCACGTCTGGGACATACACAATTAGAAAATTCTATGATAAAAACAATAAAGCTTCCAGCGTTTTAAGCTTAACCAGTTTCTATCATTTATCTTAAACCTAACTTAAAGTAATGGAAAAGTTTGTCGTGTCCAGGAAAGGTGCGTTAGTGGAAGTTTTGACACATTTAGATGAGCTGTTCAGTTGAAGATATTTTCGTCCTTTTTATTGATATTCTGATTTGTTCTTATTGGATATTTTAAATAAGAATAATCGTAGTTATGCACTTCTAAAAAACAAAGAATATTGTGAACTGGTTATTGGCTCATTGTTTGTCAAAGTAGTTAGCGCATCAAAATTCGATGGCGTCATGTCGCTAACACGTTCATGCTTGGAATTGTGGGCGCGCTTAGAGACTGGTAGTGGATCCCGTTATTCGATTTTTAAAGGTGGATAATTGTCTTATCGCGACAGTTGTTTCTGGATGGTCATTTTCCTCCTGGTCAGTAGTTCAAAATTAAGGACAGTTATGGGCGATTACCATAGACCTTTGACTTAGCTGCTTTGCTCACAAGGGGCTCGCAGATTAACATTTTAAATTACAATTCGAACAAACATAATTTACTCAGCTGTTGCAGGTCTCACATGTAAGTTCTTCACTGTTAGGCCTATTAAATGCGGTAGTAACTATAAGAACTGGATATAATTAAAAACCTGTTTGTACTGGTTAAAAACTCTATGTAATCCAAACATTATTTACTCCTAGGCCTACGCTAAATGTGTTTGTACTGATAAGAACTGGATATAATTAAAAAAAAACGTGTTTAAAAACTCGATGTAATCCAAACATTATCTGCTTCTAGTTCTACGCTAAATTTATTTGTACTGATAAGAACTGGATATAATTAAAAAACGTGTTTGTATTGGTTAAAAACTCGATGTGATCTAGGCCTACGCTAAATGTGTTTGTGCTGATAAGAACTGGATATAATTAAAAAATTCAGCGATTACATTTCCGTATTTTTGTCATACGTTTTATTTTTTATATTTCATGAATGTTACTGAACTAACATGCGTCTTACAAAAAATATTGCTCTTTATATTGCATTTTCATTAGGTCTTCTTGATGTTTGGACTAACGCGTTTCAGAAAAGTCAGTTTTCTCATAGTTTGTGTGTACAACCACATAGAATTCGTAATATAAATATATTCTGTTGCTCCAACTGATAGTATAATCTAAAATATTATAGCACATATTTAAGCTTTGTAATATAGCGTAAATTTAATATTATTAAAGGGGGAGATAGGGTTATTAAGCAGATGAGATTGCTGTTAGAAAAGAGGTACTTTAGGCTTAGCTCTAAGTAGCAAATTAAACACGTGACGACTGTAAATATTAATCTTGCTACCCAATTCAGAATAAACTGATGCATGTTATTTTCAATTGTAATTCCTTTGCAATTAGTGTTTATATAATAAGGTTCAAGTACCATAAAAAAGAAACCTGGATACACGGGCTGTAAGAAAACTAGAAAAGAAAACTTCGTGGGTTGCAAGTAAACCTGGAAGGAAAAATTAATGGGTTGCAAGTAAACCTGAAAGGGAAAAATACATGGATTTTAAGAAAACCTGAAAGGAAGAATTAATGGGTTGTAAGAAAACCAGAAACGAAAAAAAAATACATGGCTTTTAAGAAAGCCTGGAAGGAAGAATTAATGGATTGCAAGAAATACACAGGGTGTTAAGTTATTGAATGAAGGTGTAAAAATCAGTAATACAGTATATCTTGTAAAGTCTGATTGTACATAAGTATAAGGAGTTTGATGAGTATTTTTTTGTTTTAGTATAAAATCACACAACCATTTTTTTCCCTGTCCACCTTGTGGACAGTTTGTAAGCTTATTGCAAGCTTATCAGGGGCTGTTTGGCGTGAACGTAAGCTAGTTAAAAGTTTCATGTTTTCGAATCAATAAACACACAATTTGATGTCAATAGATCATAGTAAGTAATAAGCTAGACATAAACATAATTTAGTTGTGTAAAGTTTGAACTAAATACAATCTAGTGGTATAAAATCTGATGTAAGAAATGCAGTAGTACAAAGTTTATTGTCAACATAATGTATTAGATATAAAGTTTGATGTAAACGTGTTCTAATAAATAGAAAACTTGGCATAAACCGAATTTTTGGGATAGGCTTGGTTTGTTTTGAATTTCGCGCAGAGCTACACGGGGGATACCTACCTGTCCCTAATTAAGCAGTGTTAGACTAGAGAGAAAGTAGCTTGTCATCACCGTCCATCGGCAACTCCTGGGCGATTCTTTTACTAACAAATAATGGGATTGATCGTGACATTATAACGCTCCCACAGCTGAAAGGACGAACATATTTAGGGTGGCGAGGAGTTTTGGGATAGGAAGCTTAATGTAAACACATTTGACATGCTATCCAAATGTGATGATCAAATACAAAAATGGCCAATGTTAATTTCCGTCCCAACCTGCTGGTGACTTAATACGGGACCAATTCCAAACTTTTTTGGAAGTTTAATGTGATCACAAGCAATTACCACAACAAAATAAAAAAGCGATATTTGTTGATGAGTTATAACTGTAACAGTCAGTTCCACTATTCGATTAAGATTACCCGCAATAGGGCTGTTGATTTGCTTCTCTTCCTCTGGCCAGAATTAGGAGTGACTGTGTCTGAGTCTTCAAGTTTTCTGATCTGCTATTTAGTCTTAACCTGCTTCGTATTTGGGGTTGAACATTCAAAGTGGATAACCTTTGATTTTATTTATGACATTTTATGACTGCAAAATGACCCCATTTAAAAATAAGGCAAGAATGTTTGAAGTTGCGCAGTTTGTCACTTTATTTTCGTAAAAACTGATGAAAATAGTGAACGTCTGAAAATGAATTCCATTATTAAGACACACGAAAATAACCTATGTAAAAAAACACAAACCTTGTCTCCAAAGCACTTGAAAATAGCCTGATAGAGAGCAGTGTACATTTAACCCTAAAATTACTCAATTATTTGTTGCCATTTAATACCGATAGGGTCCATTTATTTCGTCATAAAGAGTAATTTAATATTTTAGCTTTATTCAGGACTCGTAGTGGAAAACATTTCCAACAAAACTGAGTGAAATCGCCCGTTTTCTATGTAAAAAAAAAATAGTTAAAATACCACCAGCCTTAATTAGTAAATTTAACTCCAATATTTGTGTTACTTACGTTTACATATTTTGTATAATGATTCCATACTATTTGGAACCTTCTACTGGCTTGAGAGTAATTTCATATATGTGTTAAAAAAATGTTAGTAACATCCATGACTCATCGGTATTTCTATGACGAAACTAACTAGTTTTCCCGAAGAAGTAGACGATTGAGTATTTACTATAAAGCGAATCGGTGTGATTGTGGCGCCGCTATGTGGAGCGGGTTCAAGGGTAAATAAATAAAGACTGAAGAATGCCCGACAGCAGTGAAAGTAGTGAGAAATCGATTGACATTAGAAAAGGGAAGTATTTGTGCCATCACAAGTTCGTATATCTACAAGAGTACAATACTTGGGTTTTGGTTTCCTTTTTTTATTTCTTTCGAAGGATATAGGTTGCTATCAGTTTATCTTTATTACAAAGTATGCACTAATGTTGTTTTGGTACGGGTTGGTCAAATTGCGCATGTCACAACCATTTTGCAAAGGTATATTTAAAATTTAATTGAAAAGTTTAATATTTATTGCATATCAATAACCCTAGCATCAAGACATTATTGATAAGTCAAACTTTACTACTGTTTATGTTTTAATTTCTAAGCTTAGAAGAAAACATGTCACATTGGCCGAGCGCGTTAAGGCGTGCACTCGTAATCCGAGGGTCGCGCTAAGCATGCTCGTCCTCCCAGCCGTGGGGGTGTATAATGTGACGGTTAACCACTATTCGTTGGTAAAAGAGTAGCCCAAGAGTTGGCGAAAATGAAACATAAAAAATAACAACAACTGTTTGATATTAATTTCGGAGGTTCTAGAGAAAGAAATATGAAAACTGTAGTATGAATAAAAGTGTATTTAATCGTGGCATAAAACCCACCTTGTGCTTACTGTAAAAAAGTGGTGTTTTTAAACACACACAGCTTGAACTTACAACTCACACTATGGCATACAATGGAAGTGATTTTTATTGGTGTTTTACTTCATTGTTACCCCCAGCGGCACAGTGTTAAGTTTGCAGGTTTATAACGCCAAAAACCGGGTTTTGATACTCGTGATGGGCACAGCCCGGATAGCCCATTTTGTAGCTCTGCGCTTAACTAAATGGAAACAAAAATATTTGCTTTTCTTAAGTACATTTTTTAAAACTACTGATGAAATATTGCGATGTTTAAAAAAGGAAAGAATGGTAAATCTAGCATTTGAACTTGGAAGTATAACTCAGAAAATAATAAGTTGTGATAATGAAGCTAAAAGCAAGAATTTTAGAAAACGAACCTGTGACGGTCAAGCTGAAGGAAGGTGTTTTATGCTGATTTAAATATTAAGTCCAATGTTATAAAACTTTAATAAAAGATAACTTGCTTTTTTTAATGATTGAATCGGAAGCAGATGAACAATTTCCAATAGATGGCGGTAACTGCAGAATCGAATAATTCATAATTGTAATATATTTATAATGCGTATTGTTGTATCACTGTAGAGGGAATACAGCTTTATTCATATTCAGTAATAAATATTATAGAATATTATAGTAATGTCAATAATGGTTTTGTGCTTCTAAGAATTACATGTTGTACTAGTTTTTCTGAAGTTATTGAATGTTTTATTTTGCGTTTTAGACTCATAAACCGATCTGACTTAAATATTTGTAAAAGCCATTCGCGAAAAGTTACACGAGGGCTATTTGCATATTCTCCAATTTTTAACGGTTGAACTACGAGCAAAGCAGTTAGTTTTCAGCACCCATCGATTATTATTTTGGATTTTTACCATTTTATCAAAAAAATGAAATTTGACTGTCACTCCTATAGCACACCAAAGACTCCAGAATTTGTAGCGTATCATCTGCGCGACAGCACACGAACCATGGGTGCAACTCACGTTAACCCCTAATCATTAGGCCACTCTCAATCGAAATCGGTTCTTAAAGTGTAGTAGTTTATTACTGAAAATTTTTTATCATGTAAAAATAATAGCGTGAATTTATTTTTATCTCGATATTCTCTGATACAGGAGATAAATAATGTTTCAAATAGGGCTTCACTCATTACGGAATTGGTTGGTAAACACTTTCAGAAGGAGTAAAAGAAACCGATCTTTCTGTTATTAGAACGATTAGATTTCTCGTCACAGTCTGGTTAATGGAAAATATATCATTGTAATGGAACTTCAACTGATCGATCGGGAAGCCAAGGTGGCCAAAAAATCGTCAACTGGCGTGCATTTTGTCTACGTAGAGGCTAAAATGAAGGCTCCTTTATGTAACCTTGTAGTGATATGTGAAATCAGTTAGTGGTTAAATCGCGTGCGCCCGTGTCTTTTGCTTTAGTTATCTCCGGCTCGTGTATTGGCTAACTCGTCTTTGGTCTATCGAAACCAGGAATTGTTAAGTCTGGTATTTTTGTTATTAGCTTTCCTGTCACTAGGGGAGAACGTGACGTATATACACAAACCGTTTTTTTGTTTTTTTTTACAATCGATCGAAACGATTGCGTCGCCATAAGGAAAAAGCAACAGTTTTGAGAATTATAAAATAGAACCTTGATTTTAACAGCTTTGACAGTGAAGGGATGTAATGGTGACAAATTAGAACTGATATCTGTCAAACCTAGACAAATTTCTTTCTCAACTAGCGATTATATAAACGTAGTGCAATGAAATTGATGATCTGGTGGTGGCGAGTTCGAATCATTTTCGACGAAAATGCTCACCCTTTAGAACCGCGGGGCATTGTTATGTTACGACAAATACTATTATTCGTAGATAAAAGAGTTGTCGGTGGTTAATGTAGACTAGCTGATTTTTACTGCTAAATTAGGGATGACCAGTAGAGAATATGATATAACTGAACAAAACAAAAATAAAAACAGATAAACCTGGAGACGAAAAGAAACAATGACCTAAAGATAATTTGATGACTTTATTTACAATGTGAAAGTTAATATTTTTTTTTTAAACTGAGGCACATTATCTTAGTTTCTATTTTATTTTTTGTCAAATACGAAGTTTCTAGAAAGTTGAACGCATCAACTTTGTTAATAGTGTTAACTGGTACTTGGAGTCTACAAACATACAAAGTTGATATATTACTTTAATAATCTGGACTGCTGCATTACTTTAATAATCTGGACTGCTGCAGTCACAGGATTTAGGAAAAATCGTCCAACGAAATCCTTATTACACAGTCACTAGTAAAGACACGATAAAAAATGAAGCCAAACAACATGTTAATTTCGTATTGTTTCATTTCTGTGGACTTTAACTGTATTTTGACTTTAATTCTTACTTTAACTGTAAGTAAATACGTGGACGTTGCATCGTCCAATTAACTGGAAATCCTTTTTTTTACAGATAGTTAGTATGTGGGTAAATTGTAAAAAACGTCTGAACGCTTGTTGTTACAAACTACGTATAATTTCGTTTTCAGTACCATCAAATTGATCGCTTAGTAAAGCCGTTCAAACCTAAAAGTAGGGCCTAACTGTTTTTTTTTCTTTTTTAATTTTGCGGAGAAAAAAATCTGATATTCGCATAGTCATCGGATAAACTTTATTTCTTTCTTTTAGTAAGACAGTGTAGGAGATAGGATGGTTTAGTTTTTTTGTTTGTTTTTTAATTTCGTGCAAAGCTACACAAGGGCTATCTGCGCTAGCTGTCCCTAATTTAGCTGTGCAAGACTGGATGGAAGGCAGCTAGTCATCACTACCCACTGCCAACTCTTGGGCTACTCTTTTACCAAAGAATAGTGGGGTTGACCGTCACATTATAACGTCTCCACGGCTGAAATGGCGAGCATGTTTGATGCGACGGGATTCGAACTCGCGATTCTCAGATTACTAGTCGAACGCCTTAACCAACCTAACCAGCCGGGCCCGCGTTGAAATTGTGGATAAATTAAAAATAAAAATTGGAAAATTTCTAGAATGATTTGAAAATTTAGAAAATGTCGTGATAGTAAAACCATGTAATCACAGGAAGACAACTTGTAGAAGGGAAAACCCGCAAATATGGAGAAAGTATTTTTTTTATCGTAACAACTCAGCAACAATCAATAATTTTGACAAATTAAAAAAAGGTAAGAGAGAAGAAACGTGGTAGATCTTCATAGGATGTTTTTAGTCGAAGTAGCTCAAAAGAATACTGGTGATGTGCAAATTCAGGGGTTTTGACATTTTTCTTGAGTCACTCAAATTGATTTATTTTGAAAACTAGTTAAGCTCTTAGGGCCTTACCTCACACTTTTGTTTTTATTTTGGAATCATTTAAAACGACCAGATGATGAGGATGATTGACTCGTAATTTGAGGGTCACGGATTCGAATCCCCGTAATACCCGCCCATTTAGCCGTATTGGAGTTATAATCTGATTGTCAATTCGTTGGTAAAGGAGTAGTCCAATAGTTGGAATTGGGTGGTGATGGCTAGCTGTCTTCCCTCTAGTCTTAAACTGTTAAATTAGAGATGGATAGCACAGATAGCCCTCGTATAGCTTTGCCTGAAAATTTCAACAAAAAAATCAAAATAACAGCAGTTCAAGACAACAGAGAAACTTTCTCGTAAAAAAACAGACTTTAGAATTACAGGCTTGAAAGTTATAATCATTTTTTCCTTGGAATATTTTGGAAAACTAACCAGATGGCGGCCCTCAGAAGTCATTTTAACGAAGTTCACAGAGTTCGACTGACGACCTCAAGTGTTATGTCTGCGGACTTACAATGCTACAATTCGGGTTTCGTTACTCGTGGTGGGCAGAACACAGATTACTCATTGTGTTACTTCAAAGAAAGAAACGTTAGACTGATATTGCATCTGAGGACTTAGATAACAAAATAAATGTTTCTGTTTTTTTGTGAACCATTTTAATATTATTAAAAATGTATATTAAGTGATGAATCCAAGTCATTCTAGAAACTGATTTAACGGGTGAATTTCTGAAGGATTATAATACGTACTTCTGGAAGATTTTACGGTCAGAGCAAATTTTTGTAAGAATTTGAGGACTGAAAAACTCTTCGCCATATTTGTTTTCTTCAGAGTTTCAGTTTAGAAACGAAATTTCTTTCTTTTATAAACGAGCGTTTAAACTTTTTTTTTTTTTTTTTTTACAAAACTAAGTGACAAACACGTAATTTGTTTCAATGACTGTCAGGGTCGAAAGTGAATTTAACGGGAACTTTCAGAAGGATCGTAAAACATACTTCTGGAAGATATTTTAGCTCACACCAAATCCTCATTTTTTGTGTTTATTAAACAAAATGTAATATCTGTACGGATCTGATTTAAATACATACAACAGCAATATTTAAATCAGATGAAAAAGACAATTTTATGTCCTATCTAAAATCATCGAAACTTTAAAGTACCTTTTTGTGGTTACATCGTCACGTGATATAATTTGTAAAAATTATGCGACATCTAACGTTTGCAGGGATTTCAAGCTCAAAATGCCATAAAAACGTGAGGAAAAATATGTCATAAGGAAGGTCTACATAAAATTCTTCTGATTCCGTAAAAGTCGTAAGAACAAGGACTCAAAATCGGTTTCGTTATTATGGTGTGATACAATGTTCCCCAGGTAGCCATAACAGTTTCAAACTGCCTTGAGGAAGGATTAGCATTCCATTACGTTTCGGAGCAACGCCAGTGGCCCTTTCAAACTTTTGCTATCCGGTTTTTTTTAGAACTTTCTTGGTAAATGGGTTACTCCAATGTCATATATCAATCCTTTTCTTGTTTTTTTTCAAGGCAGGACATGGCCAAGTGGTTAAAGCACTCGACTCCCTAATCTTAGGGTGGCGAGTTCGAATCCCCATAGCACCAAACATGCTCATCCTTTCAGCCGTGAGGGCATTATAATGCTACTATTAGTTTATAAAAGAGTAGCCTAACGATTGGCGGTGAGTGTTGAAGATTAGGTCTTACATGTAAACTAGGGACGACTAGCGCAGGTAGCTTTACGCCAAAACCAAACCTTTTTTAAAAAAATAGATTCCCTTTTTCCTCCTTTGTTTGCTTGTAGATAATTTTCGAATTTTGGCCAGAAGAGAAGTAACATAACGAACTTAAATTATCGTAATTAACAGATGAAAGATGCATGACTGTTACAAAGTTTGAAGAGTGCATTGGCTTTTGAGACCCCATCAGAATTATTCACCATGCTAAAAAATGTATCTTTTGTTTGACTTAATGAGCGAATTATCTCCTGTTCAAACGTGTTAGAGATGGTGTTTTTGTTGTTGTTATTGTTGTCTCTTTAAGAACCAGTTTCAAATTCCACAAATAACGTTGAGCTGTTTTTATTATAGAAGTTACGGGGTGTCAGGAACAGTGGGCCTAATGTAGTTTTGTTATTAGTATATCCAGACAGTAAAACAAAGGGCCTAATGTAGTTTTGTTATTAGTATATCCTGACAGTAAAACAAAGAGTTCATGAACCTGGTTTATTGCAAACATGTGCCACTTCCACTGTAGTACCGTGAGTGCATTATAAATGTGACAGTCAACTCCGCTTATTCGTTTAAGTGGAATTGACCAAGAGGTGATAATTGGTGCTGTTGGCTCGCTGTTTTCGCCTCTAATTTATCATATTAAAATCAGGAAATGTCACGTGCTCGAAGATTCTAAATAGAACAATGAATTAATATGTACACTGTACGTTGAACAAGGAAATACAGTCAAACTGAACTTAAAGTATTCCAAATACGTTGTTCATGGAGACGTGTTTTTCAAAAGAAAAGATATAGAGATACAGCGAAATAATTGTAATGGAGAAGTGAAAACTCTTGTATTTTGAGAGAAAACAAAACATTAATGCAGTTAATTGTAAAACTAAAAAGTAACAATAGGCTTAGCGTTAATTGTAAAACATAATGTTTTTTGGGCAACAAATAATTTTTATTCTATTTTTCTCGTGTTTTTTGCATTTTGAAATATTTTAACTCCAGCATGAATGTTTTTCTGGGGTTCGTATACTCAAAGAGGTCGCTGATGAAAAAAAAGATAAAAGATGTATTACTTTTACAAAATCACCCAATGAAGTGACAAAAATGACTACAGTATCTTCAAGATAAGACAAACGAGAATTTGTTTTTTATTTTCTTTTAGGATATCTATGTAAGCATAGTCTTGAGACAGAAAGGACCCACACAAAAACAGAAACATCGGTTTTTATGTACTGAGGTATTAATGTAAAACATAATCTAAGTGTCACGGGTTCGAATCCCGGTCGCACCAAACATTTTCGCTGGTGCTTCGCTATCCGTTCCTAATTTAGCAGTGTAAGACTAGAGGGAAGGTAGCTAGTCATCACCACTCACCGCCAACTCTTGGGCTACTCTTTTACCAACGAATAGTGGAATTGACCGTTCATGTATAACGTTCCCACGTCTGAAAGGGGGGAACATGCTTGGTACGACCGAGATTCGAACCCACGAATTACGAGTCGAACGACTTAACACGCTTGGCCATGCCGGGCCATTTTTTGAATGGTAATAATTAATTTAGAATATTCCGATAGCATAATTTCTATACAAACAGTAAATCTTAAAATGAAATAACTAATTGATGCGACGGAGATTCGAACCAACGACCCTCGGATTACGAGTCGAGGAAGTCGGTTGAAAAGTCGTTCACAACTTGAATTATTTTCTAAACATTAAAAGTGGAAATAAATAGTGTCCTCTTTTTCACATAGCTCGAACCTTCTGATTTACCCACCCATTATAATAACTATTTAGATTTGAGTGGAGTGAGTTTAGTACAGTTACTTGCCTCAGTCAGTCTTAAAATATAATGAAAAAAATTATAGTGTTTTTACCTTTAGATTTATAAAGTATCTCAAACCGGTTCCGGATATCATAACTTGAGTGGTCTGCCGGAATTTTATTACTGTTAGCAGTTCCTCTACAAACAGTTTTATTTGAAAGTCTTGTGTCGTTTGACATCTAATTCGAGTCAGAAGTAAATTTACTCACAATGCTAAAGTCAGCGACTCTTATATCCTGGTGTGAAAGAGCGAAAGTAACCCATCGTGTAGACTTAGCTTAAAAAAATAACGACTCGTAACATTCGTTGAGTGCTACTCTGCTAGCTACACCTAATAAAAATTGTAGCATTAATTAATGGATAACGAAACGTATTTGTCGTATCGTTAATGAAAACAACGCGATATAATGTGTTATCAGTTTATGCAACAACCATATTGTTCTTTTAACATGTGCTAAATATTTCAGAAAATTCAGTTGTTACAAGAATAAATAGAAAAACGTTTTATTTAGGCACGCATAAATTTATATATATTTATTAAGCTATAATCGAGTACTTCTGCTTATGTTTTTGTACGTTTTTTTCTTATAGCAAAGCCACCTCGGACTCTCTACTTTGCCCACCTAGGAAAATCGAACTCCCAATTTTAGTGTTGTAAATCGGAAGACTTACTACCGTTGTCCCTTACAGTGGGGAATTTCGCATATGCAACTTAAATATATTATAAACTGTATTTCCATTTATCTTAGTTCATTAATATAGGGGGGTTGGCAAAAAGAGAAGAGAACATCCCGCCAGTATTTGTTTAATAACGGTGTATAGTTTCACATCTGACTGTTACAACTGCCTCAGGTTTTATAGTTTGTGCACTTGGAGACTTTGGAAGATGTGCTGAGAAAATAGGCTTAGTTACTCGAGGACAAATTTGAAATAAACATGGAGGACTCGTTTACCTACGATGATCTCCCAATCACTCTAACATCTACCTGATGTTGGTTTATGAGACAATCTCCCCTCTGTAACGTGTATCTGATCATACTTTATGAGATACTCTCATCCATGTAACGTGTACCTGATCGTACTTTATGAGATACTCTCATCCATGTAACGTGTACCTGATCATACATTATGAGATACTCTCATCCTTGTAACATGTATCTGATCATACTTTATGAGATAATCACCAATCTGAAGAAAAACGTTTAATACTGTTCCTCTTACTAAACAAGTAATAGAGCACTTGAGTCGCTGAAACTTATGTTGGTTTTCCACAAAAAAAATACTATAGACGAATGATACAGGGGGCGTGATCTTTTACAAGATAAACGACATTATTTCATTTTTTTAAACGAAGTCTGGGGGAAACTAGTGCCGTTGATTTGTTTTATTTTTACGCCAGTCAATCTTAAAATAAATTAATGTGCTTTCACCATTAGATTAAACAAATATCTCGAACAGGTTTGGGACATCAGAACTTAAATTATCACTGGTTATTAGTGTCTTACAATCTGTTATATATGAAAATTATATAGTGCTTGACATCTGGCGTGAATTAATCAATCAGTTGAGTATATAGTGCATTTCATACTCGAGAAAGAAGGGTGCACGTGTTTCATCTTTCTTTTCAATATCTGCAACTTTATTTACACATTATTTTCTCAAATTTTAGTAGTTTTCTACACTTAGTTACAAGCTATATGTCCCCCTAGTGGCACAACGGTATGTCTGTGGACATACAACGCTAGAAACCAGGTTTCGATACCTGTGGTGGTTAGAGCACAGACAGACCATTGTGTAGCTTTGTGCTTAATTACAAACAAACAATACAATATCTAAACTAGCAGGACGCCACTAACCATGACAACTGTTATGAACTGAGCCTCATGTTTGTAGATTTACTCTAGATTTTGTTTGTTTCACTTGAATTACTTGTTAGATAATTTGTCACTTCAGACTTGCCTGGTGACGCAGGTGATGTGACATTCTGGAAAGTCTCAGAGGACCTAACAGCTGTAACAGAATTGTAAGTGAAAAAAAGCGCTTTTTTGTCAGAAGTTAGTATAATTTGCCCTTCTTATCGGCAAGTGTAGTTTTATTGTGTGTTGACTCAGTTACTATTCACAGAGAAGCTACATAGAAACAAATATGGTGTATTAAACACACTTACCCGGCATAAAGTTTCATTAAAAACAAATAATCAAAACAACAACACAAAACAAATGTCCGACGATAATTTAGTTTTTAAAAGGAAAAAAAAAATATTCTAAACTGGGTATTAGCACTCTCGCTATAATTTATTTGTGTGTGTGTGTTTTCTTATAGCAAAGCCAGAACAGGCTTTCTGCTGAGTCCATCGAGGGGAATCGAACCCATGATTTTAGCGTTATGAATCCGTAGATTTACCGCAGTAGCACTGGGGACAGATTTATTTGTTTTTATTTGTGAATGAGTTAATTCTAACTGGAGAGGTTGGTTATACGTTGCCTGACCCTCGCTAGTCCAGTGGTCTGCCTACGGTGTTTCAACGCTAAAATTAGGGGTTCGATCCCCTCGCTGAAATAATGTGTACGTTTCTAAAAGAAATGTCCGAGACCAGTTTCTTTATAATCCAGTCAAACTCAATTCTGATGAAATATCCCATTTTTGAGGTTTAGCAGCTTTCTTGTTGGCTTAAACTTCATAAAACTAGAAAACTTGAACAGAGGAGCACCATTTAAGGTTATTTTCTCAAACTAGGTGTTTGCTATAGTAATTAAAATTAGATTATCTACCATAGTGGACATTATTTGTTGGTCATTTACCGGTTTTTTTGTTGTTGTTGGTTGATTAGCGCAAAGCTACACTGGGTTTCTGTGCCCTGCCCACCAGGGATAACGAATAATCCGCTTCAAGCGTTTATTTCCACGTGGAGTTTCGTGGTTTATTTTTGGATTATATCGGAACATAAGGGTAAGAAGTGCAGTTTTTGGAGGAAGGACATATCTCGACAGCAAACTGACAAAACTGGTGACGGTTTTAGGCTTTCGAAGAAGGAGCTGTATCAATAACTGTTTGGTGGATGCACGTGATAAACGACAAAGGTCAATAGTCAGTGATGTCGAGAAACCCACTTGTTGAGCATTTTATATGCAAAAACGGCTCGTTTGGGTTGAGAAAATATTTTCTCATTGACCTCATTACGATATCAACTGTACTGTATAAAGTGGTTCCCCCTGGAGGTGAGCGGTAAATGTATAAAATCACAACGCCAAAGTCTGGGTTTCGATTCCACGCGTTGGACACAGCAGATAGACCAGTTGGTTTCGTACTAAAGCAAACAAATGACAAAACCGTTTGTAACTATAGCTTTTAACATAAAGTTATGACGGTTAACCAATACGTTTGTTTCGGTTCAAAAAAGGCTTTGCATGGCCAGGTAGGTGGTTAAGGCACTCGGCTCGCAACCTGATGTTGGCGGGTTCGAATCCCCATCACATCAAACATGCTCGCTCTTTCATCCGTGGGGGCGTTAACGTGACGGTTAATCACACTATTCATTGGTAAAAAAAATAGCCCAAGAGTTGGCGGTGGGTGGTGATGACTAGCTGCCTCCCCTCTAGTCTTACACTGCTAAATTAGGAACGGCTAGCGCAGATAGCCTTCTTGTGGCTTTGCGCGAAATTCAAACCAAACTAAAGTGAAAAAATGAGTTTAAAATAAAAAAGACCATTCTATGAGACACCATCAGAATTATCACAGTGTTTGTTTTTATCTAAACTTAACGTTTAGCAATACAACGTAGATACTAACACTCATCACGTTATTTGGAGATCACAATACGTGAATTTTATTTAACTGTGTATTACGTTAATAATATCACCTATGCCTCCAGTAACGTTTGCCCTCTCCAAAAGAATCCTTTAGAAACAAAGCGACAAAGAGCTTCGTGAGGTATATAAAGTAAATCAGCTATCTTTTAATTCAAGGTAAAATAGATACGTATGTGAATTTTTTTTTTAAATTGTTTAACTTTACATTTGCGTATTTGATCTACGCATTCTTTAATTAACTGTTTCTCTTAGGCCTTTTTCTCGTGAATAAGCAGTAAGATTGAGGTTGATAAGGCTAAATAACTCTGTTGATTATATTAAAAACAACACCAATTTAATTAATTCTAGGTGTTCACGCGAGGGGGCGCAGGTTATGTATATGTCAAATCTTGTGCCGGTAGCATAGAAAAGTTTCATTTCGCTTGTTTATTAACAAGAAACAGCAACTGTTTCATTGAATGGGTAAAAATTACCAGCACATAGTTGGTGGGATAACATGTGAGCGAAGGTGGCTGTCGCACGTTGAAACAAGTTTATTCATACACCAAGCAAGGCTGGGAATTTAGCTCTTTATTCATTAAGTAACAAAATAATATAACGTAGAAGTAAATAATAATAATAATATTACAAAAATTACTGTTTTTAATGTAGCACATATATATGTATATTAAATTCGAGGTATTCTTTCAAATGTTTTAACATGGAAAGAAACGGATAAGTCGAAACTTTGAGATTGTGAGACGATATTACAGCTCCATTGAAGGATCTGTGCAAAATAAACCATTTTAACAATCAAACTGTTTCATACAGAAAATTGTAGTTATACTAAGCAACCAGTTATAACTTTAGTTTCGATATGCAACACATGTTTCGTACCGTAATAGCAGAAGCCTGCGTTAGGTACATATACTAACATGATTCTAAAATGTAACAGTTGTATGTAAGTACGCTTTAACGCTGTCACCAGTGAGAGACTCTAGCACTAAACCAGTATCATGGACCTGCCAGGAACTTAAACTAATAAAACAAATGCTCTGGTTTCACACATAAAAACACTTCTATACTCGCAGCTCAACACACAACATGTGTTAACGATGCTAGTGTTGATTATGCAGTCATGCAATTCGTACTTGATGTCAATCGGCAGATGACTGCACTAAATTTTCAAGTAAGAGTAAAGAAACAGACTTTCAACCATTTCGTCATGTTTGATGAATATAATTGATTTATAATTCTTCAAACAACACGTTTTGTTCCTACCAATTATTAACTTCGTTTTCGCTCACGAGAATGAAAATCTCAAGACTTTGGGATAATTAGGTTGGTTATACATACAGGTTTCCAACCAGAAACAGCCTCACAACAGAAGTATTTTACCTTTGTACACATATACGCATGTAACACAGCTGAACAATGAGGCTGGAAAAAGTTTTATAGGGGGCACTGAGAACCACTGAAAAAAATCGAAACTCCCATATATGATAGGAAGAACGCCAAGCCAGAGATACTGATGCATCTTCAGCAACTCCAATTCATGCGTCCTTGCAGTTGGAACATTGATCGTTTGTTTGTTTTTGAATTTCGCGCAAAGCTACGCGAAAGCTATCTGCTCTAGCCGTCCATAATTTTGCAGTGTAAGATTAAAGGAAAGGCACCTAGTCATCACCACCTACCGCCAACTATCTGGCTACTATTTTTCCAACGAATAGTGGAATTGACTGTAACATAATAACTGCCCCACGGATGAAAGGGCGAGCATGTTTGGTGCGAGTGGGGTTCGCAGGGCCAACATTCATTGATATAAATGGTTTGTCTCTGTCTTAATTGTGATTGATCTCGGGTACTTTTAGTTAAAACTGCTTCACAAGGAAAACGTTCGTTTTTCCTTTGTTGTCTTCTCTTATGAAACAAATGCGTAACAATTTCACTGAATATTTTCGGTTGATAATAAACTGGCCTGAAGTGAATAACAAAAACAAGAAAGTTAAACGTGTAAACACTTCAGTTTTTACAGTTTTTTTTTAAGTTTTCTATATCCTCTCCCAGTTTTATAGATTGAGGTAAATATTTGTAAAAATAATACCAATAAAACTTTCTATATTTTATTAAATTTACCAAAAACAACTAATAATAATTACATTAATTTTGGTTAATTACGACATTTTGCTAGACTAGTTTATTTTCGCTTCGTATTTATTTTCTTAGTTTATGTTTGCGTAAAATACTTTCATTAAGTTTATAATGATTCTGAATATTTGAGTTAAGCCTACTCTGTAGTCGTATACACTTTTCAGTCACTTAGGGGCTCGGCATGGCCAGGTGGTTAAGGCACTCGACTTGTAATCCGAGGGTCGCGGGTTCGAATCCCTGTCACACCAAACATGCTCGCCCTTTCAGCCGTGGGGACGTTATAATGTCACGGTCAATCCCACTATTCGTTGGTAAAAGAGTAGCCCAAGAGTTAGCGGTGGGTGATGATGACTAACTGCCTTCCCTCTAGTTTTACGCTGCTAAAATAGGAACGATTAGCGCATATAGCTCTCGAGTAGCTTTGCGCGAAATTCAAAAACAAACCGTTACTTAGGTTAATTAATAAAATGCTTGTATATTCAAAGGTTATGATTTAAACTAGTGCGTTTAAAATAATTCTTCTGAGTTATGAAGGTAGCATCTGATTCTTCTGCATGAATTATCTTAATCTGACGGTGTTTTACAAAATTTAAAACATGTTTTTAATCGATTTTTCATTGACAATTCGTTTCCGTTTGCTCTAATTCTCCATCATATCTGTACTGAACATTGTTACGAAGTTATATATGTGAAGGTACTGTGGGAAATCCCTTGCCAAAGTAGCAATATATCACTCATTCGTTGTAGCGAATTTATTAAATCCACCGCCATCACCACAAGTGAGTTAATTAAAACTCGAACCTTATTTTCACTTACATTGTTGTGGTCTTTCTAACAACAGTGACCGCGAGTTAGTTACAAGTTCCATTTCAGTCGTTTACAAAGTTTAGCAGAGGGCAGCAAAACTTGTTCTCCAAAATTAATATTCCGGTCATGACAGAGTTTCATTAAAACTTCTGTTATCTCGAAAATACTTTGACAGTTTCGAGTGTTTTCTAGGTACGGATGATATTAAAATAAACACCAGAATATAAGATAATCTGGAATATATATTCGTGGAAAAGGAAGTGTATAATAAGGTGTAGTCATGGAAACATAAGTCACGTGGAGTATTAAACTTTAGTGAATTTTTAGTGTTTGAAGAACATGATCTCGCCTTTCATTTCCGTCTTCCTCCGTTAGCAAGAAGTTTCACTGTCTAACTGAATGTGTTTTTCGTCACAATTGCGAAGGCCAATGATTGTGTCGTTTTTCGTCTCAAGTCTAGAAAAACTGATACCCACTAAGAAGAAGACAAAAACATAAAAACTGAGTTTTCATCGATTTGTACAAATTTATATATATATATACTTTAGTAATTATAATTAACTTACAAGTAACACATACAAATTATAAACAAGAAACAATTACTTTGAAGAAGTAATGTATTAACCTGTCTCGAGCTGTACGTTTTTTGTATATTTGCAGAAATGTAGCTTTGAGCGCAGTAAGTCTGAAGGATTTATAGGTTTCTGGTCTGTCCAATCACTAATATTCCCGAAATACGAGTTTACTTTCGTAATAAAGAACAAAGTATTTGCCAACCAATCACACTGGATGTGGATGATTTCTCATGAGTAATCTATTCAACTCTTTTACAATATGGAACTCTTTTTTTTTCTTTTTGTATAAGTAATTAGTTATTTTTTGTCCTCTTAGACTGGTCTTTCAAATATAAATTTGAACTATTTTTAGTACTGTAGCATACTTAATTTTAGGTAATTAATTATATAATGAATTACCGGACTACAGAGAACTCCATTAAGCTTTTGCATGTATGGTTAATCTCCGAGGGAAATGGCTGTTTTATAACAATAAAGAATACTTAATTAAGTTTCAATGTTTTCAAAAGCTTTTGGCTTGAAGTGCTGCCTTGGTAGTTACCCTAGTGAGTGACTGGCTATAATCAATTATGTAGGGTGTTTACAAAGCTTCAACCCATATCATTTGAAAATTATTAGGTTTTGGTTTTGTTTAGTTGAAGTTCAGTACGTGAAATCATTCCTTTGTAATACTAAATAACGTTAGGGACAACTTTCGACTATTTCATGGTACGTATTAGTTTAACAGGAAGGTTCACGTGTTTCTACTGATGTCATAAAAGTTAATAACTTTTCTTTTGGGTTTAAAATTTCCACATTCTTTGTCACGACGAGTTTCAAGTAACCGTAATTATGTTTGAAGACTGACCTATTTAGCCTAAAAGTAATTTTTGGGAAGATTAGTTCTACTATTTCGTAAGTAGAAGGATTATTTTTGATTATCTATAGAGTCTATAGAGTAGATCTGCGTGTGACGTTTTCATGACGTCATATCTGCACCCTGAGAATTAAGAAAAATAAAGTTTTCCTTGATGAGAAACGAAGGCGAAGCGGGAAAATCGTGAACCTATTGTAAATATGCATATACACAGAAAAAGAATTCGCGAAGCTGGGGGTTTCTCATCGCGTAATAAAAAAGGTTTTTTCCAGTATCATATAACCAAGAGATCCATTACGGTATGATGAGAAATTATTTTTAACTGATAGAGATTCAAGCTCATCACATGTATAAGGATATGAAACTATTAACATATAATCAGGCCATATTTTAAACTTGTTAGGCAGATTTCTGTTTTTGGTTTTTGTTGGCAAAAAGAAACAACTAAAAATACTTGAATATTTTGATATCATTCTTTGTCGTTTTATTTATTATACAGCACAATAGATGTTTTTATCAATGATTCATTGTGTTATTACATGTTATAAGGTGATAGGTAGTATTTTGACGATATATATAATAGAGCAAGGGGGGAAATGTTCCGTCCCTAAATTAATTAACAGAATTTCGTTGCTACAGATAATAAAGTGAAAGGTTGTAATTCGACATTGTGTATAGTACACCAAAGGGTGTATTTCGATTTAAAAACTAGATAAATGTCCTTGTTAGATATTAGACGAAACATTAAAAGAAATTTATATCTATAAAGCATTTTAAAAGTTTTGTTAAACTACGAGACGAACAGAACAAGGCTTAGTTTTGTCGACTAAGTTTGTGCATCACATATAAGTGTCATTAATCTCAACATCTAATGTAACCAAGTTTACCAAAATAACGAACAAATCAACTGGTTAGGTGTGGAATGAAACGAACATTTGACACCACCAGGTTTATGAACATAACGAACCACTATTTGTATTTTTTGTATTTTGAATTTCGCGCAAAGCTACACGAGGGCTATCTGCGCTAGTCGTCCCTAATTTAGCAGTGTAAGACTAGAAGGAAGGCAGCTAGTCATCACCACCCACCGCCAACTCTTGGGCTACTCTTTTACCAACGAATAGTGGAGTTGACCGTCACGTTATAAAGCCCCCACGGCTGAAACGGCGAGCATGTTTGATTCGACGGGGATTCGAACTCGCGACCGTCAGATTACGAGTCGAACGCTTTAACCCACCTGGCCATGCCGGGCCCATAACGAACAAATTTACTCAGTTAGATATAAAATGAAATTACTTTGATATTCTTCCCGCAATGGTGTTGTGTTATAAAGGAATGAATATTATAAATTTTTCGTCATGCAAACATTTTGGCATCAACATTTTTATAAGTAATATTAGATAAAATTTTATTATAGTTAAGTTGTTTTTAAATTTCAAAGTTACGTTCATTTCTTTGCAAACTATTTTTGCCAAAACTGGCGAGCACTGTCTGTGTGTTTTTCATATAGCAAAGCCAATCGGGCTATCTGCTCAGCCCACCGCGGGGAATCGAACCCCTGATTTTGGCGTTGTAAATCCGGAGATATACCGCTGTACTAGCGGGGGGCTCGCGATCAATGTCACAGAATGTCCTGCTATCATATTGGTGAACTATTTGTCAACTGATATTTAACATTTTGGATTTCTCTAAAATAAATCACACAGTATGGCTAATAAAAAATTAAATCTCTTGCTGAAGCCGTTAGTGGTAGTTTCGTAGTACGTTATCTGGTGGATAGCTGAGAGTACGGAGCTTCTTTAGCCCTACTACGTTACCTAAAAGACAATTGAGATTTGTCTCATTGTGTTACCTTAAAAACAACCGTAAGTATGAAACTTATTTAGTGGCACTTCGGACTCGAACGTTCGGCTTTCTTTTTTGTTTGTTTTTGAATTTCACGCAAAGCTACTCGAGGGCTATCTGTGCTAGCCGTCCGTAATTTAGCAGCGTAAGACTAGAGGGAAGGCAGCTAGTCATCACCACCCACCGCCAACTCTTGGGCTACTCTTTTACCAACGAATAGTGGGATTGACCGTAATATTATAACGCCCCCACGTCTGAAAGGGCGAGCATGTTTGGCGCGACGGGGATGCGAACCCGCGACCCTCAGATTACGAGTCGCACGCCTTAATACGCGTGGCCATGCCGGGCCCGTTCTGCTTTCTATTTACGGCGGAAACCAATCCTTGAAGATAATCTTCATAAAGGAGCAGCCACTTAACACTTAACGGTTAGCAATTTAAATATAAATGTAACTATTGAGGAGTCGTTACATAAGTCCCCGCTGGCTCTAATGGTAAGCTTATAAGGCTGACGTTCCGGATTCGATCGCTGCGGTGGGTAAGTATGAAGAGATAATTGGGAAACTTGTGCTTAACAAACAAACAAACACGTTACTTGGGAATACGTTTAATAATAAAGAGTAACTAATATATATGTATATTTTTTTGCGTTTCATTATCGAGTTTGCTGATGAAGGACAAATAGAACGAAACCAACCTAAAGAAATAAGAGCAAAAAATTCATCTAAACATGCATCACAGTCAACGTTGGGAATGAAGGGGGTATTTAGCCCCTCACTATCTATCATGCATGTCAGCGACATGCCGCTCAAAGAACCAAACCACACTTTCTGCTCACAGTTCGCAGATGTTGTTGTAATCTGGAAGACCCAACAACCGCAATATACAATATTTACAACTGCTACTGAATAAAATATAGTAGTACTGTAGTAAATAGAGAATTAATAATTAAATAACACAAATCATGTTATTTACAAAATCGTACAAAACAAATTAGTACCAGAGGGGGACTCTCACAAGTAACAATACCAGCAAAATTCTATATTTGACTGAAAATTAAACGATACAACACATTAATAGATAAGAACCAAAATATGGAGAAATATAAGCAAGTTACTTTAAAACTGTGGCTACTGGCATTAACCAAGGGGATTCCTCACAACACATTCAAAACTTACAGAACGTACTGAGAGCAGTTGTAGAATATGCGTGTATAACATGAACAAATGTGTCAAAAACACATCAACAAACTACGGCAAACACAGAACTACCGTCAACAAACTCCGTATTTCAATACACTAACATGCAGACTCTTAAAAATTCGCTGCAGTATTATAAAAATATTAATATTAATAGTTACATAATATATTATGAACCTAGTTCTAAGTACTTCCCCTTCAAACGTCATAAATAAGAACCTTACAGGTTAAACTGAACCCTAGATACAAACACAACTGTATTTTAAAATGATTTTAATGTAAAAATAGGATTATGTGTATATAACTGCTGTGTGAGCACAGACTTATTGGGCGATCATGTGGAAGTGAAGCAACTGAGAATACACGATTTAATATTACCCTATAAATTGGACATAACACTTGAAGGATATGTTAATTGAAACTGCAGATAATGGACAGACTATAACATTCAGTGAGTGATGCAAAAACTAAGTAACAAGTGTTGTTACCTAGGATTCAGTAACAGTGAAAACTATATAATTTCTGAGAGGGAGGAAGAGGTCAACAATGATCATCCCTGGTTCAGATCTGAGAACAGTGTACAATATAAAAACAGTATAAAATGACCATCCCTGGTTCATATCTGAGAACAGTGTACAATATAAAAGTTTAAAATGACCATCCCTGGTTCAGAACATGGATCGAGTAAGGAGTCCAAAGAGTGACCGAATAACTAACTACAAATACTTGATTTTCATATTATGGTTTTAGTTTCACAACTTAAAGCAACAAACTGTGTTCATCAAGTAACCTTTCATTTTACAATCTAAGTTAGCTGATGAAAGAGTCATTTGTTTACATCGTGAAGTAAAACTCGATAACGTAACCTTTTTAAAAAAATCTCAAAGTCCGGTCCGTGTCTGCTCGTCTATGTAGGAATGATACATTATTCGATGTGTACACATTACGTCATTGCTTCGTAATACGAAAGAAGACGATCTGATAATATTACTGGACTCAGTGTTTGTTTGTGTTTCTCGTCATGTTTGGCAAGTCACGTGTTCTATATTAAATAGGTTTGGTATATCCCCTGCTGGGACAGCGATAAGTCTTCGGATTTACAAAGCTGGAATCAGAGACTCAATTTTCCTCGGTGAACACAGCAGATAACTTGATTTGGTTTTTCAAATAAAAAACACACTCACAGGTTTCGTATTTAGAGATGATAATGAAACTTAGTTATTCTTCAGAAACTTAAGTAACATAAATATATGCGTTTTGAAAATTTGTTTTAAGGATTTCATAAAAAGCTTTGATCTTAAGTCTATAACTTCCCATTAAATTTGACGTCCTAGAATACTGAAAATAGATGATTATTAATAATTGTCAACTGAAAACTATTTGTTCACTTATTGTCAACAACGAGCAAAAGATTAGTAACAATATATATTTTTTTGAATTTCACGCAAAGCTACTCGAGGGCTATCTGTGCTAGCCGTCCCTAATTTAGCAGTGTAAGACTAGAGAGAAAGCAGCTAGTCATCACTACTCACCGCCAACTCTTAGGTTACTCTTTTACCAACGAATAGTTGGATTGACCGTCACATTATAACACGCCACGGCTGAAAAGGCGAGTTTGGTGCGGCGGGGATGCGAACCCACGACCCTCGGATTACGAGTCGCACGCCTTAACCCACCTGGCCATGCCGGGCCAGTAACAATAACGGAAATTGTACTTCGCGTTATAGTTTCGTGTACTGCTTTAATTAAAGTTTTAATACCCACAACAACCCTCTTGGAAATACATTTTCGCTTTACAAACAGCATTAAGTCCGGCATGGCCAGATGGTTCGGGCGCTCGACTTGTAATTTGAAGATCGAGGCTTGGAATTCCTGTCACATGAAACACACTTTCTCTTCCACTTGCGGTTTGTTTATATAAAATGATGGCCAATCCCACTAATCATTGGTAAAACAGTAACCAAAGAGTTGACGGCGAGTGGTAATGACAAGCTGCCTTCCCACTCCTAAATAAGAGACGTTTAGAGCAGAGAGCCTTCGTGTGGCTTTGTACGAAAATTTAAAACAAACATACAAACAGTTATAAGACTTTCGGAAACAAATAACATAAATTCAAACACACCAAGAGAAGCCTGAGAACTGTGTACTGTATACGAGTCTCTGAGAACATTGTATTGTGTTGTGAGTCTCTGAGAGCAGTGTACAATATAAAAACAGTTTAAAATAATTTATAAGGAGATTATATTGTACATGCATGTTGTTTAAAATGCTTTTTTCTCAAATAGTAATTTTATATTTTATATAATAGATTTTTTTAAATAAGAGTAGGGGTGGCACTGTTAAAAAATACAGAAACAAATTAGAGATCAATACACAAAAATTATACAGATAAACTACACAAGTATCCAAAATTTTCCAAGAAACACATTTATCTAGAACAACATGTTGTATTTGTGTTACTTGGTACTCGCTAGTAGAGTGGTAAGTCCACGGACTTACAACGCTAAAATCAGCGGTTCGAATTCCCCTCGGTGAACTAAGTAGATAATCCGATGTGGCTTTGCTATTAAAACACACACACCTATCAGTTGTGTATTCAAGTTTGAATAAAAAGCATTTAAACTGAATAATACTATATAGTCTTATAATGGTTAATTTCCTGGGGTCTGGCATGGCCAGGTGGGTTAAGGCGTTCGACTTGTAATCTGAGAGTCGCGGGTTTGAATCCCTGTCACACCAAAGGTGCTCGTCCTTTCAGCTATGTGGACGTTATAATGTGACAGTCAGTCTCACTATTCGTTGGTAAAAGAGTAGCCCAAGAGTTGGCGGATGACGGTGATGTCTAGATGCCTTCCCTCTAGTCTTACACTGCTAAATTAGGCTAGTCTTACACTGCTAAATTAGGCTAGTCTTACACTGCTAAATTAGGCTAGCGCAGATATCCTTCGTGTAGTTTTTTACGAAATTCAAAAGCGAAAACAAACTTGTTTAAGTCGATATAACCCTATAACTATTTCATCTCTAGCATCAGTTTAAACCTAAATCCACTCTATGTGATTCTGGACACTGTAAGATGTCATCGCTTAGTCATAATAATTAGCAGTCATAAAAAAAATCACACTTCTAGAGTAAATCATATCATTACCCTTTGAAGCTTACTTTCTTACAGAACTTAAATGTTCGTTTAAAAATATATAAGTACAAGGTAAAACAGGAATTATCAACAAATGAAAGACAACACTAGATGACCATAATGTAGGGATCTAACCTTTATATAGTGTACGAAGTAAAGAACGAATGAAAGACAATACTAGATGACCGTAACGTAGGGAGCCGACCTTTATACTGTGTACGAAGTAAAGGAGTAAAAAAATTCAATACACATGATATCGAAATTTATCACACATATTCATAGAATACAGAAATTTATAATAAAGGGAAAAATGTCACAATATAAATAAAAAATATGTAAATGAAAAATAATGTGAGGATGGCAGTGTCAAAATTTGAAAATAGCAATATTATGATGATGCAGATATACATAGATCATCCCTGCATGACTTTCAGTATTAAAATTTAATGTTATACTGTAGAGTGTAAAAGAAGAAATGTTTTGTGAGGTCAATTCGACCGACCTCGTAGCGAACGTTTATACTTATCTGTAATAATCAAAATATGTTTTAATTTAACGTAATCTTTCTTGTATAAGTCCTAACTTCATAGTTACACCACAATGATGCATATCCCGTCGTGACCATGATATTATAATAAACAAACTACATACACAAGTCAGAAATATATAACTTCCAGCTGTAGTAATATCAAAGTCGAGTATGCATTTTATAGTGTGGCGTTAAATTTTAGTATTGAATGTCATGTAGGGGTGATCAGTGTATAGCTGTATCATTTTTCGTAGTCTAATTTGCGTTATTTTGGGCACTGCTATCCAAACATCATTTTATATTTCCAAAATGCTTTCATTAGTCCTAGAGGAGGTTCCGAGAACAGTATAATTTTAGATGGGATTATGAGTGTAAGGTGGAACTGAGACGATGGGAACAATGATTAATGTAATCAGGTAGGGTCTGAGAATAGCTTAGAATATAAATGAAACTTTAAGAACAGTGTAGAAGAGATTATGGAAACACTGTAGCGTATAGACGGGGTTCTGAAGACATTGTACAGTATAGATGAGATTTCTTTACCAAAGAAATGTTGAAATCGAGTTTTCTAGATTTAATGAAACGATTTATGTATATATTTTTTAAAAATATACAAATATAGATATTTGAAAAGTGTCTGCAATAATATCCTAACTAAAGATATATAGATTTTATTTATGATAAGTAAAGATAGTTGGCAAAAAAAGTTATTCTAAGAAGCTCTTGTATCAGAACTGGGATAAAAAATCATTCAGGTTCCTTTACGTTTCTAACGAAAGGATCTTGTGATGTTATTAATATTACACTCTGCTGAAAGCTTGCGTAGATGTAACAGAGACTGCAAACTTCACATGCAAACCTAAACTTCTGCTGTGATCTGCAATGCACGGTTGCATGTAAGATCGTGCTTGTAAAATGTTTTCAAAGAAAATTAAGTAACGCCAGTGAAGTGAATTATGTACATGAAGAGGAACTGATAACCAAAGTTCTTTTTCGAACTTCAACATGAATGAGGAACTGGGAGCCATGGTTCCTTTTTCATATTCACACATCAATGAGGAACTGGTAACCAAAATTATTTCACAAACTTCAACATGAAGGAGAGACTAATGACCAAAATTATTTTACACACTTCAACATGAATGCGGAACAGATAACCATAATTATTTTACAAACTTGAACATGAATGAGGAACTGACAACCATACTTCTTTTAAAACGTGTACATGAACAAGGAACTGATAAACATTCTTGTTTTTAATTGTCTGTTTTTGAATTTCTCACAAAGGTACTCGAGGGCTATCTGTGCTAGCCGTTCCCTAATTTAGCGGTGTAAAACTAGAGGGAAGGCAGCTAATCATCACCACCCACCGCCAACTCTTGGGCTACTCTTACCAACAAATAATGGGATTGACCGTCACATTATATCGCCCCCACGGCTGGGAGGGCGAGCACGTTTGGCGCGAACCCGCGACCTTCAGATTACGAAGCGCACGCCTTAACGCGCTAGACCTTACCGGGCCTTCTTGTTTTTAATACTTGAGCACAAAGTATTCTTTGAACAAATAACAAAGTTTCATGAGGTTAAATTATTGGTACTTAACTAGACGTTTGATAGAACTTGTAAACAATTAGTTGTGTATTAAATAAGAGTTACTAATATTGTATATCTAAACATGATGGAGATAATTTTTGAAATACTCGAGAAAATGAAATGATTAAGTTTTGTAGCAGTGCTATTTTAACTTTCATTTAATAATAAAATCAAAACCCAGAGATTGTTATTAATAATGCTTGTACGAATCAGCTCTTTAACCTGTTCAGTGCTGTTGACGAGGTACGTCGTCCAAGTCGATCACTAACACAGTGCCACGGACGAGTTAATTTGTTCTCAATGATACCTAACTTCAACGCTAGATGTCAGTACCATACATACATTTAACCTACTTATAAATTGTATCACTTTCGATCCAAAATGGCGTCACGAAAAAGTTACAAAATGAAGAAGCATTAGAGTTGTATTGTAGCAGCCAGAATACTTGGCAGTTAACAGGTTAAAAAAGAATCTGGTTTGGGATTAAGTGAAGCCATGTGCAATATTTTATTTTCTTAGAAATGTAAGAACTTTCTTTCCAACAACTCACTTAAAAAAAGTAATGTAATACCTATTTAGTTCGTCCTCCGGACCGATCATCGGTGGGTTTGTTTGTTATTACTTATAAATCAGGGAGCAGACGAACCAACCGCTACCTATAAAAATCATCAGACTCATCAATAAATCAGATCACTTTAGTCACAGTTGAGTATATCTTACCTTTCGCGTGCCGCTATGGAACAGGGTAAATCTACTGATTTACTAACATCAGGGTTTCGATTCCCCTCGGTATACACATGGACACAGCAGATAGTCCGATGTGGCTTTTCTGTAATAATATCACACATACTCTTGTTTGGTGTTTCTAATGAGGTAACAGACTAACTAATAATAAAACCATTAAAAATACAATAAATTTAAAGTGGTCGTATTTTCTTACTTGGCCAGACAAAGCCAGTAGGTTAAGGCACTCAACTCGTTATCTGAGGGCCGCTAATTCGAATCCCCGTCATACCAAACTTGTTCGCCCTTTCAGCTGTGGGAGCGTTGTAACGTGACGGTCAATGCCACTATTTGTTGGTAAAAGAGTAGCCCAAGAGTTGGCGGTGGGTGGTGATGACTATTTGCTTTCCCTCTAGTCTTACACTGCTAAATTAGGGATGGCTTTGCTCGAAATTTAAAACAAACAAACCACCATTTAACACTTGCTCTTACTTCTAATAAGGGGTCCTCCTCCTTTAATGGTACTATTGTCATGTCGTCTCGGAATAACTGCACTAATTTGAAAACTATTATGGTTAATATTTAAGGGTTACTTGATTCAATAAATGATGATTTTGGTAAAGTACATAAATAGCTTCATATTCTACTTCATGTCATACATAGGGAAAGCTGGTCTATGTGATTGTGGCCAAAACTTCGGACGGGAACAACAGAAATAGGAGTGCATGTGAATGCATGTAGTTTAACCATTTAGACATCATGAACTGACAAACCAGTAGGGGTATCAACAGTGTAGTTTAACCATTTAGACATCACAAACTGACAAACCAGTAGGGGTATCAACAGTGTAACTTCGACAACGCTTCTGGATGTAATTTTGCTTACGTTGTAACTGTGTGTAAATATTACATTTAGTGAGAACACTGAAAATTCGTCAAAGCTATACATACCACAGTGGTGGCGCTAATGAAAGGTAGTTCTTCAAATATTTCAACGTCTGTGAGAGCTTTTGTGAGTTGTGTTATCGCGCACACAGTGGGAAAACGCTTTAATATTTTAAACCTCCAAACTGTTCTCACATGATACCTAAATTACATTAGGTTGAGAAAACAATAACATTACGTCATGATGGGTAATACATTGTGATTCGTCATCCATCTGGTGTTCCCTGATGATAGTGAAGCTGGAAGACTGGAAGATATTAAATGCCTTGTGCTAACATAGGCCATCTGAAATAGGCATCTGCCATTCTAGTTAGGAATCAGAAGAGGTCTATACAGAGACAATACTAATTAAACCTGACCGTGAAATTTGCCACAATACCAGGAGAATGTAACAGCAGTGTGAGTTCATGAACTAATATGCATTGTTTCTGATTTCGCAATATGTTATATTGTCTACTAGAACATACAGTTATCCCAGTGTTCGCGAAGGTTTTTTTTCCGTTCGTGAGAAAAAGGAACTAGCGAAGACCAGTGGTTAGCGTACTGGACTGGTGAATTTAGGTTTTTTTGTTTACCTCCCTTTATTGAAACAAAGAAACAAACAAAACACGCTATACATTTTAGGGTGTGTGAGAGTTGGAAAACACGGATGCATCGTAAATGTCACGGTAAACATATTTGGTGTCTTTCTTCTGATGGATATTTCAAAATCAGGCAAATCTAAAAACAGGTCGTCTTGAAGTTAGTTTGCTCGAAATCCAACAAATAAAGAAAGTGTTAGAGATAATATATAAGTTAGTTTTCTTATAAAACTCTAGTGTCCCTTTAAAAATATAAGTACAAAGTAAAATAAGAATTACCAGCCAATAATAAAACGAACACTAGATCGGTAACATGTAGAATATTCATTGCTTTGTACACCATACAATCGGTGTCTTTAGGGAGTTAACTCCTATATTATGTATGACACGAAGTAGTTAAAAGAAAATCAATACACATTATGTTGAATCCAAGAAATAAAGTTTGAGAAGAATATATAAAGAATGGGATAATTAAAATTGAAAAATAACGCTTATAACAGTGACGTTGTTAGAACTACTGTTTATTTATATAGCGATGTATGAAATATTCCAGATAAATATATATACTTATATATATTATCCAAAATTTAAAAGGTAAGTGTTAACTAAAGCTTTCGACAGAATGTCAATTTATAGAAGCATTAAGGGTTTACCCATGCTTAATATTTGTAGCCACAGATTTGGTAAGACTATTTCTTGTTTAAACAATGTGACGCACGTGCTATCTCCATTTGCCTTGCTATTAACTCAAACTTTTCTTAAAAACAACAACTGAAAGAGCTGACAATGTTTTAAAATTTGTCTCTGTATGTTATATGAGCCCAAAATGGTTTCAGCCACACATATATATATAAAGAAGAAATTCGAGACGCTGTGAGGGAACAGTTATAATGACGATAAATCGTTTAAGGGTAACCCGGATACGTGTACATTAAAGTCTGATAGTGAAAAGCCGGGAGAAACAAATCAATACAAATTTAATATGAGCTATTTGTTAGGCAAACTACGGGTTCTGGCATTAAAAGTATATTCAAGCAGGTGGTGATTTATGTTTCCTTGGCAACATGCCAGTTGTAAGCGTGTGCATGTGTTACGTTACTCCTGAAAAGACACTATCGTAGTCGCAGCATCACATATGGATATGTTTACCATAACTTCAGTCTTCTGTTAGAAGTGACTAAGAGTTAATCTTTCGAAGCCCATTTGTGTCGAAAGAGTCTTCGATGACGAATACTTTCTAGTTTTCACTAATATTCGCTGCGCCATTTGTGTCCTTAAGTTTAATACCGAATTCCTTGTATTCTCCAAATGTCCGTTACGTGGACGGGAATCCGTTTGGCATAAAGATGTTTTACGTTTTACTTGGTGGTTTTGGGTGATCAGTAAATCAGTATTTTATTAAGAATTGTATATACATTTTTACATGTTTATATATATATATATATATATATATATTTACTCACACTTGCACGTACATGTCATATATAAATATATACACACACATGTTTAATTTTCTCTCTCTATATATAAATATTCACACATGCACGAACATGTTTATGTATACAAACAAGCGAAAATAAAAATGAATGAAACGCTTCACCAATCAAAAGCATTCTCAGGTTACAGGCTATGATGTGGGGTGTAAAATATATTGGAGGTAACTGAAGATGTAGAATTCACATTGCGATGGGGATACACTGTCTATCAGTCTTAGCCAACTTTACATGAAGGGACCCAGCATGGCCAGTTGGTTAGGGCACTCCTTTCGTAGTCTGAGAGTTGCTGGCTCGAATACTTGTCACATCAAACACGCTTGACCTTTCAGTCGTATGAATGTTATAATGTGACGGTCAATCAAACTATTCGTTGGCAATAGAGTAGCTCAAGAGTTGACACTGGGTGGTGATGACCACCTTCCCTCTAGTCTTACACTCCTAAATTAGGGATGGCTAGTAGAGATAACACTCGTGTAGTTTTTAACTGAAGGAGCGTCATAATAACAGAACTGAATGAGTAGTACAAGAGTTGGCGGTGGGCAGTGTTGACTAGCTGCTTTCACTCCAGTCGCCCCAGTTGGCACAGCGCAATGTCTTTTGACTTATGTTGCTAGAAATCCGGTTTTGATACCCGTGGTGCGCACAGCACAGACAGTCCTTTGTATAGCGTTGTGCTTAATAACAAACAAAAAGAGTTTCTCCAGTGTAGTGACGACTAATGTACATGATTCATAAGTAGAAATTCAACAAAAAAAAATGTTTTTTTTTAAGATCGAGGATTGTCTAAACGTTAGCTTATCGAGCTGCTTTACTGCAATTCCAGAAAGACATGTTACTACTGCTGAAGGTCTGTGCTTTCATCAAATTATTACTGATGTCGATCCGTTGTTTGGTTTTCTGAACTGAAAAAAACCCGAACACAGTACTGCCGAATACTGTAGAAACGAGAAGCATGTTGGTAGATACTGTAATAATGAATACCACACTGGCAGACCCACGATATTGTGAAATATGTTATAATGACGGATATTTTACAAACGGATGTGGTAGTAACAAAGGCTATACCGAAGGATATTGTAATGATGGATACTATACTGACAGATGAATGTTGTCACGAAAGATACTATACTGACAGATGGATATTGTAATGATTAATACTATACTGACAGATGGATTTTGTAGTGGTGGATATACTGACAGATGGGTATTGAAATGATGGACACTGTACTGACAGACGGATATTTCACTGACAAGACATTGTATCAATAACTATTAAAATTACGAATGATGTAGTAAAATATATTGTAAAAACGATTATTGCTGGTTTTTTGTTATTAAGCACAAAGCTACACAAAGAGCTATTTGTACTCTGCCCACAACGGGTATTGAAACCCAATTTCTAACAGTATAACTTCGCAGACATTTTGAGTGTGTAAACTGATATAATTCAAGAATGAATTTAAATAAAAGACTTAATATGAAAGTCAGAAGACAAAACTGGCAGTTGCTCTCGAACACACGTAAAAAGTTTTTTATTTCATCAATAATTGCTTGTATTTAGGCTTACATCAGACTTTACGCCTAGATGAAAATTAACATACATGTGAAACGAGAAGGCTAGCCTTCATTACTTTTGCATAAAACCACATTAAAAAAATCATAACAAAACTATAACTGTGGTTGCTTTATTGATTATTCCTTTAGTAACGGATATAACTGTGACGAATGTTGGATGAACTAAATTGTACTGGAAGAAAGAGGACTGGTGTAACATGCAGGCATATTATATTTTTCCATCTGCTTTAGTGATATAGAGATTTTAAAAAAATATGTTTTGTTTATTCGTTTTATGTTCTGTAATGGAGGCAACATGTGATCTAGAAAGTCGTTAAGATTACCTTATTCTAGTTTTGTTTTCTTGTTTTCTGTATGTCATGTCTTTCCTGCTAGAAAGAATGTTACTTCAACATGTGGCATCCAAATTAAAGTGACTTGCAATGTAATGTCTTTCTTGACTGATTATGATGTTGAATGTAATTGAAATGTAATGGCCAACCAGTGTTATGAGGAAACGAAAGTCACGTGGTGGTACTATCAGCTGGACAAAGAAAGCGAGTTTACTTGTTAAATTCAGGAATATATATCTAATAAATAAAGCCAAGTTTGTGTCTGTTTGTTGAAATCTTTAAACTCCTATAATATTAGGCCTATATAGATATATAATCACCGTACTCGGGTTTAAAATTTGTACCGTCATATTTTTTGTCAATGGAAACCTTCTAACCTAGTTTCTTCCACACAAGACGGAATTTTTTTTTGATCTGATTAAAGTGGAAATAATATCAGAAAAATTTATGCATATTTTATTGAGAGGCGTGTCCCGTCGTATAGAATAAAGATCCATCAAATGTTGTTATAACTGTGGGCAAACAAGACTGACCTTATATATAATAGACAAGGTGAACCTGTGGAATTCTGCAGAAGTAAATTGTTTTATTTACTTTATGCAAGAATAAGAGTCAGGTATAATAGAAATCTCTGAAGCTGATCAGGTACCTGAGACTAGAATGTCGAGAAATATTCTGATTGCCTATCACGAGCAGAAAAAAAAGACGTATGTCACAACAGTTATACAGTGGTACTCCAGAAGAAAAGGAAACACGCCTTGACAGCAAACGAAAAAGACAAGCTTTTCATCTTCAAGTCGATACAGAACAAGAGCAAAAATTTTTGCAGAGACAGTGATGAAATTTGCCATGCAAGAAACATCAAGAATATGATATCTTTGTTTGTTTCCACTTATTTAAAATCGCTATATATATATACACAGGTATTACCTGTGTAACTCCGGATAAGGACGGATAGTTTATGTATATATCAATTTGAGCGTTACGCTTATACGATATTTAGAAGTTCAGAGCTATATATTTATTTTCATTACAGTAGAAACATTATAAGCAAAAGAAAAAAAATCGTGGAATAGTGTCACTTATCGTGTTTGTTTTGGAATTTCGCGCAAAGCTACACGAGGGCTATCTGCGCTTCCCTAATTTAGCAGTGTAAGATTAGAGGGATGGTAGCTAATCATCACCATCCACCGCAAACTCTTGGGCTACTCTTTTAGAATTGACCGTCGCGTTATAACGCCTCCTCGGCTGAATGGGCGAGTATGTTTGGTGCGACGAGGATTTGAACCCGCGACCGTCAGATTACGAGCCGAACGCCTTAACCCACCTGGCCATGCCGGACCATCGTTTGTTTTGGAATTATGCATGTGCATGTGTAGTGAGAGTTGTCTGTGTGAGGAAAAAAATCCTCTAAAAATTGGCCTTTCCCAAACTGGGTTCTTGTTTCACAGTTTGGAATGTTAATAAGAAAAGGAAGTTAAGAAAGAAAAATGAAGAATGACGTAAGATAAGGAATTCAGAGCGAAAGTATATGAAAGTATTTCAGGAGGCAGTCATTTGATACACACAGACTCAATGAGACAACAGCTAAAGGTGCGGTATTACTTTTGTAAGCTTCACTCTGCCATTAGAGAGCGTCAAAGCTAGCGAGGCATGAAAGCCTTTCAGGCCACAGAGAGTAACAGAACATCACAGTAGACTATGAAGGCTTCGGGCATGAGGTTTTTAGTGGGCAGTGTACAGGATGCTGAGCTCAGAATCGAGACAAATAGCATTTCCACTTCCACTACATCTCGTGCGCCGCACGTCACTACTGTGAAGCTTCTCTGAGTATCTGAATTCATATTTCCTGGGTTATGGAACTGGCACCACGAATCGAAACACAATGTGAGACCGAAATTACCATTGGAGTAGAAAGGCCATGCTGATGGAACCGTGGCTTAGCCCACAGGGTATTTTAGTACTATCACTTTAAATTGTTGGCTCTTACGGGGCACCTCCGATTAAATAAGAGATAATTTCTTATTGGTGTGAACAACAGTTGTAATGGTATTGGATCCCTCTTTATTTTTTTCTCTCTAAAACCTTAAAGGAACTGCTAAGGATAATGTGCTAGAACTTGCCAGTAGCCTGTAGTGAAGATCTAGTTAGGTTTTGATTATCTTTGAAACCAGCATGTACGCTGGTGTCTAAAGACTTTGTGTTGAAACCGAACAGTTTCTTCCTTGACTTTTGAACAACAGTATATAAAATTATTTTTACAATCACTTAGAAACGCCTATATCGTACAAATTAGTATTAAAGTAACACAATAATGAATTTTAATATGTTTGTTTGTTCGTTTTGAATTTCGCATAAATCTACTCGAGGGCTATCTGTGCTAGCCGTCTCTAATTTAGAAGTGTAATACTAGAGGGAAGGCAGCTAGTCATCACCACCCACCGCCAACTCTTGGACTACTCTTTTACCAACGAATAGTGGGATTGACCGTCACATTATAACGCCCCCACGGCTGAAAGGGCGAGCATGTTTGGCGCGACGGGGATGCGAACCCGCGATCCTCAGATTACGAGTCGCACGCCTTAACACTCTTGGCCATGCCGGACCATTTTAATATGAAAACATGAATGTATCTTCAAACATACCAATGTATTTTATAATGCACAATATTACTTCACAAGTGTATTTTAATATGAACATTATAACAGTACCTTTACAAAACAATAATGTATTTTAATACAAATAATATAACTGTACTTTCACGACAAAAATATATTTCAAATTAAAAACCGTGAGTTATTTATGTTCTCAGAAAAAAAACATCCAAACATTGTACGTTTTTACAATTTGTAGTTTCACAGTTCACACGAGTTGTGTGTTTCGACGAAAACTTGTGTTGTGGAATAACACAATGTTTGTGTTAATGTACGACACGAGATTTTAGTGGTGCTCCTTCGTGACTGGAATCTGCTCTTTACATCTCAATGATTTTGTAATATTGCACGTGATGAAAGCTTTAAAGAGCGAACTGTTATCCATTAAGTAAAACCGCGAATACGCGGAAACTTTACTTTGATAGTGATGTGTACCACGGATAGTAAAACAAATAATTAGAAACGAGTGTCTAGTATGCTTATACGTATGATTAAAGAAGCATTGTAGCATTGCCATATTAATTATTATTGTTACAGTTCTTACGTTCGAATATTCAGTACTTTTGTATACATAGTTACAGAACCGTTGTCATATTAATTATTTTAATTATTATAGTTACAGTTCTTACGTTTCGATTGTTCCGTATTTTGATATACATAGTTACAGAACCGTTGTCGTATTAATTATTATAGTTACAGTTACGTTCGAGTTATGAGACAGTTTAGTAACTGTTGTGTTTACTTTTATTAAAACAGTTTAAGGAATAGTGTTGATTTCCTCACTGGAACAGCCACTAAATGGTACAGTAGCTAGTCTACGCTAAAAATAGTGTTTCGATACCCGTGGTGGGCACAGTATAGATAGCCCATATTGTGGCTTAACTTTACGTTTTGGTTTAATAAAACCTTATTTTGTAGAATTATGCACACACTTTTCTCTATGTTAATTTTTTTTGCAAGTTTTCCGTCCTCTTATCGGAACTATTATATTACGTATATTGTTAAAGAAACATTGTCATTATAATTAGAATTTTAACATTCGATTGTCCAGTAATTTTATATATTTTGGTTAAAGAAATATTGTCATCACAGCATCCTGTTTACACAGCATGAACATAACTAAGACATCGGTTTTTCCGAAACAATACAAACCAACGACATGGATAGGCCGTTCATTACGTCAGTATAACACCTTCATTTAACCAGAATAACAATCCGGTTCGCCAATACTACCGCCTGTAACATCTTTTTTGACTGTATTAACCAGTATAACATCACGTTTTACCAGCACTATAACAACCATTTCGTCAATATCACCTGGTAAAATATCACGTTTCATCAGTTCTAGCCAGTATAACGTCTCTTTTTGTAAATAATCTCTAGATAACATGTGTTTCACCAGTTTTGCCAATATAACATTAGTTTCGTCAGCACCTTAGTCAAATTACCTTATTTTTTATTAATATTAAAAATCGCAAAACTCTCATTTACCCTTTTTATTAATTTCCTTATTAGCTTTACTTTAATTATTGGTGTTTTAAGTTACTCCATTATCTGCCTATTTTTAAATTGTTATTAATTGGATATGTAAATGTTTTGCCAATATTCATTTGGACTTTAAAGTTTCAAGTTATTTGTAACTATTAAAGTTTTCTGTTTTTTTATCAGTTTATCAGTTACATCAGCTACTTTGGGAGAAACTACTTTGCCTCCTAACAACAAGAGTGAGAACAGTTCTCTTAACTAAGTTATTAACATACAGATAACAATAATACGGCCTTTCTTCCCTTTATGTCTGATTGAATAAATATGGATTAAAACACAAAACGGACAGGATGTTTTAATTGTATCAAAACTTTGTCTATTTTACGTCGTCTTTGTATGATCATTATAGTTCTAATTAATATCAATTAGGAGTATATCTACAAAAAGTTTGTAATTAAAAGTGATTCTAAAAGAATCCATAGTTTGTATACATGCATTAAAACTGGTGTCATAGTGTTATAAAATACGCTAATTAAAATGAAACAGCAACATGAGCTTAAATTTCGAGTTATTTGGACTCACTGAAAAGGATTCTACCAGAGGACGCGAATTCTAGAAGTTGAAGGAAACGTCATGAGCTCAACAATAACTTTTTTTACTTAACAATTCCAAATTCGGTAATGTTGGATTTTTCTTTATAGCGATTTTAAATAATTTGAAGATTAATTGAATGTAATCCCTTGTATTATTCATGTTTTATATGGAAAACAATCATATATATATATATGCTTAACTTAGGTTAGCTAGAATAGTAAGTTACGAAAACTTACTTGTTTCGTATTCTAAATATTAGAAATACCAGTAGCTTAACGATATATTTTACCAAGGTTGATTATTGTAAGGATCCAAGGTTAGAGTCGTGACACGATGCTGAACACTCTTTGCACCTTCAGTTGTGTATTATAATAACCATCACATTGAAACCCCGCCATTTGGTTAGACTAAATTTGTTGTAATTTTAAGCAAAGCTACATAAGGGCTATCTGTTCTAGCCGTCCATGATTTAGTCGTGAAAGACTAAGAGAAAAAGGCAGATTGTCGTTATATCAGCCACCAATAACTCTTGGGTTATTATTTTACTAACGAATAGAGGGACTGACAGATACATTAAAACGCCATCACGGTTGAAAGGGCGAAGAGTTGAGTGGGACAGGGATTCGAACCAACGACTTTCAGATTGCGAGTTTGTCCTCCCCCTGACAAGTGTTTCAAATTACCAACGGCTGTATCTGAAGTAATCACGTATTTACGTCTTTCACAAGGTGTCGCACAGGTTGGAAATGTCAGAGAACTTCAAAGTTAAATATGAAAACTTTAACAAATTCTAGACAAGGACATAAACATGAATTTAAAGTATCTTCAAGGTCTGTAAATATATATAGTATATATATTAGAAGATTGCATGGTGGTAGATATTCGATGATACATATATTTAATTCAATGTTAAAGCGTTTTCAATGAACATGTGTCCCGGCATGGCCAGGTGTTTAGGGCACTCGACTCACAATCTGAGGGTTGCGGGTTCGAATCGCCGTCACACCAAACATGCCTACTTTTTCAGGTGTGGAGGCGTTATAAAGTGACGGTCAATCCCACTATCCGTTGGTAACAGAGTAGCACAAGAGTTGGCGGTTGGTGGGATGACTTTCATTAGGACTTATTGCTAAATTAGGGACGGCTGGCACAGATAACCCTCGTGTAGCTTTGCTCGAGAATTCAGAAACGACAACAAGAAACATTAATGAACGTGGGCTGTTACACTGATATATGTAGTACTTGAATAAATATATACAGCATTGTTTAAGATGAACCCAAGTTATGACTGTAGGAAGCACGTCTATTTTCAGTTTTCAGTGTTTAATTAATATGAAATATATTAGTTGGAAAAGTTCATGCAAACCGTATGGATAAATTGCTCGGCTATGAATTGAATAGCCAGAAACCTTGTCACTAGCACCTGCTTTACTCTGGATGTATAACCTGGTGAGACTGTACGCTCTAGAGCATCCGCATCGGCTGATGATTGCACTGTAATTAGCAGCACAGCGTTACACCAGTGCAACGTTTATTGTTAACTGAGAAACAAGGTTCCTCGAGAAACAGAATAGAGTCAAAGCTTGGTGTTTCCAACACATCGCCTTGCTTGTGAATGCTGTGTGTTCACTAAATCTGACTGCAAATTCTGGTTATTCAAAATATCAATAGTTGAACATACTCCTCACATATTCAGCTGCGGGTGCGTTATAAACGTGACAGTCAATCCCATTATTTGGTTGAGAGTAGCCGTGTAGATGATAGGTGCTTCTGAGTGATGTATTTTCACCTGGTTAGTAGTTCTAACTTAAGAACGGTTATATTTGAACCTAAGGATAATTGAATTGGTCATTTAACGCTTGTGTAACTTAAGATGTTTAAATCGAAAATAAGACCTTGGATCACTAAACCTAAGTTATAAAGGTGGACCAGTCCTCGTAAACCCTTAAACGATTCGAGTCACATCAGCTTATTTGCCAGTGTCATAACATACAAACCCACGCTAGCAAAGGATCAAATGGTTCTATATCGTAAGATTATAACCAGTAATGAATTATTTACAACTACTTTGACCAGTTTTGAAGAAATTGCAATTACTATGATCAGTGTTGAACAAATAACAATAATAGGAAACTAATATGATTGCATTACATTTATTGTATTATTGTACGACTCTAACACTAAGCTTTTTAAAGAGACAGAAGTATTTTCATAATTAAATATTACGTTTTTTTTTCAGTACCGTTATGTAGTTTTGACGTACGAATGGACTTTTTTCTTTCGTTATCAATTAATTTTATATTTCGTAAAGAAGTAAAACTAATTACTTTGATTTGTTTCTGCATCGTATACTTTTAATTATACATTTATATTTTTTTATTTAAGAATTTGCCCTTGTCTATAATTTCTGTACATACCAGAAACTCATTTTAATACTATTATTATATTCTGTTTCTCAACGAAACGCCCCCTGTGGTTCAGCAGTAACTCTCTATGCTTAGAACGCTATAAATCAGTTGTGATACCACTCGATGGGAGGAGCAAAGAGAGCCATTTGTGAAGTTTAGTTGCAGCACAAAAACAATAACAACAAGGAAACAGTTTTAATGTAACATTTATATATGTCTTTATATGGTGGGGTATATCAATAGAAAACCTATATGATTCACGTGTTTTCTTTAGGTCAGAACAAGTTCTTACAATCATTAACGAATCTCTTTGTTTGACGAGACTTGAAACTTTATTGATTGAAGTAAGACCGAATTCTCGGTTGAATAACAAAGCTGAGGTATTGATGGCTGACATGTAGAAACAAATAATGTGGGAGAAACATATGTTAGAATGCTGTTTTAATTGAAGAGATTATTCTGTGTGTGGGTTTGAAATGTATGAATGAAATTTGTCGAAGACGTGCAGCCATACTAATCAGAAACCATTTTGACATATGGCACGAACTACTCTTTCATTCTGTTTGGCTTGTAGGTGACGACATTTTGAACCCTGTACTGATAAAAGACTCAGCGCAAATCTCGAAACGTCATCTCCAAACAAGATAGAGGGCGGTAGCTAGTCAGAGCAAACTATTCAACATGTCAGCTTGAAGCATCGAACACGTAATCAACTTATATGAAACTATTCTTTTATAGTAGTAAAGCTATATAAAAAAGCTGTTAGATTTAATCTCTGTTACTCTGCGTTTTTAATTTTCGTTAAAGAAACGCCCTCTCAGGTGTTATCTGTTTCTTTTGTTCTCCACTCCTGAGAATCCTGTTTTTCAGAGCATCCAAAAATCTGATGTTTTTTTTTAATTTATAGACAATAAGGCAGAAAGATAGACGTAATATGGTCCTCTCCTAATCCGTCATACGAGTTTAGTGGGCAGAATGCTCCACAGGGGTTATTTAGTGATTCCTCATTTCAAATTTCGAACTATTTTGTTAGTTCAAAATAAACTCTTTTCAGAAATAATGTAATATAGACTGAATTTTTGTTCTGAAACATCATGGCACGTTCATCTGTAATGTGTTTTTGCTTTATTTAAGAATTTTCGCGATAGTTACACGATGGGAGTTTGGTATCTAACTATTCTTAGTTTTGGTACAATAGAGTTTAAGGAAATAGTTACAAACCACAAATTTCAGGTCTGGATCGACTCTTGTCAAAACGAAGCTTCGACTGTCGCTCACAACACACTCATGGCTCCAAATTTCCGAGTACATATTTGGAGACGGGTCTCGGACTGACAGTCCTGTCATCCTGACCATTTGACACGTCCATATTATTCACGAAACTTCTTACACAACTATATGACCCAAGCTAATTGTGTGAGACAAATCAATAAGGCGATTATTGTTTGACGTCCTTACAAATAATTATGGGATAATCTTACCTGTTTCAAACTTGTCACCAAGGCTGCCTGGCTTTTTGAAATGTTCAGAAAATCTTCAGCTTACAACTGAATTTTTCGTCGAGTCGCTAGTCTTCATTTTATGAGTAAAGCAAATATTTTAATATTAAGGTTCTTCTGTAATGTCATTGCGTATTTGATGAAACAACTCGTCTTTCTTTCACTGCAGGTTTCTAGATCCACCAGCTGGTTTCGTTATACAACTTCATACTCTAAGTAGTTATTAAGGTCGCAACCGAGAGTGGAGGAGAATTATATTTTACACCTGTATGTGTGTTTGTCAGCAACATTTCTCGAAAACTGTGGAACGAATTTGGATGAAAGTTGCCAAACATTTAGATTATGACCTGACTTGGAAGTGCTTAGTTTTTGGAGGATCCAGGCCACAGCAAGGTCACGCCAATTCAAAAGTTCTCTCTCTGTTAGAATAGGAACCGGATTTTCATGGTATTTTGCTCTAAAACTCGGTAAAAATGATTGGATTTAGATGATGAAACTAACAGGATATATTCCTCATCATTCGCCAAAATTGTCGTTTTTAACGATGGACAGACTGAAACATTGTCGTCCTTTTTTTTGAGAGCCCTCTAGTGTTGCTAAATGTGTTTAAGAACGAAACCTGATAGCTCATTACACCTTAACACCAGTTCTATTGTTTCAACTCCAGAACTGCGATCTTGCATATTTTCTTAATAATCAGTTTCTATAATGGTACTTAATGGTACTTTTCCATCACTTATTTGCAGTAAATGTACGAGTGTGGCGCAAACTTTAATTTGCCAAAAAAAGAAAAAAATAACTAATTGTTTTTTTCACAGCCATATTTAAGTTGATTCTCTTTTATTGTATTATAGCAAATGGTATTCATTTGTTGTTGTTTTGAATTAAATACAAAGCTACACAATGGGCTATCTGTGCTCTGCCCATCACGGGTATCGAAACCCGGATTTTACCGTTGTAAGTCCGCAGACATACCGCTGAGCCACTGGGGGGCAATGATATTCAAACAAATACGTCTAACTCCTAGGAATCGACTCTAAGGTATAAGGTTTTTTTTAAGTCTCGAAGGGGTTATTCTGCGGAAATAAATACAAAGCAACAGTACTGAAGTAAACTATATTTTGAAGTTTCGTTTTCTTTACCTGGAACTCATTAGCATGATAATTGTTCTATTGAAAATGTATTCTGTAATGCATAATTCAGGTGTTTGATGAATTATTATATTCTACATTTCTTTATAAAGAATTTTAACAGAATAATGGAGTGTATTGACTTCAAGATTTAAACAGTCACTTCTACAAATAACTATGAATTATTTTTATTTTTTAATGTGCATACATACACACAAGTATAGACAGACTTTAGCGCCACTTCTCCAGTTTTCATTACGCTTATCGTCTCTTGTCATTGAATTTATTTCTGTCATTGGATCTGTTCTTCTTTTGTCTTCCAACTACATTTCTTATTATTAGGTTTGCTCTTCTCTTGTCTTTCACCCAACTACATTTCTTGTCATTGGATCTGTTCCACACAACTACATTTCTTATTATTAGGTTTGCTATTCTCTTGTCTTCCACACAACTACACTTTTTTTTCATTGGATATGTTCTTCTCTTGTCTTTCACACAACTACATTTCTTGTCATTGTATATGTTCTTCTTTTGTCTTCCAACTACATTTCTTATTATTAGGTTTGCTATTCTCTCGTCTTCCTCACAATTACATTTCTTGTCATTGGATATGTTCTTCTCTTGTCTTCCACACAACTACATTTCTTTTCATTAGATCTGTTTTTCTCTTGTCTTCCACACAACTACATTTCTTGTCATTGGATATGTTTTTCTCTTGTCTTCCACACAACTACATTTCTTGTCATTGGATCTGTTCTTCTCTTGTCTTCCACACAACTACATTTCTTGTCATTGGATCTGTTCTTCTCTTGTCTTCCACACAACTACATTTCTTGTCATTAGATCTGTTCTTCTCTTGTCTTCCACACAACTACATTTCTTGTCATTAGATCTGTTCTTCTCTTGTCTTCCACAAACTGCACATCAGGTTAATCTTCTTCATTAGGAAGCATTCTAAAATGAAAGAATGAGATGTGTTTATGAGTATATATATCATTGTACCAAATTAATGGGTTTATATCGTTGTACCAAAGTAATGAGTTCATATCATTGTACCAAAGTAATGAGTTTTTATCGTTGTACCAAAGTAATGAGTATATATCGTTGTACCAAAGTAATGAGTTTTTATCATTGTACCAAAGTAAGTCAAAACATATTTTCAACCTTACCTTTTTAGACTCTAAAATTAAGTTTGAAATTTGTTTTTTCCAAGAAACATTCAATATTTGTAATTATGATTCCTTTCCAAATTCAGTTGCATTTCTTCTTCCAATTCAATAATTTTGTACATCAAACTCAGTATCAACGTTCGTCGCAAAGGCTGACAGCAAATAAAACGTCTTTAAAAATAAGTATTGACTCCTCCAGACATTTCGAAACGGGAATATCTTACAATTCAATGACTAAATACACCTCCAGCTAGATATAATACCCTCAGCTCTTTATTCACTTTGGAAAAAAAAAAAATTCAAACAGAATTTATCGATAAACAAACTTGATATCTTCTGATAAACGAAACCAACAATAATCCTTCTATGTCTTCCTATTTTCCGACTTCGCTGCGAATTTTGTAGGTGCATAAAAATCCTATCATCTGCTGATTTTGTAACTAAATTTTTCCAAGGTGAGAGGATTTTCCTGGAAAACTAATTTCTTCACGAGATATTCGATTTCAAGCTTGTCAGATAGTTTACTGAAATCAGTAAACCTACGACATGCTCTCTTTTAATTAGTTCTGAGCTCCAAACAGTTTCTCAAAATGAATACACTTTTCATAATTTCACTTCGTCGCTTTATATCTTGTCTTACTAATTAACAGTGTATTAAATTACTTGCTTAAACTCTCTCATTTTTCAGTTTTTTCGAGATCGACTGAACCATCGTCACGTTTTGAGGTGCATGGGTTGATAATGTAAAAATCATGATTTCGAAATAGTAACACAATCGAAATTTATCAAACATATAGCACGGGAACCAGCCAAGCAGTTTAGGCACTATCAGGTTAACAATATATAAATGGTTTTCTTTGCCTTGTTTTAAATTTCGCACAAAGCTACACGAGGTGTGTCTGCTACAGCCGTCCCTAATTTTGCTGTGCAAGATTAGAGGAAAGACAGCTAATCATCATCACCCACCGCCAACTCATGGGCCACTCTTTTATCAATGAATATTGGGATTGATCGTTACATTATACCGTTCCCAGTTTGGTGTAACGGGGACTCGAACCTTCGATTTTCAAAATGAGTGCCTCATCCACTTGGCCTTGCCCTAAATGGAATGTCACGGTTTTCGGAATAGTTACACAATGGAAATTTTTCGAATATAGAGCATGGAAATCGGCCAGGCAGTTTAAGCAGTGTCAACTCGGCGATTCTGTTCATTAATAGAAATTCTTCGAGTGATTACTCTTTGCAAATGTGTTTGATTGGTACACAGAAGAATGAGTTGATACTTCTCTCTCTGTTTATTGCACATGATCAATCATGATTACACTTTTGATGTTTCGCAGTAATTGGCATGATCTTATCCGATGACGCCTAGAGCCGAAACATGATTGGTCTTGGTTACCCAATGTAATCTGTTCACATCCTTGACTGTAATTGTTCTCCAGAAACCCTCAACAAATTGTGTATTGTCAAGTACTTGTTTGTTTTGAATTTCGTGCAAAGCTACTCGAGGGCTATCGGCGCTGTTAAGTACTTACACTTAATAATTCGTAGATCATTTCTGTGTTTCCGATTGTTTCCTAATCTTCGCCTAGACACGTACTCCGTCAGTATCTGGAAAATTAATTTTTACAATCTAATCTTTTTAGACTTTTCGCTGTTTTTTTCCCCGTTTAGCTAAAATTTGTATTACAAGTCGTAGCAGTAATAAACAGACATCTTGTGGTTTTTTTGATAAATTTATGTCGGGGAGTATCAGTGCGCCATCTATTGACTTAAATTTTCTGTTTCCACCAGGTATTATCAAGTTTTCATTCAATATTCTATGATTGGGCCACCACCTGATTGTTCCATTAAATTATTTATGTGATGAAATTACTCGGATTAAACAATTTAACATTCATTACGAACTTTGTTCTGTGCTATCGGTTATTTATGTTCTAACAACCGCGGGTTTCGAACCCCAATTTTTATTTTCGTAAGCTCTGAAGATTACATTTGTATTATCGGCGGCCCGGCATTGACAAGTGTGTTAAGGCGTTCGACTCGTAATCCGAGGGTCGCGCCAAACATGCTCGCCCTTTCAGCTGTGGAGGCGTTATAATGTGACGATCAATCCCACTATTCGTTGGTAATAGAGTAGCCCAAGAGTTGGCGGTGGGGGGTGATGACTAGCTGCCTTTCCTCTTGTCTTACACTGTTAAATTAGGGACGGCTAGCGAAGATAGCCCTCGAGTAGCTTTGCGCGAAATTCAAAACAAACAAACAAACAATGTATTATCGGCAATAATATACACATAAGGAAATGCAATTCTTGTGTTATCCTTACCATGTTCATTGTTGCGTTTCAGTTATAAACTGTTTTAGTGTTATGGAATAAAAGTATGAATAAGTTAAGATGGAACAAAACAAGTAAATAAAGTATTTAGATATACGAAAACTGTTTCTATATTTCCTTGTTTGTTCGTAACAAAGCATGAAGATACACTACGTATTATAGGTTTTCTGCTCACTACACGCATCGAAACGCAGACTTGAACATATGAACCCTCGGTTTGTTTTTCGAATTTCACGCAAAGCTATATGAGGGCTATCTGCGCTAGCCCTTTCCTAATTTAGCAGCGTCAGACTAGAGGGAAGGCACCTAGTCATCATCATCCACCGCCAACTCTTGGGCTACTTTTTTACCAACAAATAGAGGAATTGACCGTCAAATATTATCGTCCTTATGGGTGAAAGGACGAGCATGTTTGGTGCGATGGGGATTTGAACCCGTAACCTTCAGATTACTAATCGAACGCCTTAACCCACCTGAACATGCTGGGCACACGAACACTTGGACTTCGTGAAATACATTTAATGCTTATTACATACAAGCTATAACGAATCAGATGTTATGTTATTAGCTGTAGTATTTGTGAAAAGAAAAAGTTAACTGGATTTGGTGAACGAAATGAAAAGAAACACTTTCTATTTTATAAATTAATTTCAAAACGAATTAATTACATAGTTGCTCTCCGAAGAAACAAATAAGTATTAATTTAACTCGTGAAGTAATCGGTAATGTTAACTTATTTCATCCGTCTTCCTAATTCGAAAACGTTTTTGTGTTCAAAAACTGATAATCATTAAGATAATTCGAAATAAATGCTAAATTTGTTAACCGTGACGAAATAACCAGGATGTTTTTTCGTTGTTTTTTTGCTAAAACACTAAATGTGTTTAGATAAAAAGTAAATACATTTTACACAGAAAAAAATCCAATAAAATTCATACACTGTCTGTTGAACTGATTGACCTCGATTTCAACTGTTCATGGATGAATTAACATAAAGTTTAATTAAGACATTTTGTGAGTGATATATGCATATATATATATTTGTTTTGTTTGTTTTGGAATTTCGCACAAAGCTACTCGAGGGCTATCTGTGCTAGCCGTCCCCAATTTAGCAGTGTAAGACTTGAGGGAAGGCAGCTAGTCATCACCACCCACCGCCAACTCTTGGACTACTCTTTTATCAACGAATAGTGGGATTGACCGTAACATTATACACCCCCACGGATGGGAGGGCGAGCATGTTTAGCGCGACGCGCGCGCGAACCCGCGACCCTCGGATTAGGAGCGCACGCCTTAACGCGCTCGGCCATGCCAGGCCTTGCATGTATATATAACTCTCACGTGTGCTCGTGAGTGATATATATATATATAAATAACTCTCACGTGTACTTTGAGGTGATTAAAATATTTAACCTTTAACATTCGTTTTCTCAATATAAAAATCATGTCTTGAATATTTATAAAATAACGAATGCTTTAATTTCATAGATGAATTACCCTTGTTGGGAGTATTTCAGAAACAATACGGTGACATATTTGAAAGACGCTTTCTTAAATAAAATGTTGCTGTAATTTCTTGTCTCTGAATATGTGTGTAATGAAACTGGGAAATTTGTTTTGGAAATAATATCAGATGTGGCTTTGCTATAAGAAAAACACACAAGCAAGTAAGTACCTATCATGCTGTAAACAAAAGAACATAATCTTACGTGAGGGTTTCCATTAAGGAGAAAAAATAAGAGAGATACATTGAACGTATAAGAAGTCTGAGCGTTTATATTTTTTTGCGGGACGTTATGATGGATGCTATATCATAGGGTATAATAAATTGCAAAATAATGCTTAACATAATTTCATCTAAATATAATTATACATCACCTAATGTATTTTTGGAGCATCTTACCTTCAGAGTCTGCTGGTTTATTCAACCCTTTACACTCATAAAAATCCACTTAAACGCGTATGTGAAATTGATTGTTTGTGTGAAGTGTCGTGTTAATGACGTAAATGCAGAGCAAGGATGTCTCTCGCTTTTCAAAGGGGCATGGTAGTTGATATCCATGCAATAGGAGCGTCATTATTAAAAACCATGACGTTGTTTACCACATGAAATCCAACTGTTACCACAGAAAATTAACGGTGGAACTCGAAAGGGAGTTCAGTCTTTACATGGAAGACCAGTAATCGTCAACGGCCGCCTACCGATGATGATTGGTTAAGAAAGGAATAGCGGTTGGTTTGTAAAGAGCAACATTACTTTTTTTTCTTTTGGGTGGAGGTCCAAATAACAGAATGGGATTAAACATAGCTATCTGCTATGTCTAAGCTAACCAAGTTGAATGATGAATGCCTTATAATATTCAATCATTATAAGCATATCACACGAATTATTTATCATTAACTGTCAGTCGTGTATCGTCAGCGAATCAATTTCTGTAATTCGATTTACAAGTTAATAAATAACGAATTAGTACGAACAACATATGTACTGATATTTACCTTATAATATCAGAGACTTGCTTAACCGTATTTCAGTACACCTACAGCAGATTGGTTTATGGTTTATATTATTAATGATTCACTATCCTGTTATTTACAGTTTCTCTTATTTTAGCCAACAATTAAAAACAACAACCAAAGTATGTTCTATTGTGAAGATTTAGTTATAACTTTTGCCGCATGAGTAAAAAGTTCATATTTTATAACGTTTAAGTCGATTCATTTTCCAATACTGATCCTAACGTCTCGTGTTTCTACTACATTTTCCCTCTGCTAATGTCATAAATAAAAAAAATTAGCTTATACCTAGCGTAAGAGGAAGAACCATTTATATGTTGCACGAGATGTAATACTCTGGCAGAAATAATGGGTGATGAATTCTCCATCACAGTATATATACAGTAACGCTCTCTTGCTTTAATGTGAATTATGGCTTGTAGGCTTAGTAGCAATGCCATGTAAATTATGTGTATACATTCTGAATGAATGGACGTCAAGTAGAATAAAGAAAATAAAGATATATACGTCCATCAAAGGGGCGGCATCTTTAAATCATACTGGTTCACAGTAACTACATGAACAGGCATTATTGTAGAAGTTTACGTGTTAAACTGCCCTTGTATGTTATCTTTCTACATTTATTCTAAAACTGAACTGATACGTAGATATATGAAACTAATAAGTGCTTAATACATTAAACGTTAGCATGTTCGCACACGTAAGAAACTAATCAGAACATCGAGAACCAGTGAGATTCTCATAAAAAATATAGAGAGTGGGAAGACCATAAAATATGACAAGCTGGTAAGTATCAGAATCCATATAATCCTACCTAACATATGAACTGTGATAGGCAAAGTTTTCTTATCATATAAAGACTGACCCCGACAGTGCTGTTTCCAACGTGGCGCGTGTTGTGCACAATCTCTGTTGGTGACTTCTAAATCAAACCTGAATTTTTTGTTCCAACAAATCTGTTTTTTTAGGGGAGGTAGGAGATTAAATTAGGACGTATAAGTTTATTTTATTATTTCTATATATTACAGTGCTACTACACGAATAAAACGAGAAATAAAACACAGAAATGTTTAGTTTCTATTTCGTATCAAATAAAAATAGTTCCTTATGTTTTGGTTTCAAAAAAACGTTTTGGTCTGTGTCATAGGTCAATCTTCATTCAGTCTAAACTCTTGTATTTGATGTGTTGTAGTTACCGATCTAGACTAAATGATTCTGTATTAGCCCATCAATAGGTTATATGTATCCTGCATCAACAGGAAACAAATCCTCAATCTTACTTCTGTATTAGCGTAGGAGAGCTCAAGGTATAAATTACTGCACAAAGTGCCTAAGTCAGTACAACTCGGATTATTCTTAAGAAAACTTTACTGTTTTAGTCCAAACTAATTGACAATCGTATGTTGCATATTATTGGCAAGAAGTCAGTTATAAATATTTATAAAATACACCGTTACATTGAAGGAAAATAACGTGAAAAATTCCAACTCGTAGCTGTTGCACTAATTACATACAGATACATATATATATATGTGTGTGTGTGTGTGTGTGAGTGAACGAAAATTAAAGCCACAATGCAGCCATGTTAATTTAGCGTTTTAATGATACCATGACCAAGGCTGGCATGGCCAGGCGATTAAGGCACAAGATTCGTAATTCGAAGGTCGCGAGTTTGAATCCCCGTCACACCACACCTGCTCACCCTTTCAGCCATGGTGGCGATATAATGTTACGGTGAATCTCACTATTACCAGCTAGAGCTGAGGGTGGGTTGTGATGACTAGCTGCCTTCCCTCTAGTGTTACACTGCTAAATTAAAAAAACAACAACAAAAGAAACATCATGAACTAGAAGAGTGACTGGCCTCAAAGTTCAGAGTGGTGGAACATTTTTGGAGGTAAGGAGACTGGAGGATTCTCAGATCGGGTACTTTAAAACTTGGGTACTTTAGGCTAAGGTAAAGTACAATATTCATGCTCCCTAAAGCGAAAAACAACAAATCAATCTTTGTACACTAATATTAAGATTATTACTGGCCTCAGAAACTGTTTTAGTTTGTGTTTGAATTTACTTGTTGGTTTCTTTGCCTTCGAACTTTCTTATAGCTGTGCAACTAATAGTATCAAACTTGGCAGACATATTTAGATTTGGCCAGGATTTGCTCTTCTAATTGTGACGTATTTCCTACCATGATTGAAGTCTAGAAGTGTGGTTTCGTAGTTCACATTTTGTGTTTCTGTCCCCCTCTTAGGGACCTTCGGGGCTCCATGTTGGAAACTGGTAACATATCTCCTAAACACAGCAGTCGTTGAAGTAACACGAGCGGTCGTTGTGGGATTTTTGTTTTTCGTATATGGCCCCCCTCCCCACTTGAGGCAGCTGTAGAGAAAGAAGACTAGATGAGTACATTAAGACTTCTGTGGACCACGAGAGAAGCCTTTGAACCCTCAAGTGGAACTCGGGTATTTTATATTGGCGCTATATTAATTCACGTTTTGTGTTAATATATTTTTTGTTTCTTTGTCTGCCAAAAACAAACACTCCTCTCACAGTTTTGAAGTTAGCAAGACCAAACTTGGAAGGCACACTTTAGGAAACCCGGGGAATTGACCTTATCTGTAATAGCTTAACCTCCTACCATATACACTAAAGTTAGCTGAATGCCCCATAAAGGTCACTTGGGCATGATGGAGTCTAGGAATAGGTTTTGTGGTTAATTTACCAGAATATGGAACCAGATGTTATGTTCCTAGGATCATGTGGAGCAGTGTTTAAAACTATTCACGTCCCTTCTCGGAAGCTACCAGGACAAAGCACATGTGGGTGTATTCCAATGGGTTTTCTGTTGGGTACTGTCCCCATTGGGGTATCTATAGATGTAATTGGCACTAAAGGAAGAGTACATTGAGGTCTTTGAGTCATGCATTACAGAGCATGTGTTTTGTACATGTATTTTTAACCTGCTTAATTTTTGTTGGGTGTTGTACCAGTGTTTTGGAGTTTCACTTATGACTTGCGTATTAAAATATTAAATAAAAATAAAAGTGTTTATTTACTGTATAAAACAAATCCTCAGTAAGTAATAATTCATCATGGTGGTATTAACAATCACAATACGGTTATTTTATTTGTTCTCTTTAGGTGTCTTTTTTCAATGTTTCTAATGTTTATTCTTGTTAAATGCTATTTCTTGTTAGGTCACATAATATTCAACTTTTCGTTGTTTGGTCACTCAATGTTGAACTATATTTTTCATAGATTCAAAGAACTTTTGATTACTTGTGGTAATGTCACACAACATTTGATGTTTTCTTATGGTGTCACACAACTCTTAGCTGTTTGTTGTGACGCCCGTACAACTTTACTTGTTTGTTACGGATCAAAGCAACTCAGTGCGGTGGTAAAGACATTACCGTATTTCATACCCATGTAGAACAAGCGGTTTTTCATGTTCTAATTAATGGACAAGACCAATTGATTTACAGTAAAGTCATAAAACAGATAAGGCTGTAAAGTTTCACTTGAGAGAGACATGTCCCATAAGATGAATTAATAATCCAGTTTCATAATGAGGAATAACATCACAAATTTTCTTCAACACAACATGAACCTTCGTAACTTGTTCAGTACTACCATCAACATGAACCTTCGTAACTTGTTCAGTACTACCATCAACATGAACCTTCGTAACTTGTTCAGTACTACCATCAACATGAACCTTCGTAACTTGTTCAGTACTACCATCAACATGAACCTTCGTAACTTGTTCAGTACTACCATCAACATGAACCTTCGTAACTTGTTCAGTACTACCATCAACATGAACCTTCGTAACTTGTTCAGTACTACCATCAACATGAACCTTCGTAACTTGTTCAGTACTACCATCAACATGAACCTTCGTAACTTGTTCAGTGCTACCATATTATATATATATATATATATATATATATGTTTTGTTATAAGATTTGACAAACATGTATATCGCACGACTTCTTTTCCTTGGAGTTATTTTCGCTTAAGACGCTGTAGGAGCAAAACAAATGGCCATTTTGTTTTCTGGAAGGTACTTAACCCTATGTCAGGATTACAAGACTTATTTATATACTTACACTCTAACTTGTATATTTTGTCATGACACAGTTCTGTAGCCTATATTTTGTTTATTCGTTAGATGACTTCTCTGTGTAAAGTAAAAGAACCTAAAAATATTTATATTTGTTTTTATTACTTTTTTCTAAGTCAATCAATAAACGTAGAATGTGAATTCAAGGGTCCGTAGTTCGCACTTCATAGCCACCAAAACACGTTCCTTACTTTGGGGCCGTTGGTGCGTTATTAGAGTAGCTGTAAAATCTCTCTATTTTTCAGTTAAGATTAGCTCAATAATTTACATTATACAAGGTATTGTTACCTTCAATCTAGTCTTATAGTTCAAAATTAGGGAGTGCTATGCGCAGATATTTCTTCGTGTAGCTTCTGTCGAGCATTCTGTAACTTATTACACTAAAGGATATTGTTTTATTATAGTTTGGCTGCTAAGAAATGGGGCACGTCGGACGTGGCTAGGGTGCTTGACTCGTATTCTGAAGGTCGTGGGTTCGAAGTTTTATCCCACCAAACATAGTCACCCTTTCAGCCTTAGGGGCGTTATAATGTAACAGTCAATTCCACTGTTCGTTAGCAAAAGAGTAGTGCAAGAGTTGGTAGTCTTACATTGCTAAATTAGGGACGGCTAGCGCAGATAGCCCTCGTGTAGATTTGCGCATAATTCAAAACAAACAATGCTGAGAAATGAGGCCACTCCTATTCATAGATGAAAGTTGTGGCGCCTTCTGCTGATTTTATTCTCTTTCAAATATATTAATTTTATTTAAAAAATTGTTTAGAATTCAACCCAAGGTCTTTCGGATTAATTTACTTTTATTGTTTTCCTTACATAATTTATTGAGTTATTTATACTATTTATTTCATAATAAAATGTGCGAACTTAATATTTACGCTTCATCACTTCGAATTTTGATTAATTAATTGACCTCTTCTTGGTTGGTCCGGCATGGTCAGGTGGGTTAAGGTGTTCGACTCGTAATCTGAGGGTCAAGGGTTCGAATCCCCGTCGCACCAAACATGCTCGTCCTTTCAGCCGTGTGGTTCTATTAGTGTGGTGGCCAATCCACTATTCGTTGGTAAAAGAGTAGCCCAAGAGTTGGCGGTGGGTAGTGGTGACTAGCTGCTTTTCCTCTGGTCTTATACTGCAAAATTAGGGAAGGCTAGCGCAGATAGATCTCGTGTAACTTTGCGCGAAATTAAAAAAACAACATGTAGCTTCTTTGATGTTTTACATTTTTTTATTTCAAAAAATGGCACCTCGTAGAAAGATCTTCTTCTTCTATAAGTTTCAGCTAATCTTTGACTGTTGAATCTTCAGATGATCTGGAATATTCACACTTTCGTTGCAAAAGTTTATTTTCTTATTTTTAGAATTAACGAATATATTTCTATTCAAATATTTTATTGAAAATATTAACATACAAAGTCTGCTAGAAACGACAGTGTTTTCAATGTCGATAACATACGTTTAACACTCACTGCTCACACTGTTATTTGTGGCAATACGGATTATTTGGTGGAAATATTTGTGAATTTGGACATACTGAATTCGAGCCTTTAACGTGTTTCTCGAAATTTAACAACAAACGAGAAAGTTGTGTTTTGGCCACTTTTATTGATATCTTCTGAACTCTTTCAAATTTAAAGCTATGATTTCGTCTAAGTGTGGATCGTTTTATATATATCATATAACATTTTTATATACGTCATATAACATCTTTATATATACCATATAACATTTTCATACATACCACATAACATCTTTACATATCATATAACATTTTCGTATATACCATATAACATCTTTACATATCATACAGCATTTTCATATATACCATATAACACCTTTACATATCGTATAACATTTTCATATATACCGTATAACATCTTTATATACATCATAACATTTTAAACTGAAATAGTATATATCCAGACTAAACGCGTAAATCGTTTTTAAAAGAAAGATAATTTTGGATATTTGAACTGTCATCGGTATAGTCCAGTACTGGACCTATTCAGGAAAACTCACGATCTTTTATATGCAAAAAAACGGCTCGTTTGGGTTGAGAAAATATTTTACATAGAAGAGCGAAGAACGTTTCGACCTTCTTCGGTCATCATCAGGTTCACACACAAAAAAACAAAAACTCACGATCTATTCACGATTGAATAAATAAACGTCTTTTCTACTTGCAGATACCAAAGTTTTTCATTTCATGTTTTGAATCCTTTTCTTGACTTCAGGTCATTTAACAGTTTTTACGAATGCAGTTAGTTGACTAATTGCCCAAGTAATGAAAATATAAAGGAATATTAAAAAAGCTGTTGTTGTTATCCTAGGTTTACATTTTCCTCTGAGCCAATGCAACTTAACCCATTGTCATTCTCATGCGGTTTGAACGCCGCTTGTGGTGTTCGAACGAAGCTCTCTTCTTAGCTCATACCTTGAACCAAATAAACCAAATCATGTTACTACGTTCACGAATATCAGCTGCATGCCAAGTGAATGTATTTTATTTGATACCTAGGCGTAGGCACTTTAGTATTATATCCTGTGAACCACACGTAATGGAGAGGACAGGGTTAGGGTTAAGTGATGCACAAATTGTGTTGAACTACGAGCAGGGTGTTACAACATCATCGATGGTTATGTGTAGAGGGAGCTACTTGACGTAGCTCAATCATATTTATATTATTTTGATAATATACATACATAGCCAACGGCAATTTGTTAGTAACATGTTCTGAACATACATACACAGAAAGTGACATATATAAAGAAATCCATTTACTACATATATTTATATATATATACATTTAAGTATATAAATAAACAAGTGGGAATGGAGTGTATTCAGAATTTAAGTAAGACTAGTTAGGGTTAACCGAATGGTTATTAGTTGGAATAGACAAGAAGGAAAATATAGCCCAGCTTAGCTTGAGGATTGAAAGCAGTGTACGGTTCTGAAAAATACATGTAGTCGTTTTACAGACTTAAAACCTTAATTATCAAACTTTATTTTGCCACCTCGGTATTAACGCACGTAATAATAACTATGTGTTTCTATTTCACACGATTCCCCTATAAAGAAGTCCGAAGTTAAAACAACTTATGGTCGCATTACATTAAACTGTACCACATTTAGAGGGTGTAAACTTACATTCACCATAATGTATTCATTTATGAATTTCGTGCCTTCTCTTTAATCAGTCCTAAATCGAAGGAGACGATTTGGATCTAAATCAATCGATCCTTAAATCAGTTGGTACATATTACTAACCGATTTGTTTGTTTGTTTTGAATTTCGCACAAAGCTACTAGAGGGCTATCTGCGCTAGCCCTCCCTAATTTAACAGTGTAAGACTAGAGGTGTGTGTGTGTTTCTTATAGCAAAGCTGCATTGAGTTATCTGCTGAGTCCACCGAGAGGAACCGAACCCCAGATTTTAACGTTGTAAATCCGTAGACTTACCGCTGTACAAACGGGGGACAAGACTAGATGGAAGGCAGTCATCACCACCCACCGCCAACTCTTGGGCTACTTTTTTACCAACGAATAGTGGAATTGATTGTAACATTATAACGTCCTCATGGCTGAAAGAGCGAGCATATTTGGTGCGACAGGGATTTGAACCCCCGACCTTTAGATTTCGAGTCGAACGCCTTAACCATCTGGCCATGCCGTGGCCTTACTAACCGAAGGGGTAAGGAACATAAAATGTAATGCCAGATTCGATTTTGTCGATTCTGCAAATTTTCAGATATCCCCTTCTCCACCCACAAACGTGTCTGAATGACATCCCAGGGGCATTTGAGCTCCTTAGTACTCCCTTGCTATGTTATATAGATAATGACAGACCTGGACCCTCTGTAGTTTGCTTGCCAAGTTTTATTCTGCTAGTTTCAAAATTATGAAAGTTTACTAACAAAAGAACAAATAAATTAACCCACGATTTAAACTAATAGAAACTACAAGCTTATTGCTTGTGTATTTTTCTTATAGCAAAGCCACCTTGGGCTATCTGCTCAGCCTACCGAGGGGAATCGAACCCCTGGTTTTAGCCTTGTAAATCCGGAGACATACCGCTGTACTAGCAGGGGGGTGCTTATTGCTTCCGATATATAATTAATAATTGAGGTTTAGTTAACAGTTTTGAGTCCCATAAATAACAATGCTTTGCTAATAAGACAGTTCGAAGTTAAACAGCATAACTTAAATAACAAGTGTACTTTATTATTTCTTTTGGCCTTTTGGAGAAATTGGACAGTTTTACAACAAAATCCTGACACATCACGTGTATCGAATGGGCTCCAAGTAGTCTGATTCAATTTTTTTTTAATTTCTTGCAAAACTACTCCAGGGCTATCTGCGCTAACCGTCACTAATTTAACAGTGTAACACTAGAGGGAAGGCAGCTATTCATCACTACCCACCGCCAACTTTTGGCCAACGAATAGTGGGATTGACCGTCACACATAACGCCTACACGGCTGAAAGGGCAAGCTTGGTTGGTGTGATGGAGATTCGAATCCGCGACCCTCAGATTATGAGTCGAAAGCCCTAGTCATCTTGTTCCGAAATAATTGAACGATAAATGTTCAAACAAACTCTTTTGAAGAAGTTCTTTGAATGAAGCTTTGGTGGGAATTTACATGTCTACAGTAAAGTCATGTGCATATGTATATTTTGTTTTTAATATCGAGTAATCGTATTACGGATAAAAGCCTCGATTTACGCTCTATATCAAAGTACGATGGAAGTTTCGTAGTGTACGCCCTAAGGGCGTTCAGTATTGATTATTGCTTTGTGATGATATTTAAGCTACACTACTTTTCTTTTCTAAGTAATATAACATTTTAAGGACACTATCATCAGGAATATTAAATGCGACAACGTTTTAAAAGTCCATATTCCTCCAACGCTATAAACCGAGCGAGTAAGTCACGACGCCCCCCCCCCATCTTCCGCACTTTCTTCAGTCGTGCTGTGATTGGTGAATGGGCGACACTGGCTGTGGTGGGGAAGCCTCCATGGTTAATGCTCTTGTCCAGGTTTCGATGTGTTTCCATCCACTACAGCGTGTCCTCTGTCGAGCTGGTTCTGGGGTACACGGGCAGTAGGTGTTTCAACAGGTCTTCTGAGGTAAGACTTCTTTTATATCTTTGGCATTTAAACTTAGCCGAGAAGCTTTATAAAACAGGTTAACCTATTTAAACAAACGAGCGAGACTGCTGTTTCCGCAGAGAAGCACACCGGCGGTGCTACTTCATAAGCATCACTCACGAAGGCACGTGAAAGCCTGTTGCTGTCACGTGCCTTCCAAACAGCCTCTACCTGTTGCGGACCTAAACACCATCACGAGAAATAAACCGGTTAGAGTTCACTTTTCAGTACCGTTTTGGGGTTATATGATATCCATACATTCATCATGACGTTAAAAGAAGGTAATGATTTTTTTTTTAATGCAGTGATGAGGGAATATTGCGTCAAGTCCAAACCCGAATCATTACTTAACATCGTTAAATAATCTATTTGAATTGGTTGTTTATGTCAATGTGATCTGAAATGGTATTTTTGAAAAGAAAACATATTTATCACAGCTGAGTGTCTTCGTTAAAAATAAATGTATGATTATTTGTTTGAAATATCTTTTTGAGTCTTGCTCCGTGTTTGTAAGTTATAAATTATAAGATGCTCTGTAGCTGTGCCCCATATTTAGTGAAGCTTCTTAGTCGCTCTGAGCCATATATGGTAAAGCTACACTGTTATTTTTCCTCGTATTTAGTCAAACTTATCTGTAGCTGTGCCCCATATTTAGTGAAGCTTCTTAGTCGCTCTGAGCCATATATGGTAAAGCTACACTGTTGTTTTTCCTCGCATTTAGTCAAACTTATCTGTAGTTGTGCCCCATATTTAGTGACGGCGCTTCTCAGGTTTGTGTCACATTTAGTTAAACTTCTTTATAACTGTGTCCCATATTTAACTAAACTGATCAGTATCTGTGTCCCACCCTTAGTGAAGTTCCTTTGTAGCTGTGCTCCACATTCAGTGAAACCTATCTGTAGTTTTATCCACATTTAATGTAGCTCACATGTAGCTCTGACCCACACTTGGTGAAATCTGTAGTTCTGTGTCACATTAATGAAGCTAATCCTTAGCCCTGCTCCACACTTTGTGTTATACATTTGCTGTCTGAATACCAAATTAGCGCAAGATATAAAAATACTGGCCCGAACTTAAAACACGAGTTATCTGAACCAATTACTTGTTGTGGAAAAGCTGAACAAAAGCAAGAACTTCGAAATCGTCGCCCCCAAAAAATAATGTATTACATCTAGAAAATTTTGATTCATTCGAAGTTTTGAAGAGTTGTTAAGACGTTTCTGAATGTTATACAACATTAGGCTGATTTAGTCATACATCACATCATAATTAAAGTGATTGTGCGTCACGTGCTCGTTCTAAACACAATTAACTTTCGCGTGTAACATGAGCACTGATTGATTGAAAAATAATTCATAACTCACATTTGTTTTGTTATCTTATGACTTTTATTGTTTTTTTCATATTTTCCTAATTAACGAAGTAAGACACTGAAGCTATCACACTTTTTATAAACTATTTTAACAGCCAGGTCACGTTTCTTACGTAAGTAATAACAAACAGCTTACACGAGCTCAACTTATTGGTAACCCTTGCAATGCCGAAACTACCAGAACTAATAACGTCTATGTTATATGTAGACTAATTTCGTAGACGTACTGAAATCGATTTTAAAAATATAAATCCATCATGTTTCGACCTATTTGTATGTATTTCGTTTATCTCCTCATGCGACCATTTAACAAATATAAGTTATTTTAATTAAAACATCTCCCCTTTTATTGCAATGGCTTGTAAGTCTCGAACGCAAACGAAACACATTTTTCTCAAATGTAAACATACTCCTATAGATATAACTCTCGTTTAATTTGCTAACACTAGTTTCACTGAAGAGTACTCTGTTCACACTTTAAACGGATGGCATTTGCGGTTAAATACGAACCTTGCAAAATCCAAACAGAATTTTCACGTGTTCGTTGTATAAAATTCTAAGAACAGACATAATGCAACATAACTGCAAACATAAAATATTTCATAAGCGATGTATGGAGTTTGAGAGGAGATGGATGCTATACTATTTTGGTATTAAACTTAGGCTTAGTAAATCAAGATGCAGTGTTGTATACATTGTGAAAGAAAATCGAAGACTTGGACAATTTTCCATACAGAATTACGAAATTTGACTGATGCGATACGTGTATATATATATATTATAACAATAACATATTCAAGCCATAAACCAAAACACATTAACATGAAATTAAAAACAATACGCCACACATTTTTTTTAAAGGGATTCTATGGTACAAACTACAACGTGGGATCATAAAACGTATCCTAGAATTTTCTGTTTTTAACGTTGTATTTCCTCATGATTTTGCTTACAGGGGTTAGGTTTTGCTGTTTTTAACGTAGTACTTCCTCATGATTTTGCTTACAGAAATCAGGTTTTGCTGTTTTTAACGTAGTACTTCCTTATGATTTTGCTTACAGAGGTCAGGTTTTGCTGTTTTTAATGTAGTACTTTCTCATGATTTTGCTTACAGGGGTCAGGTTTTGCTGTTTTTAACGTAGTATTTCCTCATGATTTTGCTTACAGGGGCTAGGTTTTACTGTTTTTTACGTAGTACTTTCTCATGATTTTGCTTACATGGGTCAGGTTTTGGTGTTTTTAACGTGGTACTTTCTCATGATTTTGCTTATTACTTGAACTTCATTTAGATATGAATTATTTAATTTCTCTAATATATTTATGTATAAACAAAATCTTCTCTTCTTTTTCAACTTTAAAAAGTAAAAGAACATAACATGATCATGTGAATCCAATGTGTAAGTAGGCCTAAGCGAGAAGCTAATTTGTTATAAACACCATGATTGTGTAATAATCACGTGGAGAGTAAAACGTGGAATTTCGTGTGTTTTTTGTTTTTTACTGCACGGAAATGTTGTATATTTATTTCATGAAAATTAAATATTTTAATTTTTGAACTGTTAAACTAAAAATCCCCAATTTTCATTAACTATAAAATAAAAAGATATTTCAGAATTAGATGAGAACGTAAAAAAGTAACTTTTCCAATGTTCGTGAAATTATTTAACTTCAGTTAACTCAGTTTAAATTATCGGCATTGTTTCTTTGTCCTTGAAATCTTCGAGGTCAGAATTACAACAGATAGTTGATAAAGTTATCGGAAGTTATTTCTTCCACATCCGAATGCAGTCTTTAAGAGCTTCAGAATCCACTAAATACGGAAATTGAAAACAAAACAAAGATAAACTTTCTGTTCCTAATACACAAAGCCCGGACACTATGCCAGCTTTTTTATCTAGATAAATAGGTGGATATAAATTAACTCAGAAGTCTTAGCCTTGTCAGGCTAACGAAAACTGAGTGACAAGTATCATTGAAGTGTAAAATGCTGGAATGCAGCGCCTGGAGGAGGTCTTTTCTGTTAAGCATTCGATTGCTGCGTGAATCTTTTTGATTAAAGATCTTAAGTTTAAGTCCAGTTTAGTGTATAAAAGTGGTCCTTGTACTCAACTTCTGATTTTGTTTTTGGTACTTTGTGTGGAACTTGTCCACGTAATCGCAATAAAAGTATTATTTAAATATCACTGACAGAACACAAAACTACATCCAAAAGGTTGTTCTACAACGAGTTATGTGAATAGACAACACTACTAGGCTTTGCAGAATTGGCGTTAAAAATCGGTAAAGGGACACATCAAAGTTACTTTTCTTTAATATGTGCAAGTTACATAATAAAAACAGTTTATTATATCAGTATTAAACCCGAATTCACACATATGTAACTAAGTCAGAGATATCTAATTTCAAATTCAAAACTGAGGTCGCAATTGTTTTACTTGAAATAGGCCATTAGCATTAGGCCTATTATATTTTGAAACACTACTTTCTTAATGTAGCCCCTTAGGGACTTTCAAAAATTAGAAGTGTGTGTAATAATAACATTTCAACTACACTATATTTTCCTATTCATTGCCGAAAACGCATGGTTAGAAACACCACCATCTCAGAAAACCAAATGGATATTACATTTCACATATAGTGTATATTGTAACAAACTCTTATGATTTTAGATATTAAAAGGCCCTGGCGTGGCCCGGTGCTTAGGGCGCTCGACTAGCAACTTGCGGGTTCGAATCCCTGTCACTGACCATTCTCGTCCTTTACAGTCGTGGGGGGGTTATATGTGATGGTCAATCCCACTATTCATTTTTAAAAGAGTAGTTCAAGACATAGATGTGCCTAGTGTTGACTAGCCGCCTACCTTCCAGTCAATCATTGCTAAATTAGAGACGGCAAGGGCAGATAAGATAGCCATTGTTTTACTTTACGCAAAATTCAAAATATGCCAAAAAACAACAACATATATTTTTCTCCACTGAAAGTTGAAAACTTTTGTAACTCGGACCAATAGGAGCGTAGAACAGAGAGTAATGTAAGAACAAAAAGTATATATATATATATATACTGAAAATTTTATGGCCTTTAAGAAACAACAGAAAAATCCAAAAGGTAAATATGAAATGTCCAAGCTACGTTGTTTAATGAATTTCTCTTCTTTTCTTTTCTTCTCTCAAATTACATCTATTATCTTCTGGATTCTCGATAGTAAGACTTGTTCTTGAAGGTTCCAATATACAAGTCAATACAAGCTTGACAAACGATTTCTGTTACTATCAATAAGTGCAACAACTTATGTCTGCCAAACAAGTTGCACATAACTATGGCAGGACATTGATGGGGTGTGCTGTTCCCATGGCAACCAGGAAACCTCAGGAACTCACCAGCAATGCTCTTTCTAATGAACTAGCTCTGGGCTCAGGGTTGACTTGACGCATTTCCGTTGTTCTCAAAACATCGAAACGTGTCCCCCACCCCTCCCCTAAAATGATATTTTTTATAATCTCCGTGATAATATCTACACCTAATTATTATTGTTGGTTCAAACATTAATTAGTTGACAGAGTGAAAAAAAACCTATAAAACACGTGGTTATTAACGCAAAAAAAATGAACAGTTTGGTGGTTTTCTTAGGGCTTTTTATACATCATTCATCATCAACACGTCTGTCTACATGTGACAGACGAATAGCGAGATTGATTGAAGCCATGCTGAAAATAAAATATATGTTCTTTACGCCATTTAAGTACAAATGAGTTCCTATCGTAATTTTGTTTCTGATTTGTTTTTGTGTATGTAAATTAACCTGAAAGTACCAAATGCACTTTGATATACGTTGGTGTAATGCTAACAGTAGAGAGAAACGTAGGTGGATCGGAGATTTGCCATATTTTACCAATAGAGAAACCATCTGCTTATTTTTAAAGTTGGTGCAGTACTATGGTCAGAAAATCGCTAAATACGTTAAGATTTATTAAATTATTTGTTTTTTTTAAATTTTGCGCTAATCTACTTGAGGGCTATCTGTGCTAGCCGTCTCTTATTTAGCAGTGTAAGATTTGAGGGAAGGCAGCTAGTCATCACCACTTACCGCCAACTGTTGAGCTGCTCTTTTATCAACAAATAGTGGGATTGACTGTAACATTATAACGCCCCTACAGCTGAAAGGGCTAGCATGTTTGGTGAGACGGGGATTCGAACTCGCGACCCTCAGATTACGAATGGAACACTGTAACCCACCAGGTCATGCCACGTCTTATTGAATTGCTATGGTAATAAAATCGCCGTTGTGGAACAATGATAAGAAACTCTCTCAATAGTTTTATTACATTATTATGAACAGAAAATCGTTAGATACGTTGGGGTTTAGTGCACTACTATTAGTGGAAGACTACAAGAAAATTGAGATGTTCTTATAACATTAATAACATAGAAAACATTAGCTAGTTTGAAAATTTACTACATTATGAAAAGCATTAATTCGCAAAATAACTTGGGTTTTAATCCATTATTAATTATTACTATGAGAAGAACGTCTTTAGGTAACCTGAAAAGTTGCTGGATTGTTAGATACAGATAAGGCTAAGTTTAGCCTTACAGATTAGCTGTTGCATTATTTTATACAGATAAAGCTAAGTTGATTAGTTATTACAATACAGATAAAGCTAAGTTGATTAGTTATTATATTATTGTATACAGATAAAGCTAAGTTGATTAGTTATTATACTATTTTATATAGATAAGGTGAAGTTGATTAGTTGTTACATTATTATTTACAGACAATGCTAAGTTGATTAGTTGTTACATTATTATTTACAGACAAAGCTAAGATGATTAGTTGTTACATTATTATATACAGACAATGCTAAGTTGATTAGTTGTTACATTATTGTATACAGACAATGCTAAGTTGATTAGTTGTTACATTATTATGTACAGACAATGCTAAGCTGATTAGTTGTTATATTATTATGTACAGACAATGCTAAGCTGATTAGTTGTTACATTATTGTATACAGACAATGCTAAGTTGATTAGTTGTTACATTATTGTATACAGACAATGCTAAGTTGATTAGTTGTTACATTATTGTATACAGACAATGCTAAGTTGATTAGTTGTTACATTATTATGTACAGACAATGCTAAGCTGATTAGTTGTTATATTATTATGTACAGACAATGCTAAGCTGATTAGTTGTTACATTATTGTATACAGACAATGCTAAGTTGATTAGTTGTTACATTATTGTATACAGACAATGCTAAGTTGATTAGTTGTTACATTATTATGTACAGACAATGCTAAGTTGATTAGTTGTTACATTATTATGTACAGACAATGCTAAGCTGATTAGTTGTTACATTATTATGTACAGACAATGCTAAGCTGATTAGTTGTTATATTATTATGTACAGACAATGCTAAGCTGATTAGTTGTTATATTATTATGTACAGACAATGCTAAGCTGATTAGTTGTTACATTATTATGTACAGACAATGCTAAGTTGATTAGTTGTTACATTATTGTATACAGACAATGCTAAGTTGATTAGTTGTTACATTATTGTATACAGACAATGCTAAGTTGATTAGTTGTTACATTATTATGTACAGACAATGCTAAGCTGATTAGTTGTTATATTATTATGTACAGACAATGCTAAGCTGATTAGTTGTTACATTATTGTATACAGACAATGCTAAGTTGATTAGTTGTTACATTATTGTATACAGACAATGCTAAGTTGATTAGTTGTTACATTATTATGTACAGACAATGCTAAGTTGATTAGTTGTTACATTATTATGTACAGACAATGCTAAGCTGATTAGTTGTTACATTATTATGTACAGACAATGCTAAGCTGATTAGTTGTTATATTATTATGTACAGACAATGCTAAGCTGATTAGTTGTTATATTATTATGTACAGACAATGCTAAGCTGATTAGTTGTTACATTATTATGTACAGACAATGCTAAGCTGATTAGTTGTTATATTATTATGAGCAGACAAAGCTAAGTTGATTAATTGTTACATTATCATATACAGATAAAGTTGAGTGAGTTGATTAGTTGGTGCATTATTATGAACAGATAAAGCATATTAAGTTCATTACTTGCTACATTATAGTAAAAAAATAATACTAAGTTGAACAGTTGTTACAACACATGTAACGCATATTGTTAAGTAACTTGAGCAGCTGCCACAATAAGTAAGTTGAGTAAGTTGAACAGTTGTTACAACACATGTAACGCATATTGTTAAGTAACTTGAGCAGCTGCCGCAATATAATGAACACAGTTGAGTAGTTGTTGTGTTATTACAATAGAACAAATGGTACATTACCACAGGAGACCGGGTTGTTACTGTCGGTATAGAAAAGCTTGATATTACTAGGGCATTGTAGCGTTATTGAGAAAAGGTGAAAAGCAGCGAAAGTCGGAGAGATCTATGAGTTAACATTAGTGGAAAAACAACACGTCCTATCCGCTATACAGAATGAAACTATGAAATGGTTTGAAGTGTTTTGGTTTGCTTTCCTGATTATGCAACATTATGTATATTTTCGAGACTTATTAAATCCTAACAAAACTACATTGTTGTAGTTCCTTATTATACACTCGCATAATAATATGTGTGTGAATTAATATTTGGAACGTGGCTCCTGGTACTAAAACTATTTCTTTGTTACAACATAGCAGTACTGGCTTAACTTGATGGAATCCTAATTAGCTACACGCTTTGAAATTTAAACAGCTCAATTAGGAAACGTTGACCCATGGCTACTTTGATGGACGCAAACTTTTGTAAACGTTTTCTTATGGTGCACCGTGTTGTTTAGACTTTTCAATATTATACCATCGCTTTGCTGTTCGTGAGTATTTTCATTGAAGTTTAGCATGAATTCTTAAAAGCGTAATTTTACTGAATGAACTTTCACTGAAGAAGATGACCAGTCGTGATATAGTAATTAGCTTACCTGAACTGCGAAGGTAAAATATTCGTGTCCCGTTTTTTTCAAAAGCACGCATAACGCTTTGAGGTGTGGGTGAGCTATTGAAGTTGCAGTCAAGCAATACTATTCTGTCAGACAACATTGGTCCAAGAGTGGGTTTGGTGTTACTCAGTAGTCGTCTCTTTCCATCTAGTCTGTCTATCTAACCTGCAGCCATTTCTCTTTGGATGTAACTTTCCGTTCAGACCAGACCAGTATTTATTATTCTTAGAATACCGTGTCCACTTTCCGTTCAGACCATACCAGTATTTATTATTCTTAGAATACCGTGTCCACTTTCCGTTCAGATCAGACCAGTATTTATTATTCTCAGAATACCGTGTCCACTTTCCGTTCAGATCAGACCAGTATTTATTATTCTTAGAATACCGTGTCCACTTTCCGTTCAGAGCAGACCAGTATTTATTATTCTTAGAATACCGTGTCCACTTTCCGTTCAGAGCAGACCAGTATTTATTATTCTTAGAATACCGTGTCCACTTTCCGTTCAGATCAGACCAGTATTTATTATTCTTAGAATACCGTGTCCACTTTCCGTTCAGATCAGACCAGTATTTATTATTCTTAGAATACCGTGTCCACTTTCCGTTCAGACCATACCAGTATTTATTATTCTCAGAATACCGTGTCCACTTTCTGTTCAGACCATACCAGTATTTATTATTCTCAGAATACCGTGTCCACTTTCTGTTCAGACCATACCAGTATTTATTATTCTCAGAATACCGTATCCACTTTCCGTTCAGACCATACCAGTATTTATTAATCTCAGAATACCGTGTCCACTTTCCGTTCAGATCAGACCAGTATTTATTATTCTCAGAATACCGTGTCCACTTTCTGTTCAGATCAGACCAGTATTTATTATTCTCAGAATACCGTGTCCACCTGATTCCCTCTTTCCCCAGTGTGCCGTTCTTCCATCTTTCCTTTTACCTTTCTTTAGATCCTCTTCCTATCCTAGGTTGCCTCCAGTCTACAAGCTGAAAAGTGTGAATGGTTATTAGAAGACAGACTTGGTGTAGATTTGAGCGAAATTTCGACAAACAACATCCAAACAAAACAGATTTTCTGTAGAAAGTTAGCATTTGCATTTCCAAAAGAACTCGAGTCATGTGTACCACTTAAGTTTGTTTTATCCCAATTGGATGAATAGCAGATGCGTGACGCCATAATCCCTGTGCGATTCATCGAGAACACAAGGTAGAAATAAGTTAGAGAACAAAACAAAACTAATTAATGAATGATTCAATAACAGCTTTATAGCACAATAGTTACAATAGTATAACATGTAAATGTTTTATTTGACACACTATTCAATATTAATGTAAAATGCTATTTATTTCTACCCTAATTTTAATACATTAAGTATGGTTGATTTTCATTCATGGTGTTGAGTCTGACTAATAAGATATCTTGGAGTGCCCAAAGTTGGTTTTTATCCTTAATGAGCAGTTAGAATACGTCTTGCATGTGATGATGGACGTCTATGCTCATTATTTCGAGGAGTCAATTAGTCCTTTCATATTCCTGCAGTCTAAATATGTTATGAGACTACAGGAATACTGAGCGAACGAATCCTACCACACAAATGACAATTTTCCGAAAGCTTTGTCGTGACTGGAATAATAGTGAAATTAGCGCCCGTGTACTCTTGTCTGATTTGGTTACAAATTACTCAGTTGTACTGGTATATATATATATATATTTAACTTAATGTGTATGTTAAGTATTATTCTTAAAGCGTAATAATATCCAACTTTTTCTGTTTGTTTTAAGCGCAAAGCTATATAATGGTCTGTCAGCACTGTGTTCACTGGGGGTATCGAACCATGGAAACCATGGAATTTGATAAGTGCTAAAGTTAAGCCACTGGGGGGACTGTTTATATTAGAAGAGCACGTTATACAAGATCTACACATTATCTTGATTCTTTCACTGCTATGGAAACATGTATGTCCCCTCTCATAAGTGAGCAAATTTATATGACCCTCTAGTGCACTACCATGGAAATTTTGTTCCATCACAAATTAATGGTATTTCCTTTCAAACTACCCAAAGTTTACCAGTTTCAAGTTTAAGATAAGTAATGACATGTTGAAATATGTGGCCTTTTGTTTGTTTGTTTTTTTATCAACAAATAAATCTGGCACTAGGGGAGCTATTTATCAATAAAGGTAGCAGTGAACCATTTTATAATAAAATATATCGTGCTCAAAATATACATATTTTATTCACTGACTACTTTTATAATAACTCCAAAATGAATGAATACAATGCCCAGCAGTTTTCAAGTACTTCGTGTAGATATTCATGAAATGCGTGAATTGTTTTGACTGTTGAGTTATCAGAAAGTGTTATATTTATTGCTTCCAAGAAGTGTTTATTTAAATATAATTAATATCTTTTTATGGAATAGCATTCTGAGTGAAAATAAAAGAGAGCTTGAAATGGATCCTTACAAACACCTAAACATTTCTTCGTAAAGAGTAATTAGATCCTTGTAAGCAGAGGTCCAAGGTTCATGTCTATTGTACGTGTAGTTCCTTAGAGGAAATCACGTGATTTTTCAGATATTTCTATATTCGGTAAGAGTAAAAAAGTGATATTGTAAAAGCGCCATCAAATAGACCTATAGAGTTGTTCTTAGGTGTTTATTTAAAAACGAAAACGACAAAAAAAAAAGATCACAATTACTTTTTGTATTTAACCTCAGGGTTCTGTTGGATTTGCTTAGAAAAACTACAACGTTTCTCTGTTGAATATTTCCTAAAGGTATTCAAGAGCTATCTGCGTCAGCGATCTCTTATTTTGAATTGGCAGATAAGAGGGAAGACAGCTAGTTAACATCACCCACCATCAACTCTTGAGGTGCGTTTTACTTGCTAATAGTGAGATTGATCGAAACATTATAACGGCCCCCACGACGTCAAGCGCGAACATTTTCGGTGAAGTCATTCGATCTCTCGACCCAACAGATTACGATTTGAACGTCTTAACAAAAACCCAATGCCAGGTCACTATGGGCTATTTGTGCTTTCTGAATGCAGAGGGCGGTATTAGACTAACACCGTCCTCTACATTCCGAGACTCAGTTACACAACCCCTTTCAAACATGTGGTCAGCTTCCGGTCAGTTACCTCTTTCTTTGTGAACCTGACGATGATCGAAGAAGGTCGAAACGTTGTTCGCTCTTCTATGCAAAATATTTTCTCAACCCAAACGAGCCATTTTTGCATATAAATTTCTCAACAAGTGGGTTTCTCGACATCACTGATTATCTGTGCTCTCTGTCCATTAAAAGGAACAATATGGTTTCCCAAAGTAAGCATCTGGCATTTAGCTGTCTTTGAATTAGAGTCCAGTGTATATCACATTATTCAATTTGTTAGGCTTATTTTGTACTATTAACCAAAGCAATATATATCTCAAATCATATCATATAACATCTGGGTAGGATGTGGTCCTATTGTTATCATTCACAACTGTGAAAGAGTTCGGTTCTCGTCTGTCAATTTATCCTACGTTTCGATTGACGTAGCTCAATACCTGGTGGTGGATGCTTTTGATTGGCTGCTTCCTCTCTAGCCTATCAGTCGAAAATTAGGATTAGCTAGTGCAGTCATATTAAAATATCCGAGAAAAGCAACAAGTATAATAATTTTAAAAAAAATCACCAGGTTCGTTGCAACGTTAAAACTTCATTAATACTGACACCGACCGATCTGATTCGACACACGTTTTAAGAATTATAAAGAACGAGCAATAAATCTCTGCTGAATTATTCAGCGTCCATATTTGTTTTCAATTTTGACTGGAAAGTTTCTGGAAACTTGAAAGAGAATACAAAAACAGGAAACCTTACGATATTTTTACCACACATTTTAAGATATCCAATATCAAACGGAAAGGAGAAAGATTGTTTTTAGTTTGACTCACGAAACATATATATCATCTTTTCAAAATAATGCTTCAGTTATACGTTTCTGTAGTCTCACGTTAGAGTATATTGCGAGAAGACGGCTGTTTGCATCAGTCTTTCGTCAAGACTTCTCTGTTGTACTGTGTAAAATATCTGAATTTTTTTAGTAATCTAAAACTTAAGACCTGGCTGAGAGCGAGGGTTTGTTAAAAGCTGTGAATCCAGCAACAAAATTTAACAAATCGATCTAATTTTTATTTACAGCGAAAAACACAAGGATAAAAATTTCAAACGTGTATCATCAAAAGATGCGATGGCTAAAGATGGCGGCAAGCTTTAACGACAGACATAACTTTTGATTCTGGAATATTTTTATTTTTCCTTCTTGCTTTTATCAATATTTACTTAAAATATCTGTTAACTTTGCATACATCTATTCAGAACAGTGTTATGAAATACCCGTATTAATTATTGGGTTAGCGTTCAGTTCTGATGCATTTAAGTAACTTACTTTTATTGGACGTTATTTTGTATCAAAGGTAACACTTACTATCTATCATCTTGTTATCAGTATAGATATATACGATATCACCTGATAGAAAACTGATGCACAAATGAGTGTCTGATGAAAGATGCGTAAATGTAATTAAACCAACGGAGAAGCCATTTACTATCATATTCGGGATTGTGGAAAGCACTATGGTGTTTTCTAAGTCGAGAGAAAAATATAACTCTTCTTCTCTGAAGCCATACAGAGAGTAAAGGATACAGATAGCCCTTTACTTCTAAATATAACATCAACATTCAACATGTCACTTAAGCTTTAGCAACTTTCACGGCTACTTATAATCAAATAGGAACGTCTACTATCATTTCTATAACGCATTCATATTTAAAAGTGTAGAGCATGATCAGTGGATTCTCGCGACTCGAACCTTCGATTTTTCAACCCGCAGCCCGTGCTCGGCTCAGTATCTAGGGGAATATTATAAATTTACTTTTATAATACAGATAAAAATATTTATAAAAACTACATCAACTGAGAATTGCCAGTGTTAATTAAATATGAGAGTGTTTGTTTGTTTATTTGTTTCGAATTTCGCACAAAGCTACTCGAGGGCTATCTGTGCTAGCCGTCAATAATTTAACAGTGCAAGACTAAAGAGAAGGCAGCTAGTCATCACCGCCCACCGCCAACTCTTGGGCTACTCTTTTACCAACAAATAGTGGGATTGACCGTAACATTATACACCCCCACGGTTGGGAGGGCGAGCATGTTTAACGCGACGTGGGCGCGAACCCGCCACCCTCGGATTACGAGTCGCACGCCTTACGCGCTTGGCCATGCCGGGCCTGTAATGTATTACAAACCACAACGTTCACTGTCTTATGTCTTTCTCTTTATGAACAATGAAGACAATGTCAAGATGAATATTATATTTGCAATGATGTGGTTACCTGGACATATGTTTCAGATGTAACATTATACTCCATTACTGCGAATAAATTATAGTCTTTTCCGAACCTTTTTTTTTCGACCTCAGCTCTTCACATGCTCTGGCTGAATAAGGGCAAGTAAACAAGATTCTAATTACTAAAGTAGTTCCAATTCTTTTTGTCAACGCTCTCTTATTATTAGCTATAGAGGTTGAGTTATTTGTATTATAGCAACTTCAGAACCTCATCACGTTGCTGGAGCCCGTGTTTTACGCCCCGTCGTACTCTATCTGATGATTTTTGTATCTTCAGAATAGCCCTGCATTGTTCTTTCGTTCGAAAATGTATCATCATGAAGCTGTCATTGTCGGATCTTACTTTGCTTCCCAGTAGCTTTCCATAAGTCTTATTTTTTAGCGGTCATTCTCTAGCTGCTTGAAATATGAGACGGTTGAACGTGAATGCCATATTAGTAGCTTTCTACATGTCGCTTGTATCGCTTTTCCAGAGAGAGATCCTTTGTTGTGTTGCGTAGTGTTGTCTCTGGTATGCAGACCAATTTTGCCATTTATCTTGAAAGATGTCGCTTTTTGCTTACCATAGTTGGGGTGTGACTTGAAGCAGGTCTCTTTTTGAGTGGGCTTGGATGCCCCAAGTTGATCCATATTCCTTTGTTTTACAGTGTCATAAGTACGAGGGATATATCCATCTTGGAAGTTTGCGAAAAAAGGGTTATTATACAACTTTCCATAAAGCGATCAATATTTATTTGCATCACATAATAAATGAAGGCCAAGGAATATCAAAATGAATTTCTGATATGTGCAGTCCCACTGCGGTTTTACAGTAGCTGCGGTTGTTTTGCGAAATCTTTTTAAATATTTGTATCTGTTTTGCTCAAACGTTTGTACAATAAATTAACTGTAGACAAAACAGTAAGAATAAAAATGTACACATTATCTTACTGGCTGCGTATTTAGAAAAATACAATAAACTCGTTTCTTAGTGAACTTGTAATTAACTCATTTCTATTCCATTTAGATAAGACATCAATAAAAATAAAAGGGTACGTGTCTGTGTGTGACCGCCATAGCTCCAAGAGCAAAAAACCTAGAAATATGATAAATACAAGAATGCTGATATTGTCTCATCTGAGAACGTCTTTTGTCTATGTCTACTGTATGCATAAATATTAGTGATTAGAAGTTATTTTTGTAAGGCATGCACACAAAGAACAGAACTTGGAAAACTTTATCTCTATATTAATGTATTATACTGCATCAAACAAAATACATAATAGTACTTTGTAAGAATGATGCAAGCACGTGCTAATTCAGTAGCATGTTGTAGAGCCACGGACGACATGTTTTCCGTTTAAACCTTTTCTTACAGTGAATTTCCAGACATACGACAATGCAATGTGGTCGTGGGTAGGCAGCTGCCTGAAGGAATTTGCCACAGTCATCTTCGAGGAAGGCTGGCATGGCCTAGATTTTAAGACTCTTGACTCGCAATCTGAGGGTCTTGGATTAACATATTGTTAAGAATAAAACAGGTAACAGTCTCTGAGCTAAAGAGCTCCAGAAATAGACAAACGAAATTAAAGATAAAACAATTTTTCTCTCATATTTTATGCTCTTGTATGACAGAGACAGACACAAAACAGTATAAGAGTTAATGTGAATAAAACGACAATAAACTTATCTATTTTCAGTTAACTTGTTTAAGTATTCTTTGTTACATTAGAGTGTCTTTTTTACATATATAATTTTCTCTACAAGTGGGTTTTCTCGTCATCACGAAAACTGTTTTTTTGTAATCTGTATTTTTTTCTTATAAAGTAAATTTTATAGAATCTATAACATTGTCTACATACTATGGAGTTGGCTTTATTTTGAATGTTTTGAAATATAATGAGCTCTACATTTGCTCTTGTTGGACGTAAGGTTGTAGTTTTCTCATGTTAGAAATTTGATCTTGAATCCCCGAGGTTTCGTAAATTTTTATCCAACTTATTTGTATCGGAATGTAATTTTGTTCATTCAGTTCTTCTTTCAAATACGTATTTAAGTTTTTGATTTTGTTAGAGCTTTATTTTGGTTCTCTCTTTATCCCGTTTGTTTTTATGAATTTAGTTTTGAATTCTACTCTTCTGAACTACTAGTTTCTCTTCAGCGCTTAGAGAATGCAATGATATTATTGAATCTCCATTCTATAGATTGAAATTTAGAAAAAAATATTTCCGATATTTTTATTATCACAAAAGATATGATATCGAAAATTCTCTTTGTCTCTTCCAACAATTTTTATTTTTCAATTCCTCACTGGTGAACTCACCACGTTTAAAGTATTTCCAGACGAGGTAACACAGCTTAGATATTCACAATCATGTCTGATCAAATACGGTGTATTACTTGTTGTTGTTGTTTCTTGAATTTCGCGCAAAGCTACTCCAGGGCTATCTGCGCTAGCCGTCCCTAATTTAGCAGTGTAAGACTAGAGGGAAAGCAGCTAGTCATCACCACCCACTGCCAACTCTTGGGCTACTCTTTTACCAACGAATATTGGGATTGATCATTACTTATAACGCCCCCACGGCTGGGAGGGCGAGCATGTTTGGCGCGACTCGGGCGCGAACCCGCGACCCTCAGCGCACACCTTAACGCGCTAGGCCATGCCGGGCCACACGATGTATTACAGCTTTATCCATGGGTTACAACGATGCATGTACAAACTTAATATTCCTTAAAAATATTAAGTTTTCACATCAGGAAAATGTTTACGTTCAAACTAAACAATAGACTTTTCGACCAGACGTGAAAATAAATTTGTTGGAATCATTACTGGCAACAATATAAAGTGTATTCACTTTACCTTTATCACTCTATTTACTCAGAATTCGGAAGGTAATGTTGTGAATCCGTGGGGTTTCAAGTTCGTGTCCCGTTGCTGAAAAAAATAACATGCTCTGTTTGGTGGAAGCGTTAAAGTGCTTATAGAAGTGGCGATCGAATCCAACTTTTCAGTCAGATGCTAAAAGTGATTGACGCTGGCTAGCTTATTTATTTCTCGCCTGTCAATTCGACAATACAGACGACAAAAAGTTTAAAAGAAACAACAAGCATGTATCACTAAGTTACTTTACTGTTTGCAAAACACACATTTATGTTCGTGCAACACACATATAGTAACACAAGTACTAAACAAAAATGCTTGTAATTCATATTTTACACTCAGTGCAAACTTGCTAAAAGAGAAACGAACACGTTTATCACACATTTGCTTACAGACCTAGTTTGACAGTTTAGTATATCAATTTCATGCTATAGCTCAGAATCCAATAATGAGTGTGTGTTTGTGAAAAAAAACAACAAACTATAATTATTCAAAAGTATAATTTCCTAGATATGACTTGTACTTACTGTTTAATTTTTAAACATTCTTAAAGAAAGAAGTAACAAGGTTTATAAACTCTTAAAAATGTTGAGGTAGTAACAACTGCACCTCTATTATTCCAGTAAAATATGTTCCCCAAATTGTGGAAAGTGTCTTTGATAAACCTGTGATATGTGAAATCGGGAAAAAGTATTTAATCAAAATATAACCTTTGAGATTGGGTCCAGTTTGTTTAATTAAACTATGATATATGAAATTCAGTTGTAAGTAATCACAGAGTAAACACATTATATGAAAAAAAAAACAAACAGAAACCACTGAAGCGTTTTTTTTTGCAGGATCGTTAACATGAGATTTCTTCCATAATGGGTTTTAGCAGCTAACCACCAAATGATTGTAATACTCATTGGGAATTCTTTCGCAGGTACAAGAATGAAAAATACTTTACGAATTTAGATATTGGAAGGTTATTGAAGCGGGGTAAGAGTTACTATCTTGCATTTTTATGGTTAAATAAAGATGTATTTTTAAAGTATTTTGTTGGTAGGCGAAATAATATAAAGTATTACATATAGCGGCTCGGCATGGCCAAGCGTGTTAAGGCGTTCGACTCGTAATCTGAGGGTCGCGGGTTCGCGCCCACGTCGCGCTAAACATGCTCGCCCTTTCAATCGTGGGGGCGTTATAATGTGACGGTCAAACCCACTATTCGTTGGTAAAAGAATAGCTCAAGAGTTGGCGGTGGGTGGTGATGACTAGCTGTCTTCCCTCTAGTCTCACACTGCTAAATTAGGGACGGCTAGTGCAGATAGCCCTCGAGTAGCTTTGTGCGAAATTCAATAAACAAAAAACAAATAATTACATTGAGCACATGATCAAATTGAACTAATAAGCTGCCTTAGATTTACTTTATCTGATAAATCAGTATATAATTGAATATAACTGAATAGTTGTATTTATTGATTTATTCGCGATACACTTTATAACCCGCATCGTATTTGTCTATTTTACCAACTTATCGAAGCGCTATTATTTATATTTAAGCTTCTTATAAAATTCAAACCTGAAACAAATTGAATATTTTATTTATCTTAATTACATATCTGCTGTTTTCTCGAAACTAGGCAGATGTGTTGTTTTTTCTTCTCAGTTCAAATGCGTTTTGAAGATTTTATCAAAGATCAGTAACACTTGATGTCTTTGCATTTAAAACAAATATCTACCAGTTTATTGTTATTTGTGTTTCAAAAATTATAATCGAAATTTAAGTCAGAACAAACTATCAAAGGAATATTTGAATACGATAATTCATTTCGTTTAAACTTTGAGTTGCTTTAAAGGGAAAAAAAAAAGTTTCCTTTCCCGAAAAATCAGACTAATAAACTGTCCATACCAACAAAAACCATATTACGATTTTGTCCCACAAAAGCGACATCCTCGTAAGTGTATGCACAAAGAAAATTAAAGAGTACACGTTTAAGCCTTGTAACCAAAATTCGCTAGGAAATAAAAAGGAAAAGCTAAAACTCGGTGTTCGCCATATATTGGCTGTTTGTTTTCTTTTCGCTGCTGATGGTTAACATGTGAGAAAGGTTTTATTTTACACTGTGTATTAGAATAGAACACGGTACCTAAACTTTATAACTGAAGTTTCTTCAGAAGAAAAGATAAAAAAACACGATCTTGGAATTCAATGAGCGGCGTTCTTTGTGGTGTCGTATAACTTTTCTCGTGTTGTTTTTACTGTGACATGACGTGTTGCTGCTGTTTGTTATTAAATTCACTTGGGGGGCACCAAGAAAGCGTACCCATGTCTTCTCTCAATTATATTTTAACCCCTCTACAAATTCTATGCTGTAACACATTTTTGTTTGGGGGGGGAGGGATTATTTCCAGACACACGACTGGAAATCATAATTTTTCGAAGATTGCAAAACCCATTAAGTTTGTGCAATGGCTGTTTGAAAAAATAATATATATATATAAAGATAAGTTTGAAGTATTTTTTATGGAAGTTGTGATTTAATTCCAAACACACATACAGCTACAAAATCTTACAGAACGAGCTGAGTTGGAAAGAAAGTTTGTCATTATGTCTGAGCAACAACGTGGCTTAGCAAACCCATTTAATTAGACGCTCATTCATGGCCAGGTGGTTTGGACGCTTGGATCGTAATCTTAAGGTCGCGGATTCGAATCCCCGTCACACCAAACATGTTTACCCTTTCAGTCAGGAGATCTTTATTATGTAACGATCAATCCCACTATTTCTTGGTAAACGTGTAGCTCAATAGTTGGAGGTAGTCGGTGAGAGTTAGCTGCTTTCCCTCTAATCTTAGCGCAGATAGCCCTCGTGTAGCTTTGCACGAAATTGAAGAAACAAACAAACAAACATCCCTTAGCTATTTTTAAATTAACAATTAGTCACTGAGTGACTCAATATTTGATATAAAGAAACTGAACTTAACTTATAATAATCTATTTCATTTTTTGGTTCGTTAGCGGAAAACATTTTCCAATTACAAAAGTTTGGACTACTAATTGAAAGCCCCCAGTGGCTCAGCGGTATGTCTGCGGACTTACACGCTAAAATCCGGGTTTCGATACCCGTGGTGGGCAGAGCACAGATAGCCCATTGTGTAGCTTTGTGCTTAATTAAAAAAAAAAAACTAATTGAAAATAATTGTTTTAAAATCAAGTAAAGACGTCACCTTGTATTGTGGGCATTGATAATTATCCTGACAGATTCAAAACAACAATTTTATGAAATTAATTGTATTTGTAAGGACTTTGTTCAACGTCCAGTGCTACAACTGGAACTATTGTCTTCATCGCCGAGTTTAATAATAACAAACGTGCATTATTGTCTAACACTGTAGTTTCCAAAGTAATGGTTCGGCTTGGCCAGGTGGCTAAAGCACTCAACTCTAATCCGAGGGCCGCGGGTTCGAATCACCGTCGCACCAAAATTGTTCGCACTTTCACCCATGGTGGTGTTATAATGTGACCGTCAATCTCATTATTCGTTGGTAAAATAGTAGCCCATGTTTAATGACTTCTTTGTGAAAACAACCTTTGATTTTAAGACGTGTTTGAAAGCTTGTGAACTTTTGGTCTTGCAAACGTTTGTTTGTTTGTTTGTTTTTGGAATTTCGCACAAAGCTACTCGAGGGCTATCTGTGCTAGCCGTCCCTAATTTAGCAGTGTAAGACTAGAGGGAGGGCAGCCAGTTACCACCATCTACCGCCTAATCTTAAGCTACTCTTTTAGCAACGAACAGTGGGATTGATCGTAACATTATAGCGGCCCCACGGTTGAAAAGGCGAGCATGTTTGGTGTGAAGGGTACTCGAAACCGCGACCCTCGGATTACGAGTCAAGTGCCTCAACCGCCTTGGCCATGATAAGAGAAGATATATTTTAGTTTATCAAAAGTATATGCACAGACGTAAATAAATATTCAAATTTAAATGAATATTCAGGTGCTTTCGCTAAAAAAAACGAATCAGTGTAGAGATGACAAATGCAGTTTGTGGTGGAACTAAATATAGTACAATAATTAAAGTATTTTGTACGCTCATTGTTTGTTGCATTGTCTTGGATAAGTAGCGTATAAGAGTAATTAGCTACTGTTGGATTTTCGCGTTTGTTTTCGCTCGGGGTACATTGCTTATTTCAACCAGGGGAAAAAAAAACTGATATTTTAAGGTGTGCTACACCACACCGTGAAGGTGAAATGGCGGAAACAAGTTGAACGATTTATAAACAAGAGAGCGAAACGGTATATTTTCATTTACACAGATGTGTTAATATAAACTGAAAAGAACATATACTATTTTCTAAAATTAGATACGTAAAAGTGTACTTAGTATTTCTCGAATACACAGTTCATTATAATTCATTTTTAGCATTAGTTTTTTTCTCAACAACAACTTTTAAATGACTTTCAACAGACTTATTGTAAAAAACGTGGCTGCTTGCGTTAGTGAATAATTAGTTTGGAATAAAAATGGCCGGCTAACTTTGAGATTTTGAAAGTATGTAAACTTGAAAGAAAATTACTTTTTTTAATGAAGGTTACGAAATGAATCTCGACGAGAAAAGAGGCTTTCTTCAAAGATTTAAGTGAATATTCAAGATACTCGCTACCTGTTGTCAGTTTGTATCTAAATATATGTCAGTCTGCGTAGTGTTGTGATGTCACAAGTGAAGTTAAGGACCTGACTGAATCAGATTCGACGACAATTAGTAAAAGGACTCAAATATACATATATAATACCTATTTTACATAGACAAATAAACATTTCAATATCTTTGACGTGAAGCCGACGCCAGACAAAAGAAACGTAACATGATTCGCGCAAAATGGATACCTTGTTAGATTATTCGTATTTAGTGGCATTGCGTGACATCGTGACGAATGACGCATGCGCATTCCATCTTGCTGATCTAATTTTATCATTACCTTTATCATCTAAAATGGACGAATTTTTTTTTTTATTATTTCCGTGTGTGTTTGTCAGCAATATTCGTCGTAAACGGCTGAATGGATTTGGACGAAAGTTAGGGTACGTTTGCACCGTGACCCAACTTCGAAGAGGTTAGTGTTTGAGGGTCAAGTTCAGAAGTCAATGGCACGAAAATTTAAAAAAAAGCAATCAGTTAACAAGGGGACCGATTTTTCACACAATTTTGGCTATCTAACTCAATCAAAGTGATCGAATATTGTTAAAACTTGGTGAAAACATTGTCATGAGAAAGTGGTTTGTGTCTCGTTTGTAACGATGGACAAACAAACACGCTTTCGTATTTTTTTTTAGATTCGGACACGACCACCGCTAGGTTGTAGAAACATGTCCCATACTGTGTTCTCCATTTAATTATCATCGTGGTGATGTTTTGTGTTGAAATTGGAAATTACTTATATTCGGCTCTATTTAACACGTTCAAACTTCACATATTTTAAGAATTTTTTTCACGTATAAAACAAACAGAAAAAAATCAGTATTGTTTATGTTGAATATTTTTCAACAGAAATCCACGTTGATGACCGTTTCGTTACTAATGTGATGACGTAACCAAGAGCGTTTGTAAGACGGAAAGTCAGTACATCTGGAAAATGAAATACGCTGACTAGTGTATAGAGGGCGAGGTAAAACTAGCCATATAATTTATTTCAGTTGAAATATGCCTTGTTGAATGGCTGTTAGCAAGCGTTACGACCATACTTGACCGTAGTTCGTATTCTGATTGGGATTATTCCCTCCGAGATGTGATAGTCGGAAGGATTTGTGTGTGTGTGAGGCCATTACTTGTATCTAACAATTAAAAAAAAAAGTTGATGCATCTTACGTAAACCACTCTCACTTAACACACACCCGACAGGCACTTAGTTTACGATGAGTTAAGTTCGTCAGATAAGACTCGGTAACTCGCTAAGGTGATAAGCTATTACTCTTAGAAACAGTGTAAACCTTACAAAGATTATCCGTTCTGCTTACTCGCTGCTAGGAGCAGAGATCAGATAAGCCCCGGTTCTTCTTCAATGTTTTCTCTTATCTCTCTTACTTGGTATTATCTAGGTACATTCTCTTACTTATTATTATCTTGGTGCAGTGTTATAGCTGGAATCTGAAATGAAAAAACCATGGAGGCTGTCACACTCCATTTTGTTTTCTCCCTGTTTATGAATAACACCATTGTTTGGTTTTATTTTTATCTTTAAACACACAATAGTTCTTCTGCTTAAAGTTTATCTCTCAGGCCAGTGTTCTTCATATGTTTGTCTACAGTACTTCCTGTTTGGTTTATTCTTATTAAGAATCCACTAAATTTCCGGATTTGCCGAATATTTTTTCTTCTCGTTATTTGAAACAGAACAACATATTTTCTCTCTTTTATCATGTGTTTGTTTCACACAATAAGTGACATAATTGACTGAATATAACAAATTATGCTACTTATTATGAAGCGTACATGCAAATGTAATCTTTGGCCCGGCATGGCCAAGCGTGTTAAGGCATTCGACTCGTAATCCGAGGGTCGGGGGTTAGAATCCCGGTCGCACCAATCATGCTCGCCCTTTCAGCCGCGGGGGCGTTATAATGTGACGGTCAGTCCCACTATTTTTGGGTAAAAGAGTATCCCAAGAGTTGGCGGTGGGTGGTGATGACTAGCTGCCTTCCCTCTAGTCTTACGCTGCTAAATTAGGGACGGCTAGCGTAGATAGCCCTTGAGTAGCTTTGCGCAAAATTCAAAACAAACAAATGTAACCCACTTTTGTGGGCAACTATCTCGTGCCTGATCTTTGTTACCTCCGCCATCAGATGTTATGTTTTCGTCCCTCTGTGTGTTTTTTTATGTTTATCAGCAAGGCTTCTCGAAAACAGCTGAATACATTTAGACTGTGACTCAATTTGGAAGTGATTAGATTTTGGAGAGCCAAATGCTAAAACAACATCACTAAAAAGGAAACTTTTCCCTACTTATTAGTATAGGCTACGATTGTTCACACTACTTTTGTTCTGTAATGCATAGGTCGTAGGGCTTATTTAGCCGACACTGCTTGTTAATATGTTGTAATGTAAATAAGTTTATGTTTGAGTTTTTTTATATAAAAATGAGGATTTACGTTAATTTTTTATCTTTTAGTTAAAAAAGTAAAATTTGTCTAAATATTTGGTTTGTCTTGAATTTCATGCAAAAGTACTCGAGTACTATGTGCGCTAACCGGCCCTAAATTAGCAGTGAAATTCTAGGGAAAAGGCAGCTCTCTAATACCACCCTCCGCCAACTCTTGGACTACTCTCTTTTACCAACGAATAGTGGGATTGACCACCACATTATAACACTTCCATGACTGAAAATGGGAGCATATTTGGTGTTACAGGGATTCGAACCCACGACCCACAGTTTGCTTGTCGAGCAATCTAACCATCAAGTCATGCCAGAGCATAGGCGAATGTGACCTGAAACATTACAGAAATTCTGAATCTAGTGGGAGACCTAAAATGTTTGTCTTGTATTGTTGTGACAGTTACAATGTTAGTTTTTTTACTGTTGTGAGAGTTAAAATGTAAGTTTTGTTTTGTTGTTGTGAGAGCTAAAATATTAGTTTTATTTTATCGTTGTAAGAGTTAACATGTTAAGCTTGTGTTGTTGTGAGAGTTAAAATGTTAGTTTTCCTTGATAACGATAAAACCCATATGTAGAGAAAAATATATATGTAAAGAAGGCTGGTATGAATTGATAAAATTGTAAAAAGAGGAGCGAACAACGTTTCAACCTTCGTTCATTGTACAGGTTCATCGTCACAAAACACAAAAAATCGCCTTCATGCGTTTTCGAACACCGCAAATCAAAGAAACACAACATAACCATAGAAAACACCCAAATACTAAATAAAGAAAAAAATGCAAAATTAAAGAAGCCTTACTTATACAACGACTCAAGCCCAAAATAAACCAACACAAAGAAACACCTTTATACTTATATTAATAAATATAATCGAACATCTAAATACATCCTCTATATTCATACACTCAGTTACACAACCCAATTCAAACATGTTGTTCACTCCTCTACATAGAATTTTCTCAATCCATACCAGCTGTTTTTACATGAATAAAATGTTAGTTTTGCTTTATCGTTGTGAGAGTTAAACTGCTAGTTTTATTTTATTGTTGTGAGAGTTAAATTGTTAATCTTGTATTGTTGTAATATTTAAAATGTTAGTTTTGTTTTAATGTTGTGCGAATTAAAATGTTAATCTTGTATTGTTGTGAGAATTAAAATGTTAGTTTTGTCATATTGTTGTGAGAGTTACAATGGTAATCTTGATTTTTTGTAGTGAGAGTTAAAATATTGGTTTGATTGTATTGCTGTTTTGAACTCATTTCGACCCAGCATAGAAAACTATATATTAGGGTAATTAGTTAATTTATTTTAACGAGTTTTAGCATATAGTAATGACATTCGCTATTCACCAAATATTGGTTAGCTAGTTTATTAATTCAAGTTAACCATAATTATGTTAAAATGTGAAGTTGTAAACATAATTACGTAACCCAATGGGTACATTATGAAACACCGAAATATTGTATATCTGTATACATTTCTCACTTCGTTTTATACAATAGCAGTCACGCAATATAAAAGAAACACTTTTTGAAAAACGTAATACGTGTGTTTTCATAGAGCAAAGCCACATCAGGCGATCTGCTGTTTCCACAGAGGGCAATCGAACCCCTGATTTGACTTCATTTTTGTATTTAAAAACAATAAGAGTCATGACTAGCTGCCTTCCATCCAGCCTTGCCCTGCTAAACCATGAACGGCTAGAGTAGTTTGACCTCGTGTAGCTCTGGGTGAAATTCAAAACAAACCAATCACAGGTAAAGAGACGTAGTGTAACTTGTGTTTATTTACGATGAAAGGAATGTTATATTGGAAGGTGGTCATGTGCATCTCTGTATAAGAATCGTTATTGGAAGATAGTTGTATCCGTGTAGTACGAACGTTGTTAACAGAGAGATGGATGTATCTATGTTGTTGGAATGCTATTGCAAGTTTTCTTTTACGTTTTTTGAACAATATTCTTCCGCTGCTAATCACGCCAAAGAACACTTGTGTTTATACACCTGTAAATGACGAAAAAGATTTCGACTCCGTTACTCCATAGTACAGTCTAAGTTAGGAAAAAATGTTCTCAGACACTATGGCATAGTTCAGACTAAGTAAAAAGTAATGTTTTATCACGCCACGCCATAATCCAGTCTTAGTAGGAGATATATTCGCTCACTCTACGCCATAGTCCAATCTCAATTACAAGAAATATTCTGCCACGCTTAGCCATAGTCCAGTCTGAGTAAGAAGTAATGTTTTCAGACGCTACACTATAGTCCAATATAAGAAAAGAGACATTTTGTCAAATTTTATGCCATAATTCAGCCTAGCTAAGGAGATATATTTTCTCACCGTACTCCATAATCCAGTCTAGGCAAGCAGAAATGTTCTTCCACACCACTCTGTAGTCTAATCTAGGTAAACAGAAATGTTCTTCCATGATACTCTATAGCCCAGTCTAGGTAAACAGAAATGTTTTTCCATGGTACTTCATAGTCCAGTCTAAGTAAACAGAAATATTCTTCCATACTACTCCACAGTCCAATCTTGGTAAACAGAAATGTTCTCCAACTGCAGCTACTGTTTATCGTTAGATGCCAAAAGTAGACAGTGTTAACATTTGTTTCTTACTTTGTTTCGAATATTGTCTCAAAGTTGCACAAGAGATATCTTTGATATTCGTTCCTAATTTCGAAGTGACAGACTACAGAAAAGACAGCTAATCAATAATAAAGTCTGCGAGCTCTTGGACTGTTCTAACCGAATATTAGGAGTTGACAGTCACTGTTATGACGCACCCACAATCCAAAAGCGTTTAACACGATTATGTGGCAACTAGAAGAATTTAGGAAAGGCCTTCTCGTTTCGATTGAAATATTGTTTTACATATTTTCAAAAACTAAAAAACTAAAATATTGAAGTGTAGTTTAATTATAGAACATTTGTTTTTTCCTCAGTGTTTGTTGGATAATGTTTCATATTGAAGCTTGAGAGTTACATCCCAAAATGATGTGACACATCATGTAGCAAGAACATCATTTACGAACTACGCCATTTTAGTTCCATAGTTGTGCAATATATTATCCTCAGTTTATCCACTACAGAGATCCAAACTTGACTTCTTATAGTTATAAGTCATGTTTGTCTCTGACCCACCAGGGAGCAACTACAGAGGTGTATATAACTTTATATTTTAATTAATTATAATTATAAAACCCTCTTTTTCATAATATATTCCTGACTGAAACGCGTACCAAATAAATCCACAAATAAACATGTAAAACTATTACCGAGTATCAGGTATCTTTTTATGGTTACAACAAAAATGGAGGCATCTTTCCATATAAATATAAATACGTTTTAACATTTTTAATGAATTTGTTAATATTTATATGTAGAACTGTATAGTAAATGATTCATACGTCTTTGTAAGGTATATGCAACGATCGAATGAACAGGAAATTACGTTCTTTCACGCGGAATAAAGCACGAGTGTGGCCGAAAGGCACTCGTTTATAAACAAACATAACAAAAGTGCCTCAAACATTCTCCATCCATACGTTTGTGAACAGTATATGCGAGGGAAATCAGCTGTTTATGCATAACTTACAATTAATGTTAGAAGGTATTCTAGTTATTCTAGTAATATTCTAATGCTATTAGAGCACGTGAGTGCGTTCAAGCCAAACTTCATCATCGTTGGCAAGAACCGAAACAATAGTATTCCGAACGAGCAAGCTGGGAATAATGTTTATAATACTGGGTCGTTAAAGCACTTTCTGGAATGGCATACTAGCTCAGCAAATGCCATTCGCTCCTCCTATTGGCTGAAATAATATTGGCTTGACTTTCACGAGGGGATGCTCAGTCTTATCTAACCTACAGATATGCACTAAACGTTTGCAAAGCTACACTTTAATGTCATTTCGTTTTATTAACAGGTTTAATTGCCTGACAGCTTGGAATACATCAAGATCAAAACTGGTCGCTTACGTAGGATCACAGAATGCTTGCGCGACCTTAACTCCGTAAACAGAGAAAATAGAGTCTTAAGTAAATCGTCATCTTTAATACTGTCGATGTAAAGTGTGATCCGAAATACAAGGTAAGAGCACACTACGACCTGTTAGCTGGGAAACCTTTCTCAGGAACAGACAGCAGTGCTATCAAAGCAGGACACGTCGTGTGTTATTAACAACAGGCAGGACTCTTAGTGTGTTATTAACAGGAGGTATAGTTTAGTAATGTTCCACCTTCGTTACCTCGGACTGTGTTAAACCAAACTATCACATATTTTCTATAGATTTGTGCTAGTGCACTCCTACTTCATATACCAAAGTTTATGACAATCCGCTAAGAAATGCCTGAGATATAATATCTCCAATCGTGATTCAGCATCTTGATATTTTTCGCGAATCCGCTAAGAAATGCCTGAGATATATCTCCAATCGTGATTCAGCATCTTGATATTTTTCGCGAATCCGCTAAGAAATGCCTGAGATATAATATCTCCAATCGTGATTCAGCATCTTGATATTTTTCGCGAATCCGCTAAGAAATGCCTGAGATATAATATCTCCAATTGTGATTCAGCATCTTGATATTTTTCGCGCTAAAAATAAGGAAACTTTATCTAATAGTAAGAAATAATTAGCTTTTCGTGTGTGTTTTTTTTATTTTATTACCTAACAGGCTTTTTCGTCTTACAGTTTCGAAACTCATTTGGTGTAAGTATAAGCTAGATGTGCAATGTTGTTAAAAAAAAATCGTTCAAATATGACGAAGATTTTTGTGTACAGCTTTGCGCAAAACATCATTGAGGCATCGATTTAACATTTTTATTGCAACTTCAACTAAAAGTGAAAGTAGACCATTTGTAGTTTTTTGTCATTCGAATTAAGCAAGATTGGTTCAGAGAACCAGAAATATAAGGTGAAAATAAGTGCACATGCACAAGTTTTGGTTAGGTCAAGTAAACTATATTAGCAGTTTCTATTTCAAGTTTTCAAAAGAATCATACAGGTGGACGTTGTTGTTAAGCAGAAAATTACAAAATTTTATGAAATTATTCACACTAATTAAACAGCGTTCAGCGTCACGCAATATTAGTTTAAGCAATTAGCATAAGTAAAGATGCTTTATATAGCTGTACGGATTACGTGAGGCTGATGACAAGAAACTGTTAATCTAAATTCCATGGCGTTACTATAAAAGAAGTTATTAATACTGTTTTATTGATGACAGTCTAGTTGAAGGAATAAAATCAAAATGATAGCAAATATTAATTGATTGGATAGCTTGACCGCGAATTTTGTTTCATTCGTTATCATGCCCCAAGTTGAACAAATAACTACAACAAAGAAATGCAGTCTGGCTTACGAATAAATGAATATTTTTGTAAAAATTGTTATTAATGCTACAGGTGTAGCTAATAATTTGGCCGCCATTTTTGATTTCAAGTCTTTCAGTTGCACGCTCAGTCATTGTTTGGCTAAACTTTTCTTTTTTCACACCTAAAGTGTGACTTATTAGGAATGATTTTAATTAATCAATAAGATAGACGAGAGCTAGAGTGACTGATATTTCCACGATAACATGGGTAATTTAAACATGAAAATGAAGCTGTCCCTCTATTATTGAGAACAAAAACAATAAAGAGGAATGAAATGGAAATTATCAACTTTATTTACACGGTGGTTAAAGGTCCAGGTCGCAGACCTCTATGAGTTGGGGATAGCCGTTCCTAATTTCGAGCTATTAACCAGAATTAATCAATATTACCTACTGTCTCAAGACTTTGGTTTGACTCTTGAAACTGAATAACGTGACTGGCTGACATCCTGTGTTTGTTTGTTTGTTTTTGAATTTCGCACAAAGCTACTCGAGGGTTCTCTGTGCTAGCCGTCCCTAATTTAGCAGTGTAAGACTAGAGGAAAGGCAGCTAGTCATCACCACCCGCCGCGAACTCTTGGGCTACTTTTTTACCAACAAATAGTGGGATTGACCGTCACATTATAACGTTCCCACAGCTGGGAGGGCAAGCATGTTTGGCGCGACGTGGATGCGAACCCGCAACACTCAGGCTACGAGTCGCACGCCTTAACACTCTCAGCCGTGCCGGGCCATTAGCACTGTAAGACTAAATGGAAGGCAGCCAGTTATCACCACCCACCGGTTGGGCTTTTCTTTCACCAACTTATACTGGGATTGACCATAACTTATAACGCCATCACGGCTGAAAGGGCGAGCATGTTTAGTGCGACGGAAATTCGAACTAGCGACCCTCAGATTATGGAGACCCTTAACCACTTGACCATGTCGAGCAACTCAGTTGATAAATATATCGATTTACAAGCAGTTGTATACTTCGATCTCTTCTTTCGATGTACAACACGTGGTACATAACTGTTGTAACAAATGTACAACACGTGGTACATAACTGTTGTAACAAATGTACAACACGTGGTACAAAACTGTTGTAACAAATGTACAACACGTGGTACATAACTGTTGAAACAAATGTACAACACGTAATACAAAACTGTTGTAACAAATGTACAACACGTGGTACAAAACTGGTTTAACAAATGTATAACACGTGGTACATAACTGTTGTAACAAATGTACAACACGTGGAACATAACTGTTGTAACAAATGTACAACACGTGGCACATAACTGTTGTAACAAATGTACAACACGTGGTTCATAACTTGTAACAAATGTACAACACGTGGTACATAACTGTTGTAACAAATATACAACACGTGGCACATAACTGTTGTAACAAATGTACAACACGTGGTTCATAACTTGTAACAAATGTACAACACGTGGTACAAAACTGTTGTAACAAATGTACAACACGTGGTACATAACTGTTGTAACAAATGTACAACACGTGGTTCATAACTTGTAACAAATGTACAACACGTTGTACAAAACTGTTGTAACAAATGTACAACACGTGGTACATAACTGTTGAAACAAATGTACAACACGTGGCACATAACTGTTGTAACAAATGTACAACACGTGGTTTATAACTTGTAACAAATGTACAACACGTGGTACAAAATTGTTGTAACAAATGTACAACACGTGGTACATAACTGTTGTAACAAATGTACAACACGTGGTACATAACTGTTGTAGCAAATGTACAACACGTGGTACATAACTGTTATAACAAATGTACAACACTTGGTACATAACTTATAACAAATGTACAACACTTGGTACATAACTTGTAACAAATGTACAACACGTTGTACATAACTGTTGTAGCAAATGTACAACACGTGGTACATAACTGTTGTAAGAAATGTACAACACGTGGTACATAACTGTTGTAACAAATGTACAACACGTGGTACATAACTGTTGTAACAAATGTAATACATTAACACTGGAGCTAATAAATTTGAAAAACACAACAGCAGCTAAGATATAATAAAACGAACCACATATTTTAAATAATAGAAATAAACTATATTGTTTTTAATTCACACACGTTTTTTATCGATTGTACATTGTGAAACTTTTGTTATTTTGTTCACAATGTGTGTGTGTGTGTGTTTTTATAGCAGAGCCACATCGAGCTATCTGCTGAGCCCACCGAGAGGAATCGAACCCCTGGTAAGGTACATGAAGTGAAAGTAACAGAAATCAATTTCAGAAACAAAATACTATATAAAAATTTAAAACAATGGAAGTTTATCAGCACGTGACTAAGATTAGTATTCCTATAGATTTTCACATGATTCCTTCACGAGCTTTTGGTTTCTTTTTATCCCATTTCATGTACCTGATCTGATTGTACCAGGTAAATCTGTGGAAACGTTGTGAAGAAACTAGACAAATGTTTTACTATGTAAAACCGACGAACATGTATTACGACGAATGTTTTACAATGTAAAACCGACGATAACGTATCACGTTTCTTGACATGATCATTTCTTCGTTGTTTTTGTATGGTGAACTTGACTTTCGAGGCCGGTCAGCAGGGCCTGGTGGTTAGGGCGCCGGACTCATAATCTGAAGGTCGTGGATTCGAATCTCCGTGCCGAAAAGAATGCTTACTCTCTCAGCCCAGGTTACGTTAAATTTGCCGTCAATCCCACTATTCGTTGGTTAAATGGTAGCTCAAGAGTTGGCGGTGGGTGGTGATGACTAGTCTTTTATTGCTAAATTGGGAACGGCTAGCACAAATAGGCCTCCAAACAAACAAATTCATGTATGTTACTTTATTACACTTCTCTTTTAAATTCTTAAGTCTTCTGTGACATTCATACCAACCTGTATTTTCCTATACTTATTAAGCCAAATCAGTGCAAAACATAGTTGGATAATTTGTTACTGTACACAATATATACACGAACCTCCTTGCAATATAGGATTGTATGGATGACGTTGCACATAATGGTACAATTCCTGTAAATCAATAGTTCCGGTTTAAGCCCAGGTTTCTGGAAGCACAAATATAAAACTGGTTTCCATCACGTGCATCAAATCAGGAACAACTGTCTTACCCAACTCTTTCAAGCATGTATTTAGTGCATACGCCAATTATACCTTATTACATATCTATTTTTATAGGAACAGTGACTTGAAATCCCATAAGTTACGTGCTCCTTCATCTAAAAAGCTGTGTAAAGTTAATAATTAGATATAATGTTGTTTTGTTTCTCTTCTGAAAAACGCCTAGCTTGGCAACCACTTCCTATAATATTTCATTTTTTTAAATCTTGACCCATAAAAAATTATTTTACAGATCTTATTAGAAAACCAAACTCGAATTTTGCAAGAGTACTTTTTATTGTTTGTTGCGTAAATTCTATGTGCTATGCTCACCACAGGAATCGAATCCGTGATTTTAGCGTTTGTAATCCCACATATAATTTACCGCTGACTCACCCTTTTTGCTTAAATTAATCCTTATCCTACAAACTGGTTGAGCAGCATACTTTAAAGAAACGTTCCACAACTTACTGTAAAAATCGGTTTCCAAATATCTTGTTAAATCTCCTATGGGGGCGTTATAATGTCCTGGTGAATCTAATTATTCGTTTTCAAAAGAGTAGCCAAAGAGTTGGCGGTAGGTGGTGATGACTAGTTGCCTCCTCTCTAGTCTCACACTGCTAAAGTAAGATTGGCTAGCGCAGATAGCTCTCGTGTAGTTTTGTGCGATGTTAAATTGTAAACAAAATCTCTCATGTAAGAGTATGCATATTCAACGCTTCAAGTTACTCTCTGTGTGTGACAGTCATTTCTGGTTCTATTCATGTATGTCCACTATTTCTTATAGGAAGAACACAAAAGACGTTCCGTTACTACAAGTGTGTTACAATGCGTAAGTTTTGTCATAGTTTAACTTATTTATATTCTACGGCTCTCAAGAAAATAATGGAGAAAGTATACGAGTTTAACCGCTGCCTGTCCGATTGCTTAGCATTATTCCAACACTAATTAAGCACAATCTGACCTTGAATGTTACATTATTCCAACACTAATTTAGCACAATCTGACCGTCAATGTTACATTATTCCAACACTAATTAAGCACAATCTGACCTTCAATGTTACATTATTCCAACACTAATTTAGCACAATCTGACCGTCAATGTTACATTATTCCAACACTAATTAAGCACAATCTGACCTTCAATGTTACATTATTCCAACACTAATTAAGCACAATCTGACCTTCAATGTTACATTATTCCAACACTAATTTAGCACAATCTGACCGTCAATGCTACATTATTCCAACACTAATTAAGCACAATCTGACCCTCAATATTACATTATTCCAACACTAATTAAGTACAATCTGACCTTCAATATTACATTATTCCAACACTAATTTAGCACAATCTGACCATAAACATTTTGTTATTTCAATCCTAATTTAACATAATCTGACCACGAACGTTGCTTTTTCCAAAAATTTTGAGGCGCGACCTGAAATAAAAGTGTTGAATTATTTATTTATTTTAAATAAATTCATTTGACATACCACTATTTCAAAATATCCACAAAATTAATTTTAACTGCTTGTTTCTGTATGAAATTTTACACTTTCGCTTATGACCGATGTTACATAACATGGAATAATATTACGGTTATGCTCAGAAGCAACTAAAAATGATATTATTATAAGATAGGCTATAGTGTCTTAGGTGCCTTCTCTCGGGCGAGTGCATCCATTTACAAACTTATAAATCGTTCAGAATCCAATGACGTAGAAACGTTGCAATTATTCTAACAAATGTTTAAGCCTATAAGTGGCTGTAGAAGCACGAGAAATATGGGTTTTCTTGATGGAATCTTCACGTGAAATATTTGTGTAAACTGAGCTTTTACTTGCCTTTGTTTTCAACCGAAAGACTAAAATTCCGAGTCGCAAAGAAATTTCTGGTGGTGGCCCGGTATGGCCAAGCACGTAAGGCGCGCGACTCGTAATCCGAGGGTCGCGGGTTTGCGCCCGCGTCGCGCCAAACATGCTCGCCCTCCCAGCCGTGGGGGCGTTATAATGTTACGGTCAATCCCACTTTTCGTTGGTAAAAGAGTAGCCCAAGAGTTGGCGGTGGGTGGTAATGACTAGCTGCCTTCCCTCTAGTCTTACACTGCTAAATTAGGGACGGCTAGCACAGATAGCCCTCGAGTAGCTTTGTGCGAAATTTCAAAACAAACAAACTCCTTTTTTTCCACCACTGTCCTAAGTCATATCGCGGTAATTCGACGGTACAAAATACGTCACACGCACGTCAGTCTTGACCTGATACTTTTGACTTTGTTCCTGCTTTCACGTTAGTGAGGTCCTAAAGGCAAAAAAACAAACAAACCATGTTTGTAAGGTACTTGTCTCAGGCGAGTATGTCTTACTCGCTTCGTTAAACCTTCTTAAAGGCTTAACTGGAGCTAGTGATAAGAACAGCATGGTTTTATTATTATTATTATTTTGTATAAGTCTACTGATTAAGAGAGTGTGGTTACAGCTTTATCTAAGCCTATCAGGAGATGTTTTCACATGTAAGATGCACTAAGTCGTAAAACAAGAATCGAGTGACATTTGATATACTGACTACAGTTTTGTTTACAAGTAAAATACGTCATCATATGTGGCAGGACCACCATGTCAGAGGTAGTAATATAGATTTGTATATTAACTAATTATTATAGTAATTAACGAATTGTTACACTTTTAATTAGCACTATTTTATTTCTTTTTTTTTAACTGTTGAAAATGCAAAGAGGTGAAGGTTTCCTAACGGTCTTTACTTTTCTGATAAAAGACAATGGAAAGAATGAGAGGTTTCATATTTCAAACACATCCGTCTTACCTCTAGGTTATGTGCGACCGATACACGAAACCTGGCATGGCCAGGTAGTTAAAGCTCACGTCTCGTAATCTGATGGTCGCGAGTTCCAATCCCCGTTTCACCAAACATGTTCGCCCTTTCGGTCGTAAGGGTGTTATAAGGTAATAATCAATCCCACTATTTGTTGTTAAAAATGGTGGAGGATGGTGATGACTAGTCGCTTTTCCTCTAGTGTTACACTAATAAATTAAGGACGGCTAGCACAGATAGCCCGCGTGCAGCTTTGCTCGAAATTCAAAAATAAACAAACCAGTACACAGGCTAAGTATGTAAAGCACTGAAGAAAAACATCACTCGTTAAGACACGCGCAAATAAACTGAGGATTATTCACATTGAACAGATAAACCGTTAGGATGGATCTAAGGTTCAAATTATTCAGAAATAATGAATGTTATTATTAGTAATATTCTAATTTGTCGTTCTAGAAATCAGTTCGGTATGAGTTAACTGACATTGAAAGACAAATGCTTTACCTATTGGCTATTTTCTGTTTGTGATGTAAAAAGACGCATAAATTTAACGTCATTGAAGGAAGTTAAAACGTAAACGTAATTAAATAAAAGGGTTCTAAGTTATGTTTTTGAATTTCGCGCAAAGCTACTCGAGGGCTATCTGCGCTACTCGTCCCTAATTTTGCAGTGTAAGACTAGAGGGAAGGCAGTTAATCATTACCACCCACTGCCAACTCTTGGGGGCTACTCTTTTACCAACGAATAGTGTGATTGGTTGAACATTATAACGCCCCCACGGCTGAAAGGGCGAGCATGTTTGGTGTGACAGGGATTCGAGCCCGCGATCCTCAGATTACGAGTAAAGCACCTTAACCACCTGGCCATACGAGACTCATTTTGCGTGATTAACAGGGGGTCTGTATAACTTACAGGATCGTGCGACTAATTATGTAAATAATTTTAGTCTTAATTTAGTAGCGCCGCCATATGGTCTGCTACATAAGTCACACAGTGAAAGTGCTTAGAATAGACTCGCTTGGTAATATTTGTCTTTTGTTCTCAACTCTTGCTTCTAATTTGGATAACCTTACATATCACTACTCCCTAAGTGGTACCTCGGTATTTCTGCGGACTTACAGGGCTAGAACCTGAGTTTAAATACCTGTGGTAGGCAAAGCACGGGTAATCAATCCATTGTGTAGCTTTGCGCTTAGATACAAGTAAACAAGAATAGAAAGTATAATAGACTTAATTAATTTTATGAATACGATTATTATTAACATAAGTATAAGAACGTGCACAAAGATTAACTCAAGGATCAAAATAAGACATCTCTGTTTCCTCTGAACGATCCCCCGGCTGGATCACCTGTTTTTTAGCATTCTCACAATTGTGTGTTTTTTGTCAGTCAGTCTTTAAACACTAAAATGACGTCACATAATAGACACTTAATGTTGCAGTTTTTACTGTCGTGATGTAAGTAAATAGTGCACGAGCCATGAATCACGAGAAGAATTATACACCATGCTGACATGTGGATTTCATAAACAAGAAATACAAATATTTGTTATTCTTGATTCTGGTTTTACTTACTATTAAAAGAGAACAGTTTCGGGGACCCTGCATAAGTAAAACACGTTTTCAATTTAAATACAATTTTTATATCAATTTTATGATATATACTGTAATTATGTTCTACTGTTGTTATTGTACCCGTAAAAAATAGTGAAGCGATAAAAACAATTTTACAATTTTTATCATATACAACTATATTTACATCATAATATTAATATACAACTACACCTTTGTGCAAATTAATTGAAACAAATGGTCATTTTGCAATAATTTCTTCATGGCGGGCGGTGTAGGCTCGCTGGACCCGCTGACTTCCTTCAATAGTCATTTTTTCACACAGACGGCGTCATTAGCTGTCTTTTGCAGTACGGTCGATCTATTTTTGAGGTATATGACGAATTTTTAAGGAATATTACATAATTCGAAATTGCGTAAGAAGGGCAAGGAAACCAGTCAAAAAGCAACTTCTAACCAACTCAATGAAGAAAAAACGGTATCAATGGGGTCTGAAATACAAGAACTGGACGCAAGAACAATGGAGGAAGGTGTTACTCAGTGACGAGAGTCATTTCTTCGTGCAGGGTCAAAGAAGTCTGCATGTTCGCAGATCTCTAGGTGATAAACTTTGAGATTCTCACATCGATCAGTTCGTTAAACATCCCTTGAAGAAGATGTTTTGTGACTTTTTCAGCTACTATGGCGTCGGAGGTTTACATATCGTAGAAGGTATGATGTGAGGGCCACAGTACATTGAAGTTTTACAGAGAAGAGTCGTTCCAGAATTGAAAAAGAGATTTCCAGATGGATCTGGCATTTCTCAGCAAGATCTGGCTCCGTGCCACACATTGAAATTCGTGGAGAATTTTATGACTACAACGCGAATAAAGGTGCTGGACTGGCCTGGAAACTTTCTGGACTAAAACCCTATTGAAAATCTTTGAGCGATTTGTAAAGAAATCGAGGAAAAGACTGTACTACGAAAGATAAACTAATTGAGGCCATAATCCAGGTGTGGTACCGTGATCCAAAAAATAGTGAAGATTGCAGTCAACTCGTGGACTCGATGCCAAAGGAATTTAATAATTAATTATGAATTAATAATGTATTAATTTGTGAGTAATTTTTGGATTCTCAGAAATAAAATGTAAAAAATTGAAAAAATCGTAATTTTCCGTCTTGTTTCAATTAATTTGCACAAGGGTATATATGTGCATCAGCATATTAATAAATAAATATATGTACATCATCATATTAATAAACAACATTATGTACATCATCATATTAATATAAAACTATATGTACATCATTATTTTGATTACTTCAAATGAGAATCAAATGAATGATATTTAAAGTTCAACAAATTCCACACTTGTTTAGAAATTTGGCATAAAGACTCTGATGTCAGGATGGACACTTATGTACACGAGATTTCCCCAATGTTCTGTGTACTCATTACTACCATATCAAATAACACCAACTTCCTGAACAGGATCCCAGGTTCAAAACCTCTCTCAAAATTTTTTTAGAGATTTTAATACAATACAACACAATGGTTGTTGCCATTTTAAAATCGTACTGTTAAAATAATGTAGTTGCTGTAAACTGAGATCTGGAACAACACCGGCACTTTAGATTTTGCCAAATCCTATTTTACGATCCGAAGTTATCTAATTATATCACTTGGAAATTTTATTGGAAATGACTGCCTGACTAAGTAGATGAAGTTAGTCCACAAATAAGACATGTTTTGGAACCTTGTTTACTGACTTTACGTAATATAATTTTAAGTATATACAATACTGCCATGATCAATTTTGAATTTGCTCTCCAACATTACTTTATCTTTCTTGAGAACTGAGACAGGAAGCAAGTTGTCTATTGCATTAAACATCGTTAGGATTATTTACATAACAATGTTCTTCACCATCCATATCTAAGCACTGTTGGCATCAGTAGACAACGTATTTGTTTTGCTCGTGTTAAAGCGCGAGACCTGATCACCAACAATGCAGGTGCTTCCCACTGGCTCAGTGATAAGTGTGGATTGTCTGATTTGTTTTGAATTTCGTGTAAAGCTACACGAGGGCTATCTGCGCTAGCCGTCCCTAATTTAGCAGTGTAAGACTAGAGGGAAGGCAGTTAGCCATCACCACCCACTGCCAACTCTTGGGTAACTCTTTTACCAACGAATAGTGAGACTGACCGTCACATTATAATGCCCACACGGCTGGAAGGACAAGTATGTTTAATGTGAAGGGGATTCGAACCCGCAACCCTCAGATTACGAGCTGAGTGTCTTAACCACCTGGCCATGCCGGGCCCAGCGATAAGTTCACAGGATTATGGCATTAAAAACCGAGTTTCGATATGCAAGTTGGTCATAGTGTAGATAGCTTTGTGCTAAGCTGCAAATAAATAAAAAACAGTATTGATTTCACAAACGTGGACAACGAATTATCATTATATGGAGTTCAATTAAACCGATTGTAAGATTCTGCTTTATGCTGTGTCCGTAAAGTGCAAAATGTGCAACAAATAAAACATCAAAGTGATCAGCGTTAATTAATGCAAGGACGCCAACAGTGAGCACCGATTAGGAATTCACCAGGCTGTAACACGGTGTGCTTCTAAGCTCTACTAGTCTCTAGTTTTACATGTATATATAGTGAGTGTATTTATACATCAGACAATTATATAGTATTCTATGACTTAAGTAATTGAATAGTTCGTGTACTATTCGGCATAAGGAAATTTCTTAATTTAAAAAAAAAAAGTTTTACTTTGCAATGGGGATAAATAGTAACTGTAGGTCCAAAAGATCAAATCAGTATATAATCAGACCACGTTCAAGTTAAGTAAACACGTGTTTCTTTAAATGATTACACGTTCATAATTAAACAGAATATTTTTAGTTTCGTGCATGTATCTCTATTGTTGTTGGTCTTGTTTTCCTTCATTGTGTATATGTCGCTTCTCTGAAATAAATGAAATAAATGGTTTCAAAGATACAGGTAGGAAGTTACCAATTAATTAAAGAAATTTTTGTTTCTACTTTGGATTAAGGTTGTTTTTAACAATAGTTTGGTCATTGAAGATAATCAGCCAAGATACATCGTAAGCCAAATCTTTTTTTCTTTTCAGTTGGTTTAAACAAATATTAGGTGTAAATAACAGTTAATCAGTGGTTATAAATTTAATAATACACTCTAAAAACCATTTTTACCTTGGCTTCCCCTAGTTTTGTCCAACTTCTATTCTTACAATTTTATCTCTATTTTCTACCCCTATTTGTTCTTTTTATTTCTTCATATTGATTTCGATAACCACGCCATAAATTTCGGATTCGGCAGACTGTTTATTGAGAGCGCCCTCCTGTGTTTACCGAATGTATTTCAATTCCCAAATGTCACTAATTTTGAAGTATAATAAGATCAAGTTCTTAATTCACTTGAAGAAACAAAACAAAGAAACGAACAAAAGTGAAAAGAATTATTAACTTTTGATGGAGTATTATTGAATTAATTAAAGTTTAACGGAATAGCAATTTTGTTGGACACGAAGTAACAGCCGTTTAATACAACTCAGCAAATGCTGAAATATTCGTTTTGCCTGTTTATAATATTTCGTGGAAAGAACCAAGTAGCCCTCTCAGTTATGTTCTTTATGTAGAAGTTATCTCTTATTTGATTGTTAGTTTATACAATTCAAAGTTTTGTATCTGGGGAAATTTTTGGTAAAGTCATCACACTATTTTTGTTTTTTATTTTTATTTTGCAAACATTGTCATTATTTATACCTTGCAGACCTATGTGTAGTCACGAGAGGGCGCAGTGACGGTTTTGTTCATTTGGCTTCAAATAAAAATATGCTGAGTAAACAATGGTGAAATAAAAAAAGACAAAACAAAACGCATATTGACATCATGTTGAAAATGAAATGAAAATTTTTCTGGTCAGTGTTTCAAACTTTACCTGGTTTTTAGGAATTCTCATTTCCTCGTCTCTAGTGATATTATTTGTTTTTTTGGAATGAAACACAAAGCTACATAATGAACTGTGTATCCTCTGCCCACCACGGGTACCGAAACCCTGTTTCAAGCACCACGGTCCAGCATGGTCAGGTGGTTAGGGCGCTCTACTCGTAGTCTTAGGGTCGCGGATTTCAATCCCCCTCGCCCCTCAGTGGCTCAGCGGTATGTCTGTGGACTTACAACGCTAAAAACCGGGTTTCGATACCCGTGGTGGGCAGAGCTCAGATAGCCCATTGTGTAGCTTTGTGCTTATTTCAAAACAACAAAACATAATTCAATCCCCCTCACACCAAACATGCTAACTCTTACAATCCCAAAAATGTTATTAAGTGACAGTAAATCTCGTTGGCAAAAGAGTAGCCCAAGATTTGGGTTCGGCATGGCCAGGTGGTTAAGGCACTCGGCTGTAATCCGAGGTTCACGGGGGTTCGAATTTTAGCCGTGGGGGCGTTATAATGTGACGGTAAATCCCACTCTTCGTTGGTAAAAGAGTAGCCCAAGAGTTCACGGTGGGTAGTGATGACTAGCTGCCTTGCCTATGGTCTTACACTGCTAAATTGTGAACGGCTAGCGCAATTAGCCCCTGTTTAACTTTGCGCAAAATTTAAAACAAACAAACAGACAGACACTTCGCTGTTCAACGGGGAGCTTACATGGAAAGATTAAGATTAAGTTTCTGTTGCAAGAGTTTACCCGATAAGAGTTTTGGAAAACTCATTCTGAGCTTTTCGATATTATTCAGGTAGCGTGGCTAACATGAGTAGAAGAAATATTTGACCTGACGTACAGATGAATAACTAAGTTTTCTTGTGTCTGCAAGTTTCAAGCTTCTAATAACATTTTTTTAAATTTTTTTCTTGATTTTAACGCAAAGCTACAAAATATGGCCATCATTATTAGCCGTCCCTATTTTAAAGATGAATGATGGTAACTAGCTAACTCTTCAGTGACTCCTTTATCATCATATAGTAGGAGCAATCATTACCTTATATCGCTTCAAAATGTGGAAGCACATTTGAGCACTGGACTCGAACTCATGGTCCGCTAGTTTCGAATCGAGTGCTGTAGTCTCATGAACATGCCAGGTTCTCGGCGAATAGGCTTTTGATGTAAGTAGCTCACTTTACACACAAATACTTCCTCTCCAGTAGCACAACGGTATGTCTGCGGATTCACACCCTAAAACCATTGTTCGATACCCGTGGTACGCAAAGCACGGATAACTCTTATGTAGCTTTGTGTTACATTATGCTCAATCACACAATATAACAAAATTTTTACTCTTTCTTGTTGCTGGGCAGAAAGGGTTATTTCCCAATTGCTTATGCCTAAAGTAAATGGAAAAGACCTGTTTTTCTCTTCAAACTTTGCTTTTATGACCTGGGAGCGTATAAGGAAAACATGATGGGAGACTATATTTATTGACTGATACGTGAAAGTGATTCACATCACAGTCGCAAATCTCAAAAAACTACTCACTTATAAACATTTTTTGTATAACTTTAGTGTAAATACATTTAAATCTTGATTCATATGTTGTTTTATTCAGACCTTATGTAAATGAAAATGTGCAAATTTGCCAGTTTTTACATATAAAATAGGTTAATTTCTAAATTTCACTGTTTGTTTGTTTTTGAAGTTCGCACAAAGCTGCTCGAGGGCTATCTGTGCTAGCCGTCCCGGGGATGCGAACCCGCGACCCTCAGATTACGAGTCGCACGCCTTAACACGTTTGGCCATGTCGGGACCTAAATTTCCTTATCTAGGTCACAAAAACAATGTTTGACTATAATGACTATTTTCTGTACTTTTACAACATAAGTAATTAAGATATGACACGTACTATCCAGGAACACAATTTGTGTTACATAGTGTAATCTTTCTTTCAAATTAACTATGATGATTCATTTAAAGTCTTACCCAACTTCAGTAATCCACGCAGAAGAATATAAAGTAATATTTTGATATATTACCTGTGTTTAAGTAGATTATTACATGAAGTTCTAAAAATAATGTGGTTTAAAAATTGGTTTATTATATGCAACTCGTAGTTCAGCTTTAAACACGTTGTTTTTCCATTAAATACTACGGGGCTTTCAAATGATAAAATATAGCATGTAAACACACACCAGTTTCGATTCATCCATGCGATTTCCTTGAAGTCCATTGTTCATTCCAACTCTGCAATTTTATCACGTGTTTTTTTGTGTTTTTTTAACCAACTCATTGTTTGGAAGCAGAGAAGAGAAAAGACGAGTGCTAGTAATCTTTATATGAGGAAACCTAAGAAGCTTAATATAAGATTAAATTGACTTTGGATGGCTGTCTATTTAAATATTAGATGACAGGAATTATAACAGATGTCACACTCATTGCCACGTCTTCTATTATTTACGATGCTTATTTGAATAAAACTTTCTACCACAAAGTAAAGCTAAAACCTTTAGGACTTTACGAAACTCCTCGGCTTCTCTCGAGAGATACGACAGTGTATTTCCTTTCTGGTATGTTGATTCTAACTTTAGAATCTATTAAGCTTCAGATGGCGGGAGATTTATGCTTGTAATGGTGAAATTGATTCTTAAACATTTTTTTTCTTGTAAAATATTTGTTTGGTTACATTGTGAACCACATTATATGTAAATACGAAATGTTTACAGGCCTGTAAAATTGAACAACCATCCAGATGTGAGAATTTTAGTGTTAAGTTACTACAGATTCAGTGAAATAAATGATAGGTACAAAAAATGACGCGATATATTAATATTAGAAACATAAAAAAGATTATTTTAAATGTATATAAGAAACATGTACGTGAATACTGAGCGAACACTGAGTTCATCCAAGAATAGCAAAGACGTTTTACTTACTACGTTTTAGCATTGTGTGTTGTCGGAAAACGAGATCCTGTCTCCATGCAGTAGGTATCTTAGTAATAACATATTTGTGTTTTTGAGTTCGGTTTTCACTCGTTCATATGAGAAAAAAAAAGTGACATTTCTTTACTATGTTTCTCTATTGTGTACTGTTGAAAAGGAACATTTCCTTTTAAGACAGTAACCTAGCAACAACGTATTCCCGATTCTCAGCTTGGTTGTCCCCTTTTTCACAATCTGGATATTAAATAGCATTAACAGCCGATGAATAACTTGGTATATCGTATTTAATATAACAGTTCTAAGTAAACAACAATAAATAATATGAAAGTGTTTGTTGGATTCTATCACGTTAATTCAGTTTAATATTTTTACCTTGTACGAAGAAATTAAAAATATTTTTGTTTCGTAATAACCAGAAACTCACAAAAAGTAAAAATAAAAAAAATGTATTCACAAGACGGTTGGTATGGGTATTAAAATTTTAATTAAAAACGGTGTTTTGTTCTGTATTTTAATTAAAGTTTTAATTTCCATACTTGCCATCTTGAGAATAAATGGTTTACATTCTTTGTTGGTAAGCCTAACGTTTCGAATGGGCAATCTTTGCTATCGAACCCCAGATTTCAGCATAAAAAGTCTGAAGACTTGCTGTTAAGCCACTGAGATAAAAATAAAATATATTTTAGAAAGATAATGTAATTATACATAGTTATTGCAAAGTATAACGACAAATTATTGAAACAGCTATCTTTCACTTGTGGAATGTGTATTTGTTGTTGTTGTTGTTGTAACAGGTAGAAAAGAAAGAAACATCTAATTTTAAATGACTTACTCGTGTTTAATTTTGGTAAAAAAAGAATTAAAAAACTCAGTGGTATCTCAATTACGTTGTATTCAGCCAATCAAACAGCTCTTCATATTTAGGCCTAACTAGCCGTGGTATTGTGTGGAATATTTCCGTTACCACAAACTTACCAAAATAAAACAAATATGTAATTTTGTAATATTTGTTGTAAAACCCATCGTTAAGCCTAGCATTGAACAATTCTACAACGAATACTCCACACATTATTTTAGCAAAGCTGTGGCTGTTAACAGCTTTCGTTATACATGCTTGAAGTTCTGTCAGTCTTTTACAAACACGCTCATGATATAAGCGCAAAGCTATACAATAAACTATCTGCACTCTGCTCACGGCGCGAAATTGAACTCCGGATTTTAGTGTTGCAGGTATGTAAACTTATCGCTGGTTCACCGGAAGAGTGTTTATTAATAGGTGTCGCCCTGGGAAAACCCACCTACTTATATAACAAACTGCTACTAGTACAGTATGTAGAATGTATCGAAAAACGATATTAGTTCTCTTATTAATACCTAATAGAGGCCCGGCATGGCCAATTGTGTTAAGACGTTCGACTCGTACGGGGCGCGGATTCGAATCCCGGTCGTACTAAACAGTAGCTTTGCGCGAAATTCGAAAAGCAAACAAGTAACTGACGGATTTGTTTAGAAATTAAAGATCTAAGCTTTTATTTAATTGCATACGTTTGTTTTCTGATCTTACTCACACTTATAATGTAAATTTAATGGATATTATGAGTTTAATAAGTCAGTTTAACTTTGGCTTTAAACAAAAATGATCCATCGTATTGAGTCGGATGGCATTGCTTCCCTTAACGACGTATTTACGATTTCGAAACTTAACCGATAAGTTTAATCTAGCAGATATAAACAGGTCTTTAATTAAACATCGCGTGTTATGACTGAGTTAGAAACGTTATTCAAAATATAAAGCACGTGCTTCATCAATACACCACAGCTTTCATGAACACCTTTGTTTTTCTCATATTTCTCGGAATTGTAAACTGATGGAATTTAATTATTTGGAAACGATATTTAGATATGAAAGATGGATTCCTTATTGCTAGTATTTGTACTGATGGCAAAACCGCTGTCTCTAATTTTGAACTACTTACAAGAGGGAAGACAACTAGCCAATAACAACTTACCATCCACTAATCATACTAAGAGATTGGCTATCACTGTTTTGTAGTATTCGAAAAATTTGAACCAGACTCGCCAACTCTTAAATCGTCGACTAATCCCTGCCTCTATTTGTTATTATAAACACTGCATTAAATATTTAAACATTATCATCATCAAACTTATTCTCAGTCAGAAATATATGATATCTGCATTGTTTGGATACAAATACAGGATATCTGTATTGTTTAGATACAAATAAAGGATATCTTAATTGTTTGGATACAAATATAGGATATCTGCATTGTTTGGATACAAATATTGGATATCTGCATTGTTTTGTTAGAAATGTAAGATATCTGCATTGTTTGGATACAAATAAAGGATATCTTAATTGTTTGGATACAAATATAGAATATCTGCATTGTGTGGATACAAATATAGGATGTCTGCATAGTTTGGATACATTTTCAAATATTTCTAAAATGAGCAGAACATATACGGTACTGACTTCAGTTTTTGTATGGTAACAATACTTAGTATTGTGTTGGCATTTTCAATTCTGACCGATACCTTCCTAAACTAGCACTGTTGTCTAAAAATTGGACAACTAATTACAAATACACGTCACCTATGAGGCTGTTCTTAGCCAACTGTCCTGATAAATATGTAATGGATATTAAAATCAATTCATGGAAATATTACATTACTTGAATCAAAATATACGTTAAACCCTCGTTTAACTCGTTTGTTTGTTTTTGAATTTCGCACAGAGCTACACGAGGGCTATCTGCGCTAGTCGTTCCTGATTTAGCAGTATAAGACTAGAGGAAAGGCAGCTAGTCATTATCACCCACCGTCAACTCTTAGGCTACTCTTTTACCAACGAACAGTGGGATTAACCATTGAATTATAACGTCCCCACAATTGAAATGACGATCATGTTTGGTGCGACGGGGATTTGTACCTGTGACCCTCAGGTTACGAGTTAAGCGTCTTAACCACCTGGCCAAGTGTAATCCTCTACTTATTTACGTTTAGATATTTTTTTTAATCGTACGTCCAACTATCCTCATCCTTATTCTAAAATAATTGGGATGTGGTACAAAAAATATCACACGTTTTGTATCTTTTTTTTATTTCGAGATGGTCAGTGAGTGGTCCCTATTTGTACACGTTCTTCTCAAAATGCCAACACAATATTCCTTCCTCCTACTTTAACTTACCGACATGACATTTATACACAGTTGGCCCACAAAGTATGCATGGGCGATTCTTTCAGTTTATGCAGGGTTTTCAATTTTGTTTTGTTCATTAAAGTGTCACTTCTGATTTGCTGTTCTTAATGCGTTCCTTGCTTTTGATCTTACTTTACTTCACTGTATGTTTTATACATATATATGCATTTCTCTAAGGACAAGAGTTTCGAAGTTAATGTACACCGACTTTCTCATAAACAATGCTTTTAGCTCTTAGATCAAACAAAAATAAGCGTTTAGTATTTATAAGAAATCGTGAAAAACGCATTAAATATAAATAAGCGAAACACTGACGTCAAAATTTAAAATAAAGTTGTTGTTTTAAGCGATATATGGGCTTTGGACAACGTCAGATGCTCTAAAATATTACGCTATGTCGAGGTTTGTACGACTGCGTAAAGCATGAAACAATAAATTCATTACAATGCATTAAATAAACATCTTTCTTGAGGGGTTGAAAGTTTTCCCAATAATTTCACAATTACAATAATGTACTGCAACTGACGTCATACTTTGGGTAAGTTTTATAAGTTTTGTCTTTCTTATTGCATTTCAGAAATTATTACCAAGTGAAAGTTTTATACGTGCGTGAACTTACGTAACAAAAGTAAACATTTGTCAGAATTTTGGACGAACTCCTGTATTGAGAGCCCTCTACTGGCACAACAGTAGAAATTTCGATATCCATTTTTCAGATTTGTTCTTAATTTTCAGCAAACTTGTTTTTGAGTTATATGTTTATACTTCAGATAGAAGTTGATTATAATAAAAACTGTGCAAATTATGATATATGACTGCGTGAAACCGCAAATTATTATCTTTTCTGGTAATTAATAAGTTGAGGTTATCTTAAAAATGTGTTGTTGTTTTCAATTTATGCTACAGAACACGTGGTCAAACTTACCAATAGTTCTACCTGATGGCTATGGTAAGGCTTCATTCTACAATCTGATCTGACATGAAAAACTTCGGTTACAGTCTCAGGAATTTGATCTATAGAAAATATATAAATATTACTTCTGTTCTGCTTCCTGGTGCCACTTAGATCGTTGATCTAAGATGTTGATACTTCACTGGTGGCGTTCAGATTGATTTACCTGGTATTGACAGAGTAGAGGAAATGCAGCTAGTTAATACCGCTCACCGCCAACTCTAGGGCTACTCTTTCACCAACGAATGATGGGATTGACCGTAACATTATAACAACATGGTTGTCTTTCGAAGCATCGTTAGTTTTATAACGGTAAGCAGTCACGCGTCAATATTTCTGTTAAAGACGAATTTAGTTACAGTTTTATTTGTTTTATTTTTGAAAACAAAGCTAATGAATGGGCTATCTGTACTCTGATCGTCATAAGTATCGAAATTCGACTTTTGGCTCAAGCTTGTCGACTTTCCACTAGAGGGCGCCCATGTGATTATAAACATTCGCCTTCAGAAGTTAATTTCCCAAATAACTCTGCTCGAGTTGATATTAAGATTTATCATGACCCGACTTCCACTGAGAGTTTTAATCCTTCGGGATGTGAATAGAACATGTTTTTAACCTTAATCTGAAAACCTCTTCTGCTCACAGGAAATTAAAAAGGCTTTTTTTCTGGATTTCTGTAAATAGAATCACTGAAGATGGCGCTGATGAACTTAGCTGTCACAGTATTCCGAATAAAGCTATAACTTGAGTTATATTTTACATGGTAACAGTTTTTCTTTCGTGATTAAAAAGAAAACGAAGATAACTTGCAAACGGATATTTCCTGCGAAATTTACGTAAAACGTGTCTTCAAAACTAAAATAAGTTTATTTTCAGTCGCGGCACAGCAGCTCACTGAAATACGTCTGTGTTTTGTTGTTTTTTCCAGTACTAACTTTTAAACTCGTTGCTCTGTCGTTCCGTGACAGGTTTGAAATCTATTTACCAATTTGGACTCACCAGGTCAAACCCTTTCGATGGATCACACCCAAGGCCTAATAAGTTAATTTATTTATCCAATCTAAAGGAAGTTCAGATTGAGAGCAGACCGCTAGATAATTAATAACAAAATTTAATCGGGTATACGCACACGCCACTAACGCACAAAAATATAACTAATAAAAAGAAGAAAAAAAAACAGCCTCGTAGATAAATTTACCGAATTTATTAGGCCCAGCATAGCCAGGTGGTTAAAGCACCCGACTCCGAAGTTCGCGGGTTCAAATATCCATCACACCAAACATGCTCGCTCTTTCAGCCGTGGGAGCGTTATGAAGTTACGGTCAATCCCACTATTCGTTGGTAAAAGAGTAGCCCAAGAGTTGGCGGCGGGTGGGATGACTATCTGCCTTTCCTTTAGTCTTACACTGCTAAATTATGGATGGCTAGCGCAGATAGCTCTGGAGTAGCTGTGCGCGAAATTGAACACGAACCAAACTAAACCTAATTTATCGTGGCTATTGAGAATTCCTCCCTATGTTGCTTCGCACAGTTTATTCACTTCTTTAAGCACATATTAAGTTCCAAAATATATGTGAAATTATATTAATATACTTTCATTTTTGCTCTAATGAGTGAGTTTAAAACATATTTGACAAATAAGATTAAACGAACGTATATCGTATTAAAAACTCTAATGGCTCAGTGATAAATCTAAGGTCTAATAACACCAAAAATCTGGCTTTGATATCCATATTAGGTAATACACAGCTTGGGGCGTAACAGCAAACAAACGAGTACGTTGTATTGGTGAGAATGATCAAAATACAGAGCAATATATCTATTAAGGATGCTCGGCATGGCCAAGGGGTTAAAACACATGACTCGTGATTTGAGGGTCGTGGGCTCAAATCCCCGTCGCACCAAACATGCTCGCCCTTTCAGCCGTGGGGGCGTTATAATGTAACACTCAATCTCACTATTATTTGGTAAAAGAGTAGCCCAGCCCACGAGTTGGCGGGGAGTGGTGATGACTAGCTGCCTCTCCTCCAATCTTATACTGCTAAATTAGGGACGACTAGCGCAAATAGTCCTCGTGTAGCTTTGCGCGAACTAAAGAGAAACAAAGAAACTCTAACCCACCGAAAGAAGCTCATTCATTCATTTAATCTGCTTTTTAAGATGTCAAAGAATGCTGGTTTTAAGTTTGAAAGGATTAGAGATCTGTTGATAAAAATAAGATTTCAGCATTATTTTTTGTCATAAAAATTGCATAATTAGAATAAGTTATTTTATAAAGTCTCAAACAACGTGAAACATTAAAAATCTTATCTATATTAAGTTTTTTATGCTTTAGATTTGCTTCGCTCTATTGGCAAGTCCGCAAACTAATAACGCTAGCAACTGGGTTTCGATGCACACGACTGGCAGAATACAGACAGCCCAAGAGCAAAATAGTAACCCAAGAGTTGGCGGTGGGTGTTGGTGATAAGTTGCCTTCCTTCTAATCTTTCACTGCTAAATTAGGGACGGTTAGCGCAGATAGGCCTCGTGTAGCTTTGCGCGGAGTTTCAAAACAAACCATATTAGTACAAACAAGCGAGAGCAGCATGTGTGGCGCTTCCCTCTGTAAAGGGTCTTCTGCTTAATAAAGTCTTAATGCTCGACTTAATATTTAGTTAATTAATATCAGTTGTTTAATACTCATTGTCTGAAAAAAGAGGAATGCACAGCCTTTCTTTATTCGAACAAAAAAAGGTTAACGAATTTATTTTTAGTTGCAAGTTTCATAAAGCTACATAATGTGCTGTCTGTGATCTACCAAGTACGGGTATCGAAACCCAGTATTTAGTATTGTAAGTCTACAGAGATATCGCCGAGTCGAAGAAGTACGTAAGAATTGTACGAACGTTTTGTTATTATATTATTATTGTTGAAAATACTTTTCAAATATTGTTTTGTTTATCACAAAACTACATAAAAGGCTGTCCATGCTCGTGCTACCACAGATATCGAAACCCTCTTTTAAGCCTTGTAAGTCTGTCCCTTAGGGGCTTGTAAATGTTGTCGACGTCAGTTTACTCTAAGTTCATAAGGGTAAAGTGTGTGGAAAATATATATATTTTTTAAGTAAGATGTAATTTAAGTAAGTAAAATGTAATAAGTATGAAATTCGTCTTCAAAACAACTATCATAATCCGAGCGTCGCAAATTTGAATCCCCCTCATACCAAATATGCTCGCCCCTTTTAACCGTGGGGTGTTATAATGTTTCAGTCAATCCCACTATTCGTTGGTAAAAGAGTAGCCCAAGAGTTGGCGGTGGGTAGTGATGACTAGCTGTCTTCGCTCTAGTCTTACATTGCTAAATTACGAAGGGCCGGCGCAGATACCCCTCGTGTAGCTTTGCGCGAAATTTAAAACAAAACAAAACAAACAAAACAACTTATCATACCTCTCACTTGAAGTCCTAAACAAACCCGTTAAAAGTACCTTGCCCACTGTGTTCACATCAGTTTTATACGTGGGCCATTTGGTATCATTATTTGTATTGTAAGTAACAACACTAATTTTTGGCCTAGACGTATAGTTTTATACCCACCACCGATAACACAAAATACTCTAGTTATTTGTAAAATATGTGACAAAACCGTCACATTTAATTATGGTATATCTTATATTTATATACTCACTACTTATATGAGAAAGATCACTCGTTTTAGTACAGTTTCAGATTTGAAGGGGTGAAGTGTGGTATACATTAATCTATTAATTTCTTTATCAAAAATAAGTTAACAAATTAATTGTTTGTTTTGGAATTTCGCACAAAGCTACTCGAGGGCTCGCCGTCCCTAACTTAGCAGTGTAAGACTAGAGGGAAGGCAGCTAGTCATCACCACCCACTGCCAACTCTTGGACTATTCTTTTACCAACCAATAGTGGGATTGACCGTCACATTATAACGCCCCCACGGCTGGGAGGGCGAGCATGTTTAGCGCGACGCGGGCGCGAACCCGCGACCCTCGGATTACGAGTGCACGCCTTAACGCGCTCGGCCATGCCAGGGCAACAAATTAATAGATAATAATAAATATGTACGTCATTTGTTATTTAACTACAAAAGTATTTTATTATACTTTATCTATTTATTTGTTAACTTATTGTGCCCCTCAGTGGTTCAGCGGTATATCTGCGGACAACCCTAAAAGCCGGGTTTCGATACCCGTACAGATGGCCCATAGTGTGTCTTTGTGCTTATTTTAAAACAAGTTGTTAACTCATTTTGTGATAAAGATATTAATACATTAATGTATTCCAAACTAAAACCTCTTCAGATCTGATATTGCACAAAAAGAGGTGATCATTCTCACATAAACAGTGATAACATACCTACACACACACGCACACACATATATATATATGTTACAGTAAAATAAATTTTAATGTTAACCTCAGACATTCTTTTTCGCTATATTTCAAATATGTAGCGAAGTTTACAGCCAGGTACAACAACAAACGTGGTTTTAACGTTCTATCGGTTTTAACCGCCTGTAAAATGTCATGGGTGAAGTTTAAGAGAACACATGATTATCAGCTAAGCATATTAAGTAGAGTACAGTAGGACATAAGTAACATTCCCGAACGAACTTTTAACTGGTTATTTGCGAGGTGGAGTTCAGCTACTCTAAAAACAATCGATTAATTTCTACTCATCTTAAAGAACTTCGAGGCCTTTGTTTTGAGACTCGAATAGTAAGAACTTGTTTTTAGAGAGTGCGTGGGTGTTACTGAATATTTCACATATAAGGCGTGCGACTCGTAATCCGAGGGTCGCGGGTTCGCGCTAAACATGCTCGCCCTCCCAGCCGTGGGGGTGTATAATGTTACGGTCAATCCCACTATTCGTTGATAAAAGAGTAGCCCAAGAGTTGGCGGTGGGTGGTGATGACCAGCTGCTTTCCCTCTAGTCTTACACTGCAAAATTAGGGACGGCTAGCACAGATAGCCCTCGAGTAGCTTTGTGCGAAATTCAAAAACAAACAATATTTCACAATGTTTATTAAGTTATGTGTTTACTGTAACTATGAGAAAGGGGTTATTAAACAATTAATTGATTTTTCAAGAAATACTGTTTTAAAACATACAACATTGTATTTTGTTGTTTATTGGGTATACATAATGTTCAACAGGTATCACATAAACATCTGAACCTCATTTTTATTACATTTAAAAAAGATTATCTTATGTAGTTGATTCAGACATATTTCATTAGTTTTGTTGTTGTTGTTTGAATTAAGCTACACAATGGGTTATCGGGGCTCTGCCCACTACGGGTATCGAACCCCGGTTTCCAGCCTTGTAAGTCCGTTGAGCCACTGGGGGGCTCATTAGTTTTCAACTGGATAACTGAGAAGTAGCCTCCATTACTTTAGTGGTATGTCAGAGGGTTATAATGTTAAAAATAAAGTTTCGATACTTGCGGTAGGCACAGATTATATCGTCCATTGTAATGTGGTGGTCAATCCCACTAGTCGCTGGTCAAAGAGTAGCCCAAGAGTTGGCGGTAAGTGTTGATAACTAGCTGCCTTCTTTCTAGTCTTACAATGCTAAACTAGGGACGGCTAGCGCAGATAGCCTTCGTGAATCTTTGCCCGAAATTCAAAACAAACCAAACCACTTTCAAGTTTTAAGGGAAACGTTTGTAATTTTTCATTTCATTTACTACTTTAAAATATTCCAGTTTTTAACAAATACCAAACATTTTGTTATACAAGAGCGTTGATCCTGAAGCGATGGAGGATACATCCCCCTTCATTTTAGGTGAGGGGTATGGTGCATATAATCATCCCCCACTACAGTTTGGTCTGTTGAATTGTTTGATTGCATCACAGGCCTACAATTTGTGTGTTTGTTTTTGTGATTCTTGTGTTCTTACCAATTTAATTACATAATTAGGCCTAGATGTAGGCTTTTTCAATAAGCGAAATGTACATCTTTAATATAGGCGTCTTCTAAGCTTTTCGATTTAAGCGATATTTCGTAACTATTAGTCAGTAGGCCTAAGTATACATGCAAAGCTTGCAAGCACTATTACATAATCTAGGTACGTCTTGTACGTAGTATAAGATTAAGTAAAATTTTTATCACAACAGATTGAACATAGATGAAATTCGAAAATATTAATCCCAAGTGTAAACTCCTGTGATCTAGATCTGGCAGGCCATTTGTAGCTTGTAGCTGCATCAATCTTATGTGTATATTGTGCGGCTTTCCTGCGCCATTTGTTCTTGTGCTTGTCTATTTGGTTTTATTGTCGAACGCCTTACTCTCCTTAGCTGCCGAAGTCACTGACCATAGTGTACGTTTAGTGTACAGTTAACGACAGGTTTGGGCCGCTCGGATCCATGCGCGCCCTACATCACCCCCTGCTGCTCCCTTTAGTCTGAGCCTCGATTTTACAACATGCCTCATTAGACCTGGGTTTGTGACCTTCATTAATTCATGAAATTTCAGATTATCACCGCCCTTTAATAAAGTGCTGGTGCTTTATGGCAAAAGAACAATATATTCTTTTATCATATATAATAAAAATATTGTATTTTCTTGTATTATTAGAACACAAAAGGAGCGATTTCAACGACCTGAAGCCTCTTCTCGAATTGTATTTCTAGTTTTTGTTCAGATGTTTTTATTTAACAGACGTGCTTATAGACATTAGATCACAATGTGTTTGCCTTTTGATGAGCTTTAACAGGAATATAAAATATTTGTGATTGTTTAAGTATTTTTCAAGAAACTTGCAATTACTTGTGTTGTAACTAACACACATTATTGTCCCAGCGATGTCCATTCGGTCAGTCAGCTCGGTAGTCACTGTTCAGTCCTACTTCTATTCTGTTCTATCTTCGTTCGTTGTACGTTATAGTTTTTCAATAAAGATTGTATTTTAGCCTATTTAGTTATCTCGGAAACAGATTCCAATTATGACGAGCAAGCTTCTGAAACTTTCCGATGTTAGACAGTTCTGCCAGCCAGTTACTGGTACTACAAGTGACAATGTAGATGCAGATAATCCAACAACCTCAAGCAAAGGAATAGAAACTTGTTATACATAGGAAATACCATGTTCATCTGAGGATAAGTCTGAAAATGCTTGTGCAACTGTTGCACATCATGAATCATCAAATAAATGTGAAACAAGTTTGTGCAGTGATGAAAAATCTGACACACCACAGATACAGTGTAGAAAGCCATATCATCCAGACGCACAACTAATACCACGACAGAAAGCAAAATCTTAAAATATCAACTTCCAGGACAAGTGGTTTGATGAGTTCCCATGGCTGCATTTCGACAATCAGACTCAAAAAGTCATATGCTTTCATTGTGCCAAGGCGGAAAATAGAGGCCTTTTTACAGGGAAATTGGAGAGGCCAGTGGAGTATACCTTCATATCCACCGGTTTTTGCAATTGGAAAAAGGCAAAATAGAAATTCAACGAACACCAATCCTCTTCTCAGCACAGATTCGTAATATCTCCAGAAGGTTCACTTGATGTAACTCCAGTGACTGTCCAGCTACATGATGGAAAAAAGAAGCAGCAGGAAGAATGCAAAATAAGTCCAGCCAAAATATTCAGAAGTTTACGTTTCTTACTGCGTCAAGGTTTAGCATTACGTGGACAAATTGATACGGAGGGGAACTTCCTGCAGTTAATGAAGCTCCTGGAAGAGGAAGATCCTGAGTTGATGGCCTACTTGTCAAAGAAAACCACATTCACATCACCCCAGGCTCAAAATGAAATAATGGAGATGTTCAGCCGTCAAATACTGAGGAACATTGCACAAAGTGTGGAACAAAGTAAAATCTTTGCATTAATGGTTGATGGCACTCAAGATGTTACAGGTGCCGAACAGGAAGCAATATGTGTACAATACGTAGATGAGAACCTTGACGTCCATGAGACATTTCTTGGTTTGTACAGTATTTCCAATACAACTGGTGAAACAATATCCTCGTCTATACTTGATGTATTGACTAGACTCAATTTACCACTGTCAGGATTAAGAGCACAAACTTATGATGGAGCCACTAACATGTGTGGTGCGTACAGTGGATGCCAGACAAAAATAAAAGAGAAGCAACCGTCAGCTTTGTTTTTTCACTGCAGAGCACACAAGGCTAATTTAATAATGAAACATGCAGTTGAAGCTTGTAAATGTGTTAGAGATTCTATCTAGTGGGTACATGAACTTAGTATCTTACTTCAGAGGTCAGGCAAATACAAGACAATCTTTGAAAATATTGTATCGTCAGACAGCCACAATGGTCCAGTTAAATACATCCGCTCACTGTGTCCAACACGCTGGTTGTGCCGCCTATCTGCAATTACATGTGCTAGTGATCGCCACAGTAACATTGTTGATTCTTTGTCTGAATTAGCAAATGAAAAATCAGATGTAGCAGTGAAAGCACGAGGTCTGCTGGACACATTTGACAAAGGAAAAACAGTTTTAGGATTGTTGATGGCTCAGCATCCATTAGCTGCATTAGAGGAACTAAACCGTGCATTCCAAGCAAAATCAGCGGCAGTATCTGAGCAGTTGCGGGTATTGCGAACAGAGGAAAATTACAACAAGATATTTGATGAAGCTGAGATAAAGGTAACTTCCCTAAATCTGGTGCCTATTGAACTACCAAGCATTTGCAGACCCCCCAGAAGGATCACAGGTGATGGCTCAGCACACCATTCTGCAACAGCTAGAGATTACTACAGAAGCAAATATTTTGAATTTGTGGACACAGTCATAGAACATCTGATCACTAGATTTAATGCAGACAACAATGACTTGAGACAATATCTGGCACTTAAGAACATGATCACATCTGGTAAGATTGACAACTCGGTTATAAACTTCTATCCAGAAATCTCTCCACAACCGCTCGAGTTTCAGTTGCTCACGTTCAAAGGAACAACAAAAGTAGTATTTCTGAAAGGTACGAAGGATGCTTACTGTAAAATGCATAAAACAAATCAGCAGATGCTTAGTGAAGTGTTTCTTCTGATTAAATATTTTCTTGAATGTCCAGTATCCAGCTACGAATGTGAACGTAGCTTTTCTGCATTAAGACGGTTGAAGACGTGGTTAAGGTCAACTATCTCTCAGTGCCGCCTCAACCATGTGGCAGTTTGTCACACGCACAAAGGTCGACAAGATAAATATAGAAGAGCTTATGAAAGAATTCATAAACAGATCATCACAAAGGAGGTTTACGTTTGGGAACATGTAGACTAGAGGACTAAATGAATCTTACTTCAATGAAAAGTATGAATAATTATGTGTTACATTGTATTGATATGTAATTTTCAAGAGTTCGCAAAGACATTTTATTTATTTTTATCAAACAACAAGAACAGTTTTTCATTAGATATAAACTTATCAAGGGTAATTACTAATTTTATTAATATTTGAAAACGTAATTCATGCAATGAAAGTTATTGGTAACCTTGTCAACTATAATGGCCATCTTTTATACTGTTCAGTGTGCAGGAATAAATTCATGTGGCAGTTAATTTGTGACACATTTGTCTTTATTTTATTAACATTTTAAAAACTGTTCACAACACCTCACTTATACAAAACTACATGGAAACCTTGAAGTATCGTGGCAACAAGATTACTCTGTGACTGCATGTTTACAGCTTTCAGGTTTATGTAATCAGAGATTACCAATATGCAAATTGAACATAAGTGGTTGCAAAAATCATCTCCCCCATCGAGTGTAAAAAATCTACGCCTCTGCTGTTATAGAAATATATTGTATGCATTTTGAGAGTAATCACTTTTATTACGAGTTAAAGTGGTTGAAATATTACTGTAAAATCACTGCAGCTCTTGCGTAAGTTGATTTAAAACGTTTCTCTATCAACACCGTATCTTTATTTGAATTAGAACTAATACGTTTACTCATGTTATGTATGGAATGTGTGCAGTTTGGTTAAAATATACGTTTATGTTACATGATAGTGGTGTGTGTTTTGGTTTAATCAAATAGCTTTTCATGTAACCTGCGATTCGTGATTTGCGTTCATTAGAAGCTTTTGCTGAGCACCGAAACCGTAAGAGCTGATTTCTGTGGTACTGATCGCACCGCCATCTATGACTTCATATGTATTTACATAATATAATACGTTGTAAATATTATTCACGAATAATTTATAATTTCAATTGAAAAAGTGTGTGATTTCTTATAGTAAAGCTACATTGGGCTGTCTGCTGTGTCCACCGAGACGAATCGAACCCCTGATTTTAACGTTGTAAATTAGTAGACTTACCGCTGTTCCACTATGGGACGCAATTGAAAAAATATATAAATTGTTGTTGTTTTTGTTTTGAATTAAGCACAAAGCTACACAATGGGCTATCCGTGTTCTGCCCACCACGGGTATCGAAACCCGGATTTTAGCGTGTGAGTCCTCAGACATACCGCTGAGCCACTGGGGGGCAAATATATAAATAAAGAATGATCATTGTAACGAGTTATTTTAAGGTAAAGCGCGATACGTTACATAGATCCAACAAAAAAAGAATAGGAACTCTTTCTAGTTTAACAACTTAATTATAAAAACGTACACATCCGCTTGTTTGTTTTAAGCGCAAAGTTACAGAATGGCCTACCTCAGTTGAGCTAAACGTGGGCACTGAATTCTGAGGTTTGTTTTTGTAAGACCTCAGACTTCACGTTCAGTCACTGAAACAAATGCAGGGCTATATTTTATTAAGTCTAAATTAAATTACAATAAAGTTAAATTTTGTTTTTCATAGCATACTTGTTTGTTTAAGCAAATTGGTTTATGAACTACGGAAACACTCGAAATTATCGATACAAAAAACACTGCACTCGTTAGTATGAGATTACTCAATTTACTGGTGAAGAAGGTTTTGTTCCAGTGAAGAAGAATATACTCAGGTAAAACTGATTTCATGACTGTGAGATATTTTAGTTCACCAGTAAAGAAGAAGCTAATTAGCTAAAGCTGATTTCATGACTGTGAGATATTCCAGTTCACTAGTAAATAAGAATATGATTAGGTAAAACTGATTTCATGACTGTGAGATATTCCAGTTCACTAGTAAATAAGGATATGATTAGGTAAAACTGATTTCATGACTGTGAGATAATCCAGTTCACTAGTAAATAAGGATATGATTAGGTAAAACTGGTTTAACCACTGTGAGATATTCCATTTTTTAGTAAAAAAGGATGTAATTAGGTAAAATTGGTTCTTTGACCGTGAGATCTTACAGTTCACTAATAAACAAGGATAGGATTAGATGAAACTGGTTTAATCACTGTGAGATATTCCATTTTTTAGTAAACAAGGATGTAATTGGGTAAAATTGGTTCTATGATCGTGAGATCATCTAATTTACCAATAAACAAGGATATGATCAGGTAAAAGTGGTTTAATTACTGTGAGATATTCCATTTTCCAGTAAACAAGGATGTAATTTGGTAAAATTAGTTTTATGGCCGTGAGATCTTCCAGTTTACCAATAAACAAGGATATGATGAGGTAAAACTGGTTTAATCACTGTGAGATATTCCACTTTATAGTAAACAAGGATATGATTAGGTAAAACTGGTTTAATCACTGTGTGATATTCCACTTTATAGTAAACAAGGATATTATTAGGTAAGATTGACTCTATGACCGTGAAATATTCCAATTTACCAATAAACAAGGATATGATTAAGTGAAACTGGTTTTATGATTGTGAGATCTTCCAATTTACAGTAAACAAGGATGTTATTACGTAAAACTGTTTTAATGATTGTGAAGCCTTATACTTTACTACTAAACAAGGATTTAATTAGGTAAAACTGGTTTCACGAGTGTGAGATCTTCTAGTTTACGAGAAGGAAAGGTTGGTTTAAATTAACTGGTTTGATGACTGTAAAATAACTAAAACCAAATCGGTTGTACAAATTGATTGCGTGGCTGTGAAATGTTTTATTTTCTTGAAAGACTATAATTGCAGCCGATATTAATTTGTTGCTCGTAAATTAAACAACATTATTTATTAATGTTTAACAGTTTGTCTTCCCCCAACTTAATGTAATCAAACACTCGACTTGCGTAAAAATAAAAAATGCCAAACAGTAATCACACATATAATTACTCCTTCTTTCTTCCCTATAATTGTTTAGTGAATTAATCCTCGTGACGTAGCAGCAGAGATTTGTTAATCCTCGTGACGTAGCAACAGAGATCTGTTAATTTCGTGACGTAGCAACAGAGATCTGTTAATACTCGTGACGTAGCAACAGAGATCTGTTAATTTCGTGACGTAGCAACAGAGATCTGTTAATCATCGTGACGTAGCAACAGAGATCTGTTAATCCTCGTGACGTAGCAACAGAGATCTGAAGATAAAAATGTGGCAACCAGCTGAAACAAAACTTGAAGTTTGAAACATGTTATACATACAATGGAAAAAAGTCCACAGTGTGTTGCAAATTGATGGACCTGTATGGATAGAATGCAAAGAAAGACCGATTTGACAATAAGTGTGACTCTTTAAATGCAATATTCTAACAGTTAGAATGCATCGTCTTATCAACTGGATATTCTCCCCGTTAACGGTATTTTCGGATATAGTAGAAATGTCCGTTCTTATGGAATTGAGAACGAAACAGAACTGATAATAAAGATAGCAAATGATACGTTTGTCCAGAATAATGTTCCAGGAATTTCTCCTAACGTACTGAAGTTATCCATTAAAACAAGTCTGCAACGTTTCAGTTTCATACAGCCAGAATAAAAGTTATCCATTAAAACAAGTCAGCAACGTTTCAGTTTCATACAGCCAGAATAAAAGTTATCCATTAAAACAAGTCAGCAACGTTTCAGTTTCATACAGCCAGAATAAAATTATCCATTAAAACAAGTCAGCAACGTTTCAGTTTCATACAGCCAAATAAAAGTTATCCATTAAAACAAGTCAGCAACGTTTCAGTTTCATACAGCCAGAATAAAAGTTATCCATTAAAACAAGTCAGCAACGTTTTAGTTTCATACAGCTTAAATAAAATTATCCATTAAAACAAGTCAGCAACGTTTTAGTTTCATACAGCTTAAATAAAATTATCCATTAAAACAAGTCAGCAACGTTTTAGTTTCATACAGCCAGAATAAAAGTTATCCATTAAAACAAGTCAGCAACGTTTCAGTTTCATACAGCCAGAATAAAAGTTATCCATTAAAACAAGTCAGCAACGTTTTAGTTTCATACAGCTTAAATAAAATTATCCATTAAAACAAGTCAGCAACGTTTTAGTTTCATACAGCCAAATAAAAGTTATCCATTAAAACAAGTCAGCAACGTTTCAGTTTCATACAGCCAGAATAAAAGTTATCCATTAAAACAAGTCAGCAACGTTTTAGTTTCATACAGCCAGAATAAAAGTTATCCATTAAAACAAGTCAGCAACGTTTTAGTTTCATACAGCTTAAATAAAATTATCCATTAAAACAAGTCAGCAACGTTTCAGTTTCATACAGCCAGAATAAAAGTTATCCATTAAAACAAGTCAGCAACGTTTCAGTTTCATACAGCCAGAATAAAATTATCCATTAAAACAAGTCAGCAACGTTTCAGTTTCATACAGCCAAATAAAAGTTATCCATTAAAACAAGTCAGCAACGTTTCAGTTTCATACAGCCAGAATAAAAGTTATCCATTAAAACAAGTCAGCAACGTTTTAGTTTCATACAGCCAAATAAAAGTTATCCATTAAAACAAGTCAGCAACGTTTCAGTTTCATACAGCCAGAATAAAAGTTATCCATTAAAACAAGTCAGCAACGTTTTAGTTTCATACAGCTTAAATAAAATTATCCATTAAAACAAGTCAGCAACGTTTCAGTTTCATACAGCCAGAATAAAAGTTATCTATTGAAACAAGTCAGCAACGTCTTAGTTTCATACAGCCAAATGAAAGTTATCCATTAAAACAAGTCTGCAACGTTTTAATTTCATACAGCCAAATAAAAGTTATCCATTAAAACAAGTTAGCAACGTCTTAGTTTTATATAGTCAAAGTTGATCCCTTTAAAACTAAGAGTCTAGGATAGCAATGTTTTGGTACGCTTTATTTACATACAAAACAGGCTTAGCAAAACCAAGTGGTGAGAACTCTCTACATGCTATCTGCATGTCGCAAAACTGAGTCCTGTTAGAAAACAAGCTCACCTTTTCAGCCGTACCAACGTTATAATACACAGCTTTATCCCTCTCTTCATTGTTAGAGTAGTCCAAGAGTTGGCAGTAAGTGGTATTGACCTCTCGTTTATCGTTTAGAAACGGTTAGTGCAAATAGCTTGATGCGAAATTCAACAAATTACGTTGAATACAAACTGAAAAATAGATAAAATTATACGTCTGTATTTATTGTTTGTTTGTTTTGATTTTCGCACAAAGCTACTCGAAGGCTATCTGCGCTAGCAGTCCCTAATTTAACAGTGTAAGACTAGAGAGAGGGCAGCCAGTTATCATCACCCGCCGCCAACTCTTGGGCTACTCTTTTACCAACGGATAGTGGGATTGACCGTCACATTATAACGCCCTCACGGCTGAAAAAGCGAGCATGTTTGGTGCGACCGGGATTCGAGTGCCTTAACCCACCCGGCCATGCCGGGCCACTTATATTTATTAAAGCAAGAACTAGAACATTTCCAATTCCCAAAAACGGTGTTTAAATAGCGCGAACTTTATCAAATCACATCCAGACATATTTCACAAAGCTGACGGTAAAATCCCAATCCCAAATAAATGGATGTTGTATTAAAACGCAAAGTACTTTTCAAAGATTTTTCAGTCTAATTACTGTTACCACTGTGCAAAATCCATCACAACAAAATAGCTTTCGGAATCACGAAAATGTTAAGAACATTGAAAACGACTCAGAAATCGAAAACATTCGAAGGTTTGGTTCTCAAAGAGAGAAAGGATGGCTGTAAAAAAAAAATTAAACTCTGCTCTTTCCATGCAAAGCGTATGATATCAATATCGAAGTAACAGAGACAGTAATCTGTTTTCAAGATACCAGCACAGTTGAAGCTCAGTTTCAAACTGTCTTGCCAATTATTGAACACTGTCTTTTGTTGTGCTGGCAAATCCATGCCAAACAGGAATTTTCTCAAAAACTTGAACATGTTACGGGAATCCGTCACTTTATTTTTCATATAAATAGTTTCTATCGCACTTGAAAATAGTTGATTCATCATTCACAGAAATAGCGCACTCGAATGAGGTTCTCTATATTGATTAGAAGCAACAACACGAATGGTAGAAAAAGATTTGTTTTTTTGTTCCGATGGAACAACATAAAACTTGATGGAAGAAGGTATGGTATGTTTTTCATATAAACAACTTTAAAGATATCGGGGAAAGGGTTATGTTTATTATAACATGGTGGAAGACGACTAGGTTTATTTTTGACAAGGAAAGCGTCTGAGATATTCAGAAACAAATTATGTTTAATGTTGACGCGCAGAAATCCTTTGAACTCGGTGGATGACTGGTTGGTATTCCACGTAGACAGCTTGGAAGATATTGGGGAAAGTATCGATTTTAATTCACAGAGAAGCATTCGAACTTGGTGGAAGACAGTCTGGTTTATTATTGACGTTCATATTTTCGAAGATATTGGACAAGAGATCAGATTTATCATTCTCAAAGATAGCTTATAGGCTCATGTGAGAAAGTAAAACTTCCTATTCTACATAGTTCCAGACGATAATGTGTTTTAGTATTTCTATCATCGATAAAAGAATTTTCTCTGCTACGCTGCCCTTTTATTATTATTACAAATTCCAGTGTTCTTTTTCTCTTTATAAAATCCAGACACCAATTTCGATTGTTAACCTAAACTCTCAGAGAAATAGATGTAGTAACCAAATACCAAAGTCAATGGTTGTGTTTTCAAAATCGGAATATATATAGTGAGCAATGGCACTTGTTTAATGTATTTAAGTTTTCTTAATATATTAGCTTAGTTACTATGTTTATGTACCTATTCTAGTGCAAAATAAATAAATAAGACAATGAAGAAAACAAATATCGCATTAATTTTTACGTAAATAAAATTATATGATGAGTAATTAAACAACGTCGTTAATGAATGTAGAAATTGAATCAATATGGCAAAACTGATGTGGAAAATTGCACACGTCAGCCCTCTCTGTGCTACTGGTCTGTTTTGCTTTACTTTGTCTAGTTTAATATCTATCTCTTTGTCTATTTAGTTATCTTAATCGATTTGCTTCTCGATTGGGATTTATTTTCTGATGATAAATGCAGTCCACATATTGCGTTCTTTTCTTTTTTCCTATCCAGTTGATTGTTACGATTGATTTAAAAAACAAAAAACTCCCCCATCTGTTTGTGGCTTAGCGTCAGGTTTGAGGGTTTATAACGCTAAAATTTCGAGTGGTCACTCTTTGTTATGTTTGTTTATTGTCAAGAACAGATTTGCGCAATGCGTTTCATGTGAAGCATCCGCCTTCAGAGATTAAAAACCATTTTTTTAAGACTAAACATACTATACCGCTGGTCTAGCGGTAAGTTTACGGATTTGAAACGCTAAAAATCAGGGGCTCGATTTCTCTTCGATGGACTTTGTAGATATCCAGTTGTCGATTTACTATAAGAAAACACACACTTGCTAAATATTTCAAAACAAGCAAAGCAGTAAGAGAACCCTAGTGACTAAGCAGCTTGTATGAGATTTGATAACACTAAAATTCGAGGTTCGATTCCGGAAATGGCATTTCGCATTTATAGCCCATTGTGAAGCTGGCCTAACAACAAACAAAGTAGTCAGGAATATCGGTCGTTCTCTGTCATGTTGAAGGGCTTATAACACTAGAAATTAGGAATTTGATCCTTGAAATGGGCATTTCACACATAGCCCGTCATGCAGCCACTGCTTAACAACAAGCAATGAAATACTCGAATTACAGTGAGTCTTACTAAATATTCAGAATATTTGTTATATCAACACATAGGCCCGACATGGCTAGGTGGCTAGGGCGCTCGACTCGTAATTTAAGGGTCGCTGGTTCGAATTCCCGTCACACCAAATATGCTCGTCCTTTCAGCAGTGGGGACGTTATAATGTGACGGTGAATCCCACTGTTCGTAGGTAAAAGAGTAGCCCACGAGTTGGCGGTGGGTTGTGATGACTAGCTGCCTTCCATCTAGTCTGACACTTGTAAATATAGGACGGTTAGTGCAGATAGCTCTCGTGTAGCTTTACGCGAAATTCAAAAGAAAGAAACAAAAATGTACACACTTCTTAACAACGTAAGGAACTCAATAATCAGATTTCTTTATTGAAAACTCACACACAAAGTATTATTATTATAAACGTTGGATATACCTAGTTTGCCAGAGATAATCTTTATTACCGTTTGTTTGTTTTGTATTTATTCAGAAAGCTACACAACGGTTTATGTGTGCTTTGCCCAAAAACCCGTTTCTAGCGTTATTTGTTACACATATGAATACCTTAGATGGTTTGTTACATACATTGTACCTTACATGTTTTTTTATGAAAATGTGGACCTTACATGATTTGTACTACTTGACTTCTAAAGATGCGCTTTAGAGACTGCATTCTTATGTCACTAAAGAAATATTGGAAGCCGTCCAGAGCTAAATTAATTCATAAAAAGAATTTTTGTTATAAAAGTATAATAAAATCCGATTATGAAAATGGTCGCTGTATATATGGAATGTCTGTTGTAGAGAAAGAAGTCTTAAAGACACATAATACGTATCTCTACAGGGCTGCTTGCCAGAATATAGTTAAGACAAAAGAACATTCTTGCCATCGACACAGCCCTCTCGACCTATCTTACAACCTTTTGTTTTGTAATTACTCACAAAACTACACAATGTGTGTTTGTCCACCACGAGTATCGAAACCCGATTTTTAGCGTTGGAAGTCGGAACACGTTCTGCTATGGTAGGGGCGTCCTGTTTTTCACAGAATAACAGATTAAGAGGTTTATTATCGTTTTACTTAGGAAAGAGTGTTCCAGTTTTATATCTTGAAGAATTAAGTATCCAAGATACTTACAATTTATGAATAAAAATCAAAACACCTCTCTCTCGCTGTCTGAAAAGAAGTCTGGGTATGATTCAAAGTAGGATGTGGGTGTTTTTCGTATAGCAAAGCCACAAAGGGATATCTGCTCAGCCCCCCCGAGGGGAATCGAACCGCTGATTTTAGCCTTGTAAGTCCGGAGACATACCGCTGTACTAGCGGGGGGATCAAAGTAGGAACATTATGACAGAACATATGTAATATTCAGTAGGAACATTATGACAGAACATATGTAATCTTCAGTAGGAACATTATGACAGAACATATGTAATATTCAGTAGGAACATTATGACAGAACATATGTAATCTTCAGTAGGAACATTATGACAGAACATATGTAATCTTCAACTACAACAACGTACATCAAGATATGAATCAAAACATATCGTCAAGAGACGTTCGTTAAAAAAAATCTGAAAGAAAAAATGAAGATAAAAAGGGGACTGGGGATAGTACTATTTATAGATAAAAGAGGGACTGGGGTTTTTTGTGTGTTTGTTTAGAATTAAGCACAAAGCTGCACAATGGGCTATCTGTGCTCTGCCCACCACGGGTATCGAAACCCGGTTTTTAGTGTGTCAGTCCGCAGACATACCACTGTACCACTGGGGGGCGGGGACTGGGGATAGTATTATTTATTGATAGAAGAGGGACTGGGGATAGTACTATTTTTTGATAAAAGAGGGACTAGGGATAGTACTATTTTTTGATAAAAGAGGGACTAGGGATAGTACTAATTTTTGATAGAAGAGGGACTGGGGATAGTACTATTTTTTGATAAAAGAGGGACTGGGGATAGTACTATTTTTTGATAAAAGAGGGACTAGGGATAGTACTATTTATTGATAAAAGAGGGACTAGGGATAGTACTATTTTTTGATAAAAGAGGGACTAGGGATAGTACTAATTTTTGATAAAAGAGGGACTGGGGATAGTACTTTTTGTAGGAACAAAATATAACAAACGACGTTACAAATTTCTTCGGTATATATGTTACTTTAGTTAGTTCATATTAAGCTTCTTTTGTTATATCCACTATGTGGTTTCGAACCCATGATTTCAGTGTCATAAGTCTTACCTCTTTCTCACAACGGTGCGTATTACTTTAGAGTACGAAGAAAGTAAGTTCCACAATGTTCAAAGATTGTTTTACTTTTAAGTTATCTAAAAATTATTTATATTTTTTGTAGGTTGTGTTTCTTTCTTAAATAACTTCAAGATAAACACTAGAATTTAAAATCCTGCAAATTAGAATCTTATTAAAAATAAGGAAGGAAGATTTGGAAACGCTGTAGAGATTGTTAACTGTAACTACAAGTCTTTGTTTGGCTCGATGCTATTACCTAGAATTGTATTTAGTGGAAAGAAAATGAGGATTTGTAGTTTTAGTAAATAACGTCTACGGTATTTACTTATCAGGGTTTCTAACTTTTTGTGGTCAGTTATGGGCAAAGGTTAATTTGATATGGTAGCTAACATTATAATGATGAGTTTACTAGCTGGAACTTAACTGGTATTGTTCATGATGACTTATTGTAGTTTTTGATTATTTGATCACATTAGTTAAAGATACACAATTTTCGGCCCGGCATGGCCAGGTGGGTTAAGGCATTCAAATCGTAATCTGAGGGTCGTGGATTCGAATCCCCGTCGCACCAAACATGCTCGCCCTTTTAGCCGTGGGAGCGTTATAATGTCACGGCCAATGCCACTATTCGTTGGTGAAAAACTAGTCCGCGAGTTGGCGCTGGCTGGAGATTACTAGCTGCCTTTTCTGTAGTCTTACACTGCTAAATTAGGGACGGCTAGGGCAGATAGCACTCGTGTAGCTTTTCGCGAAATTCAAGAAACAAACAAAATGTTAAGCTGCGGGTCGAAATTATCATAGAGCCATTTTTGTTGAGAGTATAGTGAGATTTATAATTTCTGTGTGACTAAATTCTATGTATAAAATGCAGAGTTATGAGCAAATATGTGCCTATACTAGCCATCACTGAGAGTGAAAAAACATTTTAACAGTAGAAAAGCAGATTTTCAGATAAAAGATATACGTCTAAAACATCTCATTAAATATACTTTCCTGTCTTTTAAAGTAATTATTCAACAACTGCGTGTAATCATAGTTAATATTACATCTGTTTTTTTACTCTTTCTCTTCGTGTATTATATAAGGATAGACTCCCTAAAGACGTTGATTGTATAGTGTACAAAGCATTGAGTATCTACATGTTCAGTCATTTAATACTTGATGTTTCATCCTGAACTCACGATTTTAAATGAATTTCAAACATTTGTTCAGAAAATTGACTTCAAGGGATAACAATGGCACCTCCACGAGTCGTCCTTAATTTTGCAGTGTAAGACAAGACGGAAAGCAACAAGTTATTATCACCCCCCTGCCAACTCTTGGGCTACTCCTTTATCAATGAGTAGTGGGATTGACCCATCACATATAATGCCCCAGCTGCTGAAAGGGCGAGCATGTTTGGTGTGACGAGGATTCGAACCAGTGACTCTAGGATTAGGAGTTGAGTGCCTTAACCATGCCATTCCGTTATAATATTATATATCAGAAATATACATCCATTTATGTATTATCCTGATAAGAATCACAAATAAAGATCTATCATATCGTGTCATAAAACATGTCGAGAACATTCATACATCGATATATTGCACATCACGAACATACATACATCCACACATAATCATATCATACATGAGAAACATAGAACTGCAAATGACCATGGTAAACTCCAAAACATACATATAAATAACTAAATATGATAGGTAAATATAATGAATATCCACACATGAATACGCATGCATTTTAAACTCTGTAACATCCACGTATGACAACGCTACACATCAGAACACATACATCCACGTATGATAACACTACACATCAGAACACTCATACATCCACGGATGATAACGCTACACATCAGAACACACATACATCCACGTATGATAACGCTGCACATCAGAACACGCATACATTCACGTATGATGACACTACACATCAGAGCACACATACATCCACGTATGATAACGCCACACATCAGAACACACATACATCCACGTATGATAACGCCACACATCAGAACACACATACATCCACGTATGATAACATCATACGTTACACATACTCATGTATCCACGTATGAAAATACTGCACATCTACTTGTAAACATATTACACGTATCACAAGCGTACATATATCCATCTCTCGTAATGCACGTGTCATAAACACACATACATCCACGTTCATCTTCACATCAGGATACAAATATCAGAAACACTTGAACTTTAAAATAAAGCGACAGAAACTTTGAAACAGATGAGTCTAAAACCCTTACCAAACCGAAACTAAGTCTTTCTCGGTAGATTAGAGCTGTTTTACTTTATAGTTTGAAATAAAATCAAATCATTAACATTGGGCAACAATTAGGAATTAAACATTACATTTAATCCATCATATAACCAGAAATTAAAGTACCAAAACTCTTACAGAATTCCGTTTTCATTTTGAATAAAGGCCCAGCATGGCCAAGCGTGTTAAAGTGTTCGACTTGTAATCTTAGGGTCACGGGTTCGAATCCCGGTCGGACCAAACATGCTCGCCCTCCCAGTCGTGGGGGCGTTATAATGTTACGGCTAATGCCACTATTCGTTGGTACAAGAGTAGCCCAACAGTTGGCGGTCGGTGATGATGACTATCTGCCTTCCCTCTAGTCTTACACTGCTAAATTAGGGACGGCTAGCGCAGATAGCCCTCGTGTAGTTTTGCGCGAAATTCAAAATCAAACAAAAGAATATAAAATAAATTTTTAAAGACAACTTTAATTTTGCTGTAAATTGTGATTACACAATGCAAGTGATACGCTGTTTTAGGACTGTTTCTATTTTCGTTCTACTTGTCTCGTTTATTCACCTTTTGGAAGTCTGCTTCAAAGTTATTGTCAAAAACTGGATTTTTTTTATTATCCAGCTTCACGTCTCGATTTTAAAACCCCTTGAAGTAAGAAACCAATCAGCTACATGTATTTCAAGTAATGACGAAATAATGAATGTTTCGTCGAATATTTCCATATTTGAGTTTCTGATGTCCCGTAGGAAATGAAGTCACGGAGTGCAATTGACTTCTTCATTATGGTGGTTCAAGTGTGAACTTTTCAGAATGAGAGGCATAGTCCTTGCTGTCTAATAAACAAAAAAACAAAACCTAACTAATTTCACACAGTTTCTTAAAAGATATTACGAAATGGTGCACATACATTGCACTTTATCCATACTAGAAGGCCCGGCATGACCAGGTAGTTAGAGTCTTAAGGTCGCAGGTTCGAGTCCCCGTCCCGCCAAATATGCTCACCCTTTCACCAGTTGGGGCGTTATAGTGTAACAGTCAATTCCACTATTCGTTAGTAAAAGAGTATCCCAGTAGTTGGGGATGGATGGTGATGGCTAGCTGTCTTCCTTCTAGTCTTACAGTGCTAAATTAGGGACGACTAGTACAGATAGCCCTCGAGTAGCTTTCCGCTAAATATTAAAACAAAAAATAATTATAATTAAAAATTGGTTTTGTAGCCTGTGACGTTCATAGACCCTCGAAAAAAAAGCGTAAACCGAAACGTCGGGGTAGAATAAACAAACATTTCTTGAAAGTTGTTCGTCGTCTTCATTGAAAATGGGTTCCTTCAACAGAGATGCTTCAGAAACTGGAAGACGAATTAGGCTTAATGTGTTACCGTTTAAATGTTGTCGAGTAAACAGTGATAACAAAATGGTTTTTGTTAGTTTTTGAATAGAGAAGTGACACAATCGTGGGCAGAGGTTTTAAAAAAGCAAACTTCTCATTTAATAACATTATTGATAAATTTAACGAAAAGGGAAAAAAAAAACACTTTAATCGGGCTATAATTTTTTCAGCATTTCGATCGGTTTTAATACTACTTTATTCAAAACATAAATTATTGATCGATAAGATTTAAAACAACCTTCATTATTTCTTGAATTTATGGCAAAAACAAAAAGAATACTATATGTATTCAAATTTATTTTCGTTGCATATAAGCTTAAGAAACGTTTATCAGAAATAAAAACAATAACCAATAACTTATTAGCAAAACACAATAACCTCTTTTCAATGTGCCAAATAAACAAAAAAGAGTATTATACTCAAGTTTTTATGAATAATTTACTTTGATGTCTTTTTATAATATAATATGCAATGACTCTTTGCGCGCATGTTTATTTATTTAAAAATAAAAAATAAAGGTTTTCAGGGCATTTCCTGTTTCACGCCCAAAAAGTATGAAGAAAAGTTTCCAATACGCGCTGGCCCGACACGGCAAGTTGATTAAGGTACTTGACTCGTAATCTGAGGATCACGGGTTCGAATCCCCGTCACACAAAATATGCTCGCCCTTTTAGCCATGGGAGTGATATAATGTAACGTTCAATCCCACTATTCGTCTGTAAAAGAGTAGCCCAAGAGTTGGCGGTGAGTGGTGATGACTAGCTGCCGTCTCTTTTCTCTTGCATAACAAAATTAGGGACGGCTAGCGCAGATAACTCTCTTGTAGCTTAAAGCGAAATTCAAAAAAAAACTCAACTGCTCTTCCTAGAAGGGTTAACGAACATGTGTCTGTTATTTTCATGCCTTAGTATGTTTCAAGTATTGTACCAAAACATATTTTTCTTAAACCAGTCACACGTAGTTATGCTTTTGAGGTGATGTAATCTTAAGTTTTTTTTAACAAGTCTGGTAATTAGACAAAATTACTAACACAAATCATAACAAAAATATTACGTTTTTTATGTTCTTTGTTACAAAAAACAACACACGCAACAGCAGGTAAATAAACCTTGTATAAAACTGAATCCCTCTTAAGGGCTAGATGGAAATATGTGGGCTTACATCGCTACGGATCAGGCTTTGATACCCTCAGTGATCAGAGCAAAAGACAGTCCTCTGTGTGGTTTTGAGCTTAACAACAAATCAAGAACTTAAGACAAGCTTTGCTGGGACAGTCCAATCGTCTCAGTCGTTTTTGTCGAGAGTTCCTAAATATTTTTCCGACACCCCCCACTTAAAAGTACGACGTTTATCATCTGCTGATTGAACTGACGATTAACTTCTAAGGAAAGATTCGGTCGCTATGGAAACTAACATCACGTGCCCTGCGCGGATCAGATGAGAAACCTCGTTGTTAAAACGTATTGGCAGTTGGATAACGCGGTTGTCAGAGGCGTGTTACACACTGTAGATTCCCTGGCTTCCCTTCTTTAGACATTTCGTGAAACGTTGTCACTTCACGGATGGCACTCGTCTTGCCTGCAAAGCCTTGTGTAAGTCTATGTTTTTTTTATTCACCTTAAATACAGTGTCCTTGGATCGCTTGATAGTGATAGAACATAAACAAGATTATTTTGTTTTTCATTAAAGGCGATAATAAGATAAATTGTAGAGCCTAACTCTATACGCTTTTTAGGGTAATTGGAAAGCGCTGTTTCTGGTGAGTTTTATTTACGGAGTGTGTTCTGATTTTCAAATGTTCCTGAAATATATTTGCCTGATGTATAGAGATATATGACACTTCAGTTCCCTTTGTGAGTCTTGCATGAGACAATTGACGCAACCGAACCCTTGGCTTCTTTATAACTATTGTGAAGCAGAAAAAGACCCCACGTATGTCTAACTTTCTCAGTTATTTGTTTATTTTATGTATCAAAACAACTGTACTTACATATAATGCACCAATAGCAATATTGATAGATTAAACATGCAACAAGAAACTGATGTTTCTTTTATTCGGGCGGGTTTAAAATGTTTCAACTAAGATCCTGGATTTGTGACGACGTTTTGGTATTGTATGAAAGGGCTATTCGGCAGAGTAGTGCACGTAAAGTGCAGATGAAGTGTTACTACACACTTTGATGCAATATTATTTGTATTAACTATCGTACTTCGACACAATGACACTAACGATAGGCTGTACACTCGGATTAGTTGCTAACAACACAGGTGTTGTTGTATACTTGAAATAGCTCCTAACAATATAAATATCGTTGTATACTGATATCCATGACTCCTGGTGTAAGAGTTGAGAACATTAATATAAAAAGTTAGACGCTTATACCCTCTGAGTCTATTGCGCGATCCTTACAAATTCAACTGTGTAATCCTCACAGAATCACATGTGTAATTTGTAAACTAGTCGGTTAACACTGAAAGAGAACTAGAGTGAACAAAACCGTGCCCAATATGCAACTAGCAGGCCTAGTATACCACGTACACTGTTGTAAACAGTGCATTATTTGTCTCATAATAAAGATATATTTCCCCTTACAATTCAACAATAACTCATTCGTACACCATGTTTCTTCGCCACTACTTACAGTTACGTGACATTTTAGCCCGTTTTTGTTAGAGTCACGTTACATGATGGTAATCCACATAAAGTCAGGTTATAATCCTCCCAGAATCATTTGTGCAAACGTCATAGAGAAAGATGATGTACGTCCGTTGCATATAAGTTCCAATCACTTAGTCTTCTATTTTGTTAACCCTACGAGCGTGTGTGTTTTATATCGGGGCGTAAAGAATAAAGTCTGCGTTTTTCCTTCAAACATTAATAATTATGTAATTATTAATTTAGACAGATAACTTTTTATTATGGTGTTCATTCAAGGATTTGACCATTATGGTAAGTTCAGGTTTAGTGGTCATCTTAATAGTTCGTCTTTGATACAAGCTTTATTAACTTATATTCTATTTCTGAATTAACTTTTATTGCTCTTGAATATCATTTAGAAGACTGACCTCCTGACCACTTTTCACCCCAGACAGTGGGTGGTGGGTGGTAGTGTTAGATGAGGACCTATGTGCGGCTCAGTTTCATTATATCTGATTCTTCTTTTGTTTTGTGTGTGAGACTTACGCATTAAACCCGAACGCAACAGGTAGTACAAACGCGCTACTATGTGTTTATTTTTTTCACTTACTATGTTAAATTTTATTTACCCATCTTTTGGTTTGTACCTACTTTTACTTGTCTGAATTTAATGTTTGGTTTTGGTAATACTGTCTGATTATTGATATATTAATCGATTAAAGGTTTGAAGATATTGAATTCTACCATCTTTAAAATTTAAGCTAAGTGTAGGCTTGTTTGTTTTTGAATTTCGCACAAAGCTACTCGAGGGCTATCTGTGTAGCCGTCCCTAATTTAGCAGTGTAAGACGAGAGGGAAGGCAGCTAGTTATCACCACCCACCGCCAACTCTTGGGCTACTCTTTCACCAACGAATAGTGGGATTGACCGTCATAATATAACGCCCCCACGGCTGAAAGGGTGAGCATGTTTGGTGCGACGGGGATGCGAACCCGCGACCCTCCGATTACGAGTCGCACGCCTTAATACGCTTGGCCCGAAGTGTAGATCTTATGCAATCGATTTAAATGTATTTGAGTTCAATCAACATGTACTTTTTAAAACAACAACAAGAGAAACAGTTTATAAGTCGAACATTGAAACTGGCATATCTTGGTTTGTTTGTTATTGTTTTGATTTTTTTAATTTCGCGCAAAGCTACACGAGGGCTATCAGCGTTAGCCGTCCCTTATTTGGCAGTGTAAGACGAAAGGGAAGGCAGCTAGTCATCACTACCCACCGCCAACTCTTGGTCTACTCCCAACGAATGATGGGATTGACTATCACATTATAACGCTCCCACGACTAAAAGGACGAGCATGTTTGGTGCGATGGGGATTCGAACCTGCGACCCTCGAATTACGAATGGAGTGCCTTATTCAATGTTAGTATTTAGTGTTAAAAAGGATCATAGTTTTGTGTTTAAATTAATACAATGCGCTATGTGCACTATGTCAATCGTGGGTATTGAACTCCAGAGGTCAGATGAGTATCACAGGTGGAGGATAAAAATTTATGCAAGTCACAGTTTTCCAGTATATCTTAAATGGCTAATTAAACTACGTAACAACATTTTTACTTTTCCTTGTTCCTGGGCAGAAAGTGTTATTTCCCAATTGCTCGTGCCTAAAGTAAATGGAATAGGCCTATTTACCTCTTTAAACTTTGCTTTTATGACCTGGAAACATGATGGGAGACCGTATTCACGTGAAAGTGATTTACATTACAGTCGCAAATATCGAAAAACTACTCACTTATAAACAGTTTTGGATAACTTTAGTATAAATACATGTAAATCTTGATTCATTTGTAGTTTTATTCAGACCTTATGTAAATGTAAAAATTTTCCCATTTTCATAGAAAATAAGTAAATTTCTAAATTTCGTTATCCAAATCACAAAAGCAAAATTTGAAGGGAAAAATGGTGATTGTCTGTTATTTTACAACATAAGAAATTACGAAATAACACATGCTATCCAGGAACAAAATCTGTATTACATAGTGTTATTTTCCGTAAACCAAGTCACTTTTCTTGCTTTGTTAGTGCACAGACTGTTTACCCTAACTCGTGAAACGTTTTGAAACACAAGTTAAGGGTTTTTAAATCATCAAACAGGACGTGAAACACAATAGGTAAACGAAAAACGAAGTAACTGTAGAAAACTAATACATGGTGGATTTTGTTTCTCATTCGGTACATTGTTCAGTTCCTTATGATCGGCTTCGCAGAAGCAGTAAAAACACCCAACAAAAACAACTCTGTTTTCCTTCGCTGTCATCAATTCGACGTGGACTTAGGCTGAGGGATGGATGGAGTTGATAGATAACTCTACATTAGCTGAAACTGTGGTAACATTGCTACCTGGCATTGAAAAATTGTTGTTTTTCTAGCTAACTGAGAGCTAGAATGAACCAAGCCACGTTCAATACACAACTATCACGCCTGGCATTCTAGATATTGTATGCTGCATTCTTTTTTTTATCACGATAAAAATATATTTTCTCCTTACAGTTCAACAAGAACTCATTCGAGCACCATGTTATTCCGTCATCAAAATGGCTGCTCGCTATTTGCAGATACGTAATTTTTAAACTTGTTTTTGTTAGAATCAGGTTGCGTGTAAAATGTTGTGTGTTATCACAGACGTTGTAACAGCTGCACGAGCGTTAAAAACCGATTTATACTCAAGACAAAATTCACTTCAAATTGAGTTAGAATTGTTACTACGTATCCAAATTTCATTCTTCGTAATGGATCGGACGAGGCCAAGTGGTTAGTGTACCATCCTGTAACTCCGAAGGTCCAAGCTTCGCGTCCCATCGACTCAAAATTGCGCACCGTACTTTGAGGCCATAGGCATGTTAAAATCATCAAATCGTATCCTCTGTTAGAATAGCTGGCTGTGAGCAACGTTTAGCAAATATCTTTCTTGTTCAGGGATAGGCAAAATTTTATGGAGTGAACTTTTTCAGAGAGCCCACGACACACGTTAGACTCTAGTTGGCTTAGAATTTCGGAGTCTACGTAATGTGCCTTTTCTTAGATAATACGAAAAGAAAGACAATCAACAATTCGTTTATAATGGTTAGGAGGATATTTTTCACATGCAACCAGTTAGTTATTCAAGTGTATATAAAGCAAAGTGTATAGTTCAGTGTACACGATCCAAATGTTTGGGCCTGGAATGGCCTAACGCGTTAAGGCGTGCGCTTCGTAATTGGAGGGTCGCGCCAAACATGCTCGCCCTCCCAGCTGTGGAGGCGTTATAATGTGACGGTCAATCCCACTATTTGTTGGTAAAAGAGTAGCCCAAGAGTTGGCGGTGGGTGGTGATTACTAGCTGCCTTCCCTCTAGTCTTACACTGCTAAATTAGGGACGGCTAGCGCAGATAGTCCTCGAGAAGCTTTGCGCGAAATTCAAAAAACAAACAAACAATTCTACCTACCATTAAATGCGCCATTCTTACCAATTAACTTGTTTTTTATGTGTTGAAAATATGGATAGCATATGTAGATATGCAGGGCCGTTTGACGGGTAGACCAGAAGGAGAAGCTCTGACAGGTTCCTCAACTTAAAGAAATATTTTATGTTTTACGCATTTTATTGGAGCAAATGTTATGATACTTCCTTAGCCTCCCCAATGTATTTACGTGTTGCACGATAAAAAACACGTGTCGCAACTCCAGTTCGTGACTTGCAGGATACAAAGTCGTCGTTAACGATTTTTTTTATTGGATGACCCACTGCGAGAAAGTTGTGTTGTCCTTTGAACAAATAACATCAATTATTCATTATGTAATTGTGAAACTTCCGAAATAGTTGGTATTTCTGGTAAATTTCGCTATAGTGATGTGTTCTCTGGACATAAAATATTCATATTGCCTCACGCTGGCTTTTGTGTGCCATAAAACATTTCTCATAGAAAGAAATTCTTCCCTACTGAAACTGAGCGTGGTGTTAAGAAGTTTGTAATTTTTATAGAAACTTATATTCAGGTTTTTATTTACTGAATGGTTGCTCGAAACGTGCATCTTTGAAGTTTTGACTTGTTTGGTATTTAAAGCCATGAGCAACCTTTTCTGGATCTATTGCTTAAGTTGTTTCGAATCAACAAACAAGGATTGCCAACGTTTCTGGTGTAAGATATCTTACAGAACATTCCTAGCATCAGATCTCAAGTTACCGAGTGGGACAATGGTAAACCTACAAACTTACGACGCTAAAATTTGGGATTCGATTTCCCGCTGTGGACACAGCAGATAGTCCGCAACTAAACTAATCAAATCCACTCTTTGACATCGCGTGTTGACCTCACGGTAGAACGTTTAAGGCTAAGACTGATGTTGCGTTCTGAAAGTGACAGTTAATCGCTTAGAGCGGATAGGGGGTGGAAAAGTTCTGATGTCTGGCTGCCTTCCCTTTGTTCAGTAGTTGAAAATTGGGATTTGTGGCAGATATGTTTGATAGCGTCTCCACATATGTGAAATACCAATACAATGCATTCGTTGGTAGTCTATTCCTTCCACGCTTCGAAATGCAAGAACTTACGTTATTTTACAAACGGCAAAAGATACCACTACAATGTTAATAAAAACGTCCAGACCATTTTCGTTTAAGATTGTTCTGAATCTCATAGCCTGTTGACGTAGACCTGGGTCAAACATAGTCTTTTGAGGGTGGGTCCGAGTCCAGCATAATGTATATAGAGTACTTATGAGTCAATCGCAGTCTATTAAGAATAGATCTGGGTCTGATATATAGTGTCTTGAGGGTAGATCTGAATCTAGCTTCGCAAAACGCAGGATTTCTTGAAGATAAATAAATGTCTACGTCTCCAACTTATCTTCAACAATAGTTATAATTTTGGTAAAATTTTATTATGATTAAATATTATATTCATTTTTAGTTTCTCCACACTACGTTAGGTGTTTCCTACAGAAAGAAACGAAGGTAATGAAACTTTAAACAGAGCAAGCAAACACAAAATAGGCTTAGCCTAAAACGAATATAAATAGTTGCACAAGTTTTGCACGTTGTGATGTACGATTTCTAGAAATATTTCCTCCAACCTAAACTCGTCTCAAGATCCTATTTTCTTAGATACTGCTTTTGGTATTTATTTCTATCGTTCCGAAGACCTTCTCTAAGTTTGTTTGTATTTGTTACTTTTTATTCTCTTCGTCGAGGTAGTAAATCACAACGGTAGAACAGTATTAGATTCTTCTAAGATAATTGTAAGCAACAAAATGTTCAACCGTGTTGCAAAGATGCAACACGCGTTAAAAGAAAAACTTTTAATTGTGTAACGTTAGCGAAACAAATTCGCTTTCAGCACGAAGTACGTATCTGTGTTCCTATTAGTTGTATTACACTATCATAGTCAGGAAATGTTAATGAAAAGATTACATTTAATATAACATAATATAATGCTTTGTTTTAATAATTAAATACTGTAGCATTTTGTAAAACAAGTGGGATATTTCTTGAAGTTAAGACCGTTAAATTACTTTACTAACTTTTTTTTGTTTGTGTTAACAAATGTATAAAATAGGAATAAGAAACAAGAAAAGGTTTTTCATGACGTGTCAGTCGAGTTTGAAGTTGTTATGTATCCCCGTATCTATCATCTCAGTATAAGAAATCTATCAAAAACGTCTAGAATTTTTCCTTTATTGCTTGTTGTGTTTGAACATCACGAAATTAGCGGGCCAAGCGTGTTAAGGCGTTCGACTCGTAATCCGAGTGTCGCTGGTTCGAATCCCAGTCGCACAAAACATGCTCGCCCTACCAGCAATGGGGATGTTATGATGTGACGGTCAATTCCACTATTTTTGGGTAAAAGAGTACCCCAAGAGTTGGCGGTGGATGGCGATGACTAGCTGCCTTCCCTCTGCCCCCCGCTAGTACAGCGGTATGTCTCCGGATTTACAACGCTAAAATCAGGGGTTTGATTCCCTTCGATGGGCTGAGCAGATAGCCCTTTGTGGCTTTGCTATACGAAACACACCCACACAGACACACGCCTTTCCTCTAGTCTAACACTGCTAAATTAGGGACGGCTAGCGCTAATAGCCCTCGAGTAGCTTTGCGCAATATTAAAAAACAACAACAACACAAGCTAGCTATAATATATCAGATGAAACGCTGAAACAAAGAAACGGAAAAACAGCGAAACTGGTTTTTCTCTTATTCTAACTTTTCTCATATCCGGCTGATGATTAGCTACCATTTTGTTGAAGTTTCATATTACGTAACCTGTACGTAAAATTCATTAGAATCTAATCTAAAGTTCTTGCAGAATTAAGTTGAAAGTATATTTAACTATTTTCAAAGCAAATACACTTGACTGAGATCTCGCGCTTTTACCAATGTTTCTCTAATCATATCACTGTAGAGTAAGAGAAAGAGTCAATATTTGGAATAACTAACGTCAAGTGAAGACAAGTCTTCCAAAAGAATAAAAGCCCATACAAAGAGAGAGATTCCCAATGCTGGATACAGAAAGAAAATCGATAGTTTTGATCTTTGCTGATTAGAATGAAGCAGCCTTTAATAGAAAGACTGACAATTTCTTTCCTGCTGTTATGTATATTAGAATCGAAACTAATGAGACCTGTCTTGTTTTCGGTCTCAATAGTCGTCGGTAAAAACATTGCTGTTACTTCTAGGAAAACATGACGTCCCTTCACTCGATCGTCTAAACTCTCGAGATTTGTAGAATAATCGATTCTGCATTTAAAAGGCTTCGTGTGTACAATGTCCTCGTTTCGATGAAACTGTTTCTTTTGTCTGAGCACACTACTGGAGAATATTCATCTAGTGGGTATCTTTCATATTATCTACTTACATACGGGTATTCTGTCCAGCTAGACTAAAAACACAGTCTTCGATATTTATTACCCTCGCAACATCTAGAAAATATATTCCTTTTACTTATCCTTCAGGCTTCTCTACTATATTTTAATAATGAAACTAGCAGTCTTCGATATTTATTACCCTCGCAACATCTAGAAAATATATTTCTTTTACTTATCCTTCAGGCTTCTCTACTATATTTTAATAATGAAACTAGCAGTTTTGTTCGGGAACTATATATACACTCAATTACACAACCGCCTTCATACATGTGGTCAGCTATCGGTCAGTTACCCCTTTCTTTCTTTGTGAACCTGATGATGAACGAATAAGGTCGAAACGTTGTTCGCTCCTCTACGTAAAAAAATTTTCTCAACCCAAACGACCCGTTTTCACACATATATTTTTCTCTGCCTGTGGGTTTTCTTGTCATCACGGATTATACATAAAAAATAATATATGTAATCTGTCTTTTGGATGGAAAATTGGTTGGGAACTTTGAGATTCCGAGAAAATGAGGAACGGAGGTTTACTCATTCGTCACGTTGTAGAATCTCTTCATGTTACATTACTTCAATGGTTTCCCATTAGTCGCTCCAATCTCTCTTGAAACCTATTTTTTGACACGTTTGTTAGGTCAGTTCATTTATCGAGAGGTAACTTTACGGTCTCGTACAAGAATGTAAGTACGCACGAACCCTTAAGTAAACATGTCAGTCTTGAGATCTTTGTGGCAGGATCGAATACTGAATATTTGAAGAAAGTAAGGGTATTATTATTTAAAAAAGGAAAGAATTTATACCCATGCGTATAATAACAAACTCAATGCATACGGGTGTGTTAATAGTTTTTTGTTGTTTATTTACAAATTACAAGAAGAATTATATCGATAATTTAAAGCTTTTATGAGATATAAAAAAGAATCTGCTACATGATTCTAGTTTAAAGGGAACTTTTGCGTCAGAAATAAACTAAGATAATATATTATTATTTAAATAAATGCCCACCAGTGTCTTTATCATTTAACGTTGTTTCATGCGAGAAAACTATAAAACAAAAATAAAACCTTTAATTTCCTTTAGACCCTACAATCAGAAACTTTATTTAAATCTATAACTCAGTTGTTTTTATTTCACAAGTATTTTTACCTCGATAGCGAATCTAGCAGCATGTGAGCCCCTAATGTACGGTGTACAAATTGTTCGTTTTTAGTTAAAGAACTGTCAATGCAAACACATACAAAATCAAATACTGAAGCACTACAGTTGCAAATATTAACGGAATGTGTGCGTTTCCAAACAGAAATACTAAGAGTGTAAAGCGTTCAAAAGTATTTTGCAGAATCTACGCATGTTATGTGTCACAAAGTAGTGAGCTAAAGCTAGTTACACATTGTAGGCCAAAGTTCTAATATATATCTCTGTGGAATAAAACTTTGTTTTAAATAATATAAATGGAGTAACGTGGACTTTAATAGGCTGAACTATGTTAACAGAGTTAGAACTTACCAAACTCAGAGACTAAAAATATTGCTCGGTTCAAATGTGCCTCTTTAGCCTAATTGTATATTTCTGCTTTGTCCATATTGATTGATCTCGAAGTTCTCGATTTTCTAATATATAAAGCAAGAATTCAGTTTTAATTGTGTTAGACAAAGTTTGATAATATCTTAAAGTAGTTATAATTTATTGGCCCATTGAATTTAGGTAATTTTAAGATAGCTAATAAAGTGACAATTAGCTTTAACGACAATATTTAGAGAAAATACAGAAAAAGATTTTAAAAGTTTGCTCAGTACGTGGTCATGGAATAGAATCCCGTCCCTTTACGTCCTTTCAGTCGCGGGAGAGATATAATGTCACGATCAATCTCACTATTCGTTGGTGAATTGTAAAACACAAGCAAATTTACGCGGATTTCGAAACGAATTTATTCGACAGAGGGCGTTTTTGTAATTATCTCGTTTAATTCTTTCATATTTTATTATTTTAATGCTTATAAAACATAAGTTAACTCGTGAACACAAGTGACATTTACTGTGCTTTTGCAGGTTTTAAAAATCGCTGTACCTAGGCTTAGTCGCAATTGTTCGGGCGATAAGGGATTTGCCTGTATTTTATATTAGTATTTATTCTAATATACATTTACGTATAATTAATTATTATGATCAAACCGCACCAGTAGGTGTTTATGTCACAGCTCTTGGCTACTGAACCAAGGAGAATTCTCAACAGTGTTTTATTACTGATTCAGTTACAACAGTTGGGACCTCATATGAGTAATGCTGTGTGTGTGTGTCATAATGTGATAATGGTTGCTTTCAAGCTGGCATGAACAGGAATTAATATTTATAATACTTTAAAAAATGATTTAAAATGCAATTGTCATGTTTATACGGGAGATTACAGCTAATTTTAACAACCTTTTCGTGCACCATTATACTTTTCTGGAACATATGATGTCTACGACGTATGCATTCCGGTGGAATTCACGCACTTCCTGTATCGTATAAACAAGGACGTATGTAATTAGGCTGTGAAAGTATTGATAGTGTATGTATGTATATGTGTTAACGTTCTGTACATTTTCCTACTCGGTGCCAGTAAAGTCGTACTGCGATACTGGAAACCGTTCAACTTTTGTGGATATATTAATCTATATATTGATAGACCTTTATATGTGTACGTGTGGTTTACGTTTTTCACATCAGTAATCCCAAGTTGTGCTACGCCTAGAAAATATGATCAAGGTATGACGTAAATGCGGTTGTTATTTGGGTTTTTCTGGGGTGTAGTCATTGCTTTAGGACGTTATTGTAGGTTGTTTTCGTTGTGAGGTCACTATACCCCTTTGATGTAGAAATAAGCTGTAGCTATGCTTGAAAACGACACTGACTGAGGCAACAATGTTACAGTGTGAATAATACTGACTGCCACAACAGTGTGAATAATACTGACTGCCACAACAATGTTACAGTGGGAATAATACTGACTGCCACAACAATGTTAGTGGGAATAATACTGACTGCCACAACAATGTTACAGTGTGAATAATACTAACTGCCACAACAATGTTACAGTGGGAATAATACTGACTGCCACAACAGTGTTACAGTGTGAATAATACTGACTGCCACAACAGTGTTACAGTGTGAATAATACTCACTGCCACAACAATAGTACGGTGTGAACAATACTGATTGCCACAACAATGTTACAGTGTGAATAATAATGATTGCCATAACAATATTATGGTGTGAATAATACTGACTGTCACAAGAATAGTACGGTTTGAACAATACTGATTGCTACATTAGTGTTACAGAGTAAATAACACTGATTGCCACTAGTGTTACAGTGTGTATAATACTGATTGCCACAATAATGTTACGGTGTGAACAATACTGATTGCCACAACAGTGTTACAGTGTGAATAATAATTATTGTCATAACAATGTTATAGTGTGAATAATACTGACTGTCGCAACAATAGTACGGTTTGAACAATACTGATTGCTACATTAGTGTTACAGAGTGAATAATACTGATTGCCACTACAATGTTACAGTGTGTATAATACTGATTGCCACAATAATGTTATAGTGTGAATAATACTGACTGTCACAACAATAGTACGGTGTGAACAATACTGATTGCCACAACAGTGTTACAGTGTGAACAATATATAATAGGAGAAGCTGGCCTTGAAAGTCGTGAGAACGACGTAGTTGTAAACACTCGTGCGTTGCTACACTTAGTTTTGAGTTCTAAATTACAAAGTTTACATTACAAGTTTCAGAAAGTGATTCCTTCTCCCACGTAAAATGCTTGATATGTAACTAGGAAAAAGATAAAACCTTATCTGAACTCACTGTTGAATCACTTTATGTGTTCATTTATTTTGATTTAACACACACACTTGCCGTCTTTCTTTATCCTTTAAAATCTACATAAGCTACAAGTGGGAGCAACATTACTGTTTATATACGACCCGTTATATTTGTGTTATTATGTGTATGTGTTGTGTCTAGACCACTAATAATGACGTTTGAGATGAACGTTAGCTTGTGTTGACTTGACATTTGGTAAAGAACACCTGACACCGGTTGGTCACTTTACAGCTACCACTTGGGTTCTATCGAAACAGAAATGCTTAACATTCCTTTAGTATCTAAAAGTTAAAGAAGAATTCGACTTAGAACAAGTTCCTGTAAGTAGAAGAATAATTGATCTCAATGTCTGAATGGGAAATGTAAAAGAAAGGTTCTTAACTAGTAATATTAAAGGTATCTTCAGTCTTTGTTTTTCTGCTACCACAAACACGTTCTAAAACGATGCGTGAAACCGAAAAGGAGAAACACGATACTGTTCTTCTTCAATTTCTGCTAGTGACGTTGTTCTGACATGTGCAGAGGCACTTCCGCTGGTAAACTGTCATCACGTGGAATATGTATTGACAAGTTCCATGAAAACCAGGGAGCTGCGGAAAGCGGAAATACGAAATGATGCTCCACATACACACAGTTCATATATCTATCTGCTGACTGAGGTTAATTAGGACTAGCGACGTTTAATCATTCATATTATTATGGTTTCTCTCAACACTGCGTACACTTGGAGATATATATTGAATGTTTAGTCGAGATTTACTTATTATGGTTGTTTTTGTTGTTGGTTGTATGGTTGTTACATTGTTCTATAGTTTCAAAAATTACTTTAAAATATTGCACCATTTCTGTGTTCTTGTTTTTCTGTTGGAAATTGACCTGAAAAGTGGGATGTCTGGGGTTTCCAGCCTGAAATTCACATGGAAACATAGAATTTTTATTGACTTTAGCTCGTTCCCGATTGGTTTAATTACCAGTTACGTGGAAATGTAATGATGCTAACTGGTTCGGTCAGTTCCAGAGATACTGACCACAGAACATACGACAAAGTTCTACATAAATAAAATGTTTTTTGGTAACTTTACGTGTCAGTTTCGGTCTCTGTGTGTCGCTTTTGTGTCATTCATTCACCTGGGTTTGTTTGTGCCTTTACAAATACTCATCACGTAAGCTCTCCCATCTGTGGAACTGGTCCACTGGGAAGGAAGTTTATGAATATTACAGTATTATAGCTTCGATAAAACATAAATCTACTAACGTCAAATAATCATTATCTGTCATAGTAATTCTTTATGTCCTCAAAATTAATGCCAATCCTGCTTTTGCTTTTTAAGTACGCATGCGCATTTCGTTTCAAAGGATGTAAATAAAAGAAATTTAAATATACTTCAGTAAACATTTTGTGCAACAACAACACATTAAAAGCTTTGAAAAGGCCTAACATTAGATCGCTCGCAGTATTACAGTATTAATTTATCTCTTTATTGAATGTAAGCCGTATTAATAAAGGCTTAGCTAATGTTAGGCCTAAAACAAGTGGACTCGTAGATTTCGGTGCCTTTGATTAGAATTTATCTGTATTATTCTAGAAATTATCTGTTCGAAGAATTACTGCGGGGATAAAGACATTGATTTGGACAGCATGTTCACATTGAGTGTCAAGATAACTCACAATTGTGGTGGACTTGGAAGAGAAGACATTTTATTAATTTCACACTTTAATGGCTTGTTCTCGAGTAGCGTGGTTGCTTCTCAGTGACATACATTACAACATATGCAACTTACCTCAGTATTGTAAATAGTCTTTCTTCCTGATTCATAAAAATCTCTTTGTTTTCTGTGCGTGTGTTTGTGTTTTTGAAATTCACTCAAAACTATATAAGAGCTTTCTGCGCTATCCGTTTTTAACTTACCACTAATAGAAGAGGGGGAAGGCAGTTAGTCATCGCCACACACCGTCAACATTTGATATACGTTTTGACCAATAAATAGTGTGATTAGTCATGATATTATAACACCCCCACGACTGAAAGGGGGAGCATGTTCGTTGAGGGGGATTCAAGTTTAGACCCTCAGATTGCAAGTCTTAACCATCAAAACATGCCAAGTCCCACGCCCCTACGATTGGTGGTGTTATTCATTGTATAGTTTACCTGATTTTCATGTATCATTGATATAAAATGCTATGCAAAATTGTGTGCAATGTAATATAACATGTCAGTAAGGAGTAAAGTGACATCTGTATTATTTTGCTTTTATTTAATAGCAGGCTAATTAACGATAAGAAACTCCTTGAATGGTATATGAAATATACCAGGTGTTTCTTTTTAATTTTTTTTTTAGGTTTTAGAAATTGTTCATAATTCCGTGCGTTCTGGCACGCACCTACAGTAAGAGCAGTTTTATAATTATTTTATCTTGTTAATGTCCTAGTTACACATTGTAATAGGTCCTTCCCCTTTGGAAGTGCTAAATTTCTTCCACGAAAGGCACCGCTGTAAAATTGCGTGGATTAATATCACATAATTTCTCTAGGGAGGTTAAGCGATACCTGGAGGTTATGTTCTCTCATATTTTTTTACTGAACAAATAACGTCGGTCATTGTGTAGGTCTGTACTTAAGAAAGTTTTATTTTTTCAGTTTCTTACAGCAAAGCCACATTGAGCTATCTGCTGATCCCACTGAGGGGAATCGAACCCCTGATTTTAGCGTTGTAAATCCGGAGACTTACCCCTGTACTAGCGGGGGGCTACTTAAGAAAGAAAGAAACCTTTTCCACTCGTACATTTGAGTTGTGTTACTTTGAGTAAATATTGATGTTCACTATGTTTTTACGTCAGTCAAAAGTCAAGAATTCAGGTTAACTCCTGCCGTTCCTCTTGTTATTACTGTTACTTTCCTCACCTGTAAAGTAATCAGGGTGCCTGAGAATTCCTCACATGTAAGAGAAAGCATCTAGCTGTACAAAACTGACAAGAAAAACAGCGCATTGCGATAACAAAATATATAGGTTTGAGAATATCAAACTTTACGAGAAAAATTAGTAAAATAATAAGAATCAAATCTGGTTGTATTCTCACAATCTCGGAAAGAAACAAATGTTATTAAGTGCTTCTCATTTGTCATGTTAACAAGAAAATTACAAATTTCGAATCTGTTTTATTCCACGTAAGATTATTTCCGGGTTAGAGATTTTAATACTTAAATACCAATTTATGCAAGATGGAAGAAAAACTTATGTCAAACCGGAACTATTTCCTATTGCTGATGAAGATATGCGTAGTGTGTGTTTTTCTTAGAGCAAAGCCACGTGGGGCTATCTGCTGAGCCCACCGAGGGGAATCGAATCCCTGATTTTAGCGTTGTAAATACGGAGACATACCGCTGTACTAGCGGGGTCTGAGATATGCCTAGATTTGTACATTTTGTCCACTGTTAATGTAACGAATCAAATTAGGTTTTCTTATCATTAGTACATAGCCTTCCGTAAAAAAAAAAAATTAAAATAATCTCTTTAAAGCAATTAATTCATTGGGAAGCTAGTACCTAGTTCCCACTTATATTTGAAAAGGGCGTAAATTTTGGAAAGCACGTAACAAGAGTGGTTTTACAGATAATTAGATAAAGTTCTCTTTACCCTAACTAATGTATCACAGTCGTGTTATTTAGTCATGTTATCAACCAGATTAAAATATTTTTAACGTGATTAAATTAACAGCCAAAAATTCAGTAGTTTTCTAAAAAGTTATGATTGATTAATTTATTTTACTTCAATTAATGTTTACATTGGAACCATTTTTTGGTGATTGCCAGTCAAATCAAAGAAAAATATCTAATACGTAATGTATGGATGTACTTCGTTAAAAATTAAACGACTTTCAAAGTATAATGTATCAACCAGCTTTTCTATACACAAATGACAACCAATTATAAACATTAATCAAAATAATAAGAAACTCACTTCCTAATTAAACCAAGAAAATTTCTAGTTCGAATTATTTGCTTTCAGTAGAGGCACTCGATATAACGAACTAATCAGTTACCAATAGGCCCGGCATGGCCAGTTGGTTAGGGCACTCGACTCGTAATCTGAAGGTCGATGGTTCGAATCCTCGTCACACCAAACATGCTCGCCCTTTCAGTCGTAGGGGCGTTATAATATGACAGTCACTCCCACTATTTATTGGTAAAAGAGTAGTCCAAGAGTTGGCGGTGGGTGGTGATGACGAGCTGCTTTCCCTGCAAAATTAGGGACGGCTAGCACAGATAGCCCTCGAGTAACTTTGTGCGGAATTCAAAAAACAAACAAACATTACAAGAAACAATAAAACCAGTCCGAGCCGACTAGTCGTAACTTATTTCTTTCGCAATTATACTTTGTCAAACTTTGTGCTTATTTTCGTGACTAAAACTTTCAGAGAATATTCTAATTATTTAAAGTGTCTACTAAGTTGTTTTATCATCTTGGTTGAATTCAAATAGAATTTTTAATATAAATAGTATCTTATTCGCACATGCCTAAAAGGTAAGGTCAGAGACTCCAGGAAAGTTCGACATGGCCACGTGGTTAGAGTGCTCAACTCAGTCTCTGGGTCGCAGGTTCGAATCCCCGTCCCACCAAACATGCTTCCCACTTTTACCCGTGGGGCGTCATAAACTAACAATCAATTCCACTCTTCGTTGGTAAACAATGCCTCAAGAAATAGCAGTAGGTGGTGTTGACTAGTTGCCTTTTCTCTAGTCTTACGTTGCTAAATTAGTGACGGCTAGCACAGATCACTCTCGTGTGTGGCTTTGGGCGAAATTCAAACCTAACGAAACCGAACTGAAGACCCCTAGAAACAATATGCTGCTATCTCTAATATCCAACTGTCGATCAAAGAGAAAACAACACACCAACAGTTACCGACGCCACAAGGTCTTTATTTCGATATGTTTAAAAAGCTGAACAAGATTGAATATTATATATGCAAAAACGGCTGTTCTGGGCCCAGAAAACACTTCAAATAGAAGAGCGAACAACGTTTCGACCTTCTTCGGTCATCGTCAGGTTCACAAAGAAAGGGTTACTGGTCGGAAGTTGCATATAAAAGTTCTCAACAAGTGGGTTTCTCGACATCACAAGATTGAATATTATTTATATAAAACACATCAGCTAAATACGCGTAACGCATTCAACAGAACTGAATCTATAACTTCGGTCTTTACTATCTGCAGCTCAGTACGTCAACCACTTCGCTCGTGAAAATGTAATGTAATTTTTTCGATATCTAGTTTTTATTCGAATATTTTAACAATAAACAAAACAGAGAATTGAAAAGTGTTATATATAAAGCTAGACAGAAAAAAAAAAAGTAAACCAGTCAGTGCTAATTACCTTTTCCTTCCAAGCATGCCAGAACCAATTAAATGTGTTTTTCTCCCTTCTAGTCGAAAGCTATTGTACCTAATTAACCGTATTTCGTCCGCCCGATTTTCTATTTAACTGAGGAGCTAACGTTATTCTAATTAATTAATGTTTGTTGTATGTGCAAATTTGTTTTATCTCAAACTCGAATATTTTTATTTTTCTGTTTAGTTGTTATTAGGAACAAAATGACAATAATAGCTGATGTCGTGTTCATAATTTTAGGTTTTCAAGGAGGTTTTGTCACAGCAATATCGAATAGCAACATAAGGGTTAACAATATGCTTTCTTAAAAGTCAATGACGCCCTGCAGATAACCCTGAATTAGTGGAAGTTTTTAGTTATTTTACAAAAATATGAATTTCGGATTTTCAACAGTGAATATTATCGATTGGTACATTTAAATTATATTTATGTTTTTGCCTTTGCTTGAGAATATGCGAGTCAGTAATATACGGCATGTGTCTCGATGTGAGATTTTTCGGGCTCACTCTTCTTCTGACATCTTGAATGCACATATGGAAAAAACATGTATTCCAATTTAGGTTTTTACGGACTAGCCATCTCCAGTGACATCTAGTGACATGAATACATTCATGGCAAATACGTTTTTTATGAATTAATCAAGTCTTTTTTTTTTAATTTCGCGCAAAGCTACACGAGGGCTATCTGCGTTAGTCGTCCCTAATTTAGCAGTGTAAGGCTAGAGGGAAGGCAGCTAGTCATCACCATCCACTGCCAACTCTTGGACTACTCTTTTACCAACGAATACTGGGATTGGCCGTTACTTATAACGCCCCGACGGCTGAAAAAAAAGCGAACATGTTTGGTGCGACGGAAATTGGAACCCGCTACCCTCTCTGATTACGAGTCGAACGCCTTAACCCACCTGGCCAGGCCGGGCCTAATCAGGTCTCTAATGGCTCTTGAGAATACATTTAGGAAGCATATTTTGTGATCTAAAACTGTATTGGCGCGCCATTTCTAGAAACGCAATGAACGCACGCATAACTAAAATATACATATAGATAATGGAATTATTTTAATTAAGTAAATAATAACATTATTTAAATTAATTAAGACAGAGAGAATACAAATATATTAATGAATGACATACTTTCCGTTAAGTAAAAAATGAAATTATTTAAATTCAATAAAGAATGATATGATTTATAAATGGCATTATTTTAACATTAAAGCTACACAGTGGGGTATCTGTTCTCTTCCCACCGCTGGTATTAAAATACGGTGTTTTGTAATTAATTCCGCAGATATATATACCGCTCTGTCTTTATATCACGTAAAGAATTGCATAATTTAAATTCAGTAAAGTATGACATAAATTAATTAAAGAGTGACATTATTTAGATTAAGTACAAAAAATGACATAACATAAATTAATTAGAGAGTGAAGTAATTTAAATTATGTAAAGGTTGACGTAATTTAAATAAGTAAAGACTGACATGATATAAATAAACTAAAAAGACTGACGTGATATAAAGTAATCCAAGAGTGGCATGATGTAAATAAACTAAGAGTGGCATGATGTAGATTAAGTAAAGAATGACATGATATAAATTAATCCAAGAGTGACATGATATAAATAAACTAAGAGTGGCATGATGTAGATTAAGTAAAGAATGACATGATATAAATTAATCCAAGAGTGGCATGATATAAATTAATCTAAGAGTGACATGATATAATTTAAGTAAACACTGGCATGATACAAATTAATCCAAGAGTGACATGATATAAATTAAGTAAAGAATGACATGGTTTTAACTGCTATCAATTTTATCATGACATAATTTCATGACAGACAATATGGAGGTTCAGTAGGCGTTGCAGACAGTATGGAGGTTCAGTAGGTGTTACAGACAGTATGGAGGTTCAGTAGGTGTTACAGACTGTATGGCGGTTCAGTAGGTGTTACAGACAGTATGGAGGTTCAGTAGGTGTTACAGACAGTATGGAGATTCAGTAGGTGTTACAGACTGTATGGCGGTTCAGTAGGTGTTACAGACAGTATGGAGGTTCAGTAAGTGTTACAGACAGTATGGAGGTTCAGTAGGTGCTACAGACTGTATGGAGGTTCAGTAGGTGTTACAGACTTATGGCGGTTCAGTATGTGTTACAGACTGTATGGAGGTTCAGTAGGTGTTACAGACAGTATGGAGGTTCAGTAGGTGTTACAGACTGTATGGCGGTTCAGTAGGTGTTACAGACTGTATGGCGGTTCAGTAGGTGTTACAGACAGTATGGAGGTTCAGTAGGTGTTACAGACAATATGGAGGTTCAGTAGGTGTTACACACTGTATGGAGGTTCAGTAGGTGTTACAGACAGTATGGAGGTTCAGTAGGTGCTACAGACTGTATGGAGGTTCAGTAGGTGTTACAGACTGTATGGCGGTTCAGTAGGTGTTACAGACAATATGAAGGTTCAGTAGGTGTTACAGACAATATGGTGGTTCAGTAGGTGTTACAGACTGTATGGAGGTTCAGTAGGTGCTACAAACTGTATGGAGGTTCAGTAGGTGTTACAAACAGTAAGGCAATTCTATTTGCTTTGGGGTTTTTTTAAATCATGAATGATTTAAGAAATCAAAACATTTTTGTTGGTGAAGAAGTTGGTATGAGCGATGTTTACAAAGATTATCCTTGTGTGGTTTTCTGTGTTGTTCCTCAGTAATGAGAGTTACCTTTTTCACCAACAATGCATTTTATCAAATACAAAGATGTAACTAAATACATTCTGCCCCACTGCTGATACAGGGGTAGATATACGGATTTACAACGCTAAAAACAGGAATTCGATTTCCCTCGGTTGACTCAGCAGATAGCCCGATGTGGCTTTGTAATAACAAAACACACACACACATACAGATGCATTCTGTATTTTACGATCTGTAAGTTTGGATGGATATAGGTGCGTTTTAGACAGTTGTTGTTTCACGTTTTCGAATATTAATTGAGACTTTTCTGATGAATAGTTTTGTTCGAACGTATAACCCAAAGCAGTTTCTGAGATCAGTCTTGTAAGTTTTAGCTGCTAAAGTTGGATTTGGTGATTCGGATTAACACACTCAGTACTAGAAATTCGATAACACATTCATCATTGTTGCCATAGAGACATAAGCATTCCTAACATCTCAGATATCAGACTACTGAGCGCCTCCATGTCTCCTAAGGACTGAGTTAGTATTAAAACTCATTCTTCAGTTGGATCTTGGAGTTAGTTAATACATTGTTTTATAAGGACTTTTACAGGATGTCAAACGATTCGACGAAGAAACTGCCGCGATGCTTCAAAGCGTTTCAAATTATCAGTAGGTTTGATTGTTTGTTTGTTTTTTAATTACGCGCAATGCTACACGAGGGCTATCTGCGCTAGCCGTCCCTAATTTAGCCAATTCTTGGACTACTCTTTTACCAACGAATAGTGGGAGGAATTGACACTCAAATTATGACGCTCCCACAGCTGAGAGAGAGAGAGCACGTTTGGTGTGATATGGGTATTCGAACCTGTAACTCTTAGATTATGAGTCGAGTGCCTTGACCGTCTGACCATGCCAAGCCAATATTGACTAATGAATGGTCCGATAGTTTACTTTCTTTGATTTTATATATATTTAGTCTGAGGAAAACTTAAATGAGAAAGAGACGTTAAATTTGGTGATATACGAGAGAAAGAAAGCAACTGGTCATCACCACCTACCGCCAACTTTTGGGCTATTCTTTTACCAACGAATAGTGGGATTGATTGTAACATTATAACATGCCCACAGTTGAGAAGGCGAGCATGTTTTATGACGAGTAATCGAACTCGTGACCCTCATATTGCGAGTCGAGCGTTCAAGTCATCAGGCCATACCAAGTCTAAACATTACATGTATTTCATTCCTTTGAGAAGCATAAATACTAGAATATAAAAGGGCTTACTGATTTTACGTGTTGCCGCTGTGATAGACCATAAGTCCGTTACTGGCCGTTTTATGAAAGATAAGTGGACATCAAGCACGATTACATACCTCAGACTACATCTCCTTACCCCTTTCACGACTGGGACAAAATTGTATTATTTTTACCTTGGAAGACCCTACACCGTGACGACCACCAAGATATAAACAAAACAAACATTCCGCTAAAAATTCGAAGTGTCTGACAATTTATTTAACAAGTTCTACTTTATTTGACATTCATAGAATGGAATTCGAGGGCACAGCCTGTTTGAGGAATAAGGTGACGTTGCTCAGTTAGCATCCACTGATATTATTAAGTTCCTCATATACTGCACCACAAACATGTCTTTTCATGAAACGTTCTTCTGAACTACATCGCTGAAAACTTGTAACGTGCGCTTGTTTCATGTTTTTTAATGAGTGACATTTTCATTTTGTACGTGAAGTCCTTGAAGGGTCTCTTCATCCGTGTAAGTTAACATCGAGCAAACCGCACGCGGAACAAGTTAATTATCAAATGGAATTTCTACAATGATGTTACTTCTTCTGCTCTAACCAGAGAAGATCTCCATACGACAATCTTGCTTGATTTTTACTACCCTTTCTATAACCTTTTAATCTCATTACTTAAGTAATGCGGTAATTTTCTAACTCAATTATTTCGAATGGAATATAATTCTTTTAGCTGCTGCGATAATAATAATATGTTTTTCTTTCTTAAAACAACCGTAACTCCCATACAGACATACAGACGTACCTATGTCATCCTGATATGTCACTGATAAAAAAAATGTCAACCTATTTCCTCGTATTGAAGAGTTATACTTTAGCATATGAGTGTAGAGTCAACTGGGTGATGCACATAATAAAAACAAAATTCAAATTATGTATTTAAATGGGTAAAAATACTTGCAATTTTAACCTTTGTATTTGTGCAGAAAACGGTTTTATATACGTGTTTTAAGTAAACACACCTCTCTCTTTCACCCCCACACGTCGCCAAGTAGTGAGTTTGTTTAGAATTTCACGCAAAGCTACACGAGTCTCTAGCCGTCACTAATTTAGCAGTGGAAGACTGGAGGGAAGGCAGCTAGTCGTCACCATCCATCACTAACTCTTGGGCTACTCGTTTACCCCCAGATAGTGGGATTGACAGTAACATTATAACATACTCATGGCTGAAAGGGCGAGCAAATTTGGTGTGACGGGGATTCGAACCCGCGACCCTAAGATTACGAGTCGAGTGCCTGAACCACCTGGCCATGCCGGGGCTCCCAGCGGTAGGTGGTCTCGGATTATAAATTCGATAATTTCCAGAATTCAATTGATTTTCAGTAAGAAAAAACTTCATTATTATTTGATAATTAATTTGTTTGAAAATAAGTAATGCGTTATGCATCTTCAACACGACAACTTTCTATTTCAAATACAGAGAAACGATTTATTTTTTTAACTTAAGAAATTTGATTTCCTGTACTTTCTAAACGTTGGCGAAATGAAATAATATTATTTACTTGCCATCTTCTATTTGTACGGATAATTGTTCATCCGAGCACAATAAATTACCATCGAATACATCGTTATCAATTCATTTCCGCTTTCGCTGTAGTTTACGAATGTATCGATCGGTCGGTCTTCTTGGCACAGAAAACTGGACATTTGTACACAGTTATCTCATTCAAAACATTTTTAAAACGTTCGATATGGCCAATATACTCTGCTTGTACTTTATCGTCATGAATGGGTAAAGTGCGGGGATTCGTGTTTGTATTTCACGAATGTCGTTTATTCGAGTTTCCAACCTTCTAGTGTGACTGTTTTAACCCCCGAATTATCGTATTACATCGTATTAGTGTTTTACGTTTTCTACCTGTCAAAACACTTAGTGTCAGTAGTTGAACAAAATAGGGAGTAGGGTAGGTAACTGTTTCTGTGTCAAATGTAGAAGAAACAACCGTTTATAACTAGGATAAAATGTAGTGCAAGATTATTAAATGTTGTTTTCATGTAGTTTATAGGTTATTATGTAACCAATAAAGAGACTAGTAACATAAATAATTTAGAAAACTGTTTTTAAACGTCTGATTGGTCCGTTGGGTTCTACCAAAAACTAAAGGGTATTTTTCACTGCAAATGTCGTATTTGTAATGGATCTTACGAAAAGAAAATTATACACATACATCCCGCCATCTCTCGTGTTGTTTTTATACTAGTAAGTGGTCGGTTTGAGATCAGAGCCGAACAAAAATTTATTTAAGATATATATTACATATACAATTGTTATAAAATACAAATATATATACATTTTTCTGAGATTTCGTATTTCCTGCTGTATTTATACAGTGTTAATAGTAAGATTATACGCATACATATATGTATTTCGAACACAAATATCTTGGCAAATATTGTTTTATATAAGAGACAAGACTGTATGAAGGTCAGTAGATTATGTTATTTTGCTTGGCACTGGCAAAGAAATTAAATATGATGTATCTCCGAGCAATGTCGAAATGTTTATGAAAGTAAAATTAAATATTATCTGTATTTTTCTTCTCTTAATGTGTATCCAAAACAAGATGTGTTTCACTGATTATCTATAGAAAAATTACCGAACCATTCTCAACACGTGAGATTATTTTTTTAATTTTTAAAGGTATCGTGGCCAATCTATTGAGTCAAATATTCTTGATATTTCCAAGAAAGAGAAACATCTGGTTCAAATATATGGATGTAGTAGTGTCTCTATCAGTTAGCAGAGCTGTGTCGAAACTTGTCAGACATACACACTCCCAGTCAAGTTCGGAGCTCGCCTTGACCAAGTGGTTAGCGCGCTTAAAGTGTAATCTAAGGGTTCCGGGTTGAAATTTCTCACCCCCCAAATATGATCGCTCTTTCAACAGTGGGAGCATTACAATGTGACGTTCGATTCCAATATTTATTGGTGAAAGAGTAGCTCAAGAGTTGGTGGAGATGATTAACTGCCTTCTCTTTAGTCTTACACTACTAAATTAGGGATGGCTAGCGCAGATAGCCCACGTCTAGGTTTGCGAGAATTCCAAAGACAAACAAATAAACAATTTGGGTACATTTATTCGTCTAATCTGAAAATGTGTGTCCACTGTTGTGAAGTCAAATGCTGTACTTTTTCCACCATCAGATTTTAAAGCATTATGTGTGTAGTTAAAATATGTATTTTTGTCATTATATGCGTTTGAAACCAAGTCACAAAACATCATTCAACATCGTCCTTTTTTTTCATTTTACAATAATTTAAACGAGCTGACAAAAGAAGCCAGAGTATAATTCATTTTGTAATACTTTTAAACCATTTTGTCTGCCTATAATCACTGAAGATAAATAAAAATAAAAGTTGAATTATACAAATCTCGTTAAAACAATTGCAGTTTGATGGAGATTTTATTTGTGTGTTGCTGTTTTTTTGTATTGTAAACTTAAACAAATAACTATTGACATCAAGTTTTGTTTTTGGTGAATAGAATGTCCTGACTGGTTTTTTTTTAATCCCACAAAAACTTTTTCATACGAACAAAATAAATTACATTCGCTTGTGATCATTGCATACGCACATTTTGATTTTTTTGTTTTGAATCTCGTGCAAACCTACACGAGGGCTATCTGTGTTAGCCGTCCCTAATTTAGCAGTGTAAGACTAGAGGGAAGTAAGCTAGTCATCACCATTAATCACCAACTCTTAGACTATTCTTTTACCAACGAATATAAAGCCCCAACAGCTGAAAGAGGGAGCGTGTTTGGTGTGACGTATATTTGAACCCGTCACTCTCAGACAGCGAGTCGAGTGCCTAAACCACCTGGCTACGCCGGGCTAATAGTACCTATATGTCACATTATTTGGTGCAAAGTTACTATGACGGTGGTAACTTCTAACCGGCAGGTTTCTTATACAAAATTGGGGATTGCTATACGTAAGTCTTAGGATTATCTGTCTTTGACGTTTAAACGCTGCTACATAACGTGTTTTTCGGGTTGAAAATACCAACAGGAATTAGGTATATTTTTGTAAATTTTAAATGCGGATTAAAGTTATTCATTGTTACTTCTGTGTCTGAGTCAAGCCATACAAAATAGTGTTATACATTTTTAGATTTGTTTTTTTGTAGACCACAAAGACACGTAACGGGCTATTTTTGCTGTGCTCAACACGGTTGTTGAAATTTGAATTTTAACTTTGTAAACCGTCATAACTGTCGCCGACTTACTGGGAAACATATGTTCGTTATAACAGGAATAATGTAGATACGTATAATTCTTATATATTTTCATATAGTAATAATAGTCTATTAGGCCGAGACGAGACTTAATGATTAGCGTACCCGGACTTTGAATCCGAAAGTTCAAGGTTCGCATTCCATTATCGCCAAAAAATGCGTTCCACACTTAAGGATTTTGAGTGCGCTATAAGTGTGGCAGTCATATCCCATTATTAAAATCAAATAAGAGGACTCTAAGAATTAAAAGGACCTGCTGTTTGATACCAGTCTTTTGTGTATGTCTATCATGTTAAAATCTAACTTTGTGATAAAAATCTGAAAAGAAAAAAAAATTCAAGAATTTCTTTCAGGGCGAGAAGAACAAAACAATAATTCATCTCAGTAATTTCAGTCCCGACTGAATTCCCCTTCCTCACCTTTATATAAACATTCATTTCATTCAACGCATCTAAACCTGGCATGAATTCAATTTTTCGACAAATTCTTGAAGTCCAGATCAAATGGGCCACAAATATTCTTGTCATGCGAACGATGCAAAAGTAATTTAAAAAACGGAAAATTTTTACGATTTGGTGAAAACATGCACGAGACGTTACACTTTTTCCCGTTATTCCAAGAAAATCGGCAAGCAATGTCCACATATATAGCACGCGCGAGAGACATAGTGTTAAATATATACGATTCTTCTGACTCCAAAATGAGATGTGTCCAAATCCAAATCTGAGCCTTACTGTAGTTCCTAGTTTCATGTTTCTAGATTTCTAATCCAAAAGTGAGCTTTATCATTTAACTATTTTTATTTGTATATAAGTTTGATTCAAACTATAGCTTTATCTCAAACTAAACCTATTTCATTCTAGGTGTCTCATCTAACATCTGGATTCTATTGTGCTAGCTAATTCCATCAGTTCAAAGTTGGCAACTTATTCAAATTTGGGGCCTGGGACATGGCTTGGTGGTTAAGGCGCTCGACTCCAAACATGAAGGTCGCGAATTCGAATATCCGTTGCCGAACGTGCTTGTTCTATATGATTGCTTACTAGATCAGCACCTCTGGAGTAAAAAAAAAAAAAAAGCCTTGCTTACATAAACACCTACCGACACCAACTTAGTTACAGGAAAAAATTCCAAGTAAAATTTATCTATTTCCATCTGTTTCTAGGTGTTTAGTCCTAACTGAGCTTCATTTATCACGCCATCTGTTGTTAGGGTTTGGATTCAAATTGGGACTTTATCGTGTCAGCTTTTTCCATTTGTTTTAAATCCAATCTGAAGTTCGCCGTCCTAGTTATTTTAATTTCTTTCTAAATAAATCATTTTGAAAATAAATGAATTGAAATTTAAAAAGTTTAAGTTTCGAAAAAACAAACGAATGACAAAAAAATCTATTTTCATTAAGGATCCTAAACCCACGTGCATAGTTGATGAAGGAAATTAACATAATTATTTTGGAAAAGATGACTAACTGGCAAATTACTACATCTTAAGAAAGTTTACAAGACATACACGATTTATTCTTCGTTTGATTATGCTATTTTGTTCAGCGTAATTCATTAGTTTTATTCTCATATATCGAACCAGTAACAGTATTTACACGTCTATAATTTTCGATTGAATCACGGTACAGGTTTTAAATGTCTACATTACTTTGTAGCCAAGTGTCGAATATTTAGGCTTAGATATATGGACGCATAGAAATATCAAACTAAACGGAATAACTTTAGTTGTATATTCTTCACATTCTCAGAGAGGTAAACAGTTACATTTCGTACGAGACGTTAACTGAAACTATAAAACATTTCTCAGCGTTGTATGTGTTGATGCTTTATGGTTGTTATGCATACTTTATGGTTGTTATGCAAAATCAGAACAGTCACGGTTGCCAACGAAGACGTTCAAGCGCCTGGCTGTTTTATACTACACGAAAAACATATTAAGTTCTAATAATGTGCTTTATTTACATACAAAAATTCGTAAAGAGCTTCCTCTGCGCTACCTAATAAACTGATATAGTTGAATAAAGGTAGCAAGTCAACAGCACTCATCGCTAATCTTTGGATCACTGTACCCGAATGGTGGAGTTTATAAAGTCCCCACCACGGTCTTAAAGTTTTGTAGCGACGGGATGCAAACCACGGATCCTGCCCCAGTGAATATGGTAACACTAGTCCCACTTTAGTACTAAATCAGACAATTACAGGACTTCAGTAGAAATATTAATTTACATCTTATACTGAAATACATTACCGAAACTTGTTCATTACAACTTCCAACCCTTTCAACCATTGGAGTGTTATATTGTGACACTCAATCCCACTATTGTATGGTAAAAGAGTATCCCAAGACTTAGCAGTTGGCAGTGCTGACTAGCTGCTTTCCCTCTAGCTTGTCACTTCGAAATTAACGATGGCTAATTCGGATAAATATGGAGTGTTTTATGAACGTGTGAAACGTATTTAATTTCAAAAGTTTCGTTTTTACATATATGCTAATGAGTTGCATGCGCATGCGTTTTATTATACCTTTCTGAATGTTCTCTTTACACCTGAAAAAACTAAAAAGAAGTTTTATAATAAAAAGAAAGAGGGCGTAGAAACTTTCTTATAAATTTTGTTTGGTTTCATTTATTTTAATGAAGACGTTGTAAGCCTTCTATATATTGTTACTGTTTCACTTGTTAAACTGAAATGACCATGTTAAAAGGTCAATTTGTTCTCAGAACAAGCAGAAGTTAGTCCTAAAACGTGATAATTTTGTACACAGAAATTACGAGTCACAAAATTAAAGGAAAAATGGATTATTAAGTTAACATCGAACGTTAAAATCTGAAAGCTGTCTATATAGTGTATTTGTTTCTAATCAAGAAACATATAGATATTTTTAGGGTTTTAAAAGAATCTATTCTAATGGCACAAAAGGTGTTATTAACCTTCAAAGGTTTTGTGCTATATGCTTCTTTACCACATAAAAGTGATACAAATGCAGTTAGCAGACATGTGATACCTTTTGGTGTATTACTTTGTTTGGTATGTCTTATTACGAAGTGACAACAACATTCAGTCATTAACTAAAGATTGCCTTCTCATTAAGTCGACAAATGAAATATCAAAAAATAATTGTCTCCATACAGTGTTGTAGGTTTAGCTGGTTCTGCACAATGTTGTAGGTTTGGCTGGTTCTGTATATAGACAGTATTGTGGGCTTGGCTGGTTTTGTATGTAGATGGTATTGTAGGCTTGGCTGGTGCAACAATCAAGGAGACCAACAATATTCACACCATAAAGTGTTCCTTCTTCAGGGGTGAAACAGATATTTTACATAAGTGATGAAACATAACACTATAAAAATGGAAATTCAGTTATTAATCGAGATTAAAAATTATCGTCCCAAAAAAAGTTGAAATGTATAACTAAATGTAACACCAGGATGTAATATAAATGATACAAAGACAGTTGAAATGTATAACTAAATGTAACACTAGGATGTAATATACATGATACAAAGACAGTTGAAGTGTATAACTAAATGTAACACTAGGATGTAATATACATGATACAAAGACAGTTGAGGTGTATAACTAATTTAACACCAGGATGTAATATACATGATACAAAGACAGTTGAAATGTATAACTAAATGTAACACCAGGATGTAATATTCTTGGTACAAAGACAATTGAAATGTGTAACTAAATGTAACACCAGGATGTAATATACATGATACAAAGACAATTGAAATGTGTAACTAAATGTAACACCAGGATGTAATATACTTGATACAAAGACAATTGTAATGTGTAACTAAATGTAACACCAGGATGTAATATACATGGTACAAAGACAATTGAAATGTGTAACTAAATGTAACACCAGGATGTAATATACATGATACAAAGACAGTTGAAATGTATAACTAAATGTAACACCAGGATGTAATATTCTTGGTACAAAGACAATTGAAATGTGTAACTAAATGTAACACCAGGATGTAATATACATGATACAAAGACAGTTGAAATGTATAACTAAATGTAACACCAGGATGTAATATACATGATACAAAGACAGTTGAAATGTGTAACTAAATGTAACACCAGGATGTAATATTCTTGGTACAAAGACAATTGAAATGTGTAACTAAATGTAACACCAGGATGTAATATACATGGTACAAAGACAGTTGAAATGTGTAACTAAATGTAACACCAGGATGTAATATACTTGATACAAAGACAGTTGAAGTGTGTAACTAAATGTAACACCAGGATGTAATATACTTGATACAAAGACAATTGAAATGTGTAACTAAATGTAACACCAGGATGTGATATACATGATACAAAGACAGTTGAAGTGTATAACTTATTTAACACCAGGATGTAATATACATGATACAAAGACAGTTGAAATGTGTAACTAAATGTAACACCAGGATGTAACATACATGATACAAAGACAGTTGAAATGTGTAACTAAATGTAACACCAGGATGTAATATACATGATACAAAGACAGTTGAAATGTGTAACTAAATGTAACACCAGGATGTAATATACATGATACAAAGAAATCATGCCGGATGAAAACGTTAATGATTCGAAAAAAGATGAAACTCGATAACTTGAGTGTTTTCGAAGGGAAAGATTTCTTCTCAGGCGAGATACAGATAAGCAGCTCGATAGACAAGCTCTTACACAGAATATTTTTTTCCTATCTTCACTCCTGAAAAACAAAAAAAGAAAGTGACGGGTTTATATTATCAGACTTCTCATTTTGTTATTCTTGTAATTTTATGTTGTTGGTTTTTGTTTTATTGTAAGTGATTTCTTAATATATTAAATTATAACATTAATATGTTTAGGCTAAGATTTTAGGGAGAGCTCGGTGTAGTTTAAAGCGTTGGTCGGTTCGAAGTTATCTATATCAGTGTAGGTTTTGGTTTTGTTTTCTGAATTTCGCTCAAAGCTACACGAGGTTTATCTGCGCTAGCTGTCCCTAATTTAGCAATGTAATACTAGAGGGAAGGCAACTAGTCGTCACCAACCCCCGCTTACTCTTGGGCCACTCTAAGCGAGTCACACGTTTCCTTCTATATAATCTTGACTAGATATTTAACCCACAATAGAAATAACAGAATACCCATAATACGTTGCGCTAATTAGGCACACATTATTGTTCATACCAAAAACGTGTTTTTAATTTTTTTTTGTGATAAGCATTGTGACACAACATAATGGTTTTCTATATTACTGAGAAGACCGTTTGTTTTAAATTGTTTTCCAAATCCTTAGAAGAATTTTAAGTTCTTTGAACATCGATACTTATTGTACAGCTTATTTTGAAAAATAGTTAGTTATGAAATGCAAATATTAAGCTGTCAGATTTTTGTGTGGGGGTGGGTGGGTGGAAATCAGAGAGAGAAAAAAGGATAATTAATTTTTGGGGCTACAAGAGTATTGCTTTCCTTGTAAAGATGAGAAATTATAAGGACGTGAGGAACAAAAGACACCTCAAGCTCGAAACGTGATGAATAGAGCACACACAGGTGGCGCTGAATCACGCTTGATGAAACTACGCGAAAAAAACAAGCAGAAAAGACAGTCTTTGTTTTGCGTACAAAATTGCTGATTCTGTTTATTTCAGTCACATATTCATGCAAAGTGTACTGAGAAGGAAATTACTTGTCACTAAGGTCGTGGACGAATCAAGAAACACGAATAATGTTGTCACATTTCTTTTTCCTATCGGGTTTGGTTTCCTGTTTCATATAAGTTAATTTTTTTCTTCATTTCTTATGGAAATTAGGAATGAAATAATTCATCCGCGCAGAAAATAGATCACCTTTGGATAACATGTGGATAAAAACGTGCGAAAAAAGAAAGTGTGAACACCTCGTGAATGGTGTTATTCGCTAAATATTTGATATTACTTCGTCTCAGTCGCGAGCCTTTTATTGCCTTAGTTTCTGAAACGTATCAAGGACTTGACACCTCCGAGGTTCCCCAGAATCTTTGGCGGTTTGTGTTAAAAAACACACGTTGATATTGAAAGTGAGAAACCGTGTTCTGCCGTTTCTAGAAATCTTCGGGGTACAGTATCGTTGTTACGTTACAATTCAGTTGCTATATTTAGGGCTGTTTGCCTTCTTTAGTACGTCAAAAGTTATTGTAGTGCTAGCGCGTTGAAAAGAAAGTCGACTCATCACCTTTTTTTATCCACGTTAATGGACGTTGTAATGTTCGTTTAGGAACAGAAAAGTAGCAAAGGAAGTGTCAGCTTATAAAAAGAAACGTTGAAAGCACATTTGAGCTTTGAAAATCTTCTGTTGAAAAGACCGTATAAAACAACGCACACATACTCTTAGATAAGATGCCACGAAAAACTTGGAGAACTTTCAAGTTATATCTCAGACAGTTCGAGTTTTGTTTATAATATAATCACTTTTACTCGAGATTGTTGTTGTTGTTTTGAATTAAGCACAAAGCTACACAATGGGCTATCTGTGCTTTGCCCACCACGGGTATCGAAACCCCGATTTTAGCGTGTAAATTCGCAGACGTACCGCTGAGCCACTGGGGGGCCTTTTACTCGAGAATCACGCGATTTAAGTTTTAAAACTTAAAAACTAACCATAACAATTGTCGCGTTCTCTGGATTGGACTTTAAGTGTTAGGTGCCCAAAACATCTCCTCCCAACATATCATCACCACCATCTGTTTATTGGTTACATATCTTTTTCAACAACAGATTTCAAGGTGATTATGAAATTCGTAGTTTAAAATTAAGTTAGCAATCAACGAAAGGTAAAGTCTTGAAAATCCAAAATTCTCTCGTAAAAATAATATTTTAAGTGTAAATCAGTAAATTGTATTGTAATATATTGTCACAAACCTCGAGAGCTTATTTCAATTGGTTACTTCGTAAAGGGAATAAGTTTGTTTGTTTTTTAAATTTCGCACAAAGTTACTCGAGGGCTATCTGTGCCAGCCGTCCCGAATTTAGCAGTTTAAGACTAGAGGGAAGACAGCTAGTCATCACCACCCACCGCCAACTTTTGGGCTACTCTCTTACCAGCGAATAGTGGGATTGACCGTAACGTTATAACGCCCCCACGGCTGAAAGAGCGAGCATGTTTGGCGCGACGGGGATGCGAACCCGCGACCCTCAGTTTACGAGTCGCACACCTTAACTCACCTGACCATGCCGAGGCCCGTAAAGAGAATAAAATAATTAAACTTTGGAGAAAAAAAATTAGTTTGTAAACAGAATGTTGGATTTATAGCAATAAATTAATATTAGCCCCTTTATTTTAGACCCCAACTGAAGTTAACTCAACATTTAACTGAAAGTATGTAATAAATATAAAGATAAATCATAAAGTTGTGATTCTTACACATTCCTCAAACCTTCAGGCATACGATAAAGTAGCCCTTAGGATGTTGCACACAATATGTATGGTAACAAGATATAACTCATCACTCTTGGTATATTTCAATACATCTACACCATTCGACATAACCTACAGCTCCTGGTATTTTTTAGTACGTTTACATTACTCCACATAACTTACAAATGCCGGTATTATTCAGTACGTTTAGATTACTCCACATAACTTACAAATGTCGGTATTATTCAGTACATTTAGATCACTCCACAGAATTTACAACTGCGGTATTATTCAGTACGTTTAGATCACTCCACAGAATTTACAACTGCGGTGTTATTAAGTACGTTTAAATTACTCAACATAACTTACAACTCCCGGTATTATTTAGTACGTTAAGATTATTCAACATAACTTACAATGTTAATTGTACTTTCTAGTTGTTCTACAAAGTATTAGGGGAAGACATATTTGCAGGGGTAGAGATATCACTGATGGTCTTTGTAGAAGAATGGAGATGTCATCCAAGCATATCACTGATGGCCTTTGTAGAAGGAAAGAGATGTCATCCAACGATATCACTGATGGCCTTTGAAGAAGAAGAGAGATGTCATCCATCAATATCACTGATGGCCTTTGTAAAGGAATGCAGATGCCTTCCAACTATATCTCTGATTGCCTTTGTAAAAGAATGCAGATGCCATCCAACCATATCACTGATGGCCTTTGTAGAAGAATGGAGATGTCATACAACCATATCACTGATGGTCTTGAAGAAGAAGAGAGATGCCATCCAACGATATCAGTGATGGCTTTTGAAGAAGAAGAGAGATGTCATCCATCAATATCACTGATGGCCTTTGTAAAGGAATGCAGATGCCCTCCAACCATATCACTGATTGCCTTTGTAAAAGGCCTGGCATGGCCAAGCGGGTAAGGCTTGCGACTCGTAATCCGAGGGTCGCGGGTTCGCGCCCACGTCGCGCTAAACATGCTCGCCTTCCCAGCCGTGGGGGTGTATAATGTGACGGTCAATCCCACTATTCGTTGGTAAAAGAGTAGCCCAAGAGTTGGCGGTGGGTGGTGATGACTAGCTGCCTTCCCTCTAGTCTTACACTGCTAAATTAGGGAGGGCTAGCACAGATAGCCCTCGAGTAGCTTTATGCGAAATTTCAAAACAAAACAAACAAGCCTTTGTCAAAGAATGTAGATGCCATCCAACCATATCACTGATGGCCTTTGTAGAAGAATGGAGATGTCATCCAACCATATCACTGATGGTCTTGAAGAAGAAGAAAGATGTCATCCAACGATATCAGTGTAGAAGAAGTGTAGAAGCCTTTGTAGAAGAATGGAGATTTCATCCAACCATACCACTGATGGCCTGTGTAGAAGAAGAGAGATGTCATCCAAACATATCACTGATGGCCTTTGTAGAAAAAGAAAGTTAGCTCTACAGAGCAGTAATGGCCATTTTCACTATTACTGATATGGCTTCTTCATCCCATTGGACATAATCAAACAGCCCACTTGAGACTAACAGAAATAATGTCATAAAACAGCTGTTTATAAAGATACTGGTTGAATATTATTGTTTATCTCAAGATCTGTGGTCTGGCCGTAACTTTAGCACATGATGATTTGGTGATTGTTGTTGTATTGGTAGCTGTTGTTATGGAAATCAGTAGTTCTATTGTCGTTGCTTCAGCTTTAGTCGCACCAATCGTGGAACAGAAATTGTTGTTCAGACTTAAGTTTTTGGGTTAGCACCTCGGGTCTTTGGCTCTTCGGTTTTGTTGTTATAACTCTCTGAATTTTAGGCTCGTCTGGTAATGTTTTCCCACATCCACTGATGTCAGATGCTGCTAAAAAAAAAAAAAACCCTAGCTCACCTTGTTTTGACTGTGGTGAGGATAGCTTGAAATTTTTTTTTATACCATAAGTTTCTTAGTTGTGTTTCCAATGATGATGTTAATTGTAGTGTTGTTATCACAGTTTATGGTTAATCCCTTGTTACAATTGATTAATATAAAAGTAACTAAAGTCAGTGCTGAGCTTCGGTTTCCAATAACGCATGTGGATAGGATTTTAGTGGACGGGATGAATAGCTGGATAAATAGATAAAGTGTCTTGTTCAAGGGCATAAAGACTGGATGTGGATAGTTAACAAAGTCTTTAGAGTACAAGAAACAAGCAGTGTATTACTTAACTGTGCTTATACTGTGGTTGGTGTAGCTCGAAAAGCCAAAACCAAAATCATGTGCAGTTTCTGAAACTGAGAATCAAAGTAATTAGAAAAAAAAACATCTGTCGTTAATCAAGATTAAATCACTCATTACCTCACGTGAGTGAAGCGTTCCTTCTGCCACATAGTTGAATATCAAATGGTACAAATGTTAAAGAAGACGCATTTACCTCTATGGTACAACAGTGGATTACCATAGCTTCTTCAAACACCCTCCAGCTCAACACAGGCTTCTTTGGATTAAATCTCACCGTTTATTTGAGGTTTCTAAAATAGCTGTAAACTATGATGTTTTTAGTTGAAACTTGTGTAAGAAATAAGCTTTTCAAAACAGATTTTTACTTCTCAGGCAAGATAGTGGAAGAATTAATTTGTTTTACCAAACAAAAGGCTTACAGTTCATTTTCAATCATAGTACAAACAGTATGCGATATATCATCGTACGCTAAGAGTTTCCGCAGCTTAAAAGAACTCTGTTATATTTATGTTACATATTTATCACGTTGAATTGTACTTATATTCTTTTACAAATCAAAGTAAACGAGTTAAATGAAAGTTACACTTAACATACAACTAAAATTATGTTTGAAAATCGCAGATGTAGAGGAAGCAAACAATTAGGTTTTATTTGTTTGTTCGTTTTTTTAATTTCGCGCAAAGCTACGCGAGGACTATCTGCGCTAGCCGTCCCTAATTTAGCAATGTAAGACTAGAGGAAAGGCAACTAGTCATCACCACCCACCGTCAACTCTTGGGCTACTCTTTTGCCAACGAATAGTAGGATTGACGTCACATTGTAACGCTCCTACGGCTGAAAGGGTGAGAATGTTTGGTGCGACGGGGACTCGAACCCGCGACCCTCAGATTACGAGTCGAACGCCTTAACCCTCCTGGCCATGACAAGCCAACAACTAGGTAGAGCCCAGGTTTCCATGAGGGAAAATATAGACTTGCTGTCTGTAGCCTAGCCCATGTTTGGGTTCCCAAACTTTCTAAGCATAATAACCTTCAGAAAGCATCTCAGAACGGCTGGTGTGGGTATTAACACTTTTATTCATAAGCAGAGAACAACGTTTCGATCTTTCAAGTGGGTTTCTCATCATCAAGCACCCCCAGAAAGTTTAGCACCATGACTGAGGTTCACCCCATCCACCTAGTAAATCTTATATAATGAATTTTTTAGTGGTAGTATGCATTTTGTGTGTTTACTAAGATGCCCCTGGTACTTTCTCTTGTCACCAGGGGAATCTGCGCCGTCAGTTTGTGAACCGCTGACCGAACACGTGTTAAGGTTAGGCTCGTGAGACATGAGGTGTTATAGCGTAACAATACCATAAAGTTGCTGGTGTCTCATTTCTATCTTGTACTCTTGATCGTATGTGGTATATGGTATAATTATTCAACCAATTTACAGCAGCTATAAGACAATTAGCACAGTCATGAAAGTGTAATAAACAAGTGTTTCACACTTTATTAGTCCATTATGCTCGTATTATCTTCAGCATAGTTTGAAATGTCAAAACCGCAGTCTTAAACTTGTATCTATTTTTAACAGCTAAAGCGAAACTAACGCACATAAATTTGACATTAACTTGAAGTGCATTAAAGGTTTCTTTTGCCTTATTTGGCAATAAGGATTCTAAAATTCTCAATAAAGAATTACTTCGCAAATTGGCAACACCTTTTGGCTTTATTCTTTGTACGTAACCAAACATCACGTACACCTATATACAGAACACGATTAATTTAACGATAAATGTATAGCATGATGTACACATCTAGTAAACAATTTCTGGATTTCGCCAGTGCTTCCTTATTTACTTTACACACGACGTAGTTGCAATATAAATGCAACACGCAGTGCCATCTAGGATTCAGTAATTATAACGCTAATCACTTTTTGCCAATGGCGCGAGTCTATAGAAATTTTTACAGGATTTTGAAAAAAAAATACTACGTCTTACATAACTACGCAACATTTAGCAAAAACATGGCACTGCAAATGCTCGCGCTAAAGCTGGTGACTTTTGTTAAAGTTGTATGTTCTTCCTCTGTTTGCAGTTAAGCGCCCAGCTACACAATGGGCTGTCTGTGCTCTGCCATCTATGGGTATCGAAACCTCGTTCATAGCGTTATAAGCACGTAAACATACCGTTGTGCTACTGGTAGGAGTGACTACGAATTGGCACGAATAACCATTTCACTTCACAGTTGCGTATGGTTTATTTTTACTTGACATCGTACACTTTTACTTGCAACTAAGAATTATGTTTTATTTAAACAAGAATAGTAGAAACGAATAAACAAAGAGATCATTCGCCATTTTGAAGAGCCAGCAGATTTGCGCGTGTTATCCTGCTTGGCGGGGGGGGGACTTCTAACTTGAATAGAACAAACAAATTTTCCCCATATGGTTTAAAAGTTTCATGTAACAGCAATGTCTAAAACACAGTTGGTTTCTTTCTTTATTTCGTCGTGCGTCATATTGAGAAAATCCATTAAGTCCGAAGCATGTGGGGCTTATGAAATAATTAAAATATTCATTATACACAGCTACTGTAGATTGTACTGTTTTGTTGTTCTTTTTCCAAAGAAAACTGGAAAGCAAATCACCACGTGCAATAAAATAATAGAAAGATGAAAGTAAAGTTCAACAACCACAGGTAATTGTACTTTGTTGGTAGCGATACGAACGATTTGCATGAGTGGCTCTCCGGTATTCATTCATATTTAACACTGTAAGGCTTAGTTTCAAACATTCGGAACTGATAGGTGTAGGTTCAAATATTCGAAAGTGTAAGACTCAGATTTAAACATTTGAAAATGTAAAGCTTATATTCGAATACTTAAAACTGTGAAGCCTAGATTCAAATATTTAAAACTATAAGGCTTAGTTTCGAACCTTCGTAACTGTGAGGCTTAGGTTCAAATATTCGAAAATGTAAGGCTTAAATTTAAACATTTGAAAATGTAAAGCTCATATTCGAATGCTTAAAACTGTGAAGCCTATATTCAAATATATAAAACTATGAGGCTAAGTTTCAAACATTCGAAGCTGTGAGGCTTAGGTTCAAATATTCGAAAATGTAAAGCTTAAATTGAAGTATTCGCAATCAAAATGCTCGTTACAAAATAAAGTCAAATGTGTAAACTCAGTATAAGAAAACGTAAAATATCAAAGTTGTGGACAACGCAACAGGAAAAGAAGAAAACAATAATATGAAACACGAAACAGTGCGTTAAACAAAATAAAATGTAATAAATAAGGAATAAACATGTAAATTGCTAAAACTCAAGATAAAACAAATTGAAGCATGAAAATTCGGTACAAAACAAATAAAATATGAAGCTTTAAGACGAAATAACTTGAGGAATGAAACTGGGAATAACTTTCAAGACAATAAAGTCTTTGAACAAAACATTATGGAAAGAAAGGTTTCGACAAAACAGCGTAGGATTCGAACTTATGAAAAGCGAAACTTTGGGCAAAACAAATTTATAAGTGAAAATATTTTAACGCGTTTTATAGCCTAAAAATATGTAAACAAAGCATTTTTATATGAATGATTGTGGACGAACTAGAAAATGTACAAAATATATAATAGAATAACACGGCGTACGATATTAGATATTTATAATAAGACTCCGAAGTAAATATAAAAAGTGTTCTACGCATGTATACATTTTTAAAGTGTTTCTATATCTAATAGTGGGCTATTTTATAAACACGAATACAGCTTTCGCAACATATATGTAGCCACGACAAAATCTGTATATAACATTCATCTCTTGTGCAATCCAAGACGGCCCGGCATGGCCAGGTGGTTTAGGCACTTGACTCGTAATCCGAGGGTCGCTGGCTCGAATCCCCGTCTCATCAAATATGCTCGTCCCCTCATACGTGGGGACGTTATAATGTTCGGTCAATCCCACTATTCGTAGTAAAAGAGTATCCCAATAATTGGCTGTGGGTGGTGGTGATTAGCTGCCTTCTTACGCTGCTAAATTAGGGACGGCTAGCGCAGATAACCCTCGTGTAGCTTTGCGCGAAATTCAAAACAAAATAAAACAAACAATCCAAGATCAAATACAAAAAGTCATAAATTCGTGTACACCAACGACTCTCCAAGTCTAACTAATGCGATACTTCAAATAGTATAAAAGTCTAGTTAATGTTCTGTGAACTATTTCAAGCTAAGTATAAAGCTACACAATGGGCTATGTGTGCTCTGCCCACCATGAGTACCTAAACTCGGTTTCAAACGGGAAAAAGTAATTCTGTCAATTTTTAAATTTCTGTCTTTGAACGCTCAAATTCTGTGTGCGACCTAAAAATCAAATTTATTTGAGACAATGTTAGTTTTAATTACTAGAAAGGAGGGAAGCAGGATTGAAAGCTAGCAGATCGTACATCTATCGTATTAAGCATATTCTCTCGTTTATGTAAACATACGAAATCATAATAAATCTGTTTACTTTCTGTTGATATTGAATAAATTATATGATAAACGATTTTATATCCTCACCACATCATGCTCTCTTTGATGACCGTGAATCTTGACAGTACGTCTGTTGCGTGGTTTTCATTGCAAAAGGCTCCATCATAAGGCTGTCATGTCCTAACCACACTAATTCTCCTTGTGAATTCCATATTCTATCTAGTGTATGAAGACTTTTGGTTTCCCAGCTTTAATTTCGATAACTCGATCATCCAGAAATTCATGGGCTTATTAACCGCTATGTCTTCTTATGGAATAACTCGAACATCTGTGTTATGCACCAAATGCTTGAGTTGCGCGACAGTTGAATGACCAATATGTAGTGGAAGCAACTTGTGTACGCTTAACATTAGTCACTTTTTAAGACGAAGATTTTTTGTGATTACATTGTATATCGACTCATTTATTTTCCCAGTTTCTAGCCTTTTACGAAACGCTACGCTGTATATATTACTGTTTGGATACAATTTGCTGCAGGTCTCTTTCTGGGTGGTCCTGATATCCTAAGCTGATCCATATTTCTTTGTTTTCTAATGTAGATAAGTAAAATGAAGATATCTGTCTTGAAAAATTTAAATACACGACAAATAAATCTCTATTTTCTGAGATTATGGATATTTTATGTAGGAAAGAGCTGTTACATACTCTTTCAAATCAACAAATTTTCTGTGGTATCACACCAATCAGGAACTGTAAAATAATAGGAAAATGTAATTCTGATACATGCTGTTCCATCGTGATTTTATATACGCTGTACTTGTTTCGGGATTTGTTGATTTAAATATTCAAAATTGTTCGTACATAATACAGTTGATTTTTAGTATTCTCTTCCTTCTATCAAATGGCCACTCCATTACCACCACGGAAAATCGAACCCCGGATTTTATATTTGCGAGTCATTAAACTTAACACTTTTCCGCTGTAAAACTGTCCAAAAAAAAAGACAAATATGTTTATCAAGTTCTTTCAACGGTTACTGTCACTTTTATAACACATACATAGCTAAAACTGTACGACATGTTCAGGTATCTTTAGGTATTCTGCTGCACAAGCTAGTCAGAGGTCGTGTTCAGTGTGAGAGAAAAATGTCAAGAAATACTACAAAAAAGGTTTCATTATTTCAAACTTTCCATGATGCTTTCAGAGTAGCCCCCCAGTGTATCAGCGGTATGTCTGTGGACTTACACGCTAAAATCCGTGTTTCGATACCCGTGGTGGGCAGAGCACAGATAGCCCATTGTGTAGCTTTGTGCATAATTCAAAACAACAGCTTTAAGAGTATATTCAACCCAATGACTGTTATTTATATCAGACACTGATTGCTGTTTTAAATTATTATTTGTAGCATTCATGTAACTTCATATTTCCATTAACAGTCCTCAAGTTAATTTGGATCATACGAATTATTTTTCAAGAATGTTGATAAACTTTTCATAACTTGTTTTAAACAGTAATTATTGTAGTTTGTGGTGGTTGTTCAGTTTTTTTTCGCAATCGTCCTTAAAATGTCGATGGGTTCAATGCCTATAGTAACTATATCAGTTACTAAAATTCAAATGTTTCTTTTCTTGAATTTCGCGCAAAGCTGCACGAGGGCTCGCTGTGCTTTCAAATACGTATGAGCGTTTTTTTGTTTTTTTTACTTGCTTATTGTAAACTATCAGTATTTATACATTTGTATATGTATGTGTGTTGATGATTTTGGTTAGATTGTTTGTTTGTTTTTTGAAGTTAAGCACAAAGGTACGTAATGGGCTATCTGTGCTCTGCCCACCACGGGTATCGACCCTTTGCTAAGCCTAATCGCTAGCTTGATTTGTTCTCATAATTCTTCCTTTGATGTTTATCTTACCTATGTGCGGAGAGCACTCTGAACGTAACTGTTTGTTTAGCGTAAACATAGACTATCTGCGAAGAATCGAACACCGGATTTGAGGGTTTTGTATACTCAAACGTATCGATGACTCACTGGAGGAACCAAGCGAGTACATACAGTCCAAATCTGTCAGAAGTATACTTTAACGTTTCATGTATCAGACTAACGACTTCGTGCGACTGTAAGTGTTATGTTTAATTATATCATTATATTAGACGAACGTAAAATTAATAGTGTTATTTGATCAATGGTTAAGCATTAGAACATTGTTAAACAGTGTTTTGTGTTCTATTAAAACTTCGAACTGATAAACGTATCAATTCATTTTTTTCTTCTTCTTTAGATGAACCGTCCAATCCAGGTAAAACCTGCCGACAGTGAGAACAGATGGGGTAAGTACTGAGAGAGAAATGCGAATTCTAATCTATCATGCGTTTTAACACTTGTCTCTGAGTTACTATTACCACGCCTGACTAGTTATCCTAGACAAGAAGGGCAAATCAAAAGAATAAGACAAGGCTTAATTATTGGTGGTGTGTTACATGTGTGGTGTTTTGAGATGTCTTTCACTTCCACAGTAGGCCCGGCATGGCCAAGCGTGTCAAGGCGTGCAACTCGTAATCTGAGGATCGCGAGTTCGCATCCCCGTCGCGGCAAACATGCTCGCCCTTTCAGCCGTGGGGACGTTATAATGTTACGATCAATCTCACTATTCGTTGGTAAAAGAGTAGCCCAAGCGTTGGCGGTGGGTGGTGATGACTACCTAGCTGCCTTCTCTCTAGTCTTACACTGCTAAATCAGCGACGGCTAGCGCAGATAGCCCTCGAGTAGCTTTGCGCGAAATTAAAAACCAAACCACTCCCACAGTAATCTAATATTTTATCTTAAACTAGCTGAAGTACCCGTCTCATGGTGTAAATCCGAGATTAGTGAAAGGTTATCTTGAAACGTGAAAACGTGCTTCCTTTTTATGTTATTGTAAATATAAAAATAAATGCCTGTAAAACAGCAAACACAGAAGATGTGATATCGCAAAACTGCATATATCTTAGGGTTGATCTAACAACCCTTCACGTCAGGTATGGTGACGATCCATCAACAGGGACGTAGTAGCAGTAAAAACACCCATAAAAATCCACAGAACTGAAAATATGTATGTATATACCCATGGATTTGATGAACCTGTATACCAATTTTGGTAAAAGATCCATACACACATTGCGAAGTACTTACATGGATATACAATACGAAGTACTGTTATATATATATAAATTTAATATACGATATTTTCGACCATAAAATGCTGAAAATTAGTGACATTTCTTTATACATACAGGTTGTTATTATTCGTTTATTAGTGCAATGTTACACAGTGATTTATCTACACCGTCGGAATCGAACCCCGAATTTTAGTACTATAAATCGATGAAGTTACCGTTAACCAAACCGGAGTGCATAATTGTGGCATTACTGTGTGGATAAAATACATTTCAATCCATCAGACAGGTAATATAAGTGTCGCCACCATATTTCTATGTTGTGGGGGGGAAGATATTTTCTTTGCAACCTGACTGATGTCATAATCGTAAGTTTAATTATAACTATACACGATAAAATGAACATCGTTACAAAGATGCATAACCTTTGATTTCAGTCTTATTAAAAATAGTTTAATTTAAAATGCATTAACTTTTCTGAACTGTTCTAGTCTTTTAAAGAGTCGTTGTGTTGTGTTTTCTTATAGCAAAGCCACATCGGGCTATCTGCTGAGCCCACCGAAGGGAATCGAACCGCTGATTTTAGGGTTGTAAGTCCGAAGACATACCGCTGTACAAGCGGGGGGGGGCTTTTTAAAAGTCAGTTCATGTATGTCCAAAACGTTGGAAAGATGTATTATGCTCCAGGCGAGAGACTAGTTTATTACGGCTTTATAGAATTTGAAAATGCAACATTCTTGCACTGACACAGACGTACACACTATCTGATCATATAACGATACTGTTAAAATTCCCGACGAAACATCATGTTGTTGTAAGTGCGTCATCTGTACGCTATTTCTTACTACTGAACAGAGTTGAATATAAGATTGAAATTGATTAGTATATAAAACATATCGAAAGTTTTAAGTTCTCTGAAACTCTCAAATATATTCCGGTATTGTTTAATTTGTCATGTTACAAATGTTAATGTACTTTGTTTGTATTCATAGTGACATCAAGTCTGTCACTGACTTCTATATTTCTGTAATACCAGCTGTCAAGATCACGTAAAAAACGAAACCTGAACCTACGTTTAGGTTGGTAAGCTGTAACGTCCAGAATTCCTGTATGCGCGTGTGTGTAATGCAGGAAAGTGTGTCATCTCTGTTATTAGCTTTGAAGAACTTTGCTGTTTCTGCCGTTTTGGTAGAAAATGGGGTAAAACTGGAAAACCTGAACCTCCTTAGCATGTCAAACGAGAAATGGAGGTCTCGTCTGACAGATGGCCCGGCCTGACCAAGTGGTTAAGGCACTTGTCTCGTAATCCGAGGGTCGCGGGTTCGAATCCCAGTGACAGCAAACGTGATCGCCCTTTCAGCCGCGAGGTGTTATAATGTGACGCCAAATTCCACTATTCGTTGATAAAAGAGTAGCCTAAGAGTTGGCGGTGGGTAGTAATGACTAGCTGCCTTCCCTCTAGTCGTACACTGCTAAATTAGGGACATATGGTGCAGATAGTCCTTGTATAACTTTGCGCGAAATTCAAAGCAAACTAAAACAACTGACAGTTTCTATGAATGAAGTGACTAAAAATATATGTCCGGAACGATAACACTATTATATTTTCCTCACATAACGTGAGGAAGATATAATAGTGTTATCTTCGGATATTTACTAAGTGGTATCAAACATAAACTTTGCCCTTTTAGGTTGTGAAACAAATATGAAAAGTCGGGAAGACGATTAGGGCAAGGTACCATTTACACACACACATGTTGTACTTACTACTGCCAAAACCGTGAGAATCGTTGTATATTAGCATTTATATTGGTAGGCCTACTTTTTATTATATGAGTTTGTGTGTTAGTCTCTTATATATGTATAGCTTCTTATCGATATATGTATATATAGACACACATATATCATATTAATTATCATTATCGAGCTATTAAACCTCACTTCACGATTCGTAGAACACCCACACTTGCTCTTAACGGAGAAGATATATAATACACTTCTCTTGACGGTAACTTGGTTTAATCTGAGAATCAGCCATGGAGGTAATGTGCTGGAACTTTAAAGGTCCAGTTACATAACAGAATCGATCAATAGGCCGGCATGAATTTGAGAAACAGAAGGAATTCGTTACATCACATTATTTGATATGTTTGATTTTGGGCAGTTTAAATGTTGTGGTTCTTTTTTTTATCTTTTCTTTGACTCTAGTTGTTTATTTTTTCTCTCTCTCATTAAACATTAGTGCACCTTCAAAAAAAAGTGAAAAAAAACACCAACAGGGTTTAACACGTGTGTGTGAAAACGTGACAGAACATCAAATCTTGTGGTACTACATAGATAACAGACAAGATATCACGCCACGTGGTGCTACACAGCTAACAGAGAGGTCGTGACACCTGAAACACTTCAACTTGTTTTTAACGGCCAGCATGTTCAACAACTTGTCGACAGCTTGCTTTAGTTTGAGAAACAAATTGTAAACAAACAAACAAAATTTACGTGCCAGTGTTTGTTTGTTTGTTTAAGAGTATAGCCACATGGAGCTATTTGTTATGTCCTCCTCGGAGGATCGAACTCCAGACTTTAACGCTGTAAGTCCTTAGACTTACCATTGCCCACTGCTAGACAGCGTATGTCTTACAGGTTTCTAACAACGTATGTAGCTTTGTGCGAAATTAAAAAAAACAAAAACATGTGCATTATTCACTTTTGAACCGGAACAACTTCGAGTCGCGCGTGCTTGGACATAAATGCAGAATTGTGCTGAAAGTGTAACGTTTAGTAAGACGAGTTTTTGATAGTATAACAAAAACGTTGAAGCAATTCTGATATTATACGTCTGAAACGTACTCTTGAACGCAGTTGTTTAAAACATTAATTCTCGCCATCGTATCACATAAGAAAATTTAAAAAAAAGAAAATAGCCAGTTTAAACCGGTTTCGTGAAACTAAAAGTCTGTTTGCATAAGCGCAGAGATGTTGTCCAAATGGGTTATCGATGCTGTGCCCACCACGCCGAGTGATCCTCAAATGTTAGCGTCATAAGCCTTCGAGTTTATCATTGGACCACCAGTTTCTTCTAGAAAACATCAACTGGCAAGCCAGGTTGATAAAATAATACGTATCAGTTGTATAAAATATTACGTCGTCAAACATGAGACACTGTCATAAACTATGCAACTAGTTTATGTCAACACTTTATGGTGTAAATAATGAGTGAAGGATTTGTTTGTTTGTTTTTAAATTTCGCACAAAGCTCCTCGAGGGCTATCTGTGCTAGCCGTCACTAATTTAGCAGTGTAAGACTAGAGGGAAGGCACATAGTGATTATTTTATACGAATATTAACTCAGAATAGTTTTGTTTTGTTTATCTAACGCATCAGACCTGACCTGGAGTATCTGCAAACAGAAGCTTAACTGATAACGTGCTTAAGCCTACCTGGACGCCTTCCTATCGTTTATATATTTCTGACTGGCAAATGAGGTAGCAAAGAAGACAGACAACTAGGAATAATGGGTGGACTTATACCTAGTTGTCATGGGTTATCGACGTATGTTAAGATATCTGCCTAAGTACAGTGGCTTTAAAATCACTCAGACTCCAGGGATTGGTCCCTTATCATCTCCCTTTACCGTACTTGTCTTCTTCGCTAGTTGCCATGAAAGTCATCATCGTTTTTCATCCAATGGGCAGATATATGATAAGCCCTGCGCACGGCTAGCTAGCTGCCTTTTTCTTCGTTCTGGAGCACGTTTGCAGCACGTGCGGACGAGGACTACGTTTTTAATCACGGAATGTGGCAAAACCTACACATATACATTTCTGTGTGTGTTTTGGTGGCTTGAATAACAAAACTTACATTATTTTCGCCCCAAATGAATAAATGAACTACGCTTGACTCAAGACTAGATATAACTTCTTTTTTATATATTTTTTTCAGACACCGAAGCAACCTTCTCTCACGTGATGATATCAAAATATATGGTGTTTATTTAAACAGATATTTAAAAACAATATTTATGTGTAGCTTTGCCTGGAATTCAAACCAAACTGTATTCTTTATAGACATTTTCGTTACTGGTGTGGTTCGGATGTTAAATAAAATTTATTACATCACTCAGCGTGAAAAAAACTTGAAACCATCTTGTGAATTTGTTTGTTTTGGATTTCGGGCAAAGCTACACGAGGAGTATTTGCGCTAGTCGTCCCTGATTTAACAGTGTAAGACTAGAGGGAAAGCAGCTAGTCATCACCACCCACCGCCAACCCTTGGACTACCCTTTTACCAACGAATAGGGGGATTGACCGTAACTTTATAACGTCCTCACAGCTGAAAGGGGGAGCATGTTTGGTGCGACGGGGATTCGAACCACCGACCCTCGGATTAGGAGTCGAACGCCTTAACATACTTGACCATGCCGGGCCACATCTGGTGAAATCATTCGCTTTTAAATAAAATATTTAAGTGGCCCTAGCAGTAATTGTTTGAACTGTAATATTTGTTGCATTTTTATATTGGTGTTTGAGACACTCGACTTGTAATACGATGTGATGTAAGTGATGATGACCAGCTGCCCTCCCTTTAGTCTTATACTGCTAAATTAGGGACGGCCAGCGCAGATAGCCCTTGTGTACCTTTGCGCGAAATTCAAAACAAACCGAAACTTCAAAATTAGGGATGTTTACCGCAACCAAGCCCTTTTGTTGATTTGCGCGATAATTTAACAAATAATCAAATCAAAATAATAATAAATACAGTTATATGGGTGATGAGAATAGTGGAGTAAGGAATTTTGTAATACGTTACACAAACACAGTATCCGCGAGAGGGCGTAGCAAATAGAATATTTCGTGTGATTAATAGTTTTCATCAGATAATTATTTTTGTTTGTTCATGATTTATCTGAAATTCACGCACGTGTCTAACATTTTCGCTGCCAATCGTGATTATTCACTTCCAAGCAGACCTTTTGTTTTCACACCTAACACGTTTTTAAATATAGAGTGAGTTAGCCGCGACTGAAATACAGTTTGATAAATATGGCGCATATGTCGATATGGCTGTCATCTATGGCTTATACCACTGTATTAGCATATCCAAACCGGTCTGTTAAAGCCCTGTTAATCCTATGCACAGGTCTTTGTTTAACTGCGTTGTTAATGCTCCGAAAACTCGAAACAAAACTAAATTGTCTTCATTACTATAAAGTGTTCAGAAGTTTCTGTGCATGTCATTCAGTATTTCTTTTTGTCTCGACGAACATATGTATATCGTGTATATAAATACAAATATTTAGTAAGTTTTATGGAGTTTGAGAGTTTGTTTGTTTAGAATGAAGCACAAAGCTACGCAATGGGCCATATGTGCTCTGCTCAAGACGGGTATTGAAACTCGGTTTATAGCGGTATGAGTCCCCAGACAATCCGCTGTGCCACTGGAGAACGAGCTTCAGAAAGCTATATAAATTACTAACAAGTAACATAGGTCTTATAGATTACTAACAAGTAACATAGTTCTTATAAATTACTAATAAGTAACATAGTTCTTATAGATTACTAACAAGTAACATAGGTCTTATAGATTACTAACAAGTTACATAGATTTTACAGATTACTAACAATTCACATAGGTCTTATAGATTACTAACAAGAAACATAGTTCTTATAGATTACTAACAAGTAACATAGGTCTTATAGATTACTAACAAGTTACATAGATTTTACAGATTACTAACAATTCACATAGGTCTTATAGATTACTAACAAGTAACATAGTTCTTATAGATTACTAACAAGTAAAATAGGTCTTATAAATTACTAACATGCAACATAGGTCTTATAGATTACTAACAAGTAACGTAGGTCTTACAGATTACTAACAAGTAACATAGGTCCTACAGATTACTAACAAGTAACATAGGTCTTACAGATTACTAACAAGTAACATAGGTCTCATACATTACCAACAAGTAACATAGGTCCTACATATTACTAACAAGTAACGTAGGTCTTACAGATTACTAACAAGTAACATAGGTCTTACAAATTACTAACAAGTAACATAGGTCCTACAGATTACTAACAAGTAACATAGGTCTTACAGATTACTAACAAGTAACATAGGTCTTACAGATTACTAACAAGTAACATAGGTCCTACAGATTACTAACATGCAACATAAGTCCTACAGATTACTAACAAGTAACATAGGTCCTACAGATTACTAACAAGTAACATAGGTCTTACAGATTACTAACAAGTAACATAGGTCTTACAGATTACTAATAAGTAACATAGGTCTTACAGATTACTAAAAAGTAACATAGGTCTCATAGATTACTAACAAGTAACGTAGGTTTTACAGATTACTAACAAGTAACATATGTCCTACAGATTACTAACCAGTAACATAGGTCTTACAGATTACTAATATGCAACATAGGTCTTATAGATTACTAACAAGTAACGTAGGTTTTACAGATTACTAACAAGTAACGTATGTTTTACAGATTACTAACAAGTAACACAGATTTTATAGATTACTGACAGGTAACATAGGTCATACAGATTACTAACAAGTAACACAGATTTTATAGATTACTGACAGGTAACATAGGTCATACAGATTACTAACAAGTAACATAGGTCTTACAGATTACTAACAAGTAACATAGGTCTTATAGATTACTAACAAGTAACATAGGTCTTACAGATTACTAACAAGTAACATAGGTCCTACAGATTACTAACAAGTAACATAGGTCTTACAGATTACTAACAAGTAACATAGGTCTTACTTTTAGAAAAAGTTTATTTTCACACAAATACCAATATGCTAGAATAAGGAGAACATGAGATAGATAGATAGATAGACAGACAGATAGATAGATTGATGAGTGGATACTCGTTTTTATTTTCTACGCGGTTTGTTTCTATACGGTAGACGAAAATGTTTAACGTACTTTGCACCCGTTACTATTGGAATGGTCAGTCGATACCATAAAGGAAGACCATCTTAAGCCATGGCAACAATATCCATTACAATAAGGATTAGAACTGATAAACTGTCTGAAACTACTTACATACAGGGGTCTGCCTGCTCCAGATAAGATAACAACGTTTCTTACACCCTATTTATGTGTTACTTTAATAATGTTTGTATAGAGCAAAAAATATTGTGAGCAAACCTCTTTTCTCATGGAAGCTTTATTATGGTTTCATTAAAATATAGAAGTTTTTACTTAAACAAGTATTTATTTCTCATATGGGCAACTGATGTTCTTCCATAATATGCAGGATTTTTATGAAATAAGATTGCCAAATTTATTTAACCATTAATGTAAATCTATCGCTTTGAAACATAAAACAGATACTTATACATGGGGTCAACTGCCATTAATACAGATGACAATGTTTGTTTGTTTTGAAGTGAGCACAAAGCTACACAATGAGCTATCTGTGCTCAGCCGACCACGGGTATCGAAACCAGGTTTCTACTGGTGTGAGTTCGCAGACATATCGCTATGCCATTGGAGGGCTGAGGGTGGTAATCAAGCACTAATACAGAGGATAATCTGGCACTAAAACGGAGTGGTCAACTGGCACTAATACAGAGAGTCATCTGGCGGTAATGCAGAGGGTCAACTGGCACTAATACAGAGGGTCATTTGGTACTAATGCAGAGAGGGTTATCTGGCGCTAAAACAGAGGGTCGACTAGCACTAATACAGAGGTCATCTGGAGTTAATGCAGAGGGTCATCTGACGCTAAAACAGAGGGTGAACTGGCACTAAGACAAAGTTCGACTGGCAGAAAAACAGAGGGTCGACTGCCACTTATGCAGAGGGTCATTTATTCGCTATGAAAATGCAAACAAATAAGCTACAGTTTCCTTGTATACAGTCACGTGATAGACAGGTGTCCGTTCCGATTATTAAAAGAGGTTGCATTGCCTGAACACGCAAATTGTCTTCTAAAACATAATCACTCATACTTCCTTCCGAAAAGAAATATTTATACAGCGAGGTTTCTGAAAGACCTAGTACGCAACGAAATGGGACTGGCATTTCCAAGAATATGTCGTCTGTTTAATATGAGAGCAGAAGAGTGTTTATGACAACACCAAAATACTGAACCACACCCAAACAGTCACGACTAATGCCCTCTTTCGCAAAGTGAAGGAAAAAGTTAAGAAAACCAAAACTAAATCCTCTACCCTCACCAAAAAAGAATATGTCATTGAAATAAAATTTGGTTATCTTCTGATATTGTTAACACAGTAATAAGCTAGGATTTATAGCTAACAAAGGTGCAAATCTGTACAAGATGACTAGGACCCGATCGTGGTATAAAAACTATGAATTCTTCCCTGTTTTCCGTTTGTGATACATACTTAACATATTTAAATACAATTTTAACTGCCTATACTTGTATCCAAGACAAAGAACTTCACTGTATTTAATCGTAGAAAATGACAACTCGTTTGTAGAGAGAAAACAAACAGTATTCTGAACGATTCAATACACATTGCTGTGTTGGCTGACAAACACAGAGAGTTACACTTGTCCATCTTTGCATGGATGTTATTTAAACACCGCTTTGGGATTTTGAACTGAAAAGGCCATTTAAAAATGGTCTGTTCGTTGAAACAGCTTGGTCATAAAAATGTAACAGCTTCATTGTTTCCAATGTCCAGTTTTGCCACTGATGCTGTTTTAATGTTGCGTCATTATCTGTTATGTCTTTGGACACGGAGTCATTTTACATCTATTATCACAATTAATTAATGGGAATTAAAGTTCCATGGGATAACGAAACGCGATAGTTTTTACTTGCAATTAGCGAAAGGTTATATTTTTTTTCGAACAACTACCATAAACTGAAGCGACATTTAAGTTCATTTCTTTAGGGATGGTATTAAATACTGCATTAAGAGCTATTAATACAACTTCAACCAAACGTAATAAATTCAACAGGAAATACGCATAATTAAAGTAAAATCTCGACGTGCCATTAATGTAAACTAAATTAAACATAAATTATATTTTAATATAAATTTGTCAATACTTCTGAAGCGTTATGAAAACAACTTTGGTTAAATTGTACCACCAATTTCTTCTCTCTCTCTTTCTCCCTAATTTAACATATTGTTATTGATTTATCATTACATTAAAATTAATAACATTCCAGCTGGCAAATACACGTACACCTTCAGGATTAAAAAAAAACAAAAGTCGTTAAATAAGTTAAACCCGAGCATTGTAAGAGTAACTGCGTTCTCCTAGCAGATGCGGTGTTAGATCCTGTGTTAGATGATGTATAGAATTCTTTTGTATTATTCTTTATGTTGATCTTACTACAAAGTGTGAACGATGAGTTATGTATAAGCTAGACACAGGTGTACAGTAGAAGTTAAACTCGCCTCGTACCAGATATTCCTTCAAGCTTCTCAGATTTGAATTTCTTATCTCATACGTCATTGGTATTATTTGCTCATAGGGTTTTTACCTTTTTCGAGCAGCTATGAGACAAGGATGACTGCAGATTTTGTCCGTTTTTATGGTCAACCATTCAATTTCACCGATGTCTCCAAATGGTCGACTTTTGTGCTTCAAAGAGCAGAAAATATTTTCCTTAGAGTATGTTTAATACACCGCTAAGATAGACGAGAATGGGATTTTCAAAATGCCTGAACATCTGAGAACCAGTCTTTCACAAAGTCTTCAATAGAACACCATACAAAGAAACGGGTCAATGATGTGTTGTTGTTTTTTTTCTTAGAAATTTAACAATTCTTGCAAGTGATAGTTTTGTATGGTTGTAAAGTCCAGAGTTAATTAACGTTGGCGAGAAACCCTGGAGCTACTGACATTCGTGGTGAATTATGTTTTCCGGCCAAATGGATCACGAGAGTTGGCAACAGCTGCGGGTCGTGTACGGAAATGAAGAAAAAAAAATGTTTTCCGTGGTTGCCACACTTTATGAAGTTAACATGTAAGCATTTCGTAGCGGGGACTGATAAAACCACCTTGATATGCTAAACTCTACTAATAACCAGAAGGTAAAGGGTTTAATAGTGAAGAATATAAAAAATGTTGGTCAGAAGGTAAGATAGTTTACAGAGTGACACATATTAAAACTAGCAAATATTTTTAATATAAGAATAATAACAGTTTCTTACATTTTATTTGTAATGGACAATTGGTTCATATCAAGTGATTTGATAACGTATCACCACGCGCCATAATTATTAGCACTTTTAGAAAGGAATAATAAACACACCAAGTGATGTGAACAACCTAATCTAGTATACAAACACTTTAATGACATATCATCTAAACAAGAATAACACAGCGTGCTTTAATCAGTAATAAATACGTATTTAAAATTACGAAGTTCAAACCATTTATTTTTCATACTCACTGATTAACCTGAAACACTCTTGAGCTTTTAACCTATATTCGTTCTTGTTGATGGTTACGTAATGTTAACTGAGAGTTACAACAAGTTCTGATGTTCTGACTTTTATCTAACACCGTTTGTTTTTTTGTTTCGGAATTTCGCACAAAGCTACTCGAGGGCTATCTGTGCTAGCCGTCCCTAATTTTGCACTGTAAGACTAGAGGGAAGGCAGCTAGTCATCACCACCCACCGCCAACTCTTGGGCTACTCTTTGACCAACGAATAGTGGGATTGACCGTCACATTATACATCCCCACGGCTGGGAAGGCGAGCATGTTTAGCGCGACGCGGGCGCGAACCCGCGACCCTCGGATTACGAGTGCACGCCTTAACGCGCTCGGCCATGCCAGGCTTATCTAACACATGATGCACTACAAACAGAGGTGAACGTCTGACAAACTAATGTGTTATTCTTCAAGTTAATTATCTTCATAGCTACGTTTGTTTGATTTGCAATTTCGCACAAAGCTACTCGAGGGCTATCTGTGCTCGCCGTCCCTAACTTAGCAGTGTAAGACTAGAGGGTAGGCAGCTAGTCATTACCACCCACTGCCAACTCTTGGGCTATTCTTTTACCAACGAATAGTGGGATGGATCGTCACATTATAACGCCCCCATGGCTGAAAGGGCGAACATGTTTGGCGCGACCGGGATGCGAATCCGCGATCCTCAGATTACGAATCGCACGCCTTAACACGCTTGGCCATTCCGGGCCCCATAGCTACGAATGTAGAGGTGGATAGCAACATTCAATTTTAACTGAAGGCAGGAGGGCGCTACATCGATTAGAAAATAAAACGTATTATAAGTAGTAATTTTATGCCTATGTTTACTTGTACTGTAGTGCTAAGGAAACCCGTACTAAAGTAGTAATTTTACGCCCACGTACACTAGTGTTATACCGATCAAAATGAAACGTTCATAAGTGGCTCAGCGGTATGTCTGCGGACTTACAACGCTAAAAACCGGGTTTCGATAATAGTGGTGGGCAGAGCACAGATAGCCCATTGTGTTGCTTTGTGCTTAATTCAAAACACCAACAAGAAAGAAACGTACTTGAGAAATAATTTTTTGTTTAAATGTATAATTCAAATAAATTACTACTCATCTTTAAACCGAGTTTTAATTAAAATAAGTGATGTTTTCATCCAGCGACATAATTAGTTTAAAACTCGTGAACTAGAAACTTCAGTGTTTTGTAAAACATCAGAAGACCATAATTTCTTCATCGCCATGACAACAAACAAACGAAAATAATGAAATACTTCAATAACAGTTACTTAGTTTGATTATATGGATTACCTTATTTAAGGTTTTTTAACATTTTTTGCGTCATAAAGACAACTTCAGTAAATAACTTCCAAAACCTCGTTTGGGTAATCAGAACTTATTTATTTAACTTAGGGAAAAATTGGAGATTTACAATTAGCTTACATGTGTAAACTCAGTGTACTTTGAATAGGTGAATAGGAAAGTCGAATATAGTTAACTTGCATAATGGAACATTATTAAACTGTTTATGCTAAGTCATAGTTAATTACCAGCCTGTTTTCAAGGCAAAATTACACAAAGAGCTGTCTTTCCACACCTTGAAATCGAACCATAGGGCATGTACGATATATTACAGTTGCTCTACAGATAACAAAGTGAACTTTCATATGAATATTTTTACCTTTCTCTTTCCTACTTTCCTAAAACAAGCTGCCCTGGCATGGCCAGGTGGTTAATGCAATGGATTCGTAATTGGAGGGTCGCGGGTACGAATCCCCGTCGCACTAAACGTGGTCACCCTTTCAGCCGTGGGGGCGTTATAATGTTATGGTTAATCCCATTATTCGTTAGTAAAAGAGTATCCCAAAGTTGGCGGTGGATGACAAGCTGCCTTCCCTCTAGTCTTACACTGTTAAAGTAGGGACGGCTAGCACAGATAGCCCTCGAGTAGCTTTGTACGAAATTCAAAACAAACCAAACCAAAATAAGCTTCTTGGTTTCTCGATTGTTGTTTTGAATTAAGCACAAAGCTACACAATGGGCTATCTGTGCTCTGCCCACCACGGGTATCGAAACCCGGATTTTATCGTGTAAGTCCGCAGACATACCGCTGAGCCACTGGGGGGCATGGTTTCTTGAAATAGCTAGTGAGAATTAAACTAGCATGTGATACGAAGTTTTATTCAACGATTATTTCCATCTTTAATTTATCTAAACTTTATTAGCATCATGGTCGCCGAGAGTTTGGCTAGGCCCGAGGGTAATCATGTATATATGGGTTCCTATAATACCAGTTACCCCTAAAATGGAACATTTCGAACCTTTTTTATCGGAAAGTTACTAATGCACTCTGAAAAGTCAATTTTGTAAACTCTTGCATGGGCCCCTGACTATCCTGGGCCCTGTTAATCCCCTATTACCTGCTCTGTTATTGGAAGTCTTGACTTAACCATAGAGACAGATAAGGTGTCGCAGAATAATTTCGATCTCTGTGTATTGATTCAGACATAGGGTATAATATAATAATTTCGAGTACTCTGAACTGAGTCAGAGATACCGTGTCAAAGAAATGTTTCGAGTACCCGGTACTGACAAACAAACATGATGTCATAAACATCATTTTTAATATTATGTTTTCAATGTTCAGCTCTACACTACAGTTTTAAAGTATCTTGAAATATATTAATGTTAACCATTAGGCTATACCAGTCTGTCTTGTAATTAATTATATTGAATCCAATGGAACACATCATTTATGGAGCTAGGTTTGTTTTAAAGAAATAAAACTTCTGAACAAGCGAGTGTTTAACCTATCACTTCGTTCATCGAGTACATCTATGCTGTAACCAACTGAGATGCAAATCCCCTGATATCTTTTTCGTTTCGATGTCTTTCACCACTGTAAGAGATGTCATAAGAGTTAGGGAGAACGTGCTTGAAAATTTTCTGATTCACGTAAACATTATCTTTGCGATTTTAAAACTGTTTCATTATCTTGTGTTTACTTACTCATCCATGGTCAACGTTGAAAAGAACAACACAATTATCGTAGAAAAATAATTACTTGCCCACACTTTCCTAGATAGTAGGCCAAGAGTTAGCGATGGATGCTGGTGATTAGCTATCCAAGAAAATGTAATAAGTTTACAGTAGAGAAATCAAACTCTTAGAGATAAAACACAAAGATTTAACCTCGTTACATGTCGTTGCCCAAATTGGTGTATTTGATTTTTGTTGTTGTTTTTTATTTCCCGCAAAACTACTCGAGGGCTATCTGCACTAGCCGTTCCTAATTTAACAGTGCAAGACTAGAGGAAAGGCAGCTAGTCATCATCACCCACTGCAAATATTGGGCTATTCTTCCAACTAATAGTTGGATTGATCGTCACATTATAACGCTTCCATGGCTGATAGGGCAAGCGTGTTTAGTGCGAAGGGGACTCTAACTCGCGACTCTCAGATTACGAATCGAGCGCCCTAATCACCAGGACACGTTTGACCGGAGTAACTTAAAAACGCACTTGACAAAATATAACACGTTATTAGCAATGCGTAACTTTGATCCTTCGACAACATTACGCCGGAAAATAAGAATAGCTTTTAAATGATTGTCCGTTAACTTGATCATTTCATTTTCAATCCTTTAAAATAAATTATATGAACGTCATATCCGTGAAATGCTCTTCTTTCATTATTATGTCGACAGAAACATTCTAGGATTATCTCCATCTCGAGGAAGAGATCTAATTAGATTAACCCTGAAACAGAGATAACGTTGCAGGCAGCAACATCACTTGAGAATGGCGGACGTTTAAGGGCTAAAGAGCTACTTTATTAACCCTCGCTAAAAGCACTTAGAACCTATACCGTTCATCCATGGACTTTCGTTGGTAATCCTGGAATTGTACAGAGTCCCCTAAAACTCCAGTCTCGAAGTACTGATGGATGAGAGCGTCGGGAATTCTGACGAATATGGTTGACTCAAGACTTCACGTGAAGGTTATCGATTATTTCACGGCGCGTGGTGTTTATCCTTGGGTGTTTTTAAAGGCGTTGAACATTTCTTCTACGACCAAGCTTTTGGTAATACACATGCGTGTCTTTCTTTATTTTCTTATGATAAAAGAAATATGCTGTCCGTCTTTATATCTTTTATTAGATTAAAAGAAAAAAATTAAATAAGTCCACGGTCAAGAAAAAGAGAAAAACTTCATGCGCTTTCAAAGGAAAAGACAAAAGAACATAAGTCTTGTGTCATAAGCTTCTGTAAAATCATCGCTTTCAGCTTTTCTTATCTTTTTACCATTGTTGTTCATATAGTAACTGCCTTAGGCCATTATATTTCTGACCACCTCAATTTCCAGTCATTCGTTGAAGGTCGAGAATTTCTAGATCCCCCAATACTAAAATGCCTCCGAGTGGCTCAGCGGACTTACAACATTATGGCCCGGCATGGCCAAGCGTGTTAAGGCGTGCGACTCGTAATCTGAGGGTCGCGGGTTCGAATCCCCGTCGCATCAAACATGCTCGCCCTTTCAACCGTGGAGGCGTTATAATTTGACGGACAATCCCACTACTCGCTGGTAAAAGAGAAGCTAAAGGGTTGGCAGTGGGTGGTCATAACTAACTTCCTTCCCTCTAGTCTTACATTGCTTAGTTAGGAATGACTAGCGCAGATAGTCCTCGTGTAGTTTTGCGAGAAATTCTAAACGAACAAACAAACCTAAATAGCTCGACCGATACACAAATCAATTAATTTATTTTTATCTGTTCAACGTACAATATTAACGTATTTTTCATCTATTTATTGTACAATATTATTTTATTTTTCATCTATTCAACGTACAATATTAATGGGTTCGTTATATAATTCCCTATATTTAATTCTTACTTTGGAAAAATTGAAATTAATCAGGAACATTGAAGTTGACCGAAACAACGAAACAATTCATAATACATTTCACATATTTCCAGCTGCTTGTCATGTCGCGAGGTGGGGGAGGGTAGAACAACCTTTGAATATTAGAGATACCTAATCACATGGAGAAACGGGTCGGAAAGAGCCTTTTTACCCATGTTTCTCAAGGAAACATAACACTACCCATCTGGATCAACTGTCATATATCTAACGCTGTTAAGGTCATTCTCTATTTCGTTCACGATTCACAACGTCTGTAAATTACATATTGATAAGTCCTTTTAAACATTTAGTCATAAGACTGCAAAGCTTCATAACTGATCTAGTCGACTAAAAGTTGTTTTACTTGTGAAAAAGCCTGCTTTCGTGTTTTTCTACTCTGAGCAGGGTTTGGATATTTGTAACTTTGAGGTTCCGCTAACAACACGTCATGTTTGGATATACTATATTAGCGACATCTATCGGTATATATATATATGTATACATTGTAATACATTTTAGAGTGAGTGACAGCAAATAAACCAAGTCTGATACACACGATAAAGTTTTGATTAATCATGTAGTGTGTGTGTATCGGTGGCTATCTGTAAAACACACGAAACGAATGTAATAGCTGCTGGTAACAATATCGATGACTTATCTATGGTATTAGAGTTAATAAATAAAGCTTGTATTTCTTTCCAGGTTCATTGTAATGGTATTGTCTTTCTCGGAAGCTACGTTGGATGGTTACACTTTTACGCAGGTTTTCTAGTTAATAAACTGTCTTTTTTCTTATCATGTCGTTAAAAATATTTAAAAAATAAACGTGCATGACCTCTTTATATCTTTTTTTTACCACTGTGAAACAGAAGACATTTACTATTAGCTTCAAAATTCTATAATTATTTCGTTTTTATGAAGAGTTTGGACCTTGAGACAAGACCAATCATAGAAGGTTGGGAAAGGTGACTTTTTGTTGTGTTATAGTTGACTTACGTTATAGATGACTTGTTTTTATCTGATAGGTGACTTGTTGCTGTCTTTTAGATGACTTGTTGCTGTCTTATAGGTAACTTGTCGTATAGGTGACTTGTTGATGTGTTATAGGTGACATTTTGTTGTCTTACAGATGACTTGTTGCTGTCTTATAGGTGACTTGTTGCTGTATTATAGCTGACTTGTTGTCGTATAGGTGACTTGTTGCTGTCTTATAGCTGACTTGTTGTCGTATAGGTGACTTGTTGCTGTCTTATAGGTGACTTGTTATTGTCGTATAGGTGACTTATTGTTGTCGTATAGGTGACTTTTTGCTGTCTTATAGCTGACTTGTGTATTGTCGTGTTAGTGTTTTGTTGGTGACTTGTGCTTCCTTGTTGCTGTCTTATAGACTGACTTGCGTTATTGTTCTTTGTCTTATGACGTGTTATAGGTGACATGTTGTTGTCTTACAGATGACTTGTTGCTGTCTTATAGGTGATTTATTGCTGTCTTATAGGTGACTTGCTGTTGTCGTATAGGTGGCTTCTTGTTGTCTTATAGGTGACTTATTGTTGTCGTATAAGTGACTTGTTGCTGTCTTATATGTGACTTGTTGTTGTCGTATGGGTGACTTGTTGCTGTCTTATAGGTGACTTGTTGTTATGTATAGGTGACTTATTGTTGTCTTAAAGGTGACTTGTTGTCTTATAGATGACTCGTTGTTGTCTTATAGGTGACTTGTTGTCGTATGGGTAACTTGTTGCTGTCTTATAGGTGACTTGTTGCTGTCGTATAGGTGACTTATTGCTGTCTTATAGGTGACTTGTTGCTGTCGTATAGGTGACTTGTTGCTATCGTATAGGTGACTTGTTGCTGTCTTATAGGTGACTTGTTGCTGTCTTAAAGGTGACTTGTTGTCGTATAGGTGACTTGGTTCTGTCTTATAGGTGACTTGTTGCTGTCTTATGGGTGGCTTGTTGCTGTTTTATAGGTGACTTGTTGTTGTGTTATAGGTGACATGTTGTCTTACAGATGACTTGTTGCTGTCTTATAGGTGATTTGTTGCTGTCTTATAGGTGACTTGTTGTTGTCTTATAGGTGACTTGCTGTCTTATAGGTGACTTGTTGTTGTCTTATAAATGACTAGTTGCTTTCTTATAGATGACCTGTTGCTTTCTTATAGATGACCTGTTGCTGTCTTATAGGTGACATGTTGTTGTTTATAGCTTTCTCCTCCTCCTTTATGTTTACCAGAAAGTTTTTTGTCGTCCATGTTCTTCTGATCTAAATATTTATTATATTTCTTCATTTTAAAGAATACCTTTTTGTCGTCTATGTTCGTTTTGTCTGAATATATTTTTCGCTTCCTTCTTTTCTAACAGAAAGGTTTCTCGATCCTGTAAAGTTACATTTTACCTGATGCAGGTAAATAGTGCAGTGAGAGACAGGTTCTCTTGTTGGGTTCCAAATATCTGAGACGTCACGACTTTGATTTCTAATCGAGGTCCGTTTGTACCTAACTCAAGAAATGTTTGACTGTACAAAGTGAGACCACTGCACAATGAACATTTTGTGAAATGCACAAACAAATGAGGTGACTGATGGGAAATATTTTCAAGAATTTGATTCCAGATTTTGAAAATCTAAAATATACTTAGTATGATGTTTGAGTTGGGATCATTATAGGATTTTACGCCTGTTGAATCCCTTGTCAGATGTAAAGGCTCTTTGTTGGGTGTTTTTTTTCGGATTAAACACGTTCACTGATTTCACTATTTTTATATTTAGTGTTTCATATATTTTGTAAGCCTGCTATTAATTAGACTCAAAACTAAAAGAAGTAATGTGTTTCTAATGGTACTATTTTTGTTTTGTGTTTTCAGTGAGTTTGTCAATTCTTACACAGCTATCTGTCTACGTATACAAGTAATAGTTTCTCAGTTAATTTTGAACTATAATATTTAATGGTAAGGTAATATAACTACACATAAAATAGCGTGTTTTGTGTTTGTGAATGTTTAGTTAAATAAACATGTTAAAAATGCATTGTTATATATTGTTAAAATAGAAGCAATTAACAAACATTCTTCACTTTTAATTCATTTTCCATAAATTTTTGAAACAATACCGATAGCTAAATTTATTTCAATAAAACTATGTTAATTATTATGCGCAATAAGTGGGTGGATTTTGATTTTTGAAATCATAGTGAATGTGATGGTTCTAAAAATACGCCTGTAATGATTTCCCGCACATTGTATGTTACCATTAGTTTACTGAATTGTGAAGTATTTTTTTATTATTTTATTCAAGCACGTTCAATATGCTTGGTCAATTTCTAAGAAATCAACAACTCCCGCCACTACTGTTCAAACAGCCAATAGTGTTTGCGTTACCAGCTTATCTCTTCTGAAAACACGAGCTCCTCTTCTAGTTTAAACTGATCTGTCCACGAAAACAGTGACGTAAATCAACGTTTCAAATATTAAAAGCCAGGCACTTGTCACTTGTCAAGTACATTGTAACGATAGACATATTTAAGCAGAGCACTTGTCAAGTACATTGTAACGATAGACATATTTAAGCAGAGCACTTGTCAAGTACATTGTAACGATAGACATATTTAAGCAGAGCACTTGTCAAGTACATTGTAACGATAGACATATTTAAGCAGAGCACTTGTCAAGTACATTGTAACGATAGACATATTTAAGCAGAGCACTTGTCAAGTACATTGTAACGATAGACATATTTAAGCAGAGCACTTGTCAAGTACATTGTAACGATAGACATATTTAAGCAGAGCACTTGTCAAGTACATTGTAACGATAGACATATTTAAGCAGAGCACTTGTCAAGTACATTGTAACGATAGACATATTTAAGCAGAGTATTTCAGGTGTGTGTTTTTTCCTAATTGATAAGCGGTTTAGTTTGGAGTGTTTTATCTTTGTTTTGGTGATAGAGTTATGAATTATCGCGTTACAAAAAAACTTTTATGAGGGATTAATTTACGTCATCCAAAGTGGCACAGTGATATGTCTGTGGACCACCGCTAGAAACCGGGTATCGATACCCGTGGCGGATAGAGTAGAGGTAGTCCATTATGTACCTTTGTGGCTATTCTCAAATTCGTCAATAAAAACTAATATCTGACTCATTTAAGGTTTCAAACTGCTGCTAAATATTATATTTTCCTCATAAAATTGTTCTTTATCTATTTTTCAAACAGAGGATCGCAAACTCTTTGTGGGCATGCTCAGTAAGCAACAAACAGAAGAGGACGTGCGACAGTTATTTCAACCTTATGGAAAAATAGATGAGTGTACTATTCTCCGGGGACCTGATGGCCAGAGTAAAGGTAAGTGAAACTCAAAGTTCTTAGAAGCTTAGAATATCTGGAAAATTAGTTTTTTCTTATGTAATTACTCAAAATTCCACTGAACTACGTTGTTGGAAAAGGTTGCTTGTATTCTAATCTATCGAGTAAAGTCAGAGTCTTAAATTATATGCGACGTGAATATTCATCAAACCTCTCGTTAAGTCTTTCCTGATACGGAAACTTTTGAAGTGAATGATTGGGAGTAAATATCAGTTCTTGACTTTAACAGGACGAAGAACCAGAAAGTCGGTCAGGCTTTATGAAAGGATCTTGAATTATCGTATTCTGACTAATTGGGACCTACGTTCCCAAGAAGTATCTATCGTTCAAAATGTATGATTATCTCGAGTTTCCATGAAATAAATTCATCATACTGAAAAATCACTAACTATCTAAAGGTATCTCATGCGAGATGTAATATCTTTCTCTTTTCGAGGCATTGATTTTAAAGGGTGCACCAAAGATTTAGTTATTTATGCGCCATGGACCTAGATGATGCTACAGTGTACAATGTAAGGGGAAAACCTCCTTGTGAATGGAGAGTTAGTCAGAGATGGGCTATTGTGTGGTTGTTTAGAAGCTAGATACGGACTCCTACTCTTTAACGGAGACAAACAAAATTATGGTGTGTGAATAGAACGCGCTTAGTGCATGCCGTCAAATGATAATGATAATTGTTCTAGCTTAATGTTGAACAGTAGCATGTTTCGAAAACTAAATAACTAGATACGTGAGTGATTCGACAAATAAGATAAGAGGAAAAATAATATCCTAACAGATATGAAGTGAAGTGTCTCATCGACCACTTCAGCACAAAATTTGGAAAAACGAGAAGAAATCTTCAGTAGCCGCGGCTGTAATTAGATCTCACATCGATCAAGAAATGAAGATGCGAGCCATTCTATGGTCCGCAAGCCGCGAACACAAAAGACAGTTGATCTCTTGTACTAATCTAGTTGTCGCTATGTGTGATTTCTCTGAGACTTTGAGGCCCGGCATGGCCATGTGGTTAAGGCACTCGACTCGTAACCTGAGGGTCGCGGATTCAAACCCCGTCACACCAAAGATACTTGACCTTTCATTCGGGGAGCTTTACAATGTGATGGTCAATCCCGCTATTCGTTGGCAAAAGAGTAGCCCTAATTTAGCAGAGTAATACTAGAGGGAAGGCTTTGTTTTGTTTTTTGTTTGTTTTATGAATTTCGCACAAAGCTATTCGAGGGCTATCTGTACTAGCCGTCCCTAATTTAGTAGTTTAAGACTAGAGGGAAGGCAGCTAGTCATCACCACCCACCGCCAACTCTTGGGCTAATATTTTACCAACGAATAGTGGGGTTGCAATCAACATTATAACGCCCACATGGCTGAAAGGGCAAGCAGGTTTGGTGCTATGGAGATTCGAACCTGCGACTCTCAGATTAGGAGTCGAACGCCTTAACCCACTTGGCCATGCCGAGCCACATGGAGATAAGATAATTCTGTTTTTCTTCAATTTTTTTGCGCGGGTTGTTTGCACCTAGCTGTTTAACAGTATCCACAACCAGGTATTTGATCATACTTGTAAAATGGTACACGCACAGCGCGTTTTTACAGCAACGGGCAGCGAACAAGGAACCCTCCGATTCATGCTAACTACTGTAGTACAAAAGAGGTTATATAAATAACAACTGCACCAGAACAGTAAAACACTGTGTCTTTATCCACAACTGAGTGCAGAAACAACTATTAAATACCAGCTTCAGTATGTTCTCATGTGCTCTAATTAGATCTTATGTTTACTTTGTCGTATAAATACCCACGATCTACGAGAAGCGAAATCCGTAGAACTTTTCCCAGCGTACCATGCGACAACCATGGAATGTATTGTTCATTTTATGCACGTTTTCAAGTATCTGAGGTATTTTCTGAATCAGATGCTGTGATATTCAAACATCGCAGAAAATATATCGTAAATAACGTGTGTTTTTTTTGTTGAAATATTATAGTATGTTTATAACGTTATTTTCTACTGGAAGACGAACATTCTGAGCTGGTGAAAAACAAATTGCTCCGTCGATATTTCTACACTTTTATAACACTTCTAAGCCCTATATTCTTTCTACGACCCTGTGTGGAAAGTCGAGGAGTATATCCTTTCGATTTATATTAATATTGAAGGAAAACGAGATACAAGAACGAAAATATTGGCTTTTGAACAGCATATATTTTCGAAGTGGCACTGTGCTGAAAGTCACAGAATGTAAATCCTTTTCAAATGCATCAAACTTTAAGGAAAGACATAACATTAACTGAATATTGCATCCATGAAATAACCAGGGACGAAGAAATTACGTGGATATTTATTTTAATTCGGTCCTGTTATTAACATGTTAATTTAATACAACTTCAATGTACAACTGTATGCTGGCATTTCTTTAACAAAAATATTATTACTACTACAGTCAAGGTGTAAACAAGACTTGTGCGGAATAATACAAAAAAAAAGGTGTGATTACGTTAGTTATATTTTATTTCGACACAGAGGATGGCGTGTTGCTGAAGTTACATAATACTTTCCTCTTATTACTGGTAATTTTTAAAGGTCTTCCTTTGGTTTTATCTTTCTAAACGCCACTGTCCAAATATTTTTTTTTCTTGTCCTGTTTGTTTGTTTTGAATTTCGTGCATAGTTACACGAGGTTTAACTGCGCTAGTCATCCATCATTTAGGAGTGTAAGACTAGAGAGAAGGCGGTCAGTTACCACCACCCACCGCCAACTCTTGGACTACTCTTTTACTAACGCATAATGGGAGTAATGGTCACTTTATAACGCTCCCACGGCTGAAAGGGCGAGAATGTTTGGTGTGATTGGGATTCGAATCTGTGATCCTCAGATTACGAATCGAACACCTTAATCGCCTAGACATGCCAGGCCGAGAACAGTTTGAAAGAAATTATTCTTCATTATATTCAAAGCGTGAAGATTCTCATGAAAAACATTTAGAAGTTTACTGTATGAAACAAACACGATGGTGATGTTGTAGCTCGTACTGCTTTTGATCTTCATTCGGACATGGTTGTTATTCAACACTTGTCTTACCTTCAACTTTAGAATCGCCATTTTGGATGCATTTTGCTTTTCAAAGACCCTTGGAGTTTACGTGGGCGAGGAAAACGGATGTGCCCGTCATAGCAAGAGCTCCTTGATCTAACTTAAATGCAAATGAAAAGGCAAATTTAGCCATAAACAGGTAGTCTTTGAAGCCACACCCAGAAGTTCGTGGACTGTATCCACTCTTCCAATGTGATATGTAAAACATTTAGAGGATTAAATAGATACGAGTTTCTGATTATCATTTGGATACTTTGAAGTGCAGTAAAGAAACCTTTCCATTATACCGTATATTCATACACTTATATGCTAGATTTAACATTTTAATAAAAAATTATCAGAGGCCATTTTGAAATGTTACTTGATTAAGCGCATTCAATAAGACACCTGTACTATTCTCGTTTATTAAATCTTAAAATTATAAACTTATGAGCTAATTGCTGAACCAGGGGAGGGTGTTAAAATGTGTTTTTTGAAATATCTTTTTCGAATGTTCGAAAAAGTAAGATGGATTTGAGTATTTCTTCATAGAGGGATAGTAAGTTGTTGTTGTTTTGAATTAAGCACAAAGCTACACAATGGGCTATCCGTGCTCTGCCCACCTCGGGTATCGAAACCCGGTATTTAGCGTTGTAAGTCCGCAGACATACCGCTGAGCCACTGGGGGGCAAGGACAGTAAGATATCATTTACACCTTTCATCGATTTACAAAAATGTCTCTTCAACAATTAACAATTACTGTTAATTTCATATATTTTCTCATCAGAAAGAGATATGAAATGTATAATTAATTAACTAATAACCTTAAAACTCGTAATAATTATTTGAGAGGTTAACTTCACTTAGAAGTAGTGTATTTTTTAAAAAATTGGAATCCGTTGACAAACAAAGTTAGATTTCCTGATAACACAATAAATGACATGTCTTTTTCAATTAAAGTCCATTTATTATTAAAGATCTTGAAGGAACCTGTTAACCTTAATAGTATCGTGTAGTCCTGGCATTCCCAAGTAGTCAGAGCGCTCAACTTGCAATCTGAGGATTGCTGGTTCCAATCCCCGTCGCACCAAATGTTCTCATTCTTTCAGCCCTGATGATGATATAATGATACAATCAATGCCGCTATTCGTTGATACAAAAGTAGCCCAAGACTTGACGGTGGATGGTGATAACTAGATGCATTCTCTCTAATCTTACACCATAAATTAGAGATGACTAGCGCAGATAGCCCTCGTGTAGCATTGCGCAAAATTCAAAATCAAACAAACAAGTATTTTGCGTGCATGTACATAAAATATACATGTGCATGGGTTGTGTACAAGTAGATGATATCTCTTAAGGCTGTAGAATACTTATCTTCAGTTCATTTGTTTTGTCATGAATTTCTCGCAAAGCTACAAAATGATCAACTACCCAAGCCGTCTTTAATTTAGTCGCGACAGACTAGAAGGAAGACTGCTAGATAACATCATCCACCCACAACTCTTGGGTTACTCTTTTACCAACGAAAAGTGAGATTGACTGGAACATTATAACACCTCCACAACTTAAATGGCGAGTATGTTCGGTGAATGAGATTTAAACCCTCGATTCGTAAACCTTGGGTCGGAAGTTTGAGTCTCAGTCAGTAGGCTCTACTGATACTCTTATAACGCGCTCACGGTCGAAGGAGCAGCAATCTGTCTTGAACTCTGAATCTTCAGAATGGCAGCCACACGCGCTTTTTAAATTACGTCAACGATTATTATTCCACGTTCATCCTACGCTCTATACTTCTGATTATCTTGTTTAAAAATATTTCTTTTTGTAAACGTAAGAGCACGTAGGACATAGAAACAATGGGTTTGAAGCAGCCGCGCAGTGAAACGTAACTAAATCACTTTATCTAATGATTACGTTGAAAGTCGTCTTCAGGTTTACTCTAGAAATAACCCCTGGGGTTTGTTAAAAAGTAATTTAGTTTTGAACATGAGTATCAGACTTAAGACAGTATGAATTACTGGCCTTCAGCTCTTCAGTTTTTCGTTTTCGGTTTGTTTTTATTAAAACCACAGGCCTGTGTCTTTCAACCTAACGATTCTGGTTTTTGTTAAGTTAATGCAATAAAAACAATAATATACCAGTATTTCTAAAATCAAAAAAGAATAATTTCACTTCGTGAAAATAATGTAAACAACATGGGAAAGATCTGTGTTTTTATTTGTTTTATTTACAGATTGTTTTTCTGATGTCTTTATTGTTATTTGTTTTTGAATTTCGCACAAAGCTACTCGAGGGCTATCTGCGCTAGTCGTCCCTAATTTAGCAGTGTAAGACTAGAGGGAAGGCAGCTAGTTATCACTACCCACCGCTGACTCTTGGGTTACTCATTTACCAACGAAAAGTGGGATTGACCGTCACAATATAACACCCCCTCGGCTAAAATGGGTGAGCATGTTTGGCGCGACTGGGATACGAACTCGCGACCATCGAATTACGAGTCGCACGCCTTAACCCACCTGGCCATGCCGGGCCCTTTATTGCTCATGGAACCTGACAAGTTTCAAGGACGAACGTCTTTACAACGGTATACAAATACGGGTATAAATTATACATATTTAAATATATTAAAAATACATACGCTTCTTCAAAGTTTCATATATAATATATTCCATTTACTTATCCTGCCGAACTTTACGTAATTACCTTCTAACTGAGTTTATAACTTCACGTCACTAGCGTGTTGTACGTAATTTGAATGATTTATAGGGTGATCAGGTAATAGAGTTCTGTGTTTGTAACGATGGATTATTCGTATGAGAAACGTTGGTAAATAAGTGAACTGGTGACACTGTTTGCTATTTTTGTATGTTCGTGTGTAATGTATATATTTATATATATTAATTGTAAAGAAGAGAACATAATTCACTTTACAATTTTCTGAAAAGCAAGATTTATCTATTTCAAAAACTCTATGAGATATTGGCGCTTTGAATGGCTCTATCTATAGAGACCAATAGAAATGATTAGATCTAAGTGTATACGCCTAGTGTATGTGTTAGAGCATTACTGTGGAAAGTTTCGTACATGGATTTAATTAGTTTCTAATTACTTCCAGGCTGTGCATTTGTGAAGTTTGACTCTTGTTCAGAGGCGCAAGCAGCCATCAACGGACTCCACGGTAGCCAAACCATGCCGGTAAGTAAGCCTACAGTTAACTTAGCTCAGGATAGTTCACTGATTTTGTACATTAATGTATCACTAATCCAGTTAACAATAAACTCGTGTCTGCAAGTTTGATGTCAGAATTATAAAACCAAATAAGCGTGTGTGTGTGTATAGAAGATTATTACACAATATTTAGGTAAATAAAACAAAATGAAAACAGCAAATCCAAAACTCTGACTAATGATTTTTTCTTACAAACAAAAATAAAAAAAATGCTACACTAATCGAAAAGATCCTTAGAGTACAGACTACAATGTGGGATATAAAATGAATCCTAGGCTTTGGAGGTGACTGCTGTAGTAGGACACATATAGCATTGGGGGTACACCGTCTATCAGTCATCATCTCCGTTATCCAATATATAAAACTCGTGTACATAACATTATTTATCATCGATCGAGCTTGAGAACTGTGAACTCATGAATTTCGAAGTGGCCTTCATTAGCTAGTTGTGATATATGTCCATCACGAGTAAAGGTCTTTCATATTTTAACGAGTAGGTATGTGCTACTTAATGCAACGTCACCATCACCATATTGCTGTTTTTACGAATACCTTTTTTTCTTCCCAAGATTATTTTTTAGCTTGCTAATTTCTATGAGGTTTTGGGTCTCAATGAAACTGCGTTTCTTATGATCGTTTAATGGCGAAGAGTCAGATGTTATAAATCATTCAAAATAATAGTTTTAATACGTTGCGGAAAACAAAATTTAAATTTTTGCTTTCATTTTGCTGATGAAAACCAGGTTTTATAAAGTGTTATAGCAGTATACATATATATTTTTAACTACAGAGCCTTGCAAAAGTGCTCGCCCCCACCAATAATGTCACATTAAGACGAAATACAAATAATGTAAAAAAAAAAATAATGAACTTCGTTTTATTCAAAACTCCAATAATCAAACTTAACAATGCTACTTGTGAAGGAAGTTGAATGTTACCAAAACCTGCCAAAAATATATAAATCGATATTTGTTAAATGCATAAGTATTCAATCCCACGTCAGTACTCGTGGAAGTAATTACTGCTTTGAGTTTTCTTGGATAGGTCTCTACCAGTTTTACACAATAGAATGTTGAAGTTCTTGTTCGTTCTTACTGGAGAAAAATGCTGCAATTTTGACTAGTTTGTTTGGGATGTTTGGTAGACTATAATCTTCAAGTCTTTCCATACATTTTCCACTAAATTCAACTCAGAACTTTGACTGGGTCACTCCAGGAGACTCACTTTCTTCTTTAGAAACTACTCTAGTGAGGTTTACCCTGGTGTTTCAGGTTATTTTTTTGCTGAGATGTAAATTTTCGACTCAGTTTTAAATTCTTCCTGACTTAAACAGGTTTTCCTCTAGGTTTTGCCTCTGTTTTTTACCATCCGCTTTCCCTTTAATTCCTACAACGTTTTTCTCAGTTCCTATAACATGATTCTGTCACCACCATGCTTGACAGATGGAATGGTGTTGACCGGGTGACATAGTGGTACTTGGTTTGTGCCAGACGTCACGCTTTGAATTTAGACGAGAAAGCTCAATTTCTGTCTCGTCTAACCACAAAGCTTTCTGACACATGCTTTAAGCATCATCCACAAACTTTGTTACAAACTCCAAACAACAGTAAAGATTATTCTTTTTTCAGTTGTAACTTCTTTCTCGCTACTCGTCCATACAAGTCGACTTTTTGTTGGGACTACGGTATTGTCGATGTATGAACACTGACTCAGACATGGAATTCTGCAACTCTTTCAAAGCTAATGTTGGTTTTACAGTGACATCTACAATCAGTATCCTGCTTCTCCGTGCATTAGTTTGGAAATGCAACCTGACGTGAGCAGTAACTGGATGGTATAAAGAACATTCCACTTCTGAAAGGGATAATCAGTGACTTTGAAATTTTCTTGCATCTGTTTCCAAAGCTGTGTTTCTCTATCACTTTATTTCTGATTTGTTTCGATAACTCCTTGATCTTAATGGTTGGTTTGCCACCTCACTTTGTGTGTTGTGGCCTAAATAGATCTATTTACTGTGAAATCAAGTCAAACCACTTTCATTACACACACATTACACTCATTATGTGATCTTTTGAACTGATCTTTTACATCTGAACTGATTTAGGGCTGGAGCAGATTGTGTAGGTTTTAAATGGAAAGTTACATCTGAAAGTTTGGTGATTCCAAGTTCAGAAGGAAGCATAATTTGGAAACTTTACAGGGAAGTGAATACTTTTGCAAGGAACTTTAACATACTAAACGGAAATAATATAAAGTAATAAAACTTTACTTTCTTGAAGTGCTCACATTAAAAACAATGAATCTATGAGCATTTCATATAATTTAAAACATTCAAAATTCCTTTGGCTCTTTTACATGTTTCTCATCATTTAAAAAGTGTTTAAAATATTTTTGTCAAACTTTACCCTTGCTAGTTTTGTTATTCCACTTATAGCCTGATTATTTGTCAAGTTTTGGAAGTGTACTGGAATATTTTCAGTGTAATGTGTTAAACTTTACCCTTGCTAGTTTTGTTATTCCACTTATAGCCTGATTATTTGTCAAGTTTTGGAAGTGTACTGGAATATTTTCAGTTTAATGTGTTTGAAATAAAAGCCCTATCAAAAGAAAACAATATAGAGTTCAACACGAAAACATTGTTTAAAACACATTTTTTTAAAGACTTTAGACACTTAATGTCTGGTATCTTTATTCCAAGCATGAATTAGCAAGCCGAGTACTGCTAATGGCAAGGCAAACAATTTCTTAGGCATAAACAACAGTCAGTATGTGAATTGATTCACATGGTATTTCGACTTAAGTACCAACCATTCGATCTATTCCACAGATGAGAAAGTTTGGATCACTAGGTAATTTCAGTTTTCGAATATCACAGCAGTATTCCGAGGAATGACGTCATCATCACAGTTGCTGGGACCCAGTGGACTACAGGAAACCTGGTCCACAGTATCAACACGTAAATCCACTTTATAGCAACACACTAAACTAATGGCTGAAATATGTGGTTTTAAGATAGTCCTTAAGGCTGATCGCGAAGTTAAGCCCAGTTGTGTTGATTTATAGGTTGATGCTGCCATTACATCCAATCTTATAAGCCACTTAAGCACTAGCTCTACTTAGTTTAGCTCATCATACACCACCACCAGATAAGCAACACTACTTTCACCCAATAAGAAGCAATATTCTCACCATAATTATCCTCGTCAGCAATCATTTTTACCCTTCATTTCTGATCCAACCAGTTGTTAAAGAGTTTCACCTTTTACATGTGATGTCAGTTTACTCACGTGATCCATGCACTTTCTCACATCGAGGAAACACTGGATTTTGCTCTTCAAAAGTTTGATCTGTTGAGTGGTGAGACAATGGCTAATTCAATCAAAACTGCTCCACTCTTATCAATTTGAGCTGAAACTCATCCGTTGTCTTTTCACACTCTCTCTTTTGCTACATGACCACTTTTGATGACGCATGAGTTCATATACATGAGTTAATGCAGGTCTTATTTGCTCCACATATTCGTATAGATTTCTGTCCTAAAAAGTAGATAATAAATTGTCAACTGGAACCAGCAATACATTAATAAACATAAACAAGCTCAGGAACTCGTAACTACACTTTATCTGACACTTCATCACAATATTTCAATCCAAGATGCACAAACTTCTCAAGCGTACATTTAATATTGTACATAACACATTAATACCAATTGATGTGTGTCACATTCTAAACGTTTTTCTTTTCATCCACGCTTATGTCTCCAGGTGCTGTGAGTTATGTTACACATTGTTCTTTTGATTTGTGATTTATAGACTTTTTCAGCCGATGAATAAACTTTGGCCGATTTTAAAACAATTTATAAAAAATCACTCCATACTGATTGTAATTATCATCCTTTATAAATGAGAATATATTAGTTATATCCAAGGTTTTGCTCTGCAGTGGAGAGTTTACTGTTTAGATTAACTATATCCATGGGTTTTTTTCTGAACTGTAGAGCTAACAGTTCTCTGCTCCAGTTTATGTTGATGTTGCTGTTTTTTTCCTGAGGAATAAACATGGTACAATATTTGAAGTGTCCATCAAAGTGACGATCGGAATCCAGCTAGTAAAAATTCGTCCAAACAGTCTACTGACTAAGAGACCTTGATCCTACTAGTTGCATTAGAAGTAAAGTCTCAAAGGTTATACAACACAAAAACATACACTTACAGATTATTTTATAAATGCCAAAAGTTACTTGCATCCAAGCTGCATCTACCAACTTGAAAAGGGTAGATTTATCTTCTTGTAAAATAAGTACCATCCAAGGTAGAATTGGGTTCTTCAATTGGTCTTTCAAGTGTTCAATATTTTCCTTTCGTGATGTTTGTTACAATCTAATTTTTATTGCTCTTACAATTTAATGTTACTGGTAAAACAGTGGCACTCATTGCGTTCAAGATAAGGATGGTAAAACAGTGGCACTCATTGCGTTCAAGATAAGGACATTGATAAAGTGATAAGTTCATATCATTAGGCAAGTTAATCCATCTGAATAGCCATGCTGTTACCCTGAATAATGCAACACAATAGATTTATACTCTTGCAGTATTGTATTCTAATATGCAGTCACAGCTCCTAGTTCTTTGATGTCCATTAACCACTTCAGTAGCACGTGGTCCATTCTAATAGTGAGTCCCGTACTATTCAGTTAGAGGCAGTGTTGTCATTCTTGTCCATTAATGGTGTCCAGAAGCTATGAATGTGTTACTGACTTACCTGGTTCTTCTCTTGACCTTCTCATCTTTGTGGCAATACTGCTATAATCTTCTTATCCTTAGTATTTCAGTCCTGGATAAATGGAAAGGTTAGCTTGTAATGAAAATAATACTGGTGTACTGTAACAATATAAATGCTTATTTACAGTTTCAATCAACCTAAAATATGAATCGTTTTTGGTGGTGGTAGACTCTTCTGTTCTACTTGTAAATTTCCCTTATAGGGACCAGGACCTGTCCACTCATCCCTACAGTAATCATAGAATCAGTGAAGAGTCTATTACTGCATACTTCATGACAAAGATGTTCGACGTGTACATGTAAACAGATGAAACTGCAAACATTGGAGTACCATATATATAGTTGAGACACTTTGTAAGCTTATACAATTGTTCAGATGTTGCATCAGAGAAGCTGACTGACATTAAAATAAATGTTTGTAGTCCATATCGAAAGAAGAAAGTAGAATCGTTTTTCCTTTTATCATTTAATTTGAATTGCCAGTAGCCAGGCACCATATCTGGTGTGTTAAACCAGAATATACCTACAGTGCATTTAGGCCTTTGTCTATGTTTGATAACACTCCATAGAGAGCCTTAGTATCCATTCCTTTCTCTTCACTATCAGTACTAAGATAAACAAGAATTTTCTTCTCTGATGGTTGTATTATTTCGTCCTACTAATCCACTCTGTTTCACCACTAGAAATATCCTTGGAGTTCTGCATAGTGATTATTTTATTGGATGCACATAACCTGTATTTGTTTGATGCCGTGATATTACTCATCCCACATACATGTTAGCAAATTCTATCAATTGCTTACCAATTTCCGACAAGATTGCAAAGTTTTCTAGCAATCATCTGTCTTGATGCAGTATGGCTGAAGTAACATTAATTGTATGGCTAATTGCAGCCATTTATGCTGTACTCGGAGCATCACTATCCTTGTCATCTTATACGACTCTCTGAACAATTATGTATTCATAATTACAAACTTTTAACTAGATATATTTATTTCTTTGAGAAATTCCTGCACATGCAAGTGCAGCTTATTTTCTGAATGGGAAACAGGATTTCCATGCACTGTTAATGGTATTGAATTAGGTAAATTCGTATTACATCACAAGAAACCTTTTGATCAGTAGAAGAAATGGTAACATCCTCCTCTATGTGTATGTTTTAGGTCCGTTTGGTTCTGATTGGCTTTCGATCTTCTGGGAATGCTTGAGTCATCACAACTTTGGATTGATGGTTTTGAGCTTCATAGGACATAACTTTCAAAAACACGTATCTGAAGAGGCTGTGATGCAGCTGCTACTACAGAAAGCAACCATCTTGTTGAAGAAATGAAATGTATCCAACATCCTTGTCAAATCGTCTGGACGCCATTAATAAAATCCCTATAAACTTTTCAATGACGATTGATTTCAATCTGAAGTTGTCATTCAGGAATATTCCATCTAATTAAGTGATGCAGATCAACCAGATATACATTAGAGATTTTCATGAAGGCCCAGATTTCAGTCTTTGATCTCCGCCTGTTAGATAGCTATGATGTCTACAGTTGGTCATATTTCCTGTACAACACAGTCACTACTATATCCCAGTAATTAGACTGTTCCTCTGTCAAATTCTCTACCAAACCAAGTGTTTTAGTTTCTAAACTTATCATCAGATTTTATCCACCTTTTCCTGAGTCTGAGCATTTCTAAGCACTTTGTCTGATTCGTTTTAATAAACCCTCCAGATGTTATTTCGTGAAACTCTCAAGTTTAATGTATTGATTTATTTCACTTCCGTGTTTGTGTTTTTTATTGGGCTATCTGCTGGGCCCACCGAGGGGAATTGAACCCGTGATTTTAGCGTTGTAAATACGCAGACTTACAGTTGTACCAACGGGGGTGTTTGTGTGTTTTTATTATAGCAAAGCCACATTTGGCTCTCTGCTTAGTTCACCAAGGGGAGTCGAACCCATGATTTTAGCGTTGTCAATTCGTAGACTTACCGCTGTACTAGCGGGGAATATTTGCGTGTGAGTGTTTCTCTTAAAACAAAACCACATTTGGCTATCTGATGAGTCCACCGGGGGAGTCGAACCCATGATTTTAGCGTTGTAAATCCATAGACTTACTGCTATACCAGCAAGGGATTTCGTTTCCGTACTGCCAATCGTCACTATCCAATGATAGTACCTTTACTCACTTGCACATAATGTATCAACTTCCTCAAAGGCACCAACTCTGAACATTATGATGTCTTATTATTCATAAAATACGCTTCACGTGTTTGGCTCACTCGAGGTCTTCAGCTTCTCTAGATCTCTTTATAAAATGCCCGTTTGAAAAACAGCTGTGTCAGTTTTGAATTCGACGGTCATTTTTATCGTAACAAATAAAGTTCCCTCAGTCATCAGCGTCCCGTAAAAATTCATAAATTCTGATGCTCATAACTCGTCAAGACGCTTACTGTTTGTTCTGAGCTGAGTGGGAGACAACTCTGACTTTTAAACACTGATTTCAGTTGCAACTATAATATTCTAGTTACAAGTAACTCCTACCAAAATATTTGTCTCATCTGGCTGGTGTCAATATGGAGTTTTTCTTGGTAAGAGGCATCTCTTACCATGTGACCTGGCTGGTGTCAATATGGAGTTTTTCTTGGTTGGAGGCATCCATTACTTTTCCAAGATGATATAGCTTGAATTTGTCATGTTGATCCTTGTTACCAGCTTCACTCATTTATTCAAATCAGAATTGAGAGAGTGAACTGGAAAACAGAAAGAGGGATCTTCATCTGAGATTCAACTTTTTGGGCTGATGACCGGATTTCAAAGTCATCTAGGAACACGCAGAATACAGAAGCACTGTGCATATGAGTAAGACCACTTTTCGTGACTGTTGTTACACTGTATACCATAATTATAAACCAACAGTCAGTAAGATGTTGTATGTACACTGGAAATTACATATTACGTTTTAACGGTTACAAAATGTAGAAATGAGAAATAATTAAATGTTTAATATAAAAAAAACACTTGGAATTTGCATTCGACAAACAGCTTTTATTCTTAATAACTTAATCCATGGTATTTTTAAACAATCTTGAAGTAATATTTGGTTTGTTTTTGATTTTGTGCAAAGCTTCACGAGAGCTATCCGCGCTAGCCGTTCCTAATTTAGCGGTGTAAGAATGGAGGGAAGGCAGCTAGACATCACCACCCACCGCCAACTCTTGGGCTACTCTTTTACTAACGAATAGTGGGATTGACCGTCACATTATAACGCCCCCACGGCTGAAAGGGCAAGCATGTTTGGTGTGATGGGGATTCAAACCCGCGACCCTCAGATTACGAGTTGAACGCCTTAACCCACCTGGCCATGCCGGACCTTGAAGTAATAGTATCCGACCATAGTTATAAAGAGATCCTGAGCAAATATACAGGATGGGTAGCTTTGACCCGTCCAGAAGTAAAGAGTTTGTTACAATGTTGTTTTACAGAAAACAAACCAGACTGCAGTTAATCATGTGCACAAACATGTATTAATGTGTCCAATTTAGTGTCTATGGTGACACTATCTTAACACCAGGCTAGTTTCTGTCTGTAGTTGCAACAGTTGAATGTATAAACGTGTTAGACAAGACCCAACACATAACTGTATTAACTTCAGTGCCACTGGGATTCTGCTAAGCTAATATTAGAACCATGTTACAAACCCTAATCTCTACTAAAAACTCATCAAAAGCTTAACGAAGATATTTCTACCAAGAATGAAAATCGACCTTTTGCATTAACCCAAGTACGAAGCCTTTAAAGACAGGACAAGCACAGTTCAAATATGTGAAAACACTGTTTGTCTAAAGCCTTTAAAGACAGGACTGGCGTAGTTCAAATATGTGAAAACACTGTTTGTGTAAAGCCTTTAAAGACAGGACAAGCACAGTTCAAATATGTGAAAACACTGTTTGTCTAAAGCCTTTAAAGACAGGACTGGCGTAGTTCAAATATGTGAAAACACTGTTTGTATAAAGCCTTTAAAGACAGGACTGGCGTAGTTCAAATATGTGAAAACACTGTTTGTGTAAAGCCTTTAAAGACAGGACAAGCACAGTTCAAATATGTGAAAACACTGTTTGTCTAAAACCTTTAAAGACAGGACAAGCACAGTTCAAATATGTGAAAACACTGTTTGTCTAAAGCCTTTAAAGACAGGACTAGCGTAGTTCAAATATGTGAAAACACTGTTTGTATAAAGCCTTTAAAGACAGGACAAGCACAGTTCAAAGATGGGAAAATACTGTTTGTCTAAAAGTCATAACTGAGTAATGGTAACTGTAATGAGATTTTGAAAATATCTATGTATAAATATTTTAATATACTGTGGTGTAGAGTAGTTTAGCTTATGTGGACACATTTACAACACCAGTTACCACCCAAATCTTGTTTTCCATTTCAGTTTTGACTGGAAGTAAGATTTGGTTTTGGAACGCTATTAAAAACTTATGTACTTCATAATGATCGCACCAGTGATCGAAACGTAATACTAGTTCTCGAACCAAATCTTACTTCCACTACAAGCTGTAACGTGTAATAAAATACACCTGGTCAGTAAGTAAACTCGATACTAAACTGTTGAAATTCCTGCACTGTTAGGTACAGAAAGTTCACTGGTACCGATTCAACATGTGTAATTTACCGATAATCATTACTATTTGTAAACGAAACGTAAAGACCCTAACAAAACTCTCTCTACTTGAACAGGGTGCGTCATCTAGTCTGGTTGTGAAATTCGCAGACACTGAAAAGGAACGTCAGATGAGACGAATGCAGCAAATGTTAGGAAACATGGGAGTCGTCAGTCCGTTCGTGTTGAGTCAGTTTGGTGCGTATAGTGCCTATACACAGGTAAGAGGAAGACGTTTGTTACAATGTACTGTGCCAGCTTTCTAAAAATATAAAGTACTCATTGGGAGACCCCTTTCACGTGTATGTGTAATAATAACTTCAGGATAGTAATTTGATAAAACGATGTCAGAGTAATATATGGTGTATTTAGAGCAAAATTTGTTTTGTTTGAATTTCGCGCGAAGCTACACGAGGGCTGTCTACGCCAGCCGTCCATAATTTAACAGTGTAAGACTGGAGAGAAGGCAGCTGGTCATTACCACCCACCATATACTTTTGGGCTGCTTTATTACTAACGAATTGACCATCACATTATAACACTTTCTTAGCTGAAAGGGCGAGTCTGTTTGGTGGGACAGGGATTCGAACGCGTGACCCGGGGATTATAAGTCGAGTGCCTTAACCACCTGGCAATGCTGGGGTTTCAGAAGAGAGACTAGATATAAGGTAATGTAAAGCGTGGGAACATACAAAAGCGATCTGAATAGATGTCTTCTCAGAACTAACACTATTTATCAGACTGATAAAAACTTAGCCATTAAGACAATTGTTTGAAAATTTTCCCTAACACTTGAAACAACATGTCTGGAAGAAAAGAAATGACAAAAATTAAACGAAGAAATTAGAATTAATTAATTCAGGTCGTGAGCTGTTCGATACCAATTCTGTTCACTTCATTTGGTGTACATAAACAAGTTTGTTTTGAAGACTGCTTTTTTTATAACTGTGTGTATGTTTTCATATAGCAAAGCCACATGGACCTATCTGCTGAGCCCACCGAGTGGAATCGAACCCTTGATTTTAGCGTTGTACTAGTGGGGGCTTTTGATAACTAAAACGAGGTAGTGCTTCCTCTCTAAAGCAAATCAATAAACTCCGCTTGCTGTTCTCAAACACTCGTTACGCTCGCGCTGGTAAAGCTTCTTTATTTTTATTCCTTCCCATTTTCACATTGACACAATGTTCGTTATTTTTAAACACCCTACTCTTAAGTTCTTCCAGGTGTTACGTTCGTTACTTTTGCGCATTCATTCTCTCACGTCGATATGAATATGATGTTCGTCACTTTTGCGCATTCATTCTCTCACGTAGATATGACGTTCGTTACTTTTGGGCATTCATTCTCTCACGTAGTTATGACGTTTGTTACTTTTGCGTGTTCATTCTCTCACGTAGATATGACGTTCGTTACTTTTGGACATTCATTCTCTCACGTAGCTATGACGTTCGTCACTTTTGCGCATTCATTCTCTCACGTAGATATGACGTCCGTTACTTTTGGGCATTCATTCTCTCACGTACCTATGACGCTCGTTACTTTTGGGCATTCATTCTCTCACGTAGCTGTGATGTTTGTTACTTTTGTGCATTCATTCTCTCACGTAGACATGACATTCGTTACTTTTACATATTCCTACTGTCACATTGATACGCTCTTCTAGTTACACATTATGTGAGTTTATAATATGAATTTAGATCTAATAATCAGATTACTTTCAATAAGCACGTGCAACAAAATTGTATCATTTGAGCGAAATCTTTAAGTCGTGTGTTTGGAAATTAATTTATATTCCATTTAATACTTACTAATTATCTTTATGGGCTATTTATTGAGCAATAATAACTCTATAAGCTTGGTTTTGGTTGGTTTTGAATTTCGCACAAAGCTACACGAGGGCTATCTGCGCTAGCTGTCTCTAAATTTACAGTGTAAGACTAAAGGGAAGGCAGCTAGTCATCACCACCCACCGTTATCTTTTAGGCTACCTTTTCACCAACGAATTGACCGCACATTATAACGCCCCCACGACTGAAAGGGCGAGCATGTTTGGTGTGACGGGGATTCCAACTTGCGACCTTTGGGTTATAAGTCGAATGCTTCAAGCACCTGGCCATGCCGGGCCAACGGTAGTTCTGTGGTCTTACAACATTAAACTCCAGGGTTCGATTCATATGACGGACACAGAAGATAATACAGTTTGGTTTTATTTTGAAACAAACTCGAGAGCATTTAAAGTTTCGATTTTGCAAAAGTTGTGATAAAAATCACTTGTTTAAAAAACTTAATTTATTTCCATCATTCCATATGTCTTAGATTTTTCACTAAAAATAATTGAAAGACACAGAAACGTATAAAGCAACATCAGTTTCGAAATTTAAAAGTTTTTTCACAGAAAGAGTAGGGCCCGGCATGGCCAGGTGGTTAAGGCACTCGATTCGTAAACCGAGAGTCGCGGGTTCGAATTCCCGTAACACCAAACATGCTCGTCCTTTCTGCCGTGGGGGCATTATAATGTGACGGTCAATCCCACTATTCATTGGTAAAAGAGTAGTCAAGAGTTGGCGGTGAGTAGTGATGACTAGCTTCCTTCCCTTTAGTCTTACACTGCTAAATTAGCGACGGTTAACGCAGATAGCCCTCGTGTAGCTTTGTGCGAAATTCCGAAACAAATAAACACAGAACAGTAGTCCAATGAATAAATTCTGGGTAACAGACATGAGTTTTACCTCACGGTTGTTCTTTGCTCTTAAGCTTGCAGATACACAAAGTGATATCTATGATCCGGCCATGACGAGTATCGAAAACAACTTTCAAGCACTACAAGTTCGCAGACATGTCGTTATGCCACTGGGGGGATGTTGTATTTTGTTTTTTTGTAATTAAGCACAGAGCTACACAATGGGCTATTTGGGCTGTGCCCACCACAGATGTCGAAATCCCGTTTCTAGCGTTGTAAATCTGCAGACGTGGCATTGTGATACTGTGGAAATGATACTGTAAGGAAGGAAAGGAATGTTTAAGGTATAATATTCGATCCAAACAAGTTTGTATGTGTGTGAATTAGTTATTATTATTAGGATATTTTGTCGGTTGAAAATATTGCATGTATATATTGATGCACAATTCTAACGTTTTGACCTTAATGTCGATGTAGGTCGGTCGGTCATGCTGGCTTGTGAAACAACTGATTTAAAATTGAAACTTCTGTAGCACACCTTGACTATTGAATAAGCAAACATAGACTTGAATGTTAACAACTAATTAACTCTTTGCGTATTCAGCAAACCACATCCTTTATTTACGTACTCCAGATAGAAAACGCGGATCGATGATCGTTAACCTTTGAAAATTCACGTGGAATGTCATGTGTTTAAGTTTGTTTTGAATTTTGCGCAAAGGTACGTGAGGACCACTTGCGAGAACTGTCCATAACTTTCACAGTGACAGATTATATGAAAGAAGGCAGCTAGTCAACTCTACCCGCTGCTAACTTTTAGAATATTCTTTATCAAACAATAATGGGTTTCAACATCACATTATAACGCCCCCACGATTTAAAAGGAAATAATATCCAACGAGAGGGGTTCAAACCGGCAACCCTCAGATTTGGAATCAAGCTCTTTCAGTAGAAAGCGATATCAGGACTCGTACGTTAAGATGAAATCCACACTTTTTTCCGCCTGATGGAATATTTGAATAAATTATATAAATTATGGGTGGATTTGAATAATTACATTGCGACCACTGTTTGATCGGTATTTCTCCGTGCAACATCAGTAAAAGTTTAGTTTAGAGCCAAAGATCAGACCATGTCTTAAACAGTTCTTTCTTCTCGAGAATAGTGTTTGAAAGTAACGAATTAAACTTTGATGCAAAGCTTGGGTTGTTTTAAACTTTCGCTCAAGCTACACCAGGGGTATCCGCGCTAGACGTTCCTAATTAGCAGTATAAGACTAAAGGGAAGGCAGCTAGTCATCACCACCCACCGCCAACTCTTGGGCTACTCTTTCACCAACGAATAGTGGGACAGACCGTCACGTTATAGCACCCTCGAGGCTGAAAGAACGAGCATGTTTGATGTGAAAGGGATTCGAACCCGTGAAACTTAGACTACGAGTCAAACGCCTTAACCTACCTGGCCATGCCGGGCTTTGATATGTAGCTGAGAAGTCAATATTTTAAACAGAAAGTCAAGCTATTATTAGATCTCACAGGTTAGTTATTAATGCTTCACAGTCTCTACTAATATGTAATCTATTAAAAATAAGTAATGCATGTGAAATGTTAAATAATCGCTTTTTGGGCGAGACTTTGGATTTTTCAGAAACAAAAACAAATACATATATTTATTCTAACTTGAATGATGTTTCCGCTATTGGATTATTGTAATAAATGCTTGTTTGTTTGTTTTTTTGGAATTAAGCACAAAGCTACACAATGGGCTATCTGTGCTCTGCCCACCACGGTTATCGAAACCCGGATTTTAGCGTGTAAGTCCGCAGACATACCGCTGAGCCACTGGGGGGCGTAATAAATGCTAAAAAGCCAACTTTTTTTTCCAATTTTTCAAGTTGTCTGCCAAAAATAAGCACAGAAACATATCAATATGATAGCTTATAACAAGTAAAACTCTCTCGTGAAAGTCAGGTGCATTTTACGAATTAGAAATATCGTTTAGACAAGACGCGTGTTATTGCTAGGCCTGATTCTGCTCTATTTTATTGCTGACAATTATCAGAAGTTCTTGTCTGAGTACGTCGGAAATTGATCATGTTCACGTGCTTTTCTCTAGGACTTGTCTTAGGAAAACCAGTGAATACCAGACACATTATATTTCTAAACTGTTGTTAGATATAAATGATTCAGTTTGTATCTCTTTTAATTATGAGCAATTAGCAACAGATAAAAAGAATAATATTTGTTTAAAAGTTATTATACAAGTAAACGGGTTAAACAGAACTTTGTTTTAACAAAGATGTTCAGTTAATGATAAAGATGGTATTCACTAACCAGCTTGGTACATTGTGCTAAATGGGTAAGCATATTAAACAGATAAACCCAGAACTTTACCGATGATAGGAACGCATCACTATATTACACAACTTAAGCTGCAAGTTAAACAGGCAAAAAAGTTCACATATTTCTACTTACGTAATAAAAGTAATTAACATTTGTTTTGGGTTTAAAACTTTCACATTCTTTGTCACGGCAGATTTCAAGTAATCCTAATTATGTTTCTAGATTTACATATTTAGATGAAAGTTATTTGTTTTTGAAGATCATTTCTACTGTTTTGCAAGTAGAGAGATTATTTTTGATAAACCGCATTACATTAGATCTGCGTGTGACGTACTCATAACGTCGTATCTACACCCTAAGAATGGAGAAAAATAAAGTTATCCGTGATAAGAAACGAAGGCTAAGCTGGAAACTCGTGACTCCTATTGCAAACTACATGCATGTGGGTTAAAGATTTCGTAAATTTCGGGGTTGCACGTTGCGTAAAAAAAAGTTTTTCCAGTATCATATAAGCAAGAGTTCAGTTATAGCATGATAAACTTAAAACTTTACGAATAATAAGGAAACATCACAATATTACGAAACTAAGGTTGTACATCAAACAGATAAACCCAGAACTTTACGAATGATAAGTAAACACCACATTATTACACACCTTTCGTTGCAAGTTAAATAGATAAGCCTAAAACTTTATAGGTAATAAGTAAAAACAACAACAATGTAAAGTGATACCACTGTTGAGCATGTGTAAAATAACGAATTGAAATGCGTGATGTTGTCGGCACAGCTTATAATCGTAACCCAGATACAACATCTCAAAAAAACCTCTCAGTAGTTTGTAGGACTACAGCGTATACAGGCAATTTTATCTGACTCGTAAGTCAATCCTATATTACATAGTATCGTGTTTGTTTACGAAACAGTAAACAACAATCAAAACTGTTTATGTTAGATGATGACCCATCGGTTGATTACAAGCCGTGGAATCCTACTTTACAGATAATCATTGTTTTTGTGATTTTATGAAGTTTCTACACAATAATGTCAAAATTCTGCGTTTTAGGATCATGTGTTACGTATTTTTTGATGTTTTAAGTTCTTCTTAGACTAAACGCAACAGAAAAACGCAGATAACAGCTTGTATAATTTATTACACTAAACTATTAACAAATATAACAGATATAACATGAATTATATAATAATAGTGACAGATATTAAGTTACAACATTCGAAATTAATTACAAAACAAAATAATATTAGTTTCAAACTTCAAAATAAATCACAATACAAAACGGTACTGGCCTGTATCTAATGTAATGATCTAAAATTAAAGTCTCAAATTCCAGTCTAGGGTGTGAATTTGGTCCCACGAAGAAATTCCGAAACAGTTCACAGTTCAATGAAATCGCCGTCTCTCAGCTCAAGCAGTAATTCAGATGTATCGTAGAGATTGACGAAATAAAATCACAACTTCCGTAGATCTAACTTCAATCACAAATCCAAGTTGAATATTCACAGCAAACACTTAATCTTTCTCAAATAACTAAAACTGATGCCTGAATCTCACTCTTATTCTTCGAATAAAACTAATGACTGAATCTATCTTCTTTTTTCGAATAAAGACTGATGACTGAATCTCACTATCTTTTCTTCGAATAAAACTAATGACTGACTATCTCTCACGTCACCGTCTTTTATACCGATAGGCCTACTTCTCGAACAATCTTGAAATTTCCATACAACTCCAGAGCTATCCACGCATATCCATTCTTGCACGAGACTACACGTCTAGACAGGAAGTCACCAACACTCATTTACAAACATATGATTGGTTTACTTAATTCAAGAAAGTTCTAAAATGTTACCCTAAATGAATAACAAAATATTAGTTTAAACTTCGAAACAATAATATCAATATGGAAAAAATGAATAATAGAAATGAAAATTTAAACACAACACGACATGTTGTCGCTTACAAAATATTTACACATATACATAACACATGTTCGATCTAAAAACCCTTGTTTTCATTTTATAAATTTTACACAAGCTAGCTTTACGTTGTTTGAATAAAACTGCAAACCATTAAAGTAAAAATTTAACATCAATTGTTAAGTCTTATGTTTACCTATTTTCTGGTACAGTTGATATCAGTAAAACTTCTCTATTTTTCGCAGCTCACCTTAGCCTGCAGTCGTTATTTCTCATTGGTGTAACACTGCTATTCAAATCCTTATTTACCATGGTAGTCGTTTTGGTTTTAAAAACCTTCGTAAGAAATACCAACAGGTAAACCGGGGGCGCTCAGAAACTCTTGTTTCTCTTCAGCCCCGCACGAGTTCATTGGTTAAACATAACTTGAGAGGAAATAATTAATAAGAAAACTGATAATGCCGAACAAATGCAATAATGGTAATTATCTTGATGTCGGTCGGACTAGTCTTACCAGCACTGGTATTTCGTTTACTATTATTTGAAAGAACGTATAACATCAACAACCTTTATGGTGTGACCGACATGCACAAGCTGGAAAATTACAATTAGAAATAATTTACTTGCCATTAGACATTGTTACTAAACTTACTATAATATGTAACCCTATGTTCTTTATCTTGTATTCTGGGTGTTTTGAATAATTAGAAGAGTGTGTGATAATAGTGTTCCAACCACACTGTATTCACCAGTATTATACGCTTTTCTAATTCTTAAAAATCCTAAACAAACTAGATATAAAATGTGGTGCTTAAAAGTATAGTGAGCCTAATATTAATGTTACACAGCATGGATTTGCTTGTTTTATTGTTGAAACACGGTTTATATCAACTACATTGTATAGTGACCCATAATACGCAAATTTATTTTGGTGGTTATATCATTGAGTAATTGTTCGAATAACATGAATTGTATAGAACTCTAGATAGTACAAATGTGTTTTAGAAGTATTATTTCTGAACTACTATTTCTATAATGTGAACTATGCATAGATCGAAATAATATGAATGTATTCTGATTTCATTGCTGAATCAATGTTCGTGTAACTCAGATTGTACAAACATGCTTTATGATTTAGTTTCATTAAACTCCTGTTTGGAAGACTGTTTGCTTATTTTTACTTTATAAATAGGCCTGGCATGGCCAAGCGCGTAAGGCGTGCGACTCGTAATCCGAGAGTCGCTGGTTCGCGCCAGCGTCACTCTAAACATGCGCGCCCTCCCAGCCGTGGTGGCGTATAATGTGACGGTCAATCCCACTATTCGTTGGTAAAAGAGTAGCCCAAGAGTTGCCGGTGGGCGGTGATGACTAGCTGCCTTCTCTTTAGTCTTGCACTGCTAAATTAGTGACGGCTAGCACAGATAGCCCTCGAGTAGCTTTGTGCAAAATTCCAAAACAAACTTTATAAATCTTTATAAAACTCAACGACGTATAGCATATTTTATTCGAGCAATAATGAATTCAGATCCAATAATGAATAATAATGTTTAATAACTAGAATAACAAACCTTATACAAACAAACTTAACTGAAATGGATTGCTTAGTTATCTATCGAAAAATCTAACTAAACACGACAACACGTATGCGTATGCGTTCAAACAGATAATTCGACAGAGTTTTCCTATAACAGTATAGGCACAAGTTAATCTTACAATGGATATGTATTGGACACCACAAGCTGTATCGATTTTCAACAAGCCTCGGGTCATGACAGAAAACGTACAGTTAATTTCGATCAAAATTCGATTCTAAGGTCAAACACAAACGAGTTTTCGAAGAGTGGATAACTGTTGGGGGATAGTGATGGATTGTTGCTTGGTTTTTCTTTGTGTATTTTCTTCTATAATCACATTGAAGAAGGCGTTAAAAACGAATATTTATACCATTTAGTTTTCTCTTCTGAGTCTCATAAAACACCAAGATTCAAAATCTTTGAAGCGAATTTTTTACCATTCACGTAGAAAATATGTTTGGAAAAAAAATTGTTTACGTGATAATAGCATACTTGTTTGGGTGAATTATGGGCTATTTTATTTTATTTTACATTCCTTTTTTTTGTCACAACTTTGAGTCTTAAGAAATGTAGAATACAAAACGTACATAAAAACTCAAAATCACATATTTGTTTACCCTAATTTTAATTAAAATAACTCATATCAGAGGCATCACACACGTTCTTATTAATTATGCCATTAGGGATTTTGTTTCAGAAACATCTAGAGGAATAATAATAATTAATAGAATTGTGGAGAAAAAAATCACATGCGGGATATATCAGGATTTTTATCAGACGCATTCATCTCTTTGGTTCATCAGTTTTCGATATTTAAAAAGCGTCACGTTTTTTTCTTTGTATTAATGGACACGCGAATTTTTTTCATCGACTGTTTTATTCTTTCGTATTTCTACAACTATGGTATTATTTTCACGATCACCGGTATTGGATGCGAGGCGGAATATGTGAGGTTTAGGGTTTGGAACATAAAAGCTTCATACGAAGAAAATATGGATTGAAGACGTTACTCGTTTTATTTACTTATTTGTTTCATTTTTAGATCAATTTTTTTAGTCTCGAAATGCTGCTTTCCTTTAAATTCCAGGTTACCTAAACTTCTATTTAACTACCATGATGTGAGGATTAAAATATTTCATTTTTTTTAGTTTTGCGGCTGTTTTCAAAACTCAGAAGCTTATTATGGGAATCCAATAAAGTAGATATAAATAACTCCTCGTTAACACCGGCTATTGAAAAAGTAGTTTTAATGACCCTCTAAAGGAGATTCCACTAACCTGGTTGTCTCTTAAGAGCCCTTAATGCAATACCTTTTTCTTTTAAATTAAACTTTTGTCCATAGTTGCCGGTAGGTGGCAATACTAAAAGAAAATATTTTCAGGCGGTATCTTTTGTAAGAAAAACGATATTATCTTATAAGTGGTTCTAAGCCTATTTTACTCCACGAATCGACGAAATGTTTGTAAAAAAAACTTAAAGACTGTTAAGAGTGTTAGGCTTGTACTGCATTACGTGACGTATAGCAGTGGTTATCGAAGTTTAGGCTTACGTACCACTTTCTGATTAAACATATTTTTTTCTTTTGAGATATAAAAACAGGCTTACGTTTCTGTAATATCAAAATCAAAAAGATATACATGCGTAATTAAGACAGAAAATCAGCTTTAAACATACGATGATACTCCTCCACTAAACATATATTGCATATTTTAATTTTAAAAGTCGTTATAGTTGACTACAAGGTCAAAATCTCTCCAATAACCTTCATAAAAAGATGCCAAATACACTAAAGCTAAAAACTAGTATCCTTGGCATTGTTGTCTCGAGTTGATGTGACACCTGTTTATCTGTTCAGTTCTAACCTGAAATAAGATCATCCAAATTCTGTTCGATCCCAATTCGTAAATGAATCCAAAGAAGAACATTCCACCAGAAACGTTGGGTATCAGCAATTAATTTTGAAATAACGAATTTCATATTTTACTTTGTTTTTAGTGGTTTGTTGCTATTTCTTGATTAAGTTTTTTGATGTTATTTCTATCAACCATATTGCTTGTTTTTCATATTTCTACTTCTAGTTTTATTATAAATGATAACTATACTTGTATTTTCTCACAATAAGAACCTGTGATATTACATTTTGTGAGTTTCTATGCTTCTGGTTTCTGATAATAAGAATATTTGATATTATTATTGTGATTTACCATAGTTTTATCTTCTGAGAACATGAACCTGTGATATTGTTATTGTAATTTATTATACTTGTAGTTTCTGTGAACATGAACCTGTGATTTGTTATTGTAATTTATTGTACTTGCAGTTTCTGAGAACATGAACCTGTGATATTTTCTTGGTTTTTGCTATAATTTCTAATACTGAAAATATGTGGTATTATTATTTTCTTTTTTGTTTACGTTCCGATATTAGGAGGTCCGGCATGGCCAAACGTGTTGAGGTGTCCGACTCATGATCTGAAGGTCGCGGGTTCGCATCCCAATCGCAGCAAACATGCTTGCCCTTTCAGCCGTGGGGACGTTATAATGTGACGGTCAATCTCACTATTCGTTGGTAAAAGAGTAACCCAAGAGCTGGCGGTGGGTGGTGATGACTAGCTGCCTTCCCTCTAGTCTTACACTGCTAAATTAGGGACGGCTCGCACAGATAGCCCTCGAGTAGCTTTGTGCGAAATTCAAAAACAAACAAACAAATCCGATATTAGAATTTAGCATTTTTATGCTAAACATCTGATATTGTTGGCGACTTTCTTTTTGTCTCTAACAATTATAACAAATGATATTGTCTCTTGTAACTCAATAATTGGATATTTTACCAAAGGCAGATCTGGTACTGTTCGTTGTGGTTTGATTCAAGTCTCTAATAATAACATCATATATTGTTCTTCGTGTCTGAATATTCTATCATATGCAACGTCTGCTATTGTTCCTGGTGACTTGCTTCACGTTTCTAACAACGACGACCTCTGGTATTCTTTCTGACGGTTTATGTATTTGATGTCTGTAATTAATAAAAATAGTGTGTCATTAGACAGTGCATAAGATCTTCTTGCGTGAAAGATATAACTTATCAAACTTTCTTTTTAACTTGTTTATTGTTTAATTTCGCGCAAAGCTACACGAGGGCTATCTGCGCTAGTCGTCCCTAATTTAACAGTGTAAGACTAGAGGGAAGACAGCTAGTCCTCACCACCCGCCGTCAACTCTTGGGTTACTCTTTTACCAACGAATAGTGGGATCACCGTCACATTATAACGCCTCCAAGACTTAAAGGGCGAGTGTGTTTGGTGTGATGGGGATTCGAACCCACGATCCTCACATTACGAGTCGAGTGCTTTTTTAAGTCCAATGCGTTTGTCTTACAGTCATTCGTGCTATTATCAGTTTCTATTTAAAGAGCTGCTTGTAAGTTTGAAGTAAAAATAACTGAATCAAAGTCCTTTCTCTAATATATTACAAGTAAAATAAGTGGCATGTACAAAAACTGTCAACGTAGAAAATTCAGGATTTAACCTGCTGACTGCCAAGTATTTCAGCTGCTACAATATAACTTTAATGCTTCCTCATTTTGTAACTTTCTCGTGACGCCATTTTGGATCGAAAGTGAAACAATTTGTAAGTAGGTCAAATGCATGTGTGGTGCTGACATCGAGCATTGAAGGTAGGTATTACTGAAAAGGAATTAACTCGTCCGTAGAACTGTGTTACCGATCGGCTTGGACAGGCTATTTCGTCTACTGCACTAAACAGGTGAGATCTTATTTCACATCTTGTGGAGAATTTATTTCACGGAACTAACTTTTCACAATTCATTTTTTCAGTTCATGCAGCAACAAACTGCCATTATGGCTCAAGGGGGGTTCATCAACCCCATGACTGTGCTTGCAGCTAGTCAACTCCCACCGGTCGGAACTGTTCCAAACGGTCTCCCCAGTCCGGCTCTTACTCCAACAACAGGTAATGTTTTTTTGTTTTTTGAGAAGAATAAAAAAATAAATTCAGACTTTCTACGTCAATATCTGTGTTTCATCATGTTACACTTACAGTTGAACATGTGTTTATCATGTTACACTTACAGTTGAACATTTGTGTTTTATCATGTTACACTTACAGTTAACATCTGTGTTTATCATGTTACACTTACAGTGGAACATTTGTGTTTTAGCATGTTACACTTACAGTTGAACATTTGTGTTTTATCATGTTACACTTACAGTTGAACATGTGTTTTATCATGTTACTTTTACAGTTGAACATGTGTTTAGCATGTTACACTTATAGTTGAACATGTGTTTAGCATGTTATACTTACAGTTGAACATGTGTTTATCATGTTACCCTTATAGTTGAACATGTGTTTATCATGTTACACTTACAGTTGAACATCAGTTTTTTACTGTGTTACGCATACAGTTACTGGACAATCTCAACTCTGACGTTCGCAATTCTAAAAACTCTTACGGTAGTTCCAGGTCTAGAACAATCACTGTGTTCCCTTTTTATATGCAAAAACGGCTCGTTTGGGTTGAGAAAATATTTCAAATAGAAGAGCGAACAACGTTTCGACCTTTATTGGTCATCGATGAAGGTCGAAACGTTGTTCACTCTTCTGTTTGAAATATTTTATCCACCCAAACGAGCCGTTTTTGCATATAAAATTCTCAACAAGTGGGTTTCTCGACATCACTCACTGTGTTCCCTGTTATGGATGACGAATTAGTTTAGATAAGTAAGACACTGTGTGCTCCCAAAACTAAACAAATTATAAAATGCTGCAAACTGTATGACATCGTGTGTGATGTAACTTACATTGTCTCACATATCTAGCACAGTCGCAGAGTTTCATTAATCATTTTGATAAGTGAAGAACAAAGTCTCTTTAAAACAGGACGAGATCACGTTTTGTTTTCTAGTATATGGTTTGTTTTGTTTTTGAATTTCACGCAAAGCTACTCGAGGGCTATCTGTGCTAGCCGTCCCTAATTTAGCAGTGTAAGACTAGAGGGAAGACAGCTAGTCATAACCACTCACCGGCAACTATTAGGCTAGTCTTTTACTGATGAATAGTGGGATTGACCGAAACATTATAACGCCCCCACAGCTGAAAGGACGAGAATGTTTGGTGTGACGGGGATTCGAACCCTCGACTCTCTGATTACGAGTCGAACGCCTTAACCCACCTGGCCATGTCGGGCCTAGTTGAATAGATGGTAACCATTTGTTGTAGAAACGTAAGTGTAGACGCCGACGTTTCGTAAGCCTTCCTCTACTCGTCTGAAAACGAAACGCTATAATTGTTGATTGATTTGAAAAAGAAGTGTTTATCTGGACTATTATCTTCAACTCTTGCCAAAGAGTTCCATGGACTTGCAACGGTTGGTCAGGATGAACTCGGCAGATGGTCCAGTATGGCTTTGCTTTAAATAAAAAGAAACAAACAAGCTTACGAAGGAAAGCGTTACAAATACCAGACAGATGAATACGTACAACACCAGATGGAGCGAGTTTACACATGATATTTTGATAATTTTATTTTTGTGTCATTAAAAAGAATCGACACGAAAAATTAAAACTGATATTTAAAATCAATTTATTTTTTCTCAGCACTAGTGTGAGTCTGCAGTGCAACGGGGGAGCATCGTGTCTCGCGATTACTAAAATGTTTCTGTTTGAGGTACTTACTGTATTTCACTTTTATGATTTCAGTTTTAAGTATCGATTTATTAGCTTCAAGTGAAGACCTCCCTGTGACTGAGCTGTAAGACGATGGGCCTACACTTGTAATATTCAGTTTTAACAACTGCATTGTATCCGGCACGTGCAGCTAACAGTGATTAATATAACCAATAAACGTAACATAATTGGGCAACGATATGTATATTGAGTTACCACAATAAAATTTCGGACTCAATTTCCCGTGTTTGTCACAGCCAACGCGATTTTGCTTTAAACCAAATAAGCAAGCTAATGGAAAGTTGTCCGTGGACTTGAAAATGTTGCTTATCTAAACATCGTAAGTTTATGTTGCAGGGTAACAACATTTCAATGCAGCTCATATAATATAAGCGACTTCATAATAAAGTGAGTTAATGAAACGAGTGAAGTTAAAACCCAACAAACGAACGGTTTCAAAAAAAACCTTAAGTATACATTATTACGTAGCCAGTATGACGAAACAGTTTCCAAGATCAACCAACTTGACGTTGTATCATTACGCTATATTAAATAGTTTCCGAAAGAAGAAAAAATGATACTAAAACCAAACTTTCTGTTTGAGTTTTGTAAACACATTTAAAATATATAACACACCACATGGACAAAATTATGTAGACACCCATTCTACTTAGTGGATTCGACTATTTCAGCCACACCCGTTTCTAACAGGTACATAAACTTAAGCTTACAGCCATGCAATCTACTTCGACAAACATTAGCAGGAGAATGGGTCGTACTGAAAAGCTAAGTGACTTTCAACGTGGTATTGTCATAAGATATTACCCATCCCACAAGTCAGTTTGTCAAATTTTTGCCCTCCTAGAGCTGCCCCGGTTAACTGTAAGTGCTGTTATTGGGAAGTGGAAACGACTAGAAGCAACAACAGCTCAACCACGAAGCGGTAGGCCACACAAGTTCACAGAACGGAACCGCCGAGTGCTGAAGCGCGTAAAAATCGTCTGTCCACAGTTGCGACACTCACTACCGGGTTCCAAACTGCCTCTGGAAGCAACGTCAGCACGAGAACTGTTCGTCGAGACCTTCATGAAATGAGTTTCCATGACCGAACAGGTGCTCACAAGTTCAGAATCACCATGCACAATGCTAAGCGTCGGCTGGAGTGGTGTAAAGCACACCGCCATTTGGCTCTGGTGCAGCGGAACCACGTTCTCTGGAGTGATGAATCACTCTTCACTATCTGGCAGCATGATGGACGAATTTGCACCAGCACTCTCTGTCGAAGAATGCAATGAAAGAAAATGGCTGTCATCGCTGCCATTATACATAAATTCAGATAATCTTGCTGCTCCAGCAACCATGATAATGCTGATATGAAGAGCCCTGAACATGGCCTCATAACTTTATCCCGTCGGACATTTCAGCGGTCAATGACCGTCAATTAATTAATAATGTGAAACACTGTGAAAGATTTGTTTGTTTGTTTTAATTTCGCGCAAAGCTGCACGAGGACTATCTGCACTAGTTGTCCATAATGTAGTAGTGTAAGACTAGATGGAAAGCAATTAGTTATCACTACTCGCCGCCAACTCTTGAGCTAATCTTTGATGAATAGATAAGAAGATTGACTGAAACATAATAACGCCTCCACGGCTTAAAGAACAAAACAAGCATGTTTTGTATGACTAGGATTCGAACTCATGACCTTCATATTACGAGTCACGCGCCATAACTACCTGTCCATACTGGTTCCACTGTGGAAGGGCATTACGAGCTGGGTGTTGTAAGCTAGTAACAGAAAGCACCCATAATACCATCAGTATTATCCTTACCTCTTCCCACAAAGTCACCCTGACCGTCCACAGGGTGGAAACATGTCTTACGTATGTACACGTTAATCTATTAAAGCCTATACAAAACTTTGGTGAGGTAATGAATAGTGTAATAAAATGCTATGCTGTAGATAAACTGTGTGAAAGTTAGGGCTTTTGTGTTATTTGTCACACAACTTACACCCGCATTCTTATACATTGATAACCTAGACAAAAGACTGGTATCTCAGTTTTTTATTGAATAAAATCCACTGCTTTGTCATACTTTGGTAATATATCATCGAACTTTGCTAGGATATTGAATCTCTTAGTGTCAAACTCATTGAATACAACGAAAGTAAAGGAACTACAGAAGTATTTAAACAGAATTAAACAGAACTTCTCGATAAGTCAGCTTACTATAATTAGCAACAGAATGTTTTGTTTGTTTCGCGCGAAGCTACACTAGAGCCGTCTGCGCGAACTGTCACCAATTTTGAACTGATAGTCAAAAAAAAAGTTTTTTTTTCATAACAAAGCCACATTGGGCTATCTGCTTCGCCCACCGAGGGGAATCGAAACCCTAATTTTAGCGTTGTAAACCCGTAGACTTACCGCTGTACCAGCAAGGGGCTGGTCAAAAAGTTAACAGCGCCCACTTCCAACTTTGAAGTTTATCTTATAGTCATTCTCATAATACATTCACTACCAACTCTTGGGCTACTCCTATTACCCAAAGAGTTACGTTTGGCATTCATCCTCATAATGCACCCCCTAAGTGTAAAACGTGATACATTTTATGATATTCGTGATAACGGGAAGCGAACCCTAGACCTACATATCCTCAATCTGGTACGCTGACTCTGGGCTACAGCTGGCTTTAGTAATAAAACTATACAGTCTTCATCTGTTACCATGCAAGAAACTTGGTTTTGATACCCGAGATGGGCAGATCAGAGATGGCATATTGTGTAACTTTGGGCATAACTCCAACCTACTAATCATGTCTCGCCATTTTTATTGGCCGGTGATGTACGTGTTTACTAATGATGTTTTCCCATTAAATCTGATTTTCCAAGGTCACTCAGATATGAGCAATAGAGTTTACAATGCTAGAATTCGAGTTTCGATCTTTGCGATGGACACAACGTAGATAGCCATTAGAGTAATTTTTCGCTGAAGAAACAAACGAATAGTTAAATAGAATTAAAATAAGTAAGTTTCTTTTTCAAAGTTGTTGTTCCTTCATATAGCCACGAACGTGCTGGCTAAATTACACTGTAGCAACAAAGAGGAAAACATCAATATATCTTGAAAAGAGAAATCGTTAGACATCCTAAAAATATAAAAGTTTTGAGATTAACAAAGACATGTTGTTTGGATCTAGATTTACAAAATGTTGGAGAAATAGTTGTTGTTTTTTGGAAGCTTAAAAAGAAAAACTCGTATTCGTTAAAAACGTTCATTAGTTGCTATAAAATTAGAGAGACATGTCTTAAAATAACTTCAGGCCTAAAACTGCAACTAGATTGTGTTTCATAAACCGCCACTACTTTGTTTGTGTTTGTATTTTTTCTGTCATATAGTCATTAAAATGGTTTAGACATCTGTAAAGACGTACGGATTTAATAACGAGAATTACATTTCTCTGGAATAATAAATTGTTTTAACTATGGTACAATTATACAGTAATGTGTTGTCTGTCAGTTAGTCAGTAGACACTAAAATAACAGCCCAGCATGGTCAGGTGGTTAAGGCACTCAACTCGTAATCCGAGGGTCGCGGATTCGGATCTCCGTCACACCAAACATGTTCGCCCTTTCAGCCGTGGGGGCGTTATAATAGTACGGTCAATCCCACTATTCGTTGGTGAAAGAGTAGCCCAAGAGTTGTAGGTGGGTGGTGATGACTAGTTGCCTTCTCTCTAGTCTTACACTGCTAAATTAGGAACGGCTAGCGCAGACAGCCCTCGTGCAGCACTGCGCGAAATTCAAAACAAAATAAACACTGAAATAACACCACGTAAGGGACGCTAAACATTGCAATTTGTGCTGTGGTGATGTCTGTAAAAACTGTGTATGCTATGAATCATGAGAATAATTATTCACTCTGTAGGCGAAAACACAGTATGATATTCAAACACCAAAACAAAAAATTAAAAATTTGTTACTCTTAATTCTGGTTGTACATTCTATTGAAACAGAACACTTTCATAAGTTTCATAAGCAGTTTACAAAAAAAAATAAACACTATAAAAGTGCTTTCTTATTAGGACGTCCTCATAAAGAATGGGTCACTACTTGGATAGCACTAGGCCTGCTGTATTGAGGTTTTTTTGCCTAGTTTCTTTTTATTAGTACTTTGTTGCGTTTTTATTTTTAGTACAAAGTTGCACAATGAGCTATCCTTACTATTTTCAAGGTGGGAGTTCGAACCTTGGACTTGAGCGCGTTACATGTCCGTAAACCGAGTGCTGACCTACGGACATCTTTATTTAAGTTGAAATTACTGTATTTTTTTCTCTAAAACTGCTTTTATTCTTTAGTACTACATATATACGTGAAGAAATATTCAAAAAAAATATTGCTAATTATTTTGCATGACGTATACACTATCTGAACATTAAGTGTTTATATACTAAGATTCGGGAATACATCCCTGCGATGAATTCAACATAAACTGTCTCTTGTGCTGATTTATGATTATGAATAAACACAGTAGAATGAACATAATATACAGATACGTATGTAAGTGTGTAAATCCCATGCAAGTTTCATGAAACTTAATGTCTTCTATTACAGTTCGAAAACTAAATCCACGTGACATACTCAGAAAGAATTAACTTTTCTTTTTTGGAGGCAGAAGGATATTAAATCTGCTATCTGACAACATCAATATAAGCATGGTTAGCTTAGTTTGGAATAGTCCAACGTCACATTACGAGTTCCAAAGAACGTAAGCATGACATAAACGCTTGAGGCTATGTTAAACTGGAACTGTTTAATATCCGATAAACCATGTCAGAGTTTGAAAATTTAGCATGTAGTGAAAAAAAAACAAAAAACAAAAAGAGACAGAAATCATAAAATACATATTAAAATTGCTATTAGTAATGGAATATTGAAGAAATCCTGCGAAGGTTTTTGGATGCATTTTGCTTGTACCTAAAGGGCATGAAAATTCTAGTTTATGTTATAATGTAATACCAGAAGTTTCATGATTCGCAAACGTCAGAGAAATCAGTTTATTCCAAGCTTATAATGATTTTCCTCGAGAGATAATGACCCTTGCTGGTACAGCGGTAAGTCTACGGATTTACAACGCTAAAATCAATGGTTCGATTCTCCTCGATGAACACAGCAGATAGCCCGATGTGGTTTTGCTATGAAAAAACACACACGCACTCGCTTTAGAGTGATAAAACAAATAAATTCCATATAGCAGACATTTTGACCAAAAGTAAGAGAGTGTACTGTTTAAAAAAATGTTACAAATAAACTGTTTTATGTTGTACACAATAATACAGACACTATTTTCCATTAATTAGTGGTCACCTCACGTTAACAAGTTGTGTGATGAAATGAGAGATTTTGGTTTGAATTCTGCGCAAAGCTACACGACCGCCTTATGTGCTAGCCTTCCCTAATGTTGCAGTGTAAGACTAGAGGGAAGGCAGCTAGTCCTCACCCCCCACCGCCAACTCTTGGGCTACTCTTTTACCAACGAATAGTGAGATTGATCGCACATTATAACGTCCCCCTGGTTGAAAGAGCAGCATTTTTGGCGTGCCGGAATTCGAACCCGCGACGCTCGGATTACGAATCGAGTGCCTTAACCACCTGACCAAGAGAGATTTTGGAAAAAGCTGATTTACCACAGATATACTCGTTAGTCGTGTGTTAATTGTAAGTAATTCCAATTAAGAAATATTGGCTGAGTTTCAAAGTAATCAAAGACGATAAAAAAACTTGTGCATATTAATATACAGAAGGAAAAACAAGTATTACATGTATATATTTACTGGGGTTTAGTGCTGTTTTCAAAGAGATTCTTATTTCTAGTTTTTAAGAGTACTTATTAAATTTGTTTTTGCCATCTTTCAGTTAGTAGCAGGGACCTGGCATGGCCGAGCGCGTTAAGGCGTGCGCTCGTAATCCGAGGATCGCGGGTTCGCGCCCGCGTCGCGTAAAACATGCTCGCCCTCCCAGCCGTGGGGGTGTATAATGTGACGGTCAATCCCACTATTCGTTGGTATAAGAGTAGCCCAAGAGTTGGCGGTGGGTGGTGATGACTAGCTGCCTTCCCTCTAGTCTTACACTGCTAAATTACGGACGGCTAGCACAGATAGCCCTCGAGTACTTTGTGCGAAATTTCAAAACAAACAAACAAACAGTTAGTAGCTAAGAGCTTTCTCGTATGTTCCGGATGAGTTTGTGTAAAGAAGGCTTAGCCTGAAAGTGTTAAACGAACAGTAACTCTCAGCTAGTTTCGGCCATAATGATGTTGTGTCTCCATTTCTTTAAAAGCAAAAAACAAAACAGTTTTGATTCAAAAAGAGATTAATTTTTATCTGTTCTTCAATTTTATGACAGCAATATTTTACCCATAAAATAAATATAAAGCACGTGTTTCTTTTGTGCCAAATAAGACCCTGTTACGCTTTGGTGGTTGTTTACCAACTTTACAGAAATATAAATAGTATTAAATTAATCGAGTTGTTCTGTTCTTACCGAGACTCAACGTTATATTAGATAAATTATTGGTAACCTAGCAACCATCGCAACAGATATAAAGAGCTTTGGTATTATCCGAAAGGCACAATCGGCACAGGATTTAGTAAAAATGTATTCTCAAGACGGTTGGTATGGGTGTTAAATCTTTAATTAAAATAAAGTACAGAACAACGTTTCGATATTCTCAGGTTATCTTCAGGTTAACAAGTTTTAAAACCCCTACCAGCCATTTTGAAAGTATATTTTTGCTTCTAGTGAGTCATTACGAGGATTAAGTAAATACACTGTGTTAACATAACTCAGTCTTATCTACTTTTACTCAGAGGGTCTTATTAATAAATGCACTTTTATAAAATTATTCTTGTATTTTTTACTTACAGGAACTCAGGCTGTCAATGGTACCATCCCAAACATTCCTTCCCCCACCATGCATTCTTCAACCATACCTCAAGCTAACGGACAGATAGGCGAAGTATACGCTAATGGAATGCTTCATTATCCCCGTAAGTGTAAACACGTTTTGTTCGTATGTGTGTTAAAACTCACAATCTGCGAACGTTTTAAAACGTTCATATCTCAGTTGATTATTGTAAGGATTGTAGATAGTTAGTCTAAGAACGCGGAAAAGACGGTGCTTTTAGTTTCTTCAAGACTAAAGAACCGAATCTAGAGAGACTGTCACCTTTATAAAGCGCCCACAATTAAAAGAATGGAGTTACATTTAGTAATATTAAATACGAACCACCTACCCCTTTGATTTTCGACCCCACAAATTAACCATTAATCGAAGTCCGACTCCATGGAGAGAAGACAAAACAACAATATTGGTTCCAAGTTAGAAGTAGCAGTTGTAACACATTGTTCATGACATATCATTTGTATTAAGACACTTTCTTTTTCCCACGTGTTTTTTAACACCCTAGTATTATTATTTGTCAGATCTGTGTAGGTCATGCTTTTATTATTTTGTGGAATTATGTTTTCAAGGTGAAGTTTTTTCCTAGTTATAAACAGGTTCATAAATATGGTTCGTTAAATCTTGCCATTTCCTTATGACCCTCAACACGCCCTCAGAGATTCTGTCTGTTAGTTCAATGTTATTTCATATTAGTCCACCAATATATTTTATTACACGTGATGTGAACGTTGCATTGGTAATAACTTCGTGGTCTGATATATTTTACATGTAACTATAATATCCTAGTTGTAATAGTACGAGAGATTTTTATTTTCGATAAGATTATTATTTTTTAATCTAAATTCATTTTTGTAATTATGTCTGCCAACAAAGTTGGCCTTCAAGCGTATTTATCGAGTTATTGTTATATCTGGTATGTGGCACGTGAAAAAATGAGCTGGTTAGATACCTCTAGACTCAAACAATGTGATCTATGATCTAGAACTGTTAGTCAGCGAGCGGCCAACTACTTACCAACATTCACCACCTTTGTGGCTCTTCTTAACATAATAAGAAGTTATGCAGTTACAACTTATAGTACGAAACGTGTTCAGCGGCAAACTGTGACTCGAACTTTGGACCTTTAGATCCTCTTGTCTCACTTCCTTGCCAGAATGAGTTCCTCATTCGAAAGAATAAATAAAAGTTGTTTTCTTAACGAAAAGGGAGATATGATGAAACGACTGTTAAACAACAATCTGCTTCTACACTAAAAATAAAATATTTATTCCCTGTAATCTGAGGGGGGGTAGAGTGAGGGAGAATATGTTCTTCATTTTGGTTTGGCTTGTTCTGAATTTCGCGCAAAGCCACACGAGGGCTATCTGCGCTATCCATCCCTAACTTAGCAATGTAAGATTAGAGGGAAAGCAGCTAGTCATTGCCACCCACCGTCAACTCTTAGGCTACTCTTTTACCAACGAATAATGTGATTGACCGTAACATTATAACGCTTCCACGGCTGGAAGGACAAGCATGTTTCGTGTGACGGAGATTCGAACCTGCGAACCTCGGAATACGAAGCAGCTAGTCATCACCACCAACCGCCAACTCTTGGGCTACTCCTTTACCAACAAATAATGTGATTGACCGTAACATTATAACGCCTCCACTGCTGAAATGGCGAACATGTTGGTGTGACAGAAACTCAAATATTAAAGATCTCACGCTCCAGCAACTTTCTGAGAAATTCCAAAACACATTGAGTGTAGCTTTCGTTGGTGGAAGTCTACATTATGTTTATATCATCCATTTACTTGTGGTTTTCTATTTCTTAACATATGTTTCGTCAATTTCGTCATGGATTCTTTTTTTCTTAATGGGATTCACATTAACTGGAATCGTTTCGGTCGCGACTGAACCAGCTTTAAATGAATTTCAAATATTGAAACGTGGTGGTCGTATGGAAATGAAACGTTGGATTCTTTTCTTATTTTCCTGTCTGTTCCCAGAACAGTCGTACACGTTCGGCCCTTTTTCTATATACTTAATTATCGCTGTAGAGTTTTGAGATAACGTTCTCTATTTGTGATAAACACATTGAATATTTTAACACATTAGACGTAAACTTCATATTCAGGCTGAAACATAAAAGGTTTAGTTTTCTTATCTCTTTCAGCTCAACCATTACCAAATGGAGAATCGCTCCAACCTTCTGCTTATCCGAGTTTACATGGTTATCCTGGAATAGGTAAGCCTTATCTTTTGCATAGATTTTTACTTTTCAGAAAATCGTCTGGTGTAAATGGCTCTAAATATTATATAAATACTCTGTTTCATTGAGAGCATTCAATCCAATTGAGTTTTTGTTGTAAAACAGTTTATTATTGTATTATTTTACCACCCAAAAACTGGTTTAGTAATAATTGTACTTTAATATTGGATAACTGATTTCATTTATCGTTTGATGTTGTCACTAAATCTTCACTTACTCTAGTTTTACTTTATTTTCACTGTATTTTTCCATGAGTAACTCACGAATCAAAGTCATTTTATAAATGTGGATCTTTATATGATAAACTCAACATTGACAGAATTCTCTTTTTTTTTTCGTTGTCACCACAACCAAACGTGCATTTGTCGTTTCGTTTGTTCGTGTGGATTGTAGTTCTTGATTGTTCAAGGTTTATATCATTTGTTCTGTGTTTGTACGAAAACGCCCCCTAGTGGCACAGTGGTATGTCTGCGGTCTTATGCTGATAGAAACTGGATTTCGATACTTCTGGTGGGCAGAGAACAGATAGCTCTTTGTGTAAATTTGTGCTTAATAACCTTTACGGAAATATAGGCCAAACTGGATTTCGATACCCCTGGTGGGCAGAGAACAGATAGCTCTTTGTGTAAATTTGTGCTTAATAACCTTTACGGAAAAATAGGCCATGGCGTGGCCTAGTGATTAGGGTATTTGATTGCTATTCTGTAAATTATGGGTTTGAATTCCATCACCTGACAGGCATAGTCTTTCAGCCATGGATGTATTATGATGTGACAGCGAATCCCACTGTTCGTGAACAAAGAGTAGCCCAAGAGTTGCAGTGGGTGAAGCTGGTTAGCTTCTTTTACTTTAGTCTTTCATGTCACAATTTGGGACGGCTAAAGCAGTTAGCCCTACAGTAAAATCACGTAAGATTCATATTACAAATTTGGTTGAAATTTTTCGTAGAACTCTACAGGGCTAAATGCACTATCCGTTCCTAATTTAGCAGTGAAAAACGAGAGGCAAGGCAGCTAGTCATCATCACCTTCCGCCACCACTTGGACTACTTTTTTAACCAACAAATACTGTAATCGACCGTCACATTATAACGCCCCTACAACTGAAAGGGCAAACATATACGGCGATGGGAAATCGAAACTGCGGCCTCTAGGTTGCGAGTAGAGCCAGCCCATTCCAAGACTGAACAGATAAATAAACCAAGAAGTAAAGGATAATTTATTTTAGCATGAAATCGCTAAAAGATTTCACACCCGATTTGCTGGTAAAATTGAGAACAATTAAAAGCTTTGTCGAGATGAGAAAAGAGTAATAAACATGTGGACATTAAAATCCACAAGTGACGTGAACGATTGATACACGTGAAACGTGGGAACGAACAAATCAAGAGTTTCTTCCCTCATACCAAAATAATGGCCCGGCATGGTCAAGCATGTTAAGGCGTTCGACTCGTAATCCGAAGGTCGCGGGTTTGAATCCCGGTCGCACCAAACATGCTCACCTTGGAGCGTTATAATGTGACGGTCAATCCCACTATTCGTTGGTCAAAGAGTAGCCCAAAAGTTCGTGGTGGGTGGTGATGACTAGCTGCCTTCCCTCTAGTCTTACACTGCTATATTAGGGACGGCTAGCGCGAAATTAAAAAACAACAACAAACAAACATACCAAAATAATCGCAAAAAAGAAAACGTTTCATTGGATTCCCTTTTGCAATAGATGAAAACAAATCTAATAAAATCTGGTGAAAAATGCATGCCACAGTAATCATTAGGTTACATTCAGCCTTCTTTGACGTCACTGTCGCGAGAAAGCCGCGTTTCGTAAATCGAGACGAAAATTCATCAAAATTTATAAAAAAAACAACCAAAGTGCTTTATTTTATAACTAACATTTCGGTCACTTTAAATTTTATTTGTTGATTTCTTCAGCAGAATTTATGTTATAAACCTTTAGGACAAATTATTTATTCAATAATAATACAGACTTTTTTTTTTGAGTGGTTCAAAAATTTACATCAATATTTTTTTCGTTAATGTATATATTTACATATATATATTTGTTTTATCAAATATTAGACCAACACACCGTAAAGTTTCTTCTTCTAAACTCTTGAGTAGCGTTTTTTATGACTAAGTTCTCGCCTTACACTTTGATTTTGTATACTTTAATAAGAGTCGTGTGAATTATAAGAGAGACAGTCATTCTACACAGTAACTAGTGTCAATATACTCAAACACACCAACATAATGTACTTAAACAACTACAGACGTCGCTGTATCCAAATACACCAATATAATATACTTAAATAACTAGAGACTTAATTGTATCCAAACAAATCAGTGTTATGTACTTAAAGAAGTCGCCCTATCTAAACACACTAATACAATGAACACCCAGAGAATAACTAGTGGACAGTACACTACTGCTTAGAAGTGCAAACTTAGGAACGTTTCAGATAACCCTAGTGGCTTTGTCATAAATATAAAACCAGCCAGTAGCTCGGGGGTAACTCTAAAGGTTTGTTTGTTTTTTTAATTACCCGCAAAGCTAGCAGCCCCACTCACAGTGTAAGACTAGTGGGAAGGCAGCCAGTCATCACCACCAACCGTCAACTCTTGGGCTACTTCAATAATGGGATTGATGGCTAGAAGGGCGAGCATATTTCGTGTGACACGAATTCAAACCCGCGACTCCTGGAGTAGGAATCGAGTGCTTTAACCAGCTGGCCTTGCCAGAACCAACTCTGAAAGATTATAACAATAGACAAACATACATACAAAATCTATTATACCTTCACATGAATGCCTGATGTCGCTTGTTTTATTGTGTTATTATTATTCAGGTGTTGATGTGACAGTTCTCTTTTATTATCACATGATTTTTCTCAAAGTTAAGTAAATATGATTTTAATACAACCTTCGTCCATCCTGAAACTGACATAACACATGTTATTGGAAAGTTATATAAAACGACCACAAGAGGGAGTCCTCAAAAACCACTAAATTTGAAACTACAGGGTGTTCGCTAGAAAAGCGGAAAATTTGAGGGTCAGATGAGATCATGAATAAAATGCATGCTTACTCATTTCTATTTTAATTTCTTTACATCATGAATAAAATGCATGATTTTAATAATTTTGAGCATCTATGAGTGTAATATAACATATGCCTTTAAAAAACTTTGTAAAAGTTATTCTTTGTAAAAATAAATAGCTGTTTGACAAATTTTCCGCTTTTCTAGCGACCACCCTGTATTTTCGGCGGGATTGAATTAAATTAATCTGCTAAATTTTTTTTCCTTGTTTATTTTCTGTGCCAACGATACGTGTAACACGAGTGTACCCGATTCGATTTTACTACTCATCGGAATTTTTAACCTCAAAATGAAATTATTTTAGGGAGAATTAAAATAAATTAACCTGTGTGATCTTGGGCGTGGTCAAGTACACCAATCGAAAGGGTTTAACCTCTTGATTTCAAAAATGTAATTAGATTTCAACTCGGTCAACAGATGGAGCTACGAGTTGAAAGTTTGTACTCGACAAGAAAAACAAAACTGACAAGCCTGAGCCATTTTATAAGCCGTTATACCGCGGCTAAAATTTTTAATTGTGAGCAGAATAATTACATATTTCTTGCGAAGCAACATTTACGAAAAGAAACGGGGTTTTATCATTCATACATCGTCATTAAATATAAAGGTTATTTGGAGGGTTATCTTAAGAAATGGGAAAAGACAACAGCAGTGCACGAATATATTTCTTCTTACGCTATTTTAACATAGAATAATTTAAGACACTGAGCAGAGCAGAAATGAATATGACTTACGCAATAAATATTTGATAACTGGCAAGCCATCACGGTTTGTTTTGTTTTTTAATTTCGCGCAAAGCTACATCAGGGCTATCTATGCTAGCTGTCCCTAATTTAGCAGTGTAAGACCAGAGAGAAGACAGCTAGTCATTACTACTCACCGCCAACATTTGGGATTGCACTTTTACTAACGATTAGTTGGATTGATCGTCGCATAATAACACCTCTACTCAGAAAAGGCGAATATTTTTTATGTGTGTGGTTTTTTATAGCAAAACCACATCGGGCTATCTGCTGAGCCCACCGAAGGGAATCGAACCCCTGATTTTAGCGTCGTAAATCCGTAGACTTACCGCTGTACTAGCGGGGGGCATTTTTAATGTGATGGGGTCTGACTTGGATCTGATAAACTCTATTAACGGATAATTATTCGAAGTAAATGCACAGAAATGTTGATATTGTATTTTTCATAATAACATATTACTGTTAAACACTTTATTATTTTTTAGCCACCGCTTATCCTGCAGGATACGGGCAGTTTGCTCAAGCACTGACCCAACAGCCAACACTTATTCCCCAGTCTCAAAGGGAAGGTAAGTATGAAAGGTTTGGACAATGAAAGGAAAACAACAAAAAAATCACGATTGTTTAAATATATAATAATATATTAACTAAGGTAACCAGTTTTCTTTAATCGTGCAGTTAGCGGTAGTTTGTTTGTACAGCCACATGTGGCTTTCTCCTCTGTCTGTCGCAGTGAATCGAACCGCTGATTATCGCATGTTAAGCCCATGGACTTACTTATTCCCCTTGAGGAATATTACTAACGGGATGCGAACCCATTAGCTTTTGGAACAATTTTTAAGTTGTTTATATACCAAATTACCATTTCGTCTATGTTTTTGTTGGTTACATGGCCTTTAATAACGTATGAAGCACAGAAAGAAATCACAAAAAAATCCACATTTTTATGTCTTCAGTTGATAGTTACTGGGGTTTTTCTACCTATTTTAAGTAAAATTTGAATTACTTCTACCAAATATTTTAGTCAGTTCTTTAGACTGAGTATTGTGATAGGCCAAAACATAAAACCACATTTTTCGGTGGGTCGGCGGTAAACTTTACAGACTTATAAAACTAAAATTCTGGATTCGATTCCTGCAAGTAGCTTATTATGTAGCTTCTCGCTAAAACAATAACATCAAGATAAAATTACTCAAAAAGAAACATGTTGACCCCATTGGTAATGAACCCCACGTGAAAAAATTGATAATTTTAGCGCTAAATAGTACTTAACTGCTATGTAATTATATATATATTCTCAAAGTAAGTCCCTAACATATTGATTATTTAACAGGCTTCGGCAAATCCTTTCTGGGATAGTTTAATAACACTGTTATATATTTAGTTCATCTAAATATTCTTCTGTTAGGCTGTAAGCCACAAACAAAGACTATGGAAGAGGGAGCTAAGGGTGAGGGTTCCAAGAGATGGATTAGTAAGAAATAGATTTACTTACACTGTTAGCCCACCGTTAACAGGGCTAACATAAAATATCTCCAATCCGCTACTGGGCACAAATGGTTCTTCATGGTTCAAAGAGGACTTAAGGTACTGAACAAGTTTTTCCGTTAGCCATAATCACTTTTATAGGCCCGTTAGCACACCTGCCATATGTCACCTGAGCACGTGTGGCATGTTTGGCTCCCCTGGACTATAACCTGGAGCGTTAACACATCATCAGACAAAGAATCTCACCGGTTCCTGGGGAAGAGGGACAGAAGGATAAAGTCTGAATCCACATTCTTGGTCGGCAACCCTGGTACCTACTTATAGACTTCCAAAATGTTGTGTGACCTTCAGGACGCGTTTTGGTTCTCGTGCTAACACAACAATGTATAACCATAATCACGTCCATCGATTGAGTATAATCCAAAATGGAGGAACCAATTCCAAAGGTTATTCAGTGCCATGGAACATTGTTTCTATAAGATACGAATAACTTTTGATCTCGTATTTATAACTGTTTTAAGACTAACTGATATAAATATCTATAAAGATTATAGATCTAATTCTACTTTTTTTGTATAATATTCTAAGTACTAAATAATCTAAATTTAGAATAAACAAAATACTTTAATGTATTTAACCTTAGGAGTAACGTTAGAGGATCCACGTGTAGTTATATTCATCGACGTTTTAAAGCTTCTTTTTCCTAAGCTTTTTACCCGCCAAACTGCTCGTGAGTTTTTGAAACCGTTCGTTTGTTTGCTTTTCGAATTTTGAGCAAAGCTACACGAGGGCTATCTGCCCTAGCTGTCCCTAATTTAACAGCATAAGACTATAGGAAAGGGAGCTAGTCATCTCCGTCAAGTATGGCAAGATATGTAGGCTGAAAATATGCACAGCGATGTATAAGAATATTGGTAATTTGAGGGCTTAAATTATGGGTTGGCGTAACTGACAGTTCAGATTTATAACTTTTACCAGCCTTATGGAGGATCGTTTGGCCAAAACAATGGCTCCAAACAATTTTTTAAAAGCCACTTTCATCATTTTGGTATTATCAGATTTTACTGCGCTATATTATGCGTTACGTGAATTTAGAGCATCGTCTGCTGTTTTTAAAATTGCTCTTGTTTCATCTCTTCCTCCTTAAACATATTTCAGATGGTTATGTTTAGAAATCCAGTTGTCGTGGTCTTGTTATAGTGTTAGACACAACGCTCTGTTATCATTTTGCTTCACACGCCTATCACGTCAAATCGCCATCTATGAGTAACCCGAGAAACGAAAGCTAATTATAAAGCAAATTGGAAAAAAAAGCTGAACGTTTATTTTTTTCTTTTAAGGAAATTAAATAACTTATAAATTACTAATAAAATCCTATAATTATTTTGTAAATATTTTATAGCTGCTGGATAATAGATTTAAAGTGCACATGGTTGCTGAAACAAGGTATAAGGAAATAACTTCTATGTTTCACTAAACAACTAAAATAATTTTCAAGTCGCATGTCAAGTTTCTATTATGATGTCACGTTTTATGCTTTGTTACTAAAACAAAAATTACTCTTTTATCGAATTACTTCGTAAAACAGGTTTAGCTTGTCTGGTGGTTGACGCAGATGGACTGTGAATCCAAGATTGTATAGTCCATAAAAACACGCTCCGCCTTTTGAGGTCTCACGTGCACTATAAGAATTGTAGTGAAAGCCCACAACTTGATCAGATAAGAGTAACCAAAGAGCCGGAGGTGTTTAAACTAGCCTGCTTATAATATTAGTCTGTTAGTTCAAAATTAGAGACGGCTCTGCAGAAATACTCCTTGTATAGTTCTGGGCGAAATTCTTAAATAAACAATTTTAAGAATAACGTAATCATAATAAGAGTAATGAAACTTATGCACATAAATTAGATAGTTTATCACTTATTCGACGGATTTTACGAAAGAACATTTGTAGATTTGAAAGATAGTATCACAAACTGGTCTGTCAGTGTCCGAGAAACTTTAAAACAAACAATAGTTCATTTCCCACAAATGAATAACAGCTGTAAAAGTATTCTTAAACGTATGTATATTTACACCTTCAGATTATTTCAACTTAAGTATTTATAAGAACTGCCATAAAACTTTTATAACTTGAAGTAGAACTCGTGTAATATTTTTTTCGTTGAGCTTTCATCGATTTATATTAATATTGATAACTTCAAATACATTTAAAAATAACATTATCAGTGCAACTTACTCAGAGAGAACGGTGAGTACTAATCAGGTCCTACTAACGGTGAGTACTAATCAGGTCCCACAAACGATTAGTAGTTGTAATCAGATCCCACTAACGGTGAGTACTAATCAGGTCCCACTAACGGTGAGTACTAATCAGGTCCCACTAACGGTGAATACTAATTAGATCCCACTAACGGTGAGTACTAATCAGGTCCCACTAACGGTGAATACTAATCAGGTCCCACTAACGATTAGTAGTAGTAATCAGATCCCACTAACGGTGAGTACTAATCAGGTCCCACTAACGGTGAATACTAATTAGATCCCACTAACGGTGAGTAGTAATCAGGTCCCACTAACGATTAGTAGTTGTAATCAGATCCCACTAACGGTGAGTACTAATCAGGTCCCACTAACAGTGAATACTAATTAGATCCCACTAACGGTGAGTACTAATCAGGTCCCACTAACGGTGAATACTAAGTAGATTCCACTAACGGTGAGTACTAATCAGATTCCACTAACCAACTCTTATAAAAAATTATTACTTCTCTGTTCTAGATTTTTCTAGAGTAAAATAACTTATTTCCCATAACTTTCAGCACTTCTCCAAGTTCACAAGTGTAGAGAGCTTCTGCCTTTGCTTCCTAGTTGCAATGATTTTCTAGGTTTATCACACTATGTGACACAAATTTCGTTCCTGGATACCACGTGTTATTTCTTAATTTATTATGTTGTAAAAGTACATAAAGTGGCCATTATTCCCTTCAAACTTTGCTTCTGTGACCTGGATAAGGAAATTTAGAAATTAAACTTTTTTCTGTTGCACATTTTCATTTACATAAAGTCTGAATAAAACAATGTATGAATCAAGATCTACGTGTATTTATGCTAAACTTAAACAAAATCACTTTCACGTATCAGCCACCAAATATCGTCTTCAGTCATGTTTTCGTTATACGCTCCCAGGTTACAAAAGCAGAGTTTGAAGAGAGAAAAAAAATTTTTTTTCCGTTTACTTTAGGCATAAGCAATTGGAAAGTAACACTTTCTGTCCAGGAACAAGTTGTGCAAATGTTATTACACAGTGTTATATCAAAGATTGATATACAGAAATGTATTGTTAAACGTGATAACGTGTGTAAAATAATACGTGTGACTAACAGTTCTGTTAGTTATTGTGAAATAGTGCACACATGATAAACACTTCTGTAGATTATTGTGAAGTAGTGCACACATGATAAACAGTTCTGTAGATTATTGTGAAATAGTACACACACGATAAACAGTTCTGTGGATTATTGTGAAATAGTGCACACATGATAAACAGTTCTGTAGATTATTGTGAAGTAGTGCACACATGATAAACAGTTCTGTGGATTATTGTGAAGTAGTGCACACATGATAAACAGTTCTGTAGATTATTATGAATTAGTACACACATGATAAACTGTTCTGTAGATTATTGTGAAATAGTACACACATGATAAACAGTTCTGTAGATTATTGTGAAATAGTACACATATGATAAACAGTTATGTAGGTTATTGTGAAATAGTGCACACATGATAAACAGTTCTGTAGATTATTGTGAAGTAGTGCACACATGATAAACAGTTCTGTGGATTATTGTGAAATAGTGCACACATGATAAACAGTTCTGTAGATTATTGTGAAGTAGTGCACACATGATAAACAGTTCTGTGGATTATTGTGAAGTAGTGCACACATGATAAACAGTTCTGTAGATTATTATGAATTAGTACACACATGATAAACTGTTCTGTAGATTATTGTGAAATAGTACACACATGATAAACAGTTCTGTAGATTATTGTGAAATAGTACACATATGATAAACAGTTATGTAGGTTATTTTTAAATTCTATATATGTGATAAACAGTTCTATAGGTTATCTTGAAATTGTAGATATACACGACAAACAATTCCGTAGGTTGTCTTGAAATTGTAGATATGCACGACAAACAGTTCTGTAGGTTGTTGGTTTGTGCGGCTTTTATTTTTTAATCTGTGGAACATATATAATACACCGAGATGTTTCAGACACACACGCGAGCATGTCTCAGTTGTAATTAACATGTAAATTGCATTTGGATACTTGAAAACACGTGGTCGATAGAAATATTCCACAGGAGTCAAATATGATAATCGCTATTTTATAAATTACTTTGTGTCTCGTATTGAAATTTTAATAAGTTTTTTCCTTAATGTAAAATTGATTGAAGATAAGTAATGCATGTTTTGTTCCGCAATCAAACTTTGTACACAATTCTCTAAGATCAAATGCAATGCACGAAAATATATAATGTGTCTTTCCTCGGATTTCGATTATTTGAATACAAGCTTATCAGAAGCTGTGTATATAATCTGATTTTTCATATCACTTTTTTTTTCAATGTTTCTGCCGGAAAGAGCATGCCAACTGATGTCGGTATTCTTGCTTTCAAATCGAATAACCAATACTAGATTACGTATTTGTTACTTTTCATCAGGGCCAGAAGGATGCAACCTCTTTATCTACCATTTGCCACAGGAATTCGGAGACGCTGAACTCATGCAGATGTTCTTGCCTTTTGGAAACGTCATTAGTGCTAAAGTTTTCATTGATCGTGCGACCAATCAGAGCAAGTGCTTTGGTGGGTTTGTTTTATTTGTTATTCCACAAACAAAAAGAAACTGGCGTTCTTCTCAATCAATCATTTTTCGTATTTTAAAAGTTTTTGCTTTGTTTGTTATGAGCATCACATCTGTAACTGTTTTGCGCGTTTGAGCCTAAAAAGACCGATGTGTAAAAAATAATGCTGGATATTTTAGTATTACGTGAAACAAAATGTTAAATAGGTCTCAAGCCTACACAAAGGCAAACTTAAGCTGTTACTTATTGATACTTAATGTGTAATAAATTAAATATACTCGACGTATTCGTATTTACAGGGTTTCTTGACAGTGATAAATTGTACATGGTGATAGTTACAGAATGTTTCTCTTTTTTTAATATAGAGACTAACGTGCTTTATTGTTTTTATTTTCAATGTTTATCAACAGAGAGATTTCTTTTTTTCAGTTTTAACCTATGATGTTTCTGACGTTACCGTTTGTATGTTATCAGAACAGAAAAAGTAGTGTTACGTGGATAATTTCTTAAAACTTTTCCATTGTTTAAGCTTTGTGAAAAATTATCTTCATTTTTAGTGTCTTAAATTACATAGAAACAACAATAGAAAATGAACTTTTATCATTTATTTATAGGATTTGTAAGTTTCGATAACCCTACAAGCGCCCAAACCGCGATCCAGGCCATGAATGGATTCCAGATTGGAATGAAGCGTCTAAAGGTGCAGCTAAAGCGGCCAAAAGACACCAACAGACCATATTAGTACTGAAGACAATTCTTATTTTATGGAAATTCAAGGTAGGGCTAACAGAAACTTATGAACCTAAAAGTTTTCATTGCTTGGTGATCTTCAGTGTAACGTTGCTGCTAGCATTCGTGAAATTTGTAATGTTTTAGTTCCAGAATTACCTACCAAACATTGGAGACCTGGAGTGACGTATTTGTTAGGGGCGCTAGACTCATACTCTGCGGGTTGGAGTTCGAATCCCATCACCGAACATGCTCGCTTTTTTAGTCATGTAATGTAAAAGTCACCCCTACGTTTTGGTGGTAAAACAGTAGCCATAGAGTTGTCAGCGAGTGGTATTAACAAGCTGTCTTTCCTCTCGTCTATCACTTCTAAATTAGGGACGGCTAACGCCTTGAAATTTGAAAATTAAAAATGTGTAGAAACTGAGAAATTTCACACATTTGGTTGGTTAATTGCAATTTAGAAACGTACAAAATGAGGGATTTTACACATTTGATTGGTTAATTGCAATTTAGAAACGTACAAAATGAGGGATTTTACACATTTGATTGGTTAATTGCTATTTAGAAACGTACAAATGAGGGATTTCACACATTTGATTGGTTAATTACGATTACAAACTTAGAAAAGTGAGAAATTTCACACATTTAATTGTTTGCTTCTTCAATACATTGAGTTTTGCAAGAGGTCAAAATATAAAAGTCGTTACTTTGAAAAGCTAAATATAAGGAAGTTTTAGAAATTATTTATACAAATATATATTGTGTAAGAGTCGAGGAAATTTTACTAAGTAACAAAGAATCAGTTGATATTCACATAAGTAACATGAAGAATCAGTTGGTATTAACATTAGTTACATAAAGAATCAGTTGATACTAAAATAAGTAACATGAAGAATCAGTTGATATTAACATTAGTTACATAAAGAATCAGTTGATATTAACATAAATAACATAAAGAATCAGTTAATATTAGCGTAAGTAACATAAAGAATCGGTTGATATTAGCACAAATAACATAAAGAATCAATTGAAATTAGCGTAAGTAACATAAAAATCAGTTGATATTAGCGTAAATAACATAATCAGTTGATATTAGCACAATTAACATAAAAAAAATCACTTGATATTAGCAGCGCTGTGAAAAAGGTGGTAGTTGAACGAGAACGAATGAAAAACATGGAAATTTCAACACATGCAAACTTGATGGATCGTTTCTTTTATTGTTTTTTCAATCAATAATCAGTTTTACATTTTTTGCTAGTAATTAATTTTACATTCACGAAATAAGAACGTTTGTTATTTTTTGATTATGTCTGAATTTCGTGCAAAGCTACACCAGGGCTATATGGGATAACCGTTCTAAATTTAACACTATTTATCGACAACCAGAGAATAGTGAGATGTGATCGTCATATAATAATGCTTCCAGGGCTGAAGGATTGAGCATGCTCAGTTTGACGGGGATGGATTGGATCCCGTAACCTTCAGATTGTGATTCGGGCGCCCTAACCACCAGGGTATGTCATGCAACTATTTTTCGAACTATTGACCTTAACACGTCAAAAAAATTCGAAATATTTTTGTTTTACAGTTAATCGCTATACGATAGCATCACACAGTAGCTCCCCCTTAAGGATCACTTAAAAATAACTTGTTTAATCCGAAAGAGATAATTTTCTTTGCATAATCAAAACGCAGCATGGTCAAATGATGTTGCGCCACTGATATAAAGGTCCCTAACTCGAGACGCGATGCATGCTTGACATATTCGGGTGTGGATAGAACCGAACAAAGCCACGTGTGGCTGCAGGTGCTGCTCTCTGGTTGTCTTTTCTCGTGTCAGTTGTTCAATATTAGGTATCGTTGAACCTGAATCCAAGGGGTCTAATCTTTCTGCTCAGCCCAAGTGCGTCTAATATATCAATCGGGGTCAAATTCAAATTCTTGAAACGGAATACTGCACGATGCGAATTTATTATTATAAATATTTTTGTAGAGCATAAAATGTGCGCGCGCGTAGATGATAATACACAAATGTTTATATACAGTTTATAAATAAAACATGTGAACCATCTTCAGACAGCATTATTTCTCATCATCTTTGTTAAGATTATAAGGGTCGCCATAGGTTCAAACCAGTGTTTCTTTGGTGGTTGTGTTAAGGAATGTAGATTGGTGTGCCCTGGCGGTTGTTTTATGAAGTTCAAACTGTTGTCCACTGGACGTCATCTTATGGAATATAATCTGGTATCTCCTGGCAGTCGTCTTATGGAATATAAATTGGCGTACCCTAGCAGTCGTCTTACGGAATGGACACTTGTTTCCTGGTGGTCGTCTTTATGCAGATAAACTGGTGTTCCCTGGGAGTCATATTATGGAATGTAAATTGGTGTCCCTTGTTGGACGTTTTATGGAATATAAACTGGTGTTCTGTGATAGTTGACTTATGGAATATAAACTAGTATCCCGTGGAAGTCGTCTTATGGAATACAAACTGGTGTCTCCTGGTGGTCGTCTCATGGAATGTAAACTAGTGTTCCCTGGTGGCGTCTTGTGGAATATAAGCTGGTGTTCCTTGGCAGTTGTAATATGGAATGTAAGTTAGTGCCCCTGGTGGTTGTTTTATAAAATGTAATCTCGTATCGTCTTGCGGTAGTCTTATGGAATGCAAACTGGTGTCCCCTGACAGTCATCTGAATGGAATGTCTTCCTGCATCTATAAACATGTTTCATTTGACAGTACTTCCTATGTTTGAACTTTTCGAAACCCATTGTCCCTCTGAAACAGGGTAACTTTAATCATAAATTGTATGTCGTTAATTCAGAACACACTGGGCTGCGTAACCGCTCCTACTGAATGTTAGAAGAATTAATACAAATTGAAATAAGATAATTAAGAGACGACTAAAAATGTTTAAGTTTCATCTTAGCGCAAAAATGCGTTACTGCAGTGAACCTCAAAAGCCTAGTGATAGGATCACCACCCAGTCTGTCGCGAGTGTCTATCTGTCACTGTTTCTGGCAACCACTAATTGAGAACGAGGCGTTGTCACATTCCAGCCACTAATTAATACGAAAAATGCAAGAAGATTAATCCGCTAATGCATCTGTGTGTTTACTAACGAATCGTGTACAGAGTTTAATTTTACATCTTTTCTGTAATATCGTAATGAAATAGAAGTAAAAAGAATACTCCTCTATTAAAATTAAAGTATTTAACTTGCATATTGTAACTGTTTTTGTACATGCACCACTGTCCAGTTACAGCACAATTTCATTGTTCCTTAGTTACACGACAGTAACTCATTCTAATTACGGGAATGAACTGGATGGGATTTTTAATGAATTTGCAGCGGTGGTAATATGAAGATTGTGTTTGTATTACACGTAATGGTAGTAACTGGATCTTAAGAATTTCTTCTTAATGGCATATTTCAATATATTCATTTATTTATACATATGTTATGTTAATAGACCAGATTGTATTCTTGTGGTTAACATTCCGGGCTGCGCATTGTGGGGTTCGGATTTCGTGACATATGCCACTAAATACGCTCCCCAGTTCAAGTGTTGACACGCTAGTGACGGCCAGTTTTATTATATATGGTCCTTTGAACAATTACGGCTGACGATACCTGTCCATTTAACCCAGAGTGCATAAGGGGCCATTCTGTTTTAAAAATTACCTTTATTTCGGTATTTTAATAACAAATCGATATGTGATTTTTAATTTCTTTTTGAAATTTTTTGATATTGGTAAATGTTTTTTTCTTCTTTTTCTTACAAAATATGTTCCTTTTGTGGCTCAGCGGAAAGTCTATTGGTTTCTATACCCACAATACGTCTATTCACTCTAAACAATGGGGTTTCTATACCCACAATACGTCTATTCACTCTAAACTGTGATTTATATACCCACAGTAAGTCTATTCACTCTAAACAATCGGGTTTCTGTACCCACAGTAAGTCTTTTTCACTCTAAACAATTGGGTTTTTATATCCACAATACGTCTATTCACTCTAAACAATAGGGTTTCTATACCCACAGTATGCCTATTCACTCTAAACAATAGGGTTTCTATACCCACAGTATGCCTATTCACTCTAAACAATGAGGTTTCTATACCCACAGTATGTCTATTCACTCTAAACAATAGGGTTTTTATACCTACAGTAAGGCCTGGGATAGCCAGGTGGTTAAGGCACTCGACTCGTAATCTGAGGGTCACGGATTCGAAATCCCGTCACACCAAACATGCTCGCCCCTTCAGCCTGGGGAGCATTATAATGTTACGGTCAATCCTACTATTCATTGATAAAAAAGTAGTCTAAGAGTTGGCGACTGGTGGTGATGACTAGCTAAATTCCCTCTTGTCTTATACTGCTAAATTAGGGACGATTAGTGCAGATAGCCCTCGATTAGCTTTGTGCAAAATTGAAACCAAAACCAAACCAGTCTCCAAAGAGTTAAAACAGTTTACAAAAAAAAAGAGATAAAAACAGGTTCTCCAAAAAGATAAAATATTGAAAAATATCTTCATATCAATAGCTCCTTACCCTTTAAATCACATAAAATGACATCTTGGGCAAAATGATGATAGTTTCTTCATTTTTGTGAGCAACATGTTACATTCTGACAACATTTATTTAAATATGTTTCACTTATTTATCTGAAATTTTGTTCACTATACTTTGCAACATAGATGCAAATTAAAAAATGCATCTTTCATATTTTTGTTGTATATTTTTATTGCATTGTTTCCATTTTCAGATGCCAAGAGCCAGGAGAAGGTGCCGGGTTGGAATCACGTGATATTTTCGTGTCTTCTCCTTTCCATCAGTGGTTACAGTCCGTGAAGTGGACCTGTAAATTTTTCTTATAAATTCAGAAAGCCTAGGAAGTGGGCTCAGATATGAATTATACATACATATATATATATGCGAATATATATATATATATATAAATGACTCACTACACCAATAGATTTGCCGCTATATGAAAAAAAAAAAGCTTGAACACAAACGACCTTGTAGTGGATTAGAAATTTTTGCTTTAATATGTATTAATTTAGTAGATATGATTCTAAGAATTTTTAATAATTTTTGCAGCTTCAAGCCTAGTTAAACAATATTACGATGTGTTTGTTTTTTAAGCTTGAAAAATTCTTTTAAAATTTATCCTTTGGAATCCGATGTCATGACTGGATTTCCTAATTTAACGGAATCTCAGTATTGTACTTAAACACATGTCATATCACATCCTTTGCTCATAAACTGTACCATCTGTAGAAGCTATTGGGACAAAATGGCGAAAGTAGAGTAGCGAGTGTTTTCATCGTGTTTTCATCAAATTGTTGTAGCTTAGTAAGCCTATCATCATCTTCATCATGAACTCAGAAGAAGGGAGTGGAAAACAAATATGAATAACTGAGAGTTTAGGAACATTTTCGTTCTTTCAGACATATTAGTACTTTTCTTGTTTTCAGCCTTCTCACTTTAGCTTTCAAACGTTTCGCCATATTGATTAAAGATTAACTTTTAAAATGTTCTCATGTTTACGTTTTTGGCATTCAGTTTTCGTTACTAGATTTTTTATGTTAAATTGCACAAACACGTGTAGAAGTAAATATATTTATTTTGTCACCTATTTATTTATCTATTATTAATGTATCAAACTGAAATAGGTCGCGTTAGGCCTAACTTTTCATATTCAGTTACGCGAATCTTCCAGTCATTGTAAAACATTACATTTTTTATCACAGCGCTAGGTGGCGTTTTAGGCATGTGTTAGTTGTTGTTTGTTTTGTTTTTTGTGGACCCGAGATAAAAAAAACAACAAAAAAAAGCATTTTAGGGCTTTGGCTGCGTTGTAAGAGTGATGGTCATATTTCACTTTACGGTCATAGAGGGCCAACAGATGATGTTGGATGCCTTTCCTTTAGTCTATCGGTTGAAAGTTAGAGATAACCAACCCAAACAGCCCTCGTGTTACTTTGTGTAAATACTGGAATGAAGTTTTTATCCTAATCGTTTTTTTTTTCTCAATATTAAAACACCTTACCTACAAACCTGGAAGCCGATTAATAACGTAAGTTTGAAGAATTATGTGGCAATTCCACAGATAATGAAATCTAAAGCTAGGAAACTGATAAAGTAAAGAGCTTAAATTGTTAAAATGTAGGATTTGAAATTTAAATTTTTCAATCTTACACACACGTAATTTTTTTTATTGAAAAGAAAACCTATATTGATCTTTCTATTCGTGTTTAGAAATGTTTACTTTTTGTTACTTTAAGAAAAAAAAACACTTTCTAAAAGGTATCACGCTTAAAAACCAGAGACTTAAAAATGATTATTTCAGAAAACCACAAATAGCTGTTAGACAAAATTAGAAGTTTGAGCTCACAGAAATCAAACTCAGAAAACGATAAAATGAAAGTTAGATGCAAACCAAACAATACACGGAATCAATTGATATTAGCACAAGTAACATAAAGAATCAATTGAAATTAGCGTAAGTGACATAAAAAATCAGTTGATATTAGCGTAAATAACATAATCAGTTGATATTAGCACAATTAACATAAAAAATCACTTGATATTAGCAGCGCTGTGAAAAAGGTGGTAGTTGAACGAGAACGAATGAAAAACATGACACGTGCTAGTGTTTGTGTAAAACCCAGTATCAGGAGTGTTGGCAATTATTATTCTGTAAATGAAGCCGCGAGACCTTTCATAAGAAATGGTAATGAAGCTCTGATGTAAAAGAATTTGCAGCAACTGAGCATGAAGTATTACGAATTACATATAAAATTACGAAAACGTTTACATATAAACTATTAAAAATAATAATAATTACATTATAACTCCAAAATCTAAAGAAACGTTGTTGTACCTTGTATTGTACGTTAATAAATGAGAACTCGAGAGTATTACATCCCGATATTACGTCATCAAGATCTGTAAAAAGGTGCTTCAGGCTATCATTAGTCCAAGTCTGCTGTAAACAAACATCTCTTCTCGAACCTGTGATTATAGTTTTCAAATAAATAAATAAAAATATAGCTGTTAACTCCAGAATCATTCTACCTAAAGTTCCAACAGCCTAAGGTTTGTTTGTCTGAGAACAATTGTTTACAGTAGTTGTATCTATTTAGATTTATTAGGAGGTAATATCTATCTTTAGAGATGTATACATACATTCGTATGTACCATGTTTCCCCTTGTTTTGAGATGCCAGTCTGGTGATGATGTCAAATTTCACCAGACTAAATAACGTGGTCACATTTATGTGGGTGGAACAGGAAATAGTATAGGTAAAACTGGTGTTTTCGTTATAATATAATTTCAGAAAATATCAAAGTATTTGCTTTAAACATCGTCCTAAATCTATTCCTTTAAAAAACAACAACACACCCAAAATAAAATACAATGGCAGAATTCCTGAGAAAAGGCTAAACGAACTGAGAGATGTGATATTAAGAAAGTTAAACCAATGGAAAGCAAACAGCTATAATACAGTCTCAATATAACAACCTGGCTGCAGATTGCATATTTTGTTCAAAGGTAGATAACCAACTTTAACATTAAAAAACGACAACTTTGTTTTGATTTCCTCTTCACCGAGGGGTCGGCTGTAAGTTTACGAACTTACAACGCTAAAATCCGGGGTTCAGTTCCTGGCGGTTTACTGAGCGTAGATAGCCCATTAGGTAGCTTTGCGCTAAAACAACATAATATTTGTTTTGCCGGCAAAAGTGTATATTAGGTCCAGTATGTCACATTTTCGTAAAGTATGAAAAGATGTATTTTTGTTTATAAAGGCTTATAGGCTGAAAGTTTTCGAAAGTCACGTGACTAGGTGCACATAGTTACGAAAATATTTCTAAACAATCTTAATTTTTCGGTTGCCATGAAAACAAAACGACATTAAACAATCTTAATTTTTCCGTTGCCATGAAAACAAAACGACATTAAACAATCTTAATTTTTCCGTTGCCATAAAAACAAAAAAAATATTCACACGTAAGACGTGTGAACGGTCGTGTTTGCTTGATTATTTTGTATCTAAATGCCTAGTTAATTATGTTAATAATTAGGCAAGAAAAATATATTCCAATTGAAAATTTGATTGGCGGCTGTTGTATAGAATTACGTAAGTAGACTCAGAAAAGCGTTTTATAATAATCTCTGTAGGAAACGTTAATAAATTTAATGAAGAAAAACATTATGACTTATGGGAGGTAATTTTTTTTTATAACTTGTTGAGAAAACGGAGAACTATTTGTGTGCATTGTAACAAGTGTATCTCTAACTAATGGGGTTTGATTTATGTGTAAAGTTATAAGGAACTCGAGTGTAATGTCAAGTGTATATAGCATATCACTTCTTAAATGTTGAAAGTGAAGGGCAGGTGTCGATAAGTATATACACCCAAGTCATTCTGTCATATTCTGCACATGACGCGCACCATGCACACGATTTTTCCATTAGCTGTACTCGGTCCTCTCGGAATGAATGTTTTTCAGTTTGAAAATCTTGAACACCTGTGACACATTTGGCAAATATAAGATACTTTTCTCTGACAGTTATTTAAACAAAGAACTATATATATATATATATCGTTTATTTATTTCTAACTTTAGTGGAGAAAATTGCTTTAAACTATACTAACCCCAATATCTTTTTGCTAGTACTTTCTGACATTTCTTTCTTGGTCAATCTAAATGAATTTAGCATAATTGAGAAGACCTAATATATATATATATACACTTCATCCCTGATGATCACATTAATATTGAGCTTGTATGTTATTATTGTTTATGCTCTGAAAAAATAAAGATATCACTTATTAAATTTGTTAGTGTCGAAATTCGATTTGTTAACAGTTGGAAAAAATATCTCCAAGGATTATTTATTGGAATTCAAGAAACGCGTCAGTTAAAGTCTTATTAACAGAACGAGTTGATGTCATATCAGACTTTTCACGTGTCATAATCAACTTAACGAGTGTACAATAACATGGATACCTGTTTCATTTTCCAGCTACGCCCCCCATCAGTGGCTCAGCAATATGTATGCGAACTTACAACGCTAAAAATCGGGTTTTGATACCCGTGGTGAGCAGAGCACAGATAGCCCATTGTGTAGCTTTGTGTCTAATTCAAAACAACAACAACAATTTCTAGCTACTTTTAAGAATGCGACTGTTGAATGTATATGTTGTGAAAGCAGCTTGCGCATGTTTAAATTGTGTTGCACTTGTATAAAGATATCCTTCTTGGTTATATTGTTGACTGTTGCCTGGGTCACATGGACAACTTTTGTAACTGATATTTGCGTGTGTGGATTCACACCTGTTACAAGACACGATACTTTGCTTACCATCGTGGATGTACGACTTCTTTTATATCTCTTTCTGAATAGTCCTGGTGTCCCAAGTTGACCCATATTTCCTGTTTTCTCGTGCTATAAAGTAGAAAGTATAATTTTGTCTTGGAAATTCGTCATCCTTTACCTAAACTCACCTTTGTCATACGATTGTACGAAGATTTTGAGACGAAAATGGCTGTCGCATGGATCTATTTTTTGGTGACATTACATTACTTACAAAATACCAAACAATGTAAAATTGTAGTTCTGATACACTCCGCCCTACCGTGGCTTTAAAATTTGCATATTGAAAATCGTTTTAGCATAATGTACTCAACCCTCCGTATTTTACAAAATAGTACTGAGAGCATGGTCGTGTGAAGTTATTATAAAAATAAACTACAAATGGTGTTTCAATTTTTAACATCATTTGTAAACGTCAACCACAAAAGCAAGTCATGGAAATATTTATCGTTTGTTATCAATTTTAACTGACCTAATCATAGACAAAAGCATCAAAATAATTTTTCCCAAATGGCCCGGCATGGCCAAGCGTGTTACGGCGTGCGACTCGTAATCTGAGGGACGCGGGTTCGCATCCCCGTCGCGCCCAACATGTTCACCCTTTCAGTTGTGGAGACGTTATAATGTTACGGTCAATCCCACTATTCGTTGGTAAAAGAGTCGCCCAAGAGCTGGCGGTGGGCGGTGATGACTAGCTTCCTTCCCTCTAGTCTTACACTGCTAAATTAGGGATGGATAGCACAGATAGCCCTCGAGTAGCTTTGTGCGAAAAACAAAAAACTTTTCCCAAAGACCTCGGTTCTTCTGGGGTTGGTAGCTAACAACACTAGATGTGGTATCATCTCAGATGATACCTTAATTAGCCCAATCAGCCTGAAACTAGACTTCGTTGCAATGTTCCAATATGTTTATTTTTGCTGAGAAACTGTCGTGGTGATGTTGTTGCTTGCTTATTTTTTGTTTATTCTATTTTTAAGGTTCTCTGGTTCAAACTCCATCTCAAGCTTTCAGTTACTCTATGGTTTTATTTTTGTTCTCATTAGAACAAGTAATGATTAAATAATGACCTATAGGTTGTAGTTGTGAGCATACGTTCGGGGTGAGAAGATTAGTAAAAAAACATTTTCCGTTACATATTTTCCTAAATACAAATTTTGTATAATTCGTCAATGATCCCCGTATCAGATATACCCTAAGAAGTACTCTTTAACACGTAGTTCTTATAATAACGGCTGTCACATGCTAAAAAGAGATCCAATCTTTGATAACACAGCACTACTTACAAAACACCAAATAATGGAAAAATGTAGTTCTGATACATTCCGTTCTCAATAGCTGATTCAAGAACTTCAACAGAAACCATTTATCTGAGTAAGTGGGAGAATTTAATAGAGGAAATCGCTCATCGTAGAAAACTAAGTAACGTCTTCACCTAAAACAACTTCAATTACATTTCACTTAAATATTACACATCAACTTAACACGACGTGTATGAGTGATCAATACCTAATGATGGTCAATATTAGAACATTCGTTTTACGAAGCATACAGAACCGCCAACTCTTGAGCTACTTTTTTACCAACGAATAGAGGGATTGACTGTGACATTATAACGCTCCCACGGCTGATAGAGTGAGCATGTTTGGTGTGACGACGGAAATTGAACCCAAGACTCTCCGATTACGAGTGGAACGCCTTAACCCACCTGGCCATGTTGGACCTAGTTGAATAGATGGTAAATGCCTGTTGTAGAAACATAAGTGTAGAGGACGACTTTTAGTGAGCCTTCCTTTACTCGTCTGAAAACGAAAAGCTATAATTGTTGATCGGTTTGAAAAAGAAGTGTTTATCTGGACTATTATCTTCAACTCTTGACAAAGAATTCCGTGGACTTGCAACTCTAAGGTCAGGGACTCGATCCCCCGCGGTGAACTCGGCAGATGGTCCAATGTGGCTTTGCTTTAAATAAAAAGAAACAAGCTTACCAAGGAAAGCGTTACTAACACCAGACAGATGAATACGTACAACACCAGATGGAGCGAGTTTACGCAGACGATGTTTTGATAATTTTATTTTTGTGCCATTATAAAGAACTGATATTCAAAATCAATTTATTTTTTCTCAGTAATAGCAAATCATGAGCAGGTTTATTAAGATATAAAATCATAATTATGTTAAGTATGTCTGGAATACGACACAGAATACTGGAGCTCGATTAAGCACACTACAGTCAGTTCATCGCAGAATCTTAGGCTTAATAACAACCACATAAGTATTTTATGCAAAAAATCTGGTAACAACTATATCTAATCTTCATATCGATAACCACAAATTACTTGTGCCGGTTTCACTTCTAGCACAAGATATTCTTTAATAATTGTGGAATAGTAATGAATGTCATGGGGCAGTATGCATATTGAAGATTCCAAGAAAATGGATAAAAGTGATTTTACCTCGGATACATATTTCTTTTTTTTAAATAAGGACATGTCATATTCTCTCACTGTGAGGCCCGTCATGGCCAGGTGGTTAAGGCACTCGACTCGGAATTCTAGGATTGCGGGTTCGAATCCCCGTCACAACGAACATGCTCGCCCTTTCAGCCTGTGGAGCGTTATCATGTGAGGATCAATCCCTCTATTCGTTAATAAAAGAGTAGCTCAAAAGTTGGCGGTGGGTGGTGATGATTAGCTGCCTTCCCTCTAGTCTTACGTTGTTAAATTATGGACGGTTAGCGCAGACAGCCCTCGGTAGCTTTACGCGAAATTAATGCAATAAAGAAACTAGCGAATCCAAAAACAAGTGTTTACTTTAAAAATACCATTAGTATTGGTATTATTGCGATAAATTTTATATCAGGTCACCCCATAAGTGATGTTCAAAAATTTAATACAGAAAGTACATCGTCATTTCGTCTAAAATATGTAGTAGAACGTGCATAAAAATGTTCGTACAAATAAAAGAAACGAACCCAACTCCACTTTTTCAGATTATTAATCAATTAAACCCTTATGAAGATGGATGTGTCTGAGGAACACATTAGACATATAAAGCTTTATGAGTTTAAGAAGGGTAACAGTACAGCAGAAACAACATGAAACATTCAAGGTGTTTATGGTACGGAGTCTCTCAATGAAAGTAAATATCAAAGGTGGTTTCAGGAGTTCAGATCAGGTGACTACAGCTTAAGTGATGCACCACGTTCAGGTCGTCCTGTTGAGTTTAATGATGACTTGCTGCTGGCTGCACTTGATGAAGGTTGTGCTGTAACAGTTGAAGAACTAGCACAGAAGCTTAGTTCAACTCATTCAACAGTTCACCATCATCTGCAACAACTTGGAAAGCTGTAAAAACTTAGAAAATGGGTCAACATGATTTGACAGAAGCCAACCTTGGAGCAAGAGTGGACATTTGCGCTTCTTTGCACTCTCTTGAACGTAACTCACCTTTTTTGGACAGATTAGTGACTGGAGATGAAAAATGGATATTTTATAAAAAATTTAAGTGCTGCAGACAATGGTTTAGTGCAGGTAAACTGACTAAAGCACAGCCCAAAATGGACCTCCACCCTAGGAAAGTCTTGTTAAGCGTTTGGTGGGATTTTGTTGGTGTGATCCACTTTGAGTTGCTGCCACTCAAAGTAACGATTACAACAGACTTCTATTGTCAACAGTTAGAGCTATTGAATGTTGCACTGAAAGAAAAGAAACCTGCTTCGACCAATCATACAGGTGTTGTGTTACACCAGGATAATGCACGGCTCCATATAGCAAGGATCACATCTGGAAAGATTGAAGAGCTGGACTGGGAAAAACGTCCACATCCTCCTTATTCTCCAGACCTTGTCCCATCTGATTATCATTTATTCTGAAGTTTACAAAGCTATCTTGATGGAAAAGAGCTTAGAACTCATGAAGATGTCAAAACTACCCCCTCCATATTATATTCCTTCAAACCCCAAGTGACATTCAGAAACTTGTGAATCGTTGGCAGGAAGTAATTAATAATAATGGAACATACATTATTGATTAAATAACATTAAAAGTGTTTGAAATCCTTTCTTTTTCCTGAACCTAAAATCACACATTACTTAAAAGATAACCAGATAGTTCACATCTTGTCATTTTTTTTAATTTAATTACAACGTTAATAAAACGTAATGAAAAACAGGAAAAATGTTTTGTGAGTTGAAAAATATTAGCTACACGTGTTTATAAACTTGAAAATGTTTTCGTGGCCTTTTTAATACTTTTTCGGGAGCTTATATAAATATTATTGGTTAAAACAATTACGAATAGATATCACGAGATTAAATGCTGTTAGGCCTAATAATCTGTAAATATGTTGCAAACATCAAGATAAAACCAATTAACCAAACCTAAAAAATATTTTTCATCAAGAGCGAACTATAGCAGTTTCATCTTTATAGAGAATATGTGTGTGTGTGTGTGTAGCCAGCACTCCGACTGCAAAGCTGCTTTAAACAAGAAAGTTTGGCGAATTAACTGCCAATTTGTGAATATTATTAATAAATGAGTTTTTTCTCTTCACTTTTTAATTAATAAGTGTTACGTATTGTAATTTATCCCGAACGAGTCTCCAATTTATTGCGTTACATGCGTTACGTATTACAATTTCAAATAGCCTGAAACTTTCATTTTAATTTAGAAGTTAATTAACTGTTAATATTTATCGAATTTATGACATTTGCCAACAAAATTGACACACACAATTTTCTTTCTTAACCCAAATATATTTTAATATACAAACAAAAAACAAGATAATTTATTATAACGGTAATTACAAGTAATTATTTAGATACAAAAATTTTACAAACTCACAAACAACATTCAGTCTTCTTTCTGGTCTGGAACTGAATATTTTATCGACGGTTCAGGTCAAGCGAATTAATTCTGAGATGATTCACATGCACACTTTACTTTAAAGGCTCACTTTTTTATCGACAAAGATATTCAGTGTCCTTGTAGAAATGCTAACGTCCGAAGTTATTTCACTGAAGTTTGAAATGTTCGAAATATATACACATTCCTGGTCAAATTCTATGGTTTTTAGGTTAATAAGCGTTTGTCACAATTATAGTTTTTGAGGCTTACAGAATACTGACTTTGTAGCTGATAAACAATAATTATTGTCTCTTGATTAGTCGATTTATATTATTAAGGTGAATTTTTCGAAAATTCACTTCGCCCAAGAATATTCAAGGTATGCTAGTGCTTTCTTAAGACACATGTTGTAGATTCTTACGATCTAGAATCTTCTACAAATTTAGATAACAGGTGAATATTTACAATACACATTTAATACACATATGCTTTACGTGTATTCAACTGAAACAAACGTGGATATTAAATATTAATGTAAAACAGTAAACCCGTTACATGTCTTAAAAATTCAAATACATAAAATAGAAAACTTATTTGAATATTTTGCAATGTTTCCACTAGATGGCACAAAAGGTAAAATTATTTGAATAAAAGGAGATAAATCAATAAATAATCCTAAAACTTTCATGAGGCAAATGTTCATTTTAAAAGGTGAGTCAGAAACAAGAAGCCATTTATTTTTGTATTATTATTATTCATCATCTGATGAAGATATTCAATAATGGTATATTTTGATTTTCATAGTACGCTGATGACTAGCTGCCATCGACTGATAAATGAGGGTCGCAGGTTCGAATCCCCGTCGGGCCAAACATGCTCGCCCTTTCAGCCGTGAGAACGTTATAATGTGACGGTCAATCCCACTCTTCGTTGGTAAAAGAGTAGCCCAAGAGTTGACGGTGGATGGTGATGACTAGCTGCCTTCACCATAGTCTTACACTACTAAATTAGGGACGGCTAGCACAGATAGCCCTTGAGTAGCTTTATGCGAAATTCAAAAAAACAAACAAACAAACACTTATCTCGTGACAGAAGAGTGTTGTTTAATATTCAGCTCATTTTTTGGGCCACATTATAATGTGGTTCTCGACTTTAATTTTGTGCAACACGTTTCGTCTATTTAAATGCTCCAAACTGCGCAACGTCCGTTTTATATATAAATCTTTGGCTGGAAGAATTTTAGAAAGTAAAGTTGCTTATCGCGGCAGAGAGCGCCGTCATTCTGTTGCATTGCGATCAGTAGATCAGAACGACAGAGGAAAAATCCTCTTTAAAATCCTATGTCGGAATAAATAATAAACTAAAAACTGGTAAACGATGATAAAACATGTGGCATATTTAATGTTATCTATTTCTGTGTCACTAGATGCCGCTTCTGACAATTACATGTTTAGTCTTTGAAATGAACGTATTTACCGAGAAGTTGGTTTGGTACGTTTTGAAGTTCACCCAAAGCTACAGGAACCCATATAACTAAAGAGCGTGACCTTCCAGAAAGCGGGCATTGATGACATGAAATTTTTTAGAAAATATCTTAATATCTTAAACTATTTTATGTTTCTAACCAAGTCACGCTTACTCTTTTTGCTCTTGTTAAGCTAAAACAAAAATTTACACGAGTTACAGTGTTGTTTTATTTCGTTATCGAATACAGGTCATACTTAATAAAGGCTTAACAAACGTTAGGCTTAAGACGAGTGGACTTGTAGATTTTAGTCTCTACGATTAGGAGTTTCCGAATTACTCAAAAGTCCTGTTGCATTAAAAATACTGATTGCACCTTAAATGACGGAAAGTAACGCCGCCTATCGGTGTCCTGTTCAGATCACATGACATTTATGGTCATCTTGTGTTGGTGCCACTTCCGAATCTATCACTAGATTATATTCATATATCACTTTGGATTCCACATTCGAAACTCCCGTTTCGTATCTAATTTTGTTTGTCGTTTTCAAATCTTTCACTGGTCTGTCCATAAACTCCACTTTGCTTCCTCCGCCAATACGGTGTCTAAAATACTTTTACAATTATATGTGTGTAGTTTTTTGAAGGAAAGAACGGTTTTTATTTGTACTCGAGATCCCTTTCAGAAAAGAATTGTTTGACTTACGTGAAGAAAATTTCTTTTTTCAAGTTTGCTTCCGTGAGACTGTAATGGAAATATGAGACAGTTTGTTTTCGAACAACAAATAAAACAGAGGAAAGCAATGTTATAGTTATAATGAACACAAAAAATTACATTCAACAAATGAGCAGCATCTTATCAGATGCAAATAAATTTAAACTACTAAACACAAATCCAACTAAAACACATGAAAACCAATTAAACAAAATACTACTAAAAATGAAAGAAACCATCACAACCTCAGAAAACCTTTACTCTCACCTACGAAGGACCAACTAACGCACACCACAACTATACAGCAACTCCAAACCTCACAAACCCGATTGTCCTCTACGACCCATATTGTCGACCTATGAATCATTTAACTACAACCTCGGTAAATACATAGCGTGGGTATTCTCTAAATATGTAACATCAGCCAACCTCTCTTTCAAAGAATCTTTTAACTTTAAATCTAGTCTTAATCAACTAAATCATTAAGCCTTAATAGCCAGTTTTGATGTAATCTCCTTCTTCACAAAAGTCCTAAATACTGAAGCCTGCAAGACAGGTTTAGAACTTTATATCCAAGACCCTAACCCATTGATACACATCTCTTGCAACCAATTAGCAGCCCTTACAGAATTCGCCCCAACCAAAACTAGCTTTATGTTCAATAACCAAAACAACCCACAAATATACGGGTTAAGTATGGGCAATCCCGTATCACCAGTTCTAGCCAATATTTTTATTAAGAAACCAACAAAACACAGCCACAAAACTATATTCACCTAATAACATTAACAATTAAATCAACAAAATAAAACAACACTTCATCAACATCAACAAATTTCCTCTAATACTGTTGAAAACATTATACGAACACACCTGGTTTAAGAGCACCGTCAACAACAAACAAACACTAATAAACTCTTAGATACAAGAAACTACAAAACCTTACACTGTTGCATACCACATGTTCCTGGCATGACTAAAAAATAACCAACATTTGGAAAAAAAAACTTATAACAAAACACATTCCAGCAAACACCACATTTATTCAAAAACCAGATACAAAACTAAAGTCCGTACTATGTTAAAACTACATAGTAGTTTGCGACAAACACAACACCGACATTATTTATAAAATACAATGTGATAACTGCCACGACTTCTATATTGGAGAAACGAGCAGAAAAATGGAAACTCGATTCATAGAACACGAAAAACACCTTCATGCGTTTTTAACACCACAAGTCAAATAAACACAATATAACCATAGAACAAATCCAGATATTAAGTATGAAAACAAACACAAAATCCAAAAATCCCCATTTATACAACAATTAAAACCAATATAAAAAAACACCTTTATACCTTTACTGATTAATAACCCAATATATACTGCAACGCCCCCCACAATCCCGTACCCGTTTACACTTTTGTCCTTAAGACATAAGCCCGGTAACGGTCACTTGCAGACTCTCTCTTTGTTAACATGAAGATGACTTAAGATAGTCGAAACGTTGTTCTCTGCTTTATAAGTAGAAGTGTCAACACCCATACCAGATGTTCTGAGATATAATAGTTGGTTTACATGCAACATCAAATAAAATAGGAGTGACAGTCAATCCACTATTTGTTGAAACAAGCGTATTCGTTACGTTTGTTTTGAACTTCGGGAAAAGCTACGCCAGGACTATCTGCGCTAGCCGTCCCTAATTTAACAGTGCACCCACCGTCAACTCTTGGGCTACTCTTTTACCAACGAATAGTGGGATTGATCGTCACATTATAACGCCTCCACGGCTGAAAAGGCGAGCATGTTCGGAGCGACGGGGATTCGAATCCGCGACTCTCAGATTACAAGTCGAGTGCCTTAACCACTTCACCGTGCCCTTCCTGATCCGAGTGTAACCCAAGCGTTGGTGATGAGTGAAGCTGAATGGTTAACTTCCTTTCCCTAATCTATCATGTTAAATTGTGCATCGTTAGCTCAGGCAGTCCTTGTGTTGTTTTGTTTGTCTCTTACAACATTTAGTGCAAATAACTTAAAAAAAAACAGTTAAATTGTGCGAAGCTTTAACAGTGAATAATGAAATTATTTGCTAGTGGAATTTTACCTCCAGTGCTTTAACGGTAAGTTTACGATTTTGAAACGTTAAAATGGTGGACAGAGTTATTACTGTATCTTTACGCTGAAACAAACAAAAGATAAAATGCAATCCCAATGGGTCAACGGTAGACCTTAGGACAGAAGCGTCTCTAAGCACTGGTACACGGTGTCCATGCTCTAAATTCCCAGTTTGGAAACTCCTGCACTTGTGTACCTTAGTTCTGAATCTCTTAATCACCGATCAACGACTCACTAATTGATTATCGCCCTAAACATCAGGTTTCGATACGCGTGATGAGAACAATGTATCTTTGCACTAAGCAACGAATAAACAGTTGTTTATTTTACGCAGTTTTCGTGCTATTTGTTGATATAAAGATGGCTGAATAAATCTCAAAGAAGCTAATTTTCTGGCTAGTTGGTGGCTGAAGTGGTTAAATGTGGAACTTGCGTGATCAATAATAGTTTTATCTCTGTAAGAATGTCCGGCATGATCAGGTGGTATGGACGCCAGACATTCAATCAAGGAGTCACGGGGTCGAATCCCCATCACACCAAACATGCTTGCCCTTTCAGGCGTGAGGGCATTGTAAACTTAGGATCAATCCCACTATTCTTTGGTAAAACAGTAGCCCAAGAGTTGGCGGTGGGTGGTGATGATTAGCTTTCTTCCCTCTAGTTCAGTGGTTCTTAACCTGGGGGACGAGACCTCCTGGGGGTTTGTTTGAAGTTTCTCAGGGGTCACGGAAAGTTTGGTAATTATTGGGGAAATCACGGAGCAGTTTGTAGTTTTTGTGTCAAGTGCCTGTAGCTGTCCACCAATGTGAAACACGATAAGTGACAAGTGTCTGTAACTGTCCACCAATCAGAAACACGCTGAGTGACAAGTACCTGTAACTGTCCACCAATCAGAAACACGCTGAGTGACAAGTGCCTGTAACTGTCTACCAATGAGAAACACGCTGAAGTGTGGCAGTTGAACCGCGTCGAGATGCTTGTTGCGCAACCACCTGTCTAATTTTGAGTAAACATTTTCATATATTACAACGTTCTGAATTGTTTAATTTTTTTTAACTGCATAATATTAATAGATCGAACTTAAAAATTTAAAGATCAAAGTTTTCATCGTACTTACTATATTTTCTCATTATATTATATTAACCCTCACCCTGAGTGAATAAGTAAGTTTTGTATGACGTTCAGTAATTCCATGGATTTTACATTTGTTTAGCACTTGTAGCATTTCTAAAGGTCATTTATTTGTAACACTTTCAGTAAATTAGGGTCTTTATATAGTTTTGTTTTATTCTACCTTTACGTAAAGTGCGCCATTACGAAAATTATTACAAGGGTCACGGTAATACCCTGGAGAGTCTCAGAGGGTAAGACGATGAAAACGTTCAAGAACCACTGCTCTAGTTTGACACCGTAAATTAGGAACGGCTAGCGCAGATAGCCATCGTGTAGCTTTGCGCGAAATTCCAAACCAAACAAACATCTGCGTTTATCAGGAAATCCTTAGCTCAAGAATGTTTTAATGAACCATCTGCACAGTTCCCACCGGAGAGATCTGACTTGATTACAGGTCTTCGAGAGCTCCTGAAGGGGTTAGGTGAAGAAAACTTTAAAAATGAAGCTAAAGTGTTTAGAAATGTCTTACGCCTCTTTCGATACGAACTTTTCAGACAAATATCTTTGATGTTTCGACTTTATACTCTCTTTATTTTCTCCTGTCTAAACAGCTTCCGACCGAACTATGAATGTCAGTATTAAAAACCAGTGTCACAAACATGTCAGGATAGGTAGGCAGCAAACTGTAAATGTTTTATATCAATAGAGAGTGTACGGAAAGTCACTACACTTCCTTGTAAGTCGGTATTAAATTATAACCCTACCACCAATGCTCAACACACTTTATAACTTAAGTTATACTATAATAAACTTATGCATTCCGTATCGAATTGACTTTTTATATTCAATACTGTAAAGGCCTAATTTCGCTGATTTATTGTACCTTATACTGTAATACACTAGTACAGAATGTCGTAAGCGATATTGAGTCTCAAATTCGAGTCATTTCGACACGCAACCCGACACAGCTAACCAATATGCTACGCCTATTCAACAGTTTAGGAGCTATTCAATATGGCGATTTAATAATCAATAAACTTTAAAATCAGTTAATAAATTTCAATACTGATCGGTTCGTTGTAGAATGCGTTGACAATAAAACACGTGCACAATGAAGTTTCTAGAGTGAAGGCAGCTAGCTAGTTATCACCACTCACCGCCAACTCTTGGGCTCCTCTTTCACCAGCGAATAGTGGGATTGATCGTATTATTATAATGCCCCCACGGCTAAAAAGGCGAGCATGTTTGGTGCGACCGGGATTCGGGCTCGCGACCCTCGGATTACGAGTCGAACACCTTCACACTTAGCCATGCAGAGCTCGGACAATAAAGTAAGCACAAAGCTGCAGAATATAATCATTTTGCTCTACTTAACGGAAGATCGAGCACCGAATTTTAGCGTTATTTTGTTTAAGAATATATAAAAATATATTGCAAACGTATACGTACACCATTCTTAACAAAAAAAAACATCAATCCTATGCCAATAGTTGAAACTCAAACTATCAACTTATGTAAGTACGCATGCGTAAAGCACCTCGTATACATAAACAGAAAGAAAAAGGGTACTCTGGAACTCATATTCTATATATTCTGACCCTTACAAATAATCCGACATGATCAGGTGGTTAAAACACTCGATTCGTAATCCGCGAGTCACGGGTTCAAATCCCGTCACACCAAACATGTTCGTTCTTTCAGCCGTGGGGGCGTTATAACGTTACCATCAATCCCACTATTCGTTGGTAAAAGAATAATCCAAAAGTAGGCAATGACTAGCTACTTTCCTTGTAGTCTTACATTACTAAATTAGGGATAGCTAGCGCAGATAGCTGTCGTGTAGCTTTGAGTGAAAACAAAGAAACAAACGATTTAAAAAATTATAATTTTCTGATCAACTCGTGACTTCTTTCTATCTTTCTCTTGGCTAAGAAATCAAATGGTCTAAAAGTTTATCATATAATAATTATTAATAGGTTTCACTTCTCTAACTGTAAGTTTAAACATTTTAATTAAATAATTCGCATTTTCAGAAAATAAAAACGCCATGTTTGTGAGACTACAAGCTTTGGGAACGAGAGAAGTGGCTGTTGTTAACAAAAGGTTGTGTTTCTATAACAACAGATTTAACTTGCGACAAAAGTTTGGTACCAAGTTTCGGTACGCCTAACGAGTCCTTGGGTTGTAATGTCCTATTGATTTGTTGCATTAGACGAGCGATCGTTTTTTGGTTCGAAATTGAATAGAAATATGTTTTCGATTAATAAAATAGTGATTAGTCGTTTCTCAATGGTTCGAGATGAAGTACCCGCGCGAACATGCCACTCGCCAAAAAGAATGACTGCGTGTTTAGTACAGAATCAAAGAACCACACACAGCGCCGAGACCGATGATTTATTAAAACATACGTCTGCTTAGACACACTTGCCTTAGGCTCTTCTAGGCCTCTTTGTACACCTGATGTTGCCGATCCAGAAGGCCCTCCTCTGTGGAGCCTTCATTAGGGTCATAATTATGAAGCCTTTCGTGATATCGAATGGTTGTTGAGTTTTTTTTACTATTATTACATTTTCCTGTATATATATATATATGTCTGTGTATATAAATAATATATGAAAGACTCGTCATGTTCTACGACTGGTATTATGAGTGTGATAAACCAGCCGTAACTAGGAATTATGTGCATCCGTCCTTTCCATATGTCCACTATGTCCCGATATAGCCACCATGATTCCAGTTAAATTCCACGAATGGTGTTACAGGTGTGATAATATCCGCCGTAAGAGGTGTTGAGAATAATTAATATATACTTTGTGTAGCATGTCCGTACTGTGAATCTGAAGTAATATAGACTTTGTGTAGCATGTCCGTACTGTGAATCTGAGGTAATATATACTTTGTGTAGTATGTCCGTACTGTGAATCTGAGGTAATATAGACTTTGTGTAGTATGTCCGTACTGTGAATCTGAGAATTCGTGTTTCGCGAATCGTTGTCGCAATATTGCACATTGGGTTTATGAGTGCATTGTTACGGGATGTTGATTAAATAACTTTTCCCTAGTTTATCAGGGGCGATTTCGCGCAAAGATACTCGAGGACTATCTGCACTAGCCGTCCGTAATTTAGCAGTGTAAGACTAGAGGGGAGGCAGCTAGTCATTACCACCCACCGCCAACTCTTGGGCTACTCTTTTACCAAAAAAATAGTGGGATTGACTTTAACATTACAACTCCCCCAAGGCTAAAAGGGCAAGCAGGTTTGGTCCGCCCGGGATTCGCACCCGCGACCCTAGGATTACGAGTCGAACGTTTTAACACACTTGGCCATACCGGATCGAAGCGAAAGAAACACAACATTTTTTCTTCTTCTTTTACGACAGTTTCAGTTTTTGTTCATAATTGAAATTATAAAACAAAAATGTTGAGATAAACAATGTTATTGCGTTTAAAAATGCGAAAGCATTGTTCCAATCTGTGAAAGTAGTAATTTTGTTAAACTCCTGTTTGAGGTGTGTCAGGTCAAGTTGGTTAGAAGAATCAGAGAAATAAACGTCATTCGTCAATTCGTACATGTAAAGTATGTTGTTAATGTGCTGGGAGTGTCCTAGTGTTCAACCAATGCTACCAATCGAAGAGTCCGAGGTTCGGGACGTCCCTGAACAACCTCTAGCTATGAGTGCATTATATAAATGAAAACCAGTTCCATTATCTGGTTTGAAAAGTCGGACTAGCCTTATGGCGGCAGGTTCTTTAGGACACTGTATTTTCTCTGGCCTATAGTTCAAAATTTGAGCGAATGACTACATGACTATATTTGAATATTGGGTGCCTCTGACTAAGCTGTTAAGCTCACGTGCGTATAAGGTGCCGTTTAAATTAAGTATTCCGATTATGCTATATTTGGAAGCATAAGTCTTCAGATTTACCATTTTAAAATCAGGGATTCGATTCCCCTCGGTGGACACAGTAGATAGCCCGATGTGAGTTTGCTATAAGACGTGCATAACTTTGACGAGTAGCAATTTGTATTCTAGTGTATTAATTACTCTTTTTTAATAAATAAATGTCATGACGGCCCTTGTGATAATGTATTTACTAAACTCCCTGTTTTCTTGGGGGTGGAGGGTAAGTGGTTAAGTCAATTGTTCATAAAATTTCTGTTTTTTGCCTTGTGAAAACTATCCCTAGCTAAAACAGTATTACTAACCATTTGAATATCAGGCATCCTGGCTCGAGTCGAAATCTGAGGGTCAAGAATTCGAATTCTCGTCGCACCAAATATGCTCGTTCCTTCAGCTGCGGGGGCGTTATAAATGTACGGTCAATCCCACTATTCGTTGTTGAAAGAGTAGCCCAAGAGTTGTCGGTGGGTGGTGATGACGAGTTGCTTTCTCTCCAGTTTTACACTGCTTAATTAGGGATGGCTAACGCAGATAACTCTCATGTAGTTTTTGCGCGAAATGTAAAATTAATATATAATCTCAACCATCTGACCTAGTGACACACGAGATGTCTGATGGCTTATAGCGATAAAAATATGGTTTCGATTCCCCTTTTTATGCACAACACAGATAATCCAAGTTGTAGCTTTGGGCAGAACTACATATAAACAAGACAACTAAATTGCGAAACTGGTGCTTGAAAAACCATTAGAGATGACACCTGGAATCTTTAACAGTTGTTAGCACACATGTAAGATGCCAGTATTAACAGAAACATTCAGCTCAGTGAGAGTATCATATCTTTAGGCCTACTGGCTGACACATTTATCAATATTTCTGTCGGTATTTTAGTAGTTGTAATTTTTATCGTCACTTTTCATGAATATTTATGCTCTTTGTTATATTGCGGAACAGCGATGCTCAAATTACGATTATCGAATTGCTCTGTTTGATGAGTAGGCGAAAAGAATTCATCCGACAACTAAGTAAGCATTATTAGTATATTGAGAAGTAACTAGTGGTAACATCAGTTATTGGCCACAACAACAAGAAGGGGGAAAATAACGAATGGTATTGGGAATGTCTGATTAGGTTCTTTTGAGGTTGAGGTGAACGTCCAAACAAAAACGCACATTCTTAACATTTAAAAAAAAAAGTTCTGAAGGTTTTTCACTGTAACTTTGGTAACGTCTTTATTACTAGTGTAACTACAACAACGATGTTAAAACTGTCACTTTGGTAACGTCTTTATTACTACTGTAACTACAACAACGATGTTAAAACTGTAACTTTGGTAACTACTTTATCACTATTGTAACTGAAACAACGATGTTAAAACTGTCACTTTTGTAACGACTTTATCACTACTGTAACTACAAAAACGATGTTAAAACTGTCACTTTGGTAAGGATTTTATCACTACAGTAGCTACATCAACGATGTTAAAACTGTCTCTTTGGTAACGACTTTATCACTACAGTAGCTACACCAACGATGTTAAAACTCCCACTTTGGTAACGACTTTATCACTACTGTAACTACAACAACGATGTTAAAACTGTCACTTTGGTAACGTCTTTATTACTAGTGTAACTATAACAACGATGTTAAAACTGTCACTTTGGTAATGTCTTTATTGCTAGTGTAACTACAACAGCGATGTTAAAACTGTCACTTTGGTAACGAATTTATTACTACTGTAACTACAACAACGATGTTAAAACTGTCACTTTGATAACGTCTTTATTGCTAGTGTAACTACAACAGCGATGTTAAAACTGTCACTTTGGTAGCGACTTTATCACTACTGTAACTACAAAAACGATGTTAAAATTGTCACTCTGGTAACGACTTTATCACTACTGTAACTACAACAACGATGTTAAAACTGTCCCTTTGGTAACGTCTTTATTACTAGTGTAACTATAACAACGATATTAAAACTGTCACTTTGGTAATGTCTTTATTACTAGTGTAACTACAACAACGATGTTAAAACTGTCACTTTGGTAATGTCTTTATTACTAGTGTAACTACAACAACGATGTTAAAACTGTCACTTTGATAACGTCTTTATTGCTAGTGTAACTACAACAGCGATGTTAAAACTGTCACTTTGGTAACGAATTTATTACTACTGTAATTACAACAACGATGTTAAAACTGTCACTTTGGTAACGAATTTATTACTACTGTAACTACAACAACGATGTTAAAACTGTCACTTTGATAACGTCTTTATTGCTAGTGTAACTACAACAGCGATGTTAAAACTGTCACTTTGGTAACGAATTTATTACTACTGTAACTACAACAACGATGTTAAAACTGTCACTTTGATAACGTCTTTATTGCTAGTGTAACTACAACAGCGATGTTAAAACTGTCACTTTGGTAGCGACTTTATCACTACTGTAACTACAAAAACGATGTTAAAATTGTCACTCTGGTAACGACTTTATCACTACTGTAACTACAACAAAACTACAGCCAAGGGAAAAGATCTGAAGAAATCAGTAGTTAAGTTCCGTATATACAGACATTTATACATAACAGTATCAGTACATTAAACACATTTTTTTAATGTTTATAATAGAGTTCCGGTTATTACGGAATTACATTTTGAGCACATTCTGAGGGTAAGGTATTGCGGTAATAAATGTACCGGTTTTTGTTCTGAATTAAGCGCAAAGCTACTCATTCGGCTATCTGAGCTCTGCCCACCACGGGTATCGAAACCCGGTTTTTAGCGTTGTAAGTCCGCAGACACCGCTGAGCCACTGGGGGCTTAATATATAGGAATTAGAGAAGTACTGCCTGTGATATCTTTCATGCAGACAGTATAATAAATATACGGCTATTTTGTTCTTTACAAACACAAGAATAGAGATATTTTTACTCTCCAACATGAAGTAAAACTGATAGAATGTACCGTAGAAAAGCTCAAATTTTTATGGCGTGATACATTTTGGATGGAGAGGCTCTTTCTCTATGCTAATCTGAGAGACTGTAAAGCTATAAATTGGGTTCGATACCCATTACAGGTAAAGCGCAGATAGCGTGTGCTTAACAACAACAACAAAAATTCTCACTTGAGACCATGCACAGGTAGGCGTCACACAAACGTTCCTACCATGTGATTGATTTGTTAACTCCATATGCTTCTCAAGACAGGATGTGTAGCACTGACAGTCGCAAACATCTCTAGCTCGAGAGGAAATTAGACCGAAGTGAATTTAAATACCATTCATGGCTGGTAGCTCTTTTCACTGGTACGACGTCTCCTGCATTGTGATAATTAAGGATAAAAGGTCCTGCATGACAGCTAGTTATAGCACTCGACTTGTAATCCAAAGGTCGAGGGTTTGAAACCCTTCATACCAAATATACTCTTCCTTTCAGCCGTGGAAGCATTATAATTTGATGATAAATCCCACTATTCGCTGGTAAAAGAGTAGCCCAAGATTTGGCGGTGGGTGGTGATGACTAACTGTCTTCCCTCTAGTCTGACACTGCTAAATTCGGGATGTTTAGCGCAGATAGTCCTCGTGTAGCTTTGGCCGAATTGAAAAAAAATAGAGAAACAATAAAAGATAAAATTAGTGACATTTCTTTTGTCACTGTTGTAAACTATTCTGATTAAAATAAAGACGTTAACAAAGAAAACGAGAAACTTGTTAGGCTTAAGAAGAGCGTAAATATTATACACGAATTGTAAAGAAAAAATAGTGCTAAGTTTTTGCTGGAATTTATTTGTATAAAAATACGTATATGTGAAAGAACTTATAGTGTTTAAATAAAAATAATACACACCTTAAAGGTGTACTTGTAGTGTTTAAATAAAAGATAGTACATACAATGAAGGTGTACTTATAGTGTTTAAATAAAAGATAGTGCATACAATAAAGGTGTTATTAAACAAATGTTTTATTTGTTTATTTTGTAACAAAATCACATTGTTCTATTTTTTCTTTCTATCCAGGGAAATTGAATCCCGGATTTTAGCGACGTAAGTTAGTAAACTCACCGCTATATGTATAAACAAAACATATGTTCAAAAGAAAAAAAAACTTCATACATTTCTTGGACATGCTTGCAATAAATCAAGTGGAAATGTACATTTCGTCAAAAGTTTCTTCAGAGAATTATGTTATTACTGTTAATCACAAGATAATTACAGCGAACAGAAGAGATCAGATGAATTATGAACCCAGGTGTATCACTTGGCCTCGAAACCAAGTGGCGAGTTTTCTGGTGTCACTTCACGCCTGAGCGAATATTCCTAACTGATTACCTGTAACATGATTAACATAATGTTAATAGTAAATCTATCAGTGGGCGTTACCCTGCCAGGTGCTCAACGTACCTTGTTGTTATAAATAATGGGCATTGTTTCCCTGTACTTCCCCCAAAATAAGGTAAGTTTCTAACCAAAGTTTCTGATATCTAGCCTTCGTGGAAAACTAGTATTTATAGGTTTGATAATTATTTATATTAATAGATAATGTCGAGAAAGTTTTGAGTGTTTCTAAGCACAAAGCTACACAATGGATTATTTGTGCTCTAGCCATCGCGGGTATCTAAACTCGGTTTTTAGCTCTTAAGCTCTAATGCTGAGCTAACAGGGAATCATTAGAGAAGACCAGAACATCATGTAGATAATATAACTTACTATAAGTGTGCTCCCAGGATTTCGCGGCAAAACTCTAATAATTAAAGAAGACAAAATAAATTTAAAAAAACAACAGAACATTACAAACACATACAAAACTAGGATTTGAATATTCTTAATGAAACCAACACAAAGACGTATTTAAAATCAAGTACAATCGACGTATAAAGGTTGCCACTTCTCAAAATTCACCAAGGAATGAATGCTTAGCTATACACTTATTTACCAAGTTGTTAGAGAATAGAATTTACTTCGCAAGAACGTTGTGAAATACAAATGTGTAAGATCCGAACGCAGCCGAATTATTTACGTGTCAGACTGTAAATGTGCTGCACCGTGGGGCCGTGAGTGCGTTAGAGGAGTGACAGAAGCCCTGCTATGCGATCTGACAAGAGTAACCCAATTTATTTTAACAATAGGGGTAGCTCGTTTCTTATTAAATCAAAACTACGTTAGTGAGCCCACATTTAAGGAATGGAAGAACTTAAAACGTACTGCTGTCCCACCGGGAGACAAGTTGCGATGTGATTGGCGATTCGCTATTAAGCCTAAAAACGTCGGTCATGAAGCTGTACAGCGTGACAAGTAGAATGATTGCTTTGATTGTGTCAATTTCCTGTTCGTTTAATACGTTATCACGAAAGTTTAATTAGATATAGAAGAAAAGGGTTATCTTTGAATAAAATGCTATTTCGTGATTACAAAAAGGAGTTTCCATATCATGATTCTTTTATCATGTAAAACGAAATCAAGGAACCCTTAACATCTATCCAACAGAAGCTCGATGCAATAAAGACAATGAAAACATTACGTACTTTGTTGTTTTTTTTTATCAAAGCTAAAAGGAGCCGGCATGGCCAGGTGGTTAGGTCACTTGACCCGCAACATGAGGGTTCAAATTCCTGTCCCACCAAATATCCTCGCCCCTTTCAGTCCTGAGGACCTTCTATTGTAAAGAATTATATTGTAATTGTAACGCCGTAGGGGCGTTATAATCTGTCGGTCAATCCCACTATTCGTTGGAAAAAGAGTAGCCCAAGAGTTGGCGGTGGGTGGTGATGACTAGCTGCCTTCTCCCTAGTCTTTCACTGCTAAATTATGGACGGCTAACGCAGATAGCTATCTAGCATCGTTTTCGCGAAATTCAAAACAAACTAAAACTAATGTTTTAGAAATGTTTGCTGTTTATAGACACGTATCAAATTTCACACATTCATCGGAGGTTTAAGCGGGAAAAGGAAATGGTGAAATAGAATAGGAAAAGTTTCGTTCCAACAGAACGAAGGCGACATGCTGTAAGCCTGTCTCATTATGGATATAATTCATCTTCATTAACTTAGCATGGGAGACTAGTATGAGCGAACCCCGCAGCTTCCCTGCTTATAGAGAAACTATTATGGTCTAATAATTACCTTCTGAGTGAAGACCGTCTTCAACAGACATCATTCATTGTGGAAATACTCTTAAACAGCATAGCTATGCGCGTATCGAGTTTCGCCAGTGTTGGTTCAGGCGGCCATTTTGTATTATGATTGTAAAATGTAAAATTTTGTCCAATAATAATTTATGGACATTCCTACCAACGTCATAGCAGGTATGTGAAAGTTATGTCAAGAAACTTTGTATGATTTACCAAACTCATGAGTGTAGAAAAGTAATTAGACATATAATTAGAAGCTACAACACTTATATGGTTATAGAAAACATCTTAAAGTACAATACTTATATGGTTATAGAAACAATTTGAAGCAACAATACTTATATGGTTATCATAGAAGCGATAAAAATGTTTTCTTTCTTTTTGTGTGATGAACAAAATAGGAAGTAATAGTTACATATATGAGTTACCATGTTTAATCTTTAAGTAAACAGTATGCTTGACGACCTCAGAACAACAGTAACTTCTCCATGTTCGCTCAGTTGTTAATACAACAGTGTACAGTATTTGTCAATATTTGTTTTATGAACACCTACATTGAAAATATAATATGTTTAGAAACATTGCTTTAACGAATCAATTAAGTTTTGCCCTAAGATTTCTTGTTAGACATGTGGACGTAATGTTATAAAAGGCATAATGTGAAACAAATACGCAGACAGCCCACTTTAAAATGTTGTACCCTGTTTATAAAGCTCTAAAAAGGTAGTACTTTTCAATTTGATTTTAATATTTCTCTATGTTATGAAATAATTTATTTGCTTTTCAGTATCCCATACCAGGTATTAAAACCCAAATTCGTCGGTTTCATAACACTAAACAAATCTTCTTTGTTCTTATTTCATAAAACTTTGTTTCTCTGAAGGTGGAGATTTTTAACAGAATTCCGGGTGTATTAGTTTAGGGCCCGACATGGCCAAGTGGTTTAAGGCGTTCGACTCGTAATTCGAGGGTCGCGGATTCGAATCCCCATCACACCAAGCATGCTCGCCCTTTCAGCCGTGGGGGCGTTATATTGTGACGATCCATCCAATATTCGTTGGTAAAAGAGTAGCCCAAAAGTTGGCGATGGGTGGTGATGATAAGCTGTCTTCCCTCTAGTCTTACACTACTAAATTAGGGACGTCTAGCGCAGATAGCCCTTGTATAGCTTTACGCAAAATTCAGAAACAAAATCAAACACTTCAAATCAGTTTGTAATCGCTTCAGTTGTGTATATTAATATCTGGCGTTTCTTCAACTTTGATGACGTTACGTAACTCGTTAAATAAATTATAATTATTTCAGTCGTCACGTTAAGATGGTACTGGGCTAGTATTATCATGTTAAAATGATATTTGATTTAGATTACCCTGTTAAAGTGGTGCTTAACTCGTAATATCTTGTGAAAAATAAACTGTCTTTTGTATTGTATTTGTATTTCAATTGTCATGACATTGGTAACACCATTTCATTTTCTTTTACGGGAAACTGTATCTGACGCATACACCTGGATTTCAGTATATTCTAACTGTCAATGATTTAAAGTTCTTGTGTATTTATGTATATATAACTTCTTTTATGCATATAAAATACGCGAGGACAAAATTATGACGTAGCAACAACACTGTATTGTCTTTATAGGGTGAGATCTATTCTTCACATCTGCTCTAAAAACTTTTTCGACTTTTTAAAGAAAAAAACAATAATAGTGAGTGATATAAGGCTTAAAGATAACTGTCTTTCGGTAAATTTAATCTCATAACAAAATTAAAATACAGTAAAATATAAACGATTACGTAAATGCTCGTTGACCATTAACTGAACCAAAATCTGATTACGTAAGAACCAGCCTTCGCGATTGAGTTTCACAGAAATTGTTATGCAAAATTGTTAATTGTTGTAAACAAGTTGGACTAGAAAGTAGGTTCGAGGATCTTTTTATACAAATTACATGAAGTAAATAACCTCAGGTTTTAAAACATACTACTCCAATAACTGTAATTTTTATAAATGGATGTAAAACACACTAGAATGGCAAAGTGTGTTATAACGATTTAAAATCACTCACACCAGCAGTTGTGCTCCGCGGATGCTCTGCGCGTTTGTTGGAGCTTCTCGCGAGCCTCAATGTGGGTGGTTGACCTCCCAAACGTACCTCACAAGAGGGAGGCAGGCAGGGACCGTCCCTCTCTAACGAGCAACAACATTCGCCGTTGGCAATAACCTGTCAAGTGCTTCGTTGTGCAACAGCCGTGAGCACCCGGCTGCGGCTGAATAAAACAGCCTCGTGATACAGTGTTTTATCGCTTGTTTAAAGTCACGGCTTTTACCTTCCAAACACAGTGACCTTGTTAGATACCCAGAGAAAATCATGACCCATAACACACTTACCCTCCAAACACAGTGATCGTGCCGAATATACATAGAAAAGCATGACAAATAACAAATTGATTTATTTAAATGAACGCCCTCTGGAACTCAAGAAGTTCCATAAAAACATTTTATTTTAGGCTATTTATCTGTTTTTGTGTGTGTTGTTTCTTACAGCAAAGCCACATTGGGATGTCTGCTGAGCCCACCTAGGGAATCAAACCCCTGATTTTAGCGTTGTAAGTTCCTAGACTTACCGCCGAACTAGAGAAGGGCAGCTACTTATGTACCATATAGTTTGTAAATACAGGATCTTGTTGGTTAAAGTGATTCTAATAACACATAAGTTACAAAAATTAAACTAATATATTGCAATTAAAACTACTAACAAATGTTAAATTACGTAGATAATATTTACACAAAAAAACGTGGGGTTTTGTTTTCGGAAAGGGTGTAGACGAAACGCTAGTCAATATAATGCAGCATGCGGACTCCGTGGAAAAAAGCAGTATGTAAACAAATCAGTAACTTGAAAACCAGAATGTGTATTGTTTCAGAATAAGTGTATAAAGATTATTAAACATCGTAACGTACACTGTAGCTAACGGTAAACTCGTAAAAAACTGTTCTTAAGCATGTTTAAGTGGTTGTAGCCCCCCAGTGGCTCACGCTAAAATCCGGGTTTCGATACCCGTGGCGGGCAGAGCACAGATAGCCCATTGTGTAGCTTTGTGCTTAATTCAAAACAACAACAACAACAAGTGGTTGTATTTTCGGGAAAATTGCTTGATTCAAAGAAGTTTGTTTGTTTTTGAATTTCGCGCAAAGTTACACAAGGGCTACCTGTGCTAACCGTCAATAATTTAGTAGTGTGAGTCTACAGGGAAGGTAGCTAATCATCACCACCCACCGCCAACTCTTGGGCTACACTTTTACCAACGAATAATGGGATTGACCGTGACATATAATACCCTCAAGGCTGAAAAGGCGAGCATGTTTGGTGCGACGGGGACGGGGATTCGAACCCGCAAACCCCAGATTATAAGTCGAACGCCTTAACTTCCCTGGCCATACCGGGCCCATCTGCGCTAGTCGTCTTAAATTTAACAGTGTAAGACGAGAGATAAGGCAGCTAGTTATCACCACCCTCTGCCAACTCTTAGGCTACTCTTTTACCAACGATTGAACGTGACACCCACCATCACCACGATGGACACAGCGTATCTGTGCAGCTTTGACGTAATGCTAACAACGTACAACTCTTTTTAGGTGATGTATTGTAGGTGTTAATATAACGTTAACAAAGGTTGAATCCCAGAAGAAGGTGTTCAGATGGTTTAGGTTATATAACCTACATAGGACGAGACTGTTTTTCCTCTCTCTCTTCGTCAAGATGTAAAACGTATTTCGGAATGATATTAAATGATATTAATTTGATATCTTTATTTCTCTAACGCGTCTTTATTAACAGGTAAAGTGTCGGTTATTGAGGGTGAAATTTCAACTATCAGTCCGAAATCAAACATAAAAGAACTATGTGCACGTGTTAGATAAAGAAGGTGCGTTTATTAAAACTTTGAAAAGTCACAAGGGTGTCTGGAACTTGTAACTGTGTTTGTTTTCAGTATTATCATTCAGTGTTTCACAGTATGGACCAAAACAAAAACTAGTCTGTTGCGCATGCTCAGAAGTGAAATTAAGCGAATAAAAAATAACCCGACAGTAGTGCCGTAGTTACTGTTTATGTGGTGAGGTTATTCTTAGCTCGGCCCGACATGGCCAAGTGGTTAAGGCATTCGAGTCGTAATCCGAGGGGCGCGTGTTCGAATACCCGTCACGCCAACCATGCTCGAACGGTCAATCCCACTAGTCGTTGGTAAAAGAGTAGCCGAAGAGTTGGCGATGACTATCTGTCCTCCCTCTAGTCTTTCACTGCCAAATTGGGAACGGTTAGCGCAGAGAGCCCTACTGCAGCTTTGCGCGAGCTGGCCCGGCATGGCCAAGCGTGTTAAGGCGTGCGACTCGTAATCGTAATCGTTCGCATCCCCGAAATTCAAAACAAACAATAGCTTAGTTAGTTACGATGACACTTAAACTAATTAGAATACACGATAGCACTTCGCATTGTATTTAAACATACAAATACGTGCTAGTACCATTTTTTCCTTGCATTTTTATATAAATTGTGTTACGTGAATTGTTTCCATGAGTCATCATGAAAACGGTTTTATTACCTCAGCGTACAAATAGATTGTTTACGTCTATGCCACGTTTCTTTCCTGAACGTACAAACCCAAGTGTTCCCCCATCTTTTACAGTGCAAGTGTTCCCCGGAGGGCGCATAATAAGGGTGCACCCGCTGAGCTATTTCGTTCTGGGGTCTCAGCTCACGTTTCCCGTACATAATTGGATCCCCAACTCGGATTATTTAATAAACAGGAAATTCTAATTCATGGGGTTTTATTGCTTTTCTTTTAAGTAAAGGAGAGGGGAGGTTAACTCACCCATTATTGTTTCTGTGAGGGGCTTTCGTATAGCTCAGCAAGCACCAAAAAAACAGCGTAAGTCACTGACATCCTTACACAGATGATAACAGGAAGTCCAAGTTAGCCTTGCCAGAAGCTTCACAATCGCAGTAATAAACTGAGACAGGTATGGCGAACATCGCATACGAATAAAACATAATGGTGTATCGCTCCGCGAGACGCATGTCTCGCATGTCGATAAATATTCACACATCGTTCACTCGCTGAACACGCACACACCTCACTGGTCAACTTTATTGACGAAAAAACGTGTTGTTGTTTTTCTTTTTATTATAAACGACGATATTTAACATATCAAGAAACAACACGGTGTATTTTACTTCTATTTTATTCACGTACGTAATGCTGTTTCCTTGGGAGCTTTATAAATTAATTAATTCGCACGTATGTTATTTTCGCTAACCCTAAACAAAATTAGCTTTCAAAAGGATGTTGTTTAGTTGTGGAGTAAAGAGGTATCTTATAAATAATTCAAGTGTCTTATAAATAATTAATGTATCTTATAAATAATTAATATATCTTATAAGTAATTAATGATCAGAATTTATATGAAAAAGAACATTACCAAGAATAGAAATTGGAAAAACAGTAACATAAACAAAACTGATTTTACGTTTTAAAATCATGTGAACATTAGCACTTCCACTAAGAGAGTTTCGTGCAGAGCATATTCTATACTCTTCATATTTAACTTCTACACCCGAATAACTTTTGAAAGTCATTGTATTATTTTGTAATGTGGTCTGCAGGTGTTTCCTACAGTCACAAATTAATAACATATTTTTTTTCAAATTTAATATTTTTGAAGCTACGGGTAATTCCTACATAAAGTACTCGTTAATCAAGAAGGCCCGGCATGGCCCGGTGGATTAAGGCGTGCATTCGTAATCCGAGAGTCGCGGGTTCGCGTGGGGGTGTATAATGTGACGGTCAATCCCACTTTTCGTTGGTAAAAGAGTAGTCCAATAGTTGGCGGTGGGTGGTGATGACTAGCTGTCTTCCCTCTAGTCTTACACTGCTAAATTAGGGACGGCTAGCACAGATAGCCCTCGAGTAGCTTTGTGCGAAATTCCAAAACAAAACAAGAAGACAGCCGACATTTGATTACATGCGATCTTTCCTTGGGGTTGACAATTATAAAAGCTGGTTTCCACAAAGCTGGAATGACATCTAGAGAGAAAAAAAGAGAGGTTATGTAGGTAATACAAAATAAATATGAACAAAGGCTATTTTTAATACATTTGATCTTCACCAGAGTGCTGAATTTTTCGTTTATCTGCGTTTTTTATACGGCAATAAGAGATTTAGTCACATATGATTCATTAAAGTTTGACTATAATTCGTGTAATTAGTGGTTATAATTACCATTAGCAAGTGCATCAGCACTATGGATGCTGAAATAACAAGCAAAAATATTTGTTTTTTCTACACTCTCTGGATAGCGGATTGTTAATAATTAATAAATCCGTTGTTACTCGCACATTTTCATTGTTACTCTGCAAGTAATTTTAAACTTACACCAAAACAAGGTGAGGTTAGTTCTTCCTTTGTAAAGTAAAATACAGAAAATTTATCAATTTTGTTATGGCTGGTAGACGTGATCTGTATTGTTGTTAATTAGTGTTTTAAATGAGAGGTCACGTGAGTTTACAAATAGACCACCCTGGTGGCGTCTCTCGCAGATTTGAGTGTTAATTGCCGGTGTTGGTTTCCTGGTTTTAATTCTGTTACTAATGGTTTTATAAGGCACTGAGTTTTCTACGGTTCTGTACGTTGCATGACATATTGTTGGAATAATTGGATAACTCTTGTGGTGATAAAATGGCAGACTGTATAATAAATAGCAGATTATTGGATTTATTACGAAGTAGTTTCCAACTTACTTTAGAGAAGTTTTGTAGTTTGCATTCTAGAAAATGTTCAACCTTACAGTAGCTTTATTGTTTGGTGGTAGCTTGAAAGAATGGGGTTATGGTGAAGTCTGTGGTAAGATGGATAAGGAAAATTGCCAGGTTAAAAGTATCATGTGAACCATTAACGTGAGTTTAGGTGAAGGTGTGTGTGTTTTCTTATAGCAAAGCCACATCGGGCTACCTGCTCAGCCCATCGAGGGGAATCGAACCCCTGATTTTAGCGTTGTAATTCCGGAGACATGCCGCTGTACTAGCGGGGGCTTAGGTAAAGGTATTACCATTAACGATTATGAGGTTATTGTTAATAATTAGAGGGATAAAAATTATGTTGTTATTCTTATTTATTCTGTAGTTGAAGAGTTCAGATAAATTTGAGTAATTACGTGAGTATTAGAGCTTGCAACTGATTGAATAAAAGCATTATTAGATTTGGTGTTGGAGAAATATAACTTAAAGGATTTTGTTTTAAAAGAAATCGTAGTGTGACTGTTTTTCTGTCGCCCCTGTTGCGTGTAACCGTCAGTGGGGGCAAGATAAAGTAAACATGTTTCCTGACAGTTTTGTGAATGTAAAGTTATTGCATTTAAAGATAAGATTAAATAGTTGGTTGGAGGACAAACCCGAAAGAGAGGTTCGGTTCTGGTTTGCTTTGAATTCCGCGCAAAACTACAAGAGGGCTATCTGCGCTAACCGTCCCTAATGTAAAACTGATAGAGCAGAAGAAAGACAGTTTGTCAACACTGACTTTCGAGCTGCCCTTTTACCAACGACCCCACGGTTGTTCTAACATTATGAACACACTTTAAAAATTGTCCGCCCTAATCTTCCTTTAAATCAAATAATAGATTTGTCCGAGCGCAAAAAAGTGATTCACTTGTTAAATAAACATCGGGGGAGAAAGGTGTGTGTGTGAGAAAGACACACACACACCACTTTTCAGCTACATAGGAATATTCCAATTTTATTTTTGAGAATCAGAATAATCGTATAATTTTTAGTTGAAATAATACGCGTTATTAATGAACTACCCCTATGCCTTCGTAACATATTACCCTCCCCTTGAAGCAAAGAAAACTAGAATATAATCTATTCCACACTTTACATTACAGATGGACGTCCTAGATCTTTATATGATATAAATTGACTGAAAACAAAGATTACCATACAGTTCTGAGAGCCTCTTTTTCTGTAACCTTTGTGGAAGGGAGCAGTAAGATATATAACACGGCCACATTTGAGATAAATCTAAAATTAAATTCAAGAACGACGTACGTTAGGGCTAACACTATTTCATCCTTAATTCCCCCACCACTAGCGCCTCCTACAGAGAAACGTGACATACTTGTAACATAGAAGTAAATATTAATAATTGTCTACAACTTAACTTCAATAATATGACTTTAACTATTTAATCCTAAAGACATATACAGGAATTAATGGTTTGATAATTCAACCTTACCCTTTATGAATTCAATTACAGAGTGCAAATTGCTCAATGTCGTGTTGTGATCAGGTTGATTGTGTCAGGATAGACGGTGTTTGAGGCATGGAAAAATGTCTAACATTTTCCCACCAGAGGTCGTGGTGGGGGAGAGGATAGGGCAATTAAAGTTCAAAATTGGTTCACACTTTTCGCTTTACGCGTTTACCGTATTTTACGCCTTGTAATACGCTATATCGTGGAAGACTCACCCTAATTTTAAAAAGACAGTTTCAATAAAAAATATTTTGACTCAGCAACCCACACTTTGACGTCCGTAACCTTGACTTTTTTTTCCAACCTACTGAGTAAATACAGTCAAATACATCACATTCTTTACGATGTGTGGACACTATTATTTGAAATGAATGTTTTATGTTATTGAAAATACTTGTAATTGGTAAGTAATGAGATTACGATCTGTATGAGATGCCATTTTGAGTAGACCCTAAGCCAACCTCTTGTCTTAATCCATCACTTTTGTCGTGAAAGACGGATGGGGATCTTTCAAGGTATTTTTAAGGAAAGAAGTGCGTCTTACAAGGCGTAAAATTCGGTAAATCGTCTCCAAATTCATTTCGTGTCATGGAAAACGTGTCACAACAAAGAAAAAAAAACGCTTTTAGCCTCGTACCCACCCTTCTTCTCTGATAGTTCGAAACAGGTATTGGAGCCGGGGCTCAGTTTACATTACCGCTCCTCAGTCGCTCACGAACTACAGTGGCGGCACCTGACGAAACAAAAACTCTACGAGGGCGGTCGTTTTTAAGCCTATTATCGTGCTTTCTCACGATAAATTATTGTTTAACTTCTTGCTCCCTCGAGTCATAATGTTTCTGCTACGAAGATGGCGCTGTACGTTTTTTACTGATGATGAAAACCGTATAGAGAAATTCATAAAACTGATTAATTTTTCTTCGTGACACCTTGGCTTTCAAAAAGAGAGAGAATTTGTTTCAATTTCACGCAAAACTGTACTTACTATCCATAACTTTTAAGTAATAGACCAACGGAAAAGGAGCTACTTAACAACACCTAGCGTCAACTCTGGGGCTGATTTTTTTTTTAACAACGAAAAGTGGGATTGATGTCACGTTATGGTGCCCCACGGTTGAAATGATGAGCACGTTGGAGGCCCGGCATGGCCAAGCATGTTAAGGCGTGCTCCTAATAACCTGAGGGTCGCGGGTTCGCATCCCCGTCGCGCCAAACATGCTCGCCCTTTCAGCCGTGGGGGCGTTATAATGTGACGGTCAATCCCACTATTCGTTGGTAAAAGAGTAGTTTTCCCTCTAGTCTTACACTGCTAAATTAGGGACGGCGAGCACAGATAGCCCTCAAGTAAGTTTGTGCGAAATTAAAAACAAACAAACAAGCGAGCATGTTCGGTGAGGGGACTCCAACTCGCCACTCGCAGATTGTCAGTCATACACCCTAATAACCAAGTTATGCCAAGCCAGAGAGAAAAGGACAATGAGTTACATCCTGAAAGTTAATTTCTTTTCAAGTTAGGCTAAGATGGTTTATTATGATTGATTAAAATTAGCGTTCCTCACTGTGCAGTAAAATCCCTTTAAATGAGAAAAGGTATGATAAATATGTATTTTTTTCTTATAGTATCAGGAGTTTTTTTTGGAAATAAATATTCGAACTATTTTTAATAACTTTTATAAAGAGTAATTTTGCCAAGAAACAATAATCATGGTCGATATAAGACTTTCTTTCATTTTTTTCTTTGTTTTATACTTAAGGCAAATGACATTAGATTATCTGTTTGCTGTTTTACCACAAAACTGCACAATTTTATGGTCTGCTCACCGCGAATATTCAGGCCCAATATTTAGCGTTTTAACGCTCTCAGACTTAACTCCGACTCACCACAAGTGCAATACAACAAAATGGATAGAAGTCGATAGATACTTATTTGCTGACTTTTGTGAATGTGCAAAACTCCAGAGTTTTAGTAAATTTGACAAAACGTAGCAAAATGAAATAAGTTTTTGTTATGGATGTGTTTTGTTACCTCTTTTTCTTGTGGTCTTTTATTACAGGGTGTTGTTCTGAAGGATTTACCAGTGTGTTTTCAAACTGTAGAAAAATATATTAAATATCGTTTAACAATGCATTTTCCTGCGTTGGACTGAGTGCAGATAACCAACTGTGTAGCTTTGCACGTAAGAAAACAAGAACGACGTACATTTTGTTCCTTTTACAACTTTTCAAAAAGTGTTCACTCGGTGTAAGAAACTTTTACATTAAAACATTATCTAACATTCGAAGGATCTCTGAAACAGAAGAATTTGTTAGGAAGTGTGTAGATAGACTTAATTTACTATCAAAACTGAGATTTGGAGAAAGTTCTCTGGGATAAACCCACGTGTTTCACATATCAATTTCATTTATGGACTTCATTGATTTCTCTACTTCTGTTCCAAAGGGTCCCCGCTAGAACAACGGTAAATCTACGGATTTACAACGCTTAAACAAGGGGTTCGATTCCCCCTCGGTAGGCTCCGCAGATACCTCAATGTGGCTTTGCTATAAGAAAACATACACTATTCCAAAGCTATTTTTCATGGTTCCTCATTTCATTTGCTTATTGTATGGATACCTAGGAAACAGTAATTTGCCATAGATTCTTTGAATATTTATGTTTTGGACATCGTAAAAAAGAGCAACTTTTTTTTTCTATTGTATTTAAATCGATTTTTAAACGATAAGAGACTCATGTAGCAAATACGCCAGGAAATAGACACGTGGTGGTACAAAATGGTGGAAAATCAAAACAATTGTTTTTTGATATAATTCTCCATATTAATCGTGTTGGAATGGATCTTGCTATGAAACACTGATTCGATTATTTTTACCACACTGGAACGGTGTTAAGTTTACGGACTTAAAACGGTAAAATCCATGGTTTGCTTCCCTGCGATGGTTACAGCAAACAGCTCAATACAGCTGTGCTCGAAAACAAAACTCATTCGATTATTTTGTAAAAATAAATAAGTAACAGTACGTGTTTTCAAATCTTTCAGTTATTATCATGATTTTAGGTTCACTTCATTGCTGAAAAGTAAAAATGTACACAATAACCAGTTTGTGTAATTCAGACATTTTGCCTTGCACAATAGCCATACCTGTGTTTATCAGCATCAGGTGACAGAACCATAGTATTTCATCTACCTTTTCGTGACGCACTAATAACTCTTTTATCAATGTCGTTATTGGGTTTAAATTGCTTCTTCACGCTGCACAATAGAAAATTTTGTCAGTTAGTGGCAAATTAAGAGCCACACAATCTGTACGTGTAGTTAAACTTACGTCTTTAAATTGTGAGAGAAAATAATTGTTAGAAAACAATTTTCGAACCTCAGGACGATTGATAATAGGCGGAACTAACAGCCCTGGTCTTACTGTAGGTTCATTGACTTTAACATTGTTAAAATCCTGTGTTTGAGCTCCTGTGTGTAGCCAACAGAACAACATAACGTCATTATTCTTGTAAAAAATATATTTGTGTGCTTGTCATATGACGGCCTCTTACGCACCTGGAAACTGGTGCAAAGCAATAAGATTCTATTACCATAATATAAAAAGAAAGCATTTTAAGAAAAACAGTATGGTGACTGTCCCTAAGTGGTATTGTTTTTGTTAACTATCTATCTTTCAATTGTGTGTCTGTGTTTGCAACGTTATGGTAAGATACAGAATTTGTCATGAACTATAAACAAATAAAAATATTATCTTTGGTTGACATCTCTCTTGTAATAAATAAATATAGAAATATTTATGGTTTCTGTATCTCTTAAAAGCTCCGATTAAAAAGAACTTTTTCGAGCTGTATCGTTTTGTATAAATCCAGTTGATTACATTTGAAATATTTAATGTTTACCTTCTTTGTTTTCCCGCTTATTTACCTCAATTCAACAAAGTATTTCGAGCTTTCTATAATGTATGAATTTTGAGATACAACTTGATTTATGCATATGCAGTTTGTGGATTTATCATTAAAACGATATTATAAATTGAAAGATATCTGATGTAACTTTTGAAATTTAAAATATTAACCATATGATTGTTTATTGGTTTGAATTTTGCGCAAAGCTATACGAAGACTGTTTGAGCTAGTCGTCCCTAATTTAGCAATGTAAGACTAAAGGAAAGGCAGCTAATCATCACTACCCATCGCCAACTCTTGAGCTACTCTTTTACCAACGATTAGTGGGATTGACCGTCACATTACAACTGGACGAACACTCAGTAGAGCGTATACGTCCAGCAGTCAGGATTGGTAAATTATTTTCTCGCAAAATAAAAATTTATGTACGTTTATTACGGACACGAACTGATTTTGGTAGAATAATGAGAAACAATGTTCTACGCATGTCCACCGAGTTTAATTAAAATCCAATCATTTTTGACTGAGTTATAGAGCAAAACACAGTGTTTGTTAACAGGCGGGGATTTATTTTATTGTCCTAAAAGTTTGGCCTTGGGCTCCCACGAACTAGCGACTTATAAGTTGGATTACTGTCCAAATATGTTAAGCCTTTTTGAGAAATTTTGCTGAGAAACATATACAGGGGTGAAAGAAATAACCTTTGTTACTAAAGGTAAATGAGAAACAAAAGTAAATGAAAAAAATATATATGTGGTTTTACTTTTCAAAACCTGATGATCGACTGAGACAACTAATAGCAAGAACTCTTTGAAGAGAATGGGTGGATGAACACTGAAGATGTGAGAAAAAATCTGTTAGCTTTATCTCGAAATTATTTCAGCTAAAGATAAGACAGATAACTGCTAAAGTGACAACAGTTTAAAAACGTGTTCTCAAGGCGGCTGGTATGGGTGTTAAAACTTTAATTAAAATGATGTACGGAACAGCGAAAACAGTTGTAACAGTGATAAGGAACAACAGTCTCGATATGTGCACTAGAACATCACGGACACTTGTCAGAAGGTGGAAGGTACGTGGATGTAGAGGTACCTTCACATAACTTACAACCCTAATGTCATCAAGTATTATACTTACATGACGTGACAAACTTAGAAAATTCAAGAAATGGTTTGATAGCTAAAAGAGATAAAAGTTTTTTCACACTTGTGTTTTAATCCAAAAACATCGACTTACTTTTTTAAAATTTTGTTTAAAAAATACTGTTGTTGTAACACGCTATTGTAATTGTATACGTACATAAAACGTAGTCTACGGATTTACAATGCTAAAATTAGGGGTTCGATTCCCTTCAGTGGACTCAGCAGATAGCTTGATTTGGCTCTGCTATAAGAAAAATACACACACACAAAACGAAAAATAAAAGCCAATTCGTTAAAAATATCTTTAACGCAAACAATTGCAAAACTTATGAATGTATAATTAATGAATTATTATGTAATGAAATTCTTATATCATTCATAACAACAAATAAGTTGTACTTGTTTGTTGTTAAGTACAAAGTTACACCGTTGGCTGTCTGCGTTGTGAGACCCGGCATGGCCAGATAGTTAGAGTGCTCGGCTCGTAATTTGAGAGTTGCGGGTTCGAATCTCCGTTACACCAAATATGCTCGACCTTTCAGCCATTAGGGTGTTATAAATGTGACGGTCAGTCCCACTATACGTTGGTAAATGAGTATCCCAATCGAAGGGTGGTGATAAATAGCTGCCTTTCCGATAATCTTACACTGTTAAATTCGGGACGGCTAGTGCAGATAGCCCCTGTGTAGCTTTACATAAAATTCAAAACAAAACCTGTGCTGTGTCCTCTTCGGATATCGAAACCTCTAATGTTTCCAATCCTTTTCTAAGCTTTAATGCTTACAAAACACAAAAATATATTCGACATTTAGCGAGAAAAATACCATCAGTTTGGTCAAGGAAAAAAGAATATTAAACAATTTCTCACTGGAAAATGTTGCTAGTATCTTATTTTCACGGGTTGAAAGTTTGGTCAAGGAAAAGGAAAAAAGAATATTAAACAATTTATCACTGGAAAACGTTGCTGGTACCTTATTTTTACGGGTTGAAATCCCTAATCCATAATTATCTTACCGGTATAATCTTAGTAAATTAAAGATTTTTTTCCCAAACGTTACATAATTCGGATGTATTTACAATCTGGGTCTGACTAAGTTGCACTTTTAGAAAAAAATTGTAATTCTTCGTTGTTTCGTGAAGTGTAACCTCATTTAAATTGTAAGAGGTCGGACGATAGCTTAATGGATAGCTTGCCCAGTCTGCAAAACTAAAGGTTTATGATTCTCAGCCTTTACCACAAAAACACTGTCCGCAGTTTGTGACTATGAGTAAACTGTAAAAGTGATGGTCAAATCCCATTATCTAGTCAGGCAAGAATAGTCCAAGTACTTATGGGCGGGTGGGTGTTATTGACTAGTCAATTTCCTACCCTCCTATTGACAATAAAAAATTATAAACGGTTTATCACAGCTAGATTTTTTTGTGTGTAACACTGCGCAGGAATTTAAAAAAAACAGACATTTATTTATATATTTTAGTGTATAAAATTATATTTACTTTTTAATCATGCACTTGGTTTGTAAGAATTAACCGTTCCAAAATTATTTCAAACTCTTTTATAGATAGGACTAATTCTTTTCCTCTTAATGTGGTTAGTTACATATATTAAAACTTTCATGCTTTATTTCCATATAATAATAATTACAAATAACATAAAAAATGACAGAACGTGCCACACGTCACAGTCACAGGTTAAAGGAGTAAATTCGAAAGAAAATTCAGCTTCATGATAGAAATTAAATCAGCTTGCCGTCACACTCTCGTTTCATGTTATCAGTGAAACATTCGTCACGTTTATTTATAGTGCTGTGACATGAAACCGCTAAAACCTCCCCCCTTTTGCACATCAAGAGTGTTTATGCTTAAATTTATTGTACTTGGAAAATGTAAAACGTCTGTTTCCATGAGACAAAACATGAACCGAAAAAGAAAAACTTCGAAGTCTAAGAATAAAAAAACAAACACGTCTTGAGAAAAATGTAGTAAGCATGCCTTGAAATGTTTAATGTAATTTAGTTCTTGCATACTTAATTAGCTTCTTAAAAAAGAAGATATAGCAAGTTAAACATAAAAAGCAACAGAAACGGTGTTTCGTTTGGTAGCCCCCCAGTGGCTCAGCGGTATGTCTGTGGACTTACACGCTAAAATCCGGGTTTCGATACCCGTGGTGGGCAGAGCACAGATAGCCCATTGTGTAGCTTTGTGCTTAATTCAAAACAAAACTTACAAACTTACGTTTCGTTTGGTGCCCTAAATCTGACACATCGTCACAAGCATTTGAGTAAATAATTGTAATAATGGTCACAGATAACGACTATCTTCAAGAGATAATGTTTGATAACGAAATCTAACAAAACCAACTATTTCGGTGGTTATTTTAAGCACAACTGCTTACACCTAGCAGCTATTTAGTCTCAAGCCTAACTAAACTTCAACTCTGAGCTGTGAGGTAAGAACATGTCTTGTGACAAGTGAAGATTACATTCCTGTGAAGTTCCTACGCGCTTATTAGTTTTAATTTTGGTGAGAAATGAGTTTTGATGTAGATTTCGGCTAAGCAGGATTTGTTCTTGTCCTCGATTGATCTCTCTTATGATTGGCTGTTGGTTCCTCGAGTCCGTCCCCACTAAGCAATGCTCATGCTATCAAAACAAGTTAGTATAGTTGCTTGTGGAGGCGAAAATGACTCTCTTTTCCAAAGTCAAGGCATGATAGCACCTAAAAACGTAGATGAAAGTTTAGTCGGTGTGATCCTGCCAATGAAATGTCCAGATGCCTGAAGAGATACGAGAAGCAGAGTTTTTACGGTGTTGTTATGAATGATTTGGATGATGCGACCTCACCTCAACGAAGTAGGCCATAACTCATATGTTTAACAGTCAAAGGTGAGAGTTATGCTAGCTAATGTCCGCGCCAATCCCAGCTCGAGAAACTAGTTGATCAGCGCCTCGCTTCTCATGAGAAAAATGGACTATTTTCAGTTAAAGAAACATCTATAAAAAACGGTCTGTGTTAGCTGTTGATTAACAAACTCAACAAAAAAGATAAAAACGTGTGTGGGTAGGAAACGTTAGGAAGGCCTCAGCAGGTCTCTTTCTGTAAGTGGTATATATACGGTAGTAATAAGTGTTAAGGTTGCACTTTTAGAGGTGTTCACGTGAGATTATGAGTTTCTTTCACAGCCCGAATACTGAAGTTAAAGGCGGTATTTTAGTTAAACAAGTTACCTCTTGTACAAAAACATGTTACCTCTGTTTGTAAGTTCACCCTCAACATACACTGTTCGATCCCAGTTTCAACAATGTCCCAAGACTTTAGTAATATTTTTACTGCTTCTCATACAGCCGGTGATAGGGTGCGGACCCGGGCGTGGAAGTGCCATCAGACAGAGATCGCGCAAGCTCACCCCGTTAGTTTTTAAACAGTATGTGCCGAACGTTGCCGAGACAACTCTGACAGCAAGTGGACTGAGAGAAGGAATTATCAGACGAGACGACGAGAGATTTAAGGAATTAGTGCCGAATTATAACTTGGTTATCATATTTAAAGACGAAGAAGGAACTGCTGCTGACCGACTTATGACACAAGTAAGTCAACTGACGTCGTCGGTACGATACCATAGCAGTTGGAGTTTAACACTGCGAAAGATGTCGGTAATCCAACTCGTACTGACATCACTGTACTAAATCGTTATGCTTTTAAACTTAATCAACTGGATAATTAATTCGTAAATAAAACAGCAACTTTTACAGTGTATATGCAAGTTCTGATTTATATTCACTATACGTTTCGATCCATAGTATCGGGTGGTCACCAGGTAAGAATTGCATTGTAAACAAGCAGTTGAATGTGGAATATCTTGATTAAGAAACTCCGTTGTTTGATTAGTTATGAATTCGTTAGAGATGTTTGTTCACTTAACATATTTACAACAACTGCCTTGTTCGTGAATCTAACTCTCGCGTGATGATGACCCAATGGGTCAAAACGTTGTAGTTAATAAAATTAAAACTTGTCTACTCTAATAATTGTTGTTACCATATTTTTTTAAAATTCATTATTTACCAAAACTGTATTTCAGTGTCATATGTTAAGTCAAATGTCTTCAGTTATTTCTTGGTCTATATGTTTCTCAGATAATATATGATAAAATGCGCTGCTTTTTCAAACCAATATAATTATTTTGTGTTACAAGTTACGGGCCCAGCATGGCCAAGCGCGTAAGGCGCGCGACTCGTAATCCGAGGGTCGCGGGTTCGCGCCGAACATGCTCGCCCTTTCAGCCGTGGGGGCGTTATAATGTAACGTTCAATCCCACTTTTCGTTGGTAAAAGAATAACCGAAGAGTTGGTGGTGGGTGGTGATGACTAGCTGCATTTCCTCTAGTCTTACACTGCTAAATTAGGGACGGCTAGCACAGATAGCCCTCGAGTAGCTTTGTGCGAAATTCCAAAACAAACAATACAAGTTACAGTTTTCTACAATAGGATTTGTTTATTGCACAAGTACTACAACGTTTCGATTATTTTGAAGTACAGATTATAATTATTATATAACTATTGTTGTAATATAACGTTTTAATAATACACTTTTCAAGATTAGTATCTCGAGTCAATTTCACAGTAACACAACTATCATGTTTTCTTTACGTTGTTAAACAGCAGTTGTGGTTGTCATGTTATCAGTCCTGTATTGTTGCAGGTGATGATGTAACAAATACGTATAATGAATAATACGTTGCTACGCTATCATAGCAAATGCACGAGGTAAAAAGACACGATACCGTTTTAAAGTGGACGTTTGTGTTATCTTTTTCTCAAGTGTATTTATCCGTGATAACCTCTGACGGAGAACCGTATATTTGTAACGTAGTTCCACATGACAAATGCAGCAGTATTTATAAAACTCAAACTCGGAAGACATGTTTTTTTTTCAGGCAAATAGTGTTTGAACAGCAGAATGTTTCTTAACTTTTTACAACGTTCTTTCTTTGCCTTAAGTATTGATGGTATTATCATACGTGTTAAAATTTCAACTCGTAATTTTTAGGTCTTTGATCATGTCAAAACGAATACTCAACACCAGCAACAGTACGGTTATGTCTCTATCTTTAATTGCCATTGAAACTTCAGACCAGCAACAGTACGGTTATGTCTCTATCTTCAATTGCTATTGAAACTTCAGATATGAAATTTTTCACACTGATAAATGAATGTTTTAGATGTCGTAGACACCGGGCCCGTCTAAAAATGTTCACAGTTCTGATATTGTTACATGTGTTTCTTCTTTCTCAAAATTACTGAATGTTTTAGATGCCGCAGATCTCGGGTCAGTCTATTTACATATAATATGTTATATTATAGATTTATGGAAGCCTCAGCTCATATTGTATAGTTTATTAATTTTAACCAAAATCTACACAAGGGCTGTCTGATGTTTGTTAACAGAATCAAACCCGAATTTCAGACTTGTAAATTTGTAGAGTTCCTCTCCCTTCACTATCGTGAAGAAGGGGGAGAAGGGGGTACTGCAATATTTAAATATTGTTGCATAACCCTTAATTGTAACGTTATTATCACAAAGAAAGAGATATCTATGTAAGCTAAGTTGTTGTTTTTTTTTCTGTTGGCTCAACTGGAACGTCACTACTTGTAACCCTAAATGTGGGACTCAATCCTCGAGACATACACAGTGAAAAACATCCATTTTGTAGTTTTATACTAAAGCAAATTGGAACTCTGGCATCTGGGATAAAAATAGCGACGTCTGGAACAATTATGTAATCAAAATTTATTTTGTCGTACGTTTTGTATGAACCTGTGTCACGTGTAATGAACGTGCCTGGTAGTCAGGGCGCTCAACTCGTAATCTGAGGCTCGCGGGCTTGAATTCCACCCCCGGCCATGATCGCCTCTTTAGCGTTTTGATGTCTGGGTAAATCCCTAAATTCATTGATAAAAGAGTACCATTACAGTTGTCCATCTAACGTATCACTTTAAAAGTAGAGACGGATTGTTTTATCTAGGTCTCAAGTAGTTTTGCGCGAAATTCGGAAAAAATAAACACGTTAGGCACATGAATCCTAGACAGCGCGATTGTATGTATGTGTGTTACGCAAAGTATATTCCTATATTGTAATTTTTTGTCGCTCGAACAGGTCCGGCATAGCCAGGTGGATTATTCTCAGAATCGTGGGTTTGAATCTCCGTTACACCAAAACATGCTCGCCCTTTCAGCCGTGGGGGCGTTATAATGTACGGTCAATTCCACTATTCGTTGGTAAAAGAGTAGCCCAAGAGTTGGTGGTGAGTGGTGATGACTAGCCGCCTTCCCTCTAGTCTTACACTGCGAAATTAGGGACGGCTAGCGCAGATAGCCCTCGAGTAGCTTTGAGCAAAATTCAAAAACACAAACAAAACAGTCGCTCGTAAATAAATTAAGAACAAACATTTACCGTAATGCCATCATTACTTACCAATAGTAACTTAAAATTAGAAGATAAAATTGTGTGTTTTATTATACTTTATATACTCACGCCCGAGCAGCTTGTTAAGTTGTTAGGTACTTCAAACGGAAAGCTTTGACTGATTCCGGCTGTACGACGTGTAACTAATTTATTTGTCTGATCAACTGTGGCCGAGCGCGTTAAGGCGTGCGCTCGTAATCCGAGGGTCACGGGTTCGCGCCCGCGTCGCGCTAAACATGCTCACCCTCCCAGCCGTGGGGGTGTATAATGTGACGGTCAATCCCACTCTTCGTTGGTAAAAGAGTAGCCCAAGAGTTGGCGGTGGGTGGTGATGACTAGCTGCCTTCCCTCTAGTCTTACACTGCTAAATTAGGGACGGCTAGCACAGATAGCCCTCGAGTAGCTTTGTGCGAAATTCCAAAACAAACAAACAAACTGATTTACGTCTTAAACATACTTTAATATTTAAATAATAAAACTAAAGCGTTTATTTTGTTTTTTTTATTTCTACAATAGTTTCGAAACTGTTTAGTTTTACATCTTTCATGCCTGAATTGCGGTCAAACTATTTTTACACAATACACTGAGGGAAAAGTAAAGAACCATTTTACTCGAAACTTACAGGAGTCATTGTTTTCAGCAGAAAGCTCACGTGTGTGGACGAAAGAATCGTAAAACGTGTTTAGAATATTAATGGAGGTATTGGAGAGTAGATAAGTAAGGAGACGTAAGAAGTACAAATAAAGATTGGATTGTCTACTGTTTTTAAGAATTACTGCACTTCATTAAACCATTTATCAGGATTACTTGATGTGCTTTTCAAAACAAGAAACGCAAAAGGGATATCTTTGTTATTTTAAATAGAAATATATGTAATAACGTTACAAGCTCAGAGTATGTGATGTTACACGTGTTAAGGCACTGACTGTCAGACCAAGATGACAATAAAAGTTGTGCACTTTAAAAACGGAGGAAAACATCGGATTTTTCGCCAAAACACATTCGTGTCCAATAAATTTGGTTAAGAGATCTGCATGTTTTGCAAGTGCAACATATGCAGAATCCATATAAAAGTGACGGGTTTTCGATTTCCATTGCTCAGTGTTAAGCCACCGACACGCAAAACAGTTACGCCAAGACTGACTGAAGCACAACGCAACAACGCCATTAGTCGATTGGAAGCAGGCGAATCTCGATCAGATGTTGCCAGAGCTGTGAATGTCCACCGAAGCACCATCACAAGGCTATGGAATCGTCAGCAACAACATGGATCAACTCGTGACCGTCCACGATCTGGCAGACCTCGTGTGACCACGCCCGCACAAGATCGCTACATCCGGTTACGTCACCTTTGGTATAGGACTACCACTGCGATGTCTACTGCCTCAACCATACCAGGGCTGCGTAGAATTTCCGATCAGACCGTACGTAACCGTCGACGAGATTCTTAGGCTTCATGTGCAACCCATCATGATGAACGTCAACGACGTTTTTCAACATGACAACGCTCGACCTCACACAGCCCGATTCACCACTGTCTTCTTGAGACACCACAATATTATCGTTCTTCCCTGGTCCTCCAGATCACCAGATTTAAACCCCATCGAACATCTTTGGAACGAGTTGGACCGACGTCTGCGACGGCGACAACCTCAACGTTGTTCTGCACTGAATTTTAATTACGTTTTTAATATCCATATCAGCCTCAGGTGTATCGAGAAAACAAAATGTTTACGTTTTTTTCCTGTTTTAACCAAACAGTGTGAGGAGTTTTCGTAATAACTTCAGTACGACAGAAAAGCACTTTAAAAGCACTTGGTAACAGGCTATCACTAATCTCGTTAGTGCTTAGTATAAAGTAAAAAAACAACCTACTTCTTTTGTGAAAGACGTTATTTTTGCACCATGAAGTTAGCTTTCTTACACGAATCTGATGTTCTCTTTGATAGCTTAAGTACAGGGGGAAACAGGAATTACCAGCCAATAACAGATGAAAATTGGAAGACTGTTACATATATAATACTCGATGCTTTGTACACTACACAATCGATGTCTTTAGGGAGCCAACCTTTATATTATTTACGGAGTGAATGAGTGTAATAGATTAATACATACAGTATTAAGTTTTATTACACTAGTGACAAGGAAAAAAAAAGTCTCAAAATAAATAATTAACTATTTTGTAAATATAAAATGATGTAGAGCTGATACACCAAAATACTTTTCATGTGTTCTTTCCTTTCTGTACATTCCTTAACATAAAGTCCAAAGAGGTCAAGATTATGACCACTGATGGTTAATAATATATTTTAGCCAACAATATGGTATAATATCAACATCTGAAGTAATTCTACAATAGCTATAAATAAACTGATAAAACAGATGTGATATTCACCATGTATACTGCCATTGAATTATAAAAATAAAACATGTTTAGTTATCTACCTAATTCATTGAAACTGTTTAAAAATAAAGGAACACGAGCTTAAAATATTACATAAATTAAATTCAATGTAGTGATGACAACACCAACCAATTGTGATGAAGTACGATGTAGTAATGAAAATACCAACCAATAGTGAGGATGTACGATGTAGTGAGAACAATACCAACCAATACAGATGAAGTACGATGTTGTGATGATAATACCAACCAATAGTGAGGATGTACGATGTAGTGAGAACAATACCAACCAATACAGATGAAGTACGATGTTGTGATGATAATACCAACCAATAGTGAGGATGTACGATGTTGTGATGATAATACCAACTAATAGTGACGAAGTACGATGTCGTGATGACAATACCAACTAATAGGGATGAAGATATAAAATCATACAAACATCACTACTACGTAGCAAACTATTTCCAACAATTTGTATTTACAAGTAAATATTGAATTCCTTTTAACTGTGTGAAATTAAGTTTGAATAAAATCATTTGAACCGAATAGTGCTATACAGTTTTCAACTCGATACATGCTGGTTACTTACGCTGCATATTTCATATTGTTTTGTATACCTATCTTGTTTTTGTGATTTTTGGTAATGCTGTCCCTATATAATACTAGTACACATGTTTACGGAGCCTTAGGTGTAAGAATCAAATGGTTCTTAATATAAATTTCTACGAATTTTGAAAACCTTTTTTTGTAGCTAGACGCTATCTTTAAAATTTCGTTATTGTATTGTAACAAAGACTGTATTCCCCCGATATTACAGTGGTAACTCTACGGACTTACAACGTTAAAATCAGAAATTCGATTCCCCTCAATGGACTCAGCAGATAGCCCGATGTGGTTTTGGTATAAGAAAATACACACACACACAGATTACAAGTTTGACATAAAATAAATTGCTTCAACTAAACGACTGCTAGAAATTTATAACATAATACCATCGGTTTATTTTGAATTTCACGCAAAGCTACACAAGTGCTATCTGTGCTAGCTGCCCCTAATTTACCAGTGTAAAACTAGAGGGTAGGCAGCTAGCCATCACCACTCACCACTAACACTTGGGGTACTCTTTTACCAAGGAATTATGAGATTGACCGTTACATTTAGCATCCTTACGGCTGAAAGGGTGAGCATGTTTGGTGTGACGGAGATTCGAACCTGCGACCCTCGGATTACAAGTCGAATGCCTTAACTACCTGGCCAACCTAATACGAAGCTATTCCTAGAGCTTTTGTTAGAAATATTAGTAATAAAGCCTCCCTCCAGTGGTTCAGCGGTATGTCTTCGGACTTACAACGCTAGAAATCGGGTTTCGATACTCATGGTGGGCAGAGAACCAGTAGCCCGTTGTCCAGCTTTGTGCTTAATTCCAAACAACAACAATATTTGCAAAAAAAATCGTTCTTCCTATAAAAACAAGAAAGTTAATAATTGGATGTGGAAATATTTTAACTGCCAGGTGGCGTTTATTTTACGTTAATCTAAAATGCTTAACAACACGAGTGACTTAGTGATTCTCAAACAGTTTAGTTATTTATAATGTTCTATAGTAAGCACAAAACCAAACAATGGGCTATACATGATTTTCTCACCACGAGTATCGAGACCTGGTTTTTTTCATGTTATAATCCTTCAAATGTATTGCTGAATCAACAAGGAACGCTTTAGACAGAGAGGCTGTAATTGTTTCGGATTTTTAAAGCTAATTTATTTTCCTGTTCACATCAGTTAAACGTTAATGATAACGCAATGTTTAAAATAATAAATTTAAAATATTTGGTATTTAATATGGTTTACGTTTGTTGTTGTTTTCGTTATTATTATATAACTATATTTTGTTTCAAATGCATGTTTTTAGATATGAGAAATTTTTAGCGTGCTTTACTTTTCAAGCAAGACCCGCCATCGCCAGGTGGTTAAAGCACTCGCAGTATGAGAGACGCAGGTTCGAACCCTCGTTACATTACACATGCTCGCTCTTTCAGCTGTGGGGGCATTATAATCCGACGGTCAATCCCACTATTCGTTGGTGAAAGAGTAGTCCAAAAGATGGCGGTGGGTGGTGATGGCTAGCTGCCTTCCCTCTACTCATACATTACTAAATTAGGGACGGCTAGTGCAAATAGGCCCCATGTAACTTTGCGCTAAATTTAAGAAAAATTAATAACGCCCCCATGGCTGAAAGAGCAAGTTAGTGTGACCGGGATTCGAACCTACAATTATCAGAATACCAATCGAGCACCCTAACCGCCTGGCCATACCTTCTTTCCAATTGCACATATATTTTAATATACAAATAATAATACAATTTGTATAAAAAACTATCATAAATAACAATGCGCACACACAAGCTCTACAAACTTACAAATAATACTGAGTCTTGTATCTAACCTGGAACTTCCTTTATTTTGTTGACGATTCACAATGAGTGAATCAATTTCGAATTGATATCGACACAGTTCAGTTAAGTAAGAGGTAGCTAGATCTTTGCTGATGACATCTGAAGCTGTATGCTGTTTACGCAAAAATACTGACGTATGATGTTAATCCACCGATATTAAATGGTTTGTAGTGTTAGAAAACTATAAACGATCCTAGTTGAATATCTGAAGTTTCCAATTAACAAACGTGATCACAGTTAAACCTTTAGAGGTTTATAGTATACCAACTTAAAAAAAAACAGTAATATATATACCCTGTCTTTTGGCACCTCGCACCTGTTAATATTATAAGCATAAGGCAACTTTCGTGAAATACCAGCTTGGCCAACAATATTAACTTTCACTAATATTTACATACACACACAGTACATCACGATTCTTACACGAGAAAATCTTTTACAACTTTAGTAAACAAGAGGGAATTTCACATGAGTTGCACGTATTAACAAATATATATTATATATATTAAAATAAATATAAAATAGCAAATTCGTCACACCATCCTTCGCAAATATTTAATTCAGATATTATGTACATAAATACACATTGTGAAGAATACAATAAATATAATGCATTGTAAAATATTAAATAACTTCAAACATCATGACAGTATACAACACAATTAGTTATTAACCACGTTACTACTGTTTGTTATGGTAGTACTTATTAACCACGTCATTACTGTTTGTAATGGTATTGCTTGTTAACCACGTCACTGCTGTTTGTCATGGTAATACTTATTAAAAACGCTACAATATACCCAGTTTCCATTGGTGTCTAACACAATATTACGTTCACTGTTTTCCGAAAATCTGATTTTAACAATTTGAGTTTATTGAAGTATTTGTTTAAACTTTAAAGTAAAAACATCACTAGTATGTTGTATCTTTAAGGTAAAACTTACTTTGTCGTAATCTCTCTTTATTTGGAAAGTCGTAAAGTAAACGTTAATAGTAAACATCGTTTATTTTTGTTGTCTGTAACGCAATCGAATCGTTTCTTCTTTAAGGACATTGGGATATTTCGATAATAATATACCCAGCAGGGTCAAGAGCAAAACCACCTCTTTGTCCGATTGTTTCTTTGTTTAGAAATTTGCTTAAAACTACATGAGGGCTATCTGCGCTAGCCGTTAATAACTTAGCAGTGTAAAACTAGAGGAAAGCCAGTTAGTCATCACCACTCACCGCCAACTCTTGGGGTACTCTTTTACCACCAAATTGTACGACTGACCGTCACATTATAACACCCCCAACGGCTGAATAGGTGAGCATGTTTGGTGTGACAGGTATTCGAACCTGCGACCCTCGGATTACAAGTGGAGTTGTTAGTCACCTGGCCATGGCGGGCAATCGAGCCGATACCAGTTTCCCGGCATGGCCAAGCGTGTTAAGGCGTGCGTCTCGTAATCTGAGGGTTGCGGATTTGCATCTCGGTGGCGCCAAACATGCTCGCCCTTTCAGCCGTTGGGGGCATTATATGTGATGGTCAATCCCACTATTCGTTGGTGAAAGAGTAGCCCAAGAGTTGGCGGTGGGCGATGATGACTAGCTGCCTTCCCTCTGGTCTTACACTGCTAAATTAGGGACGACTAGCACAGATAGCCCTCGAGTAGCTTTGTGCGAAATTCAAAAACAAACAAACAAATGCATATCTTTCCATTCTTTGAGAAAAGTGAAAGAGAGGTGTGGGATATAGCTCGTGAAGACTGTAGGAACTGGGCCTCGTTGTAGTCAAAATATCCACATTCCTCCTCTGTCAGCCACAACGTCACCTCGTGGGTCGCGTCACGTGGTGTTAATGGGTTTGTGATAAAACCTGATGTCCTTGTAACTTGGGATGACATCTCCTTACAGCTCCACCACTGTTACTCAAGTGTTTGTGAAGCTACGGTATTACTTAACCCGTATGAACGAGATCTTTGTCACCCTGGTGTCAAGATAGGCAGTTAGTAATCGAACTCCTGTTATAATGAAGCATTAAGTCTTCACAGATCGTGGATTATGTAGAGAAATTCACTTGTTTAGATATACAAATGAGGGGTTCGCGTTACTTTAATATTTTTTGTCTGCCATACGTTTCTTTGTCTGTTGCAAACATATCAAAGTGTCATACGTCTGGATTTAATTACCTTGAACAAAGTATTTCAAAAAATGGAAAGTGTTTTGTCCAAAACGCATCGAAGATGGTATACAAGAGTAAAGGAATAAGATAAACTGCATATGGAGAGGGTGGGCGGTCGAAGTCAAAGTGATGTCGTCTGTTTGGGGGGGCTATTTAGTGTCCAAATGGAATTCTCTTACAAGGAAAGGAGTAAAAATTAAATTAATTATTCAACACACCTGAATTCTTGCTGGATATATGTTGCTAGTTGCCACACGTTTTCATTTGTCCAGGAATTAGTTTCTCTGAATACATTTTCAACCAAAGTTTTGAACAGTTAAAATACGATTTACTCTTGTTATTAGGAGCTTTACGATAAGTTTAATCTACCGCCATCCCTGATTTGGACTGGCCTGGCATGGCCGAGCGCGTTAAGGCGTGCACTCGTAATCCGAGGGTCGCGGGTTCGCGCCCGTGTCGCGCTAAACATGCTCGCCCTCCCAGCCGTGGGGGTGTATAATGTTACGGTCAATCCCACTATTCGTTTGTAAAAGAGTAGCCCAAGAGTTGGCGGTGAGTGGTGATGACTAGCTGCCTTCCCTCTAGTCTTACACTGCAAAATTAGGGACGGCTAGCACAGATAGCCCTCGAGTAGCTTTGTGCGAAATTCCAAAAAACAAACAAACAAACAAACCCTGATTTGGAAATACTAACCAGACAGAAGGTACCCTCGTCGTCAGCCATACACTATCATCCACCATCTACACAAAGGGGTTGACTGTCACTCTTATAACAAACCCCCAGCTGAAAGTGCGGGGATACTTTTTAGTATTATATGGATTAAAACTAGGCTTACCAGCTTCTAAAACCAGAGTTCTACCACAGAGCTAACCCCACAGTCTAAAAACATGTGACACGCTTTGATATTTTTAACGGGTGTATTGTGCTGCCGTCTCGTGAACACACATAGAATTACTTGAACTATCCTGCTTCTTTTTTATCAACCCGTGGCTATGAGCAACAACACACTTTTAACAGAAAACTGGAATTCTTAGTCTTTGTGGTTAATCATATTACATGTGTGTGTGCTGCACATTAAAATGAAAATCACACTGAAATGTGTAATATCATTAACACTAAAAAATATCAATTCTTTACAGCAGAATTATCAGCTAAACTTTCGTTGTTAACAAAGCCCGATAAATGTGCATTTAATCAGACGAAGAACCATACTTAAAAGTGTCTTTATACATACGTGTGCGTGTGTGTGTTTATCTGTTGTTGGGTTTTTATCTTTCCTCCAAAAAATGTATTTATTAGGAAAAGGGAAAAATTTTAGCATCGTTTTTATTATTATTATGTGCACGTGCCATTATCACGTATCACTAACTTAAGCCCTCTAGTGGCACATCGGTAATTCTGCGAACTTATAATGCCAGACATCTGATTTAAATACTCACAATGGGCAAAGCACAAATAGCCAATTTTGTATTTTTATGCATAGCTACAAATAGTCTTAGAGTTACCTTTTGGCCTAAATAATATTTTATTAACTTTCCAGCTCGCCTGTCAGCATACTTTGGTACATTCACCTGGAGGAACCATTCTCATTGGTCCTGGGCACAAACTTCGATAGGTAAACAATAGATAACAAAAACGTATGACACTTAAAGCGTCACAAATGAAGAGGAAACTGAATGAATAAGTTGATAAAAATCCTGTAACCCGAATACTCTCGAACGGTGAACCTTTCTTCTTTCGGGTCAAACTCGGACATCTTGAACCTGTGTTTTCTGACATTATGAATATGAATAGTTTATTACATTTTAGTACGACACATAAATTGACAACTACAATCGAAATGAATCTCAGTACTGTTGTCCTTGAGAAGGCCTAAAAGTTTATTTGTTTGTTTTTAAATTTCGCGCAGAGTTACACGAGAGCTATCTGCGCTAGCCGTCCCTAATTTCGCAGTGTAAGACTAGAAGGAACGCAGCTTGTGATCACCACCCACCGCCAACTCTTGGACTATTCTTTTACCAACGAATATTGGAATTGGCCAAAACATTATTACGTCCTCACCGCTTGAAGAGCAAGCATGTTTGATGCGACGATATTTCGAACCTGCAACCATCAGATTATGAATCGAACGCCTTAACTCACCTGGTCATACGAAACGAAATCTAAAAGGTACAACCATGCAAGTTCTTGTAAATGTTAAGTAAGAAATACTTACAAAAAACTTTGGATATAACAGAAAGGAAAAGGACACTACGCAAGGGACAGTTAAACATGTTACTGACATATAAACAATAATTCTATATGCAAAAACGGCTCGTTTGGGTTGAGAAAATATTTTACATAGAAGAGCGAACAACGTTTCGACCTTCTTCGGTCATCGTCAGGCTCACAAAGAAAGAGGTAACTTACCGGAAGCTGACCACATGTTTGGAGGGGGTTGTGTAACTGAGTGTCGCAATGTAGAGGGCGGGGTTAGATGTTTGAATATATAATTTTATCTATAATATTAATATAGATATAATGGCGTTCCTTTATATCGGTTTATTTTGGGTTTAAGTTGTTGTATAAGTAAGGCTTCTTTAATTTTGCGTTTGTTTATGTTTGTTTCTTTATTCAGTATTTGAGTATTTTCTATGGTTATTTTGTGTTTATTTGACTTGCAGTGTTCGAAAACGTGTGAAGGTGACTTTTTATGTTCTTTGAATCTGGTTTCCATTTTTCTACTTGTTTTGGGCCTGGCATGGCCCAGCGCGTTAAGGCGTGCGCTTTGTAATCTGAGGGTCGCGGGTTCGCGCCCGAGTCGCGCCAAACATGCTCGCCCTCCCAGCCGTGGGGGCGTTATAATGTTACGGTCAATCCCACTATTCGTGGGTAAAAGAGTAGCCCAAGAGTTGGCGGTGGGTGGTGATGACTAGCTGCCTTCCCTCTAGTCTTACATTGCTAAATTAGGGACGGCTAGCATAGATAGCCCTCGAGTAGCTTTGTGCGAGATTTCAAAACAAACAAATCTACTTGTTTCTCCAATATACATTGCGACACTCAGTTATACAACCCCCTCCAAACATGTGGTCAGCATGCGGTCAGTTACCTCTTTCTTTGTGAACCTGACGATGACCGAAGAAGGTCGAAACGTTGTTCGCTCTTCTATGTAAAATATTTTCTCAACCCAAACGAGCCGTTTTTGCATATAAAATTCTAAACAATTTGGTTTCTCGACATCACTGAAACAATAATTCTCTTAAAAGGTGGGTTAAGGGTTTTGACTTGAGGGTCGTGGGTTCGAATTCTCGTTGCATCAAACATGCTCGCCCTTTCAACTGTGAGGGCATTATAATGTGACGATCAATCCCACAATTCGTTAGTAAAATAGTAGCCCAAGAGTTAGCGGTGGGTGGTGATGACTAGCTGCTCTCTCTCTTGTCTTACACCGCCCGGCATGGCCAGGTCGTTAAGGCACTTGACTCGTAATCCGAGAGTCGTGGGTTCGAATTCCTTTCGCACCAAACATGCTCGCCATTGCAGGCTTACTCTGATAAATTAGAAACGGCTAGCGCAGATAGCCCTCCTGTAGCTTTACGCGAAATTCAAAAACAAAGTTTTATCTGTTAAACCAGGTACGGCTTCCTACTTAGGGGTTTTGGATCGAATTGTCTAAAATTTAAAACACAGAACGCCATCCTCATTTTCATCTAACAGCGCTTTAAGTGGTAATATATTCCGTTGTTTGGTTCAAGGTCGCTCCGGGTGTTTGTGGCCAATGTCACCCCCCTCCTTAGTCAAAAGTTCAAACTGGGAACAAAATACACGGAATTTGAAGATGCCACTCGGTATTCACATCAGTCGAAAGAGAGAAAGAATTTTGATAAACGTAATATTTTCGTTGGTTTAGAAATCCCATATGGGTTAGAGGTAAGTTTACAGACTCGCAATCCCAAAATCGAAGGTTCTGTTTCCCGTCAAGGACAGTATACAGGTTACCAATAACGTAGCTTTGAGCCTAACACAAAACACACGAACAAGTAGCTTTGCAGAAGATTGTTTCTTTAAGTAAAAAGCACACTCCGAGCGCAGATGGTTCGTGCTACTGATAGCAACAACACTTCACCGAGTTTTTTTTAAAGAAATCGGCAAGAAGCAAATAGGATAACGTATGTAAACTTAAACTCCTTATTCTTAGAATCAAAGTAATCTCGAATTTTTATACATTACTCAGAAACGTGTGACATATATTTATCTACGCATGATCTATGCAATTCCGTTTGAGGTTTAAATAAATTATGTTTTTGCTCTATTGAAACTCATGCAAAAGCATCATTTGTTACGCACGAGTTTGTTAACTATTTAATTACCTGGCAGATCTAACATTCATTCAAAATATTATTGATTATTGCAACAGAAATGTTAAAACAAAGTTTGAAGTATATTTGGCAGAGGAAATACCAAAGATTCTGCAACTTTTTACGATTGCAAATTATTAATCCTGCTTCTAGACATTACGTTTCACGCACAACGTTTGTTTAAAATACACATAAAAATTTACAGAGTTGATCGTTGTGTTTTTTCTGTAGTTTTGTGAAATACGTAAATATTATGTGGTGGACTGACGAATTTTGTGACTCAGATAATGATGTTAGCAGAAAAATGGAGGCGTAGTATTTCTGGTATGTCATCCTTAATTGGTATGTCATCCGGTCGATAGATGTTAACTCCTGAAAGAATGTCGGCTTACTACACAAATAAATTTGAAAAAGGAAAGGCACAAAAAGAACTGTTAACAATCAGTGGATCTGCTCTTTACAGTATTTAACGTGATTTACAGATCCTACAAATCCAGTCTGCAGATCTTTAGAATCGCACTCCACTCCGGGAGACCCCGTTTGGCAAGCGGCAAGTCTATGGATTTAACACGCTAAAATCAGGGGTTCGATTTTCTTCGGTGGGCTCAGCGGATAGCCTGGTGTGGCTTTGCTATAAGGAAACACAAACCACTCCGGGAGAAGAATTTGGATGAGAGTGTCCTAAGAAGTTGGTTGTTTGGGACTCTTTTCACTAAAGATGAATCAGAAGTTCTCGTTAGATTTTATATTCAGCAATAATATTAATCTGAATATTATGGAAATGCCCTGACCTTTAAGCAATAGTTTTGTGATTCGAGTTGAAAGAACAGAAAATGCCATGGATATGCAGACATTGCCTTGTCTGGTAAGCTGGTTCGTTGGTGTAGATAGATAAAAGGCCTTACAGCAGTGACGGCCCCTCTCCCCACACCATAATCTATGGTCACACAGCTACCCAACACCATAGAAAAAACTACACTGTTGTTGTTTTTCCATACTTTATGGATGGTTCAATGAAATTTTGGGAGTGAATAGTTGTCAAATGATTTGAGAAGCATCCTGTACCTAAGAGTGGAGAGTGAATAACTAGGGTCTCCAGAAAAAAAAATCCCAAAGGGCAAAAGAATATCATGACATCTACGAATCCTACTGCTGCTAATGTGCCTGTTTTCCGGAGTGATGAATAACTTCCTTCTAGCTTCTCTGCCATTGCATCTTATACTATGAAGATATTTTTTGACAGTACGGAACACCTTTTCATCAGTCTTACAACAGTAGCGGAGTTTGACAAGGTCATTCTTCTAAACTTACAAAACTTGAGAAATGTATTGAGTACTGAATATCCGGCTAGTCCAAGAGCTGACGTTTTCTAAAATGAGTCGAACCACTTGGTAACCAGGCTCGACATGGCCAACTGAGTTCAGGCATTCGACTTGTAATCTGAGGGTCGCAGGTTCGAATCCCCGTGGCGCCAAACATACTCGCTCTTTCAGCCGTGAGGACGTTATAATGTGACGGTCAATCCCATTATTCGTTAGTAAAAGAGTATCCCAAGAGTTGGCGGTGGGTGGTGATGACTAGCTACCTTCCCTCTAGTTTTACACTGCTAAATTAAGGACGGCTAGTGCAGATAGCCCTCTAAAAGCTTTGTGCGAAATTCAAAAACAAAACAAACTTTGTAACCGTATTCATTAAGGCCAACAGTGTTATTTTAAATTACGTGGTGATTTATTGCTTCCTTTGTACGAACTCCTACCAACCAGCATTGCAAACTTTGACATAACATGTATATGTATACGTAGGCGATGTTAGCTTATGACATCACAGATATGGTCAATCTCATTTGTGGATGTGTTCATATACTGTTGGTAAGTTTAATGTGTATACACGACATAGAAAACCGTGATATGTTTTGTTTGTTCAATTTTGCGACAACTATGGAACAGCTATTTATGCTAGTTGTCCCTATTCAAGACGTAATAGATTAGGAGGAAGGTGACCAGTCAGCATTGCCCCCCGCCAAACTCTGGGCTAATCTTTGCTAACATAAAAATGAGATTGCCCGAAATATTATAACGCTCCCACGATTGAAAGGTCGAGCAAATTCGGTAAAGGAATTTGATATCGTAATCGCCGAATGTGCCGTGAGAATGTTATTATGTTACTGTCGATCCCATATTCATTGGTAAAAGAGTAGCCCAAGAGTTGGCGGTGGATTGTGTTAACGAGCTGCCTTTTCTCTTTAGTAGCTTTGCGCGAAATACGAAATACAGTTTGTTTGTCAGGTTCCGAGGCTACGGTTTGTTAAGGTCTCCCAAAAGAGAAATGCTCATTCAAATGACCTTTAACGTGGGTGAAGGTTTTACTGTATCTTTCTTTACCTTTCAGATAAACGACATGTATTTATCATAAACCTTTTTTTTTTAATCTCGTATGAGCAATAACACCACCCTCATACACCCTAGAACACCCGGTCCGTTAAGTTTACATAACCTAATCTTAAGAACTGTTTTACTTTGAGTGCTCTTGGCAAGTGTTCTAATTGTTTGGTTGCAATAGGCTATTCAGAAAATTCAATATTACTCTTACGTAGAAAAAAATATACGATGCGATTTTTGTGATGGTAGTTATTTAGTTTTTTTTTACTGAATAGATTTTGCCTCCCGCTACTACAGCGGTATGTCTCCGGATTTACAACGCTAAAATCAGGGGTTCGATTCCCCTCGGTGGGCCAAGCAGACAGCCCGATGTGGCTTTGCTGAGAGAAAAACAGAACAAAAACGAATAGTTTTAAAAGAAATCCATAAATTCTGTGGTATTTGAAAGACACAAGCTAAAATTATCTTCGTTAATAAACTTGTATTCTTGTAAATTTGTAAACAAGTTTTATTTATAAAATTTCTTTGAGTGTTTGACTTCCTTAGTTTGCAACTAGATTTACTGATGAAAGTGAACACAATTCTATTTGAAAAGCTTTTAAGAGTCATTTTATTATCCCCATTACATGTGTTCTTTTTTGTACCATGACTGAGCTCGTTCGTTAACTGTGGCGGCCACGTATCAACAGATGGTTATGGAGCTCGACTAGCAATCTGAGACGTGGGGAAGTTATAATGTGACAGTCAATCCCACTATTCTTTGGTAAAAGAGTAGCCCAAGAGTTAGCGGAAGGTGGTTGTGATTAGCTGCCTTCCATCTAGTCTTAAACTCCCAAAATAGGGACAGTTAACGCAGATAGCCCTCGTGTAGGTTTGTTTGAAATTAAAAACAAACTTAAAAAACGTATTGGTCTGTAGTTGTTAGGATTGAAACCTTTGGTGTTTGATATATGAATGACTGTAACTATTAATTTCTTCCAAGAATTTGGGTAATAGTATGAAAGAAGAGATAAGCTTATGATGTCAGGTAGATGGATTATTAGATTGACTGATGCGTTATTAAGTGTTATGTTACGGATACCACAATGGTCGGAACTGAGTTTTTTTAGTATTAATATGTTTAAGCTGAGTTGTATTTTAAATAAATTTACCATTTCAGGATAGAGTTAATGAAGCAGAAATAATATTCATTCAGGTAAATATTTTTTTCTGTAAATATCAAAGTAATTACTCCGTTTTTATTGTGCTTCTCTCGCTTATTATGATTGTTCCTAATAGTTACTACACAATAAAGTAATTAGTGTTAGCAGGAACAATGAAAAGATTCACTTAATTGTTCCTAATAGTTACTACACAATAAAGTAATTAGTGTTAGCAGGAACAATGAAAAGATTCACTTCATTGTTCCTAATAGTTACTACACAATGAAGTAATTAGTGTTAACAGGAACATTGAAGTGAATCTTTTCATTTAATCAAGGACTAACTGCTGTGTTGTGGTTTGTTTTGAATTTCGCGGAAAGCTACACCAGGGCTATCTGCGCTAGCCGTTCCTAATTTAGCAGTATAAGACTAGAGGGAAGGCAGCTAGTCATCACCACCCACCGTCAACTCTTGGGCTACTCTTTTACCAACGAATAGTGGGATTGATCGTAACGTTATAACACCCCCACGATTGAAAGGGTGAGCATGTTTGGCGCCACCGGGATTCGGACGCGCGATCCTCGGATTACGAGTCGAGTGCCTTAACCACCTGACTATGCCGGGATATCTTTCTGTTAAATGAACAAATCTTTCCTTAAGGAAGGGTAAAGGAAATTGTCCGGGTAAATGTTTGGTAGGAACAATGTTGGGAGATTTTGAATTCTTTTTTAAAAAAACTTCAGATTGTTTATATATTCATGAATTCCTTCAGACTATTTAAAAAGTGCTTGCACGCTCATTTCATGTTTATTTTCTGTCAAAAATAATAACGATATTATTTACATTTCCCTAAATGTCTGTGTTCTTTTCGTACATATTTGCAATTTAACGTTTACGACTTTTCATCTTTGTATTTTCCGACTGTTACTCATACTAAGAAAAATGATAAATTGTGTGTGTGTGTCGTTTCTTTTCATGATTTATAAACAACCTGCATGGTTGTAAATCTATTAAGCCTAACTGTAAATTTTCTAATATTATTGGAACTGAGAAAATGGTACCCAATAGGTTATATCATCCGCATGTTAATAGAACTTTTATTGATTGTCATAGCAGATATATCGTTGTTAAACATACTGAAACGTATATTTTTTTGTGTTTTTCTTATATAAAGGCCACATTGGGCTATCTTCTGAGCCCACCGAGAAGAATCGAACCCCTGATTTTAGCGTTGTAAATCTGTAGACTTGTTGCTAGATAAGCGGGGGGATACTGAAACGTAAAAGACTTAAACGGTCCCTTGTGACATGTCATGCTCGTTTATATGTGTTTCCGAGATTATTTTGTTTTTCCTATTTGTAACTAAACTATATAGCCATATTATTATAAAATAAGGACACTTAAATTCATAAATTAATTTGTGAATGAAAAACAGTTTGTGAGATTTTATGAAGACCTTTCTCGGTATCTGATAAAATAACTCCAGTAAAACTAATAAAACCGTTTACCATAAATATTGTTAGTTCGACAAGATTATCCGTTGTTTGGTGATTTTTTTTATTCCTTGAACATTTCGATGAATTTTAATAGCCTATTGTTAATTGTTTTTTCTTAAACTTTAAACAAATAGCTAGTGAAACTAATAGCTTGTAATTGTTAAGGAATTTCACTCTTCTGTTGGGTTTAAGTATCATTACTACAATAATTAAATTCCATAAACTTGGAATACATCAAGATTTTAGCGACAAAGTAAATATGTTTGTTGTGTTTTTATTATTTACGTTCTAAAACATTATTTATTTGTGTTACATCAAAACCTGGGGATGCATTTTTATCAACGATTTTAACAATTTTAACTATTTTATTAATCTCTATGCTATATACATCAAACTTTAAAGGATTTATATTTATATTTTTAACAAAAGGTTAATTTATATTAACAGATAAATTAGATTTTAATTTAATATCTTTATCTGTTCTTTCATTTTTTAAAAGTTCCTACAGCTGCATCACGTCTTGTGGTTATATTGTTCCTTACTAGCCCAGACGGATTACTTTTATGTCCTTAATCTAATTTGTTTGTTTTTTTACAAAAGTTGTTAGCATCTTTTCCTTCCAAAGCATTCCAAAATCTTCAATTCTTCGTTTTAAAATACACATTATTATTATTTATAGTTCTCTGAATTTATTTTTTCTTTAATCGCAGCTTCAATTTCTCTGGTAAAGCTCCGACTTTTTGTTTTAAGGTACAACTTCTCTGGCAAAGCTCCAACTTGTTTTTTTTAAGGTATGCATGTGAGTTAGCTTGTTATATATGACAAGTTCAAAACCGTTATTAATGGCATTAACATATAACATATTCTTCTAACTGATCTTTGTTTTCAGCAATTTCTAAAGTATAATCTCTTAATTCTTTTCAGGAAATATTGCTACATTTGTTTCTATCAGCATTTTTATATTTATATTTGATTTCACTTCCTTCATCATTTCTATCACTTCTTTTATTTATTTATTTAAACATATTGCTACAAGAAAATAATCACTATTTACTCCCACTTCAACGTTTTCTAGATGTAGACACTATTTGTTAGGTTTGTTTGTTTGTTTTTCAATTTCGCGCAAAGCTACTCGAGAGATATCCGCGCTAGTCGTCCCTAGTTTAGCAGTGTAAGACTAGGAGGAAAGCAGCTAGGCATCACCACCCACCGCCAACTGTTGGGCTACTCTTTTACCAACGAATATAGTGAGATTGACCGTCACATTATAACGCTCCAACGGCTGTAAGACCGAGCATGTTTGGTGCGACGAGGATTCCAACTCGCAACCCTTAGATTACGAGTCGGGTACCATAATCACCTGGCCTTACTGGGCCATTAAAACGATCAAGAACTTTTTCAACAATAATTGGAAATATTGTTACATTCACTTTTCTATTTTCTTCGCTGTCAGTTTTTCTTTCTCCTTCAACCCGACCACCACATGAGATTGTAGTTATCAGTTCTGAAGAGCTGTATAAGTTACTACATTATGGAAATGTGGATATTTCTAGAGATGAAAAACGAAAGACTTCGGGAGCTGGTTGCTTCACGCCACCTATGCTAACCGATCTTACAGATACGTGTAAATTTCACAGTAGTATCACGAACGAACGTGGACCTACCTAGCCCAGTACTTCAGTTGACCGTTTGATGGATGGCGAACTAGTTGTTTAGTAATCATATTTCAATGCTACAATAGTGCGCGATTTACACGCATACTATCAACATCACTGTTTAGAATCTTGTTTATTTGTAATTAATGACAGTTATTATAAATAACGCTTTTAAACCTATAAGGTACCATCCGTGATGACGAGAAAACCCACTTGTAGAGAAAATTACATGTTTAAAAACGGCCAATACGGGTAGAGAACAAGTGCTTTCTCTGTAAGCTCCTCCACTAGTGCTTTCTCTGTAAGCTTCTCTACTAGTGCTTTCTCTGTTAGCTCCTCTACTAGTGCTTTCTCTGTTAGCTCCTCTACTAGTGCTTTCTCTGTAAGCTCCTCTACTAGTGCTTTCTCTGTAAGCTCCTCTACTGGTGCTTTCTCTGTAAGCTTCTCTACTTGTGCTTTCTCTGTTAGCTCCTCTACTGGTGCTTTCTCTGTAAGCTTCTCTACTGGTGCTTTCTCTGTAAGCTTCTCTACTGGTGCTTTCTCTGTAAGCTTCTCTACTGGTGCTTTCTCTGTAAGCTTCTCTACTAGTGCTTTCTCTGTTAGCTCCTCTACTAGTGCTTTCTTTGTAAGCTCCTCTACTGGTGCTTTCTCTGTAAGCTCCTCTACTGGTGCTTTCTCTGTAAGCTTCTCTACTGGTGCTTTCTCTGTAAGCTTCTCTACTAGTGCTTTCTCTGTTAGCTCCTCTACTGGTGCTTTCTCTGTAAGCTTCTCTACTAGTGCTTTCTCTGTAAGCTTCTCTACTAGTGCTTTCTCTGTTAGCTCCTCTACTAGTGCTTTCTCTGTTAGCTCCTCTACTAGTGCTTTCTCTGTTAGCTCCTCTACTAGTGCTTTCTCTTCTCATCCCAGCCGTTTTTAAATATATCATAAGGTACCAAATACCATTACATACTGTTGTTCTGGGGAGAAATATAATCGAAATGAAAAAGTTCCAACAATCGGAACTGACACAATTATAAACTAACTTTATATAGAAAACTTTTGTTTCACATTTTTATTCTACGCCAGCAATATCAAGTTTGGGGCGCGTGCGTACTCAGTTGAATTTTCCTACTCATCTGTATCTCTACCAGCATACTCTCAAACTGAAATTATTTTAGACAGAATTAGAGTAAACTACCCTATAAGACCTTGTGTGTATTCAAATACATAAATCGAAAATGTTTGACCTTCTCAGACAAAATTGTAATCAGATCTCATATCGATCAAGAAATGACGAAGTTATGTGCTAAAAGTTTGTACTTGGAAAAACTCGGGGCCCTCTTGTAGCTCTGCGCGAAATTAAAAAAAAATAATAAACAAACGTATTTTTAGGCTTAGGTACACAGTTGAAAAGCTACAAATAACCGAAAATGGTGGTAACACCTTTTGTTAAAGAAACAAGATATCATGTTACATCTTTTCGATCGTAAAATGTAACAAGAACTGAATTATAGAGAATTGTATTTTAATGGTTGTTGTGACATATAAACAGAAATATATAAACACATTTTTCTATCATCAGATGAAGCCATCGACTAAATGTATTAATAATTTCGTTTTAATCGTTAATGTATTATTTATTATTGTTATTTATATTATTATATATTATTCAACAAAAATATTTAAACGCTGTCTTATGTTTATCTCATATATTTTGTTTCTTTTCCTCTACTACTTAAATCTATAAACAGCACACAAATCACCAGTCATTTTGAGTAGATTCGAATGATATTCGTACTTTATTAAGACGAATACGTTTCTGTCCAACATGGTGAAACGTTCACAAGTGTAATGGTGTCACACTAATTTAGTATTAATCTGCGATCTAAAAAAATAACAACATCCGTGCAGAAAAGCAATCGTATAACGATATAATTTTCTCTAAAAATAAACGATGGTTAAAACTATATTGATTTGAGGTGAAGTGGTAAGTTTTATTAGAAGGTAGACCTGGGATTGTTCAGGAGTGAACTGGTGTGTGTTGTTAGAAGGTAGATCTTCCTTTGTTGTAAGTAAACTGATGAGTGTTGTTAGAAGGTAGATCTTCCTTTGTTGTAAGTAAACTGGTGAGTGTTGTTAGAAGTTGGATCTTCCTTTGTTGTAAGTAAATTGATGAGTGTTGTTAGAAGGTAGATCTTCCTTTGTTGTAAGTAAATTGATGAGTGTTGTTAGAAGGTGGATCTTCTTTTGTTGTAAGTAAACCGATGAGTGTTGTTAGAAGGTAGATCTTCCTTTGTTGTAAGTAAACCGATGAGTGTTGTTAGAAGGTAGATCTTCCTTTGTTGTAAGTAAATTGATGAGTGTTGTTAGAAGGTGGATCTTCTTTTGTTGTAAGTAAACCGATGAGTGTTGTTAGAAGGTGGATCTTCTTTTGTTGTAAGTAAACCGATGAGTGTTGTTAGAAGGTAGATCTTCCTTTGTTGTAAGTAAACCGATGAGTGTTGTTAGAAGGTAGATCTTCCTTTGTTGTAAGTAAACCGATGAGTGTTGTTAGAAGGTAGATCTTCCTTTGTTGTAAGTAAACTGATGAGTGTTGTTAGAAAGTGGATCTTCCCTTGTTGTAAGTAAACCGATGAGTGTTGTTAGAAGACAGGCTTTCCTTTGTTTCAAATTAAAGCTTTTAGCGTGTAGACTTTGATAAATCATCATTTGCCGTCCCTAATTTAGCAGTGTAAGATTAGAGGGAAGGCAGCTAGTCATCACCACCCACCGCCAATTCTTGGGCTACTCTTTTACCAACGAATAGTGGGATTGACCGTCACATTTTACACCCCTACGGCTGGGAGGGCGAGCATGTTTAGCACGACGTGGGCGCGAACCCGCGACCCTCGGATTACGAGTCGCACGCCTTACGTGCTTGGCCATGCCAAGTTTATGAATGACTAAATGACTATTTCTACGGATCTATTTAAATAAAGTTTATTATATTAGTTTTGCCTTTCTAGTTATGTATGACTATTTTATGTTTATATTACAAAGGGATGTGTTAAGTTCTATTCTAACACATTTGATTTTCGTTTTCTGTTTATTTTAACAATAACATCTGTCAAAATAAAACATATTTTTAAAACATAAAGTTTCCAGAGTAGCTATCTTCGAATTATTGTACCATTTAATATGACGTACGATATAAAGCCTTGTTTAGCTAAATATCTGCTAACATTCTTGCTCTGCTGTAGTGACATTAATTTGAACTACGTTGGCGTACAGTAAGTAGCCTTGAGTTTCTTTGTACAAACATATTTGTGCGTTGTGAACACTTATCTGGTAAGAACACACGTGTGATCTTTTTTTCACTTAATATGGAAATGTACATTTTCTGAACTCCTGTTTTATATTCGCGATATTTATTTCTGTACTTAATATCTTGCACTAATTTCCAGCTTAACGTATTTTGTGGCGTTATGTTTTTAATTTCACTTTTAGTTTTTGGAATTGGTTATGTAACGAGTTCGACGAAATTATCTGAATGAAAACTGTATAAAAATAATACTTAGCTCTTAAAGTATATCACTGAATGTATTGGTTTGCCTCTCTCTCTTTTTAAGGTTCGAATCCCGGTCGCACCAATCATGCTCGCCCTTTCAGCCGTGTGTCGTGTTATACAGCGACAGTCAATCCCACTATTCGTTGGTAAAAGAGTAGCCCAAAAGTTGGCGGTGGGTGGTGATGACTAGCAGCCTTCCCTCTTGTCTTACACTGCTAAATTAGGGACGGCTAGCGCAGATAGCCCTCGAGTAGCTTTGCGCAAAATTCAAAACAAAAAAACCAAACAAACTCTCTTTTTAAGTGTTATGAGTGTTTCTTTTGTTTATAGAGGTTTTAATGTCACGCTCTCTTCCTTCTGCGCGCGCACGCACACACACCTGGACAAACAAGGATATCGGGCCAGCTTCGACGCAGCGAAAGAATCTTGCACGTGCAAGAACACTGCAATGGTAAAAAAGAAATAACGATCCATGTCAACACTGGCCCAGGTGTTGTCTTCAATAGACGAAGAGACAAAATACCCGCCGACACAGTCTGTATTGTAAACTCCATACTTAGCTAATTATTACAATATTAACTGTTTGGTCTCATGCTGGCTGAATTGACTAGTGTGTGGTCAAGCTACTGCAAGTTTTGTCAACAAAATCATCATTCCTAATGTGTGTTTTGTTTTGTTTTGTTTTCTCTCATGGTGATTAGTTCCTAAACAGGTAAATTATTTTACACTGATTAAGTTTTTCAGACGTTTTGACGATATTAAATATCAAATGTTTTAAACAATTCAAATACAAACGTCGTTAAAGTCTTTTCAAATAACTCTTGGCCCGTCACACAAAACATGTTCGCCCTTTCAGCCTTGAGAGCGTTATAATGTAACGGTTAGTCCTACTATTCGTTGGTAAAAGAGTAACCTAAGTTACTAGCGCAGATAGTCCTCGTGTAGCTCCGCGCGAAATTTAAAACAAACAAACAAATAACTGTTTCAATATGTAGGCTAACACTATGACATTTAAACAGTCCGGAATTTGTCCCAATTAAATACTATGGGTCTGCATTAATAAAATATAAAATAAATTGAACCAATGTAGAATTATATCAGCATTTTTAGTAAGTATTAACAACCAGAAACATGTTTAGTAAGTATTAATAACCAGAGACGTGTTAAGTAAGTATTAACAACCTGAGACGTGTTAAGTAAGTATTAACAACCAGAGACGTGTTAAGTAAGTATTAATAACCAGAGACGTGTTAAGTAAGTATTAACAACCAGAGACGTGTTAAGTAAGTATTAACAACCAGAGACGTGTTAAGTAAGTATTAACAACCTGAGACGTGTTAAGTAAGTATTAACAACCAGAGACGTGTTAAGTAAGTATTAATAACCAGAGACGTGTTAAGTAAGTATTAACAACCAGAGACGTGTTAAGTAAGTATTAATAACCAGAGACGTGTTAAGTAAGTATTAATAACCAGAGACGTGTTAAGTAAGTATTAACAACCAGAGACGTGTTAAGTAAGTATTAACAACCTGAGACGTGTTAAGTAAGTATTAACAACCTGAGACGTGTTAAGTAAGTATTAACAACCAGAGACGTGTTAAGTAAGTATTAATAACCAGAGACGTGTTAAGTAAGTATTAACAACCAGACGTGTTAAGTAAGTATTAATAACCAGAGACGTGTTAAGTAAGTATTAATAACCAGAGACGTGTTAAGTAAGTATTAACAACCAGAGACGTGTTAAGTAAGTATTAACAACCTGAGACGTGTTAAGTAAGTATTAACAACCAGAGACGTGTTAAGTAAGTATTAACAACCTGAGACGTGTTAAGTAAGTATTAACAACCAGAGACGTGTTAAGTAAGTATTAATAACCAGAGACGTGTTAAGTAAGTATTAACAACCAGAGACGTGTTAAGTAAGTATTAATAACCAGAGACGTGTTAAGTAAGTATTAATAACCAGAGACGTGTTAAGTAAGTATTAACAACCAGAGACGTGTTAAGTAAGTATTAATAACAAGAGACGTGTTAAGTAAGTATTAACAAGCAGAAACGTGTTAAGTAAGTATTAACAACCAGAGACGTGTTTAGTATGTACTAACAACCAGAGACGTGTTTAGTATGTACTAACAACCAGAGACGTGTTTAGTACGTATTAACAACCAGAGAACATAGAAATATAAGTTCTGGTTTTTCTGTTCTATAAAGTCGTTGTCTGAGAGGTTTTTGCAAATTCCATCGATAGACATGCCAAAGGACGTACAGTACCTATCTGTACATAAACACCTCTGCTATTTTGTGTAATAGGAACGTACAACAACTAATTCTCAAATCCTGATTTTCACTGTAACAGCTGACAAGTGAGTTATTTTGGTGTTAACCTGTGTTTGTTTAGGATAACTTATCGAGTTTTTTTATCCAAATATATCCCTTTTAGTTCTAACCTAAATATCAGGAACCGTAATACCAATTTCTATCCCAACCAGTCCCTTAGTTTCAGTCTCGTTAAATCACGGAATGGATGTTAACATATTTTTTAGTTTGCTGCTGTGTTATTTGTTAATAAAAAGTTAACCCAGTATTCTTAGCTGTGAAATAGGTATTGGTTAAGATGTGTGTGTGTGCTTTAACTAAATGTATTCGCTTTTTATTTTTGTTTTATGATTATGAAACGCTAACTATCTCGAGCTTTGATCACGCATAAATACTCTTATGGTCTTTTCTCTGCCCTTGAAAGTTTACGTAATGAGGTCAAAGAAAATCAAGGCTGTTTACTTGTGATTATGACGAATTATCAAGGCTAATTTATTTTGCATTTTCTGAGTTTTTCGGAACCTTATAACCACTGATAGAGTTCATAACCTATGATCCTTCGTATTAAGGGTATTTGATGAAATTTGTTGTTTGTTAGTTTGAAAGTAAGTTTCTCTACTTACTCCTGAATACTCCGGAAATATTAGAATGTTTAGTTTTTTTCTACATAGACTGTAATGTTTAACAAACGTCATTCAACACGATGTATGAGAAATATAATTATCGTCAACTTACATGACGTAATTTTAAACAATCCAAAGCGTTAAGCGTAGCTCATACAGTTAAATCCCAACAATCCAAAGCGTTAAGCGTAGCTCATACAGTTAACTCCCAACAATCCAAAGTGTTAAGCGTAGCTCATACAGTTAAATCCCAACAATCCAAAGCGTTAAGCGTAGCTCATACAGTTAAATCCCAACAATGTAAAGTGTTAAGTGTAGCTCATACAGTTAACTCCCAACAATCCAAAGCGTTAAGCGTAGCTCATACAGTTAAATCCCAACAATGTAAAGTGTTAAGTGTAGCTCATACAGTTAGCTCCCAACAATGTAAAGTGTTAAGCGCAGCTCATACAGTTAACTCCTGACAATCCAAAGTGTTAAGCGTAGCTCATACAGTTAACTCCTGACAATCCAAAGTGTTAAGTGTAGCTCATACAGTTAGCTCCCAACAATGTAAAGTGTTAAGCGTAGCTCATACAGTTTACTCCCAACAATCCAAAGCGTTAAAAGTAGCTCATACAGTTAACTCCCAACAATGTAAAGTGTTAAGCGCAGCTCGTACAGTTAACTCCTGACACGTAAGCTTTCTGTGAGTGAAACGCATTGAATGTAGATTTAAATGAGTAAAGAATTTTGGGCACCTCGAATTGACACCGTGCCGCTACTTTTAAGAAATACTTGAATTGTGATTTATATATCTAATGCATATAATTTCTTTGTTTTGGAATTTCGCGCAAAGCTACTCTAGGGCTATCTGTGCTAGCCGTCCCTAATTTAGCAGTGTAAAACTAGAGGGAAGACAGCTAGTCATCATGACCCACCGCCAACTCTTGGGCTACTCTTTTACCAACGAATAGTGGGATTGACCGTCACGTTATAACACCCCCACGGTTGAAAGGGTGAGCATGTTACTAGCAGCAACAGTAGTAAAGAATTTAAACGACAAATGTGCTATTATACCGGTAGTTGTCGGTCCAAAAGAACAGATTTTATGACCAGGATACAATATAAAACATTAAATACATGAATTATTCGCTCGAGTTTCTCTCGGAGTTGCACTGAAATCGTCACAAATTTGCTGTCATGATGTGTCAGTCATTTCTGTTATTTACAAATTGGCTGTCATAATGTGTCGCCCATTCCTGTTCTTCATTAGTTGGCTGTCACGAAGTGACACTGATTTTTTATTCACAAATTGGCTTTCCTGTTGCGACACTCACACCTGTTCTTCTGGTTTTTGTTTGTTTGCTTTCGAGTTTCGCGCAAAGCTACACGAGGGTTACTTACGCTAGCCGTCCATAATTTAGTAGTGAAAAACCAGAGGAAAGGCAGCTAGTCGTCACCAGCCTCCGCCAACTCTTGGGCTACTCTTTTACTGATGAATAGTGTGATTTACCTTCACTTTATAACATCTCTACGACTGAAAAGGGTGAGAATTTTGATATAACGGAGATTCGAACCCTCGACCCTCAGATTGCGTGTCAAGCACCCTAACAAACTCCCATGCTCGGCCTATTGTGGTCTTTTAAAGCAAACATTTCGGCCGTAGGTGACAGCTACAGCAAGTAGGTTTAATGTTTCCAATGACATGAATGTAACCCAATTGTGAGTATATCGATCGAAAGGCAGGCTTTAACATTGTTTGAGTTAAAAAAGCCTAGTCATATGTACAATACCCGCGCAAAGAAGAAAGGGTATTTGGAGATTTGAATGTATCTTTAGACTTTGTTTCATACTAAATAAACCTAGCTTATTTTTAACTTCTTATCCTGTGGTTGATCGTTCTACTATCTTCTAAGTTCTAAATAGTACCTTATTTCGACTTTTCTTTAATTCTGATAGAATGTCTATAAAAAACAATAATCCACCCTCCTCTTGTTGAACATAAAAACTCGGTCTATTGGTTTCGTTTGCTTTCTTTAAATAAAAGTTTGGTGAATGTTATTACGTACCATTTCCACACGATACAAAAATTATTGTTTACTGCAGCGAGTGTTGTTACATCCCGTTTATATAGAAAATAAAAATCATTGTTTACAAGAACTTTATAGAAAACTACGATGTGCAGAAATTATGTAAAATCAATGACATCTCGAGTCGTTTTAAGGCTTATGATGTTTGTCATGAAACAGAAAACTGTGACTTTTAAAGTATAAAAATTCTATGACTCTTGTGACATTATTTTGTCAATTTTAGCTTGAAAATGAAATTTTTATTAACACGACATAACGAAACATCACCACTGGAGTTAATCTGCAGGATGTGAGATGTGATAATAAATCTTTATTTTCCTTTTACATGAGCGCGTTAAGGCGTGCGCTCGTAATCCGAGGGTCGCGGGTTCGCATTCCCTTCGCGCTAAACATGCTCGCCCTCCCAGCCGTGGGGATGTATAATGTGATGGTCAATCTCACTATTCGTTGATAAAAGAGTAGCCCAAGAGTTGGCGGTGGATGGTGATGACTAGGTGCCTTCCCTCTAGTCTTACACTGCTAAATTAGAGACGGCTAATAGATAGCCCTCGAGTAGCTTTGTGCGAAATTCCAAAACAAACAAACAAACCTTTTACATGAAACAAAAAATAATCAGTTATTTTATATTATATTAATATAATATATTAATTATAATTATATAATTATATTATCAGTCAGTTATATTAGATTTCCAACTTTTTAGTACAGTGTTTGTAGGTTTTAGTATTGTGTCTAGTATCACGTTTAGTACTGTGTTTGTAGGTTTTAGTATCGTGTCTAGCATCACGTTTAGTACTGTGTTTGTAGGTTTTAGTATCGTGTCTAGCATCATGCTTAGTACTGTGTTTGTAGGTTTTAGTATCGTGTCTAGCATTCGTTTAGTACTGTGTTTGTAGGTTTTAGTATCGTGTCTAGCATCACGTTTAGTACTGTGTTTGTAGGTTTTAGTATCGTGTCTAGCATCACGTTTAGTACTGTGTTTGTAGGTTTTAGTATCGTGTCTAGCATCACGTTTAGTACTGTGTTTGTAGGTTTTAGTATCGTGTCTAGCATCATGCTTAGTACTGTGTTTGTAGGTTTTAGTATCGTGTCTAGCATTCGTTTAGTACTGTGTTTGTAGGTTTTAGTATCGTGTCTAGCATCACGTTTAGTACTGTGTTTGTAGGTTTTAGTATCGTGTCTAGCATCACGTTTAGTACTGTGTTTGTAGGTTTTAGTATCGTGTCTAGCATCACGTTTAGTACTGTGTTTGTAGGTTTTAGTATCGTGTCTAGCATCATGCTTAGTACTGTGTTTGTAGGTTTTAGTATCGTGTCTAGCATCACGTTTAGTACTGTGTTTGTAGGTTTTAGTATCATGTCTAGCATCACGTTTAGTACTGTGTTTGTAGGTTTTAGTATCGTGTCTAGCATCACGTTTAGTACTGTGTTTGTAGGTTTTAGTATCATGTCTAGCATCATGCTTAGTACTGTGTTTGTAGGTTTTAGTATCGTGTCTAGCATTCGTTTAGTACTGTGTTTGTAGGTTTTAGTATCGTGTCTAGCATCACGTTTAGTACTGTGTTTGTAGGTTTTAGTATCGTGTCTAGCATCACGTTTAGTACTGTGTTTGTAGGTTTTAGTATTGTGCCTAGTATCTTATTTAGTATTATGTTTGTAGGTTTTAGTATTGTGTCTAGTGTGATGTTAAGTACTATGTTTGTGCTCAAATTGTTTATCTAATGTGCAAACTGTAAAAATCCATTAAAGAAACCATCGAGAACGCTTTAGCTATAGCAAATAAGTTTGAATAGTGACGTCAATAACCGATACATTACTAATTGTCTCTAACTGTGGGCACATTTTTATAGACAATTATTTTTGAATACCATACTGTAAAGAAAGTGCCTACGGTATCAGTTTATGAAATTGAAAGATTTTCTTATGCAGATAAATCTTGAATACATTAAGATACAGTTAATACAATTAAAGACAGTTAATACAATTGTAAATATTTCATACGACATCATTCTGTGTGATTGTACAATGTAACATCAGTAAATAATGATTTCATTGGCGGGTTATATCGCTTGGAAAAACCTGCTTGTTTGTAAAACGAAATGTCATATATGTATGCATTTTACGCGTATATGGTTTTAAGTTTAACCCGTTAAGTAAGCCTATATAATCTCTAAAGGGGTTCAACTTTTAATACTAGTGTTAAGTGTTACGCTTACACCGTAAGAAAAAAGTGACTTGACGTTAAAATTTAACTTTTCCTTTATCACAAAAGATATAGAAACAACACACTTAATTGAAATTTACCATAAGATAAATTTTGGAAAGTGTAAGATATCTTATGATAATAACGATCATCGGCTGATAGGTTTTATTGAATAATCAAAAGAATCATTGAACGTTTTAAAATTGTTCAGTTCTATACACATATATACATATAAAACCTTTCCAGTCTTCCTAAAAATAGTCATATGACAAACAACAAATATAGTTCTGAGGGAAGCAGGAATATCTGGAACCTTGTTCTGATAGTATACAGTGCTTTACAAACAAGGGAATGAAAACTAACGTATCCTGTTTCCATATCAGTGTGAACTAAGTACAGTTAACAATGTTGATCCGTTACAAGTATCACGAGCGCCATGTTTGCTAAAATAATTGTTTGTTGGCTTTTTTTTTAAAATTTCGCTCAAAGCTACACGAGGTCTATCTGTTCCAGTCGTCCCTAATTTAAATTAGATTGAAGGCAGCTAGCCGTTGCCACCCACCGCCAACTCTTGGGCTACTCTTTTACCAACGAATAGTGAGATTGATTGTACTATTATAATTCACCCATGGCTGAGAGTACAAACGTGTTTGGTATGACAGGAATCCAAACCCAGCGACCCTCGTTTTACGAGTCACGCGCCCTAACCACCTGGCTATGCCGGGCCTAATGATTGACAAAAACAGTAGTTTGTGTGTCTGTAAAGTTTTTTGTTTGAAACTCCCACGCAAATGCTTTATAAATAACATCAAAATTTGAAACTATACATCTGGAAATAGTGTATGTGTGTGTGGTTTATTACAAAAATAAAACAGGTATATGTTGTTTAGCTTAAAAAGAATGGTTAAAATCTTTTCTTTTGACTCTAAGTAGGGCGTTTTCTGATTTATTTTTGATGATATGATGTAAGATAGTTTACTAACTTGAAGAAGCAGTTAGTGGACATCAACCAGGAGCACTATCTTTTTCCACGTTTATAGCACGTTCTACATATATCCGTCACGAGCACTCTGTCTCTTAAAATGCATAGACGTTACTACATATTCATCAGAGCACTCTCTCTGTCAAAGTGCATACAGTAACTATACATCCATCACCAGCACTCTCTGTGACAAAGTGCATAACAATACATCCATCTCCAGCACTCTCTGGTACGTCACTATAACTACACATCCATCATCAGCAATCTCTGGTACATACCAATAACCCAACATCCATCACCAGCACTTCTTAATCTGAGATTGTGATGACAATCTTCGTTTTCAGAATCACAGAAATCACTTAAACCTAATTAGTAATTAGTTACTGACTGTTACAGTCTCTAACTGTTCAAATTGTCTCTCGTTTGGTTGCCAGTCTATGGATATACAAAGATAACAGTTGTTAAGAACTAATAATAATGTCAGTTATTAATCTGACATAATATAAATTTAAAAAAAAAACATCATTTTAAATATCTTATTGGAACTTATTGAAAACATGTCCCCATGTTAAAGAATACGTTGAAATAATACTGATCTATGAATAATCTCTTTTAATATATGTATCTTAGGAAACGTTTGTTTTTTTTCTCGTAAGATGGCGCATTTCTTTTCAATAATGTGGGATGTATGTTTCTGCAGGTTGTTTTTATTATGTATACAACAACTTAAACTGAAAGTTTTGAATTACCTACAGTTCATTTTGATAACATTGCATGCAACCTATTTCTATGCCAGACTTATCACCTGCGGATTGCGGGATAGAAACCTGGAGTCGAACATGCTCATTGTTTCAGCGTTGAAAGTGTTGCAATAAATTGCCAATCTTACAACGTATTGGCAGAGAGAGCCCCTTAAGTTAATGGTTGATGCTGTCAGCCAGTAGCCTTATTTGTGTTCAAATACATTAAGGATGGCAGCAAATACTCTAAGTAGTTTTCATATAATCAAACAAACAATTCATTATAAAATGTAACCCGGCATGGCTAGATGGTATGGGCGCTAGTCACATCAAACATGCTCGCCCTTTCAACCATGCGGGCATTACAATGTTACGACCAATCCCACTATTCGTTGGTAAAAGAGTAGCCCAAGAGTTGGCGATGGGTGATGATGAGTAGCTATCTTTACTCCAGTCTTACACTGCTAAATTAGGGACAGCTAGTGCAGGCAGCCCTCGCGTAGCTTTGCGCGTAATTCAAAACAAACAAACGCGAAATGTGACTTTATTTTCACCTAATATTAATAATAGTAATGGAGAAAATAACACCTTTGGCTTACTTTTGAAAATGTATTCAAATAAATAACCCGCTTCAATAACCCTCCTCTGACGCCTTTGCAACAATTCAATGTCTTTCTTAAGGTAAGGAGCCCAAGACTGGACACAATACTCCACATTGTGGTCTTACCAGTGACCTGCACAATGAAATTATAGCCTGTTTAAGTTTGTATTTAACATTTCTGTACCTAAAATCTAAATTCCTATTTGCCATACCACTAGCAAGAACACGTTGCTTGGATGGCTTTATAATAGAGACTGATCGATTCTTACTCCAAGATCATTTTCTATCATGACCCTGCTAAGGTTATTGCAATGAGAAATATACTTGTAATTTCAATTATATAACACACATGCATTATCTTGCATTTATCATATTTAAAATCCATCTGTCATTTTTTTTCGTCCAACTCACTGAATGATCCAAATCCTTTTGTAAATCAGCAACATCCAAGCCATCGATATCATCAATAAATGTAAGTAATTTATTGATCATTCCTTATCTATGTCATCGATATAAACCAAGAGTAAGAGCTGTAATATTGATCCTTGAGGTACATCAAACATTAATCCAGTTTGAGTGAGCTTCATTCATAACAATACTCTATTTTCTGCCATCAATCAAACCATTCTTCTATCGAATTATTTAACTTACCCTTCCTCCAACTACAGGAATTCGTTTCTTTACAAGCATTTTATGTAGCACTTTGTCAAATGATTTTTCAAAAACCAGATACAAACTCACAGCGAAATGTCATCTGGTCCAGGAACCTTACCATTCTTTATGGTTCTTAATTTTATTTTGACAAGCTTAGGATTTATGTAATTGTCTTGTTCGACTTTGTTTTCATCTATCAGTTCCTCGAGATGAGGAATATTACTTGAATTTTCGTAAATAAAAACTGGAGAAAAAGAATAATTTAATAACCTTACCATTACACAACTGTCATATGATTGTTTGTTTCTTTCTTTCTTTTGAATTTCGCGCAAAGCTACTCGAGGACTATCTGCGCTAGCCGTCCCTAATTTTTCAGCGTAAAACTAGAGGGAAGGTAGCTAGTAATCACCACCAACATCCAGCTCTTGGGCTACTCTTCCACTAACGAATAGTAGGATTGACCGTCACATTATAACGCCCCCACGGCTGAAAGGGCGAACATGTTTGGTGCGACGCGAACCTCGGATTACGGGACGATGCCCTAACCATCTGCCCAGTGCCGGGCCTACTCTTCCTTATATCGTTAGTTTTATGTGAACAATAAAAACTACATCACTATCACCCCTTTCATTATATCTCCTCTCTTTCAGTTATGTCATACATCTGTACTCCAGGGTTACAAGATCTAATTATTTTCTCCACAGATTATTCTATCCGAAAGTGGTGTCAAGGAATCACCCATAATTATAACCTCTCCAAGTTCATAATCTATATCCTTCTCTAGGCCTATTGTTTTTCCTCCGTCCAATTGTTCCTCGTCTACATAAGACATTAAATAGTGCACTGTAAGACGGAATTCTGTACTTACGTACACAACATTAAATAGTGCACTGTAAGACGGAATTCTGTACTTACGTACACAACATTAAATAGTGCACTGTAAGACAGAATTCTTGTACTTAAGTACACAACATTAAATAGTACACTGTAAGACAGAATTCTGTATTTACGTACACAACATTAAATAGTGCACTGTAAGACGGAATTCTGTATTTACGTACACAACATTAAATAGTGCACTGTAAGACAGAATTCTGTACTTACGACCACAAAATTAAAAAAATGCACGAGAAGACGGAATTCTTGTACTTAAGTACACAACATTAAATAGTGCACTGTAAGACGGAATTCTGTACTTACCTACACAACATTAAATAGTGCACTGTAAGACGGAATTCTGTACTTACCTACACAACATTAAATAGTGCACTGTAAAATGGAATTCTGTACTTACCTACACAACATTAAATAGTGCACTGTAAGACGGAATTTTCTACTTACGTACACAACATTAAATAGTGCACTGTAAGACGGAATTCTTGAACTTATATGCACAACATTAAATAGTGTACTGTAAGACGGAATTCTTGTACTTATATGCACAACATTAAATAGTGTACTGTAAGACGGAATTCTTGAACTTATATGCACAACATTAAATAGTGTACTGTAAGACGGAATTCTTGTACTTATATGCACAACATTAATAGTGTACTTGTAAGACGGAATTCTTGTACTTATATGCACAACATTAAATAGTGTACTGTAAGACGGAATTCTTGTACTTATATGCACAACATTAAATAGTGTACTGTAAGACGGAATTCTTGTACTTAAGTACACAACACTAGAAAGTGCACTGTAAGACGGAATTTTTGTATTTACATAAACCACATAGTTATAATAAACTGCACAAAGGAATTTGAGTGGTTCAAATTACATTGTGAGAAAATTATTGTTGTTGTTCTTTATCACCAAAGACTGACTGCCAATTTTCCTTACTACTTTTTACTTGTTAAAAAGGTAATACCTTGGTAGGGGATTTCTTTTATTATGCTATAAGTAACAAACCAGTATAGGAAACAATAAATTTGCACGAGAGGTTATGACCACCATCACAGTCCAATATAATGATAATTCTGACATGACTATTTATAATATTACTAACGGTGTTGGCCAATAAACTTTGTTTCTAGATGATTGAGTAATGTAATATTTAAGTCGAAATGTATAAATCTTCACAACTAATTTCATTTTCTTTATTTCGAAAATCGTTTCTTCAAATAAATCAGCAGCTCGTGAGTTTAGAATAAACCGCTTTATGCAAATATTGTGCATCTTTATAGCGCATTTACAAAAATATGCATTTTTTACAATAAATATTCTTTAACATGTTGCAGGTAATGCTCGTGACACAAATTTCGTTCCTGGATAGTATGTGTTATTTTTTAATTGTTTATGTTGTAAAAGTACACAGAATGGCCATTATTCCCTTCAAACTTTGCTTTTGCGACCAGGATAATGAAATTTAGAAATTAACCTATTTTCTATGTAAAAACTGGCAAATTTGTACATTTTCATTTGCACAAGGTCTGAATAAAACAACATATGAATCAAGACTTACGTGTATTTATACTAAAATGATTCAAAAATCAACAAAAATGTTTATAAGTGAGTTGTTTTTTCGAGATTTGCGACTGTAATGTAAATCACTTTCACGTATCAGCCCCCAAATACAGCCTCCCATCATGTTTTCGTTATACGCTAACAGGTCACAAAAGCAAAGTTCAAAGAGAAAAAAATAGGTCTTTTCCATTTACTTTAGGCATAAGTAATTGGGAAATAACACTTTCTGCCCAGAAACAAGAAAACGTACAAATTTTATTACACAGTGTAATGATTCAATGTGTCTTAACAGTAGTTAAAACGTGGCCCAGAGATAAAAGTATGGGGCTAAATATCGGTTTTGTTTGTTTTGAATTTTGCGCAAAGCTACACTCTGGGACAGCTCTAGCTGTCCATAATATACCAGTTAAAGACTAGAGGAAAGGTGGTTAGTCATTACCATCCAATTCAGGTGGTTAGGGCGCTCGAATGATTATCCGAGGGTCGCGGGTTCAAATCCCCTTCGCACCAAACATGCTCGCCCTTTCAGCCATGGGGGCGATATAATATTACGGTCAATCCTAGTATTCGTTGGTAAAAGAGTAGCCCAAGAGTTGGCTATGAATGGTGATGAGTAGCTGCCTTCCCTCTAGTCTTACAATTGTAAATTAGAGACGGCTAGCGCAGATAGCTCTCGTATAGCTTTGCGCGAAATTCCAAAGCAAAGCAAACCAAAGATGCTTCCCTCAAGAAAGTAGGCCTCGATTAACTGACGAAAATGTCAGTTTGAACTGTTTCCTAACGCCGGTTTAGTGTACTATATTTTGTAGTTACATAACCATCAATGAAATTCACTAAGATGATAAAAAACTTGAGTTACTTACGTGATTTGAAAAGTTCGCTAGAAACATCTCATGCGTTTTTAAAACATCGTATTTTGAAGCTGTGTTATGGAGAAGTCAAACATTGGAGCCAACAAATTTATGTACCAAACATAATTTTGTGAAAAATCACATCGAGTTCTTTAAGCCGACTGCTAATGCTTTAATGAATTTGTAAATTTTTGTCTTAGTACCAATGAATTTCAGATTAATCATTTTTTCATACACAGTGAGTATTTTTCAAATTTCCTGCACAACTATGAAGAACAACTTTGCATTTTCATTTTACACGCACTATCTTTTATAGAATTAAAATTGTTCTATATATCTTCCTTATACTTTTTAGCGATGCAAAGAGAAACTTGACATCTTGACCGTGTTGGTAATGAACCAGTGGCCTGGGGTCAAATTGCGAGTTACAGAGGGTTGGGACGAAGAGCATAATCATGCGATCGGATCTCTCCACTACGAAGGACGTGCAGTGGACATCACGACCAGTGACCGCGACAGATCAAAGTACGGCATGTTGGCTCGGCTGGCGGTTGAAGCAGGCTTCGACTGGGTTTACTACGAGTCACGCTCCCATATTCACTGCTCCGTGAAGTCAGGTGAGAGTAAAAACTATTATGAATTAACCAGAAAAAATGAAAACTGAGGCTTGGGCCAGATTCACACTCAAGACTCAGCTACGGTTAAGCCTACTACACTGGGTAAAATAAATACATTCTCTCTGTGTTATCACTCTTCGTTAACGAGGCTGATTTCATGCTCTACGTTCAAAGTTACGTTTCTGAAATACTGAGGTATTTAAAACTGGCACTGTGTTTTTTAATATTAAAATTTAACTGCTAGTGTTACTAATGGGCAGCTTTCTAAAATACCAGAAACAAAAACAAAATAGCTTTTGTGTTTGAATGCAAAAAAATTCCTTAACAGTATCGAGTGTCTTGATTAGATTTAGGATAGTAGTTTAGTTGCAGATTTCGTGCCAATGACGTGACACACTGACAGGCATGTTTCATTAATAATATATCGCTAACAAATGACTAAAACATCAAACTAACTGGATAAAGTTTCTTTCAAGTTAATTACATATTTTTCAGCGATTAAATATAAATTAGTAATTTAATACAGCTGTTTATGTACCTCTGATAACTTATATAATGCCACTCACTGTATACATCTGATTATGTACTTAATACCACTCACTGTTTACATCTGATTATGTACTTAACACCACTCACTGAGCACACATGATTATGTATTTAATGTCACTCACTGTGGACATCTAATAATGTATTTAATACCACTCACTGTGTACATCTGATTATGTATTTAATACCTCTCGCTGTGGACATCTGATAATGTATTTAATACCTCTCACTGTGGACATCTGATAATGTATTTAATACCACTCACTGTGGACATCTGATAATGGATTTAATACCACTCACTGTTTACATCTGATTATGTATTTAATACCACTCACTGTGGACATCTGATTATGTATTTAATACCACTCGCTGTGGACATCTGATTATGTACTTAATACCACTCACTGAGTACATCTCATTATGTATTTAATGCCACTCACTGTGGACATCTCATTATGTATTTAATGCCACTCACTGTGGACATCTCATTATGTATTTAATGCCACTCACTGTGGACATCTCATTATGTACTTAATACCACTCACTGTGTACATCTGATTATGTGTTTAACACCACTCACTGTGAACATCTCATTATGTGTTTAATGCCACTCACTGTGGACATCTGATTATGTACTTAATACCACTCACTGTGTACATCTGATTATGTGTTTAACACCACTCACTGTGTACATCTGATTATGTATTTAATACCTCTCACTGTGGACATCCGATTATGTATTTAATACCACTCACTGATGAGAATAAACTTAACCTGGATGGTCCAGATGGCTTCTAACGTTACTGGTATGATAAGGATATCCCACCGGAGACATTTTCTACAGGACACAGTGGAGAAGGTCCCATCATGATCTGTGGTGCTTTCTCTTTCCATAAAACAATGGAGCTTCAGGTTATACAGGGGCATCAAATAGCTGATGGATACACTGGCATGTTGGAGAGAACATCCTTATAGACTGAAGGCCCTCGCTTGTGTGTAAATGACTGAATCTTTCAGCAGGACATCGCTACAACCCACAATGCCTGCAGGGAAAAGGGCATTTCATGGCGAATAACGTGATTCTTTTGGACCATCCAGCGTGTTCACCCGAACTGAACCTCATTGAAAACGTTTGTGGATGGATGGCAAGGGAAGTCTATAGAAATGGACGTCAATTCCAAACAGAGCATGAACTTCGTAAAGCCATCTTCATCACTTGGCAGTTATTCGCAATTTCGGCCGTGCAACTCCTTACTGAGACCTCTTGTTGGTCATTTCCTACCCTGTTTAGGACTTCCTTTTGGTGTGGTCCTAAACTTTTCAACAGCTAGTATTTAGGCTAATTTCATAGTATTCACATTCTCCCTATTAAATGCTAAAATTTTCATTTTCCCTTTTCTTATTTTCATCTTTCGAAGCTCTACTCAAATAAGTAGTTGAGTCTAACAACGCAAAATGCATATTTTTTCGTTATGTTCATTGGCCTTAAGATTTTAGCCAACAGTGTGTATGTATGTATATATATACAGATATGTGTATATTTGTGTATGAAAAATTGAATCAGTTATATTTTTGTGTATTTTATATTTTGAAATATACAATCGCATCTATCGTGATGTAAAATTACTCAAATACGAATTACTATAAAAAAAAACAATTCCAATCAACCAATAGTTGAACTAAACCTCGAAAGATAATCCAACAAAAAATGAATCAGTAACAAAAGTGGTTTCGTCAAAACTTCATATATTATCAACGAAACAAATCTGTATTGTGGACCTAATGTTTAGTGAAACAAATCTGTATTGTGGACCTAATGTTTAGTGAAGTCCGATTCTTGTATAAGAGGCTAAAACGTTACTTTTGACCCTAAGGTCTTGGCTTCATCTGTTCTTTAACACTATTTCAAGTGTTAAAATAACTGACGAACAAATATCTTAATCTGGATATTTTATTATATTGCTTTTTAATGACACTCTATTTGACACAGTTGTTACGAAGCTCCAACAGGTGCGCATAAAGACTGAAAGACTGACATGTTTTTCACACAACTGTAACGGGCTGGCAGAATGAGAAGCGAATGACTGACATTTCTTAGCATAGATGTAACAGGCGAAAAGAAAGCGAATGATTGGCGCACACACACACACACATATATATATATATATATTGTTTTCTCGTAGCAAAAGTACATCGGGCTGTCTGCTCTATCCACCGAGGGGACCCGAGCCCCTGATTCTAGCGTTGTAAGTCCGAATACTTACATATTTTTAACACAACTGTGACAGGTAGGCAGAAAGGGAAACGAATGACTGACGTATTTTCTTTGTGAATGAAGAAAAATCACAACTCGTGTGTATTTGTAGAAAGGGCTACAAAGTAAATTTTCGTCGTTATAAAAATGCTAAAGATCGTATTAGTTGATAAAACTTTGTAAAAAAAATCGTGCCCTTTCTTTACTCCCATTAATACTTTCAACATCTACTGAAATACGTTAGAACACATCGCGTATCACTAAGCGCTTTTATTACTGTCGTATTTTATACAGACTACAAAACTGGTTGGCCATTACCTACAGCTGTCTGCCCTTTGGCATGAAACTACCAAACGACCCCTGACGATAAGCACCGTAATTCATTGTACTATCTCCTTTAATTATTAAATTTGCCGCTTGAACAAAAGATAATATAAAACGTACAGATGACCTTTCGGATTAAACAATCGTTTCCAACCCTATTTTATTGATTTCTAAATCAATAAAAAAAACATTTTGAAAAAGGCGTTTGTTATTCTGGTCCTTTTGTTTTGAATTCTACGCAAAGCTACATGAGGGCTATCTGTGCTATTGTTGTTTTTGTTGTTTTAGAATTAAGCACAAAACTGCACAATGGGTTATCTGTGCTCTGCCCACCACGGGTATCGAAACCCGGATTTTAGCGTGTAAGTCCGCAGAGATGCCGCTGAGCCACTAGGGAGCGACGTCTGTGCTAGCCGTCCCTAATTTAGTAGTGTAAAACTAGAGGGAAGACAGCTAGTCATCACCACCCGTCATCCACTCTTGGGCTACTCTTTTACCAACGAATAGTGGGATTGATCGTAACATTATAACGCCACCACGGCTGAAAGGGCAAGCATGTTTGGTACGACCGGGATTCGAAACCGCGACCCTCGGATTACGAGTCGAGTGCCTTAACCACCTGGCCATGCCGAGATAGGCGCTAGACGGAGCGCAAATAAGACCTTTTGTACCTTAGCGCTTAGCAAATAAAAAAACCTATATTTATATTTGTTTTCCCTTCACTCTAACTTGCGTAGTAAACAAAATAGCAGGTCCATAAATTTTTAAACATTGTTCCATTAAATTAATCGTAAATGAAACTTTATGTTCGTAAGCCCCGTTGGAAATAAACACCCGACGGTTCAGATCTTAGAGGATTTACATCCCTAAAAACAATCAAATTTTGGTACCCGAGGTGGACAGCAAACAGACAGTCCATTGTGTATCTGTGTTCTTAATTACAAACTAACAAACTATATGAGCATAATAATTCAAGAGTGTATGGGGTGTGTGCATATCAAGTCATTTTTCTTTATCGTAATGTTTTATACTAAAAGTTTGTTTTTTTCCAGTCTGCTACGAATGGGATGACATTTAGGATTTGGTGAACTGAGTTATACTTTGGAATAATAGTATAGTAGTTTACGAACCCTATTATATTTTTGCTCGAGTGGGAAGCGGAACCCAAGACCTAGGTGGTCCGTGGGTTAATGCTATGCTGGTTACACCAACTGTAATGACTTAAAGTATTACAGTAGCTTTAGAAATATCGTTACAAATGCACCATAATACGTTTATAGTTTTGATATTTTTTTTTCCTTCTACCCACCGGGTGATATCGCTAGGTGGTGTTGACTGGCTGATTTCATTCATAAATTAGGGATGGTCAGCACAGATGGTTTTCGTATAGCTTCTACTGCTGTTTTCAAACGCTCATCGTTGAGATGTGTGCACAACTCACTGTTTTGAAAAGGCCTTTCGAAGTAAACAAACATTTAATAAGTTGATGTTTCTTGTCATTTAAAGAAATGACCGAATTTTCGGGGATAAAAACAAACTTGTTTTATTTTATTGAAAGACAAACAATTTGTGTTCGTAAATGAGGATTATAGGGCTTGCAGTATTTAATTGGATGCTAAGTGTTTTGATGTTTAATTCAATAGTGATATTGCAGTATTTAGGTGGGTACAGGGTCTTGTGGTATTTAATTCAACACGTGATATTGCGGTATTTAGGTGAGTACAGGGTCTTGTGGTATTTAATTCAACACGTGATATTGCGGTATTTAGGTGGGTACAGGGTCTTGTGGTATTTAATTCAACACGTGATATTGCGGTATTTAGGTGAGTACAGGGTCTTGTGGTATTTAATTCAACACGTGATATTGCGGTATTTAGGTGGGTACAGGGTCTTGTGGTATTTAATTCAATGCGTGATATTGCAGTATTTTGGTGGGTACAGGGTCTTGTGGTATTTAATTCAATGCGTGATATTGCAGTATTTAGGTGGGTACAGGGTCTTGTGGTATTTAATTCAACACGTGATATTGCAGTATTTAGGTGGGTACAGGGTCTTGTGGTATTTAATTCAATGCGTGATATTGCAGTATTTTGGTGGGTACAGGGTCTTGTGGTATTTAATTCAACACGTGATATTGCAGTATTTAGGTGGGTACAGGGTATGTGATCTAATTAAGGGGTCTTCCATTATTTAATGCTGCCGTAAAGAAAAGGTTTTGCTGAGATTTCAAGTCATCATCTGTGACTTAGCTGAAACCTTCGTGAACCTGTGCTCGTTTCTGGCGCTGACCCAGTAGAAACGTACAGCAGTATGTCTGCGGACTTACAACGTTAGAAATTAGATTTCTGTTATCCATGGTCGGCAGAACGCAGATAGCCCATTGTGTAACTTTGTGTTTAATTACAAACAAGGCACTGGAAAAATATATAAGTAAATTTAAAATAATTTGCAAATTTTAAATGTGGTTTATATTGAGAAATTTGATACTTTATAGTGAATGAAATATTAGAGCAAACATTTTACGTTTTACACAATGTGTTTTAATACAAATTTCACGTGCGTATAAAACTAATCATGAACAAACAAGTAAACAGTTATTTAACTGTGAAAAATTCATCAACGACAAGTGAGATTGACCGACACATTATGACACCTCCACTGTTAAAGGAGCGAGCGTGTTCGGTGATGGAGATGGCTCACAGATTTAAGTCCAGTGTCCTAACCATCAAACCAGTGCATACTATATTCGGATTTAATTAATGGGTACAAACATAATTTCGGTTCCAGGTTTATTTGAACTCTAAAAGTTAATGTATAAATCAGTCTAATTAATCATTTGTAATTAGAGCTTAACGAGCTCACGTCACGCACTAATATTAATTAGACTCTCATATTTCCCCTGCACTTATCTAGCTTGCATTACTGCTTTACCATTATTGGTTCAACAAACTCATTTATTCGGAACAATAACCCATATTTAAAAGATACGTTATCGAAAATATCCGGTGATCGGAAAAGTTTCCCTCGCACGTGTCTATGTTTTAACAATGTGTTATTAGATGAGTCAGTTATTAGTGTTACAAGTTTAATATCTGGAAACAACGGAGATTCGTAAATAGCTGTAACACTTGAAATTCTTTAAATTAGAGTACATTAATCTATGAGATTGGATAAATACATCGATTGAAATGGTTTATCGTCTTCATGAGTCCAAAAGTGTAATTAAATTTGAAATCGGTGTGGTTTGTTTGTTTTTAATTTCACGCAAAGCTTCAAAAAATAGTTCAAATCTGTACATATATACATAGCATATTTCCAATCTTTCTGTGTGTTTTCCGTATAGCAAAGCCACAAAGGACTATCTGCTCAGCCCACCGAGGGGAATCGAGCCCCTGATTTTAGCTTTGTAAATCCGGAGACATACCGCTGTACTAGCGGGGGATTCAATCTTTCTAGAAACAGTCACACGACAAAGAACAAATATAGTTCTGAAGGAAGCAGAAATATCTGGAACCCTGTCCTGAAAGTACACAGTGCTTTACAAACGAGGGAATGAAAACTAACGTATCCTGTTTCTATACGAGTGTAAACTACGTACAGTTAACAATGTTGGTCTTCTACAGGTATTACCGAAGGCCATTTTTGCCATTGTTGGTTTTCTTGAATTTCGCGCAAAGCTACGCAAGGACCATCTGCGCTAGCCGTCCCTAATTTAGTACTGTAAAACTACAGTGAAGGCAGCTAGTTATCACCACCCACCGCCAACTCTTGGGGTAATCTTTTTATGTACGTATAGTGGGATTGGCTGTAACTTATTTCGTAACTCATCTTTTTATTTAAGTATTGCTAGAGGTATAACTCTGATTCAGTTTCCTCTTTATTTCGTAACCTTTCTGTTTATCTAACTATTGCTAGAGGTATAACTCTGATTCAGTTTCCTCTTTATTTCGTGACCTTTCTGTTTATCTAACTATTGCTAGAGGTATAACTCTGATTCAGTTTCCTCTTTATTTCGTAACTTATCTGTTTAGTGAACTATTACTGGTGGTAGTTTAATTCAATTTTTTTTTTCATTTCGTAGAATCAACAGAGGAGGTGAAAACTGGAGGGTGTTTTCATGCTGGTGGACTCGTAAAAACCAAAAATGGGCCGAAACATCTTTCTGAGGTGAAGATTGGAGACGAGGTTTTGGCAATTGACAGTGGAGCAAAGTTGGTATTCACGGAGGTTCTACTCTTTCTGGATCGTGACGTCGACTCCCTTCGACAGTTCCATACCATTGAAACAGAAGGAGGGGTTCGGATCAAACTGACCAGAGATCATCTTATTTTCACGGCTCCCTTCAACTCTTCTTCACATGAGATAACAAATTTTGAATCGACTCTTGCAAGAAACTTGCAAATAGGAGACCGTATTTATGTGCACTCTGAAAACCCTGTTTTCGAAACAACAAATACATTTCCACGCTTGGAGCGCGTGAAGACAATCAGTGTGAATGTTGATGTTGGGATTGTTGCTCCCCTCACGCGTGAAGGGAATTTAATTGTAGATAATGTTGTTGCGTCCTGTTATGCACTTTTAAATGACCATTATTTAGCTCACTTGTCATTTGCTCCGGTCAGGTTTGTTGAGAATGTGAAGGACTCCACACTGTACTTTCTCCAAAGGCTTCACTTGTCATATGCCAGTTTGACTGTTCAAGGAAAAGTCAAGAATACACATAAGGGCATTCATTGGTATGCTAAGTTTTTGCTCAATTTTGCTTCTTACGTATTGCCCAGAAGATACATTAGTCAATGAACTCCAAGCAAAAGTCTACTAAAAGCTATTTGTGTTAATTTATTATAACGTGCCCGTTCAAAGATGGCGTTTGGGAATTCCATTACAAGGTCCCTTTAGGAAATACAGACTGTTTATTCAAGATACTAAACATAAATCTCTAAGTTTAATGTTCCTTCACTTCAGAAAAAGAATTATGTGTTTTATTTATGGACTTCTCCTTCGTTCTCCATCTTTTTGTTTGTAATTAAAGTAAATATTGGATGATATTTTCGTTTTTCCACTTGCACTTACACTTTTATTTTGCTAAATCTTCAGGCTTCTGTTCTCAAGCTAGAAAAAAAAAAACAAAGTAAACACAATAACGAAGAGACGCTTATTGTGTTAGTTCTATGAATTTCACTGCGGAAATTGTGTTTGTGTTTACAACAAAACCACAGAGGGATATCTGTTGAGCCCACCGAGGGGAATCGAACCCCTAATTTTAGCGTTGTAAATTCGGAGACATACCGCTGTACTAGCTTGGGGCTCAGTGCGGAAATGCAATGAGCCACAACGATAGCTTAAATTAGTGTTTCCAATAAAGGCGACAAGTAACCATAGTGACCATCCAGGTTGTCGTTTGTGACGCACGTGCTAAAATTTTGCGAAGGAGGTTTATCAAAATTTTTTGCCAGCTGATATTTCGCGAATATTAACTTTGCGTAATAAGTGATGGATGTTTTGCAATATTTAATTATGCCGTAGTATACAAAAATAATTGAATTTCTACTCGAAGTTACGAAAACGTGGCCGTTTACGTTGCTTGTTATTCCACATTTCAGTCTTTTGACACAAACTGTTTGTCTTGTTCAAGTTGCTTACAGAAAGGCATTCAACGGAACTATAAAAATATAGTTTGAAATGTATACATCCTCGTGACCATCCTTATGATCTTGATTGATTTTTATGTGTTTAGATCATGCAAATAAAAACGGACCAACGCGGTAGTTAATTTATACATTAACAAAAGAAGTATATTTGCTACATAATAAATACAAAAATTGTTGAGGTATTAACTACTTTTCTTTAAACGTAAACTGTTAACTTCTAAGAATATTCTATATATGTAGAAATAACCACGTCAACCCGATTATTTAAAGACGTGATAGAAAACAATAGGTTTGAGATCACTCCGAATTGTCTATGTGTAGCGACAAAATTATGAAACTGCATGATAAGTACTCTCAAGGAATATCGCAGTACACACATACACACGTGCATACAAGAGTATATATTTGAATCATAGATAGGTGCTGCCATCTGCTGTTATGAAATCTAACAATTAACAAACAAAAATAATTTCATGCAACAAATTTTAAAAACGTTTCAGAGATTTATATGGAAATATAAAAGAGAACTTTTATAATATTACTAATTTGTATTGTAGGCCACGCATTACCAAGTACAATTAAAAAATTAATCATAAAATCAAATTTACTTATGGTAAAAACTCATTTTTATTGGTATTCGTTTTGCTCAAAACCTTATTATACTCTTCAAAATAAGAAACTCAAAAGGCAAAATATGAGATAAATTGTTAACAAGTTTATTCCGGGTAGTTCTGTATGACATGTGTGAAACTTTGCACATTCACTGCTGAACATTTAAAGTCTGCAAAGGCGAAGTCCACGCTCATTAGTTGAAGTTAAACGTCACTCAACATCAATAACGAGTATGCCCCTCGTGAGCACCAATAACTGCTTGGCATCTTTTGCCCATGAAAGCGATGAGATGACGAATCACATCCTGTTGAATGGCTGTCCACTCAGCCTGCAAAGCTGCTGCAAGCTAAGGTAGAGTCTACGGTTGAGGTTGTCGCCGTCGCAGACGTCGGTCCAAACTCGTCCCAAAGATGTTTGATGGGGTTTAAATCTGGTGATCTGGAGGGCCAGGGAAGAACGTTGATGTTGTGGTGTCTCAAGAAGACAGCGGTGAGTCGGGCTGAGTGAGGACGGGCGTTGTCATGTTGAAAAACGTCGTTGACGTTCACCATGATGAGTTGCACATGGGGCCTAAGAATCTCGTCAACGTATCGTTGAGCCGTAAGATTCCCTCGAATGTGCAAAAGGTCTGTTCTGGCATTGTAGACGAAGGCAGCCCACATCATGACGCTGCCACCACCAAATCTGTCAACATCCTGTACACAGTTTGCTGCAAAACGTTCACCTCGGCGACGGTAAACACAGGTCCTTCCATCCTGCCTACGAAACATAAAACGTGATTCATCGCTGACCCAAACATGCCTCCATCGTCGATGAGGCCATACCCGATGTGCCCGAGTCCACTGCAGCCGTGCTTTACGATGTTGCTGGGTGAGGATGAAGCCTCTGACTAGACGTTGAGGTCGGATTCCTGCATCTCGTAGACGGTTGCGTACGGTCTGATCGGAAATTCTACGCAGCCCTGGTATGGTTGAGGCAGTAGACGTCGCAGTGGTGGTTCTATCCCGAAGGTGAAGTAACCGGATGTTACGATATTGTGCGGGCGTGGTCACACGAGGTCTGCCTGATCGTAGACGGTCACGAATTGATCCATGTTGTTGATAACGACTCCATAGCCTTGTGATGGTGCTTTGGTGGGTATTCACAGCTCTGGTAACATTTGATCGAGATTCGCCCGCAACCTCTACCAAAGGTGTTGCGTTGTGCTTCAGTCAGTCTTGGCGTAACTGTATTGCGTGTTGGTGGCTTAACACTGAACTATAGAAACCGAGAACCCATCAATTTTATAGGGATTATGCACATGTTGCACTTGCAGAACATACAGATCTCTCAAACAAATTTATTGGACACGCATGGGTTTTGACGAAAAATCCGTTGTTTTCCCCCGTTTTCAAAGAGCATAACTTTTATTGTCATCTTGGTCTGACAATCAGTGCCTTAACACGTGTAACATCACATACTCTGAGCTGGTAACGTTATTACATATATTTCTCTTTAAAATAACAAAGATATCCCTTTTGCGTTTCTTGTTTTGAAGAGTATATAACTAAACAGGGTGCTTCCTGATAGGAGTAAATAATACATAATAAAGAGTTATAAATAATAAATACGTATATAGACACTCATTATAATGATATTTTTCACCAGCCGTCGAAGAAAATCTATATATGCAACTGTAGCAAATAATTATGATGCTTAGCAGCTGTTGTGGAACCTTTTGTTTAATATTCTACACAATTTAGATAATTGGTTTGGTTTGTTTTGAATTTCTCAAAAAGCTACACGAGAGCTATCTGCGCTAGCTGTCCCTAATTTAGCAATGTGAGATTAGAGGAAAAGCAGCTAGTCATCACCGCTCACTGATAACTCTTGAGCTAACGCTCCCACGGCCTTTCCTCTGGTCTTACACTGCTAAATTAGGGACTGCTGGCGCAGAAATCCCTCGTGTAGTTGTGCGCGAAACTCTAAAACAAACAAACACAAACATGTATTTGTTTAATGTATTTTCTTTCATTTTTACAGTAAATCTCACTCCTATTACTCTGAAAACATTTTGTGATAACACACAGATTCGAACATTTGCTCCAAAATATGTAGTTCTGAAACAGGACCAATTCTCGTTTGTTTATGAGCGCCACCAAACAATTGTATTGGAAAACTAAAATTAAAATTGAAAGTTGTTTTCCCTGTGGCACGATATTTAATATACTGTGTGAATTTTAAAATATGAATCTTGTAATATTATCACTAATTTTCCATAATTACTTAGAAGCAAACGATTATAAGGTGTGACAACAAAATAATAATTTCTGTTTAAAATACGAATTTTTATTCGTATCGATTTTTTTCGACGTAGTTTTCTTCTTGAGTTTTTCCTAACCGTGACAATGTTTACAATATACCAAAGAACCACGTAACCGTGTTGTGTGGCAATCATATGAATGTAAAAGGATTAACCATTTCTGTGAAATAATTTGTACCACAAACAGAAATAAGTAGCTTAAGATGTTATTATAATCATCCATATTGTCTTTTTAAAAATGATTTCAATTAGAGAAAAATAAACACTGAATATAACACTCTGTTTGATACTTTCTCTAAGTAAACACTCCAAGTGACTTCCTGTTAAGTCTGAGGTAAGTTTGTTTGGTTTCAATTTCTCGTGAAACTACACGAGGACAGACTGGGTTATTTGTCACTAATTAGCAGCTGGTCAGCATTGCCCACTTTTTGGTTAATGTCTTGTACCAATGTAGAATGAAATTAACCATACTCTTATAACACACCTCTAAAAGAGCGAGTGTGTTCGGTGATGGAGATTCTAACCTGCGACCTTCTCATTGTAAATCGAAAACCTTAACCACTAGACCATGCTGGACCTTACGAAAATAAGTTTCATGGCTTATAACACTAAATATCGGATTTGATACCTGCATTGAAGATAGTAAAGATAACTAACTCATTGTGTAGCTTGGTAACAGACAATAAACAAATACTGCAGGCGTTCTAGTGAATAAATTTTATGTTACTATATATGACGAGAACTTTTAATTGAGTTAATAATGTTGCACGACATTATACTTTCGATATATCGCATGATAGGCAGAAGCTTAGAGAGCTCGAGTAGCAATCTAACGGTCAAGAGTTCGAATCCCCCTCTCCCACCAACATGATCTACCTTCAGTTATAAGGTAACGGTTAATCCCATTCGTCGTTGGAAAAATATTAGTCCATGAGTTTACAGTGGGTGAAAACAGATTAGTTACTTTTTCTGCTAAATTAAGGGCAGCTAGTACAAATTTAGACCTTAATATCACAAGAAATTGTGTTTTTCACATATATATATATATATATCAGTTTACAAAGTTTAATTTAAAAATTATATATACTATTTGAATAATCCGTATGTTAGTCTACAAGAAACCTGTAAGAATTCAATAAATGATCCAGATTTTGGTAAACTGTGCAAGTTTAACTTTTTGTTTGTGACTTATGACTGCATCATAATAAGTTTGATATTTATTGCTTGTTTTTGAATTTCTCACAAAGCTACACGAGAGCTATCTGCGCTAGCCGTCCCTAATTTAGCAGTGTAAGACTAAAGGGAAAGCAGCTAGTCATCACCACCCACCGCCAACTCTTGGATTACTCTTTTACCGACGAACAGTAGGATTGATCGTCCTATGACGTCCCCACAACTAAAAGGGCGAGCATGTTTGGTGCAACCGGGATTTGAGCCCGCTACTCTCAAATTACGAATCTAACGCCTTAATTAACGTGTCCATTTATTTTTATTGATACACTGAAAATAATTTAAATTCAGTTAATACGTTTAAATTACTTATTTATTGTAAGGTTGTGAGGATCGAATATCAATCTTTATTCTCTAGCCCCCTAGTGTCACAGCGGCATGTCTACGAACTAACAGTGCTAGAATCCGTGTTGTGATACCCGTGGTGGGCAGAGCATAGATAACCCATTGTGTTACTTTGTACTTAATTTCAAATAATCGTTGTCATGGCTAACATGTCACGTTGAGTTTTTTTATATAGATGTTAACATTCTATCTTCTAGGATTTTTATATTAAAACACAGAGTTCGATTCTCCCCAGCGGACAGAGCATAGATAGAAGAGATAGCCTTTTTAGCAAAGTTTTACTAGGTAAACAAATTATTTTAAGAATTTGCTTTTATCTGTATGCAACGGCAATGGTAAATAGGCTTGTGTGTTACATTCTATCCATGACAATAGTTTAGATTATGCCGTAAAAAAATCACACTATCTCTGACATGTAAGGTGTGGATGTTGTGGACATTTGAATTAATACTTGTATGATAGTATATGGCTGTGGTAAACAAAAAACCGTAAAGTGTTTTAATACAGACATTGTAAAAGTTAAATCATTTGCATTAAACATTTTTTACTGTCAAAAATTTAACAGCTATTTAGCATATACAAAACTATTAAAATTGTTACCTCAGAAATGGGAGATAAGGATTTTAAAACAATACAGATAAAAGATAGGTAAGTTAAAGCGAAACCTGAATCACTAATACAAAGTAAACAAACAAATTCAAGGTTTAAGACAAAGCATTGTATTGTTAGTATCTACTTGAGGCACAAAACCTTGTTTTGAATCTCCTAAGTATTATAGACTTCATTATTTGCTTGTTTGTGTTTTAAAGACATGTATATAAGGCCCTGTAGACCCAGATGGTTAAGCTACATGACTCGTAATGGTAATGTGAGGGTGACGGGTTCGAATCCACGTCACACAAAACACGCTCGCTCTTTCAGGCGTGGGGACGCTATAATGTGACGTTCAATCCCACTATTCGTTGGTGATAGAGTAGCCTAAGAGTTGGCGAAATTAGGAACGGCCAGCGCAGATAGCCCTAAAGTAGCTTTGCACGAAATTCCAAACAAACCGTATATATAAATAACCATTTGAAACTTTCAATTCGTGTATATGCTTACATTCAAGGCAATTATAAGAAGATATATCAAAATATAACATACCACATATATATATATATATAATCACTTTTAATATTACTTGTACTTATTACATTCACCACCATGCCTTCTCTTCATTCTTTCTGTTGGACATAATACGACCTGTCAAGGTTATGGCCCAGTTGACAAAATTTCTCCTTAAAACGATGCTCCGTACATTTTACAAGGTCGAACACGAGTTAATTAACGATTATTAGTTCAATATAATAATATGCCTCTCCCCACAAACTTCTGACAAAGTTTGAGCCGTGGTACTTTTACGAACCTCTTCCACTTTGGTACCACTGAAGTCTGGTGGTCAGTCGCTGCCGTATACTTTATGTGAAACTAAATATCCTCTTCTACTTTGGTAACTGGCCGAGCGCGTAAGGCGTGTGACTCGTAATCCGAGGGTCGCGCTAAACATGCTTGCCTTCCCAGTCGTGGGAGCGTATGATGTGACGGTCAATCCCATTATTCGTTGGTAAAAGAGTAGCCCAAGAGTTGGCGGTGGGTGGTGATGACTAGCTGCCTTCCCTCTAGTCTTACACTGCTAAATTAGGGACGGCTAGCACAGATAGCCCTCGAGTAGCTTTGTGCGAAATTCCAAAACAAACAAACAAACAGTCTAGACGTTAGTGAACATGTCGAAATCAAGCATGCAGTGGTAAAACACAATAGAAACAATTAATCCTGTTAAGAATGCCGTGTCATACAGGGCAGGAGCCCTATATGTTATGTGACGTCAGTACAATGGCAAAAAAATAAGTTAATAACCGCTATGGTACGCATGTCATGCCTACCAAATAGATATTAAACTGCATCCATGACCAGTATGCAGCTATATAGGTGTTTGTTTGTTTTGTAATTAAGTACAAAGCTACACAATGGGCTGTCTGTGTTCTGCCCACCAACGATACTGAAATCCGGTTTCTAGTGGGGTGAGTCCGCAAACACGCTGCTGTATCTCTGGGGAACAACTGAAGATTACACTAAAACGATCAGATGTAAATGATTTGTTGTACAGCCGCTGTTTCTTGCAAGGTAACTAAATAAACTTAAAAGCTACATTACACAATGATGCGTTTCGTAATGTGTCTCAGGTTTCGTTACAGTACTCACAGCTATTTTCGCTGTAGACTTATACAACAATATTAAATTATAATAGTAAAGAATAAGGAATGGTTTGTTTTTTGAATTTCGCGTAAAGCTGCACGAGTGTTATCTGTGCTAGCCGTCCCTAATTTACCAGTTTAAGACTAGAGGGAAGGCAGCTAGTCATCACTACCCACCGCCAACTCTTGGGCTACTATTTTACCAACGAATAGTGGAATTGATCGTCACGTTGTAACTCCCCCACGGCTGAAAGGGCGAGCATGTTTGGTGCGACAGGTATTCGAACCCGCAACCCTCAGATTACCAATCGAACATCTTAACCCACCTGGCCTTAACATTCCTCCCATCATTTTATCTGTATGCTGAAAAACAGGATTAGAAGTCATATAAACTCCTACTTCGCCCTCACATTCTGTACAATGTAATTCAGAGATGAGCCCGGCATGGCCAAGCATGTTAAGGCGTGCGACTCGTAATCTGAGGATCGCGAGTTTGCATCCCTGTCGTGCCAAACATGCTTACTCTTTTAGCCGTGGGGACGTTATAATATGACGGTCAATCCCACTATTCATTGGTAAAAGAGGAGCCAATGAGTTGGCTGTGGGTGGTGATGACTAGCTACCTCCCTCTAGTCTTACACTACTAAATTTGGGACGGCTAGCGCAGATAGCCCTCAAGTAGCTTTGTGCGAAATTTAAAAAAATTCAAATTAAGAACAAACTTAAACAAAGTTTACGCTTTTAAAAACTTAAAAACTTTCAAATGTTTGCACTACTGAAACGCCAAGAAAAACAATAGTTGCGCCATTATTTTGTTATTTCTATGCGAAAATTGTGGTGCGAAGAATTTTGAAAAATCGTGGAAAAAAATTCCTGTTAACTCCAATATCAAAACTGGCAAAGGTGTTGAGTATAATTTTACAGATCAGTATGCTGACTGTCAAACTTAATGGGGAAACTAAGCGAGCAGAAACAACTCCAGCAAATCTGTTTTCTCTGGTCTTTATTTTTTAGTTTGGTTATACTGTAACACAGTTATATTTGTTTCTTTATAAAGTACTGTGTTGTTTCAAAGAAATTTTCAAAACTCCTTCCAAGAATTAATTTAATATTCCACACACACACAAACAAAGATAAAACAGAAAATGAAAATTCTGTGGTTATATTTTTTAAGCGTTGTTGTCCAACGATTTAAAACTGGGATTTTATATGGTACAGTCAACGTTATGCTACTCATAGCCTGAATGCCAATTGGAGGTAACCCTATGGTTCAGTAACCGCTAACAGCGGTAAGTCTTAGGATTCACAATGCTAAAATTAGGGGTTTGATTCCCCTCGATGGATACAGCAGATAATCTGATGTGGCTTTGCGAAAGAAACCACACAACACCCTTTGGTTCAAGGCCCGGCAAAGCCAAGCGTCTTAAGGCGTTCGACTCGTAATCCGAGGGTCGCGGGTTCGAATCCCGGTCGCACCAAATATGCTCGCCCTCCCAGCCATGGGAGCGTCAATCCCACTATTCGTTGATAAAAGAGTAGCCCAAGAGTTGGCGGTGGGTGGTGATGACTAGTTGCCTTCCTCTCTAGTCTTACACTGCTAAATTAGGGACGGCTAGCACAGATAGCTCTCGAGTAGCTTTGTGCGAAATTCCAAAACAAACAAACCCTTTGGTTCAAATTGATCCTACTTTAATTTCAAACCACTGACAAGAAGGAAGGCAATCAATCACATGCACCTGCTGCCTACACGGCTGCTCTTAACCAACTAGTCTGATGTGCTGTCATTTTTAAAACGTACTTACAAGTGAAAATACAGAACCTGCTTACTGGACTCGACTCTTGGACTTTTCGTTTCACAGTTCGGCATGTTAACTATTAGACCATAGTCAATTTATTTTTAAAGAGAATTTTGTAAATATGTGTTGCTGGTGGGCTTCAGCCATGTCATATATATTCTCGGTATCGTATTTAAACATGAGTTGACCCTTAATATTTTGGCTCGTCATGGTGAGGTGGTTAAGTCACTCTTCTCGTAATTCAAGGATCACCGGTTCGAATCCCCATCACATCAAATATGCTCGCTCTTACAGCCGTGTGGGCGTTATAATTTGACGGTCAATCCCACAATTTGTCTTACACTGCAAAATTAGGGATGGCTAGCACAGATAACCCTCGTGTAGCTTTGCGCAAAACTCAAACCGTTAATATTTTACCTTACTTTTGGAAGTTCCCCAATAGCACAACGGCATGTCTGCGGATTCGTACCACTAGAAACTGAGTTTTAATACCCGTGGTGGGCAAAGCACACATAGCCCACTCTTTAGTTTACTAATTATTTCCAAATGAACAATAATTTTGGAATATTCCCTTGTGTACTTATTGTGATAGTTAAAAGAAAATGAAAGCTTTTACTCTAATTAACAAACATAAAAAAATATTTTTAAAAAATGTTCTTTAACACGTGGAAAATCATATATCAAGAAAAATATTTAAAAATGATCACGTGCTTTTTGTTTTACAGCAACGCTACACAACAGTTTATTAACACTCTCCGATATGGAGACTCAAATCTTCAGAAAAACATATTTAAAAATGTTCACGTGCTTTTAGTTTTAAGGCAACGCTACACAACAGTTTATAAACACTCTCCGATATGGAGACTCAAATCTCAAGAAATATTTAAAAAATGTTCACGTGCTTTTTGTTTTAGAGCAACGCTACTCAGCTGTGGAGGGAGACTCAAACCTCGGATTGCAGCGTTGTTAATCTGTGAAGATATTTCTGTCTATATTATGATCTTATGAATAAATGTAGTGTAAAAAAACGCGATATATTTTTTTGAAAACAAACTGTATTTCTTGTCATTTAAAATATTCCATACAAATTCATGTCTTCACATTTTATTTTTTCAGAAACAGATAAATAATGAGCATAAATATAGATAGATACATACACGTGGAAAGTAATTGATTACGTTTGTCCTTATGGCATACACACACATATATATACAATTATTTAAAATGAAAACAGTTTAGAATTTCTAATCATGATGAACGAAAATGATTGTTACTTATACTATTGAAAACCGTAAAGAAGTTTCGGTAGGAATCAAAAGTGATTATTAGTTGACATAATTCACTTTAACACTTGTTTTACCAAGTTAAATATATTAAACATTTCTAATTATAAAGCATATACCTGGTATTACTATAAGTGTTCTTTGTTGTCGTTTTTCACAGGTTACAAAATCGGAATACACAACCTGTTTGGCTATACCGACAAGTACTGTTTCGAAAAGCAATATTTCCAATTACAAGAGTTATATAGTTAACAATTCAAGTTTCCAGTGGAAGGGGTTTAATAATGGAATACAGCTTCACACCTGGCTGTGACAACCCCTTCAGTTCTTTAGAGTTAGTGCACCTGAATGTTCTTGAAAGATGTGCTGATAAAATAGGCTTAGTTACTCGAGGACACCATATGGCATAAACAAGGCGGTCTTTTTCACTTGTGTTTGTTTGTTTTGGAATTTCGCACAAAGCTACTCGAGGGCTATCTGTGCTAGCCGTCCCTAATTTTGCAGTGTAAGACTAGAGGGAAGGCAGCTAGTCATCACCACCCACCGCCAACTCTTGGGCTACTCTTTTACCAACGAATAGTGGGATTGACCATCACATTATACACCCCCACGGCTGGGAGGGCGAGCATGTTTAGCGCGACGCGGGCACGAACCCGCGACCCTCGGATTACGAGTGCACGCCCTAACGCGCTCGGCTTTTCACTTGTGATGACCTCCCAATCACTGTAACGTTTACCTGATAATACTTTGGGATAATTGTCTCACTAAAATATTTACCTGATGATACGTTATGGGATAATCGTCTCACTGTGACATTTACTTGAAAAAAAAAACACTTTAAGAGATAATCACTAAGCTGAAATAACCTTTAATATTTCTTGTTAAACCAAGTGAGGTCGTGGATCCGAATCACTCGTACATCAGTCTTTCCCTAATCCGGTCTCATTGAAAATTCATTACGTCACACTTTTGACCCACGTTGCTTGACGTCTGACATGTGACAGAACTTACACGTGTTTTACACAATGCAGATCACCTGTTGAGGAGTTGCTAGGGTTACAAAATGGTCAGCGAGATGAGAAGGGGGTCCACTTAACATCTGGAATGAACTATTTTTTCCCCTGCTAATGTAGTTTCACACAAACTAGCAAGAAAAAATAGTTCAGAAACTATTGCAGCATTTGGATACATTATACCATTTGGATACATTATACCATTTGAATACATTATACCATTTGGATACATTATACCATTTCGATACATTATACCATTTGGATACATTATACCATTTCGATACATTATACCATTTGGATACATTATACCATTTCGATACATTATACCATTTGGATACATTATACCATAAATTTATCTAAGCATGTCCACACATTAGAAGACTTATTTCAATGTTTATTAATGACAGCAAGGAAAACAAAACATCATTTCGAAGAGTTTCATTGAATTCTAGTTTATTTTTCTGGATATATTTATATTAAAGTATTTTTATGACGCTAAAAATTAGGTTTCGATGCTCTCGGTGAGCAGATCACAGATAGTCCATTTTGAAGCTTCAGGATTAACAATAAAACGAAGATAATATTTTGATTGTTGACAGTTTTTTATTTAAATATTGATTTCTTGATCGCAGGTACAACTGCTAACGGAGCAGTCATGCACCCAACGGCAAAATCGTTATTTTAAAAAGAAAACCAAAACCTTTTCCTTCATAGGAGGCTTACCGTCATATCTGAAAATTGAACAATAAAATACGCACGGTGGATATCTTCCAATTAGACAACCTGATCGTTAATAAGAGAGCAATCAACTACACAACGAATTACGTGCGGGAATCGAACCCTGAGTTTTAACATCATGAGCCCTGAAGCTTCACCAACAGAGTTAAGCAAATATATTGAAGTCTGTTTGTTTGTTTTTTCATTCAGAGCTAAACCAAAAAAAAATTTCAAGCCAAGTAACATCACTGATTTTATTGTAGCAACAGTAAAATGTTTCACTACGTTGTGTCTAAATACTGATAAATATGATACATGTTATTAATTAATTAACAAGATAATTAATTAGATCACACTTATACAAACTGACTTCTTTTTTATCAGTTGCTCGACCCATTTCACAAAAGTTAACGTAGGTATGCGTGTGGTAATCGAAGATTAGGCAGTTAAATAATTCATAATTTTTTATAGAATCGTAATACGTAAATATAAATCTCGGTAAATGACACAGCTGTCTTCACAAATTTAACATGGCAACAAAATTTCATAAATTTTTGTTGTTGTTTTGAATTAAGCACAAAGCTACACAATGGGCTATCTGTGCTCTGCCCACCACAGGTATCGAAACCCGATTTTAGCGTGTAAGTCCGCAGACATACCGCTGAGCCACTGGGGGGCGAAATTTCATAAAGTAACCTTCGCAATGTTGTATCATAAAACATTGAACTTAGCAATTTTCTTCCATTAAAGTGCCTCAAAATTAGATACTTTCAATTGCTAATGGTGACGTAATATGTTATATATTTTTTTTTGCCTGATGTATTGATATGTAAAATTAATTATTTTATTGGGGCGAGTTTTAATGATTTGTATATATACACACACCAACTATATTTGTTATGTATAGTCTTGACTATTCACTCCATTAGTTGATTGTTATATACGTTTCACGTTTTTAATCCCATTTCAAATATTAATACGCCAAAAATTAAAAAAAATAGTCACTCAGGCTCGAGAGACTATATAACCTAAAGTTCATTTGCTAAAATAAATCAACTAATGTTGTTTGTTAATGTTCTTGGTTCTGGAGAGAAAATGTTATCTAACTGATGTCAAGAGTTGTCAAATCCGTATCATGGTAGCTTCACGGTCACGAGACAGTGATAAAGGATGATTTGCTCTCTTCTATAACCTAACTTCCAGCGACCCTTACAAGAGAAATTCTCAATTCATTGTTGCTTGAAATGAATTGAGACAGTCATTCACCATTGTTACTAAGTGTACTGATTTGTAATCCTCCTGTATTTGAAACTACAAGCAGAGAACTAGCTATGTTAAGAAAACTTAAGCTTATAACTCATAATAATCCTTACAAACGTATTAAACTGTTTAAAAGCATTGCAACTAATGTTGTTCGACCCGAGTCTGCACATAAACATTAAAACGTGATCAGAACTAGGGCTATTTATTCAGAGCCTAACAAAGGTGTTTTTTTTTGTCCCGTTATTGATATTTAAATTTTCTAATAAAAGTTAAGACAACACACAGTACAATATATAAACCAATGTGTACATCTGGTCAGAAGCTCCCATATCCTATAACGGATAAATTTAAACCAGATGTACACTGAGTTCGAAAAGTCGCTCAACAACAACAAAAAAGTATAGTTAATTCGCTTAAATATTTAAATATATCACATAAATCTCCATGGACAAAATTAATGATTGGTCCCTGTTCGAATCATACGAGAAGCTAACCAATGAATACTTTTATTTTGCTTTGCAACCCCCCCCCAAAAAAAAAAAAAAACAACAACACGTGCTTAGCACCAAATCTCTTGTTTCTGCAAGTCATATGTTAAACACAGTAAAGCTAACCTGCGTAGGTTTGAGTCAATTATGTAACATATGACTTTTGGTTGGAAATTTGTCCACAGACTTATTCAGTATAAACAAGAAGAAATCCAACAATACATAAACATATAAACAGTAGAAGAATTTGATCAACATCGCTATTTTGGTATATAATACGACGAACAATGTTATAAAGACGTCAAGCTTCAATAAATTACAATATTAACATCTCTGAAGCCGAATCTATAAGATGTAATTTCATTAGGACTAAAACTCAAGCAAATAAATAAATAAGACACGTACATTTCCTTACAAAAAAAATATAGGCCATTCGCGCCTGCGCAGTAACCATTAAATGGCTGCCTCCATTTCGAACTTTGCAACATATAAGCTCAAATATATATAAAATGTATAAAATTGTACTTAATACATAAATAGCTCAAGGTGCATTAAAACAACAATCGTCTTTGAAAAAAGTATGAACGTCAAACACACGTCTAGATTTTGAGAATCTGTGTAAATAGATTGATAAGTTGCATTTGTTATAGTAGACCTATTACGTATACGTTGAACAAGTCTTGGAATATCTTTAAACAAATCACGCAACTTTTATTAAATAAAACGCTGTTGTCAGGCCACCTTCATGGACAAGATATTTCTAAGATACGTTTAGAAAACGTCCTGTATATTTATATATATATTTATCACAGCATTTTGTAACAAAATAAGAGCATGAAAAGTACATTATGACGAAATATAACCAAAAACGATGCCGAGTTACACTTGTCAGTTTCACAGAAGCACATGTAACCGGTGTAGTCTGATTCACTCATGCACACGTGGTCGACAAGGAATAGGTTAATTTGGAGCCGAGCTGTGCACGTCCTCTGGATAACCTCTTGTGCTGAAAAATACGAGAAAGAGAAAACTAAACATAACCACAAGAAGCAAAGACATCTCAGTGATACGACATGAGGATTATGACAAAATGGGCACGAGATATGAACACAGAACACTTATTACTTAATAAAGGCGAAACTAAGTTTGAGGAATGATTTCAAAATACCAAACTTCACTTAGAGAATGAAAATGTTTACTTCACTTACTATAAAATAATCTTTCAGTGAATGAAGTGCAGTTTCCTCGGTTATCTGTTTCGTAATACTTAAGAGGTGAAAAACATAAATAAAATAGATTTACCGTCTATTATCTTCACTGACGTCATCGGAAGCATTTCTTTCATACTTTTTTGGGTGATGAGTAACATTAAAAAGGTAAGCAAATCATGGGGTCACTAGCTAGAAGAGAAATAAACTATCTCACAAATTTATTTCCTATCGACAAAAAATAAAAAAGAGTGTGTGTGTTTTTCGCATAGCAAAGCCACGAAGGGCTATCTGCTCAGCCCACCGAGGGTAATCTAACCCCTGATTTTAGCGTTGTAAATCCGGAGACATACCGTTGAACTAGCGTGCAGCGGTAAAAAAAAGGAAAGGACAGATGGGAAAACAGAGAAGAAAATGAGGGGTAAATTGTTTTGTTTGTTTATCAGTAATCTAGTTTATCTCACTTTGTTTTATCATTCAGATTTAAAATTTAACTTTATAAATTCATTAGGTACCGTAATTGTATGTTCATTCTATTGTATCTTTGGAAATTGTATTTACAATGAGAAAAATATTGTATTTTTGTGAAAGGGTTTCTCCATCGAAATCGTTAAAAAAAATTAGGCCCAGAGATAGAAATTATCTAAAATGTTAAATGTAAATCAAACAGAGTTGTGGCAGTGGCAACGTTTTGTTTTTTTGGGGGCAGGGGGGAGTATTTTTTTCCACGTTTTTCCTCCCTACAAAATTCTGGGTGGTACGGTCCTTCAGGTGCCCCCCAGTGGCTCAGCGGTATGTCTGCGGACTTACACGCTAAAATCCGGGTTTCGATACCCGTGGTGGGCAGAGCACAGATAGCCCATTGTGTAGCTTTGTGCATAATTCAAAACAACAACAACGGCCCTTCAGGTTACAAAACAACTCCATCTTTGGAACGCTTTTGTTTGTTTTGAATTTCGCGTAAAGCTACACGAGAGATATCTGCGCTATTCGTCCCTAATTTAGCAGTGTAAGACCAGAGGAAAAGCAGCTAGCTATTCATCACCACTCACCGCCAACTCTTGGGCTACTATTTTACCAACGAATTATTGGGTTGATTGTAACATTATAACGCCTCCACGGTTGAAAGCACGAGCATGCACTTGGAACGGTATTTCGAACACATAAAGTTGTGTATTTATTTATAACTAGCATATCGGTCTTCAGCCTCTGATTTTTATCTTGAATTCTGTAAAACTTCCAAGGAAACCGAGATAAATATAAATACGTGTAGGAAAAACAACAACATGCAGAGCAACGTGCCATTTTTTCTAGTTTATTATTATTGGTGCCTCTCGATTCCATGAAGGAACATAGGGCCGCAATGGCTTGTGGATTCATTAACAGGCTGTTTTTTTTAAGTGAGAACATTGATATTTTACTGCACAACCCCCAACCAGGAGGAGAAACCTTATTTTGCAGTGGAAGACTAGAGGGAAGGCAGCTAGTTATTACCATCCACCGCCAACTCTTGGGCTACTCTTTTGCCCAACTCGTGTAGCTTAGCGCGAAATTAAAAAACAAACGAACAAACTAAAGACACGAATCCTTACGAGTTTTATTTTTCGTCACTATCTTGACACAGCAGCCACTACACTGGAGTAGAGGAGGGTTGTCCCTCTCAGGGTGAAGTGTTGTAAAATTGAAGGGGTCTTTACAACGAGGGTCTGTCCTGGAGTCACACTCATAGCATAAAATCGTGGAATCTGCATAGAAACATAGCATAAAATGTGGAAGTAATTCCTTATAAAAAAGTTTTACATTTTAAATACATGTTACAACTAATTACGAACACTTCATCAACTCACAACTTAGTTATCTCGTCATCAGTTGTTAATCATTTTATGACTGAAAATAATTTGTTTTAAAATGAAAGAAACTGGTTGTCGAATTACCAGATCGGTAAGAAAACGTAAACACAAATATCACACACGCACACGAATCTATGCAATTGTATCTAATAATATTCCCAATGGATCAGAATCTATTTAGTGCTTAATTTTCGTTATAGTTTTATCTTACGGAATATAACTTTTACCAGCATAAATACCACTGTTTTTTGTTTAGAAACAAAACGATTCAGAGCCTAAGACTCTCGCAGTGTCGAGGAGTTGAATGCAAAAAAGAAAGGTTAGATTGTTTGTTTGTTTTTGAATTTTGCACAAAGCTACTCGAGGGCTATCTGTGCTGGCCGTCTCTAATTTTACAGTGCAAGACTAGAGGGAAGGCAACTAGTCATCACCACCCACTGCCAACTCTTTGACTACTCTTTTACCAACGAATAGTTGGATTGACCGTCACATTATAACGCCCCCACGGTTGGGAGGACGAGCATGCTTGGCGCGACGGGGATTCGAACCCGCGCTCCTCAGATTACGAGTCGCACGCCTTAACACACTTGGTCATGCCGGGCAAAAGGTTAGATTACAGTTATGGTTTTTCTTCACAAATTCTGATCATTTTATTTCCTACTATACAGATTACGTACAGATTAAATTTGAGATGGTCAAAGTCATCGGCTCATATACTCGAATTACTTTAATTATTGTATTCAGCAACACATTACTTCCTTGTTACAATAATTATTTTACACACAATCTAACATAGGTAGCGACCTAAAATACCAAAAGGTGGCGAAACTTTGACATTTTTATTTTATTTTATTATAACGTCCAAATTTATGGCTTGTCTCTCAGTAGGATGTCACGTGATCATCCACACATAATACGAACTTTCCGTTCTGTCTTCCAGTCTCGACTGAGCAAAACATTGGGAAACAATCTAGAAATAATAAAGATGGCGATACCAATAATGCAAAAATCAAAAATAATATGTTACAGTAACGATGTATGTGTTAGTAGGATATAAGAATGATCCTTCTAGTAAGGTAAAAACAATCTTTGTATCTGTTATTATAGTAACAATGATCCTTGTATCTGTGTGTAGAGTAACAATGGTCATTCTATTTGTTAGTAGAGATACAATGGTCCTTCTATTTGTTACTAAAGATACAATGGTCCTTCTATTTGTTACTAAAGATACAATGGTCCCTCTATTTGTTAGTAGGAATACAATGATCCTCATCTTGTGGGAGAATCGGGAAAGAGACATCAACTTGAGAAATTACTGATGATAAATGTGTAAATTATTTCTGTTTTAAAGAATTACATCGTTAATCGAGAATGAAGAGGCAGAAGGCTGGTGTAAATAACCCTGAAGAAGTGAATGCACAACCCAGTTGAACACACAAAGTGGATTTTGGTAGTATACATAGCGACAAAGATCCTAAATGTTATAAATCAGTATACATAGCAACAAAGATCCTAAATGTTATAAATCAGTATCCGTAGTAACAAAGATCTTAAGTGCAATAAATCAGTATTCATACTAGCAAAGATTCTATGTGTTATAGTTTAATACTCACAGTAACAAAGATAATGTTATATATCAGTAACCATAGTAACGTGTTATACATCAGTATCCATAGTGACAAAGATCTTAAGTGTTAGAAACCAATATTCATAATAACAAAAGTTCTCAATGTTATACATGGTATCGTCCTCACATGCTCGAATATGGAGTTTATCTCACAAAAATCAGTATTTTGTATTTGGTTTCAGTCGTAAGTACGAGATCTGTGACAAGCTAAATTATTTTGACTCAGATCTTGATTTCGTAGACAAACTAATTCTGGTCTCTGAAATGTGAAGTACAAAGTTGAAATAGTTAACATACCTATGCATGTGTACGTCCCTCCTAAAATGTAACAAGCAACTAAATACTTTACTGTTTGTTTGTTTGTTTGTTTTAGAGTAAAGCCACATTGGGCTATCTGGGTTGTAAGTCCAAAGGCTAACCGCTGTCCCCCCGTGATATCTTTTTTATAATTAATTTAAATAAACGTCTTACAGCTCCACAGTTTCCATTCTGTAGAGTCTGTCAATAAACATGATGTATTCCAATAGTGAGGAAATGTGAAAAGTAGCTCTCATTGAAGTATTTTAATTCACTTTTATCTGATGCACATTTCTCCAACACTTGAAACATTTCAGGGTTAGGTTCAGGGCAACTGCTCACTTTTTCTGTAAAAGTTTTCCTTTTCTTCTCATCCATTTCTTGAACGTGACGATCTGTACAAAGTTTCTTTTCCTTCTGACCCATTTCTTGAACGTGGTTTTTCTGGAATCAAGTAAAGCTGGGTCTCGCAAGAACTTTGACACTAGGACTTAACTGTACAGAACCTGACTTCACTGTCATCACTAACATTATAGTCCTGATTACAAATAAGCACATAAAATACTTACATAAGCACTCTTCCTCTGCTCTGGAGGTCCATACGAACATTAGAAAAACTGTAACAAATATACAGAAACAATGAAATGCTGAATTTTGCTGTTTATTAATAACACTTGATAATAAAACAAAGGATTAGTGAAACAATCAGAAGAAATTTAACCCAAATATTTTTATTTACAAACATGAACATAATTCACAAATCTATACTAATGTCATTCCTAAACTTTATGGCAATCGAATCTACCCGTAGCCCTTATTTCTGTTTTACAAAACGTGCAAGTTTTACTCTTATGTAATTAAAGTTTAAAGCAACCAGTTTTGTTTTTATTTTTTCTAAGTTCTCTTTCATCCATTGTGAAAAGTTAGGTGATAATTTTTATAGGACCGTATAAAATGCGTCAACTGTGCAATACTTGTCGTAAAACGAGTCAGTCACATAATTATCCAAGGTAGCATCTGGTTATTTGTTTGTAGTTAAGTGTAAGAATACACAGAGATATTTGTGCTCTGCTCACCACGGGCGTCGAAAGCTTCAAAAGATGAAAATAGAAAAGGGTAAATAAAAATAAAAAAACCTTTTTAGCGTTTAATAGGGAAAATGTGAACATTATGAAATTAGCCTAAATACTAGCTGGTCAAAAGTTTAAGACCATACCGAAACGAAGCGTTAATAGGTAAACACGTAACGAAATTTAGTCATTTGTGGTCAAGCATTAGCGTTGTCAACATCTCCCACTGACATATTCTGCGTTACATTGGGTGAAAACATGGCAAAGGCTAAAAAGTTGACAGAGTTTGAACGTGGCAGAATTTTCGAGCTGCAAAAGCAAGAACTCTCTTAATGTGCCGTCGCTGGTGAGATTGGGTGTCGTAAACAGCTATTGCAAATTTCTTAAAAGACCCTGAGGGATATAGAACGAGAATTTCAAGTGGTCGGCTCAAGAAAATTTCGCCTGCGTTGAGCAGGAGGATTCGACGGGTTGTCCGGCAAGACACCGTCCGATCGTCGAACCATATTAAAGCCCTTACGGACGCAAAATACAGCTCAAGAACAATAAGACGGAATCTACGAGAGAAAGGCTTTAAAAACCGAAAACGTATTCAAAGGCCACGCCTCCTTCCACACCACGAAACAACTCCGTTAAACTCTGCTGAGAAACACCAAACATGGGACACAGAAAAGTGGAAGAAGGTTATGTTCTCTGATGAGAAAAACTATAACCTGAATAGTCCAGATGGCTTCCAACGTTACTGGTACGATAAGGATATCCAACCGGAGACATTTTCTACATGACACAATGGAGGAGGTTCCATCGTGATCTGGGGTGCTTTCTTCTTCCATGGAACAATGAAGCTTCAGTTTATACAGGGGTGTCAAACAGCAACTGGCTACATTGGCATGTTGGAGAGAGCATCCTTATTGACTGGAAGACCTCGCTTGTGTGGAAATGACTGAATCTTTCAGCAAAACAGCACTGCAATCCACAATACCTGCAGGACAAAGGGCATTTCATGGCGAATAACGTGATTCTTTAGGACCATCCAGCGTGTTCGCCCGAACTGAACCCCAATGAAAATGTTTGGGGGTGGATGGCAAGGGAAGTCTATAGAAATGGACGTCAATTCTAAATAGTACATAATCTTCATGAAGCCATTTTCACCACTTGAAATAACAATCCAGCCAACCTTCTGCAAACGCTTATATCGACCATGCCAAAGCGAATGTTTGCTGTTATTCGCAATGACGGCCGTGCATCTTACTACTGAGACCTCTTTTGGGGCATTTTCTACCCTGTTTATAACTTCTTTATGTATGGTCTTAAACTTTTGACCAACTTGTATTTAGGCTAATTTCATAGTGTTCACATTTTCCCTATTAAATGCTAAAAAAGTTTTTTATTTTCCCCTTTCTCATTTTCATCTCTCGAAGCTCTACTCAAGTAAGTGGTTGAGTCTTACAACGCAAAATGCATATTTTTTTATTTATGTTCGTCGGCCTTAAGATTTTGGCTTTGTTGTTGATGTTGTTGTTTTGAATTAAGCACAAAGCTACACAATGGGCTATCTGTGCTCTGCCCACCACGGGTATCGAAACCCGGTTTTTAGCGTGTAAGTCCGCAGACATACCGCTGAGCCACTGGGGGGCAAGATTTTGGCCAGCAGTGTATATATATATATATATTGCATTAGGTGGCTTTAATCTATTTTTATTTCTTTTATATATGTCAATGAGTGAGATATATTTTGGACTATTTTCATCATTTGCGCGAAAACGGTTGAGTGTACACAACAATATGATACTAACTCCCAGCCATTGTTTAAGTATTTTAATAAAATACAACTGGATATTGTGTTGCTATTCACAATGACGTAATAAAATTGTAAGGCCTAGGATATCAATAATAATCTATCGCTATAGTTTAAAATAACAATGACGATTTAGAGCATAATTATTTTGATATTATTTATCTGAATTTTAATTAATGTGAAAAGAGAAAAATATTAAGTTATTATTTTTTCATTAAAGAAATGGAAGAATAATTATCGTTGAAACACTAATAATTACATTATGTTCCGTGGGTTAAAAATAGTTTAATTTTTTCTTAATACTATTCTACATTTGCCAACTTGAAATTATTCCAATTTGCCTGAGATATCTACTACTACTAAATCGAAAGACTAAACTAAATTTGAAGAAGTGATTGGAACCTTCTTATAAATGTCTTTTTTTTTTTTCAATGGACTGGAGATCAAATTAGGTTTATAGATAAATATTAAATTATTTTAAATAAGCAACGACAGTGTAAATTGCAAAAAATAACCCGACCATGATATGCTCATAGTGCTGTTTATTTTTAATTATTTACATTTCAATAAAATCTAAAAAAATCCCATAGCAACCATCCCAAACAATATTTAATATATTACGAGAACAAGGGTGGTGACATATATTTAACATTTCTCCGTTTGGAATAGCCTAACTGTTTAATTCAAATAAACACTTTTAAATCAAAAACACGAAACGTACCTAGTATTACATTCCATTTTCTACAAAATAAACTGCATAAATATGATGAGTTAAACATTCTAGACCAGAAGTTGTTTCAGTTTAACCATACATAACTTTCGTTGCCATGAGCGCGAACACGCTAATCACCATGCGTTATACCCTTTCACTGAGCAAGTGCCATGAAGGAGGAATTTCTGCAGAACGCAAGGAAATCTTTACTCCTTGAGGCTCAGGAATTTCCATTACTACTGGCGAAATCTAACGAAACAAAGGAGACAAAATATTAATTTTTATTTCACGTACTAAAATTATAACATTTTCTTTAATACTGAGGTAGACTCAATTCTAACGTTTATATGTTTGTGTTATTTTATTATTATTATTTTACACACTGCAATAACGTTTACGGAACTTTCAAAACTCACTCATCTGACGTTTTTATCAGTTGCTTGTAAATATATGGTTCAGTATCAGTATCTCTCAATAATACAATGTAGTCAGTGGTAACACGACGTGTTTTGCTGTTCTGTGCAAACGCTGACTGTACTGCCGCCCCTACCCCGTGTTTATAAGAATTCTGCATTATTTCGCTCCAAAGAACTTGCACATGCATCATCCTTTATCTTTACCAGCCCTACCTGATTATGATTGGTTGACTGGCTGGATTCGGAACATATTCAGCATTATGCCATTTTGTTTAATTTGATAACATATAATCCTGTGAGAGTACGTTCCACCAAAACTCGTAGAACAAGATTCGGAGTCTTAAAATTCGGACATGACTGGCCTTTATTTTGAACTGCAAACCAGTTGGAGAGCAATCAATCGGTAGTCCTCGCTGAATACCAGACTAACTGGTACTTTTATAACACTTTCGTAGCCGAAAGAGTGAACGTGTACGGCAGCATATCGCACATTGGAACCTTGGTTTCTCCGTAGGCAGCCCGGCACGTTAACATCTGGACCACGTTCTCAAACTTTTTTATGTAATGTTTTAAACACAAAATAAATTACTAAAGTTTATCAAAAAAGTTCTACATGAACATGTGATGAACGAAATATTTATTTATTTTGTACTATTAATTAAAATTGTTTTTAATCTCCACTTTCAAAAATCTGACTACTACTTAGTCTAACATTTCAACATTAAAGAACCATGCAAAACATATTCGTAATAACTGAAACAATCCTCATCTGTACAATTTATTGTCACGATGAAAATAATTAGTTTAACTGCGATAATTATATCAAAAGTTAAAAACTGATGTAATATTAAATGGAAAAAGCAAAAACTATATATCATATGTAGAGCTTTGTTGTTGTTTTTTTAATTTCGCTCAAATCTACATGAGGGTTTGTTTGTTTGTTTCTTTTGGAATTTCGCACAAAGCTACTCGAGGACTATCTGTGCTAGCCATTCCTAATTTAGCAGTATAAGACTAGAGGGAAAGCAGCTAGTCATCACCACCCACCGTCAACTCTTGGGCTACTCTTTTACCAACGAATAGTGGGATTGACCGTTACATTATAACGCCCCCACGGCTGGAAGGGTGAGCATGTGTGGCGCGACTCGGGCGCGAACCTGCGACCTTCAAATTACGAAGCGCACGCCTTAACGCGCTGGGCCATGCCGGGCCTCTCTACACGAGGGCTATCTGTGCTAGCCGTCCCTAATTTAACAGTGTAAGACTAGGAGGAAAACAGCTAGTCATCACCACCCACTGCTAACTCTTGGACTACTCTTTTACCAACGAAAAGTGGGATTGACCGTGACATTATAACGCCCTCACGACTGAAACGGTGAGCACGTTTAGTGTGACTAGGATTCAAACTCGCGACCCTCATTTTACGAGTCGAGCATCCTAACTACCTGGGCATGCCGGGCCCATATGTAAAATAAATGAAATAATTTATTATATGGTAAGGGTAGTTTATTTTGCTCTATTGCATAAAATATTAATTATGTTAATTCATTTTATGCTGCCCGTAATACCACAAAGATAAATTTGCATGATTTCGAAGCTAAAAATCGAGTTTTGAGAAACGTGTTGGCAGAGCACTGATAACCATCCAAATTGTGTTGATTTGTATTTAACAACAAACCTCCAGCCAATATGTTATCATGATATGATCTAGACAGTAATCAGTGTCGGGTATAGCTGAAGAGTATTTGAAATAAATTCTGAAGAATATATTAATTAACCTTATATGAATAATAAGCTTCAAGATTATAATATGGTAAAATGAGACGCACTAATATAGAAAGGATATTAAATGTCATTAGGTCACTGACAAAAAATAAAAGCGATGAACGGCACTGTTTAAACATTGTAATGGCGCTCTGTAGAGTAGAGTGAGGACTGTTGATTGGTTCTGGTAAAAAGCCATGAGCTATAATAAGACTTTATAAATCTGAATATGAATGGAAGAGTCGGCCTATTTACTTACCACAAGGTTATATCAATTATTTCGATTTTACACAGCCATGTGGTTAGGGAGCACTCGACTCGTAATTTGTGACTCAAGTGTTTGAATCCTCATAACACTAAACATGTGCGCTTCCTCAGTCATAGTGTTGTAATGTGACAGTCAATCCCGCTGTTAGTTGGTAAAAGAGTAGCTCAAAAGTTGGCGGTGGGTAGTGATGGTCTTTCTTCTAGCCTTACACTGCTAAATTAGGGATGGTTAGCGCAGATAGCTTTTGTACAGCTTTGCGCGAAATTTAAGCACAGATGTTTACATGGCTCATATCTGTAAAGATGTTTCGAAGTCCAAAAGAGTTTATCTTGCTACTGTGTTCAGTTAAGTTTAGGCTTAGTGACTGGTTCCTTTCTAAATAGAGAGGCTTTATGCCTTACTTCCAGTTCTCCGTATGGAGTGTTACGGATTGTTTTCTCTCATGCAGTTTAATCAGCCAACTCAGTATTGCACTATCTCTCTTCGTGAAGAGGTTATTCACCAATAAACCAATCATCAGTGGTATCCCCTGTCAATGCATGCAGTTTCCACTTCTGGTGAAATATCCATCAATGACGCTTCTTCCTTTAGTATGTGGCTTCAGAGCTGAGTTTGACTTCTCTGGTTGGCAAATCGTTCAGGGGCTTGTAAAGATTACCCAACTCAGATACTTTCAGTATCGTGCTTTTCAGAGAGTTCTAAATCACCTGGGCTTCACTATTGTCTAAGCTTAGTTGCAGGGGACAAGAAATTCATCAAATCTTCTGGGTGTTCAAGATGGCTCCTATTCCTCATCTCGATCTCGTGTAAACAGAATGAGGGTTATAAGAAACTTTTGTGAAACTAATAAACAATCGTTTTCGCGTTTCCTTTGGCAGTGATTTAAATAGGCTGATTTGTCGGGTAGATATGATAACACAACTGATGAGTGAGGGGACAATTACTGTCTTGTGTGAAACTTTACATGTTGTGATCACATGAAAATGGGCCCGGTGGACTATTCAAATTGAAATAACTGCATATATATATATTTATGATTTTCCAAATATTTATAGTGTAGTCTCTAACAAAATTTCAGTTAAAGGTTAACGTTATTATCTAGTATAACAGAATGTACTGCATTATTGTTTTCCACATTTGCTCCTTGTATTTAGTGATAGCAAAGGCATTCGTAATAAATGCGTATCTTTCACACAAGTCCAAACTTGGTTTTCGCAATCTTCAGTAAACCGTGCATTAAAATTTTATTTACGAGTTGGTGAAAATTAACAGTTGTTCTATTTATTTAAAATTAGCATTTCAGTTGTCTGTATATTTGTTATTATATAGGTAAACTATCACAAAAATAGTTTCTGACAGGCAGTGTTTGAAGATTCAAGAGCACCATATTTCGATATGTGACGTATTTCCGTTCCTTACACCACTTTTAATAATCAAAGTTATCATGAGCTTAGAGCACTTAGTTTCTGTTTAGGCCTAACAAATTTATGGCTTATGAATAAAAACGTTTGACAAAATCAAAAAGTATTGTATAAAGCCAAACACTCATGCAAGAATTTTGTAGAGTACCTTGATGAATACTCAAATGTAGTGTAAGTAGTTGTTACGAAATGGCTTTATTTAATGGAATTTTATTTTTTTTAGGTATTACCATCAGTTATTACTGTTGCATACTTCTGTCAGTGTAGTAGTATTTACGAATACCAGTGATAGTATAAAATGTAATGATAAACGTAAAGTAGGTCTAAGTTATATTCTACCTATATGTATAACGCAACTATAAGTCCTTTTTTTTACTGATTGTCTCTCACTGTCAATCATAAGGCTAAATTAACGTTAGTTATTAGTATTAATGTTGTTGTAACTTTGTGTGACGTCAGTAACGTATTTCTGTTTGTGTACACTCAGTTTCCTATAATATTCTGTTAATACCGAGAATGCAGGTTTGTATTCCATGTTTACATTCCAAGTTAATGATTTGAAAATGTGGTTAAAGTGTACCGCTAGTACCAGTTAAACTAAAATTATAACCAATATTTATATTTACCACCATGCATCATGGGCATGTAACTTCTCAGAATTAGTTGCCAAAACATTTAAAAAGTGTGATGTTTAGCATGATGTATATAAATTTATCTATTTTTGTCATGTAACCTTACTAACTTTCTGTTAATATTATTATTAATTATAAAAATATATTGAGAGAAAACAGATGACCTGTAAAGTTTAATAAATATAAGTACTAATAATGCTCCAAAGTCTTCTACTTTCTCGTGAAAGATGGTTAAATATTAAGTTTTAACATTTATTGAAAAATGTAATTAAAGAAAATGGGTAAAAATTGCTTAAATTTTGTTTTAACTGTTTAAGAAATATAAAAAGTTGTCATGTTGTCTGTCTCTTGTGTTTTGAGAAACAATTTTCGTGCAGTAGTACCACACTATTTGTTCAAAAGGTTGTGGTAATTATTTATTTATTTTTTACTTTTAAGTTATTTCTTCAACACAATGTTTCAGCTACTAAAACTACTAATTTAGCAATTATTTCATTTAGAACAATAACAAGGTTTCCAAAAAAAGTAAAATTATTTTCCATTTTTTGTTGAGAGGTCTTCAGTGTTAGAGGTTCTACAGTAGTTAAAGGCAAACTGTTTCCTATGTCAAATACTCTCTTCTGCCTTAACTGGATCCATGTTTCTTTGAGCTATTTTATCATAATATTGTGTCCTCTAGTTCTACTTCTTTCAAAATTTGTTGAAAGTGTCTTCTGGATTTATTGGTTTTAAAACAATCGGGCATGAAAAACCTCAAGTCTCTCCAAACATTTCTTCTTTCCAGCCAAAATATTTCAAGATATTTTGAGATTTGCCAGAGTTTCCAGTTTGATGGATAAAGTAGTAACTTCCATTAAGAAGAGCCAGGATGAAATCTTAGCTACTACCAACATAGAAATAACTTTACATCTACATACAAATTTCTAGCTTTTTATTTATAAAGCTATTTTATTATTTTTTTAATTATTGTAATTAGTTAGTTGCATAGGCTCCTAGCCGTAACAACAGTTATTTTCTGATTGCTGCATTGTTACTATTGGTATACCTTATGTACAAAAGGTTAAAGGTAAAATATCGATGGCTAATTGTTAAACAGATCACCACTGATTCCTGTATGTTATTGATATATAAACAAAATAGCAACTAATGTTTTAAGAACTGAAGGTTATAAATGGTAAATTCTAAGTGTTCAGAAAAACCAAATGAAAATGCTCAATATTTCGTTTCCCTATTAATATAATTGTAAGTTTTGGTAAAAAAAGAAATATAAGCCCCTGTTCATCCTTGGCATATTTACATGAGCCAGAGTGTTGACCAATTTAGAAAAAATACTATCCCTCATCTTTAACTGTAGATAAGGGTAAATAAAGTTAGGCTACACACAAGTCATTCAGTGTTCAGTAAGGGTTGTTTTGTTTTTTCACTTGATGGATCCGTAAGAAATTTGTTGTTTTTCTGAGAACACAGGAAGCAAAATATATTTTTTTAAAATGCTAGTTTTTATGTCATCAAATTATATAAATAGTATTTTATTTGTAGTGAGGCTCCATAAAGGCTTGTATTGCTAATATCAGATTAGCCAAGCAAAATGTGGTAGTAGGTTTGTTCCTAAGTTTTATGGTTTAAAGAATCCTTGCCCTCTTGTTTCGAAACTAAGGGCAGACTGTAAACATTTTTGAGGGACATCCTTGAGACAGTTTATAATGTATTAATAAAGATATGATTCACCAACAACTGTGTTTAGTTGATGGAATACAATTGTTTTAGCAGTGTTTTGCTAGTTACCTCCCCTTTAACTAAGTTGTTACAACTGTACAACGTTTAAAGTTTCATTAAGAAAACTAAAGTGTTTTCGGTGGATGTTACACATTAAAATGTGGAACTGAACTGTATTCAACCCCACAGTGTCATGGAGTGTATGCCTTACTTATTAATGTTGTAGGTAGTAGTTTTTAGGTAATCGCAGATTACATTAATACTTCAGTGTTGTGTGTATTATATTACTCATCAGTAATGTACACCACCTGCTGATAATCTTATCCATTTTATAATTTGTTTTAAACCGATTGAAATAATAAGTTATAAACAGTGCAGAGAATCATAAAAATATTTGTGTACCTTGCCATAATCACTATAGCCTGGCACCTCAGTTGATTGCGAGGTTTGTAGGTGTGATAACTGTGGTTTAGACCAAGAAAAATTCTAAGCTAGTGACCTAATTGATCAAAACTTTAGTAAAGTAATAGTGTTTGCTACTCCAAACACATGTAACACAAAGATCTGTTTTTTTTAAAAAAATAAGTTTATTCATAGACATTCACAAGTGACAAGTTAGAGTGGTAGGTATGTCATCCAGCTGGGAACGCACTGTCGCTGTATGAGGGAACACCTAAAAATTGCAGGATTTCTGCACTCTTGATGCGATGATAGACCAGTACAATTAGAGTACATCTTGGTTATTAAGTAAAAACTTAGGAAATGTACACATTTTAATGAATGTTTTACTTTTGAAATTTACTGTTGTACTTACTGTAAATGTAGATTTTTGACTGACTCTTTCACTGTTACATTTACAGATAAACAAGTATCCCAGCACAAGGTTTATTTTTAGGATTACTGTAAAAAAAAATGGACATTTTAATGTCTTATTATTTATTTGACATTTTAAACTTGTAAACCTTGGGGAAGTTCTAAGGTGAACATCCTTTCTTTGTTGTAGTAAAAATTGTAAACTCTCATGACATTACTGTACTGGGGAACATACATTAAAAGAGAACATAGTATGACGTATTCTTTAAACTATCAGCATAGAGCTTAATAGTGCAGAAGTAGTGAGAAGATTAAAAAAACTTGTTTGTGTAAATGATTCACTGTTGGTTGTGAATATTTGATGAATAATATTCAGTTTTTGTTTTCTGGTTTATTTCAGATGGTAATTCTTTTGCTGGAAAAAGCAAAACAGCTTATGCTATACATTTGATGGTACTGTCCAGAATCAACATTTAAGATAACTATTTTCAATATTTATGGAAAATAATAGTGGATTTCAGGGTATATATGTTTCAATAAAGTATTTTGCTGGTTACAATTTTTTATTTAATATTAAATTCCTAAGGGAAGGAATTTTCTTGCATAATTATTTTTTTTAGTTTTATAATTGAAGGAAACCACCCAAACTTATCATATAGAATACATAATATTAAAAGATGACTACAGCCAATATAAAGTCTCTTTAGTATGCATCAGAATTAAATGTTGACACTGTGTAGGTAGTGATATACGACAGAAAGTTGATCATTGCATTTTTAAGATGATATCGCATGAAGTTTATGGCTTTGGTTGTATATAGACTTAAGACACAAGGTCTACCTAGAAAGAAATCTATAAGAAGTCATACCACAACCTCAGAAAGCAAAGTGTGCACCTTGTATGAAGTGAGAATCCATAAGCACAGAGGTCATTGCAAAGGCTATTCATATGATCCAGGTAACATGATTAGAAAAGATCATCTGGAAATGAAACAACAGATTAAGGGTTCACCAAGATAAGGTCTACTTTCTGTTTAACCATTACATATCTCAAGCAGCTAGAGATTGGAATGGGTATTCATGTTGTTTCTTATCAAGACATACCAGTGAAGTTGTTGATTGCAGCTTTTTTGGATTTCTGAGTGATCAGCCTGTTATAACAGATGCTGGGAAACCCTCTTTTGTTTCACTTGATGTCTTATTGAATGTATCAGATAGGAATAGTATGCTTTGGACATGACTGTCTAATGTCTGAGCATTTTGCAATGGAAACTATGCTGTAGAGCTACTTCAAGATGTATGATTATAAAATACGACCAGATGTGATATGTACTGCAATGACATGATGAGGCTTAAAAATAATTTTAATATAATGAACTCAACATTTTGAAGATCTATCTAATTTTTAATATAATTAAATAATAAATTTGGTAGTCATTGAAAATTTCAGATAATTGAGAGAAAAGGGTGTGTCAAATTTAGTTATCATTAAGACTTGATATTCCCTACCTCAAATTTTTAACTTTGCTCGGATTTTTGTTTTTCATCCAGATTTTAACTGATGGCTAGACGGTTTATGAAGATCTCAGTGGCTGGGCCATTATGGGAGATAATGACAAGCCATTTGCTTGCCCAATAACAGGATGTAACATGGTAATAATTATGATTTTAGTGTGGTCTTAACATTTACATGTATAATATTAAGACAAAAGAAAGCATTTTATTATTTTTGATTGTGCTATTTATGACATCAGCTCTTTCAAATACGCAACTTCCAATTAAAAATGTTTTCATGTGAACTTGTGAAACAAAATGTACCTAGGTTTCACTCTGTGGAAAGTTAAATAATAGTCAAGTTTTTATGTGAAATTATGTTACTTGCTACAGCTGGATGAACCTACCATTACAATCATTGCAAGATACTGTTGTATAACAATACATACTCCCAGCAAGACTGATGTGTTAAATTAGCTACATTATTTATGTTAGTTGTTCTGATATGTATACAAAATAATAGGTTTCAAAGTAGTATTCCTTAAGTTTTTTATATGGCATTGTTATCTTTATAATTTATGTATTTTTCCTTTATGGTTTAAATCTGCTATCTTTTGAGTTTTTAAACAAAATACCAGCTTATACCTGCTAGTAAGTTAATTTTAGCACTAATTTTTGTGGAGATGGAGTGCCTGTTAACAGCCAATAATCGTGAGTTGAATTATTCTGTTATCTTGTAGAAAATAAAAGTATAATAGAAAACAGAATTGGAGCAAGGTGTTTGAAACTCAAGGCTAGGAAGTTAAGATATTGTGTAGATTACTTACTTCAGTTATTGCAAGTTTTAAGTAGATCATTTTAAATTTTATGATCATTTCCATAGTTAGGATGTTTTCTTTGTTTCTTTTTCCTAAATTTGCATATGCCAGAACTATGATGTTCTTCAATTATGGTTATTACGTGGAGTTAAAATGGTTTTGAAGTTTCATTTATGTAATTTGTAAAAGTTTGGGCACCTGCTTTATTTTTAAATTGTAAGTATATTATGTTTTTCAAAGATTTTGATGAGTACATATTCTTAGCTAGAGTAAAATACCAGTTATTAAAATAAGTTTGTTTTGATTAAAGGATCTTGGAAAATTGTAAGCTTGTGCAACAAGTGTCAAGCATAACATTTTGCACTTAATAGCTTGTGTGTTGTATAAGGGATCATGTGGGATTTTAGAAGTTAACTAGTTGCATGACATGGTAAGTCCTGTATGGTTCAGCAGAAAGGAATTGAGGATTATATTAATAATTTGTAACTTACAACATTTTTTTAAAAAAGAATTACTCTTAAAGTTTTGGATAAGTTATAAAGAGTTGAACCTTATGTTTACAAGTTAACATATGTGCATGCACACAAACATAGCTACAGTATATGTATGTGCTTATTTAAGTAATTGCTATTTAGAGCACATTCATATTAGATTTGGCTTGTATATACATTATGGGATGTATTGTGGCTTTTCCGAAACCCTTACAGCCAGACATTGTAGGTGAAACTATACACAAGTCTTAAAATGGGAATATCTTCATGAAATAAACTATTAAAATCATTTTAATGTTTTAAGTGGTTACTAAGAAAACTCGTATCCATTTGTTGTTACTTTTTTAAAGAGTCTTTTGAAAACTCTTTATGTAATTCTTCCTTTCACAGAATGCTTAATGATAAAATAATACTTTTCACAAATTTGGATAAAGTTTTGTTATTTTACCTGATGAATGGAATTAATGCTGTGGATTTTCACTTTAACTTCTTCACTAGTTGTAAATCAACTTTATATTATTTTTTTTAATGTCCAATTTAGGATGGTCACGAAACTTAGTTTAAAAATTAATGATAATTATTGCTATGTAAAAATTGTATTGTCAGCTTAATGTCTGTAGTTCATGATATCTTGGGAATTACCAGTGAAAATATTGGTACAGTGATGGTACTAACTGTAGAATTGAGTGTATTTTCATCTACAGGAATTCTTTTATGCAATTGCATATATGAAAACTCCATTGAAAATGTTAAACTAATTTTTCCATATAATGTGTTGAAGTAAGCATTATTGTTTTCATCTGTGTAGGTATCTTGCTTTGATTGGAAGTTTTTGGTAATAAAACATTGTTATCAAGTGCAGTGAACTGTGTAGATATTTTAATAGTGGGATGAACCATCATTTCTATCCCTTCAAAAACTGATCATATGAACAAAATATCTGTTTTTGATTCTAGAAGCTAAAAATTGGCACTCACTAGTTAACTTTGAAAGTGTTACCATACAATGCAAGATCTTGGTTACCTTTTTACAAGTTTGTAATGAGTTGTATATCTATTGTGATTTTTCACAGTATTTATTTTCTCATTGCTAACTGAATTCATCAACTTCAACAGACGTTGAAGCTAATGTAACGTTATTATATTAGAGCCTTTTAGCCCAGTTCATCAGTTGTTATTGAAGACGAGAATAAATATGCTACTTTACCATTATCTTTATCTGCATAGATGTAATTTGTTTGCATTTATCCGTTGCTTAGAAATAAAATGCTATATCACTACAATGCAGCCATATTTTATAGAGATAAATTGAGTCAGTGTGATGTTATTTCTATTGTAGTTGAAGCAAAGAATCCTTTATTGAAACTGAAACAAGTTTCTGAAATATTACTACTTAACCCTAATCGAAGTTTAACATTAAACAGAATAGAACTGGGCAATTACTGACATTTGATAATTCTTTGATTGAGACCTCCATTTATTGATTGTATTTGATTAATTGACTAATACTTCACTTGTTAAGTCATGATATACAACAGCAAAAACCAAGTTGGCAACAATCAGTTGTATTTATTTCAGTCGACGGTTCAAAACTACTGATGTGGCAGATAACTTTGGTGGCTTTGTTTACTTGAATTGCTCAAATAATAATCATTGGAAATCCTAATATTGATTAGTTGGTAATTTTGTGGCAATATATTTAATTGTAATTTTCCTTAGTTAATTAGCTTACATAACAGTTATTGCTGCTTATTGGTAATCAATTGATTTACTAAATTGGCTAGCCTGAGAACTGGGTTCTAGGAAGAGAAATGTTCATAAAAGTTTACATCATCAGGAACAGTAAAGACGTACAACCGGTATTGGATAAAAATCCCAGTTCAGTGGTTTCCAAACTGTATGTTGTAACAAGTTGCAGAGGATGTAATGAAAGTTTTACTAACTGAAGAATAATTAAGAACATAACATAAAGTTTTGCTGGTAACTTGGTTTAGATTATTCTGCTATTATTTCAATTTTAAATATATTCTGACTAACCCTTTAGCAATACTTATATTTATGCAACTTATCTTCACACTTAAATTGCATTGTGCTAGGTAATGTTACATCAGGTATGCATAAGTGACTTATTGAATAATGACCTCTTAGCATTATTGAATAACTAACTGTTGTATTTGTCCCATCATTTTTGGTCGTTGTATTTTTATAAAACGACTAAAAATGAAAATAATAACGTGTAAGATGTATTAACGTACCTTTATCATAATAAACCATCTGTTAATTAATGTTTAACTTGATTAAATTAAGGAGTTACTTTTGCATGGATTTTGTTGTTTATTAGCACATGTATGTTATTTTACAAACATTACAGAACTGATTTCATTTTTTTTATATAGTGCTACGGTGCTCATAGCCTACATTAAAAAAATTCCTATTTATAATTTTATCAACTTGGAGTCCCAATAAAAGTGCCTCTAACCAAGTGCTGGTTGATAACTTCAACTTTTTACGTGGGAATATAATGTGTTAGTGAGAATAGAATTCTTTGATTAAATCAAAGTTTAGTAATAACACCCACATCAAACTTAAGTTTCACAAATTGTATGACTCATACTACAAGTAAACAAATGAAATGCATGAATTTATCCATGAATTGAATAATGAAATTGAGTGATGAGATTATTGTTTAAAATTAGTTCATTTATTCACATAAGAAACAATGTTAGGGAACGTCTTTTTGAGTAGGTAAATTGCAGAATGTGCCGGAAACTTTTACCTCAGCATGTGTGTGTTTGTATGTTTTATGTAGTCACACATGTGAGAATTAGATTTATAGATTGTTTAAAGTAGTTTGACGTTCACAAACTATTATTGGTTATGATATTCCAATTTAATAAAATAAAAATGCATGAAAAACTGGTTTATGCTCCTTGTATTTTTCGTTGATAATTCCAGACACTATTTGATGCAACCACAGACACCACGTTAGCTCGCCATCCGATACAGCACAGCAAATTTTAACATATTTCAATCACCATGACAACAACAAACTGTCACTTGGATCAGCAGTTCCAAAACTGGGTTTTTAACCCATCTGTGGATGTGAGAGGATGATTTGTTCTGTTTTTAAAAGCTTTGAAAATCACCCTGTGACTGTGTTGTTTGCTGTGGTGATTTGGGTGCTGTCTGGGGTGGCATAACTTTTTGTCTTAAAATGGGATAGCATAGGGAAAAAATGTTTGAGAAGCTGTAATAAATTTTACAGGTACTTAAACTGTTTTAATAATAATTAAGTGCTAGTTTAAAAGCTGTAGATCTAAGAACAGTCATATAATTTTTCTGTTTTAAAAACTTTATCATTTGCTATTATTACGAACTATAGTTTGTTTTTTAAAGCAAAAAATTAACTGGGCACAACAGCTATTCCAAATTTTTATTTTTTTTGCCTTTTTTTAAATGGACAGAGTAGTTGTGGTGACAACACTTTGGTTGAATGTGGTTCTTCAGCTGAATACAATAGAAAATTTCAACTTGTCATTAATTATTGTCTTGCTGAAATTTCGCTATCAAATTTATGTAAATTACGTTACTTTTACTGATTTTGACTTATATTGCATGAAATTAAAACCTATTTTAGAGCTGTTACTAGGTTTTATACATAAATAGAGAAATTTGTTTTTTAATTGTCATGATAGATCTGGATTTTATCTTATTTTGAAAGATAAAAGTTTATGCTTAATTCATATGAAAAACACTGAATCAGTTCTAGAGTAGTCCAACTGTAGAGTAGTCCAACTGTTACTTGTAGACATGTTTGAGGTTTAACAACAGGGGCATAACTTCTGTAAGGTCATCATGCCATAGGAATTTGAGATGTTCAAAGTAGCATACATTGTTTATGTCTTTGAATTTCTTATAAAGATAACAAAGGGAATCACTAATAGAAATTGAAAGGGGGAAAAGTTCCAGACTGAGAAGTTCTAAAGCAAATGTAAGTAATGCATACAAATGTTATAATTTTTCAGTGGTAAGTTTACCGTATCCATAGGGTAAAATATTTTTAACCTTTAGTTTTCATTATTACAACACAGAAATTTTATGAAGGTTCTAGTATCAAAAACATTTTTTTCTTTTTGTAGTAAATGTATTTTTTTCTGTATTAACACATTTAACGGTTAAAATGGGCTATTTCAGAGATTTGCAAATGAAGATCACCTGACTGTTCATAAAAGAAAGCACGATATGTCACTCAACTTGACCAGTGGGCTGTACATGAAGTCGTCGTTTGTTGGTTTGTTTAGTTTACTTGTCAGTGTGATGGAGTTAATTGTACAGTAAATAAAACTGAATAACTTCTGAGTTACTGGTACAAGCTAAGTAAGCTTTTGAGTGTTAAATATTTCTGTATAGTATGCAAAACGATAAATGTTTAAAATGTAGTTAGCATTAATTTATCAAAATTAAAGTTAATGATATACCATGGTTTAAAGATTCTATTGTAAAAATAATACTTTTTGTGGCTGGGGTGTATTCCAAAGATAAATCCATGCAAACAAGTACATGAAAAAGTTTTTAAAACAAATCAGTAAAGCTTTGGGTTATTAGAAAACTTGTGAAATTGTTGATTATATCAATCCTGTTATTTGAGTAGTAAAATCTGAAATATCATGCTGATAAGAAGGCATTCTGTTATTTTCATTTAAAATATCCAAATTTTTATAAGACAAATTACACTGGAAAAAGGTACATTAATGATGAATAAATAAAATCAACTGTTAACTGTGTAGTAATTTTTGTTTAGTGCCCAGTCTGATAGTCGGGAAGACACGTTTGACAAGCTGATTCCCAAACAAAACTTTACAGTACTTTCTTTTTTTAAATTCTAAATGGAGACTTCAACTCACTTAGATATCTGCAACATGAACTGTCCACTTGTCTGGCTAAATTTGAACCAGTTTTGAGACTATGAGGAAGTAAAATCCACATACCTACATCAAAAAATTGTAGTAATTACATATGTCAGGTGGTAGTTGTAGTACAGTTTTATGTGAGAACAGCATTATGACCGTGTGAGAAACAGTTATATTTCATACAGACATCATTTATTACCATAAATATGCAGGGTGAGAGAAAAGTGAATGTATTCTTAAGACAGCTGGTATGGGTATTAGCACTTTTATTAAAATGAAATACAGAACAATATTTTGACCTTCTTAGGTCGTCTTCAGGTCAAAACATTGTTTTGCACTTTATTTTAATTAAAGTGCTAATACCCATATCAGCCATTTTAAGAATATATTTTTACTTCAAGTGAGTTTCCCGTCATGATGAATTTAAATTTGAATGTGGTTGAATTTCTGTTACTCTGAAACAAACAGTAATCGTTTGCTTTCCACATCTTCAAAATATTTTCTTTAGGACCAACTCTACAACAACTTTTGCCTCACTTGTTAAGTGGGTCATTTTACCAGCTAGCACTAAGTACAAACACCAGTATTTACTGTTACTATTTTATTAGTTTTAGTTTAGTTAAAGGATGCTGTATTATAAATTATGTGGAATTTTAGTTTTGTTTTAAGGTGTGGCTTTATGTTTTTTTTATATTAGACCAAACACCCACACCAACAAGATTCATTTTAAACTGCGAAGAAGTGGGCCTGTTCCAAGATTTGAATCCGTTTGAAGAACAGTTTCGTAGGGCTGCCCAGGCTGCTGCGTCAGGACAGTTGAACATTCCAGAAGTATTTTTATTTTTCTAAACTAAAACAGAAAGAGTACAATCTTGATGTTTGACTTTTTTTCGTTGAGAAAGTTTACAAAAATTCTTTAAAATGAAGATATGAAACTTTAGCATAGAAAGCATGAATAAAACTAAGGGTGAACTGAAAGTTCTTTGCTCACACAATCACTGTTGAGTTTTTGTCCTGTTTCTAAACTTGTTAATAAAGCAGACATCACCCATTTTTTTTTCACCATTCACATTTCATAGATATTTGGATTCTTAATTTTTTTAAAGATGTCACTTAAATACCGTGTAAAAAACTTGGAAACATATGCCAGCCAAATGGTATTTATAATTAGAAATTGTAAATAAAGTCAGGCATGTAGCAAACATGGTCTGATATAAAACAATTTCCTTGTTATGTAAAGAATTATTTTATCTTTGGTAAAAAAGTGTGTTATATATCTTTATTACTGCATTTCAAAGATACGATGTTTTAAACTAATATAAACTACTCTTTCTAAAAGGGACTGGTTTGTCCTACTGGTTAACATAGTGAGTTATGGATTGGAAAACCCAAGGTTCAAATTTTGATATTCTACTGAATACATTCCATGCTTTTAGTTGTCAGCATTATAGCTTTTAGAGTCAGTTCCTTATTTACTTAAGTGAACAAAACTGTGGGAGACAGTTCGTATTCAGTTAGGTAGACATTATTGAGTTAAATGTTAAATGGGCATTATAGTTATGACAGTTCCTATTCCAAGTCGGAATTATAACTATAACAGTCAATGCATTTGCAGTTAAATAGACATTATTACAGTTGGTTTCTATCAGTTAACTGGTTGTGAACTTTGTCAGTTCCGGTTCAGTTGAGACAGTTGTACAACTTGCTGTGTCCAAACTGTCACAAATAAATTTGTAATTCTCAATTTGCCTTTTGTGAAATGTAGTTTCCTTTGAGAAAGTTTGTTGTTAATATGTGTTAACTTTCATGACGGGTTGTGTTTTTTTTAATAAATGTTCATTACATAGCATTTATCACTGTAGATAAAACTTAAAGGGACACCTGTTGCACATTTGGCTGTTAAAAAGAAACATAGATTCGTTTTAAGTGTAATTAGGCATAGGTGGGTGGGAGTTTGGGAGCACCTTTGTTGTGTTGAAAGGAGTAAAATGTCACTTATTTGTCCAGTATAACCCATTTAATCTAATATGGTGACGTAATAGTACTAACATTAATTTGACTTCACATATTGTAAAGTTTCTGCAGTTTAGATTCATCTAAAAAAAAAGGATCTTAATCCAAGTTAAATATAGTCTTCATTTACAGAACCTAATAACAAAAATATGACCATCTTGCAAAAACACCAGCAAGATAAACCTGTTAACATTTTGAATATTTTAGAAATATACTTGCAGCTTTCTTGGTTTTATTTTCTAAATTATTACTAACTGTTAGTGTCTATTCTTTTATGTGAAACATTTTTGTAAAATATTTTACTTCTGACATTTTGTAACCCTTTTTAACTTTTAAAGTTATCAGTTTAATGTTTTTACACTGCAAAACTTCTATATTGGAGAAACAAGTAGAAAGATGGAAACCAGATTCCAAGAACACAAAGATACCTTCCCACGTTTTTTTAACCCTGCAACTCAAACAAACACAACATAACCATAGAACACACCCAAATACTAAATAAAGAAACAAACATAAACAAATGCAAAATTAAAGAAGCCTTACTTATACAACAACTCAAGCCTAAAATAAACCAATACAAAGGAGCACCTTTATACCTATATTAATAAATATAATCAAACATCGAAGCATGCCCTCTACATTCCTATACTCAGTTACATAACCCCCTTCAAACATATGGTCAGGTATTGGTCAGTTACTTCTTTCTTTGTGAACCTGATGATGATGGAAGAAGGTCGAAATGTTGTTCACTCCTCTACATAAAAATTTTTCAACCCAAACTAGCCGTTTTTACATGTATATTTTTCTCTAGAAGTGGGTTTTCTCATCATCACTTATTACTACGAAACTTTGTTCTTTGTCCAAATTGTTAAGTAAATGTTGGTGAGAATTTCCTTAATTTGAAATCACTCATTTTATACCTGATTTTTGTATTTCTGTATGTAACAAAGTTAATTGTTAATGCCCAACAGTAGGTCTGAGACATGGAGTTTAGATAGAGAATCAACATTTTTTCTCATTTCTAGACATAAATTTAGCTTGGGAATCTAAAGCGCCCTCTGCAAATTCCTCTTTTAAGAATATAAAAAAAAAATCTAATGACAAAATTGTTTTAAGAAATAATGTACGTTATAAACATAGCTGGAGCTCCTTTCTTAAACAGAAGAATGTTTTGAGTTTTTATAAACAAAATACGTACTTTTTACACATTTACAAAAACACAATGCCCTATAAGAATAATGTAGCTGTAGGTATTATGGGATATTACAAGTAAAAAAATCTAGAGGTAGATTATCATAAGATTATACTGAATTTATCTGTATATGAAAAAAAACTTGAAAAGTACTTGCCCAGTTCAGTGATACATGGTTGGTTATTCCATGTTATCACAAGCAATTATGTATGTATAATTTTTTTAAAAATAATTGGATACTTCATTGCTTCACACTTAAACTAGACAAAACTTCTGAACTCAAATGTATTTTATTATTTCATAATTTTTAAGTTAAATATATTTGTTTTAAATGGTAACTGTGCAGATTACTGAATTTCAGTTTAAGAAGTATTTCCTCCTTGGTTTTATAGTTGCAGTTGTTACATGTTACAATGGTGATACAGAATCTTTTTCTCAATGTTGAATGTTATACTCAGTCTTCTAAATATTATGGCTTGCCAGTCAAAGAGTACTTAATTAAGAACATTTTGTTTTGGTAGAAGCCACTTCCATCCAGTACTCTTACAGAAGTGGACACACTCAACACTCCTTCCATACCCCAGACTGCATCTGACAGCGATGTTAGGGTATCGACAAGTTCTGAGCCTACTAGCGGAACTGTACCCACAGAAGAAACTTCTATCACTCTCGTTTCTGAACCCGTTCAGGATGAGTTGAGCAACACTATGCCCTTCACTACAAACTTTCAACCGTCATCAACTACAACTGACAGTGAAGATGAGCATATTAGTACCAGTATTGTAACAGTTTCTTCAACCACTGAATCAACCTCTATCTCCATCAAAAGCATAACAACTAGCACGGCCACGAACAGCCTTCCATTAACTGTGGTACAGACTCCTGTTATTACATCTGTGTAAGTTAAAATTATTCTATCTGTTATTACTAGCATGTTCTTGACGATTTCCCAGTCCCTTGTCAGTGAGCTGAATAAACTTCCCCATTGTAATTCCATAAGTTTTTCTCTACATTATTAGTTACTAGTTTGCCATTTTTCTTAACATCGTGCCTGAGAAAATTATCCTAATTATTTCCAGGTACACTTCTTTCCAAGTATTGTTTTGATTGTATAAATGCTTCTTTCCAGGTGTGTTATACATCAGGGTTTTTCTAACATGTTCTATCCAGTGTCATTGTGTGAAATTGAAAATTGTGAATTTGTAATCCCAGTAATTTTTAGTACATTTAGTTTTGAATTTGCCATTTTACTAGAAGCATGCCGATTGAATAAAAACTGTTAATGTGTAATATCAAAATAAGGAATGTGATAAAGAGAGAATAGTTATTTTCAGCTTATAATTTTCATATTTAGTTTGTATAACCTCTAGAACCTCGTAAATAATTCTTTTTTTGTTAGACCTTATCTCTTCCACCCTAAAATCAGTTTAATTAGTTATTATTAGTTCCTTGAAGAGGCAATGGGACATCAACTCGGTGAGTTGGTTGAACTGTCACAAACCTTTCATTTTTAGATCAACTATAACGTGTCCCTTTTCAGTGGCTGAGCAGTAAGTTTGAGGGTTTATACAACTCTTGGGTTTTGTGGAGAAACATTCTACTGGTAATTGACTCTGATCACATAGAAGTTTGAGCTTGACAAGCAGTATCACGAAAAGCATCTGTTTGATTCAAATCAAAACCACATCGTTGCTTTTAGAAGAAAGAGTTTATCATATTATTTTGGCCCAATTGTAAAGTATTGCAAAGGTTTGTCTAATAAAAGCTGTGTCATTGATGCTATTACACTCGAGTTTTTATGTTTTGTTTTTCTATAAGGTTAGAGATCCATGTTTGAAGCGTTTCTCTGAAGTAAACTTTTCTTCAGTGTGTGAGTAATCTTGATGGTACAGAAGGTCTAATTTTAACTAGAAATCAGTGTTAAAGGTAACAATATTACCAAATTTTTAGTACATAGTATTGGAGCATAGTGATAGCTAGAACTAGAAATCAAATTTGATTGTAATTTTTTGTTTATTTTTCTTAGAAGTTTGGCATCACCTGCGAGTACTACAAAGCCATCTGTCACGGGACAGCCTACAGCAGTTGTCACTAGAGTGAAGAAAAACCTACCACCATCGAATCATACACAGGTACCTTTAGTCTCAACATCAGGATCACCTGGAACTATGGGAGTGACCACAGCTAGCATTGTTAAAGTCAGTATTTGAAGGAAAAATTCTATCACTTATTAAAAAATATGTAGAAGTTATTGTGAAATTAAGCTTTTTTATTGTGTTTTGTAGTAGCATTAGAACCTTCAGAAAATGGTTTTGATGAAAGTTAGGCCTGTGAAGAGTGGATGATAGAATATAGTAAAACAAAAGAAGGCTGCACTATAGTAGCACCTCTGTAGATCGCAGTTGTGTGTGTCTGTAGAAAGTGAATAATTTTCCTCTAATTTGTTGATTCTTTAAGCAGTTCCATTTAAAAACTAGTTATATAAAAAAGAATAGTCCCTGTATGCAAGCAATGTAAGTGTCACAGTGTAAAGGATTAATGTTTTTGCAAAACCACTAGAAACCTGTTTGTACTTGAAATTTGTGGCAAAGGTAATCATTTGGGGCTATTTGTTGTCCACTGTAAATTTTAACTACTTAAAGAAGGCAACTAATTGTCATCATCTCCTTACCTACCATTCATGTTAAGGCGTTGACTGTCATTCTTCTGATACACCAGTGTATACTCTAACATTTTTTTTAATTATTCAAATTCTTCAAATATAATATTATCAGTGATAATCATAAGCTCATACACAGTATGTAATAGCTTCACTACCTTCTGTTACAAGTTTTAATTAGCAAGCATTCTTAAGATGGAATTTTGATCTCTAATTGTCAATATTTTCTTTAGTGTAGCCAATTGTTTCTCAAGTACAATATATTTAAAAATGTTTATTTTCATTTGTCTCTTTCTTCCTTTAAGAATCTTAATCAATTCCATTATGCCCCAAGATGACAAATAAATTTGTTGTCATGATAAAAATGAATAAAGAATTTGTTTTAGGCTTGTTAAAAATTGTATTTTGAATAAATTTGCATAAGCATTTTTATGCCAGTGAGGAAAGAGGTGGGAATGGATGTTGAGAAATTGTTTCATGTGTATATATGTGTGTATAGCTTTTATCTTTATTGTTGTTTATTGGGTAATAGAGTATTAAAACAGTTTATTCAGTTTCCATCCATAAGAACATGTAGATGTTTCTTCTCTGCATTTATGACTGAACCATAACTCTTATCGTCTCTAAGCCATAGCTTCCCCAATTCCTTGTGTTTACTCTCATCAACCTAAACTTTAGGTCAATCCATTCCTTGTGGGGCTTGGAGTCTCCAAATATTTAGCACAAATCCAAGGATTCAGTTTCACATTTATTTTTGGGTTTTGGTGCCTTATATTATGATGGTCGAAATCTGTGGTTTGAATCTTAAACTGACAAATTAAAGAGAAATGTGGAAAGAAAAACATCAGTAATTAACTTTTTTTATTATTATGATTTCAAAAATATTCCTTGTGCTCACACTTAGAAAACACACACCGTAGTTTTATCTGTTTCTTGTCTGTATTCACAGCAATAGTAAGTCATTATAGGCACATTTCTTAAACTTGTTTTTTGATAAGTAAATTGTGTACTTGTTACTTCATTAACTAAAAGTTTAAAGCTCCAGTAATTCAATTTTGATTCTTGGATTTTTCCTTTGGAAAAAGAAAGGTTGATATATAAAAATTCTAATAACTCCAGCCGACCACTTCTTCAACTGCTGCACCTGTTTTCCAATTGGTTTTGAAGTTTCCTGATGGTCATTCAATGCCAGTTCAAATTCCTGTAGTCCCAGTAGCACCAGCTCCTAGCACTACCACCCAGCCACTCTCCTGTGGAACAATGGTGTCATCTCCTAAAGTCTCTTCATCTTCGATTGAACAGAACAATTCCACAACCAAACTTGTGGGTACCTTTTTTTTTGTATGTGTGTGTATAATTTATAAATGAATTTAAACAAAACCAAAATGCATAACATTAAAATACAGCTTTTTCTTGTGTGGTTAATGCTCTAAGAGAGATTGCTTTACGTGCACAGGGTAGTTTAGAAGTATTGCCTACATTCTATGGAAGTCAGACTTGGGAAACATTAAAGTAAATATCAGATTGTTTTTTCCAGTTTGGACTGGTATGGCACTTAAGTGAATATAAACTAACTTAATAACTTAATAATACATAGTTCTAAATTTTGACAGTGGTATATTACTGAGTTAAGAAGATTGTGACATATATCTCACACACACACACACACACACACAGAATACCTATGTGTCATGAACTTGTTCTCATGTTAGGTTCCACAATATTAGATGGAGTTATAACAGAATATAAGTGCTTTTTATATGGGCTTTCATTCTTTACAATAGATCTCTAATTTGTTAACAATTAACGGACAACCCACTACTATATTTCTTACCACATTATCTGTGATAAATTTACTTATGTTATTTCATAGGTTACCACTGTTGTATCTCCAACTTTAAATAATTACCTCCTTTTCTTCAAAGGCCACACGTTTGACAAGACAAAATATTCTTCTTATCTCTGTCAAACTGTTAAACTCATTTTATGAACTAACAGTCACACCATTGAAATTCACATTCATTAACGTAACATTTTCTCACCTTTCTGATTGGTTATCACAATTTTATCCAGAACTTTAAATAATTCTCTCTTTTTTGCTAAAAGTCAGTGCAGGCTGGTTTGGTTACTTTAGAATCCAAATGATAAGACAGACTTTTTCCTATCTCTGTTGTTACAATACAGCTGTGAAAGACACTGCAGAAATCACTTGTTATGACCAGTTACTCATATGCCAGTTCACTTAATATTTTCTTTTGCTAACTGTCTTTTATGTCTTAACTTCTGACACATTGCCCGATGGAGACTTAGGATGTTTTTTGTTTTGTTTTTTACAAGAGACACTATGACGTTACCATACTTAATTAAGATGGCAAGAAACATATTGAATATTTGGGTAATGTGATGTCAACAATGTAACAAAAGCCTAGTTTCCAAAATTAAACTACGTTACGACTCATACAGAGCTACTAATGAAATTTGTTATAACTATTGCATTCAAAGTAATTAACTTTAACATTCTTGATGAAAAAATTAAATAATCATAAAATATTATATCACTAAATGACCTGAATAACAACTCTTATAGTCTTGTGTTTATTGTATTTTCATTGTTATCTGCTTTTCTTAACATTTACCTTTTGAAATAAAGTGGCAAATGTTATTTCATAATATATAGATTGTGAAATATGTTTTGGTGAGGTAATAATGCATTGTTATTAATATGTATGTATTATATAGACACATATGCACTCTCATGAAATACTGTTATGTAATTTAGAAACTGAAACAATCCATTATGCAAGGCCAGAATGCTGCTAGTATTAGTTCCAGGGGGAAGAACCCCCCAGAAAACACTAGACTTCAACCTGTAGTTTTGGCGACTCCTATAAACAATGAAACTGTCATGCAAGAACAGGTTAATCACAAACCAGGGTAAGGTGAAAGAAAAATTAAAGCTAATACAACATCAATTTTTTCTTCTGGTTATTTACTGAGGGTGAATACAGTCGGTTTTGGAATCAGTGTATTTTCATAGCTCCTACAATTCTGTTTCTAGATGTTTAACTTCAGTTTATTACTCTAAAAGAGAGCTTTAAAAACTGAGGATAATATTTACTATTCTTATATAAATGAATGTTACCAACTCTCAGTATTTGATACGTGTGTTTCACAAAATGAAATTACTATATCCAAACGTACATTGTTCCTGTTCTCACAATAAGTTAGCATGGTTAAGAGGCGAGGGGAACTATGATTGGTGCTTTATATAATAGAAAAGTCTTTGGCTTGACTGTGAGGTTCACATGGGAATTTCAATGTCTTTTTTCAAATTTATAATAATTTCTTTTCTATGGCCGAAAATTCTGTTTACCTTACACAAAATATTTTTTTTAAACTATTACATTTGAGGAGCGTATTTTACTATAAAAAAGCCATAAATCATTATAAATTAGATTAAATAGTGTTTGTTATTACGTGCTAACAAGTAATCCCTCAATCTCTGATAGAAGGAAACGTAGAGAGTTTGATGAAGATCCAGATGAGAAACGAAGGAAGTTTTTGGAACGAAACAGGTCTACAGTTCCTTCTCTTATCTTTGGAATACATAGTTTTAATTTGTTGTACTCTCATGAGTTATATTCACATTTTTGTGTTAGAATAATGTAAACCAATTGGTTTTGAAATTGGGCATGAAAATTATTAAATACAATTGAATATTATTTACACTAATCATAATAGCTTGGCAAACAACGATTCCTAAGTATAAGGAAAAGGTTTATTAATGGTGGAACGTACTACGTTTCAATAGAACATTCATCCGTCTTATTCAGAAAAGTATAAACCGGTGTTCTATCAAAACATAGTATGTTCCATCATCTGTAAAAAATGTTTCCATGTTCTTATAGATCACTGTTTGCTTATTTATAATTTCAACATAATGTGGTACCTTACTCAACTACTGTATTTGTTGGTACTCGTATGTATTGTGTACGCTATGTGTATTTGTATTGTATCTCGTTTAGTAATAATAATTTTTTCTTGTAGTATTTTTCCTCTTCATCTGTCATAATGTAATTTGACCAACTAGTGTTGCTGCATTCACTTACGGCTGGCTAATCTGTTGTTGTTTTATCACAAAATATATTTTTCAATAAAATAAGTGTTTATGGGACTTAATATTCTAGAAACAAAATATTTAGCCCTATTATACTTACCCTAAGCCTTAATTTGTAATAAAAAAAAAACTTCTGAAATGTATGCACTTTCTAGACACAAAAAGTTGCCAGAATGAAGTAGTGTTTGTTTTGTTATCCACCTAAATCTGAATGTGTACGATGTGTAAACTTGCCACATTTCTTTATTGTAAAATGGCTTGTGTCTTCCTATTTGTTTCTTAACCAAAAGTCTCTGGTCCGCATCCTTTATTTATTTTCACAAGTTTGATAGCATTCACTGTTTTACCCCTTGCATGTTGGCTTGGTTCTTATTTTCAAACATCTGTCAGTATAAGAGCCCAGTGGTTAAATTGCTGTATTGTAAATCAGGGTGGTAGGGGAAAGTCAAGGTTCATGAAAGGGTGTTATTCACATTATTCTTTGAGTTATTTCTATGAGTTGGGTTTCATTTTCAATTTTCCCTTTTTCTTCTGACGTTATTTTTTTGACAACCAACTACTTTTTGCAGGAAATTCAAGACAGTTCAGAACAACAGAAAATAAAATATTTTTTTAAATCTCTATTTCTTGGGAGATTCTGTTTATTTAAAAGAGAAACAAATTTTTATACAGCTTTCAAAGCCAGTCAGTTTTAAAAACCAAAATCAGTTTTTATGTGAGACCTTGATTACCACCTGGACAGTGAGGTTTGAGAGGTCACTGAAATAGGAAACTTGAAATGTGATGTATCCAGTATTCTTATTAAATGTTTAGTATCACCTATTGCTACTAATGGAGACGTCTATTTTAAACGTCGGTTACCAGTTAATTAACAGTAAGTTTCGAACACTATGGTCCGTTTTCAGCCAATTAAGCTTAAATGAATAGATTTTCATAACGAATGAAAGAAAAATACTGTAGCTAATGCTAGTGTATTTTGCAAGTTTTTTTTGTGATGAAAATACAGTGTACAAATGTTGATTGTGTCATTGTTATAATAGTCTGTGTCGTTTCCAACTTCATTACAGAGCTGCAGCGACTAGATGTCGAATGAGGAGGAAGCAGTGGGTTCAAGATCTGGAGAAGAAGTCGAAGGAATTATCCAGTACTAATTCTGCACTTCAGGTATGTTTCTCTCTATGTATGTGTATTATAAAATCAGTTGTTTGTAGTTCAGACATTTTTGTTCCTCAGTGCAGGACGTTTTCCTGAATACAACAGTATACCTTATCACTACCACATACTAGAAAGGAAGCACATTTTGATAGAAATAGTATGCATTATTCAAAACGAAGTTGAAATGTTACGCTGTTTTTATGTTGTAAAATAATATGATGAAATTGGGATCAAAGATTATTTATGCTGTTTGTTAGAAATAATTTAAATGTTTATGTTTTTTTGATTACTACATAACTTGGTTTTGAGCAGAAATAACTGAATTCTTTCTAAACCACTACTATAATTTGCAAAACTTTACCGAGTTTTTCTTTTTTAAACGCTTTTGTAAATTGATACAAGTTAAGTAAATTATATACCTTTGATTCACTGTTTATGTTTACTCACATAAGTGAAAAGAATTCCTGTTGAACTTTATGTATGTGTTTATTTAAAGTTAAAAGGCTGGTCAGGTTGTAAGAAAGTAAAACATTGTTCTAGAATGAAGTGGCTACATTAAGGAACGAGGTCGCCAGGCTAAAGACTATGTTACTAGATCATAAAGACTGTCCTGTGACCTTACAACAGCAGGCAGCTAACAACACAGAAAGTGAGTGTATTAAAATAGTTTGTAAAAAAAAAAAATTACATACGAAAGACTGTGGTAAACCAGGTCTCATCTCTGTCATGTATACAGTCACACAGTGTAAATTAACTTGAAGATTTAGTTCAACCATTACATATTTGGTGTCCACATATACCTGTCAGATTATTTTTTAAGTGTGTATTTATGTTTTTGGTTATGGCAAAGCCACATCAGGCTATCTGTTTTATCCACTGAGGAGAGAATTAAACCTTTGATTTTAGTGTTGTAAATTCGAAGACTTTTTAAGTTGGATACTTTTCATTTTTAACTTTTTACTTCTTATAAATTTATCTGTAGTCCAGCATGGTCAGGTGGTTAAGGCACTTGTAAACTGGGGATTGTGGGTTCAAATCCCCGTTACACCAAACATGCTTACCCTTTCACCCATGGGCATTATAATGTGCTGGTCAATTTAATTATTCATTGGTAAAAGAGTAGCCCGAGAAGTGGCAATGGGTGGAAATGACTAGCTGCCTTCTACCTTGTCTTACATTGCTGTATTAGGGACGGCTGGTGCAGATAGCTCTCGTGTAGCTTTGTGTGAAATTCAAAAAAACAAACAATTTGTTTGATACATATAAGTATGAGAAAAAAGTGCTTACAGAAGATGTGTGTTAAATATATAATAAGCTTACACTATTAGTGAATCATTGTTCTCATGCAATTTCCAGTTATTTATTTAGCCTATGTTTCAAGATCTATCAAAGGCACAAGTTCTAAAGTAAAACCTTGACCCCTTGACTTTAGGTTCATTTGTCATCAAGAAAGTTCAGTTTCGTACTTGTTAATATATAAGCTTTTAGAAACCCCCATAAGATTTAACGTATGTTAGCTGAATTAACAGATTTGTGTTTTGCTCCAAGTCCAGCAGGTAAGACAGTTGTGTCATCTGTAAAATGATAGGCATGGCATCACCTTTGCCCTCTAGTATTGGTCAGTGTTGTCAGATCTTCAAAGATATCCAGTTGTAACATCAGCTGTTTAGGTAATTTTTCATTTCTTCTACTGACAGAGCAGGTAACAACATATTTTTCACAAAGTTATCAAAGTGTCAGCAAAACATGAAGTTTTACCTGAATGATTAGTAATAAAAAGTGTATAATGCCAACCTATGAATTTTTACAAATTTGTAGTGTAATAATTCATGAAAAATCTGCTATTGAATATTAAATTTTTCTAGCAGTTTTCTCTATTCTGTTCTATTTAATGAATAATGAACCTTTTTTTTTGTCCGTCTGTATTCTACCTTTTCTGAAATTTTAAAAAGGTAATATGAAGAGTTCATACTTTTAATTCTTAGCTCAGAAGTTCTTGGATATTTAGTTTCTAAAGTTTGGTTATTTACAGGGGCTCTAACAAAAGAATCAGCTCCCTGTCCTCCATTGTCAGTGACCACCTTTCTTCCAGTTACGGAATCCATTATTGTTGAACCAATTATCACCAATGTGGGTCACAGCGATATGGTTGTGTGCACCACTGAACAGGAAGACATGACCTTGGAAGTTATTAAAGTGCAGAACTCTTCTATTCATTGTATTAATGACAGCAGTACTTCTGCTAGTACTGGAGACTAGTGCACATATTTCTTTTTGTTTTTTGTACAGTATATAAATGTATTTCTGAGGTTAAGACACCCGTACGTGTAAGTAATTAGTTTCATTTCTTTGTGTGGAATTTATAAAACTTTCTAACTCTTTTAAGACTACAAATTGTGATAAGTCTCAAATTATTGTCTTCACTGTTGGATGTATATTGAATGATTTATTACCTAGACAAAAAAAAAATGTATTGCTTTGTGGCTTTTTAATATTTTATGTGAAAACTGTAAAAAAATATATCAAATTATGGTCTGTGTGTAATAGAATTACGTTTACCTTATGCTGCATTATCATGCTGTTAGATATGCTTACTGGACTGGTTTCAGCCAAATATTTAGCATGCTAGCTATGGATCTGAAAATCCAAGAAGATTTGAGCCATCAACATGCTTCTCACTTTCAGCTGGGGGAGTGTTATTTTGGTAGTTAAGCCTACTATTTTGTCAAGAGTCAACGAAAGAGGTTGTGGGTATTTCTTATTGAGTACTTTCCCTCTGATCAGCAGTCTTAAGTAGAAGATGGCTATGCCTAAATTTTTGGAATCACTGATCATATGTTACTATTGAGGTTGAGAATACCAAATACTACCACAACATTTGCAATTTAAAGTTCACCAGAGAAGAAGTTGTCATCTTGTATAAGACAAAATGTGTGTTATCTGAGCATTGTAGTTGAAATTCGTATATCAAGCATTTGTGTTTTTAGTCATTTGCCAATTTCTTTTAATTTTCAACAGAAATGCAGTGTCTAAAATATGTTTTAATTTTCACTTTTGTTTTTAACTGCCTACAACTTAATACATCTTCATCACTACACATCATAATTCTGACTTGTTTTTAACTCATACTTAGTGTACTGAAGAGATAAAAAATCATCTCACCACAATACTGATTTTACCCTTGCCATCGCAAAATACTCGCATGCAAATATCAGTGATATGAGTTTCATGAAACCTAACCACATTATGTTAATTTTTAAGAATACGTGTAAAAGTTCTGAAGGCTCCGAGATTTATTGTTATTCATTGAGACCTTAAAGCAGATTTGTCTTTGTAGTACAAATCCATTATCAGTCTCAGTTATTGTACTGAGCAACTTGTAATAATCCACAATTATTGTGAAACATACTTGTAATAATCCATAATTATTGTGGAACATACTTGTAATAATCCACAATTATTGTGAAACATACTTGTAATAATCCACAATTATTGTGAAACATACTTGTAATAATCCACAATTATTGTGAAACATACTTGTAATAATCCACAATTATTGTGAAACATACTTGTAATAATCCATAATTATTGTGGAACATACTTGTAATAATCCATAATTATTGTGGAACATACTTGTAATAATCCATAATTATTGTGGAACATACTTGTAATAATCCACAATTATTGTGGAACATACTTGTAATAATCCATAATTATTGTGGAACATGTAATAATCCATAATTATTGTGGAACATACTTGTAATAATCCATAATTATTGTGGAACATACTTGTAATAATCCATAATTATTGTGGAACATACTCTGAATGTTATTCTTTGCCTTTTATAATGTGTAAAATAAGTTAATTATCACAGTGATTAATAGTAATGTCAAACAATTAGCAGGCAGTTTATTTTAACTTAAATAAAATATGTAAATCCATGTTTGTCATATTTTGACGTTCTTGTCTGGATGACTGCTTGCTGAGTTTTTAAACTTTGACAGTTTTTGTCCATATTATTGAGTGAAAGGGTTTGTGTTACCTTTTAAGTTCTATTGTTTGTAGCAGAAATATATTTTAGTGAAAACCTTGGTGATTCAGACGTTCCAGGTTTCACTAAAGATCTTTTAGCAGTGTTTTAGTATTAGGAGGCTTTATAATATGTATCAAACATGTAAAGATATAATAAGCTTGAACTGCTAGTTTAGAATGTCATTAATTACTAAATAATTATTAGGGTAATTTATGCCTTTGTCATTTGGTTCTGAGACGTTATCAGGTATGATGCTCGAGTCCGTGACTTTAGTGTGAAGATTAACCACTGGCTCTTTATCACTGATATCCTGCATCTCAGATGCTTTTCATCTCTGTTAATGACTTCTGATTAAGACAGTTCTATGTAACAAACTGAGCTAAGTCGTAAAGTAACACACCGAAAAACGAAATACCAATAACAATTAAAATAATTTGTTGAACCATCAGTGAGGGTACCCTCATTGTTATTAATAACTTAAGCTCTAATTAGTGCAATTTGAGATTTGTCAGAAGATATTTCAAGTTAGTACCTGATTTACATACAAAGCTAAAAATTCTAAACAGTTTGTAATTTAAAAATTCAAGATGAAAATAAAACACAATCAGTTGTTTTACACATTATGACCAGTAGTGCTAATGAAAGCTTGAATGTAATTACTTGTTACGTCAACTTTTAAACTTACAAGAAACGTTATGAAAATTTAGTCAATTTTCACAGTTATATCATCAAAGTTAAATCATTTTTACAATTTATCCTGCTCTCAGGCTAGTACCTATAATTCAGCTCAAACACCGAGATGTACCAATGACTTTCATACATCAATAATCATAATATTACACAATGCTTTTCTGTATAAAAGTTCACAAGAATGAAAGTATTTGGTCTAAATGCTCCTCAATACTTTCAGAGTAATAAGAATACAACCTTTGACCAGTGAGGAGCTTTGCCATATAGGAGTGTACATAATGTAAAACCTTTACAAAGCTAAACTTGGAAGTAGACCTATAGTTTTAACCAAAACCATTTCTGCAAAATATGCCATACTTGTGATATTGTCATAATTATTCTATACAGTTTTGTAGAAATATAATAATTTTACAGAATTTCTGGAAATTTTTACAGGTGGATATAGAAATTGGCATTTACTATTAGTCAAATATAAGTTCTATGTATGTATATATAATTATATTTAGCTTTGTACAACTATTATTTACTATTTGTTTTAAGAAAAAGGAAGTTAAAAAAAAATCACGTGTTCTTGCAATTACCCAATAGGAGGCTTTTGTGTTGGAATACGTAAAAATCCAGCAAGTGGTTAAACCAGTTAACTCTTGAGACAAATGTTTTTAACTTAATATTTAGGTTTTCGGAAATAATCGTCTAATGAGCTTTGTTTTTAATCATTATAATTTTTACGAATTTTAATCTTACAATAATATAGTTGGTAATGTGTAATTTTATTCATTGAGTTAGCAGCTTCATGTTGTCAGATATGAAGTCAATGCTTGTTTGTGAAAGAGTTGAAATGTATAATTAACATTTACGTAATGATAAAAGTTTTTTTTAATTTATGTAAAAACTTGTGTATATGATGTATTGTGAAAACTAAAATAGTTTTTAACTTGAATTTTGAAACTAAGATTTACCCATGTGTTGTTTTTGACACTGCTCTCCCAATGTTAGTTCTGAAAATCTGTTTTCGTTGTCCTTTACTCCCAGGTAGTTTAGTGCAGTATTTAAAACTTGGTGCTTTGTTTGAGGTATGCCTTCATCTCGTGAACATTCTGAACAGTTATTCCAGATTATATAATTAAGACAAGATGTTTAACTGAATGTCGTACAGTACAAAGCCAAGCTCTGTGTTTGGCAAACAGCAGTTGACATCAAGATAAACCAGAGTTTCTCTTTATTAGCAAAGGATTTTCTGTTGTCGCTTAATTTTCTATTTAATCAGCTTTTCTCGCATCTCAAAAGAAAATGCCACATAGCAATGACCCATTAACAAAGTGGTTGTAAGTAGTGGTTTAAAAAATTCTTCTTATTAGTTGATGGTGTTATGTAATTAGTAAATAAACAATTGCAGTGACTTGTTAGTGAGAGTCGTATTTTTTTCTTAAATTATTCAAAATTATATACGTTTAAACAGTTTATTTTCGGTTCTTAAAATTGCTTCAAATCAGAAAAGTAAACCCAAGAAATGCTCTTGGAATATGGATAAAAAAACTTGAGTTTGGTGTTGGTAATTTAAAGGAAGATAAAGCTGGTTTAACCATTTTGTCGTACAATAAAGATTCCTTAAAGCACCAAGCTTTACAGTAATGCTATTGTTTCTAAGTGATGAAAAACTTTTTTTTTCTGGCCTGAGACATCTAGGGGACAATTTGTTGAGAACAGAATAAAAACACGTGGAAATAAGCTTGTTAAATCTTTAAGTTTGATTCTTCAGAGATTAATAAGTTATATTTGTTCTTTTAGAATATAAATAAAACTGCTGAGGCACGAGGTTGCTTAAGTGTTAATAAATTCTGGTGGTTATCAAAACGTTATAAGGAACACTTCAAGTACAAGGCAGGTAATATGTAAAACAAAATAACTTCTTTTGTGAATGTGAGCTACTGTTGACTCGATCTGTTTAACATAGATCCACAGATGTTCCTACGTTTCTCTGATTAACTTAGATCGAGCAACATGTTGTTTATTATTGTTCTAAATTTTTCTGTTATTGAAAGTGTATTAAATTTTGGTTGACTTGAGATAATTGGATGAAACTTTTATAAGTTTTTCTTAAACTTGGCAAAAGGTTCAACTCGTAGACTATTAATGGGATGGTTCAGTCAGTTGACTTGTGTCATGCCTGTTAGATAAAGCATTAATTTGTGATATTTGTCCAGCGTAATGGCTGACTCTCAGGTTTCCTTTCATGCAATCCAGTAAGCCAAAATATATATCAATAGTCATTAACAGAAAATACATATCACTACTCATTTCGAATGAAAGTTCTTTTTTGACATCAGAACTATTTTATGCCTTGAGTAAGGTTACAGTCTTCTAACGTACTGCTGCTGAAATGGAACTTAATAAAGAAAATAGTTCCAGAAAGGTTAATTAGGTGCAATTAAAATCCTTAATTATTCTGATTTTGTTTTCAAAGGTTTTTGTTTTGTTTTGCCTCTGGTATTTTAAAGCATTTAGATTCTGTGAGGCCTACTTTTATGATGCAGTTTTTAAACCACGTTAGTTTAAAATCATTACTTTCATTAGATGTATGTCATCAAACTGTTATTCTTGTTTTTAATGGAACCTAATTGTATGTAGATTATCCCATTTAAATAATTAGGTTTGCTATTTGTTAAATGTTATAAAAGCTGGTATTCTCTGATACTCGTATCATAAGTCACAAAAGTCAGTAAACTATGACTGAGTGGTGAAATAGTGGATATTTGCTGCTCGTTGTATTAAGTTGTGTGTTATGTTGGAATATGATAAAGAATACAAGAGTACTAGTGGAATTGTATATATATGTATGTTCATTGAAGTTCTGTGCTTCTGTAACTGTACATAGATTCAAAAGGTAATGTGTGTGTGTATGTGGTTAAAACAAACAAACAAACCAAGAACTTGTTAATAAATTTCAGTTTTTTTAGAGCTCATAATGGGAGCAAAACAGTTTAGTTCTAATTAAAATTACAAATTGTTAATAATTTAATTGGATAAAATTATCTAGTACATAACTTGTAGACATGTTTTATATATTATAATGGATTTCTTACATTCAAACATAATCATTTCTTACTATAAAAAAAAGCTATTTAGATTTAGTCTGCATCAATCCCTTCCTTTGAGAAGATATTAAATGTAATACTAGACATAAATGACCTCATAACACGAAAATAATACTTTTCTTTAATTTAACGCTCAACATTTTGGTTCTTTGGGAGCGTCCACCAAAAAACAAACTGAAATAATAAATTCTGTTCAAACTTATAAAGTGAATTTGTACTAGTTAATGTATCAAAAGCATGCTGTACTAACGTATGTAATAGTTTCAAGTAGAAACTTGTTACTTAAACTATTTGAAACTTTGTACCATCAGTTCAGATCTGTGTTTTAGCGGACATTTCTGAAGAAACTTTCAAACAAAATGTTGAGTGTTTAAATAAACACAATATCTTTGAGTTGTAAGGTTGTTTAGTGTTAATACATCTCGTGTACAAGTACGCCAATGTGCACAACATAAATAAGATATTAAAATTGTACAGAAAACTACTTTGGAATATTAAAAGAGTCATTGCCAGAGAATAATGTATCTTTTTTCACAGATTGTTTTTTTAAAAAAATTAAGAAATTTTGTTAACCAAGATATTACACACAGTTATACAGAAACAAAATTTGATGAATCCTAAGATAATTTTCAAAGTACATAACAGAATTTAATGGAACTTAGAGAGTTGTTTAAGCCCTTTTACCCCAACATAAAAGTGTTGCTCTTCATTTTTGGGGGCATGGGTACACTACGAGGTTAGTGTTTAAATCCTGCAATTGTGTTAGAGTAGCCCAAACAGTTGGTGGTGGATGCTTGTGTCTTCCCTGTAGTCTATAATTTTAAAATCTGGAGTGACTAGTACACATTGCCTTTATGAAAGTGGTCAAACAAATCTATTTACACACTGAATGAGTGACTTATTTTTATTTATCAGACTTTGCTTCCTTTCTGCCTGGAATTTCTTTGAAATAAAATTGTCCTTTACACACTTAGATACGTCTGTAAACGTTTTGGTGAGCAAGTAAATATGTGTCGAAGAAATATGAAACTCTAGTTTAGGTATAGTTTGTTAATATACTTTCTTGTCACTGTATCCATTGCAAATATTTTGAAATTGTTTAAGTATTTTTACACCTAACTATAAAGCTGTTTTGCCTCATTTTAAGACGTACCATGATTTTACATCAGGTTTATACTGTCCAATCATAATTAAGTGAAGACAGCAACATTGGTCAGTATCAGGTCATCACAGGGTTGAATGTGCCTTCAGTTGGATTGGCTGTTCGGAGCATATTTGGGTTTTCAGTTCTGTTTTGTGAGGTTTTCTGGCACCAATCTGCTTAGGCTGCAAAAAGTGACATTAACCCTTGTATTTGTGCTCCAACTGACTTTATGATACGACTGAGTGTGTATCTTATTTAACAAGTTTTAAACATATCTATACACATATATATTACAAATGTACATCGTTTTCTGTACCTGTTCTTTGTATTTCAGGTAATTTGTGCATCATGGCCTCGTGTATAAATTAAACGTTGGATTTCAATGTGTAGGATAGACGTTAATAAAATGTTTTGTGTGTTCAGACAAAAGCTGTGGTTAATATGCATTTCATTTACCCTAGTTAGGTTTCTCGTTCTCTGAAACCTTAAGAAATATTCAACATTCTTTCACCCAAGGAGAACCTTTATTTCTGATAAGCTGATCATGTTTCTGAATTAAGAAAAAACCTGCAGAAGAGAGTTCATCTTATCAGAAAAGTTACCGAACTACATATAACGCAATAGAGAGAGAGAGAACACTTTGTAACTACCAGCAGTCGAAGTGCAGTGCGACTACAGAAAATCCCATCTGTTTGGTCAAATGAAAAATGTTTTCTGTGTTACCTTTTAGAACCTTCAGAAACTTTCGTTTACTTTTGTCCTATTAGGATTCTTTGCAGTCTTTCATTAAAATAAATAATTTGATCTAGTTTTACCGACTCATGAGTAAGTTATCTCTCATTCTATTTTCGAAGTAGAAGGTTCGTTCTTTGGTGAGTTAAAATAACAAAAGTTTCCCCATCTTCACTCGCGTATCTCCTTGAACATTTATTATATTCTGCTGCCTGTTTTATTTTAAAATCATCTAAAATAGCATCTTACTAAGAGTGTTTACTGTTATGTACGTCTTTCCGAAATAGGTATTTGCTTCAATTTGTTGTTCGTATGACGTGGTTGGCTCGTGGTCCGTAATTTGTTTCACGTGATTATTTTAATTCAGCAAAAAAGTTATAAAAGAATGAACATCCTGTTACGAACCCTTGTCCGTGCTGATAAATGTGACCCTTAGAAAACATTTTATTGTACAGGAAATGCAGAGAAAGAGCTGTAGATGTCTAGAAGTAGGTTGTTTTCATAATTATCATGTCTCGTCAAAAAAAATGTATTTATGTAATTTTGTCTTAAGCCCTAAACACGCTTAAAAATAGAGCTCATCGTTTGAATCTTGCTTTCATGTCAAGTTTAAATTGTTTTTAGCAAGCACAACAGTACTATACATATATTTGTATTTATGTTGAGTTGCTAGTTTTAAGCTCATAATTTTTTTATCTTGATTTATTGTTCATTTTCACTTGCGTATAAGAGTTTTGTTTGTGTGTCAAATACATAGTCGTGTATGGAACTACAGTGTTTATATCATTCATTGAAAACCATTGGATTGAGTGGATTTCTTTTCTTTGTGTAAAAATAAAGAAATTATTATCAACCGTCAACAAAAGGTGCTTTTTTCGACTGGAACCATCAACATGCACAATTTTTGTCACCTTGTTTAAAACATTTTATTTGACGAGTGATTTTGCGGTTAATCTTCAAAAATAAATCTGTTAAAATACGCACAGAATGAAGTAAGAAACGGTTAACAATTAAATTGTAAGTCTTAATTGTAAGTTAGCGAGAAGAAAAACACTCGTTTCAAATAAACTTTCTGTGCGATAAATGTTTCGAAATTGGGCCGAACCAAAAGACTCCTCACGTTAGCCCACCAGTGGCACAACGGCGAGCCTGTGGACTCCACACAGCTAAAAACCGGGTTTGATATCGTTTGGGTAGCTTTGAGCTTAAATCAAAACCAAAGATAAATACTTGTTATAGTTATTCGTTATCAAAGAGACAAGAATTATAGGAAGTAAATATGAGCTTTTCAATTGCTTATAATATTTTGTTTGAGCTGTAAGTTTGATTCTCCGCTCGACCCGCAATCTGAGGATCGCGGGTTCATATCCCCCTGGCATCAAGCATGCTCATTCTTTTAGCCATAGGGGCGTTATAATGTGACAGTCAATGCCACTATTTGTTGGTAAATGAGTTACCCAAGATTCTGCGGTGATGACTAAGTGCCTTCCTTCTAGTCTTACACTGCTAATTTATGGACAGCTAGCGCAGATAGCCCAATGTGGCTTTGTTCTAAAACAAAGAAACAAGCAATATCTAATGTTATTACTTACTCCAAGGGGGTACATCTGTCCTCGGGCGCAGCAGCATCGTGGGGATGCCAAATTGATGTTACACAATTAGAAATTATGGCTTACATTTTCGTCACAAGTTTGTAGTTAGCGATACTGTTTTAATGCTTGTTTTGTTTTGGAATTTCGCACAAAGCTACTCGATGGCTATCTGTGCTAGCCGTCCCTAATTTAGCAGTGTAAGACTAGAGGGAAGGCAGCTAGTCATCATCACCCACCGCCAGTTCTTGGGCTTCTCTTTTACCAACGGATAGTGGGATTGACCGTCACATTATAACGATCCCACGGCTGGGAGGGCGAGCATGTTTGGCGCGACCTTCAGATTAGGAAGCGCACGCCTTAACGCGCTAGGCCATGCCGGGCCCCTGTTTTAATGCAGTTCAAACAACTTAGGTAATAATTTGTTCATGAAAGTTTCAATTCCATTTTTAACATATGCAGTAGACAAACATTACACGTGTTGTAAATAGTCGAGACAACATTGATAAGAAACATTATTCATATTTTTGTCTTTTTTTCAGCCGAGAGTTTCGTAGTTTGTTTTTTAGAGCAAAGACCCAATGGGCTATATTTTGTGCATGCTGTAGAGAATCGAGCCCTGGATTTTAGTAAGTAAGATTTGTAAGTTTGTAAAGTTACAATGGTTTATTATAACAGATTAAAAAGAATTATTCCTCTCAAGTCGTGTGATAAAGATGGCGTTGGTCCGGCATGGCCAGGTGGTTGAGGCACTCGACTCGTAATCTGAGGATTGTTGGTTCGAGACCTGGTCACACCAAACATGTTCGCCCTGTCAGCCGTGGGGGCGTTACAGTTGACGGTCACTCCCGCTATCCGTTGATTAAAGAGTAGCACAAGAGTTGACACTGGTGGTGATGAGTAGTCTTACACTGCTAAATTAGGAACGGCTAACGAAGATGACCCTCCTATAGCTTTGCGCGAAATTCAAAACAAACCGAAGATGGCGTTAATGAAATGAAATTAATTATATGAGTAGGTTAAATTAATTAATGACACTTTTATTTTCAATAGGCACTATACGGATTTATTGGTGACAAATTTTATTTGTAAAATTGATTATTACATCAGAATATTCAAAACTGTATGGACAGCCAATCTAGACAGTAACATATAAATACGCTCAAGTAAACAGAAACCAAGTGTGTTTTTTCAGGTATGATAACATATACTTTAAAGGCCCACATTCTCATCAACGTATATAGCGTAAGTAACGCAGGCAGCCTGTATTGAAACCAGCAAAACAAAACGCTTTCGCAACCATTTAAGGAATCAAACCATTATTGTGACGAGATTCTTTCAGTTGTCGTTCGTATCATAGATCACACAACTGTCATTACAAAACTGAACACATGAGTGTTCGGTTTTCATGTGTATTTTTAGGAAGCCAAGATTTTGGGTGTGTTTTCTTAAAGCAAAGCCCACATCGGGCTATCTACTGAGCCCGCCGAGGGAATTCGAACCCCTCATTTTTAGCGTTGTAAATCCGTAGACTTATCGCTGTACCAGTGGGGTCCCGATGTTTTGAAAGAAAACTGTTTGAAATTGGATTCTGTAAACGTACTTGAATTTGCTTCCTAACCAAACGCCCCCCAGTGGCTCAGCGGTATGTCTGCGGACTTACACGCTAAAATCGGGTTTCGATACCCGTGGTGGGCAGAGCACAGATAACCCATCGTGTAGTTTTGTGCTTAATTCAAAACAACAACCCAACCAAACTTAAAAATCAAACATCATACAATAGAATATAAATCAGTGCAAAAATGCAGACTACGTCACAATTTGTTTTGGTAATTACAACAATGAGTATGAAACTGTCGATAGTTTACGATGCTGTGATGAAAACTGTTTTTTTTTATTAAAACTCAAAGCTAGAGCAGAGAATCGTAGTTGTTTGTTTTAAACAGTCTGAGTGTCATATCTAACGATTTTTTATTTGCATACTTCACACTCGGTTTTTTTTATCATGTGTACACAATCTGATCAAAAAAAGCATTTTTATCATCGTTATTTGGCACTAACGTTACGTGTCAAAGATACTAAATCAGTTTAACAGTTACAAAGATCCATGTACACTTTTCTGTAAGTATTATCACTCAACAGAGGGAGCTGTAGGTTTATTTTGTTTTGTTCTGAATTTCGCATAAAGTTACTCGAGGGCTATCTGTGCTAGCCGTCCCTAATTTAGCAGTATAAGACTAGAGGGAAGGCAACTAGTCATCACCACCCACCGCCAACTCTTGGGCTACTCTTTCACCAACGAATAGTGGGATTGACCTTCACATTATAACATTCGAACCCCGACCCTCGGATTACAAGTCGAATACCTTAACACACTTGGCCATGCCGAGGCTCCTTTAGGTTTATAAAAACAGGTAATCATTACACTAGAATAACATTTGAAGCAAAACTTATTCTGTAAAAATTGTGGCTTCAATTGACCATCAAATTATACTGATTTAGAAACCTTTTAATCGAAACATTATTTACTTTATAAACATAAAACAGGAGTTTTAGATACATATTTTATGATATTTCAATAAAAGAAATATCTATCAATGAATACCTTGTCAGAAAAGTAACGGGGGAAAAAATCGTATCTATAATAATGAAAAAAAAAACACTACGTAACAAAATTTCTACTTTTTCTTGTTCCTGGTCAGAAAATGTTATTTCGCAATTGCTCATGCCTAAAGTAAATGGAAAAGACCTATTTATCTCTTTAAACTTTGCTTTTATGACCTGCGAGCGTATTACGAAAACATGATGGGAGACCGTATTCACGTGAAAGTGATTTACATTACAGTCGCAAATCTCGAAAAACTACTCACTTATAAACATTTTTGTTTAACTTTAGTATAAATACATGTAAATCTTGATTCATATATTGTTTTATTCAGACCTAGTGTAAATGAAAATGCTCAAATTTGCCCGTTTTTACATAGAAAATAGGTTAATTTCTAAATTTCATTATCCCGGTCACAAAAGCAAAGTTTGAAGGGAATTTTCTGTACTTTTACAACATAAGAAATTAAGAAATAACACATACTATCCGGGAACAAAATTTGTGTTACATAGTGTTACATACCTTTTCAAACACGTTCATTGAAATACACTAATGACTTAGCTGTAAGATCCTGAGATAAAATGCTTGATATTACTGAAAGACTAAAGAAACCATTAGAATCATCATTTTTAGAGAGTAACAATTTGATTTATTTGGTTTGTAAGTATAATCCTTTACTCGTCAGTCATAGCCTAAAATAATTTGGATGCTTTGACATACCGTCATAATTAATTACGCGCTATTATTCAGTGGACCAACTGGTTATTCATTTGTGTTTGAATTTCTATACACCAGAAAGTAAATAGTTATATTTCATCACTATTATGAATCCTATTTTGTTTATTTGCTTCTTTTTTGCAAGTAGCACTAATGAGCTACAAGATCAGCGATAATTACAAATCAAATAACAAACTCGACCTCCACGTCGACTTTACTGAAGTTTTAATGAGGATTCGTTGGGTTTGTTAGTGTTAAACAGAGACTAAACAATAGCGCACGGAGAGGAGAAATTCATCAATTAGCACAAGATTTCACGAACACGATTATAAATCCAAAACAGAATAGCTACGTCACTCTTTGTTCTATCAGTTATAGTTTGTTTCAACACAAGTTGCGTTTTAATTTGTTAATGAAATACGATCTTTGTTCTTTTTGGAAATTCGCACAAAGCTACTCGAGGGCTATCTGTGCTAGCCGCCCCTAATTTTGCAGTGTAAGACTAGAGGGAAGGCAGCTAGTCATCACCACCCACCGCCAACTCTTGGGCTACTCTTTTACCAACGAATAGTGGGATTGACCGTCACATTATACGCCCCCACGGCTGGGAGGGCGAGCATGTTTAGCGCGACGCGGGCGAGAACCCGCTACCCTCGATGAAATACGATATAGTAAGTGAAGCTAAATATATTTTAATATATAATATAGAAAATAAAGCATTATATTTTACGGCACATTAGCATTCTCTTTCACTTTGACATTCAGATATTTTTCGGCTGTCTTAAGAGAACACTGTTTGTTATAGATATACCATAATTAATTAATATATTTCAATATACTTAAATCGCTGTTAACACGCGCTATAAAAACGTGTAGGGTTAGGTGTGTTACTAGTAATTACGAAAATATGTGAAACACTATCCTAGGTTTGTGCTTCAAGTTATAAATTAATGCTCAGGAATAGGTAATATTAATGAACATAAAAATAATTTTAAAAAATATTTTGAGCGAGTGATCTGACACAGATAAGCAATACCTTCCAAACCTGTCGCACAAAACTGAAATCTATTAAGCTTTGCTAAAATGAATATTAAAGCGTTTTACGATAACTTAAGAATGTAATTTATGATACATAAAAGAATAGGTTTCAAATGCTTTACGATAACTTAAGAAAGCGGTTTGTGACATAATTATAAACGTATTTCAACTGATTCACGATAACTTACGCTCTGTGACGTATGTATGCGTTTGTTTTCTCATAGCACATCGGGCTATCTGCGATCCCTTGATTTTAGCGTTGTTAATCTGTAGACCTACCAGTGTACTTATGATATATAACTGTGAATGTATTTCAACTGATCCACGATAACTTAAGAAACAGTTTTTGGCTTATAATTATGAACATATTGGTACGAAATAGAAACGTTTTGCTAAAAAAAACAACTTTCTGTAGTATTCCTTACAATATATCAAATTATTGTCTCAAGTAACGTCTTTAAAAATAGGTACATATGTTTATGGGGATAATAATACTGAACATTATTAGTAACTTCTAATCAAAGCTAGTCAGTTACTTTGACCAAACGTACAAGTATGAGTGACGAGTATAGGTGGTTAAATACTTGTCTAATATTTGTATTCTTAAAAATAATAGAGTGCATTATTTCATCAGATGAATACCCTTGCTGTTAACGTTTTCGGCCGTAAACCCAATAATATCTCACAAGAATCTGCCAGCTGAGGAATTATATTAAGTTTATATTATCAGATTAGATTATATTAAGTATTCTAACTAATACTGTTAATAAAAACAGCATCAAGAAAGAACAGTGTATTCCTCGTTTTGTTTAAAATTATCCGAAATGAGACTATTTTTTACTTATCACTATAATAACAGTTACGTCTTCATATATTATAATTTATAATATGTAAAATACTAAAGATTTTGTGCTCTACGTAGGCTTAGTGGAATTACAAGTTTATGCATACGTTATGAAAAAAATCATGTTATTCAGCAGAAAGTTATATAATGGGTTATTTGTGTTCGGCTCAACTTGTGTATCGAAACCCGAATTGAGCGCTGCAAGCTAGGAAACTTACCGTCCGCTTTTAAATTTCCTGAAACTCATTACTTAGTGAAAATAAATGCTTCCTACAATGAAATAAAACAGATTATAATGTAACATTATGACAACCGATATATCGTGTCTCACGAATACAATTAATGTTCCAATCTCAAGGGCTAATCCCGTGGGTGTTTAGGGTAAGAATTTGGGCTCTACTCCTTCATTGAAATCCGCTATCAACCCCTGGCGGTATAAATAGAGATTTTCACTTTTTTGTCATTGATTTTTTATATATTTAGTTTTACTATGCAAAAAATATTGCACAAAATTACTTAATCAAAAATGCTGACATCTGTTTCTATGATAAACAATTAATAATAGCATCTGTGCGGGTCGGTATAACTTACCGCTAAGCCTGAAAATCACCAAGTATCCTTCAATTCATGTTACTTCAAATTGTATAGTTTCAAAACCACAACAGACGTTTTGTTTATTCAGACGTTTCATGAATGGTTACATGCTTAACACGTCAGTATATTTTGTTTACTACACTGATCAATACGAGACACCTACATAGGACCTCACACAAACCAGTAATTAACTCAGTAATGAACACAGTTATAATCTAGAAACGACAGTGAAACGTTTCATTCCAGTTCATAGCTTTAAACTTCATAAAAATACGTAATTAATAGAAAAGGTGATTTGACGCACACGTGGTGAAATGAAAGTTGCTATACAATTGGTACTAAAGAAAATATTAAGACAATTGACACTGAGTTAAAATTATTTATTTTAACTTAACAGTTTGAAATTAAAGCATGATATAAACAACCGTACAATTACTTCTATTCCCCCCTGTACGTGTATATTAATGGAATACACGATGGATACTTTTTTATAAAGACATAAAACTGTCAAAAAACACACAACGCTGTAAAGCAAAACAATAAAAAACAACTACAATGGGAATACTGTGAACGTTTAACAACAAAGAAATGGACGACTTGTATTAGGAAGCTTGTGGAAAGGAATATGTAATGCCCATCGTTGCGTATCTAAACACTTATTTAGTAAAACGAATTCAGAGCTTTAAAAGTTTCACAAGTTTTACTGCTGTAAATTGTTCGAATCTAAGGTACTGTTATCAGCTTTTAACCGAAGCCAACGCTAGTCCGTACTGAGAAGATATTTTTTTTGCCTTCATTGATTCAAAACGAAATTGTTAAATTTCGTAAGTCACGTTTCACGAAAGTTTATAACTGAGGACTATAACTGACTGAACATTTCTTTAGTTACGAAAAGTTTGTTGTTGTTGTTTTTGTTTTTTCCTGCAAGTCTCTGTTGTTGCTTTCACGTAAAATATGTACAAAAACATTAGTATTAAATGTCTCGTTTACTTCCACTAATGTGCTGCCACCTGTCGGAGTCGTCAGTTAAAGTCTGTTTAGCCCTTTGAGCACAGACTCAGGTGGAATTGTCATAACTTTTAAACAAAAATGCAGAAACTTGTATTTTCTTAGTTATAACAAGCAAATCAAATTTTTCCCTTCCAGAATTTCATCCTGTACCTTGTCTGAAGAAGTGGAGATTTCGGCTTGAACCGACAGAACTGAACATATAAAGGTGATGATTGTGCTTCCGATAGCCAAGTAAAATGCCCAACCTAATAAAGCAAAGCAAATGATTGGTATATTTCAGAAATCACTAAAACTACGAAATGTGAAGCTTATAAGTGCTTACCTAGGTTAATATTTTCACTTTTTAATTCGAAACGCCATCTTTAAATTTACGTCATAATTCATCTGAATCACCTGACTGTGGTATTGTGACGAAGACCTATATTATAATCACAACTTTTAGGCCAAAATAATAGCTTGTTTCCATAAATGAAGATATGCCCCATAAATTGAAACAATGGAAAATATTTTCCTAAGCTCATAAACTCGGTCAGATGTTGGTAAATCGTGATGTATTCGTTTATTTTGTTTGTGGTGCAAAAGTACACAGTGGACCACCACCTGCCCTTCCAACATGGCAGGGATTGAGCGCTGAATTTTTGAATTATAATCCTTCATCTTACTGCTAAGACACACCGTTGTTTTTGTGGTGTGTTTTTTTCTTTCAAAAACACGTCAATGACCAGAAATATTCCCTGTAAGGAAATGTTTGTTTCTTTCCTCCAATATTTATTTCACTTTCTAATTTCATATCTTAATTATTGCAAGCAAAGTAAACAGATAAATGTATACTAATATACTAGCAAGAAATTTTAAAAATATATGATAAAGTTAGTATCTTAATGGCTAATACTATTATCCAATTATAAAAATACTAAAGGCCGTTTTGTTTAAGCTGTTTGCATAATTTTTACCACAGTTATATTTTCCATACTGATACATCTTTCAATGTTAAATATTATCTGTAACTTACCCAACATGCAATCTCCCAAAAGAAAAGGTTGTGCATTTTCCCCACAAACAAGTTGCACACGGGTACTTCCCCAACCGGCTGGATACAGAACTAATCCCAAGATGAACAATAAACCTGTGAAAAGATAATTTAAAATCCACTAGAAATGAAACGTAACCAACTAGCTCCATATTTTATCTCACACACTACCTACTCTCCCTGTGTATAATATATGTCTGTTTGTTTGTTTTGAATTTCGCGCAAAGCTACACGAAGGCTATCTGCACTAGCCGTCCCTAATTTAGTAGTGTAAGACTAGAGGGAAGACAGCTAGTCATCTTTACCCACCGCCAACTCTTGGACTACTCTTTTACCAACAAATAGTGGTATTGGCCGTAATTTAATAACGCCCCCACGGCTGAAAGGGCGAGCATGTTTGGTACTATCGGGATTCGAACCCGCGACCCTCGGATTACGAGTCGAACGCCTTAACACAGCTTGGCCATTCCGGGCTCACATACATCTGACATTAAAATAAGTTACTTCAGTTTCTATTACCTTTATTACCTGACGAAATATCTTAGAAACAAGGGGTTTGTTTTGTATGTTTACTAATTGAACGAATAAAAATAAATATTCGTGTGTCACAAAGAATGGAAAACTGTATTTTTATTATTGTTCTTAACATAACAAACATTAAAAGTGCAATAAAAACACATGAAGTTACCAATAAACAATACTATAAACAATTCTAACAGTTGTGGTTACACAACATTGGTAGTTTTTCCGAAATTAGATTGGAGGTTCAAACCCTCAAGACTTTTTCTCTTATCATCCTTATCATTGTGTTAGATTAGGTGCTAATTGCTCAAGAAATATGGAAACATATAAGGAAAAGATACACACACTTACTGACGTTTATTTATTGGACTATTTGCTCTGTCCGCCGTGGAGCATTGAGCCCCATACAGCTGTCTTACAAGGGGATAAACCATATGGAATATATATACTGCTCCATTTAGTCCTGGGGATGTTATAACATCACAGTCAATCCCACTAGTCGTTGATAAAAGAGTAGCCCAAGAATTAGTGGTGGGCGCTGATGACTAGCTGCTTTCCCTTTAGTCTCTCAGTAAATAATTAGGGGCAGCTCGCGCAGATAGCCCTCGTATAGTTTTGTTCAAAATTCGTATAAACTAATATATTTGTTTTTTCAATGGTAACTTATTGCTCTTACAGTAAGGACTTTTGTTTCTCACAACGTTATTACAACAAACTGAAATAAATTAAAGTAGGTTTATCGATCTTTAACGAATATAATCTTTAGAATTACACTTTCCTTATCATTACAACAGATACTCAGAAGTGATTTTAGTGTATTAGACAAGGCTAGGGAACTCAGAATTTGGCTTCGTAACGTCGTCCTACCAGATACGCTTCAACACTTCAAGCTGTGCAAGTGTTAAGAAGACAACCAATAACACTGGTGAATTACGAATGATCGTTCACATGGGGATGTGATTACCGGTAAGCCCATACTACACATAAAATATCTTACTGATAAACCGATTTCTTTAAATATTCTTTTTTTCATTATTGGTATATAGAGCAATCACAGAAGAGAATTATTAGCTCACAGTTACTTTACTATATGGAGTTGGTTTGTTTGTTTCTTATATTGACTGAGGAAATACTTGTGTGTGTTGGCTCACGTTAGCTTGTGTCTCGCGTATGTGAAATGTCAACACAAACTTGCTAATTTTCCGAGCTTTATATATAATATATTATTACCGTCTTTCTTTGACCTGAATTGCATAACGATTACTTATTTTAAATAGAGCCTAAAACTTGCTTTTATTTCAGCACAAAAATCCAAATTCATTTCCTTATATAGAAATATTGTGAATTTTCCATATTTTGAATTTTGGCCAACAAACCCCGTACAGCAATTACGATACAGGTGATAACGTGTCGATCGAATATTCAACCGTTTCCACGACCGACAGGAAATAACACACACAAAATAAAAATGAATGATACCGAGAGTTAAAATGACACAGTGCTTAACGAAGCCTTTAAGAATACAAGTCATCTTGCAAAGGCCATTTTAAGCAGCAGGAGGACCAAGTGAAAATCTTAAAAATAGGTCTTCGGTCCTCAGCAGCGTTTCTTCTAAGTTGCGCGGCCACACGACAACTAATGAAATGCCGCGTACTTCGTCAATAATGCTGAGAAATGAATCTCAACATCGTTAGGCCTTAATGACTCTGGTAGTCGATAGGCCTAACGCCCAAATGACCAACTGTAGCTTTGCAAAGCAGTCTCATGATCCAATAGGGTCGATGGTCTAAAAATACCTCCCACCCTCAAATATAAAGTAAAATATTAGCGCGCATTTATACATTGCCTTGATACTGTTGCACACGGCAAAATTCATTCCACACATGGGCTGAAAACACTAGAGGACACCACTAGCCCTGAGTAATGCGCTACGTATGTTACCTTACGTCATAGTTGTGCACTTTATCATACAGCAGCCAGACTTCACAACGAGCATTTCACATGAAAACGATAAGTGGGTACTGTGTTGGGTGTTCACCATTCAGAACTCCATAAGTTCCAATATTAAAATCAGATATCTAACCTTCAAATCTGCTACCCGTCTATCAGAGAACGAATACGCGGTCAAAGAATGGTTTTACCTGAATAAGCATATGAAAAGAGTGGATGAAACGACGGTTGGAGACGTTACTAGAGCTAAGTAGAAATAAAGTACATATCCAGTTAACCGACAGTTTAACTGTCAGTCTAAAACGTCACACGTCAGTTAACAGCTACTAAATGTACAGCCCCCCAGTGGCTCAGCGGTATGTCTGCGGACTTGCACGCTAAAATCCGGGTTTCGATACCCGTGGTGGGCAGAGCACAGATAGCCCATTGTGTAGCTTTGTGCTTAATTCAAAACAACAACAACAACTAAATATACAAGCTTAGACGAACCTTTTTCTCTCTTATAGTTAATAAATATTCTAGTTTCGTTAAATATAAAAGAATCTAAGCTTATTATCTTACTAGCTGGAAAACTCGTTTCCTTGAAGAAAGTTATGTAAATTCATAATTAATGAAATATTATCTCAAGACATGAAAAGATGTTTCCCTTATATGTAGTTGTTTAAAAAAAATCACCCATAAAATCCACAAAACGCAAAATGCAGAACTGAAAACTTGTGTGCATCTCTCCATGGACCTGATGAATCTCCATACCAATTTTGGAGAAGTTCTATCCAGAACCTCTGAAGTAATTAAATGGACATATAACAGGCAGTGATATATTTACATATGCATTCCAAACTTGAAGGTCCGGCATGGCCAAGCGTGTTAATTATAATGTGACGGTCGATTCCCACTATTCGTTGGTAAAAGAGTAGTCCAAGAGTTGGCGGTGGGTGATGAAGACTAGCTGCCTTCCCTCTAGTCTTACACTGCTAAATTAGGGACGGCTAGCACAGATAGCCCTCGAGTAGCTTTATGCGAAATTCCAAAACAAACAAACAAACAAACCAAACTTGAAAAAAAAACAAATAAAAACACGAAAGTAACTTTTTAGTTCTGTACAAATCTCCTTACTAAATAACTGGAACTGAAATTGTCATCGGCGAGTTTCTAAAACTACAGTGTTAAAATACGGGGTTCGATTCCCCGCAGTGGAAAGGACAATCCATTGTATAGCTTTGCCCTCGAAACCCAAACACACAACTAAGCGAACTGAAAACATGTTGAACTACAACAACAAAAGAGATGAAACTTGTTTATTTGTTTAATTGTCTTTCTTAACAACACAATGCTGCTCTGCACACTGCGGGTATCGAAACCTAATTTTAGTTGTAATCCTTCAGCCTCATTACCGAGTCACCGAAATCACGTGTCAAGGGGGCTCTTTAACTGAAAAAAAAAAGTTATATTAAACAATTCGTATGAGCAGTTTGCTGAAGGGCACTTTTCATTATGGAGCTCAAAAGAACAATTATGCGGAAAACAGATTTTAACAGATATTTAATAATAAACAGGAACGGAATTGTCTTCTGTTCTCTTTTGGCATTGCGGGTCTTAATTGTAACGCACGTAATATTCAGCTGTAGCTGTTTCAACACTTAATGATAATAGCATGTTATTTCGATTACAGTTTCATGTTAAAGTCACATTTTATGTACGAAGAAGAATGGTCAGTTATTCTAATTTCGAGTCACTTGATCTTTTTTTGGGTTTTAGCTTAGAGGTCATTAGCATCCGTAATCGTGATTTCTTCAGTAGCATTGTGGGGAACCATCATGGCCGGGTGGTTGAGGCACTTGACTTGTAATCTGAGAGTCGCGGGTTCGAATTCCCGTTACACTAAACACTCACTCTTTCAGCCGTGGGGGCGTTATAATGTTATGGTCAATCCCACTATTCATTGGTAAAAGAGTAGCCCAAGAGTTGGCGGGGGGGGGTGATGACTTGCTGCCTTCCCTCTGGTCTTACACTGCAAAATTAGGGACGGCTAGCTCAACTTTTTTTTAAGCTAAGTTTACTGTTAAGGTCGTTAAATGTAAAACAGATACACCTATATATCACGGTTAATTTTGTGTTTGTTTGTGTTTTTTTGGAGGGGGTAGGGTTGAGAAAATATATCGCTGAGAATTAGATGGAAGGCATGACCTAAAAATGTCTGAGAAACACTCCTCTAGAATACAATTTGGATTAGTTACAGCGTGTAAAAATATCCACGCGATGTGGTGAAATGGATTATATGTAGCCGTAAAACAAGAGTTGACTATACTGCAAGCAGCGCCAACTACATTATAACACTACGTAGTAATGGAACGTTTCATCAGAGTTTGAACCTGGATCGGACGAAAAGTAAAATACAAAATAGAGAACAAATTCCAATTTCTGTTTAACTTCTTTCTATTCAAAAAAAGACAGGAATTTTATACGCGTAATAAAATTAGGTTTGAAATACAGTCGCAGTTTCTTGCACAACTAATTTATCGAAAAGTGTCTTATTTTTACACTTACTCACTTGTAGTGTAAAAAGTTTATCTCTTCAACTTACATTAAGTGCTTTATAAAGTTAGAAGGTGAGCGACACGCACTACACGAAATCATATTACAAAGCACATTCTTTGCACTATGTACCGAGAAACTCATTTAACAATCTTATCTTCATGGAAAACAAACTTAAAAAAAAAAAGTCAATTTTTATCATCTGTTTGTCGGCTTCGGTTATTTGGTTACCTGCTATTGCTTGTATTGTTCCTGATATTGTAAAAATACTCTTTTTCACAATGCTACGAATACAGCAACCCAGTACTGACGTAAAGACAGTAAAAGCCATCAGCGCTATTCCAAAAGCAAAGAAAATCAGAGCTGCTTTCCAAAAGTTGGGGAACTCTTGAGATGGCATTCCAAAGCTTGTTACAAACGGTGCACAACTATCTGTAAATAGCTGGTCCACTTTGTGGAGTTTTGTACATCGGTTATAAATACCTGAAAAAGAAAGTGTTTTATTTTAGTCGCATAATGCACGAATAAAACTACACAATTTCAGTAAACTCTTGTAAAACTAATGTCTCAAAGTGAGATCTGTATTGTTATTACCAATGTCTTGCGAGTTTCTTGACATTGTTTAAGGAATCTACAAGTATTGTTAGGCGAAGATTTCATTAATTACACCAGTAATACCTGTATGTTTTCACAATGTTTGAAGGATCCACACACGTTTTTAGAGGATGCCTCACAAGCCAACATCATTAGAGAATATAATACAAAATAGCAAGAAAATTGGTGGTTCACAAAAATCTGTCCAGAGCATAGTTCTACGTATTACGACTTCACACAGTTATGGGGTTTCCATTCATAAAATTTTCTTTTTCTTTTTAATAGGGGTAATTTCCAACATTCTGTATTCTGAGGAATTTATAAGCATTTGAAGACTGAATACTAAAACTCAGTACCAGATACTGGTATTTTTTATCGTGTTGTATTTAGGCCCGGCATGGCTAAGCGTGTTAGCATCCTCGTCGCGCCAAACGCCGTAGGGGCGTTATAATGTGACGGTCAATCCCACTATTCGTTGGTAAAAGAGTAGCCCAAGAGTTGGCGGTCGGTGGTGATGACTAGCTGCCTTCCCTCTAGTCTTACACTGCTAAATTAGGGACGGCTAGCGCAGATAGCCCTCGAGTAGCTATTGTGCGAAATTCAAAAACAACAAACAATCTTGTTGTATCTAATTTCTAAGGATGTGTATTTAATAATTAAAAATCATAATTAAATTTAAAATGAAAGGTTAGGAAAAATAAAGTGAACTCCAGCAATATAAATAACAAAGAAATACTCTGAAATATTTTCTCAAAAGTATTAAAAATGTCAAATTGTTCCCTTATAGTTAAAGAAAAAGTGCCACCTGTTGAATGCTTTAATATTTTAATGTTTTGTTTTGTTTTTCAAATATGATTCACCAAATGTTTTCATTCCATATATGTTTTACTGTTATTATTTAAAGCTAAACTGGGTTCTCTTTTGTAAATAAAATGAAAAACAATAAGAACAGAACAACTATAGCTACCAATTCTATTGGAAAATAATGTATTATGTTGAGGTTAGAATAATTATTCTGTCGTTTGAATTAATGTCAATCGATATCTGGTAAAATTAGTTTGTTAACTTGTGATCCGCAAAATATTATGTGTGGAAAAATAAAAATCTGATAGAACTAATAGAATACATAATTATAAATGGAACGCCTGAAAATCTCCATATTACTTGATTTTCCGTTTTTTCACAAACAAAAAAAAATTTTTTTTTATCGATATTACAAAGGTTCTTCTTTGGAATCCGAAATTTCTTACATTTTAATATACACTGGAAACTTTGTAGACAACCCAGTTTTGTGTGCGTTGTTATTGTTTGTAAAACGTTTCAGAACCAAATGTTCAGTTTATATCTTACCCAAAGTTGGGGAATACATTTCGTCACTGTTCGTTTCAGTGTAGGTCCTAGATCTCAAACCGGGTTTTCTTGGCGGTCCAATCAACCAACTGGGCGTGATCACGGCCGCCACCATAGCTAAGGATGTCGCTATCGTCAACAAAGTCCATAGCAGAGTTCGAGATGTCACAATGACATAGCACATGATGGAAAATATTCTGGCTTCGTCTGTTGGAATGGAGTGGTCTGCATAGTGGTCACAAAAAATGAATTCACATTGATTTCAAATGTTGAAAATTGTAAGTACTGACAACCTAAGATAAGAAAAACGTATCTAATTTTTGTTTAACGTGGATTAACCTGTTATCTATACACATAAAGCACACAATGCGTGTCTGTGTATTTGTCCCTTACCTATCTACTCTGAGGTCGCTGGGCCACTCTGAATCAAACTTTGAGATGATAGTCTGGGAAGAGGAGGCATGTTATTGGGGGTTTACAACCCCTCCTCATCCTTTATTGATGTTATTGAGCATTTATTACCTTTGACGTAAGTCAACATTAACTACAGTGGAACCCCTCTACGCGGTCACCCTTTAAAAGCAGTCATTCAATCACAGCCCCTTTTCTGTTTACATAGTCTCTAATTATGTACAGTGGAACCCCTCTAATCAGGACAGTTAGTCTCAGTCCCGAAGGTGGCTGCTTTAGAGGGATTCCACTGTACATTCGTGTATAACGCCACGTTATTGTACCAAACAAATACTTTATTATAAATGAATAACTTATGTGGCAGGATTTTTGTTTTTGCAGTTTTATCACAACATTCAACTTCACATTTTTTTTTTATCAGTTCACAACTCAGACGAGGAACGGGGAACCTCAGCTTGTGGTTTATAAAACGAGCTTACTACACAAGCTGGATTATATTACTGGGTGATTTGGGCAGGTTATTTTTTTATTGTTCACGCTTTTTATTGAGTTATAAAGAAACGCATGTTGAATGTGGAACAGAATGTCTAATTCAGGAAATAATCTTTCATTTATTTTTTATGCCTCTAAATTTGAAGGACATGAAATAAAACAACGCAATTTTTACAGGATTGTTAGTGTAAAGTTACACAATTCTCTCCACCGTGGGAACTCGAACCCCGGATTTCAGCGTTGCAAGTTCATAAACTTACCGTTGACGCCTGGGGAACTTTCTGCAGCAGTTGGATGTTATATAATGCCAAAATAAAGGTATGCCATTACGATTACTAGATGAACGGTTTGCACTTATTGTACAAACAGGTCCTTCAGGCTGTGCAAGAGAACCCGAGAACTTTATATTCACTAATTTACTTGTGTGTGATACACTTTCCAAATAAGTGTGACACAAGAAACTCGTAATAGTAAACTCACACTTACTTTAAAATAGAGACGTTTGATGAGTAGTGAGCCTAAACTCTGGTGTGCAGCTTGCCAACACATTTACTAAACATCTGTACAATTTGTGTAAATATATTTTGAATTTACATGTTAAAGTTCCAAGACTACACGTGATTAAGTATTCGTAAAACGAATACATTTTTAATCATTTGCTAAACCTTAGAAAAAATAGACCATTATGATTTATGGCTCCAGAAACTTTACATATAAGCTATTAAAAGAATTTACTCAAAAGACATGTGGCAAAAATTTGGATTTACACGGTGTTTACAGAGCGATATACGAAGGAATGGCCTTCACTACGTTCATACAAATAATTTGTAATAACACCTGCTTATAGAGGTTTCGTAAACAAGGACGACCTCTAGTTTTTAGCTAGTATTCATAAACTGGGCCTTGAGTACTAAATGGTCTATTGAGTTAATAAATACGGCGATACTTACGCCAAACAATTCAAGAAAAGTAAAGAATTTGTTCTGGCTGTTTCTTGTCTTTGGCATGAATGCTTTCGGCGTCTCACGCGAGAGCTTCAAGACAACGCAAAACTGCGCCCATAACGCAACCAGTGTTTGTATGAATCCAACGCTGACTAAGTGAAAACAAGATATGTTACGCGATAAGGGTTCGTTCAAGAACATCCGCCCTTTCACAGAACCGGTCTGTCTAGGCAGTTTTCGACCAGTAACAGTAGTTTTGGCCACCTGGACCACGAGCTAGACAGACCGCACGATCTAGCGTAAGGGTAAACAACAGCGTAAGCTTTATACGCCCAGTTAGCTCGTAAACATTATAAATTATTCAAAATCAAAAAGAAATTTAATACATAATATTATTCACTTCTAAGATGGAAAAAAATCTCTTTCGCAATTTCCTTTAATCCCCCGTTTGAAACCCCCTCTATTTATTGGTTCGAAAAAGTCCTTTCATTAAAGTCGGTCTTTCTGCTTTGCAGACCAACGACCTAATGCTGACTCCTGAAGGTTATTTTGAAGCTAACATTACCAACACATCTTCCTAACTTAACATGTTAATATACACCCTTCACGAACCTTACGGTCTCAAACCAATAATCTTTGTATTTCTTCCTCTTTTTCTTCGTTTTAAACGCAAAAACAACAACAAACTACGTGATGGGCTACCCGCACTGTGCCAACCGCAAGCATCGAACCCCGGATTTTTATGCTATGAGCTGTCAAGCTTTCCGCTTAGCGACCGGAGGCCCAGCGGTTTAAGTTAACGTATTTATAATACGTAAAATTTGGGGTTTAAACACATAGCTCAGTCAAAACAAACGAACAAAATATATTTGGAGTATAGACAGCTCGGTGCTCTGTTTACCTACAAAACTTAAACGGGCATACCTCAAATAAGTAAAATGTCAGAACCTTACAACAGTTAATAACATGATTCATAAATTATCAGCCCTTTGTATTATCTAACATTCATCTTTCTATAATTATCTTAAGAGTCAACTGCTGAGAAAGTTATCCAAGCCAATTTCCCAACTTCTCACGTCTGTATTTCGTTAATGAACTCTGGAGGCCAGCCAACACTAATGTTACATCCCTAGTTATTAACCATACGCCTGTTTTGATTAAATCGTAACAGCGAATAGCACTGTAGAAAAGTAACTTTTTTTTTTAATCTTATGAGACAACTAGAACTAAGCTATTTACCTACAAATGTTTCCATCGTCTGATAGTTTTATGAAAACAACACTTTTGGATAGCAGTTTTTAACAAAAGAGTCATTCGAAGCTACGAAATAAAGTTGAAGGCGCGAATTATGGTGGCCATATTTATACGCATCGCAAAAAAAAACACCCCAAAAAACAATAAAACCAGCAACTACAAGAAATCGACTTTCACTGTAAAGTCTAAACAGTCGTTATTACCTGAGGCTCGTAAACCACAGGTGGTGCTGACAGCGATGTAATGAGAACACGCTAAACCATCAACGAGTTGACACTGATGCCCTGATGTCACGATAATTAATACAGTGCACGCGCAAGTTATCAATATCGATAAATAAAAATCGGTCTGATAGAACAGTGTTTCTTAAGCTCTAAGTCTCTTAGACCTTAAGTTTTAGATCTCATCTTAAACGGAGACAAATGATTCTGAAGCAATAAGCGAAGAAACAAAAGTTGACATACTATTGCTTTGCTTTCGAGACTGGTCGTAACAAGAGTTCTACCTAAATATGTCTCTTAAATGTCGATTACAGAGCTTGATTTGGTATTAATTTTCCGCAAAGCTGTGAGACGACTATTTGCGTCAGCTGTCCCTAATTTAGTTGCAAAAGACTAGAGGGAAGACAGCTAGTCATCACCACTCACGGCCAACTTTTGGGCTACTCTTTTACCAACGAATAGTGGAACTGACCACACGAATAATGCCCCCACGGCTGAAAGGGCGAATATCTTTGTTGGGATGAGGATTGGAGTCCGCGAGCCTGAGGGCGCGAATCGAACGCTCTATCCATCTGGCTTTCTTGGGCCCCAAATCAGAGTTTGGTCTGAACCGATTTCTCGATGTCGTGACTATGGCTACGTTTGAAATATTGTGTTAAGCATAGAGGACTAGCTTTTACATCGTAAGGTGACTAAAGCATGCGCTGCAACACTTCTTATAAAGTCAACAATTTTTTTACCATTTGGGTTATTCTGTAGTTTGTTTTTGTTTTTGGAATTTCGGACAAAGCTACTCGAGGGATATCTGTGCTAGCTGTCCCTAATTTAGCAGTGTAAGACTAGAGGGAAGGCAGCTAGTCATCATCACCCACCGCCAACTCTTGGGCTACTCTTTTACCAACGAATAGTGGGATTGACCGTCACATTATAACGATCCCACGGCTGGGAGGGCGAGCATGTTTAGCGCGATGCGGGCGCGAACCCGCGACCCTCGGGTTACGAGTCGCACGCCTTACGCGCTTGGCCATGCCGGGCCTATTCTGTAGTTAAACACTATCGTTAGGTTGGGGAAAAATAATAGTTTGAGGGTTGCATTGAAATTGAGCGCAAAGCTACACAACGGTGTATCTGTGCTGTGCCCAACAGGGGTATCGAAACCCAGTTTTTAACGTTTTAGGACCGTAGACATATCTCTGTGCCACTGGACTTGGGGGGAGGGGTATTTATCAAAACAAAGAGAAAAATTGAGGACTTTGTTGTTGTTGTTGTCAACGCAACGAATTCACGTGATTCACACGTTACTCATTTAATCCACTTAATAGGTTAACATTTCATGATTTAGTTGATACGTTCTACGTGTTAGTGCTCGTGGACGGTTCAGCCCAAAATTTTTTATTCGGGACTTAAGTTCACCCCAAATGGTGAACTCAAGTGTTGAAACTTCTACTGATATAGATAATAATTAAGCCGTTTTTTAATAAAAGAATACAGTCATTGTTTTATGTATGTATTTAACATTATATAAACGCGGGCAACAAATACTAACGTAATTTTTGCCAACAATTTAACTGAAACTTGTTTGTCTATATGGTCAATATCCATAACAGTAAAAAAAAAAGTATAATAAGTCATAACAGGTAGGCTATTCCTTCCTTTATCTTAACCCCCTCCTACCAGGGACAGTATGTTTATGAATTTACAACGTTAAAATTCGAGTTTTTATACCTGTGGTGGACAGAGCACAGATAAGATATCTTGACGCTCTGCGCTTTACTTCGGAACGACAACGTTTTCCTTAAAATTCATTGGACATAACTGTCTTTTTTATGTTAATTTTAGTTATTGGACCTACAATTATCCACCTGTCATCTCTTCTTCAATATTTGATGAAACGTACAATCTGTTGGTAATCTTCCAGAGTCATCATAAACCAAAAATGCAATAGTCAGTGAGAATTATTTTATACCGTACCAAGGAAACTTATTCAGAATTAATTATAATTATTATCGATTCGCTTAATATTCCTAAGCCTTTCTATAGTATAGCCTAAACGTTAGAATAATATATGCTAAAATTATATATTTAAAAACGGCTGGTATGGTAGAGAAAGCAGAAGAGGAGCGAACAACGTTTCGACCTTCTTCGGTCATTTTCAGGTTCACAAAGAAAGACAAAGGTAACTGACCGGAAGCTGACCACATGTTTGAAAGGGGTTATGTAACTAGTTTTTGCCAAATGGTGGCTATTTGTCTGCTGATGTCAGGAATATATGGTATACAGCAGTATATGGTTTCGTGATTTTTTTAAATCGTGGGGTATATTTACTTTTGTTGGTTGATTTTGCTTTCTGTCTAGGTGTGGGCGTATAATGTTTCCTACGGTTTGTGGAGGAAACTTGTTGATGTTGATGAATTATTGTTTTATTTTGTCTAATTCGTCGTTAATTTTATCAGGTGAGCATAGTTTTATGACTGTGTTTATTTGGTTTCTTAGTTGTTGAGTTTTTGTTTTGTTTCAAGTGCTGAGTCCCAAGGAATGTAAAGTCCAGTATGGGTGATTTTTCGGTGGATTTCTGATTTAAACTGTGTATCGGTTCTTGTAATTTTGAGGTTAAGAAATAATATTTGATCGCTTTCTTCCTGTTCACATGTGAAGTTAATGTTGGGATGTATAGAGTTAATGTGATTGAAAAAATTAAGTGTGTGTTCTGTAGATGTGAATCCTGCAACTGTGTCATCTACATATCTGTACCAGTATAGTGGTGGATGTAATGCTGTATTAATTGCTTGTGTTTCAACTTGTGTCATAAAAATACTGGCTAGAACTGCTGATACTGGGTTGCCCACGCTTAGGCCATTTGTTTGTATATAGTTGTGGTTGTTGAACATAAAGTTTGTCTTCATCGTGGTGAATTATATGAGGGTTGCTGGGAATGTCTATAGCTGGGTTAGGGTCTCGGATATAGAGTTCTAAGGCTATCTTGTACGCTTCAGCGGTTGAGACTTCTGTAAAGAGGGATATATTCCCGACATCAGCAGAAAAATAGCCAACATTTGATAAAAACAAGTAACAAAATAAGACATTCCAGTTAATACCAAATTTATTCAAAAACTAGGCACAAAACTAAGGTTTATACCATGTAAAAACTACACTGACAAACACAACACCAATAACTTTTATAAAATACAATGTGATAACTGCCATGACTTCTATATTGGAGAAACAGGTGGAAAAATGAAAACCAGATTCAAAGAACATAAAAAGTCACCTTCACACGTTTTTGAACACTGCAAGTCAAATAAACACAACATAACCATAGAAAACACTAAAATACTAAATAAAGAAACAAACATAAACAGACGCAAAATTAAAGAAGCCTTACTTACACAACAACTTAAACCCAAAATAAACCAATATAAAGGAACACCTTTATACGTATATTAATAAATGTGTCAAACATTAAACACGCCCTCTACATTCTTACACTCAGTTACACAACTGCCTTCAAACGGATTAATATATACTAAACTTGTTTATTTGTTTCAGAGCAAAGCCACATTAGGCGATATGCTGTGCCCACAGCGGGAAATCCAGTTCCAAGTTTTACCACTACTTGAAATGCTATGTCCAGCGTTCTAATTCTAATACACGAACTGTAGATCGTGAAACCCAAGGGGGGCGCATAACTATGCCAATAGGTGCATACAGACTGTATTTGAAAGTGCAGTTTGAAAAAGTTTTAAAACTACCGTACAAATATTACTACTTTTATATGCCTACTACTGCTGAAAAATATAGTGACACTGATCAGCACGAACACGCACAGTTTGTACAGAAGAGGTTAAACGGAAGGCTTAGGTGAAGTTACAATCAGTGATGTCGAGAAACCCACTTGTTGAGAATTTTATATGCAAAAAACGGCTCTTTTGGGCTCAGAAAATATTTTGCATAGAAGAGCGAACAACGTTTCGACCTTCTTCGATCATCGTCAGGTTCACAAAGAAAGAGGTAACTGACCGGAAGGTGACCACATGTTTGAAAGGGGTTGTGTAACTGAGTCTCGGAATGTAGAGGACGGTGTTAGTCTCTGCATTCAGAGAGCACAAATAGCCCATTGTGACTTGGCATTGGGTTTTTGTTAAGACGTTCAAATCGTAATCTGTTGGGTCGAGAGATCGAATGACTTCACCGAAAATGTTCGCCCTTTACGTCAGAAGTGTTTTCTGAGCCCAAAAGAGCCGTTTTTTGCATATAAAATTAGGTGAAGTTAGCTGCAACAGCACACGCTAAAATTTTTATTAGGGTTCGAGCATTTGAAAGTAACACTTGAAAAACAAAGCAGAGTGACACATAACTTCTATCTTCACTAAACCTCCTCTGTTACACAGCTCATGCTAATATGGTTTATTTGTAATTATGCACAGAACTACACAATGGATCATTTGTGCTCTGCCCACTGCGGGTATCGAAACCCGGTTTATGGAGTTGCAAGCACACAAACATATTGTAATATGGTGAAATACAATTATCAATTTTAGCTTCTCCGTAAACGGTTCTTGAGATGACACCTCTTTATTCAGTCTCTCTGAACGGTGTACTGCTTGTAACAGATAATCACACAACTACTATCTTCCAGCGTTACTGATTATTTTCAAAAGCAACATTTCTAAGACACTTTTTGTGTTACTTTCCTTATGCCGGCAAGACATAAGGATCGACGAAATTCCACTTGGTGAACTCGAACAGTTTGGCTGATTACGTCAACACCTCCTACTGAACCCAATGCTTACCAGATGACTCACTCCAAGTTAGGGACCGCTACGTTTGGCGCAGGTCAAGTGTGTGAAATGTCTCGTGCAGATATTGATGTTACTTGTGTAACACGTTTTTTTTTCCTTACATTAATATATTCAGTCTGGCTTGGACAATGGCAGTAAGTCCGGAATTCTACTCTCATACACAATTGAAATATCTTGGAACAGGTTTTGTGTGAAGTAACTTGGAATATGTTTTTTGTGAAGTAACTTGAAACATGCTTTTGTGAAGTAACTTGGAACATGTTTTTTTCTGTGAAGTAACTTCAAACGTTTTTTGTGAAGTAACTTGAAACATGTTTTTGTGAAGTACCTTTAAACATGTTTTTGTGAAATAACTTGGAACATGTTTTTTGTGTGCTCATTAATTCTTCCCACTTTTACTTCATAACCTTGCTGTGTTAATGAAACGGAATGAGCCAGAAATTAATTAATTAATGTTGCATGTTTGTTTGTGTTTGAATTTCGTGCAAAGCTGCACGAGAGTTATCTACCCTAGCCGTCCCTAGTTTAGCAGCGTAAGACTAGAGGGAAGGCAGCTAGTAACTGCCACCCACCGCCAACTCTGGGGCTACTCTTCTAACCAACGAATAGTGGGATTGACCGTCACATTATAACGCCCCCATGACTGAAAGAGCGAGCACCTGGCAATGCTGGACCCACCAGTTGTGAATTTATTAACCGCTCCGACAATGCCTACTTAGCTGTACATTTTGTTTAAAAAAGTTGACTTTTGAAACTGCAATGAGTATGGGAGTATGGCCTACTTTGGCGTGATACATTTAGAATAATTTCACTTCAAGATAAAGTGGCAACTGGAAACTTGTCCCACACTTGATTGAAATGTAATCAATGCTTGATAAAAAAATCTCCTAAATTCTTATGTTTCATTGGAGTTGGAGTTTATTAATCTGAATAGTTCCTCGTGCGCACGTGAGCTAAGTAGGCAAATCAAAGACCTCTATGATTCAGGTGAGAGGTGTCCTTAATTTCAAAATACTGACTATGAGGAATAGAGCCAGCCGACAGCACCGTAAGGGTTTTGTCCCGTTCACGGAATCGACTGCAAACAGCAATTCACCATCATTACCTTTCGAACCCTGGGCCCATCGATTCGCAGCCCGTCACGTCAATCACAAGAGAACTTTCGGTCCCAAGTATTTCATGCATAAATATCATTATTTTCAACAAATGAATAACCTCCGTGACAATTTCTAGCTACAGTGTAACACTTTACTCCTTTATCTAAGAGCATACACAGAAAGACAAAAAGAAAGATTGTGTGTGAACCAGTGGTTAGTTATTCTGGTTCGTATCTCGTTGCTAGATCGCCCTCCCCGCAACTTTAGGGATCACGAGTGTAATTATATTAATAATACGGTGAAATCTCATTACTCGATTAAACAACAATAGATCAAGAGTTGGCGGCGAGTGATGTTGATTAGTTGCCTTCCTTTAGTATATTGGCTCAAACTGGGGACAGCTATTGGTAGAACAGTCCTTGTGTATCTTTGCATAAAAAACTCAGAAGCCAAGAGGAAGAACTATAGCGACATCACACGGCGATAGCATGAAGCACTCGTCTTTGATCGTATCGGTATTTTCAAGGGAGGGAAAAAAGCCTTCAAAGAGATTTGTAGCATCTTTTCAATTCCTTCCATACCCCCATGGGAGCCTCCTGCGATCCCCCGTAGGGTTACGACACACATTTTGTGATGCACCTGCTCTTCACAATAGCTCCGCTGTTGAGCTCCAAGGCCCTGGGAAACATAATTCTATAATTTCACAGTTCAAACTATTAAGAAACGTCTCTCCCACGTCTTTGACAACCATTCCTTAGTTTGGTTTGATTTTGTTTTGAATTTCGCACAAAGCTACACGAGGGCCATCTGCGCTAGCAGTCTCTAATTTAACAGTGTAAGGCTAGGGAAAATGCAGCTAGTCATTACCACCTACCGCCAATTCTTGGGCTATTTTTTTACCAACGAATAGTGGGATTGATCGTTACATTATAACGCCTCCATAGATGGAAGGGAGAGCATGTTTGGTGTTTTGGGGGGATTCAAACCCACGAACCTCAGATTACGAGTCGAGCACCCCAACCACCTGGCCGGTGCTGGGCCCATTACGTTTTTCTACTTCTTTTGTATTTTGTTTCATACGAAATACACATTCATTTTTTATTATTGATTTTTATTTTTATTTTATTTTTAGGAACTGCGTGTATTTGCTTTATTATGAGCTACTTGTTGCATCTATTCAACACATACAGAAGACTTAAGAGCTTCCCAGAGTCAAACGGGATTAGATCCAAATTATAACATCCTTTTTCCCAGAGGGTCCGAAAAGTTCGACAGTTGTAAGTAAACACACACACACACAGACTTTTCTCAAATAGTCGCTTTAGCTACATAACTTTTCAGGCCGAAATAGCACTTAAAATCAGACGCGGGTTACTCATTTCAGTTTCTGCTAACTGAATAACAGACAACGCACTACTGTAAAGTGGTGCAAATGTTTAAAATGTGCGATACCTCCAGGCGGCCTTCGGTCACCTCAGGAAAATAACTAGAAATAGTGGTTTTGTCAGTTAACAACAGATCACAGAAATTCTCAAATCTACAACTAGACTCAAACATGTAAATACCCCAATTTTTTTTCTACATACCAAGACCGCAGCGTCCACTGCCACCTTCACGTAGACACAGTCAAGTGAGCCACTGAGAAGAACTGGCAATAAGGATCAACATTCACGGACATCAATATCAAAAATTAATCAATTCGTCCCTTCTTTTGTATTTCATGCGTTTTCCTGAAGTGTTTGAAAGACTGCATATGGAAAAGAAGGGGAAAAAAAGAACTGTCTCTAAGTCTTGACCATTGATGGAGACAGTGTATCTTAGAAGAACTTACTGACCTGATATTTTATATCCATTTTAAACAGGTAGCGTAACAATGCTGTCGTCACCCGGCTGTGTTCGGTATGTATATAAATTAAATGATCGAAAGCTGTTCGCGAACGATCCGAGAAAAGCGCCATCTAGCCAACAAAACACAAATTATAACAATGGCGGACTTAACGAGCATCTCGACATTTGTACAAATTATTTACGATGTCTACGCTCCAAAGTGTAGCCTGGAATTGGAACAGTAAAACGTAAATGCCACAAAGACACTGATTCGTGTGTGAAAAGTTTACAAAGCAAGAACTGTCTCGTAGAAAATCTTATTACGATATATTTAATTATAGAATTAAAGGATAAGTTTCATTACTAGTTTTAGCAAACAGTACAAACTATTCTTAGTTGCTTAGGTGGTTTTTCTATTAATATACCTATCTCCATCCTGATGCAAAAGTGCAGCAAATATTTAAAAAAATTTTCCTTTTGGAATACAAACATACATGCATATCATAACCACAAAATGTTCAAGCCATAAACCAAAACAAGTTTACATGAAATTAAAAAATAAAACGCTGCACATGAAAAGAATCAATTTATAATTCCACGTTGTAGCTTGTACCCTAAAATTCCTTCTTTATAATGTACAACATATATTTTTTTCTAATTTCATGTTAATGTGTTTTGTTATACGGCTTGATTATGTATAGTTAAAATCAATCAGAGGTTGGGATTTGCTGTTTTTAATGCATTCCTTCCTCATGATTTTGCTTATTTATTTAACTTCATTTAGATTTAACATTTAATTTCACTAAAAAATATATATATATATGTGTGGGTTTTGAAACGCACAAAAAACTCCAGATAAATTTCAACTTCTTCCCCATTTTGCAGTATATTTGAGAAATGCAGACAGTTATATTTTAGTCATATTTCTCTTATGGGTTAACAGACAGTTGAATAATGCTAAAATCAGGGATTTTGTTTCCCGCGCTAAAGAAAGTGAAGACAGTCCATTGTATGGTTTTGCACTAACAACTTGAATTACGTTTCCAGATCCAAGAAGTGCACGTGGAAGATCCTTATCACTTTCACTCGGATAAATACGTGCAGATGGTTCACCAGCACCAGGAAAGAAAGCTTTGTGAAAAAAAAATATATAAAAAAAACTGATACACCCACACACACAAAAACAGAACACGCAAGTTGATATCTTAAGAGCCATAAGATAGTCGGTGTTTCGTTTTGAATATCCCGTATTCAACAATGATCATTTAACAAAGTTTATTTCAGCTTTGTTGTTTTTTGTTTTTTTTTCACATCCCTAAGGCATGTCGGGTAATAATAATATTTTCGAAAACTGGTTAGTTACGTATATTTTTGTATTCTTTTTAGCTTAAACATTCAGTAATCCGATTGCGTAGAATTTAAGTGGTGTTCGTTCTCTTACAACATAAGGATATCAAAAACTGAACATGTGAAGAAAAGCTTAACATTCGCATTTGTTCCTCTCAGACGTTTCGCGCAAAGCTACACAGGGGCTATTCGTGTTAGCCGTCCCTAATTTTAAACCGACAGACCATGAAAGAGGCAACTGGTCAACAGGTCCCACCACAAATTCTTTGGCTACTCTTGTTTGACAAAATAGGGGGATTTTGTTGTAACTCTTATAACACGCCCATAGTTCCAAAATGTGATTTCGGGATTTTGAGGCAAAGGATACAAAGCTGGAATCTTCGGATTCATGGTCCAGCATGCTGATCACTTACATCCCTAACATCCTCGATGTCTAAATTACGTATTAGTATTGCCTAACCTATTAAAATTTAGGACACTTATAATCCAGGAACACAGACACAAAGCCCCAAAAATTATTTTTGAACAGTTATTAAACAGACATATTTCAAGTTTAAATTACAAGACAGTGCACTGTTCTTGTTTTTTAATTCAATAAATAACCAAATTATTATTTCTTTAAACTTCTCTAATCCAGGGGGCCGTCATGGCCAGGTGGGTTAACGCGTTCGGCTCGTAATCTGAGGGTCGCGGGTTTGAATCCCCATCGCACCAAATATGCTCGCCCTTTCAGCCGTGGGTGCGTTATAATGTTTCGATCAATTCTGCTATTCGTTGGTAAAAGAGTAGCCCAAGAGTTGGCAGTGGGTGGTGATGACTAGCTGCCTTCCCTCTAGTCTTACACTGCTAAATTAGGGACGGCTAACGCATGTGGCCCTCGTGTAGCTTTGCGCGCAATTCAAAACAATCCCTATGTTGGTATCCCATTGAATGAAAACGTTCCTTAACCCTTAACCGTTCAAAATCAAATACTGAAACTTTTTACTGGCGATTATCCGTCGATTTTCCTGGCACAAAATTATGGACTCTGAGATCGAAGTTATTAAAAGCATAATAAATATATATATATATTTTCAGAAAATTTCAATAATAACCAGAAAAAAGTCGCTTCAGACTTTATTCTAAAGATGTGAGTTTAAGGATTTGATAACGTAAATTTGTTATTTACTGAGCTTGTAATTTAATCCAATTGTACTGAGAAACTTCTTTCAGTAAATCCACATGAAAATTCATCATAAACAGCTAACATTAATTTGTGTTAACTTTTACTTTTCAAAAAAGAAGAAATTGGACTCTAGCAGTGTTGTCATTTCCTAACACAATTAATTAAATTCCAGATATCTTTGCAACAGTTGTTGTTGTTGTTTTGAATTAAACACAAAGCTACACAATGGGCTATCTGTGCTTTGTCCACCACGGGTATCGAAACCCAGATTTTAGCATGTAAGTCCGCAGACATACCGCTGAACCACTGGGGGGCTCTTTGCAACAGTCTTTAAATATTATTGATGACGTATGGACGGCTCGCGCAGATAACCCTCGTGTAGCCTTGCGCAAAATTAAAAACAAAACAAAAAACATGTCGGTTATTTTGTTAATTTATAAATTTACTTCTCTGATATGTTGGCTATTCTGTAAAAAAATATGTCGGTTATATTGTTAATTCATAAATTAAATTTTCTGACATGTTGGTTATTTTGTAGATATCTTTCGAGTAGTAGCTTAATGTCACGCAAACAAATCACAAGTTACACAGCAAGAACAGCCATTGTATATTAATTATTCTTGTGTGTTTGTGAATTTGTTTGAACGAGAAATCATCCCACAGTTTGGGATCTGGCAAAACCGAACTTGAGAGGCTCGTGAAGTGCAGGAAGGAAGGGTCCTTATATATATATATATACACTACCAAGAGGGAGTGATACGTCTATAGAGTTTCCTGGATTGCTAAACTTGGATCTGTCATCTGATTTTGTGTTTCTAACCCACGTTTGGGTTTTGTGAGCGACATGCTTAAAATTATGTTCATTACACCAAAGTAGAAGAAACAAACTGGATGCACGTGTCAGGTACCACAAGTTGTTTACTGGTACTACACCCTCTCTTGGGGATAGTTAACGATAACAGAGAAGTTTGGTCGATACACTGAATACTTCGTTAATGGTGAGGTGACGTTTTTAGCATCACGATAGAATGTACGTATTTCATGCTAGTAGAAGATATGAAAAAGAAATTTTTATTTTGTTCGCATTCAAAATTCATATAATACTACACCAATTATCTGCTCTAGTCTATCTTAATTTTAAACTGGCAGACTAGAGGGAAGGAAACTATTAAACAGCATCCATCGCCAATATTTGGGCTATACTAAAAGAATGTAAAACTTTGACCGTAATTACTATAACGTACCTAAGTCTCCAATGTAAGGAACGTGATTCTGCGATAAAAGAACGTGAACCATGAGCAGTGGGTTTCACGTTCCGGCATGATAACCTACTGGCTACACCAAGCCCAAAAACATATGTATACACACAATTTTTTGAATTATCGTTAATGTAATATGTAGTAAAACTGACCTAATTTTATCAGAGATAGTATCGCAAACTATGATATAATATAATTAAAAATGAAACGATGCAACTTCATCAGGGTTTTTTTTTGGGGGAGAGACGTTATACGTTTAATTAATTACTGAACGCAAACTATGTTCCACTTAAAAACGACACAGGTTTACTGACGCAACTGGAAACATGTGGTTGGTAGTTCTTAAATTTTTAATTAATGAAGAAACTACGAGAGAAGTTGTTAAAAGTTTTGTTTGTTTCTCTTTATTCCGCTCAAAGAATACTGGAGGGCTATATGTACTAGCCGTCCCTAATTTAGTAGTTAAGATTAGAGGGAAGACAGCTAATCATCACCACCCACTGCTAACTCTTGGGCTACTCTTTTACCAACGAATAGTGGGATTGACCATCACATCATAACGCCCCCACGGTTGAAAGGGCGAGCATGTTTGGCGCGACAGAGATGCAAACCTCAGATTACGAGTCGCACGCCTGAACACGCTTGGCCATGCCGGGCCTGTTAAAAGTTAGATGGTGTCCAGGGTTTGAAAATACTGTCACATTCTTCCCTACTCTGAAAGAAAATACAAGTCTTTTCCACGTGGAAATGTAATGTTTGTCTTAAAGCAAAGCCACACTGGGATACCTGATGTTTCCTTTATCTCATACTCGCTTTGTTGCACAATAATTGCAAGTAATGAATATTCTACCCTTCATTCAAATAAAGTTATTAAAATAATTTTGATCAGGTAGTGAGGGCACTCGAATCGCAAACTGAGGATCGGAGATCTAAAAACCCCATCTCACCTAACATGTTCGTCCTTTCAGCCGGGGGGCATTATGATGGTACGGTCAATCTCCCTATTAGTTTGTAAAAGAATAGTCCAAGATTTGGCAATTGGCGTTGATGACTAGCCACGCCCACTTCCCCGCCCCTTGCCTCCCAAACAGTACAAGTGTTTTTCCATGCAGAAATGTAATGTCTGTTTGTTCATTCAATAACAAAGTAAATTTGAAATAATTTCCGCTAGAAATCGAGCCCCGAATTTTAGCGTTGTCAGTCCGTAAACCCACAACTATTATATTACGAAATGCAATGTTAAACGTAAAACACAATGAACATTCTGTTGCCACGTTTATAATTTCAGATACTGACTGATGCTCTGTGCATCTTTCCCAGAGTTTCTTTAGTTTCGAATATCAGTTTGTAAAGAATTTGGTTTATTTCTGAAATTAGATGTGAAAAACCGACACACAAGTCACAGGACAAAATGTATGCAATGTGTTAAAATAGGTAAAATAACCGTCTAGCTAGTAGTCAACAATAACTCCTTAAAAATATTCGTGACTAAAACAGACAAATGGAGTTAAAACAAAGTGATAAATAATGTCCAAAGCTGTTTCAAAATTAGTTCAATTTAAGACGAAGCCGGTTATTTTGTGTAATTATTTTATTAAGATAACGCATTCAAAATTATTTTAAAAATTAATTAAAGTGTTTAAAAAGGCAAAACATGTTGTTATGGTCAGTTTATCGTACACTAAGACGATCGGATAAACCATTTTCAGAATTACAAAGATTTTAAATAGTTTTACATTTGTTTCCAAATTTCTTGAAAATATTTTTTTAAAGTTCTGTAAGATCTTACAACTTCAAGTTATCCAAATCTGAAAGCTCGAGGTCGACTTTTTCTTATTTAACCATAATTCAGGTTAAATTTCGGTAATGTTTTTAAATGTATTTATAATTATGACGTTTGGCAAGTGTAGGTGGCACGAAACTTCAGGTAAACTAATGTTTGTGATTGCGGCTAAGCCTATAAACAAATTACAAAAATGGCTGAACGACAGCGATTTCGCTAAATAAAAGACAACAACAGACGCTTGGAAGCCTTATTCCTAGAGCATCTTTCACAATGTTTCCTTCTTAGCTTCCAGTCATTGATTTCTTTACTCCCAAGTGAGCGCAACAGTCGAAACGTCAATGACCTAATTAATGTTATCCCAAGAAACCTTATTTGTTATAATCACATTTCGCAGGGAAGCCTTAAATTAATGAGAAAAGAAGCTTGAAACAGATCTACGTCCCTGTCTTACTGCAAGCACCATTTGCTCTTATTGGTTTTAACGATGGAGGAATAACAGTAAGAGATTCCATTACGCACGAGAGAAGAGATTCTCGTGACAAAAGAAGTTGCTGTTAGGGGCATCCAAACGTTTTCAGCACTGATGTCAGGCTTTCAGAGTCATACTCTGTAGTTACTTAACGTATGATGGTCTAAGCGACCAAACACGAAAGTATTTCGAGCTCAGTTACAAATTCCGGATTTGAGGAACAAATTTCGAGTTCAGAAAAAAAAAAAAAAAGGTTTTGATCTTGTAACTGTTAAAATTACTAAATTAAAAAGAAACAAACAAACTCGAATGCTGCCATTGTATAATATCAAATTAAGCTGTCATGCGACCAGACCTTGATCGCTCGTGCCTTCACAAATACTAAGCATAAAGAATCCTGAAGGTGTCGCTTCTTTGGTACACCCTAATACAAAACATGTCGATGGTTTCAATGTACAGATTAAATTCTGTACATTATCCCCAATCACATCTATAGTTACCTCAAAGATGTATGGACAATAAAGGACCCCGCTTCATTAGGATACCTATATGTGGTACTTCAGCACGTGAGTTACGTTTTGTCTTGCTTGCTCATGAATGGCGGTTTGAGTATAGTTTGAATAATGACGTCACTTACATCTCATGCTGGGCCATGAACACAGAATCCGATATGACGTCACTTGCATCCTATGCTGGGTCATAAATATAGAATCCAATGCCAGGTTAACAGTTCAGTGACCCATGCCTGGGTAACCTGCCAAATGCGTTTTATTCTCCTTTGGCAGTGGTCAACACCATATAAACAAGGGCATCTTCTGTACTGCCCTGCCAGATTTGGTATTCTTAGCTTCAAAGTAGCAGAAAGAGTTCACCAATAAAAACAAAGTCAGCTTTGAAACACACAATTTTAATTAATACAGAATACTAGATAATTAATACAGACTACTAGCTAATTAATACAGAATACGAGATAATTTAGGTTCATTAATTTATTATTAGGTTTTCCCGATCCTTCTGAATACCCTGTACATGTCTGTACTCAGAGTCCAATTTCTTGCACTTCACACACACACACCTTGTACTCTCTGCTGATATTGACACTTCACAAACACACCTTGTACTCTCTGTAGATATTGACACTTCACAAACACACCTTGTACTCTCTGTAGATATTGACACTTCACACACACACACCTTGTACTCTCTGAAGATATTGACACTTCACACACACACCTTGTACTCTCTGTAGATATTGACACTTTACACACACACCTTGTACTCTCTGTAGATATTGACACTTCACACACACACCCCTTGTACTCTCTGTAGATATTGACACTTCACTCACACACACCTTGTACTCTCTGTAGATATTGACACTTCACACACATACCTTGTACTCTCTGTAGATATTGACACTTCACACACCTTGTACTCTCGAAATGTTTCACCACACTTACTTGTAGTTCAGTACACTTTATTATATTTACTCGACACTGATATATCTTACTTACATTGCAGTTTAGTGTCTCGTACACTCTCTAGGTATTCGCAGTCCGGTATTCCAGTATATTTTCTTCCTATTACCAGACAAACAAGAAATCCACTACATATTGTCCTATAGACCAACTCTTGTTGTGGGAATCGTTAGTTGTGACGCACAGTACGTAATGTTATCTCTTTTTTAATCTCAGAAGAAAGAAAGATTCACAGATTTCCATTTAGGGAACATTTCACCCTCAGATGACTTGTTCACTTAAAATGAGAGGCGTTTTGAATTCATTATTTTGCATAACTGTTCACCGGATTTATAAACTAGTATTTCTTCAAAATATAATTTGACGTTACTATTATTAACGTCCTGGGGTAGTTAATGCACGTGGATATAACTCCCCCCTCCCTTGAATCTCAAGTTCTTGAAAGCAAGGCAAAGAAAAGTGCTGAGAATGTGTGTGAACGGCAGTATAAATATCTTGAAGAAAAAAAACAGAAATCACCCAAAACCTCTTCTCTGCCCTGAGCCACCACAAACGAACGAAAACGGATAACCGATGAAAACGTTAATGTACGCGGGTTGGTACACAAACATAGATACAATACCTACAGGTTTCTACAGAACCTCGTGTCGAATATGTGGCGTGTGTATCCTGGCATAGATAAATTTCTATTAGAAGACATGAAGAACTGTACACTGTCTACGTCCTCGATCAGAAGACAGTGGGAATTTCGAAGTATTTTGAATTATTAAGTAATTTAGCTTTAACCGCTTAACCATATATGTTCATGAATAAAGCTTCTGGTTAAAGCTTTATCAATAAAGATGTAGTTTATTGTGCTGATGGATAACGTTCGTGGTTAACGCTTTATCGACAAACATAGCTTTATCAAGTAAAAAGTAGTTAATGTGCTTAGAGATAAAGCTTTATCAAAAAACGTGAAGCAACTGTTTGTCAGACAAACCGTACATCAGTGATACACAGATGTGTTTACTTACCACACGCTCAGTTTTGTATTTTGACGGGATGTGATATATCTCACCACCACCAGACCCACCGCAACTTTGTACGTTGACAGGATGTGGGGAGAACCCCGCCCTCTCCTCTTTTTAAAAAGGACTTATTTCTAGTTGACTGTAACTTTATTTCAAGAAAAAACGACAACACATCAAACCACATATTATCCGTACGTGAACAACTTCTCGCTTCTAGTAACACAACCCTAAACGTACATACAAATCTTTCCAAAAAAATAGTTTGAAAAATACACGATTCCAGACTACAAATACATATACACAAATAAAGATCGGTCCGAACGGTATAAAGCCATTCGGCGCTGACTTTTGAACCCACAAACTCTAAGCCGAGTTAGGAATAGCTAAACATGCGCGTCAAACACAACCACGGAGAGACATTTTCGCATCGATTAATCACAAACCCAGGTAATTTATAGAAATAATACAGCGTTAAAAAACTGTATTCTGTAAAGATTAAAGGTGCTGGTTATTGAACAAAATTTAACCATTGCAGTTTAAATAGTGTTTTTAACTGCATTCTGTTCAGTTTCAAGGGCGCAAGAAAAAATTGCGTCATATAGTTTCGAAGGTGGGTGTTGATTAATTGAAGACCATAGGACTTATTTTATATAAACTGTAACACAGAACATAACATCCAAAATGTTATAATCACGAAAAACAAGAACACTACATCAGCATCTCAAAATAACATCCAAAATGTTATAATCACGAAAAACCAAAACACTACATCAGCATCTGAAAATAACATCCAAAATGTTATAATCACGAAAAATTAAAACACTACATCAGGATCTCAAAAAAGAAAAGAAAGAGAAATAATTGACCTTATGACCTTAGTTGTAATTGACCTTAATTTTTGACAAACAAGGTTATAAAAATCGTTTCAGCAAACACAATCTGTTATATTCGCAAAACTCGTTTGTTATGTCTGTTACATTTTCGCGCAAAGCCACTCGAGAGCAATCTGCGCTAATTCGTTGTTCATTTTGAAGTAGAAGACAAAAGGGAAGGCGTTTAGCCAACTTTACCCACTACCAGCTTTTGGCAGTCACTCTCTATAGCGCATTCTCAGCTCTGATGGGCATTTTTGTGACACCAGTTCCTCTGATTCACAGTTCGAGCACGCTAATTATTAGTCACATCGAACTCGAACATCGGTTAATACCAAACATGTGTTCTATCTGACACCAAAGTACACCATTGTTTTGTAAAAACAATGTAAACATGGCCCTGAAGTAATGTCACGTGTTTCTGTTGTTATTACAAACACCACACAATTATTAGAAATCTAAGTGGCACATGTGTAGAGCACCAAATAAACACTACGACGAATAACTTTGAAAAAAATTAAAATTTTTATAGAATTTCAACTTTTCAATTATATTTTGACAAACAAAGAGATTATGTTGATAGCCGTATTTTGAGAGAGTACTGGGTTTGAAAATTAGCCGTACTTTACAATTTAATAATAATATCTCAACATGAGAAATACACCTCACATTAAGGTGTATCAGATACGGGAACTTCTTTTTCATGGCGGAGTACGATAGCTAAAGAAGAAACTAAAAGTATAAGAAGAGATTGAGAGAGACCCCCCATAACAATCAGTTAAAGTAAAAAGCTTGGGAAAAAATCTAACGCGTGGTTTTTAAAATATTCCAATAAATATGCAAGAAACTTGTTTTTTGTTCTGCTTTTTTTTGGAATTTCGCGCAAAACTACACGAGGATCTTACGGTGTAAGACTATAGGGAAGGCAGCTAGTCATCACCACTCACTGACAACTTTTGGGCTACTCTTTTACCAACGAATAGTGAGACTGACCATAACATTATAACGCCCCAAAGGCTGAAAGGGAGAGCACGTGCGAAGGGGATTCGAACCCGTGACCCTCAAATTACGAATCGAACGCCTTAACCCACCTGGCCATACTGGGCCGTACAAGAGTAGTCATTTTTCAATAATGCCTCAATACATATCAAATCCTTATAGTGTTAACGGAAGCTATGTTAGACAGGTGCTTCTAATAATATGCAAGAGATGTACTTAACTCTTTATTTTCATAGATATATTAATTCGTTTTTTTTCCTTTTTCACCCTTCGTACGTGAACATCCGAAAGCTGTCATCCACAAAATATGTATGAAAACGCCATATGCCTGCCACATCAAAACAAACAGACAGCGTTACAAGTCTACGCTTTGTATAAACTACACAAGCTTTATCCCGTGGAGCCCCCCAGTGGCTCAGCGGTATGTCTGCGGACTTGCACGCTAAAATCCGGGTTTCGATACCTGTGGTGGGAACAGCACAGATAGCCCATTGTGTAGCTTTGTGCTTAATTCAAAACAACAACATTATCCCGTGGAAACAGTTGGTAATCAATAGATGAATTATATTCAAGAAGATCGTGTCATCTTTAGCTTACTTTGAAGATGGACAAAACTATCGTGATCTGCACCGAATAAAACGAAGTACATTTGTAAACAAGGCTCCAGTGAAAACGAAACATAATTTCGCTGGTACAAAATGTTTTTTTGTTTTTTTTTTAACTAAACACAGCTTACGTGTTTGATCGCACATAAACGTCTTGATTATAATTTCTTTTTACGCGCACTACATCACAGTTCCCGGATATTAGAACTTGGTTAAAGTGATGAAACATAATTCGACCAATTGGCGAGTTACACACGTGCTCTGAGTAACTTAAGACATTTGATGACTTATATGAGCCACACGGAACAAATGAATGTTGCATCTGTACCGTCAGCCGTGTACCACTATTGGTATCTTTCACAGAAGTAGTATTCAACCACGTTTTTCCTCGGTTTAAGCCCATTTTCAAGGTCATATCGATGGTGTGACCATGTTTATTTTTTTTCCCAGTAGTGCAAGAACTGACCGATCACACTGTACACTGTGTATTAAACACAACTATTATTTTTGTATTCTCAAACTTTGCACAAATAGCCCTCGTGTAGCTTTGCGCGATATTTGAAACGAATAAATAAACAGCAATTCTTCACCTTTCTTCCACATGTTCGTCTGAGCCAATTACAGACACGGAGAACTAATACGTTAGAGTGTTAAATTAGAAAACGCCAGTGATGACGAAATATTGGTCTCTATTTTTCCACACCCACAAAACATTGTAACAATAATTAGAAACACGTACAGAGGTGCATATTTTTGCATAATAATTTACGAGTTTCCGTGTGAAAAAAATATTCAAACATATTTTCATCAGAAATAAAAATGTGACGGTGTTACATTAATAAAGATTTTATTTTATAGAGGTGAAGCCCAAAATGTTGTTATTAGAGTATTATAAACAACATCTATAACCTTGATCAGTTACTGGTTAATAAACGGTGATCCGTAACTGTTGACAAACCAGGTTATGAGAAACGTTTTGCCAAGTACAATCTGTCACATTCGCGAATCTCGTCTGCATGCTTGTTGAATTTTCGAGCAAAGCTACTCGAGGGCTCTCTGTGCTAATTCGTCCCTCATTTTAAAGTGATAAACTAGAGGGAAGGCGGCTAGTCAACACAACCCACAGCCAGTTTTGGGGCTATTTCTGTCCGTTCGAAAAGTGAAATTTGACCGTCACTCTTACAGCGCACCCTCAGCATCCCGTTGGTAGTTTTGCGGTAAAGGTTCGTGAATCACGAATCTTCTGAATGGACTATATATTTACCGTCGTCGCAATCACGAGGGATATCTGCGCTACCCATCCTTAATTTGGCAGTGTAAGACTAGAGAGAAGGCAGCTAGTCATCACCACCCACCGCCAACTCTGGGGCTACTCTTTTACCAACGAATAGTGGAATTGACTATCACATTATAACGCCCCACGGCTGAAAGGGCGAGTATGTTTGGTGCGATCGGGATTCGAACCCGCGACCTTCCTATTACGAGTCGAACGCTTTAACATGCTTGATCATGCCGGACCTCTACTGACAGTAATAAACTACTTTACTGTTTGTTTATAGTTCAGTTATTTCGTATTTGTGTTTTTAAAAATCTTAGTTCCGAAGGAGAGAAATAAACAGTTAGAAGTACCAGCAACGTTTAAAAGTCGATTTGAATAATATACATTACAAATGAACAATATAAGAGAGATATTACAGCTGGTAGTTACCGAGAGCATATAAATAAACTTGCTTTCTAAATGTCACGAAACGTGAGGTTGTACAGCATTTAAAAATAAAATTGTGTGAATAAATTTGACGACTACAGTGAAGTTAGGCAATTTTAAAAATGGTTGCTAAGTAACCAAAGGCAAACATTTGAAATTTTAGTTACATAGATAATTAGTTGAAAGACGAGAAAATAATCGAAGTATCACGAGTGTAAATATCTCTCAGCGACGTTGCTGAACAAAGAATAAACAAATCAAAGTGGACCACATGTGGAATGACCTCCTGTAGTAAACGATCGTGATTTCGATCGAAAATAAAAATCTTTAGCTAGATTAAAATTCGCAGAAAAGTGTTTCAAATCATCAGGATAAAAAAAATGGCTTATGAGCCGATAAATCAGACAACGATTAGCTTGTTTTTTGGAATTTCGCACAAAGCTACTCTAGGGCTACCTTTGCTAGCCGTCCCTAATTCAGTAGTGTAAGACTAGAGGGAAGGTAGCTAGTCATCACCACCCACCGCCAACTCTTGGGCTACTCTTTTACCAACGATTAGTGGGATTAACCGTCACATTATAACGCCCCCACGGCTGGGAGAGCGAGTATGTTTGGCTGACGCGGGCGCGAACCCGCGACCCTCGGATTACGAGTCACACACCTTTCGCGCTAGGCCATGCCGGGCCCTATAAATATAGCGTGTGTGTTTTTCTTATTGCAAAGCCACAAAGGGCTCTCTGCTCAGCCCACCGAGGGAAAACGATTAGTTATTAAGTACCATCAGTAAATGCTTCAAGTGTATGAAAAAATTCCAATTCCTTTTAAAATCCATATAAGTAAAATTTGTAAAAAATTATTCCAATCGCGTATGTGATTACAAGTTTGTGTACACTGATAAATTGAAAGCATCACGTTGTCACGAGCTTCTGATAAAATTCTGTTCGTACTTTAAAAAAACACAGTTGTTCCAGACTTGTAGCGATCAAAGAGAATGATGTCAGACATATCCACCAATAAGACTGACGCAACCGTTTACGGGTATCTGAGCAGAGCATATTCCGACAATTCAAACTTTTCCGTCCATTTTCGTGTTATGCCTTGTCATTCTAAGATGGAGTTTCCACAGCTGTAAGTCAAGGAAAACTGTAAACGACGGAAAGAAACGGTGGTGAGCAGGGGTGATTACTTGAGGGTTTATCCAAAAGTACATAAGCCTAGGAGGTGTGTCGCCCCTTCTTTAGTAATAGCCTGAGTTGCTTGTGCCCGTATTCTAATAACCTCTTATCAGTTGAAGGTCCAACTATTACTTCCACGACAAAAGTCGAAAACTTAACTGGAACAACTTGGCTTTAATAGTTGGTTGTAGTTCACGATCCGTCCCCCCCCCCGAATTTGTCCAAATTTGTTTAATTATCCTAATTATATAAACAGTTAATTGTTTGTTTCTGTTCAGATATAAGTTAGAAACAGTATTGGAACTACACAGTGTCAAAATTTTGAGAATCGTAAAAAATGTGATAAGGGAAAGTGTACAAACTTCCCATAACGTGTGCTATTAATACACACACCAAGTCTCTTCATAGGAATGAGTACCAGAAGATTTAACCCGAGTAGGATTAGGTTAACTCGGGGATTCACATTAAAATAATTGAACATTAATTATTTAACGAGCTTGTGGTATTTGATATTTTACCTTTGGGGCGGTCTTGCAATAAATAAACTTTGGGATGAAAAACGCCGGCATCTTGCGTAGCGGGTCCTCCTTATTACCAAAATTGATGATTCAGAAGGACTTAAAAACCATAACTATTATACGTCTATCAACGTTACAAGGAGCCTAACTGCATTTCTCTCATTCGCTGACCCCAGTTGTACTAATAAGCCTGCCTTGCATAGGTAATAACTGCAATCTACAGCAGAGGGCACGTCTACTGATTTACAGTTATCCATAAACTTCACAATGGGCTATCTGTGCTCTGCCCACTAAAGGTATCGAACTCCGGTTTCCAACGTTGTCAGTTCGCAGACATACCGTTGTGCTACTAGAGAGAGTCAGTACAGAGGGTAGGACTCACAAACGATGCATTAAAGCTCTGCAATAAATATTCTTTGTTTATTTAATTTTTATCTTTGGTGGAGCCCCGGCATGGCCAGGTGGTTAAGATACTCGACTCGTAATCCGAGGGTAGCGGGTTTGAATCCCTGTTACATCAAACATGCTCGCCCTTTCAACCGCGATTAATCCCACTATTCGTTGGTAAAAGAGTAGCCCAAGAGTTGGCGATGGGTGGTGATAACTTTGCTGCCTTCCCTCTAGTCTTACACTACTAACTTAGAATCGGCTAAAGCAGGTAGCTCTCGTGTAGGTTTGCGCGAAATTCAAAACAAACAAACCTTTGACGGGATAAAAATCTGAAACAAATTATATAAAATCATTAAAAATAATTTTGTTTGCTGTATTATTTTCTTGTGCTCCATTCAAATTGATATAAATATATTTTTTCTAGTTGCGTCTCTACACTTAATAATTCTTGCAACACTGAACCATATGGTAAATAAATTTCATTCAAAAGGAGTGTTTTGAGCGACATCTATTTGACAGTCTCGTTTAAAAACTACAAAATCCACTTCACATCACGTGAAATCGAACGGTTGACTTCAAAGTCTGGCGTTGGTTTTCTTAACCACAAGATTCATTTCAAATTTCTTTTTCCCGTTTCTTTAATACTTCTTATCTGTCTGTTCTATATAATGCAATATAACACGCTAGAATTTGGCAACATAGTAACTTTATGAACTCAATACCTATTTCTAAATATTTCATCTTTTTTGCATCTTAATGAGTATTAGAATTTGAAAGCTAAACAAATGGTCATTTGTTCACTAACCATCGTGAGTATCAAATCCCGAGTTTTAGCATTGTAAGTCCACAGTCTTTCTTATTATTAGTTTGCTGGATTTAACCGTCACACTTATAACGCACCCACATCCCCTATGTCTTTTTTTGGGTAACTGGCTGCAAAACGTGAAACGTAAGGTCCACAGTAATCAGAAGGTAGCAACATCCACATTAACTTATAAACTTATATTTTAATTATATTATAATTGATATTAATTCCTCCATTTTATATAGTCGTTTAGGCTTAGCTGTTGTAATGTTATCGTACTTTGCTAAATTATGACAGACAGTATTTGGTCTAGGTCTTATCTGCTCTTGTTTACGTCACTAAAAATATTGATGATTTTTAATTGAGTGTGTGTTTTACTTTTAGCAAAGCCACATGGGGCTATCTGCTGAGTCCACCGAGAGGAATCGAACTACTGATTTTAGCGTTGTAGATCCGTAGACTTGCCGCGGGGAGATAGTTTTTAAAATTGAAGTATCTTAGCTCCGACATTGAGATGCAACTAATAAATAATTGGTCCTTTCTTAAAATACAAAAAGACGCCATCGACCAATTTGTGATGACCTCTGGCTGCTCAGAAATAGATCCTTTAGAGTGTTCCTTATTTCGTAATTTGGTAACTTTCTTCAAACTTTCTTTAGCACTGCGAACCCAGTGTTAATGCATACTGTATGCTAAATATTTTAGAAGCTATCGCACACTAATTTAAGTGTTGTTATTTTACGTATCATACTTCTGAGTTAAAACGACGAGAATTATCCGTTCGTCGTAATCACGCATGCTTGATTTCCACACAAAATTTCTCTAATTACAAATCTATCGTTACAATTTTTGGATCTAATTAGCGTACGCATAACTAGCTTCCCACCCGATGGTACAGCCATAAATTTACTGAATTATAACGCCACAATTCGAGGTTCGATTCCCAACGATGAACCCAGCAGAAAGTCCAAATGTGGCCCATATGTGACATTTTGTGTGTCCATTGAGGTTGTAAAAGTACGACATAGTAAAAAAAATAATAATCGTGTACGTTGGGGTAGGGGGTATGCAAGAAATACTTCCTAAATGTTCAAGTTAAACGGCAATATTTGGCATACCCGAATCAAAAATCAAAAGCCGGTGATAATATATTGTAAAATAATTATTTCCCTACAAAGAAAAGTGAGGGGAGGGAGAAATTGGGCACTGGAGTCGTATTATCCCTACATTTACGTAAAATCGTAATTTCTGCTACATCTTTGAAAGGCTTTTAAAATAAATAACACTTCGCTCACAATAAATAAACAATTGTTTAAATAAATTAAGCCCTATTTTCATATTATTTTCTGTCCCGACATGGGCTGGTGGTTATGGTGCTCGAATCGCAAAATGCGTGTTGTGGGATCAAAAGCTCGTTAACTGTCATGCCCTTTCACCCGCGGCTGCGCAGTGATGTCACATCCCATTCCACCAATCGGTGATGAAAAGAGTGGACCAAGAGGTGTTAGTTGGTGGCGTATGTCAAACCAAAATACGAGACGACGAGAGCAGATAGCCCTCAAGTAGCTCTGCGCGAAATCCGACGGACACAGACTAACAAAATATTTTTGTAATGTGTAAACTCGTCTTATGTCATCACACCAGAATGTTCCCAGTTTATTAAACACGTATTACTGTCATCGCTAATCCATACTTGGCAGAAAGCCAAGACAGGGTTTCGATTCATTGTTCTCACTACCAGAAATAAAAAAAAAGCACTGAACAAGATTGTACAAAAACAACGCGCTTGGTTTATGTAAATTTAAACGTGTGTGTGTAGGCGTATCGTAAAAGAAGGTTTACAGACGAAGAAAACGGGCGCCCACTCTCAGGGCAACGTTCCACAACTGGTGTTTAACCCTCAAATACCAGACTTCTTTTTATGCCATTCACAACCGGTGAAAGCCCACATAATGTGCTATAGTAAATTTATGTCTTGGGTTAACAAGCTGATTTTTTTCTTATATATACAACAAATTGATCTCAGAAGTAAAATTAAAACTTCAAGTCATCTATTTGCTATTCCAAATACACATTGGACTCTATTACTAAAATTAATTAGATTAGTTGCAAAAACCGATGAAACTGTCTTTATTTAATTGACATGCTATTAAGGACCCAGAGGGCAATACAATGGGCCCACAAGGATCTTGGTGCATAATTGGTTTATGATTTATCTTTTTTTAAGTCCACGGAATCAAGAACTCAGCAATTCTAGAGTTAAATTATTAGCATACAGAAATTTGAAGTACGAACATGTTAATGCACGAAGAAAAACACGAAACTCTTATATGATTTAGGAAAACGAATGTCTGTCTGTCCAGGAGAGATTGCACTTAGCCTAACATGTTTTTTCTTACGGTCACCTCCACTTATGCCATATTCTGCACACAGTCCACTCCATCGGTTTAGAATGCATACCCTGAAGATACAAACATTGTCTTTAATGTTTTTGTTTTTTTTACAGGAAACTTTGGTAAACACCTTTTCCAACATAAATTCACTTGTCCATAGTTTTAGACACTGACTAGAAATATCGCATCTCTCTCTCTCTCTCTCTATATATATATATATATATATATATACTTTTTGTTTATTTAAACAAATTTAGACATGTAGTGTAATATATTATGATAAGTGTTTAACCACAAGCTGGAGTTGTGAAAAATGTAATAAAAAAATTTGAAACCTACACTTCCTACGTAAAACTACCGTATGGAATATGCGAGCATATTTCTCCAACAATCGTAACTGAATGTTATAGATTAGCACAACAACTGAACATACAACATTCCCTGATGACGTCAGCTGTCATCAAATTCCAAGCTCAGTCAGTCATTAAGTATAACAACTTAATTAAATTTACAGTTCGACATTTTGTAACATCGAAAACATTTTACTCAGTAATGTAAGCCCCCCAGCGGTATGTCTGTGGACTTACACGCTAAAATCCGAGTTTCGATACCCGTGGTGGGCAGAGCATAGATAGCCCATTGTGTAACTTTGTGCTTAATTTAAAACAACAACAACAGTAACGTACAAAATTTAAGAGAAACCGGTAACAATAAGCGTTTTTGATATATTAGCGATTTCCGCAATACAAACAATCTGTGTTTTGTTTCCCTTCCCAGTTATTTATATTACACTAGGCCTGGCATGGCCGAGCGCGTTAAGGCGTGCACTCGTAATCCGAGGGTCGCGGGTTCGCGCCCGCGTCGCGCTAAAACATGCTCACCCTCCCAGCCGTGGGGGTGTATAATGTGACGGTCAATCCCACTATTCGTTGGTAAAAGAGCAGCCCAATAGTTGGCGGTGGGTGGTGATGACTAGCTGACTTCCCTCTAGTCTTACACTGCTAAATTAGGGACGGCTAGCACAGATAGCCCTCGAGTAGCTTTGTGCGAAATTCCAAAACAAACAAACAAATATATTACACTACGTATTAATATACTAAATAACGAACAATCTCAACTATGCCTTCAATGTATTCCGAGAATTCGTTCTCGGCAGTTAGCTTTTCGATTTATTACAGACCATTAAAAATAAGAAGCTTGTGCTTTGAAAAACTATAGTGATTGGAATTCAGAGTTCCTGACCATTAGTACATGTTGACAACTTCCAGATTAAACAATCACGGTTGAATACTTTGCAGAGTAATCTGGGGACCTCTGTCTCAACAATAACTTTTATAGTTACTAAAACAATACACGTGTGGAGTTTATAAACCGTCAGATATTGAACTATTTTTTTACTCATCAAGTTCCATAATAACACACCACACATTCACAAGTTGTTGACTTTCCAGAGGACGGACACCTTTTCTATCTGTTGCTCCGTCTTGGAATATGTTTTGAATTTAGAGCATGTCCATCTCTAACCAATTTTGTTGCAGGTCCATTTGATACAACACTGGTTTCTATCACGTTACAATTCAATGTACCTTTGGGTGTATTATAATCAAGAACGAACCATCTCGGATCAGCCATCCTTAGACCAGAAGATGGAGTTATAATTAAAGATCATCTTTCTCCTCTGCGAGAGATTGCCATGGAGATGGAAAAAGAGAGACTGGGTTCTAATATGCAACACTAAAACTAGTTTATCTGAAGTTAAGCAAAAAGCTGCACAAAGGGCTATCTGTTCTCAGCCCATCAAGTGTGGCGTAACTTGATTTCCAGCGCGGACAAATCACTGTGGGATTAAAATCTATTTGAAGATTAAACATTTTATCGATTCAGGGTTGTTCCAGTTTGTTTGGAAATTGGACTTTGTTGATACGAATATTTCAGATGTACCTGAATTCAAGGTCGGAAAATTCAATAGCGAAGTCCTTTAATTTACTTAATTATTTGAAAATGTCTCGAGGTTTCTTCTTGTATATTATTGATTTAAATCAGAAGCTTCGTCTACATTCAATATCAAACAGCAAAGACAAATTTTCTAAGACTGAGAGTTTCGTAGTTTTTACTGCATCTCGTTCTAAGATAACATATAGAAACTCTAGAGAGAAAAACAGCAACACACTCAAGTAATTCCTTATACTGTGATGCTCTAGAAAAGGTTTTAGTTTGTTTTAAATTTCGCACAAAACTACTCGAGGGCTATTTGCCCTAACCGTCCCTAATATTGCAGTGTAAGATTACATGGAAGGCAGATAGTCATCAATACCCACCGCCAACTCTTGGATCACTCTTTCAACAACGAATAATTGTATTGACTGTCACGTTAAAACGCCCCAATGGCTGAAAGGACGAGCATGTTTGGCGCGACGGAGATTCGAACTCGAGACCCTCAGATTACGACTCGAGTGCCTTAACCACCTGAACAATATATATGCTTCCCAAAACAACCAAGTTTTCTCGGTTTATAAAAGAGCTGAGCATAACAACTATCATTTAAAACTATTTATAAGACAAACTACAACCTATTCTCATCTATAGAACTAAGTCTTACTCTAAAATGGCCTTGCAAGTTGGTGTTGTAATATACGACTAGGAAACAAAGCATTAAACCTATTTATTAACCTAATCAGTAAACCATTTCCCTACTGACATGAATGATTCTTTGTTCGTTACTCACCAAAATTAGAAAGCTCCCAAAGTACGACTGTAGAAATCTTGCGAAGATGTCGTTACTAAGTAACTCATTCAATTACAAGTTTCAACTTATTAAAGTCGCCGAAACAAAGAAAGACAAAATAACGTAAAAAACATTAAACTTCCTTGACGGTTTAGGAGAATTCGTTAGCGTCTTGGCTTTTCTTTAGATGACAAATCCACCTTTAATTTATGGTTAAAATTTGTACGAGACACGGACTTGTCTTTCTCATACCGTTTATGATAAACCGGAAAACTGTTCCGTTTGCGTATCATGAAATAAATAGTACTGTTTAGAAATATTATTATATGTTTCTCTATGAAATGACACAACTTGTCACACGGTTTCCTCACGCCGTTCCCACAAGTCTTAAGGAAACTGACAACGTCAAAATTCTACAGTTGTAGACTCCGCCTAACTGAGACAGGTCCACTGATAAAAGGGGGTGACCGATTGATAAAAACAAGTTGTGTTATTTTATCAGAAACGCACGCCACAGAGTATACAAAACCTGAGCGCGAGCACTGTATGTGTTGAAATTGTAAAGGAACGAGAGAGGACCCTAGCATTCAAGTTACGGTTTAAAATATATCCCTATTGCAATATTTACCAAGTTTCTCAGTAAGCCCACGAACTTTAAAATTAACCCTCCATAATACCAAGTTTTCAAACAAACACAATAATTTTTAAACGAATCCTCATGTTGCCAAATGTCTACATAAGCACAACATTTTCCCTCCAGTGACACAGCGGGGTATGTCTGCGGACTTACAACGCTAGAATCCGGGTATCGATACCTTTCGTGAGTAAAGTACAGATAGTCCATTGTGCAACTCGTTGCTTAATTAAAAACAAAGCAAGAAACAGTTTTGAAATGAGTCCTCAGCGATACCAAGAGTTCAGGCCCGTCAAACTAAACATTCTCACCCTTTCGGCCGTGGGGGCATTATAATGTGACATTCAATCCCACTATTCGTTGGTAAAAGAGTAGCCCAAGAGTAAGAGGTGGGTAGTGATGACTAGCTGCCTTCAGCTCAGTCTCACACTGCTAAATTTGGAACGGCTAGCAAAGATAGCCCTCGTGTAGCTCTGCGTAAAGTTCAAAACAAACCAAAACCAAGCACAAAAATTTTGAAATGAGCACACGTGCTATTAAGTGTTCAAATAAGCACGAATATTCTAAAATATATTGTCAATGTTTTCAGTTTTGAAAACACAGATTTTTAGCACCTCTAGTTCCACGAAAGTGGGAAGTAAGTTTTATAGATAAATTCCGACATACAGTTTGATTAATAACTGATTCCACTAACTAAGATTTGGTGATTTAAACGGTAATCCAGTACCGAATGAGGACCAGAAACGACCACACTGAAAGTTATAAAGCCACCTTTCGGAGATAAGATTTTTTATAACCCTCATTCGTCCGTTCTTAATCGCTAGTACCGAAAAAGAAAAAGAAAAAATTATGAAGCATCCTTCCCACAATTCACTGCACAAGCTGAGAGCTGTATAGGTGTGGACGTTGTGAGCACAGCCATCCAAACCGACTTCATTATACATTTACCACAATATTCGGTTTAATTTGTGCAATATTTTGTTGTTAGCAGAATAACAAGGGTTGTCCTTTTTATTTTATTTTTTGAGGCTGAATCCCATGAACAGGACCCACTTCAGCTGGTATTTCTGAACCCACGACACATCTGACACATTCACTACTGCATCTCCTGAAAATCGTTTATGGTTTGCAGAAATTTTGTTACGTCACGCTGACGTCATAGTAATCATGATCTCATCAGTAATAAGGCCCACGAATATTATAATACATCATTTTATATGTTCACGTGAACCTGACGATGACCGAAGAAGGTCAAAAAGTTGTTCGCTCTTCTGTGTAAAATATTTTCTCAACCCAAACGAGCCGTTTTTGCATATAAAATTCTCAACAAGTGGGTTTCTCGACATCACTGATTATTATAATACATCAGTCGCGCTTACTTGACTGTAATGGTGGTACAAACTCTGTGACGCAGACAGCCCTCGTGCAGCTTTGCGCGAAATTCAAAAACAGACTCCGTGGAAAGTTTGATTTCCTGTAGTGAAGGTGTAGGAGAGGGAAAGCTGCTCATAACTGTGGGTTAAGCTAAGTTCCTATTTGCTTCGCTCTCTGTTAGTTTTGTAAATCTCACAAATTATTTTTGAACACATTTTCATTCCTTTTCCCCACTCATACACACATGATCTGTGATCCTGACTATGCCCCTGGTGTGTCACGAATAAGCAGCGTTTTGTTCCTTATGATGGAAACCAAGCCGAGAAACAAAAAGGTAACCGTCTTTAATATCGTACGCGGAGATAAAGCTTTCCATATGTTGCTTTCTCTATCGTTTACAATGCCGACTTAGTAAACAGAAACGTTCGCGTTAGATGGGGCAACCACATCCGTGAAAGATAAGTTTCTACTGGCTGTGGGGGCGGGTGTTTTCCAGCTAAAGTAACGTCGAGTTTGTGAATCGTTAAAGTGGCGTCAGATCCTATCAGATTTCTAATTAGTTGAATAACAGACTGGTTGATGTGTAGCTCTTTACCTAACTTACCCTTCTGTTATCTCCAGTTCGTGAAACCAGGGAATATACGGGGAATTAGGTAGTATATATATATATATATATAACGATGCAATTATTCACACAAAGTGGGTTGTTTGATGGGATGGGCGTGGCACAGGGTTCCCAATCCCAATACACCAGAAAGTGTTTGGATAAACTGTACACATGGGCTCACCTCAGGTTTAGTCTGAAGGATATGAAAATAATTATTACAGCGAATAGAATATTCAGAGGATCGTTCTTTAACACTTGTTAATTAAAAAAATTAATTAAATTTAATTCTACTTAATATATATATGTGTGTGTGTGTGTGTATTAGGCTAATCCATGGAAGTTCTTTTTCTCAAAATTTAACTATTTCGCTTTTCTGTGGCCCGGCATGGCCAGGTGGGTTAAGGCGTTCGACTCGTAATCCTGGGGTCGCGGGTTCGCTTCCCGGTCGCGCTTAACATGCTCGCCCTTTCAGACGTGGGGGGGTTATAATGTGACGGTCAATCCCACTATTCGTTGGTAAAAGAGTAGTTCAAGAGTTGGCGGTGGGTGATGATGACTAGCTGCCTTCAGCTCAGTCTCACACTGCTAAATTTGGAACAGCAGCGAAGATAGCCCTCGAGAGGCTTCGCGCGAAATTCAAAAAATAAACAAACAATTCGCTTTTAAATCAATAAGCGAGAATTCGGTCAACATTCTGCAGACGATCGTGAGATATTCGAACCCACTCTAGTCTTTTATTTTTTATATTGAATGATTAGGGATTGACCAATTTGTCTTCACGACACATTCAAGACCAGATCACCAGTAAACAGTCGTCTAATATTCAAAGCATTGTCGTTTACTTCTTATTTAAAATAAGCTATAGTACAGAATTCTACCGAGGACCTGAAATGATATGGTAGCAAGGGTACTCAACTCTTATCCTGCGAGTCACGGGTTAAAATTCCGTCACTAAACGTGCTCCATTTTCAGTCCCATTACTCGATGGTAAAAGAGCGCAGCCCAAGAGATGGTAGTGACCAGCTGCCTTTCCTCAAGTTTATCATTTCAGAATTAGGGACGGCTCGTGCAGACAGTCCTCGAGTAGCTATGCATAAACTTCAACAAACAAACTGGCTTCCTATCAATCTTTATGACAAGTCTAAGAAGAAGGTGTTCCAAACTCCTGAAGTCACTGTTATGAAATGCATTATAGGTGTGAGAGTCAGTTTCAAAACTCATTCCTTCTATTTAATATACTTTCCACACCGTGTTCCTGATTTTTATGAAACAGTACTTTTCTCTAATATTGTGGTTAAAATAAAAGTAAAACGTGTATTTTTTTTCACATACGACGAACGCTAATGTTTATTTGCGACGTAAAAGATATTCATAAAAAGACCCAAGTGAAGGTAATGTTTTATGAAAACTAACTGGGTACCCGTACCCTGGACGAAAGTTACGTAAATTCATGATAAATGAAAGGCTATCTTAGGACATGAAAAGTTGTTTCATTCATACATATATTATACCAAAACACCCATAAAAGCAACAAAACACAAAATAAATTTATTCAGGTACCCAACAAACTTTCATGACAAATTTGGTAAAGATCCATCAACAGGGGTGAGATAGTGTTGAAAAAGATAACCGCAAAATGCTCGTAAAAACCGTAAAACACAAAATTTAAAACTTGTTTTTCCTCATGGGTCAAATGAACCTCCATACCAATTATGGTGAGGATCCATCCACACCCGAGCGAAGTATTTATATGGACATACAAAACACAGTACTGTTACAATTATATAGATGGTGGCATTGCGTTAGAGGTCCGGCATGGCCAAACGTATTAAGGCGTGCGACCCGTAATCTGAGGGCCGCGGGTTCGTATCCCCGTCGCGCCAAACATGCTCGCCCTTTCAGCCGTGGGGGCGTATAAAGTGTCAGTAAATCCCACTATTTGTTGATAAAAGCGTAGCCCAAGAGTTGGTGGTGGGTGGTGATGGCTATCTGCCTTCCCTCTAGTCTTACGCTGCTAAATTAAGGAATGGCCAAGCGTGTTAAGGCGTTCGACTCGTAATCCCAGGGTCGCGAGTTCGCGGAAAAGCACACTATGTGCACGCGGATGAAACGGCCAGATCCGAAACCCTTATAACCCAGGTATTGACCCTCCTTAATTTTGAACTACTGACTAGAGAGAGAGTGTGTGTGTACTCTCATCAATGTCTGACTCTTTGAATAACGGGATTAATTGTCATTTTTATAAAACGCACTCGATTGAAGTGTAAAGTAGGCTTAATAACATCACGTCTCGAATTTCGGACTCTTAGAAGTGCAACATGACATACTGACCACTGAACCATACCTGATATAAGCAAACGTTGGAATTCCGAGGTTGGATTTTTCACTTGATTTTATGAGATAATATTAGTGGAATGCTCGTGCTCTACCCACTGCTGGTATCGAAACCTTACTTTTAGCATCATAAGCCCTCAGCCACTGGAGGGCTAGACAAAAGCGCATGTGACTAAACTCAAAGGGCACGTAACCTCACGAAATACGCAATAATCCGAAGCTGAGAACAATAAACCATTCTTAAGTTTGAACGGGAATTTGTATATGTATAAACAGAACGCGCCACGAGACAAACAGTTAACTAAAAACGACTCTTTGTTTTCAGAACATGCTTTCCGTGTCAACGTCATGTTCTGTTCTATCTCACTACAGCGTTGTTGCGAGTACACTGGTCACCACAAGTGTAAGATGAGGTTTTACACATTATTCTCTTTTCGACTGGCGGTTTGAATTTTCTAAACACAACCTATGCTGATTAACTGTTGTAGGTACTTCGTAAAGTCATAACTGTTAATTACTTTCAGCCGTACACGTTCCATGTTTATATTAAAGGCAAAATAAATCCTCTCGGTTTACTCATTGGTGTAATTTTAATAGTTAGTTTTTGTACTTCTATGTTGTATAACCTTATTTTCAACCAATATATTTCCAAAGTAGATACATCAACCGAAATACCTGTAGGTATAGCTTGTTTTCAAAAACATTCGTGTCATGCCCTACAATGACTTGAGAGATTACGAAGCTAAGCTTGGAGAATCGGTCCCTTCGGTAGGCACAGAGCAATTAGTCCATTTCCAATCTCTGCTGTAAAAACAAACAGAAACAACAACAATAGATAGCAAGTGCCTTTAAAAAATCAGTAAACCAATCAATGACTTTAAAAAATCAGTAAACCAATCAATGACTTTAAAAAATCAGTAAACCAATCAATGACTTTAAAAATCAGTAAACCAATCAATGACTTTAAAAATCAGTAAACCAATCAATGACTTTAAAAATCAGTAAACCAATCAATGACTTTAAAAATCAGTAAACCAATCAATGACTTTAAAAATCAGTAAACCAATCAACGACTCTAAACAATCAGTAAACCAGTCAATGACTCTGACTCTTCCATCTCTTACTACTTTTCTCAATTTATTTAATTTTAAATTTCACTATTTCACTATATATAACCATGCATGTTTCATTACATGCATAACGCCTACATGGGTATCGATGACTTAATTTATACGTCTGTCAACGCCAGAGAAATGCAACTCTTGGGCTACTCTTTTATCAACGAATAATGGGATTGACTGTTGCTTAAAACGACCCCACGGCTGAAAGGGCAAGCATGTTTAGTGTCACGGGGATTCAAACCCGTTACCTTCCGATTTACGAGTCGAGTGTCCTCACGACCTAATGCACTGACTGCTACATTTGTCACACTGATGGTAACACCATTACCAAAACTAGCTGGATTTACGTTATGGTAGATAATTTTGCTCATTGCTGTAACTGTTACTCTTAATACACCAGCATAATGTGCCTTAAAACGAATGATAAGAATCAAGCACTAACGCTGTAATATAAAGTAATTTTAAAAAAAGAATTTACATGTTTCATCAATCAGTTTCACGAAAGAAGGAAGAAAATCACACGTCTTTCCCTTTCTCTCTAGACATATATAAACGAAACGACATATAGGCCCGGCATGGCCAAGCGTGTTAAGGCGTTCGACTCGTAATCCGAAGGTCGCGGATTCAAATCCCGATCGCACCAAACATGCTCGAGGTCCCAGCTGTCGGAGCGTTATAATGTGACGATCAATCCCACTATTCGTTGTTAAAAGAGTAGCCCAAGAGTTGGCGGTAGGTGGTGATGACTAGCTATCTTCAATCTAGTCTTACACTACTAAATTAGGGACAGCTAGCACAGATAGCTCTCGAGTAGCTTTGCGCGAAATTAAAAACAAACAAACAAACGAAACGACACAAAAATATTTTTAAAGATATTTTTATATTGTTTTATTTTTTATTAATAATTTTCCTGAGAAAAATGTTTGCTACGTTGTACATCTATATGACACCAGAGCATAAAGTAAATAAAAACGAAATTTCTTATTATCAGATTAATGATTTGTTGGTAACTTCCATACTTCACGCTTTGCCCACGCTCAGTATTGAAACAACATTGGTAGCGTTATAAGTCTCCAGACATATCATTGTGCTACTGGGGTGCTAGCATACGTCATGAAATAATTTTTCATACTGTAGAAAAGAGATGTCACGTGTTTGCAAGTTCAAAAATTTAAACTGGTGAGACTAGGATGAACGAAAATAATTCCAGACCACTATATTTTGTCACAAATATAACCTCTGAAATACATAATAAAACCTAATTTATTTTATTATTATTTTTTGTTTTATTACACCGGATTTTTTTGAAAAATAATGAAACAATTTTGCAGCCATTTAAATTCTGCTGAATGCATGATCAATCAAGCGAATAGCAAACAAACGTGTCGCTTGAAGCCACGTGCAGCAGGGACGTATCTTTAAATATAACGATCGAATCATGTGCTTTGACTCAAAACAGTAAAAGGAGCGGCCCATACCCACATTTTTGTTATTGCTTCAAAGCTGCTAGTTAGTCACAGACTTAAAGTATCGTCATAAAATTGAAATTTTATTTATTTTTTCTCTTTTAATTTGTCGTTTCGGGGGCTCCCAATTCTCAGGTTTGTTACACTAAAATCCGGAATTCGATTCCCGTGATAAACACATCGTGTAGCTTTGTGCTCAGTTACAACCAGTTTCTCTTTGGGACAGCGCTAACTCTACATGCTTTCAGCGTTAAAATACGGAATTTGTTTCCCTGTGGTGGACACAGCTGATAGCCTAATATGGATTTACTCTAAAACAAACAACAAACAAACAAAGGTTATCAACGTAATGTGTTCATTCACCTCGTGTTTTTCACCAGCACCATCTCTTCAGCTCTTTGTATTTTAACTCAAAGCTACACAGCAGGCTATCTGTACTCTGTCCATCACAAGATATGATCATAGCGTTATAAAGCCCATAAGCGAACCTTTGGGACATCTTTCACACTGACGTAGCAATTTAGATTTTTCAATCTACGTTTCATACCAATGCCTTCACCTTATACTGTCTTTGCTTGCCGAATCCGTTAAACTTTCTTCTTTATTACAGCAAAAGTGATTTTCTGATACATCACTGACGAAACTGTAGAAAACAAATCATGAGAATATCCAATTAAAACACGATAAACCTTACCCAACCAATCAGAAATAATCGGCAACCCAAAGCTAAACACTTATCAGGATAATAAAAATTAAACCACTTGTATGTTCTCCTGAAAATTTCCATCAAAGACCCGGCATGACCATGTGGTTAAGGCATTCAACTCATAATCCGAGAGTCGCGGGTTAGAATCTCCGTCGTACCAAACATGCTTGCCCTCCCAGCCGTGGGAGCGTTATAATATGACGGTCAATCCCATTATTCGTTGGTAAAAGAGTAGCCCGAGAGTTGGCGGTGGGTGATGATGATTAGCTGTCTTCCCTCTAGTCTTACACTGCAAAATTAGGGATGGTTAGCACAGATAGCCCTCGCTCAATTTTGCGCGAAATCAAAAACAAACAAACTAAACCAATCATCTACATAATATGTTTTTTTTCCGGTTCCTGCTCTTTCGTCATCTTGCTGTCATTTTTTATATCGTTTATAATCACGTGATTTTTGTGTAGATCTCTTAAACATTGTCTGACACCTTCACAGTAACTTATTTTATGCACATCTAGGCCTGCCAGCCTGTCTTGACTGGTGTGAAATAACATAAAACAAACGAATAATATTACCAATGTTCAATTCACTTGTATACCAATTTGCATTATCAATGGATATTCTGATACATCCATATTTATTATAATAATCGATACAACGCTAAAAATCCGAGGTTCGATTCTCCGCTGTGGAAACAGCAGATGGCCCAGTGTGGCTTTGCTCTAAACTTGATAGACTGTCGTCATTTGTATGTTCAAATCTGACTCTCAAAAATTTTCTGTTTTATAAAGAATGCATGAAACATAAATCTTCAAAAACCTCGAGTTTTGAACGGAAACATCAAGCTTAAAAAACTTAGGTTTGTTCGGTTTGAATTTCGTGTAAAACTACTGCACGGCTATTTGCGCATGCGTTGTTAATATTGCTACGAAACACTAAAAGAAATATAGTTAATTAACACCACTCACCGCCTACTTTACGACTGTTCTCTCCTCAAGCAGCAAAATGTGGTATTGACTTTTATATCGCCCCACGTTAGAAAGGGCGCATATGTTGTATTGGAATCCTAATTCGCGAGCCACAGGTTTTTGCCCTGACTATCAATTCATGCTAATTAAGAAGGTAGACAAACCTAATTATTTGTAGGGCTGCTACAGAATTTGACAGACAAAATGCCATTCTGGGCTCGGTTTACCGATTAACCTGTCATTTTTTTTATGACTGTACATTTCACAAAAATAAACCTACTTTATCACTAGTTATCACTGAATATGGGATTGGGCGTCGCTTAGAGGTCAACGTGTTCCGACTGTTCAACGAAGGGCTCACGATTAGCGGCTCGTTGCCGAAAGAAAAACCGAGAGACATGATCGTGATCGCCAAATGCCACTATTCGATCAGACGACAATAAACACAAGAATTGGCTTCTCTCCGTCTCGTCCATCATTTCAAAATTTAGGAGAGCTTTGCGCAAAAAATTCCGAAACGAAGAAACAACTAATGTACAGTGTGATAAGAACACGAGGCAACTGGTATGAATGAATGAATGACGTGGTTTACTTCAAACGTTGAACGAAACGTCGCGATAAAGAATAAACTGATATGTCTAAATGAAAACTTTTTTAGTTTGTTTTTTTCTGCGATATTTTGAGTAGGCCCAAGCATAACCAGATGGTTAGAAGCGCTCGATTCGTAATCTCAGGATCGCGGGTTCGAATTCCCGTCACTCCAAACATGCTCGCTCTTTCAGCTGTGGGGACGTTATAATGTGACGGAAAATCCCACTATTCGTTGGTAGCCCAAGAGTTGGCGATGGGTGGTTATGACAAACTGGGGGGCTTGCATGGCCAAGCGTGTAAAGGTGTGCGACTCGTAATCTGAGGGTCGCGGGTTCGCATCTCTGTCATGTCAAACATTCTTGCCCTTTCAGTCGTGGGGGCGTTATAATGTTACGGTCAATCACACTATTCGTTGGTAAAAAAGTAGCCCAAGAGTTGGCGGTGGGTGGTAATGACTAGCTGCCTTCCCTCTAGTCTTACACTGCTAAATTAGGGACGGCTAGCACAGATAGCCCTCGAGCAGTTTTGTGCGAAAGTAAAAAAAACAAACAGACAATTTGACTTCCCTCTAATCTTACATTGCTTCATTATTGACGGCTAGGCCAGATATCCCTCGTGTAGCTTTGCGCTGAATTCAAAACAAACAAACGAGCAGACGCCCTTTGTCAGTCAGTAATAACTGTGTCACAGTGGAATTAGGCTTAAGAATAACAAAATAAATTGTAAACGTATCACCAGCTGGAAATCTCAAAACCAATATGTTTGGAAATGCTAACTGTATAAAAACAAACAAACGAAACGAACACGCTATTTTTTTAAACTTATTATTATTATCCACATAAACATAAGAGATTTGTAGGTCAGAGTTATTATAAAAACTGATTTAATTCATCCAATAATCGCCAGTTACTTTTTATCGGTTGTTTAAAAATATAAATATATAAACGATCCTACTAAGAATCCGCTGTTTGAAAATCTTCACAATTCGTGCTGTGTCTACGGCAAGGATCGAGCCCCGAGTTTTATACAATAGTTCATGCTATTTCAGTTCATTTTTTTGTTTCTAGCATTTTTAGCTTTTTGTTCAGTGGTGTACGGGGATATAGAAACGATCTATTATAATAACCTTTCAACTGAGACTTTAAACCCTGTACAGCTGCCACGCTAATGAGCTGTTTGCTGTGGTTTCCGGTTACCGGCTTATCTAGTAATGGCTTTCAACTACAAAGCTTAATGAACCTTAGACGCTTAAACCTGTGGTGTGAGAAACGCGAATACAGCTTTAAAGATTGTAATCTGAATGTCTTAAAACTGTACAACTTGCCAACCTATTTAATGGCTTCATTAATTCAGAGAGAAAATGACTAATTCGCAAATTAATAGGACGTAGGCATTATTTTTTTTTATCTGTTTATGACTGGATCTTGGACAACGAATTACAACACAATGTAATATCATTCCAGTTTGTTTTGAAATTAATCACAAAATTACACAATGGGCTATCTGTGCTCTCACATCAAAGGTATCGAAACCTGAATACTAGCATTGCTAAGTCCACAGACATACCTCTGTGCTATTGGTGGACAAAAGTATTCTAACAAACCCATTTCACAGTAAAGAGTTTCGAATTGTGTAGCTTGGCTTTTAAACCAGCCTGATATCAGAAAAAGTAGCCAGATGGACCAAATGTTTGTTTGTTTATTTTTAATTCCGCGTAAAGCTACGCGAAGTCTATCTGCTCTAGCCAACTCTAATTTAGCAGTCCAAGACAAGAGGGAAGGCAGCTAGTCATCACCATCCACCGCCAACTCTTGGGCTACTCTTTTACCAACGAATAGTAGGTTTGGCGCCACATTATAACGCCCCCAAAAGGGCGAGTATGTTTGGTGCAACCGAGATTCGAATCCGCGACCCTGGAATTACAAATCGAACGCCGTAACTCGCTTGATCTAAAAAGTTTTGTTTTGTAAGTTATTTATTAAAATTATCTGTAACACTAATATTCAAGCCGCATAATTACAAGCATTTGATGTTCTAGAGTTATCTCTAAAATTACAATTTTTTTTACCTGTTTCACAACAAAATAGTTTGTTCATGGAGTCTGCTCCACCATGTTTTTTGTATCCCTCTTGGTATTAGGCTTAAGTTCTTGTCAATAATGGATGTGTAACAAATGAGGTGTGCTTGATTTATTATAAAACTTCTTTGCTTACACTCAGGGACTCATAAAATCAACATGTATACTATTAACATAACTAATTAATGTTGTAAACTAATTAATCTATGTAACAAAATAATTAATTTATGCTTTAAAATCTGCCTGTGTCGCTGCACGTTTGTTTGTGAGGAGCAGCTTTTTGAAGTCTCATCACCATAAATATTTAGTGAGTGACTTCCCTCTCGTCTTGCTGAGTTAGGAATGGCTAATGCAGAAGCCCTCGTGTAGTTTTGCGCTAAATTCAACCAATCAAACAAACAAACAAATAATCTGTTACTGGTTCTTGGAAATACCCTAGACGGATTTAGAAGTCCCTTCGTTTTCCAGTTTCTTCCAGAAGAGCTTCAGTTTCTTTTTCCAGTATTGCCGATTGAATATTGTTTGCTTGTTTTTAAATTTCGCACGAAACTACACGAGGGCTATCTGCGCTAGTCATCCCGAACTTAGCAACGAAAAATTAGGGGAAAGGAGGCTAGTTGGTACTACCAACCGCCAACTCTTGGGCTACTCTCTTGTCAACGAATAGCTGAATTGATCGTCACAATATAACATCCCTCCACAGTTGAAAGGATGACCATCTTTCTTTGGAAGGACCGAGATTCGAACCCGCAACATTTAGATTTCGCGTCGAGCGCCCCTACCCATCTTGCTATGCCGGGTCCCGATGGAAGATATTTATTTTTGACGGTTTTACCTAGTGAACTCTGTAATCTAAGAACTGACAAAACAGATTTGAAGACGAGTGACTAGCCCGCACCGCCGTCTACGTGAAACCAACCAAATGAAAACGATGCCTGGCGTTGGTATCTTTGTTTTTATAACTCATGAGCTTTTCAGTTTTAACTTCCATTTTCACTGGGTTAACCTTTCCAAAGCCGTGCCAAACATTACTCCAAAGGGGCGTACAACGTTACTCCAAAGGGGCGTACAACATTACTCCAAAGGGGCGTACTTTCCAATATTTCATTGTATAGAAAGTAACATGATTTTTGTGAATTAAAATACGAACTATCTTTTTGAGATACAAATTGCTTTCCGCTATACAAGTAGTAGATATCCTATTCGATAAACAAATTTCGATTGTATAGAGAAGTTTCTGAGAAAATTTTAAAACCTGAGGTTATACGTTTGTAACACAACAATTCTGCTAACACGTCAGACATCAGTAAGAAAATACAATAAAGACAGCAAAGTGAAAGGGAATGTATGTTTACCAGAAGTTTATACAATAAAACATTTTAGTTTCATTTGAACTGATTTAAATGGAATACAATTTCAAAGAGGTTTCACGACCTCGAAATACAGTCAGACAAAATCAAACAGAAATCAAAGTGATATAAATCTTTGTAATAAAAGTATGTTATAAAAGACTTGTTTGGTAATTAAGGGACTTATTTTTATTATAGTACCCAGACAATGAATAATCAAGGTAAAATTTGTTTTCACAAACACGGTAAGTGCACGATGATTAGGAAGATATTTGTTGAAGATCATCTGTGTTTACTAACAACAAAACCGAAAAAAGTTAATGCTTCGGATTCGAAAAGAACCAATGGAAAATACAAGTTATTATGCTGTTAAGGTTAATATATATTACACTAAACCAGTTCATTTAAAATATTCTAAATTAAAGGAAACACTCAAGCTCTTTAATTCATAATTTATTTGTTTTTTTTGTCTAATTGTAAAAGAAACACACACTGGGTGTGACATCAACTGGCTTTGAAATGGCTTAGTCGAAATTAAATTGGTTTGTTTGCTGCTAAGAACAAAGAAGCTCAAAAATTGGTTGTAAGACCAACCTGTTTTCAAACGACTTAGTCTCAATTAGTGCTTTCTTTGCTGTTAAACACAGAGCTATGCAATAAGCTATGTGTTCTCTGCTCACTACGGGTATCGAAACGCAGTTTCTAACGTTGTTTAAGTCTGTAGACATGTACCGTTGTGTCACTGCAGAGTTTTTTCTATTACGCCTCTCGTCTCTGAATTCTACAAGATCTAACCCTAAATTAAACTATATCTTTCTCTTAGGACTACCAGAAGTTAAGAACTTTGTATCACATCCTTGTTCCATCCAATTTTGATCTAAAGACTGAACGGAACCCACTGTTTTGTGATGCATTACGTTTAAATTAATAATTGTTGTTTTGAATTAAGCACAAAGCTACACAATGGGCTATCTGTGCTATTAAACCAATAAAAAAAAATAAACTTTTGAACACGTTCAACACTTACTATACAAAAGAAGTAGGTGTTTTTTTTTCTTCCTCGTCAAATCAGTATAAAAGCAGTTGCTTGAAACGTGGATACTAAACAAAATAACTTTTATTTATTTTTGCTGGACGTGTTTCTTTTTGTCTTCTAAGACAAATTCCAACGTCCTGCGGGCTACTTACTATATTCTACGTTTGAGACTTTCATCTTGAAACTTTGAAACCTCTTAACTGATGGAGGACATCAGTAGATTGCGTTAACAAGTAAACACTCATCCCTCCTTCGTTAAAATCACGTACGAGTGTTATGTTTACTTTGCTTTGATCAACACAAGCTGAGAGATCAAACTCGTTCAGTCCATGGACACTCTAACGAAATATCCGAAAAACGTCAGACTTCCAAGTTATCTGTAGTAACATTTATAAAGTGAATTAGTTACAATTAACTTCTTCAGTTCCATTAATTAAAATAATTACAGCGGTGACTCGATGGATTTACAACGCTTAAATCAGCGGTTCGATTTCCCTTGGTGGGCTCAACGAATCCTGGTCTTTCCAGATGTGTAATCGAATTTTATCATGACCGTGAACTTTGACCACACGACCAAGAAAATTAAAGCTATTGGTCCTTGGCTACACTGACCTTTTTAAAATAATTGTTTAAGCTACTACGTGTACATTTGTGGTTATACAGTTGTTGTTGTTTTGAATTAAGCACAAAGCTACACAATGGGCTATCTGTGCTGTGCCCACCACGGGTATCGAAACCCGGATTTTGGCCTGTAAGTCCGCAGACATACCGCTGAGCCACTGGGGGGCAATACAGAAGGACATATTTAACATATGACTAGAATAGGAACAGAGAGAGTCATATCAGTATTGTCTAAACACACACAACAGCAACAAAACCTCGTTAAATTTATTTTTCCAACGTTTCATTAATGTGTGTTACCACGATAAGTTTATGGATTTGCAACGCTCAAAACCAGGACTCGATTTCATCGCGGTGAATACAACAAACAAATGGAGTAACCAGGCTTTGTTACGAAACGGACAAACATTTAACGTGTGACGTCGTTCACTTTTAATTCGTCTCATATTTCTAGTTCTCTTGTGCTTTTTAACAAATAACTAACAATTTAACGTTAGATATATCGTATTTACAGCAATAATGTATCAATGAAAACGTATAACGAACCTTGTCTTGTGTAATTTTCAGTTGTCTTGTTTTTCTTTTTAGTGATGAATGTTTTAGATTAATCGCACACACTCATACAATATTGTACAAAAATAGAAACAAAATTCAATTACTTGCTGGTATACACTACAATTACGCGGAATATTTTGTTCGTATTTGCGTATTTTTACGACGTTATGTATTTCAGGAAAGTTTCTTGAAATAATATTTTTAAAATTTAGTATAATATTTTTACTTCCGGTTTCTTAATCAATATTGAAAAAACACTTATGTCGAAAGTATATGATTTTAGGTTCATGTCTCTTTTCTTCGTTTAGGAATTGAGAACTACTAAATTGTTCTATATATATACCTTTATCTACCAAAGTGTTTAGTCATCAGGAAATTACATATTTGTATAATTTGAAAAATTTTAAGTTTCTATACGTGCATTAGAAACGAAAACATTATCTTACGTCCGCAGCAAAAAGAAAATGTATTGGTTATCTAACATAATCACCCGTTGTATAAAATTTGCAACTATGTAAAAATTGCATTATATTCCAAGTTATAACTGACTTTGTTGAGCTCGTATGTTCATTTGTTTTTAGGGCAAAGCTACACAATAAGTGACTTGCGCTACAACTACCACGAGAAAGTAAACTTCGATGTTTCATTGAGATCCGAGTTCAAGAAACGTTGAGTAACAGCTGCGCGCGCCATCTAATACGATAGTTCAGAAATTATTCGTCCAACATGTAAAATAAATTTTTCTAGTCGGATAAATCTTTGCAAATAAGCTTTCATTTACTTGGAATATCTGGTACTAAAACATTGGTAAACACGTTGAAAAGCCTGCAATAAAATTTATCATATCATAGTCATAAATTGAAGACGTGTCACAGCAGAAAAGAGTGAACTGAGTTTGAGGCCCCTAGCGGCTGAACGGTAAATCTGAAATAAAGTTAAGATGCTCCCCGTAGGCACAGGATAGAGAGCGCTTTGCGTAGTTTTGTTCTAAACAATCGATATGCATAAGAAAGACAAATTTGAATAACTTATTCTCTGAAATGTACACTCTTTAAAAGTAGTAGCTGCAAAAATTATTTTAAAGTTCCGAAATCAAAATGATGAAGGTTATTTAATTAAGGTCATTGAATTATGAACAGTGATGTGAATTTGATTCTACTGCAAACATTCAATGAAAGCTGTGTAAACACGATGAAAGAATACGACAGATAACCCTAAAATCTAATAAGCAAAGCTGCGAGATATTTTTCTTTGGAATAGAAAGCACTAATGCTTAGCCTAGAGATTTTTTCTTTACTTGGTTTTGGAGATATTCTTTCTCTAGAAGACACTGCATTAACAGAAACTCTTATAACGATTCAACCGATATGCGCATGAGAAAACTGGTAGCTTTAAAATATCTCTAAAATAGATCGATTTTTTTTTTTATTGATTCAAAAACGTTTTCACGAGGTGAAATCAGTCAGAAGTTGATAGGTAGTTCAGACCTTTGGAATGTAAAATTGTCCGGAAATCAGAAATTGCAATTCCTAAAAATCTGGCTAGTGATGAAGGATTCGAAACTGAAATATGGTGGGGAAAACAGAAATAATATTTTTACATGTTTATAGTTAAGAAACTGACAGTAAAGACGTAAGCATTCTAAAAGCCAAATTATTTGGTATTAAATAGCGAATATTTTGTTTTGTTGATTATTTGAAACACGCAGTTGATAAGTAAATGTGGGATCAAAACCAAAAGTTCAAGTAAATAGTTTGGAATTGTTTAGAGTATATTTTAATTTTTCGTCAACAGAAGCTTTTGGGTTTGCGGAATAGAGAAATTTCGCGTATGAAAAGATCGAATAACAAAGTCAATTATAAGCCACTCCACCTGTTATTTAGTTTGATATAATTTAGTTACATTTTTTTTTTCTCAGTTCGTATAACAGTGAGGGCTATCTGTGCTAGCCGTTCCTAATTTAGTACTGTAAGACTAGAGGGAAGGCAGCTAGTCATCACCAGCCACCGCCAACTCTTGGGCTACTCTTTTACCAACGAATAGTGGGATTGGCCATGACATTATAACGCACCCCACGACTGAAAGGTCGAGCACGTTTAGCGCGACCGGGATACGAACCCGCGACCCTCAGATTACGAAGCGCACGCCTTAACACGCTTGGCCATGCCGGGCCCTGGAAATGAATAACTTTCGTCGACAAATCTTGGAGTGGATTATCTTACGTCAGTATCCTTCCGCTAATAGCGTCATCATGCGATATATGTTGCATGGTAGGTGCCACAAGATATAAATACAATATGGTAATTGCTGATGACTCTAGTTTTATGCTGTAATGAGTTTTTTAAGTAAGAATGGACAGTAGGAGTGGGTGTTTTACTCCTGTAATATCTGCTACCGTTAATGTTAGAACGCAATTGAATTTATAAATCATACCGGACCGTATGGCGGCGAAGCACAGAGAATGTTAAAGGATGATTTTCATTAATGAGAACTGATGGTGTAGCTGCTCGTGTCTTGAGCGTGACTAGTGCATGTTTAGTGGTCATAAATTTAATGAGCTTACATAAAATGACATTAATTTAATGTTGGTGTGCGTGCGTGTGTATGTGTGTATCTATACACAATTTGTCAATAATGGCCCAGCATGTCCAGGTGGTTAGGGCACTCGACTCGCAATTCGAGGGTTACAGGTTCGAATCCCCGTCACACCAAACATGATCGCCTGTTCAGCCGTGGGGGCGTTATAATGTTCTGATCAATCCCACTATTCATTGGTAAAAGAGTAGCCCATGAATCGGCAGTGGATGATGATGACTACCTGCCTTCCCTCTAGTCTTACACTGCAAAATTAGAGACGAGTAGCGCAGATAGCCTTCGTGTATCTTTGGACGAAATTCGAAAGAAACAAATAATTTATGAATAGAAAAAACACGGCTAACGTAAAGAGCGATGCCTAATAGTATGTCGTCCACACCATATTTATTTTATCTAGTGTAATGGAGCTATTATTAGAGCTCTCCAGCTCTGTTGGACTGTGATGGACAAAGCAGTAACAGTTGAGCCTTAATTCATGTTAACAAGTCCCTTGACAACAACTGTTACGCACTCCCAGTGTCATAGCGGTAAGTCTGCGGACTTACGACGCGATAAACCATGTTTCGATGTCCTTATTGAGCAGAGCACAGATCGTCCACTGTGTGGCTTGTGCTTAACTTAAAACGAAACAGTTCTTACGGTGTGAACTATTGTTTTCTCTCTATTTGATTTCATGTCACATCAGAATTAGAGTGATTATTAATTAATATTTGACCGAATTAATTTCCTTAATGTTTAACTGGTGGGCCAGGAAGTTAGTCTCATTGTATATGGGAAAGAAGTAATAATTATCTTGGTTTGTTTGTCTTATACTGTTTGTAAAGACGCTATATAAACTGTCTGTAAAGTGATAAACTAGAGCGAAGAGAAATAGACAGTAGCACTCATATTATTAAAAGTCATAGGAACAACACATGTAGTAATCAGTTATTTAACAAATATCTTAGTGTCAGAAAAAGTTGAACTAACGCGAGTCGTAAATTGCTTTGTGATTAAGTTTCTTCTAACTCACCACCATAGGTAGATGGATGTACAAGTTATGTGTAAAGAAACTTATGCCCATAAATTACAACTGGGTTTTCAAAATTCTGTGTAGCCATTTCATGATTTTAAAAATATACAATTTACTGAAGAGCATTCATTTTTTATTATAAAATAATCAGTATGATTGTTTTAACCACTTGCATCATTAAACAGCAATGTGTTTTTATTTGTCAGTCAGTCAGTCAGTAGACACTAAAATGACGTCCTATAAAGGACGCTGTAATATGCACTGCCTTGACGTCAGTGAAACGTGTGCATGCCATGCAACAAGAGAAGTTTTATGAACTCTGTAAAATAGAGCATAATACGACGTATGAACTTGAAATGGAAGAAATAAAAATATTCATTACTCTCAACTTTGGTTTTATTTACTCTTAAAACAGAATTTCTTTAGGGACCATGATGAAGTGCATTTAACCAATGTATAAAAATTTTCAATCATCTCATATTTTCACTGCTTCTCCAAATATCTAAATGATTTTACATGAGGTTACAGCTTATTTGCTTTATGTTAGAAATATATTTTTTAAAAACCTCATGTCTCTTCGATAAACTTCACGAAAAGTTACTACAGACTATCTATCAGTCTCTAATTTTGAAGTGGCAGACTGCATAGAAGGTAGCTAATCAACACCATCCACCGCCAACTCTTGGGTTACTCTTTATCAAGAGAAATTGAGATTGACCGTAACATTAAAATATTGTCATGGCTGAAACGTCAGCATCTTTGAAAATTGGATTCGAACCTGCAGATTGCAAGTCAAGCACCCTAACACTAGGCCTACATAGAGGTAAAAGAACGTTCTAGTTTACAAGACTTCACTGTACCAATATATGCAGACATGTCAACTTTCTCAAATGACTGAGCGTAATGATTGTAAACAGAGCCCGTACAGATATCATATAACTACTGGATACAGTTTTGAGTCATCCATGTCTGTGGAAGATGAGAAGCCGATTTTGTATGTCTGGAACAATCGTTTATCCCGCCATGCACCACAGAAAAATCGATGTGACACTCTGTACAAAACGCATGACTGTCACTGACTTTTGATGCAATGACTGAATAGTTTGCACTATAAGCTTTCCTAAATTTTTGATTCACAGTATTATTCCTTTTAAATTTGCCAGAAACCAGACAATCTGGTGAACGAGGCCTCGTTTTTTCCATCTTGTGAACGATTGCATTGGTATTTCTATGCCGCAAAGAAAACGAGAAATACCCATCTACGCGAGCGCTGATTGGCTGATAAGGACTGATGACGTAACTATGGATTTCCCCACGTACCCAGTATGGAGAAGCACCGCACTCAAACTATTGGTAGACGTCGGAGATACAAATATTTTTTTTATTATTTCAAGCACAAACATGATTATCGCAAGCAGCCATTTGGACTATGTCTTTTATTTATATCAAAATTTATTTATATCTCACTGGAAATTTTCTTTTCACTCCATTTAAGCTCTCGGAGAACAATTTATCACTTCATTGTATTGGCCTATATAATATATAATAATTTGAGAGTTGCAACAAGTCGTAATATTTATCTGTATGAGCGTATAGTCGTAACGTATACACCAAAATCGTAACGATTACGCTCAAATCGTAATGGTTGGCATCTCTGTATATGTAGATTTCAAGATCTTTTAATTGTCATTATTTTCGTCAACATCGTCGCAAGAGTGCGCTGGTATTAACAAATGTGAGCGTTATGTTATTATAATAACAAATGTGATGATTAAAACTACAAAATATTTATACGATAGTCCCTGTCGGATCTAAAACACTAACACTAATAGTAATTAGTAGTTGATAAAAAGTTGACGCATTCCATGGATGGGAATAACTTTCCTTTTCTAAAGTCTTTCAAAAAACAAATGTAAAGATCAAAATTATTATCGTGAGTTGAAGGAGTTTACGTAACGATAACACAATGTAACACAAATAACACTATGTAACACAAATTTTGTTCCTGGATAGTATGTGTTATTTCTTAATTGCTTATGTTGTAAAAGTACAGAAAATAGACATTATTCCATTCAAACTTTGCTTTTGCGACCTGGATAATGTTATTTAGAAATTAACCTATTTTCTATGTAAAAACGGGCAGATTTTTACATTTTTATTTACACAAGGTCTGAATAAAACTACATATAAATCAAGGTTTACATGTATTTATACTAAAGTCATACAAAACTGTTTAGAAGTGAGGAGTTTTTCGAGATTTGCGACGGTAATTTAAATCACTTTCATGTATCAGCCCCCAAATACAGCCTCCCAATATGTTTTCGTTATACGTTTCTTGATATCGGCGTTCAAAGTCCAGTATATCTTGGTAGAAGCGCTCGCTTTGTTCCTCTGAGTATGATCCAATGTTCTACACGAATTTATCAAGATGAGTGTCAAGGATATGGACTTTCAGGAACGTCCTGCACCCTGTTTTACGGTAGTTCTTCACCAGAGCCTCAACCAGTTCTACATAATTTTTAGCCTTGTGATTGCCCAAGAAGCTCCGAACCACTGCGACAAAGCTGCCCCATGCTTTGTTTTTCCTTTCCACTGAGCTTCTTGGAGAATTCTGTGCACTCTAGGATCTTCCTTATTTGTGGTCCAACGAAGACACCAGCTTCGAACTTTGCCCCAGACAGCTTAGGAAAGAAGTCTCGAAGGTACTTGAAGGTACAAATTGTTTCATAAGACCCAATTTTATGTGAACTGGTGGGAACAACACCTTCTGGAGGTCCACTAGTGGCTCACAATTGACATTGTACCTTCCAACAGGGAACTCGGTCTGTTGTGGCCAGTGCTTCCTGTTGTAGTACGCTGTGATGTCCCTGTTGTCCCAAAGGCAAAGATAACAGGGAAACTTGGTAAAGCCTCCTTGGAGACCTATTAGGAATGCCACCATTTTGAAGTCTCCAATAACTTCCTAGCCATTCTCATCATCCGTCAAGGCTTCAAGCAAGGTCTTGACGCTGTCGTATTCCTCTTTGAGATACACCAAAAGACATTTAAATTTTGAAAGACCTAAAATCTTACTATTCAAGCAAGCAAAAATTGTCTGTTTTACCTTCTAGAGTTTTCTTCAGTGCTTACAGGTGAAATTATGAGCCCAGGGTTTGTCTTGATCCTTAACAGGCATGACGAAATATGCCTTGTTGGCTTCACACATTTTAACAGATGCTGTCACAGAGTTCATTTTCGCTCTTGTCTTAATAAATTGGCCACATATATAGCGGAATGTCTCTGGAGAATGCTTGCAGCTTCTTGATGTCATCTCTGATAAAATCAGATAGGTCTATGTGTTCACTTAGGCAGCTAGAAATAAATTTAAGTGTTGAGTGGTGAACTCCTATATATATATTACTATGGAAAGTTCTAGAAAATTCTCGTAAGTTTTAGAACATTCTAGAAAATTCTTGTAAGTTTGAGAAAATTCTTTATCAGCTACTCAGCATTGAATCTACCTGGAATGTTCTGGAAAATGGGTAAATTTGAAAATGTCATTGCCCAGGTTACACAAACAAAGTTTGAAAAGAAAAATAGGTCTTTTTCATTTACAGCTATAAATAAGCATGCCATAAGCAATTGAAAAATCACACTTGCCTAAAAACAAGTCAAAATTTTGTTTTATAACGTAATTTCTTGGAGAAAAGACCACGGATGAACGTGATACTTCTTCTAATTGTTTCTGCAATGTTCTTATTGTTTTATTCAATCAGTTTCACCGAAGGATTGGATCTTTTTCGTCTGTTTGTTGGTTTGTTTTGGAATTTCTCACAAAGCTACTCGAGGGCTATCTACGCTAGCCGTCCCTAATGTAGCAGTGTAAGACGAGAAGGAAGGCAACTAGTCATCACCACCCACCGCCAACGAATAGTGGGATTTAACATCACATTATAACGTCCCCACGGCTGGGAGGGCGAGCATATTTGGCGCGACTCGGGCGCGAACCCGCGACCATCAGATTACGAAGCGCACGCCTTAACGCGCTAGGCCATGCCGGGCTCCGCAGTCGGTGGGATACGAACCTCTTTTTCGTCATTTCTTTTCTATCAGTAGCACCTCTTGTTGTTGTTTCCACAAGAAGTAGCCTAAAAAAATATAACATATACAGCAGTTAATAAAAGGCATCAATATTATTTGAGAAAAAAACATTAATGATAAAAAGCAGCCTTTGAAAGAATATATAAAAGGTCACAGACAAATAAAAAAAAACCCAGCGGACTGGTTTATCATTCTTCTTTCCATGTGGTGGAGTAGTACTGGACTAATGACTAGACGGAATAGCTGGAAATGGACAACGTCTTCGGTTTGTTTTATTGTAATTTCGCGCAAAGCTACGTAAGGGCTATCCACACTAGCTGTTCCTAATTTGGTGGTGTACGACTGGAGGGAAGGCAGCTAGTCATCACCACCCATTGCTCACTCTTAGGCGACTCTTTTATTAACGAATAATTCGATTGACCGCCACAAAACATCCCCACGACTGAAAGGGTGAGCATGTTTGGTGTAACGGGGATTCGAACCCGGGATCCTCGCATTACAAATCGAGCGTCCTAACCACCTGGCCACGCCGGGGCCAATGGATTCAGAGTTGAAGAAAACAGTCACGTAATGGTACATGTTTGAAAATTTTGTTTTGGTATATAGTGATATAGAAGTGAGGTCATAATATCAAAGGATATACCGTCTTTGTGTCTGAGAGGTCTGTAATCGTGGTCAGTATAAATTTCATAATGAAGTAGCCACTGGTACAGACACACTGATATTTTATGGCGTTCAACATGAGTTCAGAAAAGATCAACAGGCGGCCTGGCATGGCCAAGCGCGTAAGGCGTGTGACTCGTAATCCGAGGGTCGCGGGTTCGCGCTAAACATGCTCGCCCTCCCAGCCGTGGGGGTGTATAAAGTTACGGTCAATCCCACTTTTCGTTGGTAAAAGAGTAGCCCAAGAGTTGGCGGTGATGACTAGCTGCCTTCCCTTTAGTCTTACACTGCTAAATTAGGGACGGCTAGCACAGATAGCCCTCGAGTAGCTTTGTGCGAAATTCCAAAACAAACAAACAAAGATCAACAGTACCATCTGGTGGTTTGCAAACAAATCACATAAGAATATGCTGTTCCATACAGGTGACCTCATCACTTCCTATAATTTAGAACCATTTCTCGTCTACACCTTCCAGTTACAAATTTTAGTTATCCATCCCGGAAAGGATAGTTTGAAATTGCAGCCCTCTGGCATCACTCTGCAGAACAATGAAGTCATGTTACCTTCTGGACCATTTTTTGAACGGGTGTTAGGCTCCGCATTGCATACGCGTACAGCAGATGTGGTTAATGTATTATACTACCTTATTCTTTGACTTTTGGGTTTTAAAATAACAGCTCGACATTTTAATGTGCGTATTTTTCTCGGTTAAACTTTAAACTAACGTAAATTGAATATGTGATATCCATGTAGAAACTTTATATTTTGGTAAATTTAGGGTATGTATTCCTTGTAATTCCTTAACTTGTAATTTTAACGTGTGGTATTCATGTGAACACGTTTAATGTGTATTTTTTCGCGCTTAAACTTTAATTTTAGAATTGTCAGGATTTTAGTACTTCTATGTATTTTATATTTGAACTGGCTTATCTTTAGAATGTGTTGGTTGTCATGGCAACACAACTTTATAGTCCGTTGGTCTACATGTATGTTTAAAACCTCTCTTGTCATAATGTTTCATTTTAGCTAAGCACAAAGATACACAATAGATTATCTGTGCTGTACCCAGAACGAGGAATAAACCCCGATGTTTAGTGCCATATAAGTCTGCATATTCACCGTCGTGTCATCACGGGACAAATAACCACAGATTTAGTATGTGTATTATCCGTGTTTAAAATATATATTATCATAATTTTATGGCCAATCCCACTATTTTTTGGTAAAAGAGTAGCACAAGAGTGGTGGTGATGACTAGGTGCCTTCCCTCTAGTCTTACACTGCAAAATTAGGGGCGGCTAGCACAGATAGCCCTCGAGTAGCTTTGTGCGAATTTCCAAAACAAAGACAAAGACACACATTTTTATTTCAAGTGGGTTTCTCGTCATCAATAAACATTAGCATAACTAACAGTTTGTTTTAAATATTGACAATTATAGTGTATTATCTGCGACTCGATCTGATTCACGAACACGATAAACAGTGCAAGAGTTCGCTGTGTGAACGAAGATTAGCTGAATAAAACTTCCAGAAAATTATACATATAAACCAGAAAGTTCTAGAATATCACGTTATTTCTTCAAGGATATTTCAGTCTTTCTCACATTACAGTTATAAGAGTAACGTTACGTTGCATGTCTGCGGGTTTGCTGAAAAGCAACGTTCGTGAATGACGTAAGGCGTCTCCCGAGGGTCTGGTAAGTGCTAAGCCTTTTTGAAAAGTCTTGTAATAAGTATATTATTCTTCCTATGCTGAAGGAGACAGTACTTTAGGTTTGGTAAAGTTTACTGTTATTGATCGCCACCAGGATGTAAGAGAAGAACTGGGAGACCTGCAGCCTGTCTTCTGTTTGACATACGTTCTCGCGCGCACGTGTCATTGTTCCCGAACTCTGTGATTCCTTTAAGCAAGGATGCTTCAAGAACTAAGACAAGACAAACTTGCCATTTATATCGATTTTGGCTAATTATAGTTTAATAGACGCTTGAAAAGAGTATCGTCGAACACCGCATAGTGTATCCAACTGAACTGTGGTTAACACCGCACAGTGTATCCAACTGAACTGTGGTTAAAACCGAACAGTACAGCGAAAACAACAATAAATAAATTGTTGTTTTGTTGTTTTGAATTAAGCACAAAGCTACACAATGGGCTATCTGTGCTCTGCCCACCACGGGTATCGATACCCGGATTTTAGCGGGTAACTCCGCAGACATACCGCTGAGCCACTGGGGGACCACAACAATAAATTATCTAAACATAAACATTTCATTCAAAACACTTGAAAGACAAATTATCAAGAGAGGTTATTGTTTCGTTCAGGCGATCGTAAGGTTAAGGTCTTAGCGAGATACAGTTGCCTGCTAAACATACTCTCTGGTTTCGGTAATTTAATTAACAATGTTAATGCTTGTTTATTTGCTATTTTGAAAGAAAAAAGATGCATTGTGAGCCCACACACATGAATAGAACTGCTAAAGTCAGCATTAAAAGTTCTCATATTTGCCGTTCAAACATTTGGAGGAGGGTGGTTACGGAAAGGTAAGAGAGAAGTGAACATGACCATTTGTTAACCCCAAATTGGTATTAGAATAACAGTACTCTAACACTAACGGGGATCGTACCTGGAATCTTCGTTCTTAGTTCAGTTTACCACTGAGCCATTAGTGTAGAGAGAGATTTAAGTAATAGAAAACCACTTGTTTAGTGCAAAACCGAGATCAAGTAATGAACTACCTGTGATGTCTTCATCGCGGGGATCGAACCTAAAATTGTATTCTTATAAGCCCTCGGGCTCTTCATAGTTGCCAAAGGGCTTAAGTTTAAATAATAGATGAACACGTCTCACGTGCGACCATCGCACTTGCTATAAAGGTTTCTGAGCAGAACTAACAACTATTTATCTTGTGTGTTTTCTTTTCATAATTTTCGCGCAAGGCTACACAAGACCATCTGCGCATGGTCGATGCTAATCTTCACCTAATAGACTATAGAGAATAAAGCTAGTTGAAAACACTCTCCACCCCAACTCTTGTCAAACCGAAACGTGAGAATTGCTGTCACTCTTATATCGCACCCGTGGAACAAAATGCTGAGCCCAGTATTTGCGGAATCGGAAATATAACGCATGAAAATCTAGTAAATAAGCGAAAATAAATGTGTAGGCTGATTATGTGAAAGACTGTAACACTAGCAGTGTGTCAGGATTATTTAACTGTAGTAACGAAATAGAATTAGCATTAAGTTATCGGGTTAGCCAATTGACCCAAAAGTTGCTATTGCTTTATTGAGCATAAAGCTGCGCCAAGGCCTATCACGGGTATCGAAACCGGGATTCTGGCTGTATAAGTCCGCATGCATTTTATTGTTTCACTAGGAGGGCGTGCCTCAAAATTATCTCGAAAAAGCGAGGAAAATTAACATTTTGTTATTACAACAAATAAAAATGGTTGTATTGGAATAAACCTTTACGCATAACTATAACTGTTTATTTGGATTGTTTCTTTGTTTGGAATTTTGGACAAAGCTACTCGAGGGCTATCTGTGCTAGCCGTCCCTAATTTAGCAGTGTAAGACTAGATGGAAGGCAGCTAGTCATTACCACACGCCGCCAGCTCTTGGACTACTTTTTACCAACGACTAGTGGGATTGACCTACTTTGTAACGCCCCCACGCCTGGGAGGGTGAGCATGTTTAGTGCGAATCGGATGCGAACCCACGACCCTCAAATTACGAGCGCGTGCCTTAACGCGCTCGACCATGCCAGGCCTTAAAATGGTGTAAAAATAATACACTTTTTTCAGTGCTCAGATGCATTACTAAAAGTGAAAGAAAAGGGCTCGTCCGGGATTTGAACTCGGGACATCTAGCACCAAAACCGAGAATCATACTCCAGACCAACGAGCCGTTTAGTTGGAGTGTAGGCACAAAACTACACGTTAAGCTATCTGTACTCTACCTAATATACCTAATACAGTTTCTAGCGTTTTAAGCACCTCTGTACTACTGGTTGGCTACTATAACTGAGAAGAAACTCGGCTGAAAATGGCCTGACATGGCCAGGTGGGTTAAGGCGTTCGACTAGTAATCCGAGGGTCACGGGTTCGAATCCCCGTCGCACCAAACACGCTCGCCCTTTCAACCGTTGTGGCGTTATAATATCATGGTCAATCCCACTAGTCGTTGGCAAAAGAGTAGTCCAAGAGTTGGCGACGTGTGGTGATGACTAGCTGCCTTCCCTCTAGTCTTACACTGCTAAATTTGGGACGGCTAGCACTGATAGCCCTCGAGTAGCTTTGCACGAAATTAATAAAAACAACAAACATCTGAAAATTAGGTATCACTTCGGTATGAATGGTTAAAAGAGGGAAATATAAAGCAATATATTCATCAGAGTAGGGCCCGGCATGGCCTAGCGCGTTAAGGCGTGCGCTTCGTAATCTGAGGGTCGCGGGTTCGCGCCAAACGTGCTCGCCATCCCAGCCGTAGGGGCGTTATAATATGACGGTCGATCCCACTTTTCGTTGGTAAAAGAGTAGCCCAAGAGTTGGTGGTGAGTGGTGATGACTAGCTGCCTTCCCTCTAGTCTTAGATTGCTACATAATGACGACTAGCACAGATAGCCCTCGAGTAGCTTTGTGCGAAGTTCCAAAACAAACAATCATCAGAGTATTTGATGCTATGTTTACCTTGAAACACTCTGAATGTCCATTGTGATCCCTAACTCGAAACACCATGCTATAAAAAGAGGATAATAATTGAATTGGTTAGATACTATTTTAAAATTAGGCTTTTAAATAAAGAGGTGAGCATTCATTTCAGATGTTGGCCCAGATTCTTGTACAAATTGGTATAAATAGGTACTTTTCTTCTTTCTAAATCTTATTTAGAATAGTCTGGTATATACGAACGTTGAATTATTACGAGATATAAGCTGTTTTTTCTGCATTTGGACAGTAATTCACATTTATATGTGACGTTAGTTTGTGTGAAAGTACACGGAATTTTCTTTGTTTTCTAGCAGCTAGTAAGGGTCAAAGGAAAACTGTATTAAGCTAGTGGAGATTTTTGTATATTATTTATATTGACCTGTGAGTACGTTTTTACACATCATTTTCGGAATCTGCCTTTTGCAGGCCCCTCGCTAGTGCAGCGGTATGTCTCCGGACTTACAACGCTAAAATCAGGGGTTCGATTCCCCTCGGTGGGCTGAGCAGATAGCCCATTGTGGCTTTGCTATACGAAAAAACACACAAACACACGCATTTTGCAGATATTTCAGGACTTGTATGTTGGATATTAGAATACCTGAATACCACAGTAATTCAAAAGAAAACGGATATAATGGAGTTTCGCAAGTGTTTAAATGATTGACAAAACTAATACTGTTTTTGAGAGTAAAGGGATCGATGCGTCCTGACAGAGCCACCAAGCTGTGAAGTGCCTCAAACCACTTTTTTACACAGATCTTGCAGCACGTGTGTGTCACCGCAGGGGACGTGTGTAAAAATCAGCTTTAAGGCATCTTCAAAATGAGTCAGCATCGATCGTAAAATATGCTGAGAATACAGCTCATTCAACCACTATGTCAGCGAAATGGAATGACCCTGTCCCGAGAGTATTACATTTGAAGAACGTTGAATCCCTCTTAAGTATCATTTCTCATGAAATGTAATGGTTTAACCCACATCTCAGACGTATTGACATAAAATGTTCGAGCTCCGTCTACGAAGCTAAAAGGTCCTCCTGATGATTCACAGAGGACCCCACTTATCCTAAGGTGGTGGGAGTTCATACCTGAAATCAAACCCAATTAAGACATCTCCATAGTACCTGGTCTCGTAACTTTGGGATGCTTTTCTAAATGTAAAGCTATACAGTGGATTATTTACTGTCTACCACGGGTAATCGAACCCTGGAGTTATTGACAGAGATAATCCCCTTCATCATCTTTAACAATACAGATCTGAAACGTGTTCTGAACTTGGAACAGTTCTAGAGTGAGGTGTAAAACAAATATCCGAAACAGACAAACTGTCGAGGATATGCTTTAACTCTTAACACAAATGTCTCATTTTTTTGCATTATTTTGCTCACACGAACTCAGTTCATTACCACGTATATTAAGTAGTAAAAACAAACTGATGTCCGAAGACTTATATTCTAGATCATCTTTGAAGATCCGTCTCACCAGACAATTATGTGTCTCCTCTTCAAAACTCCAGACCACTGTAATATACTCCCCAGTGACATAGCGGTATGTCGGCCGCCTTACAACACTAAAAACCGGGTTTAAATACCTGTGGTGGACAAACCTCAGATAGCCCATTGTGCAGTTCTGTGCTTAATTTCACACAAACAAATTATTGTAATGAAAGTTTGGAGTTTCCAGTAATACGAATAAAGAGTATTCCCTTTCAAACTTCCCAGAATGTACCAAATTCAAGTTCAAGTTATGTCATAAAATAACATTTTTAGTAAATAAATATGTAAAAATAAACCTTACACAGAGAAACACGTTTTCAATCAATAAACTTGGTAGTGAAGGAGTCAATAGGCTTCCTTTCTTAAAATGAGTTTTTTGAATAAGCCATTGTTTTTTTTTATTTCTCCTTTCGAAACACTTTTTAGCACGTGTAATGTAACGATGTTTTGCAAGCGTCGAGGATAAAATACTGGGTTTTTTTTTTGCTTGCTTACGGAAACACTACTGCAATTTTGAACTACTGACCAGAGAGGTGGCCCATCAGAACTTCTTACTACTTACCATACATGCTAAGGGTTTGAATGTCACTCTTATAATACATCAAATGCTTAAAAGGAATTGAATACTTTATAGATTCGAACCCGGATCGCCAACTACCACAGGACCAACCCGCGTCTTAAGAACACCCCAAAACATTAGATAAAATATTTTCCATTTTATGCAATGGTTACTTGAGACAAAAAAAAAGGTGTGTGCGTGTGTATATGTTTAAAATCTTGTTCAGTTTCGAAGAAAGAGTAACTAACTTTTGATTTGTTCGTTTTTAATTAAAGCAACAAATGTTCGACTTCTGATTGGACAAAAACTTCAAATTTGTCACTAACCCACTTGGGCTGAGAAAGACCTCGTATTTCAAAACTGCAGTTTTAAAGTAATTCTAAATTTTTATATGTTCATCAGCGGATACAAGGAATTGTCATGAAAATTCAGCTGTAGAAGTTACAAGTTTCGTAACTTTCTATGTCTTAGTTTACGATAAGATACACGTAATTAAATTTTAACAAAATCAGATTTTTTTACTTTATTTAGAATTATAACAAAATCCTGACAACAACGTATGCTGTAACTGTCATGGCGTTAAAGCTATAGTGCGTAGGTTTTCCATAAGTTGAAAAATAACTCATTTGAGCAGACGATAAATAAACCTCAGTGTAACTGGAATAACACTAAAGACGAATAGTGTGTAACTTTAAAAGAGCTTTATAACCTAATTTTCCCTGATTTTGAATCAATCACCAGGGTAAAGGCAACCAGACTCCGGCCACCATTAGGGTCCTTCCTGAGTCTTCGAACAGCGTTACGAAATGGGCTGTCACTTTATTAAGGTACCCGTAGCTAAGAAAGCCGAGCATCTTCATCGACATCAAGTCTCGAACCTCGGAACCTACAGCAAGATATGCTAAGAACTGGGAGTGCTAAAATCAATAATAAGTACCATATTAGTCGTCTTAAAAAACAAACAAAAACATTGCACTAAATCTTGATTTTCTATGTTAAGTAACAATACCCACAAACACAATACAGCCACTAATGGCTGACTTGATTACAAACATTGATAAATAGATGTTTGTAGAAACTTATTTCTCATCACTGAGTACTTTTTAAAGTAATGAAATCTCCGTTTCACCCAATATAAACGAACCAAAGCAAAATAAACAAGGAACTTTAAAAGACAGCTTCAAAAAGATTGTTGAAAATATTATATGTACAAAAAAAAAGAAGCCAGAGACATGTCTTTAAATAAAATGTTTATATAGAGGTTTACCAGTTCCATTACTAATAGAATATATTCTAATTTTAATTAAGCTAAGAGACTTCTTCAATTAGAGAGAGCTGACTGATTGACCAAAATTAACAGCACACTGCGAATGATTTTCTTTCAAGACAACAAAAAGGTTTTGGTGTCGATAACAAGCAGATTACTTGAAGCTTTGATTTTGTAGTTAGTAAATGAATGTTCTATACTTATTTAAGAAGGAAGTGACTTCCGAAACGAAGAGTCTTTCTGAGGATGTAGAAAACTTATTAAATGAATGTTCTATACTTATTTAAGATAGAAGTAATTTCCGAAATGAAACGTCTTTCTGAGGATATAGAAAACTTATTAAATGAATGTTCTATACTTATTTAAGATGGAAGTGACTTCCGAAATGAAGAGTCTTTCTGAGGATGTAGCAAACTTATTAAATGAATGTTCTATACTTATTTAAGATGGAAGTGACTTCCGAAATGAAGAGTCTTTCAGAGGATGTAGAACACTTAAAACTGGTATGACTATCACATAAAACAATAACAATAAATAGTGATGCAAGCTAATGAGTTCGAAACGGGTTCTCACAAAACATCTGAATCGTAAACTGGTATTATTAATTTAAGATTTGGTTAAACCTGACAAGCAAAATGTTTGTCTTTTAATATTGTATAGTTTGATACTTACGCAAAATTTTATTCGAGAATTTCTGTGTTAAGCAGATTTAAAATCGTGCGCGCGTGTATATTTCTTACAGCAAAGACACATCAGGCTCTCTGCTGCGTCCACCGAAGGGAATCAAACTCCTGATTTTAGCGTTATAAATCCGTAGACATGTTAAATGTAAAATTATGTTATTATATCTATCAAAAGTAACAGGCTTTCCCGATTTCTTATTATTTGAAATTGCAGAAATTATTAAAATAATTGCAAGGATGGTTTGGGGGACGAGGTAATGTGTTAGTGTTTCGTTGGGTCTCAATGATAGATGGAGTTATTTTGGTTTAAATGAAATTATTTTTATTTGATTAATTATTTAGATATTGTTTCACAACTTGTGTACAATATATGACAAATAAAAAACGGAATTAGTTTACAATGTAAACACTATTGTAGAATGGTATATTTTCGAGAATAAGTTTGTAACTGGCTATCTGCGAGTGTGGAACCCAGAGTTTTAGCATTATAAACCCTCAAATTTATCGCTGTGACACTCAAGAAGTTTGAATATGGCTGGATATTTATATAAGGATCTGTTGTGTTTTTAAACTCTATAAAACAAATATTGTAACATAAAAATACTTATAAACGTTATAGAATTTTAATTAATCTTTTATTCTATGTAATACCATATTTTTGTTAATCAACACAAATAATATAATTAATACCAATTACACTTTCACTGAACGTAGTTCCACATCATCCATCGAATTAATGTTGAACTGGCTAACTGGCTTAACAGTATAACTGGCAACATTTTGAAACAACATTCCTTGAAGTTTTCTTGTATCATCTTGTACTATAAGCATTCTGTCGTCAAACTATTTCAATTATTCTAAGCCTATGTAGCTTTCGCATAAAAAATGGTACAGAAACTTAAGTTAATTTCGTTTTAGTTGTCTTTATTTCTTTGCCATTTTATGGCGATTATAATTATGCCCATGAGACAGTAAAAGTCTTCCAATAAGCCAGATGACACCTCAAAGTTATGGCCTTCCTTACATTTGAATTATAGCGACCATTTACGTGGTAGCGCTAGTCAGTATGGTTAAATCTAACGTTTCCCGTTTAAAGTCAACAACACATTCTACCTGCTAATCCTCCACTTATAAATCGAACATACGCATTACGCTTTTAAAAAACTAATTCCTAAACAATCTTGTTTTTAAACGTACCTTTACCTTTAGCATTTTTATTACAAGCTATAAACATTTGCGTCCACGCCATTATTTACGAATTTTGTGTGTCAGTGGTATTTTTGTTTTATTTTAAAATTAAAATCTGCCTTACTAAAGAAAGCTGATTGAGATATGATATAATTGAACTGATACATCATGGAAGTAGCTTGTACACGAGAATTGTGACGCTTTTCCAGATGAAAATCCTACATAATTGTTTCTGACAGGAGCACGTGGAAGATTTTTACCATTGTGCCTGCCCCCCAGTGGCTCAGCGGTATGTCTGCGGACTTACACGCTAAAATCCGGGTTTCGATACTCGTGGTGGGCAGAGCACAGATAGCCCATTGTGTAGCTTTGTGCTTAATTCAAAACAACAACAACCATTGTGCCAGTGGATTCTCATCTGTTACAAACTGCGGCACTTTCTTTACAATGGCCAGAGTAAGACTCTTTGCAGTTCTCTTTCTGGGTGGTCCTGGTACCCTAAGTTCACCCACATTCCTTTGTTTTCTATGTCATCAAGCACGAGAGATGTTCTCGTTTTTAAAATTCAAAATTTTCGAACTGAACACTTCTTTATAACCTGAGTGCCTGAACAGCTTCTGTTGCAACTTGCTGTTACCTACACTTCCAAAATAGATCAATATTCAGTGACGTCACGCCAAACAATAAAATGCACTTTGATACACTCGTTCCACCACGACTTTATATCACCAGTGATTATCACGTGACTCATCGATTTATATATTCAAATCGTTACTTTGGATAGCAAGTTTTTCACCTGGCTCTAGAACAAAAATTGTATCATGAAAGTATTTTCAGGAAAAGTATGTGAGGAATTTTCATGCCCTTCAGAAGGAAAATTATGCCAAGTTATGTATTTGGAGCACAACAAACGTGGTGGTTTGGCCACTCCATTCGTATTCTGAGGGTCGCGGGACTCTAATTCCCGCCACGACAAACATGCTCGCCCTTTCAGCCGTAGGAGCATTTTAATGTTACGATCAGTTCCACTATTCATCGATAAAAGAGCAGTCTAAGAGTTGGTAGTGGTCAGTGATGACTAACCGCCTTCCCTCTAGTTTTACACTGCTAAATTAGGAACGGTTAGAGCAAATGGCCCTCGTCAAGCTTTGTACAAAATTCAAAAAGTAAACACACATGAAAACAAAAAAAAGTAATTTCTCTTCTAAGAACATGAGATCCAAATTTGTTTAAACTCTATGTATGAGTGTATGTGTGTGCGTGCCAAACCTAGATGAAATAAAGAAAGGATTCTTCCCATACAAAATTCTATCTTCATTAAGTCAAGCGAACAGAGGTTTGGTTTGTCTGTTTCTTTTTTTTTTCCAAAATTTTCCCGCTTTCTTTACAAAATAGATTATAGCCGTATGGCAGTTCTGAAAATAACCAAATGTTGGTGGAAATACTCTCGTACATCCAGTTTGACGCCCGGCACTGCCAAGTGTGTTAAGGCATTCGACTAATAATCCGAGGGTCGCAGGCTTGAATCCCGGTCGCACCAAACATGCTCGCCCTTGCAGCGTTATAATGTGAGAGCCATTTCCTCTATTCGTTGGTACACGAGTAGCCCAAGAGTTTGCGGTGGGTGGTAAAGACAAGCTGCCTTCCGTCTTGTCTTACACTGCTGAATTAGGGACGGCTAGCGCAGATAGCCCTCGTGTAGCTTTACGCGAAATTCAAAACAAAACCATACCAAGAGTTCAAGTAAGCACAAGAATTTCGAAATAAGCACAATTACCCTCTTTTTCGACATAATTTTCACTGTAGCCTTTTAGCGCATATGCAAAACAATATGTGATTAAAGTTAGTCTTGAAAAAGGTGACTGCTTTGTTCACTTCTTTGGTTATGATTTACTCAACGTGGTTGTGAAAATCAAAGAAACAAATTATCTTGTTTGTCCATCATAACAACACGTCACATTTGCTAAACTTCGTACGTGACCACCCTTTGCGCCAGTTTCTATATCTCTCTTTGTTTCTGTGAACTGGCCAATTTGCGAAACCATCACAGTGAGCATTATCTTGCGGACGCCTGACCACGGGCCACTTTTTTTTATCAGGTTGTCAATAGATGGCCGCCCTCTGGAGCTCTACTTTAAGCATGAATTGTTTCAGTGATTTAAAATATCTCAAACCAAGTATATCTGCATCCCATCGTGCTAGGAACCAAAAATGCTCAGGTCAGAAAGGAATGCAAATATTCTTAGGAAGTGCTTCTTTGACCTGAGATGGGTGCGGTAGAGGGAAATGAGCATATCTGCAACGTAGCCACACCCCACGAGTTTATTGGAATGATCGATTGATTGATTCTCTTTCTTAGCGTGTCGTTTGACTATTCCAAGAGGGTCAACACCTGTAAAAAACGTGCTTAGTTAACAAGCTTATCTGATAATACCAACATATGTTTTTTTGTCTGTCTTGCAATCGTAGGAGGCTCATCCTACCCTTTTCAGTTATTTCTCAACAATCAACTAACTTGTATCGAATAATTATTATTAATTACTTCGTCTAAAGCTACACAACGAGGCCATCTGCATGCTGTCTTCTGTAGGAGGTCAGTCCCACGATTTAACTGTGGTTTGACATACATTAGATTAATTAGAAAGAAATTTCAACATGATTTCTAGTAAATGGTCAGCTTATCAGTATAAATATAACAGCTACATCCTGATAGAATCATTTTCTCATCAATTATGTTCATTCATCTGGAATGTCCATTAATGATGACGAGAAACCCACTTCAAATAAAAATGTATTCCAAAGACGGCTGGTATGGGTATTAAAACTTTAATTAAAATAAAGTAAGAACAACGTTTCGCCCTTCTTAGGTCATATTCAGGTTAAACAAAGAGTTTGTAGCGATGACCTGTACTTTATTTCAATCACAGTTCTGATAACCGTACCAGCCGTCTTCAGAATGCTTAAAAAAAAGGTAGTTACATGCGCCATCTATTATAGTGATTTAGAAGTACTTATAAATAATTTCAATATAAAAAAGTTTTCAGGTCTCTAAATACGAAAAACAATCAGTAAACGTTTCTTTATAATACCTCATAAAGTTATTTAAACATTAAGCATGTGAATTATTCTCGTTTATGTCTATTATCAAACTACACAGTGAGTTTCTTTAAACATCATTATCCAACAGATGTTTAAATTATTAGTGACGTCGAGAAAACCCACTTGTATGGAAATATATATGTAAAAACGGATCGTTTGGGTTGGGAAAAATTTTTACGTAGAGGAGTAAACAACGTTTCGACCTTCTTCGGTCATCGTCAAGTTCACAAAGAGAGAGGTAGCTGACCGGAAGCTGACCACATGTTTGAAAGGGGTTGTTTCCCAACCCAAAGGAGCCGTTTTTACATATAGATGTTTAAATTAGTTTAAACCACGCTATTAAAAATGGCATTGAGGAAGTAAGAGGCTGAGAAATCGTGATAAAGTTGAGCAATAAACTACAAACAAATGAAACCTCAAAGCAACTAACTTACAACGTTTTCCAGAGATAGTGGATTTAATGTTTCTTCTGCCAAGGTTATAACGATCATTTACCGGCTTTGGAACCTCTGATAAAAATAAGTACTCGACCACATACAAGTCCTCCTTGAAATATAAGTCAATAAATAGAAAATAATTAACAACATAACACTCTGTTTTTGTCCTTCTAGAACAGGGGTTTCCAAGTTAAAAGTCCCCGAGGGCCTCAGCTATGTTCACGAGCGGCATTATATTTTTGTCAATTAGGGCTTGTTGGAGTATAACGTAATGCACAATAGAGAGTAAATAGATCCATGTTAGGGTTAATATATGTCCTTTCAACATGGTAACTCATGGGGGAATGAGTTAATCTGAATGTGATTTACTTGATGTAACGTGTTATTTTGACGGGCAATTTTGTGAAAAATGTCGTATTGAATTGTGAAAATAAAAGGAAAATGTAATTTAAACATGTTCCGTTACGTAATAAATAAATTTAATAAAAAAATGTTGCATATAAAATAAACTAGAATAACCAACAGAGGAAGTAGACAGCTGGGCGAGTCCACTCTGTCTACCAGAGGGAATAATGGCATGATATTCCGAGTGGGATTATTTATTATACCTCTCGACTCCATGAAGGAACATAGGGCCGCAATCGCTTGTGGATTCATTAACAGGCTGGTTTTTTTTAAGTGAGTAAACTGTTAACCTACTGCACACACCCCCCCAGTAGGCGGAGAAACGTGAGCTATTCATCACCACCCACCGCCAACTCTTGGGCTACTCTTTTACCAACGAAAAGGGGGATTGATCGTAACATTATAACGCACCCCACGGCTGAAAGGGCGAGTATGTTTAACGCGACTGGGATGCGAACTCTCGACCCTCGGATTACGAGTCGCACGCCTAACGCGCTGGGCCATGCCGGGCACTCCGAGTGGTATAATGTGGTATAGTTTAGAAGCTATTACTATCAAGTTATTACTGTAAAATTATAGAGATATAAATAATAAACATATAGGTGCACACAAAATAAATTTTAAAATTTCATTAGTGAATATCAGTTGGAGCTTTCATGCATTTTTACCTTGCAAGACAGAACTTTTCGGTCCTTCACTACAAAAAAAAAATAAAAAAATAAATAGAAGTAGGTTGTTCTTCAATGGTTTGTTTATCTGTTTTTTTGAATTTCGGGCAAAACTACACAAGGGCTATCTGCGCTAGCCGTCTCTGAGTGTAAGAGTAGAGGGAAGGCAGCTAGTCATCACCACCAACCACCAACTCTTGCACCACTCTTTTACCAACGAATAGTGGGATTGACCGTCACATTATAACGCCTTCACGGCTAAAAAGGTAAACATGTTTCGTGTGTGACGGGGATTCGAACCCGCGACCCTCGGATTTCGAGTCGAGTGCCTCAACCACTTGGCCATTCCGGAGTGAACTCCGCAGAACAGAATTCAAAGTAACAATAACTGAGCAATTAACGGAAATGAAACAATATGAATCCAATGCTTAAGTAAGCCAATTACTTATAAAATGTTTAAAATTCGTTATTCTTTTAAATTTAAATACTTTAATTAACATTTCGAAGGTCTCTTAAATCCACACTTGCATCGATAATTTCCGAAAATAATTACGGAAACCATTGTAAAACCTGTTCTTCAAGTTAATATATTTGAAAACTGGTTATCGTTTGTTTGACCGACAATAAACACTAATTTCTGTTTTTACTGTTGCAATTTAACAAGACAACATACTGAATATTTGTAAGGTGCATATATATATTTTCAAGTATTAGACAATTTGTCAAACACAAACATTTAGAAATAATTATTTCTCAAAACTGAAGGTTTCACAATAGCCTTGTAACATTAACGTTTTTTGCTTCTAAAACTTATCAGTATATAATCTCGACACAAGCAAGTAGTTCACAAGCTGTATCAGCTCTCTTACGACCTGAATTATCGCAAGAAGTGAGTATACATTTATTTAAAGTGGTTTAAAATTCTCAAGTTTTGAATAGTAAATGTAGCTATAACGTATATAACATGTATATATATGTATATATATTGTATTTAGATCAATTTTTACATCAGAAGAATAATGTAGTAGCCACAGGACTTTGAAGAATGGTGCTTTTATGGTACTGTTAAAATTATCACTAGTCATAAAATAGATGAGCAAATAAACAATAAATCTTGGCGTCGACTGTAAATAGTTACCCTCTCCCTACCCTTCTAAAAATATACATTTCACTCTCTCTCTCTCAAAAATTACCATCAAACAGGTGAACAAAACGAATCTAATCAAAAACTTCTTAAGTTCGGAATCCTGTTATTAGCAGAATCAACTAGATTCTTTAAAATATATGATGACAGTTTTTCTCCTTAAAACAGTGTTAATAATCGAGTTTATAATAACGCCATGGAATCTAGTTTAACAGTTTCTTGTCATCGCCTGCAAGCAGTCGGTACAACGGTATCAAGTATCATTATTTACAATGATTGCGTTAGTTAATATCACGTGAAACTAAGCTCTCTTTAATCAGGAGAATTTCACAAAATGTAGCAAAGTTTTAAAAACTTCACAGAAAAACTGCTAATCTAGTTTGCTTGGCCCAAACAATACTTTTGTATCTGCACGTTCTTTCACCCTTTAGTTTGTTTTTTGTTCTAAATCAACAATATTTAATCTAAATGATAAAACGTTTAGACTGGTGACTCATGTGACATTTTGGTCAGATTTGAGTGGTTTCTCTTTAATAACTTTTGTCTTATATTTGAAAGACGATTTGACAACTGATTGTAGACTGTAAAAAATCTATGAGAGCACGAAATTTAAAAAATCCGTAAAGGTTAGATATGTTTTTCTGTCAAGTAAAGTTTCCATATTTCCTGTGCAAAAAATATGTTAAAGATGAGGTAAAATGAATCATTTTGCCGAGGTAAGTTATTGTGTATCGAAAATGCCTTGTTTAAGTTTTATTAAAGACTTGTGGAAGTGGACCTTGTAACACGAGGTCCCGCATGGCCAAGCGTGTTAAAGCGTGCGACTCGTAATCTGAAGGGCGCGGGTTCGCATCCCCGTCGCTCCAAACATGCTCGCCCTTTCAGCCGTGTGGGTGTTATAATGTCACAGTCAATCCCACTATTAGTTGGTAAAAGAGTAGCCAAAGAGTTGGCGGTGGGTGGTGATGACTAGCTGTCTTCCCTCTAGTCTTACACTGCTAAATTAGGGACGGCTATCACAGATAGCCCTCGAGTAGCTTTGTGCGAAATTCAAAAAACAAACAAACTCAACACTAGAATGCCTGCATATGTCTACATATTAATAAATGCCATTACAAGTTGTGCAAAACTAATAAACTTAAACATTATTGTTAACATTCAATATGAGAACATTATAAGCTTCCTTTCAGGTATTTTTACAAGAAAGCTTCAGGCTAATTCGCTCACGTGGAAAATTAAACATCCGACAAAGTCACGTTTTTCTTCTATTTGTTTTTTCCCACACCAAAGTTCATTCCTAAAGACCTTTAGACAAATTCTTTATTGCTCAAATAAATATCTTCCAGACAGTATTAAGTCCTTTGAGAACTCTGAGCCTCCTTCCTCTGGCACAGCGACGTGCCTGCGGACGAAGAATTCTAAAAATTGGATTTTCGATACTCGAGCTGGGCAGAGAACAGACAGACGTTTGTGTAGCTTTGTGCTTAACTTTAAACAAAAGAAATGAAAAAGAGGGCGCTGAACGAGTTTACCTTGGTGAAGGTTATCAAATAATTTTTTTTGTAAGGGTTTGGGTAGGTTTGCGTATCTGAAAATAGTCATAATAAACTGGTCATATTCAGTAGAATAGTCAAACCTATTCTTTCTGACTTTTCTATTTGACAAATATTCTCAATTACCCCTCAGTAGATAAGACTTCAAAAGCTAAAATTTTCGATTCCCTTTAGTGAACACAGGTCGAAATGACTACATGTTTGGCTTTGAGTTGAAACAAGCTATTTAACTAACCATTTTGTTTCTTTGTTTTTGAACTTCGCACAAAGCTATTTGAGGGCTATCTGTTCTAGCCGTCCCTAATTTAGCATTGTAAGACTAGAGGGAAGGCAGCTAGTCATCACCACCCACCGCCAACTCTTGGGCTACTCTTTTATCAACGAATAGTGTAATTGACCGTAACATTATAACGCTCTCACGGCTGAAAGGGCGAGCATGTTTGGCGCGACGGGGATGCGAACCCGCGACCCTCAGATTACAAGTCGCACGTATTAACATGCCATGCCGGCCCTATTTAACTAGCCAACATTTAGGAATAGTAACCTTAACTTGACAATAATTATTGGAATAACCAGAGATGATATATATTTTCCATTCTATCATAATGTGTTCACTATTAACGCTTACGTGCTTTGAAGTCCGACAGGTTTGAACTCCTTGCGTTCAATCTACGAGAACAGTCCTAATTACAGTACTAAGGAATATTGCTTTGATGCTGAACTGAAAATGTCCAATTTATCGATATCATATTTTTCTTATTAACTGCCCTAATTAATAACGTACCTTCTACTCATTAATGTTAAATAATATCTACAGTTTTAGGCTCGGCATGGCCAGGTGGTTAGGGTGCGCGGCTCGTACTCTGAGGATCGCGGGTTCATATCCTCGTCACACGAAACATTATCGCCCTTTCAGGCGTTATAATATGACGCTCAATCCCACTCTTCGTTGGTAAAAGAGCTGTCCAAAATGTTGCGGTAGGTGGTGATGACTTGCTGCCTCTCCTCTAGTTTTACACTATTACATTAGGGACGGCGAGCGCAGATAGCCCTCAAGAGTTGGCAGCTGTGGGTAGTGATGAGTAGCTGCCTTCCCTCTACTCTTACACTGCTAAACTCGGAATAGCTAGCGCAGATAGCCCTCGCATAAATTTGCCTGAAAAATCAAACCAAAATGCACAACTTTAACCTGGGTGCTTTAAAAATAATACGAATAAAAGTTTATTACCATCGCATCTGACATTTGCACTTAAGAAATGCTTTAAGGGCAATAGAGATTACTTTGAGTATCATTTAGACACCAATTAAACTATTATGGGTAAACATATTCGTGTTATAGTTAAATACCTGAAAGTGAAGGAGCTTTGCATGTATATATTACGGTATATCTGATTATATATTTTCACTTCCTTTATTTCAAGTCAACCGTTTCTTTTTTTGTAGACATGGTGCACAAAGATACAACCCGTCTCTTGGAAATGATCGTTTTTTGTTCCATTCTTCTAACCGTAATTATAGGCGGAATTCATGCTGACTTCTGTCAACGCTGGCCTGGCGGTTTAGTGAGTTCATAGAATCCTTGTTTTTATTTGTTTGTGTTATCGTTCTAAGTAAGGAAGGTGTTTTACCTATTTAAACAAGTTAAATATACTTCGTTCAAGGCTTACACCAAATATATTTAATTTTTGTTTGTTTGTTTAGAATTAAGCACAAAGCTACTTAATGGGCTATCTGTGCTCTGCCCACCACGGGTATCGAAACCCGGATTTTAGTATTTAAGTCCGCAGACATACCACTGTGCCACTGGGGGGCATATATTTAATATTCTCAATAAAAGTGTATTTCTTTTTTCATATATCATAACTTTCACTTTCATATCCAATAAGGATTGCTTAAGGAGGCCTTAAATTACTTACCATTTTTACTTAAATGTTAACACTCACCAAAAAAACAACATAATTTACCTTTACAACCGAAACGTTTTTTGTTATGTCAAAGTAGGGGCTGTGATATATATATATATATATCAGTGTATACCACCTTGTCAAAAATGAATATAAGACATCTTACACCTCTGTCTCCAAGGACGCTACGTGTACATGATGTCTACTGTCATATGAAGAAAAACTGGCGCTACAAACACCTGGAAGAAAGATTTGTTTTGTAGCACAACAGAAAGCTAGAGAAACGTAATGACCTTCCAGTGGCTCAGCGGTATGTCTGCGAACTTACATGCTAAAATCCGGGTTTCGATACCCGTGGTGGGCAGAGCACAGTCAGCCCATTGTGCGGCTTTGTGCTTAATTAAAACAAAGTGAAACGTAAAACGAGATGTTTTACTTAATTTGCAATGGTTGACACTAGATGGGGTTTGTAAAGTTTCGTCGTTTATTTGATGTTGGTGTTGTTTTGAATTAAGCACAAAAACACAAAATGGGCCATCTGTGCTCTGCCCCCCACGGGTATCTAAACCCAGATTTTATCGTTATAATTACGCAGATATGCCGCTGAGCCACTAGGGGGCGTTTATTTGAAGTTAAATATATGGAAACACAAAGGGATATCCGTGATTTGACAACAACGGGTATCGAAACACATCTTTCAGCATTGTAAGCCCGCAGACACACCCCTGTGCTACGAGTGGGGGGTTGTAAAAAAGGAAGTGATAAACTGATGCACGTTTGTAATCGATCTTGATAAAGTGTTTCACATTAGAATGTTCAGCCCTCCACTTCCCAGGTGGTAGGTTTGTAACACTGAACTCCTGAGACAGATCCTGAAAAGTGAGCATAGCTCAGAAAGCCCACTGAGTACTTCTGCGATTAAAACAAAGAAAAACAAAACGATAATTTTAAATAAAATTAAACCATTAAAAATATTAAGTTCTAAGTATCTTCTTTCAAAGATACCCAATGACTTTGGGCTTAAAATCGGGAGTTGATACACAGAGTATGCACAGCGCAGATAGCCCATTTCGCAGCTTTTTTTCTGAAACACAAACGAACACAATTCTCTAGTGAGATCTTAGATGGTGATAAGTAAGTTACAAAAAAAGGGTGGTGGTGGTTGTTGTTTTGAATTAAGCACAAAGCTACACAATGGGCTATCTGTACTCTGCCCGCCACGGGTATCGAAACCCGGTTTTTAGAGTTGGAAGTTCACAGACATACCGCTGAGCCACTGGGGGTGGTGATGGAAACTTTTATGTGATACTTTAATGGTGTTTAAAATTACTTGACGAAATTACATCGAAAGTAAACGATATCGAAGTTATGGATAAAATAGTTTTCCTGGTAGTTTTGATATTACAATGACTGTGATACCACGAAGGGCGTTGCTTGAACTAAAACACTTAAATCAACACATTCTTAATTTCCGAAATTCCCTAGACAAAGCGTTTCAGCTTTGTGATAAGAATGTTGTATACAAAGCTGTTTGTTTGAATTTCGCACAAACACACTCGTGGGTTATATGTGCTAGCCGTCCCTAATTTAGCAGTGTAAGACTAGAGGGAAGGCAGCTCGTCATCACCCCCCACCGTCAACTCTTGGGCTACTCTTTTATCAACGAATAGTGAGATTGGCCGTAACATTATAACGCCCCCACGACTGAAATGGCGAGCACGTTGGTGCGACGGGGATTCGAACATGTGACCCTAAGATTACGAGTCGCACTCCTTAACACGCTTGGCCATGCCGGGCCGCTGTATACAAAGCTACTGGATAGAAATGTGACGTTAGACTATGGCGTGTAAGCCTATGATATTTACGATGCTTCAACTTTGACAGAACAAGGTCTCACGGGTTCTTTGGTTTACAAGAAACATTACAGAACATTTTTAATTTCTCTGTATTATTTTTATTTTTTTTAAATTTATTATAATTAATGTGACTCTGGTTCCCCATTTTTATTGTTAAAACAATACAAAACAATTTGATTTCCAGTGTGGAGAACCTGAAACTTTGCCTTGCTGTTGGCCGTACCTTCGGTGTTCTTTTGGTTTCCCTAGAGTTTGTGTGAAACATTAAACCGACCGAAACAAGAGAACAAGTAAGTTTTCTAAACCTTTCTCATGTTATATATATATATACACACACACGCTTTTATTTTACATGAAGAAATTAATTAATTTTGAATCAATTATGATTGCATTTTAAACATCATTCTAACTTAAAATAAAGAAGATGAAAACGTTAATATTTTTGTAAATTTAGCTCATTACGTATTATTCTGAAGAATGATTTTTATTAAGTAATGACCCTCTATAAAAAGTACAACACCATCCCGACTAGACACGAAAGTGCAAATTGTTGTGAGAAACACACAACGTGTAATTGAGGTATTGCTACGTTTTTCTCACTACAAAACTTTATTTTTCAAATAAAGAAAGATTTCTGCTATATTATCTCCAGTCTTCCTATGACGTAAAGTCATACAAACCACCGTTCTGCGAGTCACTTTCCACCGAAATAAAATGTATTACACCATAATAATTGATGCGTTTTTTTTTGTTTTGTTTTTTCAAGTATGGACCTTCCGTGAACTTTCCTCGGTTCGAACCTTACCTTAAGTACATGCAAGGAGGATGTATGGAGCTGATGGTTGTCAAACTCACTTTATAACTAAATTAAAAGTTCCGTAAAACCACGAGGAGAAAATCAATGTTATTTTTCCTTAACAATTTGTCATTGCTTTTATGTGTAACATCTGCTTGAGTAATTGTAGTTACCGAAGTATTGTATATTTCAATTATACAATATCAATAGTTCTAAAATATTTGAATGGTCATTAAATAATAAATTAATATAATAATTAGAGTGAAGTGTATGTTGATACTTACTTCACTAATACAGGGTGGTCGCTAGAAAAGCGGAAAATTTGAGGGTCAGATGAGATCATGAATAAAATGCGTGCTTACTCATTTCTATTTTGATTTCTTTACATCATGAATAAAATGCATTTTGAGCGTCTATGAGTGTAATATAACATATGCCTTTAAAAAACTTTATAAAAGTTATTCTTTGTAAAAATAAATGGCTGTTTGACAAATTTTCCGCTTTTCTAGCGACCACCCAGTATTTTGTTTGTTTTAATTTCGCGCAAAGCTACACGAGGGATGTCTGCGCAATTGGTCCCTTATTTAGCAATGTAAGACTAGAGCTAGTCATCACCACCCACCGTCAACTCTTTTACCAACGAATAGTTGGATTGACCTTCACATTATAACGCTCCCACGGCTGAAAGGGCAAGCACTTTTGGTGTGACGGGGATTCGAACTCGCGACCCTCAGATTTCGAATCGAACGTCTCTATGGTCAAGTCGAGCTACTTTACTATTAAAAGTGATTTGAAATATTAAAAACTAGTATGACGAATATGTGATACATCCAGATTTCTAAATCATACTAAAATATAATTAATTCTCTTCGTAGTCACACCACACTTATAGAATACCACAAGCAAGAAGTGAAAAAAAATGGTATCTAATATTTTAAACCTAAACAATGTCGTAGGCAACATGAGCAATATGACCCCGTTACAGGTTCCTGAAGTTACTTCTAACTTTAAACTACAGACCATAGAAAGAGCAACCAATCAGTAACCTTTGCCCTTTCTCAAGCCGTTATTATTAGCCAAATAGTTATAATATCCCTCCTCCTATAACTAAAAGTATAAAGCTTGTTCAACGGCATATCACGGTTCAAACACCGGACCTTCACATTCACAGCGAGACACACAAACTGCTAAGACAGACTGACTTGAAAAAGTAAAATAGCCGAAAACTGACAAGAGTAATAAAGTTTTTCATTTTTTTTGTCTTCTAAAACTGTGGTAAAAAACATGGTAAAGAAAAAAAGATTTGTAAATATTCACACTAAGTTTAATATTTGAGTAAAATTAAGTGTTTGAAACCCGTAAGATGGCAAGATATTCCGAACCTTTTCCAATGTTTAAATTTGCCTTTTTCATATTTGTTATATCCTAAACATTTTTCTAACTTCTTTGCTCCACGGGACTTATTAGAGAGTTTGAGAGAACTTACAGCACTAAAATTCAGGGTTATAGCCCGTGAGGAATATTACGCAGCAGCACGGCATGGCCAGGTGGGTTAAGGCGTTCGACTCGTAATATGAGGGTCTTGAGTTTGAATCTCCGTCGCACCAAATGCTCGCCCTTTCAGCTTTTGAGCTGTTATAAAGTAACGGTCAATTCTATTATTCGTTAGTAAAAAGGAGTATCCCAACAGTTGGCGGTGGGTGGTAATGACTAGCTGCCTTTCATCTAGTTTTACACTGGTAAATTAGAGACGGCTAGTGCAGATACTCGTCGTGTAGCTTTGCGCGAAATTCACACAAAGACAAACACTACGCAAATGATCCATTATATAACTTTGCGCCTGAAAGAAATTACAACAAAAAACAAACACTTTTCTCATCCTAATTTAGTGATTTGTAATCATTATCAAATATCATTTTAAAAATACATAAGGGTACGATGCAAAAGTATGCTATCAAACACTTAAAGAATTCCAGTGATAAAACCTGTAAAATATAATTACGTTCAAGAATTAATCTCTTTGTTTTAACGCATCGTTTCTATTTGTAGTGTTTACATCTCGTAGCTCCAGGGTCTATCGTTATCAGCCACGAACTTTGCTATTGACCAGCCTGGTAGTATTATTGTGTATAAAAGTAAATATTTAATACATATGTTAGACATAAAAAAAAATTGTCCGAGGAGACCTCAAGGAAAATGTATTATAAGAGCATTACAGAGTATTGTCATATTAATAATTCAGTATTTGTGGCGCCATCTCTTGAGCATACTTATATTTGTTATTATTCGTATAATTTCAAAGGAAATTGAACAAAATTACCATTATTTATCTTCACCAGTTATTACTAAGAAGAAAAAATATCCATTGGAAATGTTCATATCTTTTTACGTGTTGTTTTTCCTTTTTTGGTTTATTTTTTTCTTATTAGGATTCATTCATAATGATTACAAGCTCTAGTCGTACCTTGTTTGAAATACTATGCACAAATTTTGTCTCCTTGTTTCAGAAAACATTTTTCGTTCAATTTTTTGAACTGGATCAGAGTTGCTCTACTAAAATGATTCCAGGAATTTTTTTTCTATGTTGTTGTTGGATGTTGAATCCCAATTTTAAACATAATTAGCCCTCAGGCTTTTTAGTGTGACACCAGGTGTTTCAAGTGGTGGATAAATGAACATTATTTGTTTTAAAACAGGAATTGATAATTTTCTGAAAAATAAACAATGGGTTTATATTTTTGCCTTGTTTCGCGGGTGGGTGTGAAATAATAGCCATGAAGGCCCAAATGGTTCCATTTTGTCTGTAGGTATACTGTTATTTTACTTGGTAATGTTTGAATTGTCTATATTTCAAAGATAAACAAACTGGAGTACTTGTCAAGTCAGATGATGTCCCAACATCCCTCAGTTTGTAGTGAGAGTCACTATGTCTTATGGGTAACATCTGGATCTTAAGAAAAATTGTACTGTTGTGATTATTATACACTGTAAATTTTTGATTATTTAAAATTACTGCAGATATTAATATACTTTAAACATTTGGTTTATTTGAATTTTACCCAAACGTAAACAAGGTGTAGCCTTCCCTAATTTAGCAGCAAGCAACTAGAGGGAAGGCAAATAATAATTCAACCCATCACAAACTCTTAAGTTCTCTGTTACTAATAAATATGATTAACCATAACATTATAATGCCTTCTCAACAGAAAAGGTTAGCATGTTTGATATTGAAAATCCGAACTAACAATTCACAGATTATGAGTCAAAAACCCTAAACACCTGGCTATATTACTTTAAACATACTAAGAACTCTATAGCAAAGGTGACACACTTTTACTTGAATTACATTATTGCTCATGTTGAAATAAAGATTGTTGAAGTACACAGTCCACTGTTTTTGGTCTCTTTTACTTCAGGCGCTGTTAAAGTTAAAGAGAAATCAGATTTTACTCCATAAAATATATTATGGTAAGCCTATTATCATTCCATGGTTCCTACCCAACTACTCAAAGGAAGATAAAAAATACAGCAAAATGAAACTTCTGTATACCCAGCTGGAACCATATTATAACTTTTATGTTGAGAATGATTTTTTAAATCCTTTAAAAAGAGAGAGCACAAAATTCTGTTTGAGTTGTATCACTTCATAGTAGAATATGTCATTATACCAAATATCAACTTTCCAATTTAAGCTTCACTTCTAACAGATGACACTTCTTGAGACATCATTACTTACACAGATATGACACTGATTTTTAATCAACAGAAATTGAAAATCTTTGCACTCTGTACTGTAAAACTCTAAGGTCATTAGGAATATTAACTGATAATTAATAAAATAACCAGAAAGCAAAACCAGTTGTTGTGTTTTTCTAATGTACTCTGCTAAGATGTACAACCACAACATGTTATTGACCAAACATCAGCCTCCTCAAAATGTTTCATCAGGAAAAACATGGGATAAATCCATTTTTTGAAACTTGCAAGTTTCCAGAATTTTTTTCTGAACATAATTTCCTCAGTACAAATTTCCTTGTAATGTTAAAGCTTCAGTTAAATGGCTCCCTTTTTGGATATCCAACTTATAACTTGCAATCAGCAATACATAAAAGCTGATAGATGTAATGTTTTGTTTTACTTCTAAATGAAAGAAACTGTATTTCTAATATCACACATGTATTTTTTACTCAATGTAAAAAAACAAACAATAATCAGAAACATATGTTTTACTGTCACATAAGCACTTTCCTGACACAAAACTGTAATTTTACAGATCAAGTGAACAGTGTAAGAGCTTTCTTTTCACACTAAATGTGAAAAAAATACCTAAACTAAATCAGTTGTAGTGATGTTTTTTAATATGAAAGCAGAATTTCTGAATTAGGTACAATATTGTAATAATACAGACCTTTTATGGACTTTACTAACTTGGTAGGAGTTTTGCAGTGAATATTTTGTTGTTTTTTTACACAGAAGGAGACCTGTACAACGTTGAAACATTACACTGTTGCCAAATTAGAATGATTCATAAACAAACAGTCCATAAAAAATTTGCTGTTAGCATAACCAACTTTGTCAAAGCCAATTAGAACTTTGGACTTGCCTATAAATTACACTCGATCTAACTACCTTCCACAGTACTTCTATATATTAAAGCAAGTGAGTAAATTATATCATCAAATAAATGGTAAGCCGTTAATGAAAATCTGGCAGGAATTTTAGCAATCTTCTTGTAACTTAATGTTAATCAAGATGGTATCTTTCATGAAAGTTAGCCAAAAATAAAACATTTATCTTTCAAATTTGGTGTACAAAATCAGTACCAAATGATACAGATACTAAAAATGTTCCTTTTCTTATATCACTCTTACTACAGGGAAAAGCATGATAGCAAATTATATGTTAATTTTAACTGGAGTTACATGTACGTTTTTTAGCCTTGCAAAGGATTTAACTACATCAAACATACATTTGCAAAAGTTAATAAAGTTAATTACAGTTATCTTAATTAATAACAATCAGAAGTGAATAAAATCACAACATCAACATTGATATCTAAATACGTTCTTTGAAATTTGAACGTGAATTTTCCACAACATATCTGTGCACAAAATGTTCCAACTCGTACGCTGTCAAAAGAACGTGCCAGATGAAAACGTTTCACAAAAGTTTTGGCTCCAAGATCTGATATTATTTTACTTTTGTAGTTCTTTTGTAATGAAATTCTAGATATCACAGGTTGTTCAAATGTTCATGTGTGAATCATAACAGGCATACTTAAACCTTGAAGTTAAGTGAAAGAGTATAGGGTGAAGATATAAAACAATTATATCCTTGACATGATATATTTGTATAAATGTTACTTCCCTGAAAAAATTACCAAAGTGAACTAGTACTAAAACTGAATAGAAATATAGTTGACCCAGAAATATTAACATTCTAACTATACATACATAATAAAACATTGTAGAGTTACTACTCACTAAACTAAATGTTCTTATGATATGGAAATATGAATAAAAACTAATTTTTAAATTTTTAGAAATTTAATCACCATGCAACAGTTTGGATATTTTTATGAATATTTTATAGATACAGTAGTTCCTAAAATATTTACATTTCTAATGTTATGGAAACTCTTGTCTTTTTGCATTACGTTTTTAGAAGAACCATAATTGAATTTGTTCAAGTATTCAGAATTTCAATTTTTCGTTAAAAATTTTGATGATGTGGAATGTTTTTCACTGACATTTCCTCGGTTAATTACAATGCATTCACTTGAAAATTTAATTTCTGTCAGTGTGATTTCTAGAATACTGTAAGAAAGACAAAAACAGGAAGACTTTGACAGACTTCCAGTATTCTACAGGGTGGCCCATAAGTCCCTACCCACTCATATATCTTATGTATCCAGGGTGTTACCAGTATTCTTGTGCTCATGCACCCACGTACTTGTCACAATATGCTCTTCGAGTGTAAATGGGCTTACACTGGCCATATTTCTCTGTAAAAAAAAGAAACAAATTAAAAATACATGCAGAATTGAATATAACATAATAAAATATGGATGGGTAGGGACTTACGGGCCACCCTGTATACAAACATGTCACATTGTACATCATTTTGAAAACAGGCTTAATTCACTTTTATATTGTTTACCATTTCATAGGACAATGTACTGAAACCACTATTATCCATCTCAGCTATTCCATCCATTAAACTGATAAATAAAGAAAAAAACATTCTTAAAGCTAGACTTCCTTAATATTAATATACTTATCAAACTTTGTCTTAAACTTGCTTAAATTTACAGCTTTCACAACATCTGATGATAACTCCTTTCAAAAACCAACTGCCCTGTTAGAAAAATAAAATTGCCTTAGCTATTTGTCCCCTAGACCGACTATTCTTACTGTTAAATATGAAAAAAAGATAATTCATCAGTGCTACCAATTCTCTTTACAATCTTAAAATCCTTGGTTGGATCCCTTCCAGCTTGAGAGATTTCAGCCACTCCTTGTATGACAACCCTTCCAACCTGGACATCATTTTAGTAACCTTCTTCTGAGCTCTTTCCAACAATTCAATGTCCTTCATAAGGTAGGGACCCCAAAACTGAACACAATACTCCAAATGTGGCCTTACCAGTGACCTATATATTTAAATTACTTCTTTAGACTTGTAGTCAATATTTCTGTAGATACAACCTAAAATAATATTTTACTTCCATTAAAAATATCACAATTTAGGATGGCTTAAGAAACTGATCAATCATTACACCAAGATCCCTTTCTTTCATTATGCTGTTAAGGTTATTTCTATCTAAATTATACTTATAATTCAAATTATGATAACCCACATGCATTATCTTACATTAATGATAATTAAAAACCCATCTGCCATTTATTTGCCCAACTCACTAGATGATTTAAATCCTTTTGTAAATCAGTAATATCCTCTTCACAGTTAACAACACCCAAGAGCTCAATATAATCAGCAACTTTAAGTAATTTATTGACCATTCATTCATCTATGCCACTAATATAAATAAAAATGAGCAAAGGTCCTAATACTGAGCCCTAAGGTACTACATTTGTGAAATAAATCCAGTTTGACTGAACTCCATTTGTAACAACCCTCTGCTTTCTTTCATCTAGCCACTTCTCTACTTAATTTGCTTGCTACGTTGTCCCCAATACACTTAGAGAATTTTTTTACAAGCCTTGTTTTTATGTGGCACTTTGTCAAATACTTTCTAAAAATCCTAACCCTACCCTAACCCTCATCCACATAAGCAGCAACCTTTTCAGAGAATGACAAAAGAATTGTATATTGTCTATAATTTATCACCACCCTGGAAAAGAGGAATGACATTCGCTAGTTTCCAACCCTCTGGTAACTGCCCACTATTCAAGGATTCACAAAGAATAGTAATAAGTGGCCAACATATCCAATTCTTAATCTCCTTCAAAACACTTGGGAAATATTATATGACCCAGGAGCACTATTGTTCTTTAACTTTCTTTTTCATTTCCTTAACAAGTACAGAATTAATGCAGTCATTTTATTCAATCTTGTTTCCATCTATCAGCTATTTATGACTGCTTAATTCTTCATTAGTAAATCAGCAGAAAAAAGTAAATTTTAATAATCCAGTCATCTCATAATCATCAGATACAAGCCTTCCTTTGTCATACCTCAAGGGTCTTACTCCAATCCTACCATTTTGTTTAACCTTAATGTATTTAAAGAAATCCTTACTATTAATTGTTACATTTTCAACCAATATCATTTCCTGTTTCACCAACTTTCTTGATGTTCTAAGCATTCCATTATACCAGTAAATTTAAGTTTCTTAAATTAATGATGCTTTTCTTTAAGTTTATCTCTTACACCCTCTTAGAGCCAACCTGAATTTTTTTATTTCCAGATATTCTGTTCTTTCTATAAGGAATATGTTTAATTTGAATATTAAAAAAAATTTCCACATCCGATCAGTGTCTCCAGATAACTCAGCTGTCTAATTCACAATAATTTTTGTTGTATCCCTTTGAAACCTGTAAGCAAAATATCATTCTTATTTCTATATGTAACAAATCACTGAATTTAATGAGAAAATTATCACGTGCACCCAGGTTCTCCCAATTCCCATCTTCTCCTGGTTACAGGATCTTTAAATATACTTAAACAAATATTGTCAAAATTGCAATTAATCTCATCAATTACTCCTGAGGTCTCATATTTATTTATTTATATAGAAAAAGATTGATACTACAAAATGTTTCCATCAGTTCTTTACACTAAGATTTGTAACATACATTTCTTAATATTATGTAATATTTGAACACTAGTTGCAGTGAAAATTATAAGAACAAATCGGTTATTTGAGGGCTAACACACTATTATGAAAAAACCCAAAACTCTATAAAGAAATGTTAAAAACAGCATTTAAGTACTGTTTGTGCACGTTACACTTAGAGAGGTTTTATTAATTAGGTGGCTGGTGTGCTATGTTTGTCATCTTCTTTTTGTTATTTCCAACAGTTTTTGCAAACAGATGAATGCTTACATGGTATCTGAATATAATGTTGGTTCCTATCTTCTTACGTAATTAAAATATTTATTATAAATTTGTGTTATTTGTGCTGAATATGCACAGAAAACAGTTGAACTGTTTTGCTTTTCTTCAAGTTACATTTTTTTCTTTGTTGTTCTGGTTATGGAGTTCTGAAAACATTGTTTAATACAGCATTGTGTAAGAATGTCTACAGTCTAGTGTTTCTTCCAATGAAATCTAGAGATTACAGCCTCAACCAGATATAGTTCTAAACATACTGGATAAATGCAAGATTTCTTTGGAAACTAAAGAATATGAAATTTAAAACAGTCTGCTATATGGTTCCATCCTGAATTGCTGAATATGGAATAAACAGCAGAAACAATTGTGCAGCATAGTAAGAACTAAAAATACACACAAGCTGTTTGTGTTATATTAACTAATAAAGATTATATATTCTGCTCTGCATCTCTTCTGATTATTCATTTTAACATCAACGTAGTTAAGTAGAATTATCAGCTCCTTAACTCGTATCTGGAATCTCCAGTTTTTTAGTGGACTTATCCAACAATGCTAACAATAACTTAGCTCACATGAGTAAGCCTAATTTGTGGACTTATTTAGATTTACAGTATTAATAAGCTGTGTGAATCTCGAGCAAGAAGCTGGTGTGTTTTGTGTCATGAAAGTAATGACTTACTCTGTTTATCTTTGTACTTGGTCTCATCAGGTATTATTGGTTATAATGTTTAACATAATTCTGAATAAAATTTTCAATTATGTTTTACGTTCAAGAGATTATATTGCATCGTTAACTTATAATACAGATTTTGGACTAATCTAAGTTCGTTGAACCTCGTTAATTTTTATTAGGATCACAACCAAAAATGTCATACACAGCAAAGACACCCAAATTATGAGATAATTCAATCTAAGAATTACAAGTTTTAGTGTTCTTGATCAGTGATTTACTTCGATAAATAATTTCAGTAATTTTATTGTACTGAATTAGCTTTATTGATTTATAAGTTCCTATTTTTCATGTTTTTATCTATGTATTTAACTTACTTTCAATCAAAAATTCTTAATGGTTTATTTTAGATTTATAATTTTCAGGTTTTATATAAAATAAGATTTGTTTCAGTAGGTGTCTGTGACTTGTTAGCTACAAATGTCAACAATAAATTGACAAAACCAAACCTACTTGTTTTAGAATAATATATTAAAAATAGGTCAAATGTATGTACAAAAACACATCATTACACTATAGGTTACTACAGTTGAATTTATAGCTTGAATAATATCTTTTTCATTAATAGGCTACACAATCTTTTTTATTTACCCTAGAACTCTGCAAACGAGTTTAATTATTATTCTCTACTCTGTTATCACAATACAGTCTATGATTATAACACTTTAAAATTACCACTATGCACTCTTTATAGTAAACTTGCAAACACGGCCTAGATCTAGATCTATATCCCTCACTAAATTATTTTTTACAAACTTAACTTCCTCTCTGTACCTGCAAGTATTTGAAACATGCAAAAACAAAAATCTAGAAATATCTAGCCTACTAGTAGTAACAGTACAACACATAATGAGAAAAACTCAAAAAGGATGTTGTAAGATAATGTCAACAATATTAAAACAATCATACTGCATGTGCAACGTACAATAGGTAGATAGTTTCAAAACTTGTCATAAGTACCAGTTTTAAAATAACTAACTTTAAACTCCCTTGTAATGAAAACTAAACAATTATTAACAATTAGATAATATCTCTTAAACTAAACAATATCTTGTATCCAACAATAATAAAGGTAACAATGAATAAAATGAATAACTATTATGAACGTGGATGATATTGAACATTGTTTGAATGAGAGTTTTAACAATATAATGATTTGATAGTGAACCTGTGAAAAGGTCTATAATTAAAAATAGATTATGATACAATATTTATTACTCATCACAAATTAAAAAAATATATATATTTATTAAAAATTGGTAAGCAAAAGGTTTTTAAAATCAACACAAATGTTTATGGTAAACCTGGTGAAACATTGTGAGTAAAAGTTTTACTACTACAACTGAGAAACACTTATAGAATTTTCATTCTATTCTGTGGGAAATTCAGTGGCATTCTTGACATTTATTATGGGTTTTAACGTTGTACATGACATCACAATCTTTTAAAAACTTTCACTCCTTTACTTTTATTTGCTCAGATGTTATTCATGTAATAGTTAAGTGGTTTAGAGCATCATTGGTCTCTTGTAACTTTAAATTTTTTATTTCATATAGTTAATACAAGCTACCTAACAGTTCCATGTGTATTGTGTGTGACACCACATCATTATTTATATTGGTTTTTTTCAAAATTTATTTCTTTGTAATTTCTCTGAAAGAAGGTATAAAGTTGTGTGGAGGGGTCACCTGTTTTAACCACTTATGTCACTATACAGTTGTGTTGTCAGTCAGCATGTCAGTAGGTACTAAAACGACATTACATATGGGATGTTCAAATGTTGCAATTTCTGCTACAGTGACATCAGTAAAACATGTGAAGAATTATGTACCCTGTAGGCTACAACACAACATGACGTGTGAATTTTTTCGATGAATTTTAGTTTTTATTTACTTTTGAAAAAGAATGCTTTAGGTGACCCTGCAAAAGTACACCTAATATTAATATTTGTTTTGACCTTCCTTTCTACATACAAATTAGCTTTGGGTCGTGTTATTTCTGTTTTTTGATGCACAAAGTTCATAAAATAAAAAGGCAACACTGTGTAATGAAAATAATTAAAGTGACCTGTCTTGACTACTCACATAAGAAATCTGGTAGATAAAGTTTTGGTGACACAGCAAGGTGTTTCGACGACCATGAGGTTAAACCTTTCCCAGCATAATGCCTTTAAATCACCTCTACTAATAAAGATACTCTGAACTGAAGCATGTTCCGAACTTCAGTTTGGCATCATTGTAAACAGTTTCATACACTAAAATCTAAAAGACATTATTCCTACTCATAGGTGTAGATTTTTTACACCCGATAAAGGGATGATTTTTGCAACCACTTATGTGGACTGTTCAATTCACAAATTGGTAATCTCTGAATATGTGAACCTGAAAGCTCTAAACATGCAGTCACAGAGTAATCTTGTTGCCACAATACTTGCATGTATACTTTGACCTACTGACTAATACTTACGAACTATCGCTTAGATCGAAAGCTTAGAAGCACGTCTATATTAAAAATGCACATTTTGGCTACTGAAAAAGCCTACATCTAGGCCTAATTATGTAATTTGATTGGTAAGAACACGAGAATCACAAGAACAAACACACAATTTGTGGGCCTGGGATGCAATAAAACAATTCAACAGACCAAACTGTAGGGGAAGATTATTGTATGCACCATACCCCTCACCGAAAATGAAGGGGGGATGTATACCTCTCATCCCCCCAGGATCTACACCCCTGTTCATACTGGAAGATAAGAATTAAACCCAAACATTTTACAAACATATTTGTGTGTGATGGTACAGGGCAGTCCTGTATGGTCTATTTCTTATTCAATAGAACGGATTCTGTTTCTAAAGGTAAAAATCAGTGAAGCAGAAATTATGTTCATGAGAAGTATTGAAGTAATTAATTATGATTAAGTTTTGATTGTTGTCAGTTGGATTTTTGTTCCCAAATGAATGAGGAGTCATGCTTTCACCAAGGCTTCACCAGTTCAAGAAATTTACTCAAGTCGGTGTCATCAGCTATACTTTCCCTTTGTCCCCAGATGGAAGGTTTTCTTTCTCAATTTGCTGACATTCTTCTCATGCGAGTTAGAAAGATCTTTTTATTGTTTAGATATAAACAAAGCTATTTTTGTACTTTCAAATGCAAGGATTTAACTTAGGTAAAATTCTGAACCTTTCCTCTTTTCCAAAGGTGTAATTTGAGGGTTGTGGGTTTGCATCCCCGTCGTGCCAAACATGCTCACCTTTTCAGCCATGGGGGCATAATAATGTGACGGTCAATCCCACTATTCGTTGGTAAAAGAGTAGCCCAAGAGTTGGCGGTGGGTGGTGATTACTAGCTGCCTTCCCTCTAGTCTTACGCTGCTAAATTAGGGACGGCTAGCAGAGACAGCTCTCAAGTAGCTTTGTGAGAAATTCAAAAAACAAACAAAACTTTTTCAAAGGCATTATTTTTAGTATTGTAGAGTCTGCAACAAAAGCAATAAAGAGTTCTTTTAAGAAGAGTAAACAACAGGCATGATTTAAGCAGCCTTTCACTACTTTCCATTGGCATGGATTAATTTTCATTGTCAAGAAGGAATGGTTCATAATGATTTTGTAGAGCTGTCTGACACCACCTAATAAGCTCAATCCATAGTCTATCCTGCATCAAAGTAAAGCCAACTGTCCACATCACAAAAGGCAATTGGATCCAGCCCAACAAGTATCTCATAGTTTCACTCCATCTGTGTGTTTCCATTGGAAATATTGGACAGGTGGATTAAAACATATATTAGGCCATTATTATATAATATAAATAAAATATAATTATGTATATTTATAAGCAAACAAAGTCAAAATATAATCAAGTAACGTTACAAGGATTTCACACCAAAATGTAGGAGCAAGAATTCAATTATTTATATTTGTTTATGAATATTTCATGATAAAAGAGCAAAAATTTAAAAAATGTTTTCGATATGAAAGACATGAAAAAATAATTTATTTTTATTGATGTGTAAATTTATAAAAGTGGTTTTTCCTACCTTTAAAGTAATTCAACAGGTAAGGAACTTTTATTAATCCATAAAAATATTAGTATATATGTTCTGGATGAACTAAACCATGATCCAGGTCATCATGTATCTTTCAGCTAGAAAAATAAAAGAAATAATTATACATATATTTCACAGTTAAGAAGTCAAAGTATAATAAAGCTATAGGAATTCCTAATAAAAAAGTAACAAGAGTCAAAATAATTAATTATATTTGTCTTAAGATATTATGTTAGGTTTAATATATTTCAATCTTGTCCCTTAAGGACTTTTAAGAATTAGAAGAGCCCTTATAACAGTATTTGAACCACAAAATATTCATAATATCCACTGTTCCTGATGCATTTTGCTTAAGTCAGAGCTTTTCAGGCCAGGAGGGACACAATAAACTCAGTTAGAGTAAGAACATTATTTATACAAGTCATTTGTTACAACAACAACTGTTATGGTTAACCCTTTACAATATGGTAAAACATAATTGTAATTAATTATATGCCTTATGACGAATAAGACTAATTATAATCATACTTAACGAGCTTATACAGGGTGTTCGGAAAGTCACTGTGCAGTTTTGTAATCAGCATTCATTTGGTCTATTTCAAGCCAGCACCTGATAGAGGTGTTTAGAAAAAAAAATAAGAAGGATCCAGGCCTGTATTGATGCCAACGGGGGTCACTTTCAACATTGTTTAAATTGTCATTCATATTTACCTCCTGTATTCTATATTGAAACATGACTGTTCATAAATATATCAGTGCACAGTGACTTTCCGAACACCCTGTATTGTTGTTCATACCAAAATGAGAAACAAAACTGACATAATATCAGAACATGTGACAATACACAGTAAAATCATTTCATTACCTTCCGACACAATATCTCTCGCAGGTCAGACAAGCATTGTACATCATAGTCTCCCATTATTACAAACAAGGCCTTACACAAGACACCAGTGTTTCTTGCAGTCATTTTAATTTTTATTAATATTTCTTCAGATTCAAACCCAAAACATCTTGTTCACTGGGAGAATGCTGTACCAACTATTATAAATGGTTAGGGATTACAAATAAGATGCCCTATACAACCCAAGCTTCTGCAAGAATATAATTGATAGAAAATTCTTCTTTCATACAAAATATGCAAGAATATCAAATTAAAAGTACTGGGATGAGTGTAAGACTGTCATTTTATAAGAGTTATTCACAACATAAGGCAAGAACTAATGAACAAATAATTTATTTTCATAGAAACGATACGTAATAAAAAGTCAAATCTTGTAAAAAACAGGGAAAATAATTTTTTGTTTTAGCTAATGTTAATTTTAAACTTAAATGACACTCTTATTATTCTACTCAACCTAACAAACAGAAGTTTAAAATAATTAAGTATTTAGCCATAAACACCAGCTTCAATTTCCTCTAAGTTTCTACACAGAGAAAACAAAATTAAATATAAAAAATATGTGAAACCATGAAAAATAATAAACCTCATGAACTCTTTTCCTATAAAATAAAAATTAATTTCCATTGGCATGTGTTAAAAGTACTGGTTCTCTTAAAAGCACTGGTTCTCTCTGTTCTATAGATAATGAAATTGCAATTACTGTCATTTCTGAAACAGATAACGAATAACAAAAACCTTATTCCAGATCTTTGTAGAACCCAAGTATAACATATTTTATCTTCATCAATATTATTATCTACATAAACTTTTTTTGTTCATCAGTAATCCCCTATAGCCACACTTCCCTCTTAAGGCAATCTTGCAAGTTGGTGATAAATAGAGGTTTTTTTCTACTGAAAGTGGGGACACTATTTAGGAAGGGTGGGGAGATTTTCTCACCTTGTGCTGATTATTATTAATTCATTTTTGGAACAACAAATTTCATATTATATATATGTGTGTGTGATTTCTGAATAGCTATTAAATAATATAGAAAATATTTAGAGAAATTCTTCCAAAAGAGACTAATTCCCAGATTTAATCTTAAAAACCAAAGAGCATCCAGTAGTCTCTGCACCTCTGACAAAAGTTACACTGCAGACAGGATATTTTCTCAGGTGTATATTTCAAAATTGATGCTGTTTATTATTATTGAAGACGAGAATTGGTATAATTACAAACAAATATTTTAAAATTTCCTGATGTTAATAACAGGTTAACTTTTAGAGAAAACACTTTAATTCACAATTGTCTTTACGTAACACTTTGTAAAAATTTACAGTGAAGTATTTTATTTATGAGAACTTGGAAAGGCTGATTTCTTCTGTAAGAAGAATTCTGGTGTTGTAAACAAAAGTATTAAAAAATGAGATGTGGTTATTGACAGTTACCACTGTTTACTCTTTCACGTTTTAAGTGCCAAATTACACAGTGTCATTAATATGTTGAATACCATAAGTTCAATTTTTTTTTTTTCCTGACAAAATTAACATTTCTACTTCCTCCGTATGGCCATATAATCATTTATTGGTAAATGATGCCACCAACATTTGTCATCTTAGTATTTTCAGAAACACACCATATAAATATTCTTATTTTCACAACCTTATTAAAGTACAAATTATGTAGGTTTTAATCATCACGTTTTTAAATTAAAAACTGAGTTATTTATTCGTAGTTCTAAATAATATTTTGGTGTCAGTGTTAACCATAACACAAGCTTTACTTTATAAATAAACAATATACTAATTTCTTTTATCATCAACAACACTTTTTCAAAATCAAATAATGTTAAAAAGGCCTTATTACATGCTAGTAACGGACTATTGAGAAATTATAGTACCGGTTTTCATCTAAAATAAACGAACATAAGTTTTATTTCCAGCCAATACCAGGTTATTGTTGTTTTTTATCTCAAAAGTCACTCTTGCCTCTCCAGATGGCGTTGTTTCATATGTCAAAATCGTAAGCCTAATAATATCAGATACGCTAAGACAGATACTATATAACTCGTAAAGATTTAGTCTTATCAGTACAACTAACTGCTCGGTGCTAAAAACAATATCGTTTCTAATTACAGTCAGTTATGACTAGTTAATGTGGGTCTAATGCAGAAAACCAAACCCTATGTAAAACTTATTTTCAAGGCAGCTTCTAAAATATTATAGTTGCTTGCAATTATATTTAGGCTACATATAAAGGATCATTCTACATTTTTTACATCTTTTTCATTTGAAAACTTCAATTCATCGCAATCATGCATAACTGGAATATACTTGATAATTTTGATTAAGGCTACCCTACACTTACGTTAAAAATAAAATGAAACATAATTTTCTTTATAGGTTCGTGTAGAACATAATAGTAGAATTAAATACACACATTATTTTGTAGTTGTTTAGCTCCGTTGAAGAAACACTTAAAATTAATATTAAAACTTGTTTGCTCTCCAAAATATTAATCCTCAAACCTGAAGTTATTCTACCATGAGTCGTTTAGGCGGAGCAACCTGATAGGTGGGAAGTCATTGACCAATCACGAGCTTCTTTATTCCTCCAATAGCGAACGTTCTCATGTGGCGACTCATTGATTAGATTACTTGCTTGTCACCGTATTCTTATGGGTGTGGGGCAGAGAGAGCGCATCAACCCTCAGGTTAATCTTGTATAGCGGTGTTTGAGACACCTTCAAGAGAAGTTTCTCATGGTGCACATCACCAACTCAAAAAGTTTAGTTTCTTTCAAAAGTGGCTTCTTAACTAATCAGCTGGTAGCGTGGGTAGTTTAAACTGCTGGGAACAACAAAAACTTAAACTAACATCATCGTAAGTATGAAATCATGGCAGATCAAGGTCTCAGGTGCACACGAAGAAAACAACCGACTCCTCGTCGAAACGGTAGGCTCAAATCATTTTAATATAGCAGTAGCACTAAAGTTTAATTTATATTTATTAAAATATATAATTCAGCCACCCAAGCCATACATTTTTTGTTTGTTTTCAGCTAATTGTTATTTCAAATGTTCATAAAATAATTTTATCTGCAAACTGTGTTCAGTTCTCGAGGTTATCAAAAGGTGGCACTTTTTGTCTTTAAATTTGGTATTGTTTACATTTTAGTTCTTTGTTTTCTATTATTGGGAGTACTACGAACTAGCAGACTTTAAGTAACAACCTTATAGATATAATTTTGTATATATAATTTCTTCAGAGCCTTTTGTAGTAGGCTTGTGTTTACATTTACTATCTCAAAATAACCGTATGAATTTTGTAAAACTTAAACTGTCCTTTTCAAACGTTTAACTGAAGTATTAATCATAAGCCTTGGATGTTCTTGTCGCTCTCTAAACTAGAGCACGTATATATATATATATATTTGCACGTGATTATTTCACAACGGCTTTGAGCGCCCCCATGCATAAAGGGCTAAGGTTTGATAAGAGGTCGACTAACACTGAGTTGGCTGTACTGTTGACGAGTGCACTTTTCAGAATCGTAGCCCTACATCCTGTCTTCTCGCACATCAGGGAACGAATTGAGGCCTACTCTTTCGTGCCTCTGATATCCTAAAGCAATACGTTTGATGTTTTTATCTTGGTTTGTGAGATTTCGACTGGATGAAAAATAATACGATGAAATATACTCTTCTATTACCATCAATACGATACTTTAACACATAGTACATGAGGTATACAAACTAAGGGTATCGTATGTTTGATAATATAGATAAATTTAAGTAATTACGCGACCCACGTAATAAACTGAAAACGTAGAGTAAATTCAATAGTAAAAGCGATTAAAAACGTTCGCGTACTTTTATAAGCACGTTATTTGCAAATCATTAATGCTGCTCCATATTAACATATAGTTAAAAGAAGTTGGATTTGTTAAAATAATTATTCTGAATAGATTTTAAGCGCGATTAGAGTATTATCAAAACAGCTAGCTATAAACATATACACATGTATAATATGATATATGGAAAGCATTCATTGGTTGTCGAGAGTATTCGATTAAATAGAAATCAGTAACGATAGGAAGGGATCACTTCAGTGATTCACTTACCATTAATGCAAATTTCTACCACGCAAGACCGTCAGTTCAGAAAAAAAAAAGATGAGGGGGTAAAAAAGAAGGCTGACGTCATTTGCCGTTTCAGCTGGGGCTCTATGCTATGGTAAAAACAACGTGTGTGTGTGTGTATGTCAATCCAGCGTGACTAGAATGTCATACACAAACTGTCATTTTGGGCTACGTTCCGAGTTTGAGGGGCCGGATGCCCTATCATTAGTAGTGAATATTTTTTGTGATGTGATAGCCCCATAATTTAATTTGTCGAAAGTTGTTGGTGATTATACGGATCCATTTGTTATAATGAATTCAAATTCCAATACGTATGTTCGTCCATCCATTAAGGTCATGTACGTGTATGTAATGCATGTATATATTAGCCAGTAAGTTCTTCATGACTTAGCTACTGGATGTCTTTGAATGAAGTTTTTGTTGTTTTTTTATTTTAAATATACAGAACTCAGATTGTGCGAAATCATTGCCGAAATGTATTGTTGTATATAGAATTACCAGATGTACTGCTGGCCAAAATCTTAAGGCCAATGAACACAGAGAAAAAATATGCATTTTGCGCTGTTAGACTCAACCACTTATTTGAGTAGAGCTTCGAGAGATGAAAATAAGAAAATGAAAAATAAAAATAAAAAACTTTGTTAACATTTAATAGGGAAAATGTGAACACTATGAAATTAGCCTAAATACTAGTTGATTAAAAGTTTAAGACCATACCAAAAAGAAGTCCTAAACAGGGTAGAAAATGCCCAACTAGAGGTCTCAGTCGTGAGTTGCACGGCCATCATTGCAAATAACCTCAAACATTCCCTTTGGCATGGTCGATATAAGCGTTCGCGGAAGGCTGGCTGGAATATTATTCCAAGTGGTGAAGATGGCTTCACGAAGATCATGCACTGTTTGGAATTGACGTCCATTTCTATGGACTTCCCTTGCCATCCACACCCAAACATTTTCAACGGGGTTCAGTTCGAGCGAACACGCTGGATGTTCAAAAGAATCTCGTTATTCGCCATGAGGAAGTCCTCTGTTCTGTTCTGCGGGCATTGTGGATTGCAGCGTTGTCCTGCTGAAAGATCCAGTCACTTCCACACAAGCGAGGCCCTTCAGTCAATAAGGATGTTCTCTCCAACATGCCAGTGTAGCCATCCGCTATTTGACGCCCCTGTATAACCTGAAGCTCCATTGTTTTATGGAAGGATAAAGTACCCCAGATCATGATGGAACCTCCTCCACTGTATCCTGTAGAAAATGTCTCCGGTGGGATATCCTTATCGTACCAGTAACGTTAGAAGCCATCTGGACCATCCAGGTTAAGTTTATTCTCATCAGAGAACAAAACCTTCTTCCACTTTTCTACGTCTCATGTTTGGTGCTTCTCAGCAAAGTTTTAATCTAGCTGTTTCGTGGTGTGGAAGGAGGTGTGGCCTATGAAGACGTTTACAGTTTTTAGAGCCTTTCTCTCGTAGATGCTGACTTATTGTTCTTGAGCTGCATTCTGCACCCGTAAAGGCCTTAATCTGGTTCGACGATCGGCTGGCGTCTTGCAGGACAACCCATCGATTCATCCTGCTCAACGCCGGCGAAATTTTTTTGGGCCAACCACTTGAAATTCTCGTTTCGTATCCCTCAGGGTCTTTTAAGAAATTTGCAACAGCAGTTTTACTACGCCAAATCTCATCAGTGATGGCACGTTGAGAGAGACCTTACATTTGCAGCTCGACAATTCTGCCACGTTCAAACTCTGTCAACGTTTTAGCCTTTGCCATGTTTTTACCCAATGCAACACAGGATATGTCAGTGGGAAATGTTGACAACGCTAATGCTTGAACATAAGTGACTAAATTTCGTTACGTGTTTACCGAAGGTCTACTCAAATAAGTCTAACAACGCAAAATACATATTTTTTTCTTTATGTTCATTTACCTTAAGATTTTGATCAGCACTGTACCTTTCAAATTATTTTCCATCTTAGAGTTTTAGAATTTACAGTAACAAACTTTAACCAGCATGAAGCGTACCATAAAATCACACCTCACTGACCTGGGCCCATAAAGGACCATAAATATACAACATGGCAAAGTTTCAACGTGTTGGGTTTTCGATAGGTCTTAACCCACCCGCACCAAATTCTGATATGCTCGTCACTATCTGTCACACCTACCTCTCCAATAACACCCCTGTTGTTACATGTAGGAAAGATTTGGTGACAGAAAAAAAACAACAACAAAAAAACGTCCCAAATGAAGTTCCCTAAAACTGTGTTAAAGATCAAGGGAAAAATTATTCAGAAATTTAACCTGAAAATATTTCTTTAAGTAGTACCCTTCATATCACGTAAACTTCTACTGAATTACATTATGAACACAACATAAGAATAGTTCCTGTCGTATTGTACATATTTTTATATCTGTAAACCCAGTTCATTCGAAACAAAATTCATGATATCCAACTGATACATTTCCTACGTCTTTTTCATTTTTTTTTGGGAGGTTTCATTTTCCATACTCCATTTTTCCTTCTCGCTAGGGGCCCGGCATGGCCAAGCGTCTTAAGGCGTTCGACTCGTAATCCGAGGATTGCGGGTTCGAATTCCGGTTGCACCAAACATGCTCGTCCTTTCAGCCGTGGGGGCGTTATAATGTTACGATCAATCCCACTATTCGTTGGTAAAAGAGTAGCTCAAGAGTTGGCGTTGGGTGGTGATGAAGAGCTAGCTGCCTTTCCTTTAGTCTTACACTGCTAAATTAGGGACGGCTATCGCAGATAGCCCTCTAATAACTTTGCGCGAAATTAAAAAAAACAACAAAACAAACCTTCCCGCCAGACCTTCTTGTTCATGTTACAGTGTATACGTTTTGATATTTCAGTTCGTATCCCAAGAGTCTTCTGCGAGATTGAAAGCTTTTGCGTAACCTGTGTATATCGGATGATGTATGTATATATATATATATATGAACACTTTCGAGTGTAAAGTGACGTTTAACTTCATGCATTACAAACATTGCAGATAACACCCAGTGTCTTACTGTTTTTCATTTACTCAGATTATGCCATAAAGTTGTGCTGTGCGTGTGTGTTTTCTTGTAGCAAAGTCACATCGGGCTACCTGCTGAGTCTACCGAGGAAAATCGAACCCCTGATTTTAGCGTTGTAAATCCGCTATGCCAGCGGGGGACCTAAAGTTGTGCTTCCTTCAAGAATTGCTCGGCATTTGTCAGGTGGTTAGTTGACTGTGGGTGGTGATGACTACCTGCCTTCCCTCTAGTCTTGCACTGCTAAATTATTTACAGCTGGCGCAGATAGCCCTCCTGTAGCTCTGCGCGAAATGAAAACAAACAAACAATCGAATAGTGCATTCGAAAATCGTTGTTGTTTTCGTTATGCAAAGCTACGTAATGGGCTGACAATATACAATCTGTTGATACTTGGTAAATCGAACCTGAGATTTTTGTATTTTAAATTCAAAAATTTGACAATGACCTGCCTGAGAACCATTTGAAGGATTTATTCATTGATGTGTGGTCTATGGATGTGGATACTGGCTTTACAAACATGTAGCATTACCCAGGATTGTTCAGGTTATACTCTCTTATTGTTACAGATACGTTAACGCGACCTACTTACTTTGTGATTCCTGAGAACGTGATTAGCCAATATTTTTGAATGACTGAGTTTATGGTTATTCTTAAGAGATCGATAAATAACTCATTCAGTTTTTACTGGCATCGGTTAAAGAGTTGGTAATCATATTGTGCTTTAACAACTGTGAGGATACGTTTGATGTTACTTGGAACACAATCCACTGACTGTTGTTTCAACTTGTTGTGTACAACTTTCATTAAACATGTTTAAGAAACTTACACCCAGTGTTTTAAGAACCCAGAGAATATCAGTGCAGATCACAGTCATGAGCTATTTTTTTCACATCACCAACGGCATGCGCAATATGTATATACACATGTGTATCAGTTGTATAAACTAAGTGCCTATAGTAATAATGGCCTTACAATATGTATATTTGTTACTTAAACCAAGTGTCTATAGTATACACGTATATTAATTATGTAAACCAAGTGCCTATAGTAATAATGGCCCTACGTAATTTTTACCCTCTTTCGTAAATTGTTACATACACGTTCATGAACTTCTGTTAGGATTTGTTACACCTTTTACCACTTTGTAAAGTTTTTAACACATAGATATATTTCTTCACAAAATCCACCCCATACTTCTCTGCGTCACAAACCAGGTTTTACAGAGTGGCATTTAATAGGATGATTAATCTTTAGTTCTTCCCCCTTGGATGAAAATCTTCCGCCGCTTTCATTTCAACTCTGCTTGCTCTCTGTCATCACCTGAGCAGGCTGGTTCCCTCTCCTAAAATGTAATGTGTTGCCAGAACAATAGCAGCCACAGATCTGACGTCACTCAGCACGTGGTGTCACTATCTCTTGAGCTGATCTCCTGTAGTGTCGAAAAAAAAATTGGGTCTGAATCACACTCTCGACACTAAAATTACATAATAGGCTTTGAATTATTATATATATATTTTTTTGCCCGTAGTACTGACAGATAATTCGCAGGCCTGTGGTGAAATGAAAGTTCGTGTTTATTAAGTGTGTACCCTTGTCTGTTTGCTCAGAGTATGTTTTTAGTGGAACAAAATAACGGATATAAATTCTGTTTCCGTCTGGGCATCAAGCTTCCTGCTGGTACAGCGGTATGTCTCCGGATTTACAACGTTAAAATCAGGGGTTCGATTCCCCTCGGTAGCCTAAGCAAATAGCTCTTTGTGGCTTTGCTATACGAAAAATACAAAACACACACACATTCTGGGCATCAAAGGCAGGTAACTAAGCTTGATAAATGTTTATGTAATTTGACAGTACATCAACTGATAACTACCGAATATTTTAGCCGAAAGTGTAATGGACAAAAAGAATAAAACACGCAATAAAAATATGGATTATTTCACAACAGATTACAATATGATGTGTAACTGTTCGAGCAGAAACAGTTTACAACAAGATAGGTTACTGCACAAAGAAGGAACGGGGTGGTTTGCAACTGATATTTCATAGATAACCACGCCCACATCAGCACGCTTTCTTATTTTGACGTTTCAACACTCAGGCAGACATATTTACATTAACAATGAAAAAATGAATATATTGTTACAAGTACTCTACCCACGTTATATCAGTGGAACAAAACTGACTTGTTCATGCCTCAGCTTGTTGTTAACAGTAAAGATAAGACATCAGTTATTTCAAATACATTGCATACTGCAATTAATATGTGTGTGTATATGCTTGTTTGTTTGATTTTTGGAATTTCGCACAAAGCTACTCGAGGGCTATCTGTGCTAGCCGACCCTAATTTAGCAGTGTAAGACTAGAGGGAAGGCAGCTAGTCATCACCACCCGCCGCCAACTCTTGGGCTAGTCTTTTACCAACGAATAGTGGGATTGACCGTCACATTATACACCCCCATGGCTGGGAGGGCGAGCATGTTTAGCGCGAACCCGCGACCCTCGGATTACAAGTCGCACGCCTTACACGCTCGGCCATGCCAGGCCTTATGTGTGTGTGTGTATATATATATATATTCCTTATACGGTGTGGCCCGGCATGGCCTGCGTGTTAAGGTGTGCGACGCGTAATCTGAGAGTCGCGGGTTCGCATCTCAGTCGCGCCAAACATGCTCGCCCTTGTTAGGTCAATCCCACTATTCGTTGGTAAAACAGTAGCCCAAGAGTTGGTGGTGGGTGGTGATGACTAGCTGCCTTCCCTCTTGTCGTACACTGCTAAATTAGGGTCGGCTAGCACAGATAGCCCTCGAGTAGCTTTGTGCGAAATTCAAAACAAACAAAACAAATTCTTATACAGTGTATCCCGAAGGTGTGGTAGCACGTTTTTTAACACAAGTAAATAGTTTTGGCATAGATTACGAACTTCCTGTATACTGTTTTCACGTTTACAGCGACACTTTTCATTTTCGTTTAGTTTTTTTTAAATTTCGCGCAAAGCTACTCGAGGGCTATCTGGCTAGCCGTCCCCAATTTAGCAGTGTAAGGCTAGAGGGAAGGCAGCTAGTCATCACTATCCACCGCCAAATCTTGGGCTACTCTTTTACCAACGAATAGTGGGCTTGACCGTCACATTATAACGCCCTCACGTCTGAAAAAGCGAGCATGTTTGGTGCTACAGGGATTCGAACTCGCGATCCTCAGATTACGAGTCGAACGCCTTAACCCACCTGGCCATGCCGGGCCCTCATTTCGTTGTTAGTGGGGTGCTGTTATGTGATGCTATTGTTAAAAATAACAGATTTTTATTTCTAATAAAACAAAAATTGTTAAAAAGAAAATAATCCAGGTTTGCTGTACAGTTATTAATTGTATTAGTGAAACGATGTGTGTGTGTGTGTATATATATATATATATATAATGAATTTTAAAACAGTCAATTATATTTTAATAATACCGTTTGCGGTTACAATGCTCTTTGGTGAAATATGTGTTTAAAAAGGAAACGTGCGCCATTTGTAAGAAAAATATATTTTGACTGTTCAACATTAAATAGGCAACAGTTGGGAAACATTCTAGGTCAAAGGTTTTGCCAGAGTTTTGTGAAATAAATTATGCATGTGTTATAATCGTGTGTTTAGCTATTCCAAGGAAAAAGTTTTGACCTATACGAGTTTAACATATATGAGGGTGTATCGAATGTAACGAAGGGGTTGTGTAAGCTGTATTAAACAATTTTAGGGCCTCACCGTGTCCGGTTATGCTCTATCTGACAACAGTGCATTATGACGATACTCCTGCATCATGGTTTCCATTACAAAAAGCTCCGTTGTAACGCCGTCCTGTTTGAAGCACACTCATCCTTTCGTTATAATTTCCATAATCCATTTAGTGTACGAAGACAACAGTATCTTGATTACGCAGAAATATTTGGAGTTTCGTATTTAAAAATCGTTTCACTATGACGTACTCAACCCTGTATAAACAAAGTTGTTTTGCTTACTATGCTAAGCGTTTGCATCAGAGGTCATTAGTAAATGTTTAAACTCATCAGTGAAGGACAAAGGAAAGACGGGTTCACAGTTATAAAATTGGTGTATCCTTTCACTTATAAATATTCATATGATGTATTAAAATTATATTATGTGGAGTCCTCGGACTTTCATATGTCCTTAGGCATTTATGTATTTTCAAATATTCACACAAACAAGGGTTGTTCTGCACTAGCTCTCCCTAGTTTTGAACTGATAGACCAGAAGAAAGGTACTTTTCTCTGAACAAACCGTGGATTTTACCATCACCTTTATAATGTAGACATGGTCCCATATTGCAGAGCACCTTTTTTGTTTGTGGTAACAGGATTCAAATCCAGATCCACCATATTAATAAGTGGGCCATACTCGGCCCTCTGAAGCATAATACAAACATTCTCAGATATATTGATATTCGAGGTTTAGAATATTCAAATGTTGTACTAAAAGTACAATTAATGTATAATGTGTGTTTTGTGTATGCTTTCTTACAGCAAAGCCACATTGGGCTATTTGCTGAGCCCACCGAGGGGAATCGAACCCCTGATTTTAGCGTTGCAAATCCGTAGACTTAACGCTGTACTGGTGGGGGGCTAGTGTATGCTGAACTAGCTGCCCGCAGAATATCACTAAAGTGGACTCTAGTCCAGATCTGGGAACGAGAAGGCTGTCTTGTTCATTGTTTGTTTGTTTGTTTTGGAATTTCGCACAAAGCTACTCGAGGGCTATCTGTGCTAGCCGTCCCTAATTTAGCAGTGTAAGACTAGAGGGAAGGCAGCTAGTCATCACCACCCATCGCCAACTCTTGGGCTACTCTTTTACCAACGAATAGTGGGATTGACCGTCACATTATACACCCCCACGGCTGGGAGGGTGAGCATGTTTAGCGCGACGCGGGCGCGAACCCGCGACCCTCGGATTACGAGTGCACGCCTTAACGCGCTCGGCCCTGTCTTGTTCGTTACCAGTTCTTCTGATTAATTGGTTTAAAAATAAACCAGTTTTTACCCTTATTCCTATTTTGAAACAACTTCAGTAAACAAAGTTGATAATAAATACAATTCAATCATTTTTATTTAGTTTACAGCATAACAATTGTACACGCAGCTGGTGACGTAAAAACTATCTCAGTCGTTATTATACCTGTAATAATCCATTCGCCTTGTTGAGCCAGAGTGTTGGTACTGGATTTGGTAATTTAGTGTGATTGACACGTTATTTATATTATTATTTGCTTTCACTCGAACGTTCTTGAAATATGTAGTTTCAGTGTGAAAAGCAGCTCGGATTGAGCTACCAAATTCTTCATGTCGGTTTTTTTTTTCTCCAATTAAATATGCATTTGGATTGATGTGGATCTAATGAAATAACTTATGTTCCTTAATGAGAAATAACCAGTGTTCGAATATAGAAACTTGTAATTTGTTCAGAATGGAAAATAACAGTTCTCTTTAAAAATAAAAATTGACTTCAGATTTCTTGTTAAGTGTTTAAGAAGTCTGTATTTCACTACGCAGTCGTGAAATTAAAATGTTTCATGTTGATTAAAAACACCAATGGGCTCTTTCTGTTTAACGTAGACGGTTTAAAATAATAGCGAAAACTACAATTAAACGAGACACTGTGCTCGTGTCAACACGTGTAGAATACGTGTACTCAACAAATTACCTTAAGCCTAACCAGAACTTCTTAAAGAGATTGGCAAAGGCTAAGTTCAAGGCAAGTTCCCATTCGTGGTATCTCGGATATCCTGCTGCGCACTGTGCTTCATGGCGAGAGAGGTGGTACACGATAGGACCAAAAAGCATAGTCTGTGATTAAAAAAATTAATGTATCTTACTTTTCCCATAAGTCAGTACTCGTTTCAAAAAAAATCCCTCGAATATGATAGAGTGGATGAGCACTTTTCGTTAGAACGTATAGATTTAATTAATCTTTTTACAAAATTAACTGACAAAATCAAAATATGCAACTTATAAAGTATAACAGTTGTTACTCTTTATGTGGGAGAGAGTTATGTGTAGTTCAAAGTGTCTAGGAGAGCAGAACGAAACTAAGATAAAAATTAGTTTTCCTCATGCTTATTCATTAATAAAGCATTTAGTTTTAAATGATGAACAGTAGATTCAACGGAAAAATTCATAAAGTTTAAAACTATTCAATCCCAGGATTTCGAAAAGAATTTTGTTTTCCTTGTATTCTCATAACCACACTTTTTGTTATATTTTTTTAATACACTAGCGCCGCAAAAGTTGAACCCCTATGGGATATGAAAGTATGTAATATATTCTGTCATTTTCTTTTCAACTATGTTTGGTGATATAGAAATATTTGTAGAGTTTGCTCTGATGGGATTGTGACATGCTAGCACTTATTCAGAGATTCTTCAGTTCCAGCCTAACCTTGGCTATTGTGTTTCTTTCTCTGTTTGTCTCTGTCCTTCTACGTCTTTGGTATTATGAAGTTTCATTTTCTTCTGCTTGCGAAAATGTAGGGAAATCTTTTCTTTGGATGAAGAGAGGGCACTGATGAAACTGTGAATGTCAAGATGATGTGACTGGTTTTGTGCTAGCATGAAACCTATGTAAAGTACCCTTCTTACTTGGGTTTCTATGTGATGTATTCTAGAAAGATTCAACTTTAGATGGAGAAAACACGATCTAGTCAGTGGTTCAGTAGAGGCGGTTATCCATGTTTTGTAATAAAGGTCGTTTTTGCTGTCATCAGAACGTGTCCAGTTTGTTCATGTCTCACATAACTTAAAAAGCTTAATGAAATTTTCAGATTTAGATAATCCAGCAACCAACTTTCCTGTTCGGTGCTACTGTTATTAGCGGCTCTATTTCATAGTCTTAGGGAAGTCAGTTTATTTGAAAACACCACAACAGTTGGAAAGTGTCTTTGTTGAAACAATCTGCCTTTCTTCCTGGAAAATTTAAAGTTATAACACACGGTTTTACAACGTGAATGAATACTGTAGTGTATCTTGCAAGGCAAAACTGTGATTACACGTCTGTATTTCACGTGTATCAACCGAGCAGATCTCTAGATGAGGTACTACTGGCAAGAACTCAGGTGGCGTGAGAGGTTTTAATTCAGGTTGTATCTTAAGTAATTGAGCGAAGTTTTAAAAGATTGCAGTTCACAATTGTACTCACTGGCAGTTTATACTTTAGTAATTATGTGATAAGTTATATTCAAGAAATAAGGTGACCTTTCATGTGATGGACAAAAATTTAAGATATTTTTGTAAATTGAAATCCAAACTATTAAACATTGTCTCATGGAAGGTGAGAGAGAAAAACATATTTTCGGTATTATTCATTATATATTACATCTTTCAACTGTGTGCCAGGATAGAACTCTGGTGGTTCAGCAGTAAGCTGGAGGATTTAGGAGTGTAAAATCCAGAGTACAATTCCCGTGGTGAATACAATATACGTATACGACTGTAAGTTTGTGCTTAACAACAAACAATAAGAACAACTGTGCCAAAATATTGAATAATAATGTGGATTTTGTGCTATGCACCTAATACTAATTATCAATTTCGTTATTAAGTACTAATGCGGATAATGTTACGATGAATATATAAACGCACATTACATCGATTTAGGCCTAGCTAAGCCTTTTAAGTTAGCCAAAACTCTGAAAAGGAATCCACGATATTTGGTCAGAAATACTGTAAAACAACAACAACAACTGTGCCAAAATATTGAATAATAATGGGGATTTTGTGCTATGCACCTAATACTAATTATCAATTTCGTTATTAAGTACTTATGCGGATAATGTTACGATGAATATATAAACGCACATTACATCGATTTAGGCCTAGCTAAGCCTTTTAAGTTAGCCAAAACTCTGAAAAGGAATCCACGATATTTAGTCAGAAATACTCTAAAACAACAACAAAGAACGTCGATAGTAATCGAGAGTGAACTTCATACGCTTTAACAATCCATTGTATCTATTACTTCCTGTTGATTTCAATTTCAAAATTGTTTTTTCTTATAACACGGCCTGGCATGGCCGAGCGCGTTAAGGCGTGCACTCGTAATCCGAGGGTCGCGCTAAAACATGCTCGCTCTCCCAGCCGTTGGGGCGTTATAATATTACGGTCAATCCCACTATTCGTTAGTAAAAGAGTAGCCCAAGAGTTGGCGGTGGGTGGTGATGACTAGCTGCCTTCCCTCTAGTCTTACACTGCAAAATTAGGGACGGCTAGCACAGATAGCCCTCGAGTAGCTTTGTGCGAATTCCCAAAAAAACAAACAAACAAACTTATAACACGTATCAGAAAGTTAGTAAGGGTTTGTTGAATTAGTGTTATAATTATATTAAATTGTTATCTTTTGGTAACTCTGTTCAGCCAAGATATATTCCAAAACAAATTAATCTAAACTCATTAAGAAAGCGTCCAGAATGTCCAAATGTATATAAAGGGCCATCTACTGGGCCCGGCATGGCCAGGTGGTTAAGGTACTCGACTCATCAAACATGCTCGCCCTTTCAGCCGTGGGGACGTTATAATGGGAATGTCAATACTGCTATTAGTTGGTGAAAGATTAGCCCAAGAGTTGGCGGTGGGTGGTGGTGACTAGCTGCCTTCCTTCTAGTCTTACACTGCTAAATTTGGGACGGCTAGCTTTGCGCGAAATTCAAAATAAGCCAAACTATCTACTGATAGACAAGAGAAAAGATAACTATATATCCAACGGACCAACCACCAACGATTTAGTGACGCTTGCCTAACCAATAACGAGATTCAACCGTTACTGCGAACCGGGTTTTTGTGGCAACAGGATGCGAACTTTGAATCTTTGGATTCGCAGTTCTGATACTGGAAACTAACCTATTCAATCTACGGTTATCATCATTATGAGAGGGTTAGTAAAACATTTTTTTTTCAACATCCTCATTTTTTCTCTTCGTAGATTTGATCCGTTAAAACAGTTGTTGAATTAACCCTACACATATTTTAACGATACCCGACATCTATAGCACCGTAGCTACATAAGCTTTCGTGTTACGTTACGCGTCACCATGAGTTATTACGTGTCAGAAAGAGACATAATTCTGGCAGTAATGAGTTTTCATCTCTCTCTCCCTTTTTAATTTAAGTTAAAGAAATTACAAAACATTATGTTAAAAATATAACCTGTTTCATTATGTTTTCTGCTTTTCTTATTTAGTTTTTATATGTGCTTTTGTATTTGGATTGTATCCGGATCGATTTATGCCCTAGTTACATTGTGACACACAAATCATATCACGTGAGTTGTTATTTGTTTTTTACAATAAAATTGTGGATGACTCGTGAACTGACGAGACAAAAATAAGTGACATAAACATGTAACGGTCGGCTGAAGGTTTTTTAATGCAACGTTTCTTTGTACCGTTAGCCTATGTATGTACTTTCTCGCACCCTACTCCGTGTCTCAGCAGCAAGCATAAGGGTTTATAACGAGGCTCTATCCCTGTGGTTAATTCAGTGTACACGGTCCATTGTGCAACCTTACGTTTAAACAACACAAACGAAACTTCTTTAAATTTCAGGACATTCTGTTCTCAGATGACGATGGCCCGGCATGGCCAGGTGGGCTAAGGTGTTAGACTTTTAATTTGAGAGTCGCAGGTTCGAATCCCCGTCGCACCAAACATGCTCGCTATTTCAGCCGTAGAAGCATTGTAATTTGATGATAAATCCAACTTTTCGTTGGTAAAAGAGTAGTCCAAGAGTTGGCGGTAGGTGGTGATGGCTAGCTGCCTTCCCTCTAGCCTTATAGTACTAAATTAGGGACGGCTAGCGCAGATAGATTTGCGTGAAATTAAAAACAAAACAACTAACAGATGACGGTAACACATACAGATTTCCAGCGAAGTCAGAAACTTTCCCAAAATTCCGATGACCGTATTTATTGTTTGATGGATTCAGGTGGCATTGTCTCATACCAAAGCTGGACAACAAGGGCTAGTTTTGTTTCTATTCTTTATAGTTTTCTATTGTCACTACTTCTGTGTCTATCACCTGTACACACAGTGCCATAGCTCCAGGAGTCTTATCCATGTCCAGAAGGTTGTGTCTCCGATGTGTTCTTTTCCCTTCGCTTTCGTCTTTAGTTCTGCACCAGATGTAATGAGAAGCAGACGGTGGTACAGTTTTATAGTGTCAACATGTTCTTCCCATGTTGACAGTCACTATGGTCACCTAACTTCACACGTTTCAGCAGACAGGAAAGTTACGTTCGACAATCTACCATCTGAAACGTCGCATCATTTAGGGTTCAACTCACACACGCTTGAAGAAAGAGTAGAGCGATAGATGGTGTCTGAGGAAACGGATGGTTGTAAAACCAAATTATTTACAATGTTTAAATTGCCGTTTTCCGTAATGAATGAAGAGGCACCATTCAGGTAGAGACTGGCACATGCCACGTCTTCTGAAGTTCCGCCACGTGCATGGTGGATGCAGACAAACTTATCCGTTTCAAGTGTCAGCAGAAGAGATAGCCGCAAGAAAGAACATTTGTTTTATTCACCATACAGTCTGACCAAATCAGGATGTTCGTCTTGTTTGCTTGCAGCATCAATTTGTTTTTTCTTGCAAGTTTCCAGATTGATCTAAGTACAGGTGTTCAGAGGCAAGTTAGAGCATGATACACACGCGGAGGAATATTATATTAAAGATTGTTTGTTTTTTAATTTCGCGCAAAGTTACACGAGAGCTATCTGCGCTAGCCGTCCCTAAGTCAGCAATGTAAGACTAGAGAGAAGGCAGCTAGGCATCACCACCCACCGCCAACTCTTGGGCTACTCTTTTACCAACGAATAGTGGGATTGACAGTCACATTATAAGACCCCACGGCTGAAAGTGCGAGCATGTTTGGTGCGACGGGGATTAGAATCCGCGATATTCAGATTATGAATCGACCGTTCTAATTACTGATCTTGTTATATGAAGAGAGCAAATGTTATTTGTTTGTTTGAAGCTAAGCACAAAGCTACATAAAGATGTAACTGTGCTCGACCCACCACGGGTATCAAAACCATGTATGTCTACAGACATAATACTATGTCGCTGAGGGAGGAAAGAACAAAGGAGGATACAATGTGATGTGTTGATCACTCCAACATTAAAAATATGTGTATAAATAATTTATTGTGTAAAGTTAAAAGTAGATATGAAACTGAAACAACTCTACTATCTTCGGGAGACAAGAAATCGACGAGAAATGTCATTTACATGTTCAAGTAAACGTACATGTACAGCCTGTATTTTGTAGAGTAGAGCCATTTACTGATTTGTCTCCCACAGACAGTATCGTCTTAACCTAACGTTATAATGTGACGGCCAATCCCACTATTCGTTGGTAAAAGAGTAGCCCAAGAGTTGGCGGTGGATGGTGATGGCTAGCTGCCTTCCCTTTAGTCTTACACTGCAAAATTAGGGACGGCTAGCACAGATAGCCCTCGAGTAGCTTTGTGCGAAATTCAAAGACAAACAAACAAACGTAACCAAACTACGAGTTATCCTTAAAGACTGGCATAACAGCGCATTCGAGTTTTTCATAAGGACTATTTGTAATGATCCTGTCCACAGCAAATCCACGTTTATGGGTGAAACAACTCTCTCAGTACCACGTTTATTTTCAAATACACAATTATAACATTTGAAACAAAAAGACGCACGTGTGTTATTAATATCCCATTACTTCAATGAGACTTGAACCCAGTGCGAACCATTTCTTCGTGATGGAACTGAATTCCAAGTTCACACCACAGTGTTTATGGAAGCGAAACTTCTATGTGCTCTCTTGGCAATGAACGAGTCAAACAGAAAGAAAAAACAACACAACAACAAGATAAGAGGTTAAGTTGAATTAACGTAGCTGCTAAGTAGTTTCGTGAACTGTACTTTATATATGCGAAAAACACACTTGAAGACATCTAATTATCCTGAATAATAATTCTTCGGCGTTTGTTATTGGGTATCTTAAGCGCTGAAACTTAATAGATACTTAGTGTTACAAATATAAAAGGGATAATTTATCAAATATTATACATTAAACCCAAATAGAAACGAAGCGAACAATCCAGATGATTGGTGGATTTTTCTATTTTTCTTTCAATGAACTATTTATATTTAACCTGGCAAATTATATTCTTCAAATTTAAAAAAAAATACATTCACGGTTATATCCTTCGGCCCGGCATGGTTAAGCGGTTCAGGAACTCGAATCCTTATTATGAGGGTCGCGAGTTCGAATCCTTGTTACGCCAAATTTGCTCGCCCTAATATAGCAGTGTAAGACTAGACGGAAGGCAGCTAGTCGTCACTATCCACCACCAACTCTTGGGCTCCTCTTTTACCAACGATAATAGGATTGATCGTCATATTATAACACCCTCACGGGTCTCGAAGAATTAAGGAAAGGTGATACATATTATATTTGTATTTAATTGGCTTCTTTTTGTAGTTTGTTTGGTTAGAGCGCTTAAGTCTCAATCAACGAACATGCTCTTCCTTTCCGCCATGGGGACGTTATAATGTTACGGTCACTCCTAATTTTCATTGGTATAAAATAACCTAAGATTTGGAATGATTGATGTTGACTAGCTTTCTTTCCTATAACTAATTTATCTCTTCAAAATTAGGGCCTGCTAATGCAGATAAAGGCCCAGAAAGGTGAGGTAGTTGTTCGACTCGTAATCTGAGGTTGTAGTTCAAATCTTCGTCACTTCAAATGTTTTCGTCCTTTCAGCCGTGGCGGCGTTATAAAGTTACGGTCAATCCCACCATTGGTTGGTAAAAGAGTAGCCCAAGAGTTGGCGGTAGGTGGTGATGACTAGCTGCCTTCCTTCTAGTTTTACACTGCTGAATTAGGGACGGCTAGCGCAGATAGTCCTCGTGTAGCTTTGCGCAAAATTAAAAAAAATATATATATTAAAAATAAATAAAATAAAAGCTTTGCGCGAAAATTCAAAACAAACTCTTAGAGTTAGATGTAACAGTGAAATGTAAATTACAGTCCGAGATGGACATAACCCGAGGGATCTTCTCAGATTTACATAATTTTTGGTTAAAGTATAGAACATTATTCTTCGTAGAAATTATGCCATTTCTTTACGCATTCTAGTATTATTAGTAGTATTGTGTTTAAAACAGTTTTTAGGAAAAGCAGTATTGTTCGTAGTACAATCCATGTTTGTAACTTGGAAGGTTTTTTTTATCTTAACCTAAATGTCATAAAAGAACAGTTCTAAAGGTTGATCGGTTAGTACAGTTATACCCTGTGGAACATACACTTATTACAAAATGAACATATGTGCTCGTATTCTAAAGACCATTTGCTTTCGAGTATGTGAGCAATAACTTAATACAGTAAGCTGTAAATTACACCCAAGTAAAAAAAAAATATTTCTAGTAACTAAAATAATGGGAAAAATAACAGTAAAAAAGTGTATTATATTTTTGTGTAACACTTATTTCACTAATGTTGTGATGCAAATATTTTCTTACTAAAATTTTGATGCAAGATTTTTTTTTACTAAGTTGTAATGTAAGACATTTCTTACTTATGTGTGATGCAATAGTTTCTTTCTGAAGCTGTGATGTAAGAATTTTTTCAAATAAGGACACTGAAAAATATTCACAATTACCTGACTATTTTAGTGAGCCAACTGTATTTATATGTGTAGGTGTTATAAAATCAAGCTAACGTTCGAATGATTGTACATGTATATATATAGTAAAGTTCACTCTATCATTGTACGAAAGAAATCCAGTGTATTATCACAGAACTATTTAAACTGGCTATTGTTAATTTAATAGCCTTTGTACCTTTGTGTAGAGAAGTCAACTTAAACTGCCAACAGTGCTTAAAATAGTGACATATAATTAACAGGAAAAAAACGAAAATTATATGCACATGCGACAGGAAATGAGCGGTGCACGTGCAGGTTGCCTAGTTGCCTAGGACTTTCATCTCCAAGGAAAATATCGGCTGTCTGAATTTAAAAAAACAAGACTGTCGTATTACCTCGGAACATGTGAGGTTAGCGTTGCTGGAACGAAATCCTGCAAACATTTCTTAACCCTTTAAACCGAATTTTTTTAAAAAAATTTTATAAGTAGTGTAGGTTATTTTAATGTTTTAATTTCTGGAGTCTCTTCTTTTTTTTAAACTTATTAACTGCAAAACATTCAGTTTATTTATTTTTTCTTACGCTAGGAACAAAATATATACCCAAAGTTTTTGCTTGATTTTATATTAAACCTAAAATAACTAAATTAAAATATATAAATCTCCGTCACATCAAACGTTCTCGTCCTTTCAGTCGTGGGGGTGTTATATAGTTACAGTCAATCCCACTATTCATTGCTAAAAGAGTTGGGGGTGGGTGGTGATGACTAGCTGCCTTCCCTCTAGTCTTACACTGCTAAATTAGGGACTGCGAGCGCAGATAGTCCTCGTGTAGCTTTGCGCAAAATTAAAAAATATATATATATTAAAAATAAATAAAATATATATTTTTGTTGTTTGAGGTAAACTGGAAAGTTTTCTGTTGTGTTTTAACCTTGATTCAAAACTGGTTAAGAGTTATAAACCCATTCCAGTTTCATATACATGACTGTCTCACTTAAAGTGATTTTATAACTTATGCAATGTTCATTATATTAAAAAAAAATTAAAAGAGTAGTTTTAGCGATCACCACTTGGAGGATGTACAAATAAAATAAACTGAATGTTTGATACAAATATATCAGTTATTGTTATCAGTAATAGAACGAAATTATTGGTTACTACACAATTTTATCATATCCTTGTGAGAAAAATGTTTGATTTGATTTTGAAAATTAAATCATGGTATGTTTGTGTGTTTGTGAATTATGGTCAGCTAGCGCGGATAGCCTTGTGACAGTGGTGTAGGTACTGCTTATACTGTTAGTTTTCATGTACAACGATTGTGATGGTATAAATCATGTTAAATAAGTGAATTGTGATCATCATAAATTTTATTTAAGCCACTTACCAATCAGATGTTTAATTGTCCATAATAATGCAGATGTTACATTGTCCATACTTATAATAATGCAGATGTTACATTGTCCATACTTATAATAATGCAGATGTCAAGACTATGATTAAAGTACAACAGAGAACTTGGTTGTTCTGTACATATTTACGTGCCAAGGTGTAAATGTTTCACGTAAGTTTGTATATTTAACTTTAACTACACACTAAGTAACACTTCGGAAGTTTGCTGTATCGATACAAGTAGTTGCCACTAGGGGGCTTCAGGGTAAGAACTACAGTTGTTGTTGTTTTGAATTAAGCACAAAGTTACATAATGGGCTGTCTGTGCTCTTCCCACCACGGGTATCGAAACCCGGTTTTTAGCGTTGTAAGTCCGCAGACATACCGCTGAGCCACTCAGGGGGCAAAAACAACAGAGTAAAAAAAATTGTTATAACGTTCGAGGATGGAACCAATTTGGTTTTGTCTATATAGTTGCAAAGACATACAATAAAAAATACTCCCAATACCACGCAGAACCGAGTTATGTGCTCAGTGATGACAAGAAAACCCACTTGTATAAAAAAATATATACATGTAAAAACGGCTCGTTTGTGTTGAGAATTTTTTTTTATGAAGAGAGGAACCTTACGATGACCGTAAAAGGTCGAAATGTTGTTCGCTCCTCAACATAACAAAAAAAAATGTTCTTAATCCAAACGAGCCGTTTTTACAATATATTTGAGTTATGTACTTTATTAATGATGTGTTTAGAACACATTAGCACACTGTTGTACCAGCATTCATGGATAAAGATGATACCGTTAACGACAGTTAAGAATATTCAGTGTTTTGTAATGAGATTGGGCTAGACAATATTTGTCACTGCTATCTTCACCTGGAGCCCTTACTTTTGGTTTTCTCTAACAGCGAGACCTGACACTCCTGGTTCTTCTCAGATCGGCATTTGCTTTTCGGCTCCAGCTGCATAGAACGGCAAATATAGCTTCACTTTGTCCCCAGAGATTCGGTTTTATGCTGACCTGGCGTTTCGCTCCTTCATTTATAGATAACAGGTCCCAGGCGTTTTACTGGAGAGAATTTTTCTGTGAAGGAAAACGTTTTTGTTTGAATTGAGACCAAATAAGTTGTGCAGTTATTCTAATTAGGGCCGAAAATAACGCAGAAAGAAAAAGTGGGTAACAAATTCACGACGTAATTTTTGTGTGCCGCGAATACTTGTTTTTGTGTGTTCATTTATAAGCATACCTTTTGTTGGTGCGTAATCTACTCTGTAAGTCTCGTTGTGTTTTTTTTTTGAAGAAATTGAAAATTCCATGAAGCTTGTTTGTTTTGAATTTCGTACAAAGCTACACGAGGGCTATCTGTGCTAGCCGTCCCTAATTTAGTAGTGTAAGACTAGAGGGAAGGCAGCTTGTCATCACCACCCACCGCCAAATCTTTGGCCTACTCTTATACCAACGAATAGTGGGATTGACCATCACATTATAACACCACTACGGCTGAAAGGGCGAGCATGTTTGTCGCGACCCTCAGATGATGAGTCGCACGCCTTAACACGCTTGACCATGCCGTCCCGATATTTCATGAAGCAGTAATTATATTGTAAGACTCTTATCTCTAAACTGTGCTCTATTTTACTTTTTTGCGCTATTTTAACAAACTGAGGGTACGATATACATGGATACTTTTTTAGTTTGAATTATCGTATAATTTGGCATTTTCGAAATTGTGATATAAAGATAAAGCGGTTAAATTAGTTAGGGACTAAAAACAGCGACAACAATTCCTCAATATCAGAAAAACAAAATTTTCGTGCGCGTTTATCACCAGCCTTGCATGATAGGTTAACAATATTCAATGTGAAACCAATCACACATCTCAGTATACATTTGAAGATCAGTAGATATTCTGTTCCTCAACTGTGACAAACTCGATTTAAGATAATTCTTTACGCACGAATAGCCTAAATCTAGTGTGTTATCACGTTCTATATTTCTTAATATTATTCACCAGTCAGTGTGGTACTTGATTTCAAATTCCTTGTAAGTTGTAATTAAATCGTAATAAGATGAAATTTGAAAACTTTGCGACACTCGACACACCACCGTTTGAAACTCTCGAAGGAATCGCAGTGAAGTTGCTTTCAGTTAGAAGTACGTTTTCAGCCAGAAATTGCTGATTCTGCTTGGAAGCTGATAATGTTTGATGCTGGAAATATTCAGAACTATTATACACGTTGTAATAGTAAGAAAATATTCACTGGGTTTATAAATAACTACCCACATCCACGTGTCATTCACGTGGGTAGGAACAGCTGTGAGGTAAGGTCAGTTTCACAACAAATACGAAGGGATAGGTGAAGCTGACTGTGAAAACAATCTCGAGACGTGTTTGTTTTGGAAGGGAATAATGGCTGAAGCAAGGCCTGTTTGTGAATATGGTACCAGAGTTGTTTTGATTTATAATTTTGATGTTTTTAGGTCATTGTCTGTTTTGCTGAGGTGTTTTTGTTATCTTAATAAATTTTTAACTCTTTGGTAAAATAACTACATTTTTGTTGTTTTTTGTTAACGTTTTGTAAGCGTGGAATAAATTAAATTATCTCGCATGCTTGCTTTTTCAGTCGTGGGGGCGTTATAACGTACGGTCAATCCCAGTATTCGTTGGTAAAGAGCAGCCCATCAAACCAAATTACAAAACTCTTATTCTTTAGGGTAGCGTAATTGTGATGTTGGTCATATGTCTCAAAATATTTTAATAAATCTGATATTTTCCAGTAGTTTAGCAGTTCAGTTGCAGGCTTACGATACTAAAAATCGGGCTTCGATGCCCGAGATGGATAGGACACAGATAATCCATTGTGTTGCTTTGTGATTAACAGCAACTAACAAACATCAACTTGAAATTGCGAAAGATGAAGAATGAAGGGAGAAACCTTTAGTTTATTTATCGTTTAAAACAAAGAGAGAAAGAAAAACGATTAATATTTCCAAGTTGTGGAAGTTTTCGTAGAGTAAATACAGAATGGTTACGTTGGACTCATCAGATAGCTCGATGCTATAAGAAAGCACACACACAAAATGACAAATATTTCGTATGATTTGTTCTGTTTGTTTGTTTTTGAATTTTGCGCAAAGCTGCACAAGGGCTATCTGCGCTAACCGTCCCTAATTTTGCAGCGTGAGACTAGGGGGAAGGCAGCTAGTCATCACCACCCACCGCCAACTCTTGGGCTACTTTTTAGGCAAACGAAATGTAGAATTGATTATTACATTGTATCGCCTCCACAACTGAAAGGACGAACATGTTTGGAGTTATTGAAATTCGAACCCGCGACCCTCAGATTACGAGTAGAGTTCCTTAACCACCTGGCCATGCCGGGCCGTTTAGTATGGATTATCGTTCTGTTTTGATGTAATGGTATATGTATCGACTGCTTGTAAGAAGTGTGTGAAATATATATATATATATATTAAATTATCTTGACACTTTTGTTCAAGAGATTTTTTTCTCTACAAATACAACTTATTTTTATTCTTGATTAAATAGTAAAAGTGTTCGTTTAATGGTTAGTTAACTGGTTAAAATCTTACTGTAACTTAACTTACAATACGGTTTGGTAGGAGATAAAATGCATTCCTGTAAATCAACCTTGGACCTTAAGATATAAAACATTAAATCCTCGTGCGGAGTTCCATCGTTTTTATTTAATTTAATATTAAATAAAGTAATTTTTTATTCATCAAGCCGTTCTTCCAAAGAAAGTGTTTAGTGACCTGGATTCAAAGAGTTTATGCGTTAACAAACAACTATTGTAACAGTGTAATTTTCCACATTAGTTTAGAAAACAAAAATGCATCCAACTTGATACTGCCTATGAACGAGCAAAGTCAACTTGTCACAAAAGTACCCAGAGCTCACATTGAATTCATTTTCTGCTTGACTGAGAACCCAGCAGGTGGACCAGAGGAACACGACTTAGTGCTTAGGTGACTGACCCGAAACTGCCTCCACCCTGCATTTATTGACTTATTTATATATATATATACTCTGCGTCTGATTGAAATGCCAAAGTAAAACGCCCTACCTTTTCCTGGTCATTCTATACATCAGTCCCACAGCTAAAGCGGTGTCAGGAAAAGCACTTATGCTAGAAGACATGATGGAGGTTAGGGAGAGGACTATTGATTGACTGATTGATTGATTGAGCCCTGGATTGCATTGTCGCTACCTGAGGAACAGCTAGTCAAGTACATTAAATATACACTTCTTAACCCAATCCCGTGAGTATACGGAACAATGTATTTTGCGTATTGTATTACATAAAGCAGGTTAAAGTAATACCACTCATCTGCACATATATATCTTATTATATCCAGGTTTCAAAAGTGTAATTCAAAAGGAACAATATGGTAAATTTGCAAAATACTGATGTTGTTGAGTTTTAAAAGTATAGGGTTGTCCAAAATTATGTGTCCTATTTTGACATTTAATAATTAAATAACTAAAGAAATACAATCATGCAGTAATTCTTGATAACGTTGTTCTCTGCTTTAATAGTAAAAGTGTTAATGCCCATACCAGCCGTTCTGAGATAAATCCATACAGCTTTCATTCCCTAGCTCAACTCAAACAATTTATATTGCCGTGTTTTTTTTTCTTCTTTTCAGTACGAAGTGTTGCCCAAAATTATAACCATACAAGAAAAAGCTCAATGCGCTGTTTGGCTTGCAAAGACCAAGTCAATGACTGTATTACAACGTCATTACAGACGCCAGTACAGGAAAGAAGTATGGGGGTATGTTAAGGATATCGTGTATCGCACACCTATCACGGAGCTAAAGATCAGGATAACGGACGCCATCGCTACTGTAAATCTGGATATATTGCAGTGAACATGAACGGAAATCGATTATCGTTTAGATTGGCTGATATTCATTAATAGTGCGCACTTAGAAATCTACTGAAGGCCCGGCATGACTAGCGCGTTAAGGCGTGCGCTTCGTAATCTGAGGGTCGCGGGATCGCGCCAAACATGCTCGCCCTTTCAGCCGTGGGGGCGTTATAATAGACGGTCAATCCCACTATTCGTTGGTAAAAGGGGAGCCCAAGAGTTGGCAGTGAGTGGTGATGACTAGCAGCCTTCCCTCTAGTCTTACACTGCTAAATTAGGGACGGCTACCACAGATAGCCCTCGAGAAGCTTTGTGCGAAATTCCAAAACAAACAAACAAACAAAAGAAGTCTACTGACATGTCAATAAAAACTGTTTTAGGTACGAGATGTTGAAAACTGCAGAGTTGTATTTCCTTCGCTAGTTTTCTTTTTAACTTTTAAAATAGGGCTGTTTGTTTGTAATTAAGCACAAAGCTACACAATGAAGTATTTATGCTGTGTTTACACCAGGTATAGAAACCTGGATTTTAGCGTTGTAATTCTACAGACATACCTTTATGTCACTGGAGGACTTGAAAATATTAAAGATAGTTTTGGACTACCTCGTACCTGTATTATATTTTTGTTTATAATTTGTAAGCAAAGAGTTAATATCAGTTTGGTATTACTTATCATTACGCCTTTGTGTGTATGAATAACGCAAGTTGGATAAAGAGGTTTGTTTGTTGAAATTTGCACAAAGTTACTTGAAAAGTATCTCTTCTAAATGAGAAGTGATAAACTAGTGGAAATGCAGCTAATCAACACCACCTACAGTCAATTCTTGACCTACTCTTTTACCAGCGAATAGTGAGATTGATGGTTACATTAAAACGCCCCCACAGGTAAAAGGGCGAGCGTGTTTGGTGATGGGATTGGAACCCAACTTTATGACGTTAACAGAGGATAACGATGCAGAAAACTTTTGATGACGAGAAACCCACTTGAAATAAAAATGTATCTCAGAACGGCTGGTATGGGTATTAACACTTTTACTGATAAGGAGAGAACAACCTTCCTCAGGTTAACAAAGAGAGTTTGCAACTGACCGTTGGCTTTCCTGAAACATGTGTCCAGCAACGGTCAATTGCAAACTGTCATTGCTAACCTGAAGATGACTTAGCAAGTTCAAAACGCTGTCTGCTTATCAGTAAAAGTGTTAATACCCATACCAGCAGTTCTGAGATGAAGAAAGCTCTTCAAAAGTTGACCTTTTAATAACCTTTGTTCTCGGGGTTAAATCTGTAAAAGTTAATGATATAAGATTGATAACATCTCTCGGTTTCTTCAGTTACACCATTTACCAAAACCTTCTTACCATTCACGGGCAATTAAAGGCGTTATGCTGGAGAAACACAAGCTAAAATGTCCTCTCAAGGTAAGTCTGCAATCATTACAATACCCCAAAATGATCCTTGTATAGCGTATTTGTTTGATGTATAGATTAGATGAAATATTTAGTTGTTTACACGGAAAAGATGAAAATACCGTGAATTAAAATACCTCAACAAAGAAAAACAAAACTACGAGTATAAGCCTTTATTCATGACTGATTGTATTTATTTGTATATTTATATAGATGTATACGTATCGTATGTCTATATGTATACGATCACTGAATTAGTATGGCATTACAAAAGTTCCATAGCTGTGCTTCAAGAAGGTCACACGATGATCACTATCATGAATATCTTTATCAGGGGATCCATTATGGCCTACCTGTATATTGGGACAAGGATATAAGTTTAAGCCTTAATCTTATTGAACTGGGATTCTTAAACAATAACAGTTGTTTTTTGAAGTTTTTTTTTCTTTTTAATTTTTCACATTTCCTTTAGGTTGTCTATTTCATGGTGTGTTCCTTTAAGTGCATTTCAGACCTGTACCCTCTCTCCTCTCGTTTTGCTCAGCGGGAAACTTGAGAACTGGTAATATTCGAAATTAGGGTTCAATCCTTGCGGTGCTTGTATCGCAGTAGCCTTATCTTGCAGACCTACGCTGAAACAGACAAACAGTTTTCCATTAGGTCAATACACGAATACTTGTCTTTGTGGCACTCGGTTTCTGCCAAAAATTTAGGTATGCATGACATATATGAAGAATTTGTTTGGTTTATGTTGAATTTCGCACAAAGTTACACGAGGACTATCTGCGCTAGTTGTTCCTAATTTAGCAGTGTAAGAATAAAGGGAAGGCAACTAATAATCGCCACTCACCGCCAACTCTTGGGTTACTCTTTTACCAACGAAGAGTGGGATTGACCGAACATTATAACACCCCCACGGCTGAAAGGGCGAGCAACCCTCATATTGCTAGTCGAGTGCCTTAACCACCTGGCCATGCCGGGGCACATTACGGTTGGGTATAATTGCTTAAAGTACTTTTTCATACATGGAATGTAGGTCCCGGCATGGCCAGGTGGTTAAGGCACTCGACTCGTAATCTGAGAATCGCGGGTTTGAGTCGCCATGGTACCAAACGATCTCGCCCTTTCAGTTATAAAGGCGTTATAATGTGACGGTCAATCCTACTATTCCTTGTTAAAAGAGTAGCCCAAGAGTTAGCGGTGAGTGGTAATGATCAATTGCCTTCCCTTTTGTCTTACACTGCTAAATTAGGGATGGCTAGCGCAGATAGCCCTCATGTAGCTTTTCGCGAAATTCAAATCAGACCCAAACTCGTTTTAATATTATTATAAAATGCTGCACCTGTATGGTATAAGTCTGAAAAAAAAAGATCCAATTATGGTTTGAAGAACAAATTATTATTGTAAATTTTTCAGTAGACTGTTTCATCATTTGCTAAAATCTAGCTCTTTAATAAGAGTAAGGGTTTATTGACTAGAGATTACAAATTATAGTTTTAACTGTTCTTACAATTTTGTTACCTGTTTTAGTTGTTCTTATTCTCGTCTCAATAATTTCTTATTTCAATTTTCAGTTGTAGTTTTCTTTTACTTTAATGAGCTGCTTAGTTCTTGTATTTTAGTTTCTTGGTGTTGTTTGTTGTTACTTATTTAACTCCTTTAACTCTGGTGTGCAAGTTTTATGTTTGGGCTTTTCCCTTGAGGAAAAATCCTGAAACTGTGCAAGTACTTTAATGAAAATTAAAAGACATTAATTAACTGAATGCATAGAGAAAAGACAAACAACGCTGTCTGTACAGAACAATCATCACTATTTCTATCAGAACTTATGGGTTAGACACGTTCAGTACACGCATGTCCAAGTTAAAGATCTCAACCTTCGTGTTTCTCATCTCACTCACTACTATTTGAGATGAAAACTCTCAAACACCACCCAATCTCCTGATTGATGATACGCCATATGGAGCTGACACAAGGTAATATTGCACGAGAACTCAATGACTGGAGAGGCTGCAGTCAGTAATAAACCCTGCATCAATACCCTAACTAGACAGATAGAGTAAACACCTGTCGAAAAAAACTGTCACGTTTTTTCCATGAGTCTGTTTCTCCATATAGTTTATTATGTGTGTACTCAATTACTTTTAGAGTATAGGAAACTAACCACGTGAATTGTGCAAAGAACGTCACGTTATCAAAGGGCTATATATCTTTATTATTCTTACACTACGCGAAACTGTGTGAACATTGCATAGAACGTCTTATGCTATGAATATATGTTTTTGTTTTTCTTACATTGTACGAAACTAACCCTTCGAATATTGCGCTGAATGTTGCACACCATTTATAAATATTTTTGTTTTTTTACAATTACGAAACTAATCCTGTGAACATTGCACAGAATGTATTGATGCGAATTTAGAGATGCAACCTTTAAGTTAAATTGCAACACTTAATAGAGTGAATGCTAGTAATCTTAGACAGTTTATTTCTTTTTTAATTCTGTGCAAAGCTACACGAGGGCTATCTGCGCCAGCCGTCCCTAATTTAACAGTGTAAGACTAGAGGGAAGGCATCTTATCGTCACCATCCACCGCCAACACCTGTGCTACTCTATGACCACGTGACTTACGGTAACATTATAAAGCCCCCACGGCTGAAAGAGTGAGTATGTTTGGTGTGACAGGAATTCGAACCGGCGATCCTCAGATTACGAGTCCAGTGTTTAATCACCTGGCCATGCCATGCCTAAACAATGTGTTATCAAATTAACTTATAAAACATTACTTCGCGTTTTGGTCTTAGTTTTCGTGTCTTCCAGTTCCATCCAATAACAATATGTTGAGTGAAGTCAATGCTGAATATAGTAAAAAAAAACATCTTAAATAGTTGAAGTAATACTGACGTTGTGTGGTTGATTGGTTGGTTGTAATACTGACGTTGTGTGGTTGATTGGTTGGTTATATGTTGTCTATGCTCTTGGAATATTCTTCTAGTAGAGGGTTCGAGCTTGTAAGTTACCGAGAGGGAAGGATGTCGAATAGATGGTTACTATGGTTTTCAAAAGAGACCCCATTAAATCGTACAGGTCGGAAAGTGTTATCTGAAGGAATTCGTTAGGTGTTTCGGTGCACGTGCATTCTGGAATATTATTGACTGTTTCCTTGAAGCACTGTGGTGACGTTATATATATATATATATATATATTAACTCTCTTAATGGCATGTTGTTACATACCGCTATTTCATCTAAGGTTAAGGTAAAAACCGGAAAAGCTCGTACACCGTACAAAACCGTATGCAACCATATATTTTTTACGTTATTTTGTGCTGTGTGGTGATAGGGGCTGTTTTGCACATCATTTTTTTGTCAGTTTCTCTTTAACTGTAGTTCCTCTGGTTTCTCCCGTGCTGACTATAAGCACAAACCACCTTTTACGAAACAAGAAATCGACGAAAGACGATCTGTACTTTGGCAAAAATCCAGGTGTGATATAACAGTATGACGTGTGTTCTACGTATAGAAGATTGTGGTACAATTTTTCGTGGAATACTTGTGAACCCTTTAGGTCATGTATTTCAGTGTTTTGTTGTATTAAATTATCGCACTGGAATACAGATATACGCGTAAACTGAAATATTAAGACGTTTATTTCATGTCATTAAGACACATTAAAAAGCAAAAAAAAATGGCAGAAATACGAAACTCTTTCTGTAATCACGTGCGATTTTGAAAGGCTGGTCTTTCTTCCCGAGTTTGCCCTCTGTAAAAAGAAAGGCCAACCTACTGAAGGTTTTCGAGTGATAGGGCTTTGTATTTTATTCCTTAACTGAGTTTATGTTCCTATATGTGTTCTTGAATACACTTGACTAATATATCGCTCGAGGTAAAAACTTATGTTTTAAGCCATCTTTCCTTTTCGTAATGAAACGATCACAGCTGTCGTTCTACCTTTGCAAATACATATGTATGACCTTTGTTCGACCAATTAAATTAAACGTTCAATGTAGATATTTAAACAGAAAGTTAAAAAAACATTTGTGTGATGTTATAAATTAGAAAAGGGTTTACAGTCGTAGATCATACACACGAAACATTTGTAATTACACATATCTTTTCATTGTAATAAACTGCTTGGACGGTTAAAATTTATAAAATACACGGTTCGTTAATCACTTGAATCCACCGTGGAAGAAACACAAGAATAGTGAGATTAGGAGAGAAAAAAAAGCATTGAAAACTCAAAAGAAATCAGAAAAAAAGTTCACAGAAGATCGAAGCATTTGTGAATTTATAAACAGTTCATATTTAGAATGATTTAGTTTTTAACTGTAGGGAGCGAAGGTGTGAAATTTGGAAGTGAAACATCCAGCTGGGTAATTTCTCATATCGTTTTGGAAACATAGAAGGCACAGGAAAACTGAACACAAAATGGGGTAATGAACATTGTAACAGTATGTCTTCTGAAGTGAACTATAATTTTAATACTTTTCAACCTATCCAGCCCGAAATGACCCGGTGGTTATTGCGTTCGACTCATAATCCAAGGGTAGCGGGTTTGAATCCCGGTCACACCAAATATACTCATCCTTTAGCCGTGGGGGCGTTATATTGTAACGGTCAATCCCACTATTCGTTGGTGAAAGAGTAGACCAAAAGTTGGAGGTGGGTGGTGATCACTAGCTGCCTTCCGTCTAATCTTAAAGTGCAAATTTCGGGACGGTTAGCGCAGATAACCCTCGTGTAGCTTTGTGCGAAATTCGAAACAAATCAATTAACCCATCTAATTCTGAAACTTTTTTTGTCTTGAAACTAATCAGCTAAGTTTATTGTACGGTTTTTAACTCATTTATGGTAATCGTCATTCTGTAAACAAACATATCAATATAAAATAGATATATTCTCTAGTATTCGCTTTCAGTTGGCCAACAGTTCAAATTTATTCTATTCGTTAACTCAAAAACTCCCTTTTCAAACTTGTCTGGGTTAAAGACCTAACAACCAATCAGTCCGAAGAAAATTTGGTTATTGGACATTTAACCCAATTAAGGTTTAGGTACTGGAAAGGTTCTCATGTGATGGACATTGCCTGCTTTCCTTTTTATCAAACTAATTTTATCCGCCCATGCAAGTTAGATTATTTTACAATAATGTTATTTCGCTAAGAAGAAACTTTGCCAGTTATTCATTTTTTTTCGAAATCAAACTATGCAAAAAAAAACCAAGAGTGGTCATCAACAGACGCAGCTGTAATTGGATCTCAAATTGGTTAAGAGATAAAGCTTTGAGCTAACTATTGTACTATGAAAAAAAAAACATACTCAGAGCCATTCTATGAGCTATTGTGCCACTGCTTAAAAAAACAACTGGAGATGTTGGTTCCAAGATAAAGTACCCAATAGGTTGTGTTTGTTTTTACCAGTGGCTTTGTCAACAGTTAACAGCGAATAACCATGACTAGAACGACTCACACAAGCACTAGTACTATAGAATTTGCACCTGCGATAATTTGTTTTCATCTGTACTGTTTTAAGGAAAACATAAAACCAACTCATAACGAGGCCCGGCATGGCCAAGCGTGTTAAGGTGTGCGACTCGTAATCTGAGGGTTGCGGGTTTGCAGCCCGGTCGTGCCAAACATGTTCGCTCTTTCAGCCGTGATGGCGTTATAATGTGACGGTCAATCCCACTATTCGTTGGTAAAATAGTAGCCCAAGAGTTGGCGGTGGGTGGTGATAACTAGCTGCCTTCCCTCTAGTCTTACACTGCTAAATTAGAGACGGCTAGCACAGATAGCCCCCGAGTAACTTTGTGCGAAATTCAAAAACAAACAAACAAAAGAAACCAACTCATAACGTATACTAATGAAATGTCTGTTTGGGTTTCTTATTACAGTCCTTCTTGCTAAGCTCGTAAGGAAATGCTTTCTTTTTTACGTTTCCACTGGAGCGTACACGATATTTGCTTTTGTACGTAGGACTAATTACTAATTTACAACACTTATTCATATATTTGGTTCATAATTATAAGCTTTGTCGGGGTGTTAACTGGTGTGATGGTGCAAAAGCTTGTAACACTACACGACATATTAACGTGTTGAAAGAAGAAAAGTTAAACGGCTTTTAAAGTAAAGTGCTAAGATGTCTTTTAGAGATATGAAAGCTGTTTTTTTTTGTTCACTTACAACAGACTGCCTTATCAAGACCACCTAGAAGCCCACACTAATTGTAATTTTCTAACCAAACAAATTTGGTCCAGAGAAATGGAATTTTGTAAATCGTATAATTAGCTTCGCATCTTAAGCGTTGCTAATGCGTTATAGACACCTCGTAGTATCAAAGTTGTAAAGTTTAGAAGTTGAAAACGTATTGAAACTGATCAAAGGAAGATTATTGAAAAAAAAAAAAATTTACTTGTGTATGTTTGTGGTTTTCCTGCATTTAGAAATGAGTATCTGTGTGTTTTTCTAATAGTAAAGCCACATCGGGCTTTCTGCTGAGCCCACCGAGAGGAATCAAACTCCTGATTTTAGCGTTGTAAATCCGTAGACTTACCGCTGTACTAGCGGGGGGGCGTCTGCGCTTAAAAATGAAAGAAAATTAATGTAGTCCCGCCAGACATCAGTCATGGAATATCTGGAAGACTTTCAGTTTCAGTTTTGTTTTTTCTCATTTCACAAACGAAACGCGCTTCTCTTGATAAAGTTTGTATACTTAGCTCTACTTGCTAGCCTCTATCACTATGTCAGGTTGGGGTGGTCAGTAAAGCTTTAGATTCACATCATGATCTTTGCGCTGGAAGCTGGACATGAGGCCTGGCATGACCAGGCGGGTTAAGTCGTTCGACTCGCAATCACACTGTCGCGGGTTTGAATCTTCGTCAAATCAAACGTGCTCGTCCTTTTAGCCGTGAGAGTCATTATAATGTGACGTTCAATCCCACTATTTGTTGGTAAAAGAGTAGCCCAAGAGTTGGCGATGTGTAGTGGTGTTTGTTTTTGAATTTCGCACAAAGCTACTCGAGGGCTATCTGTGCTAGCCGTCCCTAATTTTGCAGTGTAAGACTAGAGGGAAGGCAGCTAGTTATCTGCACCCACCGCCAACTCTTGGACTACTCTTTTACCAACGAGTAGTGGGATCGACCGTCACATTATAACGTTCCCACTGCTGAAAAGGCGAGCAAGTTTGGCGCTACGGGGATACGAACCCGCGACCTCTCAGATTACGAGTCGCACGCCTTAACGCGCTTGGCCATGCCGGGCCAAGGTAGTGGTGACTAGCTACTTTCCCTCTAGTCTTACACTGCTAAATTAGTGACGGCTTGCGCAGATAGCCCTCGTGTAGTTTTGCGCGAAATTCAAAACAAACCAAACCAAACCAGTTTAAAGTTAAGAATATTAAACAAATATTTTAAGTGTATCTCTGCAGAGACATGAATGAAAATCAGAAGAGATACTCTTGATGACCACAGCGTGCCACATCTATATCACCATTCACTGCCTGCAGACAGCTGTGGGAAGGCGACTGCTCCCACAAGTTAAGGTAAGAATAAGAAAAAGATATAGCCTAAACCAAGGGGTCAAAGTTCTCCAGCTTCAGATGTCCCTAGTTTACTCCGTTAACCATAGGGAGAAACTAACAGATCAATGATATTCTGCTTGATATACAGCTACTCTGTTGAAGTTATAACTGTCGTACAGCTGAAAGTGACAATGGCATATCACGGATCGAACCTTGAACCTTTCGATTTTTAGCTCGACGTAATAGGTCACGCTTGGCCTGAATTGTGCGCATGAAGCTATTGGTTGTACGTCGGGGATTCTCGAAGGAAAACTTAACTAAGTGAAATTCCACAAGCAACTTTGAAACAAGAATTCCACACGTTTTTAAAATGGCGGGTCCACTTCCAAATTTTTCGATCCCCTTGTACTTGAAGAGCAGAGCGCCCTAATCACTTGCCCACGCCGGGCCTGGGGGCCCGGCATGGCCAAGCGTGTTAAATCGTGCGACTCGTAATCTGAGGGTTCGCATCCCAGTCACGCCTAACATACTAACCATTTCAGCCGTGGGGGCATTATAATGTGTCAGTCAATCCCACTATTCGTTGGTATATAGAGTAACCCAAGAGTTGGGGGTGGGTGGTGATGACTAGCTGCCTTCTCTCTAGTCTTACACTGCTAAATTAGAGACAGCTAGCACAGATAGCCCTCGAGTAGCTTTGTGCGAAATTAAAAAAACACAAAATCCGGGTACGGGTATCGAAACCCGGTTTCTAGGGTTGTAAGTCCGCAGAGATGCCGCTGTGCCATTGGGGACATATTTATGTAAGCTTCACAATATTAACTGGAAAGCTAGAAGCGGTATAGTTATGATAAATATTAATCAATTTCGAAGTCAACAAATTAATTTGGTTTCGGTTTTCACGTGGTCGAAAAATATATTTTTTATTTGTCGATAAAAGTGAATGTAGTGTAGTGATTCTGGTGCGGTTTTTCTTTCTTGTAAATAGCAGAGATAATTTTATGTTTGTGCAAGATTAATGGTGTCCAATCATTATTTGACGTTGAACATTCTTATGCAGTTTATCTACTCGAAAGGGTTGTCCACGTGGCGTATGGAAAGGAATAAGCAATGCATTTGTTCCGGCCTAATGTTCATCAAGGAAGTTGTTTTGTTTTTGTCACGCTGTTTTCCATGATACGTGTGTTATTTCCTGGGTCTTTTTTGTGCCATTAATGGAACGAAATGAAACAGAGACTTAACGTCTTTGCTGGAAAATTGACTACATAAAAATTAAAGGATGATATCTAGATTAATTCAGCAACAAGTGGTGGCATATAGATGATCTCTGTCAGCAGACAAAGATGACTAGATGAATTCAGCATCATGGGAAGGTAATTAGATGAATTAAGTAACAAAGAACGATAGCTATATAACTCCAGCAAGGATGATATCTAAATCTAAACGAATTTAGTAAAAACACTAAGGATGGTATCCAAATTAATCCAGCAACAAAGGATCTTAACCAGTTGACTTCAACAAGAACACAAATGATGGTAACTAAACGAATTCACTGAGAACACTAAGGATGGTATCTAAATTAATCTAGCAACAAAGGGTCTTAACCAAATGACTCCAAAAAGAACACAAATGATGGTAACTAAACGAATTCAGTAAGAACACTAAGGATTGTATCTAAATTTATCCAGCAACAAAGGATCTTAGCCAGATGTCTCCAACAAGAGCACCAAAGATCATAACTAAATAAATCGAGCAAGAACACTCGAAGGTTGTAACTAAATGAACCAAGGAACAAAGTAAGATATCTAAGTAAACTCAGCAATTCCTAATTTTTCCTTTATAACTAGTTTTGCAAAGATGTAAACGCTTTATATATCATGTTATTTTGTATCAATTCAGTCAAGTACCTTTATTATCAGCTCTTTAAAACTGTAAGCTGAATATTAACATGATGTAGGTCATTCATTGAAATAACTTTACTTTAAGTTCTGTTAAGGACAGAATAACATTTTTTTTTTGCCGTAGAATGTTTGTCTGTCTGTTTATTCTTTAATAGATATATTTGTGTACACATATATATCTGGTAAAAAAAACTATATTTTGGGTAGATGTGTTTGTATTATTTTTGATAAAGAGTGATTGCAGGATGAAAGTTAAATTTGAGAACAACGCATTTAAACTATTTTCAATGACTAAACTGTACCTTGGAGAAAGGGGTTTAAATTTTACGTTAAATATCTCGGGAAATCATCAATGAATCTTCAACAATGCGCGGAAATGGTGTCGCGGTTATTATAGAAAAGAGTGGTACATACCTCAAAAACAACTTGTGCATCAGTTTCCTTGTCGTATTATCTACAAGTGGGCCCGGCATGGCCAGGTAGTCAGAGGGTCCTGGGTTCGAACACCAAACATGTTCACCCTTTCAACCGCGGGGGCATTATAACGCGACGGTCAATCCCGCTATTCGTTGATAAAATGTTAGCTCAAGAGTTGGCGATGAGTGATGCTGACTTTAGTCTTTCACTGCCCGGACTTGCACGCTAAAATCCGGGTTTCGATACCCGTGGTGGGCAGAGCACAGATAGCCCATTGTGTAGCTTTGTGCTTAATTCAAAACAACAACATCTTTCACTGTCAAATTAAGGACAGCTAGCGCAAATAGTCTTTGTGTTGTGTAGCTTTGCACGAAATTCGAAAAATAAAATCTAAAAATGGCGATGATAAAAGGAAAGTTACTGTGTAAAAAAAGTTCAACACATGTAAGCTTGCGAAGTACATGCAAAAAGTGTTTCGTCAATTGCTTTTGTTTAGAGGCTAGAGGTATGAAATTATTATGGTGGTTGTAATTTGTCATCCTAACTCTAATTTACTTTCATGCAACATTGTTAAAACACTGTTATTACGTTTTGAGACAAGCAGATACATTACTAGAAACCATGTCTGATTCAACGGGGAAGAAACAAATATGCAAGTGACGTTTTGGGTTTGTTAGACTTTATTAACCCAAGAAGTACAGATAGTAGACATATCTTTGTAATGTTAAAGCATATTTCTGTAAATTATTGCTTTGTTTGCCTTTAATATTTGTTGTGCGTAGCAAACTAGTTATTTTTAATTAGCTTTTTTTTTAAGTGAATATTTGTTGTAACACTATGTTCGAAACACTAGTTCCTTTAGGCCTAACGGTCTAACTGCTGTTTCTCGAGGTGACAGACCACGCTAGTGTTTCCTGTGGCTAATATTAAAGACATTACTGTTTTTAGTGATGACGTTAATGTTGCAGGTATAGGAGGTCCTGGCCTGCCAAAAATAACAAAGTTCCGCTCAACAGGAATACCAGATTAACGTCCTTCTGTCGAAAGCAAGTACTCTCGACGCTGGTGCTAAATCCGTATGGCCCTATAGATGCTTACCTTATTTTTCTTCCAAAGGTTACTTTTCAAATTTTTGTACTACTTCAAATCACCTTGGCGTTGATCAAAAAACTGTCGCTGAGCAGGTATTTATAACAACGCCTCACCCCCAGTGGCACACCGGAATGTCTCCAGATTCATACTGCTATGATCCGGGTTACGATACCTGTGGAGGTCACAGCACAGATAGCCCATTGTGTAGCTTTGTGCTTAATTCTGATCAAACAATAAATCAATTTCTAACAAGTCTGAATATTTCCCTTCTGTGCTCATTGCTAGCTACTTAATTTAGGCCTTCGCAAGTTTTGAAATTCACTGCGTGCTGTGTTTTATGGAGTTGAAACCTAGCAGTTGTTTTCTTTTAACGATTTATTCACAATCTGTTTACTTAGGAGAAAAACACTTTTATTTACGAGAAAAAGACTGTTTGTTTCGTCGATTGGTTTTGAAATTTCGCGCAAAGCTACACGATGGCTATCTGCGCTTCCCATCCCTAATTTACCAGTGTGAAACAAGAGGAACCGTAGGTAGTCATCGTCGCTTACCTCCAATTCTTGGCCTATTCTTTTACCAACAAATAATAGGAGTGACCATCACATTATAACGCCCCCATGGCTGAAAGGGTGAACGTGTTTGGTGTGACGGGGATTCGAACCTGCGACCCTTGGATTACGAGACCAGCGCCTCAACCCACATGGCCATGCCGGGCCTAGGTCAGGATAGACAACCGAAATTGTTCCAATGTGATGTCAAGTATCTCAGGAAATTTTAGTTACGAATTAGACAGTGGTCGAGCAAAAATCTTGCACACAACCATTCTGTAAACGAGAATGTTATCTGAAGATATACTTTAGCATGAGGTTTGTTTAAACGGGCGTGTGTCTGCCTGAAGAGTGAAGGTTAAAATTGGCACGGGACCACAAACAGTCGAATGAGCCAAGTTAGAGTTGTGTTTCTTTAGATGTAAATCAAAATTTAAATTTTCGAAAACAATGAGCAATAGTTTATTCAAAATATAACACCTACAGTAAAGAAGAGTGGAGAATCAGAAAACACTTGGAATGGTATCTCGAAAAACGGTTTCGGTGATATACATAAAATTGATGGCACCCCAATTTCTGACAAGTACAGGTAGGTTCTAATTCACCATATCATTCCCTAAGTTTCATGACCTATCAGAAAAGGTTTCATCATACAAAATTACACTTTACTATCTCAATCCAGATGTTATTTAAGCGCTTCAATAATAGAAGTAGTGACACAACCCCTACTAAGTTTATTATGTTCTAGCCGGCCTGAAAGAACCCCGATAATGGCCTCGTCAGCAGTGGATATTGCCAATATGGCATTGTTATTGTAATACCGTCTTCTATTCTTTTCTTTTTTTTACTTTCAAAAGCTGTTATAATTCCAACAATTCTATGATGCACTTTGTCCGTTTTTTTGTAATTAAGCATAGAACTAACCAATGAGCTATGTGTGCTCTGCCCACCATGAGTATCGAAACCCGGTTTCTAGTGTTGTCAGTCCGAAATAAAATCAAACAAATTCTCTAGTCTATCACTACTAAATTAGGGTCTGCTAGCGAAGATAGCCCTTGTGTAGCTTTGCACGAAATTCAAAAACAAACAAACAAACATATCCTCTAGCCTTACACAGCTGGGCCCGGCATGGCTAAGTGTATTAAGGCGTTCGACTCGTAATCTGATGGTCGCGGGTTCGAATCCCGGTCGCACCAAACATGCTTGCCCTTTCAGCCGTGGGGGCGTTATAATGTGACGGTCAATCCCAGTATTCGTTGGTAAAACAGTAGCCCAATAGTTGGCGGTGGGTGGAGATGACTAGCTGCTTTCCCTCTAGTCTTACACTGCTAAATTGGGGACGGCTAGCGCAGATAGCCCTCGAGTAGCTTTGCGCAAAATTAAAAACAAAACAAAAACAAACTGACTAAATTGTCAGAAATAAATCAGCTAGGATATTTTGAACAATATTTCATTGGGAGACTGAATGACAGCATGTGAAGAAGACGTAATAGTGTGTGTAAAACAAAGGACCCATAGCAGCGCATTCTAGTATTCATTGACTCTTCTTTCGTACTTTCTATGATGATGTTTTTCGCAATTAATAAGTTCTCTATCTGTTTGTGAATCCTGTGTGTGTAGTACTTACAGGTTTCAGTATTTATTTCCATGTATTCCATCACAACAACGCGCTTATCAGAGACGACGTGTTTTCATTCGCGTAAAGTCTTAAGCTTGTGTGCATGAGTTTCTTGGCCTCAACAACACGAACTCTTCCCCGGTCAGTAAGATGAACTAGATTTATTTGAGAAGATGCACATATCCAGTTCAGTTAAACATCTTTCGCGCTCACTGTTTCTCCCCAAACCTCACGCCAAATTTGGTCTGGTTTATGTATAATTCACTTCGACCGGTTAGTATACTTCGCTGGCGAAGAGAAGATACACACCAGATTGTGGTGATGGTGGTGGTGGTGAGGAAGGGGGGGTATAAGCTCACCCTTAACCAATGCTGTTTTCATCGTGCTGCTTGGAGTAGCCACTCTTGTCTTTGGTCGTTTTGTAGGTAAATATAATTAAATTTCAGTGAATGGTTTTCTATTTAATAGGAGTTTTATAGATTTTGCCTAACAGGTTTTCATTGTACTCGTGTCATTGTGACCAGTGTAGTCCAGATGGTGGACTCGTCGTATCTCGACTTCTTGCTGACCGTGAGCTCTTGTCCATTGTTACCAAAGATATACAAATCAGAGCATAACACATCTTCTATTGTTGACGCTGCAGAATCAAGTGGCTGAGGTTGTTGTTTTAGAAGTTGGACAATTTGATAGGAAGCTATTAATCATATACATCACGGGTATCGAAACCCTGTTTCTAGCAGTAAAAGTCCGCTGTGCTGTGCTACTGTTTGCAAACTGCCATACACGTACTACACACACTGTGTATACGACCATGTTTCTTAATGTTGCTATTAATATTTTTTATGTATTTGGATTATTTATTATTGCTGGAAATAGTAAACATAATTAACTTAAAACGTATTTTGTTTCCTTGTAGCTCTTTATATGTAAATAGAAATTAAAAAAATGAGCCTTTTACTTTAATAATACGTGAGGTTTTAACCACGAAACGTTTGGATAGAAAGTTAGATGTTCAAATTTGATTAGGTTTAATCAGTGCGTTTTTGTTTGTTTGTTTTAAATTTTGCGCAAAACTGCACAAGGGTTATCTGCGCTAACCATCCTTGATTTAGCAGTGTAAAATAGAGGGAAGGCAACTAGTGCCAACGTCACATTATAACGCCCCCACTGCTGAAAGGACGAGCACTTTTGGTGTGACAAGGACTCGAACCCACGACCCTCAGATTACGATTCGAGATTCTTAACCATCTAGCCATGCAGGGCCATGTTTGTTGTTCATCACAGCTTTACATAATGGGGTTATCTATGCTGTGTTAACTTTGAAACCCATTTTTTTAGCATCACAGGCCTTCAATCTTCAATCTTACCGCTGAATCACTAGTTTTTGTCCATATTACCCTAATGAGATAACAGTAAGTCTATGAGCTTACAATGCTATCCGAGGTTTGAATCCCCGCTCTTGAAATAAGAGGTTGTCCAGTGCGGGTTTGCTCTGAAAGCAAGGAAACGAAAACTAGTTTTTGATTCTTTAAATTACTATGAAACACCCTGACACTCGTTATAACGGAGCTCTACTTGAAACGACCCCTTTGAATTCGATATATATCTGTCATTATATAGCTGTATGTGTCGCCAGCAAAAAATCGAAGATTTGTTACTCTTCTAATCTCAATTCCTTGGTGCCGCTACGAAGTTCATCAGTGTGTCTGTTAACATGTGTCACATGCTTATGTACATCTGTTTTATCTAATATTTCGAGGTCATTCTGTCGTCTTACAAAACACTCAATTGTTATTTTATTCATCCACACAAAAGTAACCATTGTTTCTTAAAATTTTATTCTAGTATTTTCCTGGTGCATAATGAGCTCAAAAATGTGTTGAAATTGTTCTAAGAATCCGTGAGTAAGCTATATGAATCACACTATATTTGCCATATCCAGAATCGACGAGACAGCTCCTATAAAGTTGACTGGAATACGACAGTCATTGTAAATGGTCCAGGTGCTATATATATTTATTTACATTTAGTTTTCGGGGCAACAACTGTTAAGGTGCGAACCGTATTAAGAAAGTTAATTGTATAAAAAAAGATAGGACTTTACTGATATTTGGCTTAAGTTTAAAACGAGACATGTATGAATAACTTTCTTTCTTTTCGTGGAAAATAAATAAAATATATTGAAGCAGTGGCTTATCAACATAGGTGGCGCTGAAGTCTTTTGTTTGGGCACAAATATTGTACAATACTTTTGAGTTAGCGAGAATAAATGCTCTGTAAGGAACATTTTATTTTAACTGTGTTTGTGTCTCTACGACCGGTGTTGGAGAGGGAAGATCTCTCTGGCCTTGCAGGATAAATTATCTTTTCCCACCCAATTGAGGGGACTAAGTTTCCAAAGTCTCTTATACGTGCCGCCATCGCTTCCTAGTACTATTTCGTATGGAGATATTGGTGATGATGACTATCTTAAGATATGAAATATCTAGCGCAGATAACCTTCGTGTAGCTTTGCGCGGAATTATAAAAACAAATAAACAAACAATACTCCTCCACTATCAACTAACTCTTGGGAAGTCCTTGTTACACCGAATAGTGGGAGGTTGAGATCACTATTTTTTGATAACGCACCCAAGACCCGAAAGTTGCAGGGTGCATTTTTTTTTCTAATTACGGGACTCTAATCTGGGAAGATTAAATTCACATCCCGCAACGCTAACCACAAGGTTTCGCTAGGCTTGGTTTTTGAATTTCGCTTAAAACTACACGAGGGCTATCTGCGCTAGCCGTCTTTAATTTAGCAGTGAGGGACTAGAGGGATGGCAGCTAGTCATCACCATCCACCGCCATCTTTTGGGCTATTTACCAACGAATAGTGGGATTGACCATCACATTATAACGCCGCCAAGGCTGAAAGGGCGAGCTTGTTTGGTATGATGGGGATTCGAACCTGCGATCCTCGGATTACGAGTCGAGTGCCTTAACCATTAAGCCATCCCGCCCCTTCGCACGGCTGTGAAAGGCATGTCGCTGGAATTGAAGTCAATACAATACGGACAAAAATTGTAGAATGATTTAAAATGTGTCAAACAACAAAATATATATACCTGTATTTTTATTTACATGCCTCTAATTTAACTTCTGTGAACAAGTTAACTTAGACATTTGCATCATCACATTATAATCCTATTATTTACATGCCTCTAATTTAACTTCTGTGAACAAGTTAACTTAGACATTTGCATCATCACATTATAATCCTATGTATAAATATTTAGACAAAATTAATATTGATAACGTTAAGTAAACAACATTAAAAGGAAGGACTGCGTTAAAAACGGTAAATCAAAACCTCTGACTAATTATATTAGTCTTCTATAACCAACAAGAAACCGACAAAAACTGTATTAATTTAAAAGATCCCAGGGCACCAATTATTATGAGGGTTATAGAATGTGCCCGAGATTTTGGCGGTGACTGCAAAGGACCCAAATTATAGCTAGTTGTTGTTTTTGTTTTGATTTAAGCACAATGGGCTATCTGTGTTCTGCCCACCACGGGTATCGAAACCCGGTTTTCAGCGTTGTAAGTCTGCAGACATACCACTGAGCCACTGGGGGCGTTATAACCAGTAATCTGTGATCCTTTCAATTGGCGCAGCGTTTTAAAATTTTTATTTATTTTTATTTCGGCTTGTTTTGGGTTATAACAAACTGATGTGTGTGTATATATATATACAGATAGCTAGATTTTCATCTTTTCAGTTTAGGTGTTTACAAATGTAGCATTGGCTATTAATTATTTCACTAGTTTTGAAATCGTGAAGGGTGTTAAAGGCTTTAATATATTGTGTGTTTACCGACGCACCTCAGAACTGTTGATTTCGACAAGTACCATCCCTTTAAAGATACGATATTACATAGAATATGATATTTCTGTGTTTAGTTGATTTCTTCAACTCACGAGTTTTTCTAACATCAAGGATTGATTCAGATATTGTAAGCAAAATATACTTAAAGTTATCAGGATATATATACAAAAAATTTAGTTTTCAATATTAAACGTGGAAAGTTAAACATTAGTTACGAATCTGCATAAACTAGTACATTCAAACGTTAACGGAGAAATAATTTGGAAATCGAGAAGTATGTTAGTGGTATGGCTGAAAGGGCGAGCATGTTTAGTGCAACGGGGATTCGAACCCACAACCCTCAGATTACAAGATGGATTGAGGTGTTATGGGCTTACCCTGTGACAATGTCACTGAAGTCTTTCAACGTCCTCTTCAAGATAATTTTGTTCGAAACGTTTATAACTTGACATCAAAATCTTAGAACGTTAATTTGAAAGGTTTGGGCATTAACAAATGAAACATTTTGGACAAAATCGGTTTACCACAACCAAAGTTATAAGTGTAAATGCAGGTGACATAAACATACAAACAATCACGAGTGACTAATGTTAATATTGGTTGCTGTTCTTGGTCTACTCGTAAGGCATCTGTGATTACGTCTGTAGTACGTAGCCGTTTACACACATTTCTGATGTGAAGGGTGACTTTCATAAAACTTGGCACCAGCCTAGACCATGCTATACTGTTCTCAAACTGAATGTTTTCCTATTATTTATATCCGTCGCACAATACTTGTTTGCTACATTATGTAGGGGAATTTTTGTTACACATTTATAATTTTTTGTATCCTTCAAAGGCATAAAATGACTCGTTTACCTAAAATGCTGACCTTGCACGTCAAATTTAGGTTTGCCTGAGAACCTTTGCCGTGCATTTAATCCTACAACTGTTGCTCATTAGGATCTAATTTGTTAATGTTTGATTTAAAATATACTTTATTCATGTTTACATCTTTGCCTTTCACTTATTCAGTATATGATGCACATTAATACAGTTTCCGAAGGATATGATATTGAATGACGTCAATAATGTTGTCATAGAATAGGCCAATAAAACCTCATTCTCTACCACTAAGAATTGTTTTCCAATAACATTCAGTAAAAGTAGGGTTAACTTCACCTTTAATTATTTGATTAAATAGAACTTTCTAAGGGAAGTATCTTTGATAGCGAGTTATTTTGTTTTCTACTTGCTACGCTGCAGTCTGCTGGATTTTATTTCGCTTTAAATTTAGAAACTGTAGAACGTCAAGCCATCTTATATCTCTTTTTTTTCTCATAAACTTTAGTTTTATTTTTTTTAAAATAAGTTAAAAATAAAGTCACCTTGGTCGAGCGCGACGTTATGGTTAGCGTTCAGGTCTATGAATCCAAGAATCCATGGTTTGCGTTCCATTGCTGCAGGATTACGCTCTGCACTTTGGTGGAGCGTGTGCATTATAAGAGTAATGACAAAATTCCGTAATTCGATAATAGTGGTCCAAGGTTTGCTACCTTAAAAATGACATATGACCTCACACGATGTGCAAAATTTCGCAAATAATGATTGATAAATACTATGCTTCCTCAGGGAGAAGAATATCCCGCTTTTGTTTTAGGTCTATTAACCCTGGAATTAACTGTTTAAAACTGTTTGTACACCAAATGTTTTGTGAAGCCACGAATTTGTTGGATACGCCACATAAACATATATATATAAAACACTAAATAGTGCGATAAAATGCCAATTTTGTGGTACGTTCCTCACACTCTGTGTTGCAACAGGCAGAATATGACACGTATAATCAATATAACGTAATGTTGGCAATTTCAGGGTTAAATTGATGCTGAAATATGTTTTTTGCGTCTCCTGTGTTCGTTGCCAAAGACGTAGTTCCTTTTAAGTAAGAATGATCACGTGGTGGCGTTAAAAATCCATGGCACGAAAGAACAAAAATATAATCGCTGCAGAGATCAAAGGTCAAGTGTTTTCTTCCCTTTTGTGGTGGTTTAAATTTGTATGACTCTATGAGTACGGCGGTCGAAGAAACTACTAAAAGGACAACTATTTTCACAACTCATCTCGTACTTTCGCATATGTAAGAATTAGACTTGAGACAGAATGCTTTGTAGTATGTATTTGTTTTATTCTGTATATTTTTTGTAATAGTGTTTGAGACTTTTTACTTATAGGATCATTTTAAAATCCAGGACTTTTCCTCGAAAAAAAAATTGATCCTTTATCTATCCAAGTTTTTGGTTTTGTTGCTAAAACCTGGCCTGGCATGGCCGAGCGCGTTAAGGCGTGCGCTCGTAATCCGAGGGTCGCGGGTTCGCGCCCGCGTCGCGCTAAACATGGTCGCCCTCCCAGCCGTGGGGGTGTATAATGTGCGGTCAATCCCACTATTTGTTGGCAAAAGAGTATCCCAAGAGTTGGCGGTGGGTGGTGATGACTATCTACCTTCCCTCTAGTCTTACACTACTAAATTAGGGACGGCTAGCACAGATAGCCCTCGAGTAGCTTTGTGCGAAATTCCAAAACAAACAAACAAACAATGCTAAAACCTTTGACAGCCGCAAGTTAGCAACCGTTAATATAGAGTACGAGACCTTCGCCAGACACAATGCTAGAAAACGTTAACATAGAACATGGAACCTTTTAATAGCTACAAGATGGTAACCGTTAACGTAGAGTACGGAACGATCAACAGGCAGAATATTAGTAACCGTTAACATACTATAAAGAATCAATTAAAAATTCCTAAAGCTAACCCTTATAATTCATATACTAATCAAACATTTTTAAAACTTTTAAATTTGCTGTCTTTACAACATTCGAAGGCAACTCATTTCAAAGGCCTACCACCCTATTAGAAAAACTGTCTTAGCCGAAGATGACATTTACCCTGCCAAGATTTGTATTTATGTCCTGTAGTTCTCTTACTTTTACTGTTAAATAAAAAAATAACACATCAACACCATTAATTCGTTTTACAGTCTTTAATACCTCAATCCGATCCCACCACGAGCTTTTCTTTATTCAAGAGAAAATAGTTTGAGAGATTTCAACCTATTTTCCTATGACAACCCCTTCATCTAAGGCACCATTCTTGTAACACTTTCAAACAATTCATTGTTTTTCCTTAGGCAAGGAGCCCAAGAACGAACAAAATATTCCAAACGTGGCTTAGCCAGTGATCTGTGCAATAAAATTATAACTTCTTTAGACTTGTATTTAATATTTCTGTAGATTCAAAGTGAAGTCCTACTTGTTCTACATCTAGCAATGACACACTGCTTGGACGAATTTGGAGACTGATGTATTATTACACCAAGATCCTGATGTATTATTACACCAAGATCCTGATGTATTATTACATCAAGATCCTGATGTATTATTACACCAAGATCCTCTCCTTTCATTACACTATGAATAATATTTCCATTGAAATTATATTTCAAATTATGATAACCCACATGCATTATCTTGAATTCATTGTAATTAAAACCCATCTGCCATTCATTTGATCAACTAGGTAAATAATCCAAATCCTTTTGTAAATCAGCACCATCCTCTTCACAACTAATAATACGCCAAACCTTAACATCGTCAACAAATTTAAGTAACTTATTGAGTCTTCCTTCATCTGTGTCACCGATGTAAACCCATAATAGAAAAGGCCCTAATACTGAGCCCTGTTGTACCTCACTTGTGACATTAATCTAGTGTGATTGAACTACGTTTGCAACAACCCTCGAGCCACTCTTGTACCCATTTTGCTAAATTATCCTCCACAAGTTATAGAGATAATTGTTACAAGCCTTTTATGAGGCACATTTTCAAATGATTTCTGAAAATCCAAAAACACCAAATTTACATCCTTAATCTTACCTACATAAACCTTTTCAAAGAATTTTAAAAGATCTGTAAGGCAAGGTTTTTCTTTTGGTGAAACCACATTGACTACTAATAAAATTCTAACCTTTGTTAAATGACTTCGCAAAGTGTTCTTTAAGAGATTTTTCCAAAGCTTATCCCACAACTGATGTGAGACCAATGGGTCTATATTTACGGGAGCAATTTTTATCATCTCGCTTTAAAAGAGGAGTCACAGTAGCTAACTTTCGATTCTGTGTAACCTGGAAACTATTCAAGGACTGGGAAAAAGTAGTAGTATGTGACTCATATATACAGTTTTCAACCTACTTCAAAATCCCATGGGTCATAATATTTGGCCCAGAAGCCTTATCTTTTTTAAACTCCCCATTTTTCTTAACCAGCTCTGAATTAATGCAGTTATATTGTTTGTTCTCGTTTCCATTTTTTTATTGTGTGAGATGCAGAAAACTGCTTAAATATTCATCAGTAAAAACTAAAGAAAAAGCAAAAATGTAATAACCAATCTATCTGACAATCATCAAATATTTGCCTTCCTTTATCATCCTTCAAAGGTCCTCCCCTCATTTTAATATTTTGTTTACCTTTAATGTGTTTAACTAAATTCTTACTTTTATTTTTTTTACATTTTCAGCCAACCCTTCCTCATACATTATTTTTGATGTCCTAATTTTCTGTTTCACCAACATTCTTTATCCTCTATAATCTTCTAAATCTCCTATCATAACATTCAATTTAAATTTCTTTGATTTTGTCTCTTAAACTCTTTGTGAGACAACCTGTTTTTTACCATAAACAGTATGTTTATCTTGAATATTTAAAACTTTTCCACATCTGATTGATGTCTCCAAATGACTCAGTTGTACAATTTACAACAGATCTTTTCCACATCTGATTGGTGTCTCCAGGTGGTTCAGCTGTCCAATTTACAACAGATCTTTTCCACATCTGATTGGTGTCTCCAGGTGGTTCAGCTGTCCAGTTTACAACAGATTTTTTCCACATCTGATTGGTGTCTCCAGGTGGTTCAGCTGTCCAATTTACAACAGATCTTTTCCACATCTGATTGGTGTCTCCAGGTGGTTCAGCTGTCCAGTTTACAACAGATTTTTTCCACATCTGATTGGTGTCTCCAGGTGGTTCAGCTGTCCAATTTACAACAGATCTTTTCCACATCTGATTGGTGTCTCCAGGTGGTTCAGCTGTCCAGTTTACAACAGATTTTTTCCACATCTGATTGGTGTCTCCAGGTGGTTCAGCTGTCCAATTTACAACAGATCTTTTCCACATCTGATTGGTGTCTCCAGGTGGTTCAGCTGTCCAGTTTACAACAGATTTTTTCCACATCTGATTGGTGTCTCCAGGTGGTTCAGCTGTCCAATTTACAACAGATCTTTTCCACATCTGATTGGTGTTTCCAGATGGCTCAGCTGTCCAGTTTACAACAGATTTTTTATGTTGCATTCTTTCAAAACGTTGTTTTCAAAATCTTGTAACCGAAACATCATTATTCCTCATCTTCATCTGCGTCAAAACATCAAACTTAATAGAGATGATCAGTTGTACCCAAATGCTCTCCAGTTTCCACCCTCTGAATAATTTTTATATTTGAATTATCAGTAAATCCAAAATAGCATTGTTTCCTTAGGTTCTTTGACTAATTGGTAAAAAAGACATCCTGAACAGTTTGTGAAAACTTTTCTTCCCACTAAAAGCCTTTTACTTTTGTATCCATTAATAGAAACCCAAATGGGTTTAATATCCTTGCAGTTATTTTTGATATCCTCAACTTCATCAAGAAGATAACTTACCTTTTATATATAAAGTCATTTCCTCACTTTCTTCAATACTCTATCCATATTAAATAACATGCAACTCTGTATTTTCTGTCATCAAAATTATCCATATTTAATCATGTTTTTAGTTATTCCCATTACATGAAAACCCTTCATTTTTACTAATGCTTTAAAGTCATATATTTTATTTCTTATACTTCTAGCATTACAACAGTAACAATTAAGCCTATCCTTGTAACTACATCTATACTCATTTCTTATGCTAAACTTTCCTCTATATTTTATTTTTTTCATTTAGTTTGCCTTGTCTTCAGCATTAAAAAACTCCCTTACAGGTACGTTAATAACTATAACAAACAGGCCAGCTCCTGTCTTATTTAAATTTAACCACGCATTCCAAAAAGCTCCCTTCTTTTGTTGAACTGATTCCAAAAGTCCAATCAGGTGACAATGTTTGATGTGACGAGGGTTTCGAACCAGCGACTCGCAGTATGCGAGTCGGGCGTCCTTATATTTAGTTTGTTTGAATTAAGCACAAAGCAACACAATAGGGTATCTGTGCTCTGCCCACCATGGGTATTGAAACCCAGTTTCTAGCTTTATAAGTCCACAGATATGTTGCTGTGCCACTAGGGGACACGAGTCCTTATACACCATGCAACAAGGCAGTATGATCTAATCATTTGTTCCTATAATAATTGAAGTTTGGGTTTGGGTAACATGAAAACAATTTTAATGGCAAAAAGAGTGTTATTAACACTAATCTGTAATGGTGCATGTTGCAAGTTCTTTTTGATTGGTCTAACGAGGAATAATATTGGGCACTTCCTTTTTGATTGGTCTAACGAGGAATAATATTGGGCACTTCCTTTTCTTTTGATAGCATAATTATTTAAAACCTATGATTCAGCTCTTGTTAGAAGGCACGTGTATCGCGTTTGCCGGCATGACATAAGTTATGATCACTACTACCAGTGAATAAAGCAAACATCTCTAATTAATATTGCAATTTAACTGTGGGAGGGCAGGTAAGTTCCCTCTTGTGAGGTTTGGTCACGCACTGGGACTTTTGAACGTGGAAGTGTGTTCGTTTGTTCTACCGGAAAGTTACATTGGGCTATCAACTGTCTCCATTGCCAGACATTGAACGTTCGAATTTTAGCATTGTAAGTCCACTTGTTACATTTTTTTTTGTCCAGGGCGGTATACAAGGGATATTTCTTTGCACAACCATCCAGATATTTTAAGTAATACACTAGAGGGAAGGCAGCTACTGAAAAGTTTCCGCCGTAATCTTTTGAGCTATTCTGAAGAACAGTAGGATATAACCGTCACTTTATAGCACACTTACGGCTCCAAAGTGTTCAACACTTTCAGAAAATGTGTAACAAATCGTGAACCTTATGATTCAGAGTTGAGATCCCTAATCACTGGTCCACACCCGTTCCACGTTAACTTTGAGAGGGCAAAAGTTATATCAACTTCATATTCAGTGTAATAAGCAAATTGTGATATGGTCTGTTAAACTGTTAAAATATCTTTTACAAGATAAGCTCTACAAACGAATTTGATAGTACTTCTTTTTTTCAAGACATTTTAATGACAGATTTATGTGTTTGGGTTTATTTTAACGCAAAGCCACATTGGGCTATCTGCTGTATCCACTATACTGAATTCAGTTCCAGATTTTTCCATTTTTTGGTCCGTAAACTTACCGCTTATCCAGTGGGGTAAGGGATGATAATTATATGTGATTGATCCGATGTCCCAAATAGTGCAGCATATACAACAAGGAGTAAACTTAATTGCACAGCTAAATATGATGGCTTGGTTTGTTTTGAATTTCGCACAAAGGTACACGAGGGTTATCTTCGCTAACCGTCCCTAATTTAGCAGGGTGAGACTAGAGGGAATGCAGCTAGTCATCACCACCTACCGTCAACTCTTACCAACGAATAGTGAGATTGATCGTAACATTATAACGCCCCCACAGCTGGTGTGACGAAGATTCGAACCTGCGACCCTGCGATTACGAGTCGAGTACCTTAACCACCTGGCCATGCCGGCTAAGTACGATGAATTACATGTAGTTCACGAAATACTAAAACATCTACGAATTTAAACTTACCATTTGATAATACATATGAGCTATTAATTATATGCAATTTTCGGCGATCATTAGTGTCAACTCTGAACGAAGGATATTCATTGTACATCTGTATCGAATGAACTAAGATTGTAAATATTGAAGAACGTCCAACGATTGTTTCTGGCTGTTCCTCTAGATTATTGGTTTGAAATTAAACACAAAATTACACAATGGGATATCTGTGCTCTGCCTATCAAAGGTATCGAAACCTGGTTTCTATCATTGTTAATTCGTAGACATACCGCTGTGCCTCTATAGGCAACTGTTTGCCGAGATAATCATTTTCGGTATTAGTTTGGTTTTGTTTGTTTTAAAATTCCTGCAAAATTACACGAGATCTATCTACGCTAGTCGTCCCTAATTTAGCAGTGTAAGACTAGAGGAAAGGCAGTTAGTCATCACCACTCACCGCCAACTCTTGGGCTGCTCTTTTACCAACGAATAGTAGGATTGGCCGTGACATTGTAATGCCCCAACGGCTGAAAGGGCGAGCATGTTTGGTGTGACGGGAATTCGAACCCGCGATCCTAAGATTACAAGTCGAGTGCCTTAACCACATGACCATGCCGGGCGTTTTCGGTATCAGATTCAGATCTCGCATGCACGTTTCCTTACACAACTTGAATTTGTGTGTGTGTGTGTGTGTGTGTGTGTTTTCCACACTTACAAACTTGATTCTTCGGTTCCACACTTCCAGTTACTAGATGATAAACCTTTGATTCCTGAAAACCAAGATCAAAACGGAATGTGACGTAACTTATTATTTAATTTAAGCGTTACAGTTATAAAAATGTGATTATGCCTCACAATCATATCTGTATTAATTGTTTTGGTTATAGTCTGCTACTGGACGATGTTTACAGAAAACAAAAACGAAACCACAACATTCTGTGGATTGCCTTAACAAAACTGCTGTCTATCTTCAGCACGTGTTTCCTATTTAGGCAACCTTGTCAAAATACGTCAAGTGGAAAGTTAATACCGCTCTCTAAGTCAGTATGATTTTTGACCAGTGACGGGTAGTAACGTTAAGTCAACTTTTTTTCTCTAAATGATTGTTATCAAAGTAAGATTTTGCAACTTTACTAAAATTCCCTTTTAGGCGGACTTTGGTTATAAGAATATTGCTTGAAACTCTGTAGGCTTCCACTTTAGAAACATAACGGTTTTTAGTAAGACTTATATCAGTTATTGGCTTGACCTGGTTTGTCAACATCCCGGTCATGTAACTCTTTTTTCAACACACCAGACATGTAACTCTTGTTTTCAACACACCAGACATGTAACTCTTGTTTTCAACACTCCAGACATGTAACACTTATTTTCAATACACCAGACATGTAACACTTGTTTTCAACACACCAGACATGTAACTCTTGTTTTCAACACACCAGACATGTAACTCTTGTTTTCAACACTCCAGACATGTAACTCTTGTTTTCAACACACCAGACATGTAACTCTTGTTTTCAACACACCAGACACGTAACTCTTGTTTTCAACACACTAGACGTGTAACACTTGTTTTCAACACACTAGACGTGTAACACTTGTTTTCAACACACTAGACGTGTAATACTTGTTTGCAACACACTAGACGTGTAACACTTGTTTTCAACACACCAGACGTGTGACACTTGTTTTCAACACACCAGACATGTGACACTTGTTTTCAACACCCCAAACATGTGACACTTGTTTTCAACACCCCAAACATGTGACACTTGTTTTCAACACACCAAACATGTGACACTTGTTTTCAACACACCAGACATGTGACACTTGTTTTCAACACTCCAGACATGTAACTCTTGTTTTCAACACACCAGACATGTAACACTTGTTTTCAACACACCAGACATGTAACTCTTGTTTTCAACACACCAGACATGTAACTCTTGTTGTCATTAGGCTGGTTATGTAGTTCTTGTTTATTAAATGTTTCACTGATTATGTTATGCATACGTCCCTATATGTGTGTACTTGGGTGTGATTGAAGGTTAAAGTTTATCAATATGTAGAGAAGTGTATAAATTTATATGTAACGTTTTTCTGCATTAAAAGTGTGTTTTTGATAAATGATTTTACTAGCCAGTGTGACAGTAATGCAGGAACTAATAATACACCACTAATAAGCACCAGTTTCTGGTGTTACAAATGTTGAGTTTATCGTAGAAACAACTATTCAAAGAACAGTTATATTGTCTGTGCGGGGAAGACTCAGTTGTAACATTCAACGAGTGACGTTCCTGTAACAAAGTTCACCAGAGATTAATTTGTTTACTCTTTTATTATTATTAGTATTATTTAAATAAGGTTTGTTCAATGGAGAAAAAACTTATCAGTTTGCTAGTGACGTCACGTTTTGGCTCCACCTACCGCCAGGAACAGACAGCAACCAGGAAAATAGATGTTACTATTGATCTGACAAGTTCGAACGTTTTCGCTGACGTAGTGATAAAAGCTCAGAGAGCACGGTTTTCACAACAGCTTAAAACTAATTATTATTGTAACTAGTTAGGCCTAACTGTTATAAACAGTCCTGTATCAATCCGGAGAAAGGTACGTTATTCTCGAGAAGTTTTATTTCGATGCTATTATGGTCGCTAAGACATGCCTCCATTGTTATAACCTTCTCCAATATTCAGTTCAAATGGAAAGGAAAGACCGGACCTCGATCTACGTATAGTGTACGAACGTTTTTATTCCGAGTAGAATTCATGTGGTAATTTCTAACCCATTTTTCCCGTAAGGCATTCTTGCTACGTGGCATCCAAAGGAAGGAATGTTCTTCACTTTAAGGGCTTCGAGTCATGTGCAGAATGAGACGTCTACTGACATCACATTTCCTCTAAAGACATATTTTGAATGAAGAACAAATAAAAAGGAAGCTATACATGTTAGAAACGTTACCGATCTGACATACAACATCGGATGTAGAGTGAACGAGGAAAAGGTGCTGTTAAAAAATGAAATAATATTTCTTATGAGCAGAAACACGTTGATCGTTTTTTCGCGCCTATATGAAACTGATGAATTACCGAAAAAATTCTGAATCCTTTGTGGTAGCTGGAACTGTTTTGTTATCTTAGAATCGGCGGTAAGTGGACGTTACCCGACCTTTGATATGTCACAAGTTTTGAAAAAGTTTAATATACATATCCGCCTTGTAAGCTGTAGTTTCTTAGTACAGTTCTGCCAGTAAAAGCGTCCCCCGCTAGTACCGCGTTAAGTCTGCGTACTTAGAACGCTAGAATCATGGGTTCGATTCCCCTCGGTGGACTCAGCAGATAGCCCGATGTGGCTTTGCTGTATGAAAACACACACACAACGCCAGTAAAATCTGTTGTTTAAAGATACTCTTTTGTCATATTGCTGGTTACAACGTTAAAACTGTAACATTTTTTTTAAAAACTTTGAATCTCTTTTTTTGGTGGGCTGGCTCAGTAGAAGAACTCGGAGCTGACGAACCGACTCCGAACCCGCGCGAAACCACGAAATATTCTGCGCACTGTTATTCGTGGACGCGTTATAAGATAAAATTAATACCTTTGTCATGTATACAGATACTTTAAAACGTGGGTCCAGCATGGCCACATGGTTAGGGCGCTAGATCGTAATCTGAATGTCGTGGGTTCGAATCCCCGTCACACCAAACATGTTCACCCTTTCAGCCGTATAGGCATTATAAGATGACGGTCAATCCTACTATTCGTTGGTAAAAGAGTGGCCCAAGAGTTGGCGGTGGGTGGTGGCGATGACTAATTACTTTCTCTCTCGTCTTACACTGCTAAATTAGGGACGGCTAGCGCAGATAGCTCTCATGTAACTATGCGCGAATTTCAAAAACGAACACACAAGGTATCGCAGATAGCCCTCCTGTAGCTTTACGCGAAATTCAAGAAAACAAAGCAAACTTTAAAACGTAAACATCTTGTAATAGCGCATACACTCAGCATTACTTTTGTATTTTACACGTCTTAGGATGAACTTAATACAGCAGATGATATCATCATATTAGATTGTTGTTTTGAATTAAGCACAAAGCTACACAATGGGCTATCTGTGCTCTGCCCACCACGAGTATCGAAACCCGGATTTTAGCGTGTAAGTCCGCAGACATACCGCTGAGCCACTGGGGGGCTCGTATTAGATGTCTTTTAACATGTTTATGTTACCTCACTTTCATTATAGTTCGATAATTTACACTTGCTGTAACCGTCCATAAGTAGCCTTTTATGAAATCATTTCGATGAATTTGTTTCCAGTTAAACAAAAAGCTAAACAATGGTCTGTCTATACCCTGCCAACCATGGGTATCGAAACCCAGTTTTTGACGTTGGACGTCCGCAGACATACCGTTGTGCCACTGGTGATGTTATCGTGTTCTTAAATATAACCTTTATAGACACATACATATCAGTATGAATGTATTAAGCTTACGGGCCATTCATATTCACTGTCTACGAAAGACCATTCTGCTGTATGTATGTTTAATATTGTGTGCCCGTTTATAAATTTATTTTTGTCTCTGATAACGTTGAATTTTTAAGCCCAGCGGGAGGACCAATTGCGTTATTATGTGTCGTACCTTATTAAAAATATATACTTCGTGAAATTGTGAAACCTGGTGTCTGTCCGAGCGCTCATTTGTCTCCTGTTTGAAAAGCAGCGCGCGCAGGGAAAACTCAACACGACAGAGGTAGAATAAACATACAATAAAATTGATGTCGAATATTATTTCACAAATAGGATATTCTACACTAAATTGTTGGAAGTAAGTAATCATACTGTTATTTACATTACAGAATGTGACGTCACATAAATATTGAGTGTTATTGTTGAGTGTGTGTTTTCTTGTATCAAAGCCACGTTGGACTATCTGCTGAGTCCACTGATGAGAAGGATATGCATCTCAAGAGCTCTTTGGTTCTCAGTGTAACACATTTAAGTCCATGAAATAACTTAAATTATGGATGAAATTAATTTTTTGTGTGACTTGTGATGGATACATTTGTTTGTAAATGAATAAGTTACCAATCGTCAAAAACTTTTTGTATATTTATTTCTATAGGACGGCGTTTAGTACTGGCTGTCTTCGTCAGATGGTAGGCCCAGCATGGCCAGATGGTTTAGGCGATAGACTCTAAATCTGAGGGTCACGTGTTCAAATCCCCGTCACACCAAATATGCTCACTCTTTCAGCCGTGAGGGCGTTATAATGTTACGACCAATCTCACTATTCATTGGTAAAAGAGTAGCCCAAGAGCTGGCAGTGGGTAATGATGGCTAGCGCAGATAGCTCTCGTGTAGCTTTGCGCGAAGTTCAAAACAAACAGATAATACATTGAGTATCTACTGTAACTGATAAAAAAAATAAGTGAAACAATACTTTTTTTCTTTGCAAAATAACAAGATTAATGACAGTAAAAAATTGGACTAATTGCAATATCGATGGAATATTTGTTATGGATGACACACGCTGTACAGTACAAAGTTATGAATCAACACGAACAGCTTGGTACATTAAAAGGATTTCCTATGAACCTTATCGGTTATTCTAAATTTTAACCACGTCGTAAAAGCTACAGAATACGCTTGATGTTATAAACATAAACGTATTACACTTCTTCAACAAGAAAATCCCGAGACTATGTCAAAAGCCATAGAAAATGTAGAACTTGCAAAACTATGCATATATATATAGTTTCCTGGCCGCCTGTGTATTACGATGCTATGATATGAAGATATAAGTTAAGTTGGGATTTGTTGGGTTTTTTTTAATCAGTGGAAAAGTAAAATATATGGCATGTTAAAGGCAACTGCGTCGAAGGGAGAGAGAGAGAGAGAGAGAGCCAAACATTTACTGAAAGTTAGAATTTACGTACGTATATATTATTCACACGCTTATTTGTCTGTGTATGGGTTAATTATGTACACAGTTGCCATTTTGAATACGTATTTATTTAATTAATTATTTTTTTTTGTGTCAAGCGTAATGTTTGTTACAAGTTTCATTATGTTTTTTTTTTCCTTTTTTGCTGCTACTCTAACTGTCCACGTGACAAATGTAGCGCTGCTTCGGATAAAATAATAAAAACTGTAAAACTCATTTCAAAGATGTATCTAACGCTCTAGTATTATGACACTGTCGTACCAGAGGCATTATATAATTATCTGACAGTCTGGCAGAATTCATACCTTTACTGAATTAAAGGGCTACGAACTTTCTGGACGATCAAGTTTTGTAATAATTTCAGTTATTATTAATGTTGAACTGGGTTTGCTGTGTAACATTTTGTACTCAGAACATCACTCAGCGTTCCATACCTACTTTGTGACAAGTCTTCTAGGAATGTTTCAATGAAGCGTTTTGTAATAATCACTGCCACATGCATACTTTACGAGCATTGAAACCACGGATAGAAGTTGGTTTTAGACTTTTCCCAATAGACGGTGGCACTGTACTGTTAATTACAGTAAAAGAACGACCTGCCAACAATGCACGAGGAAAATAATTATGTAGTATAACTTTAACTAAAGCTGTTTTTGTGTGTGTTTTTTTACAGAACGATATGGGTGATACACAGTTTTGTTTTTTAACAAACTATGTTTTTTTAATGAAACTTAAATTAAAATAATTAGTGAAAACCTTGTACAAAGAAAAACTACCGACCAATGAAGTTTGGTTGACCTAATATATCAGAACGGTGTTTCTGTTTGTTGTTGTTCCCCGATTGGACAGCGGTAAGTTTACGGCCTTAGAATGTTAAAATCCGGAGTTCAGTTTCTCGTCATGAATAGAGTAAATAGCTCTTTGTCATTTGGAAAGGCTTACCAAATAATAACACTTAGGTATTCAAAATGTCGCCTGAACTAAAGTTTTTACAGGATGTAATGTCTTGGTAGGCACATTTATTTCAACATTTGATTTCTGATCCGTGGCCAAATAAAAATCTATTGGATATTTCGACTTAATTGGCTTCTTTTGCACACGTGAGATAAATGATCAGATTAAAGGCTTCTAGAATTCAATAATAGTCGCCCTCAACTTTGAACTACTGATCAGAGATGAAGATAACCAATCAGCAGCATATGCCACTACGAAAGATCTATCCGGGTCTTTGATCAAAATAGTGGGACCGACTGTCGCTTTTATAACGCACCAATAGCTGAAAATTTGGAAGATATTTCAAATAATTGTCATCTTTAAAAAATTCAATATGTATTAAACTAAAGACATAAATATACGAGTAAAGGTGTTTACTATTAATTCAGTAAGAACGAAACTGTGATTTTTCGACAGAAAAGTGGGAATGACTGTCATTCTTATAATTCACCCATTGCTGAAAGTATAAAGCATATTTCCACCAATAGGAATAGCAAACTGTATCCATTTTTCGTGATTAGCTTTTGGGATTGCGATCTGCGTCATTGAAGTGGTGAAAAATACGAATTGGTTGATTACGTCACATTATTTTAACGAATGACCGTGTAAATTTTCGAGTGCTATTTCATTTTGTGATTGTGATTGAAAAACATTAATTTTAACATAAAAAACGGAATCTATCTTATTGGATAACACATTCTTCAGGATCTATCTTATTGGATAACACACATTCTACAGGATCTATCTTATTGGATAACACACATTCTACAGGATCTATCCTGTTGGATAACACATATTCTACAGGATCTATCCTATTGGATAACACATATTCTATAGGATCTATCTTATTGGATAACATATATTCTACAGGATCTATCCTATTGGATAACACATATTCTACAGGATCTATCCTATTGGATAACACATATTCTACAGGATCTATCTTATTGGATAACATATATTCTACAGGATCTATCTTATTGGATAACATATATTCTAGTGTCATTTCATTATTTTTGGAGCCCGGCATGGCCAAGCGTGTTAATACGTGCGACCCATAATCAACACCTCAGGTTTGATGTTTGTTTGCTGTACAGAACATGTTTAAGTGTTGTCCCTAAATGGATCAACGATAACTTTATGGACTATCAATACACTAAATTCTGTGGCTCGATTCCAGATATGTGTGGTGGCATATGTCACTTTGTCATATGACGTCAGTTTTATTGACTTAGAAGTTACATTTCTGTCCTGATCTATATAATTAATTTAATATATAATTATAAAAGTAATTATGAGTTACATGTAATTATAAGGAGTTCAAACAAATGTTTCAAATAACCCAGGAGATTTTTTTAAAATATCTATTTTTTTGTCATACTATTCTATGTTTTTCTGATATCTATCAGGTTATAGCAGCTAACTGTCTAACTTCAAATTCTGTAGGCTATAAATCTTCGCTTCTTTTCTTTGTTTGAGTCTGTGTTATGATTTGAAAATTTTGGCCTTTCTCAGTTCTGTTTCTGTTCGAGGTTAAATAAACATATTTTTTATTTCATCGAACCCGTATTCCTCTTCACTGTATAAATTATATCAGGCAGATCTTTATGAAGCTAGGCCCGGCATGGCCAGGTGGGTTAAAGCGTTCGACTCGTAATCTGAAGGTCGCACCAAAAATGTAGGCCTTTTAGCTGTGGGGGCGTGATAATGTTACGATCAATCCCACTATTCGTTGGTAAAAGATTAGCCCAAGAGCTGGCAGTGGATGATGATGACTAGCTGCCTTCCCTCTGGTCTTACACTGCAAAAGTAGGAACGGCTGGCGCAGATAGCCCTCGTGTAGCTTTGCGCGAAATTAAAAAAAAAAAGGAAAACTCCTTATGAACCACCTGTTATTGAAGGAGAAGATTCATCTTTGGGCAATTTATTCCCTGATATATCGTAACAGGACATGGTTGATTTCTTGTTGCTTCAATATTAAGAGGTGCCCCCCAGTGGCTCAGCGGTATGTCTGCGGACTTACACGCTAAAATCCGGGTTTCGATACCCGTGGTGGGCAGAGCACAGATAGCCCATTGTGTAGCTTTGTGCTAAATTCAAAACAACAACTACTAAGAGGTGGCGCCACAAAAACAAAAAAGCCTTGTGACACTATCAGCTCATTTTTAACATTGAGTGATGGTTTCACAGCGAAGTAATATGTGTGAAAACAGTGTTACTGACCGTTATGGTTTCATTGGGAGATCATAATAGCGGACGAAGGCACCTGTAACCAGAAAAACATTCGTAACGTTTACAAGCAAACTATACTATGTCACGTTCATGTTGTAAACACCTTCTGTACTATATCAGAGGGATTACAGGCCATATTGAAAACTGTGTTACTGATACTAAGTATTCGAGGTCACTTGCGTGGTTGCAGTATCCAGAGTGAAAACTATGACTTTTTTTTTTTCTTTTTACTAAACTGAAACTTTGTGGACCAGACGTGGCCTATGATTAGCATGCTCGGTCTATTAATTCGATGATTCATAGTTCACGACCCGTCGTTACATACATACGCCCATGCACACGTAAATGCTTCCAACTTTGGGTGTGTAGGTGCGTTATAAGAGTGATAATAAAATTCCTTTAATCGGTCAGATAATCCTAAATATTGCGGTAGGTTATGTTTTCACTGTAGTCTTTTAGTTGAAAAATTAGGCACACCTGTGCGCAGATAGCCCTTTGTGTAGCTCTGCGGAAATTTTGAAAGAAACAGTTCTGCTCCTAACCCCCACCATAGTGGCACAGCGCCACATCTACTGACTCGCACCGCTAGAAACCGGGTTTCGATACCCATGATAAGCAAAACACAGATAGTCCAATGTTCAGTTTTGTGCTTAATTCCAAACAAACAACGGTGACTTTAATTAATCCGTTTAGTCTCATGTCTTGGATTACTCTTATTTCCTCTGGTGGTGTGAACAATTTGTAATAACTTAACATTGTGTTTTTTTTTTAGTGTCAAGTGTAAACACATCTTTATCTTATATAACAAATTTGTTCTTTTTACTGTTGTAACAGTTAATGTAACCTGATAATAAAACGTTTCAGTCACCATAAGTTTTCTAAGCATATCACCAGGGGTTCTAAAAACACACAGTAGTTATACACTATACCTGTACTCTAACATTTTTGGACTAACCGCTGTTTTCACGGCATAACCAAATAAAATAACTTTTATTTCCAGTTACTGAAGAATTGGATAATAGGTTTCAGATGTGTATGTTTGTATATATATATAGAAAGTAAATCAGAGCCAGAGGTGGCCTTGATCGATTCATCTTGTTTTGTTTGCTTCTTTCTTAGATATTCGGGCAATGCTTTTCATACAGAAGCTATCTGCGTTAACAGTCTCCAATACTGAACTGACAGACTAAAGAAAGGGCAGCTAGTCAATAGCACCCACCGTCAACTCTTCGGCCACTATTCTTGTGTGTGTGTGTGTGTGTGTGTGTTTTTATAGCAAAGCCACATCGGGCTATCTGCTGAGTCCACCGAGGGGAATCGAACCCTTGATTTTATCGTTGTAAATCCGTAGTACTTACCGCTCTACCTGCGAGAGACTACTTTACTTTAACCAAATAGTACGATTTGACTGTCACCCATATAACGCACCCTCACCCCCAAATTACGGAGTGTGATTTCTTTTATTTATCTGTTTCGTTTTATTTTATTATTTTTTTGTAACAAAAATGCGAATGACGGACTCTCTTAATCAAAAACCCTGGTACCTTAACCACACTCAGCTCTTTGTTTTGTATATCAAGCATAAAGTATACACGCCGTATTTAAATCACCAACGCACTCTAAACAGGGTGAAATCTCAGTTGTTACGAATTAATAATACACGTGAATATGAAATGTTGTGACTATACAGGTAAATAGAAATAAAGTATCTCATGAATCACGAATTGGGCCCGTCATAGCCAAGCGTATTAATGCGTGCGACTCGTAATCTGAGGGTCGCGAGTTCGCATCCCGGTCGCGCCAAACTTGCTCGCCCTTTCAGCCGTGGGGGCGTTATAATGTGACGGTCAATCCCACTATTCGTTGGTAAAAATAGTAGCCTAAGAGTTGGCGGTGGGTGGTGATGACTAGCTGTCTTCCCTCTAGTCTTACACTGCTAAATTAGGGATGGCTAGCACAGATAGCCCTCGAGTAGTTTTGTGCGAAATTCAAAAACAAACAAACAGTTACGAATTAATAAAACATATGAAACGCGAAGCGTTGGGAACAAATAGATTATCAGTCATATGTTTGTTTTCTAAGCAGTCACGAAATAATAATATATATCAAACACGAAACGTCGTGAATGACTGGATGAATAGAAATACAATATCTTAACAGTCACGAAGGAATGATGTAATCGAACTGTTAAGCGTTGCAATTAAATAAACAGAAATACAATAACTGGGCTCTTACAATGTAGAAATGTATATTAAATACGAAATATTCTGATTAAATATGTAAATAGAAAGAAACATCTATTGCTTGAGGAAAGAGTATTTGAATAATATAGCATATTATTTATAAATTATTTATTTTATACATTCTTTTTACCTTAATTTATCTGTCAGCTTCTCCTCAGTTATATGCAGTTCTATTTTTTTTTTGTCAAAATAGTTTTTGTTATTCATTTATTCCTCAGTCGCGTAACGCTAAGTGTTAATTGTTTGTTTTTGCGCAAACTAACAACGAGTTATCTTCGCTTTTTAATCTGAGGGTCGCGGGATCGAATCTCTATCACACCAAACATGCTCGCTCTTTCAGCCGTAGGGGCGTTATAACGTGATGGTCAATACCACTGTTCGTTGGTAAAAAGAGTAGCCCGAGAGTTGGCGGTGGGCAGTGATAACTGGCTGCCTCCTTTCTAGTCTTACACTGCTAAATTAGGGACGGCTAGCATAGATAGTTCTCGTTTAACTTTATGCGAAATTTCAAAAGAACAGTCCCCCCCCCAGTGGCTCAGCGGTATGTCTGCGGTTTCGATACCCGTGATGGGCAGAGCACAGATCGCCCATTGTGTAGCTTTGTGCTTAATTCAAAACAACATCAAAAGAACAAACAAACAAACAATCTAACCCAAGATTTTAACGTTGCAGCACTGTAAACTCATTTTGTTTGATCGGGAGACAATGATTTATTCTGACCAAATTATAATATGACCTACTAGTGAATTTCACCAGATACTGGTCAGTAGCTGTTATATTTTCCGTCTGATCTCACACTGAGGTTGAGTTAAATAGAGATCATACTTGAGTAGCTTTGTGTGATGTTTGTTGGGTTAAACAGCAAGAGGATGTCCAATTAAATGAAACCCATGTCATACAAAAACGGAGAAGAAAAAAGAAAAACTAAAAGGATTTTACGCAGTTGGAAACGACACCTGGTATCAGCGACAACGTTAATAACAAAAGCTTTAGCAAGGGAGGAAATCTATATATTTACTCATTCTATATTCAATTGTTAAGCACAGGGAGTATAGAAGTCAAACGCGTTGCAACGTACATTTTTTTCCCACCCTGTCCTCACGATTCCTACCTTTGTTAGACGTCATATCACAGCACGCGCCACCTATGGTTAGTCAACCATTATCATTGTTGAATTATGCACATTAAAAATGGGAACTCTAGTCTATTATCACCAGGGGGTGCTGCTTTTGTTAAAGTGCCAACATCGGAGAAAGATGGATAAAGCAGAAGAAAACAGTTGCTTTGAAAAAGTCACGTGCCAGTACGTGTGAATTCCTGTGTTTGTTTTTGTCATAGATTTTGCGTTTGTTTTGTTTTTTTTCCACCCGTGTTCACGGTGTAGAAACAGTCACATCAAGTATTACTATTGGTAGAAGAACGGAACGTTGTTACTGTTTTAGCACCAAGCTACACAATAAGCTATCTGCGCTCTATCCACCGGTCCATCGCTTGGGATCAGACCTTGGATCTCACCGTTGTAAGTACTCCATACACTTATCACAGATCCCCTGGCCCCCCAGTGGCTCAGCGGTATGTCTGCGGACTTACACACTAAAATCCGGGTTTCGTTACCCGTGGTGGGCAGAGCACAGATAGCCCATTGTGTAGCTTTGTGCTTAATTCAAAACAACAACAACAATAACAGATCCCCTGTGGGGGACTGTTAAATCAAAGTTCATTATTTATTTAAATATTTATTTACAAAACGATTTAAATTGTTTCCTCTAAGCGCAGATAGCCCTCGTGTAGCTTTGCGCGAAATTCCAAAACAAACGAAAACAAGCTTTGCGCGAAATTCCAAACTAAACCAACCCAATTTTCCTCTAATTTGGATATTGTTGTTTTTTCTCCTTCTTCTCTTTACCTACATTATCGTTTCTTATTCAGCTTCCATTTGCAAATCACAAAACTAACTGGGTCCGGCATGGCTAGGTGACTAGGGTACTCTACTCGTAATCCGAGGGTCGCAGGTTCGAACCCGCGTCGCGCTAAACATACTCGCCCTCCCAGCCGTGAGGGCGTTATAACGTGACTATCAAGCCCCCTATTCCTTGGTAAAAGAGTAGCCTAAGAGTTGGCGAGGGGTGGTGACGACTAGCTGCCTTCCATCTAGTCTTGCATCGATAAATTATGGATGGTTAGCGCAAATAGTCCTCGCGTAGCTTTGCGCAAAATTCAAAACACACACACGCATGAACAGTCATAACGTTTCTTTGCTCTGCGCGTTAAGACTAATGACTATTACTCTACTAATTAAAGAATCTTCGCACAGTGTAGCGGCTGGTAAAAACTGTTTAGTGTCTGAGTAGGTGCAGAGTAAAGATTGACTTGTTTGTAGAATACACGCATTTTCACGTGAACACGATATTTGGTAAATGCCTTGTTTTAAAAGTCTATCACACATTAAACAGATTCTTACCCCACCTAGCGCTACTGTTGTCCACTATCCCACGTTACATGAAAATCATTGTCAAACATTTTTAATATAGACCTTTACAGTCGTTCAGTATTCCCATGTTTTAAGACAAACATATATTACACATTATTTATAGTACAAAAACATGTATATTATGTCTATAAAAATAAAAGGCCGTGTCTATGGGGTTACGTGTATGTTACCGCCATATTTACAAGAGGAACACATAAACCTGAAATTTTACACTCATACCAAGTGGACCCTGAGGGTGTGCACGTGGAAATTATTACTTGTCTTAACTGTGTGCTTGCGTACATGCGTGTGCGCATCTTTTTAATGAGGCAAGCTAGCGAAACACCACATAGAAAATAATGTTATATACATTTATATATAACAACATATATAGGAAACGCCAATGCGTTTCGGTTGTTGTTGTTTTGAATTAAGCACAAAGCTACACAATGGGCTATCTGTGCTCTGCCCACCACGGGTATCGAAACCCGGATTTTAGCGTGTAAGTCCGTAGACATACCGCTGAGCCACTGGGGGGCATGCGTTTCGGTAACGATGGGTTCCAACAATGACTTTTATGTCATACGGCTTAGCAAGACAAGTGTATAGGTTATACTTTTACGCTGAAATGAGTTCAGAATACACACACTAACATAGACGTCTCGGGTATATCTAATTACATAAGCGAAATCAGCGACTTTCGCTGGAGCTTATATAAAGTAGACATTTGTGGTAAGTTTCTAGATTGGAGTAACGTTTCAGCTTCTACATTCAAAACTTCGTTCCACCTGCTGAATTAAACCGTAATATGCAAACTAGACATGTCTTTATATCCAGACTAAATAAAACTAACGTATACAAACGAAACGTACCTCCACGATTGGACTAACTAAGACGGCATTAAAATAACATCACATAGCCACTCAGTTTGGTTGAATATACGTTCTTATTTGTAAAGAATTACACATAATTATTAGATGTGTATTTATGGATTCAACAGCCTGCTCCTACAGCAGAATAAAAAGACATATAGTTTATAATTATTTTCCCTTGGAAATTAACGACTTTTACAACAGTCCATTCTGTAATATGTTAAGCCTAATAATGAACTTTTATGACAAACTGGAGAACATTAAGTTTTGCCTATTTGTTCCAATATTTAATGTACTTGTATATGTTGTGAGTTTGTTTTACTTTAAACTTTACCACTTTTAAATGTTTTTTTTTAATGATATATGACTGTGTCTGCCTGGTATATACTTTTGCAAAAGTAAATTGAACGTAATTTCATTGTTCGTTCTAATTTAGACTTCATATATCCATGTATATATATATTTACTGGTTGATTTAACATTGGTGTATATGAAAGGCCAGACCTTCATGGTTGCTGGTTGTTTTTCACCATCGTATTAAACAAAAAGAGAGGTATCCTTTACAGATTACTTACTGCCTTCTCCAATATACAATATTTAATATAACAATGGTTACAATATCCATAAAAATACTGAACTTCTTCAGTTCCAGCTGTGTGCTTATGGGCAAAAAGAAAAATTATTTGTGTTGAGTGTAAACATCTATTAGTTATGTACAGAACAGTTTACCGAATACGAAATAATTACTAATTTCACGCTTTAAAAAAAACAACAACAAAAAACTAACGACTGTATTTAAATTACCTCTGGTAAAAAGTAATACAACGATAGGCCACGAGTTTACTGACACCAACCAGTCTTAAGTGGCTGTTATATGCAGCTCATATCTGGACACTTACGTCACTGCTTAACTTCACGAGCTTTATTTTCTTCCAATGGTCGACATTTCTGTTAACGCTCATTTCTTTTAAGCGTTTCTAGAAGATACTTTCTGTCAATCATTATCCACCTCGAAAAATAAATAACGTCTGCGCTACACAAGTGTTTAAAAACAAACCGCTTAAATAACGTGAATGTCCGACATCCACAGTACTTGAAACTATATAACTTCCACACCTTCCACGATGTCGTCAATGTGATTTTCATCCTTCACGACGGCCGTGCTTAGTGTTTATCTTGTAATAAAAAACTGTTAGCTCATTCATTTCGCTTCTATGGCGCTGAAACACAGAGCAGAGTGCCCCCCTTTTTAAAGCGTTCTCGATAGATTTAAGAACATTCGGTTATTTTAGGATATTTAGGATTATTCATATATTTAGTTTGAAGTAAAAAGTTTCAGGGCTTTTTTGAGGTTATGCCTGTAAGCTATCAATATGTAGCTCAGCTTTTCTGAACTAATGTTATATTTTGTTCATATACGTAACGTTCTAAGTCGTCTTAGCATTCGTCTTTAGTTCAGTTAATATGATCATTTTCCTTCCTGTTTCGTTATACGTCATCTTTGCTATACGTTTTTAGCTGTTTAACGTACATAAAATTCTGTTTTTCGCTTTTCGTTTCTTTTAATATCAACAGATGTTGGATTCGGAAAACGACGTTGTTTTTACAATAATCTTAAAAATAAAAATAAGTATACACGTGTATGAACGGCCACAACGACAGTTCCTGGATAGAAAATATACGAATTGTAAGTAATTGTAATAAATTCAAAACTTTTTAGTTCATTTTGGGATATTAACACAAAACTAATCAAGAACCTTCTGTGCTGACTGTTCCTGATTTTAAACTGTTAGACTGGAAGAAAGGCAGTTAAGTAAAAACACCCTGATTTTAAACTGTTAGACTGGAAGAAAGGCAGTTAAGTAAAAACACCCTGATTTTAAACTGTTAGACTGGAAGAAAGGCAGTTAAGTAAAAACACCCTGATTTTAAACTGTTAGACTGGAAGAAAGGCAGTTAAGTAAAAACACCCTGATTTTAAACTGTTAGACTGGAAGAAAGGCAGTTAAGTAAAAACACCCTGATTTTAAACTGTTAGACTGGAAGAAAGGCAGTTAAGTAAAAACACCCTGATTTTAAACTGTTAGACTGGAAGAAAGGCAGTTAAGTAAAAACACCCTGATTTTAAACTGTTAGACTGGAAGAAAGGCAGTTAAGTAACAACACCCTGATTTTAAACTGTTAGACTGGAAGGAAGGCAGTTAAGTAAAAACACCCTGATTTTAAACTGTTAGACTGGAAGAAAGGCAGTTAAGTAAAAACACCCTGATTTTAAACTGTTAGACTGGAAAGAAGGCAGTTAAGTAACAACACCCTGATTTTAAACTGTTAGAGTAGAAGGAAGGTAGACAAGTAACAACACCCTGATTTTAAACTGTTAGACTAGAAAGAAGGCAGTTAAGTAACAACACCCTGATTTTAAACTGTTAGACTGGAAGAAAGGCAGTTAAGTAACAACACCCTGATTTTAAACTGTTAGACTGGAAGAAAGGCAGTTAAGTAAAAACACCCTGATTTTAAACTGTTAGACTGGAAGAAAGGCAGTTAAGTAAAAACACCCTGATTTTAAACTGTTAGACTGGAAGAAAGGCAGTTAAGTAAAAACACCCTGATTTTAAACTGTTAGACTGGAAGAAAGGCAGTTAAGTAAAAACACCCTGATTTTAAACTGTTAGACTGGAAGAAAGGCAGTTAAGTAAAAACACCCTGATTTTAAACTGTTAGACTGGAAGAAAGGCAGTTAAGTAAAAACACCCTGATTTTAAACTGTTAGACTGGAGGAAAGGCAGTTAAGTAACAACACCCTGATTTTAAACTGTTAGACTGGAAGGAAGGCAGTTAAGTAAAAACACCCTGATTTTAAACTGTTAGACTGGAAGAAAGGCAGTTAAGTAAAAACACCCTGATTTTAAACTGTTAGACTGGAAAGAAGGCAGTTAAGTAACAACACCCTGATTTTAAACTGTTAGAGTAGAAGGAAGGTAGACAAGTAACAACACCCTGATTTTAAACTGTTAGACTAGAAAGAAGGCAGTTAAGTAACAACACCCTGATTTTAAACTGTTAGAGTAGAAGGAAGGTAGACAAGTAACAACACCCTGATTTTAAACTGTTAGACTAGAAAGAAGGCAGTTAAGTAACAACACCCTGATTTTAAACTGTTAGAGTAGAAGGAAGGTAGACAAGTAACAACACCCTGATTTTAAACTGTTAGACTAGAAAGAAGGCAGTTAAGTAACAACACCCTGATTTTAAACTGTTAGACTAGAAGGAAGGCAGTTAAGTAACAACACCCTGATTTTAAACTGTTAGACTGGAAGGAATGCAGTTAAGTAACAACACCCTGATTTTAAACTGTTAGACTGGAAGGAAGGCAGTTAAGTAACAACACCCTGATTTTAAACTGTTAGACTAGAAAGAAGGCAGTTAAGTAACAACACCCTGATTTTAAACTGTTAGACTGGAAGAAAGGCAGTTAAGTAACAACACCCTGATTTTAAACTGTTAGACTGGAAGGAAGGCAGTAAGGTAACAACACCCTAAATTAAACTGTTAGACTAGAAGAAAGGCAGATAAGTAACAACACCCTGATTTTAAAGTGTTAGACTAGAAGAAAGGCAGATAAGTAACAACACTCTGATTTTAAAGTGTTAGACTGGAAGGAAGGCAGATAAGCAACAACACCCTGATGTTAAACTGTTAGACTGGAAGGAAGGCAGTTAAGTAACAACACCCTGATTTTAAACTGTTAGACTGGAAGGAAGGCAGATAAGTAACAACACCCTGATTTTAAACTGTTAGAGTAGAAGGAAGGCAGATAAGTAACAACACCCTGATTTTAAAGTGTCAGACTGGAAGGAAGGCAGATAAGTAACAACACCCTGATTTTAAAGTTTCAGACTGGAAGGAAGGCAGATAAGTAACAACACCCTGATTTTAAAGTGTTAGACTAGAAGGAAGGCAGTCAAGTAAGAACACCCTGATTTTAAAGTGTTAGACTAGAAGGAAGGCAGTTAAGTAAGAACACCCTGATTTTAAAGTGTTAGACTAGAAGGAAGGCAGTTAGGTAACAACACCCTGATTTTTAACTGTTAGACTAGAAGGAAGGCAGTTAAGTAACAACACCCTGATTTTAAAGTGTTAGACTAGAAGGAAGGCAGTCATGTAACAACACACTGATTTTAAACTGTTAGACTAGAAGGAAGGCAGTTAAGTAACAACACCCTGATTTTAAAGTGTTAGACTAGAAGGAAGGCAGTTAGGTAACAACACCCTGATTTTAAACTGTTAGACTGGAAGAAAGGCAGTTAGGTAACAACACCCTGATTTTAAAGTTTTAGACTAGAAGGAAGGCAGTTAGGTAACAACACCCTGATTTTAAAGTGTTAGACTAGAAGGAAGGCAGTTAGGTAACAACACCCTGATTTTAAAGTGTCAGAGTAGAAGGAAGGCAGTTAGGTAACAACACCCTGATTTTAAAGTTTTAGACTAGAAGGAAGGCAGTTAGGTAACAACACCCTGATTTTAAACTGTTAGACTAGAAGGAAGGCAGATAAGTAACAACACCCTGATTTTAAACTGTTAGACTAGAAGGAAGGCAGTCATGTAACAACACCCTGATTTTAAACTGTTAGACTAGAAGGAAGGCAGTTAAGTAACAACACCCTGATTTTAAACTGTTAGACTAGAAGGAAGGCAGTCATGTAACAACACCCTGATTTTGAACTGTTAGACTGGAAGGAAGGCAGTTGATAAATAACACCATGATTTTAAACTGTTAGAGAAGAGAGAAGACAGCTAATACATAACACCACGATTTTAAACTTATGGACTAGAGGGAAGGCAGCTGATCAATAACACCTTAATTTTAAACTGATGGACTAGAGGGAAGGCAGACAATACGCACTGCCAAACCTTGCTACCTGTTTCGTACCGATTAGTGTGATTTTACTTGCATATTTATTTTTAGCCTTGGCAGGATGCGAACCTTGATTCGCAAATATATGATCCTGCACTCTAACCCGTAGTCAAGGTAGGTTTAGACCTTCTATCAGAAAACATGTAAGCTTATAATGAAAAGTGTTTGTCATTACGTACATTGGAATGTAATTTTGCTTATTGTGTCATTGCAAAGAGTAAGTTTTATGAGTATAAAAGTTTTCTTACTTTTCATTTATAAAGATGGTGTGTTACTTTTTTACCAAGCCTGTTCACTTGTTTAAAATTATCTATGCGATATAACGGAAAAAATAAAAGTCAAACAGCCAGACATAATACAGTGAATTTTGCTTGCTATGTAATTATAGGATACCTTGACATAATCTGCTTTCCATAGTAATAATATAGTTTCACGCACCAATACATAAAATCCTTTGTTACCGCTCTGAATTCTTTCAAAACGGCGCCTTAAACGATTAGCTGGGAAACCAAGTGGGCAGGTTAAAAGCTTGAGGTACTAGCTTCACGATTGGCCAATAGTGTCATACCTGTTATCAGGCTGGTGGGCCGAAACAAGACAGGTAGATAAGACAAGATAATGGGTGCTTATGGCCCTCCCACTTCTGTCAACAGCCAACCAGTGATATGTACATTACGGTAACTGCGATCTGCAACTTTCAGGCTGGTGTTTTAAAATCACCAATCAGAGATCAACATACAGTGATGTAAGATTAAAATTTGATTTAAATTAGAAACAAAATGTCGAATCACAACCTAAGGCATGTACATCGTAAAACAAATATATATCCGCCAAAATTTCGCACACAGATGAAATAAATAAAAATAAAATTTTCTGTTTTGATTAACCGTATGCATACAAATACTACTTTTGAACGAAGATCGTTCCTATATAGAGAATTTGTTTAATTTATTGCATGTTTATAACAAGTTCTATTTCTTGAAAACCGATTTGTTGTATTTAGATTTTGTATGAGAATGTTTGTTTCTCGAATTTCGCGAAAAGCTACACGAGGGCTATCTGCGCTATCCGTCTCTAATTTAGCAGTGTCAGACTAGAGGAAAGGCAGCTAGTCATAACCACCCACCGCCAACTCTTGGGCTACTCTTTCACTAACGAATAGTAGGATTAACCGTCACATTATAACGCCCCAACAGCTGAAAGGGCGAGTATGTTTGGTATGAAGAATGTTATTCAGTTGTATTAGGACTTAAATTGTTACTTTAATAACAATAATGAAGCGAAAGAGAATAGAATTGACCTTAAGCCTAATTTTCTTTTGCCATTTTGTTCACACGAGGTAATAAGCTGTGAAGTATTCAGGAATATTTAAATTTAAAGGTTATAAGGTTGACCAAATAGTTGAAAATAACAACAACAACCACGTTTTGTAAGACAATCAACTAAACAGTGCATCGTTTATCGCTCTTAAAATAAAAATAAAAATGTTTAGAACATTTACACAGTAAAGTTACTTTCTTCTGGAGAAAAAAAGACCAAAATATGACCCTGTAAATGTTGTTAAGGTTTTTTAATCTCGGAAATACAAAAAAGGATATTTCTCCTTCTTTCTGTTCTATTCATTCACCCCGTTGTTCGAATAATTACCTAATTCAACTGAGTAATAGGCGCCACCTAGTTGTATGTTTGGAATAGCGGTGTGTGGTACAAGAGTAGAAAGATGAGGGGAACTTATTATGTCAGAAGTGGAGGAGTGAACCGATTATAAGTATGACGTAAAGGTACAAATAATAATTGTTGTGTGTGTGATAAAGTCTGACAAAATTCTCTCTCACGTTTGCCCAACAGACCGGAAATTCAAAGTGATAATGGATTCGTTTTTCATGAGATAACTGGCCCCACTGAGCCACTGTTCGCGCAAGCTCAATAATTTTTGATGAGTACATCCTGTGTGCATGTGTCGCTTGTTACCTGGGTTCTTTCTGTCCACGACACGTGCACCGTCAGGCCTTGTATGGGAGGGGTGGTTACTCAACTTTCAGTGAAGTGGCTGAATAATAGGGTGTTCATAGAAGGGCTTTAGACAATATTAGAAGTAATGAGTCGTTAAACTGTGGAAATGTAATATAAGTAAATGGACATTCCTTCCTTTAAAACAGTCCTCGTTTAGTTTTCTATAGCGTTTATTAATTTAAAATGATAAAAACATTACAGCATTATTAAGAATGTGCAATACATCATACACAGACAATACAGTATCTTTAAAAATGTGTAGGATTTCATCATAGGTCATTACAGTATTGTTAAGAATGTGCAATACGTCATACTTAGACAATAAGATATCGTTCAAAATGTGTAGGATTTCATTATAGGTCATTACAGTATTGTTAAGAATGTGCAATACGTCATACTTAGACAATAAGATATCGTTCAAAATGTGTAGGATTTCATTATAGGTCATTACAGTATTGTTAAGAATGTGCAATACGTCATACTTAGACAATAAGATATCGTTCAAAATGTGTAGGATTTCATTATAGGTCATCACAGTATTGTTAAGAATGTGCAATACGTCATACTTAGACAATAAGATATCGTTCAAAATGTGTAGGATTTCATCATAGGTCATCACAGTATTGTTAAGAATGTGCAATACGTTATACTTAGACAATAAGATATCGTTCAAAATGTGTAGGATTTCATCATAGGTCATTACAGTATTGTTAAGAATGTGCAATACGTCATACTTAGACAATAAGATATCGTTCAAAATGTGTAGGATTTCATCATAGGTCATCACAGTATTGTTAAGAATGTGCAATACGTTATACTTAGACAATAAGATATCGTTCAAAATGTGTAGGATTTCATCATAGGTCATTACAGTATTGTTAAGAATGTGCAATACGTCATACTTAGACAATAAGATATCGTTCAAAATGTGTAGGATTTCATCATAGGTCATTACAGTATTGTTAAGAATGTGCAATACGTCATACTTAGACAATAAGATATCGTTCAAAATGTGTAGGATTTCATCAATGGACAACACAGAATCCTAGTTCAATTAATACGTATCTTTTCTATTCGCAGGACTTATATTTATTGGAATGGAGTTTTGTTGTTGTTGTTTTTGCTTTAGAACAAAAAAAAGAGTTTTTATGTGTTCAAATAGTTCTAAATATTAACCACATTCTATGAAAGATCTCATAATTCCATCTGTCTTTCATATAAACTAGGCCCGGCATGGCCAGGTGGGTTATGGCGTTTGACTCGTAATCTGAGGCTAGTGGGTTTGAATCTCGGTCGCACCAAATATGCTACCCCTTTAAGCCGTTGGTAAAAGAGTAGTCCAAGAGTTGGCGGTGGGTGATGATGACAAGCTGCCTTACACTGCTAAATTAGGGACGGCTTTTGCAGATAGCCCTCGTGTAGTTTTGTGCGAAATTCAAGAAAACACACAAAGAAATCATATAAACTCTTTACGCAAAATATGAACACTACCGAGTAAATACGTGTTCATGATGTCAAAAAACACGTGGATTAAATAGATCCGGATGCAAAATGATAAAAAAATCATATTTGATTAATGCCACAAAACATCTACTTGCATCCTTTCTCAGTTTGTGTTGTAATCACAGTACACATCACATGGGACAGTCTTTTTCCGTGTAACTGGGTATTTAATGTTTATTTTTACTGCGTTTTGGAGCGAATTTGTGGTTTATGCTAACTTGTGAATATTTAACGCAAACTGCGTCTCGTGCTTTTGTTTTTCTTCTGTCAATGTTTACAACATTTCTTTGGGCCTCTCAGTCGGAGGAGTCAGAAAATCAGCCAAACGTAGCTATTCTCAGCTCGTTGTTTCATAATTTGTACGTTTCCTGTGGTTTTTATTTAGTGAAACATTTTGCTTGAGGTGTCAAGTTTCAGAAAACAGCCGTTTTCACACAAATTTCTTCTACGAGTTCGTGTATACAAAAAAAAGAGTGCCGAATGACCCTTTATGATTCATGTATCTAGAGTCTGCTCTGTTTATTAGACTTATGTTAAATACAAAACAAGAACGAGCTGGAACACGAGCTGTCACCGGCTGCTCGCGATGCTTGTAAAATCAAAGTAATCATCGTGTTACTTTGCAGTAATAAAGTAAAAAAAGTAGATATATCACGAGGTTCTGGGAATAGTCAAACTGTTATTATTTTTTAAAGTAGAATGTAGAAATTAATGATAGATCAAGAAAACAGTGACTCGAATTAACCGAAGACAAATGTAAAGTGGAGTGACTCATCGCGTGTCTTGCACTTAGAGACTGAGTCATTCTTACAGCTAATTTTGAAGAGGAGGTAGAATATTGGTTTTATTTCTTGGTGATTAACAACCTGAGAAAACTCTGGTGTGTATATTGCTGTGGAACCACATTTGTATTATGGCTAATACATTTTAGCTGTTTGTTATAATTACACCATTACTCAACCTATCCTGCACTTTTCATCTGCCATTTTAAAGAAAACGAAATTGAATACAGAGAAAATTTATGATACTTGACCCCAGGCCTTAAACTTAAGTACAAATAAGATCGGAGCTTCACGATAGAGACTCTGAATATGGAGAGAATCCATTATACAGTGGAGCGCCATTGAGCCGCGGACCAGTAATCCGCGAAATCGCTTAAGTCGCTGTAGCAAGTCTTGTCCCAAAATTTTTGATGCATTAAATCTACTACCTGGCTTTTAAAGTTTCTCACACTCTCCTTGTCTTTATAATTTCAATGGGATATTTAAAAAAGATTCGCTGTAATTTGGGAAATAAATATATTACAATAGAAATCGACCGTTAATCTACCTTATCCGCTCTCTATGTCAGCTTCATGGTGGCCGCCATTGTTACCGAATCACACCTCTCCATACATTAATGTTAATCCGCGGTAAACCGTGAAAAAAGTGATCAATAATTAAAGTATTATTTTTAATTCGATAATCCGATATTTTAATGGAATTGAATAAATATTGTCCACAAACCCAATAGAAATCACTTCAGTTTCTGAATTAATAGTGAGCATATCATATTGACATGGCGGCCCGCATATAACACGGGAACACGAAATTTTACAGGGAAAAGCGAACCATCGCAATGCACTGGTCGTTTGTGTTAAAAAGGCACTTGTCAATGGTATCTGAATAGTCTATACATTAATATAATAATGATCACGCAATGGCCCGGATGAGGCTCCTCGGCGGAGCTGTTGGCGACTTCGGCTTTTCAGTCACAAGCCATCTGTGAGAAAATGACAGTTTTAAAAATTTCGAGGTGTTTTTCTAACAAACACTTGGTTGTCTTTGAAAACTGAAGAAACTTTGTTTTTCTCACTTTTCTGTGAACAAATATTTGTTTTGCGATTATTTTGTTTTCAGTATTTCTTTTTTCTTTTATTATTATTCCAACACTGTTCACTTTAGCTGAATATTTTTGAGGTTTAGAAATATTTAAACATAAAATGTTTTCCTAGTTTTATAAAATTGGTTGTACCAAGTTTTTCCTGTTTTAGATTGTTCTATGTAATGAGGAAGACGGAGAAAGTTGAAAATGTCAACCGTTATCGGTAACATAGTGTTTTTTTTCTTACAGTAAAGCCACATCGGGCTATCTGCTGAGTCCACCAAGAGGAACTGAACCTCTGATTTTAGCGTTGTTAATCGGTATACTTACCGCTGTACCAGTGGCGGACTCAGTCACAGAACGTATCTTGTTATTCCGTCATTAAGACGTGATATTAACGGAAGATTAGTGGTTTCAAGTTAAGCACAAAACTACACAATGGTTTATCTATGCTCTGGGCACGACGGGTATCGAAACTCGGTTTCTAGCGTTGTAAATCCGTAGACGTGCTGCAATGCCACTGGGGGCGCTGTAGATATAATAATGTATACTTTAATACAAGATGAAGAGAAACCCGCTTGAAATAAAAATGTATTCATAAGTCATCTGGTATGGGTATTAATACTTTAATTAACATAAAGTACAGAACAACGTTTCGACCTTCTTAAATCATCTTCAGGTTAACAAAGAGAAAGTTTGTAACTGACCGTTACCGGTCTTAGGAACAAGAGTGTAAACGTGTGCAATATTGAAGAGGGTGCTTCAGTTTGGTATAAGGTATTAATTAATATTTGTTGTTGTTTTGAATTAAGCACAAAGCTACACAATGGGCTATCTGTGCTCTGCCCACCACGGGTATCGAAACCCGGATTTTAGCGTGTAAGTCCGCAGACATACCGCTGAGCCACTGGGGGGCATTAATTAATATAGATAAACAGGTGGTCCTTTGTATTGGGTTCCCCCTCTGGTACAGCGGCAAGCCTACTGATTTACAACGCTATAATCAAAGGTTAGATTCCCCGCGGTGGACTCAGAAGATAGCCCGGTGTGGCTTTGCTATAAGAAAAACACACACACACCTTTGTATTGGTTGAGCTTCAGATTGCATTCTTGCATAAGTAGGTTTTCTGTGAATTTGCGGTTTTGTTCCCCTACTTAATATCTGGGTATTTTCTGTGGCTATGTTGTGTTTATTTGATTTGCAGTGCTTAAAAAACGTGTGAATGTTTTCGTTTATGTTCTTTGAAATTGGTTTCCATTTTTCTCCGTGTTTCTCCAATATAGAAGTCGTAGCAGTTGTTGGATTGTATTTAATAAATTATGTTGGTGTTGTGTTTGTCAGTGTAGTTTTTACATGGTATGGACTTCAGTTTTGTACTTGGTTTTTGAATAAATCTGGTATTAACTGGAATGTTGTGTTTTAAATTTTTCCAAATGTTGGTTACTCTTTCACTGATACAGAGAACATATGGTATGCATTGGTATAAGGTTTTGTTGTATCTATAGATTTATTGTTGTTTGTTTGTTGTTGACTGTTGTTGTCTAGGTGTGTATATAATATTTTCAACAGTTTTTGAAAGAAATCTGTTGATGAAACATTGTTATATTTTGTTGATTTTATTCAGTGATATCGAGAAAACCCAATTGTAGAGAAATATATATGTAAAAACGGCATGTTTGGGTTGAAAATGTTTTTTTACGAAGAGGATATATTATGATTAATAATAATAATATAATATTATATATTCAAACACCTAAGCACGCGCTCTACAACCCGACACTCAGTTACACAACTCCTTTCAAACATGTGGTCAGCTTCCGTTACCTCTCTCTTTGTGAATCTAACGATGACCAAAGAAGGTCGAAACGTTGTTCGCTCCTCTACGTAAAAAAAATTTCTCAACCCAAACGAGCCGTTTTTACATATATGTTGATTTTATTAGTTGAGTATAGTTTTGTGGCTGTGTTTATTTAGGTTTTTAATACGTTGAGTTTTGGTTTTGTTTCATGTGCTGAGTCCCAACGAATGTATAGTCTAGTGTGGGTGATTTTTCTATGGATTTTTTGTTTATTTATTTTTAATTTTTGCGCAGGGTTATACGAGGGTTATCTGCGCTAGCTCTCCCTAACTTAGCAGTATAAGACTAGAAGAAAAGCTGTTAGTCGTCTTTACCCACCGCCAACTTCTGGACTACTCCCACGAATAGTGGGACTAATCATCACATAACATTCGCACGAATAAAGGATGAGCACATTTGGTATAGCTGGGATTCGAACCCGTGGCTTTCAGATAACGAGGAGAGTGCCTTAACCACCTAGCCATGCTGGGTCTTCTATTTTGACTTGTGTATCGGTTCTTGTGATCTTGAGGTCGAGAAATGTTATTTGGTTAGTTTTTCTTGTGTTCACAGATGAATATAATGTTGGGGGTTCATGGGAGTTAAAGTGACTGAAAAACTAAATGTGTTCTGTGGATGTGAAACCAACAACTGTATCGTCACCACACCTGTACCAGTATAGAGGTGTGTGTAAGGCTAAATTATTCGCTTCAAATTTAATCTGTGTGGTGAAAATGTTGGCTAGAACTGATGACACGAGATTCCCCAAACTTAAACCATTTATTTGTAAGTAGCTTTTATCATTGAATATAAAGTTAGTTTAGGTGGTAGTGACTTCTATAAGAATTGCTAATTAGTTGGTGGGGGTGCATATTAATGGGTTGGGATTTTACATATAAAGTTATAAAGCTATCGTACAGGCTTCGGAAGTTGGGGCTCTTGTGTGAAGGGGGATTACATCAAAACTGGTCATTAAAGCATTATTGTTAAGTTGATCAAGAATAGATTTAAAGTTAAAAGAGTCTTTAAAAAAGGAACTGGCTGATGTTGTACCAAAGTTGAACCTTAATGCAAAGGAACACCTTAAAACTTACATCAGTTAATACCTAATACCTAACTTCAACGCCTCCTACAATCTCGTACCAGTTTACACTCTCGTCCCTTGGACACGTGCTCAGCAATGAACAGTTGCAAACTCCCGGCATGGCCAGGTGGGTTATGGCACTGGACTCGTAATTAGAGGGTCACGGGTTCGAATTCCCGTTGCACTAAAGATGCTCGCCCTTTCTGACGTGAGGCGTTATAATGTGACGGTCAATCCCACTATTCATTGGTAAAACAGTAGCCCAAGAGTTGGCGGTGAGTGGTGATGACTAGCTGTCTTCCCTCTAGTCTTACACTGCTAAATTACAGACGGCTAGCGCAGATAGCCCTCGAGTAGCTTTGCGCGAAATTCAAATAACAAACACACAGTATTTAAAGACTGCATTAAAACCTGGACAACTCTGTTTACCGTTCGACATTGGCTGTCAGTTCAGGTCTTTTTTAATGTTCTTCAAGGGATTGGTTATGAAAATGTCACTGAAATATCTATTTATCATTAATTCAATAAATACTGAACTTTTAATCTTAATTAAATTCTTCGGGATAGCAATCATCAACAAGTCATTCAAGGATTTTTTTTTTTTCCATTTGTATGATCAACTTGTGTTCCTCGTGCAGCGGTAAATCCATATACTAGTGGTATAAGTTGTCAGTTTCTTTTACCTCATTTCTTTTCCTGAAAATCCCGAGAATGCAGATTTTCGCGCTAATGGTTTTGCACCTTGGCTGTGGTCCAAGTTCGTTAGACCCAACAGCCTGTTTTTCCAACGTGGTTATAAACGTGTGTGACTGTTGATAGTCGTAAGTCCATATAGAACGGAACCATTAAAAAGAGGCGAGTGAATCAGTTAGTTAAAAGATTCAAAATATTATTTGTTGTTTTAGATACACGCAGCACTTAGTGAACGTTCTGTTTTGCCAGTATGTTTATATATATATTTTTCTGTGTTTATTACCGTTGTACTTTGTGGTAAAGATGTTTGTTTTTGAATTTCGCGCAAAGCTACTCGAGTGTTATCTGCGCTAGCCGTCCCTAATTTAGCAGTGTAACACTAGAGGGAAAGCAGCTAGTCATCACCACCCACCGCCAACTCTTGTGCTACTCTTTTACCGACAAATAGTGGGATTGACCGTGATATCATAACGCCCCGGGGATTCGAACCCGCGACCCTCGGATTACGAGTCGAATGCCGTAATACACTTGTTGGAGAGAAGTACTATAGCTTTGTGGATTGTTATTTATCATCCAAGTAGTTAGGACCCTAGATTGTCACACAAACAACGTTTGATTATAACAAGGTTTTATTTTGTTTTATTATTGGTGATGAATACAACACGAAAGAGCAAAAGTGTTCGGAATGAAACAGTGGAGAGGGAGTGTATTTTATGAACACGTGTGTGTATCATGTGTTCAAGAATGAAGCAATAAAAATGTGTTAATCTGACGAAATAAATCGAATTAATTCACGTCTATAGTTTATGGATTATTTAACATCCAATCTATAAAAAAAAGAATCAATTTCTGCAGATAAATCTTAAACACACAACCTATAGAACAAAGCCATATCTGTAAATAAATCTTAAACATACAACCTAGAGAACAAAGCCACATCTGTAGATAAATCTTAAACATACGACCTAGAGAACAAAGCCACATCTGTAGATAAATCTTAAACATACGACCTAGAGAACAAATCCACATCTGTAGATAAATCTTAAACATACAACCTACAGAACAAAGTCACATCTGTTGATTAATCTTAAACATACGACCTAGAGAACAAAGCCATATCTGTAGATAAATCTTAGACATACAACCTACAGAACAAAGTCACATCTGTTGATTAATCTTAAACATACGACCTAGAGAACAAAGCCATATCTGTAGATAAGTCTTAAACATACAACCTAGAGAACAAAGCCACATCTGTAGATAAATCTTAAACATACGACCTAGAAAACAAAGCCACATCTGTAGATAAATCTTAAACATACGACCTAGAGAACAAATCCACATCTGTAGATAAATCTTAAACATACAACCTACAGAACAAAGTCACATCTGTTGATTAATCTTAAACATACGACCTAGAGAACAAAGCCATATCTGTAGATAAATCTTAAACATACAACCTACAGAACAAAGTCACATCTGTTGATTAATCTTAAACATACGACCTAGAGAACAAAGCCATATCTGTAGATAAATCTTAAACATACGACCTAGAGAACAAAGCCACATCTGTAGATAAATCTTAAACATACGACCTAGAGAACAAATCCACATCTGTAGATAAATCTTAAACATACAACCTACAGAACAAATCCACATCTGTAGATAAATCTTAAACATACAACCTACAGAACAAAGTCACATCTGTTGATTAATCTTAAACATACGACCTAGAGAACAAAGCCATATCTGTAGATAAATCTTAAACATACAACCTACAGAACAAAGTCACATCTGTTGATTAATCTTAAACATACGACCTAGAGAACAAAGCCATATCTGTAGATAAATCTTAAACATATGACCTAGAGAACAAAGCCACATCTGTAGATAAATCTTAAACATACGACCTAGAGAACAAATCCACATCTGTTGATTAATCTTAAACATACAACCTACAGAACAAAGTCACATCTGTTGATTAATCTTAGACATACAACCTACAGAACAAAGCCATATCTGTAAATAAATCTTAAACATAGAACTTGGGAAACAAACTCAAATTTACAACAACAGCAAAAATGGAAACGTTCATTTCAAGTTAGAAATGATCTGACATAATTAAGGGCAACAAAGCAGAAATATCAGGGTTGACGAATCGTGCTTCGATAACACTCTTATAGATTTGGTTATAATGTGGGTGTTATAACAGACTGTATCTATCAAAGGATTTCGATAAATAAACATACATAATAGTTATTTCTAACTCTTTCACGACAGCAACATTATCAGTTAACATGCAGTTAATTTAATATGGTTATCCAGTGGTTCAACAGTATGCCCGCGGAATTACAACGCTAAAAACCGAGTTTCGATACCAGTCATGGGCGAAAGACAAAAAAGCCCATTGTATAACTTTGTGCTTAACTTCAAGCAAAGTAAACGTATGGATGGCGCAATACAAACGTTTATATTAATTATAATGCGCTGGTTCTTCAATTGGGTACCCTTACTATTATCGACATTTTCGACCACAATTCTAATAATATCTCAGGGGGTTTGGCCACCTTAGGTAACTTAGTTTAGTCCTAAATTCATATGCTCTTATAAAATTGCGAAATAATATGCACATATATATATATTTCATGAATAAATTAAAAATACTAAAAATAAGCAGAATATACTTTCACTTAAAAGTGTCATAAAACAATTATATACCATCTTTCATCACAAGCTCTGTATTTTGCACAAAATAGAAGCACATTACGCAACTTGGGAATCATTTGTTTATTCTGCGCGTTTTTTACAGAAGAAATAGGGAATTTGATAGTTTCTGTGTATTGATATCAAGACACAGTAGTGTGTCGTGCAGCTAAAACAACCTGCAGAAAACAGTGTGTGTTACTAACATAAGCGATTGGTTAGACCTTTTTTGCTTTCTCTTGCTCGGAATGTGATAATCCAAACCATAACATATTTCCAGTGGATGTGCTCTTTTACAACCTCGCCTCAAACACCAAATTTCAATGCAATATATTAAGAAATAGACGAGATATAAAATCCCCCTTCTTTCTATCTTACGTCCGGCATCGCTAGGTGGTTAAGGCACTCGATTTGCAAGCGGAGGGTCACGGGTTCAAATCCATATGACACCAAACATGTTCACCCTTTCAGTCGTGGGGACGTTATAATATATCGGTCAATCCCACTATTCTTTGGCGGTGGGTGGTAATGACTAGCTGCCTTCCTTCTAGTCTTACACTGCTAATTAATGACGGCTAGCGTTATAGTCCTCGAGTTGCTTTACGCTAAATAAAAAAAAATCAATCTTTTTTTCTTTGCATCAAAAGTGTGTAAAATTCATCTAAAGAAAAACACCTTTGATCTTCCTACATTTTTTTTTCAAGTTTAGTACACCGATAGGTCCTTACAACCTACAGGTGTATGTCAAATTTAGTACAAAAATAATTCACATCTACAAAGTTGTTCAAGAAAAACCGCTCCAATTGGAACAAACTCTTCGCGCACGTCCACTTGAACGATCGGCCTCAAATTTTTATTGCAAGCGTACCTAAAAATAAAGGTAAACCTTTTTTTTTTTCTTTTGCCATTTGGATTAAAAATGGCTGATTTAGAGCAAGGAAACAATGGAGTGAAAGGATATGCAGATATTCAGTGTTGTTTACGCCAAGCAAACTAGATTAGCAATTTATAGCTTAACCTTTAAAAAGAATCGTGCAAGTGAACGATAATTACTCATTATTTATTGCCAATTTCCAAGCAGAAATTTGCTAAATTTTATAAAATTATTCTAATTAAATTGGGTTTAGCGTCACATGATATTAGCTTAAATATTTAGCGGAAATAATTATACTTGATACAAGCTGTACTGAGTGAATGCGGGTAATGACAGGAAACTGTTAATCTAGTATCTACGGCGTTACTATAAAGAAAGCTATTAACACTTTTTTAGAAAGGAAAACTACCGCCGTGTATTTTAAAGAAACTGGTTGGTTCTGTAAAGTATAGGTCTGTTCTGAATAATAGGGTTGCGATCTTGAAGCTGATATTGGTTAAAATCGAGTGTCACTTTCTAATTTGCTGTGGTTTCTTGGTGTGTATTGATACAAAGTCATGATGTCTAATTAAAACCATTTTAAGTGTGAAAAAAGTGCAGCTAGTAAAGGATTCAGAGTGCGACTTACAGCTATTTTGTTTTACTTACTATCTTACCAGACCTAGTTAACTAATAAATGAATGTTTATTATAAGTAAAAACATAGCTATCAGTTTGGCCACCATGTTTGATTTGATTTCATTACAGGCCTAGCATGGTCACGTTGTAAGGGAACTCGACCCGTAATCTGAGGGTTGCGGGTTCGTTATAATGTGACGATCAACACCACTATTCGTTGGTAAAAGAGTAGCCCAAGAGGTGGCAGTGGGTGGTGATGGCTAGCTGCCTTCCTTCTAGTCTTACACTGCTAAATTACGGACGGCTAGCGCAGATAGCTCTCGTGTAGCTTTGTACAAAATTCAAAACAAACAAATAAATTCATTCCATTAAGTTTCTCGTTCAGTCCCGTTTTGGCCACACCCTTTTTTCACACCGAAAGTGTTTTTAATTAGATGTATGTATATACACCAATCAAAATGCTTCGTAACTAATATAGAATCACAAGTATTGGCCCAGTTCAGTTAAATACTAATAATAAACCTATACTTATTTCTATGTTATATTTTATTTCAACACCAACGTTTCAGCTGGAAAAGAGTTTTTCAAGCTCTGACAGATGACCAGATGACCTAATTGTGGTATTGATTCTGTTATCAAATGAGTGGTTTATATAACCATTCACGAAAAGGATAGAGTGGAAACACTTGTCTTAAAGATTTTTGTTTCAAAACGGAATTTGTCAACACGAACCTAATTACAATATATACTTTTGTTTGTTTGTTTTTGAATTTCGTACAAAGCTACTCGAGGGCTATCTGTGCTAGCCGTCCCTAATTTAGTAGTGTAAGAGTAGGGGGAAGGCAGCTAGTCATCACCACCCACCGCCAACTCTTGGGCTACTCTTTTACAAACGAAAAGTGGGATTGACCGTCACATTACAACGTCCCCACGGCTGGGAGGACGAGCATATTTGGCCCGACTCGGGCGCGAACCCGCGACCCCCAGATTACGAAGCGCACTCCTTTACGCGCTAGGCCATGCCAGGCCTACTATATATACAAACACAGGAAAGAAAATGCATTTCCAAAACAAGTAAATATGAAAAGTGAGGAACATATAAATCATATGTTATAAAGGCACTACATGTTCAAACAATACGCATTAATTTGATTTAACAATATTGTAAATATATACATATATATATCTTCTTAATTAGATCTTAATTAGGATTAGCTCTTCTGTTGCTTTATTTGAACACTTACATTTTATTAAAAATAAACGGTGCATTTGTTAACAAAAATGTTTCAGTGTGTTGGATGCAAAGTTTTTGCTTTTGTCAATATTACATCATTCCTGTAATTAATACACTGCTGGTCAAAATCTTAACGCCAATGAACATAAAGAAAAAAATATGCATTTTGCGTTGTTTGACTCAACCACTTATTTGAGTACAGCTTCAAAATATGAAAATAAGAAAAGGGAAAATAAAAATAAAAAAACGTTGTTAACATTTAATAGGGAAAATGTGAACACTATGAAATTAGTCTAAGTACAAGTTGGTCAAAAGTTTAAGACCATACTAAAAAGAAGTCCTAAACAGGGTAGGAAATGCCCAGTAAGAGGTCTCAAAAGTGAGTTGCACGGCCATCATTGCGAATGACTTCAAACATTCGCTTTAACATGGACAATATAAGCGCTTGCAGAAAGCTGGCTGGAATGTTATTCCAAGTGGTGAATATGATTTTAAGAAGATCATGCACTGTTTGGAATTGACGTCCAATTTATATAGACTTCCCTTACCATCCACCCCCAAACGTTTTCAATGAGGTTCAGTTCGGGCGAACACGATGGATGTTCCAAAAAAATCACATTATTTGCCATGAAAAAGTTCTTTGTCCTGCGGGCATTGTGGATTTCAACGTTGTCCTGCTGAAATATCCAGTCATTTCCACACAAGCGAGGGCCGTGAGTCAATAAAGATGCTTTCTCCAACATGCCAGTGTAGCCATCCGCTATTTGACGCCCTTGTATTACCTGAAGCTCCATTGTTCCATGGAAGGAGAATGCATCCTAAATCATGATGGAACCTCCTCTACTGTGTCGTGTAGAAAATGTTGGAAGTCATCTGGACCATCCAGGTTAATTTTATTCTAATCAGAAAACAAAACTTTCGTTCAAAACTTTTGTACGTCCGATGTTTGGTGCTTTTCAGGAAAGTTTAATTGAGCGGTTTCGTGGTGTGGAAGGAGCTGTAATCTTTGAAGACGTTTACGTTTTTTAAAGCCTTTCTCTCGTAGATGCCGTCTTATTGTTCTTGAGCTGCATTCCGTGTCCGGAAGAGCCTTAATCTAGTTCGACGATCGGCTGGTGACTTGCCAGACAATCCATCGAATACTCCTGCTCAACGCCGGCTAAATTTTCTTGGGCCGACCACTTGAAATTCTCGTTTCGAATCCCTCAGGGTTTTTCAAGAAATTTGCAACAGCAGTTTTACTACGACCAATCTGAGCAGTAATGGTACATTTAGAGACTCCTCGCTTTTGCAGCTCGACAATTCTGCTACGTTAAAACTCTGTCAGCCTCTTAGCCTTTGCCATGTTTTTACCCAATGTAACACTGGAGATGTCAGTGGGAGATGTTGACAACGCTAATGCTTAAACACAAATGACTATATTTCGTTACGTGTTTCGCCCCCCCCCCAGTGGCTCAGCGGTATGTCTGCGGACTTACACGCTAAAATCCGGGTTTCGATACCCGTGGTGGGCAGTGCACAGATAGCCCATTGTGTAGCTTTGTGCTAAATTCAAATCAACATCAACGTTACGTGTTAACCGATTAACGCTTCGTTTCAGTGTGGGCTTAAACTTTTGACCAGCTAGAATTTAGGCTAATTTCACAGTGCTCAGATTTTCCCTATTAAATGCTAAAAACTTTTTTTATTTTAATTTTCCCTTTTCTTATTTTCATCTTTCGAAGCTCTACTCAGATAAGTGGTTGAGTCTAACAACGCAAAATGCATATATTTTCTTCATGTTCACTGGCGTTAAGATTTCGGCCAGCAGTGTATTTGTGCACGATTAGACATTTTGTCTGGGCATGGCATGGCCAGGTGGGTTAAGGCACTCGACTCGTGATCCGAGGGTCGCGGGTTCGAATCCCCGTTACACCAAACATGCTCGTTCTTTCAACTGTGGTGGTGTTATGATGTGACGATCAATCCCACTATTAGTTGGTAAAAGAATTGCCCAATAGTTGGCGGTAGGTGGTGGTGACTAGCAGCCTCCTCTCTGGTCTTACATTGCTAAATTAGGGACGACAAGTGCAGATAACCCTTGTGTACCTTTGCGCGAAATTAAAACAAACAAACAAACGTTTCGTCTGTCGAGTACCTGAGTTTGAAAAGAAACGTATTTGTGGAGGACTAAGAGTTTTCATTTGTCGAGTACATGAATTTGGTTTGATGTGTTAATCTGTCGCGAACATGAGTTATTGTAGAAACGTGATTTCCGGCTTTGTCTATTTGTATGATATTGTTTTTGTTTTGTTTAGGACACAACTTAAGTGTTCGTGATTTAATCTATCACACCAGAGACTTAAGATACAACTAATTCTTATTTTTGGATTAATTACCAAAGAGAATGCAGATAATTTAGTAGCGTAGGTTTTAACCGTTTCGTGACGAACAATTGAAAGAACGTTGCGGCGTAAACCTTTGACCTACCGATGCGAAGCTCGGAAAGTTTAACCAATAGAAGATTCCTATCCCATTGTATTTATAAATTTTATTACATTGGATAACAAAAAAATATTCAGTTTTAAACTGTTTTGTTTATGCAGTAATATTTGAATATTTTACGTTTTTAAAAGGTGTTCACCAATGAATGCACCTGTGCAATTGGTTCCGGAAATAATTTCTCTGGCACAAATGGTGCTGATAATTTTTATCATTATTTTAGTTCGAAAAAATTCTCTGATCTTTTGTAACACTGTTCGTTTTAACTGAATACACTGCTTGTGACAGGAGATTCACAAACCTACTTTTAGAAATTGTTCCTTATTTTGGAAAACTGGTTGCCCAAAATATTTCTTTCTTATTCTAATTGGTGTAGTGTAGCACAACGGAAAAAATACTCGAAATATTAAGCATTTTCATTGATGGTCTGGTAGAATGGCATTTTCTCATTTGTACGTTAGAGTGTGGCATTAGCAGATAAAAGAGCAAGTATGGTTTGAGCTACTACTAATGGGCATTGACTTCTTGACCTCTCATAAAACGTATGATCTTTACAGCTGTATTTTACCATCAGAAGCCTCGTCTTGTGTATTTTGTGTTTGTGTTTTACTTTCGATCAGCCTTTGTCCGGGGTGGGCTCAGCATGGTCAGGTGGTTAAGGCATTCGACTCGCAATCTAAGGGTCGCAGATGAAACTCTCCGTCCCACCAATCCGCTTTTCAGTCGTGATGACATAATAAAGGTGGCGGTCAATCCGACCATCCGTTGGTAAAAGAGTTGGCAGCGGGTGGTAATGACTAGCTGCCTTCCATTTAGTCTTATACTGCTAAATTAGGAACGACTAGCGCAGATAATCTCGTTTAGCTTTGTGCGAAATTCAAAACAAATCAAATAAACACGTTTTATATTATTACTTGTGCAACTTTTTCGAGGATCTCCTTTAATAATTATCCTGGGTAGCAGAAGTAAATTTAACCTTTTTTTTCAATTTTCTTTATTGTCATTAATTGGGATTTTGTCAAATCTAACACGTATAACATTTTGGGACACATAAGCTAACTATGAAAGGAAGACATTTTCGTCGTTTATACGTTAGTCTCAGCTACAGCACACTGATTGGTGACGCTGTAAACGTACTACGAAACCAGTCTTCATTACACAGTGTTTTATGTATCATATATAACTTCACAAAGTTACTAGGCCTAATTTGTTTGGCTCTTGATAAGGCGAAACTAGGACATTTGTCATAGCACAAAAAATTTCTTTGTGTTGGACTAGGGCCGATTAGGTTGCAGGTGCAGGCCGAGGCCATCCCCACCACTCATGTGGTCGTATGTTGTGTACAGATAGACTTGTTTAGAGTAATAGCACCCCTCCTTTCATGGTCTCTATGTTTCTCGTTTCCTGTTATTAACAATTTGTTCGTAGCTCTGGGAAGAGACGCCAGGGCCCAACCAACCAGAGAGCTCTTCACCTCACCATTGGATTCCTCCAGGTCAGCCAAAACAACCTGCTCCGTCAAGTACAAACTCTTCGCCTACAGAAAAAACTTGGCGCCGATCACAGGCCGTACAGTGGCCGCTTAGCCGAGCCGAACAGGCCGCTATTGTATTAATTTTGTTACTGTGTTGTTGTTGTTTTTACATCATCAGAATTTCTTCTATATTTAATTCAACACGCTTTATGTACTACTAGGATCTCATCCGCATGGCCCATCCTGTCGGAAGATGGCTCAGAGTTTGGTTTATATAAGCGACAGTTTGTTGGTTGCTTTCTTATGATTGCGTCGGCGTTAAAGTGTCAGAGAAGGAGTTGAGGACGAGAGCATGACGAGTGACAAACGTTGTTTATAAATGCGTTCAAGGCAAAGTTCTCAGAATCTGTCGTGAAGACGTACACGGGAGGTTTGTGCAATGCTAAACATCGACAAGTTAGACAAATTCAATTTCTTGCAAGTCAGTCATAGGATTCTGCTCTCCTTTCATAAAGAATTTTTCAAATAATTTAAACTGTGCCATATTAAGATGAGCCACTATTTTCTGACTCGGAACACCACATTTCAAACAGATAAACATGCTGTAGTCATGCAGTGATATACTGTTAGATAAAAACGTTTTCGTACGTAGACCAATGAATGCTTTACAATAAAAATTTGTATTGGCTCCCTGTACTAGTGTAATACACACAGTTTAATGTCAGGAAGATATTATAGTTCTATTTAAAGGAGTGACACTTGCATCTGTTATTAACTTTAGTGTTAGGTGAAGAATTTTAAATTTTTTTTTTTACGATTTCATCTTCGACACAATTATTTAAACTATGGAATTCCCTATGTAATGACAACAAGCTCCCTCTTGTGTTGGTTAGTTCTTGTAGATTATTAAATATAATTTCAACAGGTCATCAGAACCTTACAATACTATATGGTGCTTTCTTTTATAACAATACCTGTGTAGCGATTGAGTCGAATGTTCTAGCAGTGTCTGTAGATGCCATAGAAAAAAAGTTTATTATATTTTTCTTATTACACGATAACCAAACAATGGTGTCAACCAGCTTCACTCAGGTTACGTAGTTTCAATCGTTAAAAATCGTGATTCTTGTGTAAACGGTGTCAGCATTACCCCTTTAAGTCATCCTTCTAAGAGACGTTGTGGTTCCTAGTTTTAAAACTTTAAAGTATTACGTGGTGAAATAAAAGCTACCAGCCAGTTAAAGCTAAACAATAAATATTACAATTAGAATCTTACTGTGTTTATAGATACGACCTTCATATGTCTCTTGAAACACTGCATTAAAAAAACAAACAACAAAAAGCAAACACGTGAAGAAAAAACACACAAAGTAAAAGGAAGGATATCTAATATCCCGCTAGAACAGCGGTATGTCTACGGATTTACAACGCTAAAATCGGGGGTTCGATTTCCCTCAGTGGGCTCAGCAGATGGTAGGGATGGCGTACGTATCATCTCTAAATAATAGCACAGGAAAAAACAGTAACGTATATAACTAACTATTCAATAGTAATTGGGCCCGGCATGGCCAAGTGGGTTAAAGCACTCGACTCGTGATCCGAATCGTGGTTCGAATCCCCATCAATCAAACATGCTCGCTCTTTCAATCGTCATGGTGTTTTAATGTTATGATCAATCCCACTAGTAGTTGGTAAAAGAGTAGCCCAAGAGTTGGTGGTGGGTGGTGGTGACTAGCTGCCTTCCCTCTAGTTTTACACTGCTAAATTAGGGATGGCCAGGCATGTAGCTTTGCGTAAGATTCAAAACAAACCAAACCAATAGTAACTGAGTTTACTTTATTCCTGTTTTTGTTTGGTAGCATTTACTACCTGTGCTGTTATATAGGGATGATGAACGTTCCATCTATACCATCTCCATCTCTGTTTTTTGCATTGTTTCTGAACTTCCTTGTTTAAAAAGTTTTTCTTTACTGAGACTTGGTACGTATTGATAAAATTACGTGGTCCTAGTGTTGACTTCTTTCTCTTTCGACATTGTTTGTAATAAGAAATTTGCCCCTTGTATTGGCTAATTTTTGGTACGTCATTGTTTATATTATAGGATTTCGTATATATAAATAAGAGCATATCTCACGTGTTGATTGTATGCTTATTTGTAATTTGTTTCTCGACCTCACCAATGGAACGAACGTTTCAGCAAAATATCAAACAGAAGATATACATTAATGTAGTTACATGGATAGAAGTAACCAATATATCAGTCTGTTTGTTATAGTACCCATTGTTTTTCAAGCCATATAAGAAAAGGTTATGGATCGGTGTTAACTTTCAGATGGTTTAGTGTGATTTTATAATGAAAGCGCCCGTGAACATGAAGATAAATTGTTAATAACTAAGTTTCGATTATAGCTCGAGTATCATGCTCTCGAGCTTGCTACGATCGAATTTTCAATATGAAAAAGGCAAAGGATTTCTTAAAACTTTTTATTAACATAAGTATCATCAAACATCATAGCAAAATACCAATAGCCAGGATTGAAGATTCCATATAAAAAAGCAAGGATTTCTTAACCCTTTTTGTCAACATAAGTATCATCAAACATCATAGCAAAATACCAATAGTCAGGATTGAAGATTCCATATAAAAAAGCAAGGATTTTTAACCCTTTTTGTCAACATAAGTATCATCAAACATCATAGCAAAATACCAATAGCCAGGATTGAAGATTCCATATAAAAAAGCAAGGATTTCTTAACCCTTTTTGTCAACATAACTATAATCAAACATCATGGCAAAATACCAAAAGCCAGGATTGAACATTCTATAAAAAAGGCAAGGATTTTTAACCCTTTTTATTAACATAAGTATCATCAAACATCATAGCAAAATACCAAAAGCCAGGATTGAACATTCTATAAAAAAAGGCAAGGATTTTTAACCCTTTTTATTAACATAAGTATCATCAAACATCATGGCAAAATACCAAAAGCCAGGATTGAACATTCTATAAAAAAAGGCAAGGATTTTTAACCCTTTTTATTAACATAAGTATCATCAAACATCATGGCAAAATACCAAAAGCCAGGATTGAATAGTCTGCATAAAAAAGCAAGGATTTCTTAACCCTTTTTGGTAACATGAGTATAATCAAACATCATGGCAAAATATCAAAAGCCAGGATTGAACATTCTATATAAAAAAGGCAAGGATTTTGAACCCTTTTTATTAACATAAGTATCATCAAACATCATGGCAAAATACCAAAAGCCAGGATTGAATAGTCTGTATAAAAAAGCAAGGATTTCTTAACCCTTTTTATTGACATGAGTATAATTAAACATCATGGCAAAATACCAAACAACAAATGAGAATTACTTCAGCTCTTAAGCTTCTCAGATAATTCCAATCAAATTATTTTGGCAACAACAAAAAAGTACAATATATAAGTAACCTAACATAGCAATTCTCCCTTAACAATTCTGGCAAAATAGGGAAAGTGTAACAATTTAACCCAAAATAATTATACCCAGACTTGAGATTTCCTGAGCAACTCAGCCTCTAAGTTGTGTAATATTTTCATAAAGAAAAATTAAAAATTATTCGACCGTAAGCACACATCATTAGTAAGTAACCTGTATCGGAAAACTGTGTGCATGTTGCATTCGAATGGTAGTAAGTACTTAAACTTACTACCCCATACGAAGTAAGACAAAACGTGAATATAATTTTGCTGTGTATTCAGAATGTTAATCGTTGAGTGAAAAATAAAATTTCCAAAAGAGGACCACATTATTGCTATGTGGCGGGACCTTGATTTAGTTGTGGTGATGTAATTATATGGTGTGGAGAGTATCAACATTTTGGTAGGTTCCCACACTCATATCGTGTCGGCTAGAACCTATTTTATCTGTTATATCTCTACGGAACAGTTGTTAACAGTGATATAGTGTATTAGTAACAAAACCAGACACGGCCAGATGCGTATATATATATATACATATATCCGTTTGTTTTGCTCTTTCTTCGTCTGCAAAGACCTGATAAGGTCTATTTCATTAAACGTCAGATTGCATGCACTTTAGATCTTGAGAAAATATAATTTCTTTGAAGCTACACTGTGAGCTCAAAAAAGTTTTTTCTCCAATTTAATTAAGACTTTGGGAGATTAAAAAAAATCCAAGACGGATCATTGTATATATATATATATAATATGCAATTAACGGCTGAAATTAAATAGGTGGATATTTTAATACAAGTATTATAATCTGTGATATAATACCCATTTATTATTGTATATATGGCCTGGTGGTTAAGTTGTTTGACTAGTAATCTGAGGCTAACACCTTCATATCCTCATTGCCAAGTACACTCTCCTATGTGACTAGTGACGGAACTAGTCACACGGGTGTAAAATTATTTGGCTTAGAAGAAAAAACAAAAAACTGGCCGCTGTTAAGCCAAGGGAACATTGGTCAAAATAAGTAGTAATCAAAGGCGGAAATGAAATAGATAAACATGTCCGGATATTTATCGCCATCTATGACAACATATTTATTATACAGACGTGACAGTAAAAATGTCTCTGAAAAGATACTTCACAGGAAGAAGTCAGGTAATTTTACAAAACCTGTTTTTTTTTTTTAAATTTTGACAAAGCTACTTGAGGGCTATCTGTGCTAGCCGTCCCTAATTTAGCAATGTAAGACTAGAGGGAAGGCAGCTAGTCATCACCATACACCGCCAACTCTTGGGATACACTTTTACCAACGAATAATGGGATCAACCGTCACATTATAACGCCCCCACGGCTGAAAGGGCGAGCATGTTTGGCGCAACCGGGATGTGAACCCTCAACCCTCAGATTACGAGTCGCACACCTTAACACGCTTGGCCATTCCGGGCTTTACAAAAACAAATTAAAGATTAACTATCAGCGTCATTATAGGCATGGCATTAGATTTAACCTCTTTACCATACGATGTTATACCATTGCAACGAGATATCACAGAACAAGCTGTAATACAATTAACTCTGATATTGAGTAGTATTATAATTAGTTTACGATACTGAATATTGAGTTTCTGTTGTTGGTAGAATGCTTTGGGGGTCATTCCATGTAGCGCCTAATTTGAATGGAAAAAAATGTTGATCAGTCATTTTTTGCATATACGACACTCGTCTTGATTATTTTGAATTTGTGTTTGTTTGAAGTTGAGCACAAAGCACCACCATGGAGCATCTGTGCTCTGTCCGTCTCGTGTACTGAAACCCGTATTCTAGTATTTCTAGGGAGGCCTGGCATGGCCGAGCGCGTTAAGGCGTGCACTCGTAATCCGAGGGTCGCGGGTTCGCGCCCCCGTCGCGCTAAATATGCTCGCCCTCCCAGCCGTGGGGGTGTATAATGTGACGGTCAATCCCATTATTCGTTGGTAAAAGAGTAGCCCAAGAGTTGGCGGTGGGTGGTGATGACTAGCTGCCTTCCCTCTAGTCTTACACTGCAAAATTAGGGACGGCTAGCACATATAGCCCTCGAGTAGCTTTGTGCGAAATTCCAAAACAAACAAACAGTATTTCTAGTCTGTAGAAATAGACGGTGTGCCGTTGGGGAAGAAGAGCATAAATTTTGTAAAAAAAAATTACGGAAAGAAATAGTGAACGACATAAACAAGTTTTACGTATTTTATTTTGTGGATTTAGGACTGGTGTGCAATTCGTTATTTGATTTTTGTTTTGATTTATGTGTAAGCCATGCATCCAGTGATTTTAACTTAGTAGAAAGAAGTAAAGTGCTTCGTTTTTGTTGTGTCTTCTGTAAGAAGCAAGCAACTAAAAGCTGTACGTATCTTCTGTTTGGTAATTTCAAAGTGATCTGCATGCAATGCGACACGTGAGCGAAGCGGCCAAGTGAGAAACTAAACTTCTCGGGTTTGTACCTCGCCACCACTAAATTAAAGGAGCTGACAAGAAATAGGGTAACTATTTAGCAACATCAGTCGCCTATGTGACTAATCTTAACCAAAATAACGCGACTGAGTGCTATAGCGTTTGCTTCCGGAAGTTGCTGAAAGTGCTTGAACCCTAAACTTTCCGACACACTGTCTTTCAGGGTACTAAGTGATGCAACGTATTAATTCAATATAATGATAAATTCAAAATATGAAGGAAAAGAAACTATTACGCTATCCATAGTATATCACTTTAACGATACACTAATATTAATAATCCTGATGGAAAGTAACTAGAATTTACTTTTTTTTACTAAAAGAGAGCAAAATGAATTATTTCTGATGCCCACAGTGACTCAGTATTAGTGTTTTGAAATTAGAAAGCTAAAATTCAAGGTTCGATTCCGTGCGACGGACTGTCATTACAAAAACATTTTATTCACATTTGCAAACAAGTCAGTGACTGTTTACTGTCAAGCACAAAGCTGCACAGTGATGGCTATCTGTGCTCTATCCACCGTGGGTATCGAAACCCATTTTTTAGCGTTATAAGTCCTAGATGTTACTGCTAAGTCACAACGGGAGGGGAGGTTTTGTTACACACTTTATTCAAAGGTACACAATACTAAAATCCTTGCTATATTTTCTGAATCAAGTCGCATTAGTTGAAACAAATTCCTAGAACTTGGTTAAGGGAGGTGGAAGTGTTGTAGGTAGCAGTGTCAGTTGACGATGGCCAACGTTTAAGGCTTAAGAAACCAGTACATTAAATTTACTTTCTGTGCATAAAAGATGTTTCTCAATGATGCACTACCAACAGTAATAATTTTGATTTTATATTACTACGATTTAATTATTTTTAGTAAAAAAAAAAAAGTGTAAAATTACTTATTTGTGGTTCCATTGGGTCACAGGTACGTTTACGGAATTACAACATCAAAATTCGGGGTTTGATTCTCGGCGATGAAAAACGACAGCAATATATTGCTGCATGTATTTAGGGTACTAAAACAAAAGTGCTTCACTCAAGCTGTTGTTAAGAAGTTTTATATACCTTACTTAGAGAGTGTTTAGTAAATACGTTATACGAGGTTTATTTTAGGGCTGGGCGAGTCCCAGTGACAGTGAAAGGAAGGTCCTGGGTTTTGTTTGGCACGTGCTTTGTTGAACAAGCTTAGGTGTTACAACTGTGAAGGCGTTATAAAAGTAATAATCAACTCCATTATTTGGTTCAAAACGACAGCGAACAATGCTCACTGATGTAGTTGTATTTGGTCAGCAGTTTTAAACTAGGGACAGTTATTCGTAGGTTCTATGGGTCTCAGAGTAGGCCGTATAGCACATAGCACCGTTGTGGTTCGAAATTCCGATTCCTTTGAAGTTTATCTAATAGGCTAGCCATATTAGAAAGGGTGAAAAATATCTGTAAATATGTTCTGAAATTCGTCAGTGATCTGACTAATGTACATGACTGACATTGCAAGGTGTAATTACTATAAACAAAAAAAAATACGAAGAAAGGTCTGACGTTGGGACACGCTTGTGGCAATTAAACTCGCCAACGCTAACGGTTGTTGGCCAAACACCGTTGCCATAGTTATGTATGGATTGTTAGCTGCTTCTGTGCTTTGAATGGTAAAGGCGCCATTAATCCTACAGACCATTTCTCAGAATAGCTGGAATGCTTCAACTCGGCACTGCACCTGCTGAGTTATTTGTGCGCAGTCTCCGTAATTTCATCCAGTATAACCCCTGGAAAGTGATCGGGGCTATCATAAGAGCTATTTAAATTCCGCTGCGTTTAGAGTATATAGAGATTTAGTAATTATTGTCATCCCTAGGCCTCTGCGACAAACATGCTTTTAATAACCTGGATAGGATAATTGAGTGAACGCCCCACCTCCATTATAGAACAATTGTCGATAAACTATTTTACGTACAGTGCCCACCACGTGCTACATCTATTTTATTCATTAACGTTACGTCGTCTATTTAGTGTTAGGGTGTCAGACTGCATATTGAAGGGTTCAGGGTTCGAGACATAATGGCGCCGGACACTCTCAGCTGTGGGCATGGTAGAGAACTGAATATACTAACATAGACAGTCAGTGATGTCGAGAAACCCACTTGTTGAGAATTTTATATGCAAAAACGGCTCGTTTGGTTTCAGAAAATATTTTAAATAGAAGAGCGAACAACGTTTCGACCTTCTTCGGTCATCGTCAGGTTCACAAAGAAAGAGGTAACTGATTGGAAGCTGACCACATGTTTGGAAGGGGTTGTGTAACTGAGTGTCGCAATGTAGAGGGCGGGGTTAGAAGTTTGAATATATAATTTTATCCATAATATTAAAACGAGCCGTTTTTGCATATAAAATTAACATAGACAGTGTTGTTGTTGTATATGTAACTTGAACATGTATCCACTCGATCAGCAAGGTTAGTAAGCATATTAACTGAATATATATTCACATAAACTGTAAGTTCTATAAATAACTTTAATAATTACACACAGCTTACCTTATTGTCTACGTGAATTGTTTGTTTTGGAATTTCGCACAAAGCTACTTGAGGGCTATCACTGCTAGCCGTCCCTAATTTAGCAGTGTAAGACTAGAGGGAAGGCAGCTAGTCATCACCACCCACCGTCAACTCTTGAGCTACGCTTTTACCAACGAAAAGTGGGATTGACTGTCACATTATAACGCCCACACGGCTGGGAGAGCGAGCATGTTTGGCGCGACGGATTACCAGTCGCGCGCCTTACGCGCTTGGCCATGCCAGGCCTGTCTACGTGAATAGTATTGTCAATATATAAACCAATTTTATATATATTATGCGGACACAACGGTCAATATACACAAATTGAATATGAGGGAAGTCAATATTTATAAATTTAATGTTATTCTACGGGAACAGTATTGTCTGTTGATATGTATGTATATATATTAACTGACAATTCATCTGCGTGGATATTGTGGCAAGAATCCATAAATCGAGTACTTACCAACTTTTGTAGTATGTGCTTTATATCGTGGAGTTGGTAAAAGCCAATATAAAGGGATAGCCAAGGTACTCAGTAAGCATAATATAAATATGCACATTTAAAAAGCAACAGTGACAGAGAGGTTTACTTTAAAGGATGATTGTCACACGCTTTCACTTGTGTTTTCCACCCAACAAGCTCCAAAACGAGGCGAGAAACCATCACTAAAATACCAAACCATAAAGTGACCAACCCACCAACATGTTCACCTTCTTGTTTCAGTCGAGAAAATTCTACAACTACTCGATGTCTACGGATTTACAACGCTAAAATCAGGGGTTCGATTCCTCTCGGTGGGCTCAGTAGATAACTCAACGTGGCTTTGCTATAAGAAAACACACTTGATCAGTAACGTCAATTTAAACCTAAATCCACTCTGTGTATTTCTGGACAATGTACCATGCCATCGTTTATTTATTTGTTTGTTTTGAATTTTGCGTAAAGCTACTCGAGGGCTATCTGCGCTAGCCGTCACTAATTTAGCAATGTAAGACTTTAGGGAAGGCAGCTAGTCATCACCACCCACTACCAACTCTTGGGCTACTCTTTTACCAACGAATAGTGAATTGATCGTCACATTATAACGCTGTTATGTAAATGTCGTGTAAATATTTTGTAAACGACAACATGTCATGTTGTATTTAAATTTTCATTTCTATTATTTATATTTCCATATTTATATTATTGTTTCAAGGTTTAAACTAATAAAATATGTTGTTATTCATTTAAAATAACATTTAGAAATTTCTAGAATTAGGTAGACCAATCTTGTGTATTTAAATGAAATGCTGGCGGCCTAGCGTCTAGACGAGAAGTCTCGTGCAAGAGCGGACATGCGCGGATTTCTCTGGAATGTTGGGAAATTACGCGATGGTTCGAGAAGTCTAGGCCTACAAATATATTAACAGACGAAGATGCGAGAAGGAAGAGAGTCATTAGTTTTTATTCGAAGAAGAGAAGAGCCAATCATTAGTTTATATTCAATTCAAAAAATAGTGTCTTTGTTCGAGAAATTTTCAACGTTTGATGTGTGTTTATTCAACTTGGATTTGTGATTAGAGCTAGATCTACAGAAACTGTGATTTTACTTCATCAATATTTACGATTTGTTCGAAGTACTAGTTATACTGAAGGCCAACACGTGTAGGACTGTTTTAGGGAGAAAGGGAAAATTTGGAAAACAACAAGTTGAGACATTCGTCGAAAACATCGCGAAAAGAACTTCGTCGAATTTATTGAACTGTGGATTGTTCCTGAACTTCTCCATTCAAACTTCGGTATTTCTTCGTGGGACCAAATAATCACCCTAGACTAGAATTGTGGATTTCTTATCTGGACTTTTGGACTTTCATTCTAGATCATATTATTAGATACAGGCCAGTACCATTTTGTGTTGTAATTAATTTTGAAGGTTTGAACTTAATATCTGTCATTGTTGTTATGTAATTTATGTTATATCTGTTTCATATATAATAGTTTGTTGTAATAAATTATACAAGCTGTTAGCTGTGTCTTTCTTTTGCGTTCATGAAACATAAAAAAACGTAACAAACGCCCCCACGGCTGTAAAGACGAGCATGTTTGGCGTGACGGGGATGCGAACCCGCGACCCTCAAATTACGAGTCGCACGCCTTAACACGTTTGGCCATTCCAAGCCTTCATATACGAAGGCTGTTTCCTTTTCCGAAAATGATCAATTGTCGACAGCATCACGCTGATTGCTCAACAATGAACAATATCGAAATATAGTTGTGACACACCGCAACTTTATATCAGCTGTGGTTGCCACGTGACTTCCCAGTTTGCGTATTGAAAGCCCTATTGGAGTCTAACATGCTAATCTCTTTGTATTTACTGTAAGTAAGAATTTTAACATTCATTATCCACTTTGCTTAAATAATAAACAACAAATAAATTAATAATTATTTTACAGGAAATTTCAGTCATTGGTGGCCCGACATAGTACACGGTTGAGGGACTCACTCGTAATCTGAGGATCGCAGGCTCGAATCTTCGTCACACCAAATATGCTTGACCTTTCAGCCGTGGGGGCGTTGCAATGTTACGGTCAATCCCACTATTCGTTGGTAAAAGAGTAACACAAGAGTCGTCAGTGGGTGGAACGACTAGCTGCCTTCCCTCTAGTTTTACGCTGCTAAATTAAGGACGCCCAGCGCAGATAGCCCTCGTGTAACTTTGCGCAAAATTCAAAAACAAACAAACAGTCATTGATTACTCCTAACATAGACAGTTTATAACGTCATCACGTCATTGACTGTCAAACAAGAAATTTTCGTCACCGACCAATCAGTAATTGGCCATTTTGTAGCTGATCGTTCCTGATGGTTTTACAGTAAATTTTCTATCAGTTGATGATTCATAGTAAGAGTTCAATAAACCTTTAACAAATTGATCAATTATTTTCGAGTTTATCCTTCAAAAATGGTATTTTAACCCTTAAGCAGCAGGAATGTTGATGATGACCACCGTTTAAGGGTTAACTGCCCTTATCATGGTGTTGAGAGCTCACGAGCACTTTAAGACTGCTATATTTAGAATTTTCAAATGATTTATTTCTTTTTTTTTCACAAGTCAAATAACCGTCATAGTTAAATAAACTTTTGTTACCACCGTGATCATTTCGAATCTCAGACTACAAGGATGACTTCATAGGATGACGTCATAGTTAACTGCTGTGAGTTTCATCGGGCATTCTTCTTTTTCTGAGCTTTTATGTACGTTGTTTTTATTCTATTCGTTTTACCTCGTTCCCACCACAGATTTATATTGCTTCTAAATACGTGGTTGGTGTAACAGGGCTGTTTATAAGAAACTTCGATAGTCGTGCATCTCAGATGTTAAGCGTTCCTCTACACGTGTAGTTTGTTCAAAAGCGAAATAAAAAATTAAGGGAAGCTGGTGTTCTCTGTAGAAGTAACAACGAAAACGTGACAGTTTTTCTCTGTAATTACTTCTGTCTTCATTAGATGAAACTAAAGTTTGGTTGTCATGGAAACGCTCGGCAGTTTGATTGACCTTGTGAAAGGCTGTTTTTGACGATATTCTGATGCTGTAAATAGCGCCACCTGTCGCCTTTGCTCTTAAAACTTTTGAGTGGAGCCCCCTCACACCCCATTGCATAAAATACGTGCTCTGATAAAAAATATACCATGATACGTTTGTTTGTTTGTTCGTTGAATTTGCGCTTAAAGGTATATTTTAGAAATGTCTACACTAGCCGTCACTAATTTTGAAGTGATAGACTAAAAGGAAATCAGCTAGTCAATTACTGTGAATACTGGAATTGACTGTCACATTATAACGTTCCCACAGCAGAAAGGGCAAAAATGTTTGGCGGTGTGTTTCGATCCCGGATCAGCAGATCGTGAGTCAAGCGTGTTATTGAGCATTTGTGTATGGACCACGTTCTTCAGTAATTGTTGTTAATTAGTTTTGAATACTTGTCTGTGTTTGTAAATGAATTTTAGTTACTAGGACGATCGTGCTTCCTTCTAGGGAAGCTAGTGTGTTAAATAATCCATACTGACGTATTTATTGAAGTTTCGTAAACTAAATTCTAGAACATTATATTATCACTGTAACTTTTATTAAAGGAAATTAAGGGGGCTGTTGCAATCCTCAAGATACCGACTTGTCACTACATATATTGCATCACATCGTGGCCCGGCATGGCCAGGTGGGTTAAAGCACTCAACCCTTAATCTGAGGGTCGCGGGTTCGTATCCCTATCCCACCAAACATGTTCGCTCTTTCAGCCGTGGAGGCGTTATATTGTAACGGTCAATACGACTATTCGTTGGTGAAACAGTTGGCGGTGGGTGGTGATAACTAGCTGCCTTCCCTATAGTTTTACACTGCTAAATTAGGGACGGCTAGCGCGGATAGGTCTCGTGTTGCTTTATGCGAAATTAAACAAACAAAGAAACAAGCATTATATAGAGATTTTTTTTTGCCGGCTAAACACACTGTAAGGAATCTCCCCTCCATTCCCCTCCAAAAAACCACACGTAAAATCCCTTATTTTTACGTAAAATACAGAGGGATTCCCAGCAGTAAATAGTGGAGTTACCTGCAGCATTAGTGGCATTTCTTTTGTGACAGATATGGTTAAATACGTCACGGCCCCTTATGAGGAACTTGAGGCATAAATGGTTTAGCGAAAATTATTTAAAACAAGTGAGGAAATCCTATTGTTATATGTAGAGGCAGCCTTATATGTTAACAGTTTTATTATTTTAAACTCACTTACCAAGCTAGATAACTGAACTTTGGTTTATTGTAGTAACCTCCAGGAATATATGGTACCACGCATGTAATAGGTCTGTCTAACTGTGTGTTTGTTTGGGCAGAGTTTAATGGAAGAAGAGAAAGTTGTGGCTTGTCCTTATTTGTTTAGCGCTGAGTAAATGGTTCTTATTTCGGGAAGAACTAGCAAAGAGAAAGCCGGGAATTGTCACTGTCTAGTCGGAGTTAGATGAAGAGAGAAGAGGGAAATAAAGATGGAATACATATGTTTGTATGCGCAGTATGATAAAAAGAAGAAAAAAGCGAAGACCGTATCATGTTTGACTTTGGTATAAGCGGATAAGTGATGAAAAATAGATGAACAGCTAAGACTTTCCGTCTATCTCTCTTTTTTTTGTGTTAGAAGTGAATTGGAAGAGGAAAGAAAAGCTAACAGGGAATTTCAAAACGTGTATTTTAGGTGAATGGAAAGCTTTTAAGTGTTCATTTTTCTTTTCTCTTGCCTGGTTGATGAGAAAAAAGACGGTAAGAGTAAGGTTTCCGATGCCAGCACAAACAAAATATACCAGAGTTAAAGTCAGGTTTCCGGTGCCAGCACAAACAAAATATACCAGAGTTAAAGCAACATTTCCGGTGCCAGCACAAACAAAATATACCAGAGTTAAAGTAACATTTTCGGTGCCAGCACAAACAAAATATACCAGAGTTAAAGTCAGGTTTCCGGTGCCAGCACAAACAAAATATACCAGAGTTAAAGTCAGGTTTCCGGTGCCAGCACAAACAAAATATACCAGAGTTAAAGTCAGGTTTCCGGTGCCAGCACAAACAAAATATACCAGAGTTAAAGTCAGGTTTCCGGTGCCAGCACAAACAAAACATACCAGAGTTAATCAGATTGATCAAGAGAAAATTAAAGTGACGGAGAAAAGCAGATGAAGTTATCGTCCATAACACATGGAAATGTCATAAAGAAACGTGTGCATGAAGGTAAAATAACACTGTTAACTTGCTAGACTCAACACCATAACAGAAGCAGTCTTTCCTAATTATGGAAGCTTAGACATAGATCGGTGCTTTGTGGTTAATTACAAAGCTACGAAATGGACATTTTGTGCTGTACACACCAGGAGGATCGAAACCCGATTTTTAGCTTATTAGTTCACGGATGTACCGCTAAGCCACTAGGGGGCCAGGTTTAGTTAAACTACGTAAGGCCTGATGGTTTCAATCACAACACATCTTGTGCTGACCGAAAAGATGGTTGAATTTAATAAACAGAACAGAGAATATGTTTCCATCTCAACTCGTCTGAGAAATATGTTGTTCGTCTCTTGAGAATATCTTTATATAGCGCTCAACACGTCTAATGAACATTTTAATGGTCTTGGGACTCTTTGGCAGTGACACTGTAAACTTTCCTAATATATATATGTAAGTACGGAGTATCATAACTGAAAGATAAAACAGTGTGGTGGTTAAACGTGAAGAGAAATGTTAAGATGAATAATGAATAAGTCAACAACAAAATACACCAACATTGTCATCAGAATTGTCTAATTCTAAAACCAGTCGAATTTTTACAATTACAAACTGAGTGATAAAGGAAGGGTAAGAAACATAGATCTTATACAATACTGTAGCACAGGGGAGAAAAAAAATCTTTCGATGTATTAACAGTTTGTCTGTATTCTAAAGCTGTCTTTATCAAATTTTGTAAGTGCAAGTTACATCTATGGACCACATCGAACCTGTAGTTTACATCTGTGTACCACATTTAACATGTAGTTTACATCTATGCACCACATCCAATCTGAAAGGCAAAAAACAAGAATAAAAAACACATTGAAGGTAATTAGAACTTTTGTAAAGAGGTTTTAGGGTCTGCCGTGGCGAGATGGTTAAGACGCTTTACTCAAAATCTGAGGATCGCAGGTTTGAATCCCTTCAGCCGTGGAGTGTTATAACGTGCCTTCCCTCTAGTCTTACACAGCTAAATCAGGGGCGGCTGGAGCAGATAGTCCCCCTGTTGTTGTTTTTTTTGCGAAATTAAAAACAAACTAAATCAATTAAGAAGCCTCATCTAACAAGTTAACACACGTTTGTTGTAAGTTCTCTGCCTAACGTACTCAAATTACGAATAGTGCGTTTTTAATTTTTGTTAACTAACAACGCTCTGTTTTTAAAGAAATTGAATTACTTTCAGCACCTATTGGAAGAACGGTCACATTTAATTAATTTAAATTTTAATTAAACCAAATCTTCTCCTATTTTAGTTTCGGTTAGTTTCTAAGAATTCCGAATTTGGGATTAGTTGTTTTCGTGATGTATTAATTTGACGTTCGTTTTTGTTATGGAGAGGTGAATATAAGTACAATACATGCTGTTCTTCAGTGTCAGAAGTAGGCTTAGTAAATATTAATTCAAAATTACTTCCCTCTGTGTACGTATAATTCTCATATCCCTTGAGTTTACTTTGTTCTCTGTGGCTTATCTGTGATATTTGGTTGAAAATTTTGGGATATGTTTTACTATCTCGACACAATACCAGTCAACAATAGCGAACATGCTCGCTCTTTTAGTCTTTGAGGCATTATGCTGTCCCGGCTAATCCCACGTTTCTTTTGTAACGATTATCCCAAAAATTGAGGGTGCATGGTTTTGATGAGTTTCCTTTATCCTAGTCTATCAAATCAGGGACGTCTAGCCCAGCTCGCCCTTTCGTAGTTTTGTGCGAATTTCAACAAAGCAAACAATTAATTAACTACATAATTAAGCGTCTGATTTTCAACTACAAGATCCGAGAGTGGTTCTACAATCATTTCTGTTTTCTTCTGCAGTCGTACGTAACATCACGTGACCACCGTAAAGTCACTATCACTACTTCACAGTGTTTCAAGTCAAGCGTTGTGGACTGTACTAACTGTCATAAAAAACGCGAAAAAACGTGTATTCTAAAAATAATTATATATATATAATTTATAAGGTGTCGTTTAGAGTTATTTATAAACTACGGTACTTACCACATTTGTATGGCACGATTCAAAACTTTGTAAAAAATTCACAATGTGAAATAGAATAGCGTATGCTAGGCCTAAAATGCATGATAAAATTAACGTTAACTGCGCAACTGATGAGTTTTAGTAGGCCTACATGAATAGTGACTTTCGGGAGACAAAATATAGATCTGGAATGTTATTTTCTTACGCCTCTGATTTTTATCCACAGTGGACATATTAAGAAGACTTTGGCTGGGAGGAGGGACATCCGCAGTTAACATCATTTTTATAACCAGTTATAACCAGGGCTACCTGTTCTTAATGTTTTACCAGCTTTCGGCGTTTAAACCGTATATTTTGAATGGGTATTTATCATCTAGTTCAAATGGTTTACACTTTCGGTTGCTATGGCAACTACGCAACTCGAAGTTGTCGGTAAGTTCAAGAAATAATGGTGAGATGTTACAATTAGATTCTAACACTCAAGGCGAGAGTTATGCCACTGTGATTTATGGTTGCCATGGTAACTAAAGAATCCAGGTGCGTAGTTGTTACGTGAGAAATTCTTGCGATACTCGGTTAAGAAACGTGCCGAAAATACTTTTCGACTATGTTCGTGCAGCGTACGCTGTATGTCAATAGGAACCACCCTAAGGATTAGGAAAAACCATCCAGTTCTCTTTTGATTAGCTCCATTTATTTTTTTCAGCTGAAATAAATCTAAACGAAATTCCCAAAACTTCGGGTTCTCGGTTTCCTGTTACGAAACTATAAAGTATAGGAAAACTATTTAACAGCATTGGATTGCACTGAATATTTTCATCTATCTGCCACGTGTTCGGCTTCAATCTGATTTGTTACTGTCGCTTTTGAGTCATACATAGCTAAGATACCTGTTTCAATAATGTTTTTCACTGTAATATTCCTGTCTCTTTTGTATTGTTATATTATTGTTTTACGACTTTGATTTATTTGAATCTGTTTTTGTAAAGTTACATTGTTGCTTTAATATGTTCCTTCACTTTAAATAACTATTTTTTTATTTGTTTTATGCATCTTTTTGTTCTTTCAGTTGTTAATTGTTTGTTTGATTTTGAATTAGTTGAAAATTTAGCAGTTTTAGACTAGAGGAAAGGCAACTAATCATCACCACTTGCCGCCAACTCTTGAGCTACTCTTTTGCCAACGAAGAATGGGATTGACTGTCACGTTAGAACGCCCCACGGCTGACACAGCGAGAATGTTTAGTGTGAAAAAGATTCGAACCCGCAACTCTCAGATTACGAGTCGAGCGTCATAACTATCTGGCCGTTCCGGGTTTAGTTGTTAATTAAGTCACAGATTAAACAATCGCCAAAATTTTCCTGCTGGTACAGTGGTAAGTCTATGGATTTACAACTCGATTCCCCTCGGTGGACTCAGCAGACAGACCGATGTGGTTTTGCTATAAGAAAACACACACACAATCACCAAGTTTTTTTTTTAATTATTTTAAGAGGATAATGTGGCGTTCGACTGATGAATTTCTGTTTTTGTCTATCAAAATCTGTAGTGTATTTTGGACGTATTTGCACATTTTGATAAAAACTTCGTTTACAAAAAAAAACATTTTTATGCATATATTAACTGTGAGAAATCCACAAAGAAGAAACGTTCGTTAAAATATTTGAAAAAGGAATATGCCTGCAGTGCAAAAGTCGTTTCTTCTTTTAAATATTTATTTATCGAGATAACGTTTCGGGTTAGCGCTCTTCATCAGATCGTATAAATTACAAGAAGGGCGCATGCGCAAAGTTAAAAATAATTGTTAGTCCATGCAATATTTAATGTTTTTATTTCTTTTGTTTTGTCTATTGTTTCATTTCTTTCGCATTATATAGATATACTGTTGTTTCAATGGATAGCCACTAACTGCTTCGATTTCTATTGTATTACACATTGTTTTATTTTAAGACCGATTATTACACATTGTTTCATTTTAAGACCGATGCTTATTAGCTTTTACCGACATGTGATAAGCTTTATGACTGAACTAGCTCTATTTCGTATTTAAGGAAATTGACGAATAATATAACGGATATGACGTCATAAAATTTCAAAGTCATTTTCTTAATATGCTTAAGTAAAACATATAATTAGCTTTCGAACGAGTTAAACCCTCCAGTTTAAGGATTCAATACTAATTCAGTAAAGTTCCTTTTGCTAATCCCTGGATATTTTTTACTGATCCGTACGGTCATTTATTAGGTTTGGTTTGTTTTTAATTTTGCGCGAAGTTACTCGAGGGCTACCTGCTCTAGCCGTCCCTAATTTAGCAGTGTAAGACTAGAGGGAAGGCGGCTAGTCATAACCATCCACCGTCAACTCGTGGTCTACTATTTTACCAACGAATAGTGGGAATGACCGTCACATTATAACGCTTATGAGGCTGAAAGGGCGAGCATATTTGTATTTCATTAAATAATTAACAATAGCAAAACGTTTAAGTTTATTTAGATGAATTCTTGTTTTTTTATTCATATAAATCGGAAACCTTAGACGATAAAATTGGGTTTAAAAATATATATCAATATGTTTCTTCTTGTACCCACCAGAGTATGAATATTATACCATAAGATACATAATAATATTAGGTGTTATCTAAATAGATCAGTTAGAGCATATGGAGCGAACCCTAATTAAGACTTCCAAATAATCTTTTTCGATCAGCTTGTTACACTGTATTTTTCCATTCAAGTCTAAAATAGTGTTGTATTTTTAAGGTGGAATTTAACTGAAGTAAATATATGAAAGACAAGAGAAAAGAGCATTTCGAGTTGACTTTGTTGCTTCCACTGTCGAGCCGTGGACTTACAAGGTGTAGCTTATAATCTAGGGCCCGGCATGGCCAGGTGGGTTAAGGCGTTCGACTCGTAATCTGAGGGTCGTGGGTTCGAGTCCCTGTCACGCTCTTTCAGCCGCAGGGACGTTATAATGTGACGGTCAATCCTACTATTTATTGGTAAAAGAGTAGACCAAGAATTGGCGGTTGGAGGTGATGACTAGCTATCTTCCCTCTAGTTTTACACTGCTAAATTAGGAACGGCTAGCGCAGATAGCTCTCGAGTAGCTTTGCGTGAAATTCCAGAACAAACAAGCAAATAAACCAGCTGATAATCTGGATGCTTCCATCTGTTGTGAAACACATGGCTAGAGCGTCAACCATATTCGATTTTCAATAAATACGAAAACGTGTTTGTATGTCCATCGTTATTCAACAATGAAGAGTGATGTTTTACGTTATCTCCACCAAGTATAATCAAAACTCGCTCATTTTTGACTGAATTATAGAGAAAAACACAGTGTGAAGAATGGGTCCTCATGTCAACAAATAGAGATTTCTTTGGATGGTCAAATCAAAGGTCAAAGACACGGTATGATAACGAACATCTAAAGAAATCTCTATTCATTAACATGAGGACCGATTCTTCACACTATTTCTTTAATCTAAGTTAGATCATAGTCCAAATGTACACCAACTTTCGTCCAAATCCATTCAGTTGTTTTCGAGAAATCTTGCTGAAAAACATGCATACAGGGGTGAAAACATAAGCCGCGTTACCTCACTGTCATATCCATGGAACAAACTCAAAACGACATAGGTTCCCTTATTTCAACAGTTTTTTTTTCCTTTTTTACACACGTTTTAACACTGCTTTTTAAGTGATATAAACAAAAGACTTGTTGTCGGCTTCATAAATCACACTAATAAAAACGCATTTTAAGTTAAAAGTAATGAATTTTTTTACGAGGTATGACTAACTGCTTATAACATTGAAAATTTTTAATAGCAATAAACGAAACTTTATTGTAGGTAATAATTAATTAGTATCCCTAAAAGTAAATGATGCTTTTATGTATCAAAATTTTGTTTTGTTTTGTCTTTGGTCCAAACGATGGGTTAACGAATGAAAAACGACTGATGAATATACGTGAAATATATATATAGTTATTCATTTTGTTGAGTTGGTTAACTTGCGTATTTTTGGAATGTAATTTGAAAAGTTGCATGTGGTCAATAAAATTCTTAACACACTCATAAACTTGAGGAATGGCGCAAAGAGAGAATCTTGGGTCTTTTTAATCTAAGGACAGTCAAAAACTGGAACCAGGACAAAATGAATGCTCTCCGTAAATGGTTGAATCGAAACCGGTACTATTTCATGAGGACGAAGATCACTAGAGTGCTCAAACCCGTGTATCAAAGGATAGCCAGCTAATCCTTGTTCTTCTAGTTGGCCTGGGTCTGGATGTTTGTTCAAGCTTGGTGATTTAAACCTGGCTTCGATCATGCCAGAGAGCTGGAAACCAGAGGCGACAGGAAAAACCCCCGTACTCCCAGGGGATGGTGAACCTGATTGGGTTACGACACAAACTAACGTGAGCAGAGTACGGGACTCGTTCCTGTTGACGCAGTTGATCTGCGTGCACACGTGTAAGTCCTCACGTTCTTCTCGGTACTTGCTCGAGGAAATTACTCACACATACTCTACCTCACCCCCGCACCCCTCCACCTCATTGTAATTTAGATGAGGACAGAGACAAACAGACGTCACCTGAAAGAACCACATGACCGCACTCAGCATCTACGGTTGATTACAGACCACAGTGAAGATGACTCCTAGAAAGTGAGGACTGGAAGAAGCGTGGCTCAGCCTAGTGGGAGTTCGAAATTGGAATCGCATTGCATTCTCTGTACTTTCCTTCCCTGTCTCACGTGGTCGTGTTTTCTAGTTCAGTTCCTGTATACGTTTCTAGAAAGGCTATTTATATGTTTGATGAACACTGACGAGAAATTTCTAATCAACCACTTGGCTAAGGCTTAATATTAAATAACATAAAAGCATAAGACTGTCGTTTGTCAGAACTAACGTTTAATTAACGTTGTACCAGCCAAAGGAGTTAAGATGTTATGTACATTTTTCAAACCTGTTAACAAATTATAGCAAAAAAAAAATCGACTTAGCCGTGATATGTTTGTTGTTCTAAATGTAATATTTCTTGCTGATTGTAACCGCAAAACAAACAATAACTTTCGAAATAAAATTCAAGAAAGATAGTACTTATAGATTTTACTTCTAGTATGATATTCTGTATATCTGTGTGTGTCCCTAATTATTATATATATATATATACCTCAGTTTTTGTTTATAGTTAGGTTTCCTTGATGTTTGTTGTATTCAACATAAAACTAATTGTAGAAATTAGTTTCTTGTTAGAGATGATTGAATAATAAGATAGGATCGGGTAAACCATTAGCGATGTCATTCCAGGCTCACCGTGGAACGCTGCTGGGTTAGAGAGCTAGTGGTTCAACAGGCGGTAAACAACGGTAATTCTGCTTAGGGGCGAACGAGCACATGTGGCAGCCAGATGTCCGCCCTACGTATATTATTCTCAAATAAAGCTCCAGGGGAGGCTAGAACGAACCAATTCACACTGACGAGCTCTTCATCATACCTACATACATACACATGTGCGTGTACTTGTGTGTGTTTTCAGACATACACTGAGTGGTTATTGGTAGATTCCCGAGTCTAATGAAAACCGTACTGATAAGACAGAGTGTACATTAAATATACTATTGTTATTATTTTACATGTAAGTTTGTGGTTTAATGGTGACTAAAATATTGCTTGTTTAGAGATTAAAGCACTTTCTACACAGAGCTGCCATTCACAAAAAGTAAAAGCGAATTTATCGCCAGATAAAAACTACAATAGTTGATTTTTAATCGGACGGAATTGTGCACATGATTATACAATTACAATTAAACTAAGGCACACAGATTTTCGAACACTTTCGTCGTGTGTTATTGGTTGGATTGAAAATCGGAATTGGTTTCAACGCCAACCCCAGTTCAGTGTTCAACATCTATTTCAGTAATTCCGCAGTCTTTGTGTTGAAAACAACATTTTAAAACAATACAGTAATCATTTATTTTGCCAATCAAATATTTTCTATGGATACTCGTCCAATTAAAGTTAGTACAATTAATATCAACTTCCGATCAAAGCAAGATATTTACTTAGGTAAAAAATAAAAGTAAACCAGTTAATGTGTATAACTGTTCTTACTTGTACACAGATTAAAACATTCTTTCGTTTGATTGGGTACAGTCGCCGATAACAATATTTTAGCCCATAAACCCAGTAATATTTAACAAGACTTGTCCTGACTATAAGAGCTCGGTGTGTCCTAAATCAATACACTAATTAATAGTGCAAAATAACTTCTAATATAAATATATAATAATAAAGAAAATAAACTATATTTAACGTTCTAACCAATGCTGGTGATAAAAATGGCATAAATAAAAAACGAAATAGAAAACTTCACTTACGAACGACTTAAATATAAAATATGCTAGTGTTTTGAAAGGAGACTATTCAGTGATTGGTTTAAGTGTTAGGTGAAAACAATTACCTGAACGAGGGCAGTGATAATACGTTAATTATATTATAGTCAGACCACTGCGTCACTGTTAAAAATTTAAAAAGGAAGAAAATAATAACATAATTACTTTCGAAAATAATTCCTCTCGTTATAAATTAGTTTGGTGCTGTAAAAATAAGGACCTTTATTAATATAACTTGTAATAGTTGCTAAGTAAGTGAGGCAGATTAAAAACTCGTGCGAAGTTGCAAATACAATAACACTTGCTTTCATAATAAAGTAATATTTTATGTTGACTTATATTAAATGTAGATTAGAGTGAGCTGTGTAGCGAAACCAAAACTCAAACTGGCCCTTGTAGTAGCTAATTGGATGCAGACTTCTTACATTTCTAGTCATAAAGGTTATAGTGTACTATCTCATCAGTTGAGTGCTTTTGCGATTAACAATATTTTAAGCCGTACTTTTAGCTTGGCATGTATGTCTAAATATTATAAAACATATTTGAAAAGAAAAATTCAGCTGTATTTATCAAAACAAGCAAATACGATTAACTTATAACGTCTGGACAAAATTATATTTGAAAAACGCCAACAACAAATAACTGATAACCAAAAGGTTGTTTGTTTGCTTTCGTCAAAAACTGTACGAGAATTATCTGCTCTGCCCAAGCTGTCCCTAATTTAGCAAATGTAAGACTATAGGGAAGGTAGCTAGCTAGTCATCGCCACCCACTGCCAACTTTCAGGCTACTCTTTTGCCAACGAATTATGGGATTGATCGTTACATTACAACTCCCCCATGGCTCAAAGGGTGAGTGGTGATTGCGAGATGAGCGTCCTAATCACGTGGGCGTGCTGGGCCTCAAAGTCAAAAGAAATAATGTGTTTCTTAACTATGAAGTTAAAGAATGTGAAAGAAATAGAATTTTGCTGACTCAGTTACTTTATCTATGTGTCTAAAAACTCACTAACATAAAACTACATGTATAAACTAAAAAGTAAGTTTAAATTTTGTTACAGTCGAAAATTGCATCATGCCATATTAAAAATGTTTGGGCGTGGCATGGCCAGGTGGTTAGGGCGATGGGTGGTGATGACTAGCTGCATTTTCTGTCTTTCACTACTAAATTAGTGACGGTAAGAGCAGATACTCCTCGTGTAGCTTTAAGACGAAATTCAAAACAAACCAAAACCAAGAATATTTATGAAGTTAAAATTTTAAAAAATATATATGATCTGTAAAAACAACTGTTAACTTGAAGTAGATAAACACTACTAATCTACCTGTCTTAACAACGGACTCCTATGTCATGAACGATACGTACAGATACAAGGCAGTGTGTATCATTGGTATACTAGACGTTGTTTCATCGTATAATCAGCAGTATTTATATATGTGAAACGTTGTTTGACGTTCATGGTATGTTCGTGCTTTTATTTTTCACTGGTTGTACTAATTACTTAAACTTCGCTCAACCTCGCCTCGCGTTTTTTGTTGTTGTTGTTTTTTTCTATATGATTGAGTAACTTTTTACAAATGCGTGTGCTGGAGTTAAGAGATGGGAGAGCAGAGATTGGAGTGAGGAAGACTTTCACCTGTGTGAGCGGAAATTCACGACAAGGGCTATAGGAGATTAGCATGGTAAAGAGCTGAAAACGGAGCGTACGTAGTAAGCAGATTACACGAAACGACATTTGCATCTCTAAACACCCGTTCTGGCTCTGTGTGTGAGCAGGAAACTGAAGGGGTCAGCTGGTAACTCCATCGTTTTCACCTTGTAACATTTCGCTGTTGCACGTGATTTCTCTCTCCCTCTTGTGTCCTTATGACACCCCCCCCCGTGTGCATTATCGGTTATTTCAATTGCATAAATTACGTGCCGGTAAATATATAATATATTGAAGTATAATGTCGTCATTTGTTTGGGGTTTTTTGTTTTTTTTTAAGGATTTCGAATGTTGTAAGATAACATACGAAAAGTTCATTATTAAAATGTTTTGTATGAAATGGCTAGATAGTCCCTTAAAGTTAAAGTCACTGTGGAAATGTGCATGTGGAAATAGGAATGGAAGAAAAGAAACGGCGTTAGAAACGTTTTCGCTGTTTTTGTTTTAAAATCCGAACGTTGACTGCCCCGTTTTTTATTGCTTAACACTATGCACAATGCGAGCCGAGAGACCAGTTATTTTGTTCGCTAAAGACAGCTCAGAGGTTAAATGAGATTTCTTATGTGTTCGAGAAATGAGATAGAAAAAAAAAAAGATTTGTTTTTTTTTTAAATTTCGCACAAAGCTACACGAGGGCTATCTGCGGTAGCCGTACCTAATTTAGCAGTTTAAGACTAAAGGGGAGGCATCACCACCTACCGCCAACTCTTGGGCTACTCTTTTACCAACGGGTAGTGGAGTTGACCGTAATCTTATAAAGCCACCATAGCTGAAAGGGCAAGCATGCAGGGTGCAACAGGGATTCGAACTTGTGACCCTCAGTTTACGAGTCGAGTGCCCTAACCACCTGGCTATGCCGGGCCTTCGGCGGTGCGTTTATAAGGGCTTATGGCATAAAAACTAAAGTTTCGATATCCGTGGTGGATACAACATATATAGCCCTTTCTGTAACTTTTTTATTAACAACAAACAAACAATCAAACCCCCCCCCTCCTCAAAGTATCATACTCTCTTGGAATAGTTTTGTGAGTTAATCGAACAGTCTCGGTTGCACCAAACATGCTCGCCCTTTCAACTGTGGGGCGTTATAATGTCAATCTCACTATTCGTTGGTAAAAGAGTAGCCCAAGAGTTGGCGGTGGGTGGTGATGACTAGCTGCCTTCCTTCTAGTCTTACACTGCAAAACTAGGAACGGCTTGCACACACAGCCCCCCGAGTAGCTTTGTGCGAAATTCAAAAACAAACAAACAAAACAAACCAACTGATAACGTAAACTGATGAAATGTCTCTTTGGGTTTCTAATTACAGTCCTTTTTGCTCCTTCAAACAAACATTAATCGAAGAAACTAAATCACAACTTGGTGTGCTTTAAAAAGTATACGTTTCTGCTGTACAGTGTATTTGAGACACAACAATTTTGAAATATGTGAATCTCGTACATTGTCGCCACCAGGTAAAAGCTGGTTAGAAATCAGTACACGTTTGGAAACGTGTAGGTGTATATTAAGAAACAAATCTTTCCACGCGAAGAGGGGCGTAACTGCGTTATCACGGAGAAAAATCATCCAAAGCGAATGTGTGAAGAGAGGGAAAGTGTGTTTATGGAACTGTGTTTGACAGATCTTCCACTAATGCTTTTGAAGAAGCATGAGGAGTTTTATTGTAAATCTGTTTCCGCTTAAACCTAATAAGGCTTAACTGTGTATTAAGCATCATCAGCCTACAGTGTGAGCATTTATTAAAGAGAGAATGGAGGGCCCGGCATGGCCAAGCGTGTTAAAGCATCCGACTCGTAATCCGAGGGTCGGGGGTTCGAATCCCGCTCGCACCAAACATGCTCGCCCTTTCAGCCGTGAGGGCGTTATAATGTTACGGTCAATCCCACTTTTCGTTGGTAAAAGAGTAGCCCAAGAGTTGGCGGTGGGTGGTGATGACTAGCTGCCTTCCCTCTAGTCTTACACTGCTAAATTAGGGACGGCTATCGCAGTTAGATCTCGAGTAGATTTGCGCGAAATTCAAAACAAGTAAAGAGAGAATGGACACTACAGAAATTCATATCTTTCTCATATCTCAATTTCAATATCTTCAGATATTAATCAACCTTTTGAATTAATGTTATATCGAATAGCATTTAGTTTAACTTACTTACAGCAGTTTTCTACGTGTTAGTATAGTGCAAAAAATATATATAAAGCGATTTACCATTTATAGGTTTCTATTAATTCGGTCATTTTAACTCTCGGTATATTTAAACATAAACATACGAAACCACCTAACTGAAGCGTTGCTTATTCAGCTGTGAGAGTTATTTGAAGATTTAATGAGAAACTTGTATTTTTATCACCTGTTAGGGACTTCTAGTAATCCACTAGTGACAGTCCAATTGGAAGAGTTGTTTTTTTCCCTCCTACATTTCTTGATCCACGTGTCTACTTTCTTAGCCTTCTCTTACACTAATGGAATGCGACTGCGTTTCCTGATAGAGTCGTTTCGACTAGCCCAGAAAATAAAAGCCGCGATATATAATGCATTCCGACTGGTAAGGCAGGCGGTGTGGTCTAACACACGAGGCTTACCTTTCGTAAAGTTAATTAAACATAACACCGCACCTAATCATCTCAGACCTGATGATTGCCATACTAATCACCAGGGGAAGACGGTAGGGGGCCAAATGGACGGTGACAGTTTGTGGAAGTTGAATGTAGAGCATGTGGTCAGAATTCATTTGGAGGATGTGAAGTAATGGCGGGTACAGGAAAACAGTAAAGTTGTGCTCTCCTTTGATATGTAAACAAGTATTTTATGAAAATATTTGCAATTAACTCGAAGTATTTGAGTATGATATACGTCTTAGTAAGTTAGTGTGCTTATAACGAAGCAAATATATAAATTTTGATTCTGGTTTTAAATATGCACGTGAACTAAGTTATAATTTGGAAATGTGATTACATCAAGATTTTAGAACGCTTTCTTATTACATACAATATTTGTTTTGAGAAGTGTGATTTTAAACTATACAGTGGTGACCAAAGTTCACACATATCTTACAGTGTACAGTGCAAATCAAAGTTCACACAATACTTTAGTGTACGGTGCAAATAAATATGATCATTTGTTGTTATTTTCTAGGTAAGTTAAAGACGTGGCACTAAGCTAGAATCTTACGCATATCTACTTATAGGTAAGTACGCTTTTTTTTTTTATAAATTCATATGAAAGACAACAGATTTAGAAAATTTTAAAATTTTGGCTACATTAAAGTTCGTTGCGTTTCACACCTTACACGTTACATGTTTTGTTTATTAATTTACGTCTTGTGGTGTTTCAACTTGCGCGTTGACGACGTTCGTGAAATTAATTTGGAGATAATGCTGATGTAAAGTGACCTTAATGCTGATGATGTAAAGTGACCTTAATGCTGCCGATGTAAAGTGACCTTAATGCTGCCGATGTAAAGTGACCTTAATGCTGCCGATGTAAAGTGACCTTAATGCTGCCGATGTAAAGTGACCTTAATGCTGCCGATGTAAAGTGACCTTAATGCTGCCGATGTAAAGTGACCTTAATGCTGCTGGTGTAAAGTGACCTTCCTTTTAATATTTTTCACTTGAATTCGCAAAGATTTGTGGCTTTACAATTAGTTTATTAAGCTTTAAAAATGAACTTCATGACGTTAGGTAACACATGTAATTCTTGGAAACACTTCTCGTTTTCAACCAGCCACTACTCTTATTTTCTGTTCTTTTATAAAGGAGGTATTAAAACTACCTATACACTAACTACAGTGAATACACATTATAAAGGAGGTATTAAAACTACCTATAGAATAACTACAGTGAATACACATTATAAAGGAGGTATTAAAACTAGCTATAGAGTAACTACAGGAAATACACATTATAAAGGAGGTATTAAAACTACCTATAGAGTAACTACAGTGAATACACATTATAAAAGTGGAATTAAAACTAGCTATAGAGTAACTACAGGAAATACACATTATAAAGGAGGTATTAAAACTAGCTATATAGAAACTACAGGGAATACACACTGTAAAGGAGGTATTAAAACTAGTTATAGAGTAACTACAGTGAATACACATTATAAAGGAGGTATTAAAACTAGCTATATAGAAACTACAGGGAATACACACTGTAAAGGAGGTATTAAAACTAGTTATAGAGTAACTACAGTGAATACACATTATAAAGGAGGTATTAAAACTAGCTATAGAGTAAGTACAGTGAATACATATTATAAAGAAGGTATTAAAACTAGCTATAGAGTAACTACAGTAAATACACATTCTAAAGGAGGTATTAAAACAAGGTATAGAGTAACTACAGGAAATATACATCATAAATGAGGTATTAAAACTAGCTGTAGAGTGACTACAAGGAGTACACATTATAAAGGAGGTATTAAAACTAGCTATAGAGTAACTACAGGAAATACACATTATAAAGGAGGTATTAAAACTAGCTATATAGAAACTACAGGGAATACACACTGTAAAGGAGGTATTAAAACTAGTTATAGAGTAACTACAGTGAATACACATTATAAATGAGGTATTAAAACTAGCTATAGAGTAGCTACAGTGAATACACATTATAAAGGAGGTATTAAAACTAGCTATAGAGTAATTACAGGAAATACACATTATAAAGGAGGTATTAAAACTAGCTATAGAGTAACTACAGTGAATACACATTATAAAAGTGGAATTAAATCTAGCTATAGAATAACTACAGTGAATACACCTTATAAAGGAGGTATTAAAATTAGCTATAGAGTGACTACAGGGAATACACGTTATAAAGGAGGTATTAAAACTGGCTATAGGATAACTCCAGTGAATATACATTATAAAGGAGGTATTAAAACTAGTTATAGAGTAACTACAGTGAATACACCTTATAAAGGAGGTATTAAAATTAGCTATAGAGTAACTACAGGGAATACACATTATAAACGAGGTATTAAAACTACCTATAGAGTAAGTACAGTGAATACATATTATAAAGAAGGTATTAAAACTAGCTATAGAGTAACTACAGTAAATACACATTCTAAAGGAGGTATTAAAACAAGGTATAGAGTAACTACAGGAAATATACATCATAAATGAGGTATTAAAACTAGCTGTAGAGTGACTACAAGGAGTACACATTATAAAGGAGGTATTAAAACTAGCTATAGAGTAACTACAGGAAATACACGTTATAAAGGAAGTATTAAAACTAGCAATAGAATAAGTACAGGAAATCCACATTATAAAGGAGGTATTAAAACTAGCTATAGAATAACTACAGGGAATACACATTATAAACGAAGTATTAAACAAGCTATAGTGTAACAACAGTGAATACACATCATAAAGAAGGTATTAAAACTAGCTATAGAGTAACTACAGGGAATACACATTATAAAGGAGATATTAAAACTAGATATAGAGTAACTACAGGGAATACACATTATAAATGAGGTATTAAATCTGGCTATAGGGTAACTACAGGGAATACACATTATAAAGGAGGTATTAAAACTAGCTATAGAGTAACTACAGGAAATATACATTATAAAGGAGGTATTAGAACTATCTATAGAGTAGCTACAGTGAATACACATTATAAAGGAGGTATTAAAACTAGCTATAGAGTAACTACAGTGAATACACATTATAAAGGAGTTATGAAAACTAGCTATAGAGTAACTACAGTGAATACACATTATAAAGGAGGTATTAAAACTAGGAATAGAGTAACTAAAGGAAATATACATTATAAAGGAGGTATTAGAACTAGCTATAGAGTAACTACAGTGAATACACATTATAAAAGTGGAATTCAAACTAGCTATAGAATAACTACAGTGAATACACATTGTAAAGGAGTTATTAAAACTAGCTATAGTGTAACTACAGGGAATACACATTATAAAGGAGATATTAAAACTAGTTATAGAGTAACTACAGTAAATACACATTATAAAGGAGGTATTAGAACTAGCTATAGAGTAGCTACAGTGAATACACATTATAAAGGAGGTATTAAAACTAGCTATAGAGTAACTACAGGAAATACACATTATAAAGGAGGTATTAAAACTAGCTATAGAGTAACTACAGGAAATACACATTATAAAGGAGGTATTAAAACTAGCTGTAGAGTAACTACAGTGAATACACATTATAAAAGTGGAATTAAAACTAGCTATAGAATAACTACAGTGAATACACATTGTAAAGGAGTTATTAAAACTAGCTATAGAGTAACTACAGTAAATACACATTATAAAGGAGGTATTAAAACTAGCTATAGAGTAACTACAGGAAATACACGTTATAAAGGAGGTATTAAAACTAGCAATAGAGTAACTACAGGAAATACCCATTGTAAAGGAGTTATTAAAACTAGCTATAGAGTAACTACAGTAAATACACGTTATAAAGGAGGTATTAAAACTAGTTATAGAGTAACTACAGTAAATACACATTATAAAGGAGGTATTAAAACTAGCTATAGAGTAACTACAGGAAATACACGTTATAAAGGAGGTATTAAAACTAGCAATAGAGTAACTACAGGAAATACCCATTGTAAAGGAGTTATTAAAACTAGCTATAGAGTAACTACAGTAAATACACATTATAAAGGAGGTATTAAAACTAGCTATAGAGTAACTACAGGAAATACACATTATAAAGGAGATATTAAAACTAGATATAGAGTAACTACAGGGAATACACATTATAAATGAGGTATTAAATCTGGCTATAGGGTAACTACAGGGAATACACATTATAAAGGAGGTATTAAAACTAGCTATAGAGTAACTACAGGAAATATACATTATAAAGGAGGTATTAGAACTATCTATAGAGTAGCTACAGTGAATACACATTATAAAGGAGGTATTAAAACTAGCTATAGAGTAACTACAGGAAATACACGTTATAAAGGAGGTATTAAAACTAGCAATAGAGTAACTACAGGAAATACACGTTATAAAGGAGGTATTAAAACTAGCAATAGAGTAACTACAGGAAATACCCATTGTAAAGGAGTTATTAAAACTAGCTATAGAGTAACTACAGTGAATACACATTATAAAGGATTATTAAAACTAGCTATAGAGTGACTACAGTGAATACACATTATAAAGGAGGTGTTAAAACTAGCTATACAGTAACTACAGGGAATACACAAACGTAAATGAAATTATGGCCGTTATTAGGTGTTATTTAAGATAAACCTAATTGAAATGTGTTGGCAAACAGCACATTTAGAGGCACCAAAAGAAAATGTTAGGTCATTAAAAACTTGAGAATAATATGAAATATTTATTCATTCAATTGAAAAATGATGACAAATGCCACATTAATAGACGGCTAGAGTGGGCATTAAGTTACTATTAATTTTAGTATAAAATAAATTGATCCTTCTAATTGAAAAAAAAAATACGAGAAACATTATAAAACGTATATGACGAGCTCGATATGACAATAAGATCAGAATTTTGAATGACTTAGAGAGACAATAAAAGCGATGCCCATGTTTTTTCACGGTTGGAGTTGGCATACGTGTTTTGTTCGTATGGCACGACTGTGTGTTTATTGACATTTCTAGCGTAGTTTGATCAGTGTTAAAACGTTCAACAGATGACTGTATGCTGTGACTGTATGCTGTCACCCATCGCAGTTGCTGTCCATGTTTGATACACCAGCTTTTTCAACACATTTTTTGTTAAATATTTTTGTGTTGCTTTTTTATCATATCATTAGATTTAAGTTCAGAGAAATGACACTGCGGTTACTACACCTGTTACCTTTCTATAAACCTTAATCTTATAATGGCCAATCAGATAAATGGCTGTCATTTGAACCGTTTCTGTACGGCCGTGTTAATGTTAAAACTTCGTAGAATGGACGGCAGCTGCCTGTTGCGGAGACAAAGTGTGGAAGACCACGTTTCGAAAGGCTTCCGCCTTTTTTTTTTAGCAGTCTGTAGCTAAACAGTGTTGACCACGTTTTCGAATGTCCACTTTGTAACTTAGATAATCACCACAAACTCTAAGAGTTAGGGGATCGAATACCACCAAATTGCTTTTTCAACTGTGGGGTCGTTATTATGTGACGGTCAATCCAACTATTATTTGGTAAAAGAGTAGCCAAAGAGTTGGCGGTGGCTTGTGATAACTCGCTGCCCCTCTATCCTTACACTAAAATTACGAATGGATAGCGCAGACAGCCCTCTCGTGGGTATGCGCGAAATTCAAAATAAAGAAACAAAGACCGAAAATTTAGTCATGTTAACCACGTCTTATGCCCTTTGTCACAAGTACGGATGGAATGTGTGTTTATTTCCTGTAGGAAAATAACTAAATGCTGATAAAACAATTGGTTTAAAAGTAAAGAAGACAAATGAAAAAGCTTTTCCAATATTTACTTAATTTAAACAAAGATAAACTATTATGGGTAGTATATGATGTCAACATTTATAGCAAATGTATAAACAAATGTGAGAATCACTATTGAATATCGGGTTGTTTATTGATCTCTTTGTCTTCAAATAATATTTATGTTTGAGTTTGCAGTTAATAATTTTATTGATATGAATAGGAAGTTAAATATTAACTGCAACCTCCTAAAAACAAACAATAACATCAAACTATTCATGTGTCTTCGACCGATTAACTGTGGGTTTTACTTTTGTATAGAGTAGAATCGGGCTCGGCATGGCCAAGCGCGTTAAGGCGTGCGCTCCGTAATCTTAGGGTCGCGCCAAACATGCTCGCCTTCCCAGCCGTGGGGGCGTTATAATGTTTTGATCAATCCCACTTTTCGTTGGTACAAGAGTCGCCCAAGTGTTGGCGGTGGGTGGTGATGACTAGCTGCCTTCCTTCTCGTCTTACACTGCTAAATTTGGGACGGCTAGCGCAGATAACCCCTCGAGTAGCTTTGTGCGAAATTCAAAAAACAAACAAAAAAGCAAACAGAGTAGAGAATGCGCGAGTGTTCGTATGTAATCAAGCACAAAGTCACTAAAGATGTAAGTCCGAAGAAATTCCGCTGTGCTATTGAGAGGCACGTAGGAGAGAAGTGTGACCACCATAGTTTCAAGGAGAAAGATCCTAGAGATATGAAATTTTACACTCACACTGAGAGTGTGCATCTGGTTATTCCTTATCTTATCAACATGCGTCTGCGCATCTACACGTTTTTTCTAATCGGCAAGCTGGCGAAAAACCATATAAAAAGAGGTGTACTCAATACAGCTCCAAGGGGGGAGAAACCGAGACACCGTGGGTATCAAAACTCGGTTTCTAGCGTTCTAATTCCGAAGACGTGTCGCTGTGACACTGGTGGCTAGAGTAAACAATTTGTTTGTTTGTTTGTTTTGGAATTTCGCACAAAGCTACTCGAGGGCTATCTGTGCTAGCCGTCCCTAATTTAGCAGTGTAAGACTAGAGGGAAGGCAGCTAGTCATCACCACCCACCGCCAACTCTTGGGCTACTCTCTTACCAACGAAAAGTGGGATTGACCGTCACTTTATACACCCCCACGGCTGGGAGGGCGAGCATGTTTTAGCGCGACCCTCGGATTAGGAATGCACGCCTTAACGCGCTCGGCCATGCCAGGCCCCAGAGTAAAGAAAGAGACTCGTGCTTCCCAAAGCTTAACAGTTTCCCTAAGTAATGATCACGTGAGTATTAAGAATTGTACATTAGTGAAATACACACACACACACGGGTGTAACAAGAACTGTTACATCGATTTATGTCTTAGAATTTTATATGCAAAAAACGGCTCTTTTGGGCTCAGAAAACACTTCAAATAGAAGAGCGAACAACGTTTCGACCTTCTTCGGTCATCGTCAGGTTCACAAAGAAAGAGGTAACTGGCCGGAAGCTGACCACATGTTTGGAAGGGGTTGTATAACTGAGTGTCGCAATGTAGAGGGCGCGGTTTGGTGTTTGAATATATAATTTTATCTATAATATTAATATAGGTATAATGGTGTTCCTTTATATTGGTTTATTTTGGGTTTAAGTTGTTGTATAAGTAAGGCTTCTTTAATTTTTCGTTTGTTTATGTTTGTTTCTTTATTTAGTATTTTAGTGTTTTCTATGGTTATGTTGTGTCAATTTGACTTGCAGTGTTCGAAAACGTGTGAAGGTGACTTTTTATGTTCTTTGAATCTGGTTTCCATTTTTCTACTTGTTTCTCCTATATAGAAGTCGTGGCAGTTATCACATTGCATTTTATAAATAATGTTGGTGTGGTGTTTGTCAGTGTAGTTCTTACATAGTATAGACCTTAGTTTTGTGCCTGGTTTTTGAATAAATTTAGTGTTAACTGGAATGTTATATTTTGTTACTAGTTTTTGCCAAATGTTGGTTATTTGTTTGCTGATGTCAGGAATATATGGTATACAGCAGTATATGGTTTCCTGATTTTTTGATTCGTGAAATATATTTACTTTTGTTGGTTGATTTTGCTTTCTGTCTGGGTGTGTGCGTATAATGTTTTCTACGGTTTGTGGAGGAAACTTATTGATGTTGATGAAGTGTTGTTTTATTTTATCTAATTCATCGTTAATTTTATCTGGTGAGCATAGTTTTATGGCTGTGTTTATCTGGTTTCTTAGTATGTTGAGTTTTTGTTTTGTTTCATGTGCTGAGTCCCAAGGAATGTATAGTCCAGTATGGGTGATTTTTCGGTGGATTTCTGTTTTGAATTGTGTGTCGGTTCTTATAATTTTGAGGTTAAGAAATGATATTTGATTGCTTTCTTCCTGTTCACATGTGAAGTTAATGTTGGGATGCATAGAGTTAATGTGATTGGAAAAGTTATATATGTGTTCTGTAGATTTGAATCCCGCAACCATCAGCCAGCTCATTCATCAAAGACTCTTTTAATTTCAAGTCTAATCTAAATCAACTTAATCATAAAGCCTTAATGGCCAGTTTCGATGTTATATCCCTCTTCACAGAAGTTCCAACAACAGAAGCCTGCAAGATAGCCTTAGAACTCTATATTCGAGACCCTAACCCGATTATAGACATTCCCAGTAACCAGTTAGCAACCCTCATAGAATTCACCACAATAAAGACAAACTTCATGTTCAACAACCAAAACTATATACAAACAAATGGCCTAAGCATGGGCAACCCAGTATCGCCAGTTCTAGCCAATATTTTTATGACACAAATTGAAACACAAGCAATTAATACAGCATTACATCCACCACTATACTGGTACAGATATGTAGATGACACGGTTGCGGGATTCGAATCTGCAGAACACATACTTAACTTTTTTACTCACATTAACTCTATACATCCCAACATTAACTTCACATGTGAACAGGAAGAAAGCAATCAAATATCATTTCTTAACCTCAAAATTATAAGAACCGACACACAATTCAAAACAGAAATCCACCGAAAAATCACCCATACTGGACTATACATTCCTTGGGACTCAGCACATGAAACAAAACAAAAACTCAACATACTAAGAAACCAGATAAACACAGCCATAAAACTATGCTCACCAGATAAAATTAACGATGAATTAGATAAAATAAAACAACACTTCATCAACATCAATAAGTTTCCTCCACAAACCGTAGAAAACATTATACGCACACACCTAGACAGAAAGCAAAATCAACCAACAAAAGTAAATATATCTCACGAATCAAAAAATCACGAAACCATATACTGCTGTATACCATATATTCCTGACATCAGCAAACAAATAACCAACATTTGGCAAAAACTAGTAACAAAATATAACATTCCAGTTAACACTAAATTTATTCAAAAACCAGGCACAAAACTAAGGTCTATACTATGTAAGAACTACACTGACAAACACCACACCAACATTATTTATAAAATGCAATGTGATAACTGCCACGACTTCTATATAGGAGAAACAAGTAGAAAAATGGAAACCAGATTCAAAGAACATAAAAAGTCACCTTCACACGTTTTCGAACACTGCAAGTCAAATGGACACAACATAACCATAGAAAACACTAAAATACTAAATAAAGAAACAAACATAAACAAACGAAAAATTAAAGAAGCCTTACTTATACAACAACTTAAACCCAAAATAAACCAATATAAAGGAACACCATTATACCTATATTAATATTATAGATAAAATTATATATTCAAACACCAAACCGCGCCCTCTACATTGCGACACTCAGTTATACAACCCCTTCCAAACATGTGGTCAGCTTCCGGCCAGTTACCTCTTTCTTTGTGAACCTGACGATGACCGAAGAAGGTCGAAACGTTGTTCGCTCTTCTATTTGAAGTGTTTTCTGAGCCCAAAAGAGCCGTTTTTTGCATATAAAATTCTCAACAAGTGGGTTTCTCGACATCACTGATTATGTCTTAGAATATCTAGCAGAGGCAAAGCATTACATAACATACGTAAAGAATACGGCGAAGAAGTGTTGGAAAGACATTACGGAATGGACCGTAAAAACTCTCTTTGTTTTTCTCATCCACATTCAGCTTGCAAATATTCAATGTTAAATACAATAATTTGAAAGTTTTTGTTTGCTATGGAACGTCTGCAGACGTAAGTGTACAATCACAAAGTTAACTCTAACTGTTAGGTGTGTGTGTTTTCTTATAGCAAAGCCACATCGGGCTATCTGCTGAGTCCACCGAGGGGAATCGAACCCCTGATTTTAGCGTTCTAAATCCGTAGGCTTACCGCCGTCACAGCGGGGGACAACTTTAAGGTGGACATAACCTAACATCGTTGTCATCTTTGATGTCTGTCAGAAACTTTAGCGCCATGGTAGTATTTAAGTAGTAAGGGTCAAGACTGACCATTCGGTCAAACGTGGCCAACGATTTGACGACGAGCGTTGCTACTGTAGTCAACACGACATGCATGTTCAAAATTATGGACTAGTAACTACACTTAAACTGGTCCTTGTGTGGTTTTGCGAGAAAATTCGCAAAGAAAGAAACCAACAAAAACAGACCGACCTTCTCTTCTCGGTACGCGTTGGATAATGCACTTGATATTATAACATTACCCGTCGTTGTAACAACGACTCTGAAGTCCTGACGCCTACGCATCTTAGGTGATTCATGTCTTGCTGGATAGCAATGAGCCACCTCCATTGTGGGGTCTATCGTGGGCTCCGTCATGGCGGGAGTTAACACAGCTCTTCTGCACTACCGCTGTATCTAACTGCATGTCGTTTAGCCTGGCACTGACCGATTTGAAGACTGCCGTTGCTGCTAATAGAAACCTCTTCGTTTAACATTAAGAATTGCCAAATGGCGTCATAAACGTGAATCTGCGACATTTCAAACGGGGAAAACTTAATGAGGGGGAAGAAGTCAAGCATTACCCTCCGCACGAATGTTCAGAATAAACGAACCAAACATAAAAATAGGATGTTGTCAAAACATTGTATCCGTTAGCTTCAAATTCCAGACTTGTTGGGGTCTTTTTTTTTTATCATCCATTACCGGCAGGGTCTACATATCATATCTTATTGGGTAAATGTTGCTCGAGAAGCAGTTAGTCGGATTTATACGGTATTTATATATATATTATAAGTGCACTAAGATGATTCGTATGCAATTTAGCACGGAGACAATTTAGCAAAACGTGTTTAAAAAGGCCGATGAGGTAATTTAAGGTTAAGATACGAAAGACGTGAAGCAGTATTTGAGTTAAAGAATAGATGAACACGCTGTCTCTGTGTGATTTACATCTAACTCCACGACGATAGACTTGTGAGGGCGAAGAGTGGCTTATATTGGTTAGCTTTGAAACCGATGGTTCACAAACCAATTCGCTTCCCGTTGCCGCAAAAACGCGTTCCGTCCTCTGAGGTCATGAGTGTAAGAATGGCAGTTGAATCCTAATTGTCAGTCACGTAAGAGCTGCCCAACAGTTGGCGGTGAGTACTGTTTACTAGCTGCCTTCTCTCTAGTTTGTTTTAGTTCGATATGATAGTAGGGCTATGTGCTGGCAACTCTTGTGGCTTCAACCCCAGCACTTAAATTTACTTGAATGCTTTTTAACGGCCATTTTTGTTTTATCTAAAATACAGAGTAATGCTCACCTGTACTTAAAGTTAGCGTAACATAGGGGTCGAGGGTTCGAATCCCCGTCACACCAAACGTGCTCGCCCTCCCAGCCATGGAGGCGTTATAATGTGACGGTCAATCCCACTATTGGTTGGTAAAAGAGTAGTCCAAGAGTTGGCGGTGGGTGGTGATGACTAGCTGCCTTCCCTCTAATCTTAAACTGCTAACTTACGGACGACTAGCGCAGATGGCCTTTGTGTAGTTTTGCGCAAAATTCAAACCAAAACAATCATTATTAATAATAAAGTGGTTTACACCGGCGATTAACATGTTAACTTCGACATCAGGTGGGTTAAGGCACTCGACTCGTAATCTGAGGGTCGCGGGTTCGTATCCCCGTAGCGCCAAACTTGCTCGCCTTTTCAGCCGTGGGGGCGTTATATAAGTGACGGTCAATCCCACTATTTGTTGGTAAAAGAGTAGCCCAAGAGTTGGCGGTGGGTGGTGATGACTAGCTGCCTTACCTCTAGTCTTACACTGCTAAATTAGGGACGGCTAGTGCAGATAGCCCTCGAATTGCTTTGTGCGAAATTCAAAAACAAACAAATAAAATACAGAACTATGCTAACCCGTATTTAAATTCAGTAGAACGCATTGTATATTTTTGTTTTATTTGAATACAAAAGAAATGTGAAATGGTAATCATGTTTCTTTTCTTTAGCCAAAATTTAAAGAAGCAAAACAAAAGTGCTTTCATAGCATAAGTGCCTAAGTTAATTTTAAAATGTATTACAATAGAAAATGTTAAACCTTAACATTAAAGTTTACGGATTTACAACGCTAAAATCAAGGGTTCGATTTACCCCGGTGGACTCAGCAGATAGTCCAATGTGGCTTTGCCATAAGAAAACACACACTCGCCACGTATACCGACCACTGTAAAACTAGTTGTTGAACATTTCAGTCACACTAAAGAGTCACTCAACAATAACACACAGTAAATCTACATGTTTAATATTTATGTGACGTCACAATTACTTTATTTTTTTCGTTCGTAGTTGAGGAATACGACGCAATGAAATAAAACCTTCGTCTTGAAATGGAAGTCTAGCGGTGTTAGAAAAACATGTTACATTTAGCAGTCTGTATTAAATATCCGAACACATAAATAACCACCTTGTTCTCATTACACTGCTTTTAACAGTCATTCTGTTATTCAGTACACTAGACCTGATACACCACTGTAATTTAATTAGCACTTCCTTATTTGTTTGTATGTTTTCAATTTCGCGCAAAGCTACACGAGGGCTATCTGCCTAGCCGTCCCTAAATTAGCAGTGTGAGACTAAAGGGAAGGCAGCTAGACATCACCACCTACCGTTAACTCTTGGGCTAGTCTTTTACCAACGAAAAGTGAGATTGACTGTCACATTCTAAAGCCCCCACAGCTGAAAGGGTGAGCATGTTTGGTGTGACGGGGATTCAAACCCGCGAGCCTCTGATTACGAGTTAAGAGCATCACCAAACTGGTCATGCCTAGCCTCTTATGAGTTTCTTTCCATTCTTAGGTAACTGCGACCATATTTGTTAAACATGCGAATATTTTGTTATTCAGTTACGTTTAGACGACAATTAAAATCGTTTAGCCGTACACTCCACATGCATAATTGATTCTTTGATTTTATATTGGGTTGAGGAATAATTCGTGAGCGTTTTTTCAAGTTAAAAAATATATATTCATAAATGAAATGCTTTCGAAAAATATTTCATGTCATTTGGTAGATAATTTTTTGCTCTAACAGATGGTGTATTTGATCAAAATTCCCATTTTTAAAGCGCGAAAACCAACGGCGGGCGGTACTTTCAGGCACTGCTCCTTTGCCATACACAGAACAGATCTCACGAGCAGCTTCGGCGGCGTTAACACCTCGATTAAATGCGAAAAGCAGATGGTGTCGAAAATGCTCGATTTTGTCCACTTGACATTCCATTTAATGAGCTGAAAATGAAAGCAAAAATTAAAGATATATGAAAATTAAACACACCATCTATTAGAGCAAAAAATTATCTACCAAATGACATCAAATATTTTGCGAAAGCGTTTCATTTATGAATATATTTTTGTAACTTGGACAAACGCTCACGAATTATTCCTCAACCCAGTATTTCAAATCATTCACATTATTAATCCTGTCAAAGTTTTCTTGTAAGTTTGTTTGTCTGTGGTTGGTCTGGAGTCTGCATAAAGATTAGGGATAGGCTATCTATTGTATTTAATTCTTGATGCAATGTTACATATTATATGTTGTTGCTTAGCAACTTTGCTTTTATCATGAATTAAATCCCCCGTATTTTTTTTTTCGCAACGCACTTGTTAAAATAGCTCTATAGATGGCGCTGCACATATTGAAATACAGAGACACACACGTGCATATAATACCTACACATATTACATGGCTGGTTGAAGGAGTCCTGCGACGGTATAGACATATAACATTAATATTACAACGCGGCTGTTTGAAAAAAACTGGCTCCTCAGAATGAGGGCCATCTTAAAGTGGTCGATTTTTTACCCTAATAAGCTTAAAATAAAAGCTAAATTTAAGTAAATAATTATAACAAAAGGAACCTTCCAAGAGGGACAACCAATTCCCATTATAAAACAAACTTAATCCAACAGGTCAAAACTAGGATGGCTAGTGCAGACATCCCTTGTGTGAATATTTTTATTAGGTATTTTTTCGATGGTTGTGTTTTGTTTGACAATCACGTAGTTCTGAAAGTTTTCAACTTGCGCTGATATATTTGATTTCGTTTTGGCATTGCACAATATTTGAGACTTTTATTGAAATAAAGTAGAGAACAACGTTTTGACCTTTTTAGGTCATCTTCAGATCTAACAAAGTTTGCAAACTCTCCTTGTTAACCTGAAGATGACCTCAGATGGTCGAGATGTTGTTCTCTACTCTATTTTAATAACATTTTTAATACCCATATCAGCTGACTTGAGATACATTCTGTTAAGCTACAATAGGTCATCAGATCACTACCAGATGTACAATGGAATAGATAAATAGATTATGTCCTTGAAAGATAGCTTGAAAACTAAAATTGTATAATAATGTTTAAATAATTTAAAACGTCACATAAGATGGTGGCGAAAGGACATCGACACATGTAGTCTTTTAAGGGTTGGGTCTCTGTTTTAATAATGACTCTAAAGTTGTACTTCTTTTAATTATGTATATATAAATGGATATGTGTAATATTTTGGAGATTTAATTTTGACGAAGTCCCTTGCAAAACATATCGGATTACATGCACAAAGTTATATAATAGCCACCTTAGGCAGATTTTTGGAACAGTACAACTGACAGGTCGTTTTAGCTCATCACGAACCTATATATATGTGTATATATACACGCTTAGCACGTATATAGATATATAGATACCATATTAAATAACTTTTTGTATTTATTACAAGCAGTTGACACGAACACGGAGAAAGCGACATTGACTGGTAATTAATTTCTAAAGTAAAAAAAAACTTGCAATTTTCAACTTGGTGTCTGTGACTCATTCTAATCTAGACTGTGACATTAGAGACGTGGGAAGAACGTGGTTACACATGTGCGTGGGAGGAAAGACATTTCGTTTGTTTTGATTCGGGTTAAACACCTCAGATTTAGATGTAGCTAATCAATTCTAAAAATACAAAAAATAACTTGAAAATATAAATAATTCAACTGGAAATTTTTAAACAAAAAATCTCCAGAGGGTATCGATTTTCACTCATTGTTTTATGTTTGTCTATTTACCGTGTTTTTAAATATGCATTTATCTTATGCGTTTAAGAGCACATACGTCGTCTGTGGAGGTCTGTTTATCCAATGGTCAACGTAAAACTGCCGTGAAGAAGCGAACAGTTAGTGGGTTAGTAAGACAAAACATTATCTATTTATTAAAATGACCACCACAACTTATTCTCACGATATCATTTAGTTTGTTTTGAATTTCGTGCTAAGCTACACGAGGGCTATCTGTTCTAGTCGTCCCTAATTTAACAGCGTAAGACTAGAGGGAAGGCAGCTTGTCATCACCACCCAACGCCAACTATTGGTCTATTCTTTTACCAATGAATAGTGGGATTGATCTTCACTTTATAATGTCCCCCCGGCTGAGAGAGCGATGATGTTTGATGTAACGGGGTTTCGAACCCGCGACACTTAGATTGTAAGTCGAGCGCTCCTTAACCATCTGGCCACGCTGATCCGTATATAATTTATGATGTAAGATCATGACCCAAACCTTAACGTCTTTATTGTTTTCCTCAAAGTTACCAAGTTAATAACCTTCTAATCCAAGCAGCAACCATTAGTTTTCCATCATCAGAATTAAATTGTTTGTTGTCAAGCACGAAGCTAAAAAAATTGTCCGTCTGAATTCTCACCACCGTTTGCATCGAAACCTAATTTTTAGCGTTGAAGCTCTCAGACTTACCGTGGGGCCCAAATTTAAATGAAAACCCTCACATAAAGTCATGTACTTTATAAAAAACGAAGTGCAGGAACAAGTCAGTACACAAATTATGAGAACAGATATTGAAGTTAACCCAAAAGATGAAAATTTATTACCACCTTTTGCAATTACCTTTATTTCTTTTGCGGTTCTCGTCCAGTTATTTTTAAAACGATGTGTTCTGATTTTAAAGCTTGAAAAACTTAAGAGTATAAATTAAAGGATTGCTAAATCACGTTTCTTTATAATGACGTAACGGATGAGATTTGAAAAATTTCGTTCGCGCGTTTAAAATAAATTGGATTCGATTTTCATCAGAAGCCACCAATTTGAAAACACAAATGCTTGTCGTTAGATAGTGATTATTCTTTATCTGATCAGATTAATTTTTGGAATATATAACTGGGTAAGAGAAAGATTAAGATATCGAATTTATTTTGTTATTTTTGAAACTACTTTATTACTGTGGTGTACAGAGCTAAGTCAGAAGTAAAAAGTGGCTTGCCAGTTTCACCTCTGTAATGTAATGAATATGGCTCCAGCTGTCTAGACTTCGCTTCGTTCATTTATTTGCCCTTTAAACGAGTTCACCACGTGTAACCTTTTCACTGCTTTGATTTTTTTTTCTCGCGATATATCTCTGTCATTGTAGTTCTGACAATTAGGTGACAACACTTGCTTTGGCAGTAGCCCAAGTCGTAAGTTTGTATGACGACAACAATAGAATTCGAAGACCAGTAATTGATGTGTTTGGATGCATTTTACTGTCACAATCACTATCGGTAGAAAAAATAACCAACAGCTACATTCAGCATTGTTTCAGAAAGATTCCTTATAGATATATACAGAAGCACAGCACGTGAAATACGTTTTCATTTTGAGGGGTGTTTCACGACATTCACGTGTAATCTGAATTCCTTGACTGTTTCAGATTAACGAGACCTTTACCCCCACCATTTACGTTTCATTGTGTTCAGAGGACTGTTTGTTTGTTTTTTGAATTTCGTACAAAGCTACTCGAGGGCTATCTGTGCTAGCCGTCCCTAATTTAGCAGTGTAAGACGAGAGGGAAGGCAGCTAGTCATCACCACCCACCGCCAACTCTTGGGCTACTCTTTTACCAACGAATAGTGGGATTGACCATCACTTTTTAATGCCTCGCTGCTAAAAGGGCGAGCATGTTTGGCGCGAAGGGGATTCGAACCTGCCTGAGGGCTGTTCCTTTTGTCTGATATTAATTTGATTTTTTTGCCCCCGGGCAAAAGGTATTTGATATAATTTTCCTGGTGTAACACGCTAAATTAATGTTTTGTATTTCTATTGCCTAAAATACTTCGAAATAAGAAATTCGTGAAACCTTCTGAAGGCCAGCATGGCCAGGTGGGTTAAGGCGTTCGACTCGTAATCCGAGGGTCGCGGGTTCGAATCCCAATCACACCAAACGTGCTCACCCTTTCAGCCGTGGGTGCGTTATAGTGTGACGGTCAATCCCACTATTCGTTGGTAAAAGAGTAGCCCAAGAGTTAGCGGTGGGTGGTGATAACTAGCTGCCTTCCCTTTAGTCTTACACTGCTAAATTAGGGACGGCTTGCACAGATAGTCCTCGAGTAACTTTATGCGAAATTCAAAAAAACAAACAAACAAAGAGAACTGACCAAAACTTTTAAGATGGCAGTTGCTGTTGGCTGGTTGCCCCTTTTTGATTAGAAATTAAAGGTGGTCCTTGACACTTCCGGTCAGCACGTTGAAGTTACCAAACACAAGAGTCAGATAATTTAAGTCTGTATAAGGTCACTAATTTGTTATGCAGACACAACACAGTTTTTTGGGTTTTGTTTTTGCAAAACCATAAGAAGAAAAAATGCATTAAAATTAGTTTAAATTAATACGCAGATAGGATTTTTTTCTTTTCATTTCTCTTTTTGCAGTTTAATTGTTAGGATACTCATATTCTGTTACTTGTTTTACGTAAGTTTTTATAAATTATTCTCAAATGTTTCTCTATTCATTGGTTCTTTAAATTTACAACAGATAGAATTAAATAATTCGATCTAAGAATAGACTAACAATACAAATATCACGTGGCAGTATTGTCGGTGGGCTTATTGGATTATATTTACTTCGTTATTATTAAGCTGATGACGCAAAACTCATTCGATACTTTAACAAGTTCCGTAATACATGTTAAAAACAGGCAGTATTTTTATAACGACAGTAGGGTGATACGTAAAAAAGACAAACTTTAGATCTCTTCAGGAACGTAGTCTTAGGCCTAACAGTTTCTAGGTCAGCTTATTTATCTCTCTATTTATTTCATTGATCTATGGCCTAGATCCAGCAAGAAACAATTTCGTATTTAACTCAAACGTGTAGTACAGTAGAGAGGCAACCAATAAACACGTGAAGTCACGTTCTTTTATTTCCTTTATCCACATCAGAAACACACACTGTTTTTGTTTTTTTCATTGGCTCGGCATGGCCAAGCGTGTTAAGGTGTTCGACTCGTAATCCGAAGGTTGCGAGTTCGAATCCCGGTCGCACCAAACATGCTCACCCTCCCAGCCGTAGGCGCGTTATAATGTGACAGTCAATCCCACTATTCGTTGGTTAAAGAGTAGCCCAAGAGTTGGTGGTGGGTGGTGATGACTAGCTACCTACCCTATAGTCTTACACTGCTAAAATTAAGGACGACTAGCGCAGATAGTCCTCGTGTAGCTTTGTGCGAAATTTAAAACAAACAAAAACTCTAAATAAATACAGAACAGTGAAGTGAATGAAGTGTTTTAAATAATTGTTTGTTTATCCAGGAGACGAAAAACACGAACGACTTTTTTGGTGGTTATACTAAATGAGTATCTTATAAAATAACAAAAACAGAAACAAAACTTATTAAACAATATCCTGTGGTTTAGTTTGAGTTTTGCACAAAACTACACGAGGGTTACCTGCTCTAGCCGTCCTCCATTTAGCAATAATGGACAACAGGCAACACTCACAACCACCAACTTTTAAGCCACTCTTTTACTAGTCATTAATGGGGTTGACATTATAGCGTCCTGAAAAGGACGACTATTCTGTCAGCGTTTGTTTGCTTTTTATAGAGGATGGCCACAGTGAGCTACCTGCTGTGTCCTACACGAGGAATCGAACCCCAGATTTTATTTTTATAAGTCAATAGACTGTGAGCAATTAGCATGGGTCATCTTGAATTAATGTGGAATATATTAAAAGAATTCAAATATGCATAGATCACGATTATCAACACTAAACTTTAACTTTACACTGTAAAATGCTTACTTGGTTTAACATTACTGTATTTTGAAGTAAAATATTCCTAACTGTTGATATGCAGTTTGTTTATCATAATATCGCAGTCATGTCAAGATATGCATCAGTGTAGCGTAGCTGAGGGCCTTGGACTTACGTGTCAGGAAAAACAAGTTGAGTCAGGTGAATTGACCGCCCCCGTAACTATTTTGTTCTCTTTCACTTCACAGTAAAATATTTAATTTTAATATTTAAAGTAGTGTGAGGGTTATCTGTGTATACCTGTATCATTCTTGTGTGCATTCTTTTTGGTATTGCTACGCCTACATCATTTTTACATTTACAAAATGTTTTTTTTATATTATTTATTATTTAATAAAATATATTTATTTGCAATTAATGCATTCCTATGGAAGTAAAGCGCTGCTATTCTGCATATTTTACAACGTTATAATTCAGAGTTTGATTCCCCGTGATCGACAGTGTGCAGGTATCCAGCTGTATAATTTTACGCTAAAAACAACAGTTCACTATGAATATCCTCTACGTTCTGTAATTCGACATTCGTGTTTCTTTTTACTTGTTGCTTTGTTTTTCGCGTTGTGCGCAATGTTGTAAATAACTTTCTTCCCACCACCAATAAAGAGACTCGACAACAGCAAGCTAATTTGAGTAAGTTTTTGAAGTTTAAACTGAAGTGTGTATTTTTATCTTTTACTGGTGTAAAAACCTCTCAATAGCACAGCGCTACGTTTGCGGATTTGACCCAATATAATTGGGTTTCGATATCCGTGATGGGCAGAGCATAGATAGCCCATTATGTTTTGTTTGTGTGCTAAACTCCAGTCGATAAACTGGAATAAATAAATGGGAAATATGGAGTAAAGCGTTGTGCTTCTTGCATGAAGTCGCTGAAAATATTGAAATCGACGAAGTTTTGTAACGAATAGATTTCTTGTCATTTACGAGTTGCTGTGTATTCTTCTGCTTAGAATATAAGTGAAAAAAAATGTAATAACTGTGCGCCTGCCATATTATGTGTCATTTTCCGTAGGCACCAAGCGTTACTTTACGTCTGTCGTATCGCATTGTGGATCCGAAGTCCCATGGTTCGTGCCTCGTTGCCGAAATAAATGCCCACCGTTCTATGGAACCGTGAGGATGTAATAGGAGTGTTAGTCAGATTCCATTATTCAATTACGCAACAGTAACCCAAGAGCTGACGGTGGGTGCTGTTGACTTGGTACCTCATGTGTCGCGTATCAACCCAAAATGAGGACCAGTTGCACATTCGGATCTTGTTATTGGATTGAGTATCCGACTTTAAATAAATCTTTGCTGCGGATACATATGCTGCTAGAAATACACTCTGTTGTTGTTTTTTTACTCAATGTAGTTAGCATTTGGCTGTCTTTAACCTGTTTAAAGTTATAATCTAAGAGAAACAGATGCTCTTTCATTACTGTTTCTTTGTCATAGGTGTTAAAATCATAACAGCTGTTGCATAGAGCCCACAGAGAGGATTTTGAAAAAAAAATATTTTATTGTGGTTAAATAAGTGTATATACCTCTACGTCTGATTATTACTAAATCAGATTAAATATTATTACTAAATATTACTAAACAGGTTACTCTGGTACAATGAACGCACAGAGATTCAGGACAGCAGATGAAAAATTTCGCATTGCCACAAGGTCAATCCTTATAGTAAACGTATAATGTTGACACACTTGTAAGTGAATTATGTCATTTATGAAATCGAGTCTTTCATGTGATATGTCATACTGTACTGCTTATTGCTGTGGTATTCCGTTATGTAATATTTTGCTTGCATGATTACGGCTGAGTCGTCGTTGTTGTTGTTTTGAATTAAGCACAAAGCTACAGAATGGGCTATCTGTGCTCTGCCCACCACGGGTATCGAAACCCAGATTTTAGCGTGTAAGTCCGCAGACATACCGCTGAGCCACTGGGGGGCACGGCTGACTCACTGATGGAGCAAATCTATAACAATTCCTATAAACTAGCCTTGTATGCCCAGGTGGTTAGGATGCTTGGCTCGTGATCTGAGGGTCTTGGGTTCGAATCCCGGTCACACCATATATGCTCGCCATTTTCCTCCGTGTATGCGTCATAATGTGACGGTCAATCCCACTATTTGTTGGTAAAAGAGTAGTCCAAGAGTCGGCGGCGGGTGGTGACGACTAGCTGCCTTCCCTCTAGCCCTCGTGTAGCTTTGCGCGAAATTACAAAAAGTAAGCAATTGTATAAATTTCGATTATTTCAACAAGCGAGTTTTACTCCACCGGAAGTCACAATAAAATCAACCATCAACCGGTGTGAAGACATTAATTGGCAGCGTTCCAAACTGAGTTTGTCTTCTGCCAACATGCGTTTACGTGTATTGTATAAGCTATTTATTTCTTCTGTTTTTGTCAAGGTACGGAATTTCTAAGCTACAGCTATAACTTTACAGATTGGCCGTTACTGTGCGTGCTACAACACGAACGTGGTCTCGTCAAATGTCTAACAGCATCTTTTACAGCTTTGAGAAATTTGATGACCACTCCTTCGACATTATCTCAACATGTTTAAATGAAGTGGTTGACTGCGTAACTTAACTCTTTGCGGTATTATTGTTGTTCTCTCTCCTTCTTTTTGCACAGTCAACCTTGGAACACGATTACCAAATGTGAAATTAGCATCGGTTGATTCGTGTTAAAAATATGCTCACGGTCCGCGAGAAGGTGAACATAGATGGCGCTGTGGTGACTGATTACCGTGGTGCAGAGATCTTGTTCCTTACACCTCAAGAGACTTAGAGACGACCTTCAGAAATGGAGATAACGTTGTTTATTTGCAGTTTACCTCTGCTGACAATTGCGAACACTTGTCAGTACGTTTGTCACGTTCAATTGCAAAAAAAAAACAACAACAAAAAACAAATAATAATGGTGAAAAGATCTGGCAACTGGTCGCTGTCTTTCAGCACATATATAAAGATGTAGCAAATGCTCTGGGTTATATAAGAGAGGGGCATTATTTCGGCCGTGTGGTCTTTATGGGATAAATAAATAAGGTTAAAATTTACTTACGTTTTTCTTTGTATCTCATGTCACAAAGGTGGTGCCGACGAGCTTTGCGGTTTCTTACATCTTTGTATCGTATTAAGCCTAAACCAGCTCTCGGCCACTGTTATTGCACTGCAGAGCTAAGATCAAATGGGGACCACTACAAATAATTACACGTAGCTCTAGCTTCTTCACTGATTTTTTTTTCTTTCTGAATTCAACAATATTTGTGGAATGTAACTTGAAAGAAACAAAAGTTGTAACTGGGGCCATGTATTATAGTCGGTGCTTTTTGCCAAGAAACTACACCGATGTGCAGTTTGTTCTGTTTTCGCTGCTAGTGTCTCTAAGCCAGAATAATAAATTATGTACGATTTATTGCGGTGAAGCCAGAGAACAATATTATATGTTCGTTAAAACTGAGAAAAAGTAGGGAACTAATGGTATTGTAATTGGTATTATTCGTGTAAACCAAGACAGAATATTATTTTTGATATTATTTCGAAGAAACAAGAACAGTGTATAAAATGTTTAGCATTACTGCCTGTAAACTAGGATAATGTATTATGTTGTGTATTATCATTATTAAACTAGGATAATACATCGTATTCAATACTATTAACTGTAAACTAGGACAATGTATTATGTTGTGTGTTATCATTATTAAACTAGGATAATACATCGTATTCAATACTATTAACTGTAAACTAGGACAATGTATTATGTTGTGTATTATCATTATTAAACTAGGATAATACATCGTATTCAATACTATTAACTGTAAACTAGGACAATGTATTATGTTGTGTATTATCATTATTAAACTAGGATAATACATCGTATTCAATACTATTAACTGTAAACTAGGACAATGTATTATGTTGTGTGTTATCATTATTAAACTAGGATAATACATCGTATTCAATACTATTAACTGTAAACTAGGACAATGTATTATGTTGTGTATTATCATTATTAAACTAGGATAATACATCGTATTCAATACTATTAACTGTAAACTAGGACAATGTATTATGTTGTGTATTATCATTATTAAACTAGGATAATACATCGTATTCAATACTATTAACTGTAAATTAGGACAATGTATTATGTTGTGTGTTATCATTATTAAACTAGGATAATACATCGTATTCAATACTATTAACTGTAAACTAGGACAATGTATTATGTTGTGTATTATCATTATTAAACTAGGATAATACATCGTATTCAATACTATTAACTATAAACTAGGACAATGTATTATGTTGTGTATTATCATTATTAAACTAGGATAATACATCGTATTCAATACTATTAACAGTTAACTAGGACAATGTATTATGTTGTGTATTATCATTATTAAACTAGGATAATACATCGTATTCAATACTATTAACTATAAACTAGGACAATGTATTATGTTGTGTATTATCATTATTAAACTAGGATAATACATCGTATTCAATACTATTAACAGTTAACTAGGACAATGTATTATGTTGTGTATTATCATTATTAAACTAGGATAATACATCGTATTCAATACTATTAACTGTAAACTAGGACAATGTATTATGTTGTGTATTATCATTATTAAACTAGGATAATACATCGTATTCAATACTATTAACTGTAAACTAGGATAATGTATTATGTTGTGTATTATCATTATTAAACTAGGATAATACATCGTATTCAATACTATTAACTGTAAACTAGGACAATGTATTATGTTGTGTATTATCATTATTAAACTAGGATAATACATCGTATTCAATACTATTAACTGTAAACTAGGACAATGTATTATGTTGTGTATTATCATTATTAAACTAGGATAATACATCGTATTCAATACTATTAACAGTTAACTAGGACAATGTATTATGTTGTGTATATCATTATTAAACTAGGATAATACATCGTATTCAATACTATTAACTGTAAACTAGGACAGTGTATTATGTTGTGTATTATCATTATTAAACTAGGATAATACATCGTATTCAATACTATTAACTGTAAACTAGGACAATGTATTATGTTGTGTGTTATCATTATTAAACTAGGATAATACATCGTATTCAATACTATTAACTGTAAACTAGGACAATGTATTATGTTGTGTATTATCATTATTAAACTAGGATAATACATCGTATTCAATACTATTAACTGTAAACTAGGACAGTGTATTATGTTGTGTATTATCATTATTAAACTAGGATAATACATCGTTTTCAATACTATTAACTGTAAACTAGGACAATGTATTATGTTGTGTATTATCATTATTAAACTAGGATAATACATCGTATTCAATACTATTAACTATAAACTAGGACAATGTATTATGTTGTGTATTATCATTATTAAACTAGGATAATACATCGTATTCAATACTATTAACTGTAAACTAGGACAATGTATTATGTTGTGTATTATCATTATTAAACTAGGATAATACATCGTATTCAATACTATTAACTGTAAACTAGGACAATGTATTATGTTGTGTATTATCATTATTAAACTAGGATAATACATCGTATTCAATACTATTAACTATAAACTAGGACAATGTATTATGTTGTGTATTATCATTATTAAACTAGGATAATACATCGTATTCAATACTATTAACTGTAAACTAGGACAATGTATTATGTTGTGTATTATCATTATTAAACTAGGATAATACATCGTATTCAATACTATTAACTGTAAACTAGGACAATGTATTATGTTGTGTATTATCATTATTAAACTAGGATAATACATCGTATTCAATACTATTAACAGTTAACTAGGACAATGTATTATGTTGTGTGTTATCATTATTAAACTAGGATAATACATCGTATTCAATACTATTAACTGTAAACTAGGACAGTGTATTATGTTGTGTATTATCATTATTAAACTAGGATAATACATCGTATTCAATACTATTAACAGTTAACTAGGACAATGTATTATGTTGTGTATTATCATTATTAAACTAGGATAATACATCGTATTCAATACTATTAACTGTAAACTAGGACAATGTATTATGTTGTGTATTATCATTATTAAACTAGGATAATACATCGTATTCAATACTATTAACTGTAAACTAGGACAGTGTATTATGTTGTGTATTATCATTATTAAACTAGGATAATACATCGTATTCAATACTATTAACAGTTAACTAGGACAATGTATTATGTTGTGTATTATCATTATTAAACTAGGATAATACATCGTATTCAATACTATTAACTGTAAACTAGGACAATGTATTATGTTGTGTATTATCATTATTAAACTAGGATAATACATCGTATTCAATACTATTAACTGTAAACTAGGACAATGTATTATGTTGTGTATTATCATTATTAAACTAGGATAATACATCGTATTCAATACTATTAACTGTAAACTAGGACAGTGTATTATGTTGTGTATTATCATTATTAAACTAGGATAATACATCGTATTCAATACTATTAACAGTTAACTAGGACAATGTATTATGTTGTGTATTATCATTATTAAACTAGGATAATACATCGTATTCAATACTATTAACTGTAAACTAGGACAATGTATTATGTTGTGTATTATCATTATTAAACTAGAATAATACATCGTATTCAATACTATTAACAGTTAACTAGGACAATGTATTATGTTGTGTATTATCATTATTAAACTAGGATAATACATCGTATTCAATACTATTAACAGTTAACTAGGACAATGTATTATGTTGTGTATTATCATTATTAAACTAGGATAATACATCGTATTCAATACTATTAACTGTAAACTAGGACAATGTATTATGTTGTGTATTATCATTATTAAACTAGGATAATACATCGTATTCAATACTATTAACTGTAAACTAGGACAATGTATTATGTTGTGTATTATCATTAATAAACTAGGATAAAGCATTGTATTCAATACTATTAACTGTAAACTAGGACAATGTATTATGTTGTGTATTATCATTATTAAACTAGAATAATACATCGTATTCAATACTATTAACTGTAAACTAGGACAATGTATTATGTTCTGTATTATCATTATTAAACTAGGATAATACATCGTATTCAATACTATTAACTGTAAACTAGGACAATGTATTATGTTGTGTATTATCATTATTAAACTAGGATAATACATCGTATTCAATACTATTAACTGTAAACTAGGACAATGTATTATGTTGTGTGTTATCATTATTAAACTAGGATAATACATCGTATTCAATACTATTAACTGTAAACTAGGACAATGTATTATGTTGTGTGTTATCATTATTAAACTAGGATAATACATCGTATTCAATACTATTAACTGTAAACTAGGACAATGTATTATGTTGTGTATTATCATTATCAAACTAGGATAATACATCGTATTCAATACTATTAACTGTAAACTAGGACAATGTATTATGTTGTGTATTATCATTATCAAACTAGGATAATACATCGTATTCAATACTATTAACTGTAAACTAGGACAATGTATTATGTTGTGTATTATCATTATTAAACTAGGATAATACATCGTATTCAATACTATTAACTGTAAACTAGGACAATGTATTATGTTGTGTATTATCATTATTAAACTAGGATAATACATCGTATTCAATACTATTACTAGGACAATGTATTATGTTGTGTATTATCATTATTAAACTAGGATAATACATCGTATTCAATACTATTAACTGTAAACTAGGACAGTGTATTATGTTGTGTATTATCATTATTAAACTAGGATAATACATCGTATTCAATACTATTAACTGTATACTAGGACAATGTATTATGTTGTGTATTACCATTATTAAACTAGGATAATACATCGTATTCAATACTATTAACTGTATACTAGGACAATGTGTTATGTTGTGTATTATCATTATTAAACTAGGATAATACATCGTATTCAATACTATTAACTGTATACTAGGACAATGTATTATGTTGTGTATTATCATTATTAAACTAGGATAATACATCGTATTCAATACTATTAACTGTAAACTAGGACAATGTATTATGTTGTGTATTATCATTATTAAACTAGGATAATACATCGTATTCAATACTATTAACTGTAAACTAGGACAATGTATTATGTTGTGTGTTATCATTATTAAACTAGGATAATACATCGTATTCAATACTATTAACTGTAAACTAGGACAATGTATTATGTTGTGTGTTATCATTATTAAACTAGGATAATACATCGTATTCAATACTATTAACTGTAAACTAGGACAGTGTATTATGTTGTGTATTATCATTATTAAACTAGGATAATACATCGTATTCAATACTATTAACTGTAAACTAGGACAGTGTATTATGTTGTGTATTATCATTATTAAACTAGGATAATACATCGTATTCAATACTATTAACTGTAAACTAGGACAATGTATTATGTTGTGTGTTATCATTATTAAACTAGGATAATACATCGTATTCAATACTATTAACTGTAAACTAGGACAATGTATTATGTTGTGTATTATCATTATTAAACTAGGATAATACATCGTATTCAATACTATTAACTGTAAACTAGGACAGTGTATTATGTTGTGTGTTATTATTAAACTAGGATAATACATCGTATTCAATACTATTAACTGTAAACTAGGACAGTGTATTATGTTCTGTATTATCATTATTAAACTAGGATAAAATGTCGTATTCAATAATATTGACTGTAAACTAGAACAACACTGTTTTCAGTGTTACCATTTGTAAACTAGGAGAATATTCGGATAAATTATTGTTTGATAAACTTATCGCTGACCCACCGTGAGACGATTCGAACATTCTTTGTGTGTTTTACGTAAGTGGTTACCATGTAGAGTGTTTTAATGAATAATTAGATATAAACTTAATATATTGAACCTAATAGTCGTCGTATTGTTTATGTTATTAGTTTCCATTCAGTCTTTTAATGAGTTTGATATAAATATAGAATTTCCAGATATTGATGTCAGTGCTGGCTGTATTGTTTAATCTACTAATTACCATATAGTCTGTTGATTAACGTGATACACGTGTAGGCATATGAAACTGAAAATGATTACAATTTATTTGAAAAACAGATAAATATTCTACAGTGAAGACTTCATTTTAATTGCACTTGAATTTCCCAAATTATCACAAAGGAAAAAAAACTAATTTAAATTGATTAACATTTTTAACTGGTAGTAAACTGACAATAAGTTGACAAACAAAGATTTATAAATATGAGGTGATTTATTTCGGGGATAACATGCAACATGCTTCGACTAGACCAGCGGCACAGCAAGGGTTTTCAGCGCCCGGGAACAAAGTCAGTTTTCGCACTCCCTCGTGACAAAATGTAAGCCATAATTCCTAATTATGTAACATAAATTTGACGTCTCCCCCCCCCCCGATGCTGCGCTTAAGGACAGGTGTACCCCCTTGCTCCCCATAGGTATGCCACTGGACAAAACAGAGCCCGGCAAGGCTAGATGGTTAAGGAATTCGACTTGCAGTCTGATGGTCACGGGTTCCAATCCCCATCGCACGAAAAGTGCTCGCCCTTTTAGCCATGGAGGTGTCACAAAGTTACGGTCAATCTCACTATTCGTTGGTAAAGGAGTAGCCCGAAAGTTGGCGGTGGGTGGTGATGACTAGCTGCCTTCCCTCTAGTCTTACACTGCGAAATTAGGGACGGCTGTTGCAGACAGCCCTCGTGTAGCTTTGCGTGAAATTCCAAACAAACAAACAAATCGACAGAGCATTGGGTTGTCTTCTTTTTGTACTAATGCTCTGTCAAAATATCTAGTATGTTACCCCCAAAATAAATCACCTCATTATGCTTAGAAATTATTTGTCAACTTACTATTATATTAGCGTAATGTTCTTTTATACTCTGATACAATAAAATAATTTCTTCATTATTTTAAGTGGTTCGTAAATTGGTTTCTTTCTCTTTTATCAACGGTAAACAAATTATTCTGGTTTTAAAATTCCACTTTCTCCAAGAATATAAATTCACTATGTTACTCAGACTTCTAATAACGCATACAAACGATATCGGTTATTAACTTCATAGAATCAAAAGACCTTTTTAGGCTAAAAGATTTATCATAAACATTTTCGAACATCAGACATGCCTGCACGTTATCTCCACGTTACGATCGAGGAATTTCTTTATGCTTTAGACAACAACCTTATTTTAAATTAATAAATTACGTGTTCTTGTTGTTGTTATGGTTAGGTTTGTTTGTTTGTTTTGAATTAAGCACAAAGCTACACAATGGGCTATCTGTGCTCTGCCCACCACGGGTATCGAAACCCGGATTTTAGCGTGTAAGTCCGCAGACATACCGCTAAGCCACTGGGGGGCCTTGTGGTCGGGATTAAAGGGTTGTGTAAATGTATCATTTATTTTTTTTCTGAGTAATAATTTGAAGAAACTTAATGTTATAGCTTCTGAGTAACTATTATAAAGGTATCTGTGAGCAAAGAACCGACATGCGTGAAGAAATTGATAGTTAAATTTCTTACGCGCATATAAATAACAGAAACGATATGAAACGTCGGACGTATTGTACGAGTTTCGTGGGATAATCGATGTTACTAGTGGCATCTAGTGTTATTAATTGGAAATAATCACATGAAGTATTAATTTTACCATGTATTGCAGGTTCTCGGGTAACTTAACTGCCTCCTTTTTATACGAAACTTAAACACACACAAAAAAAGAAAAAATGATTCATTTTCTTGTTAATGATATATAGCGTAGTTTGGTTTTAGTTGAGTTGAAAACTTCAAACAAAACTTTATTTTAATAAAATAAATCTCCAAAAAGTTGCCATAATTCGGATAATGTGGAAAACAATTCATTAAAATATGTAACAACTTTAATTTAACGGCTTCGTGATTAATTATAAGAATAATTACGTGCTCAGAGGTTATTCCTATCAAATTTGTGTAGAATAGCACGAAAATAAATACCTTAATGTGTTTCTGAGACCACTACAGAATTAAGAGGCGTTTTATTACAAAGTGTAAGGCCCCGGCATGGCCTGGTGGGTTAAGGCGTTCGACTCGTAATTCGAGGGTTGCGGATTCGAATCCCGGTTGCACCAAACATGCTCGCCCTTTCAGCCGTGGGGGCGTTATAATGTGACGGTCAATCTCACTATTTCTTGGTAATAGAGTACCCCAAGAGTTATCGGTGGGTGGTGATGATTAGCTGTCTTCCCTCTTGTCTTACACTGCTAAAGTAGGGACGGCTAGCGCGGATAACCCTTGTGTAACTTTGCGCGAAATTTAAAAAAAAATCTAAGCAATTCTTTTACTTTTAAAATTGGGAAGAACACTTTTGTCTCTCTCCCCCTATTTTAAAACTGTTTGTTAGTTCTGTAGTTGGATTTCCCACCAGATCAAACAGACAATAACCAATTGGTTTTCTTATACCCTTAATGATTTGGATTCTGATTAAATGCGGTATGACAAAGGGTGATCGACTTGTAGGCTGCTAAAACACGTGCTCCTATCTGTATCATTACATTTGTTCGCTTGCCTTGATTCTGTGTAGAGTCGCACAATGGGCTACTTAACGCTTAATCCTTCACAAGGATCGAACCACGATTTATGCCATTATAAGCCATCATGTACATCGCCAAGCTATGAGAGGACTTATCTCCTTGAGACCAGAATACTAACGGTGTTACTAACGCGAACTGTTCGAAAGTCATCTGGAAATAAAGTGACTAAACAGTTTTCCTTAAGTTCTCTATCCACCACAAGTAGTTGAACTCAAATTTCTGTTGTTATTAGCCTTTACGTTTACCGTTTATCTGGGATAGAACAGGTAGGTTGACACTGACTAATAGTCACCTGTCGCATACAATCATGAAATACCGGTCATGTTTCAGCGCTAAACTATATAATAGGCTGTTTATTCTTACTCTCCACTTCGCGGCGTTGAACACCGCATTTTAAAGTTGTATTGTTTGTTTGTTTTACATTTTGCGTTAAGGTACAAGAGGGCTATCTGTGCTAGCCCTCCCTAATTTAGCTGCGTAAGACTAGAGAGAAGGCAGCTAGTCATCATCATCCACCGCCAACTCTTGGACTACTCTTTTACTGAGGAATACTGGGATTGACCGTCACATTATAACGTACCCACGGCCGAAAGGGTGAGCATGTTTGTTGTCACGGGGATTCTAACCCGCAATCCTTAAATTACGATTCGAGCTCCGTAACCACTTGGCCATGCCGGGCCATTTGAAATTGTAAGTCCGTACATTTACCCCTGACTCTCTGAGGGTCAAAAAGCTAAAAACAAATTACTGACACTTCAAATATACTCTGCCAAATTTAATTCTGACGTATTTACTGCTATGGAGATTTTCTTCTCTTTTTTATCTTCTGTCTTGCGTGGCACAGCTGTATGTCTGCGGACTTATAACACTAGAAACTGGGCTTCAATGGCCGGCGTGGGCAGAGAACAGATAGCCCATTGTTTAACTATGTGTTCTGAACAAACAAACAAAACCATAATCAATTCTAAACGTCGCTTTTTTAAGATTGTTTACAATATTGCGACGAATTCAGTTGACAATATCAATACTGTGTTAGTTACGTTAATAAGTAAACTGCACTATATCAATACTGTGTTAGTTACGTTAATAAGTAAACTGCACTATATCAATACTGCGTGAGCTACGTTAATAAATTTAATTGCACTATATCAATACTGCGTGAGCTACGTTAATAATTGAACTACGCTATATCAATACTGCGTGAGCTACGTTAATAATTAAGCAGCACTATATCAATACTGCGTGAGCTACGTTAATAATTAAGCAGCACTATATCAATACTGCGTGAGCTACGTTAATAATTAAACTACACTTTTGATATTTTCTTTCGATCAGTAATTATCGTGACGTGTTTATTTCCATCTTCTGTAAAGAAAAACACAGACGAACTATTCGTGTTAGCCAATTCCAGTTTTGAAGTGGGCTCTCCATGGAGTCAAAGATAGACAAGAACGACTGCACTTATAACGCGCCCAAGATCCAAATGTAGTAAGTGTTTGTGTGTTTGTTTTCACAGTGGAGGTAATCGGTTGTGAAGCACACTCTGCCATACTGACGAATGGGTCACGTCAGGCACATATGGATGAACTTCGTCATATCTAATATCCTTAGGACTAGACCTAAAGACCTAGTCTATTTTAGTGCTCACTTCATTTCGAGAATGAGTTGGAATGCAAAGGAATTAGAAGCAAAAAACAAACAAACGAAAACTTATTACTGAGTTGAAACTAAGGTAATAAATATCACATTACTTATTAAGTTTTTACATTTTCAAATAGTAATTGCTAGTTTTACAAATCTGACCCCCCCCCCTCAGCAACGCAACAATATATCTGCAGACTTATGATTGTTGGTTTGTGAATTTCGCGCAAAGCTACACGAGGGCTATCTGTGCGAGCCGTCCCTAATTTAGCAGAGTAAGACTAGAGGGAAGGCAGCTTGTCATCACCACTCACCGCCAACTCTTGGGCTACTCTTTTACCAACGAATAGTGGGATTGACCGTCACATTATAACGCCCCTACGACTGAACGGGCGAGCATGTTTGGTGCGACGAGGATGCGAACCTGCGACCATCAGATTACGACTCGCACGCCTTAACACGCTTGGCCATGTCGGGCCGCAAAGTTATGATGCGAGAAACCCTACTGATAACCCATTATGTTGTTTTGCGCTTAACTTCACACAGACGTAACTAGTTTTACAAATTTTAATTTTGTATTCTCGTTTGATTGATAAATTGAGCATCACACTTCACAAAAACTTTTTGTCTGAAACTACATTTTATATCCATGGTCTGAAACTACATTTTATATCTATGACAAAATTACTAAAGCCAGTTTCTGTCGTCCCGAATTTTGACCCATTAACCAAAGGGAAGGAAACTGGTTATTAGCACCCTACAACCCCCACCCACTGTCTAAGATATTGACTGTTCCACTTATAATGCACCCACAGCTTAGAGTACGGAGATGTTTCATGGTGCCGCACGGATTTAATCCCGAATTTTCAGCGCCAAAAACTAGAACTTTATGACGTGGTTAACACATGCACTTAAATTTTAACAGTCAAACATTAAAGAAAAATAGTATTTTAAAAAATAAAAGTATGTATTTAACACTGCTTGGGCTAACAGTTCATCACACACACATGTACATAAAGGGGGGATCGAATGTTCCCGAACTGCAACAAATTAGTAAGACGCAATAAATCGAATGATAGGGTGGGCTTCAGATTTGTTTGTCGGTGGGACAACGGCAGTTCCAAGGACTTCCAACGCTAAAGTCCGGGGATCGATTCCCCTTAGTGAACGCATACAGCTTACGGTAATAACAAAGCTTTCACGTTTATATTTTTTAATTATAAAAAACTTGTCTGGGTGAATAATAAACAAAATAATTATGTAATATCAATGCTACATATCCTTCAAGTTTCTGTGTTAACTTAGGCCCACTGCGTAGCTTTGTGTTTAAATGCAAACATTCTAACATATCCTGTGTGAGTAAAATATGTTTCGTGTTACCATAAACGATGGTTTTTGATCCCACGCGTAATGCGCCAGTTGAAAAAAAAAATCACGTGTATATATTTATTTAGTTTACTAGGTAATTTAAACTTAGAAACATCCTCACCAAAGTCCAGATTTTTTTCAGAATTTGCTTGAACATACAACTTAAATTCATAAACGAACCGATTTACAGTGCGATTTAAAAGTGATTCACTGACAGCTAACCCTAACAGAAACTGTTATGTGTCGTATCCGTGATTTTTAAAGCAGCCCATAAACGTTAAACAGGTCTCGTTTCTTATCGTGCGAATAAGATGCCGTATCCAGTTAAAAGGATAGCTTTATAGAAAGTTATCTATAAGGTTGCTTCAAGAGAATATATATATATATATACCAAAGGGAAAGAAAATATTTATCTGCTCTTTCATTCGGGAAATATAACTATTGCAATAACAACAGTCGCTAACTAGGTTAATGGGGATCATATTCTTAACGCAAACGCTTTGGTGTTGCTCTTAACAGAAACGTAAACGCCCGGTAACAGCTCAGGAACATCACAGATTAAATCCGTTGGCCGTAGCAGAAATCGAACAATATGTTCACCAAACGCCATTAAGTAGACTACTCAATAAATCGCATTACCATTAATACTTTGCAACTAAGATCGTCGGTATTGGATGCAAACCTCAAGCACATCCGTCTATCACTGGTAGGCTAAACTGTGTTACTTTCTGTTCATGTTACAATAGTAATGATAACGAGATTATGTTGCTTGGATACCAACTTCAGTAAGAGTGGACAACTGTGGTCATCTGAAACTTTAATGAATCAATTCATTGCGAGTTGTAAAAACATGTTTGTTTGTTTGTCAGAAAACCCTGAGTATAAATATTTTTTTTGAGAAAAAAACACGTTTATTTTGTTTGTTTGTATGTAAGCGCAAAGCTACACAATGGATTATCTGTGCTCTGTCCACCACGAGTATTGAAACCCGAATTTTAGCTTTGTCCGCAGACACAGCGCTGTGCCACTAGGGGGCTTAAAGAAATTTCAGTATATGGGAAAGAACGAGATACGTTTTTGTCATCACACAATTTTTGTTGACCCAACTGCTGTTGTTTTATTTACGCAACAGGGGAGAAATAAATGTTCGTATGAATGTGTAATATTTCGGTTGTACATATTTGTCCTAAACAGTGGGGATCTACGACCCAAAATGTTCTAATTATAGAACGATAAATGATTCAATAATCAGCGATGTCGAGAAAACCCACTTGTAGAGAAATATATATGTAAAAATGGCTCGTTTGGGTTGATCAAATATTTTGCGTAGAGGAGCGAACAACGTTTTGACCTTCTTCGGTCATCTTCAGGTTTACAAAGAAAGAAAGAGGTAACTGACCGGAAGCTGACCACATGTTTGAAAGGGATTGTGTAACGGAGTGTCGGAATGTAGAGGGCGGGCTTAGATGTTTGAATAAATAATTTTATATTATTTATTTTTATTATTTATATTATTTTTAATATAGGTATAAAGGTGTTCCTTTATATTGGTTTATTTTTTGAGCTTAAGTTGTTGTATAAGTAAGGCATCTTTAATTTTGCGTTTGTTTGTATTTGTTTCTTTATTTAGTATTTGAGTGTTTTCGTTATGTTGTGCTTATTTGACTTACAGTGTTCGAAAACGTGTGAAGGTGACTTTTAATATAAATAATAATAATGAAAATAAATAATATAAAATTATTTATTCAAACATCTAAGCCCGCCCTCTACATTCCGACACTCCGTTACACAATCCCTTTCAAACATGTGGTCAGCTTCCGGTCAGTTACCTCTTTCTTTCTTTGTGAATCTGACGATGACTGAAGAAGGTCGAAACGTTGTTTACTCCTCTACGTAAAAAAAAATTTTCAACCCAAGTTGTTTGTTTGTTTTTTTGAATTAAGCACAAAGCTACACAATGGGCTATCTGTGCTCTGCCCACCACGGGTATCGAAACCCGGATTTTAGCGTGTAAATCCCTAAACATACCGCTGAGCCACTGGGGGCTTCTCAACCCAAACGAGCCGTTTTTACATAGATGAATGATTCATTTGATATATTCAGAAGTTGTTTCGACAAGGCACAGCGTGGTGAGTATGAAATTTGACTTGCAATCTGAGGGTCGAGGGATCAAATACGTTCATCAAACATGTTCTCCTTTTCAGCAAATGGACGTTATAAACCCACAATCAAATCCACTAATAGTTTTTAAAGTGAGGCTCAAATGTTAGCGGTGGGTGTTATTGGCTAAATGCTTTTTCTCCAGTCTATTACTTTAAAATTAGTGACGGCTAGTGCAGATAACCACCGAATTGTTTGTGCGAATTCAACAGACGAAGAAAATAGACCGATAATTATTTTCCTTAGGGTTTGCTTGTGAAGAATTTTTTTTTTATAAAGCAAGACAAGGGCTACTTGTGTATGGCCGACAGACTAGAAGGAATGCAGTCAGTCAATAATACCATCGCTAACATTTTGGCTACTCTTGTCTGATCGAATAGTGGAATCTGGTAGTTGGTTTCACCTAACGTGTCATACCTGGCATAACCAGATGGTTAAGGCACTCGACTTGTTATCTGAGGGTCGTGGATTTCAATCTTCATCACATCAAACATGTTTACTCTTTCAGCCGTAGACGCATTAAAAAGTGACGGTCAATCCCACTATTCGTTGGTAAAAGAGTTGCCAAAAGTTGGCGGTGGGTGGTAATGATTAGTTGCCTTCTTTTTAATCTTACACTGCTAAATTAGGGATGGCTAGCGCAAATAGCCTTCGTGTAGCTTTGTGTGAAATTCAAAACAAACAAACTTACATTACTCATACATTAGAATTTGTTAGTTACTCTTACATGGTGCACTCAGCAGATTGTGTTAGTTACATAGCGCACTCTGTAGAAATTAGTAATTAAATAGCGCACTCAGAAGAATTTGGTAATTACATTGCGCGCTTAGCAGAATTTGGTAGTTACTTTTACATAGTGCACTCAGCAGATTTTGTTAGTTACATAGAGCGCTATTTAGAAATTAGTAGCTGCATCGCGCACTCAGTAGAATTTAGTAGTTACATAGTGTACTCTATATAAAGTTCAAATAACTGTTTTATTTTTGTTGCTGTTTTTTTTTCGCCAACGGAACTCGAACAACGAATCCTAAGATTCACAGCTCGGCACACAAACCACTGTGACTGAATGCTTAATAAGTTACTCTCTGAAACAAAAGGTGGCGCATGAGGCTTGTATAGTTTATTGCAGTGACGGCGAGACCATATTGAATAAAAACAATCAAAGTAATATAGGATATAATAATAATGATAGTTCTTTATTAAACTTTTCATTTGTAAAATAGATAGGGGTAGGACAACATTACTAAATTATAAAAAAAAACACCTACTGCTTGAAAGCCTGAAGGAAGAAGAGATGACATTTAAGATTTTAGATGCGCGTGTTTTCGTGGATATTGTTTCTCGAAACGTGTGGGTACAGAATTATTAGTCGCGTGTGAATATTTCTGTAGGAAAGCCACTTCGGGCTGTTTCTGTTGTGTCCGTAGACTTAACGGTTTTTTTCCCCGTGGACATTGTTGGTTGTAGTCGTCGTTCTGTTTACACGTCTTTGCCCCTTTATGTTACGCTTGTAAGGAAAGCCCCGATTCACAGAGCTATTCAAATATGATTCTTTGAAAACAGAAGAACCACAACTTTCTTAACTTTTCTTATAAGGTAAAATCCAACATTACATACATATATAGGTATGTGAGGGTATATATCATATATATAATACGCCACACATATAGCGTTTCTGTATAAGGCGGTTGGACAAAACTGGATACATTTCGACAACTCATACAATGTTATGGGGTTGGTTCATTTCTAACAGTCTGTGTTATAATAGCATAAGTGGTTTGTGTTTTTTCCGATAAATTATTCAGAAAAATAATATATTTTTCAGAGTGCTTGCGACGTAAATTCAATCCCCCCCGTGACCTTGGTAAGTTGGTTGGTTGGTTATAGCTTAGCCCAAAGCTACACCATGGGCTCTCTGTGCTCTTCCCAGTACGAGTATCAAAACCCGTTACACCCCATATATCCTTTGACTTTGAGCACTGGTTGTGATTGATACAGTGATCTTCCATTTTCAATCGGCCCGGCATGGCCAGGCGGTTAAGGCATTCCACTCGTTATCAGAGGGTCGCGGGTTCGAATCTCCGTCACACCAAACATGCTCGTTCTTTCAGCCGTGGGGGCGTTATAACGTTACGATTAATTCCACTATTAGTTGGTGAAAGAGTAGCCGAAGAGTTGGCGGTGGGTTATAATGACTAGTTGTCTTACCCCTTGTCTTACACTGGTAAATTAGGGACGGCTAACGCAGATAGCCCCCGTGTAGGTTTGCGTGAAATTCAAACCAAACCAAACCAATCCATATTCAATGAAAATAACCATGCTGGCAGGAAGTACCATTAAATGGTTGTCTATTTTTCTTTAATTAGTAGTTATAAAGTAGAGATGGCTTTGACTGAATTTTCTACCTCTGATCGGGTCAACTAGTTCATGTTTCACATAAAATGTTATGATTGTTGAACGTGTTAAATATAAAATAATTAATTATATGATCATTTTCGTTTGTATGTTTTTTTTTAGTTCTCATTTCGGTTTTGACCATTAAAATGAAAAGCTGTAATTCACTTATATAGAAGTGTAATAAGAAGAAATCTTCAACAGCAGCGGCATTGGTTTGGTGTGTTTTGAATTTTGCGCAAAGCTGCACAAGGGATATCTGCGCTAGCCGTCCCTAATTTGTCAGTGTAAGATTAGACGGAAGACAGCTAATCATCACTACTCACCACCAACTCTTGGGCTATTCTGTTAACAACGAATAGTGGGATTGACCGTTACATTATAATGACCCCACTGCCGCTGAAAAGGCTAGCATCTTTAGTGTGACGGAGATTCGAACAGGCGACCCTCAGATTACGAGTCGAGTACCTTAACCACCTTCAAGTGCCGGGCTTACTTCGACACTTTGAATTCTTTTAAATAAGATTGAATTAACTTAATCTATACGACTTTTTTTATTAGCTGTACTTGTTGTGCGCCAGCAGAACCACGCGTCAGGCGCGTGCTACACGATTAGATTTTATTACTTATGTGTATCTCTACCAACGTACCCTTAAATTGAAATTATTTAAGGCGGAACTAGAATGAAATAATCTATGAGAACTTGGACATGGTCAAATACGTCAATTGAAAGGGTTTGACCTCTAGCTTACAAAACTGTAATTAGATCTCATTTTGGTTAAGACATGACAGAGCCATGTACTTGAATGACTGAGAGGCATGCTATAAGCCGTTATGCCGCGGCTAAAATTCAAGTTAACTGGTGATACTTTTTCCACTGTCTTCTTAATTTATCCATTGTAGCTCAAAGTCAGAGTTGTCTAAAAATTTAATCTGTCTTCTTTCTCCCATAAGTTGCCCCTGCCCCCCAAAAAAAGCGTTTCGTTCAATACCAGATTTATCATTTGGGCTAGACTTTAGCAGACAACACATTTAAAAAAAAAGTTTAAAATTTATGGGGTTTGAGCGCCATGTTGGATTTCAGTAGTTCACCAGCTTTCGGCGTTTAAACCGTAATGACTTTACGTTATATTATGAGTTTATTTTTTAACAGAAACTTAACAAAATAAATTTTACGAATATTATAATGAAATTTGATTGAATGGACGGCAACTATATATTGTAGAAACACAAGTTATACGACGTTTGAAAAAATCTTCTGCCTGAAGACAAAAAAACAGAAGACTTGCGAAACGTCGTCCTCTGCACTTGTGTTTCCTTCCACAACAGGCAATCGCCGTCCATTCTACGAAATTTGACCATGAATACTCTACCTAAACAAGCTATCAAAGAAGAATAGTATAATTATGAAAGTTATGACAACACGTACAGAGGTAATACGCTCACCAGATAAGCGATGTCTTCAAGAAGTAAGAAGTTATGTTAAGAAAATCTTATTTTATTTCCTGTTTACACTGATGCAGAGTTTTGTACCACAAATGATCTCATGGTTATCCCAGTGTTCAAAAAACACTTTAATTACCGTTGTAGGCTCACAGAAAATAAACTGTGCATCCTAGCGACAAATTATTGACTGCATTTATACCAAGGATAGCTGAGTTATCAACGGCAACGATTAACAGTAGCACGTGCGGATCGTCCGGTTTTCCTTGTCAACGCAGCTTTGCTCCCAATGTCCAAAATCAGTTTGAAAAGTTAATGTGCGCACTTTGAGAAGTTTGAAACTGTATTTTGAGGAATTTATTTACAGCTGTACGTTGAGAAGACTGAAACCTCAAATATAAGAAGTGACGTTTTCGGATCACATTAAAGTTCCAACATTCGAAGTCTGTTGGAGTTAAACACAGTATAATCAAAGGTGAAGTTCTCTAGATAGTTATAATATTTCTGCTTCACATCGAAGTGCGTGTGTTGTTTTCCCCATAAAAATCCACATTTATTATGGAAGAGAAAATACGTATACAAGTGGAACAAATAAAGACATATCGTCGTTGGATCGTTAAAGCGATCAATTATAATTATTGAGGAAGGCAGTATGTGAATAATATTGAACAATGGACCTGTGAGAAGCTGCTAAAATCGAACGAATAAATTTGCGAATCTGATTGGATGCGAGAACCAAATTTTAATATATGTTTCAAGCGGAAAGACGAGATAAGAAAGCTCAGGCTTTGCAGTGAAGAAGTCATCGATTTCTAAGCCAGAGGGGTAGTGAATTTGACCCTAGTAAAAATGATTAACAAAATGGGTTGTTAAACGAAGCATAGCAGAGCACGTCATGAGGGAACCACAAATGAATGAACTGTAACGGGCTCTCGAGACAATATTGTCTACTCATGCAACCACACCGAGATATAAATAGCACAGGAACTCCATATATTGTCTAGCTGCCATTTGGCAACCACCTCGCGCAGATGACGTTAAATCCATTCGACATCCGCAATTCTGATTTCAAAAGTGAGCCGTAGGATAAGCAACTGGAAATACTGTCGTTCTATTATTTGTTTAAAGTCATAATAAATTTAAACTTAACACAAGAACTGTAGAACACGTGCAGTTTGATAATGGTGTCAACGATACTTACAGTATTTTGTTTATTTTGAAGTTAAACACGGAGCAACACCACGGACATCGAAATCTGCTTTCTAGTGTTGTTGGTACGGAGATATATTGCTACACCTTTTTGAAGCGGGTGTTTCCAGAATGAAACATGATATCAAAGTGATCTTGCTTCATAAAAAAAAAACGCAAAATCAGGACGTTTCTTTGTGTTAGTATTTTGTGTTTTACACCAATTGCCGCATTATTCAGTTAGAACTACTCAAACTATTGGTATTACCCGAACAAGCATTTTCGTAGTTGGGTTTTTGCGCTTTTAAGACCAGTGCACTGTAAGCAGTTATCCTCTTATTGTCATGATTTCAAGGGTTCTCAATTCGAATCGCGTCGTCACAGAAAAGCATTTCTGAGACTGGGGTTGTGGGCGCGATATATGAGTGATATGTTTGAACATACATCCATATAAGATATGCCTCTACATACTAACACTACAGTAAACCACAATAAACATAAACACTACAGTAAATATTTCGAAAATCCTTAGTACCACAATAAACATACCTGTACTAATTAACGCCACAATAAACATCAATGTGCCTACTACCACAGTAAACATATCTGCATGTATTAACACTACAATAAACATCAACGTATTTACTACCACAGTAAACATACCTGTACTAATTAACACCACAGTAAAGATACTTGAACATACGTAGTACCACAGTAAACATACCTGTACGTACTTAACACCATGTGTTATATATACTGCTATAAACTTAACACCGTAACAAATATCAAATATTCCTCATATACTTTACTTTGTAAGAAGTCTATTTGTTAACAGAACTTCACAGGCACGTGTTATAAATGTGACACAACAAGAAGTGTAGTTGTTTTTTTATGTTACACCGTAAACTATGGTTATTATCAAAAAAACACGTGATATTTGCTTTATGCAGGATTATTATGAACTTTACACTGTTCAATTTCAGGTTTGTAGAGAGCTTGGCGAGGCAAGAATGTTTTCAAAGTACAGACTTTTTTCGATACCAAATTACCTCAAAAATTGTCCTTCATACTTAATGTTTATAGTTAAAGTAATATAATACTAAATTGAAGGCTCGGCATGGCCAGGTGAGTTAAGGTGTTCGACTCTTAATCTGAGGGTTGCGAGTTCGAATCCCCGTCGCACCAAACATGTTCGTCCTTTCAGCCGTGGGGGCATTCTAATATCATGGTTAGTCCCACTATTCGTTGGTAAAAGAGCCCAAGAGTCGGCGGTGGGTGGTGATAACTAGTTGCCGTCACTCTTGTCTTACACTGTTAAATTAGGGACGGCTAGCGCAGATAGCCCTCGAGTAGCTTTGCGCGAAATTCAAAACAAACAAACAATCCATACTAAATCATTAGACTTCAATCATTCAGAGGACTTCTTTTTTCGCCTGGCACGGCATGGCCAAGCGGTCAAGGCACTCGAATTGTAATACGAGGGCCGCTGGATCACATCCCCGTCACACCAAACATGCTCGTCCAGATAGTCCTAGCGAAGCTTTACGCGAAATTCCCAACAAACCAAATTTATATACCCACTTTGGATAAAACCAAAACTTACTAGTGTTTAAAAAGAATTATAAAATCTCTGTCTTTATCTACATTTATTTAAACTGAGAACCGCTATTTTACTAAAATATAAAAGTACGTGCCGTAAGCTTAACTGAATTTAGTACATAACACAAAGTCCCACGTGGATACTGGTGTGAAGGTAACTAAACGGTGTGCATAACTGAAACTAATACCACGTGGACACTAGTGCAAAAGGTTTTGAATTTGTTTTCAAAATGCTATTGTTGTTTTTAAGTTGGGTTCAAAATTGGCCCCCCAGTGGCTCAGCGGTATGTCTGCGGACTTACACGCTAAAATCCGGGTTTCGATACCCGTGGTGGAGAGAGCACAGATAGCCCATTGTGTAGCTTTGTGCTTAATTCAAAACAACAACAGGTTCAAAATTGTCACATACCCGTATCTTCCCTCTAGAGGGAAGAGACTATAGCTTAATTATAGCGACACTCACATGTGTTTAACTCTATCCTTACATATAAATATAAACACAGCGGTAAACAAGAGGGCTTTTAAAGTAGAAAAAGTTGAATTTCTATAACCGTGGTTGGCAAACCACCGATAGCTCATTGCGTAGCTTTGCGCTCAGCAATAATCAAACCAAAATGTAAATATTCAAAATCAAGAATAATCGCTGAGATATAAGTTTAAGTTGTAGATACCAGGCAGGGGTCGTATACAAAGCATCAACACAAAGAGTTACGATCACAAACAAAAAGAAATAAAGTTTTCAATATGCTGAAACTTGAGGTGATTTGCATACAAATGTTGCCACACTGAGAAAACTAAAATATATAATATTATTATGGAGGTGTTTTTTTTTTCTGGCGATAGAGCATAATATTACTGTAATTTCTCGTAATCCGAGGGTCGCGAGTTCGAATACCAGTCACACCAAACATGCTTGCCTTTTCAGCCGTGGGGCGTTATAACGTGGTGGTGAATCCCACTATTCGTTGGTAAAAGAGTGGTCCAAGAGCTGACACTGGGTGATGATGACTAGCTAGCTGCCTTCCCTTTAGTCTTACACTGCGAACTTAGGGACGGCTAGCATCGTAGTCCTCGTGTAGCTTTGCGCGTAATTCAAAACAAACAAAACCAGACAGTAATTCCTGGAACAAAGCTTTGCTGTAGTGGGAATATTCTAACTATATGAACAGTTTACGTAAAAAAAAAATAATTGAAAATACATCTCTCACCTCAGATGTTGTAGGTTCACAACGTGATCCCCCTCCAGTGACACTGTCTGCGGACTCACATTGCTAGAAACCGGGTTTCGATACCCGTGATGAGCGAAGCACAAAAAAATCCATGCATAATTCCAAACAAACATAACCAGTCTGCCAAAACTGTATTTAGCCAACACAACCAATCTGTCAGAACCACTTAAACGAAACAACATACAAGATATGTTACCATGATATAGTTCTGCTTTACAGAAATGTCTAATTACTCATATAAAGCAAAAAAAACAAACCCTCAAGTAAACTAATCTTAATAACACAAAATTATAATTTAATTGAGTTAATGGACGTATTTATGTGCAATGAAAACTAAAACAATCTCACCACCCTAATTGTCTTGTGCCATCAAAACTAAAACAATCTCACCATCTTAATTGTCTTGTGCCATCAAAACTAAAACAATCTCACCACCCTAATTGTCTTGTGCCATTAAAACTAAAACAGTCTCACCACCCTAATTGTCTTGTGCCATCAAAACTAAAACAATCTCACCACCCTAATTGTCTTGTGCAATTAAAACTAAAATAAGCTTACGACTTTAATTGTCTTGTGCCATCAAAACTAAAACAATCTCACCATCCTAATTGTCTTGTGCCATCAAAACTGAAACAGTCTCACCACCCTAATTGTCTTGTGCCATTAAAACTGAAACAATCTCACCATCCTAATTGTCTTGTGCCATTAAAACTGAAACAATCTCACCATCTTAATTGTCTTGTGCAATTAAAACTGAAACAATCTCACCACCCTAATTGTCTTGTGCCATTAAAACTGAAACAATCTCACCACCCTAATTGTCTTGTGCCATCAAAACTAAAACAATCTCACCATCTTAATTGTCTTGTGCCATCAAAACTAAAACAATCTCACCACCCTAATTGTCTTGTGCCATTAAAACTAAAACAGTCTCACCACCCTAATTGTCTTGTGCCATCAAAACTAAAACAATCTCACCACCCTAATTGTCTTGTGCAATTAAAACTAAAATAAGCTTACGACTTTAATTGTCTTGTGCCATCAAAACTAAAACAATCTCACCATCCTAATTGTCTTGTGCCATCAAAACTGAAACAGTCTCACCACCCTAATTGTCTTGTGCCATTAAAACTGAAACAATCTCACCATCCTAATTGTCTTGTGCCATTAAAACTAAAACAATCTCACCATCTTAATTGTCTTGTGCAATTAAAACTGAAACAATCTCACCACCCTAATTGTCTTGTGCCATTAAAACTGAAACAATCTCACCATCCTAATTGTCTTGTGCCATTAAAACTAAAACAATCTCACCATCCTAATTGTCTTGTGCAATTAAAACTGAAACAATCTCACCACCCTAATTGTCTTGTGCCATTAAAACTGAAACAATCTCACCATCCTAATTGTCTTGTGCCATTAAAACTAAAACAATCTCACCATCCTAATTGTATTGTGCCATTAAAACTGAAACAATCTCACCATCTTAATTGTCTTGTGCAATTAAAACTGAAACAATCTCACCACCCTAATTGTCTTGTGCAATTAAAACTGAAACAATCTCACCACCCTAATTGTCTTGTGCAATTAAAACTGAAACAATCTCACCACCCTAATTGTTTTGTGCCATTAAAACTGAAACAATCTCACCATCCTAATTGTTTTGTGCCTTTAAAACTAAAATAAGCTTACGATTTAATTATCTCGTGGAGTATCTGTAATGGTATCTTTATTGTCTCGTGGAGTATCTGTAATGGTACCTTTATTATCTCGTGGAGTATCTGTAATGGTACCTTTATTGTCTCGTGGAGTATCTGTAATGGTACCTTTATTGTCTCGTGGAGTATCTGTAATGGTACCTTTATTGTCTCGTGGAGTATCTGTAATGGTACCTTTATTGTCTCGTGGAGTATCTGTAACGGTACCTTTATTGTCTCGTGGAGTATCTGTAATGGTACCTTTATTGTCTCGTGGAGTATCTGTAACGGTACCTTTATTGTCTCGTGGAGTATCTGTAATGGTACCTTTATTGTCTCGTGGAGTATCTGTAATGGTACCTTTATTGTCTCGTGGAGTATCTGTAATGGTACCTTTATTGTCTCGTGGAGTATCTGTAATGGTACCTTTATTGTCTCGTGGAGTATCTGTAATGGTACCTTTATTGTCTCGTGGAGTATCTGTAATGGTACCTTTATTGTCTCGTGGAGTATCTGTAACGGTACCTTTATTGTCTCGTGGAGTATCTGTAATGGTACCTTTATTGTCTCGTGGAGTATCTGTAATGGTACCTTTATTTTCTCGTGGAGTATCTGTAATGGTACCTTTATTGTCTCGTGGAGTATCTGTAATGGTATCTTTGTGTTGAATTTTTGCACCGAAATGAAAACCAACAGAATGTTATTCTTTCAACCTTATTTTTATTTGGACTAATTTGATCAACACGTTGTAGCGTCAGTTCTTACAACCAATCATTAACGTGGATTTCCTGTCACTGAAACGATTAGAAGAAGATCTGATGGACGAACAGGAAACAAAAACAATAGTTTTCTGATATTTGTTTCAGCAATCTGTCCTTATGCTGTTATTACATAAACTGTTAAAAGTAAACCAGCCCCATAACATTGAATAAGGTGTCGAAATGTATCCAGTTTTGTCGAGCCGCCTTATACAGGAACGCAATATGTGTGGCGTATTAACTATATGATATATACATACATATATATGTATGTAATTTATTACATGAGTCAAAATAACATATTCAAATCCTGTTGTCCTCGTATCATGCTTAACAACATCTTTTTGCATTTATTTTAACTGACATCAATATCAACTCAATGTTTTATTGCCTCGATGTTGTAACGACTAGCTAGCTACACGAGACGCCATCTGCTTTCTGTTCACTATTGGAATCGAACTCCAAATTTTAGCACTGTAAGTCTGTAAACTTACTCCTGACCCACTAGCGAACTTACGTACTTCTAGGTGTAATGAGTCGGACGTTCAAATAAACTGGAGTGTTATGGTCTCAGTCTCGATGCAATTACATATACATATCTACAAGAGCGTACGTCGGCATCGCTAACTATTGTAAATTTCACAGATTTATATATATATATATGTGTGTGTGTGTGTATTCTGCTAAGTATTGAATAAGCTCATATAATGCATCGCTTGATATATATATAGTCATTTTCTATGCTTCAACAATCAGAAATCAAAGTGAAACTTTTAATAAAAGTTGAGTAACACTTCTCAGCAGGCGAGTTCGCATAACGAATGGCGTGTTTACAAGCCGTAACACCCGCTTTACAAAAGGGAGTCAGTGACCGTGAAGAGTTTACTCTAGACCACGTGGAAGCTCTGATGTGCTTTCTCCTAGTAACGTCGCTAACCAGATCAACAAATCCAGGCTTACTGATTAACTCCGTGAGTCATCGTTTCGAATTGTCTAACAACGTCTTCTTTTGTATTGATAAGTTTCTGTGTGAGTGTTGTAGGACACATTTTTTTTCCTCCACATACCAACGTGTCATTGTATATATTGACACACACACAAATGTATATGTGCGATTAAAAGCAAACTTTCGGAGTGTCCTAATCGCTTCAGGTTCTCGACCACGTGACACAGAGCCAGCAAGAGTTTCCAACAGGAAGATGAACCAGTGTCCGCTCGCTGTGAGCGAGAGTTTATGAAGCAGAAATAATGAGCGAAATGTGGTAGGAATGGCAGCTTATTGAAACGTTACACTTCTCACAGGAAGTAGCGTTATATTCATATGGTAACATCCGGAGAACTGGATCGAGAAAGGGAAGCAGACGCGGAGGAAAAAGCACGTGTCATTCACTAACGCGGAGGATACTGGTTAAGGCCTAAACCGTGTTGACTCCAATACATTGGGTGCAAATACTCGTGCGGGCTTCGTGGGTCACGTGACATCCATAACAGATTTCTATTCTGTAAGGTGCCAGTATTTCGTGCAGAAAACGGTATCCATGCGTTCACAAGATGACAGTAGTAAGAACAGTAATCCGTTCCAGTATCTTTATCACACAACATTAAGTCACGTGCTAATTCTAGCCCCCTCCTCTAAGTTACTGGATCTAACTCAAATTTTGTTCAACGTGTCTTTACATATTTATTGTCGTGCTTTGAACAACAAACGAAAAAGACAAAATCGTATCGTCTTAACGTAGGACTTGTACTTTGAAACGCTTGCTTAAGGGCAAAGCTTCGCAATGGGCTATCTTCGATGCGTACTCAGCAGTGGTCGAACACAGAAATTTGGCCTCATAAGCCTTCACGTTTATCGCTGAATCAATGTACCCCCAAAAAGGGGGGGTGGAAGACTGTAACTATACATTAATCTAGTTATTTACATAAACCTTTCTTTGCTGCTTCATCAATACACAATGGGATGTCTGTGATCTGCTTACCTCAGGTATCGAAATCCGATTTATAGTGTTATATCTGTAGTCAGATAGTAAGTTCATAGGCGTTTAATTTAAAAAAAAGGAGAAAAAAAACCTCAGCAGAATAATGAAAATATCTTCAGAGTAATAAACGATGATTAACAAATATACACGTGCCAGATGCTAACGCTGCGTTTGCGCGCGAGTTTCTATGACTTTGTTAAATAATGAGGTATTGTGTTTATTGTTGTTGTTTTCCACTGCCAGGTCCAATGTGAAGTGTTATGTGTAAATGTTGTTATTAAATAACCATTGAATTGGAACTACAATAATTAGATAACAGAAAACAAACAAAATACCATCGAATGCTATAAATACTATTATAGATTATGATACCAAGATCAAGTAGCTAACTAGATATTTTTAATGAAGCATGTTTGACTTGACATGGCCAGTCACTGTTAGGTTTCTGGTTGTTTGCCTCAAAGTACTAATTGTACCGGTCTCGAGAAAACCAAGACCTAACACGCAAGTTAAATACTAAATCATTCGACAGTCAGGGGGCAGCACTGTTGTAAATAAAGCACACAAATCAGCAAATTCCGTCGTGAGAGGATGGCGAGTAACATTTGTTTCTCTTCAGAAATATGCACACAGGCGTAGAGAAAGAAGCATAAAGAAGTATCGGTGTAAGAAGTGGGAAAATTCTCTCAATCTCGTATATGTCATGGAATTCGGGTAGAATAAATACGAATCACTTTGATACTAAAGTTCAACGATACGACCGATAAAGATACGAACCTTTCGCTCACTGGTCGATATTCGACGCGCGTTGGAATATCTGACTAGCTTGGAAAAGAAGAGAACCGACGATGAGAAAACTGAGTTGAGCTAGCTGATGAGTCAGGGACTCAGAGCCCTAAATAAATAAAGGTCATCACTTGGTTGTAGTAATGACTGCTGTAATAGCAGGCTATGAAGGCATAGCTGGGGTAGAGAGGACAGAGAATCAAACCATCAATCAGTGCTCTCCGTTTTCTCACTCTTAGCTTGATGTATACGTCAGAAGAAAACTGACTACAATCTTTTTCCCCGCTCAGTTGAGGGTAAAGTGTTTATATAGATTAATAATCACCTGATATTTATAACGTTATTTTTTCTAACCAGCAGACACTTAGCTTGATTTCGCGCCGTTTTCCTGTCGGGATACATATATACTATTAAACAACCGTAATGGATATTGGCCGTTTCACAGTTCCATTTCATCTCCTTAACACATTGGACCTCACGTCGCTTAGCTAAGAACTTGGTACAAGAACGAAGTGAACTCCATACTTCGAGTGCCTTCCACGAGGAACCGTAAATTATATGGAGAGACATTTCACGTGTCACTTGCATAGGAGAGTAGCGTAATGTCATATATATGTTAAACAACCAAGTTGTCCAGACACGCGTTTTTACAATTTCGTTGTTATTTACGTACGTTAATATACTGGTTTGTAAAAGTGAAAGAATTATACGCCAGACTCGTGGCATCTATCTCATTTCAGAACATTTTCTGTCTTTCCTCTTTGAAGTCTTAAGTTAAACTAAAAAAAGTATGTTTTGATGTCTCTTTATATCGTTAATTATGTACAAATGTCTCGGATGACCCAGTGGCAGCCGGTTGTGTAAGTTATGCCTCTTAATGACATATCAGTAAGTATGACGGCTTACAAAGCTAAAATCCGGGTGTCGATACCCTTGGTGGGCACAGTACGGACAGACCGTTGTGAAACATTGTGCTATACGTTCGTCACGTACATTTTATTAGAACGCACAAAAATACACGTAATATTTCTTGAAAAGACACCCAGAATACAGCATTCCATGGAGTGAGAAAGGCTTAATAATTACATGTTACTACTGACGAATAGACAGTCTCACTGACTGCCATTACCAGAAATAAGTTTGTTTGGAATTGAGCACAAGGCTGCATGATGGGCTATTTGTGCTCTGCCCATCACGGGTATCGGAACCCGGTTTTTAGGGGCGTGAGTCTGCAGACATACCGTTGTACTACTAGGGGGGGAGGCAGTAATAAGTACACAGTAGTTTTCTCAGTCGTTAATATAAATGTATTTAGATTTATCGAAAAACGTAGTTAATTCGTGTTTCGATGCGCGAGAGCTTTTATGGTAGTTTAACTTAAAGTTGTTTGTTCTTACATCAACACGAAAGGTTCGATTAACCTGACATTTAAACGCTAAGTGAAACTTTTATGTGTGTCTCTGCGTGTTTTATTCACTTCTGTTCTATTAATGTAAATAAAATGACGGCCAGAGTTGAATGTATTTTACAGGCTTGGTATTCCTCCGTTAGAGCTTCGTGTCGATATAACTTGCAAGTTTGAACCGGATGAGTGAACTCGAGTTAACGAAGTTGTAATGGCGGAACATTGAGCTAATAAAGCTGCATTCTCGAGATATAGATCATTATTTTATTGACACTTAGTAAAGAAAAAAAATTCTCTTAATAAACTCCAGCTTGCATTAACTCAGTTAAGAATAATGACCGTATTCTGTTATATCTCACACGTTTCGGTAAAGTGTTCACTTTTCAGCTTATTCGATTCTTTCCTTTCATAAACGTTTCACGATGTGAGAAAGTAATACAGAGTAAGTAACAGATTACCATGTTACTGGCATTGGAATGAACTTTGCATCGCAATGTGAAGCATGCAAACTTTCGGAGCAAGTAAAATTCGTGTCGTGACCATCTAAAATAACTGTAATTTAAAAAAAACTCATTTGTTACCAAATGAGTTGGCTCGTCTTGGTGTTTGTTGTGTACAGTATCAGTTATTATTTTAGTTTGTGAGCACGCTTAAAGACTTCCATCTTTTAATTAAGCTAGATTGTATTTTATTCAATGTTTACAAATTGTATGCGACACACGCATATATTATCAGTGGCGTAACTTTGAGTTTCAAATTTGGGGGCATGCCCCCCCGTGAAAATTACACCCATGTATATAATCTGCATAAGCAGAATGGTGGGGTTAGACAAGTAAATGTAAAAGCTTCCATCTTTTCTTACTTTGAGTTCAAATTTGGGGGCATGCCCCCCCGTGAAAATTACACCCATGTATATAATCTGCATAAGCAGAATGGTAGGGTTAGACAAGTAAATGTAAAAGCTTCCATCTTTTCTTACTTTGAGTTCAAATTTGGGGGCATGCCCCCCCGTGAGAATTACACCCATGTATATAATCTGCATAAGCAGAATGGTAGGGTTAGACAAGTAAATGTAAAAGCTTCCATCTTTTCTTACTTTGAGTTCAAATTTGGGGGCATGCCCCCCCGTGAGAATTACACCCATGTATATAATCTGCATAAGCAGAATGGTGGGGTTAGACAAGTAAATGTAAAAGCTTCCATCTTTTCTTACTTTGAGTTCAAATTTGGGGGCATGTCCTTTCCCCGTGAGAATTACACCCATGTATATAATCTGCATAAGCAGAATGGTAGGTTTAGACAAGTAAGTAAGTGTAAAAGCTTTTATCTTTTCTTCAAGCAAGATTATATTTTCTTTTCAAGGTGAGGGCGTGTCCCTGTAAAAATTGCCCCTAAGTATATGCTATATAAGCGGAATAATAAATTTATTAATATATATTTTTTTCAAACGTGTGTGAAGCGTTAAATTAAGCACGCGCGCTGCCCACACTTCACATGTCCACAATTACGCAAGTTGCGCGTGAAGCATCTCGGTAGAAGGTCAAGGTTCCTGTTACTGAATCATGACTTATTTAATATAATTTCCCGACATCTGATGTATTGTTCCACTGAGAAACAAAAGCAACTAAATGTGCGTATGTATACAAAATACACAGTGAGTTGAATTCCGGACCTAAAACGCCACTGAATTACACACTGGTTTTGTTCGTTTGCTGATATTATTAAATGGAGAACAAACGACCTTGGTGCATGTATAAATAAACGTTCCATCAAATTAAACACCATGGACGGATGCACCGTTTTAACGTCAATTCTGCTACAGTGGTTTGTCACGGACACATCATGGTTAGCTAAAATATTGTCCTTTTTTTTTCACACACGTGTTTAAACCATTCTTGCCTCACATCAACACTCGTTTGTATGCACACCGTTATTAACAACGACAGTGTTTTTCTTTTGTAACGTCATTCAAATATCCTGTTTTCTTCACCACTTCGGCTTGGTAATTGCTTGGATAATCTGACAGAACAATATTTCGTTATGAGCCTTATTGCGTCGCGATGGAAATGTGAGAATAAGAAATCAAAACGTTATTGCGTCGCGATGGAAATGTGAGAATACGAAAGCAAAACCTTATTTGAACTTTAACATCGAAGGTCAAACAGACAAATGGAACATTCTTCTCTCTTTTATTTTGAAATAAAATACTCCTATTAACAACACATATTTAATATTAACTGAAAGGCGCGGCCTGGCCAAGTGGTTAGGGTGCTCGACTCGCAATCTGAGGGTAGTGGGTTCGAATCTCTGTCACACCAAACATGCTCACCCTTTCGGCCATGGGACGTTATAATGTGAAGGTAAGTCCCTCTGTACGTTGGTAAGAGAATAGCCAAGAGTTGGCGGCGGGTGGTGATGACCAACTGCCTTCCCTCTAGCCTTACACTGTTAAATTAGGGACAGATAGTACAGATAGCCCTCGTGTAGCTTTGCACGAGATTCAAAAACAAACAAACGTTAACTGAAGGACGAACAGTGTGTTCTTGACATTTACTGGTATTATTTGAGCCAACCAGATAAAATAATTCCCCGGACTGTTCACTTGCGACCATGAACAATGCCAACAACACTAAACGTTAAAATCCCCAACTGACTTGAAGACAAAGAAAAATAATCCCCCACTAAGAGAATTCATTAGAGTAGAGCAACGCATGTGACAGGGGTGGTTCACTCAGTCAAATATGGGATGATATATGATAGCCTCTCCGGGAGATACCTGCTGAGTCCTGCGTGAAGGTTTCCCGCGCGATTTAGCGGCTTCCACTCCGTGACCAAGCCTTAATTTAATAAAAGGCCTTTTACTCCAAATGTGCCTCTGTGACTGCTCCCAATTATTGTAATTATTTTCTGTAATTTGATCACAGCAAAGCTCTGTTCAATTGTAGATGTTGGCTCCTTCCTGCTGGTCACACGTGAAGTATTAATTACGACGTCACTTGCTTTCTCTGCTACTGTAGTTAAAAATGTCGGTGGAATATTCGTGCTCTGACGCAGCCTCTTGCGTACGGTGGCGCCCTCCAGATTTCGGTAATCTTTATTTATATGCAAAAACGGCTCGTTTGGGTTGATAAAATATTTTGCATAGAAGAGCGAACAACGTTTCGACCTTCTTCGGTCATCGTCAAGTTCACAAAGAAAGAGGGCATTGACCGGAAGCTGACCACATGTTTGAAAGGGGGTTGTGTAACTGAGTCTCGGAATGTAGAGGGCGGTATTAGATGTTTGAATATATAATTTTATTTATTTTATTATATTAATATAGGTATAAAAGCGTTCCTTTATATCGGTTTATTTTGGGTTAAGTTGCTGTATAAGTAAGGCTTCTTTAATTTTAGGTTTGTTTGTGTTTGTTTCTTTATTTAGTATTTGAGTGTTTTCTATGGTTATGTTGTGTCCATTTGACTTGCAGTGTTCGAAAACGTGTGAAGGTGACTTTTTATGTTCTTTGAATCTGGTTTCCATTTTTCTACTTGTTTCTCCTATATAGAAGTCGTGGCAGTTATCACATTGTATTTTATAAATAATGTTGGTGTTGTGTTTGTCAGTGTAGTTCTTACATAGTATAGACCTTAGTTTTGTGCCTGGTTTTTAAATAAATTTAGTGTTAACTGGAATGTCATATTTTGTTACCAGTTTTTGCCAAATGTTGGTTATTTGTTTGCTGATGTCAGGAATATATGGTATGCAGCAGTATATGGTTTCGTGATTTTTTGATTCGTGAGATATATTCACTTTTGTTGGTTGATTTTGCTTTCTGTCTATGTGTGTGCGTATAATGTTTTCTACGGTTTGTGGAGGAAACATATTGATGTTGATGAAGTATTGTTTTATTTTGTCTAATTCATCGTTAATTTTATCTGGTGAGCATAGTTTTATGGCTGTGTTTATCTGGTTTCTTAGTATGTTGAGTTTTTGTTTTGTTTCATGTGCTGAGTCCCAAGGAATGTATAGTCCAGTATGGGTGATTTTTCGGTGGATTTCTGTTTTGAATTGTGTGTCGGTTCTTGTAATTTTGAGGTTAAGAAATGATATTTGATTGCTTCCTTCCTGTCCACATGTGAAGTTAATGTTGGGATGCATAGAGTTAATGTGATTGGAAAACTTATATATGTGTTTTGTAGATTTGAATCCCGCAACCGTGTCATCTACATATCATCAACACACGAAACAAAACAAAAACTCAACATACTAAGAAACCAGATAAACACAGCCATAAAATTGTGCTCACCAGATAAAATTAACGATGAATTAGACAAAATAAAACAATACTTCATCAACATCAATAAGTTTCCTCCACAAATCGTAGAAAAGATTATACGCACACACCTAGGCAGAAAGCAAGGTCAACCAACAAAAGTAAATATATCCCACGAATCAAAAAATAATGAAACCATATACTGCTGTATACCATATATTCCTGACAAACACCACACCAACATTATTTATAAAATACAATGTGATAACTGCCACGACTTCTATATTGTAGAAACAAGTAGAAAAATGGAAACCAGATTCAAAGAACATAAAAAGTCACCTTCACACGTTTTCAAACACTGCAAGTCAAATAAACGCAACATAACCATAGAAAACACTCAAATACTAAATAAAGAAACAAACACAAACAAACGCAAAATTCAAGAAGCCTTACTTATACAACAACTTAACCCAAAATAAACCGATATAAAGGAACGCCTTTATACCTATATCAATATAATAAAATAAATAAAATTATATTTTCAAACATCTAACACCGCCCTCTACATTCCGAGACTCAGTTACACAACCCCCTTTTAAACATGTCGTCAGCTTCCGGTCAGTTACCTCTTTCTTTGTGAACCTAACGATGACCGAAGAAGGATGTAAAATATTTTCTCAACCCAAACGAGCCGTTTTTGCATATAAAATTCTTAACAAGTGGGTTTCTCCACATCACTGATTTTCGGTAATCTGTTGTTAAAAGTTTTGAAGCATTTACTTTGCTGTTGCGAGGGAATAACTAGGTTGAAAATAGGATAGAAAGAGAGAGACGGAGAAGAAGAATAAAAGGTACAACTCGTCTTTTTTAGTTTGTGCTGTTTCTTAGCGATGGTTTTATCACCAGCAAGTTGTAGAGATAAGAGAATGGCCACTAGTGACACTTCAGTGTCAGATCAGAGAAGTGTTCTAGTAACTTAATTATTTTTTAACAGCGCCGTTTGCTCTCACGTGTTTTACACGTCTAACGGAGATTAAGCACATCTATCACTGGGTACTGAAGTAAAAGAGATTAATACACTAGCACAAGGCTTCACGAGAAACTACGAACACCCACATTTGCACCTGTTTTTATATCAAAGTGTATGTTGATGTCTTTTTTGGCGCACTGCTACATAAAAACTGTGCTCCTAAAATCGACATGATGGAAGTTAGCTTGCCAATAAAATAACGCCCACCTCCAAATCTTGGGACACTCTCGTTTGGCCAACTAGTGGGAGTTGACAGTCACTCTTATAGCGCATTTACAACTGCTAAGTGCGGAGCGCGTTTTTGCAGCAGTTTGGAAACATAAAATCCCAGATTTATTGTCATGGCACTTTAGGCTATGCTCAGCCCACATATAGTGTGTTAACGAAGTGTCAGTGAGTGTTCATATATTGGACTACAACCAGTGATTAAAATCGGATGTTTTTTTGTTCGTGACTGTTGTACGTGTTGTTTTTGTTATTGATTGGTGCACGTGCTATTTTTGTGTTAATTGTTGAATTGGTGTAGACACTGTTTTTTGTTGCTGATTGTTGTACAGGCTGGTTTTTGATGTTGATTTTTTTGCATAAATTATATTTTATTGTTGATTGTTACATGTGCTAGTTTTTGTTGTTGATTGATGTAGTGCTGTTTTTGTTGTTGATTGATGTATGTGCTGTTTTTTGTTCGTGATGACTGTACGTACAAATTTAGTGTTTATCATTAACAGTTTATAAGAGTAGCACATGGTATTGTAAAGCTAAAAAGATTCCCGTGGAATTTCAAGATGAGGCTGGCCAAGGCCCCCTAATTTTCACATGCTCTAACAAACCAAACTATTCCCGAGGTGTACAATATGATAAGCGCTGTTCCAAGATTGTGCCATTTCCCAACAATAAGAGCTTATACAGATAAATTACGTGTCCAGTCGGTAGAGTCCTAAGTTTCAACCTCGTCCAGTCTTAAAATTTCACGTATATAAATGCATGTGATGCCCAGAGGGAAGGTTTTCAATATGAAGCCTTTTTCAGCTCAAACCATAAGTTAGGAATATATTAATTGTAATAAAGAAATACAATACAATACAATATTCCTCAGTGTGGAAGATGCATCGGACGACAGCAGATTACAGCAAATAATGTAGCACGTGAATGGAGTAGTACAACTACCTACCAGCAGAGGACGTTTAAGCAGTTCGCCTTTCTACTTGGACGTTAAACTGTACAAGTTTTTTGTTTCTATAGTAACAACATATGAAGCTCACTGTACTTGGATTAACTGCGTGGGTTAATCCGTTTTTGATGTGTTTTTTAAGTTATTTTAACGTTAATTTGTAACAACAGAATGTTAACGAAACACGTAAACATCCACAATCGTAATTACACCACAGAAGACTTAATTTGAGTGTACAGTTTCGTCTCAGAAACAAAATAGTTTTTCAACAGCAAATACAGCTCAAGGTTTTTCGTTTTAACTTTAAAAATAAATCAGAAACCTGCCAGTCAAAGAACCAATGCTATAAAAGTGCAAATGTTATTAACATAATTTATGTTAATAGGCTTGAACATTCAGTCCTGTTATTGGTTGTTTATCTTACTGGTTTCTCTTTTCCTATTGGCATATAAGTGGGGTGTGAAAAAATATTCGTACTAAATGATGCAATGAATTATCTAATTTACACATCTGGATGAAGTTAAAATTGTTTAAAGTAATTTCAATGGTAGATTTAAACAGAGAAAATAAACAAAAACAACAACAGACGAGTGGGAAGGGTGTTAATTAAATTATTGCAGACGCTAGAGTCAATAAAATATTAGTGTCTTTTAAGCCTTCAGATTGTTTCCCAGAATTATTAGTATTATTATTAGGTTAACAAAACTGCACGATGGGATATACGTGCTATGCTCAGTACGAACAAAGATCGAACTCCTAAATTAAAGGCTTACCTTTCAGCTATTCTCTCTTTCTCTTGTCCATCGGCATGTTGACCCGACATGGCCAAGCGTGTTAAGGCGTGCGAGTCGTAATTTGAGGGTCGCGCCAAACATGCTCGTCCTTTAGTCGTGGGGGCGTTATAATGTGACGGTCAATCACACTATTCGTTGGTGAAAGAGTAGCCAAAGAGTTGGCGTTGGATGGTGATGAATAGCTTGCCTTCCCTCTAGTCTGACACTGCTAAATTAGGGACGGCTAGCAAAATTCAAAACAAACCAAGCAATCGATTCCCCTCGGTGGACACAGCATTTCGCCCGATATGACGTTTTAATATGAAAAACACACAAACTTACACTATTATGTATTTTTAATATTTTTAATAATTTTTCGTCGAACGAACGTTTCCGATAAAGACAAAAATAAATCCCACGTGATATTTTTACATCACACATTCTCAAGAAGCCAGAATAAAGCAATCAAAGTGAGATTTATTTCACAAATTTTCCTTCGGTATTGTTTTCATCTCTGTTTTCTTTTTGTTCCTCTAACTGCGGCGTTGGTTGCACGCTACATTAGTTTCTTGGTTAGCAGCGATATTCGAACGTCTCTTTTCACCACTACCGAGTACCTGTTTTATTTCGAGATGAACTTTCGAGAGGCAGAAAGGAAAACTAATATAGGTTGGAGATTAAGGGTCTTTTTTATTCAGTCCATAGTACAAATTTTGTTTTGTTTCTTCGTGTTACAAAAACATGTTTCGGGATTGGCGTCAGTCGTCCATATACTATAAAGTTTTCCTACACGACTAGGAATGACGGCATTAGAAAACGTTTTCCATGTATTGCGGTTTGACGACGATTTCTTATCATCAGATATTTGTGTGTGTGTATATATATAACACAATGTACTGTGAACCTAAGATGAATGCGGCGATTGTCACTTATAAACGCATTCCGAATCAAATGTGGTATTTAAACAGATCTATTTAATATATAATTAGCCCCCACTAGTACAGCGGTATGTCTCCGGTCTCACAACGCTAAAATCAGGGGTTCGATTCCCCTTGGTGGGCCGAGCAGATAGCCCTTTGTGGCTTTGCTATACGAAAAACACACACACAGTTATGTATTTTATATTTTTATGAAACGCAATAAATCTTACTGTCTATAACTCTCTATAAGCATCGTTTCGGAATAGTTTTTCTGTGATATTAATGCATTTTGACAAAATTTGTGTATATATCGTATTTTATCACTCCAATGGAAATTTCAAATGAATATGAAGCGCGAAGTTCTGGTTAATTTATAAGTGTTTAGAATATTTTGTCTGAATATTTTTGATAGTTGTAAATACGTTATGATGAGATAGTTGAGTGGTTTAATATAAATAACCAAACATAATGTTTGGTACTGTTTTACAACATGCACAATCATTAATATATCATATTTTATTATATTTTACAATCAGATTATTTATAATTGAATCACATTAGTGTTTCTTACACTTCGGCCCGGCATGGCCAAGCGTGTTAAGGCGTGCGACTCGTAATCCGAGGGTCTCGGGTTCGCATCCCTATCGCGCCAAACATGCTCGCCCTTTCAGCCGTGGGGGCATTACAATGTCACGGTCAATCCTATTATTCGTTAGTAAAAGAGTAGCCCAAGAGATGGCGGTGGGTGGTGATGACTAACTGCCTTCCCTCTAGTCTTACACTGCTAAATTAGGGACGGCTTGCACAGATAGCCCTCGTGTAGCTTTGTGCGAAATTCAAAAACAAACAAACAATTCTCTTCAGATAAAATGATCATTGAACAAAGGTCTGATGTATTTTCCTTCCAACTCCTTGTGTGTGTATTTTCTTATAACAAAGCCGCATTGGGCTGTCTACTGAGTATACCGAGATGAATCAAATTCCTGAATTTTAACATTGTAAATCCGAAGACTTGCCGCTGTACCCGTGGGCAACAACTCGTGGTGTTTTTAATATAAAAGTTATAATGTAATATTTTATTGTATTTTTAGAATACCAATTGTTCCTTAACATTTCATTGTATTATTAATATAAAACTTCTACTGTATTTTTAATAAAAAATTATGCAATCTCTCATTGTATTTCTAACATAAAACCTATTCTTTAATATTTCATTTTATTTTTAGTAAACAATCCATACAGTGACCTTTGATTGTGCTTTTGGTATAACGTCTATATATTATTCGTTTCCTGTATTTTTAATGTACAGTTTTTATGTTACGTTTTATTGTATTTTAGTATAAAACTTGGTTGTTAATGGTTTGCGACGTGCGCTGTTGAGAATATATTTATACCAAAGTATCTTTCTTTTTTTTCTGATTGCAGTAGAAACTAAAATCGTGCCAGATAATGCCGAACAAAACCACCTGGGGCCTTCATTAATTGTAAATACCAAAGATTCTCAGTCGTCTAACCTAGAAATGCCGGTGAAAGATATTAAGAAAGAGGTTGGAAGTAAATCTACTGAAAATAGTGAAAGAAAAACAGAGGAATTTGGTGAAATCGTAAGTGAAACAAATTCTTCGTTAGGTGCGAAAGGAGAGACAGGAGTGGAGAGAAACAGTGGGCTTTATACCATGACAGCAGGGGTTTATCAGTGTGAGGAAGAGGGCCAGAACGTTGCGGCAGGTATGGAAGACAAACCCTCGACCTTACTGAACGGCTACAGATCCCCGGATAGGCAAGGATGGCCTGAAAACGAAGAATTTATATCCCAAGATGGTGACACAGGGAGAGGACGGGACGAGGGAAGAGATGTGAAATCTGAAGAAGAGAAGATCCAGGAATATATGCAAAGAGACGATACAGCAGTCGTTTTTCCTGAACCTGTGGAAACGGAAGATAAGGACAAAAGTGCTTCCTTGTCTACATCTAAAGGTATGCCCTATAGAATTATTCACACTGTAACTGAAGTTTTGTTAATAAATAAAACACTTTTATATCACCGTCATTTTATTTTATCTCGATTTGGTAATAATTATATCAATAATTATTTTTTTTCACTAAGTATCGTTGTGGAAGATATTAATGGCCAATATTAAAAACTATGTAATTGTACTTAGAATTTCTGTTAACACTGTCGTTCGTTTGTTTGTTTAGTTTTTGAATATCGCGCAAAGCTACACGAGGATTATCCATGTTAGTCGTCCCTGATTTAGCGGTGAAAGATTGGAGGAAAGACAGCTAGTCATCACCATTCACCGCCAGAAACTTGGGCTACTCTTTTACCAACAAATAGTGAGATTAACCGTAAGACTATAACGCCCCCACGTCTAAAAAAGGGCCAGGCATGGCCAGGTGGGTTCAAGCGTTGGATTCGTAATCTGAGGGTGGCGAATTCGAATCCCTGTCGCACCAAACATGCTCGTCCTTTCAGCCGTGGGGTGCGTTATAATGTGAGGGTCAATCCCACTATTCGTTGGTAAAAGAGTAGCCCAAGAGTTGGCGGTGGTGACTAGCTGCCTTCCCTCTAGTCTTACACTGCTAAATTGACGCAGATAGTCCTCGAGTAGCTTTGCGCGAAATTCAAAACAAACCAAATCATATATTCCCCCCTCAATGTCCCATCGGTATATTTGTGGACTTACCACTTTAGAAACCAGGTTTCGATACCCATGGTGGGTAAAGCACAAATAGCTCATTGTGTAGCTTTTTGCTTAATTCCAAAACAAGCTATATATTTCTATATATTGTTGTTGTTTCGTTTTACACGTGTTTATAACTGCTGTTGTACGAAGATAAAACAGAGAACAGTTTTGGATTTAATCACACATTAATTAATACAAAACTTTCGAGATAAAATAACATGACAGGACAACAGAAATGGCCAAAGATACAAATGTTCACGTGTTGTTGTCTATGAAAGTTTTACACATTTTCTGGTTGAAAAGTATATTTTAAGATCCTTTATTTTGTATGGATATGGAATGTTCTAGAATTATGATTAAATTATTAGAAAATATGAAGCTAGATTATGTGAATAAATTTTCTGTTAAACCAGAATCCATGCAATTTGTTTCAAGATATTCGAATTGTCAGTTCAGATGCTTTTATGTATGGTGGAACTAATACATCCTGTAATAAATTATGTGTACAAATGTTAAACTTCGTCTACAAAATAATGAAAGTTTTAAAAAGTTGTTTCTCATTATTTCCTTTTATTCACTCTCACAATATGAAGAGACGTCTTTCTTTCATTTTTATTCCAGACATAACAGCTATAATTTCTCTAACTTGAACTTACATGATCGTTGGTATACGTTAGGAAGTTAAGCCTTCTGTCAGACTATTAATAATAATAATGCGCATTAGGTAAACGCATTTAATAACGCTTACTTACGCCGTTTATAACACATTGTTTCATACTCGTTTGTGCAACATACGAGTTCAACAAAACAAGCAACAAGAAAGAAGTTTTTTAAAATGGATATTTTAGGAGAATTGTGTTTATTTTCTAAGCTACACAATGGCACGAGGGTTACTTCCGTCCTGTTATCCTTAGTTTTGAACTTATAAACCAGACAACAGAGGAAAGGAATCTTGTTAACTGTGCCAAACTCCCAGTTTTGGCAACTAGCAGTTGATTCAGTGGTGTGGTTGGATCTGCTTTCTGATTATGCTCCAACCCTGCCCCAAATTACAGATGGCGTTTTAGTGGCGACGACTCTGGAACCAAACATTAAATTCGCAACTCCAGCATGCCACTTATTGGGTGACGTTCGACCCACATGAATAATGTGAATTCATTATGTTGTTGCGGTGAGTAAAAAGAACAAAATCACGTTCATATCTTTAAAAATAGTTTGTTAGATTATAAATATTTCCTTCTGAATGTATTTAATACCGTATAAAATAATGTGTGTTAACACCATTTCTGGGGTTTTCATATTTGCTGACAGCCTTAAATAATTTATGCTCATAATTACAAATATATAAAGCTTCAAATTTTTATGTCTAAGAATTGTTTGTTTTGTATGAAAGCTGATTTTAGTTGGATTCTCTGTATTCTTGTTCAAATTTTTGTTGTTTTGAATTAAGCACAAAGCTGCACAATGGGCTATCTGAGCTCTGCCCACCACAGGTATCGAAACCCGGATTTTAGCGTGTAAGTCCGCAGACATACCGCCGAGCCACTGGGGGCTTCTTGTTCAGAAATGAACGGATCAGCAAAACGCGTACAGCCCTGGGAAGTTAACCCACATCCGTGTAAAAAATCCACTTGTTAGCCCAATAAAAACACTCGTTAACGTAACCGCTCAGCTTCACGAGACACAATTCAATAAAATCTTTTCAAAAGTGGTATTTTCTGGGAAAACCAGCAACGTATCGAAGAAGAAATTAACATGTTTTTAAGAGACATTAAGGAACTCTATCGTTACATAGTTAGCTCAACACAACCTGACTGACACACACATAATTTTAATATGTTCGTAAGCATTGTCCATTTTTCATCGTAATGAAGAACTATGTGTCAGCTGTTTTGTAAGTTTCTGGCTATCTACTATTGTCATGCTCGAGACGATTATAGAAAACGTTTCTCTCTTTAAGTTCAATTGGCTATCTGCTCTGTGCCCACCGCGGTTATTGATTCCCTATTTTTGGAAGACAACGTATTTAGAATGATTTTATCTTAAAATATACCTGTCGCGGGTACATTATAATTTATAAGAGGCGCAAAACATTCGCAAATTTTATTGACTGGTTTATTTTGAATTTCGCGCAAAGCTACACCAGGGCTATCTACGCTAGCCGTCCCTAATTTAGCATTGTAAGACTAAAGGAAAGGCAGCTAGTCATCACCACCCACCGCCAATTCTTGGGCTACTCTTTTACCAACGAACAGTGGGATTGACCGTCATGTTATAACGCCCCCACGGCTGAATGGGCGAGCATGTTTTGCGCGACGAGAACGCGTATCCGCGACGCTCAGATTACGCGTCACACGCCTTAACCCACCTGGCCATGCCGGGCCAAGAAGAGAAACAGGAGTATTGTTAGTTTACAACATTAGCGATTTGTTGTAATGTGGATTTGACATTTTATTACCCACGAGGAAAACAGTTTTTAGAGATGTAACTATCTTAAATGTGGAGTTTCATTTGTAATTGATCTTGTAGCTTTTCATATATTTTGGTTAAAAGTGACTCCATTCATTTGTCGCTGCTAAGAGAATGAAGAATTCCTGAATGGTTTGGTGGATAAGATTATCGACTCGCAATCTGAGAGTCGCGGGTTCGAATCCCCCTCGTTGAACATTCTCGTCCTTTCAGCCGTGGAGGTGTTATATGGTGACGGCCAATCCCACTATTTGTTGGTGAAAGAGGAGCCCATGAGTTGGTGGTGGGTGACGTTGACTTGTCTTTTCTCTCGCATGTCTATGCTGAATTAGGGACGGCTAGCGAAGATAGTCCTCGTGCAGCTTTGCGCACAATGAAACAACAACAACGACAAACAAAGAAATGAAAAAAGTGCGAGTATTTATTATTAATGTACATTTAGAAGTTACTGACAAATAAGACGACAGAAGTTTCACGGAATTTTCAGAGTACTTAATCGGAAAAGCTCAAATTAATTATTTGAGTCATTGGGGGAGAAGTGGAAGATAATGGTTGATAAGTAGTGAAATATTGTTTATTGTGTAAGAGTTTTTGTAGATCAAGGGTAATGGTGTATGAGGGGAACATGTATTGTTCGACAGAAGTACGACTCTTAAAACTTCCGACCATGAAGTAGTCGTACAGTACGACTTTACGAGCAACGAGAAATCCGCACGTTGCTCGCCCAGTTTCGAAGGAGTTCTCACGTATCCGCTCTGTCAGACAGACGTGCCATGGCCTCTGCACAGAAGAAAGAGGTTAGATCCCCAACCAGGCACCACCAAGTTCCGGTGAAGGAGTAGGCTCTGGTTAAGCCTGATGCTTTGTGTCCTCACGAATTATCATATAACCCCCCTCTATTCCGTCAGAATTAGCAAGTATGTTTGTATGTACATGTTGGAAGACATGTTTACAATTATTTCCAGTACTTGTTGTTGTTTGGAAACAGTAGTGCATACTGGGGGGATATAAGCAATAAAGTTAGGGGATAAAAATACTGGACACAGTATTTAAAAAATAAGGTTTATTTTAGCCAACATTTCGCCATTGTGGGCCTCATTAGGGCCAGTATTTTACTATTAGTCCTGGTGAAGTCACAATGACGAAAGTTGACTGAAATAAATTGTTATTATTATCACCAAGAGATTAAAGTTTAAAGGTCGTTTTGGTTTCAACATTATTGCAAAAATACATCCAGTGTGTATCAAATGTCCATTTCACTGGATCCCCTTTTTGCCAAAATTGGGAAGTAAGCACAGTGATACACATTAAGCCAGCGATTCCCACAATTTTTTAATACACACTCAACCATTCTCCAGGCAGCCAGAACGTTTTCTAAAGTTCACACTCGACTGGGGTAGTGGGGTTATTGTCGTATTTTTACTTTAGTAAGTGTATTAGTGCTATTATAAATAATGATGGAATAGGTTGGTGTTTGGTGTATTTTGTTTTGGAACCTACACTTTGGGAAACTGTGCAATTAATCACAATATGTTTCGCGTCGCTTGAGGATCCTTGGAGGAGCTTGGACTAAATCATAATTTTGTTTTCTGGTCTATATGAGGTAAAGGCATCGCTAATTGCTTAGGATATTTGGGGCCCACGCTTATGGGCTGGGAATTTTGGGATTTTCATTATCATACTGATCATGTTTGTATATTCTTCATTTTTCAAGACACGAACTATTATTGATTTGGGGCACTTTTAATTAGAATCGGGGCACGGGCTGCGTTTGGCAATGCCGAACGAAGTATTTAAGTAGAATCTAAGCTGGTTAGATATATTGGTTACTAGACAATTCAGTGTACCTGAACTCAATAAGTACCAATAAAGCTATGTTTCAAGGCTTGCAGATCTCTTCTAATATCACAAAGTTTACCTCGTTATTACGATGTATTTGAACTATATGGGCCCCCTCAACAAAAGTGTCCACTAATGAGGTGACATTGCAACACTTTCAGATTTCCTAAAATATTACAAAGTTAACCTCCTTATTACGATGTAAGAGCCTGGCATGGCCAAGCGCGTAAGGCGTGTGACTCGTAATCCGAGGGTCGCGAGTTCGCGCCCGCGTCGCACTACACATGCTCGTCCTTTCAGCCGACGGGGCGTATAATGTGACGGTCAATCCCACTATTCGTTGGTAAAAGAGTATCCCAATAGTTGGCGGTGGGTGGTGATGACTAGCTACCTTCCTTCTAGTCTTACACTACTAAATTAGGGACGGCTAGCACAGATAGCCCTCGAGTAGCTTTGGGCGAAATTCCAAAAACAAACAAACAATTACGATGTACCTGAACTTTATCACCACCACAACAAAAGTGACCACTAATGAGGTCATATTACAACTTTCAAGTTTCCTATAATATCACAAAGTTTACCTCCTTATTGCGATGTACCTGATCTTTGTCATTACCATAACAAAAGTGGCCACTAATGAGGTCATATTACAAGACTTTCAAGTTTTCTATAATATTACAAAGTTAACCTCCTTATCACAATATACCTAAACTATATCACCACCATAAAAAAAAGGGCTAGTAATGAGGTCATGTTACAAAATTTGCACGTTTCCTCTGGTATCGCAAGGTTAACCTCTTTGTTACTATATTCAGCTTGTTCACTTTACCATCAATTTAAGTTAATGAAACTGTACACGCGTTCATCACTACGTGTGGTTTCTGGAACACATCACGTTAGATTGTGCCTTTGGATTACACATGTGAACAGTACTACTTGTCCAGAATTCTGTTGACCTTTTACTACTTGGCAACAAATATTGGAAAGTTTAAACCATTTTATAGAAATGTGTCAAAAGAATATGAATCAAAATGAAGAGTTTTAACTTTGTCTGTATTCTTAAAGATGTATACGCAACAACAAGTATTATAATAAAGAACAAACTACACACACACCAGATCAACAAGTACTATAATAGAGAACAAACTACACACACACCAGATCAACAAGTACTATAATAGAGAACAAACTACACACGCACCAGATCAACAAGTACTATAATAGAGAACAAACTACACACGTGTCAGGTCAACAACAAGTATTATAATAGAGAACAAACTACACACGCACCAGATCAACAACAAGTACTATAATAGAGAACAAACTACACACGCACCAGATCAACAACAAGTACTATAATAGAGAACAAACTACACACGCACCAGACCAACAACAAGTACTATAATAGAGAACAAACTACACACGCACCAGACCAACAACAAGTACTATAATAGACAAACTACACACGCACCAGATCAACAAGTACTATAATAGAGAACAAACTACACACGCACCAGTCAACAAGTACTATAATAGAGACAAACTACACACCACCAGACAACAAGTACTATAATAGAGAACAAACTACACACGCACCAGACAACAAGTACTATAATAGAGAACAAACTACACACGCACCAGATCAACAACAAGTACTATAATAGAGAACAAACTACACACGCACCAGATCAACAACAAGTACTATAATAGAGAACAAACTACACACGCACCAGATCAACAACAAGTACTATAATAGAGAACAAACTACACACGCACCAGATCAACAAGTACTATAATAGAGAACAAACTACACACGCACCAGATCAACAACAAGTACTATAATAGAGATCAAACTACACACGCACCAGATCAACAAGTACTATAATAGAGAACAAACTACACACGTGCCAGGTCAACAAGTACTATAATAGAGATCAAACTACACACGCACCAGATCAACAAGTACTATAATAGAGAACAAACTACACACGCACCAGATCAACAAGTACTATAATAGAGAACCAAACTACCACACGCACCAGATCAACAAGTACTATAATAGAGAACAAACTACACACGCACCAGATCAACAACAAGTACTATAATAGAGAACAAACTACACACGCACCAGATCAAACAGTACTTATAATAGAGATCAAACTACACCACGTGCCAGGTCAACAAGTACTATAATAGAGAACAAACTACACACGCACCAGATCAACAAGTACTATAATAGAGAACAAACTACACACGCACCAGATCAACAACAAGTACTATAATAGAGAACAAACTACACACGCACCAGATCAACAAGTACTATAATAGAGATCAAACTACACACGTGCCAGGTCAACAAGTACTATAATAGAGAAGAAACTACACACGCACCAGATCAACAACAAGTACTATAATAGAGAACAAACTACACACGCACCAGATCAACAAGTACTATAATAGAGATCAAACTACACACGTGCCAGGTCAACAAGTACTATAATAGAGAACAAACTACACACTCACCAGATCAACAAGTACTATAATAGAGATCAAACTACACACGTGCCAGGTCAACAAGTACTATAATAGAGAACAAACTACACACGCACCAGGTCAACAAGTACTATAATAGAGAACAAACTACACACGCACCAGATCAACAAGTACTATAATAGAGATCAAACTACACACGTGCCAGGTCAACAAGTACTATAATAGAGAACAAACTACACACGCACCAGATCAACAAGTACTATAATAGAGATCAAACTACACACGTGCCAGGTCAATATCAAGTATTATAATAGAGAACAAACTTCTCTTACGCAAGGACTATAATAGAGGAAAAAATTACACACGCAGTAGATCAACAACACAAACTAAATTTGTTTTGAATTTCACGCAAAGCTACACGAGGGCTATCTGCGCTAGCCATCCCTAATTCAGCAGTGTAAGACTAGAGGGAAGGCAGCTAGTCATCACCACCTACCACCAACTCTTGAGCTAATTTTTTATCAACAGTGGGAATGACCGTCAAATTATAACGCCCCCCCTCCCACGGCTGAAAGGGCGAGTATGTTTGGTGCGACGGGGATTCGAACCCGCGTCTCTCAGATTACTGATTGAGTGCCTTAACCACCTGCCCATGCCGAGCCGCACGGATCTAGAATAGAAAACAAATTTTTATCACGTGAGGTCAAGGATTAGAGGAGAGAACAAACAACACACGGACAAGGTCAAGAAATGGACACAAAATTTGTCTTCAGTTGTACCATGTTTTCGCTTTTTGTTTCACTGACGTAGAAGAATGTTTTTGAAGATAATTTTGACACTTCCCCTGTTATCAAATGTAACTTATTGATCTTTGTTTTGGGAGCATTCTACCACACGCTCCCAAAACTCCGAAAACTTCAACCACTCTCGATGTGCAAGATTTGCAGTTTTCAAACTAGACGTACACTATACCAAATTATTGCTAAGCGCCGAGTGACCAGTTTTGAACTTGGCGTATTGATCTGCAAAGAAAGTAGGACAAGCCTGAAATTAAATGCTTTTATAGTCATGCGTTTAGTGTAATGCGATACAACAAAAAAGCAATTTGTATGAAAAACCTAACGTTTGTTTCTTCCTTTCACATTAGGCAAAACTGCGAAATATTGGATTTCTTGTAACAGAATCAAATCACGTGTACTAGGCTAACCTGTGATGGGTCATTACTCTTAATAAAAATGCAATAGTAATAGCTTCGTGTTTGTTGAATGGCAAAGTTTCTGATACACTAAAATGCATGTGATTTGTGTTTTTATGTCTCTATGTCAGCTTGAAATTGAGTCGGGACTTTGAAACTATAATGTTTAACACACGCAGTCCTCTCGATACGACTCGCTTTCTTATCGAAGGCCGCAATCTGTGTTGTTGTTTTTGTTGTTGTTGTTTTACACGATATATTTTGTACAAAATGGCACAAAATGAGTCGTTGGTGGTGCCATCAGCTGAGACCGAAGACATTTCGTACGTGTCTTGTATGGCCACACGTTTATTCCAGTGTTTACCATCAGAGTCGTAAAGACGAGGCTGGCGCCTCACAGATCTGCCCCAGACTTTTTTCTGAAGCGTCATTTCAGCCAACCGGATTAACTCATCTATGCAATGGGATGTAAGCTCGTTTGTTGTAAAATAAGGGAAATATACTCTAAGTCCATATGTCTTACGACTTCACTCACTTACCGAATTACTTCGACTGGTGGAAAGATGAAGAAAAATATTTGGTTTATGGCAACTTCATTTCTCTACCACAAGACATTGGTGTTTATTATATAGCAGCGAATTGCGCTTATTGTCCAACAGGAGTTGTTCGTTAACTTCGTTTAGTGGATAGCATATGACAAGCTCTTTGACTTTGAAATTTTATAGTTAAAATAAAGTATATTCTAAAAATATCGTCTAAAACAGAGGATTCTTAATCGTGAAAAATACACGGAACTTCAAAACAGAATTGTAGCTTCACGTGTCTAAAATAATTTGAGATGAATTTCAGTGCCACCCTATTGTTGAATAATTTACATGCGTTATACTGGGTTGTGTTTGTTTATAAATATTGTTTACACACACGTTCGTTTGGAAGCACTTTGCTTCCAATCTTAAAATTACTTCTCAACCTCATTAAATGGCGATTTCTAGATGCATCTTTCCGCTAGGGTGAGCTACATATTTCTGTGAGCACCGGATAAATGCTTCAAATCGTGTTTTATAAACCTACGCGTTTCTTTCCAAAGGCCGAAATTAAATTATCCATAATAGTTTGTTTTATTTGTTTTGAATTTCGCGCAAAGCTACACGAAGGCTATCTGCGCTAGCCGTCCCTAATTTAGCAGTGTGAAACGAGAGGAAAAGTAACTGGTCATCACCATCCATCGCTAACTCCCACCAAATATTCGGATTGGCCGTCACCTTATAACACCCCCACGGATAAAAGGGCGAGGATGTTTGGTGTGACGGGTATATCCATAATAATCACGATTTAAAATTCAAGAAATATCATAGACCATATCGGCTTTTGTCTTCTATAAAATAACTTTAGTAAAATACGCGAAGTTCATGTTTATTAATAAATAAAAGTGAAATTAAAAAAAAAAACTCTCTGTCTTAGAGCTTTTAGACTTTCCATTACAAGCTACAATAATGCTATCACTTTGGTTACTCGTCTTTTTCTTAGTGGATAAATTCATTAAAATCAAAATCAAGCTACTGATAATATGAAACAGTTTCTCCCATGATGGAAGACATAAGTCTCCTTGTTACCAAGAAAAGATTTCTCGTGTTTCTATGGCTTAAAAGCTCATATGATGTGTCATCATCCAATAAAGCGCATCCTGTCAGTAATTAAGGCAATCCATTTCTCTTTCTGATTCTTTCCAGCAGTGGGAGCTATTCTAACGGTCAAACAATGAATAACACTAAATTTTCTACTCGTCGTGTGCACTGATGGCGATTTGACGAGACTCATTCCATTAGTGCGTAGCCGATCAGAAACGACTTCTCAGTGTTCCTCTTTGTGCTATGGACAGCCATTCAAAGATTATAGTGAGAAAGAGAAAAAGACACTGAAAGAAGACGGACCTCTGTTGTTCATTTTACGAATGTCTCCTCTATTTTTTTCGCTCCCTATGTTATCCCACCCCTTCTCATTAGCTGTTCATTGGACGGTGTGGTAATTTTTTTTCCATTCATTTTTAAATGTATGCGTTTGTATTTAGTGCCATTAGCACGAAACTTTCAACATCCATAATTTTCCAATAGCAATTCTGAATCATTCCTTCTCACTAGGCCCGGTATGGCCAAGCGTATTACAGCGTTCGACTCGTAATCCGAGGGTCCTAGGTTCGAATCTCGATCGCGCCCAACATGCTCGTACTTTCATCCGTGGGGGCGTTATAACGTAACGGTCAATTTTACTATTATCGCTGGTAAAAGAGTAGCCAAAGAGTAGGCGGTGGGTAACGATTAATAGCTGCCTTCCCTCTAGTCTTACACTGCTAAATTAGGGACGGCTAGCGAAGATAGCTCTCGAATAGCTTTGCGCGAAATTAAAAACAAAACAAAAATTTTCACTGGCTTCACTGTAAAAACATAAGACCCAGCGTTACAAGCATTTTGGCTTTTTATGCATAGTGGTATTAAATACGTGAGTCACGTATATGTTTTAAGTATGTGCATACTTCCTAAGGTACTGATTATCGGTATGTACATTTTAATAAAAAAATACTTCGTTTCATTGTGTTGCGTCATTATCATCAAATATTTTTGATTGTTGATAATGGCACATCACCCTTTACCGTGCCAAATTTACCAAAAATACCACTTTTGGAACCTTGATCTCATATTTTATTTATTAATTCTTATCTGTATTGAAAACACAAAAACCGTTTCTTTGGATCATTTTGAAACACATTATGTGATGACTGAACGTTGTTAAATTTGTTAGATCTATGAAGGAAACCAAACATAAGAAAAAATACCAGTAAACCACAAACTGTTCATGGTTGACCGGAAAACTCATTTTCGAACAGGGTAGCTTATTAATATAAATATTTTTAGTTTATTTCAATTTTTCGCAACGCTATACAATTGGCTATCTGCACTATATCCACTAGAGGGATCGGACCCCGATATCTGGTCGTATATGATTCCTCAAGCCTAACGCTTGACTAGGTAAAAATAAGTTAACAAATCTCAGTCAGTACATTCTAAAACGACTTCTCCTTTAAATAATAATAAATATTCCAGTCGCTACCAAACACGAAACAAAAACTAAGGAAATTTTAGCAATAGAAGAAACGCATTAGTTGTTGTTTTTTTAAATTAATATACGCTAAACACAGGTTAAAATTTATTTGTTATGTTTCTTTTTATAATGCTGGCAAATCAGAGTCTCAGAGTTTTGAAGTTTCACATGTGTACTTTGATAATTTATATACTAATGGAATATTTGTCTTTTTACCACATTTAGGGTAATCGTAAAAATGGCGTAAAGCACGGGCGTCAGTGTCATAAACCTTACGGCCCGGTATGGCCAGTGTTTTAAGGCGTTCGACTCGTAAACCGAGGGACAAGGGTTTGAATCCCGGTCGCATCAAACACGCTCTCTCTTTCAGGCCTGGGGGCATTATAATGTGCGGTCAATCCCACTATTCGTTGATAAAATAGTAGCTTAACTGCCTTCTCTCTAGTCTTACACTACTAAATTAGGGACGGCTAGCACAAATAGCCCTCGAGTAGCTTTGTGCGAAATTCAAAACAAACAAACACAAACCTTACTTCCTGGCGTCTGTGTCACAAACCTTACTTCCTGGCGTCTGTGTCACAAACCTCCTGTCGTAAAAACTTTGTAAATCCTGTCTCTTACCTTTCGTTTAGTAGATAATAAAGGGACACGCAGCTTTGCAATGTCTTCATTATGCGTTAAATAGGTAAGCAACTTTAAGAACCAAGGAAAATATTAGTTGAGTGTCGTCTATACTTTGAAACAAGTGTCGACATATTGCTAAAAATGTAAAATAATTGGAGTATAATTTAAGAGGAAGAAGCAATGCTAAATATTTTTAATGTTTTCAACTTTCTAATTATTTGTGTTTGTTTGTATTGAATTTCGCGAAAAGCTACACGAGGGCTATCTGCGGTAGCCATCCCTAATTTAGCGATCTAAGACTAGAGGGAAGGCAGCTAATCATCATCACCCACCGCCATCTCTTGGGCTACTCTTTTACCAACGAATAGTGGGATTGACCATCACATTATAACGCCCTACGGCTTAAAGGGCGAGTATATTGGGTGCGACAGAGATTCGAACCCGCGACACTGAGATTACGAGTCGATCGCCTTAATTCATCTGGCTATGCTGGGCCAACAAAAGACAACGATGTTTGTCATTAAATTTTATCTGTTGGACGTTTTCTGATAAGTCTCCGGTTGCTGCTTGTAATTTAGAAATAATAGACTAGAGAAAAAGTAGGTAAACAACTGTACCTATTGCCAACTCAAAAATATATTTCTTTTACCAATGATCAGTGGCAGTGACTGTCACATTGTAACTCTCCCAAAGCTGAAAGGACGAGTATGTTTGATGAAAGTATTTGAAATCGCGACCCGCATGAAACCCCCGATTTTAGCGTCGTAAAATCTTACCACTGTCTCGTCAACTTGTTTATCCATGGCACTAAACCATTCATGGATCATTAGGTATGTTCCCAACAGGTACAGCAGTGAGTATACGGATTTGCAACGCTAAAATCAGGGGCTCGATTCCTCTCGATAGACTTAGCAGACAGCTTGATGTGGTTTTGCTATAATAGAAAACACACACACACTCATTATGTATAGTATATGTTGACTTATAATCTGACCAAGTATAGTGTACGAAACCATTCATGGGTCATTAGTTATAGTAAATGTTGACTAATAACAGGACCGAGAATGGTGGACGATACCATTCATGGGTCATTAGCTTTAGTAATTGTCGTTTAGTAATATGACCAAACATAGGGTGTGAGACCATCAGCTGTAGACAATGTTGATTGTTAACAAAATACACCTGCAAGTTAGTAATACGTTTTGACGAGTCGCTGGTGTAAAAAATGAAATTAATACACATAAACCACAACATTCCCTCATATCTGAAAGTATCAGACAAATATAAAAAAAAATATTTTTGCTTTTACTCTTCCTTCCATGGACGGGAATGCCCGGCATGGCCAGGTGGTTAAGGCGCCCGACTCGTAATCTGAGGGTCGCGAGTTCCTTTCCATGTCACACCAAACATGCTCGCCCTTTCAGCCGTGGGGCCGTTACAATCTGAGGTAAATCCCACTATTCGTTAGTAAAAGAGTAGCCCAAGAGTTGGCGGTGGGTGATGATGACTAGCTGCCTTCCCTCTAATCTTACATTGGTAAATTAGGGACGAACAGTGCAGACAGCCCTCGTGTAGCTTTGCGCGAAATTAAAAAACAAACAAACAAACAATCAATAGACGGGTTTTTACAGAGACAAGGAATTACTCCAGTAATAAACACTATGCGCCTGTGTTTAAACGTAATTAACCTAAGAGACCTTTGGGTCATTAACTGTGTGTGTAACATAAACGAACATGGCCGATAACACTTACAAATGCTCAGTCAACATTCACTTTTCACAACCGCAAAGAACGTGTCTAACAGTAGATGGCTTTTTCAATAATTAAAAGGCAATTTTTACTTTCAGCCGGGCTTGTATAATAGAGGGCGTGGCCCTAGGTAATTGTTTAGGTTTTAAAATAACTCTTAGTTTTCCGTCAGTCAAGAAATTAAAGTCAACTTTATGAGATAACATATGCCTCCTTCGTAACTTTTTTTTGAAGTTTGTGCTGGAATTAATGTTGTTAATTAAGAAATTACTGTCTTTACTTTTGATGCAGTGAGCAGAGAGAGACAATCGAGATGAGGACAAGCCATGCGAAACAATTTACTTTCACGCATTGTTTGGATATGTTCGCATCCTAGTGGTGTTTGAATCAGCGTACATACACGAGTTCCTTGTTAATGCAGAGAAAAACGAAGAGAGTTATTTCCGCGAGGATTGGATCGCTGACGCTAATGAACTGTTTATGCATCATAAAAACATTTTGTTGCATTAATTCTTTGTTTTTGAAACCATTTAATATAAATTACAACTTCTATTTACAAGTTTTACTTTCTTACTGAATTTCGGCAAAAGTGTACTCATTTGAGGTTATTTGTGTATATTGTGATAAACCAAGTTACCAGCGTTACGTTATTTATTTTCCTACTGAATTAACCATGGAAAATATACCCGTCTTTGTTATGGTTCTGGTAATTAATTGCACGTGCTTGATCTCAAAGAAAATAAATCACAGAATTATCGGAACGTAGAACAGACTAATATGTTGTTGTTTTAGCTATCTGTGTTCTGCCCACCCTCGGGAATCGAAACGTGAATTTTTAGTGTTGTAAGTCTCATCCAAGAAGGATCCAAGGTACCCACGAGGAAAGAAAATTATCTTCCGAATAAATTCGAGTTATTGTGTTTATTGAATTAATTTGTCTGTGTAAAAAAAACAAAAAAACAAACGCCACCTTATTTTCTATAAAATTCCTCTGGTATTTGATTATGTTTACTGGTGCATCAAGTGGATTTGGGCTTAACTCAGCAATCTAATCCTCGAACCCGTAAGTTAAAGGCCAACGTAATAACGTTTTCCACATCGCAGCTAATATCTTCAGAACGTAAACCTAACTATCAGTCGAATACAGATTTTTATCAGTTGAAATTGACGAGTCCTGGTCCGTCTCTCTTTATATATTATTGCAAAGTCTATCACAGTTTTCTGGCCCCCAATCTTTTCCATCTTCTCTCTTATTGCCATCTTATACTTCCTAAATAGGCTCGTACTGGTTCATGTTTTCGTTATCACGACTATCAGACGTCTTGATGAGGTCGTATCCTGGGGGAGGTGTGTTTCATTCTTTTACCTGCTATACTCTTTAGAAGCAGGATTGGAATAGCCTAAGATCACATTGAAAGCAGTCATCATTTCTGGGTTGTGAAATCCTCGATGTTCGCGAGGCACTGATGTCTTATCTTTAGCAACAGCTTCCACCTATCGTATTTTAGCATTCTACTCTCAATCTCAGGTGATGGGGGGGAGGCAATTCTCCAGGGCGTGCAATCAACATTTCTTGTGTTTAAGGCTGATTGCGTGTTGTGCTGCCATCTCACGGGTAAAACAAAAAAAAAGCGCTCCAGGGTAATAATGATATTTCTCTTTTGAAGCAAAAGTCTGTAGTTTAAATTCATAACAGTCCATCGTGTTTATCTTTGTGGATACACGTCCTCATAACAGTCCGTCGTGTTTTTCTTTGTGGATACATGTCTTCATAACAGTCCATCGTGTTTTTCTTTGTGGATACATGTCTTCATAACAGTCCATCGTGTTTTTCTTTGTGGATACACGTCCTCATAACAGTCCGTCGTGTTTTTCTCTGTGGATACATGTCTTCATAACAGTCCATCGTGTTTTTCTTTGTGGATACATGTCTTCATAACAGTCCATCGTGTTTTTCTTTGTGGATACATGTCTTCATAACAGTCCATCGTGTTTTTTTTTGTGGATACATGTCTTCATAACAGTCCATCGTGATTTTCTTTGTGGATACACGTCTTCATAACAGTCCATCGTGTTTATCTTTGTGAATACACGTCCTCATAACAGTCCATCGTGTTTATCTTTGTGGAGTACAACTCCTCATAACAATCTATCGTTTTTAACTTTATGCAGTACAATCCAAGTGCGATGAACGCAATTTAAATAAATACATCTAGCGTTGACTGTTGGTTGAAATCAAAATTGGATCTTGAGCTTGTTTATTTGTTTTGTAAATTTCGCGCATAGCTACACGAGGACTATCTGCGCTAGCTATCTTTAATTTAACAGTGTAAAGCTAGAGGGAAGACAGCTGGTCATCACCACCCACTATCAATTATTGGGCTATTCTTTTACCAACGAATAGTGAGATTAACCGTCACATTACAAAGCCGTCACGAATCAAAGAGTAAACGTGTTTGGTGTGACGGGGATTCGAAACCTCAACCCTCAAATTACGTGTCGAGCTCCCTATTCACCTGGCCATGTCGAACCATAGTATTTTAAGTAACTCATACTATCTCTGTTCGCACTTCACAACTACATTTTACTCAACTAACATTAGAAACGAGTTGCAACATCAAGTGAACGAAGAGGCAAAAACTGGTTGTTCAGAGGAGCAATGTCAACATGTAAAAATAACAGTGAGACGAACAACTTAGAGAATCATTCTATAGGTTTACCATTAAAATATTTCTAGTTTTAGGTTTCAACAACGACAGGCTTCCTTCCATTATTATACTAGCCATGCATTTGTGTGAACATTTAAAATAGTTGAAAAAGATTTGCCTCCAACGTTCCACCTTATCCTATTAGCTGTGCCCATCGCGAGAAATCGAACCTCGGATTTTAACACTGTAAGTCTGTAAACTTACCATCGTCCCATGATCGTAGGAGAATTAATAAAATCACTGACTTAAAATAAATATATCTTATGTATATTTGTGGTTCATTTACTTGATAAAGCTAATGTGTTAAACTTGTACATAAACTGTGGCAGTGGCCTTAAATTGTAAAGATTCATACTAGTCCTAACAGAACATTCTAGTCTAGCTTACGAAACTTTACTTCCAAATTTGCTCCAGAATTACCAGCACGAGCACATTACAAGAGCTAAGATGCATATGACGTAATTCGTGGTTAATGATTTACGTTCATATAATCTCGTTCGTGATGTGAACTGGATTTTCTTTTTTTAAAAAAGTTATTCAATAAGTAAAGAAATGTCGTATAATGTTTCGAATTAACCATAAATCTCAAATTCCTCTCGATCGTGGTTATTACAGGAGATGATATATAGCTTTACATTACAGTCCTATGAAAATATGGTGATTACTAGTGGTAAATGCGTGAGGATACAGCAATACAAGTGTCGTATTTTGAAGTCGTGATGCGATTTAGATGTCTTTACAAAAATCTGGCCATTTCTCAGTAAACGTTATAAGTCTTTTGTACAAAAGTCATATTATATAGCAAAGTTTGTGTTTTTCTTATAACAAAGCCATATCGGACTATTTGCTGAGCCCACCGAGGGGAATCGAACCTCTGATATTAGCGTTGCCAATCCGTAGACTTACCGCTGTACTATCTGGAGAATATAGTTACGTATTTTTGCTAAAATTAACTGTTTAGTAAAGGAAGATGACCCGTTCTATACTACATGCTATTTTATTTTATCAAAAGACGTTGTTGTTGTTGTTGTTGTTGTTTTGAATTAAGCACAAAGCTACACAATGGGCTATCTGTGCTCTGCCCACCACTGGTATCGAAACCCGGATTTTAGCGTGTAAGTCCGCAGACATACCGCTGAGCCACTGGGGGGCTTATCAAAAGACATTAAACGTAAAGTAACCCGACAATCTAACAATATCTAAATAGCTATACAGATATTAACTTGTTTTTGTTTTACTTCTTTCACCAGCTATGGACTTAAAAGATTAGAAACCGTGTTTTGATACCCGTGGTGGACAGAGTTCAGAAATTTGTGGCTTTGTGCAAAACTTCAAAGAAACAATCTTGCTAGTTGTCATTTGGCGGGCCAAACCTTAATGATTTATTGAAATGACTCTGCAGCACGCAGCACTTAGTAACACAGATAACAAATTACAGACAAAACTGTCAAATTTACTAACAAACTGTTGGTGAAACTTCTGTTTCTAGACGTGTATCGTATCGATTACCATGATGAAGTACACACATCTAGTAAATACCAGCATCTCGTGGTTGAGATTTTATAGACATTAATTGGTTCTGGAAGTTGATGGAAATGACCTCAGTACTTCAGAAAAATCACTGAAATCAGACTCGATGATTCGTCTTGAAAATAAGCAAAACAAATCTGATTCGTTTCAAGCATTGATATATGGTCACGTTCTTGTACCTGTATAAACAAAATATTGTGATAACTAAACAAATAAGTACGAAGGGAGATGCGTTTTGCTGACTCGTAAGTTATAAAAGAATGAAAACGCGAAATGCACTATTCAGTTGTATATCGGTTTCAATGTCTGTTACGCGTTTAATAATTTTTTTTTAATGGGCGAACAAGTGAGTTAAGTGGGAAATAGTGCATATTATGTCTCTTTCATCACAACGTATTTTGCTCTTGTATAATCAATATAGTCTCTACAGTTCCTGTCTTCACTACCTTTAATTATTAGCTAAGCATATTCAAGAAAGAATATGCCTTCTTGCCTTTCTACCCTTAGGTAAGTCGGTCACTGCTTTGTTGACTCTATATAATTTTGTTCTTTGGTTTTCCTTCAAATGATAAAATTACATTAGGTAAGGATAAAAGACGGTCAAACTGATATAAAGACCTGTAATAGCGGTTGTTAGAAACCTCGAACATCGGTGAGGTTGAGGCGCGATGACATTAATTAACAGTTTTCGCACGTTCCAGCGGTGCTCGCTCGTGCAACAACATCACCTGTAATATAGCACATAAAGTGTAAATTTCTCTACTATTTGGTTATTATAAATGCGATGTTCTCACCTTTCATTCATCTGGTTGCCATGACTACACTCTGAACAGCACGCATGATGCGCGTGGATGCAGCAGAGCTGACGATAGTATTTACCTGTCAAAAGGCTCGGCACGTGCCCATTCATCACACTACTTAATGTCTCCTGGCAAACAATGTAACTCGTCATTTCCAGGTAATTGGTGTAATTTGGGTGTCACCTGAGCACGCCATCTTACAGAAGAGATGTCAGCTTATCGCTTCTGCCCCCTTGTAAACTCCCTCTGTCCCCTTCTCCGTTTCACTTCCTCGCTAGACTCGTCCGATAACGTTAGTCTCTCAACCAATAACCTGGACTGCGAGTAGTGATTGTTAGAGGGGGTTAGAGTGGTTGCTATGGAAACAAAGATGCAGGCAATTATTACCGTACAGAGTGAAATTGAAGAGAACGTTTGTGCGTGAACCGATATCACAACTGATTAATAATTGTCTCTAGGTAGAGTTTTGTTGAATGTGTTACCGTAAGAATCTAGGTAAATAGAGAGTGGCATTTGTGTCACGTGGTGTACAGAACGAGAGGGTGACTCACTAATCGTTGGTTTGTGAAGTCACACCGATATGTCCTGTGTCGTACCGTTTAGCTGAGAAGAGCTGGAATTGGTGTAACACTTTAATGGCTGCTCTCCCAGACAAGCAAGGTAAGTCGAACATACTACATACGAGATTGCTGTGTTTCAATAACGTGCCATCACTATATTTAATATTTAGCTAGGAATCCTCTGTTTACGATGAGCAGTTATGGTTTGTTTGTGTGTGTGTTTTTTTTTCTCACAACTTTAAGACTCTAAACGTAAAACAGAAAATTTTGTGACGTAATTGTGTGGACCAAATCCTCACGTCGGCGATTTTGTGTAGTAAATCCTTGAAAAGCAATTGTAGGTTACGATGTGATATTACTCACAACGTTTCAGGTGAAACGTCGGGTATGCATACGATTCCTAGTCATCCACTTAACACGCAAGTTTAAAACTTCCAGAAAGTTCTGAGAAAACAGGTGTATCAACAACCTAAGATAACAAATTGTTTTCTACTTCTGCCAGTAAATGGGCAGTTTTTCTCCAAGTCTGTCTGATATGGAAACGTTCTGTTCTGGCTGTATTTGCATATGATAGGTTCGTTTCAAAATTTTTCACTAAAGCTACGCGACGATTGTATGTGTATAATCCTTCTCCATTTTGAACTGATTTGAGTAAAATTTTATATGCAAAAACGGCTCGTTTGGGTTGAGAACATATTTTACATAGAAGACAAAATATTTTTTCAACCCAAACGAGCCGTTTTTGCATATAAAATTCTCAACAAGTGGGTTTCTCGACATCACTGAGAGATTTGAATAAAAGAAAATCGGTTAATTAACAGTACTCATCGCCAACTTTTTGCGCTGCTCTTGTCTGACTGAGTAGTGGGATTTGATCGCCCTAAAACTTCTCGGATCGGCATTTCGAGAAACTAACCATTAGGCCAACCCTTAGAAACGACATATAATGTTAAAAGGCTATCGTTACGCGGTCAGCTTGTTTATTTATTGTTATGTTTGGAAATCTTTGTTTTCCTGTATGAATGTTTTTTGAATATTTTTTTTAATTCTACTGAATGCGTGTTACTGAACTTAATATTAATATACTGAGTTTTATGCCAACATTACAAGTGACAGCTACTTAATATTTTATATTTAAAAACGACTGGTATGGGTAGAGAAAGCACTGTGTAGAGGAGCGAACAACGTTTCGAGCTTTTCCGGTCATCGTCAGGTTCACAAAAATGAAAGAGGTAATTGACCAATAGCTGACCACATGTTGGAAGGCGGTTGTGTAATTGAGTGTAGAAATGTAGAGGGCGTGCTTAGATGTTGGATATATTTATTAATATAGGTATAATGGCGTTCCTTTATATTGGGTTATTTTATTTATTGGTTTATGTTTATTTGATTTGCAGTGTTCAAAAACGTGTGAAGGTGACTTTTTATGTTCTTTGAATCTGGTTTTCATTTTTCTACTTGTTTCTCCAATATAGAATTCGTGGCAATTATCGTATTGTATTTTATAAATAATGTTGGTGTGGTGTTTGTCAGTGTAGTTTTTACAAAGAATAGCCCTCAGTTTTGTGCCTGTTTTTTGAATAAATTTGGCATTAACTGAAATGTCATATTTTGTTACTAGTTTTTGTCAAATGTTGGTTATTTTTTCTACTGATGTCGGAAATATACGGTGTTCAGCAGTATATGGTTTTGTGAGCTTTTAATTCGTGGGGTATATTTACTTTTGCTTTTTGTCTGGGTGTGTGCGTATGGGTGATTTTTCGGTGTATTCCTGTCTTAAATTGTGTATCGATTCTTGTAATTTTGAGGTTAAGAAATGATTTACCTTTATACCTATATTAATGAATATATCCAGCATCTTAGCACGCCATCTACATTCCTACACTCAATTACACAACCACCTTCAAACATGTGGTCAACTATCGGTCAGTAACCCTTTCTCTCTTTATGAACCTGACGATGACCGAAAAAGGTCGAAACGTTCATCGCTCCTCTACACAGTGCTTTCTCTATTCATACCAGGCGATTTTAAATATATAATTTTCTCTACAACTGGGTTTTCTCGTCATCGCGAATTAGTCAACATTTTATTAAAACTTACAAGTATTCACGAATATACAATTGCTTATTATGAATTTGCTACAACATAAATAAGTGCTCGCTACTTATTTTTTCTAACATACAGAAGAGCCCATTAATCATTTCTTGGTTAATACATACAAATGATCGATCGCAAATAATTTTTTTACTAAAATGTTTAAGATATTGCTACTGGAATTTTACGAATAGAAAGAAGTGCTCACTAGTATTTTTCCCACACACATAAATGCCTTTTATTTTACTTACGCACACAATGTGAAAATATCATGAACTGTATGTTTATTTGTGTTGAATTTCTCGCGAAGCTACACGACGGCTATCTGCGCTAGCCATCCCAAATTGAGCAGTGTAAGACTAGAGAGAAAACAGGTAGTCACCACCACCCACCGCTAACTCTTGGGGTACTCTTTTACCAACGAATAGTGGGATTGACCGTAACATTATAACGCCCCTACTGCTAAAAGGGCGAGCATGTTTGTTGTGACGGGGATTCGTACCCGTGACCTTCGGATTACGAATCGAGTGCCGGGGCTATTTCAACTTTCATAAATATGTAACTATCTCTATTTGTCACCGTAATTTTTTAGGAATTACTTCTCAAGTTGCACTAATATATAAGCACATTAAGTCATTTAAAGCATAAACCCGCGCAAAGAATTATCTGCGTTGTGTCACTAGGGATCGAACCCAGAATTTTCCCTCAAGGATAACGCAGAGACACTAAAAATTCTCGTGTTAAGAGAACAAAAACATTCGTTGCTTACAGCACCTCAATTCCTAATTGCATTTTTTCTTCTGAAATCAGAAACCGGGTTTCGATACCCATAGTGGCAGAGCACGTGCTACCTCTTTGCTTGATAAAAGAACAAAATCCTTATGAAATATATTATTCATGGATCAAGTTGTTTCAAAGACAACTGAAACAGTCCATAGTATATAATACTCCTACATAACTAACACAGGCCTGGGCCCATGGCCAGGTGGGTTAGGGCGTTTTCGCTGTGATCTAAATAAAACCTAAAACACGAACTTTCTTGTTAAAATGGTGATTTAAATGATGCAATACAGCGTTTCCCATTCGGTAGGCACCGGCATGGCCAGGTGGTTAAAGTACTTGACTCTTAATTTGAGGCTCGCGGGTTCGAATCCCGGTCGCACCAAACATGCTCGCCCTTTCAGCCGTGGGGGCATTTTAATGTGACGGTCAATCCCACTATTCGCTGGAAGAAGAGTAGCCCAAGAGTTGGCGGTTGGTGGTGATGACTAGCTGCCTTCCCTCTAGTCTTACACTGCTAAATTAGGGACGGCTAGCGCAGATAACCTTCGAGTAGCTTGGCGCAAAATTCTTAAAACAAACAAACAAACATAAATTAGACAAGCTAAATTTACAGTCCATGGTATATAATACTCCTACATAACTAACAGAAGAATCTACAGTCCGTATTACATAATACCCCTACATAACTCAGAGAAGTTAAAACTACAATCCGTAGTATATAATATTCCTACATGACTGACCTACTTTCGTCGAATTAAATCTATAGTAATACAATTAATCTGTGACTAGTCCATCCCCCAGTGGCTCAGCATAAGTCAGTCGGCTTACAACGCTAAAAATCAGGGTTTCGATTCTTGCGTGAACTTAGCAAAGATAGCCCATTTTCTAGCTTTCTGTTTACTAATAAACAGTCAATGAAACTCTTTAAATAATTAAATGTTTTTCTTTACTTTTGTGGCGCATGCGTGTTAGTGTTTTCACCATGAAATTTCTTTTCGTCTATTTTCTGTATGATAGAGAAAGCGTCTGCAATGTTTATATAAAGAAGGTTATTAGATGAATTGGAGCTTATAAAAAAAAATAAAGCACGAGCGCGAAACACCCGGTCGAGTGTTGTTGTTTTTTCTTTGTATTTGATCGCTCTAGCTTGTCCAATTATCTGTTAAAAAAGTGTGAGAAAATGGTATTGACAGTTTCAAATTATTTGTGATTAGTTGTTCTATTTGTTTTGTCTCTTTCTCCAAAGTCGTAAAGGTATATATTGAAGATTATTACAGTTATATGGTTCTCCTTTCCTTAAAAGTTCTCCTTAACTTGTACTGACCGTTTGATCAAAGCTTCCACTCAGGGATAAGTTCAAAAACCATAAAGTTGGATCGCTTCCTGAGTCACTCGCTGTCAGTTGAATCCATAAGTGGACATCATTTCTGTACTTCACGCACCAGTTGGCGTCAGCAGAACGAAACAACCCTGATGAGATTTCCTGTTCATGATCCCCCCTCCCCTCTCGAGTCCAAAGTCTGAGCAGTTCTATTCACTTTTTGTTGTCCCTTGTTGGTCTATTGGATTCTGTCAGTTCAGAGTAATCATGAACTTGGCCACTCGCTTTATCTTACTTGCGCACTAGTGACAACGTTTGAAGCAGCCACTCTGACAAATACGATGGACTTCCTTTGTTACTGGTATGAAAATACAGGGCTCTTGATCAAGGTATCAGAATTGCAGTAGTTTTTAAACTGTTATGCGAAGGTTTGCAACTCTTTCTATTGCGACAATACAGTTGGCTTAATTTGTAACATATATTTACTTTCAGTTCAACTTTCTTTCTCTTTTCTTTGCAATTCGTTTTATATCATTCCTTTTTTGTTTTAGTATATCTCACGTGCGACTTTAAACACAGATGCTCGCTTCTCTGGCTTGCTGTCCATTTCTTCCACCTCGTCTCATTCTCTGCTCTATCTTTCATTTCCAGTCTAACCATCACGTCAGTCCACTTGTTTCACTTCACTAAGACTCTGCTCCACCATTCGCTGTACAGTTGTAATTGCAGCTTTAGTGACCGTTCTTAATTTTATGACTGATGCAGATAGCTCAACAAAGGCAAAGTCCAGGATACTTAAACCCCTGTATTTTTATGGCTGGATCACTCCAATTACTCACGTGAAAAATTTCACCACAGTTTAAGTAACCACGACTGAAATCAACAAATCAACCTTAACTTCCACTAGAACGTTTTTCCTTATCCGAACTCTGAATAAAACTCGAGCCGTTCGTTAGCTCCTATATAGATTTTATAATACACATCTAACAAAGATCCTGATGGAAAGTGATAAATGTAAGTACAATATTTCGCATAATTAGGTTATTCCAGTACTGACTAATAATTACTTTGGACAACCGATCCGTTTCTAGATTAAATTCTAATGATTAACATTTACCATTACGTAAAATATATTCCAGTTTAGAGTTTGGTTCATTTTAAATTTTATGAAAAACGAGACGAGGGCTATTTGCTTTATCCGTCTCTAACTCCACAGTAACAGACTAAAGGAGAAGGAACTACTGAATACACCCTATGGCAATTTTTAGACTACTGTTTTACCAATGAATAATGAGATTGACTTTCACTTGTTATAACGCTTCCATTGTTGATAGGGCGAGCATGTGTGGTGACGGAGATTCGAATCTGCGACTCTGAGGTTACTTAGTTTGGGCCTTAACTACCAAATCTCCATTTTAAGGAGAGAAAGAGATTGGTTTTGATATATATACGAGCTTATATCGTATATATATAAGCCAAATGTCTGTGAGTCAGTCGGTCCAAATTTCGTGAGTCACGCGTGTCCGATTCCAATTTTTTTCCTACAGTATTTCATCTTTTAATTGCCCGTTCCTATTTTAGTTCAATTTAACTGCAAACGTAGACGTAAATTGCTCGTAAATTACGGTGGTTTTTTTTTTCTGCCATATAAAAGCCTGTCAAGGAGGAAGTTTCCCGGATCAGATCAGACGCGGCGTTATGTGAGTGACACCACATCATCCACATCATTATGACGTCAAACTAAATAGGATCCGAATAAGAAAGGAGGGAAGACTTCTGAGAAAAAGAAGTCGTAAGCTGGCGCGAATACATACTTGGGAATTATTACGAGTGGCAAAATTGCAAATGCGTATTGGAAGATTTAGATTGGATTGGATTTGGTTTCCCATTATTTATGGCAGACATTCAAACTAATAGCCTTATATTTAATTCAAAATGAGAGTGTGAACCACCCTTTTCTATTATTTTAAGCCGTTGCACACGAACCTTTCGTACAATGCAAAGGTACACAAATGCGGGTACATAAATGAGCTTTATGTGGTTCCCCACTGATATTCTCGCTCGTCTCATCTGAGCCCTAAATCACGGCGATAAGACGGTAAAATTAAAATAGTTGTGAAATTCGGACAGTTCATTCGCTGACTTACCCATTTAAATGCGTTTTTTTAAGGGTGTCATCTTTCACGTTCCACCGAAATTGGTTCACCCATTTCCTCACAACAACTTGGGACACAAGACAGACAAGAGGAGGGTTAACTCCCGCTATAAACAAAGAGACGCGTGTTTGTATATACGTGTTCTAAAACTGGTTTAAAAAAAAATAGCCCCCCCAGTGGCTCAGCGGTATGTCTGCGGACTTACACGCTAAAATCCGGGTTTCGATACCCGTGGTGGGCAGAGCACAGATAGCCCATTGTGTAGCTTTGTGCTTAATTCAAAACAACAACAACAACAATTTTAAAATAAACAACTGAGAAAAGTGTAACCACATTCACGAAAATAACATTACAACTTACTGTTACGCAGGAAGTTAGCAATACGTATTTGGGCGAAACGTTTCTAGTGAAGTGAGAAAAATAAGACGGCGTGGAAGAAAGTTTCTTAAAGTAGAATTCCAGGAAGAGCGAGGGACAACCGCAGAGTTGAAACTGCTTTACTTCCTACAAGAGTCTCATGCCTCAAGATAGAAACAAAAGTTTCCCTGACTCATGAAAGCGGAACTGAATTGTTCTGCACCCATTACCGGTGGAAATGACAACATTACCCCGTGTACGCAGTCAACCTCAGACGTGTTCAAACCAGAAGGCCGTTTGCTAGTGGCAGTCTCTCATCTCCTTACGAACATGGGCAGTAATTACAGATGAACTGTCTTATTCATACGTTCGTTCTTACTGCAAGTAGTGAGATGGATTCACTCGAACTTTACCAAGTGATCTATAACTCTAATTTTTTTACATGCTTTCTTACTCATTGTTTGTTTCTAAGAAAATGAGTTATTCTTTTAGTTGCATGCCATCTTTCCCCCATTGGAACAGCAGTATGTCTGTGGGCTTACAACGCTAGAAATCTGGTTTCGATACCTGTAGTGTGCATAACACAGATAGCCCGTTGTGTATCTTTGTGAATACGTTCAGACAAACGTTATGTGCGCACAAGATTATTTTATCGTCACAGGTTTTCACCTAAATCAAATAGTGACTCATTTTCACATAATTAAAATTAGTATTTGGCCTGCTATGAGAATTATATACAATCATGCTTTACTTGTTAGCAGCTCAGTTTCGGTAAACTGCCTGAAACTGTAACACGTGTTATGTATGAACAAAAAAAAAAGGATCTCCTACGCAGTTGTTTCTACTGCTCTACAAGAGTGTTTAACGGAAAAGACACTTGTGAAGGGGACCCTCAAATAAGTCGGTCAGTTTGTTTTGAATTTCGCGCTTAGCTACACAAGGGCTATCTGAGCTAGCCGTCCCTAATTTAGCAGTGTAAGACTAGAGGGAAGGCAGATAGTCATCACTACCCACCGCCAACTCTTGGGCTATTCTTTTACCGAGGAATACTGGGATTGACCCTCATATCATAACGTCCCCATGGCTGAAAGGGCAAGCATGTTTGATGAGACGGGGATTCGAACCCCCGACCCTCATATTGCGAGTCAAGCACTTTAACCACCGGGCCATACCGGGGTCAAACCAGTCGGTACTCAGATATTAAATTTTGCAAAATAAATATATTGTAAAATATATATGAAAAAATTAAAATACCCATTACTACAGGGTGGTCGCTAGAAAAGCGGAAAATTTGTCAAACAGCTATTTATTTTCACAAAGAATAACTTTTACAAAGTTTTTTAAAGGCATATGTTATATTACACTCATAGATGCTCAAAATGAAATTAAAATCATGCATTTTATTCATGATGTAAAGAAATCAAAATAGAAATGAGTAAGCAAGCATTTTATTCATGATCTCTTCTGACCCTCAAATTTTCCGCTTTTCTAGCGACCATCCTGTATAATGTAAACGCAAGATAAACTGTTTGACTGGGTTGTAAAACTATCTCTACATAAACTGCTACAGTTAGAGCATCATATAAAAACAACAGCACGTGTGTTTTATCGTATTTTAGTGTCGGTACCTATCAGTAACTTGTACTTCTCACCATTAAGCTATACATGTTTACTATTAACTTATATTATTTAACAAATATCCATCGTCTATGCTGGTTCTTAAGAAACAAAATCAAACATGTGCTGTGGAAAATATTCTCAGTGTCATATACAAAGCTCTGCCACGTGTTTATGGCGTTATCGTTGTTATCTGTGTCACTGCGAGGACTCGAATCGATGATCTACCGGAGACCACACGTTTTACTAGAATTCTTCTTTTTGAAGTAAATCAGAAACATCGTTGAGAAAGATTTAATACTTTTATATTATGCAAATATTTCTGGTCTCGCATGACCTGATGGTTAGAGCATTTGACTTCCAGTCTTTGGATCCTGGGCTCGAGTCCCATCACCGAACATACTCGCCCTTTCAGTCGTTATAAAGGGACAGCTAGTGACGCTATTCATACCGAACATACTCGCCGTTTCAGTCGTTATAAAGGGACAGCTAGTGACGAGTAGCCAACCAGTTGGCGATGAGTGATGCGAATTTATCTATCACTTTAAAATTAGGGACAGCTAATACAACTAGCCCTCGAGTACTTTTGCGCAAAATTCGACAAACAAAAACATTGTTTCGTTAATAAATGTTTAGAACAAAGATATTCAAAATATGTACAGTATCGTTTTAGAATAATTTGTTGTCAGTATTATGTTGTTATTAAAAATGCAATACAAAAAGTATCATATTTATCCAACCGAAAAACAGGTCATGGTTCCGTAGACTATCGAGTAAAAATAAAAACCATTATCAAAGGCGTTTTGCGTTTTACTCGTTTGTTAACACTTGAGCACACTTAAAGAAAGCAAAAAGAAAACGTAGAAGAGTAGTAAGAAAACATCACAGCAGAGAAAAACTCTGTGATTAGGAAGAACCATGTACTGAGGGACTGGAACGAATATAAAGGGTTCGTTTGACCTTGTTCCTGTTGGGTTTACGACCATTAATCACCATACGTATTTCCTATAGGGCAAATCATTTATCCACTCTCCTTATTTATTCCCTATTAACCGTTGTTCCCTATAGATAATTCGATTACGAAAAGGATAGCTTTTAATTTACGTTGTGCGCTACGAAGCCCAAAAGACATGGTGAGCAAGGAATAAAGTGATTGTGCAGCTGTCATTTGAAATGAGGGCTGCACGCTAACTTTCCCGCGAAGACAGCATTCGTTCGTTTCCCTAGGGGCAAAGAAAATCGAAAGATTTATATATTTACTGCGTTCTGTTAAAATTGATGGTTTAATGTGTAAATTCTTTAGAAGAGAAAAGAAAAAAATGAAACTTTTAATATTGGCTTATCCCTCAGCTATTAATTCTGTTCCCTTACAACATTTTAACCGTTTTTTTTATATTTGAACTCTAAATGGGAAACTTCTAATAAAGTTCGTAAATTTCTCGTAGTGCGAGTTACACGTATTTTGTTTTTAACACCTGGCTTATTTATTTCGTTACTCAACGCAATAAGATATTATAGTAAATGCTAATTATTATCTTTAAATTAGTTTTTTTTAACTTCGCACCATTTTTAACATATGCATTCAAACAATAAACATAAGCGGGTTGTTGTTTTTGAATTTCGTGCAAAGTTACACGAAAGCTATCTGCGTTCCTGATTTAGCAGTGTAAGACTAGAGGGAAGGCAGCTAGTCATCGCCACCCACCGCCAACTCGGGCTACTCTTTTACCAACGAACATCAGGATTGACCGTCACATTATAATACGCCCACGGTGTGACGGGGATTCGAACCCGCGCTCTTCGGAGCACGAGTCGAACGCTTTAACCATCTGGCCATGCGGGATAAGAGATAAGCGAACCACCACTAGTAATATTATTAACAAACTTGTAAGCGTAAGCAGACTAAACATACCACGTTGTTAACGTACTCTGACTGTGAATCTCAAAGTCAATGATTTGCGGCTCGTTTACTGAGAAGTTCACTCTGAAGTTTGGAGCCGTGGGTCGCTATAAGAGTGAAATTCAAATCTTACTGATCAGTAAAATAGGAAGAACCTAAGATATCAGGAGGGCGCTGATGACTTAGGCTAACTTTTGAAAGTTAGGGAGAGCTATGGGTAGAAAGAATTTTGTGTAGCTTTGAACGAAGATTCTGGAACAAAACGAAAATGCTCAGATGTAGTAACGAACGATATATACTATTAGAAACTGTTCATTTAAAAAATATTTTTCACTTTTTAAGTGATGAAAGTTTAAGAAAGTTGTTCTTTTACTCACTTTTAATAAGCCCAATGTTAACAAATAATCGAAAAGGACCACCTAAACATTATTTACACCATTATCTCATAGCTAAATCTGTGCATCAAATTAAGTTCTTTAAACCGATAACTCACCTTTCGTTCATTATTAGAGCACGTTTTTACACAACAGCGAAGCACGGAAACAACCGGAGCACAGATCATTAGTCGCATATGTGCGGCCATAGTTAACAATTAATGCATTCCTACTCGACGCACGACACTTAATTGTAGCCCTTTAAGATCCGAGAGAGCGTCGAATGTTAATCCAGTTACCTCTTCTTGAGAACACGCGAAATGTTCCGCAAATAGAATCATGGAACACATTAATTCTAACTGAGGAGATCTGATAGTTACAGCTAAAGTTTTATACGTTAGAAAGAACAGAACTTTCGTTTCATACTGGAGTGGTTCTAGCATAGAGTATCGAATACTATGTTTCATGTGTTTCAAATTTATTTAATGAGACATATATTTGATCATCCGCTAGGTTTTAACCATCAAGGATAAGAAGCGTATCTTCTTCTTTAGAAGTGTTGATTGACAAGATAGCCAGAAAAATAGGCACCGAAATACGAATCATAACTAATGTATTGTTGTGAGGCGCAAAGCTACACGTAGGGTTTTCTGTGTTCTGCCAACTAAGACTTCACGGAACCTCAGTGTTAACTTTATGTAAGCACGTTATCTTATCACGAGCCACTGGTGGTGGTTGGGTGGGGGTTCACAGATTGTTAAGGTACACAAAATGTTAACATAGCTTTTGGTGAACTAGTATGTTAAGCATACAAAGCAGAAGGAAAAATAACAAGTGATCATAGGTTAGAAAGACAAACTGAAAACGTAATCTACGAAACATATTCTTAATTTTTATAACAAAATTCTTGATAATGTCTTTACCATCTCTTAAAAAATAAACATTTATTTTACTTTATGTTTATATGTATACACACAAATATATACAACAGCTCGTGGTATCTTTCCGTTTGTAAATAAAGAGCGTAGGTGACAACCACATACAAATATAATACAATTTGTCCATTACATCGGGAAAATAAATAACGATAAAGGTATCTGAAAATGTAGGAACGCACGACAGTGGGAGTACACTATATATTTTTGCTTGAACCTTTATTTCTAAAATTCACGTGTTTTGAAATGAAAATTAGTAGTAGATGTGTATACTTTGGTCCTCAGAGTTTCACACCTAACTTGTGTGCTGCTACACTTGATAGGATAACGTATAAAACAGTTTTAACTGTCTGGTAGAATTGTTTGTTTGTTTTGAATTTCACACAAAGCTACACGGGGGCTATCTGCGCTCGCCGTCCCTAATTTAGCAGTGTAAGACTATAGGGAAGGTAACTAGTCATCACCATCCACCACCAACTTTTGGGCTTCTCTTTTACCATTGAATAGTGGGATTGACCGTAATATTATAACGCCTCCACAGCTGAAAGGACGAACATGTTTAATGTGACAGAAATTCGAATCCGCGACCCTCAGATTGGGAGTCGAGTGCTATAACCACCTGGCCATGCCGAACCGGTAGGATTGTAAGGATCTAGTTTAAGATTCATGCTAAAATAATGTATCCTGTTATTGGCTAATATTTTATATATATATATTCCAAGTTAACTATTACCAGCTGTTACTTTGCACATATTCATATTTCTACGATCACGTCACTCTAAAACTCGCAGTACTAAAGTTTGTTTGTTTTTGGAATTTCGCACAAAGCTACAAGAGGGCTATCTGTGCTAGCAGTCCCTAATTTAGCAGTGTAAGACTAGAGGGAAGGAGCTAGTCATCACCACCCACCGCCAACTCTTGGGCTACTCTTTTACCAACCAGAAATGAAAAAAAAACTAAATCCAAGTAAACAATTAACATAAGCCTCTTTGCTACACATCGTCTGAAACTTACTGTTTTTTCAGCAAATAAGAGTAGTTGTCGTTATGGGTTAACAAATATAACTTTAGTCACATTTATCTGAGCCAACTCTATAATCACAGCTGTTTTTAGACAAGTGGATAAGACGCTGTTATAGCTTCATAGCAGTAACTCCGGTCCTCTGTTGTTTGTGTTCGAGAAAAATGACGACCTTAAACGATCTCTAGTGTATATAGAGTACCAAAGGAACAGGTGCTGTACGCCACCTTTCAGGCTTAGTAGCGGAATGCTGTCACGAACACCCACAGTCAATCATCGTTAAGTTCATCCATTTATAAAGTTAGCCCTGCTTGCTTTGTGCGAGAGATACTGGGCAGCGACCCCATCAGAAACACCTGTGTTACGGTGCAGGAGAAAATGGACGACGTTAGGAAAATACTCCGCTCGAGCTGTGCACGCGAGAAGTGGGCGGAACCTAGTTTAGCTCTATCAGAACAAGCCAGTGAAATGTAAGATTACTGAAGTTGATGATATTATAAACCGATGTGATTTCATTGTTTCACGTAATTAATAAATACAAGTTGCGAACGGATTGCTCTTCAGTCTTCTTACACAGGTAGCATCAGTGTTTTAAAATTATTTTTACTCGATTCTGTTTTGTGTGTTTCTGTTATAGCTTGACTTAGTGACACGGAATTTTGAAGAGTATAGAACAAACCAAAACACTTAATTCTATCATATATAAAAATTACTGGTTCGATGGGACCAATTTGTTTCCTCGCAGAAACTGTTTGATTTAAAGCTGTTTAAAATCATTGGAAAAGTCTTTATATTTAAGACATTCATCAGTGCTGTATAGAGCGTGGCCTATGTCACGAGCTGATGGATCGAGATGTGACACCTTCCAACACACTCTTCACTTTCGGCCGAAGACGCGTTACAAAAGTAACAGTCAGTCTCTTTTTCTGTAGAAGTGGGTTAATCCCATTTTTCTCTTCAAACAGCAGAACGAAACCGTTGTGGCGATTAGTGCTCCTGCCTGGTTTCCCTCCTTTTAGTCAGAAGTTCACAATTATAGATGGTTCAACCTTATATACCCCATGGCGGAGGGATCTTTGGCATAACTGTCAAGCCCAAGTGCTCAAAAGAAAACATAAGTTAACACTCCTACAAAAAAAATATCTACATCCACTAAAGTGATACCCTTAGTGGATGTTTTTTAAAAAAAATTTAAATATTATTTCGCAAATGTCTGAAAAGTCAATATTATTGCTCCTTAAAATATAAAGGGATAGGGTCAGTTCATGGCAATTTCATTTAAATACAAAATTATTAGCCTAATATTAATAACCTTTCAAGTTGCTCTGGGGCCTATTAGGCCCCAATTTTCGTAGGAGTGTTAATGTCCTTAAGGGCAATTTCGGTACCAACGAAATGTTTATTTACTTAAATTAACTTTCGAAAGTTTTCTTGTCAGTTATATATTAGTATTACTGATTTAAGTGTGGTATTTGGGAAGCTAGTTAACCTAGCTTTTCTACCATTAGTTAAATATAAACATATAGCTAGAATAAATGAACTGTGACCATATGTATTATGGTAAGTCGATTTCCATGAAAGGGTTAGCACTCATGGTCAAGGAATTTCATAAAAGACCCACAACTCGAGTTGACCAATCCTCTTGAGGGAAATCAAGTGAGCAATCTTTGTTTCCAGTTGGTTTTATTTCTTGGTTGTATTTGTATAAAAGCAAAATATCCTATATACAACAACATAATTACAATACCTTATATCCACTGGTTTAGCAGTGAATCAAAAGGCGTATAACGCTACAAACAGGATTTCAGTACCCATAGTGGACACTGCACAGACAGACCATCGCGTAGTTTGTACTTAACAACAAACAAAGTCTAATCAACCATTAATAACTAAGTTTTCAAATAGACGATTTAAGTTACATCAACGGAATTTCATACTCGACGTAGTTGTTACATTTATCAAAAGCAGAATTTCAATAGTTTCAGTAGTTGTTACATTTCTAATTAGTAGAATTGATAAGACAGTTAAAGCATGTTAGAATAATGTATATACATATATGTACGTACTTAGGACTAACGGTCTTATGTAATTTCCTCCTCCAGTCAATTTGATGACCGTATCATAACTGTTCTTTTAACAAGCTTTTGTAAAGCTGTTCTTATTTTAGGTCAGTTTCGCGAGGGACTATCTGCTTTCTGTCCATTACGAGAAATCGAACCTCTTTCTTTCGCACTGTAAGTCCTGCTAACCCATAGGAGGAGCAAGAATCGTTTCTGTGCAACATTGATGATCAAGCGCCCCCCAGTGGCACAGCGCCATGTCTGCGGACTCACAACACTAGAATCCGGGTTTCAACACCCGTGGTGACCAGAGCACAGACATCCAATTGCATTGCTTAATTTCATACATACAAATACAAACTTATAATAACATAATTTTATAAATTTCTGAGTACGTGTGTGTGTCTTCGTATTTTTCTTCAAGATGACTGTGGGTATTTCTTTTGTCAACCATTTGAAGGATTAATACATGTATAAATATATACATATAACGACTTGTCTTGTGCAAGAAAAATGGCGCAACCGTTTCTTTGAGCAATGCACGAATTAATATTGGAAACTACCTCAAACATGTACTTTGGGGACGTACAACGGCGCAGCTGGAGGCGACACTCAACCACTTGGCCTGCTACACCAGTTTCCTTAGCTGCCTCGTGAGAAACGAATTCCTCTCCAATCTAAGTGTATTTGGGATTAATTATTCCTTAGTTTTCTTTTCTTCTCGCCATAACATTATCACAAATCCACATTCCTTAGTTTGAAATATGTATTATCCTACTGAGCCACGTTTTCCTATCCATTGTTGTTTTTTTTTGTTGTTCCCTAAACTATTGTTTTTACTTTACGAGATTACGTTATGTTTTATCTTAATTCGGTATCTCCCAGTTCTTAACACTTTGAAAAATATGTAAACGAAAAAGAGAGCTTTTAAATGACAAAGCGGTTGTTGTTTCCGTAAAGGTTTTAAGAAAATAATAATATTTGAGATATTTTTAACATATGTCAATCTATCTTACTTAGGTTACGTTTTCACAAATAAATCTGCTTCTACGACACTAGTTCAAGCCGACAGCCACGGTGTTGCTGTGTTCCCCAATTTAAATTTACTAAAATATTTATCTGTTGTTTCGTTCTTAGATAGTATTAATTATATTACTTAGTGCATCGAATTACATTATATGTTTACTTTATTTATTATTTGTTATTTTACTTTCGTTATAAAGAATGTTTTGTTTTTCAGCTCAATATAAGCATTTAGGATGAAATTAAGTCTCTCAAGCTTGCGGAATCGTGAATGATGTTATTGGGATTACGGCCGAAAATGTCGTCAAGAAACAGTGTACTGTAATCGTTAGAGGTTCACCTCTAATTAAGTAGCTTGCTTTGATCGAAAGTTAATATTATTGCACCATGGGACTGCATATTGTCTAAACTTTACCATTACTTGACTTAATGATTGGAAGTTTGTGACTCTTTGACACAAAAATGCGCTCCGTACTTTACGGCCAAGGCCTCACCAACAGTGGTTGTCAAATACAATTACTAAATTAGAAAAGAGAAACCCTAGAGTTGGCAGGAAGCGTTATTGACAAGCTCCCTTCTTTCTAGCCTATCAATTGAAAAATTAGTGATATGTGTACTCGTATATCACATTATGTATCTTTGTACGAAGTATCAATAACACCCAGTATCCAGCTACGTATTGGTTCAGATGTATTTTTTTATCAATGAAATTCTAATTCCAAGATCTGGATGACAATAAAAAATGGAAGGCTTGTTTGTATCGCAATGCACATCTCTAACGAATTTTCCATGTACGTGTGTAAAACAAACAGAATTTGCGTTATGAGTTACTTTACTACCATTCATTTGTATTTACAAGGGAAGTAAAACGGGTACCTAAAATCCAAGGGACTAGAGAACTGGAGAAGTCGTGTAAGAATGACGTCCATTAGGATGTGACAAAAATAACTATTCCATTGTATTTACAAGGGAAGTAAAACGGGTACCTAAAATCCAAGGGACTAGAGAACTGGAAAAGTCGTGTAAGAATGACGTCCATTAGGATGTGACAAAAATAATTATTCCAGAGTGTTTCGTATTCGAGTTTCGTATGTTCTTCGGTGAAACGCATGCGCAGCAGCAAAATGCACAGTTTCTCCATTCAAAGTTTTACTTCACGAAAACTTCTGCGCGTGCTCATATTTCATTTAAACAAAGCACACCGAGGAGAGAAAGATAGACTAGAAATTGGCATTGATTTGAAGCACCTATCAAAAAGTTGCGAAATAGGGGGGACACAAATAGAAAGGAAAGCTTAGCGAAGTGTAAGATATTGCGTACCAGAATTATCTAGCTGCGTTATAGGACTTATCAGCCTATGGTGATAAAAGAGAAAGAGAAATCCATTAATTTCCAGCACATTTTACGCCCTAACAATATCCAATTCATGAACAAATGATTCATTGTTGTAATGATTTTTTTTTAAAGAAATCCTCGCTTGTAACTGCTTTTCTGACTGGTATATATATGTATATGTATATATATATATATATGCTTCCTCATTTGTCTGCCAATATATCTGTCTGTCAAAGATAACCAATAAAACACGTCGTCTTATTTCCTTCCAGTTTACGTCTTTTCATGACGGTTTTAGATACAACGTTATTTTCACGTAATAACCTATATGAGGTTGTTTTAAATATCTATCACTAAATCGTTTTCGCTGTGATTTAGATAAAACCTAAAACACGAACTTTCTTGTTAAAATGGTGATTTAAATGATGCAATACAGCGTTTACCATTCGGTAGGCACCGGCATGGCCAGGTGGTTAAAGTACTTGACTCGTAATCCGAGGGTCACGGGTTCGAATCCAAGTTACACCAAACATGCTCGCCATTTCGCCCGTGTGGGCGTTATAAAGTGACGGCCATTCTCGCTATTCGTTGTTAAAAGAGTAGCCCAAGAGTTGGCGGTGGGTGTTATGACTAGCTGCCTTCCCTCTAATTTTACACTGCTAAATTAGAGACGGCTAGTGCAAATAGCCCTCGAGTAGCTTTGAGCGAAACTTAAAACAAACCAAACCCATTTGGTGGTTCGCGAACCCTCACAGATTCGATGGATAATTTTGAAGGGTTTGCAAGACAAATTTAGTAATGGCCTATTTTTAATTTTCCTGGTTTAATATTTGCTATCAAGATTTTGATTTCCTTGTAATATATCAAAATATTTGCAAAAGGAAATAGCTCGATGTGGAATCACCTTTAAGGCTATATATCACATCTCTAGAACAGAACTTTTAAAGCACTATGCCCTTCAAAACACGCTCAGGAGTTTCATTAATTTTAATTAAATGTTTTTTTATTACGTTTAAAGAATTGTTTTTCAATTTTATTGGATAATAACTGCAAACTGATGACCGTATCAGTGATTCGGGTCTTATAGTAAACGAGTTAAAGAAAATATCTATTTTCAATAAACTCAACAAGTTCGAACGTTATTATATTTTACAAAAAATTTTGCTACTAGAAAGAGGTTCGCTGCGTAAAAGATTTTTACTCGTAAAATTCGCGAAAGAAAAAAACGGTTGGGAACCAGTAATAGTTTGTTTTGGAATTTCGCACAAAGCTACTCGAGGGCTATCTGTGCTAGCCGTCCCTAATTTAGCAGTGTAAGACCAGAGGGAAGAGAGCTAGTCATCACCACCCACCGCCAACTCTTGGGCTACTCTTTTACCAACGAATAGTGGGATTGACCGTCACATTATACACCCCCACGGCTGGGAGGGCGAGCATGTTTAGCGCGACGTGGGCGCGAACCCGCACGCCTTACGTGCTTGGCCATGCCAGGCCGCCAGTAATAGACGTAACGAGTTGAGTGTGTGTGTTTTTATAGCAAAGCCACATCGGGGTCTCTGTTCTGTCCTCCGAAAGGAATTGGACCCCTGATTTTAGCGCTGTAAATCTCTTTAACCGCTTTCCGACCGGAGAACCGATTTAAGAGATTAAGTCATGATTATTTCACGGATAAAATAGATATAAAGAGCACTAAATCCAGCGTTTAAAATATCGAACTGCTTACTTGTGTCACTACTAATGCTCTTGCAATTAATTATATTTCGAGCTTACGTATTTTAAAATCAAAGCTGTTATTAAACAGTATGTGTTTTCGCGGCTTGAACTCTGAACTTTCTGCCACACTAACCACCAGTTCAGGAACGAACGAACGATAAACTTGGTTGAAATATATCTGTCACTAGTTCTTATGCAAAATATAACCGGGGGGGGGGGGCTCAGTAGATTTCTTTCTGTTCACCCTGACCAGTTCAGCCCTGGGCAAAAATATCATATATAGTACCGATTACAATTTCTTGCCCCCCCTTCCCCATTGGCTCAAAATTTGGTTTCGATACACGTGATGGGTGCAGCAAGATAGCCCATTGTGTAGTTTTGTGCTTAGCTACTAACAAATCAATAAAAAGTACAACTTATCGAGAGATGTTTCATTCTGTCATACAGCTTTTATAATGTGAATTACTTCTAACCTCAGGAACTTGAATTCACTTTTCAGGCCCTTTCTTCTTGGTTATCACCCCCAAATAGGGCCGAAGCCCCCGCTGGGGAGTCATCTGTTTTAACCACTGGCATAACTATACAATCAGTCAATCTATTAACAGACATTAAAATGTCAAACTAAAATCATTTTTTTATTTCGTGCTTTTAAAGTTTACACAACATGCTGTGTTGTAGTATAGAGAATACATAATTTTTCCCGTGAGTCATAGAATGCTCGCAGTTTACTAACGTCACGACAGCATGTGTTACAACATTGTGATCTGTAATTTTTACTGTCATGATGTCGTGTATGCTATGAATCACGAGAAGAATTATGCAATCTGTAGACTACTACTACTATTGTCGTGATATCAGTAAACCTTGCGTATGCTATGAATCACGAGAAGAATTATGCAATCTATATACTACTGTACAGCATGACTTTTGAACTTCAAATGCAAAAAAAAAGCTTTAGCTGATCATAATTTTTATTTTATTTCCAATTGCATCAGAACACTGGACACTATAGAAGTACATCTAATTTATAAAATTATAAAATTGATATATTCCATTGATTCTAAGACAAAGCAACTGAAGCAAGCCAATCATTACTTTCTATTCATTAGATCGTTTCAAATTGTTACCTGAAAAAAAAACTAATTTTTGTACTCGCCTATCACAATACTCGAAAGGTATGTGTTTTCAAAAGGGGTAAACAGAAAGTTAACATATCTACATTTCTTTGAAGTTTGAAAGATAAAGAGGGCTAGCGCAGATAACCCTCGTGTATCTCTGTACGAAATTCATAAAACAAACAAATTTGGTTATTATATTTTTCTACCTTTATTATATATTTTGCTGGAAAATCGCATGAGTTAAAAACATTTTGTGTAAATTTGAGGCATTTAATCAAATAAAGTACTTACATAAATGCACGTATTGTTTTACATAATAATAAAGGCAAGCGTTTATTTGGTTTATTTAGTGACCTATGAATTCCGCTGTTCTCTACATTATCGATTTCCAAACCCGTCAGGCGGCTCTCGAGAAGCATGGCACGCTTCTTGCTTCCAGTCAGAAGACTGGAGCCAAAATGCTCCAGTTCGAAAGTTACCCGCCAGCGACCATTGACAGATATATGATTTATTACATTGAGGTGGCTGGCGACACTGCGGCCGCACTTTGTATTATTTTGAAGCAGCTGTATTCGAATGAACACCAAGCAACGTTGGATGTAAAGATACCATTATTGGCGCTAGAGAGAGTAAGTTCAGACGAAATAACAGACGTGTATGTGTAAAACAGAGATGCCGTGAGAAGAATTCTTCATGAGATCCATCTCGAAAACAACCTGTCGCTTGGGCCATTTTTTTTCTTTATCTCATATATACATTTAAGCTTTGTTTTATAAAAGTATCTTTCAAAGAAACTATTTGTTAACCCTATATTTACTGTGTATATTCTGTTCAAATATTTAAGCAACAAAATTCACAGGTTGTTTGTATTTTTAATTTCGTGCAAATCTACAATAGGGCTATCTGCGCTGTCCGTCCCTAATTTAGCAGTGTAAGACTAGAGAGAAGACAGCTAGTCACCGCTACCCTCCGCCAGGTATTGGGCCACTTTTTTAACAAAGAATAGTGAGATTGACCATAACATTATAATGCTCCCACGGCTGGGAGGGCGAACTTGTTTGATGTGACGAGGATTCGAACCCGTAACCCTCAGATTACGAGTCGAGCACTCTAACCACCTGGCCAAGCCAGGCCTATTTTAAATAGATGCGTGTTGTTGTTTTTCTGTGACAGAGACCCTAGAAACAAAATGAGTCACATATGATAAAATATCAGTGAAAAGTGTGACTGAGTATAAGAATTGGTCCAGCTAATTACCAGTTTGGTTTCCCTACATGTTTCACACGGAAAATGATTTTGTTAGTTTGTTGTTTGAATTTTGCCCAAAACTATATCAGAGTTATTTGTTTTATAATCGTTTTTAATTTAGAAGCGATAGAATAGAAATAATATGGTTAGTGAAGACTATAGGAGCGTCAATTCTTGACCTATTCTAATCGAGAAGTGGAATTGATGGTCACATTTAAACGTCCTAGTGGTGTGTTTTGTACCCACAATCTGAAGATTATAAATAGTGCGCTTTAACCACTTGGCTACGAATACCTTCAGAGAAGCATCAGTGATTTCAGCTTTTTAGCGGCCTACAGAATGCCTCATACTTGTTTTATTTCTTGTTTTCTTGTGTGTGTTTCAGGTACAAACATTTAGCTTATAGCTCCATCTTTCGGCCGATTTGAAATCTAATTACAGCACCAGCTATTGAGGATTCCGTCTTGTTTTGATTAATTTCTCTACGTTTTGTAATAGGCAGTTTGATCAATTTCTTTGTCTTGTCTGTTTTTGGTCTATTTTATCTCACTTTCGTCTTTACCAGTTTCTTCACTTCCCGTAGGTGTGTGTGTATATGACAGGGAGTAATTCTGGTCCTACAATGGTAAAGTTCGAAGTTCGATTTCCCTCGGTGGACACTGCAAATAATTCAGTGTGCTGTTGCTCTAAACAAACAAACTCACTATGTTTCTGGCTCCTTTATCTCATTTCAGGTCTTTTGACTTCTTTACTTTCTCAGGGCCTTGTTTTAATACAGCGTCTCCTTTCTCTCTCCTAACTTGTTTACAGCACTCCTAAGGTTCTGCTCAACTGACTCTTTCTCAGTAATTAACTTTCTCCTTTTTCATGTTTCTTGTTTTCCCCTCATCGTTCATGTGTCTGTGTGCTTAATCATGGAATTGTGGAACACTTTAAACGAGTTCTCTTACTATCAAAAATAACGCTACGATCTGGCAGTAAAACTCAACATTAATAATTGACAAGTGTCCCTTGCTATTCGCTATTAATTGTGAGTCAGTTTCTACCTGACAAATGCCTGACACTTATTGTGTTCTTATGGTGTCTCACATAATATTGTCTTTGTTCTTTACCGATCCAGATAACTGGGACAACATCTACTTGTCAACTCTGTCCACCGAGCTGTCTACATTCAAAAAAGAACTTTCGTTCTTTGGCTATAACTTCCACTGGTCCAGTTATCAAAAGTTACGTATCTCTATGTTGCCATGGTTATATAAGCAATAATATCTCTTGATACTCCAAGCTTGTTATTCATACACCGAAAGCCTTTTTATTTTATAAACTTTTAATATACATACACAGCGTAAAGGGGACTTTGAAGGGCAATAGACTTATTTGGCTTATTTCGAATTTCGCGCAAAGCTACACGAGGGCTATCTGCGCTAGCCGTCTCTAATTTAGTAGTGTGGGACTAGAGGAAAGACAGCTAGTCATCACCACCCACCGCAAACTCTTGGGCGACTCTTTTACCAACGAATAGTGGGATTGACCTTAACATTATAACGCCCACACGGCTGAAGGGGGAAGGATGTTTCGAACCTCCGACACTCGGATTACGAGTCCAGTGCAGTGTCTTAACCACCTGGCCATGCTGGGCCCAATAATTATAGAATAATTAAATCAAACAATTTATTATCTGTTGTATTGAGTCTCTAAATTTAAACAGAGATGAAACAGTACCGAACTATTTACGTAATCGTTAGTTTTTGTCATATAACGTGGTTTAGAAATAATCCTAACTCTGGTTTTTGCAATAAACTTCATCGACGTGATATATCTATATAATTAAAAGAGTAACGAGCGCGCATGTGCGGTGAGCCTTTTAAGCTTCAATGAAAGCAAAGATGAATTAAGAGTAGAGACGTACGTATGACATCATCACATGTGTAAGAGAGGAAGCCGTGACGTAGAGAACACTGTGTCTTGAAAAATGAAGTGTAGTTTTAGAGTGGATCGGTCAATCTTCATAGCCACATCTGAGACAGCTGCGTTTATGTGTGTGTATTTTCTTACAGCAAAGCCACATCGGGCTATCTGCTGAGTCCACCAATGGTAATTGAACCCCCGATTTTGGTGGTGTAAATCCGTGGACTTACCGCTGTACCAGTGGGGGACCGTTGTTTAAGCGTTAACGTTCTGTGTGTGCGAATTTTGTTTCACTTGTTTATCGGCACTTAGAGTAACATTACTGCCATCCTGTTGAGCAAGGTCACGAGAACAGTAAAGGTCATGAGAACAGTATCACTGAGGTTAATACCTGCACCAAGTTTTTAAGGTGTCGCCAGATCTGGCATCTCTTACTTGGTAAATCGATTGGTTTGCCATTTTTGATCAAACAATTCGGCTCAAAGTGTTGTTTCTACTAGAAGTTTATGGTTGGTATCAAGTGTTGCGAAATAGGCTTAATCCACTTAGGTTTAACCTCGCAGTCAACGATACGTCCCACACGGCCGTTAGATTCATTCGTTCAGAACTCTACGTACCTAAAATCGTACGTAAGTAGTCTAGGGAGGACAGTTAAGTATTTAAATTACTTTGAATATACAGTACACCCTTTACATTGAATAAAATTGGTGCATATCTCAACCATGAAAATGTTTCGGACAAGGTGCACGAGTTCCACCCCCACCCCACCCCCCGTAGTGTTATATTAAACAAAATATTGCGATAGATTCTACTTGGTGAAAAATTAACTTTTGTGTATTGTGCAGTACGAAACGACAACAGCTGAGCGCAGCTTAAAGGTTAAGATGTGTGACTGCAAATCCAAGGTTCGCGTCCCGTAGTAAAAAAAACTGGTAAAGCAACAATGACACAACTTTGACTGAAATTAAAAGTATTTTTTTAATTAATATCTGAAGAATAAAGGTCATTTGTTTGTTGTCTTTGTTTACACAATGAAATAATGATCGACAACACAGAGGACAGGCATCTGACCTCGTAGTTTTGCGCTTAACAAAACTCCTCGAAATGTCCATCCCACCTATCATAGTATTTGTGAGGTACAGGTGGTTAAGTTAGAAACATGAGTTTAAGGACGCATTTCAGTCTAGATAGTAATGGTCGCCTTATTTTTGATAACGAAAAACGTGTGCGATAAACAGAACCAGTTAGACAAGAAGGTTCGTTTTTTTCCTCTTGTATAATTACTTAAACAGAATTGAGGGAATACACTATAATGGAGATCGAATATTGCTGTTTGCTCTGTTCGTATTTCTCCTCCATATAAACACATTTTTATACCATGTAATAAATGACATCCTATTTACGTTACTCCATCGAGAATCTCTACCCGAGGTCTTATCAGTTCCGGACTATCGCGAGGTTGTCCGGGGAGACCCACTCGTCATAGTCGTAAACGGTGGATGAGAATGATACATTACCTCTTATCTCCCGACTTGGGAGATGAACAGGTGCTCCTCTATTAAAATGCTAATAAGACAGAGCCGTGGTTGTAATGGTTGGTGACACCGTACTTGTCATGTTGGTCGTTCTCTAATCTGTTCTTTAAACTCCACTGATTTCAGATTTATTCGTCTTCGCGTCAGTTTTCCGGTTTTCTCTAACTGTTTTCTAGGTGTGTTTCTTGCATAGTGAACCGACGAAGTTATTTAGTTTGTGTTGTTCTAAATACAAAAAAAAGGTGTTTAGCCTCCCGTGAATTCGTTTATTATTCAACAGCTGTTGTTATTGCTAAGTTTTTATTTCAATTTTGTTCTACGGGAATATTTCGTAGATCGAAGGCCCCCGCATGGCCATGTGGTTAAGGCACTAGACTCTTAATCCGAGGGTTGCAGGTTCGAATACCCGTCACACTAAACACTCTCGCTCTTTCAGCAATGGGGGGTTATAATGTGACCGTCGATCCCACTATTCATTGATAAAAGAGTAGTCTAAAAGTGGGCTGTGGATAGTGATGACTATCTGCCTTCCTTTACACTGCTAAATTCAGAACGGCTAGCGCAGATAGCCCTTGTGTAGTTTTGCGCGAAATTAAAAAAAATAAACAAATCGTACTCGAAGAACGACGTACCTTGCTGGTAGTGGTTTTTTGTATTCAAACGCATCAGTTTTATTATATGTGAAGGGAGTGCTGTTTATTTAAAGTAATTTAAACAGTTAAGTGACCTGCCTGGGCTACTTACGCGTGAGGTTACTTACATAGAGTTCTGAACGAATCTAATGGCCGTGCGGGGTGTATCGTTGGTTGCGAGGTTAAACTTAAGTGGATTAAGCCTATTACACAACACGCCATATCCAGTAACCACCTCTAGTACTGAAGTGATAAACCTGTCGAATTATCTTTTTTTTTAAAAAAAAAAAAAAAGACACCCGATCTAGCGACACTTTAAAAACCTGGTAACCGGTTTCAGGTATTAAAACTCAGTTTATAGGTCCTATTCAACATGTTGACAGTGCCGGTACTGTAAACATGTATAAACAAGTTAATAATTTCATACAGGAAGCCTTAAACACATAGACATTGTTGTCTGATATGGGGTTCTGAAGAACCACAGATCCGTTCCCCAAATTTTGTTAAGTTCACAACGCATAAAAAGTATCAACACTTACCCCACCTCTATATACAAACGTGGTGACCCTGTTCATGCTTTACATGGCATAATAAAGTTTATAAAAATCTTCCCTCTTTCGCATACCCGTTACTACTTTGATTATGTAGACCCCCCTTTCTAATCTTCACGAAGTTACTATAGTTTAATTTTATAGCCTTCTCAGATACGTTTTGTGTCGGAAACTTTCGATTTTTAAAACCGAGTTTGGGTGAACACTCAGAAAACTAAAACATAAGGTTTGTGGAAAATCGCTGGGAAAGGTGTCTTATTAGAACTGAAGTTTCCTATGGGCTTTCTATGATTTTGATCCAGAGTTGAACAACATACAGTTATGTCAAGCAAAAACGTGAAACTACGAAATAAAAAAGGCTAACACCTTCCACTTTGATTTAGCCTGAATATCTTGTGCCTGATTTGTCGAGTTTCGTGTTTATTACATTTCACAAAATTTGCACGAGAAATCAGAACGTGGGATATTTTTAATTATTTGACCCTCTTAACTCGAAATCACTCATATTTACTTCTGTTTATTGTTCTCAGCACATAGTGACCCGCGGTGGGACAGGGGTAAAGTTACGGACTTACAAAACTAAAATCCAGGGTTCGATTTCCAGCGGCTGCGCTCTCTGAAACAAAGAAACAATAGCTACTTGAAGCTGTATTTACTAATGAAAAAGTTTTCGTAGTTTGATGCACGTGATCGTGAGATCTGTTTTCGTACTTTAAACTTGCTGCAAACTAGTGGCTCATTTCGAGTTTCACTCAGCATGCCTATCAGAAGAGATTGTTGGAGGTGGTTTGGCCAGTGAATACCAACAAATTAACAAATTTCTCCTCTGCTGATAAGTAGAGATGAATATCCATGCCGAGGGTAAAATGGAAGGCATAACGTTGTTCCATTGAACAGTGTATCAAATCTGTGTGTACAATCTCGTTATGACTCATACCTGGTGTATCCTCTACTGTTGATGAACCAGGCCAAAACGAGATAACAAAAACTGGAGAGTTAACGCACATTGACGCAGCGTCTCGGAAGAAAATGGACTCTATTAGTGCAGTTATCTCGGGCTGGCTTATTCTAAGTTCACCATGTTGACTTGAATAGACAGCCAATAGAATGATATGTGACTGCTATTGTGTGATCCACAATGTAGATTATCATATCTGCATGTTTTTTCTGTGTAATTTGCGAGGCTTGAAGTGCATATCTTAGCTTTCGCAGTGGGACCATTTGGTACACGTATAGTTTGATTAATTTCCTTTTTATGGTACTGCAATATATTTATTAAAATTCCTTCTTTTTTTTTTCTCTTTGCTCCATACAAGTAGGTGAATCCGACGAAGTAAGCTGCACCCAGAGCGATCAGAGTTACGTGGGACCACATTCCCTATATGCTCTTCGAGATCATCTGAATGACGCGCATCCAAACACAGAGGGCTCTGGTGAGCAGGAGAACCAGTCGAAATACGTCTGTACAAAGTGCAAGTCCTTATTTTCTGACAAAAAGCATTTGGAAAAACACGAACTGGTCCACACTACCTCGAACCAGGTATGTTTCTTTTTATCCTTTTTGTTTATTACTGTTTGGATATTTTCAAATGATGCTTTGTTTGTTTTGGAATTTCGCACAAAGCTACTCGAGGGCTATCTGTGCTAGCCGTCCCTAATTTTGCAGTGTAAGACTAGAGGGAAGGCAGCTAGTCATCACCACCCACCGCCAACTCTTGGGCTACTCTTTCACCAACGAATAGTGGGATTGACCGTCACATTATACACCCCTACGGCTGGGAGGGCGAGCATGTTTAGCGCGACGCGGGCGCGAACCTGCGACCCTCGGATTACGAGTGCACGCCTTAACGCGCTCGGCCATGCCAGGCCATTCAAATGATGCACCCTGGTGGTATGAAATTTATTATATACTGCTTTAATTTATTGAAAGAAGATTATTACCATAACATGTGTATTTGCGGCATTTACTGCACGTTCTTATTCATTTTAAATCGAACAATTAATAAAATACAGATATTTTTGTAAAAAACACGACTTTTTTTTATTATTCCTTTATCCGTGGATAATTCCGTTAGACCTTGGTAATGCAAGCTTGCGACTGATATTTAACCTGATGGCTCCTAAGTATTTCAGTTGCTATGGCAACTCCGAACCAAGTTCAAAATACAACTCTTAATGCTTCTTCATTTTGTAACTTTTTCGTGACGCCATTTTGGATCGAAAGTAAAACAATTTGTGAGTAGGTCAAATGCGTGTATGGTGCTGACATCTAGCGTTGAAGTTAGGTATAATTGAGAACGAATTAACTCGTCCGTGGCACTGTGTTACCGATCGGCTTGGACGAGTTATCTCGTCTACGGCACTGAACAGTTTAATAGTAAGGGTACAATTCGACAACACTTATATAACGTTCTTTAAATTGAAGCTATTAAATAGCAACATTACGATTTACAATTATGACGTGCAACAGTTTATAGAATTATCCAATAATTCGATGCTTGTTTCTAGCAATCATTGCAAAATGAACCTGATTTTATGTAAGTATGAAATGGATATAAAGTTTTTATATTTACTTTACGAAGATAATGCTTGTTAAGAAGCGATAACCCTGATTTAACGAGAGGAAAACAAATCTTATCGAATCTGTTTTTAATACACATTCAGTATATGCATTATTTACTATACAACATTTTGGCCAAAGACCTACTTTAGATACAATTAATTGGTAATAGATGCACTAAGATACTGTCTGTGTTAACGCGTACCTGAAATATAGGTTTATATATAAATGTATATATATCGTTTCATAAAGCAGAGCGAACGTAATCAAGGCTAGAGACAAAAATATCGCGTCTGATTCGTAGCTTAAGCACAAAAAACAATGGTTTCATATATTACATGAAAAGTTGTTTTATTTTTATTTAAACGTCAGGGTAATTTAACTGCAAGCCCTGAAGCTAAAAGGAACGCTGCCAGAAGACAAATCATGACATGTTCGTTCCTTCTTGCCCCCCAGTGGCTCAGCGGTATGTCTGTGGACTTACACGCTAAAATCCGAGTTTCGATACCCGTGGTGAGCAGAGCACAGATAGTCCATTGTGTAGCTTTGTGCTTAATTCAAAACAACAAAAACAACATCGTTCCTTCTTCCTCGTTGGAATGTGTTGCCATTATATTTAGAAAGTCATGTTTCTTTAACATACCACGCTCCTTGAAGAAATATTTGTAATGATTAGCTTAACTAGAAAAAAAAGTAAAAAAAAACCTATCTGATGTTTTTAATTAAGTCATAATTATTTTTTTAAATGGTATTACAAGCTTTTACTCCTCTGATATCTTGAAATGTTTCATCTTCGTGATTTCGAAACTAAACGTTTAAATCTTTTTATAAACTAATACCTGCTGCAAAATTACTTTAATCTGTACTCATCTTACTTGTCTACTACGCTTCTTTAACTGTCGATTTTAGGCTTTAAAAAGTCACCCTTTCAGTAGGACATACTCAATCCTGTCTGTCGAGTCAGCTAACCCTAACTATCCCTAAGTTTTGCATGGCCCTCTAGCGACATTTCCCTCCTCCCCTCTCTTGTTTAGTCCTGCAAGATTTGCAATAAGAGCTTTGCCAACGTCTACCGTCTACAGCGCCACATGATCAGCCACGACGAGAGCGCGGTGCTGCGGAAGTTCAAATGTCCGGAATGCGGCAAGGCCTTTAAGTTCAAGCATCACCTGAAGGAACACCTCCGGATTCACAGCGGGGAGAAGCCTTTCACCTGTCCGAACTGCGGGAAGAGATTCTCCCATTCCGGTTCTTACTCGTCCCACATGACTAGCAAGAAGTGCCTCGTTATGAACTTAAAGGTAAAAGAACAGTTACGTCTAAAACACTAGACACTTATGACGAAAAAAAGATATAGCGTATTACTGTTACAAATAACTTCTATTAAGGTGAATGAAACAACGATCTATTTCTTCAAAATATATAATTATTTTTTTGTTAGCTGGATGTTTTGCTATCACAGTTTCGCTACATTAGTGTTTCCTTTCTCGTGGGTAAGAGTAAAGCTGAACAGTGGGCTATCTGAGGCGTGGGCACCGCGAAGATCGAACAATAATTTTAGCCTTATAAACCTCCATGTTTATTATTGAGACGGATGAAGGTGTTTTATGATGGAACTCGCACAGCAGAATGAATGATATTGACCCTCGATTTACTGTGTTATAGCTGTACTATTTGCGACAGGCGGGATCCACATATTAAGTAATTTTATCATTCTGCTCGACATAGCTTTCACTTTAAAACGAATGTGCGAATCCTTAATGAAATGTTTAAAATAAGTTGGCAATCCACAAGCTACCAGCAACAATTGGTGAAATTAGCTGTACTAATCGTGATGTTTATGTTACACGGTTTGTGTGACTCGAAGACTTTCTAACCAAAGTAGTTGCATCGCAGATTTAGAAACAAAAAAACTATTTTAAAAAGCGGATTTATCAAGTATTCCCGTGATAACTCTTTGGTTGAATGTTTGTCAACATCCAAAAAAGAAGTGCAACAAGTGGATTGGGGTAGATCAAAAGCTTAGTAAAATGTACAAGAAATCAAACGTCTTGAAGTACTAGTTTTGTTGTAGGTGAGGCTAGCAGTCGTGAACCTAGCGGATAGATACAAAATACGTACCTAGATTACGTAAAGTTTAGGGGTAAAGGGATAGCTTCAAACTAAGAAAATGAAATAAACAAAGGTCGAATGTAATTGTGTATTTGATAACTATTGAATTTAGACTATTGTTTTTATTTATGGATAAAATCAAACATTATGGTTGTATAATCCTATAAACACAAGTAAACAATTCTGTTATGAATTATTGATCGAGGTAAATACAGGTAGAGAATCTCACGATTAATTGTTAGTAAAGGTAAAAACAGGTAGATATTCAAACAAGAGTTTTAAAATAAGAAGATTCTTGATAAACAATCCTAGAAGTTATTTGGAATTCGAATTGAACAAGTGAAGAATTCTACAGAACCAATTTGATAGATAGAACAAAACAGGTGACAATTACTCAAAACTATCATATCAGATAAATGTTACATCAGATTGTTTAAATATGTAAAAACGGGTATACAATACTAAGAAATTGTTCGATTATATAAATATTGGAAGAGAGCTTTAAAGTTAATTATTCAACCAGGTGAGTACAGGTAGAGAGTTCTGAAGTAAATTGTTTAGGCATATATATATATATATTCTAAAATAAGTTTTACAGTAAAAGTGATTTTGGCACTTAAATTAAACAACATTGTTTATTTATATCACAAAAGGGGGCAGATAAACGTTTCGGAACTACAGATTCCGTCTTTAATATTTTAAGATTTGTTTGTTTTGGGATTTCACGCAAAGCTACACGAGGGTTATCTGCGCTATCCGTCCCTAATTTAGCAGTGTAAGGCTAGAGGGAAGGCAGCTAGTCATTACCACCCACCGCCAACTCTTGGGCTATTCTTTTACCAATGAATAGTGCGATTGACCACACGTTATAACGCCCCCACGGCTGAATGGGCGAGCAAGTTTGGCGTGAGTATTTTAAGGAAAATATGAATTAATTTGCATATGTCATAAGAAATAACTAAAAATGGATTAGTACATTAATGATAATTTAAGCAAAGCTAAATAAAACTGGTATATCGTTGGATAGCAACAAGAAAAGTACTGAGCATATTATAGAATGTGCAATTTAAATACAGACTACATTTTATTCAAGGTCATTAAAATCTCTATGTGTAGGATTTCTTTAATCAATAAATAAATGTCAGTGTTAGCCCTACAAATGTTATTACAACATAGCGATCTGAAATTGGTATAAATTTTATGTTTATGACAAATCGGATATTGCTTCTCGCTCCGCACTTCAGGGCCACAAGTGCGTTATATGAGAGACAGTCAAATCCCACTGTTTGATGAGACGAGAGAAGCTCCAAGAGTTCCAATTTTTACCTATTATTTCATTTTAAACTTATTGTTTGCTAGTGCAGACAAAGATAAAACAAACTGCTAAATTGTGTTTTTTAGTTTGTGCTATGTCAGTAGTATATCTATCCTTTATAACAAGTGTTTTTGTGTTTTTACCACTTGCGTTGTTTTTATTTCTTAGTTTTTACAGCTTAATCCCCTAAAACGTACATAGTTTCGTTGACCTGTAAAACTGATAGTTAGTTACTAATTAATTAGAAAATAATGAAATGCTTTATTCTCCGAGAATTTGTATCGAAAATCAAGACAACGTTTCATTTTCGAGGACTTCAGTTCATTCAACCTCCAGGTCACCTTATGCTATTTAGTAGTCTCTAAATTTGAACTGGTGAAAAGAGGTATTAGAACCAGTCAGCAGCATCCGAACCCTACACATCTGCTTTCAAATGAATAATGAAAGTAAACTTCACATGAAGTTACAAGGTCCCCGCTGTTAAAAATGTATACCACGTTCAGTAGTATGTCACGAGCTCAAATCTTAAGCTTTCGATCAGCAGTCCAGTTCGTTAACCATTAAACCGCGAATAGCCCAAAGAAATAGAAGCCAATTTAAATCACTACAAAGACTATTACCGCTCCGTATTTTACATTTCTGGTTTACTCTTAACAATGAAAGTGATAACAAATAAAGTAAGGCACTTCTCGAAACATGAAACATAAAATATCTCGCCAATTCATTCTTATGCGTGGCCCCGCATGTCCAAGAGGTTAGGGCGCTAGACTCGTAATCTTGGAGTCGCGTGTTCGAATCTCCGTCGCACCACACATGCTCGCCATTACGGTCGTTGAGGGCATTATAATGTGACGGTTAATCTTTAGTAGAATGAGAAGTCCAAGAGTTGGCGGTGGGTGGTGATGACTAGCTGCCTTTCCTCTAGTCTTACTCTGCTAAATTAGGGACGGCTAGTGCAGAAAGCCCTCGTGTAGCTTTGCGCGAAATTCAAAACAAATAAACAAACAAATCATTCTTCCGCTCAAAGAATAAGTGTATCATGTGACTTTTTGTCAGTATCTCGAATCTGCAAGTGTTAGCTTAAACTGTTGGAGTTTGCTTCATTAAAATACCACTTGATAAAGTTTAAAGAAGACCCCGACTGAACACTGTTTCGTTACCATGGAAACTAGTACTGGTGAGAGAGCTAGTTTAGGCCTTCCTTACTGGAGGGTAGAGTTGTTGTTGTGCGTGTATTTTCTTATAGGAAAGCCACATCGGGTTATCTGCTAAGCCCACGGATGGGGGGATAATCGAACCCCTGTTTTTAGCATTGTAAATCCGTAGACTTACCGCTGTACTAGCGGAGAGCAGTAGTTTCTGTAAGTCTGTTGACACTCGACTGCGATCCCCTTTTATAAAAACAAAAGCGAAAAACGCGTAATGATACTGGTAGATTTTTATACGTATGAGGTGGGGTTCACTTGAGTGGGGCACGATTAAATGATTATGTGGATCAGTCCACGTATATAGAACGTTAACATCCGGGTTTTGAATTCTCGCGGTGAATAGAACGCGGATTATAATACCAGACAATCGGGTTTCAATAATCACGGTGGGCAGACCACAAATAGCGCTCTGCGCTAAATACAAAACAAACCGAGGTTATATTTTCACATGGTTTTATTTCTTTTCGTCTTGCTTAAAATAAACAAAAAAAAATAAAAAAACAATGTGAAATTTTGTAGCCAAATCAGTTTGTTTTGCGACAAAATTCAGGTGATTGGAAGGGGGGAAACGCTGTCTCGGTTCCGTTTCGTACTTTACAGGCATACTTTTCTGCATTAGATAAAAATGCTTTGCGTAAGATCGACACCTACTCAGATTGCTATTAATGCAGTGTAAAAATGCTTCAAACAACAGCAAGTAAAAGGCATTTCACTTCAAGTAACTTGGAGACAGTGTTTCGTTTAATCAGGGGTTCTAAAGAGGTTTGTCACTTTTTTTTGTGATATGGAACACAGTTTATTTGTCTTAAACGCCAACTTCGGTGTCATATGAATTTAGGAAATTTGTAACCCACATTCATAACGTAAATTTTTAAATTGTGTTTTTGTTTAATTCCTTAGGTTCGTAAGATCGACATTAAATCTTCACGTAACAGAGGAACAAACCAGAACAACATTTTCCGCCCAATCATTCCAAAACATGAAGCCAACAGAGAAGAAATTTCGCTGACCCCTGCAACCTTCCCACCAACTTCTGATCGCTTCACCTCTTTCAACCAATCAGAGGATCGCACGACTCAACCAGCCCATCAGCATCATACGATGCAATCTTACCTTCCACTTGTTCCATTTCATCCAGTGTTAGCCAACAGTTTTCGGGCCTCTAGCCTCCCTTCACAGTACACCTCATTACCTGGCTTAACAGATATGTCACATCTGTTACAGTCCAGAATGTCCAATGTTCAGAGTTCAGAGGATAAAGACTTTTTGAGAGTTGCCTCCCTCCCTTCTCTAAGAGACCATTCTTTTACTATTTCTTTGCAGTCTGGACCGTCCAATCTGGAACTTGAAAACTACAATTCTGAGAAGACAGATTTTTCTTCCTCATCTGCTAGCCTTCCGTTAAAAAGAAACTTCAACGCTGTAAAAAAGATACTTCAGATTGTTGATGCTACTGTAACCAAGCAACAAGTTTCCGAAAGTAATAACGGACAAAATGGCTTTCTTCCGGATCTTTTTAACACGCCCCCACGTTCTCATCCATTATCAATTTCAGGGAATATTGTCAACTGTAAATCAGAATCAGAAGGCACTAAAAGTCCTGAAAACAACGAATATAATAATATAAACCAGCTGAACGATTGCCAGTGTCGATACTCTAGTGAGAACTTTGATAACTACGTTGTCCATCGTCAGCACGAGAGGAATACGTGCTGGAAGAACACAACAATTCGTCTACCTCAGAGTGAACGTCAGGAATCCAGTTTTGAGGAAGTTCAGAATGGCGAACTGAAAGAAGAAGAACGCCCAACTCAGAACGACATTGTAGAGAACAACAAAAATGGTGTCATCAAACAAAGCGTTTCACCGCATTCTTCAACCGAATGTATCGCAGAATGGCTTGTAGATGCTGCTAGAAATGAAAACCTGAAGGCCAGTGCACAATGTGTGAGTGTAAGGCCACTACTCGCTGACCACAAAGTTTCTGTTCTAAAGGCATGCCGGGATAGTAATCTTAAACCAACTAATTCTGAAGTCGCAAACCATGCCAAAGAATTGGACTGTTCCTCGCGAATTTCACAATGTTGGTTTCAAAACGTTCAAGCACAGAGATGCCATTCCAGTGGATCATCGAGTCCTTTAGTACCAAAACTCATCGAGTCATACAAACCTCAACCATCTTGCACGCAAATTCCTATAAATGTTCCTCAATACAAACCACAATGTTTCCTTAATCCTTCGTCTGTTCCCTCCTCAAGTACACATTATAACGGAAACATGTCGATCAGGCAGACTGTATATGACTCACTCGTTCATAGCGATAAACACATTCATTCTCGTCTTTTATCATCGGTTTCTTTCTCATCTCCCACACCATCAAATATAGATGACATTCTGAGTGTAAAGGAAAAACTTGACAAAGATTCGCATGGAAATATCGAATTTGAACAACCCCTTGATCTTTCCTTAAAGTCTAGAATTTCCGTTCCAGTTCTTGCTTCTTCGGAGGTAGATGGACCCCCGTTTAGTACCAATCTTGATTGTGAGGTATTGAATCTCAGTCAAAAGTCTTCCCGTACGTCGACCCCTCAGCGAGAAAGCAATAATCCACATAGTCAAAATATTTTACATTACGATGAACTTAGGTTTCAAAAACTTCCATATGGTTGGCAAAAGGAACAAGATAAATATACTGAAATCAGAAGAGAAAGTTCTGTTGTTCCCATGAATGAAGCTCCAAGAAGTTACTCGCCATCTGCTTCTTTTGATACTTCCTTAGGATTAAACCCGAACATGCGCAGTTCAGATTTTTCTACCAACGAGTATTCGGAAACAAATGGACATCATCAAAACACCTGCAGAAAACGTATTTTAGCAGATGTGTCATCATCCAATATCATGCGAGTGTCTTCCCCTTCACTTGTCCTACTGTCGCCATCTAGTGAGGCCATTCCAATTAGATCTTGTTCTTCAGATACAGCTAGTAGAGAAGATACGTACAGCCCAACTAACCTGAAAATATGCGAAGATGAAAAGATGGTGTCTCCTTTCAATGATCTTGAACCTTGCCATAAGAGTGGCCATGCAGATCTGAAGCTTAGGATACCGAATAAGAAAGGCTGGAAACAGGTGAATTTTGTAGTTTCTCACAGATATCTTCTTTCAAATATTTGAATTTTTTTTTCATTTGAATCACAGTTAAACTTTAACATAATATTTTTTGAAAAGGCCTCTTCGGATTTTAAAATGTTAAATTGAGGCTTATAATGATTGTCCGCATTTTGCTTGCGGCTTTTACTCCTTATTTTTTGTCCTTTATTAAACTTTAATGACAGTTTTTTGGCTGTGACGCTTTGAACCGACCCCCCCCCCTTACTTTAACCTATCAGTTGATAGGTAGGTCTGAAACAAAAATAACAAAAATATTTCTAGTTGTGTATTTTTAAGACGCCGTGATTTAGAATATTGTGGTTTAATTTCTTTACTGCCCAACCCCAATGGCCAATTGGTGTGTGTGCGTATTCACGCCACTAGAAACTTAATGTCTATACCTTTTGATTGGAAGAGCAAAGGTAGCTCTTTTTCCAGCTGTGTGCTGATTTGCAAACAAGCAAACGAATATTCTGTAGTGCATATTGTTGTAGAGAACACGTATTATTACGAGAAACAGAGGTCCTTATTTAAGTAAAAACAACGTTTTGGTGTCATAAGAATACCATTCCGGTGTTTATAAGGACCACAATTTTTAGTAATTAATAGCACAGTGCTTTGTGTTTTGTGTTTTTCTTGACACGTATCATTTCTTGTATCTTCGTGCAGTTTTTTCATGAACATTCTTCAGAATTTATCTTCTCAGCAGTGGTATTAGGAGGAAATGTTTGTTTTCTGTTCATAAATGCTTTATATATATTTTTTAATTCAGTTGAAACCTGGTTTTCTTGGTACTGATGCAAAATCTAAATTTTAAATTGTAGAAATACTCGCAACGAGTTCCACAACCAAACTTATTTTTGTTCAAATTGGTTCCATGTTCATTTTTATTGTGATTTTTGTTTTATAACAATAAATCACTTATAAATAATTGGTACAATTATAAACAACTGTAGAGAATGAAAATCTCGAGTACTGATATAAAGGAGAACACCAGAGTTAACACAACACCAATGTTAGTTAGTTACATGGATGCTAAGACATCGACACACATTTCATAAGATGATGTGACGAAATTCAACATTAATATTCCCCTTAATATAATGGCAAATTCTGGAGGCTTCCATTTCTCTTTACCAAGGCCTGGCATGGCCAGGTGGTTAAAGCATCCGACTCGTAATCTGAGGATCGCTGGTTCGAATCTCCGTCACACCAAACATGCTCGTCCTTTCAGCCGTGGGGCGTTATAATATCACGGTCAGTCCCACTATTCTTTGCTAAAAGAGTATCCCAAGAGTTGACGGCGGGTGGTGATGACTAGCTGCCTTCCCTCTAGTATTACGCTGCTAAATTAGGGACAGTTGTCGTAGGTAGCCCTCACGTAGCTTTGCGCGAAATTCAAATCGAACCAAACTAAACTGTTTTTTAACAGAATAACGCAAGATACGTAGCAGAAATAATGTGGTGAACCTTTATTTTTTTATTTTCCTACAGGTTGAAGCAGATGAGGGTCAAGGTTCAGAAGACAGCCCTGAATCCGGTGACGGTCCTGAAGCTCTTCTGAAAACTAAAAAGATTAAAGTTTTGAAGGAAGATGGCGAAGAAGAGCTGTTTGGTTGCAATGAATGTGACAAAGTTTTCAACAAACAAAGTTCTCTAGCTCGACATAAGTACGAGCACTCTGGTAAGCTTTAACTGAAAGTACGACATAATCGTCCTGAAACATTAGTGTGAATGGTAACAAAATATTGAAATTAGAGCCCTTAAATTGTAAAATTAAAATATATATATAAAGAAAGCAATCTCAAAATACATTTTGACGCTAAAACTACCAAGAACTATAAGTAGTGAGCTTTTTAATACCACGAGTTTTATCAGAATTATTACGTATGTCCTAATGAGTGAAACTAACTTTTTAACTTAAAGGCCCAGCATTGCGAAGCGTGTTAAGGCGTTCGACTCGTAATCTGAGGGTCGCGGGGTTCGAATCCCCGTCACACCAAACATGCTCACCCCTTTCAGCCGTGGGGACGTAATGATTTGACGGTCATTCCCACTAATCGTTGGTAAAAGAGTAGCCAAAGAGTTGGTGGTGACTAGTTACCTTCCCTCTAGCCTTACACTGCTAAATTGGGGACAGCTAGCGCAGATAGCCCTCGAGTAGCTTTGTGCGAAATTCAAAACAAACAAACAAAACAATCCAACTTAAAAATAGAGGTTACATTGTATTAGAACCTTTCGTATTCAATTGAATACACTATTGCAGCGGTGTCATCTTCTGCTTAAGTGCTGGATTTGTTAGCTTCGTGTCACGAGATTCTAGTATTCTAAATTGGAACTTTTCCACGAGAAGATGAAGTGGAACAAAGTGGAGGTGGGCGTGATATCAGATTCTGTTAGTTAGCGGGTGCTAATGCTGTTGGTGTTTGCTGAGAATAACGTTGCACAGGGTTTAACCAAAGATGTTTTTAAAATACCTTTACGTTCTTCGACTTAAGATTGCTTTGACGGTAAAGCGTATGAACACAGTAATGAAATTACCATGGACCCTATCACTACCCTTGACCATGCTGACCTTTCTTGTGCTTACGCGAAAACATGTAGTTACAGTCATGTTTCTGGGCATTTTAATCCCATGTATTACAATAAATATGTTAGTTTGTGGTGGTCAACAGTGTCGAGGTATTACGACAGATGCGTTGTTTGTGATGGTCAACAGTGTGGAGTAAGTTAAGTCTCCAATTTTTAAATAGTAAACATAACAGTATGAACTGTTGAGAATCGACAGAGTGATACTCACGTTCTCAGATGTTCATCTCTTCGACAACAAAGCTGTACTTACCGTGAAACAACTCCCACTAGACCTTGTTTTGAGAGTTTCACTCCTTCAATATTTGAATAAGTTTTATTTAAAACTGTACTATACACAGTATTTAACATGTCGGAACATAAATATCTTTTCAAAACAGAAATTTATAATGCTAAACAAATGCTTATTGTTTCCCGACGTGGTTCCAAAATGGAACAATCCACACCAAAACTAATAAACTAAACACGCCATTTACTGGTTATATTAGATGTTCCCAGAAAAACTGTGTACCTCATTTAGATACTGTTTCATGTGTGTTGAAAGAGAAAATTATCAAACCGCTGTATCCACAAGTTAGGTTAAACTGTGACTTTAAAACAGGTTGTACGTTAAAAGCTTTTCAACTGTACAAGCAGCCAAAATACGTAGCGAGTGAAATACGAGTTCATTTTTCCGCAGACAGTTGATACATCTTCAGGCGTAAAAGTGTGGAAAGCAGATACGCATAACATAACACAGATAAACTGCATTGATTTCCAATACTTAAGGTATCTGAAAAATAAAATCTACATTAGGTTGTTAATATTACTATATTTATTTATAATTGTTTCTGCAGGTCGTCAAGTGACGTACGTCTGGGATTCTAGTTCTTTAACTGACCTACAACGTTATACTTACTAATATGATACAATATTCAATTCAATACGGACATCATTGGTGCGTGAACATGAAATTACTGCATTCGTTTAAAACATTTAATGAATAGAACTACCCAAGTGATTAAAATTTAGCAGGTTTTTTAATCGTATAAACAAATATGATTTTTTTTTCTCGTTGTTTTAAGGTCTTATCGTGACCTGGCGTTTAAGACACTGAACTTGTAATCTGAAGATCGGGGAGTATAATCCCTCCCCCCCCCCAATACTCATCATTCCAGCTATGGAGATGTTATTATGTGATGCTAAATCCCACTATTTGTTGGCACAGAGTATCCGAATAGGTGGCGGTAGGTGGTGTTGGCCAGCTCCCTTCTCTTTAGTCTGTCACAACAAAAACATGGTCAACCAGCCCTCGAGTATCTTTGCATGAAATTAAAAAAACAAACAAACAATGAAGTAAACCTAGTCTGTTAAGCCTAATCTCTCATCTGATGATAATGAGGTGTTGGTTAAATGAAATGTGTTGTACATAGGTGTTTGGAAACGTTTCTTGAAAACTGTACAACAACTATAGAATATTTTAAAATCATACGTTGAATTACATTATTCGTTTATTTCATTTCACGTGTCTGCGACTTTAGTGTCCAAATAAAATACATGTCACTTCAACCAAGTGACAGCTGCATCTTTGTCATAACAAGTTCTAACTACTACTAGAATTTCACTGTTTCTTAAATGTCCGTTTAGAGTCAGTAGATATTGTTGAAAGAAATATTTGCTAATTTTGATCTTGAAATACGATATATTTGTTTCTTGACTTTCGTGGAAACTTGCCACAGGGTTACTTGCATCACATGACCTTGATTTTTGATTGATAAACTAGAAATAATACAACTAATCCACACCGTTCATCACACCAACGAATAGCTAGATTAACCGCCGCGTTATAACGCCCCCATGACTGAAAGGGCGAGCATATTCGGTGAAGGAATTCGATCTCGCAATCAGAAGTTTGTGACTCGAGTGCCCTGATCATTACGTCATGTATGGCTACCAGATACAAGAGAAATGCGGTGCCGTCTTTCTGTTTATACTTTTGACTGACAAAAACGAAACAAAAACCTCTTTATCAGGTTTATGATGAATGGACTAAGTGATAGAAAATCACTGTAGTCCAGGAGGACTAAGCTAAATTGTAATAAATGGACTAAGTGATAGTTAAGCCATGTAATCTAGGAGTAAGTTTGGTGAGTTATCGGTGTGTTGTCGTACTCAGAGTGCTAAAATCTAATGTTAGGTTCCTCACCACTAACACAATGAAGATGTTGACAATGACATGAAATATCTCGTGTCTCACCGATAAGTCCATAGATTTATAACTCTAAAATTCTGGTTTCGAAGCTCACGGTGAGCAAATTGCAAATAGCCCATTTTGTAACTTTTCGCATGTTAACAAATCTCCCTTACCTCTCGTGACACACGGTGCGACACATAGCCAGGAATCTCGACCTCGCGAAGTTCATAAGAACTTGAAGTTCCAGTTTGTTCGCTATATTTTGGTATAGGTTTAATTATTTATTGGAAAATCAGGGGTTCGATTCCCCTCGGTGGGCTCGGCAGATTGCCAAATGTGGCTTTGCTATAAGAAAACAAACTATCTATTGGAGGCTAACCCTAACGTTCTGTACAGTTTACCAAACTCGAAGATGTTAAAAAAACAACGCCTAGCTGTAAAGTCGCAAACTATCTTTATCAATAAAACTATTGATAAAACTAATTGCCGAATAAATAAATATGATATTATACATTACATTACGTAATACTGTATATTACATTATATTACTTCTCCGTGATAAGTAAACAGTAACCTGAAGTAAAAATGTATTCTAAATATGGCTGTTATGGACATTAAAGTTTTAAATTAAAATAATGTTAACCAGAAGATCGAACGTTGTTCTGTGCTATATTTTTATGAAAGTTGAAAATACTGCTATCCATTAACGATCGTGAAAATAACAAGTGAAAAATCAGTATGTTATTCACTTACTTCGTTTGTTTCTCTGAAACTAAATCGCTGTTGAGAAGTGTGTGTCTTCTTATTGCAAAGCCACCCCGGGCTACGTGATGAGCCCACCGAGGGGAATCAAACCCCTGATTTTAGCGTTGTAAATCCGTAGACTTACCGCTGTGTGAAGGCTGGTGTGAACAAGGAACGTTTTTATTCGGGAAGATAAAATAAAAAAAATGTAATTTTTTTTTTTTTTTAGAAGAAATCGCAGTCTCTAATATTAGCAAAATATAACAGGCACTGTTATTGTCCATAGCAGGTAATAATAAAAATAATCTTTTCTTAGGTCAACGTCCTCACAAGTGTGATGTGTGTAGCAAGGCCTTTAAACATAAACACCATCTTACTGAGCACAAGAGACTCCATAGTGGCGAGAAGCCGTTCCAATGTAAAAAGTGCTTGAAACGTTTCTCCCACTCCGGCTCCTACAGTCAACACATGAATCACCGATACAGCTACTGCAAACCTTACCGCGAATGACTTCAGAACTTAGTGAAGTCGTGAACCAAATTGAGGCTCTGTATTCAAAGGGGTGCTGGACCAACAACGAACAATGACGTTCTCACGTGAGCCGTCTTCACGTTCAGTACAGCGAATGAAACTTCGTCGACGCTGACGACGAGGTACAGAGAAAAATTGGTCAAAAGTACGAAGGCCACTGATGTTGATGCATTATATTAGTGTACGGTGTATGTGCTTTATTTTCTGACGTGTATGAAGACACTCTTACCTAAAATTGGAGAGTATGAATTAAAATACTCGTTTTGGTCTTCCCATAATCCACTGGGAATAACTAAAATCCTCGTAAATCACAAACATAAGCTTTATTTGTCGATTGTTATGTTTTTTAATATAGAATGACTCTAATGTAATTGTTACAAACTTTATTTCTTACAGTTCATTCTTCCAAAAGTACTAATTCGTTTCAATATATTATTTTTATTACTAAAAGTTCTATCCTAGGAAATGGGGGGGAAAAATGTCAAAGTTGTGATTCATTTGTAGGTTAAACGTCTTTACCAAGACCTAAAACTTTTGTTGTGACAAAAATAACGTTTCATTATAAAACACAAATGTTGTGCCAAATATTAATTAAACGTTTCACTATAACGTGTTAATTACAAATATGCATTTAAAACCGTACTGAACCATAAAAAAACTCTATAGTGTTTTTTTCTTAGGTTTCGTTGACTGTTTTCGTAACCAAAGCTTTTCAGAAATATTTAACAGATAGCTATTTAGATAAATGTGTATTGTTTACGTGTCTCTTCATAAATTAACCCTAAAATCGGGAGTCGATAGTACAAACGTTTATGGCTTTTTTGGTTATTATAATATTCGGCAAAAAAAAAACAAAAAAAAACTGACTTTCCTCTATAAGTTAGCATAAAAGCTTTCGAACAATAAGTTTATTCCCATCGATTTATCTCTTGCAAAAAGAAAACTCTTCAGTTGAAATGCGTTCTCTTCTCTCCCTCGCTCGTTCGTTTCAAGATTTTGATCAAAATCCATTGGAACTTGTTTTTTAGTGCTGAACTAGTCAATATACACTTGGAGAATGTCTAAGTCATGTTTCCTCTACTCGTAGCTGTAAGTACAGGGTTGGAAGATCTAAGATTTGCTTGAAATTCAAACGTAGTGGATGCAGTTTCCATTTGATTCCTTGTGGAAGTGATCAGAAAAAGAGGTCATCCTAAAATATTGGAATCTCATGAAAAGAGGGAATTTTCCTTTTTATCATTTTTACCAATTCCAATGTCTAAGACCGTTTAGAAATTAACAGACATCGGATACGACTGATCAGACCTCAACCAATGAAATAGGTTAACGTTTATACTGTTTCCTTGTACTAAATTTGTAGTGTTCTAACTTTCAGGAACATTTTAGAACCATCTTACACCGCAAGTCAAGGTTGAATTCTAATGACCTTCAACAAAAAAGCATGGTTAGTGAAGGCACTTTTCTTACCCACCCAGAACAATATTTTGTTGTTTCATTGAGAGAGCTCGAACCCTAAATTCATGCAAAGTTTTATATGAAAAGATGGCCTCTTTTTCAAATTTCTACCAAACTTGGCAAATTCTGTACGAAAGACTGCGAGTTTAGGGTTAAGAAATCAGTTAATAAACCAAAATTATTGTATTAAATCTAAATAGGGTATTGACTCCACGCGTATTTTTTTTCTCTAAAACTAAACCTCAGTTGTTTTTTCTTTTACATCAATAGGGTAAAATGAAGAAAATGGTCAATTTTTGTACGATATTAATAGAAACGAAATAGTTAATTGATTTCAGGAAAAAGAATAGAATTATGAACCATTGTCGTGACTGGACCACGCTCACGAAGTAACCCTGACACGGACTCTGTATGAACCAGATGATAAATATATACATAGGTTATATTTAGGCTTAGATAGCAAAATAATATTAATTTCTTCAGAGAAGGATGACATTTCAAATTTTGTTCAATACTTCTAGTTTAATGTCATTTTTCTTCACCGATTTCATATATATGTTTAAAATCCTGCAACGAAATGATACGTGTTCTAGAGTTGATATAAAATTTATAAATTATCTTTGACAGTTCTATAAAGTCATTCAGAACTATATTGGCTTTCAGAGCTAGAATGGAAAAACACCTTTAAGAAAAATGAGCATCCTTATATATATATATATTTTTTTTCTTATTCGTTTTTTGTTGTTGTTTTTTACGTTTTGTTTTACGCTAAAGTCGGCGAGCTATTTGACGCACAATTCTCGCTATTTGTTGGTTTCACATGTAAAATTGTTACCTGTTAGAAAGATCATGTTTTAAACGGAAACTTGCACCAAAGTGTCTTTGTGTGAAAACTTCCTAAGCTGTACTTGAATATGTCTTATTTTAGTTCTTGGACTGTTGTCCAGATAGTCAAAACTTATTAACCAAAGAAAGTATAAAACTAGAGGTGAGAAGACAAGCCTACAAGTGCACTGTAGTAAGAGAAGAAATAAAGATATGAAATTATATGATTATTTATATCATACATTTTTATTTGTAGGATAACGCTGCATTAAAAGTTTATATATTGAGATAAAGTGTTATTTTGAACAATATCCGTTACGACTGGTTTTTTCTTTGGGGGGGGCGGTCGTTGCAAATATTTAGTTGGCTTTCTTTGTCCTGTTTTACCATTTTTTATGTTTTAAGTTGACTTTTTAAAGATTGTTATACGAGATCAAAAAATAAATGTCACTGCTTTCTTTTATGTAGATTTAATGTTTTATGTCTTCTGTTCAAACACCATTTACCAGGTTTGTCATGGCTTTGTGAGTAGTCGTATGTACATGCGTAAGCCTCGTCTGGGGGTGTAGTCTCTACCTAGTGTTAAGTTACGATGCTCAGCCTCTTTCGAATACTTCTTATGCTTTATAATTTCGTATGTTTGGAGAGTTTTTAGATAATTTACTTTTGAAAGTGTTTTGGGGAACAAGGGTTAAATTCTTTGATAGATTGTTTAGACAGTGTTCATGATGAAACTTTGTAGAATGGACGGCAACTGCCTGTTGTGGAGGACGACGTTTCGAAAGTCTTCCACCTTTCTTCTTCAAGTCTTCTACACCTATGTCTTCACAACAGACAGTTGCCGTACATTTTACAATGTTTCATCAAGGGTTAAATTTGTTTTTCTCTCATTTTATATTAATAATGTGTTGAATTACATTATTCGTTTACTTCATTTTTTTAGACTTTAGTGTCCAATTGAATGAGCTCAAAGAACTGTTTAATATAAACCTAAGTAATTTTGCTCCAATTAAAACATCTGCTGCTCATAACGATTACTGCGTAACAGTGCGTGAGACAAATCCAGGATAAAAACTACATCTTTATATCTATATTGTAATAATCTTAATTAGGCCTAACCAAATTCGTATTTATTAACAATTTTTTAATGGTAAGCATTTTTACTTCCTAATGATAGAAGAAATCCATATACAGCTCTTTATTTTGCTTCTGTATTTAAAATGTTTTAGCTCTTACGACTTTGTCTGATGGCAAGTTCTGGATGCTAGGGGTTGTTGTAGTAACAATTTTTGTATACTTTCCAGGAATTCAACAATTTTTGGCTTCACCAATGAGAATGGAACTGATATTGAATATTATACGAAACACCAAATGCTAGATTGATTTTTTCAATTAATATTTAAAGCCTAAAATTATAAGACTCTATATCATGATGTAATTTTCAAGTCATTCCTGTTTTTGTTTTTTCAGTAATTACTGATACCAAATCATTAACGAAGACGTTTTACTCGTCTCTAAGGTTATTGAAGCTACGTCAGTTGGGTCAGTTTGTATTGTATTAATTATTACTGTGGTCGAGTAAACAAAATCTGTTTAAATTTTAATCACGTTTACGTTAATTTCTATATAATTTTTTGTTGACAGTTTCAAAGTACTTGACTAAATAACAGTGTAAAGGTAAAACTTAGTACAACGTTCATCTTGGATATATTTTTGATGAAAGAACTTTGATGGAACCAGTTTTTTTCTTTCCTTTTATCAAAGTCAAATAATATTTGGGAAGAAAAAACACTTTACAATTTCGATACAGCCAGTATTTGAATATGCCCCAAATTGTTGTGTTTGATAAATTATGAAAAATATTTTTTTTTTATTTCCTGATAAAAGAGCACGCTTATTAAACTGTCTTCCAAATCAAATGAGTTTGAAAATCATATGACTAGTGATATTTCTACTTAAATGACTATTACGTACAGAAATACTGTAAGAAGTTGGTTTATCCAGGATACCTTGACGACAAAGCTGTAATTACTAATTGTGGAGTATAATTTGCTCTGTGTGATCCTATTCAAAGTATTTGAGGATATCGTGCGTCAATAGAAACACCTTTTAGGAGTAATAAAAAAAATAGAGGTGTAATCTTCGCAAAAGTATACGATTTAAGATAATTCTCATTGCCAATTAAGTGTTATTTAGTATTGAAACTAAATCAAATGATAATTATTGTATTTTCTGAGTGTAAACAGTCAATTAGGTACCTTGTAACTTTCTAGTAATTGGGCAGTTATGGAGTAGTAAACTTCAGTTTCTTTGTGAATTTGCGTAACACACACATATATATATATTTTTTTATAATAGAAAAAGCGAATGCCACATATTAGTATAACGGACAAATTATTGACATATTAAATATCTCGTGTTTTTTTTTGTTTTGTTAATATTAACGAAATAAGTTTCTGGTGTTTATCGTAATACACTCAATACTTTAATTACAAAAGAATGCCATCCATAGGATGTTTTAAACCTTTTGAAATCTCAAAGCCACTTTATTTTAAATTATGCTGTTAAAATATGCTTGTATAATTAACAATTTCTACTGGCATGTTTAACGTCAGAAGGACTTAGCGAGTAGACACTCCACGAATTTGAAACTTAAAATATTATTCAATGAAACCTTCTGCGGAATCGGATAGAGGTCGCGTTAAAAACTTACGTAATATCTGCCTACTTGTATGCGTATCGTGTTAATTTAGTTTGTATAAAAGCTTTTTTTTCTTTGTCTTTGTGCAATAAGTGCATTGTATGATATTCGTGAACGTTTAGTTTTTACTAATGTGGTATCTGTGTGTTTTAAGCTCCATATTTTTTTTCTATTTATCTAGACGGTGGATTACGATATTATAATGTGATTGTATATTTACCTATGTGCCAAGGTTTTTCGTGCCAAGTTTAGAAACACAAATTATTGGAATATCCACAGTGCTTTATTAGAGAAAAAAAAATGAAAAAAAGTTTGAGAACTGAAATATATATCATCAACCTATTAGTTCTTTTTGTATCACCGAAATTTCAAGTTCACCTATTAAAACCTATGCTCTATGGGATTTAGTTAATGAATATTTATGCAATTATTTATTTCCATGTATTTTTTCAGATGATGATAATAAAATTTCTTCGGACTTTCTCATCACTGTATAATGTTTAGTTTTGAATTTAATTCTTCATTTAGCTAAATCGCTTGTTGTCTTTCTATTTTTACGGGTTCGAAGCCCCGTCACACCAAACATGCTCGCCCTTTCAGCCGTGGGGGCGTTATAATGTGACGGTCGATCCCACTATTGGTTGGTAAAAGAGTAGTCCAAGAGTTAGCGGTGGTTGGTGATGGCTAGCTGCCTTCCCTCTTATCTTACACTGCTAAAGTAGAGATGACTAGCGCAGATAACCCTTGTGTAACTTTGCTCGAAATTCAGAAATAGGCCATCCACTTGTGTCACATGTAAAAATAAAATAAAAATAAATTAATATTGTGTGCATCTAACGCATTATACACTAGTCTCATGTTATTACCTAACGACTCTAATTACTTAATCAGATGGGTTTCTTAGCTGTTACTATTTTCAGTCACTATTCCAGAATTTTCGGTCTTAAATTAGTTTTCATAGAAAAATAAATAAATAAAAAGAGATGTTCAGATTCCTTATGCAAGCGTTGAGGAATAATATTCAAATGTCATTTAAAACAGAAGATTCGTTGTTTATAAGCAACAATCAAAACGCTCGCACAACAGTGCAGTAATGTGTTGTCTTTCTGTCAGTCAGAAGACACTGAAAATGACGTCATTTAATGGACGCTTAACGTTACACTGTCCTGACGTCTGTAAAGCGTGTGCATGCAATGAATCACGAGAATAATTATGCACTATTTAGGCTACGACACAGTATGACATAAAAACTTTCAAAGCAAGAAATAAGAATACTTGTTACATTTTAGTTTGGGTTTTATTTACTCTTGAAACGGAACACTTTAGTTAACCTTGCGGAAGTACATTTAGTATTATAGTTGGAAAAAGTATTTAAGTCTACGCAAAACTAAGGTAGAAAAATAAAAAAAAATGTGTTTGCTGAAGTGAGGTTTCCACACGATATAACTTTGTATAAACAAGGCCTTGGAGATTTTTGCCCAAAGATTTAGTCATTTTGTTTTCGCAATTGATTTTTGCAAAGTACACAGTCCGTTGTCAGAAGTATTCAAACGGTAAAATAATGGAGAGCAGTCTTTGAAAGCTATACAACGTTCCACCACCACGTGACTCTTTCCAAAATGGTGCGCTCGTATTCTGCAACAGTAAGTTGGACTTAAGGTGCACTTTCGAAAATTTCTGTAAAGACAGAGTGGCGTTGCCACTATCGTGAAATATTGTATGTAGTATGCATGATTAACAAATGTATTCTACAGTTCGTAACATCTGTTGTGTTGGAATTCTTCACATTGAATACCCTTTGTATTTTTACATGGATATAGGAAATGCTCAACTCTCTCTTTATGTGCTCTTCAGATTACTGTCTTTGAGAATCCTAAATTCCTGTTCCTTGACTGTGAGCGATTCACAGTTCAACATGGCGGTGGCGGAAGTAACGTAAATCTAGGTCTAAATGCTTTTACCTAGAGGTCACCAAATAGTTTAAGACGTTCTCCTAGAGGTTTCCAAACAGGTTAATACTTTCTCCTAGAGGTTGCCAAAAAGGTTAAGAATTTCTCCTGGAGGTCACCAAATAGGTTGAGATATTCTCCTAGAGGTTACCAAACAGGTTAATACTTTTTCCTAGAGGTCACCAAATTGGTTGAGATTTTCTCCTAGAGGTTACGAAACAGGTTAATACTTTCTCCTAGAGGTTGCCAAACGGGTTAAGAATTTCTCCTAGAAGTCACCAAATAGGTTGAGACTTTCTCCTAGAGGTCGACAAACAAGCTAAGGTGAGACTACCTAACGGCAATGAACCCTGGAGGTCAATGTGAACATTTAACCCCTACATGATCCCAAGTAAATTCCCCAATGCAATCTTCTTCATTGCTCAAATTATTCAAGAATAGTGTGGACGAATATAAAGACAAGGATATCCTCATACTATGAATTGACGTGTTCAAATACTCCGATGAAATCGAACCCAGAAGGACGATGTTAAATAAATGTTGACAAAATCGCCTTTGTCAGAAAATACTGAATGATTATAGTCCGGTTATGAGAGCAGCGAATTATTTGTTGTCCGAAATAACTAGTCAATAATTGATTTATTCTGCCTTCCCCTTTCATCTCTTTTCATTTTTATTAACATCTGATCAATTAGCGCTTTCACATAACATAATTAACCTTTGGGTCTACACTTAAACCTTACGCAATGCAAGTTTGAATTACTTATAAAGGGAAAACTTCATGACAGCACACAAATTTTGCTTCACCTTATATATATATTCTTTTTGTTTAGCGTAGTCTGTTTTGACAACAGATTGTTTATGCAGGTGTTTGTCTTCAGTGTGTTATTAATAAAAACTTACTGTGCTGTTTAAATAACTCGGTTTAAGTTAATTGTTATTTAATGCTGCGTGGTTTTCACTAAATGTGGACTGAAAGAAGTTTAGTACCTTTCAACACATGTTAGAAGGGTTTTCAATGTTATTTGCCGCCATGTTGCTTTGACTTATGTTTCGTTCTTTTTGGATCGTCAAACTTCTTGCAGTAAATCGCTATCTTGTAAGTAAGGGTTTTGAAAATGCAATATACTTTTAAACACCTACGTAACTGTCCCCCGTTGACGTAGTGGTAAATCTACGGATTTACGGCCCTAAAATCAATGGTTTGATTCCCCTCGCTGGACTCAGCAGATAGCTCGACGTGGCTTTGCTATAAGAAAACACACACACACACACACCTTCATAATTATTACATCAGGTGATACCTTAAGTAATGTCTGATTTTAGGGTCAGCAAAAAAGAAAGGATTTCAAACGCTTTTAATGTTATTTAATTAATAATAATGAAACATACATTATTTGATGGAAGAATTTTATGGAAGTAACATTCAGAAAATTCTTGGGGTTTGGAAAAAAAAGAATGTAGAGAGGGTAGTTTTGACATCTTCATGTGTTCCAAGCTTTTTTCCATCAAGATAGTTCTGCAAACTTCACATTAGATGATAATCAGATGGGACAAGGTCTGGAGAATAAGGAGAATGTGGAAGCTTTTCCCAGTTCAGCTCTTCAATCTTTCCAGATGTGATCCTTGCTATATGGAGCCGTGCATTATCCTAGTGTAACACAACACCTTTATGATTGATCGAAGCAGGCTTCTTTTCTTTCAGTGCAACATTCAAGCACTCTAACTGTTAACAATATATGTCTGATGCAATCGTTACATTGAGTTACATCAACTCAAAGTGGATTACACCAACAATATCCCACCAAAGGCTTAACAAGACTTTCCTGGAGTGAAGGTCCATTATGGGCTGTACTTTAGCCAGTTTACCTGCACTAAACCATTTTATATAAATGTTAAGTGCTGCAGACAATGGTTTAGTGCAGGTAAACTGGCTAAAGTACAGCCCATCATGGACCTTCACTCCAGGAAAGTCTTGTTAAGCCTTTGGTGGGATATTGTTGGTGTGATCCACTTTGAGTTGATGTAACGATTGCATCAGACATATATTGGACTCTGCCAAATCATGGGGGACCCATTTTTCAACTTTTGAAACCTTTCTAAGCTGTTACAGATGAGGGTGAACTGTTTAATGAGTTGAATCAACCTTCTGTGCTAGTTCTTCAACTGTTACAGCACAATCTTCATCAAGTCATCATTAAAGTCTTCTACAAGGACAGAAATGATGATGCACTTTCTGTATTAAATTTCGGACATCACTTATGGGATGACCTGACACTTCTTGATGCATTGCTGTTTTACCCTTTGTTTTATTTCTATATGTTTTTATTAATGTTATTAAGTAACTAATATATTCTTTTGCTCTTTGCTTTGTTATTCTACCCTCACATGTTTTACTTACTTATATACTTCTTACAGCGCTTACAATAACTGGCCGATTACCCGTGGCGCCAATGCATTAGATCCACGTGTGACGTTTCATAACGTCATATTCGCACCCTGGAAAAGGAAAAAAATATGGAGTTCTCCATGACGAGAAAAGGAGGCAAAACGGGAAAATCGTGACCCATATTGCAATTCTACGTTTAAAAAAGTAAAAAATTCGCGAAGTTGGGGGTTGCACACCGAGTAATAATTTTTTTTTTCCAGTCTCACATAAGCAAGAGTTTCATTATCGTATGATTACAGCTTTATGAGAAAGCAATTACATTTCAGTATATTTCATTCGTTCTCTACATTGTAAATGCATGAACTGACCTTTAAACTATCGTTTCATTTTGGAATTTTGAAATACGATCACGACTCAGCTATTGCCCCCGCTAGTACAACGGTACGTCTATGGTTTTACAACGCTAAAATAAGGGGTTCGATTCCACTCGATGGGCTGAGCAGATAGTGTGATGTGGCTTTGCTATAAGAAGACACACAAACACACAGACTTAACTATTAATTGTATTTCTCATTTATGTTTTGAAATTATCCTGTAATTTACGCTGCGATTAAATTCGTTCAAGTGCAATTGTAAGCATTAACTACATATGAATAGATATAGGGCTAAGCATGGCCAGGTGGTTAAGGCACTCGACTCGTAATTCGAGGATCGCAGGTTCGAATTCCCGTTGCACCGATCATGGGCGCCCTTTCAGCCGTGGGGGCGTTATAATGTGACGGTCAATCTCACTATTCGAGGTTTAAAAGTTGACGATGGATGGTGATGACTAGTACCTTCCCTCTCGTCTACACTGCTAAATTAGGGGCAGATAGCCCTCGTGTAGCTTTGCGCGAAATTAAAAAGCCAATCTTGGTATGGATATCTCCTGATGGATCTGCGGTACGTTTACTGACCCGATCGATTCCCCTCGGTGAATAGAGCTCAGATAATGCCAATTTGTGACTTTGCGATAATACAACACAAAAGTAGAATATTTATAAATTATTAAACATATTGTTTTTTTAACATGTCTGGTTATGCAGCGCGTTGACCTTTTTTGTGGCAAAAAAAAATCAAAATTATGCGGCCAAAAAATGTGAAATTATTCACCATAAATATTCTTGATTGTGCTGAAAAATTAAAATTGTATATTGATTATGTGACAAACTTTACATCTATGTAACCCTTAACTAAAGTAAGAAAATAAATCTTAAAGCAATAACACATAAGAAAACGATAGAAATCATTAATACACATCCATCAAATAACGGTAAGTTAAACATTTTGTACGTAGGGATAACAGCACACTATTCAACTTCAAAAAGATTTTTGATACGCTGTTAATCAACCGTTGAACAAAGAAGCATCGCTTAACAAGAAACAAATAAACTAACTGGTTTCAAACCCTGTAACTCTGGCCAAGATTTGACTTTACGTACAATAGAAATTCAAATTTTTATAATCAAACTTTGGTTATGCGATCATATATAAATCATGCCAAACATGTGATCGCGTTAAACTTGAATTGGTTTGGTTTGTTTTTAATTTCTCGCATGGCTGCACACAGGCTATCTTCGCTAGCCATCTCTAATTTTGCATTGTAAGACTAAAGGGAAGGCAACTCATCATCACCACCCATTGCTAGCTCTTTTACCAACATGCTTGCCGTGCCGGGAATTCGAACCCGCGCCCCTCGTATTAGGAGTCGAGTGCCTTAACCATCTAGCCATGCCGGGCCTTAAAGCTCCTACTGACGTTGTTGTAACTGTCTTCGTTGATAGCTCCTACTGACGTTGTTATAACTGTCTTCGTTGATAGCTCCTACTGACGTTGTTATTACTGTCTTCGTTGATAGCTCCTATTGACGTTGTTGTAACTGTCTTCGTTGATATCTCCTACTGACGTTGTTATAGCTGTCTTCGTTGATAGCTCCTACTGACGTTGTTATAGCTGTCTTCGTTGATAGCTCCTACTGACGTTGTTATAGCTGTCTTCGTTGATAGCTCCTACTGACGTTGTTATAGCTGTCTTCGTTGATAGCTCCTACTGACGTTGTTATAGCTGTCTTCGTTGATAGCTCCTACTGACGTTGTTATAGCTGTCTTCGTTGATAGCTCCTACTGACGTTGTTATAGCTGTCTTCGTTGATAGCTCCCTACTGACGTTGTTATAGCTGTCTTCGTTGATAGCTCCTACTGACGTTGTTATAGCTGTCTTCGTTGATAGCTCCTACTGACGTTGTTGTAGCTGTCTTTGTTGATAGTTTCTACTGACGTTGTTATAACTGTCTTTGTTGATAGCTCCTACTGACGTTGTTATAACTGTCTTTGTTGATAGCTCCTACTGACGTTGTTGTAGCTGTCTTCGTTGATAGCTCCTACTGACGTTGTTATAACTGTCTTTGTTGATAGCTCCTACTGACGTTGTTGTAGCTGTCTTCGTTGATAGCTCCTACTGACGTTGTTATAACTGTCTTTGTTGATAGCTCCTACTGACGTTGTTGTAGCTGTCTTCGTTGATAGCTCCTACTGACGTTGTTATAACTGTCTTTGTTGATAGCTCCTACTGACGTTGTTGTAGCTGTCTTCGTTGATAGCTCCTACTGACGTTGTTATAACTGTCTTTGTTGATAGCTCATGATACAATGTAGTGTCGAAACTGGTATTTTGTTTGTATAAGGAATGGAAATCATGATATTTGACTGGACTAAACTGGTTTGATCTGACATATAAAGAGTAGCTGTGACATATTACTGAGTTTTCTGTTTTTTTAATTCTTTCCGTGGTTACGTGTTTACTTCTTCGCTGCAGGCGACGTCAAGATAGAAATAAGTTTATTTATTTATCTGTTATCCCAAAGGGAAATTTATTTCGGATATTTTGTTCTGGTGATCTGGTAGAAGCTTTAAATCTGCTTTTTTTTTCTTCTTCAAATAGACGTCATAAAAGTGGTTTCGTTGTACTGAGTGTTTATAGTGTTTGTGTTCCAGCTCGGTCACAAACCTATCGATATGTTTATTCGTAACCGTGTAACCTTGTAAAGGAATACGCTTTTCTGTGAGGCAGTCACCTTGTAAGGATATTTACTCTTACAGAATAGCCCAATTCGAGGAGTAAGACGTTGATTTTAATTGCATTTCTTATAAAGTGGAAAATGTACCCGGATATAACATTCGTTTCAAATGAAACCAATTTCAACGGAAGTTTCGAAACTGATATTAAATAACTTCGTATATTAGACTGTTTTTTTGTTTGTTTGTGGTTAAGCACAAAGCTACACACTAGGCTATCCGTACTGGTGTTTATTTCTTTGTAGTTAAGGCTATCTGTGCTGGGCCCACCATGGGCATCGAAACCCGGTTTCTAGCGTTATAAGTTCCCACACTTACTGCTATGCCGCTAGGGGGATATAGTTTATTTATTAGATTCAGCCAACAATGTTATTGCACGTAAAGAATTAACTTCCAGCTGTTGATTTTATACGCACACAAAGTTTTAGTTTCTGGCTCCAAATCGTATTACTGTTCTCCACCTTTGGAAGTAGAACCAGGATAGCCTGAAAAATGTTCATCTAAAATAAACAGGATATAAAAACACACCTGATGAAGATCTCTCTTCAAATGTCTTGTAGATTCAAATTGCTTTACGTTTCTAAAAATGTTGCACAGGGAAACCTGAAAACAGTTGTGGTCATTTGTATCTCATAAAACAGAGAACAGCCTGAAGATGACCTAGGAAGGTCGAAACGTTGTTCTCTGCTTTATCAGTAAAAGTGTTGATATCCATACCAGCCGTTCTAAGACACCTTTTTACTTCAAGTGGGTTTCTTGTCATCGCGAGTTCTGGCCATTTCTATTTACGAATAAAGAATTTATTGACCTAAATTACTTGATACGTAAAACATTTCTTTGGAGATTAACTTTTGTAAATCTTGATATGTTGTGTTCATGGTTTACTTTACAAACATAAATGTGTTATCTTCATTCTTTTTGTTTTGTTTATTGTAAAACACAAAGCCACACAATGGGCTACCAATGCTTTGCCCACCACGGGTATCGAAATCAGTTTTTAGCATTAGAAGTTTTGGAGTTATAAGCTGGGGAGCTTTTCTTTTCTCCTTTTTTTGAAACACGGAAAGTCTTTATAATCTAGGACTTACATCAAAATAGTTAAATAAATAACGTGTTTAACAGGAACTGATAAGAAATAAGACGCTGCACTTTACTCACCAACTGGAGTACGACTTGTTACAAGTCGTTTTCTCTATGGGCCTGGCACCCCAACTTAATCCATACTCCTTTATTTTCCAGTGTCGCTAAACACATGGAAAATTATAAGTTCTCGATCTGAACGCTTTTTAAGTGAACACATTTTTTGTGACGTTATACAACCCACACAAAGCTAAATATTATGAAAATATAATTCTGAAACATTCCATTTCACCGTGACTTAATATCGGCCGTGGTTCTTGCGCGACTTGCTGATTTACACTGGTTCTCACGGACTTGTTTATTTACACGTTCAATGTAGTTTCGGCATAACTCAATCTGTTTTATTTACTTCATAAATGTGCAAAGGACAGACAAATAAATAGTACAAAAGCAGTTATTTTATGTTTTCAAAACTACCAGCAAGTCGCTCACCAGGTTTGCTATTAATTATAATTAGAAGCAAAAAATGTCACAGACTCACACGTAAAATATCTATAAAATTACGCAATACGGCAAGTTTGCTACGTTATCTTCATAACGTTTTACCTTGAAAGTTATGGTCCACGCAGTCTAAATTCATCGTTTCTGGACTGTTTTGTTCATATCCTGGTTGAATCATTCTACTTGAAATGTAGTAATCTTAAAACCTATGATTCGTATCTTAATGTTTTGTTCTTATTACTTTTAGATTCGTAGGGTTTAATTATTAATAAATTATTTCTATATTGGCTTTCCTCAGGTTTATCACTTAGTGTTTATTCTCTGTTTTGTTTTTGTAGTCGTCTCTGATTGTGAGCTGATAGCACTCTATAACACAAATTTTGTTCCTGGATAGTATTGCTATTTCTTAGTTGCTTATGCTATAAAAGTACACAAAGTGGCCATTATTTCCTTCAAACTTTGCTTTTGTGACCTGAATAACGAAATTTTGAAATTAACATATTTTCTGTGTAAAAATGGACAAATTTGCACATTGTTATTTGGTTCAGCATGGCCAAGTGGTTTAAGGCGTTCGACTCGTATGTAATCTGAGTGTCGCGTGTTCGAATTCACGTCGCACCAAGCATAATAGCCCTTTCAACCGTAGGGGAGTTATAATGTTACGTTGAATCACACCACTCGTTGGTACAAGAGTTGGCGGTGGGTGGTGATGACTAGCTGCCTTCTCTCTAGTTTTACTCTGCTAAATTAGAGACGGCTAGCGCAGATAGCCCTCGAATCGCTTTGCGCGAAATTCAAAAACAAACACACATACAGACCTTATGTCTGAATAAAACAACATACGAATCAAGATCTACATACACTTATACTAAAGTTATACAAAAACGTTTAAAAGTGAGTAGTTCTTCGAGATTTGCGACTGTAATGTAAATCACTTTCACGTATTAGTCCCCAAACATGGTCTCCCATCATGTTTTCGTTATGCGCTCTCAGGTCATAAAAGCAAGTTTGAAAAGACAAATTGGTCTTTTCCAGTTACTTTAGGCATAAGCAATTGGGAAATAACACTTTCTGCTCAGGAACGAGAAAAAGTAAACATTTTGTTACGTAGTGTGATTTAGATGGAATGCAGCTAGTCAACAGTGCTGTCCACTAATTTTTTTCCCTGATCATGTAGTGGAGTCTGCCCTTTACTTTTTTATTGGCCCCAAAACACCAAACGAAATTTTGTGACAGCAGAACGCGAATTATTAACCCTTGGATATGCAGTCTCGGACAAAATGGCTACTAGACTACTCCCGGCTCGTGTTTATTATGAAGTTATAAGTGGAGAGGTGAAAGGAACTTTTAATATAACTTCATTGTCGTGTCTTATTTCAGTTGACACTGTGGTAACGATTTTTGCACAAAGATACACGAAAAACAATTGGGTATAGAAACAATCCGCCATGTTTGTTTTTTTAATTTCACACAAAGCTACTAGAGGGCTATCTGCGCTACCGTAGTTAATTTAACAGTGAGAGACTAGAGGGAAGGCAGCTAGTCATCACCACCCACCGCCAACTTTCGGACTACTTTTTAACCAACGAAACGTGGAATTGACTGTTATATTATAACGCTCCCACGGCTGAAAGGACGAGTATGTTTGGTATGATGGGGATTTGAACCTAGGACTCTCAGGTTATGAGTCGAGTGCCTTAACCACCTGACCCACTGTATTATAATAAATATCAATTTCGTCCGCACTCCACCCCACCCTCGCACGTACACTGAATTTAAGTAGCTTTTGAAAAAATATAATGTGTAAGATAAACTTTTAATTTTTTAATCGTATCAAAGTTAAGTCCAAAGCTATGCAATGGGCTATCTGTGTTTTGCCCACCACTGGTATCGAAACCCGGTTTCTAGTGTTGTAAGTCCGCAGATGTATCACTGGACCACTGGGAGACTAAACTTAAACTTGTAATGTTACTGATAAATCCATAGCCTATTTTCCCAGTGTGGTTGTGTACAAAAACTGATTAAAATGTCAACCTCATAAACGTATTTTAATTATTTATTAACTTTGATTTCATAAAATTAAAACACGTTCCAGTCGCAGAACCATGTTTCTGTTTAACTCATATTAAACATTAGGTTGAACAGAACCGATTGCAAGCTATTCAGTGCTTTGTTTTTCTGTATATATTTTTTAAATTTTAGTGTCATTACATCAAACGATAATTATTAACAATTAATTTACAGAACTAAATTTCATTTTACGAGAGGGCGTGTAAAACGTTTAATAATGAGGTATAATATATATACATATACATTTGGCTACTTTTGATAAAATGGGAACTGAATAGGTTATAAAAATATTGTTAGTTTTAATCGCATGCTAACTGATGATGTTGTCATATAAATTTATTTAGTTAGGTCACATGGTTATGAAGTTCTGATATAAATATGGTTAGTTTAATCACGTGGTAACTGATGAGGTTATGATTTAAATATGGTTAGTTTGATCACGTGGTAACTGATGAGGTTATGATATAAATATGGTTAGTTTGATCACGTGGTAACTGATGAGGTTATGATATAAATATGGTTAGTTTGATCACGTGGTAACTGATGAGGTTATGATATAAATATGGTTAGTTTGATCACGTGGTAACTGATGAGGTTATGATATAAATATGGTTAGTTTGATCGCGTGGTAACTGAGATTCTCGTAAGTTGGTAAATTATTTTAACTAAAGTTATTATAAATAGATTTAGTCTCATTAGGGCAAAAAACTTTCTTTTTCTTTGTTTCGATGAGCGACTGGAACCGTTCATTATGGACACTAAAAATCTAATTATTATCTACTTCGCTTTAGGAAAAATATGAATTACAAGGTATCGATTTAAGTTAAAATGTTTAACATCGACCGAATCGTTTGGTATCAAACAGTACTCCTGCCATCTACCTTTTGATACAAGTACTAAGTATTTTCATTTGTATAATCTTTATGGGAAATTTCGTAGCAAAATTCCTTCATGTCTCTCAAAATATTTGAAACAAACATTATCAAGCGACTTTGTATACATTTAAGGAACATACCAGTAAACAATGTTTCGTGAAAATATTTTAATATAATATAGAGTATTAGTACCGAAACTTTCGTTTTTCCTTTTTAACTCGGTTAGCCTGGTTCTACAAGGGAATATTGGTATAATCGGGGAAAAAAATATAATCTCCAACCTTCTATTTTGGACAACGCTGAATCTAGAGTTCGATATCTACAAACTAGACCAATCGTAACTAGCCTGAGTTATATATTTTTGCTGTAAAACAACCAGTTGTGTACGTATTTGAATTCTGTATGTTTTAAATTCCTTAACGTGGGATTACGAACATTTAATTTCATACGTTAGCCACCAAAGAGGACAGTTTATCCATACATCCCTCGCTATTGATATTTGCTAGTCGAGCGGGACCCGGCATGGCCAGGTGGGTTAAGGCGTGCGACTCATAATCTGAGGGACGCGGGTTCGCATCCTCATGCACCAAACATGCTCGCCCCTTCAGCCGTGGGAGCGTTATAATGTACGGTCAATCCCACTATTCATTGGTAAAAAAGTAGTCCAAGAGCTGGCGTTGGGTGATGGTAACTAGCTGCCTTTCCTCTTATCTTACACTTGTTAAATTAGGGACGGCTAGCGCGGATAGTCCTTGAGTAGCTTTGCGTGAAATTCAAAGCAAACCAAAGTTTCCATGGCGACTTCCAACTTTCTCAAATAGGCTTATCAAGATTTGACGAGTTACTCTTTGTGCATACAGAGAAAAGAGATAGTTTTAACAGTGATATAAAGTAACAAACAACATATTCCACAATAAGTTGCATCACTACAAGGAATGACATTAAAAACAAAATAAAGTTGATCAAAGGATAAGAGAAGGGAAGAAAGAGGACAATAGAAATGAAGGATTGCCGTGGCTCAATACTTATTTAGGTTTATTTTATATATTGGGTTGATGAAACGCGAAAATAATAAATCAGAAAAAAACAATCAATAAACCATATAAACCTAAAGAGAATCATAAAATAAGCAAGTATGATAACATTGAGTGCGTAAACAGAAACGAATATTAAACAGAAAAAAAATATCATATTGAGACCAATAGAAACTTTAACTTGTTTTTTTTCATAATTAGGCACAAAGCTATACTTTGGATTGTCTTCGGTATCGAAACATGGCTTCTAGAGTTCGGAAAATTAGGAACATGTTTGTAAAATATAGATTTCGTAATTCTTAAATTTTCTAAGATTTTTGTCTATTCATCAGTTTAAAATAAGTTAGGTTTGTTTGTTTGAATTTTGCGCAAAGCTACACGTGGGCTATCTGCGCTAGCCGTCCCTAATTTAGCAGTGTAAGACTAGGGGGAAGGCAGCTAGTCATCACCATCCACCGCCAACTCTTGGTTTACTATTTTACCAACGAATAGTGGGAATGACCGTAACATTATAACGTCCCGAGGTTGAAAGGGCAAGAATGTTTGGTGAAACAGGGATTCTAACCAGCGACCTTCAGATTACGAGTCGAACGTCTTAACCCACCTCGCTATGCACGGCCCAATAAGTTACATGAGGTGTCAATTCATTAATAACTGAAGGTTGACATATTTTGCATCTGTGATTATTATAATTACCTTCTAGATTAGTAATGAAATCATAGTGCATTACAAATAAAATATCAATCATATAACTCAAAATAAAGTACAAGAGAATTCGATATCATATGTTGATTTGTTATTGTACGTATATGCAGAGAGATGAAACTGGAGTATTGAGCTCCCCAAGATGGCGTTTTCGTGGTATGTTTTTGAAGCCCTCTTGTTGCATCTAGTTTCTTATGGTTTACCTAGGCAAGTATCATTACGCAGAGCCAATTATAAAGCCTCAATTTTCGACACTTTTTTTTTGCATTTGTCAAGTTTTGCTACTTTTTTATGCTCAGAAAACCAGTTATTCAATATTAAACAAAAAATATTTAAATTATGTTTTACTTTTCTCTGGGTCTAATGACTGTCTTTTTTTTTTTCATGTGTCATCAATTTTACATTTTTGTTGTAACCAGCGACCTCAAAAGATAGAAGTGGCCTGCCAGTATATTAAAACCTTATTTGGATAATTTTGTTTGGCGCTTTGGATTCTAGGACATTGTGGAACTCATCATAAGAAAACCAATTATGAAACTGATTTATAAAATACGGAAAAATTTAAAAACACAATATCCAAGAATACTACGCACCCATGGTTGAAAGGGCGAACCCTTTCGAACCCGCGACCCTCAGATTACGAAGCGATTTACTGGGATGTTTCGAGTTTTGAATAAGCGTTTGTATGCAGTGGTTGACGAAATGAAATTACAAAGTAGCTTTTATTTGAAATATTACAAGTCACTTTATATGCGTTAGATGGTAGCAGAAACAAATAGATGTGTTATGTAAGAACGCACTCAGTCATAAGATTATTTATCTAAAAAACAAAAGACAGAAAAAATATTGCTTATTTAGGTTTAATCACCCAGTAACCATGTACAATAGCGTTATTAGTCATACAGCTTGAAGAAGATTTAGCGGCACGACTTGAAATCTCTCACAATTCACGAGATTAGGCATTTTGGTTTGACTGCTACGAAAGTTATAGCTTGATACTCAAAGAAAGTAGAGAATCATTTAAACAACAAAGAGGCACATAAATCACTATTGAAATCTAATATTGACGACTTCTTCTAGTGGAAAAATAGATTACTGGATTACCTACTTGAAACACTGAAGATGTACGCTTAAAAAATAACATAAAGAAGGCAAAATCAAAACTTAACTTCTGAATGAATTTTGCCTTCACGAACAGTACTTAAAGTACTGCTCTTAACGCCCCCTAATGAGGACTTAATGACCAATTTTAGTTTTGACATAGCAGAATCATTCAACTCAATTGAGCAAATTATGGATAATAACCATTCTTAGTTTCCAGTCCTTGGCTTCGGTTCTTATCAGATAGGACATGGTGTGCGTTAAGCCTGATTCGCTCTATTAATGAAATTTCTTATACTTTACTGAACCAAACCACAGCGCGAAATCACATACAATTTCATTTGTCTTCCGTGTATCTAACAGTATTTTCTGAGATGTACTTCCAAGTAGACATAATTAAGTTTATCGAAATGGCACAGCTTTCCTTTTTTCTTTTTCTTTTTTTTGGATTATCTCACGAGCGAATGTAGCTTCGTATAACAAGAAGTGTAATCATCGCCTTTGTGTTCTTTTACATCCGGGTGCATATATGATGATTTCTAGAAAAAAAATAAAGGATAAATTATACTGATTTGAAATCGATTAGACACCTACAGGGCCAATTGAACCCAAATGCACCTATTTTAAATATCTGGTAAATTTCATATAGAGATGGAGATATATAGGAGTGCAGCTAGAGAGTCAGCAATAAGTTTATACACCAACATGTATATGGTATGAACCTTGGTGGAAGGGATGATTTTCTAACTTTACCATCACACATACGGTATGAGCCTTGGTGGTACGGATGATGCTTCCTTCTTATATTGGTAGTGGGTACAAGCCTGCACTTTTCTTTACACGTCGTAACGATCTAAGTTATAAGTGTAACACCTGAAAAGCCCGGCGTGGCCTGGTGGTTAAGGCACGCGATTCCCCATCTTAATTTAAAGTGTGTGCAATTGGTCCTCAGTCACTTTCTAAAAAAGACTGCAAGGAAGAATAACAATTGTTTGTTTGTTTTGGAATTTCGCACAAAGCTACTAGAGGGCTATCTGTGCTAGCCGTCCCTAATTTAGTAGTGTAAGACTAGAGAGAAGGCAGCTAGTCATCACCACCCACCGCCAACTCTTGGGCTACTCTTTTACCAACGAATAGTGGGATTGACCGTCACATTATACATCCCCACGGCTGGGAGAGCGAGCATGTTTAGCGCGACTCGGGTGCGAACCCGCGACTCTCAGATTACGAAGCGCACGCCTTAACGCGCTAAGCCATGCCAGGCCTCGAAGAAGAATAAAAAAGACATAGAATAAGTAATCAGTGAGAAAGTGCTTCGTTAGTGTAGTGACTTCATCAGAGTAGATAAGTAATCAGTGAGAAAGTGCTATGTTAGCGTAGCGATAGCATGACTTCATCAGAGTAGATAAGTAATCAGTGAGAAAGTGCTTCGTTAGTAGTGATAGCATGACTTAATCAGAGTAGATCAGTAATCAGTGAGAAAGTGCTTCGTTAGTGTAGTGATAGCATGACTTCATCAGAGTAGATAAGTAATCAGTGAGAAAGTGCTTCGTTAGTGTAGTGATAGCATGACTTCATCAGAGTAGATAAGTAATCAGTGAGAAAGTGCTATGTTAGCGTAGTGATAGCATGACTTCATCAGAGTAGATCAGTAATCAGTGAGAAAGTGCTATGTTAGCGTAGCGATAGCATGACTTCATCAGAGTAGATAAGTAATCAGTGAGAAAGTGCTTCGTTAGTATAGTGATAGCATGACTTCATCAGAGTAGATCAGTAATCAGTGAGAAAGTGCTTCGTTAGTGTAGTAATAGCATGACTTCATCAGAGTAGATCAGTAATCAGTGAGAAAGTGCTATGTTAGTGTAGTAATAGCATGACTTCATTGGAGTAGACTGAAACCCTGCAACTGGATTTCCATTTCATTTGTATCAAGCCTTCTTGGACCTACGTGTTTTTAGAACATCATGACTTCTTCAGATTAGAATATTGTTTAATATATGGAGAGGAAGAAATAAAAACGAAATAAGATATTGTTTTTGTTTGACTTGTAGATATTTTGTTTCTAATTTCCTTTTTGTATGTCAGGGCAGAAGCGGCAAAGTCTACTTACTCAATTTTAGTTACACTGTAGTCCAGTCGATTTATTTCATTGTCAAATGGTCTTCGAGCTTAAACTTCGTGTAGTTTAAATTCCAACAATTAAAAGTCTTATTCCAATCCCTCAGTAGCATTAGCGTTATAAACCTGCTGTGTAGATGTGTTGGATAAAGTTGGATCCACGATAACACACTTCATTATTTTAAAAGTGGAGTGTTTCATGGACTCATATGGAGTTGTATAGCTTCGAATGTGGGTCATTACAACCTCCACAATTAATCCTGCTATTTATTTGTTTATTATCAAGCATAAAGCTGCACGAAGGTTATCTGTTCTACACCTAGCTCGAGTATCGTAACCAAATTTTCAAAGTTATAACCTCTCAAGCTTAATAATGCCACAGGGTAAAAGGTTAGGCAGTGTTTGCTGCTAACTGGTCGTCTTCCACCTGGTAAGCACTTCTATATCAAGAATGAATTTTTCTGTACCTGCCCTTTCAAATCAGTCCCTGTAGGAAACATATTAGATTTGCTTGTTTGCTTTAGAATTTCGCACAAAGCTACTCGAGGGCTATCTGCGCTAGCCGTCCCTAATTTAGCAGTGTAAGACTAGAGGAGAGGCAGCTAGTCATCACCACCCACCGCCAACTCTTAGGGTACTCTTTTACCAACGAATTTGTGGGATTGACCGTCACATTATAATGTCCCACACGGCTGGGAAGGCAAGTATGTTTGGTACGACCGGAATTCGAACCTGCGTCCCTCGGATTACGAGTCGAACGCCTTAGCACGCTTAGCCATGCTGGGCCAGCATGTTAGGTAAAATTATTCACAATACTATGTAACAAAATTTTTAATTTTTCTTGTTCCTGGGTAGAAAATGTTATTTCCCAATTGCTCGTACCAAAACTAAATGGAACAAGACCTATTTTTCTCTTCTAACTTTGCTTTTGTGACCTGGGTAATGAAATTTTTAAATTTATCCATATATCAGAACATTCCAGGTAGATTCAGTAGAAAGAAATGTAAATTTTGATTCATATGTTGTTTTATTCAGACCTTATGTAAATGAAAACGTAAAAATCTGCCCGTTTTTTTCATACAAAATTTCTAAATTTCATTATCCAGGTCACAAAAGCAAAGTTTGAAGGGAATAATGGCCACTTTGTGTATTTTTACAACATAAGCAATTATGCACAAAGCTACACAATGGACTATCTGTGCTCTGCCCACCACGGGTGTCGAAACCCGGATTTTAGCGTGCAAGTCCGCAGACATACCGCTGTGCCACTGGGGGGCAAGCAATTAAGAAATAACACATACTATCCAGGAACAAAATTTGTGTTGGATAGTGTTATTTACATATACGTGAATAAAAAGAAACGCCAAGACAATACGTTGAAATATGCATTTGAATAATAGGTTATTATCATTTTAATAAAGAAAGAAAAACTCGTGATCAGTGAAGTTTTTTTATATATTATTATTGCTTTCCTTTATTGAAGGATGGCCCTCGTGAACACACCGGTTTTGCCAAAACTACTGTAATGTTCATCAAGATAATATTTTGATAAATGAAACGACGAATGTGTTTTACATTTTTTGTGGAAAGGTTCCTGCTCCGTACGGTGCAAAACCCCCAAAACATCAGCGACAAAATATGAAAACTTCGTGACGTGTAGACCAGTGTTGACGAACAGACAGAGTTTCAGACAAAATATAGAAGTCCAGAATTAAGTAGATCACGCACTGCATTGATTCCAATAATGGATCCAGTGGACTACAAGAGAAGCAAAAATGTTAACAACACTCATACAGTGAGAATACGACCTTCACATTTTCACATTCATCTGACATAACTTTCTTCTCTCTCGAACATTCTATGACATTCTGTGTACTTGGAAAATGACGTATCATCTGTTGTCGGTTTTGAGCAAAACTTTTAAAGTAAAGCTGCTAGTGATTACATTAAGAAACAGTGCAAGACATAAAGTAAATTTATTAATAACAGATAATTAGAAACCAGTGGGTGTATTCTTTGGACTGGTTTACTTGTCGTCGCTGATTCAGGCTAAAAAATACAATTGCATTGACACTGGTTTGACATCCACCATTGTCCGGAGTAGTTTATTTTTAGGAGGGGCTACTTTGGCTACACAAATTTGTTTCTAATAATTATTTAAAAAGAAATAACTAGATAGTGCTAGACTTTTATAAATTCCGCCTAACATGAAGATGTGTCGCATATTAATTTAATTGTATACATACATGTTTCGAATTTTGACAAATGATTGATTTTAACTCATTTGTATAGAAAAAACAAACCCGTGTAAACGTTTTCTGAGGGGTCCTGCTCAGATCTTTCTTCAATCTTACATTATTTGAAATTGTGTCATTTTCTTTTATAAATTAATAGTGGCATTAACCGTCACATTATAACGTCCCCACGGCTGAAAGGGCGTGCATATTTGGCACGACCGGGATTCGAACCCGCGACCCTCGAATTACACCTTAACCCACCTGGCTATGGCGGGCCTACTCTTTTATGAATTGTATAATGAAAAAGATTCTTTAGGCAAATTATTCAAAGTCGAGCATACATATATGAAATGGCTAAATCTCGGTATATTTTGGTCTTTTTACGAATCATTTAACAAACAGCTAATCACATATAAAAAAGAGGTACCACTATTATAATACAACGAGAATATAATTCATAACAAAAAAACAAGAAACCCAAAGATGCTGTAGGATTTGAATATGTACAGTTATAGTTTTACTACCGTTCTTAAGTTCACAACGCACCCAAACTGACTAACAAATTATGACACCCAGTTTGTAAAGTTTTCCCGTGAGTCTTCTAATTCAGCGACCTAAAATACACTCTAAGGCTTAAGGCAACACCTTCTGATAATTATCTAGACGGCCTTACACCATGTTAACAACAGCTACAATTATCAACAAATGAGGAACTCAAAGGGAAGAAAAACGAATCAAATGATTCTATCTCGAATTTCCTCATTTATTTCTAATAACGCGTGAAAGTAAATAAATTGGCACTCTAAACCTAAAGAACAAACGATGCAGTGTAGCTAATTAAATAGATACGATAAATTTAGTTAAAACTGAAAAACAAACAGCTAGAATTTGAAAATGGCGAAGATATCAGTTTTGTACTGACAGTCTCTTAAAACTACGTTCATTTGTTTTTTTTAAAAAACACATTTTCTTGAAACGTTCCAAATTAGTTATGTCTACAGAGTCTGTTATAACATTTTGTCCACATAAAACAATGTTTTAAACAAATATATTGGGAACCATCTGTGTATTTCACAGAGAAAAAAATAATGATTTTATCCAGCATGGTTTTTTTGGTAATGTATTTACACAAAGTGTTACATGAGACAAACATCGTGTTTTATGTGTAGTCCAGTGGTACTAAACAACAAAAAAGCTAGTAATGTTTGAGGTTTAAATCACATTAAATCATTATTTTGGCATTTCCACTATTATCGACGTTTTCGACCATAATCCTAATAATATTACACACTTTTTTAAGCAAAGAAAGACTAAACCCACGTCTATACATGTATAAACACTAGAACAATAATTCTATTTCGTGCATTATTCCCACCCTTTTGTTTGTATATTTATCATGGCATTCATTGCGACTTCTTTGAAACGAATATATTTTTTTATGTAAAAAAACAACTGTACACGTAAACCCTAAGCCTAGAATACAACTGATGATTATTTATTCAAGTTAGAAATTATCAGCTTGACAAGAATTATCTATGTCTTGAAAACACCCAAAGTTTCAAAATCATCCACTTATCATATTTCTGTCAATTAGGTTCTCAAATTCCAAAATAAGTATTGGAAAATGACACATTATATACAACTTACACCAGAATGGTAATTGGGGATTATACTTCAGATCATTTGGGTCAAGCTAAGTGGAAAAATAAAGAGAAACTGTCAGTTTCTCTTAAATACTGTTTTAAAAAACGAAAACATCTACTGAGCGTACATCATTAACGAATCTAGTTTGATTTTCGCGCAAAGCTACTCGAGGGTTATCCGTACTACCTATCACTAATTTAGCAGAGATAGAAAAAAGACAAGGCAACTAGTGAACACTGTCAACTTTGGGCTACTCTTTTACCAACCAATAGTAGGGTTGGCTCTCACAGTATAACATTACCACGTGTGAAAACGAAAGCTTATTAGGTGATAGTGATTCAAACCTGTGACCCACAGGGCTGTGCCAGACCTACTCGTGAAATTAATAATATATTAAACTAATAACTGAACTAATATAGAATTGACGCGCTGTTTCATCGAAAATTGTATGTGTAATACTATTTATAAAGTTCGAAGAATTGTTCGAACTTAGCATGAAACACGAAGACGATAATTTCAACGTGAACGACGTCATGAAAAACGCATTGTGTGTACATTATAAGTCAGGCATACATGACCCAAATTATAATCTGTGTTAACCAGAGGGAGGGTAACCAGTTAGAAACACATGTCGACTAAGTGGCTATTCTAAACCGTCACAGTCAAAACGAACCAAATGAAAGTGCAGAACAAGACCAGCGTTTCATCGCGACTCGAACCTTGAACTTCTGCTGTCCATTTTGACACGTTAATTCTGGGGAGAGGACGTTTGTTTTTGAGTTTTGCGCAAAGCAACACGCGGGAAATTACAACCTTGCTGTCATATTGCATTGGACACTACAATGTACAAATAAGTTTTATGTCATACAAAAACTTAAGTTATAGCATATGATATATTGACACATACAAGAACCTCCGTCAAAATCGTTTTCGTTTAGTGACAACTGACATTCAAATTATTAACAAGGGTATTGGATCTTCGTTAAATTACAATTTTGCTTTTCCCAAGTAGTTTGTTTGCAGTTAAACACAGAACTACATACGGACTGTGTGTGCTCTACCCACAACGGGTATCGAAACCCAGTTTCTAGCGTTGTGAGTCAGTAGACATATCGCTGTGTTACTGGGGAAATCAATTAGTTATAATATTATAGTGACCCGTAAATATTTAATATGTTTCTTTATTTGTTAAACACAAAGCTATATTATGAAATATCTGTGCTCTGCCTATCGCGGGGATCGAAAGAAAATTCTTAGTGTTATAAACCCTGAGATTTACCGCTGAACCACAAGAGGTATACGTGTAATTCATAAACATGTGATGTAGTAATGCCAAAGTATACACGATTACGAGTATTGTTGTTACTTAACACGTAAAGCATTTCAGTGTTAATAGTATTAAAACACCTCATAAACCGAAGGACGTTTTCATTATTAGTTACATTATTACATTTACAAAAATATTTACGTAAACTTCTCAGCCTGAACAATGAATTTCTAGTGTAAGGTTTAGGGTCGTAATATAAAAACTTCAAGGGATCATAATAAAGCCTTGGTTTTAATTTCGCACAAAGCTACTAGAGGGCTATCTGTGCTAGCCGTCCCTAATTTAGCAGTGTAAGACTAGAGGGAAGGCAGCTAGTCATCACTACCCACCTCCAACTTTTGAAATTACTATTTTACCAACGAATAGTGGGATTGACTGTTACATTATAACACCCCCACGGCTGAAGGGGCGAGTATGTTTGGCGTGACGGGGATTTGAACCCGAGACCCCCCCGTATCACGAATCTAGTACCTTAACTACCCGGTAATGCTGGGCCGAGAGAAAGAAAGTAAACTCCAAAGAATCCTACCGTGATGAACTCGATGGTGACTTGGTGTGTTTTCAAGATGTGTTCCAAAGGACCAAGCTTCCCCCTGCCTTCAGGAAGAGATAAAATTAAAAATTAGGTACTTTCGATCTGTTTTCACAAAGCAGAAAAGCTATCCAAATAGAATTAGTTTTACCATAGTGCACAAACCAAAAGTATCTAAATAATGTGATGCAATATATCTACAAATACCCATATGTATATTGCTACTTGCAACTGTATAGCTATTTATCTCTATATTCTCAAACCACTGTCCAATTAGCATACTAACAAATACCAATATACTTATATTTCTATTGGGAACAGCCTGAATATTCCTAACCTGCTTTACACTACCCATACTTATGTCTCTAATGAAAGCAGTGTGTGAATATTATTGATTTATTTCAGACTAACTTATTAATATTATGGTGCAAAACAGAACCCTCTTAATTACTAATTAAAATGCAATTGTTATCGCAACATATCGTGTTTTCTAGAGTTTCCAGATTAGACGAAAAGAGTTGTTCAAGTAGGCCCATCAACTCTCCTTATTTTGGTGCATTCAAGATACGAGTTCATTAATGGACAATTAACCGAGTTTCTTGCAGGAAAAGTAGCGCGAGCCATCCATATATAGAAACTGTCTTTTTTGTCCGAGAATCAAATGCCGGTTAGCTTTCTTAGTGCTCACATATTCTGTATTTAAGACCAAGTTTTCCTTCAACCTCGTAAGAAGACAACGTTTTACTTAACTTTAACGTACGGTGTTGTTTGTGGGCGTTATTTTTTACAGTTGTGGTAATTTTAATTTATTGCATAACTTTGCTTTCGTAATAGAGTTAGGGTTTGCTTTTACTTGAAGTTCTGGTTTAAGCATTCTGTTGGGTTTTTTTTCTATTCCGCGTCATAACAAAAAACTTACCTGACGGCTATACGTCAGACTGCATCTTAAAACACTGTTCAACGAATGAAACAAACACAAAAATGAACATATGTTTCTAAGCAATTGTTAATTCAGCTATTTATATTATGAAAACACACACACACTCAAGTCAAAATCTATTTTCCATAACTATATAAATGAGACCCACCTTGTACCACCATACACTTATAGAAAAAACACGTTAACTAGAATTCTGTAAAAACACTTATTTTGCAATTAAAAAGAGTATATTGAATTTACTACCTCTGTGTGAATCCAAAACTGATAGTGTACAAGAAATGCAGAGGGCGCCACGGGTATATAGCCAACCTGTAAGAAGGAGAGAAAATATATTGCAAGCTAAAATTGGATTTAAATAAAAAAAGTATGGATATATATTTAAAAATGGTGTGTGTTTTTTTAAACAGAAACAAGCTATGAAATGTAAATTGAGCCAGTATTATAAACTGCATCTAATATTTCTAACCTTAATTATATGACGGTGTTCCTCTCCTGTCCTTAAAAAAAACTTTTGAATTGTATTGTAAACTCATGAATAATATTAAAAAGTGTTGCATTTATTTTGAACGACTGAAAACACAACCGTAGACTTTCAACCAGTTTCAGTTATAAAACAACGACGTAAAATCTCGTAAGACCTTAGATGTTTAAATAGAAATCCTGAATGTGATTTTACAGCCGACAAAAAAGCAAAGCAAAAAGTGAAGCCTAAATAACATAATGCCAGTTCAGTTGTTATAAACACTGGTATATTAAGTTCAAACAAGTAGTTCCAACTGGTATATATAACTAAGACCACAAGTAGTTCCAGAGGGTATATAGAAGTAAAACTACAAGTAATTCCAAAGGGTGTATACAAGTAAGACTACAAGTAGTTCCAGAGGGTTTCTACAAGTAAGACTACAAGTGTATAGTGTATACAAGTAAAACTACCAGAAGTTCCAAAGGTTATATGTAACTAAGACCACAAATTATTCCCAAGGATGTATAGAAGTAAGACTACAAGTAGTTCCAAAGGGTATATATAACACAAAGACCATAAATAGTTCCAACTGGTGTATAAAACTAAGACTACAGGTAGTTCCGAAGGGTATATAAATGTAAGACCAGATGTAGTTTCAAAGGGTGTATATAAAACTAAGCCAACATGTAGTTCCAGAAGGTGGATATAAGCTATACTAACCATCACAGTGAAAGCATTGTATTAAACACATAATGAGTGTTCTTACAGTTCAACATTGAAAATAATTAAAGTTGTTGACTTACATTAAACAAGCCGTAAGTCATAACTAAAGAAATGTTAATATATCTCAGAACGGTTTGTGTGGATATTAACACTTCTACTAATAAAGCAGAGAACAACGTTTCGACCTTCCTAGGTCATCTTCAGGTTACGAAAGAGAGTTAAAGAGATATAAATAATGACAGACTGTCACTTTGTTAATAATGACAGACTATCACGTTGTTAATAATGACAGACTGTCACTTTGTTAATAATGACAGACTATCACGTTGTTAATAATGACAGACTGTCACGTTGTTAATAATGACAGACTATCACGTTGTTAATAATGACAGACTGTCACGTTGTTAATAATGGCAGACTGTCCCGTTGTTAATAATGGCAGACTGTCACGTTGTTAATAATGGCAGACTGTCACGTTGTTAATAATGGCAGACTGTCACGTTGTTAATAATGACAGACTGTCACGTTGTTAATAATGACAGACTGTCACGTTGTTAATGATGGCAGACTGTCCCGTTGTTAATAATGGCAGACTGTCACGTTGTTAATAATGGCAGACTGTCACGTTGTTAATGATGGCAGACTGTCACGCTACAGAGAACGTGTAGCGCCAGTGTGATTAGCACGAATTAGTTGTTTTTGTTTTTGGAGCAAATCACTGGGCTGCGTTCGGCTCTTAGTTACCGAGCTGATAGATTATAATGTATTCTAAATAAAAATTGTTTGAGGAGAAAGGAAAGGTAAAAAGATAGTAGGAGCGGTAAAAGAGAATAGTTAACAAGAAATGAACTGAAAGGTAAAGTAACGATTTTAAGAAATGGTAAAAGTGCAAGACAGTTCTCACTTTACACGATACGTTTGTCACTATTGTTTTAAATATAGATTCACAAACTGCTTACTCCTAAACCACAGCGGTTACCACGTCTTGCTATTCGCTTACCCAAGATAAAAATGGGAGAAGAAAACTTATACGAAGAGACGTGGTAGTGCTCAGCTCCTCAGAGGTGTGATGAAACATCCAACAAATATTCACTTCTGGTTAATAGTGAAAAAGATCCTTTATTAAAATATCGTAATACTTTTAAAAAAACAAAAATCTAAGACAAAATAGCATAGATTCATTAAATGTCTAATATCTATTCAGAACATAACATCAGACATCAGTGGAAACGTCTTGTGACAGAGTACCTGAAGAAAATATGTATTATATAAATGTTAGTACTCGGAAGATTTAGATTTTAAAACTCTCGTGCATTAAGATGGTTTATTATTTCCATGATTCTTAACTTGAGGTGTAAGTTTTGAGTGTGTAGAAGAAAAAAAAACAACATTTCCATGAGAAATATTCTTCCAAAATTCGTACTGAAGGGATTTATTTATACATTTTGATAAAAGTTAAAAACAATCGATCGTTACATTCCGGATAGATATGAAGGAATATATTTTTATTTAAACCAACGTTTTGTCACCTTTGTGGCTTTTTTACACAGAGCCCGGCACGGACAAGCGTGTTAAGGCTGTGCGACTCGTAATCTGAGGGTCGCGGGTTCGCATCCCCCTCGCGCCAAATATGCTCGCCCTTTCAGCCGTGGAGGCGTTATAACGTTATGGTAAATCCCTCTATTCGTTGGTAAAAGAGTTGGCGGTGTGTGGTGATAACTAGTTGCCTTCCCTGTAGTCATACACTACTAAATTATGGACGGCTAGCGCAGATAGCTCTCGTGTAGCTTTGCGCAAAATTTAAAATATACATATACACAAGCCTAAGAACACAGGGTTCCATTGGTTCAGTGAAACAGTTCGGAATATCCGTCATAAAGAGAAGGACAGGTGACGAAAATTGAAGTTTTAAAATAATGGTGTCTCTAGATCTTTAAGAATATTTCTGGAGAATTATGTTTTATATTTTACTGTTCATAACACTTTCTATTTGATATTTTTTAAATTTTTATTTAGGGGAAATTTTGAATTGGAACTTAATTAGTAAAAATGGTAATCACCACAAAAAACAACTCAGCACGTGACTTCTGGTGTATCACTCCGCCTACGTGTGTATGAATCGTCTGGTTGAACACACATCATGATAACCCATGAACTCCTAGGGTAATTATCATGTCAGAACAGTCGTTCTCTGGTGTAACATGATGACATAAGTACGTTCTACAAGAACTGTCACGTCACAAACAGTTTACCTCTGACGTAACGAAATAACCTATGCATGTCCTGTGAGAACTGACGTGTCACAAACAGTTTTTATGTGTCTTGAGTGGTGCGTTACAAATCAGCCATAACAGTACTGGTGAATGGACTCCAATCTTAATATGGCTCTCATTTATGTTAATTAAAACACAACCTAAATTATAATATCCGTAGTGGCTGGTTTGAACAAATGAATCACGGCACATGACCTGCACGTGTGACCTGCTTATATCACACTAACCTCGTTCATACTCAATCCAAACAAGTTTATTTTACACTTCTAGTTTTACCATGACCTATCTGAGACACGACCGTAATGGGTACTTAGTTAATCATAGGCAAACAATCTCACCATGGGATAGTCGGTTCATCCACCAATAACAGAGGTCAGCTATCACAAAGGCTGCCAGCCATGTCCAAGTACTGTCCCATGGTAATGTCAGTACTCTGAAATTCCTATATATCCAGCAGTATACCATTAGCTCCACAATACGACATGGAACTCTGCGAGAGATCAAAGTATTCATTAAATTATCGATTTCTTCCCTAACATCATATTTACTGTTTAATTTGACAAAACCAATTTGGTGCAGGGCGGACATATTTGAAACACGAACGTAAAATGACTTAAACTTTGGTCAACTTGCAACCGAGAAATCTTCGTCGAAACACAATAAAATATTTAACTGGTTTTATTACATGTTATCAACATTGAATTGTAGTTATTTTATTTAGTGTAACGTGCTTCAGGAAGGTTTTCGACTCTTTTTTTTACTCTCGTGTAAAATAACGATTTGGTTTTAAATGGTAATGTGATAATTTTAAGATGTCGTAAAGTAAAACTGATCGTAAGTAGGCTCCCATCTTCCAGATTAACTACTTTAATTATGTTTATGAGTTACTCTCAAAATGATAAATCCCTTTAAGTAATACAATTTTTCATAAGTTTATTTCTTTGTTTTTGAGTTTCGCACAAAGTTACACAAGGGCTATCTGTGCTAACCGTCCCTAATTCAGCAGTGTAAGACTAGAGGGAAGGCAGCTAGTCATCACCACTCACCGCCATCTCTTGGCCTACTCTTTTATTAACAAATAGTGGAATTGACCGTCACATTATAATGCTCCCACGGCTGAAAGAACGAGCATGTTTGATGTGACGGGGATTCGAACCCGCGACCCTCAGATTGTGAGTCGCGTACCTTAACACACTAGGCCATGATGGGCCTTTCAGAATATGACGGAGAGTTTTTTTCCAGTCCATTTTTTTCCTTTTTTTAATTCATTTTTATACAACCAGTTCCTCCTGAAGATATATGTATTTAAAACTTGTATAGAAATATCACAAATATTGTTGTTGTTTTATATTAAGCACAAAGCTACACAAAGGGCTATCTGTGCTCTGTCTACCATGGATATCGGAACGTGGTTTCTAAAGGTATGAGTTCGCAGACTTATCACTGTGCCGCTGGGGGCCTCCACAAATGTACAAAAGCAATTGAGATGACCAACATTATCGCGTAGTACATTGATTTAAGATAAAAGTATTGAGATATTACTATTATATCCCTTATCAAATTGATCACTATCAGTATGGAATACATCACCACGTTAATTTTACACACGTGTTATGTGTGTGCTTTTCTAATAATAAAGCCAACTGGGGGCTATCTGCTTAGCCAGCCGAGAGGAATCGAACCCCTAAGTTTATCATTGTAAATCCGGAGACATACCGCTGTACTAGCAGGGGACACACGCGTGTTAAGTTCTATATTCTGTTTTTGGAAACTTCTAAAAGGAACGTTAAAGTAACATAAAGACACCAACATTCGTTCAAAGGTTTGCTTGTGTTGCACAAAGACATCTGATTTCTCCGCCCGAGTCGCGCCAAACATGCTCGCCCTCTCAGCCGTGGGGGCGTTATAATGTGACGGTCAATCACACTTTTCGTTGGTAAAAAAGTAGCCACCGAGTTGGCGGTGGGTGGTGATGAATAGCTGCCTTCCCTTACACTGATAAATTAGGGACGGCTAGCACAGATAGCACTCGAGTAGCTTTGTGCGAAATTCCAAAACAAACAAACAAATTGGTGTCTCCTCTCAACGCGGGTATCGAAACCCGATCTTTAGTATTATAAACATGGGAGGGAGTTGATTTAAGGGAGAGATATGTATAACGTTTATGATATTTAGTTCATTTCTCTGTTTTAACACCAGGCGTCTAGTCGAAACGAAAAATAAAATAATGTTACATTAACCGAATTTTGCCATGTTTCAATCTCAGTTATTTTGGTTTCCCAGTGGCTCAACGAAAAGTCTGCAGGCTTACGGCGCTTAAAATCGGGTTTCGATATTAGTGGTGAACAGAAGACCCACAAACCCCATAGTGTAGCTACATGCGTAAATGAGTGATCCAGATTGGACTCATTTATTTTCAGACAAAAGTCATTATTTTTCTTCCACTATTTTTCCTGGTAATTTCTAAGCCAGTCTGTGCTGGTATTATATGAAGACTGGTGGGCTTCTACAAAAAACATTGGAAATAAAATGAATTCCAAGAGCCCTTATAACATTTCTTTAACTTTACTTTGTCCTATTAGGTAGCTATTCGGATTATAATTTAAAGGACTCGTTTTTCGTTGAGTATTTTGAAAACCACGTGTCCTTTCCTTATGGATAGGACTTAATTAAACAACTGAAGGCAAAATTGAACAAGAAGAAAGGCACTGGATCCAAAGTAAATATTTACAACGTCGTGTTAGCGATTTGTGATAAAAACACAAAGATAAGAACTTAGGCGTTACACCCATTTCTTTGCCGCTGATGTTGTATTGTGTGTAAGCGATTTGTGGTAAACTCACGAAGATGAGAGCTTAAGCCTTATAACCCTTTCTTTTGCCACCGATGGTGTTTCATGTGATAGCCTTATGCTGTGAGCACAGTTTTTGATCAAAGAGACTTTACGCAATACGTATGGTAGATCCACGTTGCTTCCTTCTCCCCTCTTCATATCTTTTCAAAAGTCCATCAAACATTATTCTTTGATGGAATTCTTGCTTATATGATATTGGAAAAACTTTTTTATTGTGGTGATGTGCAACCCTTAACTTCGCGAAATTTCCTCAAGATGCAAATATGACGTCATGAAACATCACGCGTGAATCTCATACACTAGCGCCATCTGTATAAATATAATAGTACTGTTTGTTTTGTGTCCGTGTAAACACTTCGCAGGGTGTCAATGGATCTTCACCAAAATTGGTGTGGAGGTTCATTAGATCTATGGGAAAATACACAAAATTTTTCAATTTTGCATTTTTATTAGTGTTTTTGTGGGTTTTTTTAAAAAAACCACTACATCAGAAATTTGTTGTGTTCAAGAGTAGATACATGGAAATTTAAGGTTTCACATTTTGTGCTTTGCTGTTTTTATGAGCGTTTTGATTTTTTAAAAAAATATTTGTATAAAGGAAACAATTTCACGTACTAAAATGACCTTTCATTAATCATAAACTTACATAACATCTGACCAGGGGACGGGTACTCCAGCTAGTGCGTATTCTGTTTGAGCAATCCAAAAACTCATGTATATGTGAGGAGATTTCTATGAATGGTATATCATGAATTTGTGTCTGGACTTTCACTTTCGTGAGAAACCTTGTTTTTTACAAGTTTTAAAAATGTTGGTACACAGGGGTTTTTCAATCAATAAATTGGAATTTTCCCTGGAAAGTTGTAAGAGCATTCCAATGGAAATGGACATAACGGTGTCGTTCACACGAGCGAATTTGTGACCTTTGTACAAAAGGATGATCTGTTCGATGAACATAACAACCAACATTGCAGGTAAAGCGTGTTATAAGAACAAAGTAAATAAATAGTAAGTTGTTAACCTTTAAAAAGAAGTTAAAATATTGCAAAATCAGATAATGGTATTCCATATACAATGGCCTGTCGTATTATCGTGAACAACTTAGAAATATTATTATATCGATGTATGTTATACCAAACTCCAATACAGCCCGAGCAATACAAAAACAACAATATCTGATAGTTTGGAATTAAAGAAATTCTGTATTACGCTACATAGTTTATCAGGTTTCGAGTATAGTTTATTTGCATTGGCGTGTAATGATCACGGTTTCCACATATTCTAGACATGTTCGTGTTGGGAGTACTCAGGGAAGAAACAACAGCCCTTCTTATTTCTTCAAGTTAGTGATGATTCTTGACGGCCCCCCGCTAGTACAACGGTATGTCTTCGGATTTACAGCGCTAAAATCAGGGGCTCGATTCCCGTCGGTGGGCTCAGCAGATAGTCCGATGTGGCTTTGCTATAAGAAAACACACACACACGCTAATTCTTGACGTATGTCATGTAATACTTTTGCGGATGACGTGATGTAAACTGCAAAATCCCTTGATACAACAATGGTATCAAATGATTGAAAGCTTAGCATTGTAACTTTTGAAATTGGATGTTCCTCGAAGAACATCAGTGAGTTCTTCCCACTGTGCCAAACCAGACTCGAGACGATGAAATTGCAACCACAGTTTGTTTACCGTTGCCTTCAGAGAACTATTCTACAAACATTTCCAGTGTTACTCCATGTTAAAATTTGTGTTTTCTTATAGCAAAGCCACATCGGATTATCTGCTGTGTCCACCGAGAGGGAATCGAACCCCTAATTTTAGCATCGTAAATCCTCTGTCTCAGCGGAAGACATATCCAAATGTGCCTATCTGAACTGCATTGTTGGAAGTGGGTCTAATCTCAGAACAAAACAGTTTCCAAAACAGTAGAGGTCTGTCTGTCCAGCATCTTGTCCACCCTCTGCTTTCTGCACTGTATATTGTTTCTGGTTCCGGGAACTGGCAATGTTCGCAAGGTGTATTGTGGGTAGGAAAATGACCTGATGGCCCTGATGATACTTTCCAGGCTCAACTTAAAGTTCAAGATATCTGGTAATCCAACTCTTACTTTACCTACATTGAAAAAGAGAGAAAATATCCTAAGCATCTCCTCTCCACAGCATCTTATATACTCATCTTGAGTTCCACAATGCAGACGGCTAATAGTTATACCATTTACGTGGGAGATTTCGGTCTATACAGCAATCTGGGAGTCGATCACGTGAGTGAAGCAGGACACTGCACAGTCTGTACCCAAAACAATATCACGTATGTTATGAAGTTTTAAATCACTGAAAATCACGTGTGCGGGATAGCAAGACTTATGACAAAACAAACATTTTGAGAAATAAAATGGCATTAAATGATTTTTGTTTCATACAACGTTTTATAAATACGTTCTATAAAAAAAAAAAAAAGACCACAGAACCTGTGGGTCAGTATAATGTCCACTCATATACTAGCAATCCTAGTGGTTGTGTGGCTTTAAAATATGATAAAGGATAAGTGTGTATGAGAAACAAAAAGCAGCAATACTCATATAATGAAAGACAGACTTGATCAAGATTCGGTGAGTTTGGAGCACGCGAAATAATAACAGTCTCACGTGGAAGAACATGAATGTGAGCTCAGCCTTGAAAGAAATATAGGCATGTTGATCACGTGTAATTTTTCAACTTGAATAATCTAGTTTTCTCTCATTTAATAAAAAATAAAACTTCTATAAGCACTGTCACGTTCGATTTGTCATTTTATTTAGAACTTACATCATTTTCAGCTTTTTACTTTATTGACCTACCTCCCCTTTCGAATTGCTGCCAAACCCGGATGAAAAAAAACGTGTTTTTGATTGTATTCCTAACAAAAACGTATTGCTTTCTACGACAGTTGCTTGTTGTATACGTATCTTTCTTACAGTGAAGCCACATAGGGCTACCACCTGAGTCCACCGAGGGAAATCGAGCCCCCGAGTTTAACATTGCTAATCTGTAGACTTACGGCTGTCCCAGCAGGAGACAGTGGCGTGTTGTATAAAATGAACATAATTTAAAATATATACAGGTAGATTAAAGTCGTTTTATCATATGAAATACCTGAAAGAGACGGACAACAATCCTGGTAGTAAATAGTTATGTCAAGGCTAAAAAAACACGTGCCTTAATTAAACATCACTCCAGAATTTTAACCTGTTCTTTCACAGAGATTTGGTTTAAACTGATCTTCGTTTAAAACTTGTTTGACATTCAGCTCGTGAAAGTAATTCCTGAGCACATAAGGCATTGTTAACATTTTAGAAAGCTCAAGTGAAAGAAAGTAGGACCCTTGCACTAACTGAATATTTTATAATTTTTTCAAAATTTTTAACTGAATACCGTGATCAAAATTCCTGTTTAGCCTCACGAAAATAACAGGTAAAAATATTTACGGGAATAACTTATACGTGAATACCACCTTCATTGCATAATCTGCAACATCTTCAGAGTTCTTAAAACTGGTTTCTCCTGGAGTTACAAGGTAAAAAAAATGTATCTTAACTGTGTGAAAGCTTCCCAAAAAATGTCCATGATGACTTACAACCAAGTGTACGTGCACGTCTTCTCGGAGAGTTTATTAGATCTAATTAAAAAATAACATGATTAGAAAAACAAATGTTTAAATAGAAATTTTAAAAGAAAAATATTTTTTGAACAAGAGCTGTGAAAGACCATAATAATAATTTACAAGGTTCTTTGTAATCTGAATAACATGAACTAAAGCAGCTAAACATTGGTTTGACACCCAACTTTATAAATCAGGTACTTACGGTCAATAGTGCAATGTACTGCACGTGAAATCACCGACTTTAAAAACTGTGTCACGTGCTGAAACATGCTTGCTCTCAAAACTGTTTCAAGAATTCCATGCTGTTTTAGCATCTTTCACGCACTCCTGTTCGAATCGAGTGTGCCCCGGGTAATTACAAAAAAATAAAAATAAAAACGATTGCAATCGTACCCTCTGTAAAACTACGGTCATGAGACAGTAAATGTTCTAAGCCAGATTTAAAATGTTTGTGCTGTTGTTACAAACGTCTGCGCATGAAGATAATTGCAACTTTTATTAGATATCATATCGTTAATATAAGATATAGTTTGCAACCTTTAATAGGTACCATATCGCTAATACAATATCTACGTTGCAACCTTTAATAGGTACCATACCGCTAATGTAAGATCTAGATTGCAGTTTTTAATAGGTACCGTATCGCTAATATAAGATCTAGGTTGCAGCTTTTAATAGGTACCATAACGCTAATATAAGATCTAGATTGCAGTTTTTAATAGGCACCATATCGCTAATATAAGATCTAGATTGCAGTTTTTAATAGGCACCATATCGCTAATATAAGATCTAGATTGCAGTTTTTAATAGGTACCGTATCGCTAATATAAGATCTAGGTTGCAGCTTTTAATAGGTACCATAACGCTAATATAAGATCTAAATTGCAGTTTTTAATAGGCACCATATCGCTAATATAAGATCTAGATTGCCTAACATGTTTGATCTTCGTGATCTAAAAACATAAAATCGTGATCCGAGTGACGAAGAAATTCGATGTAAGTTATGCCTACCCGATCAGACCATACTCCGGACGAGAATAGATAAATCGTTTTTGTTACTCCAAGTCACGTGTGCACTTCTGACGTTCATCGTAGGGTGAGATCAGGAGACAAGCCGACCTCAGACTTTTTAAAATCTTTATGAAGTTTAGTTACCTAGTCGAATGGAAACAGAATTTATGTTTGTTACCTTCTTGTATTAATTCAGAAATTTCCAGAATTTAAGTGCTCTATATACATGTATATATCCTACACTTCTAAAGTTAAATAAGCTTTTGAATTAATGTAATCACAGACACTTGTTTCTGAATCAAAATCACAATCGAATAAAAAATGAATTTCATGAAAAGGTAAAACAAATCTTCAGTTTTATAACACCTATAATTAGGTAAATAAAACCTGTTTGTTTTTTGAAATTTCGCGGAAAGCTACTTGAGAAATATCCGCGCTAGCCGTCTCTAATTTAGCAATTTTTACGTTTTTTAGACTGAACGCAACAGAAAAACACAGATAACAGCTTATATAATTTATTACAATAAACTATTATATATGTGACAGATATAAAATAAATTATATAATAACAAAGACAGATATTCAGTTTCAACCTTTAAAATTAATTACAATACAAAATGGTACTGGCCTGTGTCTGATAATATGATCTAGAATGAAAGTCCAAAAGTCCAGATCAGAAATCCAAAATTCCAGTCTAGGGTGTGAATTTGGTCCCACGAAGAAATTCCGAAGTTTGCTCCGGTCTCCCCTAAACAGTCCTATACGTGTTGACCTTCAGTATAACCAGTAATTCGAATGAATCGTAAAGATTGACGAAATAAAATCACAGCTTCTGTAGATCTAGCTCTAGTCACAAAACCAAGTTGAATAAACACACAGCAAACATTGAAAATTTCTCAAACGGAGACAATATCTCTTGAATCGAAAGTAAAAAAAACGAATGACTGACTCCTTCTCGCATCGCCGTCTGTTTATATACTAGTAGGCCTACTCTTCTCGAACAATCGCGTAACTTCCCAGCATTCCAGAGTAATCTAGATTCGTCTGGTACAGACACCAGGCCATTACAAATGATCGATCTACCTAGTTCTAGAAATTTCTACATGAATAATAACTTATATACATAACGCTTTATACATAACACAGAGTAATCTCGATTAGTCTCGTACAGACACCAGGCCATTACAAATGATCGATCTACCTAATTCTAAAAATTTCTACATGAATAACAACGAATATACATAACGCTTTATACATAACAGCAAGTGGGGCGTGTTGTTGAGGTTGTGCTGGTAGACCGCCATGACAGGTGACCATCACGTGGGACCCTTGTTACGTATTTTTTATGTTTTATGTTCTTCGTAGACTAAACGCAACAGAAAAACACAGATAACAGCTTGTATAATTTATTACACTAAACTGTTAACAAATATAACAGATATAGCATAAATTATATGATAACAGTGACAGATATTAAGTTACAACATTCGAAATTAATTACAAAACAAAATAAAACTAGTTTCAAACTTCAAAATTAATCACAATACAAAATGGTACTGGCCTGTATCTAATATAATGATCTAAAATGAAAGTCTCAAATTCCAGTCTAGGGTGTGAATTTGGTCCCACGAAGAAATTCCGAAGCTTAAATGGAGAAGTTCAGGAACAGTTCACAGTTGAATAAATTCGCCGACTCTCAGCACAAGCAGTAATTCAGATGAATCGTAGAGATTGACGAAATAAAATCACAGCTTCCGTAGATCTAACTTCAGTCACAAATCCAAGTTGAATTATCACAGCAAACACTTAATCTTTCTCAAATAACTGACTCTCTTCTTTTGAAATAAAACTGATGTCTGAATCTCACTCCTGTCTCTCGCATCTTCGTCTGTTTATATATTGTAGGCCTAAACTCCCCGAAAGACCGCGAAAATTCTACAGGTCTCCAGAGCAATCCACGCATGTCCGTTCTTGCACGAAACTACACGTCTAGACACGAAGTCACCAGCACCTCATTTACAAACATATGATTGGTCTACTTAATTCAAGAAAATTCTAAATGTTACCCTAAATGAATAACAAAACATTAGTTTAAACTTCGAAACAATAATATAAATATGGAAAAATGAATAATAGAAATGAAAATTTAAACACAACACGACATGTTGTCGCTTACAAAATATTTACACGACATTTACATAACACCCTACTTACTCTATTTTTGGAATGATAAGACTAGAGAGATAAAGTTAATAGATAAATAGTTAACGCTATCATCTTACAATTCGTGGAATAATTTTTGCCAAGAATAGTGTGGATGACCGTCGCATTATGACATTATCTGAAAAGGTGAACATCTGTGGTGACGAGGTTTGATTGCGCGATCAACAGGCTGTAAATCGAGCACTCCAGACACGTGGTGAGGAACATATTTTCAACTGAGTTGGAACGAGTTACTTCAGTCATAAAAAAAGAAAAAAGTTTAATGTTTACTAGTATTAAACAACTGGTTTTATCATTATCAACATATGGCCAGCCTTGTTAAGGCGTGCGACTCGTAATCTGAGGGTCGCGCATTCGCATCCCCGTCGCGCCAAACATACTCGCCCTTTCAGCCGTGGGGGCGTTATAATGTGAGGGTCAATCCCACTATTCGTTGGTAAAAGAGTAACCCAAGAGTTGGCGGTGGGTGGTGATTACTAGCTGCCTTCCCTCTAGTCTTACACTGCTCAATTAGGGACGGATAGTGCAGATAGCCCTTGAGTAGCTTTGTGCTCTTTAACACTGTTTAACCATTATAAATAGATTATGGAAAACGATCCGTCAATATTGCAACCAAACAGTATAAAACTGTTTAGCCATTATCACATAATGCGTTTGTACCAATTTTCTAAGTTACCAAATGTTGTCTTAGCAATTACAGTTTAATATCTCTGTTATACTTTTCTTACAAAATCTCATTTAAATGCAATAAAACAAACCTGTTTTGAAGTAAGGAAAGAACACACTCAGTTATCACACTTCGAACTTCAAGGCCAGCAGTTTTCGTATATAATTTTCTTTCTCGTTATTAATAGCAACTGTGTTCTTTGACTAATTTGTTTGTTTTGTTTTTTTAATTTCGCGCAAAGTTACACGAGTACTATCTGCGTTAGTCGTCCTTACTTTTGCAGTGTAAGTCTCTGATTAGTTTTGAACTATGTCTAAAACATGTGTTAACACCAACAAAGACCCTGGCTGGTTCGAAATTTTGTAATTAGAAATTTAGCTGTGGACTGAGAAAATGTTCACCAGTTTTGTAGCGCAGATGAACAACACTCGGCGATCTCGTGCCTTACAGTTGATTCCATATGTAAAAAGAATTGTTTTTAAACATAAGAATACAGTTTAATCACTCCAAAGATTGCGGCTGGTGATTTGGGAGCCACAGTAGGTTGCGGTGAGGGCGTTGTAAAGTGACGGTCAATGCCACTATTCGTTGTTAAAGTTCCCTCCTGTCTATTACTTCAAACCCAGGGACAGTCCTAGAATAGCTTCACTGAGAAATCCTTCACGATAGTAGGGACAAGTTTACTGCCTGTCTAAATATCGCAGATCACTAAAATATAAGTCTAATATAAAACAGTCATAAGGTAGATATGAACATTCTCCAAGCTTGTTGTTTTAATGACCGACCAGCGCTTGTCCAGGAAACTTGTGGTTTAGAAACGCTGATTTAAATAGTTCTGTGCAAAAGTGTTAGGACAAGATAATATTTTATCATTCTTTCCATTTTATGGGCTAACTGTTCCGCGTCATCACAGAATGTAAATTTTAACACTGTGGTGAAGTATCAGTGATCCAAGTTGACAACTGAATGAGTCAGGGTTAGGATACTTGTTATTCTTTAGAATTACCTCATACTTGTATCAAGTTAATGTAATAAGGGTTCTGTTTGAACGAACACACTGATCAAATATAGGATCTGAAATAACTGTGATGGTATCCCATGCAATGTCTTAACTATATATAAAGAAGCTAGCAAGGGGCTGGTGCTGGTATATACTAAAGTACATCAATTTAGTAACATCCAACAAACAAACCTTTATAAAAATAGTGTTTAACACAATATGTTAAGTTTTGTTTTCACACCGGTCCTAAAAGTGTAGAGAATTGTTAAAACATCAGGAAAATTGCATAAATCCTTTACCTGATGCTGGATGGACTCACTGATAAAATGCTATGGACTTTAAATACTTGTCAAACATTGTCCAGTACATCCTAGATCATGGACCAAGACAGGCAAATTTGAAAATATTAAAGGAAGAGGCAGAACACCTAAATTCAATGATACTGATGTTAAGTATCTTTGTTTATGAAGCCTTCAGGACAGAAGGAAGACTGTCACTGATCTCAAGCATGAGATATACGACCATATACTGAATGACAAAAAAGTGTTCAGATTAACAGTATCAAGAATGCTTAATGAGAATGGAATATTTGGTTGTGTATCAATTAAAAACCTCTACTGCTGTCTTTAAATATTGTTAAGAGACTGAAATGTTCCAAAAAGTACAAAAACTGGGTTGTTGATGATTGGAAGAGGGCTTTATGCACAGATGAGTCCAAGTTTGAAATACTTGGGTCAAAGCGTAGTTTGTACGCCAGACAGAACAAAGGTGAAATATACTTACCTCAGTGTATACCACCAACCACAAAGCATGAAGGAGGCAATGCGATGGTTTGGGGGTGACCTTCTGCTTAGGAGACAACCTTTTGCTTAAGGGGACAAGAGATGTTTGTAAAACAGATGTGATAATTGGCCAGTACAAGCACCATGAGATACTGATCCGTTATGGTCCACCCAGTGGTCATCGTATTGTTGGTAAAGGATTCTACTACCAAGAAGATTATGACCTCAAACATTCATCCAACCTATGCAGAAATTACTTAGCTGATAAAGAAGCTGGTGGAGTCATTCATATGATATAATGACCCAAACAGAGCCCCGATCTTAACCCAAATTAACAGATCTGTGATATGGTAGATCAAAAACTTGAAAAATCAAAAGTTAATTCCAAAGAAACATTATGGGAGTGTACTGGAAACATTTGGAGTAAAATTCCAAAGAACACTTTGATTAAATATGTTGCAACAATGCCCAAAAGATTGTATGCACTTATTAAAGCAAAGGGGGTCACACAATATATTAACTGTTTACTGAACTCAAACACTTACACTGAGTTTCTGTTGTACTAAACATGAAGAATAATAACATGTTGATGTTTCACCTGATTTATCTTCTACCGTTCTTTAAAGTAGCCTGAAATCTAATTTTATTCAAACACTTTTACACAGTATTGTGCATTCACCAAAAGTATTTGTTTTGTTTGTTTCTTGAATTTTGCGCAAAGCTACACGGGGGCTATCTGCGCTATCCGTTCCTATTTTACTAGCGTAAGCCTATAGGGAAGACAGTTAGTCATCACCACCCGCCACCAACTCTTGAGCTACTCTTTTACCACCGAATAGTGTGACTGACCGTCACATTATAACGACCCCTCTGTTAAAAGAGCGGGCATGTTAGATGTGACGCGAATTCGAACCCACAATCTTAAGATTGTGAGTCGAATGGCTCAACCACCTGGTCATGCTGGGCGAAGTATTATTACTACATACTAATTGCTAACTAGCTCTTATCTTACTTTTCGACCGCTTATCTGTCTTCAAGAAAGTCTTAAAAAGGATTATCTTCCATACGCTAGCGATGGAGATTCGAACATAGATTTTTCCTCCGGGTATATTATAGGACAGTAAGAAACCACTATCCAGTTGTAATAATAACGACATTAATAAAAAGTTACGAATTATAATTATACTTAAATGATCGTATATATATATATATATATATACAGGTTGCTAACTGTAAACACAATTGATATATATATATATATATACAGGTTGCTAACTGTAAACACAATTGATATATATATATATATACAGGTTGCTAATTGTAAACACAATTGATATATATATATATATACAGGTTGCTAACTGTAAACACAATTGATATATATATATATATACAGGTTGCTAACTGTAAACACAATTGATATATATATATATATATACAGGTTGCTAACTGTAAACACAATTGATATATATATATATACAGGTTGCTAACTGTAAACACAATTGATATATATATATATATACAGGTTGCTAACTGTAAACACAATTGATATATATATATATATACAGGTTGCTAACTGTAAACACAATTGATATATATATATATATATATACAGGTTGCTAACTGTAAACACAATTGATATATATATATATATATATACAGGTTGCTAACTGTAAACACAATTGATATATATATATATACAGGTTGCTAACTGTAAACACAATTGATATATATATATATACAGGTTGCTAACTGTAAACACAATTGATATATATATATATACAGGTTGCTAACTGTAAACACAATTGATATATATATATATATATACAGGTTGCTAACTGTAAACACAATTGATATATATATATATATACAGGTTGCTAACTGTAAACACAATTGATATATATATATATATACAGGTTGCTAACTGTAAACACAATTGATATATATATATATATACAGGTTGCTAACTGTAAACACAATTGATATATATATATATATACAGGTTGCTAACTGTAAACACAACTGATGTTAAAACGCTACTCTTTTATCCTGAATATCGTACTGTAAGACTAACTATAGTTAATTTGTACTTTTTAGAATGGATGTTAAAGCATCCAAAAAATAACTAATAAATATTGGTCTTTCAAAAGCCACACCTTTCTTTTCTAATGGAAACACGTTATTTTATTAAACTTTAATCACTCAGCTCTTAACCATATTGGCCTGGCATGGCCGAGCGCGTTAAGGCGTGCACTCGTAATCCGAGGGTCGCGGGTTCGCGCCCGTGTCGCGCTAAACATGCTCGCCCTCCCAGCCGTGGGGGTGTATAATGTTACGATCAATCCCACTATTCGTTGGTAAAAGAGTAGCCCAAGAGTTGGTGGTGGGTGGTGATGACTAGCTGCCTTCCATCTGGTCTTACACTGCAAAATTAGGGACGGCTACCACAGATAGCTCTCGAGTAGCTTTGTGCGAAATTCCAAAACAAACAAACAAACAAATGGTTTACAGTAAACTTCGTTAACGTTCAAGTAAACAAAAGTTTGTTTCGTTCATGCACGTTGGCTCAATGCTCTATGTTGTAACCGAATAGTAGAAGAAGCTTACAATGCTAAAAATAGATTTTCGATACCTGTGACAGCTTTGTGTTTAGCATCTATCCAGCAAACTATTAAAGTTTATTTTATAACAAAAGCTAGCTTAGAAAGCTTAAGTTAATGTAGTATTTACAGATGATGTAATATCAAAAATTAGTACTAAATTTTGTGTAAAGCTATTGGAGGGTCATCTCCGCTGGACGTCTCTAATTTTCAAGACACAAAGACAGAAGATAGCTAGTTAATATTTTGAATTACTTTCTTTCAATCTACGGTCTATGGACTATAGACCTGCAGATCTTATGTTCACGTCCTGTCACTGCAGGCCCATCAGGCTCGAAATCCGAGTCAACTCTTAGGCTACTCTTTTACAAACGAATAATGGGATTGACCGTACATTCTAACGCCCCCACGACTGAAAGAACTAGCATGTTTGGTGTGACAGCGATTCGAACCGACGATTCTAAAGTTACGAGTCAAGCGCCCCAACCACCTGGCCTGGCTGTAGATGCAAAAATAATTATTGAAAGTGTAATTATAATGAAAAAAAAGAAAATATAACTTGTTTTTGTTTGTTTTGGAATTTCACAAAGCTACTCGAGGGCTATCTGTGCTAGCCGTCCCTAATTTAGCAGTGTAAGACTAGAGGGAAGGCAGCTAGACATCACCACCCACCGCCAACTCTTGGGCTACTCTTTTACCAACGAAAAGTGGGATTGAACGTAACATCATAACGCCCCCACGGCTGGGAGGGCGAGCATGTTTGGCGCGAACCCGCGACCCTCAGATTACGAAGCGCACGCCTTAACGCACTAGGCCATGCCGAGCCCCTGCAAGTTATATAACAGAGCGAAACTTGGAGGAATTGAAATCGTGAAATTGTTAGATAAATGGTTATTTTCATTTCTCGAATAAGTAATAACTTACAAGGGAGTTGTAACAATTATTTTTTTCCCAAGTGTATATTTAGATATCTTAATAAATCTGTGAACTATCAACCAATTAATTTATAAGTGAAGTTTAATGACTAGTATGAGAGTATAATGTTACATCTGATTAATGGCTTCTGAAACAATTTCATAAAACACTGGCGAAGAGTTCTGCTCTCTTTATATTTAGCTATATTTGGTGTAATGTTGAACAAATTAAGTTATGTAAGCGAAATGCGTTATGCATAATACTGTTGTAGAGACCAGTAGTTCACAAAAGTAAATTAAGGTGGAGATTTCTATTTCCTGTTTATTATACGCTGTGTATTTCCTGCTACTAAGACTTATTTAGTGATTATAACATGAAGATTTCGTTTAACTGTTGATACCTTGAGATGAATGTTGTGGAATTTGTTAGTGTGTTCAAAATTCAAATTTTGAATAACATTTCAGTGCCAAACTTTCTCAATTGTTTTTAGTAAGACTTGGTAATATGTACTGTTCTTAAAAACTTTACCAAATTATTTTTAGAACTTTGTAAAAACTAAAGTGCAGCTCGTCTCTAGTAATTATCTGTTACGGGCAATATACTGTCTCGCAAAGGACTACTTTCCTACTTGTCATTACTGTTTTAGGTAGAATATAAGAGTATTAGCTCATAAAGTTTGTTTTGAGGCTATAATTGAAGTTCGGGAAACGTTTCCGATATTTTTCTTGTTTGTTTGTTTTTGGAATTTCGCACAAAGCTACTCGAGGGCTATCTGTGCTAGCCGTCCCTAATTTTGCAGTGTAAGACTAGAGGGAAGGTAGCTAGTCATCACCACCCACCGCCAACTCTTGGGCTACTCTTTACCAACGAATAGTGGGATTGACCGTAACATTATACGCCCCCCACGGCTGGGAGGGCGAGCATGTTTAGCGCGACCCTCGGATTACGAGTCGCAAGCCTTACGCGCTAGGCCGTGCCAGGCCTATTTTTCTTGTTAATAAACTTGTACTAAACAGCATTTTCAATGTACATTTTAACTACCACAAAATTTGTTAAAATCTTATGGTGATTTGTAATACACACTTACGAATAGAAACGTGGTAAACGTAACTTTTTCAATTAAACGTTATGTATGTACACAACCAATATGCAGGTTTTTAAATGTATTTCTGACATTACTCTATCTATTTTGAATAGAATCTTTTCACTTATTGCAAGTGTAGTTTAAACAGTTAAAGTTTTAAATTTTAAAAGATTCAGTTAAGTATACGTCAACCGCAAGTACTGAGAAGTTATTCTGGTAACTACAACAAGCCCAGTTAACTTCTCTGATCTCTCTTTAAAATCTCTAATCCTAACATTCCTAGATAAAATTAAACCTCTAAAAAGAGAAAACTAAACTTACTGTGTTAAACAATGAGGTTTTTTTATGGTTCAGTTACCCTGCTCTTAATTTCAAAATGGTAGATTTCTCCCCACTCCATTTTTCTACATTACTATAATTTAATTAGAACTAGGTAATTTGTGACATATGCTAATATATTAATTTCAGGTTCATTAATTGCTTACACCCAATTAATCAATTACTCTCATATGTGATTTGGAAATAATTGCAAATAGTAATAATTAGAACCATTAGTTAGTTAATTATATTTGTTGCAAGGGGAGATGAAACTACCTCCATTTTGTATATATTAATAACTTTATCAATTTATCTAAATAATTATTTTTCATTGATTCTGGTCACTGTCCTAGCGATACGTAACGTACGTGTAATTCATTTTTTTTATTAAAGAAAGATGTATAAACTGATAAGACAAAAAGTTTACATGTTCACCAGTTTTCACGTATACCTTCATAACTTTGTACTTTGGTCATCTTCAGGTATAAATATGTCATTTTCCTCCAAAAGTGCTGTTCCCTCTTTACTGAGGGTTGATCCTAAATACAACCCACAGTACAAACATACATTCTAATATGACCAAAGGGAAGTCTTTGTTGTCCAGGAAGAAGTGCTCTAGTTCGTGTTGTAACCCTAATTCTTAGTGGTGAAATCTGTTGTGAGGTTAGGGTTACTGTAAACGAACATTATAATATATATACAAAACTTTAAACTGTCACACTAATACCGAGTATAACTCTTATTATGAAACAGTATACAGAACTGTGTTTTATTGTACACATACTCTTTATAAATCTATAACCTGATTCTGTTTGAGAAACATAATGCATATGAATTATCAGAATTTCGGTTATAAGTGTACTTTGGATGGGACTAACCTAGACAGTGTCATGGAAGAAAGCAACCTTGGTAAATAGTTGAACAGTTTCTAAAGCCATCCAACCAGTGCGCTGTTGCAAGTGGTTGGGCAAATAGGATTTTCGGGTATACCTTTAGAAATACTGAACGTAAGTTAAAAACGGTTATAATTTTATTGTACAAGTCATTGGTTAGGTCACATTTGGAATAACATTTTCAGTTTAGGGCTCCTTACATTAGGAGATACACCAAAATGTTGAAATGAAAGAGTTCAGTGAAGGGTTACTAAAGTGGTATCTGGGATGGAGAGGTTACCATAAGGAGAAGCTGAAATCTTTCAAACTGTTTCCTCTTGTAATAAAGAAAGTTGGGATATCTGTTAGAGATTTTTAAAATTGTAAGAGGAAATGATTGTGTTGAACAGTGAGAAGTAGGGTTAGGAGACATAAGTATAAATTTTGGTAAAGTGAGAGACATTTTCAGCTAAGACATTTCCAATTTAGTAAGTGTTCTTGGCCTTTAGAACTAGTTGCCTTTGGATGTTTTAGAGGCAATACATTTCAATGTAATTAGTGAAAAAAAAAACTTGATAAGTACATGAATTATAAGGGTTTTCTTCAAGATTTTTTATTTAAATTACTTTAGTTTATAGGACTGGAGAGCTCAGATGGACCAATGGGTCCTATGTTGTCCCAGAACATTATGTTATGTTAAAATGAAAAAAGGAAAACAATGACTCATTTTCTGTTTATTGACAATATTTATACAGTATGATTTAATTATACTTGCCAGAACAAACATATTTACATATTAAGAAAGAAAATATAACTTTTTATATTCATCTAGATTATCCTTTTGAATTGCAGGATTGCTAATTCTGGTTCACTTCCCTATGTGTGTATTTTATTTAAAAATAATCTTAATTTGTAGAAATAGCTGATATTTTAAGATTGTTTATTAACAAAATAATAACTGTGGTATTTTATTAGAATATGAGTAAAGATTTTCTCATAGTTACCCATCATTTTGAACCAAAGAAACTGTTTTTGAGGTTTAATTTGTGGTAGGAAAATAAGGAGTTTGTTTAATTAGAACAAAACTACACAACAGACTATATATGCTCTATCAACCAGAGGGAATCAAACCCCAGACCTTAGCACTACGAGTCCATAAAATCATGTATGATCTACTTTAGAGAAAAAACGAGGAAGTAAGAATGAAATGTGGTCCATATTTTACTATATGGATCTATGGGTGGGATAGAATTATTCCTTGCACACAGAAACCACAACATTTATCATGTACACTGACATGGCGTCATATATTTTCTAAGCAGTTGATGCATTTTTGAGGATTTAATTCATGTTTTTAATGCACACTATGACCTTGGCTAAGTACTAGTATTTAGTGTGCATGTGAGCTAAACACCATTATTAGAAGAATAATGTTGGCCCTTTATTTTTGATATCCTAAGATGTAGCACTCACAAGAAGGGGCTACCTGCAGAATACTACAAAGCTGTGTTACCTAAGAAATTGGGCATTTTGTCAAGATGTCAACCACATTTTGTGTGGGTACTATCATGCAAAGTTAGGACTTCACTATCTGTGGCTTATTTTACTGTGCTGTGTGCTTATTGTAATAACAACTTGTGTACTTCCTTAATTACAGTATGCACATTGCACAGTAAAATAACCCACACATAGTAAAATCTTAATTGGTATGCCTAGTGAGTATGCAGCATGATAGTGGACATTGAAGTGAAGCTTTACTAAATGTACCAGCTTCCTGAATAACTTCAGAATATATATTTTCTATATACATATAGTCATGTTTCTTATATTCTCAACCGATGAGATAGAATTTTTATACATTCATATAATTCAAAGTTAAGTGCAGAGGATACTATATGCCACTGAGAAGATTTCATATACACTATCATTAGTATATTTATGTAGAAGTTAATAACTCATCTTGAATGTTTGAAACTAAAAACACAGAAGAGGAACTGTGTTTTTAGTTTCAAAAATCGATTTAAAAAGTTAGTCGATGTTGTTTACGTTTAATGAGAAAGCACCTCTACATCTTTATAACATCCTGAAAAGTTCCTAAAACTTTGGAACTTTTAACATAAATTTCACTGTTTCCAGCGTAGTTTTTTTTAAATAAGCATGCCTGTATTATTCAGTTAAATGTCCATGGGTGAATGTTTATATATATATACACAAAAAAACACATGATGACATATGCAAAAACAGATTATTCGTTGTCCAACAGCTAAACTAAATTAACTTTGTTACTCCCCCTATTGGTGGGTAAGTACTTGAATTTGAGGCAATAAACACAATACAAAAAAGGAACCAAACAGAGGTTTGTCATATCTAGCTTATGGCATACATTTACTCTAGTATATTAAACTTTAAACCTGCTGTGATGAGGCTAATGCAAAAATACCTTTAAATATAGGTTTATTACAGTGCGAATAGTAAAAAGAAATGATACCTTTTTAAGTTGAGTGTAATTCAGATTTTTATGAGGAAAATGCTGCTACGATAGATAATTATATGTTTATTTGTTATTTTTTGCCCTCTTCTCATGCCTTAAAAGAGATGGTGAGAGGGAGAAACTCAAAGATACACATATATATATATTATATGTATCAACTCTCTTAGGTGGTAGCTTTCATGTCTACCTCATAATTATCTCTGTTAGTCTAATTACTAAATGTAGGTCTATTTGAAGAACTGTACACATATACAGAAGCAATCTACTGCATGTCTGAAATCCTTAGTTCATAATTTCATACAAATAATTTTGTTTCTACAACAAAGATTATCTTTTTATGTGGTTAAAAAAATTAAGTTTCCAGTCCATTTAAAAAAACATTTTTTTATGTCAGTCTTTAAAATACTAAATCTGACTTTAATCTGTACAGTTACCCGTTACAACTACGTAAACTATTATATTTTAGTTATCCAATGATAGTTTTTCAGTCTTGTTACTAATCTGCCATTTCAGGAAGTCCATCCAGTTCATGACCACTTGGTAATCCCATCAGACCTGAAAAAAATTGGAAAATAATGATGCACGTGAACATACATTCAACGTGTATTAAATGTAACTAACCTGCTAACAGTTTTACAACTTGCTTATAACATACATTCCCTCTTTCACTTCCTGTTTCCTAAGAAGGGTCTGTAAAGTCAGAACTCTTCAAGTGTTGTCTTATAAGACACTTCGAAGTAGTTTCCAATGACTCAGGTACAAGTAATCTTAAACTAACCATAGTCCAACCAACATATGCCATATCCATATTAACTTAATAATGCAAGTTTAACACATTCAAACACTCTCTGTTTTGTAACTTTCTTTTATCTTAAACTTACAAAAAAAAAAAAAATCATGATGTGTCTCATTTATATAGCACACTGTTTTTAAACAACACAGGACCCGTTGGCTCATCTTGGCTGTTCCGTACTCTAAACTATGTTGAAACTATTAACAAATAAATCAGAAAAAAAATTCTTAAAGCAACCCCTTACCATGTTGACTGCCCAATAAAAACGATTTTGTTAAATGACTTTGCAAAGCATCTTTCATCAGACTTTCCAAAATTTTTCCCACAAATTATATAAATCTAATGGGTCTATAATTACTGGGACAATTTTTATCATCTTCCTTGAAAAGAGGAGTTACTTTAGCTAACTTCCATTCCTCTGTTAAAATTATAGTTATTAAAAATAAACACCAAAGTATGTCATTTGTAAGTAACAGTAAAGGAAAACTTCCAGGTAGAAAATTACAATTTTTCATTTGTAAACTATACATAGTAATCTTAACTTAGGAGAAAATAATTAATTTTGGTTTTTATCCATTAACTTACAAGCTCAAAATACTCAGTGCATTAACAATGGTTAAAATCCAAGCGGAATGTTGTATATTTACATATCAAGCTTTAATATAAATATTTCTTATTGTCACAGTCTCATCCGTTGCACGGAACAAGCTCTACAATTCATCCATGGCTGAAAGGGCTTGTTATGGTCAATCCCATCATTTGTTGGTAAAAGAGTCGGAGGTGGGTGGTGATGACTAGCTGGCTTCCCTTTAGTCTTACATTGTTAAATTAGGGATAGCTAGCACAGATAGCCCTCGTGTAGCTTTGTAAAAAATTCAGAAAAAAACAAAAAATTAAGGAAAGTAGAATACCTAGAGCCAAACAGCTACAGGACATCATCATCTAGGTTTTGGTTCAAAAGTTCTTCCAGAGAAAGTGTTATTACGTTTGACTGGGTACTGGTGAGAGCCAAGACCTGTCTCTGTCCATCTGCACCCACTGCTGTTGTCTTCTCTTTCTGAATTGCGAGTAATGATTGAAGTGTAAAGATTTACTTCCTTAGTATCAAAATATCTTAAGCTCTTTTATTTATCTTCTGTTTCTACACATATCACCCTATGCTTTCTACATGATATTTAAAAACAAAAATGTTATAATTATTTGGATGGAGTTATTCTGCCCAAATAAACTTTAACCACTTTGTAATATTCATATCTGACACCTATCACAAGTAATAGCAAAAACACTAAAATTTACCTGACACTTTCTGTAGTTAAGAATATTGTGATTTTCCTGAAGAAAGTTAATTGTACATAAACCATTATTTAATAAAAGTCAGTGTGTGTATCTACTTTTACTACTGAAATCCTGGTCCAGCTGTCATCAACCTGGTGTGTATCTTTAAGTCTTTCCAAGTAGGGGGGGAGTTAGGGTTCTTACCTGACCCTTCACGTCATCCCCAATGGACTCGTATGTCTTCTCTGTGCATGGTATCCCCTTATAACTGACAAACTAGATGACTGATTGTCACCAAACCTTGTAAATTCCCTTAGGAGCATTTGGATTTTACTTCCTTATTTCGCTCAAGGCCCCTCTATTTTATGTATTTTCAACAGGTGTGTCAGCTAGTAGTTACTCCAACATTTTTAGAAAGTTTTCTTCTTGTTATTTACTAGTGGGAGGTGTCAAATAGTTTCCTAACAGCAACATAAACCACACTTCGATAATATACATAATACTTAGAAATACTTGTTATATAGCAAAAACTAAACCAAACAAGTATTTTTTTTCTCCTTCAAAGTCAACATAGAACAGTGCTTATAAAGTGAAGAATAATAAATCTCTCACCTAGTTCTGGGTGAAAAAAATTCTTACCAGGGGAAGTGGTAACAAATGTCTCTAGTTTATTTTTCAGACTCTTAACCTCATGTTCTGGTGGTCTGTATTCAGTTTCAAGATTCTGGTCCAACTGTTGCCACTGTTCATCCAAATTACTGACATTCTACACATGCAGACAACAGACAAATTACTGACATTCTACACATGCAGACAACAGACAAATTACTGACACTCTACACATGCAGACACAGACAAATTACTGACACTCTACACATGCAGACAACAGACAAATTACTGACACTCTACACATGCAGACAACAGACAAATTACTGACACTCTACACATGCAGACAACAGACAAATTACTGACACTCTACACATGCAGACAACAGACAAATTACTGACACTCTACACATGCAGACAACAGACAAATTACTGACATTCTACACATGCAGACAACAGACAAATTACTGACATTCTACACATGCAGACAACAGACAAATTACTGACATTCTACACATGCAGACAACAGACAAATCACTGACATTCTACACATGCAGACAACAGACAAATCACTGACATTCTACACATGCAGACACAGACAAATTACTGACATTCTACACATGCAGACACAGACAAATTACTGACATTCTACACATGCAGACAACAGACAAATTACTGACATTCTACACATGACACATAAACATGACAAAACTCTCTCACGCATGAATGTAAACAAGACATTACATTTCTGACAAATAATAATGGAAGCACATACAATAAACATATAGGTATGAAACAAGCATACATAAAAGAAGAAGAAATAAAACATGAAATACGCTATTTACACAATTTCATAGATTATACTCGATTTTGTTACTGACATTTTTAGGTACACAATTGTGTTGAACCAGTTCAAATACAATCCATGCAGAAACAACATATTAAGATGTTACTTACAAAAGCCATTAAGTTTTACAAGTGTATGAGTAGACAACACTAGTCGAGTGTATACAATAAAATTCAACTACACATAAAGACGAAAACAACATGCAACATACAAAAAGACCAGTTTGCCAAAAATGATATGGATGTTTGTACAAAATTGGAAAAAATGGAATGTATCTCATGCTTTCTATCACTTTCTTTAATATGCAAAATTATCTTTGAGCTTCTATCTTGTATTCATGTGGCTTTATATGTTCTTAATTTAGAAGACACTCTGTACTTTGTGCATGTTTCATAACTATGGTGGACAACAGCACAGATAGTCCACTATGTAGATTTGTGTTTAAAAACAAACAAATGATTCTTACACACAACCTTCTGTGTTGTCAAATTTAAAAATTAAGAAAAAATATAAAAAGGAAAAATAAATAGAAAATCAATATCTGAAACAAACATAATTAAAATTTAAAATTTTACTAATTTTATAAGTATTTTATGAAGGTGTAAGATTAAAAATTAAAATTAGGTGCCAAAAATGGGTGCAACCTCGGAAGTAAGAAAAACAGGCAAAAATTGGTGTTTTGAATGTTAGAACAAAAAACACCACCATGCAGAAATGTACATCACAGATATCCATGGTTACATATCTAACAAAACTTTAGATTAACAGAGAATGAGGTAGGCTCGTCTGGACAGAATTACAACAGTAATTTATATATGCAAAATATCTACATAATTTAAAAACAGCTCAATGATTTATTGTTAGAAAAAATAATTGTCATTAATAGGGACGTTAGAATTCGTTTGAAATTATATAGTGATAGTAACTTTTAGAATTGTATAAACTGCAATAAAAAGTAAAGTTTAGAAAGAGTTGAAAAATTATTGTCACATCTTAAAACAACCCCCCCCAGATTATTTTAGGCTCAATTAGATGTACTCATTTTGATATAAAACAGTGTTTTCTCAGTTCTTTACAAAACCTTCTTAAAAATTCAGTTACAAGCACTTAGAAATATAATTACTGCATACATAATTAAGCTATTATTACTCACATGTTTAGTTAAGTCGTGCTTTTGCAAAAGGTCTCCATTGTCATCTTTTGGTTCTGCTTGTTTTTGTTCATCGAGACTTAAGAGCTGCTGAAAAATTGAACCATAAACAAATGTCCTTTCAGCAAAGAATGGCTAAATAATGTTTACAAGTGTTGTTTTCTTCAAATATAACTAATTTTCTTTATATTTTATGTTGAAATATTAGCGTTTACCGTACCCGAATCTTCACAAGCTATAACATTCGTGAATTTTTGTCTTTCTTTCTTTAAAAAACCCTAATATTTTGCAAACAGAACAATTCTAAAATGTAAAAAAATATTTCCAGTCGTCTTGAGTTGCTGATCTAATGATAATTTCCTGATACTAATCCAGTGTAACTGAGCAGGGAATCACTTAGATAACACTGATAGATTTTTACTGACATTTCAGAAAACCACCAGCTATATGGTCACGACACCTATAAAACCACCAGCTGTATGGTCACGACACCTATAAAACCACCAGCTGTATGGTCACGACACCTATAAAACCACCAGCTGTATGGTCACGACACCTATAAAACCACCAGCTGTATGGTCACGACACCTATAAAACCACCAGCTGTATGGTCACGACACCTATAAAACCACCAGCTGTATGGTCACGACACCTATAAAACCACCAGCTGTATGGTCACGACACCTATAAAACCACCAGCTGTATGGTCACGACACCTATAAAACCACCAGCTGTATGGTCACGACACCTATAAACCACCAGCTGTATGGTCACGACACCTATAAAACCACCAGCTGTATGGTCACGACACCTATAAAACCACCAGTTGTATGGTCACGACACCTATAAAACCACCAGTTTATGGTCACGACACCTATAAAACCACCAGTTGTATGGTCACGACACCTATAAAACCACCAGCTGTATGGTCACAACACCTATAAAACCACCAGCTGTATGGTCACGACACCTATAAAACCACCAGTTTATGGTCACGACATCTATAAAACCACCAGCTGTATGGTCACGACACCTATAAAACCACCAGCTGTATGGTCACGACATCTATAAAACCACCAGCTGCATGGTCACGACATCTATAAAACCACCAGCTGTATGGTCACGACACCTATAAAACCACCAGCTGTTTGGTCACAACATCTATAAAACCACCAGCAGTACAGACATGACATATATAAAACCACCAGCTGTACAGTCATGACATATATAAAACCACCAGCTGTACGGTCACGACATATATAAAACCACCAGCTGCATGGTCACGACATCTATAAAACCACCAGCTGTATGGTCACGACACCTATAAAACCACCAGCTGTATGGTCACGACACCTATAAAACCACCAGTTGTATGGTCACGACACCTATAAAACCACCAGCTGTATGGTCACGACACCTATAAAACCACCAGCTGTATGGTCACGACACCTATAAAACCACCAGCTGTATGGTCATGACATCTATAAAACCACCAGCTGTACGGTCATGACATATATAAAACCACCAGCTGCATGGTCACAACATCTATAAAACCACCAGCAGTACAGACATGACATATATAAAACCACCAGCTGTACAGTCATGACATCTATAAACCACCAGCTGTATGGTCACAACATCTATAAAACCACCAGCTGTATGGTCATGACATCTATAAAACTACCAGATATATGGTTAAAACATCTATTTATCCAGAAGACAGGTAACTAATTTAATCTTAGCAGGGGAGGAACATTTACATCTTTGATGGAAAAATGTATTTAAATAATCTTGACCAATGAGATATACAGCATAAGCAGGACAGTAAACTTGCTGTACTGTTTGTTACAAGTTAAAATTAAACACTAATTCAGCTGTCGAGTTCAATACTACAAACAGACATGTATTGTTTATGGTTTTGTATTATCTGTTTTGAAGTTTTAACTCAGTTAATTCTGTATTATCTGAATATGAAATTTGAAAAAAACATATCACAGAATAATGTGGTTCTTACTTTATTACCAAGTTCAGATATCACATAGTTGTAACTTTATCAGGATGTTAATGTGTTATGCAACTTCTGTTATCATTTTATTACCAAATTAATACATTACTGGACTGCTGAGACTACAACTAAGAAACATCCAATACTCATTATTGGAATGTTTTTACAATTCTATACTTCGGTTTCTTTTTCAAAAACAATCATTTATGCGATGTAATCAAAAATCATGTTATCATTATCGCATCTCATGAATTATGAAAACTTAATTGGAGACAGATATCAAAACCAATGTGCTGTAGCTGAGATGATTTTCTTCCTATGTATGTGTAAAGCAAATGATTTAATGGTTAGCGATGTGAAGAAATAGAATCTTAAGATTTCCTACATTTATAATCAAAAGCACCATGGAGATAATTCTCCAGTACAGAGATAAATGTTCATACCTTTAACGTTTCCAAATTTACATTATCTGTATCTTGACGAAGTTCTTTTTTCTTTTCAACTACTTCTGATGTCAATATGGCTTGTAGCTGTTTGTTTCTAGCAAGTAAGTCAAACACCTGTGAACAGAAGGATAACTATTTAATGTCTGTGGACGTTTATCCTACTCTGATTTATGTGAAGGATAACTATTTAATGTCTGTGGACGTTTATCCTACTCTGATTTATGTGAAGGATAACTATTTAATGTCTGTGGACGTTTATCCTACTCTGATTTATGTGAAGGATAACTATTTAATGTCTGTGGACGTTTATCCTACTCTGATTTATGTGAAGGATAACTATTTAATGTCTGTGGATGTTTATCCTATGATTTATGTGTGTTTCCAGGTTCTCGAGTGTAGATAACTTTTGGTAAAAAAATTCAATTTTATATGCATGATTAAATAAAGGAAAGGTGGTGGTAATATTTAATCATATTATTAATTATATTAACATAATAATTATTTATTAGGACATACAGCTGTGTAACTAATTACATATACGGTGTACTAACACTGAATCAAATGTATTTTAATATTTTAAGCCTACGGTATTCAAGCATTTTAGAGTATTTAAAAAAAAGGAAAATGTCTGTGTACAATTTGTATCACTTCATATTCAAAATTCATTACAGTATTTACTACAAATTTTCTGTCATAAAATAAAGAATAGCACTAAGATTTTATAATTACCAGAAGTGTCCCCAAATGTGCTTACCTGATAGCTGGTATTTTCAAGTTGCTTATTAAGCATTTCCAAATTCTCCTTTAAAGAGGCATTCTCCAAACATTTAATGGAGTATTTTTCACACAGTGCAAGTATTTCTTGTTTAATTTCTTGAAGTTCTGCCCTAATAATTTAAGAAGGTCAAAGTTGCTGAAAACTAGTGTACAGGGAACAGATAAAACGTTGGATTTCTCAATAGAAATATTACTTGAGATTGAGAAAATATATACATTTCCCATTAAAACTGAACATTTTTATGTAATAATTTCCTATTGAATACACGAGCTAAAACATTTGGTAATTAAGTACATCTTGAAAGAGCACAATGATATTAAAAACATAATTAATTACTAGGCCTAATCTTCATGATAATATTCAAAATAGATTGCAGATGGATTTCTATTCATTGCTAAGATTTCATCCATTGCATATTTCATATTAGTTATGTAGAACTTGAATTTAAATCTATTTTATGTCTGAAGCATACTTACTTGCTAAGAAATACAAAAGGTTTAATGTTAAATGGAAAAACATAGCAAAACTTTCAGTGCTTAACACCATCTAATTAGTGTTTGACACAATAAAATAAAATCCAAGAAAGTAGTTGATATTAGCATAAACAACACTCTGAAGCACTAGCCAACATAAGCTAACCAAAACAAAGAGTTTTCCGTCAAGAGATAATGCCTCAATACATATCTTCAAACTTATTACAATAAAGTTTTAAGAATTTTGAAGAGAATTTCAATTAAAAAAAAAGTTAACAAAGAGAATTGGAGAACATACAAACATACTATTAATTCCAAAAATTACATATAGCTCTGAAGAATAGAAATATAATCATTAAGTTATGAGCTTTTCTTGAATGGCTATTCTGTATTGCTGAAGAAATAACTTACTCGTGCTCCTTATACTGACTCCCAACACTGCATGACCGTTCTGTCTGCTTAAAAAATTCATCTTTAAACTTAGCAATTTCTTGTTGAAGGTTTTCTTTATGAGCTTTTCTCAGAGCATCAAGGGCTGTAGACAGAATTATTCATCCATTTTTAGTCAATCAGATAGAAATATGAATATAACTGACAAAGGACAACTGAAGGACGTAAAATGCAATTATGTTAATAATACAATGTCAGTAAAATACATTTTGAAAATTAATATACATTAAATTATTTTATTCCTGAAAACGTGAACAACTTATTAGCACAGGTTTAATAAAACATTGGTGTGAGATAAAAAAAACGTTTTTAAGAAAACCTTATCCTTAAAATGATTTATCACTTTTTTAAATTTCTAATGAGACACACGATCTTCAGTACTAAAAATTCCTGAGTGAACCAGGAAAAAAAAAAGTCTAATTTTTCAAAGTTTGAAGTAGAAACAGTATTGAAAATATTTATGAAAAGATTTTGAGAAAGAACACAAAAGCCAAGTACCACTGAAATCCAACTCCATTTGTCCTTTGAAAATGTGACAGAGTACAGTTATTTGATGGGCTATCATTTAGCCAATAAAGTGCCACACCAATATAAAGCTTTAAAAAAAAAAAAAAAGCAGTCACACTATGCCTAGTAATAATGGTGTGATTCCAGTCAAGATTTCCAGAACCAAAATTCTGCATTTAAGATGTGTAGAAATCAAAATTTCTTCTGAATATTGATATTCAGTTCAAAAAACGACAGCAACATCTCATATTTCAGTCAAAGTTTCATCTGAAGCTTCAAAGAGTGTATAAAAAAATTGGTAAAAAAAAACAACAAGAAAAACCTCAAATTTTCCAAAAATGATGCTAGTTATTTTAAGGTATACCCCACAAGATAAATTCTGGTCAAGTATGTTATTGCAAATTGTCATTCTGTAAATACAGATGTGAATGTTACACCAAGAACAGTAAAACTGACATTAGCATAATATGAAATCTATACATGTATATTTAGCTGTTTGATTACAATGTTCAGCAAAAAGAAGCCGATAAAAAGAGGGTTAAAACAAGTATTTCACTACAAACAGCAGAATAAGCAAAGTTGGAGCTGTGTGCTTTTTACAAATGAAACCAACTTTGAATTGTTTGACAACAATCAATGACATTTTGTTCAAAAGGCAGGACAACAATGACACGTATAACACCCACAGTAAAGAATGGTGATGATTCAGTTAAAGTTCAAGCCATCAGTGTCGGTGGTCTACATATAAATTACAAAACCCTGGCAAATGGCAACCACAGTTGGATGTTCATCCATCATGCCAATCTCTCAGAAAGTCTGTGGAGATTCATCTACTAGCGAGACTACAATACCAAATGGAGAAAGTCAAAAGATAATAAACAAATTTAGCTGACTTTTGTGGAGTAATAAAGGGCATCTGGAAAATGAGATTTGATTCTCTTTGAACTCGACAAGTTACTAACGTGCTGAAGAATTACATGCCTATCTTTATATTTTACATAATAATGTTTCGTAACAAAACAACAATGACAATACTAAATGATATTTAAATCTCAAATCCCTGGCAATGTAGATACTGCATTTTCAGCAAGTTATATCAAACAAAGTAAAAAGTATTTTTTAAAAGATTTCTGAATTTACAGCTACAATATATTCTAACAAGTAATTAAAATAAGTAAGAGTATGAAAAGTTACGAGTCATTCAGAATAGACATTATTAACAGAAGTTGTGCAACTGGGAGACCTCTTAACTAAAACTTCACTATTTGATGATTGTTTTGAAATGTTTTAATCAGAATGGGGTAAGTTACTGTTTCCCCTAAATAAGAGATTCCATGAGGATGAACTGCAGGGCCTTGATAAAGGGCCTTGATGATTTAACGGTTACTTTCCAGTCATCTTTAATAATCTCATGTATTGTGTTGTACCTGTAGCCACAGCTAACTCAATTTCAATTTTGAATCTAAATCCTAACAACATCTGAGTTTTATGCCCTTTCAAACGAATTTGGATTGGGAAATAATCTGGAAACCCAATCGCACACATGATCATCCCCATAAACAATTAGTTCCCTCATGCATTGTACCTGAATATTATAAAAACTGATACTTACCTTTGAGATGACGCATGCAATTGTATATTTGAGTGTTTTGTTATATTGCTTTCACACATGTTATATGTCTTCACAGTTTTTTTAAGTTAAAATTATGTCATCATTGTCAAGCAAGCATGCAAGAATGCCGAGCAACAGATTCACTATGAGATTAGCAATGATCACAACCATGTGGGATTTTTTACAATAGACACTGGCAGCTTTGGAATTTGAATTAGGGACGACCCGTGTACCTGCTCATCAAACGAGGTATTGATTTGTTTATTTTTTAGAAACTCTCAAAGATTGTCTTGATTTTGATAACTTGACAGCCTGAATGTATAATATATTTAGTATGGGCCTTAATTCATTGTTTCTGTCTTGTTACGACCCCATATCGAACTGATATGTGTGTTATGCCGTAATTTCGTGTTCACACTAGTAATAATATGGCTTTTGTGTACAATTGTCTTCTATAGACCTGTAATTCAACATTGCTAAATTCGTTAATTCTTGATTGTTACAGTTTCGTGGTGTGGATGATATGAATGTAGTTTGTCACATTAAATTACATTTAAACATCAGTGATCATCATGTGGGTTCACATGGGACATCACTACTCAAAATGTTTTTAAATTTCATTCTGTTACTTTGAAATTTACGTTTTAATTTGTTTAATATAGCTTATTAAAAATGGAATATGAATACATCCTGAAACATTCAAGTATTAATGTCTGTCACCACCGTCATCGTGATTTTACTCCTCACATAAATTCCAATTCACAACTGATAAATCTATTTGTATAATTACTAAATTCATCATCTCGTAAGCAATTCACTTTTTTGTGACTCCTGTATCGTGTTTGTGTGTTTTCATAAGTACAGTACACAAAACGAGCAGATCTTCTCTGTGGGACACACGATGTACGTACCTGCTCTAGTTGCCTGAGTTTCTTCTGCTAAAACCTTCTCCTTTTCATTCTCCAACTGTTCAAGTTGTAGTTGATGTTTTTTCTGCATATCTGATATCATTCGCTTGTATGAATTTTCCATTGCTATCAATCCTTTTTCAGAGAGACCCTACAAAATAGCAGGAAAATACTCAATCCTTTTTCAGAGAGACCCTACAAAATAGCAGGAAAATACTCAATCCTTTTTCAAAGAGACCCTACAAAATAGCAAGAAAATACCCAATCCTTTTTCAGAGAGACCCTACAAAATAGCAGGAAAATACTCAATCCTTTTTCAGAGAGACCCTACAAAATAGCAGGAAAATAAAATACCTTACCTTATTTCTTCTACTGTACCCTTCAACAATACCTCCCTGATGCAATTCAATTTTACCATACAGTGACATTTACAATTTATTTGAACACGTATGTCTACCCTATAAAATAAAACATGGAATAGACTGTGTAGTGCAGCAAACAGCCAATCACACCATGTCTAATTCAATTCTTGTGTACATTGACCTGTCTGTTAATATGACACTACTACATTTAAGAACACTAGTTGTAAAAATGTGAAGAGATTTTTCCGATGTTGAAAGATCAATGAATATGACATCATAAATTCCACCATGAAATCATAAATAACCTGATTTTATGGTTTTGACACTTAGTGTAGCAACAAAATGGCAACATTATAACGAAAGTGTCACGCATAAGAAACACTCTGGTGCCACAGTTGTGACACATACATACATACGCATTCACTTAATGTGAATATAAACAAAATAATCAAAATAAAATCATTAAACTTAGCTTTAAATACATCCTTAATGTAGCCTGTAATGTCATGTTGAATATAATACTATCTGAAAAGATTGAATAAAATGAAAACTTTTCAGTTAGCACTGGACAAAATAATTAACTGTCTTAAACTAGTAATTTGTTTGGTGGCTTTCTTGAATAATACAACAGAATGTATAGTGACAAAATCAACTGATATCAAAATAAATAATTCATCAAATTTAAAAACTGATTACTATTAATGTTTAACAAAGAACTTGCTCAGATCCTGTGAAATAATATCCAATTAATGAAACAAACGTACCTTCCACTGTTCGATCTCTGACTGGTATCGTCTTCGTATGGCCTCCTCGCTGATAATGTCATGTTTTGTTTCAAGTTTGTTGTGATAACTCTCTATAAGGATCTTCATCTGTTCCTCGTGTTCTAACTGTAATAATGGAACATATAAATACTATTCAGAAAGCTGTAGTTCGTTTACCACTAAGTAATGGAACTTAACGTGTTCTGCGTACTTATTGAAGACGTACATAGAAACGTTTCATACTTAAATTTGTGGCTTTTATTTTGTGACAAATTCCAACTGTTATTAATTCTTACTATTAGCCCAAATTACATATCAGTCTAATTCATTCCAGAATAAACTTCCAGGAGACAGTTGGTATGCAATAAAAAGTTTAATTTGATGTGAAACTTTACACAGTTTGTAAGCTATCATGTAATACTGTTTAATGGCCTGGCCTTCAGTAAAACTCATCTTCATAGAAATGTTGCAAAAAATTCTAACACTGAAAAAAAAATTACGAATGACATATTTATTTCCCCAAACTAATTATCTGAACATGCCTTTTATGATTTGTTATTTCAATTTTTAAATTTATCTTGTATGTTGTTTTCCATATATCATGGGTTTTTTTCTGTCAGTTATTACTCGGTTTTGTAGACTGTAAGCCAATACACAGAACATCATATCTTTTATTCTTTTCTGTGTAGGACATGTCTCGTCCATATCTGAAATTTTGGTACATATATCAATTGTAACAATTCATTCCAGGTTTTTTATATAGAGTGTTTCTTCAAAGTGTTACTTCTTAAGCGTTCAGTAGAGTGCTTATCGCCACAAAGTTACATATAAGAATATTTCACGATTACTTTACAAATAACAAATATTAAATGAAAGCGCTTTGACTTGAGTAATATTAACTTTACATATTAATAATATATTATTACAATATCTTTGTGAAAAACTCTTCTAACAATGAACAACTAAATCTAGAGTGAACTTCGATGATTCAAAGTCATTAAGATATTATAACGTTGGGCATTTAATAAGTTACTTACAGTGTGACTTTAAACTAATACCTGTCTTTATTTACTTTATTTTCTTATCTAAAGGCAAAAATAGCTTTAATTTCATAATGCTTTATCATGCAAAATTAGTTTTAATTAAACTTTTTTATGCTGCTCTTTTGGAAAACACACCAGTTCACTGAATTCAATAAGACTTAAAAAAAGATAATTTTACCTCCTTATCAGTAAAAAGTAATTTCTTCTTTTGGTTTCTAAGTTGTATGAATTTTGCACAAAGCTACACAAGGGCTATCTGCACTAGCTGTTCCTAATTTAGCACTGTAAGATTAGAGGGGAGACAGCTAGTCATCACCACACACCTCCAACTCGTGGGCTACTCTTTTACCAACAAATAATAGGACTGACCATCACATTATAATACCCTCCTGGCTGAAAGGGCAAGCATGTTTAGTGTGTCAAAGATTCGAATACACAATCCTTAAATTACAATTCAAGTGCCCTAACCACCTGACCATGCCAAGGCCTTTTTTTTTCTGAGGTAATATAATCATTTATTTATTGCAGCATGCTATTTCTAGTTGCAACTGTTTCTTTTGGTGATTTTACCATGTTATTAGGAACAAAGATAACAAGTAATGGCAGTTTATTTTCAATTACTGAGTGTCAATTAGTCAGGAAGAAAATGTATTTTTAAAAATCATGAGTCAGTTGATATTTAATCTTCTCTACATAGTTTGTAGTTTTACATTAACAATATTATTATTAACTTGGTCACTTTCATCTAGATTAGGTTACAGTTTTGTGAAAGAATAAATGAATTATGTGGCTTTACCAAGTTTGGGTGTCAACGTTAGAGCACATTCATGGCCATGAAGTGCAAAGTCCAATTTTCGTTTTGTTATAATGAGGTTCTCAAATTCCCAGCTGTGCACTTTAATTACTAGTCTATGCCTGGCCAAACATGTTGGTATAAAACAATCAGATGTAACTGAAAAAATATAGTAAGATACCAACATGTTTATATTTCACGTCACAGTAATCTGTAAAGTGGTAATTGTTGTCACTTATTAAATCAGCAGACTGACAAACTTGCTAACTTAGAAATAGAAACACTCTATATAAAGTTATAAATGTACATATAAATATTTATACTTACTTCAAGATATTTCAAATGCTTCTGAGAAAGCTGGAGTTCATTTTGTAGTTTAGAGATGTTCTCATTGTGGAGTTTATCCTAAAAAAAAACCAAAACAGATAAGCACGTGATAAGGAAACACAAGGTTCAAATCAAAATCATTTTATATTCTTAACCTTTTCAATGTGAATTATTATCTTGAAGAACCCGTTTTCAATTTTTGTAGGTGTGCGGCCACTGGACGACTAAAATTCACATCGTAAGATAAAAACCTGAAATCTTTACAAGAGTATCAAAACAAATCACTTCAGTTGTTTTTCACATTCAAAAACCCTACTGAGTAATGAATGTTTAAGTATTAAACATGTACTGAATATACCCTAACTTAGGAGAACATCTCTCACTGTATACAGTTCCATTCATAGTTTTTAAATCAACATGTGGAAACAATTCATCAAACACAAAAGAACGTTGCTATCCAAGCAATATAACAAACAATATTCCTAAAAATTCCCTAATTAGACCCTAAAACTGAAAAACATACTCTGTAAAGGCTCCAAATGATCCAACTAGAAAAATATTTATTTTTAGTTTTTGGGTAGTTGTATTAAAATGATAAAGATACAGTTTAAAACAAATATTCATTAAGTCAGCACATTTACGATGTTACAAGTCTTGTCATCCAAGCCCGGTACACATTGAGGTTTCATGTCAGTTGAGTATTACTAAACATTCCTCAAGTGCTTTATATACTTTAAAGACCAAAATCTTCATTTCAAAGATTTTTTAAGTTTTTTTGGAAAGAGAACTACATATTAATGTTCTCTAAACAGTGATTTAAATATTTTTTCACACATACACACAAAGAATTATTTTAACTAATTCTGTGAATTTATGCATGAAAGTAAAGAACAACATATAACAGTATATTAACCACACTATATCTGCCACATTCAGTGCCGACAAGGCTCTTTGTCGAACACCAGGGCTCAACAGACCAGAAAAAACACAATGGACGCAGCAGTAGTTACAACAATATTAATAGTATCAAACTGCAAGGACAACAACTGTTATTTATGAACTACATTAATCTGATGAATTTAAATTTTCATCAGTTCTGTACGGTCAGATCACACTCAACAGACACCGTACTTAAATAGCACAACCTAACCATGTAAATCATGTGATAACTAGTGGTGTTTTTATGTAACTGTAGATAAAAATAATTAAGCATAGAACAGGTAATTTTGAATAATAAAAGTAAACATTTCCAAGATGGAGTTAGCAAAAGATGTTAGGTTTGATTTCAGAATATTTAATGATTTCAATTCATGTAGTCTCACATTCTTTCCTTTCTCTTCTATAAGAACCAGTATAAACTGTAGTTCTCAAGAACTTCTAAGGATAAGCTACTAAATACATCACATGTATTATTTTCTGTCTTCAGAGTAATAATGTTATTACTTTCGTAATACAACTGGAAAACGTTTTCTGTTTGAAGTTCAGAATTATATTCTAACACTACTAGAAGTCCTTTTCTGTACACATTATTCATGATATTTTTATCAAACGCCCAGAAATTTGAGTGCTTTCATATGATCGACTTTTCTTCTTCCGAGTAAAAAGAGCCAATGTTGCACATCTCACAGCTACCAGCCTCATTGCTTTGTAGTTCACAAACATCATTATATTATGTGGTACTTATAATTTCCTGACACATCTCTGACGAGGAAATCCACAATACCGGCAGATTCATTTGGTACTGAAAGTGATTTTGTGATGATTTTGTCTTCTCTTTAAAATTAAAATATAGACCAGAAGATTGTTTCTATTAGAAGACCAAAAATTTGTATTATACGAATAAAAAAACAAGGAAACTGACATAGCTAGTTCCTCCTATTGTTGGTTTCCAGTTTTGTAGCTTCTTCTAGTAGATACCCCAAAACCAATCACAAAGAGCTTCCAGAAAGACGGCAAGATCTTCTTGTAGATCAACTGGCAATGGAGTGAACACAGAAACTACATTTGAAGCCAGAATGTTAACTCAGTTTCTTTACCAAGAAGATAACATCACCTCACGACCTATGCTTTCAACAAGAATTCGTCAGCTCTCAGCATAATTGGCCAGCAAAGAATATTTCAGTTCTGACTCATTCATCTCAGGTTCCATATGTAATACAAAAACATGGTTTTGTTGCTTTATTCGTTTGTGAAATATCTACTAGAATATTAGAAAATTTGTATGTATGTGTATAAATATCTTCCACACAGCATACTTACCAAAATGAAAACATTTGATATTTTCAAACCCTCTCCTCCCTAAAAAGTTGGGTTGCTTAAATCAGAAAAGAACTCCCACCGACAACTTTAAACAAGAAGACTACACTTTTTTTTATCTGACCTAAAATGTTGAAATACTTTTAAAGGTTAAATATTTTATAAAACACAACATTATAATACAGAATTTCTATTTGCAAATAGAACATTACCTGTTTCTCAGTAAGTTCCTGCATTTCTTCTTTAATGGCTTCCACATCAGCAAGATGGTTTGATTTGAGATTATCTATTTCCTCTTGATGTTGTTTCATTATTTGACTAAGTTGATTCTGAACTTCATCACAACGAAGACACGTGCTACCATTACGTTCTGAGTTCTGAAATATGTCCAACTTTGCCTGTAACCGACAGATTTCTTCTCTGAATTCTCTGCAAGTTGGGCACCCTTCTTCAAGCTGCTGTTTATGTCGTTGCTGCAAATTTGCCAGTTTTAACTGAAACTCAGACAGGTCTTGTATGTAACTACTTTTCTCTTCATTTAACTCATCATAAAAGCACTTCTGTATATCAGTTGCTCTGGAAACACTCTGTGCGGCAACATTCTCTAAACACTTCTCATTCATCTGAGCTAAAAAACTGTGGGAAGTCTGTGGCAATACACAAAGAATTAGTCGTTGACATAAATTACCCTTCAAATAAGTTGTCCATTGTTTTTCTTCTATTCCACAACTTTCTAGTGCATTAGAATGAGTTTTGGAATTACTAGTTATCACGTCAGCTTTGCTTTTCAGATATCCAATAGAACCACGCAGGATGCCAATAAATGCGATAAGGTGTGATAGTTCAGTAATTTTTATCAAAATTTCTTGGCTAAGAGAAGATCTCAATTTCAAGTCATGTAAAGATTCCTGCTTTGATAAACCAGTCTTCAGTTCATTTGAAAATATCTTCTGTTCTTTTTGCAAAGACTTATCAGTTAGGTCATACCAAAGGTCAAATGACTCCTGATCATAGTGCAGTAAGCTGATTTGTTGGTTTTTGTGGTGGGCTATTAATTTTAGGTATTTTTTACAGGTTTCTGTGACAACATGAAGGAGACTTTCTGAAAGTAATTCTTCACTAATGGTTCTTTCAACTGATAACTGGTTAGCTCTACTCTCACTGACAAATGCTTCTTCACATTTGAGCGGTTCTATTTTATGCAATTCATTAACTGAGATATCTTTAAGGGAAGAAAAAAGGTTTGATAAATTATTAGCTCTGTTAGTATTAAAGGCCTCACTGATGCGTAAAAACTGTTCTTCTACATTTTCTAATTGAGAAATTATATTGAAGCTATCATATTGAATGGCATCAACTTTATCTGCAGCTGTGAGATCACTTCCATGTTTAACAAGAAGAAAATCTCTGAGGAAATCAGGCAAAGTTTCTTTTATTCCTACATTCACTTCTTTAGATGTAGCTTCTAATGAAGGTAATTTTTTTTCTATGGTTGACAGCCAATGACTTACATGGTTTATTTCCTCAATTAAATCCTTCCTTTTAGACATATCAAAGTTAGAAAGTCTGTCTATGGCTTTCACAACTTCACAAGAAAGGATTAGTCGATACATAATGTCTAATACTATCCTTTTATCCGAGTTCATGTTCATATTTTCAAAACCACTATGAGATAAATTATCAATAGTTTTTACAAGATGCTTTAATTCCTTATTAATGTTGCTTTCAACATCCTTTCCTTGTGTATGCAGAAGGTATAAAATATCATGAAACCAGAAACCTAAAGACTGAACTTTCTCAGAGATGAAGTAAACACATTCCGAGAGTGACTGAAGTTGCATGCTGTCATTTTTCACTGCTTCTAATTCATCCAAGTCACAAAAACTGTTATTCAAAGATAAAGTTTTCCATTCTTCAGGGCCACTTTCTTCACTGTCATCTGTAATTTGTAAATAAATCTTTGGTTTTTCCAAGTTATTTCTCTGACCAAACTTTTGGTCTAAGGATCCAGCTAAACTAGAAACATTTTTCACTTTTGTATCCAAATTATTGAGTCGAATAAGTAAGTTTTGAGTATCTGCTAATGAACTTTCAGAGCTAGGTTGAATTTGACTCTCTTGTTTTTCAGTTCCCTTGATGTCTTGTGATTCTTTAATAGAATATTCAATGGATCCTATTTTCTGTTCAAGATCTACAATTTTTCTTTCAAACTCTTTGGATAAGTTCAAACCTTCTTTTCCACGAAACGAACTTTTCCGTTTTTCTTGTCTGGATTCACTTCTTGCAAGCTTCTGCTTTGTCTGACGGAAATTTCTTTCAGATACTGTGAGTTTTGATGTTAAATCATCCACTCGAGCAGTCATCAGAGCTAACTGAGAAGAATGATCTTCTTGCATCTTCTTTAAGTCTTGCTGCAGTTTGAAGTAGTTGATCTCAAGGTCATCAAAATTTTGGTCTGCTTCATGTAACTTCCTTTTTAGACTCTTTATGACTTCATTTGATGTTTTCAGTTTGACTTGGAATTCTGAATTCTCCATTAGTAAGAGAGAATCTGTTTGTTTAATAGCTGCTCCATCAGAATTACAAATAGAGTTTTTTAGCATTGTTTCTAAATTTCTAACATGACCTTGCAGGTCAGTTTGGTCTTTTAATTTTTCTAGCTTAGCATGTACTTTTCTCAGCTCTTTCTCCAACTCGATAATGTCAGTCTTACGAATGCTCAGCTCAATTTTGAGTCTTTCAATTTCTTTTTGCCGATCCTCACAAACTCCTTCAAGTTCAGCTTTCAAATTCTTTAACTTAGAAATTTCATTATCTTTCTTAGATCGTCTTTCATTGTTTCCAAGTAACTTCTCCAGTTCCTCATACAGCTTAGAAACTTCCTTCCAACAGACCAAGCTCTCTTCTCTCTTTTCAGGAGATTTCTGAAGCTTACACTTTACACTCATCAACTGATTTTTACAGTTTTGGATAGCCCCTTGTAATTCTTCTGGTTTCCCTAATTTGGAAGGAATGGATAATTTTCTGAATAGTTTTGCTTCCCATTCTGCTCTTTCTTTCTTGTACTTAATCTTTAAAGCTTCATATTTTGATTTATATGGATTTTCCCCACTTTCACTTTGTTTTTGATGTTTTCTTTCTAATTTATCTTCAGGGTTTTTATCAGAAATGTTCTTGGAATTTCCTGTAGATGTCTTCTGTTCACGTTCTTTACTATTATCTACAGATTTCAGTTCTTCATGTGACCCATGTTTTTCTTCCAAAAGCTCTTCTTTGTTATCATTTACATTCAAAGTCTTAGGTGCCAAGTGTTCTTTAGAATAACAGTTTTTCAAAGACAGTGTTGGGCTATGTAATCTTGAAACATGTTTGTTGTCAGAAAGGTTATGTTCGTCGTCCAGAACTTTATTGATGTGTTCCTAAAGTACAATAAATTTAAAAGAAAAAAAAAAAAAGAGTTGAAGCAACTCGAAAAATATTTATAACTAAATCTAAACTAATAAAGAAGTCTTATTTCTTTGTTTTTTAAAAGACAGACTATGACCATTTCTGAAGAATTTGAACATAGAAAAACTGATAAAGTGTAAGCCATAGTTCGAGGTATTAATCAGAAATGAACAGCTGTGTCACTGTTTTAAATATTATAATACCTTCAAGCACCTCAAACACTGTTCTTAAAACGAACTTTTCTAAAGCACGTAAAATAAACACATGAAACATTTTATATTAATTTACATAATTTTATTTTAGTGATTTAAAAGGAAATTTGTACAATGAACCTTAACTCTAAAGTTTAAATAATAATTCCATTTTGTCTAATCAAGTAAGCGACATAAAAATAAACTGTACTTATGAGTAGCATAGGCTGCTTTGATTAAACATCTGATTCTGCACACCTTCTATTATATTCATTCAGTATCAATTCTTTTAAATTTTCCCTCTTCTCTTTTTAGAATTACTTAATTTGTTGTAGTGCAGTCCATAAATGCATGAAAAGAAATTTTAGAACTAGCATATTGTCAAAGTATAATTTAAATAAACTGCAATCTGAAATTTCTTTACATGTTCTTTGAAGAAATGATTAGTTAACATAAGGCAGACCCTAAAATAAACTTTTAGAAATGTGTATTCTTAAAAACACATTGATACACTGGCTACTTTAACTTTATTTTTAAAACTGTTTTTGATAATTTGTTTATTATATTCTTTTAAGCTGGCAGAATGTTAGTTCTAAATCATTTCCTACACATATAACTAGAGTCTGAGAGCTGGTATTTGGACCAAATGCCCAGATATTTCTCCATTATTTATCGTGGTTTCGACAGTTTGTTTTCGTACTTTCAGAGTTCAGTTCATTCTAATTATATTCATTTGTTGTTCACACTTTGAATCTTACCCAGTATGGTGAATCTCTTCCATGTATGCTTGAGCCAGACCTATCACTCAGCATGCCATCACTCTGTTGGTCAGCTTCCAACCCACATGTGAGTTGTTCACTATCAGTGGTTGCAGGTGACTGTAGCTGCTTAACAACCCTATACCTTGATGACGAACACGATCGAGCCCTTTCTTTGACTTTTGAGATGGCAGTTCTGTTCAAAGGTGGAGATGGAGGTAATGTCCGTGGAGAAACTTCTTCAATTAGTTCCTCTTCATCCACGAAAGAAAAATATTCTGAAGGATCATCATTAGAAGAAACATCCAATAGTTTCACTGAATCTTGCCTGGGGCTAATTACCCCAACTTTGGTCCTGGAAGCGATATTAGTAACTCCTTCTATATGACCTTCCTTTTGCAATTCTTGTATTGCACATTTTGCAGCATCACCAATAGCCTGAATCCAGTTGTTTCGAATCCCAGCAGTGATGGCAGCAAATACATACTTCTTGTTATCAGTAGTCTGTAAACAAATTACAAAATGTGTTATCTATCTGATAGCAATATCAACCCTTAGTGAATGTATTAAACATCAATTTTATTTACTATATTTAAGTGAAAAACAAAAAAATTCAACAATAGATTAACTGTGTCTCATACATAATTTAAACACATTATATTTTTAAGTCACACAAACAAAGAAGAAAACTTCAAGTTTGTTTATTTTACATTGTTGTCCCATTTTTTAAATCACTTATATCAAAGTCATTTTCTTATGCTTCATATCATTGATATCTGATAAATATACTTATAGATAGAAAAAATAGGAAAAAAATATGGGTTGTATAGATACATATAAAATGTTTATTGTGTATTAGATGCCTGAGCCCAAACAAAGTTTCATAAATTTCATTCAAACAAAACAGTTATTTAATAAAGATAATTTATCAAAGTAAACCAGTGATGCAGACTTACCATAATACAAAATGCGTAGTCTTTATCTGTTTCCATTTCATCCACTCCTTTTATCAACTGTAAATCTAAAACACCATCCACATTATTTGACTCCTCTGCATTAGGGTTGAGGTAAAAAGCCAAAGAAGAATTACGAAGAACAAACCAGTGTTTACTCCATTCATTATGTCCTTTTCTCAACAACCAGCCTTTCTTAAGAAACAAGTCCTAGCATCAAGGAAAGATATTTTATATCAAGAAATAAAATCAAATTATTTAATCATCCCCGTCAGCCTATATACGTAATCCAAGAGGTTTTGGATTCCAAAATATATGACTTAAATTTCAAAGAAGAAAATTACATATGTCAACTTTTCTCATAAGAGAAGTACCTTGTCTGCTAGACAAAATTAATTATTCTATCACTATTTTTGTAAACAAATTGGTCTGCCAAGTCATGCAAAGAAAACAGTGATATTATAAAATAGATTTCATATTAAATTTTCACAAGCACATATATAACTGTATGTAGACTGAAAAAAACTAGTTTTATCCTGAGCAACTTAACAAAATAGTTTTATCCTGAGCAACTTAACAAAAAACTAGTTTTATCCTGAACAACTTAACAAAAAACTAGTTTTATCCTGAACAACTTAACAAAATAGTTTTATCCTGAACAACTTAACAAAATAGTTTTATCCTGAACAACTTAACAAAATAGTTTTATCCTGAACAACTTAACAAAATAGTTTTATCCTGAACAACTTAACAAAATAGTTTTATCCTGAACAACTTAACAAAATAGTTTTATCCTGAACAACTTAACAAAATAGTTTTATCCTGAACAACTTAACAAAATAGTTTTATCCTGAACAACTTAACAAAATAATTTTATCCTGAACAACTTAACGGTGGTTGTGCACACAATTTAAAACTATGAATTCTTCCACTTGTTTAAATTTTTTCTTTGATATGGTCACACTGTGGCGATATGGTCACACTGTGGCACACCTTAATGTTTTACGTCAAACACTGGAGTATGATACGTGTGTAAGATACTATAAACGTTTTGATCGTTGTAGTTCTCATTTCTCAAATGGATTCATTTATGTTTGACTGTTCGTGGGTAAGTTCAACAGAAGACATGCTTATTTCAGGATTCCTAATAAGTTGAATTATTCTCTGATTGTGGTTAATTTACAGCAGTGGAATACCAGTTTAGAATGTCAATCAATTTTTTTTAAACCTAGCAAACAACTGAAATATCTACGTATCCCTTGTACTGATCATTCAATTTTTTTTACATGAATATGTACTATTTTTTCATACTAGTTTTTACCTCAGGTGTGGACTCTGAATGAATCTGTGACCCCAAGTCGGAGAAGTCTAAGCCACATCCATCTGGATCACCACGTACCTAAATATGAAAAAACACAAATGGAATATTTCTGTTGAAGGAAAACATTATTTCCAGACATTTATGACGCATTTTCGTTTCAGGATACTTATGACTCGGGTGATATATAACCAGTGAAATATAACCATGAGCTATGAAATAATCTGTTACTCAGAAGTTGACTAAAACATTTCAAACAGCTTACGTTTGTACACTGAACCAATTATTGTAGTTTTCAGGATATAAAAATTAGAATTAAGTAGAATATCTCAAACCTAGTTGGATACTTGCTGAATTTAATAACAAAGGCACTTTTAATGGACCACAAACAGCATTGCTACATAGAAACTGGATAGTAGTTGCACATTTTACACATATTTAGACACTAGAATTTAACTATTAAAATTTCCCTGAATATAAATAAATGTCATTGGCTGAATTACCTCTATATTGCATTTAATATTTCCAGTCTAATACCAAGGTTTCAACAAAAGCATTCCATATGATAAAATAATGAAATAAGAGAGCATTAAAATTAAAGTTTTAACAATTTACATAAGTTTTTTGATATCTAAACTAAGGTTGCAAACTATGTTTAAGATACTGTTTTTCAATTCTTTAATGATCTTCCTTCATAACAGTTATGTATGAATTTAACTCAGTCTAAAAAAATGTTCTGGTTTTATAAAGCTGCAAAAGTTTAATCTGTAATTAATTTTTTTTAAGTCAAAACAAACGTTAATACTTTTCCTTCACGAATTAAAACCAAAGATATTAATACAGCTATTATGTTTAGGTTAAACTTGTAAGGCAGTGGATGAATTTTCTTGATAGCTGAAATATTTTTTGAAATTTCGTTCTCATACAAGGACTCAAGTTATTAAAGTGCTCCATCATTCTCCAGTATCTGATATTAATTTCTGATACACTCAATAAACTCTAGGGCCCGGCATGGCCAAGCATGTTAAGGCGTTCGACTCGTAATCTGAGGGTCATGGGTTTAAATCTCAGTCGCACCAAACATGCTCTCCTTTTCAAGCGTGGGGGCATTATTAATGTGATGGTCAATCCCACTATTTGTTGGTAAAAAAGTAGCCCAAGAGTTGGTGGTGGGTGGTGAAGACTAGCTGCCTTCCCTCTAGTCTTACACTGCTAAATTAAGATGGCTAGTACAGATAGCCCTTGAGTAGCTTTGAGTGAAATTCAAAAACAAACAAGCAAATAATAAACTAAAATTAATGTCTCAAAACATTTCCTTTCATCTCTTAAAACAACACCATGACAAATGTTCACGAATCTGTTCCTTTGAAAGTATTATTATAATTAATTCAACATTTCAGTTATTGGTTTCATCACAAACTGAAATTTAACAAGCTAAGATGAAACTAAACCTAACTTTTGAAACTTCAAAACCTTCCTCTTGTTTAACAGTTACTAGTTTTTAGTGAGTAAATTCATCCACATTAAGTGACAGTTACCTTGTCCTGGTTCTGCCACCTTGTGGGTGAAATGCTGGTTTGTGATTCTGACTGATGGTCAAACTGGGACTCTTCTTGACAGTCTTTGTCAACTGAAATTCGTTGATTAATTGTTTCTAATAAAGAAAACAAGTGTATAATATTATGAAACATATACGGGCATTTGTCTTAACTATAGGATTATTTGTATTTTACAAATAAACACATATATAACAACTTTCAATTTCCATCACAACCTTCCTATTCAGATGTATCCACAGCAATTAACAATGAATTAAAAACCTAGGTTTATCACCTTTCAAACAATAAGAAATACTTCTAGTGCCCTTTTCCAAATTCCAGGATGACATCATACAACTGATTGACAAATTTCAAGTGTCAACAATAATTTCATTGGTCAATTAGTTTTTTTAGCTTACAAACATAAAACATTACCACAGGGTGGGTGACATTTCTCTCAATAACCTTGAAGTAACTCTCAACTGATTCAACTAGCAGAGAGTTAATATTTCCTTCAGTTAGAGAGTAACATACCTCAACACAGTAACTAAATTAAAATATAAGATAAACAAAATTACCAGTTCATTTACAATGAAACAATTCAAACAGTATGAAATCTACCTTGTTCACCAGTATGTGTTAAAATACTTTTTTCAGGTTGAACATGAAATGAATTCTGGTGTTTCTTCCTCTCGGTTTCCCTGGTCGCAGGAGATGGTATCATCTTAGCAACTCCGTCAGATCGGCTACGCTGGCTTCTTATGCTACGCCCATCTCTCTTCAGGTAACGTCTTACACCAGTTTTTCCTTTATCTGTATTTTCTTCTGGCTTACTAAAAAACAAAAAACAACAAAGGCATTTTATTACTTTTTGAGACAAAAACCATGCATCTTATTCCAACTTTTTATCATCATATTCATATTTTATGTTGTATAAAATGTGTTTTTATGATCATTATAATATATTATGATTAATTCGTGATCTAAGAAGTAAAATAATTTATAATTTTTTTAAGTTAATTGTGATCACAGCTATTTTCGCAAGAAAATGTGTTTTGTGACAATTCATTAAAAGAAAAAACACAGCAATAACATATTGGTATAATAATGCACAAAAGATAAAAGAATTGATAAAACATAATAATTCCAACTAGTGTCAAAACTAGGTAGGTGTTTAATGCTTTCTTAATTTTTTGGTCTTTTTTTTGATTTTCATTTCATCATTTCATAAAGAAGTTAAGCCTAAATGCAACATTAAGAAGCTCCCACACTAGAAAAGTATGGTGTGCAGGCAATTTACAAACCAGGTTGAAAATCAGGGTTCATCAATGAAACTTCCTGTGTTTGACACAGTTTTTAAATCAGTGTGTTAAAAGTGTTTTCACCTTGTTTTTCAGGATCTCAACTTAGAAGTAACGCTTCAAAAATGAAGTTAAAAAGTAATTTAGAAAACTACACCTTTAGGGCATGTAAGTAAATAATTGTCTTTCTCAATCACATTTGCAGATATAATATACCTTTAATGGCTTTTAACAAAGGAAAGCAATATTCTGTTTCCTTGAGAGAATATCAAACGTTTTTACTTTGAGAACTGGAAACAAGTTCAGAATCAAATATTACTTTTGATTAATCGAGTTTCAATTTAATGGATTAATGAACTTGTAGGTTACTGATGGCTCCTGGCAAAACAGTGACAGTGGAATATTTAGTCAATAAGGATCATCAGTGGACGAGTATCTTTATTTTATTTATAATAATAGAAATCTTTCATAATGGACCCAAAATGAGACAATTTCCAAAACACAAAATTAATGTTAAATTTCATTGTATAAACATGATTTTGGAGTTACCATTGTACTTAGCACATTGATCAAAAATTAATTTCTTTACACCTTTTAATCACCTAAAAAAATCCGATCTAAAATCCTAAGGATACGAAGAATATTTTAGAGAGAAAATCTTGGAGCAAAAAATTACCACTGTTTATTCTGTTTAAATAACATTTGAAAAAATGTGAAAACCCCACTTCGGGAAATTAAAAATATTGACTTATATGGTGAATCCACCATTACATATCATCTTGATTTATATGGTGAATCTATCATTACATATCATCTTGATTTATATGGTGAGTCCACCATTACATATCATCTTGATTTATATGGTGAGTCCACCATTACATATCCTCATATTACAGGATGCAAATTCATAATTGTTTTTTTTCAATTATCAATAGGGAAAATAAGAAAAAGGTTTATCAAATTTACACAATGCTCCATCTACAGAACATATATACATTTAGAATGTTAAATAACACTATGTAACAGCATTTTTACTTTTTCTTGTTCCTGGCAGAAATTGTTATTCCCCAATTGCTTATGCCTAAAGTAAATGGAAAAGACCTATTTTTATCTTCAAACTTTATTTGTGTGACCTGGGAGCATATAACAAAAATATGATGGGAGAATATTTTTGGAGGCTGATACTTGAAAGTAATTTACATTACAGTCACAAATCTGAAGAAAAACTACACACAAGCATTTTCGCCAATTTTTATATGACTTTAGTATAAATACATGTAAATCTTGATTCACATGTTGTTTTATTCAGATCTTATGTAAATGAAAATGTGCAACAGAAAATAGGTTAATTTCTAAATTTCATTATCCAGGTTACAAAAGCAAAATTTGAAGGGAATAACGAACATTTTCTGTATTTTTACAACATAAGCAATTAAAAAATAACACATACTACCCAGGAACATTTGTGTTACATATAGTTATTATTTCAAAGCAAGTAATGTCAAGGAAAATTGCAGAATTTCCCATGCTGACTTAAGTACTGTACACTAACTTGTTTCTACTTATTAATACTGTTATTATGTGAATACTGAACACAAATAAAACAACAATGGCAAAAACTATCTAGAAATAGGAGGAAGAAGCAGACAAGTTTTCTAATTTCTTATGAAACTTACTTATCTTGAGTCGATACCTCCTCCACTTGCAAACATTTCTTTGTTTTTGTGTCTGGTGATAAAAAAGAAATAAATAAATTTATGAGATTCTACATAACGACATTTCATTGTTTACTTAATGTTCATTAAACACAATAAAAGAAGTCCTAAATAAATTCCCAATGATTTTTAGGAAGACTTACGAATATATAATTCTAACATTAACCACTGTTTACTGTTTTGTAATTTCAAGTAAACTTTTCTTTCTCATAAAATCTTGGGCTGTCCAATATTTTCGATGTAAATATAGGTGTAAATCTTAATTTTTTTTTTTTTTTACTACAAAACTTTCGCTCAACGAAGAAATTTTCACATTACTACAGCATGGATTTTACCATCAATATTTATCATTTTGTAGTTTTAAGAGGTTTTGTTTGAAGCTGACAAAGGAGAATTTCACTCAGTAACTTTTCACTCAATCATAATCTTTTAAAAAGTGGCCCTTTTCTCTTTTTCATGATGACTGATTGCCCTTACCCATACATATATAAATCATTATAAAAACTCAATATGCCATACCTTATCATTAAATACCATCAAACACACCAAGTACACCATTGGATCAATAAACTTGCATGACCAGATAGCACACAGAACTAGCAGGGAGATTAAGTTTACTTTATAGAGACAGTTAAAGATGTGTTTACATTAAGTTTTCCATTTTTTCTTAACCTTATTATGCCTGGGTGAATCCCCAGTTTTTAAATCCATGCTCTAACACAAATAATGGGATAACAAGTAACTACAGAGAGTTTGGTATGTTGTATTACAGAACACGATGTATGTCATTTTGTCTGATCATATCCTATCTGATAATTATGCATTCTGGTAATAGTCCTGCAGCAAAGCTTTCATTACAAAACTCTCATAAAATATACACGTTCAAAGCATACCACTCTTCCCTTCTTGCTTTCCAATATCCATCTAATGTACAAAGGTGACACTTTTTTAGCTTCTGTTTTAACAGTCTAACCACACAAATCTAACTGACTTGTGTTTTTATTTGTAATAACATGAATATCGATTTATTCTTCACTTGTTAAAGGTATGTACCTGTTAAATTAGAGGTATGACTGGATGCCTTATTTCAATGAACTCATACACCGTTTACCTCATTTCTGTACAGAAATTATATTTATACATAGTACAAAAGGTCCAGGACATTTGTTTGATAGCAAGCAAGCAGAGTTCATTTGACTTGACCCTTAATGAGCCTCTGGTACAGTATTCAGTGATGACCATGAATCCCTTCGAAAAAGTTTTGTCACATACCTTACACCACTTTTTGAGAATTTGTCATCCACTGACTACAGCAAAATGGTACAAGACTCGTTACAGCTACATTAAATATCACCACATACTGCCATGATTTTCTCAGCTAAGTACCATTCATAGTTTTATACAGTTGATCTCCCATTCCTGGATATTATATGGAACCATCATGTAAACATATGGCTTATGTCTCCTTTATAGCAGGAAATCCTTCTTCATTATGTTGTATGCTGTTGTCTTTAGCTTGTGAGTGGGTTTTGCAAATAACCTTTGTGTTCACATATTCTCACTTGTTATAACTAGTTCCAATGTTATAAAGAAGAGAGGATGTTACACAACCTTCCCGAAAGCAATCAGTTTTTGGTGACATCATGCTACCTACAAAATGTAACATAATATCAAATTGTTGTTTTCATGTACACTATTGCTTCATAGCTTTATACTGGTTGTGACTGTCACATGACTTGTAGATTTGCATATCCCAAATTATTTTATTATATCATACTCAACCCTTTGTTTTTGGAAACAAAACAAATGTTATCATTATGAAACACAATACAAGACCCATAAGATTGTTACATGATTAAAGACTATGGCTTCTTACCTTTCTCAACGGAAGGAGGGTAGCTAATACTTCCACTACTGCTCAGAATGTTTTTCAAGTTCTTACTTTCTATGTGCTTCCACTCAGTAACATTGTCACTTCCCATCCTATTATTAATCACAGTAGTTTTGTTAATGGGTGTAGAATGTAGATTATTCTTAAGGATAAGTTTATCGCTCTCTTTAGTTGAAATAACATCTTTTGTTTCTGCCTTCCTAACTTGTTCCCAAGAAGGTTCGGGTTTGGGCTGTGATGGGAACTTAGAGCTGAATGTATTGTATCTCTCACGAGTGGAGGCACTTCTGATGAGATCACTAGAGATATCAGATTTTTTGTCACACTAAAGAAAGATGGATTTATAAGACTTGTTATTTTAAGATGGTATTAAAACTATATACAAAAACAGTAAAAGATCTTTCATACTTCTGAAAATGCTGGATGTCTTGGATACAATTTTATCTTATTCAGCAAAACAACAAACAACAAAACTTACATCACAAACATTATTACCTTAGCAGACAAAAATGTACTGCTTGCTGGACAGAGCTTTAAGCTAATTAGCCTAAATAGAGATAAAATCTTTTATTAAGGGCCAGAAATTATTAGTGAGAGTTAAAGGTCATAGGGAGCATTTATACTAATAATATATCACTCCAAGTATGTCTTACTATTTTGATGTATTCGACAAAAATCTCAAACTATACAACACTTCATAATAAATTAAGACCTGAGACTAGGTGATTAGAAAAACTAATGAAACTTAGCTCTATTAAAAATAGTGTAACTATTTCCATTATACATGTATATTATGAAAATATAAAGCTGTACAAGTGGGTGTTAGCAGCTGGAAGTTAAAGATGCTAAGCTAAAAATGTTAATTAATTTCACAGCCACAGGGAAAGCTAGTTTTGTATTTTGAAGTAAAATATAAAGTTTGATAGGCACACACACAAAATGAAATAATTAGGAATGGCTATGTTCGTGGTCACTGGTGGTACACCTGTGAATCACACATGTTAAAAAAGGATACCAATTACAAAACTGCTTCTCACTGTTAGCAAGCAGATCTCCATATCAAGTCTGTGAATTTTGTTCAAAGCTACACAAGGGCTCTCTGCACAAGCCATCCATTACTTAGCAGTGTAAGACTAGAGGGAAAGCAGCTAGTCATCACCCCCTAACACCAACTATTGGGCTACTCTTTAACACTTTTGATATGATGGGAATTCGAACCCACAGCCCCCAGATTTGGAGTCAAAAGCCTTAACCACCTAGCCAAATCTGGCCTCATTTTAAGCACACAGTTTATTACATGCATTGAATGGTATTATAGTGCTGAATTCTCAATACCCCCACACTCAGAAATATTTTAAACTCTTTAAACCTGTAATTTATTGCATATTCTGCTAGAATTATTGTCACGATTTCCAAATAATTATTGTCATACCTTAGAAATATTCAATTTTCTTAATGTTAAAGATAATAACATGGTTTCAATTATTTTCAGCCAAAGAGACAAATGTTATTGAATGTGCTTCACGTGTCTAATGGGTAAAATGGGATTTTCTGCTGGATGCCAACCTTGTTAAAGTAGCCTTTTTCTTTTAGGAGACAGTTACCTCTTGTAATAATGCACGCAACCTCAAATGAAAACTTAATTAAACTGACTAATTCACTTTTAAAGTGTTAGTTCTATATAATAATTCATTTAACCCAACTTAAGTTTTTGTTTTGTACTTTAAAATATTCAAAACAAAGCATTTCTGCTTCATCTTTAAAATAATCAAATTTATTAATAACTTTTAGTTCACTTTAAGACCCTAAATATCCCCGAATCTTGATTTTGTGTAAAAAATAGTGTAAGTGGTTTTTAAGTAACATTTAGTTACCTTTTTTTTTATGATAATAGCAAGTTTTATAAGATCATGATAAACCCACGACAAATTTTAAATAACAAAAACATACCTGATTTCCAAGATCTGTTACTGTAGCTTTGCCACCAGAAATTGTTGCAAACCTCTTGTTTCTACCTCTTATTGCATTTGATGGAAAACGTGAAAGAATGTCAAACCACCTGCAAGAATTTCCAAGGATTTGATAAGAAATTTCTATCTTATACGTGCAATTACAAAATTTTATATTAAACTTTAATTATATTATTTTTTAATAAAATATAATCACTTTAAGATTAATTACGAATAATTATTTTATTATCTTCAGAAGAAATCAGATTTTTTCTTTTTAAGCATTAATTTGCCTCATATCACTAAAACTGAACCATTTACAAAAACATGTTGATGGTTAGTCAGCTTGGCTAATCTTCTGACATTACTTAAAGAGGTTATTGTTTATCTAGATGAGAATAAATGTGCGGATTTGGTGAATCCAGGTTTTCAATAAACATTTAAGAACATGCCAATATAAAAAAAATTGATAGAAATACTATAGACATCAAGCAAACTTGGCTTATTAAATAGAAAATTGGCTGAATGGATGAGAGCATGAATTTGTTACAGGGTTTGGTACCTTACCTTCGAAAGGACATTGAAGTGTTGGAAAGGGTTCAGAGGAAGATGACTAGAATGGCACATGGTATAGAAAGATTATCATACATGGACATTTAAATAGTTGTTAAACTGTTTTTTCTTGAATAAAGAAGAGTTAGATAGGATGTGATTGAGGTTTCACAACTGCTAAGGAAACTGACAATGCTGATGTATCAACCTTAACCATACCTAATGGTGTAATCGAACAAGAAGTTTTTAAGTTTGTTTTTGGTTTTTGATACTTAAGTTTAATAGATTATACAGCCTAGTTTGACCAATTTGTCCTGTTTTGTCCTTAACTGTTATATTACTGTATGCAAAAAAACTTCTCTCTCAGTTTCGTTTTCCTGAAATAAGAAATTGCAGTTATATTTCTGGTATTTAGGTAAACAACATATGAGTAGTAAACAAAAATGAGTCAATACTTTTTTAATTATACATAAATCCCAAACTGATATGTATAGGGCCTATCTAACCTACAAATTCATAAAATTTTAAAGGGACAAAACAGAGCTTATTATCCCATCAAGGATGTCCCTTCCAGCTCCTGATTACTCATGTATTCATCCACTCTTTTGTGGAATTCAGTTAAACTTCCATCTTCTCCAGCCTTGAAGACAGCTCATTCCAAATGTCAACCACCCTGTTGGTTCCTTTCAAAATTATTGATTACCATTGTCTTTCATGTCAATTTATTAAGTTTTGCAAAAAATAACTGTAAATGGTCAATCTTCTGTTCTAGAAAGTGAGGTTTTAGATGTTTTTATCCACGATGCTCTTAGTGATTCACAAAATTTCTTTTTCTAACCAACTTCAACCTATTTATATGTTCTTTTAGCAAGACTAATATCTGTATGTATGTGTAATTATAACCTACTTCACTTGTTTCTCACTGTATTTCCAAATACGTTATGTAGACGTAGAATCATCGAAGAAGGTCGAAACATTGTTCGCTCTTCTACATAAATAAAAGATTTTCAACCAAAACGAGCCATTTTTACATATATATTTTTCTCTACAAGTGGATATCACTGATAGACAAACTGATTATTTTGTAAAACAAGACCAGGTACATGATTGTAATGACAACATAAATCCAAAGTCTAAATATAAAGAAATTCACCTTGAAATACATTTTAAAGTCAGGAATAAATAAAAGCAACACATTAACTCTCTAATTACAAACTTGTTTTAATATTGTTTGCTCCTGGTGTATATTCATATATTGCATCATACTAACTGCATGTGTAAAGAATATATATATAAAAAATTAGTCTAAAGAATTGATATAACAAAAGAGGGTGAAAGGAGTGCTTTCATATAGTGGAATTCATTGCAATAGTGATGATAAATTTGCTAAAATCTTTGGTTGTTTTATATATATACAAGTTATTATAGACCTTGTGAACAACAATGCCAGCAAAGGACCCAGAACTTTCTTGATGTATAAATAGTTTAAATATGTTGATGTGGTCTATACTGAACCTCAGTGGCATATCAAAAGTTAAAAAATTTCTGAGAAGGTTTTGGTTTGTTTGGGAGCAAAGCAACATTGGACTATCATCTGTTGTGTCCACTATGTGGACTCAAACGTGAGAATTTAGCATTGTCAGTCCACAGACTTTCCACTGTCTCACTGAAGGACTTCTGAGAAGGACATATTCTCACAAAAAAAGAAAGATACAGTTTTCGCTGTAAAATAAGTTTTTATCATTGAAAGTTTACCCTGAAAATGTAAGTAAACCAAATTACAGTAAATTCTTCATTAACAATAACGAATTTCTTGTATTAGTTGAGAATAATTTATGTACTTGTATTTACTGCCACATGCACAGGTCTACTTCCAAATTCTCTCTCTATATTAATTCATTGAAATGCTTTAGATAGAAATAAAATGGAAAACCTTATCATTATTACACTTATATTCATGTGTTATTTCCTGTTTTTTACAATGGTTTCTTACATAAAAGAATTACTTCGTAAATGAAGAAAATAAGAAATTATTAAAATATGAACAAAGTTTGACATGATGTTTTGTTTTTTCCTTCTTCCACAAGTAGACTTTGATAAACATTCTGTATTACATAATAAGATAATTATAAAGAAAACACCTCTGTTTAGTTAATGCTGTTTGTATACACACCAGTTTCTTTCTTCCTTGCTGGTTCCTTTGATAAAATGAACTTTATCAGGGGTTGCAATAGCAATGGAAAACTGGTTTCCTGTAACGTTCTCTCCATCCGAGACCTCCAGCGCTTTGTTCATGTCTATGGCTGCTTGAGGTACAGTGTCAGGCTACAGTGTATGGAACAAATGATGTCACAAGCTAATCAGACTGAGTTACAGCTATCTTATTTAAAACTAATTCTGTTCCACAACCTTCTTCATGTATTATTATAATGTACAAACACACAAACAATCAATAGAGTTTCCAAGTTTAAAATCACACATATCAATGCAACTTTTCTTCAACTGAAAACTAATTTTAAGATTATAACAGTAATTAACCAATAATGTAATTTTAAATTATTTTGCTCAAAGTTTAACAGCAAGATGAATCCTTAGGTAAAAAAAAAAAAAAACTTCTAAATTTGTATTTTTAATTGGAAAAATGACAAGATAATTATCTGTTTTTAATTAGTTGCAGATTGTGGTGAAAATAATGCATTGAACTGGTGACATCCAGGATCTTGGAAAGCTTTTTACTGCACATTTTAGCCAGAAACTGTAAAACAGGATATTTGAAATATTTTCTGTACCCTTATGGCATAATAACCAATGCACTTTGCAGAAGTTCAAAGGTTTTAAATTCAAACTTTTGTATATTCATATTCATTATTTATAATTTATAGAAACAGCAACAATACCTTTTTTTAACAATTAAATAAATTAAATAACAAAACTGAAAAAAAAGAAATCTCACTTGATAGATCAGTTCAAAGGTTACCTACAACTGATAGAAGTTAATTCTCCATAAACTGAAATGCACAGTGCTATACAACAATACACACGAAAATTAAAATTTATAATTATAATGCATTGAATTATCAGCCAGTACTCTTATTATTAATAATATTTTCATTATTAGTAATTGATTTCATAGTTAGAAGTCATGAAGGATAACATAATTAAAAGATGCATTATGTTTGAAACTGTATTAAGTAAAACAAAAAGAATTGTCAACTGACAGTTATAAGGTTTATATAAAGAAAAATATGTCAACCTTCTTGATAAACTCATAAGACTACTTGAGAAGGACTGACTTAGAATGGCAATTCTTGTTATTACTGTATTTCTCTGTCTTTATAGAAAAAAAAAACAGTTGAATCTCATGAAAAAACTTAATTTCTGTTATACAAAATTCACGAGGTTTTTCAGAGTTAACAAGCAGCCAACTTTAATATTCTGTTTTGGAAAATGACAGTATGTACACATTACACATGATTTATGAACTAATACTTCATCTTCGAAAACCAAACCGGCCTCATGTTAGTTTTGTTGACTGGTTACATTATTTGAGAATAATATCTTTAGGTGTGTATATGTTTCAGTTATTCTGACAGAACACCACCACATGATGGAAAATGAAAATACTCTCTTTCTGCACAGTTAAATAAGTTTACGTTTTTGTCAATTTAAATCATCCACTCTCTATCATCTGGCTTTCTTTCTATAACAATAACTAAAATAGAAGTTTTATCTGCATGTTTAAATGAGGCCCATAGTAGCTTGCTAGTAATTTTAAAGGCTTACAACACTAAAAATCAGGATTTACTATGAGCTATACCCACAGTGGCCAAAACACAAATACCTACTGTACAGTTTTACACTGCAATTCACAGTAAAATCAAACAAAAATCAGTGCTACTTATAAAATATTGTGTAAAGATTATCGAAACTATCAAAAGAAAAACAACTGATTGGTTTATCATACACACATATAAACTCTTAATATTAACACACATGTTAACTCTTAATATTCAAACATAAGTACAAGTTTTACTCACATGCTCATCAACAGAATATGTAAATTCACCGTCATCATAGAGCACAAACCAGCGTCTCTGCCACCTCTGCAAAGATATATATGAAAGTACACTGTTTGTCTTTTGCCTAATCTTAAACCACTGTTAAAACTAAATTGCTTAATTATTACTTATTCAGTTACTGAAGTGGTAGTGATTTACTTGTTACTTACTCAATTCCTAGAGTGGTAGTGTTTTACTTATTACTACTCAGTTCCTAGAGTAATGGTGTTTAGCTTGTTACTTACTCAGTTCCTGAACTGGTAATGGGTTTACTTGCAACTTACTCAGTTCCTAAAGTGTACTTGTTACTTAATCAGTTCCTAAAGTGGTAGTGATGTACTCGTTATTTACTCAGTTCCTAAAGTGGTAGTGGTGTACTTGTTACCTACTCAGTTCCTAAAGTGGTAGTGATGTACTTGTTACCTACTCAGTTCCTAAAGTGGTAGTGATGTACTCGTTATTTACTCAGTTCCTAAAGTGGTAGTGGTGTACTTGTTACCTACTCAGTTCCTAAAGTGGTAGTGGTGTACTCGTTACTTACTCAGTTCCTAAAGTGGTAGTGGTGTACTAGTTACCTACTCAGTTCCTAAAGTGGTAGTGGTGTACTCGTTACTTACTCAGTTCCTAAAGTGGTAGTGGTGTACTCGTTACTTACTCAGTTCCTAAAGTGGTAGTGGTGTACTCGTTACTTACTCAGTTCCTAAAGTGGTAGTGGTGTACTCGTTACTTACTCAGTTCCTAAAGTGGTAGTGGTGTACTCGTTACCTACTCAGTTCCTAAAGTGGTAGTGGTGTACTCGTTACTTACTCAGTTCCTAAAGTGGTAGTGGTGTACTCGTTACTTACTCAGTTCCTAAAGTGGTAGTGATGTACTCGTTACTTACTCAGTTCCTAAAGTGGTAGTGGTGTACTCGTTACTTACTCAGTTCCTAAAGTGGTAGTGGTGTACTCGTTACTTACTCAGTTCCTAAAGTGGTAGTGATGTACTCGTTACTTACTCAGTTCCTAAAGTGGTAGTGGTGTACTCGTTACTTACTCAGTTCCTAAAGTGGTAGTGGTGTACTCGTTACTTACTCAGTTCCTAAAGTGGTAGTGGTGTACTTGTTACCTGTTTAGTTTCTAGAGTGGTAGTGGTTCACTTTTTAATTATCCAGTTTCTGAAGTACTTAAAAGTTTACACTTTAAATGTATGTGGCCTACACTATTAACATCTATATAAATTTCAAACATGACAAAATGTACTTAAACACATTTCATCAAGCATTTTAGTATTTCCTTGTAAGATCAAAATTCTGATCAAACACTTAAGCCACAATTAGCGATCTGCTGCTCGTACAATATGAATTTGGGTATTGTGTTAGAAAATTAGTACTCAATTAAAATAGTACTATATACATATTCATTAGGCTTAGTTCACTCTTACCTCGACTTGTAACCATAGCTACAATATACAACTTAGAATTACTAATGTTGTAAAACAAAGATTTTAGTTTCCACACGTTTTCAACTTCACTGAAACTGTTCATGAAAAATTAATTTTTAAGGCAAACTTAAGTTAGGGCTATTCCATGTGACTTTCTATAAATATATATTCATGTTTTGGATTATCAAATAAATGCACAAGAATAATGAATGGAAGGAATCATGACACATATATTTACTGAATAATGATTAACACTAATGTTTACAAAACTGTTTTTGTCTTTGGTCTACTTGAACTGGGCAAATCCCATGAATCACCCATCATTTCTACCCGCACTCACTTTCACTCTCCATCACAAAGAAAATCAGTGGAACTGAAGACCAACCTGAAAACAGTAGTGTTCCAATGAAACACTTGTAACTTGAAATATGTGTTGTCCTTTTTTCCGTTTATTTGGATATGTGATGGTTAAGAGCAGGGCCAGATTAAGGGCAACTGATGCCCCAAGCACAGACCAACAACGGTGCACCCCTTGGCCACTACACTGCTTAACTGACAAGACATTAAGACTCAATAAGTAGTGAAAGTGAAATAAAAGTTTGAAAATTTATAACCCTTCTTCAGTTTTCTTCCAGGTCAGACCCTACAACTATATTAAATGAAAACTTATTTTATTTATTTAACATATTAGACATGAATCAAAATCAAGCAATGACTGAGGCCTTTTATTTAGAAATGATGAGAGAAATCAGTTCTTTGGTTAATGATTTTTAACAAGAATAAGTTTTACTGCATATCTGTTTTCACTCGGAGTTTATAATTCTAACTTTGAACTTAAACTCCTGTAAGCAAATTATTTACTTATATCTTAATATTTATTTAAAGTTTAAAGTTTTCTTCTAGGTTTTTTGATTGCAAAGTCTTTGATCAAGCCCTCAAAACTAATTTCGCCTAACAAATTTGCTTCTATACTTAGCAGAGACATAGTTGTTCTGTTGGGATTTTTAATATGCTTGACTTGAGAAAATCAACACTCGGCTGTGCAATTTGTGGTCAACAATGTTAGAAATATACACAATGCAATGTCTAAGTTTGGAAACAGAGCCAAAGAAACTGTGTTATTAACAGTGCAGAGAAAAGTCGAACACTGCAGATAATACCAATTATAAAAAAAAATCGACTAAAGATGAGTGTGGCTGTAAAAGAGTCAAGGGATTAAGATAAGGGGAAAACTCTGTGGTGCCCCCTTCTCTTGGTCCCCTGAGCACCTGTTTATTTTGCTTAATGGTTGATCTAGGGATGGTTGATAATGTTGAGTAGGGGAGTAGGGTAATGACTGGTTGTATTTAATTACCTGAACTATATATATGTGCAACTTATTGACTTATTCTATACATGGTATTAAAATTAACATAACATATCGTTTTGGGATAACGTAGGACCTATTGATCCATCTTAGCTGCTTCATACTCCAAACTAAACTAAAATATTATTAATAAATTTAAAATTTGAAATTTGCACAAAGCTACAGGAAGGGGGGGCTATCTACGCCAACTGTCCCTAATCTAGCAGTTGGGGGCGAAGATTGTTTACACCCAATGGGGGAGGGGGAATTTTGCAACCACTTATGTGGACTGTTCAATTTGCAAACTGGTATTCTCTGATTACGTGAACTTGAAACGTGTAAACATGCAGTCACAGAGTAATCTTGTTGCCACGATACTAGCATGTATACTTAGGCCTACTGACGGATACTTACGAAATATCGAAAAGCTTAGAAGCATGCCTATATTAAAAATGTACATTTCGGCTACAGAAAAAGCCTACATATAGGCCTAATTACCCAATTCGATTGGTTAGAGCACGAGAATCACAAAAACAGACACACAATTTGTGGGCTAGTGATGCAATAAAACAATTTAACAGACCAAACTAAAGGGGGGATGACTATGCACCATACCCCCACCTAAATTAAAGGGGGATGCATCCCCCATCCCCTCAGGATCTGCGCCCCTGCTAGCAGTGTAAGACTAGAAAGAAAACAGCTAGTCATTACCACCCACTTCCAACTCTTATTCAACTATTTTACAAACGACTAGTGGGATTAATCGTAACATTATAACGCCCACACGGCTGAAAGGGCGAACACGTTTGGTGTAACGAATATTCAAACCCACGACCCTCAGATTACGAGTCGAGCGCCCTAACCACCTGGCCATGCTGGGCCACCAACCCTTCAATTAAACTGCTAAAAATTTTCGTTCAAATTTATTTTCTATTTACCATTTACGTTTAAATACTGTATGAAACAAATCTGACTCCGAAGGCCTTTTTTTTTTTCTGTAGAGCTTAAAAGTTAAAATAAAAAGAAAAAAGAATAAAACATTTTAGCGAAGAAAATTTTCCGTTAACCCAAAATTACAAAAACGAAACTTATAAGATACGGGTACGAATAATATGCTGAATCGAGCACACCCAAAACGCAGCTTTTAACATTTGTTAGCGCAAGTAACCACATTACACACAAAAAAGGGCCGACAGCACTAACTCCTTCTTTCTAAAAGGGTCACATTAATTAACACAATCTTTCCAACGAATTGCTTGGATTACGGTCGAGAGTCTGACCTGACTACCACCTGTATAGAGAGAACTGAATCTTTGTGAGAAACCGATTGCAGTACGACTAAAGGAGGTCAGTACAGTTTATAATGTCACTGAAAACCTATTTATGCGAAGTTATATAACTAAGAAAAGCGAGAACACACACATACAGACACATGCACGTTTTCGTCACCTTCAAAACCTTTCTCAATTTCCTCAAACATGGAAATTTTCAACCTGCGCAGCATGGATGGCCTAACCCAGGAGTTCTTATACTTTTTTGGCGAGCCCCCTTTGAAAATATTTCAGGCTGTGAGGACTTCTACCCTTTACATACACACAAACAGAAACTTACAATACACATTCCGAAGTATCTCTTTTCATGATATTTTTTATGTTCCTGCTCGTGTCTGCTAAACCACTCGTCCTCCCTCAACAATAGTCTTGCGGACAAACCTCAAAACGATGGTCTAATTAACAGGTACGCATTTCAACTGCTGAGACTGTTTAATGACTTTAGAAGTAAAGTCATTCAAGGTAGAAATTAGCAGTTTCATCCATACAATTGTCTAAAGCACTTATAAGTTTTATAGTTACTTTACTATTTACAGACAACGAAATAGAGTCGTATTTCTTACTATTTTTTCCAGTTTTCTAGGGAATTTCAGTAACGTAAATGAAATATCGTGTATGCTTTACATCATCCTCAAATGGCTCAACGTTGCTTGAGAATTCATAGCACTAAAAACAGAATTCGATACCCACAGATACCCACTGTGTGTCGTTGGGCGTAGAAAAAGAACAAACAAAACGTATTTATTCTAAACCAGTTCTGAAATAACTGTTTTTTATTATTTTTTTTGCGGTTTATAACGCTGGTAATAATAAACACCAAACTATTAATTAATAAACTCTTAGTTGGGTATCCCAACTTTTTAGCCCCAGCTCCACTTTGATGGGCACCTAAAATTAAATTTAGTGCTGCAAAAACTGTCTAACGTGGGGTTTGCTAATAATTTTGTTTTCAATCTGACACGAACTTCTATCTGATTCATGGCTTATGTAGGCCTAAATGTGTTATTAATTTCGTGATCCACCCCCTCCCCCAGGAGAAACCTCAAAATGCACCTGTAAATGATGACCAGAGATGAATGAATACCGTCAAAGAAACTTAAATTACAATTAATAATAATTTAAACAGTTGTTATTTGTTTTTAATTCCGCACACCGGCTTTTATCGATACATTTACAGCCTATAAAGCTAGTTTGATTTGCTTGTTTGTTTTTAGTGGAAAAATACATAATGAGCTATCTCCTCTCTGTTCAACACCGGTAATCAAACTCTCGCTTTTAGTGTTGAAATTCATGTGACATACAAATGTAAAGAAAACAAACAAACACGATCAATAGTTTCGTTTTTGATAAAATACACACACGGAAAAAACATTTGAATTAGCGATTGATCTGTTTGCTGTTTAAGCTTCAAAACTCTCATACAAATGCACGACTTTTATTACTCAAAATCAGAAATTCTAAAAGAAAATTTAAAAACTTTTAGAACAAAAAGTGGAAAATGAAACCCATACTAACACCAGCTGAGGGACAAAACTATGAATAACAGCAGCATTCACTACTCCAGAGTATAGGAGGTTTAAAGGTTATGGCACTGGGCTTGCAATCTGTAGGTCGAAGATTCAAATCCCCGTCAGTGAACATGCTCGCCCTTTCAGCTGTGGAGATGTTATATCTTACTTCCCTCTAGTCTGTTACTGTTAAACTAAAGGCAGCTAGAACAGATATTCCTCGAATAGATAGGCGCGAAATTCGTAAACAAACAAACAAACAAGCCAGAACAGAAGCACTGCACTCAATCAAGCCCCTCGTGTTCTTAGATAATGAATTTCATGAATTTCCTATGGCTCATTTCTAAATATCGAATTTCAATACCCGTGGTTGACACAGCTCTGATAGTCCATTGTGTAGTTTTGTGCTTACTAACAAACAAAAGGAAATACTATTGTTGATATCAACCCACAGTGAAATATATTTTCGTGTAAATTTAATAAAAGTATAATCAAAGAGAGAATGATCGACGCTGTAAAGAAACCTTAATGTAGTCATGAACAAATACTATTAAAATTATATAATAAGTTATATTCAAAATACTCAACAGATGGCGAAAGGACCGACAGCATTCTTCATAGAAGGTTACAATAAACAGTTCTACAATGTTAAATGCAATTTCTTACATGAATGAACTTCTACAGTTTCAGAACGACTAAATACCATAATAAAATTCAAAGCTTCACAAAGTTTATAAACTTAAAACGTTGAGATCCGGGATTTAATTCCTTGCAGTGGACAGATTACTTTGTTTTGAATTTCACGCAGAGCTACACAAGATCTATCTGCGTTAGCCCTCGCTAATTTAGGGTTGTAAGACAAGACCGAAGGCAGCTAGTCATCACCACCCACCGCCAACCCTTGGGTTACTCTTTTATCAACAAACAGTGGGATTGACCAAAAGTTTATAATGCCCTGAAGGCTGAAAGGGCGAGCATATTTGATATGACAGAGATACAAACTCGCGATTACGAGTTGAGTGCCCTAACCACCTGGTCAAGCCAGGCCTGCGGTGGATAAAGCACGGATAGCCCGTTGTGTAGCTTTACACTAAGACAACGACGCTTTGTACAATTATTTCAAAGTCAAACTCCAGTTTTAAATTTAATACAAATGATACTGCTTTCGAGATTAAAGACACGTGATTCTTATGAATCAGATAACTGGAAATTTGAATATAACTTAAGCATAATAGTAATACAAACAAGAACACGGCTGTTTATTTAACAACGATAATCTAAACAAAGGTACACTGAGGTACGCTTTCTGTACTTAATATTACCGTTACTCAATCACTCGACTCGTAATGAGGGTCACGGGTTCGAATCCCCGTCATACCAAACATGCTCACTCTTTCAGCCGTGGGGGCGTTATAATGGTACGCTCAATCCCAGTGTTCGTTGGTAAAAGAGTAGCCCAATAGAGACGGTGGGTGGTAATGACTAGTTCCCTTCCCTCTCGTCTAACACAGCTAAATTGAAAACGGTTAACGTTGATACCCCTCGTGTAGCTTTGCGCGAAACTCAAAACAAACCAAACGAATCATCTACGTTGAAGTTTAATTACAACCAATGAAAATGTTTTTAATGGCTTCAGAGGCCGGCAACATCAGTGTTCTTGTTTCTTTGCAAAATTTTTACATAATGAAAATGGGTATTGAGGAGCAAGTGGAACTGATCTGAATTGTGTGGGTGTGTGAGCATTTTTTTTTTTCTTCTAGTAAAGCCACATCAGGCTATCTGCTGAGTTCACCGAGGATCTGAATTAAACATCTTTTGCAGATGACCAATCTTTTCAGCCAATGCAATCAGATTTTGGTACATCTTACATAGGTATGGATGTACATTCTGTTACGTATTATAATTTGTTTCAGACGAGTCTCCAATTTATTACGTTACGCACTTACATATTACTAGTTCAAACAACCAGAAATATGAGTTTGAGTTTATAAGCTAATTAAATTTCGATATGTATCAAATTTATGATATTTCCAACCAAGATTGATACAGATAATTTTCTTTTTCAACACATATATTTTAATTAACAACAATACAATTTATAATAACGGTTATTACAAATAATGATTTATATACAACACTTTTATAAGCTTAGAGACATTACTGAGTCTTATATCCGGTCCAGAACTAAACATTTTATCGATCACTCAGGTCCACTGCGAGTAAATTAATTAAGAGTTGATAATGTCGTACTTTGTTTAAGCTAACGATGTCTTTTTTTTGGCTGGCCTCACACCGGTTACAAGTTCATTTCTTACCGAGGATGATATTTAACGTCCTCGTAGGAACTCTAACGTCCGAAGTAATTCACTGAAGTTAAACGGTTTGTAATGTTCAAAATATATAAACGTTCCTAGTCCAATTCTGTAGGTTTTCCGATTAACAGGCGTTAATCACAATTATAGCTTCCGAGGCATATATCACTCTGACTGTAGCTAATCAATAATAATCTACTGTCTCTCATCTAGCTGTTTGTTATAAGAATCACACGAGTTTCTCGAAGTTTCAACAATGTTCTAAAACACACTAACGTTTGAGTAAAACAAATATTGTTGATTCTTACTCCCAAGAATCTTTTACAGATTTAGAAAACATGCGGAAATTGCACAATACACGCCACGTTAAAAAAAACCACACTAAAACAACTGTAGGTATTAAAATAAGCAAAAACGCTAAATCCGTCACATTGCTCATTATCAATAATAAATTTATAAAAATGAAGTTTCTTTGTATGACTGTGTATTAGAATCAGTCACTGACAAGGAAGTTTGGATGTAGCCCTCTCTCAGAGGTTTTTTACATCTCGACAAACAAGAAAAAAGGCGAGAGGAAGGGGGGAGATGAGAAAGAAAAAGTCAAGATAAAGTTCCTCCAAAGCATGCTATATTTATCTATATATAATTTGTGAAGTGTGTTTACATTTTTAAAATAATGTATTTTTGTAATGAGGATCCCCTAATAACAACAACAAAAAAATTCATTTTCTAGAAAAACAAACTATTCAAAATGTTGAAATATAAACGAAACGGAGTGCTGAGGGTGAAAACGCGTTTTTACTTTCGTTGGGAAGGGGTGCATTTTTCTAGATATATGTCCCTCTTTTTTGCACTGAAATCCTGGCTACGCATCTAAGAAGAAACTGATGCTCTGTTTTGGCAGCGTTTAACATATGAAAGCACTGTAATGTGCTATTTTATTTCTGTTAAAACAGTTAGCTTTAATGGGCCGGCAAACATCTTTTCACTTCACTTTCAGACGTGGTTGGTAAAAAAAATGTTTAAAGTAAAGTTTTGTTTATTGTTATCTCGATCGTGAGAAGTTCTACTTTAAGAAAAAAACTGTGTCAAAATACATCACAGACTTTGGCCTAAACCTCTCATTTTATCGTATACGTGATTAAATAATCCACTACTTGTAAAACTGGGTTGAGTGTCGCCTTTACCTCAATAACTAATTACTTCTTAAAGTTATAAGACAGTTCGGTTTAGATCTGTGACTTTAGAACAAGTAATTAGTTGTTGTTGTCTCTTATTTTTTAATCAGATTTTCTGAGTCAGACGGCATACTGCCCTTAAATTATAAGCACGTCTAACAAAAAAACCCATTGGCCTAATACCCCTGGTGAATGTCTTTGTCAATACGATACGCAGTAGTGCGCTATTTGAATTATGATTCATACGGTTATGTAATACAAAGGATTTGATTGTTTGTTTGTTTGTTTTGGAATTTCGTGCAAAGCTAACGAGGGCTATCTGTGCTAGCCGTCCGTAATTTAGCAGTGTAAGACAAGAGGGAAGGCAGCTAGTCATCACCACCCACCGCCAACTCTTAGGCTACTCTTTTGCCAACGAATAAAGGGATTGATCGTCACATTATAAACCCCCACGGCTGGGAGGGCGAGCATGTTTAGCGCGACGTGGACGCGAACCCGCGACCCTCGAATTACGAGTTGCATGCCTTACGCGATTGGCCATGCCAGGCCTTAAAGGATTTGAAACATAATACACAATAAACTACACAAATGTATTGGAACGTGTAACAAAAAATGCATAAGTATCTACATAATACGCGTATACATGATCTAATATTAACTTATTTTAATATCAAACTTCGAGCAGGAGTGATGCATGAACCAAACCCTACTCTAAAATACAAAATAACAAAAGTAACTTATTATATAGGCTTAGCTACAGATGTTTTACTGCCACGTTCTTTGACCGTGGTGAAATTCATAATATGAGTAAATAGATTTATTTATTTTTTTACCCAGAATATATCTTACGTCCAAAAGCTTTGTAAGATCAAATATAAAAAGAAAATAACTTATAAGATACTTCTTAACATTCTAGATTCGTATCCATTATGAAATGTGGGGTCATGGTCTATCTATTATTGCACTGAGGCTGGGGATCCGAAATGTTGGGGTCAGATTCCTCAAAAACGTTCTCCGTTCTTGGGGGCTGTAAGAATGCTCTAAGATTCAAACAAGAACAGCCCAAGAGTTGACAATGTGTGATGAAAGTGGAAAATTAAAGACGGTTAAATGTATAATACATGTTCTTTAATTTGTGATAAAAAAACGAAGTTAAAAACTTTTAATTGTAGCTAAATTTGCAAAAAAAATTATCTTTTAGTTACTCATTTGAGTAAAAAACTAGAATTACACTATGTAAAAACTATGTAAAAAAATAATTACTTTTTCATGTTCCTGGGCAGAGTGTTATTTCTCAAATTGCTTATGCTTAAAGTAAATGGTTTGTTTTTCTTAAAGCAAAGCCACATCGAGCTATCTGCTGAGCCCACCGAGGGGAATCGAACCGCTGATTTTTGCTTTGTAAATCCCAATTTTTTTTTATCTTTATTCATCCCACCTCAAAGAGGGGGTATAAACAAAAATACTTAAATTTTTGTTCGTTTGTTTGTTTTTGGAATTTCGCACAAAGCTACTCGAAGGCTATCTGTGCTAGCCGTCCCTAATTTAGCAGTGTAAGACTAGAGGGAAGGCAGCTAGTCATCACCTCCCACCGCCAACTCTTAGGCTACTCTTTTACCAACGAATAGTAGGATTGACCGTTACTTTATAACGCCCCCACGGCTGGAAGGGCGAGCATGTTTGGCGCGACTTGGGCGCGAACCCGCGACCCTCAAATTACGAAACGCACGCCTTAACGCGCTAGGCCATGCCGGGCCCCGATACATTAAATAAAACACTAGTTAAATAATTAGCATATGGAGAGGAAACATTGCAAGATACCATCTTGTAAAAAAAAATACAACAAAAGGTATAAAATGAATAAGAAAATATAAAAGAAGTAATGGTTAGGGGTGAGTATCTAAATCAAATTACACGAAAAATATTAATAAAACAATGAAACACTTGTGATAAAAAACTTGTAGAAGAGAATACACTAGCGGGAGACATAAAGTTGATGGACAAGACTTTGTTTTTCTTTTCATACTTCACTTTTGTGACCTGGGACCATATAACGAAAACATGATGGGAGACTGTAGGTTGACACGTGAAAATGATTTACATTACAATCGCAAAACTAGAAAAAACTACTCACTTCTGAACAATTTTGTACAACTTTAGTATAAATACGTGTAAATCTTGATTCATACGTTATTTTATTCAGACCTTACGTAAAAGAAAATGTGCAAATTTGCATGCTTTTACAGAGAAAATAGGTTAATTTCTAAATTTCATTATCCAGATCACAAAAGCAAAGTTTGAAGGGAATAATGGCCATTTTCTGTATTTTTACAACATACGAAGCTAAGAAATAACACATATCATCCAGGAACAAAATTTGGGTTGCATAGTGTTATATACGGAAAACATTTAGTACCTCTGTGGACATAGCGTAACAGCTTAGTTTTGTGCAAAAAATAACATAAAAAAATAATTTTAAACGTTCCATGTTTATAGCATAAAGAGTAATATCTGCCTAAGATGTCCTGATACAACCGGGTTCGACCCCCCAAACCAAAAAACATATTCACCCTTTCAGTCGTAATAATGTGACGATCACTCCCACTGTTTGTTGGTAAAAAACAACAAAAGTCTAAATGTTGGCAGTGGGTGATGATAACTAGTTGCCTCGCCTGCAGTATTTCTCTGCTAATTTAAGAACAACTTAACACAGAGAACCGTCGTGTAGGCTTGCTCGAAATTCAAAACACGCCAATTTTCTTAATACAGAAAATTTTAATACGCGTAGAAGCTGAATTAGCATTTTCTTCAGGTACCGTTACGAATACGTTGCTGTTGTTGGACCTTATTTTACTTGTTATTATTTTATAATGGCTTTGGGTAAATAAATAATCACATGTATCTCGTTAAAAAACAATATTCAGTTTTTTGTACAAACAAAAATCCACCTTTATATATATATCATTTATACAACATCAGAGATTCTCGTGGCCGTTTTAAAGAATCGAAAGCACGCGAAAAATTAATTAACAGCTGTTGAATGTATAAAAAAACCAAAAACAACTCATTGTCTCCTTTGTGTTAACAATGTTTAAAACGTGTATATGGTTAGTTGTTAAGTAGTTGTGCCTGACAAGTGAATTCTCAGTCGTAAAGGCCTGGTATACAGGTGATAAACCATGCTTTTCATCACGTAATCTGTGTATTACACAAGCCTACACGATTTCACTAGCGTTGTCTGATAACTCCCTTCACGCACAGCATGTTGGGAAATAGAACATCAAACAGGTTGAAGATGTGCGAAAACTGAGCACATTATTATAAAAGTCTGGTGACGTCGGTGGGAAAAACATCACTGAGTAATAATGTTGAATTATAACTGAATATCGTAACTTGATAGAAAAAACAACAAACTTGTATCATAAATAAATTTTCCGACTTCTAGTAATATTTATAAAGATTTTGTGTTTCCGTTTAGGGTACACGACACATATCCTTTCAGTTTGTCAACTTACACCGTAAACGTTTATCCCCTACATATATGCTATGCCCGGCCCCGGCATGGCCAGGTGAGTTAAGGAGTTCGACTCGTTATCCGAGGGTCGCGGGTTCGAATCTCGATCGCAACGAACATGCTCGCCCTCACAGTCATGGGGACGTTATAATGTTACAGTCAATCCTACTATTCGTTGGTAAAATAGTCCAAGAGTTGGCGGTGGGTGGTAATGAAAAGCTGCCTTCCCTCTAGTCTTACACTGCTAAATTAGAGTCGGCTAGCGCAGATAGCCCTCGAGTAGCTTTGCGCGAAATTCAGAAATAAAACAAAAAAAACGAACAAACATGCTATGCCCCTTCTCGAAATTATTTATGTGAGCGCCAATGGCTAGAAGGAAAGCAGCTAGTCAAAAACGCCCATTGTCAACACTTAACTCCATGAGCTCGACAGGCCCGCAGAAGAAATAGATCCGTATACCAACATACTACCGATGGGCTACACTTGGATCCATATCGTCGAAATCCAACTACCAAGTCATTGTCCCAGTACGGTCAGTCGTTAGTGCGAACACAGTGACTTGTACGATTAAACCAATTAATCTAATCTTTGAAAATCGGTTCATGACATTAGCAAATGTTCTGTGTATGAACATGTTGATACTATAGACCATTAATGAACCCTGTGGTGCTTTAAAACAACCGGTTAGAGATTTTACTGGTTTGGATAAAAGGGTTAACAGTTAATCGTAAAAGATAATTTGATGTTTAAAAATAAACAGATATAAAATAAACGAGTAATTACTTTATATCCGTAAAAGCCTAACATACTTGGTACAAAGAAGCAGATGTGGGTTTGGGGCCGAAAACACCATTAATAAACAACGTGCCGTTCAATTAATAAAGTAATCATACCTAATTATCCCACCATCTGGCTTGTTTGTGTTACAAACCTTTATATCTTAGAGTTAGTTCATTTTTACATGTTTTAATTTGAGTTTACACTTAGCTTTGATTCAATATGGAAATTATTTGTAGTTTGAAGAAGAGAACACTGCAGCCTAATGTAGGTTATCTTCAAATATTAAGACACAACAGAAACACGAGCTCATCACGTGCTCTGTATTTGCACGTGATTAATACAAGATATTCGTCCACGGGATTGTATCTTTTAACTGATAGCACCAATAAAGCGGAGTTCTGTTTTTCGGATAGGCCAGATAATGTAAATCGTGTATCTCAGGACGGCTGGTATGGGTATTAACACTTTTATTAATAAAGCAGAGAACAACGTTTCGATCTGCTTAGGTCATCTTCAGGTTAACAAAGAGCCATCACGAATGTCGTAACTTCCTTATCCTCTCAAGTGGAAGATATATTCCCCCTTCCTTTTTAAAACAAAAACGATAGCTCAGAATCCAGCAGTTCACAGAAAATAAAGTTAATGATGCATCGAATTCGTGACATACTCAATGAATAACCCTTAGAAATATTTAATAATTATAGAAAGATGTTCGGACTTCCTTCGCGAGAATGTTGTGTGCGATTCTGTCAAAGGTTGCACAATGTTCAAATCGAGTTCTTGACAAGTAGCAATTACAATAACTATTTAAATATTCGAGACTGACCTAAACACATCGAAGTTTTCCAGTACAACGTATACGATAACATGACTATATTTAGTTGTACTTGAAAGAACAGCCAAAGAGTAAAAAAGTAAAACCTTAAGCTCATAATTTGGAGTGAAGACAGTAATACATTAATCATAATACAAACCATATAAATTTCATCTGAAATAATTTCCACTTGAAAACTGCCGAACTTAACGTCCTTTGATCCTAGAGGTGTATAGAATGTTAAATCTTTTAATTTGTTTTGACTCTCCACCCATTCCAATACTATTAACTATGTTCCCACCCTCCTTTTGTTATCTAACTTTCCCAACAACAAATACATGATATCCTATCTTTCACGACGAATTTCAAAAGCCTTGTGTGTTATCTGAAAGCCTGTTTAGGGTTAACTAATCCTAAAGGCCTTAGTTAAAAAATGAGTTTACAAAACTCTATAGCTATTACCATCTCAATTACAGCTACCATCTGATCTTTGTAGACAGAGTTTGATAATTTATTTCTTGAATTGCCTTGATCATGTTTATTAAAGCCAAAATATTCATTCTAATTACCAACAACACACTTAGGGCCAAAACAACGATTCACTAGCACAGCGGCGAGTCTGAAGGCTTATAAACTAATAATTGATTTCGATACTTGCGGTGGAAGGAGACTTTCGAAGGAGCAACTTTGAATTTAATAAAAAAGAAAAAAAAACACGTAACATTTATATAATCAATGCATATCGTAGAATTAGGCTTAAAAATTCGGGATCTACTTTTATTGAGTGTTGTTAGGCCTATGACCTAGACCGTTTTTTGTGTTACTTTAAAACGTATGCTGTTAAAGAGCATACGACTTTGGCTGTTATTGTTTTCTTAGGTATACAATGGACTATCTACACTGTTTATTTCGGGAAATGATATCCTAACTTTGTACGCTGTAGGTCAGTAAACTTAACGCTGTGTCACTGTGGGAACGCGCTTGACTTAGAACACGTTACTTGCGTAAATAGACGAACTCGTAGAATGAAACTTAGCAAATTAGGATTCGCTTAATAACAACGTTTTTCTTCTTTGATTATTATTTCTGTAAAATAGCGTGGCTTTTTACGTGCTATAATATATACGTACGTATATAAAATAAGTACGCAAATAATGGAACCATTTAAAATGTATAGATACGTAGTTCACGTTCTAAATATCGATCACAATTGAGAACCTAAAACTAGTTGTTACTGGGATATATATATATATGTAAAAATGGTTGGTACGGGTTGAGAAAATTGTATGTAGAGGAGCGAAACATATATATTTACATATATATTTTTCTCTGCACGTAGGTTTTCTCGTCATCATGGGTGGTTGTTGTTGGATTTTTATATATAATGTTTTTGTTTTCCATTAAATTCTCAGGCCTTGAGAAACTATATCAATTACAAAATAATAATAATAATAAATAAATTAATTAATTAATTCATCGAGTACAACAGATAACTGTTTTGAACGATACCTTAAATAAACTGTGTCAGAGATAGAAGACAACACGAACATAAGTAACACAAACATGAATAAGAAAACAATGTTATATAAATATACGAATATTTTAATCGACATTCTGCACCTTGCGTCGCTAACTTTCCAATAAATTTAATTCATAAATAATTATATAAAATAATAAATATATTAGCAATGTTAAATTAAATATATAACGCCTTGTTATGAACTGTTACTCTCAAAACAGAATTCATAATACACATAAATAACGTCTAGACCACAACCATGTCGTGTTTTATTCTAGTCGTTCCGACGAACCTTGGTATTGAACCAGCATTAGATATAACAGGTGTAGTATGTTTGACATATCAGAGACATTAAAACCGGGGGATGTACACCCCCATTTTTTACATATTTCACTATAAATTATAGTATTATATTATTACATTATTTTTCTAGAAGTACGGTATTTCCCCAGACTCCCGAGACTGCGCTGATTTCAGCAGCTCCTTACGCTTTTAATATCTTGTTGTAAAGTCTGCATGTCCAGCCACGAACCTACACTATTTCTACACCCCTCTCTTCACCACAATATATTACATATGTTCTCACGGATTCTAAGAATAGGCAGACTCTGAGGTCTAATGAATCTTCCCAAGTCTATAATAAAACAATTATTCTTAAATGAAATTTAGATGTAGAATAAAAGTTTGAACGTTTTGTTACACTTGCATTTAACCACTGGTTGAAAGGTATTAGTGGAATTTGTGACAGTGAAACTTAAGAATAAATCAACGTGAAATATATTTTATTATACAATAAACTGGAGTATACGTCCACTTGACGGAAGTTATATAAATACATGATTAATGAAAGGTTATCTTCGGACATGAAAAACTGCTTCTCTTATACGTAACTATAAAAGCATCCCCATAAAAACCACAAAACAGCCTGTGTAATTGAATCTCCGGCCCAAATCTGATAATTTCCATCCACATCCGGGCCCGGCATGGCCAAGCGTGTTAAAGCGTTCGACTCGTAATCCGAAGGTCGCGGGTTCGAATCTCGATCTCACCAAACATGCTCGCCCTTTCAGCCGCGGGGGCATTATAATGTGACGATCAATCCTGCCATTCGTTGGTAGAAGAGTAGCCCAGGAGTTGGCGGTGGGAAGGTGATGACTAGCTCCCTTCCACCTAGTCTTACACTGCTAAATTAGGGACGGCTAGCGCAGATAGCCCTCGAGTAGCTTTGCGCGAAATTCAAAAAACAAACAAAACAACCATCCACATCCTTCGAAGTATTTAGATACAACAAACAACATTATTATATTTATAGAAATAAGTGCAGTAGACAAACTCTTCAGTGAAGCGATGAAGCTAATACGACGTAGTAGAAACACAAGTATGGTCAATTTTCTGGTTGACAGAGTCGTCTTCGAGAACACTTAATCGGAAAAGTTGTGTCTATTACAATCTATTTAAACGCATACATTTGGTCGAATTTTCCGTATTTTATTAAAACTCCACATTTTTGTTTAGTTTATAAGAAGCTTAGTCAAAATTAATCGTAATGAGAAATATTATTTTGAATTTCGCACGAAACTACATGAGCGCCCCCGTACGTTAGCTGTCCCTAATTCATCAGTGAAAGACCAGATGGTAGGGTGATAGTCATCACCACCTACTGCCAACTCTTGGGTTACTCTTTTACCAACGAACAGTGGGATCGACCGTAAAATTATAGCGATCCCACGACTGAAAGGGCGAGCGTGTTTGATGGGACGGGGAGTCGAACCCGCGACCCTCAGATTGTGAGTAAGGCGCTCCAAAAATTTCGCACTCCAACTATAATCATTAATTCACAAGCTGTGAAGAAAATTTTATTCTTGGCATACACGCTGTGTCGTGTAAGCTGACGTAGGCTCACCCACATGGTATCACTTTGCGTGGCTTATTACAGTAGAAAATCTCTCTAAAAGGCACTGAACACCGTTTGAAAGCGACGTTTGCAAAAGTGCAATTAATCTTACTGGGAAGAAAGGGGTTAATCAGAACACAGTTCTTGGCCTAGCTGAAGTAAAATATTTTATTCCCACACAGATTTAAACAAACATGTCACACACTTCATGCAAACCCGCGAAAGAAAACCACACGCATGTCTAATCTGAATAAACATAATGGCACCCGTTTCAGGACTTTATCCACATAACAAGTCGACCGAGATACAAGCCTAATCGATACAAGCTAGCTGTCCTCATGTTATCCTTCCATAAACATCTCTTTGAACTTTAAATTTAAGGTATCACCTAGCGACGCCAATAAACAAAAGAAAACTGAACTATAACCTTCAGCTACCACTCTATAGTTGCTAGACAATAAACTCTATATCTGGATGTTATATCGATATCATAATTTTGAAAACAAATTCATGTTTATAAGTTACGTTGCGCGTTCCAAGCATTATAAATACAGAAACGAGCTAAACAATAGTACATTATCCTGAAACCTCAAAATTAACATTAAACAAAACGAGTTTCGGCTTCTTCCATAACGAGAAACGTTCTCGAAACGCCAGGTTGACATAAAAGTACAGCAGACAGTAATTTTCACCTACACAGTGTTGGAAAAAAAAAAAGTTTTCAAAAAGCAAAAGTGCGCACTTCAACAGAAGTTTGTTTGAAAAACCGTGCACGTGCTGTAGGTGTTGTTGTTGTTGGGTGCCGCTCAGTGTCACGACCCCGGAAATAGGGACTTCTTCAGAATAGGTTACCCTGGTTTGGAGTTTCTTAAAGCGAACAGAACTTCCGCTTAATATGGAATTTCCTTGAGCGTGGGAAGAACATAGCAGCACGAGCGACAGTTATGAAGGTTGTTAATGATATATTTTGTTTTTCCATTCCAACTGTTTCGGCATCTAATTTTCTAAAGACAATACCTGAGCGATTCGATTAATATTTGTTTACTTTTATAACAGCCTTGTTTTATTCACACTAAAGAGAGCCACTATGAATTAAGATCAGCGTCGGTTGTGAAGCTTTAGGTGGAGAGATATTAGAAATTGGCATACGACTTAACAGGAAAGAAACACTAGATGGAGCTGTGCTAATCAAATACGTACTGACCACACTACGTCCCGAATTAATAACTAACTCTTTCGAAGAAAATATATGAGAATATAACTTATTCTAACTTATTTCACAATTACAGGATAAATACATTCACATTTAGATGAGTAATTTTACTATAAGCATAAGTAATTACAGCATAATTATTGGTAAATATAGTTGTCAGATTTCGTTCTTTTTTTATATAGGCGATAGAGTAAATATGACGGGCTTTATCACACGGCCATACATCCGGGGATGTTCTCTAAATGCATCCTGTCTCTGTTCAGGCAACATCCTGTTTCTCATGCAACTTCAAAAACTCTAACAACAGTTGCAACCCTTCTGTGATTTTTTTCAGCAACAAGAAATGTTCCCGATTGGTGTTTGTTGTTAGTCAAAGACTGTCTTTATAAACCCACGTATTTTCAAACGCGTTCTGCTTCACGCTTAACCACCGACGCATTTCTAAATCGACTAGTTAATGGCGTATTTCAACCTGATCGACATCTTAAACACACATGGACTAAATTGCAACATCAGATGATCGAATGTTTCAGATCCAACTGTTCTTAAATTTTGGTGTACTAACCACATAGAGGATAACCGGTCAACCGCACCCGCCGCCACAAGAGCTTTGTCCAGCTACTGAAACCGGTTATTACGACTACAGCTGAGAATGCGAAGAACATTGAAACTGCAATTCGGCCCACTAACTATTAGGCCACGCTCTGCCCCAGCGTTTAATGACAAATCACATATAAACAGATATTTGTTTGTTTGTTTTTTAATTTCGCGCAAAGCTACTCGAGGGCTATCTGCGCTAGCCGTCCCTCATTTAGCAGTGTAAAACCATAGGAAAGGCAGCTAGCCACCACCACCCACCGTCAACTCTTGGGCTACTCTTTTACCAACGAGTAGTGGCATTGACCGACATATTATAACGCCCCCATGTCTGTTAAAAGCAAGCATGTTTGGTGCGACGGGGATGCGAACCCGTGACCCTCAGATTACGAGTCGCACGCCTTAACCCACATGGCCATGCCGGGCCCCCTAAACAGATATCTATGATTCTAAAGACATGCACATTAGACAAATACGCAACGTGTTTATAATAAGGAAACATAAGTAAGATGTTTACAAGAAAGACATCCAAGGATTATATCGCTCACATTTGGGTTTCAATACCCGCGGTTTGTAAAGTACGGAAGTCTATTATGTAGTTTTGCGCTTAGCAATAAAACAAAACTTAAAACCTAATGTACTTATCATATGACATTTTTTTCCAAAAACTTTGCTGCCTGGTTAACCACAACACATTCGAAATATTTGCCAGATAATTTAGAAGGTTATCCTGCAGCACTGATGTCTAGTAAAAATTAAACATTTTAAAAGTAACTGGGTCCTCAAAATAACTCAATTTTCTTGTAGTATGTCATCCGCAAGATGATGACTTCATCTATATATGTAAAAAGGGCTCGTGTGGGTTGAGAAATTTTTTTTACGTAGAGGAGTGAACAACGTTTCGACCTTGATCGGTCATAGTCAGGTTCACAAAGAAAGAGAGAGGTAACCGACCGGAAGCTGACCACATGTTAGAAAGGGGTTGTGTAATGAATGTCAGAATGTAGAGGGCCGGCCTGGATGTTGAATATACAATTTTATATCATTTATTTTTTAATTATTATTTATTGTATATTTTAATATAGATATAAATACAAAGAACTACGTGACTTACAAAAACAAAAAAATAAACTTAGACCATCAACTGGCATGCTGCATCAAACCAGAGATTTACGGACTTGTACAACGAAACATAAACCAAATCAACACTAGAAATGACAGAAACAAAAAGATCTGCCACAATAAAAAACTAGAAAAACTAATATTCAAACACAAATATACGGCATCTCCAAACCTCATAAACCAGATTGTCCATTACGACCAATAATGTCCACATATGAATCGTTTAATTACAATCTTGGTAAATACATAGCATTAGCATTCTCAAAATATGTAACATCGGCCAGCTCATTCATCAAAGACTCTTTTAATTTCAAGTCTGATCTTAATCAACTTAATCATAAAGCTTTAATGGCCAGTTTCAATGTTATAATCCCTCTTTACAGAAGTTCCAACCACTGAAGCCTCCAAGATAGCCTTGGAACTCTATATCCGAGACCCTAACCCAACTATAGACATTCCCACAACCAATTAGCAACCCTCATAAAATTCACCACAATGAAGACAAACTTCATGTTCAACAACCACAACTATATACAAACAAATGGCCCAAGCATGGGCAACCCAGTATCACCAGTTCTAGCCAATATTTTTATGACACATGTAGAAACACAAGCAATTAATACAGCATTACATCCACCACTATACTGGTACAGATATGTAGACGACACGAATGCAGGATTCACATCAACAGAACACACACTTAATTTTTTCAAATACATTGATTCTATACATCCCAACATTAACTTCACATGTTGGAAGCAATCAAATATGATTTCTTAACCTCAAAATTACAAGAACCGACATACAATTTAAAACAGAAATCCACCGAAAAATCACCTATACTGGACTTAGGACTCAGTCCACAAAACAAAACAAAAACTCAACATACTAAGAAACCAAATAAACAGAGCCATAAAACTATGCTCACTAGATAAAATTAACAACGAATTAGACAAAATAAAACAATACGTCATCAACAAGTTTCCTCCACAAACCGTAGAAAACATTATACCACACACCCAGATAGAAAGCAAAATCAACCAAGAAAAGTAAATATATCTCACGAATCAAAAAATCACGAAACCATATACTGCTGTATACTATATATTCCTGACATCAGCAAACAAATAACCAACATTTGGCAAAAACTAGTAACAAAATATGACATTCCAGTTAATACCAAATTTATTCAAAAACCAGGCACAAAACTGAGGTCTATACTATGTAAAAACTACAGTGACAAACACCACACCAACATTATTTATGAAATACAATGTGATAACTGCCACGACTTTTTTTTTAGAAATAAGTAGAGAAATGGAAACCAGATTTAAAGAACATAAAAAGTCACCTTCTCACGTTTTCGAACACTGTATGTCAAATAAACACAACATAACGAAAACACTCAAATACTAAATAAAGAAACAAACATAAACAAACGCAAAATTAAAGAAGCCTTACTTATACAACAACTTAAGCCCAAAATAAACCAATACAAAGGAAAATCTTTATATCTATATTAAAATATAATATAATAAATAATAATTAAAAAAATAAAAAATATAAATTTGTATATTCAACATCTAAGTCGGCCCTCTACATTCCGACACTCATTACACAACCCCTTTCATACATGTGGTCAGCTTCCGGTCAGTTACCTCTTTCTTTCTTTGTGAACCTAACAATGACCGAAGAAGGTCGAAACATGGTTCACTCCTCTACGTAAAAAAATTTCTCAACCCAAACGAGCCATTTTTACATATTTCTGTACAATTGGGTTTTCTCGACATCGCTGATTAATGACTTCATTATTCCGAGTCTAAAAATCGAGAAGTTACTCTGAAGATTACCGAGATCTCCTGGTTTGTCTGATGAAAAAAACAACAACTCTGCTGTACAAACAAACACACTATTATGTAAAAATAAAATAGTTAATCTAGGTTCTTCACTGCTCAAGTGTGATGACTTCATAGCATAAGCGTGTCCTTTTCATTTAAGTATCAACCTAGGTGGCACTACTTTTGGATTTAGCTTCACTCTTGGTAATGACTCGAACACAAACACCAGTGTCATAGCACTGTTCTCAAAACTTCGTGAATATCGTGTTTTTCTGTGATTTCTACGTTAAAATGAATCGTTCGCAACTAGTCGTGGAACAGTGAAAAATCTTGCTCGCAGAGTCCATGCATATGGTTATTAGTAACGCTTCATTGAACGAGACTCACATAAGAACGCCCCCAGACGTGCGTTTCTGAAACATTAAAATTTATGACAGGACGAGAAACAAAGCAATACCAAGAATTGTGTTAAGATGGGAAGTTCTTCCATGATGAATTATCTTCGACAGGATTTATTACATGGTATTATGCACCGCCTTTTATAAAACATGTGCATGTGAGAAACTTTCTTTCAAAGGTTTGCTTGCAAATCACCAGAAGTCTTACTATTTATCTGTACTTACAAGAATACTGTTAGAATTTCTTCGTATTCGCTATCCATTTAACGACTATCACTGTATGAAAACATTTAAAAAAACGCGCAAATATTGTATGTACAAAATTAAGATAATCCATGAGATGAATTCGTAGCGTATTCATAGAATACTTATTGGTAAAAATCAGTTACATTAACAACTTTTAGTACATAGAAAATCCAGTACGTTACCTTCCAACAATAGCTTTTATGTCACGTTGCTAAGCAACAAGAGTAAAATCTGATATTGTTGTTAGGCTATGTACTAAAAGCATATTATGAAGTGTATTAGAACAGTACTGGAAAAACTGAGTAATTTTAAGTTTTTGACAACACTTACTGTAAAAACGTACACAAAAAATGGGTGGAAAACTCATTTTCTACGGCGAGTAATATGTATGAAATCTCAGAAGTCCCCTACTGGGATCAGTTACAATCAGTTGAGGTTATTTCTGTTTAAACTCTTACGAAGAACCTGGTAACTACCAAAAATAGTGACACTTGAATAACATGGTGTGTAAATAGTTCTAAGAAACGTGCTACGAGGCTCATAGGATCTCATCAGTAAATCTAGGGTTAAATTGTCTGTAGCAGAAAACAGCGATTTCCTCTGGTGAAATTTGCGATGATTAAACCATCAAGGTAAATTAAAAACAACAACAACAAACGGTGTTCGTCACTTTATAAAGCCCCCACGGTTGAACAGAACAGGCTAGAATGTTTGCTGACAGAATTCGAGCTCGTGATCCGCAGTTCCTTAATCACTTGGCCACTTGTATACTATCTTTCAGACGGGATATAACAGTAAGGAAAGTCCAAACTGTAACATTATTAACATCAAGTTACAACATTCGTCCAGAATGTTCGATTTGCAACAGCATTCTAAACTAAAGGAACACTCCGTTGAGTTTATACACCAGCCGCGCAACACTGACTATATACGGGTCTCAAAAGATAGGAAAACGTGCCCATATGTCTGTCGTTATTAACGGACACTGACCAGTCCTGGCAGGAGAATGAGGAATAATGTTCTATATATGTCTATTAAGTTTGATCAAAATCCGATCATTTTTGATAGGCTTATACAGCAGATATAGTGTGAAAAAATCGGTCCTCGTGTTAACTGTTGTTGTTTTGAATTAAGCACAAAGCTACACAATGGGCTATCTGTGCTCTGCCCACCACGAGTATCGAAACCCGGATTTTAGCGTGTAAGTCCGCAGACATACCGCTGAGCCACTGGGGGGCGCTCGTGTTAACAGACAGGGATTTTATTTTGATATTTGACCTAAAATCGACCCTCCAAAAGCTAGTCTCATCTCTTGTAAATTGGGTAATGGTTCAAATGGCACAATTCTTTGTAACATTAAGCAGTTTTGATCAATTCAGATTTGAACTTGATCTCAAATTAAATAAACATCGTAATCTCAAGTTCAGGATCCACAAGAGGTCATCATGTCACGAAAATGTTCAAAAGGTTATTTGATATGGTGGCCTACAAACTTTTATATGAAACTTCCACACTCACTCATAGACCTTTTGATTACAGACTATAACTAATTAAAACACAAAAACACCCACTGGTTAACTTTTATTAAATAAGAGAAATATGACTGGATGAAAATATCAGGTGAAGACAGCGAGTTACATGTTAATTTAAAATGAATGACTGCTGGAAAAAAACACAAAAACTTAGCTAATAAGCATGAAATCGTATTTAATAAAAACGGATGAAAACTGAAACAACAGATGGCACTGTTACTCATTTATTTCCCATTTTCGGATCAGAACAAATCAAAAGATTGTTAAACCAATGACGTTATTCGATTGTTTGTTTTGAATTTCGCACAAAGCAACTCGAGGGCTATCTGCGCTAGCCGTCCCTAATTTAGCAGTGTAAGACTAGAGGGAAGGCAGGTAGTCATCACCACCAACCCCCAACTCTTGGGCTACTGTTTTACCAACGAATAGTAGGATCGACCGTCACATTGTAACGCCCCCAGGGCTGAAACGGCGAGCAAGTTTGGTGAGACCGGGATTCGAACCCGCGACCTTCGGATTACGAGTCGCACGCCTTAACATGGTTGGCCATGCCGGGCCGGGCCGACTTTATTCGAAACATCAACAATTACCAAGTTATAAAACATTATAAAATAGGATTGTTCAAAGAAAGAACCCAAAATTCATATTTAAACGTGAGCACTATTAACTTACAATAACGAAAATAAAGCAAATATCAAATATGAGGAAAAAAACCTTTCAGGACAATGAGTAACATAAAAAATATAAGTAGAACGTAAAATATCAAATTACAAATTTGATGAAAAGTTGATAAAATGGGCAAAACTCAATTTTGCCTTTTTCGTCAAGACCATTAAAGACCAGACGCCATGATGAAATATCAGATATTCTTAGCATTCGGGCTTGTAGCGGTACTTTGGAACGAATCTTAAGTATACAAGGCTGTCACTTTAATTAAAATAATCGTGACCCGTGTTACTTGAGAAATACGCGTTGATTAAAAGTTATACCACTGACCTCCCCCATAGATCGATGTTACGAAACCCCATATTCTGATACAGTGTCAGCTGCTTGAAACGTAAACACTTTTTATTTATCCATCTGCAAAGTTAAGTGCCTGAAAGCATTCAGAAGTTTTAATTAAACAATGTGATTTCTGTACTGTCTTTCTAAATTGTTTTGTCTACAATGTTAATAATGTGGCATGCGTTTTCTGTGTTCATTTATCTACATTAATGATACAACAGAATAACACGATCATACTTTAATGTCAAGTTTACGTGTTATTAAATTGTTTTCAACAGAAGGATGCAATTTATGATTGAAACAATATATCTACAAAACTGTATAAGATATATATATATATATAAATCAGGTCCAGTTATTTATTTCTCATTAGAGTTCAGCATCAAAACCATCATAAATTAACCAAAATCAAGAAAGTTTTCATTTATTTAATACTGTGATGTCTTGGTATCATGAATTTCCTTCTATTAAAAGGAGAAAAAAAATCACTAGATGGCAGAACTTGTCAACGTTTTTTGTTGTTTAATAGTTTTAGCTGAAAGGCTGCATCTATATTCTATCCATCATGGGCAGTTTTCGAGTTGCGAGTCTTAAAACTCACCGCTGACCCGTTTGGGGTGATGGGGTGGAATTGTCGATCACACCTTAAAGTATTTGGAATGAAACACGGACCATTTAAACCGTACAACGTACAACAGGATTCGAATGTTACGTGGAAACTGAAATCTAAGAAAGTGATAAAACGAGAGATTATAAATTGGCCTGACTTAATGTTTTCAAACAAAATATTCATATCAGGAACGAAATGTCGTGCCCAACGTCTTGAACAGTCAGAGTTTAAAATCTGATTGTAGTAGAAACGTAACAACAACAAAAATCACAAACTTAAAAACTTTAAGAACACAACTAGACATTTATTAACAATATCTGTTTCCAGCTCACTAGTACACTCCTAAATATTAGGGCCCAGACACGACCAGGAAGTTAGGGCGCTCGACTCGTAATCTGAGAGTCACTGGTTCGAATCAACATCACAACAAACATGTTCGCTCTTTTAGCCGTGAGGGCCTTTAATGTGACGATCAATCCCACTATTCGTTAATAAGATAATAGCCCAAAAACCAGTTGGAGGTGGTGGTGATGACTACCTTCCCTCTATTCTTACACTGCTAAATTAAGAACGGCTAGCGCAGATAGGCCTCGTGTGTCTTTCCGCGAAATTTCAAAAAAATAAACCATCGCCGATAAACTGAGCTAATTATTCACTTTCGTAAGTATTATATCCAACATCTTACAACGGATTATTTACAACTGGCCGTTAATCCCACAATCACAAAGTCATTACGTCGCACATTTTTCAGCGTTGCCTATCTGTTTAATCCGAGCTTCTACCTACAGTCGGTATTAGGTTAATGCTCTCCCTAACAAATTGTAATTCTTACGATCAGAATCAATTAAACTCTTATACTTTCCAGTAAACACGTGTTTATTTTTCCGTCACTACAAAAAGACGAATGATTCATCTTCGGCTATATATATATATATCCAACTATTCCATCAATCATTCAGTAATCTGAACATTAATAAATTATAACGTCGTCTAAAGGTCTTTTTTACCACAGAACTGAAACGTTTTCCCAGAATCTGCTGTTGTTTGGTGTTAGATCAATGGAGCACACACAGCGTTTTCTGTCAGGAATAATTAATGTTCAAGTGGTAGAAATCAGTTATGTGAAAAATTCCGGGAACGAACAAAACCCTCGTATGTTTTTACAAAGATCTGTATATTTGATTTTCAGTCTGACAACTAACTACACAGTTTACAGGTTGCTTTACATACTTTTAAATTGTGGAGCCAACCTGTAAATATGTACATCTTTAAATATTCTCAATAACAAACAGCAATCTGATCTACTAGTGTAGTTCGATGGGGAGATTCACGTTAGAACCCCTCCCGAGGTTTGTGGCCAGCTGCCGCTAAAACGCGGTCAACACTATGGGTGGATTGGGCGAGTTAAAATCAAACCCCACTAATTGGACAGGTAAGAGTTGGTGACGGATGTTGGTGACCACTGTGTAATTGCATTTACATACGGTCTATCAGCTCATAATTCGGAACAGTTATAACTGCGTTCTTTGTGCAGCATCCCTCAGAAACTCTGAAACAATCAAAGACAACAAGAGTACCAGGACGTTCTAGAACGCGTCACCAACAGACGTTTGCAGATGTGCGCGTGATACTCTGTCATCTACAGTGAAAACCGAAACAAAAAACCCTGAGAAATCACGTGAGTAACTAACTTTAGCTCACAGCACCTGTGAAGTTCGTGCTTTAGCGTAGATGCAAATCTGTTACACATCTGTCTCATACCTACAACCCCTGAAGCAAACACATTTATCTAGTGTTAACACTTATTGTTGTTCTGAAACACAAACTGACACCAGGATGTCATTATTTTATTTTGTGTATATTTTATAACATGATAATGTGGACAGCACGTTATTAAAGACAGAAACACGCATCTTATATAGAAAACGTTGAATCGGTATGTATGACGCTGGAATCCGAGTTTCGATGCCCGTCGTGGGCAGAGCACAATTTGTTTTGAATTTTGCACAAAGTTACACGAGAATTATGTGCGCTAGCCGTCCCTAATTTTATAGTGTAAGACCAGAGGGAAGACAGCTAGTTGTCACCACACACCTTCAATTCTTGAGATGCTCTTTTTACCAACAAATAGTGACTTTTTAACGCCTCCACGGCTGAAAGGTCGAACATGTTTGGTGGGACTGGGATTCGAACCCGTGACCCTCGGATTACGAGTCTAATGTCTTAACCACCTGGCCATGTCGGCACAGAGAGCCCCTTTTGTTGCTTTGTGCTTAACTTCAAACAAACTCGATTCGTTTTGACACGTTTTGTGGTCACAATTTCATAATATTTAACGTGTACAACGAAGAAATCTAAAATATGTCTTGAATTCATAATGTGTGAGAATGCTTAAAAAAACAACTCACTAAATGATCCGCAAAAACACGTGTTGTTCTCTCCGTCTACGTATTTTTTTTCTTCTTCTTTCATGTCTTTCCGGTAACTTTCTATACCGAACAGTTTTCTACGCGTCATTTCGATATCACTTAGAAACGTTTTTAAAAAGTAAAAAAACAAAACGAATTGCTCAAATCAGTTACGTTTATTTTCATTTTACTTACATTTCTTTAACGGTTAGTTGGATTTGTTTTTCAAGAACCACGTGCGTTCTTTCTAAACTATAAAACAAAATAAAAGGCGCTGTGCCATCCCTCACAAACACGTGTCATCCTAAATAAGATAAACTGAAACGGAAACCAAAAGTAGAGTTACCTCTCTATCAACATAATATACTTACAGTAGGTGTACAAATTAATTTTAAACAGCAACAAGCAAAACAACAACAAAGAATTACGAAACAGAAATATGGGGGGTCATGTATCGGCAATTCTTTTCTTTTTCGTTCTGGTAACGTACCATACAATTAATTTACTTGTCACTAAACTATTACAAGTGGAAATCAGTCATAGTATTTTGATCTCGTTTATCAACGTGGCCCGGTATTTGTATGCGAGATAAACGTGAAAATGAGCAGGCCTTATACGTTAACTGTTTTATTTTACATCGAACTACAATACGTGTGGTGTGATGACATTACGTAAGCAACAAGCATCGGTTAAGATACTCGATAAGATGCAATGACGTCGATGTTATTTTTTTTGTCTTGTTAACATTATTTAACGTATTATTAACACTTTTTCTTCTTTTTCTTCTAGCTGATGTCTAACGGAAGCGGAAAGTTCAGCTTGTTTGTTTATAGTTAAAAGACAAAACTATCCACCCGGGTTTTATCGTTTAATAAATCCACGGCTATACTGCTGAGCCACGAGGAGCGCTAATTATGATTTTAGTTTGGAGAAACTAATCCTTTGCGCATTATTCTGAGAAAATCTACAGTTATTTCACTACGGCAATGTTTTAAGCCTAACATGAAAAAGAATCGCAGTGTACATATAACTTGTACGTATACAAATATTTTGAAAAAGGAATTAGTAGATGGTGTGGTTTAAATTTCGCGCAAAGCTACACGAGGGCTATCTGTGCTAGCCGTCCTCAATTTAGCAGTATAAGACTAGAGGGAAGGCAGCTAGTCATCACCGCCCACCGCCAACTCGTGGGCTACTTTTTTACCAACGAATAGTGGCTGAAAGGGCGAGCATGTTTGGCGCGACAAGGATGCGAACCCGCGACCCTCAGATTACGACTCGCACGCCTTAACACACTTGGCCATGCCGGGCTTAAGACCAGAGGGAAGGCAGCCAGTCATCAACGCTCACGGCGAACTATTGGGTTACTCTTTTACCAACGAATAGTGGAACTGACCATACATTATAACGCCCCCACGGCTGAAAGGTCGAACATGTTTGGTGTGACGGGGATTCGAACCCGCAACCGTCGGATTAGGAGTCAAGTGCCTTAACCACCTAGCCATGTGGGCTTTAGCAGAGGGAATAACTACTTTTGAATATACGTTTGCGGACTTACAGCACTAAAATCAGGGTTCAATCCCTTGCGGTGGCTAGAAGATTGCAGGCAGCCAATGATGTAGCTTTACGCTACAAAACTACATGAGAGAAAAACAAAATCTGTTCCTATCTTCCTGACTATCATGTAAGAAACAAGTTTATTTTCAGACTTGATGTCTTGTATCCAGCTATAGATATAACATAACGTAAGGTGGGAACATGATAATAAATTGTGCCAATAATTGACAATAGATCCAAAATATGGATCTGGACGAAAGACCAAGTGTGCCGTGATACACCGAAAAATTCGTCATTCGATTATCAAAACACTCGCCCCCCCCCCCAGCGGCACAGCGGCATGTCTGCAGACTCACAACACTGAAAAAAAAGGGTTTCGATACCCACGGTGAGCAGGGCACAGGGCATTGTGTAGCTTTATCCCTAATTCTAAACAAACAAAAAATCAAAACACACAGTATATATATATAATATATTGTCTGTAACGTGCCCGTCACGGGTATCGAAACCTGGTTTATAGCGTTGTAAGTCGACAGAGATACCGCCAAGCCACTTCGGGCGAGGGAGACTTACGCTTTTAAGTCATGTTTGTAGACTTATTAACACTAATAAGTTTATTTCTTTGTTACAAAACACAAAGATACACACTTAGCTCTCCATGTCGTGCCCATCACGTGTATCAAAACCCGATTTTTAGTGGAAGTAGGTGGGGGGGGGTCACAGAACTAAAGATAAAGCAAAATATATTCTAGTTAATAAGAGAGAGAGAATAAAGCATAACCTGATATCACTAGTGTTAAATAACACTTTTGATGTCTTTAAGTATTACTTATCCATCAGCCTTACTAAAATACGAATTTTCGAGTACATTTATGTATTAGCAATCGCATCAATTTACAACTGCATAGTTACATATACAACATAAAAATGAAAGAAATTATTTCACTTGAGAAATAAATGTTGCAATATCTCGTAGGTGCAGACTTTACCTAACATTACAGTTTATATTCCTTTCGGTGACGTTTATGTCCACGACAGTAATATTATAATATAAGTTAATTTCACCACTCTACGTAGAAGTCAGTCTAAGTACAGTACACGAGCGTGGTAAATGCTGGCACGTGAACCGGATGTTACGTTACGCACGTGATTATAAATAATGTTTGGTTAAGGAGAAACGTTCATTAGCTTTTATATACATATTTATCTTAATCAATTTTTTTCTTTAAGCCGCATACATATATATACACACACACACATATATATAAACGTATAGATTACTGTGACATATCTACTTAGCTAATGGTATTTATCTGTGTTTACAAATAGTAAAACCACATCGGGCTATCTGCTGAATTTATTTATGTATTATATGTTTTGTAAATTTAACAATGGAAAACAACAACAACAAAACTCTTACCTTCGTCCTGTTCACAGGAATAGAAAAGTCAAAATCAGGAGCAACAAATAGGTAGCCACATTTGCACACATTTCTCGAGGCCTAAGAAGAAAATGATAAAAATATTATAATACAGAACAGAAGAATTTGTTTTGTTTTTTGACAAAACAGGATTGAATCCCAGTACAAAAAAAATTAAAAAATTCGAAAATTCGGTAAGTAATAACGTTCAATATTATTTTAGCCTTTGAAATGACACTGATTATTTTTTAAAACGAGTAACCGTCAGGCTGGAAAGTCCAGGTGTTTAGAGAGCTCGATTCGCAATTTGTAGGTCGGAAGTTCGAATCCCCGCCTCGCAACATATACTTGTACTTTTACTAGCTGTTAGGAAAAGAGTAGCTCAAGAGTTGGCGGTTATTACTTGTCCCTAGTGCAGATAGCCCTCGCACGTTTTTACGCTAAATTCGAAACAACCCTTGTCGTTAGTACAGATCAGATAACGCAACAAATATACGTTTTCCCTTTTCTTTCATCAGGTGTGGTCAGTTTACTACTGAAAGATTTGTCTTCAGTTTGATTTATTTCGAATTTTGCGTGAGGGTCGTCTCTCCTAGCCGTCCCTAAATAGTAATGACAGACAAGAGGGAAGCCAATTAGTTGGTCAATACCACAGACTCTAGGGCTACTCTTTCACCAACGAATAATGGGATTTATCGCAACATTATAAAACCCCCACGGCTGAAAAGATGATGTTGTTCGATGTGACGGGGATTCGAACTTGCAGATTGCGAGAGTCCTAACGACTTCGCCATGCCCAACCATTTCAGTTTGGTGTGTACATGAATGACTGCTGTTCAAATTGTATTGCCTTGAAAGAAAGTATTGAATAATTGTCGTTAAAAACGAATAAATTTTACTTTGTGTTAATATATACAAAATTGCAATTTATTTTAGTCCAAAAGTGGGTACTCTATTTCTTGCTGTGTACGTACATACACTGGAGCTGTTCCTAATACAACGCATTAAAGAGAATAAGTCTCCATACGGAAAAACCAGTGATTTTTTTTTCAAAGTTAAATCTATTACGATAACCTTTCTTCTTAACACCATAATAAACCAAACTTTGTTTTAACCTTTCTTCTTAACACCATAATAAACCAAACTTTGTTTTAACCTTTCTTCTTAACACCATAATAAACCAAACTTTGTTTTAACCTTTCTTCTTAACACCATAATAAACCAAACTTTGTTTTAACCTTTCTTCTTAACACCATAATAAACCAAACTTTGTTTCTGTTAACAGTTTTTTTTAAGAATGAAAAACGATGTGTGTAATTAATCAACATTGTTTGAAGTTAACCACAAGGCCACCCAAGGGGTGGCCAGGTGGGTTAAGGCGTGCGACTCGTAACCCGAGGGTTGCGGGTTCGCATCTCCGTCGCACCAAAAATGTTCGCCCTTTCAGCCGTCGGGGCGTTATAATGTACGATCAATTCCATTATTCGTTGGTATTATCCACTTGTCTAAAAACAGCTGTGGTTATAGAGTTGGCTCAGATAAATGTGACTAAAGTTATGTTTGTTAACCCATAACGACAACTACTCTTATTTGCTAAAAAAAACAGTAAGTTTCAGACGATGTGTAGCAAAGAGGCTTATGTTAATTGTTTACTTGGATTTAGTTGTTGTTTTTTCATTTCTGGTTGGTAAAAGAGTAGCCCAAGAGTTGGCGGTGGGTGGTGATGACTATCTGCCTTCCCTCACGTCTTACACTGCAAAATTAGGGACGGCTAGCACAGATAGCCCTTGAGTAGCTTTGCGCGAAATTCTAAAACAAACAAACCTTTTATGTTTATTACTTTTAATAATAAAATGAAAAACGTTATCGTTTCTTTATTTTATTATTTCATTTGTAATTTTAATTTATTTATTTTGAAAGATTTTATGTCTGGCTGCCCAGTGGCTCTGCTTGTTTGTTCGTTTGTTTTGAATTTCGTACAAAGCTACTCGAGGGCTATCTGTGCTAGCCGTCCCTAATTTAGCAGTGTAGGATAAGAGGGAAGGCAGCTAGTCATCACCACCCACTGCCAACTCTTGGGCTACTCTTTAACCAACGAATAGTGGGATTGACCGTCACGCTATAACGCCCCCACGGCTGGAAGGGCGAGCATGTTTGGCGCGACTTGGGCGCGAACCCGCGACCCTCAAATTACGAGTTGCACGCCTCAACACGAGCCGGGCCAGTGGCTCTGCGGTAAATTTACGGGCTAACATCGCTAAAAATAAAGTTTCGATGCTCTTGATGGGCAGTGTAAAAATAGCCTATTATGTAGCTTCTGTTGTTTTACTACATTTAATCGACGAGCGAGTGTCATGCACAGTGGAAACCCTCTAAGCGGCCACCCCTTGAAAGCGGTCATTCAATCAGTTCATTTTTTTGTTCACATAATCCCTTATTATGTACAGTGAAACCCCTTTAATCAGGCCAGTTTCCCTCAGTCAGGAAGGTGACTGCTACTTTATAGGGGTTACACTGTTACAAGATATCTTCGAAGAGATAGTTGGATCTCGGTGTATCGAATATGTCGTGAATATGACGCAAGATTTCCCTTTGTTTTTATAAGGGGAGGTCCCATAACTCGGGGATTTATAATGTTGGTTTTGACACTTACGGAGCGAAGAGCACAGAAGCCCAGTCCACTGTGTAGCTTTGCGGTTAACAACACACGGGCACAAAAATCGTTCTTATAATCAAAAAACGGTTTATTAAAAACTTGCTCACAAAAATACGAAGACGTTGATTCGTTCAGTATTCACAAAAAAAAAACAAACTGTTTATATATCTTCCTACATTTCTTTGATAACTGAAGAAAAAAGAAGCGAACAAGACAGGTAAGTGTCTTTCATATGTATTCATCTCTGTGTTTACAACCATGGCGATTCCTTACAGTCCAGTATGACGGAACTGATGGTTACCCATTACAGCACGTGGTAATTGTGTTTTTCGCTTCTTTTTCTCACCTCAAGACCACATGAGAAGAATGGAAATAAACGTCCAATAGGTCAAGAAGGCCACCACCGACTGGTGAGGCCTGACCGTTAGCAGGCCTTCCCGTCGACTCTCATTAGATAAGAAATGGGGAGTTGCATCCCTACTAGAAACCGTTGCTAGAGAAACGGGAAATTCTTATCTCGGGGGGAAAAAAAACAAAAAACACGTGAGAATGTCGTCTTATTAAGCATCAGTTCCAGGCGGGAAACACGTTTAGCTTCAGCATAAACAAAACGTTGTCTCATTACCAAGGGATGGCAAAGGCACCCAAAAACCCCTACGAACATGCTCAAAACAAACACAAGAACTACTTGAATAGAAGGCAAAGACGACGAATCACGTTGAACCTAATTTATTGCAGCAAATAAACATATTTGTTTATACGCTGTCAGACACGGTGATTAGGAGCATGCCTCCTGACGGATGTGAACAATCTATAACTGATTAGTAACGTTAAAATAACTTAACTTCAGTTCGGTATGCAAGACATGCAGGTCTCTTATTGACGAACTAATAATATTTATCGCATATTTTTACTTGTATTCCAACTGAACGTTCCACGTGAAGGGAAAACGAAAGATTTCTTCACTTATTCGCCAAACCGTGTTGTCAATTCTGCTATAAAGTATTGAAGTAAAAACTGGAACTAAAAGGCTAAAGACAATTCCTACACGAACCTCGTCTTCAATTTACCCAAATGAAGGGAGGGGAATTTTGTACACCTCAATTTTCTGTTATTAGGTGAAGAAGGTAATAACGTATTACGTAAAAATTTCAAAGACCAAAAACGTTAGAAAACTAATTTTTCTGACTGTATATGAGCATGCCCATACGTCGACACAGAAATGTAAGACGTGTGTACATAAAGAACCTTACACTTGTGTACGAATTAACTCTACAACTTATTAAGAGCAACATGTTGCATGTAATACCGGCTGCCTGTCGCATCGGCCCGGCATAGCCAAGTGTGTTGAGGCGTTCGACTCGTAATCCGAGGGTCACGGGTTCGAATCCCGGTCGCACCAAACATGCTCGCCCTTTCAGCATTACGGTTTATGTTTTACTACTTCGGATGTATGTGTGATGTTTTGGTTACAACTGGCAAGTACTGTTATATTCTTCTTCTTGTTAAGTGCAAAGCTACACAACGGACTATATGTGTTTTGCCCGCCGAGTGTATCAAAACCCATTTTTTATCGTATAAAGAATTCAGGCTTAATACTGAGACACCAGAAGACGAATACGATCTTATTGGCTGATGGCAGGGTGTGACCTTGTTATTAGTGTGATGGACTATGAATCCAAGTTTTTATGGTTTCCGCAAATTCGCGTTTTGCACTTTGAAGCCATGAGTGAATTCCACGAGTGACGGTGAAATCCACTATTCATTTAGAATGGTCCAAGCGTTGGCGGTGAGTGTTGTTAACTTGCGATCTTCCCTGTAACCTACTAGTTTAAAAGCAGTGACGTTTAGCGCAGATAGTTGTTCTGTATGTAACTTCGCGCAAATAAAAAAACAGAAATAAGCCTCATAAAGCTACGCATTTAACCTGGTGTATTTACATAAAGCAATATTTCAAAAAGTACGTCCGAGTTAGTCAAGTCAATACACTGTAAACTAGTAGGTCATTCAGTAGAGCACACACCTACGTCATGCAGCGTTCATCATATTTGGTTCTAAAAAAATATATAAAAATATATCCGTTTGTTTCTTTGTTGTTGTTTTTTTAATTTTGCGCGAATCTACATGAGGTCTATCTGCGCTAGCCGTCCCTAATTTAACAGTGTAACACTAGAAGGAAGCCAGCAATTTACCACCACGCTCTTGGGCTGTTCTTTTACCAACGAATAGTGGGATTGACCGTTACATTATAACGCCTCCACAGATGAAAGAGCGAGACTCAACTCTAGTCCTACACAACTAAAGTAGGGACGGCTAGCGCAGATAACCCTCATGTAGCTTTGCGCGAAATTCAAAACAAACAAATTTATTTTCAAGCCTTTCAGTTACACGAAAGTGACACACGTAAATGAATCCTTGCACTGTTTAGTAAGTGGAAAACAATAACAAAAACTGGTGTTAAAATGGACAACGTGTCCAGTGAATTGGCAAAATTAATTGATTAATTTATGTATATCTTGTAGTGCTCAAAGTAATCTGACAACAAGGAGCAATCTAATAAACAAACTTGTTATCATCCCGAGTTACTGTATCACGTTAACCATTTAAAATGGTAAACATTTTCGAGGTTATATTTCAAATATTTAAAAACACATAAAAACAATATTCTGCAACAGATGGTGATTTTAGCAAGGAAAATGAAGTGAAAGAAAATCACTTGGCATTTTTTAATAGTACACATTTGGCTAATATAAATTCCTCCCTGCCCTGCATCCAAAGTCAATTCCCAGAAGTTCTAGATTTGTTATGTTAGTATTTTCCTAGAGGGATAATATGTTTGACCTAAAATTCACATGCAGAGATCATTGACATAAGCGTCAATGTCCTTTTGGTTTACCAGCAGCCACAGGAGTCAGGCCTTCAAACGTTGCTTCCTGTGTACGAGAATCAGGAATTTTTGCATCAGCTGAACCACAGTACTGATAAAGATGCTTCACATGCTTAAGACAAGTGGTTTGCTACTCTAGAAGGTGTACTGAGAAATACGACTTACTGGTATAGTTCGTCTTGAAACTTGTGGCCCTCTACGCAGCTTAATATTATTTATTGTCTTCAAAGGATTTTACTGACATCCAATTTCTGCTTCGTAAAATATTGCCGTGAGCAAAAACACACAAAAAATAACAACCAAATATAAATATCTTGCGAGCAATATATATAATACGACCCTGAGAATAATACAGCCTCATCAGAAGAGAGACAGTAGAAATAATGTGAACTGAAAAAACACACACACACCTTCGACTTGCTGAAAACCTTGTTTATCTCCAGCTAGTAAATATTGTATGTTAAGTAACATCTTCCTTTGAACCTGTAAAGAAATATTACTTAAGCAAGTTTGACTTCATACACGTTTCTTTTAAAGAATTCTAGCTATAAGTTAACTGTATTGCTTAATTGTAAGCAGTTTACTGTTTCGCCAGTTCTTGAGAATGATGTGATAAAGTTAATTAAAATGAGATAAATTAGAAATAAATAAAACAGTGTTAGTGTATATAATGTTGTGCTATTACTAATTACCTGAAAATCGGATTTATAAGTGACTTAAATAAACTGTATAATAATGACAGTTCACTAGCTTTATATGAATCGCACCCTCACAGTTGTGGTTCATGAAAATGAAGATAGATATATCGTTCAACGATTACTGAGTCGTGATGAGCTCTGGTATTTCACATAAAGCTTCGTACGCACGGGATATCCCTTGCCTGTCCTATGAAAGTGGGTTTTCTCGGGGCTCTCCCGTTTCCCCCACATCAAAATCTTCAGGCATTGGATTTATAGATCCCAACCCAGGCATCTCTTTTGCCAGACCCTGAATCGTGCCGTTTGAATTGTTTTATTTTTGATCTGGATTTGAATAATATTCATGTTCACATCTGCTCAACCTCTTCCTTTCGGGACAGGTCCCGGGCTTCCTTTCCGCTGCTGCCTTTGCCTCCATCCAAGACAACATTTAGAAGAGACATTTTCGACCCAAATAGTCAAGAATAATAATAATAATAATTATATATATAAAAAAAACCACCATTTAATCTTAATAACAATCCACGAAAGGGGACGAAGAGGAACCACAACGTTCCTGAACACCCCGGTTGGGGAGAGAACTCTTCTGATTTCTCTCTCTCCAAACTGAACCCCTGCCACGTTAGTTTAGTTTTAGTTATCCCTGAAGCAGTTGGTATTTTATTTACAGTGTTCACTTGCTGTTCATGTTCCTGTTCCATTCTACTGGGGGGATATTGTTTCTCCTGGAGATTGGAAACTTATTCGACAAAGCACTTATTCTTCTTTTGTAGGTTTTCATGTTTGTGATGTCGATTATTTACTGTGGTTGCGGGCGATAACCACTAATGAGAAGCTGGTTCATATGGACAGACATCCCACGGGGTTGTGCACTTTGTGTTCAAAGGCGCGGGAAACCATTGACCATCTATTTTTCCACTGTTCATTGGTACAGCCTTTGAGGTCCTACGTATATAAATTATTGGAGTTTTATTTTGGTTGTCCTCTATCTAACTGGGTATGGAGGAGATGCCAATTAGTGAGATCACATCCTTCGTTACCTAGGAGATGCTGCAACATATTCCGTTTGCTTACCAGTTTGGCACGACAGGTTATATGTTCTGCTCGTTCAGTTTATTTAGCAAGCCATCGTGAAATTCATTTAATTTCCATGTTTAAAGTGCGTGTACGTAAACATATATATCTCCATTACCATAGGTGTTTGTTACATAACTCATTAGGTGTTTTTTATTATACGTATTCTTATGTTGGTATCTTGGCAAACCAAGGTGCCCAAGGTTATTACTTGTGTACTTTATTAAGATAAGTTGTAATTTCTTTATTTGCATTGTCTTTTTAATTTTGTTGCCAATAACAGATCAATTGGTTTCTTGTTTTGATACGTAAACTGTATTATTTAAATAACTGCTGTTCAAAATTACATCTTTTATATATTTTTTGTTTCTAATTTATTAGCTTTGTGGTAATTTTCAGCATGATAATCTATAGAGTTATTGATACATGATAATTTATTAACTTGTGTTTTAATTGTTGTATTTCTGTGTATACCCCCTCGTTGAGGTGGGATAAATAAAGAGAAAAAAAAAGTGATGCACGGAATATGATAGATGTGTTGTAGCCAACATATTAAAGCATATATTCTTTTGTATTTACTAAGGTTCTTTGAATTGTCCAAGTTGTGAAGAAATTCTAGGTAAAATAACCTGAGAAAAATAATACTCCTCGCCATGTTTAGTTCCATACAAACACTAGTTTTAATACTCATATATTTATTATGTGAAACAGAACTACATATCTTAAGTATTACTCTCTGTACGTGTGCCCACTACGTTTTCATTTTCTCAAAAAATAATTGCACAAAACAATTAAACTCCGCTAATGAATTGGAAATTATTCACAAAGACTATTCGTTTATTGTTTTTACATTTGCCAACTCTATTTCCTCTGTATGTAACAGTACCTTACTCTAAACACAGTTATGCTGTTGTACGTTTGTGGCTCGTATGCCTTCTTATTTTGTAACTTGTTTACTGTGCCCAGCTGGAGAGTTTATTTCGTAGGTTTATACCGTAAATATTTGAAATTGTTTGTATTGTGTTGCGAACTCGGACTGTAAACATAGGAAAGTTGTGTTGTTTAACGTACAGGGTGGTCCAAAAGTAATGTGTCTCACATGCGAGTACTTCCTACTGCCATAGATCAATTACTTTGTAGACCACCACGTAATGCTTCATAGACGTAAACAACATTTAGGCCATCAGTAATAACCCATGTTAAATCATTACTGGACAAATTTAATGCGACATTTAGATTACATAACCAGTCGACGGTTCAAAGTAGCTACTGGACAGTAAACCTGACAATAATACAAGAGAAACCTCACTACTGGACGTTACTTCCCAAGTTGGATATTTGATAATAAACTGTTAGGAATTGCATTGCACTGTTATTAACATTTCAAAATGTGACGTCATATAAATAACGAAATGTGGATCTACCGTATGTTTAGAGATGAAGGGCAAACGTAGATAATCCTCGTTTAGTTATGGACGAAATCTCGAATGAGTAAATTTTTGACAAAAATCAAACGAAAAATTTGTGTTCAAAATTCAAAATGGAATAAATAAACCTGTGATGATAAAAAAACAAACTGTGAAAAATTTAACAAAGAATGAAAATGGTAGAATGACAGCAAGCTGATCACGTAATAAATATTTGGGCGTGGCCTTGCTGTTGTCCCCTGACTGTGAGTTAAGTATTCACTTTTCGCGTTCTCTTCCTGCAAAATAACGCTCCGGCATTCCGCACTTTGGGTGGGCTATAGGAGTAAATATTCAGTTAAAAAAATAGCCCATCAGTTTGTAGAGGGTGCTGTCGACTGCCTACCTCAATTCTAGTCTATCAGTTCAAAATTAGAGCTGGGCATGCGTCGACTGCCTACCTCAATTTTAATCTATCAGCTCAAAATTAGAGCTGGGCATGCGTAAGTGGTCCTTTGTGTGACTTTCGCGGTAATTTAAAAATAAATATATGATTACATCTTAGAAACAACCAATTTATACTAAAGAGGTTCCAGAATTTCCTGTATTATTGACACAATTGGCCAGGACTGGCTGAATTAAAGTTCACGTGCCGTTAAATAAAGACAAGTTTGTTTGTTATTTACATTTATCAAAGATATTTTATTGGCATTAGTCACCGTTTGCAAGGTCTGTAACCTAAGCAAGACCAATCACTTCCCTACACTTCAGATCACTGCGTGATGAAGTAACAGCTTCACAACCTAATGTTCTTGTTGTGTCGAAATGTTTAAAAGACAGACGGGAAACTTAACACGTTATCCGAAATATTGGACTCTTCAGCAAACATTCCGTTTTACTTACCCTACTTCTCGTACGTGTACTTGACGGCTTTTATTTGCGATAGTCAAGAACATCACGCAAAACATACAATTAACATTTTATCCTGGTTATTAAGAATAATCGGTTCGTTCTGCCAATTGTCATTGTGGTGGCGAAGTTAGGAACGAGGCAACACTTACTGCGAGCTTTTCCAGTCTCCATTGAAGCGGGTCAAAGGCTGAAAAGACAAGGCTGCCCTTTGAGTATGCATTGTAGATCACGTTTCAGATAACGACCGGTGTGTAATCGGATCTCACAATACAGGGGTCGCTAGCCTCTGAGGCGTCTTCGGTGATCCGTCGAATTTGCTTTGTTGTGACGAGCTGACATGTGGTTTCCTACACTTGTAAAGTTTGTATTGTTCATAGTTCAACACGAATAGAAACAACGTGAACAAATAGATCACTAACCTAGTGACTAACAGGTGAGATTCACCTCGAATCCCGTGATAAAGATTTGGACAATTTATTCTCAAACTATTTGGTAGTTATCGTACCATATCGTGTTAAATAACTGCAACTAAACGGTAAGATAAAACGCTACCAGTTATCACGTCTTAAAACAAACGTCAACACATTTCGAGCTTGAAATTGAATATTAAGAATACGAAACCCAAAACGTAACTTGCTTGCTTCATCTTGAGATTTAAATGACAAAATGAATCATCGTGCACGACATTAAGAAAACAAATCATTTATCCTTGTCAGTGAGTGATCTTCAAAGAATAAAATCTGAACTTTATAGGTTTATTCGAAGCAAACCAGATCCTGTTAACCCTTGGTAGGATTAGGCACTTCTGCATTGGTTTTAAATCACAGTTGGTTACGTTGACTCGAGTTCAGACAAGTTCGATACTTGAGTAGCAAGTAATAATGTGTCCAAAATATAAGACTCGCAAAGCTTCATTAGTGTATGTAACCTTTACCGTGTCAGTGCTTGGTGACCTTGTTTCTTCACGCAGGTTGACCTACTCACTATGTGTACCAACAGGTTTGATGCTACTGTGTTAAAATGACCCACTGACTGATATATACTACAAGCTCTTTCCTTTAGCTAGTTGTGCTCTGGCATGGCCCGGAGGTTAAGGCATTCGACTCATGATCTGAGGGTCGCAGGTTCGAATCACCGTCACAACTAACATGCTCGCCTTTTCAGTCGTGGGGGCGTTGTAATGTGACGGTCAATCCCACTATTCATTGATAAAAGAATAGTTAGTCCAAGAGTTGGCGGTGGGTGGTGATGACTAGCTGCCTTCTCTCAAGTCTCACACTGTTAAATTAGGGACGGCTGGGAGAGATGGCCCTCGTGTAGCTTTGTGCGAATTTCAAACAAAACTTTTAGCTGTGACATAATTTTAGCTTTGTATAGATATCTAAGTAAAGGCTGCTTAAAATCTGCACATATTTAAACTTCTTTCTTTACTTTCTTAAATTGTGTTATATGCAGACTGGTGTTTACATAACACATGAATTATGAATTACACTACTTTTTATAGAATACAACTAATATACATTACACAAAAATGTATTATACAGTGTATAAATGTTGCAACATGACGTACTTATATTAGTACATACAACTGGAGTTCAAACCTTTATATGATGCAACATAACATACACTAGCGTATACAACAACTGGATTTTGACCTACTCATTTACACGATACAACATGCTTTACCTGCACTATTGACACGATACAATGCACTTTACCTGCACTATTGACACGATACAATGCACTTTACCTGCACACACTGTGTTCTTATTTGGGTTTCCCCTTTCCGCACGATAAACAAGTATTTTAATAAAATAAATATGTAGACAGATTTGTACATCTCATCGTTAATAAGCAACCAGAAAAACGGAGTGTATAAGGTTTTGATCCAATCCATCTCTGCGTTTGGTGTAGAAGATTGCACGTTGACCACTAAATCTGACTATTTATACGTCTTAAGAACTGAAGAAAAAAATTCAAACGTATATGAGAACAGAGTTATTTTTATTTTCATTTTTTAAAGTCTGAACATCAGGTACTAATAAAAGCCCCCAAAATACTGAGGTGCCACTTTTATATAACCGCATGTGTCAAAACATAAAACTTTAAAAAAATTAACAGCAGACTAGATTGTACATGCTTTCAAATTCTATATACAAGATTTTTTTCTATCTAAAATTCTGTGTTTATTTAATTAGAGGTGAAAGAAAAAAGGTGCCCTAACTTGTTATCACATAAATAACCCTATACGTTAAGAAGCTCTGACGTCAATAAGTGTATATATATATATATATAAATTGGCAGGAGCCCCTCGTGTTTGCCTTTTCTGGATATAGCAGTCAAAACTGTCACTTCAAGCCTAATCAAATTATACTGTGAAAGACCTTATTGACTGTTATCGGAACACGAGTACATACATACAAAGATATATGTGGGTAGATATAAATGTGATAACAGCTTTATATGTTTAGGTTCTTAAGAGCTTTATAAGTTTAGGTTCTTAACAGCTTTATAAGTTTAGGTTCTTGTAAAATATATTTTTCCCAGTGGTTTGAAAGGGTCGAAAATAAGTAAAAATATCTTTATTGTAGAGAACAAAAACACTGAGTAACAAACTGAACTGGGAAAAGTACAGACGTGTGCAAAAATATTAAGACAAGAGAATATTTCACCATTCTTTCCATTATATGGGGCTAATTCTTCAATGTCATTACAGAATGTAATGTTTCACTGATCCCTTTTACAAGCGAGCCAGAGTGAGACTACTTGTCATTCTTTAGAATTACCATATACTTATATCAAGGGTACGTCATGAAGATTCTATTTCAATGAACATACAGATTAAATATAGGGCCTAAAATAACTTTCACGGTATCCCATGCAATGTCTTAACTATGTATAAAGAAGCTAGCTGGTGCTGGTATATTTTAGAGTACACCAATTTAACAGATCTCCACAGATATACCTTTATAAAAACAGTGTCTGACAATATATATAAAGTTTAGTTGTCATGACAAGGTCCAAAAAACGTATAAAATTGGCAGTAAAGCAGATAGTTTACATCAAATCTTTACATGATGTTAGTTGGACACTCCAACAAAATTCTGCAGACCTGAAATGCTTCCCAAACACTGTCAAGTACACCCTAGATCGTGGACCAAGACAGGTGAATTTGAAAATATTAAAGGAAGAGGCAGAACACCTGAACTCTATGATACTGATGTTAAGCATCTTTGTTTATGAAGCCTTCAGGACAGAAGGAAGACTGTCAGTGATCTTAAGCATGATATAAACAACTATTTACCAAATGACAGAAAAGTGTCCAGATATACAGCATCAAAAAGATTTAATGAGAATGAAATATTCAATCATCACTTATTGTCAAGGATTGAAACATGAAGTACAAAAACTGGGCTACTGATGATTGGAGAAGTGTTATGAACGGATGAGTCCGACTTTGAATTATTCGGTTCAAAACGTTAGTTGTACATCTGGTGGAAGAAATGTGAAACATACTTTCCTCAGAAAAGCGTAGGGAAGATAGTGTGATGGTTTGGGACTTTTTTTTTTTACCAAGGCGAGAGGATATATTTGCAAAATAGATATAATAATAATAATAATAGACTAGCACAAGTACCATCAAATACTCATCCATTATGGTATACCTAGTGGTCTGTGTATTATTAGTAAAGAATTCTACTACCAAAAAGATAATGACCCCAAACACTCACACAAAGTACGCATAAGTTGCTTAGCTAAAAAAAAAGCTACTCGAGTCACCCAAATGAGGTATGAAACTCAAAAGTCTATATTGGCAATCACTCAGATAACACAGGCCTGCAAATTTAAACTTTATAAAAGTTGTTTAGGTTTTAATAATGGATTCTCCATAATTAAGCTGTGTAGATTTCAAAAATAATATTCATTTTTTTTTTCAATCAACTAAGGATTATTTCACGAATAGAGAAGAAAAAATCTCTTACTTGGATCAAATTCTGTACACGTTTACAATAAATATAACAGAATACGTTTAAGTCATTTGAAATACACAAAGGTTTGTTGCCATAGTGGTGAATAAAAATATCGAAAAGAAAAAACGATGTCAAAGTGCACGCACAAACAAATAGTACCCAGAAATAACACGTCATGTAACTTGTTAACCATTTACGTACTAGCGGTGTGTTTCTCGTGGGTTCTAGAACGATCGATAAGGATCTCACGTCGATGTATAGAAATATGTAATTAGTGAGTTTCAATACTTCAGGCATAAGAAATATGACCCGATTCCAACAAAAATGATTCAGTCATGTAAAAAACACACATGACGTGTTGTGAAAAATCTGTGTTTGACGGAGAAAAATGGATATCATTTTCGGATTCAGCGTTTAGGAATTACTGTAGAACACGTAAACGTTTGAAGACAATAAAACTATCGCAGACCTGTGTTATTAGAAACAAGAGACGAAGGCAAAGACAGTATTTCAGTTTGTAACTTGAAAGAACTGATCAGAGAAAACAAGGTTATCTTTCATTAACCTTCGAAGAGGAAAAATCACAAAACCAGACAGAAAATTCGATGTGAGTGACAAACATATTATACACTCCACCTCGACCTCCTCTCTTCTTATCATACAGCTGACGAAACTATCTGTGGAATGTGAACCAAAATGAGTTATATTGAAAATAACAGTTAAATATAAAATTAGACGTTCCAGAGGAATGTAATGGCGGAAGAGGTGACTGATAGGTGTCCTTCACTGAATGACTGTTACACTGATGAACAGAAGTCCAATCGTCAAACTAAGTTACTGGAAAAGAATATTCTGTGTAATCGATATATCAGAGGCACGTGCTCCATGCATGTAAACGATATTGAGGTCAGATTCATCAGTGTAATTCAAGGGAAAAGCTGACCCAAACACGAAAGAAACATAAAAGTGACCTCCACGTGATCGAATGCCTGGAATTATTTTTGTCTTGCGAGATGAATATTAGGTCTTCTCATTGTGAGATCTATATATAACGTTGAAAGCTTTATTACAATGATACCAGAAAACACTCGGAGTGGATTCTGAGCTATACAATTATTCAAATTTTAAAAGCTGGCTCGGCTGTGTAGAAATATCAACTGTTGTGTGTTTGTGTGTTTTTTCTTTTAGCAAAGCTACAACGGGTTATCTGCTGAACCCACCGAGAGGAGTCGAGCCCCTGATTTTAGCGTTGTAAATCCGTAGACTTACCGATGTAATAGCGGGGGGGCTTCAACTGTTGTTTCGAGAGTCGAAGCAAATCTGACATAAAAAACCAACTTATTTAGCCTCGTATTTTTCTTTTTCTAACAACACTGTGGACTATCAGCCCACTTTTAAGTACGAATAAAGATGGTAAAATTACAGTTAGAAATTTAAAAATACCACTTATCTTTTTATCCATGTACTTTCTGCTTCAATACCAGGTCATTTGAAGAAGTTCAAGAAAGATTAAGGTATCAATGTTTCAGGCGAGGCGGAGGAACAACAGAGTATTTTGTAAGCTATTTATCTAATGATGTGATGTCAGGTTATGAACTCGAAACTATATTATTGACGTACTGTTCTCTCCCCATTGGGCTTCAACAGATATACTAACAATAGAATATACGATTAAAAGAAAAAGTGGACATTGTTTGGTGGGTTAATTATTTGGCCTGGCATGGCCGAGCGCGATAAGGTATGCGCTCGTAATCTGTGGGTCGCGGGTTCGCATCCGAGTCGCGCTAAACATGCTCGCCCTCCGAGCCGTGGGGGCGTTATAATGTCACGGTCAATCCCACTTTTCGTTGGTAAAAGAGTAGCCCAAGAGTTGGCGGTGGGTGGTGATGACTAGTTGCCTTCCCTCTAGTCTTACACTACTAAATTAGGGACGGCTAGCACAGATAGCCCTCGAGTAGCTTTGTGCGAATTTCGAAACAAACAAATGGGTTAATTATTTAGTAATCTAATGCTACGTTATGAACCCGAAGCAATATTGTTGACGTATTGTTTTCTCCCCATGAGGTTTCAGTAGCTATATCGACACAGTTGAAAAGAACCACTAAAATACAAGTTGATTTTTTCTGTTGTTGTAAAGTAGCTGTAGACATCGAAGATCTACCGACAGAAATGTCAAATCAAAATTACTTACATGCATAATTCTCTAACTTACCTTGAAGTGGAGCAAAATATTTTCGATTTTCAAATTTTTTTTTTTTTTAAATTACCATTCCTGTGGCAACACCATTGTCTACTGAAACGTTTGTATTAACACGTTTCACGTCAAACTTGGAGTTTCAGCGGCAGTATTTGATTGGCCAAGATTTGACCTTGATATAAGAATATCATGTCAGGGTAAACGTGACCTCCTACACACCTTCTGTTGGCAGACTTTCGATATTCCACACCAATTTCACGATAAGGAAACGACTTTTGATTCACGCAGTACATATACATAGAAGTAGACGATACGAGTCTCATCAGTACTTATGTGTGGTACTGTGAACGTGTATTTGTAGGAAATGTTCTTATTTACCAACCATAATGTACATTCTCTAGTGTGGTTTGCTTGAAATTTCGTGTGAAGCTACACTCAAACCATCTGCGCTAGCCGTCCCTTATTTAATAGTGAAAGACTTAAAGTAAAGAGAGCTAGTCATTACCATCCACCTCCACATCTTGGGCTACTGTTTTATAAACGAACAGTGGGACTGACCTTCACATTATAAAGCCCCCCCTTCACGGCTGATAGGGCGAGCACGTTTTATGAGACGCGGATTCGAACCAGCGATCATAAGATTGCGAATCGAGCGCCTTAACCATCTGGCCGTGCAGGGCCCATTTTTCGCACAGAGCTAGGGAATTTACTCTATTAATGGATTTATTTTGAACCTCTATATCATCGACTAATGTTACTGAAATAATTAATTGAAATTACGATTTAATCGATTAATTTTATGAAAACGATCCCTTAACTGAAATGAGTTTCTGATTATTGTTGTTTCAGATTATCCAAGTAATCGAATACTAATTTTTCCATTTTTTTCATTAAATTTTATCTAAATTAATTCAAGTTCATTCATCTTAATCGGCCATGATGATGACAATAATTAACTAACTGAAATTAAAGTTTCCGATTATTACCGACTTTTATTATTCTAAGTAGCCAATTAATCGAAATGTTGCAAACATTATTTATCATTATTATTATTATTTTGATAATCTGAGACGGTTCAGCTTTAGGAAGGCTACGCCTGGTTATTAGAAGAGTTTCCTCATGATTTCGAAATCTCAGGTTCGATTCCTGCTGCCACAAAGGAGCAAACTTACTAAAGTTATCTGTCACCATTCTTAAACTGTCGATTATAGGATAGACAGTAACCACCGCCAACTCTCTGGCTACTTAAATATCAAATAACACAAATTTGCGGTTTCTTTATATTGTGTTACGTATGTAACGACTCTTTTCATTTGTTATGATCGTTACAATAAAAGTGTCAATACATATCCTGTTAACAATACGTATTTGACATAATGGTAAAGACAGAAACTTAGAAGTCCTGGTGTGAAATAATAAAGCTATATTAGTCCTACGCTACAATCAGAACATTCCGAATAGTGCCACATGTTTAGGCACTAAGAGGTGACGCATACCGGCCATCTTGACCACTAATTACACCTATATTCAAGCTTTCTTAAGACACAATAATGTACATTAATACACAAAACACACGAGTACAAACTGACCATTACGAACCAGACGTAAAGAAAAAAACATGCACGATTATCTATCCATACAAAGTAATAAAACTGTCTATATTACAGTAATAGGAAGCTTTGATAAGGCTAAGTGAACTTTAACAACACTAAAAACCTGTCATCGTTTTCGTGGATTAGGTTACAACATCCGTATTCATATTGCGCACGAATACCACGTCATTTTCTCTGAAACTGGATTACACGAAACAACCAGTTCGTAACCACAACCATCTTAGCACGTGAAGAGCGTGCTTTAAGACTGAAACTTAACCCTACCGCAGACCAGTATCATCTACACGGAATGATGACTAGTTTGATTTATCGAGTTTTCTTCATTTTTGTTTTATGACTAGACGTAGGAATGAAACCTGTGGAAAAAAAGTATATTTCATCGCAGAATATTCGAGTACAATGTTCAGCAAGATACCTATTATTATTAGTTACGAGTTTTGTCGTTAAACGTTTTGAGGGTTACAGAATATTCTCAGTCATTTTTAAGAGATAAAAGTAAAACTACGTATATAAAGTTTCACATTGCGAAATGCCCAGGAAGTACATTAGAATCGTGAATTTGTTTCACAATTTTCGAGAAAAGTTACGATAAAGCTATATACACAGTTGTCCCTAATTTTTGAATATAGAGACAAGAAGGTTTGGTTTGAATTTCGCGCAAAGCTACACGAGGATTATCTGCGCAAGCCGTCTCTAATTTAGCAGTGTAAGACTAGAGGGAAGACAGCTAGTCATCATCACCTACCGCTAATTCTTGGGCTACTCTTTTACCAACGAATAGTGGTATTGACCGAAACTTTATAACGCCCACACGATTGAGAGGGTGATCATGTTTGGTGTGACGGGGATTCGAACCTGCGACCCTCAGATAAGAAGGAAGGGACCCAGTGGACAACACAACTACCAGCTCATAGTTCCTTATTTTGACTTAATGGTAGAATTTGACCGTTACTTTTAGAGTGCATCCACGACCCCAGAGTGAAGCCTTTTATATTACACGCTAGTGAGACATGAAACACTGACGCTCGAACTCACAATCAGGACACATTAGTTTCTTGGCCATACGTGGCTCACCTGTGGAACTTCATGTGTCAGACACTGGCCAAAACACTAAATCATCACTTGACACCATCACATGCGCTAAAGGAGTTGAATCTGTGATATCCTGCCAAATGTTAATATTAATTTAAATATAAGTGTCAAGAAATCCGACGACGGATTCTGCAGTGGACTACATGTTATCAGAAAAAATATACTTACAAAAAAGAAAAATTAACACTTATAAATGCAAACATATAAACAAATTGGTTTGGATTTCGCGCAAGCCGTCTCTAATTTTGCAGCTCAAGAGAAGAGAGAAGGCAGCTAGCCTTCTCAACGCACAGCCAACTCTTGGGCTACTCTTTAACCAAAGAACAGTGGCTTTGAACACAACATCATAACACCTCCACGGCTAAAAGGGCGACCATGTTTGGTATGGCGGGGATCCAAACACGCTATTCTCAGATTACTAGTCGAGCGCCTTAACCATCTGGCCATGCAGGGCCGTACGAATGTTGTCCTTTATAGTTTTCATAAAATTGCCCAACAGAAAACCATTCTGTTTCTGCTACGTACAGCGTTCCTCACGTGATTATTAATTACTAACGACTGAATGAACGATACATAGTTAATGTTTTTTCCTAAATTAAGTCATCAAGATGTTTCAACATACTCTATTATTAATACACAAACTCTTAGATCAAACACGTTTTAAAGCTTAGCCTTTTCTTCTATAGTTTCTACTTCAGCCAAACGTTGCACAATGGACTACCTGATCTGAGCGTACCACAGGGATCGAACCCCAATATTTAGTGTTATAAACTCTCGAGCTTACTATTGATCTCTCTCGGTGGGCTCAGCAGATAACCCAATGTGGTTTTGCTATAAAAAAAAAAACGCACACACTATTGATCTACCGGAGGCCCGTCAGCCTCAGAAGGACATAGCAATATGAATGTCAAAACAAGGGAGACAAAATGAGACGAGTGCATTTTTTCACACTAATCTGAATCGATGCTTCAAAATTCAGTGGCTTGCCTCAACACAGAAACAAACCGTGTGTCTCACTAGTATGAGTTTAACCCTACTGCAATGGTTCTCTTTGACACAAACGTTGTGCATCACTGATAAAAGTTGAATAAAATCGCGTTACGTAAATATGTTACAATTTTTTTACTTTGCAGTTTTTCTACTTAAATGCGTCTATATTTCACAAAAGTGTCGAAGTCTTATTACAATGTAGTTTGGTAAGTTATAAACTGATTGGGAAATCAGCAGAAATAAATTAATGGTTTACTTAGGTTGTTACTCAGAAGCAAGAATATTCAACTACACAATTGATATACTTGTATATCAAGTAAGAAAGATACATTAATTACCAGCACGTTACGATGTGCATTAAAAGGTTAAGTGTTTGCTTGGTCTTTCCTCGGAACAAATACGAGGAGATTTGGGCGTTGGAAACATTTTCACTCATCAACCGACAACTCGTTTACATAAACCTGGTAATTACCGTGAATTTGACCTTCTACTCGTTAAACAAAGTATACTTCTACCCAGGGGCGTAGATCTTGGGGGGATGGAAGTATGATCCCCCTTCATTTCAGATGTGGGTATGGTGCATACATTCATCCCCCTTACAGTTTGGTCTGTTGAATTGTTTAATTGCATCACAGGCCAACAAATGCACAATTTTTCACGCAAAGCAACAAGAGGGCTATCTGCGGCAGCCGTCCCTAATTTTGCAGTGTAAGACTAGAGGGAAGGCAGCTAGTCATCACCACCCACCGCCAACTCTTGGGCTACTCTTTTACCAACGAATAGTGGGATTGACCGTAACATTATACGCCCCCACGGCTGGGAGGGCGAGCATGTTTAGCGCGACGCGGGTGCGAACCAGCGACCCTCGGATTACGAGTCGCACGCCTTACGCGCTTGGCCATGGCGGGCCTTGAAAACAATTACTTGTGTCAATTTACAACTTTATTACTGTAAATATGACCGCGTAGAACCCTAAAAAAGATCTGTGTGTTGTTTGACCTTTGACACCATAAAGTTCTTAAATATGCCTATATAAAATGAAAAAAAAAATGTTTGGGCGTGATATACCAAAGTATAACTACTAAAATTCAAGTCAGTCCGTCGAGAAATTAAAAAATCTCAGTCGACTGAAAGTGGATGGAAGTCACAATATACAAACAGTATTTAAGAAGACAAAATTACCTCAAATTAATTTTATCTTGACCGAATACTTGTCCAAGAGAACTAGATTTCACTGCTAGATGCCTACTGACAAACCAGTGTTATATTTTGCAAAGTTTGACCACAATACACGGTGTTTCAAAGACTGTCCATAAAGGTGTTTGATATGCCATCTGTCGTTTTCAATTGGTGTTCGATGCAAGCGTAGGAGTCGGAATGTTTGCAAAAGACATCCACGATGTTTGTTTTTATTTTACGAAAATACCATGAAACTGTCGTATTGTATACAGACCTGGAATGTCATCCTCTGGATATAACATCATCGGTCTTATTAGGCATTGTAATCAAACATTGTATATATTATAGTTATATTGATCATATTCTGGTCTGCAAACATAAGTACCTTTATCGATGTGATGTCTCTGTTTTCGCTTTTCAGAAGTGGGGAAAGCATCACCCCCGTATCAGAACTGGGTTGTCATTTTATCAAGTATAAACTGCATATTAGTGAAGAAAAATAAGTCACCATCAGCTGTGGCGAAAGTTACAGTTGTACGACCTTGGACAACTTCACGTGACAAGGTAAAACGTTTGCAACGCCCATCAATTCCAGATCCACCTACTTAAGTATAGTTAGCCCCATTCTAATCCTTTCTCAGTAAATATCAGTTTTCTCCTACAAATATTCGGTTGTCGTATAATAGTGTCTCAGTTCTCCTTGGCCCCCTTATTATACAGCTTGGGGGTTTTTCATACACCTTTTATTGGCGGAATTGGGGGGGATCACCTTCAATTTAACCTATGAACAGAACTGTCAGATGTTTCTTTTTGCCGTAAGTTTTAAATTTAAAACTAGCGTTGTTCTGCTGAAGAAAAATATTATATACTTATATATATAAACAAACACATACATTTCCCCACTCAAATTTGGTGCTAACCCCACTAGATGGAGTTTCTTGTCACGTGTTTTGTGGCTTGGATTATTATTATCTTTAATCTAGTGTGTGTCAACAATTAACCACACTCAAGATAACAATATCACAGAAACAATGCGTCAATAAATAGGAACATCTACAAGCAACAGGTGCTGTCAGAAAAATAGAGAAACAAACAAAAAACAGGGTGTACTTTTCATAATCTGCACTTACAAAATTCAACGACCATATTTGTTTAGCCTTATAAAGTTATCCCTAAAGTCGTGTAAATATTAATTTAAGAATATCAGCATATGCACTCGGACGTTTTGACGTAAATGAGATATAGCAATCCAATAACAGTTGATTTATTTACTTACTATACTTTGCAGCGTGGGTGTGTATATATATACACGTAAAGACACCTGGTAGTGTGTCGTACGGCCAAGCCAACTTGCAGGACACACTGTGTTATTAACAGGAGAAATAGTTCGGTGTTATCTCACCTTCTGTAATTTGGACTGCGGTAACCCAAACTATGGCATGATTTCAGTGGATGTGCTTTTGTTCATTCTTTCGTTTTTGAATTCTGTGCAGACCTACGTGAGGGCTATCTGCGCTAGTCATCCCTAATTCAGCAGTATAAGACTAGAGGGAAGACAGCTAGTCATCACCATCTACTGCCAACTCTTGGTCTACACTTTTACCAACGAATAGTGGGATTGATTTTAATATTATAACGCTCCTATGGCTGAAAGGATGAGCATGTTTGGTATGACGGAGATCCGAACCTGTGACCCTCAGTATACGAATCAAGCACCTTAGCCATCTGGCCAGGATGTGCTTTTCAGGATTCTTATTTCCCACACTATATTTCAAGGCAATCCATTAAAAAATACACGATATATAAAATATCCAAGTTGTATTGGATTTCTTCCTAATTTTTCATTTCACAGTGAAAGAAGAGAAGCGTTATTTAGAAATATATACTTAACTTTTATGGACTTTTCTTCCAAGTAAGATCTTTAAAATCTCTAATTAGGTGTCAGATTTGATCCAAACTGAAGCCAATTGCTTGTTTATAGTTCTGCACAAAGCAACAAAATGGGTTATCTGTGCTTTGATCACTACGGATATCGAAACCTGTTTTCTTGAGTTGCAAGTCCGCAGACATAATGCTATGGATTAAACAAAAACCGCTCAAACTTGGCCAAACATCCAGTACAAGGGATAAGCAACCCCCTTTTACAAATTTCGGCATGTACAAGATTTTAACCAGCTTTGAGTTCTACTTCCAAAGCAATAAATCTCGTTAAACAGATAACAATTCCACAAAGTACGTGGTAGCTGAAGAGAAACAAAAATCAAAAAAATAAATGTAAGCTGGTCATTAGATGTGTTATTTTTTCACACTGATTTTAAATTTTCTGACCGCTATTTTAAATCACATCTAGGTCTTCGCTGTATAAAAAGAAAATGATCCAAAGCGCTTCTAAAAGTGAAAGAAAATATTTGTCAGCGGATGTAAATGTCCAAACCCCTCGTGTTTTTTGTTGTTTTTACTTATGCACTTCCAACAAGTCCATTCATTTCCTTTTTCTTACCCCCACCCCACATTTTGTTTCCGACGCGAAAAGCAAAATAACTGATCATAATATGTCACTGTCTGTACAAGTTATTGTTGTTGTTGTTTTGAATTAAGCACAAAGCTGCACAATGGGCTATCTATGCTCTGCCCACCACGCGTATCGATACCCGGATTTTAGAGTGTAAGTGCACAGGCATACCGCTGAGTCACTGGGGGGCATCTGTACAAGTGGAAAAGAGGATACATATATGATCTTCGAGACTGAAGTTCGCCCGTGTCCAAACCTTTGACTTGTTGTTTTTCATGTGTTTGTGTTTTGAATTTCGTACAAAGCTACTCGAGGGCTATCTGTGCTACCTATCCATAATTTAGCAGTGTAAGACCAGATGGAAGGCAGCTAGTCATCACCACACACCGCCACTCTTGAGCTACTCTTTTACCAACGAATAGTGGGATTGACCGAACGTTATAACCCTCCCACGGCTGAAAGGGCGAGCATGTTTAGCGCGACGGAGATGCGAACCCGCGACCCTCGGATAACGAGTCGCACGCCTTAATACGCTTGGCCATGCCGGGCCACGCAAGACATTCAACAAATATACTGAAGGTTCGTTTAGATCCACGAGAAATAGGCGGACTAAATATATATATATATCGCTAATGTTAATTCTACCTAAACTGTTTACTGTTTGTTTTGTTTTTAATATTTATCGATGGCATTTGTAATAAATTTTAAAAGTACCCTTCAGTTTGAACAAGTGTGCGATCTCTAAAGGAAAATGGTTTACCACACAAATCAACATTCGTATACACGTGAGTGTTCCGCTGTGATTGTTTTATCTACCATTATCACAAATGAACAAAAGTTTATCAACACGCGTACTTTCATCGTATATTACTTTATGACCAAACATGCCTACACTTACAATAAAGTACATGCGATATTTTTCAGGTGTTTTATTATAAAGCAAAACCAATACCTACTGTCGCGAGTTACAAGCTAAACGTGATCTTTCGCTGTATAAGTTAGTTGTTCTAACATGCGTACTCTCACCAGATACTCGTCCTTTCAGCCGTAGGGGCGTTATAATGTAACAATCAATACCACTAGTCATTAATAAAAGAGTAGCCTAAAAGTTGGCGGTGGGTGTTAATGACTAGCTGTCTGTCTTCTTGTATTATACTGCTAAACTAGGGACGGCTAGCGCAGATAGCCACCGTGTGGCTATAAGCGAAATTCTAAGACAAACCAACTAACCAGATGCACCGTTTTTTTTCGTCACCTAGGAATGGTGTCTGTATGTGGCTGGGATTCGAACCCGCAACCCTCGGATTACAAGTCGAGAGCCTTAACCAACTGGCCATGCTTGGCCACTAGTATTGGGAAGAGGGGGAGATAAAGTAACTCACTATTAAACTCATAAAAGTAGGGCAAAATAGATAAAGTAAGAATTTTCAGAATATCACTGGTCCATAGCAAAGATCCCCTAAAAGTTTCATGGAGGTCAGAGTTTGGTACGTAATCATTACAATAGTAACATAGTCATATATTGAAATGGCTATCAAATTGTTAAAAACAAAGATATTAATAACCTTAGTTTCCCTTTTGGGCAAATCTAAAGACCCATTGAAAGTTTCGTGGAGATCAGAGTTTGATAAGCTGGAATATTGTTGTTACCAACGAGAGAAGCAAAAATATGAAAGACAAATCATATTTATTTCTTCAAGAAATTAATCTATGTTTCTGGTACTGGGAAACAATGATCAGTGTGTTCAGAGCTGCGTAACTGACACGTTATTTGTACATTAGCTTAAAATAACTCCTGTCAACAGTGTGAATTACGAGTTCTTGGGGGAGAAGGAATCATGTTAAAAATTATCTAAACACTACTAGAAACAGTTTCTAAATGTCACAATGGATCTAGTATTGAAACAGTTTCTAAATGTCACAATGGATCGGGTACTGAAACAGTTTCTAAATATCACAATGGATCTGGTATTGATACAGTTTCTAAATATCACAATGGATCTGGTATTGATACAGTTTCTAAATGTTACAATGGATCTGGTATTGATACAGTTTCTAAATGTTACAATGGATCGGGTACTGAAACAGTTTCTAAATATCACAATGGATCTGGTATTGATACAGTTTCTAAATGTTACAATGGATCTGGTATTGATACAGTTTCTAAATGTTACAATGGATCTGGTATTGATACAGTTTCTAAATGTTACAATGGATCTGGTATTGATACAGTTTCTAAATGTTACAATGGATCTGGTATTGATACAGTTTCTAAATGTTACAATGGATCGGGTACTGAAACAGTTTCTAAATATCACAATGGATCTGGTATTGATACAGTTTCTAAATGTTACAATGGATCTGGTATTGATACAGTTTCTAAATGTTACAATGGATCGGGTACTGAAACAGTTTCTAAATATCACAATGGATCTGGTATTGATACAGTTTCTAAATGTTACAATGGATCTGGTATTGATACAGTTTCTAAATGTTACAATGGATCGGGTACTGAAACAGTTTCTAAATATCACAATGGATCTGGTATTGATACAGTTTCTAAATGTTACAATGGATCTGGTATTGATACAGTTTCTAAATGTTACAATGGATCGGGTACTGAAACAGTTTCTAAATGTCACAATGGATCGGGTACTGAAACAGTTTCTAAATGTCACAATGGATCTGGTATTGAAACAGTTTCTAAATGTCATAATGGATCTGGTATTGAAACAGTTTCTAAATGTCACAATGGATCTGGTATTGAAACAGTTTCTAACGCCACAATGAACCTAGCACTGAAACAGTTTCTAAATGTGAAGGCTTGAAATTATAAGCTTGAAGATAAACTTGCTTTGTGAAAGACATAACCAAGTAATTTATTTAAGTGCCTTACCAGGAATAAGTTAGGTTAACTGGACTACTTCTTCCCAGGAGTATGGATAGTTCTTGAAAAGGAAGAAATACAAAGCACAGCTGTCCAGGTACGTGCCTAAAGGTCAACGTCTATAGTCCATACGTTTGTGTGATCTGTTCAAAATGTTTTATGATGGTTATACACAATATGTATGTATGTATGTATGTGTGTATGGTCTGAACTATCTACGAATCAAAATCGTACAAATCGGGTTGGGCGTGACTCAGCGGTATGTGTTCCCGACAATAAATTCAAAGATTCATGGGTCAAAGCTTATTGTTACAAAGGACTAAACTCCAGATTTGAGGCCCATGGGTTTACTGAAAGAATGAGAGTAAAATTTTACTGTTCGATCAGAAAAGAGAAGCCAGAAAATTGACGGTGAGTACTTTAACTAGCTGCCTTTCCTCTATATTACAAGTCCAATGGTATGGATGGATATGTGTATATATGCAGCTTTGCGCGAAAGTTTTATAAATAGAAGTAAGCGGAACACTGGTTTTTAACATACTTATTAAGTATGTCGTCATGACCAAACACTAGACTCTGCTTTGTATCCCTGAAGTTTGTCGTCATGACCCAACACTTGACTCCGATTTGTATCCCTGAAGCACGTCGTGTCCAAACAGCAGACTCTGATTTGTATCCCTGAAGTACGTCGTTGTGTCCAAACAGCAGACTCTGATTTGTATCCTTGAAGTTTGTCGTTATGACCCAATACTAGACTCTGATTTGTATCCTATGAATCCAATCTTAAACTAGATGAAACGAATAAAAAGTTAAAAAAACATCTTGTCATCACCACACACCGCCAAATCTTGGGCTACTCTTTCACTAACAAATAATAGGATTGACCTTAACTTTATAACGCTCCCATGGCTGAAAAAGCGAGCATGTTTGGTGTGACAGGGATTCTAACCCACGACACACAGATTACGAGTTGAGCGCCCTAACCAACTAGCCATGTCAGGTCACATGGTTTCAGTTAAACAAGTCCATCAAATTAATACATAAAGTCCAACAACTCGGACGTTTGTTGTTTTCCTAATACATATGCTTATCAAAGTTGAGAGATTTAAAATCAACCAAATCCGTCCAGTTTCTCCATGAAGTCCAATACAAGACTTAACATTTTTTTTCTAAAAACAAACCATCATTACTGAACCATAGGAAATTTTGTTTGTTTTGTTTTAAATCTACTGAGTCCGATCAGCCATGGAAGCACTATAATATGACGGCCAAGTTAATGGTAAAATAACAGCTCAAGAGTTGGAGGATGCATTCCCCTGTACGACTACGAAATCACAGACGAAACAGCGCAGATAGCTTTCCTGTAACTTTGCGCAAAATTCAAATCAAATTCATAAGTTCCAGCAAGAGGCTTGAAAATCTGAACAAACCACGTTTATCACAGATGAGTTTTTTCTTTTCGTTTTCTTTAACAATCTGACTCCTTTCAACCAACAGCAAACACTTGTTAAATTTCCATTTCGTATTAGACAAAAATGAGAACTGTAGCCAGTTCTTGACGACTCGTGAGTTTCCAACATGTAATTTCCGAGATTTCTGTCAACAAAGAAACATGTTTGGGATCGGTTGTTGATATCCCCCCCATCTTTCACTTTTCCCCCTCTGGGAGGGTTTCGTCTCATGAAAATGCTTACCTAGGAATTTGTTAAAGCTGTTTGCACACATAATTCATAAAGCCCAAACTTAATGGTGTACGTAGGCGTTCAGGGTTAATACTGTACTCAAGTGTAATTATCATTTGAATATGCTTCATTACAATTCACCGACTGCCTCAGACTTAACAGACAACTCCACCGTACACGTTAGCCCACACAAGCATTAATGCCCACGTTCGCAGCAAGCACGTGGGCACTGTATGTATGAGTTGTGGGAGTATGCAAGCACGTGAGAAATCAACAAGGCTTCTGATTTCTTGTGGGACAAAGAACACAACAATAAGTCACATATTTACAATCAAAGATTTTCAAATATCAAAGCCGAGAAAACCAAGTACATTAACCCTAAAACTACTGTTTTGTTTTCACTACCGGTGGAGGTATATCGTATTTAATAAAAAAAAACACCTGACATATTGGGTGAAATTACTCAAACTAAAATAAGTAGAAAGCTCTAGCAGTAGTTAACTGGATTCATTGCAATACTAATGATCATTCTATTTAAATTTTGTACATAACTCATGGCTTAATTATCATAGAAACTTCAAAATTTCCATGTTCTAAATCATCTGTGAAACGATATTGCCTAACAGAAATCCTAACGCGCATGCGTGGTCTAATATTTTTGAATTAGGCCTAACTACGTGACATTTTAACATTATAAAGCTAGGGAAAAAACTGGAATGAACGTTTTAAAAAAAAACTCAGTGTTATTAGAAAGCTTTACGGTTGAAAATTTGGTAAACTCGTAAATTAAAAAAAAAATTGAAAATCCAAAGCTATAAAAGCATCACATCAAATACTTCGTGAGTGATAAGAAGTTGTTGTTGTTGTTGTTTAGAATTAAGCAAAAAGCTACACAATGGGCTATCTGTGCTCTGCCCACCACGGGTATCGAAACCCGGATTTTAGCGTGTAAGTCCGCAGACATACCGCTGAGCCACTGAGGGGCAAGAGTGATAAGAAAAAGTCTAATCTTTTTTATGATTTAGCTTACGACCTGTAACATCCAAAACTCAGGTCTCGGTAACATACTACACCGACTATCACCAGTCACAATTGGGTAATATTTTTATAACTAGGCAACATTTATATATCGTTCAAAAATAAATAAAACAGTGAAAATTTTCCACAGAAAAGATTCAGATTCAACCAATAAGATTACAATAAAAAGCGTAAGTTTCAGATTTAACCAATTGAAATCGCATAAAAAGTTATAAATTTCAAATATAAAACAATAAAAAACACCTTTTTTTCTTTAGCAGAAATCACATGAGTATGGGCTTGACATGGCCAAGTGGTTAAAGCACTCAACCCATAACTTGAGGGTCGCGAGTTCGAATGCCCGTCACAACATACATGCTCGCCCTTTCAGGCGTGGATGCGTTATGACGTGATGGTCAATCCCACTATTCCTCGGTAAAAAGAGTAGCCAAATTGTTGGCGGTGAGTAGAGGTGATTAGCTTCCTTCCCTCTAGTCTTACCCTGCTAAATTAGGGACGGCTAGCGCGGATAGTCCTTGTGTAGCTTTGCGCGAAATTAAAAAAACAAACAAACAATATCCATTATTAAAAACAAGATATCTTAATATACGGGATATCAATACACATTATCTCTTAAGACAACAGATCTTAACTTCGAAGGCAGTTTGCAAAAATACTACACGCCTTCAAAAGGCTCCATTCATATCCTAAACTGCACCAAGTAGCATGAAGACCGAGAATGGTTCTCAACACCGAAAGATATCCTGCAACATATCGATCGTGAGAATTTCATATCACACGATGATATTGACATCCTGAACAATGTGCCGATCATAAAAATTTCATATTGCACGATGATATTGATATCCTGTACAATATGTCGATCATAAGAATTTTTTCATATCGCACGATGATATTGATATCCTGTACAATATGTTGATCATAAGAATTTCATGTCGCACGATGATATTGATATCCTGTACAATATGTCGATCATAAAAATTTCATATCACACGATGATATAATGATATTATTCTACAATATTTAGAACAACGTAACTATGTAGGACTGATTTTTCTTTTTGTGAGGACATTGAGGTAGGTGGTAATTTTAGGGACTTGTAACGCTAAAATCTAGGGGCTTATTTCCCCACGGTGAACAGAGAGCCACAGTATGTTTGGGTTAAAAGCAACAACAAACCCGAACACGTCCAATTCTCGTTAAGCATTAGAAACATCATGGTTGAAATAAATGGAAACAGTGAGAAACCCAACTGACTAAGGAATCGATTTTAATTATTACTTATCAAAATGATGTAATTTGTTCTCAGGTATATTGTATTACTGCATATATACCAAAAACACTATTTTCAATTAGTTCCTTTTTCTGATATTAGAATGACGCGTTAAATTAGCTGTGCTTAATCACTCGGGTAATGATATACATGTATTTAAAACACGGTTGAGTATGTTTGTAATAAACCATAAAGCTACATAACGAATTATCTGTGTTCTGCCCACCACAGGTATCGAAACCCGGATTCTAGCGTCTTAAGTGCGCAGACTCTGCCACTGGATGGGTCACAGTTGTATATCTCCGACTTTCATATACCGAAAGGACTTTAAGTCACTCGTTGTCTATAATAACAGTTAAAACTTTCCCGACCCCAAGTGGCACGTCAAGAAGTCCGCGGACTTACACTGCTGGAAACTAGGTTTCAATATCCGTGGTGTCAGAGCACAGATAGCCCATTGCGTAGCTCTGTGCTTAACTACAAACAAATGGCACAACATTCACAGAAGTACGACCAGTGTTTTGCTGCCCTGGGCAAACGCTGACTTTGCCGTCTACTCCCCCCCCTCCGCCGTTTCATAAGAATTATACACAATTACGCCCCCAAAAATCTGCTGCCCTGCGCAAACGCACGTGCTGCCCCACCGGTCTGGCAGGTCCTAGACAGAAGTAAAATTCATGTAGAGATACAATAGAAAATGAAAATGGGCACGAAGTTGTCTCGAAAGTCCACACGTCAGGACACTGTTAACATAGCCACTTCTACACGTCACTTACAAAAACATGAGTCACAAACCGCGATAAGTGATGTTATACCCTGTACGGTAGTAACTTACAATTATACAAACATTAAACTTAAATGTAACAAGAAACGTGATAAGGTTACGTTTATGTTATAATACAGAGTTAAAAGTAGAGCGAAATTAGTGACATATATAAACCATGCAAGCCGACTTCTCGCCACGTGCATTTTACTCGCTCACACCCCATCAATTTGAGATAAAAAAAATAACTCCTATCACACTATCGTTTCCTATAAATAAAATTCATACCCACTCGGGTCTATTTTGTTCTACTCAGATACATTTCTCTGGTTGCCTGTGTTCGTCCATCACTCATTAAAAACGAGTGGGTGTCTTTACGTACCGCAATTTAAAATTAGATTTACGGTTCAATCCGACACGCACAAGACATGGTTGAGTGGTTGTCTTAAGAAAGTGATTTACGGCTATAAATTTAACCCTCGATTCCTCGGTTATTACGATTTGTATTTCAAATTTTTTTGTTAACTCAACAACTGGAAATCGCGTGTAAGAAAGAAAAGAATGGTAGACTCCCCTCCAACAGGATAACACTTGTATTTTTTTAAACAATATAAACAATAAGAAACAATAATAATTAATGTTCGTTTGGAAGCCATTACAATTAATCATCGAAGACTGTTTTAACAGGAACTAGAAGGAACTGCTTCTCTCCTTAGTAACACAGCAATATGTCGGTAGACTCCGAGTTTCGATACTCGTGGTGGGCTGAGCACAGATAGCCTGTTGTGCAGCTTTGTGCTCAACTGCAAACAAACAAACGAGTATAAAATATGTATGACTGGAAATAAATTACGTCTGCTACAATATATGTTATATTTTGCGGCGACGAAGCCTTTAGTTGGATACCATGATGCTTATGCTGGTTAGGATACAACAGATATGGCGGTGGTCAAGACGTAATTTATATCACCAACTACTTCATTAACAACAGCTCTATGGTATGAGCCAAATTAAGTTGGTGTACCTCGATTCCCCCTCCCCGAGTGTCTTAGCGTCTAAGGGGTTATAACGTTAAAAAACGAGCTTGAATACCCGCGGCAGGCATAGCGCAGATAGCACACTGTATAACTGTTTCGTGCCTAATAACAACACAAACTACAATTCATCAGTTTTGATGTCATTACACATAACAATACGATATTTTTACTAGCACCAACTAATATATTTTATGATTAAGATATTTTATTACAAATTAACTTAATTCGTCGTTCAGAATTTCTATTTATTGTGAAGAGTAATTAGCTATCTGTGATATTCTTCCCTTCGGTATCAAAACCCGAATCTTAGCGCTGTAAACTGTAAAATTGTTTGAGGTTAAATACAAAACTAACCAATAGGTTGTTCGTCTCTGTCATCCACGGGTATCGAAACCCAGTTTCTTGCGTTGTAAAAATACACGAGGGCTATCTGTCTCTGATTTAACAGTGTAACACCAGAGGGAAGGTAGTTAGTCATCACCACCCACCACCAACTGTTCGGCTAATCTTTTACCAACTAATACTGAAATTGACCGAACACTATAACGTCCCCACTGCTGAAAAGGCAAGCATGTTTGGTGTGACGGGGATTCGAACCTGCGACCCTCATATTGCAAGTCGAGCGTCCTAACCACTTGGCCAACCGGGGCCCAAACGAGAAATTCAGAAGGTCGAGTAACGTGACATCAGTACAGGACAACCGAACCACACAACAAATGATTCGTAGACAGGACTGTAAGCAAATTTACTATAAATTATCGCTTCTGAAAAATACCAACTGTAACATTCGTGCTGTATAAGAATCTAAAACATAACTCTCGTACCGAATTTAAACGAAACGGCCTTGTACATCTAACACCTTTCTTGTTTGTGCTTTTATACTATTGCTATAAATCTTGCACGAGTGGTTCAAAGTGACGTATGTAACGTGCCAAAAAACAGCCTGAAGATTTACTAAAATAGTTTTTACAACTTACTTTTCTTACTTGTTTTCCTCTTGATAAATTTCATTTTAAAATCTATATTTTTGTGTTGCTTCTTCCGAAAAAATTCAATGAAGCTTTGATATCCACTTGTGACACACACATATATATATACGTATGTGTCTAAAAAACCATCATATTCCTGCACAACCATTCTATTAAATCTTTTTCAGATTTTGAAGGCATCAGTTGCAAATTTTAAATAAGGAATGCCTTCGTTTAAGAGCTCCCCGCTAGTACAACGGCATGTCTATGGATTTACAACGCTAAAATCAGGGGTTCAATTCCCCTGGGTGGCCTCAGCAGATAGCCCGATTTGTGTTTGCTATAAAAAAAAAACACGATTTCGTTTAGGCATATGTAAAGAGCTACAGGCGAGATGTGACATCAACACCTCAATATCACCTAACTACCCCCTTCTTATTTTGTTTAAACAATTCCTTCTAAATTCGCCACTGCATTATAGTTCTATATTCCAACTGAATATCTAATTTAATTATCAGTTTTGTTTTCTAAATCTGCCAAAGAAAAATGGATAATGTGTTCAATGGATAACACGTGATAGTAGGTAGTACCTTAACACCAAGGACATAACTGCTGAAGAAGTCTTATGTAACACATTCTTTTCAGTATCGTATATCTACTTATGGACCCGAGAGTCCGTAGTACACTATTCTCTGACCGTTTCTAAGGCACAAAAACAAAAATCAACAACAACTTTATATTTAATTGTATCTTCATGTTAAACATTTCTTTTCCATAGAGTTTCGAGCCATAACCCATAGTTATTAAAACTTAGTTAATGGAGACGGTGTCATGTATTTAACAAGTAACAGTGAATGGTGTCTATGCGGAACGAAGCAAATGCCATTAAAATCAGCACAACAATGGAATTTGTTTTATAATAAACGATAAGCTATGTTACTAATTGTAATAATAATGAAAGAGAACAGCGACAAATGACACTAAACATCCTAAGAAATGTCAAGTTTAGAACAGATGCCATCCTGAAACGAATTAGTAGGGGAGACGTAACATTAAAAGAGCCGTTTGTATGTAGGTAAACGAAACATATAACAGCGACATTTCAAAGAGGCAGTCGTATTAATTAGACAGGCAAGACCATACCCACACACGGTTTGACCCACATAGTACAGCACCCTGCATAGATTAACCCTAAAGTGATATGGCACATTTATTGAACGAATGGAGGTTCCAAAATAAACTTTGGGAACCGTCCTAACATCTCACAGACAAATTTATATTCCAAGTAATGCCACGAATATTTTAAAAACTCCCAAGATGCAATTGTTCTATTTGTTTATTTGTTAAATTTCGCGCAAAGCTACTTGTTGACTGTTTGCGCTAGTCGTCATTAATTTAGAAGTGGAAGAAAGCAGCCGGTCAACACCACATACCATCAACTCTTGGGCTACCACAATCGAATAGTGGGATTCATTCCTAAATTATTACACACCCATGGCTGAAAGGGCAAGCATTTTCGTCATGGGATTCAAGCCCGCGAACCGCAGATTGCGAGTTTAACGTCCTAACCTGACCTCCAGGCTATTTCGGGTCTTGAGGAAGGTACACTATCACGTGAGAGAACATACGGGTGTGAATAAATAAGCACATGCCCGAGTGAAATATGAACTCGGCTACTAGCTAACCTAGTTAGCTAGACCTAATTTTTCTCCTTATGATATTAATGAAGAAAGCACTCAAGGCCACTCGGGTTTCAGGACTTATCGCTATTTGGTGAGATGCGCCAGAATGATGTTTTCACCTTAGTAACAGTTGTCTAACATTCTCTTCTGCGATAGCTTTGTAATCTTAGTCAGTCAAGTCCAGAAGTGCGAAACTTACCCCTCCCCCCGAAATAATCTTCGATATGATGATTGTTTTTATCCTATCTAGTAGTTGTGGAGATTTACATAGTGCATAATAATGATAGTTTTGGTTTGAAATTCTCGAAAAAGCAACACGAGGGGCCATCTGCGCTAGCCGTCCCTAATTTAGCACTGTAAGACTGGAGGGAGAGCAGCTAGTCATTACCACCCACCGTCAACTCTTGGGCTACTGTTTTACCAACGAATACTAGGATTGACTGTAGCATTATAACGCCCCAACGGCTGAAAGGGCGAACATGTCTGGTGTGAAGGGGATTCGAACCCGCGACCTTCCGATTACGTACGAGTCGAGTACCTTAACCATCTGGCCAGGCCGGGCCACATAATAATGAGCAATTTCATGTTTCTGCCTGTTAAATCAGTATCAAACAAGCAGTTTGCGCGTGATAAATAATTTTCTACAAGCAATACGTAGGGAACTCTTTGCGTAATTAATGTGCTAATTGTAATTTTGATTATATATATTTGCTTACGTTTTCATTTTATCAGTTTCGTGCTGTTAGGCATCCCGTAAACACGAAATTCGGCAACTTATAAATAATTTCGTCAATAAATAGCTTTAAAACTGTTTTATTTTTTTTTAAATCTTATTGATACAGACCACTCTTTTCTCCACCGATAAATAAAATGAACAACATGCCCCATGGGTAATGTATTTTTTCCAAGAGTAAGCAGCACACAGCATGAAAATTTTTTCTCGTCAGTAAAATGATTTTGTTTATAATCTAGTTTTCTGAAAAACGGGCCTGAATTTGTAGCAAGTGTCTAGGGAGACAAAAAAAATTAAGAGATTGTTAACTTGAGCAGAATTAGCCCCATCTGACGGCCGAATACAGCATAAAAAATACTAAAAATATCAATAATAAATTCACAAATAAACGAACAAAGTTTCGTTTACTAGATTCTTAAGTCATCCGAGTATGAAAATGTTGAATATAGTTCCACGTGTTTTTTTATAATGTTTGTGATGTCTTCATTACGCACATACAAATTACTTCTGTCACTTTATCATTTTGAAAACTAACAGACGACCCCTGAAGAAAAGTACCAGCATTTAATTCGAGACTGCATCTACTTTAAAAACCTCAAATTAATCATTTAAATTCTGCTTATCCCACTAATTAGTCCAATTTGTCAATTAGGTTTCCTTGTTAACGGAGGCTCATCAGAGAAGTAAAGAGGACATGCCTCCTCAGAGATTTAGGACGAATAAATTATTTCTTGTATTTTGTATTCATACATATATTATATTTGTTTTGGACACACATTATTGAAAAAATAAATTTTTTTCAAAGCAAAGCGCTCAAACAAGTTTTATTGTCTCGCTTCATCTTGTGAAACATGGAACAGCTGAATCAGCCTTATTATTATTATTATTATCTCTACAATTTCCCTACATTTCCAACAGAAATAGACAAGGAAAACCGAATCTTCTTATCAGGTTTAACAACGGTTTTTACCATAGCTATACATACACCTAACAGGCAAAATCTTGACCCGGCATGCCCAAGCGTGTTGAGGCGTGCGACCCCGTCGCGCCAAACATGCTCGCCCTTTAAGCCGTGGTGGCGTTATAACATGACGGTCAATCCCACTATTCGTTGGTAAAAGGGTAGCCCAAGATGTGGCGGTGGGTGGTGAAGATTGGCTGCCTTCTCTCTAGTCTTACACTGCTAAATTAGGGACGGCTAGTGCAGATAACCCTCGTGTAGCTTTGCGCGAAATTCCAACCAATCCAAATCGTTAAAATTAACAACATTTGTATACAAGTCAACTAAGGTTATACAAATATGAGTTTGAAAATTGGCTTTAATTTACAATACTATTGCTAAGTATGTTATCAAATTCAATACAATAAACGATTAATCATATCGGAAAACATAAACTTCCCGAACACATTATACTTACTACGTACGATTGTTGGTCAGAACGATTATCCAGTAATGATGTCTGGATATCTCAGTTCAGTCTTCAGTTGGGAAGTGAACAAATATTTTAGCATACGAGACAAATTTACATCATATAACTGACGTTTCGAAATGTGATTAAACAACTTTTTCTCGAACTTTCAGCAAAATTACACAAGCGTTTGTTTGTTTGTTTGCTTGCAAGTTAGTGCAAAACTATGCGTCTTTTGTTCATTCTATCTTTCCCAAATTAGCGCAACAGAAAAACATGTTTGTTCAGATTGGGGATTAACCTCGCATCTTACACTTTAACACTATAGGAGCAATATTGCCGGGATGGATCTCGCCTGCCCAGTGACCTTCAGAGGGCGACGTCACACCAGCACCAGATGTCTAGAATGACAACAGTTACTCGGGGGTTGAGCTCTAAGACCTTGGTTGACACCTTATCAATCCACAGCTTTCTAAGCCTACTTTTCACCGATAAGTTATTTCGAGACATAAGCCACTCTTACGGCGTGTTGCACAATGGGTATTTAAATATCGGAAAGAGCTGTCTTATTCTCTCCTAAAAGATACCAGTGTTGCATATTGGTGTGTAAAAAAACATTTTAACACTGCAAATAGACAACCTTATAACACAGGCTTTTCTCTCTCTCTTTCTTTTCATTTCCATTTGTTTTATTTCTATCTAAAACTAGGAACTTAATACAGGTACCCATTTATTATTTTATCAACACGGTATTTGCAAGAATAGCGTTTTCTACTAAGCACGGCAAAAACCCACTGTATATTCGAGTATAATTTAACATTCAGAGTAACCATTGAACTTTTAATTACGGTTCAGGTTTTAATGGAACGCTTTTGAAAGTTACACGAGGGTTATCTGCGCTAGCTGTCCCTAATTTAGCAGTGTAAAGCACCTAGTCATCACCACCTACCTCCAGCTCTTGGTCTACTCTATTACCAACGGATAGTGAGACTGACCGTCCATTATTATGCTCCTACGGATGAAAGAGCGAGCATGTTTGGTACAACGAAGACTCGAGCCCGCGACCATTAGATTACGAGTCGAGTGCTTTAGCCACCTGCCCATGCCAGGCGAATATAAAGAGAACCTTTAATCAAAATTATATGCAAGTCCCTGAGATGCGTTACAGGTTCATTGATACGACAATACGAGTACAAAAAAGGTGTAAATGTCGCGGGTTGATGCGCGTCAGAGAAACGTGTTTACTTCAACGTGGAATTATTGTTTTTTGAAGTTAGTTTAGTTTGTAAGAAAATCGTTTTTAGAAAGCACGCCAGAACAAGAAACACACGTAAGTGATTCAAAATTCGCGTATCATTAACGAATCATTGTGAGAACTGAAGGTACACAGGATGAGAAGCAAATGAAACTGACACAGACGTTCTGTGGTGCTCCGTTTGACCACCTAGTGGTTGTTTAGGTGTAAAAAAAAATGTATTCACAGCAAAATAATGTGTCTTAGCAATGCCAAAGATTACACCAATTCTGGTGTAATTGTGATGCAAAATCTACTTTAAGTCACCTGACAGATATATAATCTCAGATCAATAACACTATGCAACAGAAGTTTTAATGTTTCCAATTTCTGGTCAGAAAGGGTTATTTCCCAATTGCTTATGCCTAAAGTAAATGGAAAAGACCTACTTTTCTCTTCAAATTTTCTTTTTGTGACCTGGGAGCTTATAATGAAAACATGATGGAAGGCTATATTTGGGGGCTGATACGTGAAAGTGATTTACATTATAGTCGCAAATTTCGAAAAACTACTCACTTCTAAACATTTTTGTTTAACTTTAGTATAAATACATGTAAATCTTGATTCATATGTAGTTTTATTCAGACCTTGTGTAAATTAAAACGTGCAAATTTGCCAGTTTTTACATAGAAAATAGGTTAATTTCTAAATTTCATTATCCAGGTCACAAAAGCAAAGTTTGAAGGGAAAAGTGGCCATTTTCTGTACTTTTACAACATAAACAATTAAGAAATAACACATACTATCCATGATGAAAATTTGTGTTACATAGTGTTATAATTCCATCTGAAGCAGGTGGCATCAGTAAACTACCACCTGGTGGCCAAATAGTGCGTCATGGAGTGCATTATTGACATTTCTTCTTTGACTTATTCTCCTCCACGAGCTCACAGATGTTAGCGATGATTCATCAATGTTTCCTGAATTTCTAATCACGTGTTATAATACCATCACACACACACAGACAGACCAGCGTCATCATCATCACCTGTTATAATACCATCACACACACACACACACAGACCAGCGTCATCATCACTCAAGTGAACCTTTTCTCCGAATTCTAGTGTAAACACTTCATAAACAGAATCATTTCTTAAAACAAATAACGTCGTCAGGTAAGTGGTGTGCACCAAAAACATCTGCACCTTCACATAAAAGATCCTAGACGGTTCTGTTCTCACGTTTGATTCAATTTTGGTTACACCCACAATGAACATCAGAAATATCCAACCAATGCAAGCAAGCCAGTGTTGAGGATAAAAGGATGGCGCTTAGATACCGCATGACTTGTTTGCTTGTTGTTAAGCGCAAAGCTGAACAATGGGCTGTTTTGGTTCGACCATCACGAGGAACTCTCGTGACGAACCACTGGTTCACATACAAATGACATTTTAAAATGGAGAAACTTTAAACATTATCTTAAAAACCACAAAATTCTCAAATGTCACCAAGATCGGAATATTTCATTTATCCCCCTAGTGGCCAACTTTAACAATATTACTTTATATCTTCTGTACGTTTATACCCCTAGTGGCCAACTTTAACAATACAACTTTATATCTTCGATTGATATAACTGTGTACGAACACGATACTTCCAATTAAGCCTTGTAGGACACTGAATTTCTCTATTTCAAGGGGCCAAAATGTTTCAGATATCTTTCTCTCTTGTCGAATTACATGTCCAATTTTACAATAACACTAAAGAACAAAACACTTGGCATCAAAGTATATTAAACCTGTACGTATAAACATTCATAAGAAGCAAACAAACCATTCATTTCGTATTGGCTCCCTTCGAACCAATCACCCAGAACGCGGGCTTAATGAAAAACTGAGATAATAGTGAGCAACTTTATTCATTGTTTCATAAGCAGAAAACTACCAATAATTAATTGTTTGAAGAGATATCTGTATTCCTGATGCCTTTTCTCTGAAGGGATATCTGTGTTCTTGATTCCTCTTATCTGAGGAGATTTATTTTCATGATGCCTCTTATCTGAAGAGAAATGTATTCCTGATGCCTCTTGTCTGAAGAGATATCTGTATTCCTGATGCCTCTTGTCTGAAGAGATATCTGTATTCCTGATGCCTCTTGTCTGAAGAGATATCTGTATTCCTGATGCCTCTTGTCTGAAGAGATATCTGTATTCCTGATGCCTCTTGTCTGAAGAGATATCTGTATTCCTGATGCCTCTTGTCTGAAGAGATATCTGTATTCCTGATGACTTCTGTCTGAAGAGATATCTGCATTCCTAATTACTTCTGTCTGAAGAGATATCTGTATTCCTGATGACTTCTGTCCGAAGAGATATCTGTATTCCTGATGACTTCTGTCTGAAGAGATATCTGTATTCCTGATGACTTGTGTCTGAAGAGACATCTGTATTCCTGATGACGTTTGTCTGAAGAGATATCTGAAGCATGATAAGTGTACATGCAAAACGCACGTTCATGTTAATGGAAACAAACTTAAGCCTGTATATTTAACACTGCTACGAAAATTGGGGCCTAACAGGCCCCAGAGCAACTTGAAAGTTTATTAATATTAGGCTAATAATTTTGCATTTAAATGAAATTGCCATTAACTGACCCTATCCCTTTATATTTTAAGGAGCAATAATATTTTGACTTTTCAGACATTTGCGAAATGATATTTAATTTTTTTTTTAAACATCCACTAAGGGTATCACTTTTGTGGATGTAAATATTTTTTTCGTAGGAGTGTTAAGTCTTGAGAATTGTAACAACCAGTGGCGTCATTTTAAGGTGGAGGGGTCACCTGTCGTCCTTCTCAAGCTCAGAAGGAAGTCACTTACTTTGAAATATTTCTAGTCAGGCCGGGCGAAGATATAATAAACGTAAAACTTCCCCAGCCATAACTGAACTAGGGGCCCACACTAGCCCTCTTTTCTTTGTCCTCCTTCCTTCAACCCTTTGGGATATAATGTTCCTTATAACAGCTGTAACGTACGTTTAATTCATATTCTGAAACAGATTGGAACAGAAGAAATGAAAACATATATAAAGACGAATAATAAAAACTCATGTACAGATATGAATAATAATAATATGTAAAGGGACGAATTATAAAGACATGTAGAAACGGATCTTTGTTTGTTTTGAATTTTCGCGCAAAGCTACACGAAGGTATAATATTAGCGCTAGCCATCCCTAATTTACCAATGTAAGACGAAAGGGAAGGCAGCTCGTTATCACCACCCATCGCCAACTCATGAGATACTCTTCTTATCAACAAATAGCGGAATTGACCGTCACTTTACAACGTTTCCACGGCTGAAAGGACGAGCAGGTTTGTTGTGACATTGATTCGAACGAATGACTCTCGGATTACAAGTCGAGTGCCTTTACAAACTGGCCATGCCGGGCTTTGTTACACGTGAACAAAAATGAATCTTCAATATCCGCGGCACTTGAAATTCTTTTAGGCAGAATTACAAGATAACAATTATGAGACGTTTCTTTTGTTTTTGTTAGCTACGTTTCTGTGCGTCAGTTTAATCAAGCGTGGGACTTGCGTGGACTCAATTCGATTTTATTACCCCAAGAGCCTCAGCAGGTCTATCTTCAACGTGAAAGTACTTTAGGTAAGATCAGAGTAACTGAGCTACGAGACTTTGGGCATGGTTAAATACATCAATCGAAATGGGTGTCCTCTTGAGTCCAAAACTGCAATCAGATCTGAAATTGGTCAAAAAATGGCGGAATCATTATTTAAAAGTTTGAACCTGAGAAACCAGAAGTCATTCTACGAACCATTATGTCGCGACTAGAAATGCGAGAAGTTTTGGAACGCAGAGTTAACAGATTTTATTTTTGTCCGCTCAGGAACACGTCAAAACGCCTCTTCAGCAGAAGTGTATTTTTAACCGTGGCAGCTGCAATATTTCGATATTAATACGCTCTAAAAATGGCAAGTCGCAGCAGTGCAGTACCAAATTTCAATGTAACAGATTCTCTTTAATTTTACTTTCGGTAAAAAAAACGATATTCGTAATATACGTGTTGGTGTGTTTTCTAATTGCAAAGCCACATCGGGCTATCTGCTGAGTCCACAGAGGGTAATCGAACCCCAGAGTTTAGCGTTGCAAATCCGTAGACTTACCTCTGTACCAGTGGAGGACTCGTAATTCATATACAAATAAAGGATGATTAAAGAGTTGGTTTGCTTTGTAATATCGAATAATGAATTAATTGCAATCTCTTGACATTATTCAGAAATCTAAATTAATTTAGTTTGCAATACTTACAACGTTAAAATCGAGCGTTCGATTTCCCTGTCACACCTCCTGTGATTTTGTTACAAGAAACCTCAAAAAAAAATCAGTGTTGCATAAAAAGTGTGGTCACACAAAAAGAAACGTAATAAACATTACAGAACTACATATGATACGTGTAAACAGGTAAGGTAAACGCCACCTTGATATTTCCATTTCAAAATTCAGGTATATAATTCACTACCACCAAAACTAACTGCATGTTCAATAATCAAAACTACTGACACACAAATGACCTAAGTTTGGGGAACTTCGTGTCACCAGTTCTAGCTAACATTTTCATGACACAGAGTGAATCACAAGCGATCAGTTCAGCCTTACACCCACCACTAAACTGGTACATGTATGTTGATGATACAATTGCTGGATTCACGTCTACAGAGCACACAATTAATTTTTTTTAAAACTACATTAACTCCATACACCCTAACATTAAGTTCACCTGTGAACAGGTAAAAACTAACCAAGTAGCAGTTCTCAACCTCAAGATTACAAGAACTGATACACAATTCAACATAGAAATCCATGGAAAAATCACCCATACTGGACTATACATTCTCTGGGACTCAGCACATGAAACAAATAAAAAACTCAACTTATTAAGAAACCAACTAAACACAGCCACAAAACTATGTTCACCTGGTAACATTAATGATGAAGCAAACAAAATAAAACAACACTTCATCAACATCAAAACACAACATTCCAGTAAATACCAAATTTATTCAAATAAAAAACCGGGTACAAAATCAAAGTTCATACTACGTAACAACTACACTGACAAACACAACATCAACATTATTTATAAAACACCATACAACAACTGCCACGACATCTATATTAGCAAAACAAGCAGTAAAATGGAAATCAGATTCAGAGGACATTAAAAAACAACAATTTCACACATTTTTGAACACTGTAAGTCAAATAAACACAACATAACCATAGAAAACACCCAGATATTAAATAAGGAAACAAAAATAAACAAACGCAAAATCAAAGAAACCATACTTATACAGCAACTGAAGCCAAAGTAAAGGAACACCTTTACACCTATACTGATTAATAACCTGGCATATACTGCAACGCCCCCTACAATACCGCGCTTGTTTACACTCTCGTCCCTGAGACACGTGCCCGGCAACGGTCTCATACAAACTTTATTAACTTGAAGATGACCTAAGAAGGTCGAAACGTTGTTCTGTACTTTACTTTAATTAAAGTCTTCATACCCATACCAGCCGTTTTGAGAATACAAATTGGATTCGTATAGTAATTAACTCCAGTCAGGTTTCAAATCGTTTGGTCTTGTAAAAAAAAAATCAAAACTTTCACTAACCTGTTTCACTAATTACGTAATAATAGACGTTACGATGACTGGTAAAGTACAGAGTACCTCACCGTAGGACCCGACATGGCTAAGTGGTACAAAGTACCTCACCGTAGGACCCGACATGGCTAAGTGGTACAAAGTACCTCACCGTAGGACCCGACAAGACTAAGTGGTACAAAGTACCTCGCCGTAGGACCCGACATGGCTAAGTGGTACAAAGTGCCTCGCCGTAGGGCCCGACATGGCTAAGTGGTACAAAGTACCTCGCCGTGGGGCCCGACATGGCTAAGTGGTACAAAGTACCTCGCCGTGGGGCCCGACACGACTGGTAAAGTACAGAGTACCTCACCGTAGGACCCGACATGGCTAAGTGGTACAAAGTACCTCGCCGTAGGACCCGACATGGCTAAGTGGTACAAAGTACCTCGCCGTAGGACCCGACATGGCTAAGTGGTACAAAGTACCTCGCCGTAGGACCCGACATGGCTAAGTGGTACAAAGTACCTCGCCGTAGGGCCCGACATGGCTAAGTGGTACAAAGTACCTCGCCGTAGGGCCCGACATGGCTAAGTGGTACAAAGTACCTCGCCGTAGAACCCGACATGGCTAAGTGGTACAAAGTACCTCGCCGTGGGGCCCGACATGGCTAAGTGGTACAAAGTACCTCGCCGTGGGGCCCGACACGACTGGTAAAGTACAGAGTACCTCACCGTAGGACCCGACATGGCTAAGTGGTTAGGGCGCTCGATTTGCAATCTGTGGGTCACGGGTCCGAATCCACTTCCCTCCAAACACACTCGCCCTTTCAGCCGTGGGGGCGGTATAACTGCAGACAATCTCACGATTTGTTGGCAAAAGTGTAACCCAAGTGTTGGCGACAAGTGGTGATGGCAAGCTGCTAGGTTAGGAACGGCTAGCGAAGATAGCCTTCGTATAGCTTTGCACGAAATTCGAAACAAATGACATTATGGCTACAGAAACTTTGTTAGTCGTGTGAGGAATATTTTGGTGTAAAACAATTCTACATCACAAAACAAAATCACACAACTTTTCACAGAACTTCTATAAATGAACGAGTCATTCACACAGTGTGTGTGTTTTGTAGCAACGCCACATCGGGCTATCTGCAGAGCCCACCGAGGGTAATGGAACTCCTGATTTCAACATTGTAAATCCGTAGACTTACCGCTGTACTAGCGGGGGGCATTCACATTGCATTACCTTCAGTATCTTGTGAATCAAACCGGTTTACTTTAACCTAGTCCTTAAAGCAATAGCAATGATGTATATAAACGTGTCAGAATATTGAATTAAAACAAGTCTAACTTCCTGTGTTGTTTCGTTTTTTCCAGACTGTTTCACGTTTTTGTTTTTTTAATGTATTACGCCATCAAAGTTTCAAAGAAACTCAAAAGGAGGATTTGATAACAACCAACTGACTGAGAGTGAAAATAAAATTCCAAATATGAATCGTTTTTTATTCAACTTAGATCACGTTCATTACCTTAAAATGCAGCTTCGCGAATAATGAGACGAAATTTAGTTTAAAAACTGCAAAACTTAACATCATAGTTCTGTGCGATCTTAAGTGTTAGTTGGTGTAATCGAAAGTGTTAGCATGACAAATAACTTCCCGTTAGTTCTTTTAAAGGTCATTTTATTAACATTCACAAAATAGTCGCTTTAATATAAGATTCGTGGTTTATATATATATATATATAAATGAGGTACGTGTGACGATTCTAAGACTTTTGGTTAATGTTTGTGATTTTAAACTTAGTTAAATTGTTATTCATCTCAATCAGATCGTATTATGTTCCAGTGTTAGATGTTTACAATAACAAACAAAAGCTTATGTCGTGTTTGCGCATTTCGTCATGCATTATATGCTGACCTCTTTGTATAAACGAAAAGCAACATCAGTTTGAAATACATAACATTTGAAGAGCTCTTGTCCAACCTTCCCCCGTGATTCACTCACAAATCTATGGATCTATGACCATAAGATTTCGGTTTTGATACCCGCAATGAGAATACAAGATCGTGTAGCTTTGTGTTCAATAATTTGGACTGAAATTTTGAAAGTTTCTTCCATATCTAAACCGATAAAATAAACTCGTGGTAATTCCACGATATTATGGGCTCTCCAATAAAGTTACGGAAAACAAAATTATTCCTCGTTACAGACCACCAATTTATAATATATATAGATAGATTCTATCCTGGTGCTATACAAGTCAGTACAGACAGCTTCGCCTGTAGATGGCCATGACGAGTCAATTTAAACCAAAGCGAAGCGGCACTGACACCGTACTTTTCACGAAAACCTTACAACAATCAACAATGCTTAACACGTGAAACCACAACTAAAAATAAAACGAACATTTACACACACGCGCTTGCATGTTTTACACCTGTAAACAAATTTAAATCTGTTTCCTTTTATCAGAATGTTCTCACAAAGCTAATCAATATTTAACTGCACAAAGCGAGGGAATGCAACTAGTTAGAAGCGTTCACAATCAACTCTTGGGTGACTCTTGTCAGACGGAATAACAGAATCTGACCGTTACACGTAACTCACGACTACAGGCTTTTATGATAACCCATCACGAATTACTAGGCTACGTCAAGTCTGCGTTGTTTATAATTCCTCGCGATGCTACACGAGGGCTATCTGCGCTAGTCGTCCCTAATTTAGCAGTGTACGACTCGAGAGAAATCAGCTAGTCATCACCACCCACCGCCAACTCTTGAGCTACTCTTTTACCAACGAATAGTGGAATTGATCGTCCATCATAACGCACCCACGGCTGAAAGAACGAGCATGTTTGGTGTGACGGGGATTCGAACCCGCGACCCTAAAACTAAAAGTTTAAATTTACAAAGCTAGAAACTAGAGAGCTCTCTGCGTCAGTGACGTATACACACAGTAACAGACTCAAGACGGCGTAATTCACGCATTGGCTTTTTATTATTAATTGGCTTTTGAATTTTCTCACAAATACAGCAGTGTGCAAAAGTGTTAGGACAAGAAAATATATCTTTCATTCTTTCCATTTTATGGGCTAATTCTTCCACGTCATCACAGCATATAAATTTCAACACTGTGGTAAAGTTTCACTGATCCAAGTTGACAACTGAATGAGTCAGGGTGAGGATACTTGTTATTCTTTAGAATTACCTCATACTTGTATCAAGTTAATGTAATAAGGGTTCTGTTTGAATGAACACACTGATCAAATATGAGGTATGAACTAAAATTTAGGGTTAAGCACGAGATAAACAATTACTATACGACATAAAAGCGCCCAGGGTCAGAAAGTTTGAACAATAATAGAACACTTGGTTGCGTAGCACTTTAAAAACCTTTACTTCGACCTCCAAACATTATCGAGGGTCTGAAAGTTACTTCAGGGTTCAAAAACCGGACTCTTGATAATTGGAAAAATGTGTTATGGACGGACGAGTCCAAGTTCGAAAGACTTGGTTCAAAGGTTAAGTCTGGCGGAAGTAAGATTAATTTTACTAAGCGCATAGCACCTACAAATGAAAAATGGGGAAAAGGTGTGATTTTTTTATTTTTTATTTTTACAATTGTGACAAGAGATGTTTGTAAAACAAATGTGATAATTGACCAGTACAAGCACCATGAGATACTAATCCGTTATGGTCCACCCAGTGGTCATCGTATTGTTGGTAAAGGATTCTACTACCAAGAAGATTACGACCTCAAACATTCATCCAACCTATGCAGAAATTACTTAGCTAGTAATGAAGCTGGTGGAGTCATTCAAATGATACAATGTACCCCACAGAGCCCCACTTCCAACCCACTTGATCAGATCTGGGATTTAATAGATCAAAAACTTGACAAATATAAAGTTACTTCAAAAGAAACTTTACGTGAGTGTATTAGATATATTTGGAGTAAAGTCCCAAGGGACACTCTGATTAAACATGTTGTAACAATGTCTGAAGGAGTGTCTGTAGTTATTAAAGGAGGACACAAAATATTAGCTGTTTGCTCAACACAAGCACGTCTAGTGAGTTTCTGTTGTACTAAATATGAAGGTTAGTAACATTTTGGTGTTTCAACTGTGATTTACCTTCCATTGTTCTTTGAAAGTAGCCTGAAATCTAATTTTTGACTTTGTCCTAACACCTTTGACCAGTTCTATGTATGTTCAAACCTGCGATTTATCACAACCAAACTAAACCTGATACTTCATTAATTATATATATACCCCCTGGTGAGGCAGCAATAACTTTAAGGACTTACAACACTAAAATCCTGGGTTTGACTATCCGTGGTGAACAAAGCGCAGATAGCCCCATTACGTAATTTTGCGCTAAAAGATTATAAAAACAACTTACACGTATTTCTGTTTAATTAGAGTTTTTTCTACATTATTAAATATTTTATTACCAAACACACACCGTGGCTATTACAAAACACAGGGTGTATGCAGTATATCACTTCGGTGTTTTAATTTACTCAAAAAAAAAATTAACCCTCAAATTACCGACTTTCTATACCATTCACTACTGCATTTAAGTTACAACACTTCGTGTAAAGAACCGACTCAAAATTGAGTAAAATCACTAAAAACTACAGAACTCGTAGACAATATTTGTGGATTTAATTGTAAACGTGATGGTATGTTTGTTGAAACTTCATTCGTGTGTGACTCGTTATTAGGGGCCAAAAAAATTCATGGACCCATAAATAATCTGATGGTCAAGAGTTCAGAAAAGGTTTTTAAAAAATTAATGGAGTTGGACCCATCAGTAAAATTAGGCTTAATAAAGCACCATAGCGGAGCCCGGCATAACCAGGTGGTTACAGCGCTTGACTGGTAATCTAAAAGGTCGCGGGTTCGAATCTTCGTTTCACCAAACATGTTCGCCCTTTCAGCCGTAGGAGCATTATTATGATACGATCAACCCCACTATTCGTTGGTAAAAGAGTAGCCCAAGAGTTGGCGGTGGGTGGTGATTACTAGCTACCTTCCCTCTAGTCTTACACTGCTAAATTGGAGACGGCTCGCGTTGACATCCCTCGTGTAGCTTTGCGCGAAATTCAAAACAAGGAAGCAAACAAGCTTTCCAAGGGATGCGTCTTCCCACAAGTTCCGCTTTATATGGATAGATTTCTGAACTTTCCACGCCGTCGTATTTTATTCTATTTTTCCAAACTCTTCTTTCTTTAAGAGCACTCGAAAAAATGCAAACTTGACTGTGTTTCTGGGATTCTGATTACTCGCCCAAATACTCAGAGATTACGAAAACAGGTGGATTATCTAATAACACGCCTAAAGGTTTATCTTTTTTGTGGGTGTCTGTAAGTTTCGAAACAATCAGATTGTTTTACACTTCACTCTTTTATTAACTGTGTGTAGATGTTTTATCTTAGAGATTAATCGGTACTCGTGTACGTCTATAAAAACACACACACTCAACAAGGGAGGGGCTATCAATTGATGTGCGATGAGATATACTATAGATGGCGCTGTTTGAAATTATATTAAAATAATGTTTCATTTATTTAGTTTGTTTCTTTGTTAATCAGGATAATCGTACGTGTATGTATGTTTTCTTACTGCAAAGTCACATTTGGCTATCTGCGGAATCGAACCCCTTATTTTAGCGTCGTAAATCCGTAGACTGACCGCTGTCTCAACGAGTAGCACTCAGGATAAGATGACAATTTGTAACCTCGATGCATTTCTGTCACATGGCTGGTTTTTACATCAAGCGAGAAAAAGTCCAGAGTTCGATAGTTAACTATTTGGAAATTAGCTTAACGGCTTAAACTGAGATACATTTAACCTCTGTATGGAACAATGAAATTTCTCCAAATTAAAAAAAAAAACAACGAAATGATTGACACATCTGATAAACAAGCACGCCATATTTAAATAGTGACCTTTGACCTTTCCTAACTGTTATCAAATTCCTTAACCTTCAATGAAATAGCAGTAAGTCTATGAACGTAAGGCGCTAAAATCTGAGGTTCGATTCGCCCACGACATGTTACCCTTCTGTTAACCCTAACTCCGTATTCCACTAATCAAGTATTCTGGTAATGAAACATTCAAAATTATTTCACCCCAGAATGCTTGTGAGCATGATTTCAATATAAATATATGGTGAGAGTTGATGACAATGTTATTTTTTTCAAGGCCACTGGCACAAAACAAACATACTCTCACACACATGTCAACAGGTGTCGCTATTGGATCGCACGCTGCACTCGTGTACATTGTAAAATATTACATGGTGTTATCACATAATAACACGTGTTGATCGCTGCACCAAATTCTCTCTACATATCATATTTATTGAGAAGCATGTTTATTAAAACTTCATGTACGCGAGTGTCGCGGGTTCGAATCCTTGTTAAACCAAACATACTCGCCCTTTGAGCCGTGGAAGCGTTATAATGTGACGGTCAGTCCCACTATTCGTTGGTAAAAGACTAGCCCAAGAGTTAGTGGTGGATGGTGATGACTAGCTGCCTTAGACACTTAGTCCAAACACATGGGATACCCATTCCCCCCTTATGGGGTGGCTTAAGTAAAGACAGCCTCACTCTTACCACTTCACGTTATGATGTAAACATGCTGCTCAACAGCTCGTGCACTATAGTCCACTAAATTACAGACGGCTAGGGCAGATAACTCTCGTGTAGCTTTGCGCGAAATTCAAAACAAATCAAACCAACTTTCTATAGTAATATTTCATGTCGAATTTTTTTCTTTTTTTTTCTTCTGATTGCTACACAATGAGCTATCTGTGCTGTGTCAACTACGGGTTTCGAAACCTTTACCTTTTTTTTTCGGCCGTGGAACGTTACAACGTCTCCCGCTGGTACATCGGTAAGTCTACAGATTTACAACGCTAAAATAAAGGGTTCGATTCCGCTCGGTGGTTTCAACAGACAGCCCGATGTGGTCTCGCTATAAGAAAACACACACACGTTACAATGTTCCGATCAATCCCACTTTTATTTGGTAAATAAGTCGTCCAAGAATTAGTAGATGAGAGGTGTTGACAAGCTGTCTTCAATCTGGACTAAAATTAGGGACGGCTAGCACAACTTTGAGATTTATAGAGTTATGCAAAGCATAATAATTTAAATTTAGAAATAAAGAGATTTATTTTTCCAGTTGATAGGATTCGTATGGTAGCACCTGACAACAGTTTAAAAAACAAAAGCAAACTGTAGGTTATGAATCATTATTAATACTCGTAATTCGATAGTGTAAGGGATACAAAAACACAAAATAACCAGCAATCTGTTATGAAACTGAGAATTGTCGTGTCAACAATGTTTTTATTTATTTTTTTATTTTTGGAGGGTGAAATCAGAAAATATTGTTTTGATTCGGAGAAACTTAGATATATCGACCCAATAATAATAATGTTTAAGTACTTTTCTTTATAATTCTAAAATTATTTGTCATTAAATGTATCATGATATTTTTGGTACTTATGTTAAAACATTAATACAATATTAAATCATACGGTTCATTTAGATTAATTTGCGTTTTTTTTTCTTTTCACAACAACAAAACACTTAATAAAGAAGTATTAGACTCATACATAATATTGTTGTTGTTTTGAATTAAGCACAAAGCTACATAATGGGCTATCTGTGCTCTGCCCACCACGGGTATCGAAACCCGGATTTTAGCGTGTAAGTCCGCAGACATACCGCTGAGCCACTGGGGAACCATACATAATATACACAGAAGAAAAAACTTTCTGGAGGCCAAAAATTTGGGTAGATCCCAAATTTATCATCATCTCTGGGGCGAGGATAGCACGTGGTTTAACTAGATTTTTTTAAAAAATTGTTACCCACATTAAACTTAATAACATCACATTTATATTAAAATATGATAAAAAGTAGTTAATAAATTAATGTTCTCTCCCCCCTAATAGTTAAGTATCATAATTTGTTAAAGTTTTTTTTTTTTCCTAGATTTGACCAGTGTCAGTTCTCGAAACTTGAGAGAAGAAATAACTATATTGCTACTGGTATTAAGTATCTCACAATAAACATATGAAATGTATATGAACGGCTTTACAATAAACCACCAATATCGCACGTTTGTCATAAAATAGACATAAGAATCATAATAATAGGATATTGGATATATTAGAACAGCTTAACACTAACAGCATCTCACCAAACCTATGATAAGCCTAATAACAGAATCACAGTTTATCTCTTTTTCTGCTATTACGCCACAATTTTTTTTTCCCATTCAGGACATAATACATAACTATTATAAACATTTACATAATGAATTTGCAAATGTACCCATAAAACCTGATGGCTAATTATACCATAGAAAGAGAAGTCTACAAACGTTAGTAATCGCTAACAAAAATAGTTGTACAATAGTCCACAGTTATCTCTACTTTATTTATCGTTATCACTATACAATATTATATTTTTATAACGGAGGGAAAAACAGAATTGAAAACATACCACAGTATAATCCTTGAGAAACTAGGGATTACGAAGTAGTTTTCCCTTGTTTGAAAATGTATCAGTTTAACCTTAGTTTAAAATAACCCTCTGTTTTAACGTCGAGGTGTAAACATCTTTTAAAATCGCATCATCTTTACTTACTTTGTTACTTTCTAGGGCGTCAGCCGAATGAGCTTCCTTCGTCTTGAAACAGTGACGACATTTTGATTTGTTGAACATATTTGGAGCAAAATTCTTGCAATCCGTCTTTGGTGTCATTGTTATAAAACTCGTGAGTTAACGTCTTAAACTGGTTTCAAAATTCCACTCTTGATAGAAAACGGTTTATTTATACTAATTTTTACCACATTACTTTAGGCTTACAGTTACAACGCACGAAATAACATTCAAGTCGTTTATCTCAGTTTATGTACTCATTTTCAAACAAGATTTGCTGAAAACTTAGACCTCTTATGCAAGGTATGGTGATTACAAATCCTATAAATATTGACAATAAAAGTTAACACGACAAAACTTTAAATTTTGTCGAACAAAGTTAAACCACCTTGTTTCCTTCAAGTTCACGTCTTCTCCCAACAGTCACCAGAAAGCGGACTTCCTCGAACCTACGTTTCTCAACGCTCGCGGCTCCTATTACTTAAAGCTCTCGCTGACATTCTAGCAAAGTATGTATCAACAAGTAACCCCACTAAAAAAAAACAAAATCACAACAAACGAAAAAAGTCAATTGTCTTTGATATCTATAAGCCTAATGACTTTAGAGAAATCTAGCTTACACTTCGAAGGATATTTACAGATGAAGAGTCAACCCATTTGAAAAATTCATTAACTGAGAATAACACGGCAAAATAACAACCATCCCCACAGTACGACTTCAACTAACTAAACCCTAACCGCCAGGTACGCTACGCTGTACTGTGTATCTCACATAACGTAAACTGCATACTTGCTCACTAGAGGGCGATTGTTCATAAACTCGAGAAAAACTGTTTCGCTGTATTCCTGCTTAGTCTACTTAAAACGAAACCAAGGCCTAGAAAAGTTGAGTTAAGCAGTTTTGGAGAACAACAACTCTCATTAAATAATATTTCTACATTTTTATTCATGCATGTAAAAAAGTTGTTCTAAAGAAATAATTAATTTATAATCTTGACTTTGCAAGATCAGTTAAGTCCGTCAAGTAAGTCAATAGGCAATTTTTTTAAACAAGGTCTTTCTACAGATTTTGATACCGAAGTCTTCTGGTGCTTCTGGAAAAACAACAAAAATTGCTAATTTGCTTACCTTTGCCGACTACATTTTCAGAAAGTTCGAATGATGAAAGTGCTGAAACACATGCGTCGTATTTGTTTCTTTGTAATTATGTTACACAATGGACTGCCGAATTTTAGCGCCGCAACATGTATCGTGACATTCGATTTTTAACAAAAGAAATCGATATTTCTAATCGAATCCACAAAAATGTTTTATAACTTGCTTAAAATATTACAAATCAATTTTATAATAATTATAATTCGTTAACAAATACAGATAATTCAATTCATATGCACAGATAAAACATTACATCCTTAAAATGTTTTCCGTATTCTTATGTACGAGCTGGAAATAAAGAAAATTTCATCTCGCAGCAACCACAGTGTTTTGGAAATTATGAAAAACAAAAAAACAATAACGAATACTTTTTTTTCACAATTTTCGAAACGTGCCCCTTCTCAAGATGGCTCAACGTTAAGTCTGAAGGCGTGTAGTACCAAATATTGAGTTTCAATACCGGCGAAGGACAGAGCACAGATAACTCACTGATTCACAACAAAGAATGTCCAAATTAATGTCAGAAAATTATATAAAATATCCATTTTAAGTTTCCTGGATCAGATTACCTATTTTTATTTATTTATTTATTTATTTATTTTCGTGAATTAATTTAAATATCATTTTGTCATTATTAAAATAATTTATATTTATTTATTATTCTCACAATTTTTTGAAGACAATGAACTAGTTTATTTTTAATCAGTGTTTTATTTTACCGGCTTATTTTCTCACGTTTGTCGATTAAATTATTAACATACTTCAAATAAGATACTTGTATATTATTCATTACTTGAAATATATGAACGAGGTTGCTTGAACACAAAGCCTGACATGGTCAGGTGGATAAGGTTAGCCCAAAGATACACGAGATGCGCTAGCCTTCCCTAATTTTGCAGTGTAAAACTAGAGAAAAAGCAGCTAGCTATCACCACTCCGAGGGTCGCGCTAAACATGCTCGCCCTCCCAGCCGTGGGGGTGTATAATGTGACGGTCAATCCCACTATTCGTTGGTAAAAGAGTAGCCCAATAGTTGGCGGTGGGTGGTGATGACTAGCTGCCTTCCCTCTAGTCTTACACTGCAAAATTAGGGACGGCTAGCACAGATAGCCCTCGAGTAGCTTTGTGCGAAATTCCAAAAACAAAACAAACAAAAGCTATCACCACCCACCGCCACCTCTTGGGCGACTCTTTTACCAACGAACAGCAGAATTGACATCGGATTAAGAGTCGAGTGCCGTAACCACCTGGCCATGCCGGGCCAATCCAATAGCTACCTTGCGTATAGATATATCTTTTCATGAAATACGATACAACAAAATATTATGCTTTAACGCAGCTTCCAAGTTCGACGTTTGCATGATATAAAGTATTTAATTAACAACTTTCTTATTGTTTAACACATCTTACACAGAAAACAAAACTACTTAAATGTTAATGTCATTCAAGATTACTGCATTTCTTTCTAGAGATATTTTATCACAGTAATACGTTTGAAAAGCAATCGTTACAAAAATCGATGCAACTTCAAAAAAAAAAAAACAGTTTCAGACAAACGTGAATATATTACACTCTATACTCAAAAACAATTCCTTATCATACAACTAGAATGATATAAAACTCAGTGGCCAATCACGAATGATTTCTTATCATATAACTAGAACGACATAAAACTTAGTGGCCGAATAATAAAAGCTGTAGAATATGAAAAGAAAGACAAATATTGTGACACTTCTAAAATTACTAAAACCTTGAGTCACTTCCTGTTCACCCGCCTTGTGAAAACTTCGAACATCGAAGTTTCTTATATCATCTTCAGGTTTCTGAAATCCTGGCCTGAGTCCACCTGAAACCAAATTCTAGTATTTGTAGCCGCGTAACATCGGTTCATAGAATGACTCTGAGTTGTTTTTTTTTGTATTGTTGGCGCACGACAATACAGCTAATAACAAGAGGTTAAAAAGTCGTATGGTTAAATTAATAATTTTAAGTGCCACGGCTATTGAAGATTCCCGAGGATTCTGGGAAAATAAGAGTTGCCAAAAGCTCTGTTAATTTTTCGTTGTGTAATCCTCATGCCCAGAATTTTACCATAAGGTTAAAAATGATAAAAAAATTGGTATAATAAATAAATATTTGCACACGCATTTGTGCTTCAATTATTTCACTTCCTGATAAATGCATTCTGCTTCAATTTGAAAGTTATTCAATGAAAATGTTTTATTTATTCGTTTACCACTATAAGTAAGTGCTGGGAAGAACCAGGAAACCGCTAAAAATATATATGTAAGGACATGATATAGGTTTCAAGCGAAATACACACACATGCTAAATAAAAACTTCTGTTTAAACGTATACGAACATAAAACGACTTTACAGCTGAATATATGTACTAAATATAACCTTCTTTTTTATAATTTTGGTAAAGTAGAATATTTTTTCGCTGCACGCTAGTTTTTTGGTTGTTTTTTTTTAAATCGAAACAAATTTAAGGTTAGTTTTATAAAATAAACATTTCTCAAGAAAAGCTTAGAAGAATTTGAGGAAAATCCATTCGTAATTAAAACCTTCAGAAAAGAACTGAATTTGAATTTTGAAATCCTCGAATTTTTGATGATAACATACACAGAAGTGAGATATTTGATTTGATCAAGATGCGTATGTAATCTGTAAATACTACTAGTATTTCTTCAATCAATTTGTTTTTAAATGCACCCGCGTTTCTTGTGAATTAATCTCGAATATTTTAGGACGAATTTCTGTCACAGCAGCGGTGACTGGATGAGAGTAACTGTAAAATGACACACCTATACTCTATCTTATCAACTAATTCATTCGTCTTTACTTTTCTTTTTGTTATCGTAAAATTTATAGCAGTCTGACAAACAATGACGAAGCCAAATAATGTCACAGTCAATAAGATGTTAATAAATTAGGCTGACTGAATATGCCACACGTTACGTGATATCATATATATTTACGCAAGATAAACGACTCTTGTTTGTCTGTTTGAAGTTAATTACAAAGCTACACAGCGGGCTATTTGTGTTCTGCCCGCCACGGGTATCAAAACCAGATTTCTAGCGTTGTAAATCCGTGTACATATCTTCGTGCCACAAGGGAGCAAGAGGAAAGAAAGGGCGTAGCTTATGAGTTTTTTTTAATCCTGCTTAAGATACAAGTGGTATCCGTCTTGCAAGAGAAGTGTCACTTTATAGTGTTTTACTCTTTCCTCCAAACAGGCTGATCAAAGATGCTCTATTTCTATGATTTTAGGCTTAAAACACATCCGATTGTCTGCCCCTGAAAGCTTTAATAAATATGTGGAGTTCTGGCCTAAAAACTCACATTTAACGTTTAACTAACACGAAATGATATTACAATATTTAAACCACATCGATTAAAATATTCCATCATTATGTTTTTTATTTTGGCGTTTATATAATATCTATTATATATATTTTTATTGCAATAAGTCTTCGAATTTGTTTAGTTAAACAATAAGCAATAAGTGATTAATATAATTTAAGAAAAACGTGTGTCTACGTTTTAACTAATATAATACAGGTGGCTCTAGCGATGGGCCGAGAGAACAAGACCTCACTGTAATGTCCTTGTCCATTAATCCCTCAAAAATTTTATCCTTTTACGGGGTTCATTCAGTTAAGAAAAGCTGGAACCGTGACTGATGCAACACATACATTAATTATGTGAATTAGTTATATCCGAGCTTGTTTTGAAACTAATTATCAAACATGCGACCTTCAAAATTACAGGTTCAATGCTGAAAGCCTGAAAAGCATTCGAAATCAACAGCCGTGAAATATGATGAAACGTTAGGTAAACAGACTTTCTTTTTAAAATATATTTGTTGAGCACTGTTCAAAATACATATGTTGATCTTACAACAGTAATGTTATTAAAAATATTCAGAGGAACCTGCGTTTCTTTAACTTTTCTTCTTCGACAGATAAAAATAAATGGTGATTTGTATTTAGCATATTGCTTTTACGGAATTACAATAAAATTCTTATGCAAAAATATAAAATAATTTGAGCCCCCCAGTGGTTCAGCGGTATGTCTGCGGACTTACGACGGTAAGAACCGGGTTTTGATACTCGTGGTGGGCAGAGCACAGATAGCCCATTGAGTAGCTTCTGAAATCAGGGGTTTAATTCCTCTCGATGGGCTCAGCAGATAGCCCGATGTGGCTTTCCTGTAAGAAAAAACACATAAAATAATTTAAAAACCTGATCTGCCATCTGTCGCCTAATAAACTAACTATTGTGGTGGCATAGATCCGTTTTCTCGTTTAAACTATTTGAAGAACATTCAGCTGGAAAAAAATACTCGTAAATTGGTAAAACTGAAAACAAAGATACTTCTTTACTTATAATTTTATTTTAATATTTTCGGGTCATTCCAAATGAGATTCATAATACAGGCAAATGAGCCTCATCTGCAGACACTCCACTTGGTTTGGGATGGACTTCCTCTCCAGTCAAATGTTTTGGGATCTGCTTCCTTGCGGAACCTGAGGCTACCTGTGAGGAGGTGGTGCACTGTACCAGTCGGCAGTTCAAGATTATTGCTACAGCCCTGCTAACTTGTTTGACAGAGCAGAGATGGTGAAGAGGAGGATACCCTTGACATGGTATGTTGGGGCGATTCTTCTTCTGAATAACTGTAATGCACGAGTTGTTAAGCAGCATGTTTACATCATCACGTGGAGTGGTAAGAGTGAGTCTGTCTTTACTTAAGCCACCCCATAAGGAGGGAATGGGTATTCCATGTGTTTGGACCAAGTGTCTTTCTCTTTCCTTGGCCACAATTATCCATTGTCTGGCTTGGGAGAACCATCCTTGAAGCCAACTTGTTCGTTTCTTGATTGGCACAAGGCTCAGACACTTTGATGTTTGTTTTTGAATTTTGCACAAAGCTACTTGAGGGCTATCTGTGCTAGTCGTCCCTAATTTAGCAGTGTAAAACTAAAGGGAAGGCAGCTAGTCATCACCACCCACCGCCAACTCTTGGGCTACTCTTTTACCAATGAATAGTGGGATTGAGTCACATTATAACGCCCCCACGGCTGAAAGGGCGAGCATGTTTGGTGCAACGGGGATGCGAACCCACGACCCTCAGATTACGAGTCGCATGCCTTAACATGTTTATCCATGTCGGGCCCACAGAGCTTGAGTAAACCAATGTGTTTTGATCCTCTCAATTGCGGCGATCAGACGTTGTCATGCCAAGTCACGAGACGTTTTTGACGGACTCCGATTCTCTATACCGTCTGATTGCTCTGAAATGTACTTACAGAATAAAGCAACACCACCCTGCTCTCCGATGGGACGTTATTGCGTCACGTTGATAGTCACCTTCAAACTTTTAACTGGCTCGCCATTCATAACATCTTACCGACGAGAGAACATTTGTACCTCTAAAGCATCAGTACTACCGAGTCATGTCCACAGTGTGATGCTCGGGCGGAGTCTGTTACACCTGTATCAGGTGCCGATCCTCGTTCCCAGCCAGCCATCTGGTCTTTACTTTCCATCATCCTATATCTGTGTTTCAGTACTTCATCTGGCCTACCCGCAATCAATATGTTAATGAACGGGCGCCGGTGATAACTACATAATACTGGCTAAGGACAGGTACAAGCTGTTACTCCGCCTTGAGACAGACCATCAACTACTGGGACCGGGGGACTTTTACCATCGTTGGCTTCTAGATGTCTCGCCTATATGCACCCTTGGCAGTGAAAGGGTTCAATTAGTTTTCAGATTGTGCTTGTACTTTTATTATTGTAATTGTATTTTCGTTTTACTTTTTCTGTATTTAATTTTTGTTTGTTTCTGTGTGTTTTCTTATAGCAAAGCCACATTGGGCTATCTGCTGAGTTCACCGAGGGTAATCGAACCCCTGTGTTTAGGAAATTTAACATTGTACTGTTTTCGTTTTACTAAATTAAAATTGTTTTGTTTTTTTGGAATTTCGCACAAAGCTACTCGAGGGCTATCAGTGCTAGCCGTCCCTAATTTAACAGTGTAAGACTAGAGGGAAGGCAGCTAGTCATCACCACCCACCGCCAACTCTTGGGCTACTCTTTTACCAACGAATAGTGGGATTGACCGTCACATTATACACCCCCACGGCTGGGAGGGCGAGCATGTTTAGCGCGACGTGGGCGCGAACCCGCGACCCTCGGATTACGAGTCGCACGCCTTACGCGCTTGGCCATGCCAGGCCACTAAATTAAAATATACTAAGCTGTTTTAATGTTAATTCCCATTGTTGTAAACACTTATTGTACCTTTATTTATATCTCACACTTTGTTAAACACAATGTTAAATCACATTGTTTTTACATTTATTGTATCTTTATTTGTATTCCACACTTTATATATAATGTTAAATTATATTGTTCCACATATTTATGTATGTTTATTATTCTTTTGTGTTTTTGTACTGATCTTGTGTTTAATAAATTCAAAATTATACTGGTCAGTTTAGACAACTGGAAGGGATACTTAATACAAGAATAATTCGTTTACTGGGCTACCAATTACGGCCTTATATCCATAATAGGGACTAAAGAGATGAGTTTATTTAGCTTACCCCCAAATGGTAGTACCTTATTTTAATGTATTTTCTTCCTTTTTTTTTACTTTAGAGGGCAGTTACTCTCCCACAACTGTCTGCACGCTTTGAGCACCCACATCTCGCTCTCCTAATTTCTATTATTTTTATTTCCATTGATATTTCTTTATTTTGCTCTACATTATTTTATTTCTTTATGAGAGAATGCTGAATGGAGGTTTAGATTGATAGACGGTGTATTCCCATCATATTGTAAATCCTATTTTTTTAGCCACCTCCACAATCTTAGATATATTTTGTACCCCATATTGTAGCTTGCACCCGAGGATTCTTTCAATTGACGCAACGTTTTCTATTTTTATTTCAGCTTGTTTTTGGTTATAATAATATCTATTAACATACAAATAAATCGTACAGACATTTTTGAATGGTCATTAAAAAATTACGAGAGAAATAATTTTATTTCATAGCGAGTTTCAGAAAAAAATGTTTCACCTGCAGATAATATTTGAAGATTTTTGAATGTTAGTAACAAGTTGACCAAAGTTAGGAAAATAACCATTTTTGCTCTTAACCAAACACATGCATATACTCTGCTGGCCAAAATTTTAAGGCCAATGAACATAAAAAAATATATGCATTTTTCGTTATTAGACTCAACCATTTATTTGAGTAGAGCTTCGAAAGACGAAAATAAGAAAAGTGAAAAAAACAACTTTTTCAGCATTTAATAGGGAAAATGTGAGCACAATAAAGTTAGCACGAATACTAGCTATTCAAAAGTTTAAGACCATACTGAAACGAAGCGTTAATCGGTAAACACGTAACGAAATTTAGCCATTTGTGTTCAAGCATTAGCGTTATTAACATTTCTCACTGACACTGTGTTACATTGGTAATAACATGGCAAAGGCTAAAAAGTTGACATAGTTTGAACGTGGCAGAATTGTCGAGCGGCAAAAGCAAGGTCTCTCTCAACAAATTTATTAAAAGACCCTGATGGATACGGAACGAGAATTTCAAGTGGTCGGCCAAAGAAAATTTCGCCGGCGTTGAGCAGGAGGATTCGAAGGATTGTCCGGCAATACACCAGCCAATCGTCGAACCAGGTTGAGGCCCTTACGGACGCAGAATGCAGCTCATGAACAACAAGACGGCATCTACGAGACAAAGGTTTTGAAACCATAAATGTTTTCTCAGGCCACGCCTCCTTCCACACCGCTAAAAAGCTCGGTTAAACTTTGCGGAGAGAAAGCACCAAACATGGGACGTAGAAATGTGGACGAAGGTTTTGTTCTCTGATGAGAAAAAAATTAACCTGAATGGTCCAGATGGCTTCCAATGCTACTGGCACAAAAGGGATATCCCACTATAGACATTTTCTACACGACACAGTGGAGGAGGTTCCATCATGATCTGGGGTTCTTTCTCCTTCCATGAAACAATGGTGCTTCAGGTTATACAGGAGTGTCAAACAGCAGCTGGCTACATTGGGATGTTGGAGAGAGAGTCCTTGTTGACTAAAGGCCCTCGCTTGTGTAGAAATGACTGGATTTTTCATGGCGAGTATATGATTCTTTTGAACCATCCAGATTGTTCGCTCGAACTGAACCCAACTGAAAATGTTTATGGGTGGATGGCAATGGAAGTCAATAGAAACGGACGTCAATTCCAAACAGTGCATGATCTTCGTGAAGCCATCTTCACCATTTGGACTAACATTCCAGCCAGCCTTCTGCAACGCTTATATCGACCACGCCAAAGCGAATATTTGAGGTTATTGGCAATGATGACCGAGCATCTCACTACTGAGACCTCTTGTTAGGCATTTCCTACCATGTTTAGGACTTCCTTTTGGTATGGTCTTAAACTTTTGACCAGCTAGTATTTAGGATCATTTCATAATGTTCACATTTTCTCGATTAAATGTTAAAATAGTTTTTATTTTCCCTTTTCTTATTTTGATTTTTTGAAGCTCTACTCAAATAAGTGGTTGAGTCTAACAAAATGCATTGTCTTCTTTATGTTCATTGGCCTTAAGATTTTGGCCAGCAGTTATTAAAAAATCTGATAATATTGTACTCACTTTGAAAATCTACAAATAATATTGGTCCCAGTTAGAATCCCCATCACTACAAACATGCTCGCCCTTTTATTCGAGAGGGCGTTATAATGTAACAGTTAATCACACTATTTGCTGGTAAAAGGGTAGAGTTGGCTGTGGGTGGTGATGAATAGCTGCCTTCATTCTGATCTTATACTTCTAAATCAGGGATGCCTATCGCAGGCGCCCTCGTGTAGCTTTGCCCGAAATAAAAAAATATAAACATTATTGGTATGATTCTTTACAAGACTCGAAATTTCCTGGAACTGTTTCAAACTTTCGTTTCACTTGAACAAAAATTAATCCTAACTTTATTTTGTAGAAACCAGTCTTTTTTTAAGAATGTGTTTGCTTTGAATTTTTCTCAAAATTTCTCGGCAGCTATCTACACTAGCCGTCCCTAATTTAGCAGTGTAGAAGGAATGGTAGTCATCACCATCCACCGCCAATTCTTCGGCTACTCTTTTACAAACGAATAGTGGGATTGACCGTTACATTATAACGTATCCACGGCTGAAGAGGCGAGTATGTTTGATGTGACGAGTATTCAAACCCGTGACCTTCAGATTACGAGTCGAGTGCCTTAACCACCTGGCCATGTCCGGCTAACTGCGAAGCACCGATAAATTGGAATAAGTGTTTGCATAATTAATAGCAATGTAAAACACGTAATGACCAAACATTTATTGACCTAAAATTATAAATAAAAATAGAGATAATTATTTAATTAAATTATTTTTTTATTCTTCAGTTCTTTATTCTTGGAGAGAAATTTCAGTTTTGAAACTTTTATTTTATTCGTTGTTAAAGAAATGCTAATGTTCTACGTGTGCCAATTTTGTTAAGTTAGAGTTTGTTGTTTAACTCAAAAGAAATGGCTTAAAAAACAGAAGAGCCCCGGAAAACACCAAGACATTACTTGGCTTCACCCCCCCCCTCTTTCAGACTCGGCATGGGCACGTGGTTAAGGCACTCGACTCGCAATCTGAGGGTCGCGGGTTCTAATCCCTTTCACATCAAACATGCTCGCTCTTTTAGCCGTGGAAGTGTTACAATGTGACGATCAACCCCACTGTAATTTTATTCGTTGGTAAAAGAGTAGCCCAAAACGTTAGCTCGTGGTTAGTGAAAACCAGCAAAGGTTAAAAATATTACTAAGAATAACAAAATAAAACTCTTCCGGAAGATAACTGAACGTGCTGGCCCAGCATGACCAGGTGGTCATAGAGCTGTACTCTTAATCTGAGGATTGTGGGTCGAAATCCTCGTCGTACCAAACACCTTTCAGCCGTGGGGGAGCTATAAATTTCGCGCAGTACCACTATTCGTTGGCAAAAGAGTAGTCCAAGAGTTGGCGGTGGGTGATGATGACTAGCAGTATTTCCTTCTTACACTGCTAAGTTAGGGACGGGTAGCGCAAACAGCACTCGTGTAGCTTTGCGCGAAATTAAGAAACAAGGAAATGATATAACGAATCACAAAACCAATCTAAATTTTCAAATACAATTTACGCATGTTCACTTTTGGAAAAAAGAAGAAAAAACAACAGTAGACAGAAGAGGTAGCGTGAAGAAAGTGAATAAACAGGAACCGTCTGATGGTATGAAAGGAGTGTGTGTGTGTGTTTCTTATAGCAAAGCCACATAGGGCTATCTGCTCAGCACACCGAGGGGAATCGAACCCCTGATTTTAGCGTTGTAAACCCGAAGACATACCGCTGTACTAGCGGGGGGCGGTAGTAAAGGAAACAACAACAAGAAGTTTTTTTTTTTTTTAAAAAGACAAACTTTATTGCTTTTCAAACTTTGAAGTGAAGTGACAGAAACAGTAACACGTAGGAAGCCGTCGCAAACAAAAACAAGAGGTTATTTGACATTCGAAACGAGGTCACGATAGATATTGAAAACACCAATATATAAATGTCAATCCATAAATCACAAAAGTGTCTTGGAAGTGTTCTTCCATCACTGTCGCCGAGTTTCGATCATTTGCTAAACAGTTTATATCTGCGGGTTTTAAATCGATAATGGGTATTTCGGTATTTAGCCCATGAATTACACATGTGCTTCGTCTTGCCAAGTTATACACGTACAAAGCCGCATCGAAATGGAACATTTGAATACGTAGTGTCTCGCGCATCCACCTCCGCAGCCAACGAGAGAGCCAAGTTAAGTCACAGTCACACACCCACGGGTTGTTTTCTAATAAGACTCCTCCTGTGGTAGAAATAACAGTGATACACTGTTGAAATAACTGATATTTGTGGTTGGTCTTTTTTATTAGAAAGAAAATTCCACATTAATAAGAAAATTTTAAGCTAATATACGCTTACGAGTTAAAACGTTCCGTTGGGATTTTATACTATAACAATCATAGTACAAATAAAATGAAAGGGCTAGTGCGAAGGTTTTTCGTTGGCGAATGTTAAAAATCGATATTATATTTTTCCTAAAAATATGTAAATTCAGAGAGCTTCGAAGCAGCGTTTGGCGCCAGAATAAATACAGATTATAACACTATGCACCCTCAGTTTGTTTTTGTCTTTTGTTTTCTACATTAACTTTCGAAGGTTGATGATTAAAATTATGTCCTCTTTTACAGAAACTTACATAGATGGCGCTGCCTCTTTCTAATCTATATCGGCAAAGTTGCCACTGGATACGAAACAGAAATATAAAGTAAAATATGCCATGGCGTAGTGACATTCATTACACATTGGAACTCAGTAGCTATAACTAGACATGATAGCGAGCGCGAAGTAATTTTTAAAAGACATTTTCAACTCTTCTTTATTAAGAGGTGGCACCATAAAAGAATGAGAGAACGTGATATAGATTTACAACATCATCAGAGTATTAAGGTAATATAAAAATGTATGAATATCCATAATTTTATCTCTTATCATGAACGGATGCTAAAAAAAACAAATAGGATGTTTAATATTACCAGGAAATACTAGAAACTATCCAGGAAAGTTTAAGAAATGTTTATTAATTTTCTTCAAATTTCTCATTAAAATATACAAACCTGCTCATCTGGAACTATATTCTCCAAATTTCATATTAAAACACACCAGCTTCAAATCACCTCTATCTATTTTTTCTCATGTTTCGCATTAAAACACACCAACTTCATCTGATAACGGCTCATAACATTCGTTAACAATCGGACTTGTTTTTAAAGCTTTGAAACGAAATTTTGTTATGCCTTAAAGTCATACATTATCAACCTTTAAGTTTATTTGACCCAGTTTTTAATTATCAACATTTCTGAAACATGTGATGATAGGAAAAAATTCTAATTAATTAATTTTGATTACCCCTCCCAAGTAAGTAAGTAGCTAATTATTGCTTCCTCTCTTTATATTGTCAACTTTAATAACACATTTTTAATTAATATTTTCACAAGTTTTCACCTGTTATGTGTATCGTTCCATCAGGTTCACCCGTTTCGTCTTCTGCTGGCTGGAGGACGCTGCGTTCCATTTTTTGCAAGCAGTTGTTTCTTAAATCCAAAGTCAAGTATCTGATATCCGCCAGGTAGCGCAGCAGTTGGGAAGGTAGTCTGGTAATGTTGGTGCCAGTAATTCTGAGAATGAGCTTATGAGAGTGATGTAGGCCAAGGAAAGCGTCTGGAAGCACGTTCTGTAGATTGCGGCCAGTGATGGTTAGGTCGCGGAGCTTGGCGCCAAAAGTCCATTGGAGCTGATGAGACAAAGTTGGTTCTTCGACTTCCACTACAACTCGGCGAAGCGAAACGGATTTGTGAAGCACGTCGTGAAGCTGAAAAGATCGAACATTGGCGTATGTGCTGGTTTTGAACGTTCGCAGGAATCTGTACACACAAAAGAAATGTCTGAGCGTCATCACCTATGTGTTTATGTAGACTAAATGTGACATAATGTTCACAGTTTTTTACTAAAATTAGAAAGACATTGAATTTTAAAAATTTGATTTTTATTTAATATGTAAATTCGGCGCCACAGCTGCTTCACGCGATTCAAAGCACTTTGGTGCACACACGTGTTTATTTGTTTTGAATTTCGCACAAAGCTACACGAGGGCTACCTGCGCTAGCCGTCTCTAATTTACCAGCGTAAGACTAGTAGGAAGGCAGTTAGTCATCACCACCCACCACCAACTCTTGGGCTGCTCTTTTACCAACGAAAAGTGGGATTAGCCGTCACGTTATAACACACCCACAGCTGAAAGGGCGTCACATGTTTGGTGCGACCGGGATTCGAACCCGCGACCCTCGGATTATGAATGGAATGTTTTAACCACCTGGCCATGACATGTGTTATTGATGACCTTATAACTTTGTGAATAAGCAATAATTCAATATGGCAGATGTATTGTAGTTGACGTATTATTTCATATTATTCTATGCCTTTGCTCGTAAGTTCGTTGAATTATAATGTACCATATATTATTAGCCGTTACTTAATAAATAATATGATACATTATGAAAGGTCTAATTAAGAAGTTTAACAACGAAAAAACTCTACAAAATCAGACTTGATTCGTGTATCTTTCACGAAAACTTTGTGTAAAAATAATTAAGGTTTTGACTTGATTAACATGATGCGAAATTCGAATGTAAAATGACATCAATAATGTTCTTTTCTTTCTCTCACTGAGTTCTAGTCCCCCAAAAGAGACAGCGGTAAGTTTACGAACTTACAACGCTAAAATTCAGGGTTCGATTTCCCGAGGTGTAAAAGTAAATGATTCAATGGATCTGAAACAAACAAACAGTGGGCCCGGCACTCGACTCGCGGGTTTGAATCCTCGTCACACCAAACATACTCGCCATTTTAGCCGTGGGGGGGTTATAATGTTAAATTTAATTCCACTATTCGTTGGTAAAAGAGTAGCCCAAAAGTTGGCGGTGAGCGGTGATGACTAGCTGCCTTCCCTCAATGAAGTCTTATACTGCTAAATTGGGGACGGCTAGCGCATAAAGCCTTCGAGTGACTTTGTGCGAAATTCAAAATAAACCAAACTTGGAATTGTGATGTTTGATTGTGTTCTAATTTTCTTATGTGGCAGAATAAATCAGAATATTCAGATAATTGTTATTTAATAAATATTTCAGATAAACGTCTCATTAGAGTTCATACCTGAGTTCTTGTAGAGTTCGAGAGTCCAAATATTTCAGGGCTAAGCCGCGCATGTCCAGTTCTACCAGTCGCTTTAAACCACTGAAACTCACAGTACCCAGTATTTCAATTGGATTGTGAGAAATGTCTAAGGTGTGTAGGTTTACCACGTGAGCCCACAAGTGAGATGGAACTTCTTCTATCAGATTATGTGAAAGATCCAGGTGTCGCAACTGTTGCAAATGGCGAAACGCCAGCGCAGAAATATTTCTTAGCAGGTTGTTCGCGAGTGTCAAGGTTCTCAGTCGTGACAGAGGAAGACAAAACAACTGAGATAAATTTGTATTTTTTAGGTTCAGTGATCGTAACGACTTTAACGAATAAAGAAATCCATAATTAAACTTCGGCAAAGGATTATGGGACAAATCGAGTTTAATCAGATGCGTAAGATTCTCTATATTTAGGCTTAGCAACTGATTGGAGGACAAGTTCAAAAAACTTAACTTGTAAAGATGATTAATTACATCACTTTGGATCACAGGAATACGATTGGCTGAAACGTCAATAAATCTTAGAGTAACCACAACAGGAAAGAAAATTTTAAAAAGTGGACGGACGATTATATTGTGAGAAAGATTTATTCTCTCCAATTTGGTTCCCACAAAGGCACTTTCTGGCAGTGTTGCTATCCTATTGTAACTCAAATCCACGATTCTGATTTCTTCTAGAGATGTGAAGGCTTCTGGAGAGATGGTGGAAATATTATTATAACTCAGGCTCAAAATCTGGATTGGTGGTTTACCTTGAAAGTCTGTAGAGCTAACAGATTTGATACTGTTGTGGTCTAATTGCAATACTTGAAGGTTTGTTGCTTCAGTAAAGACAGTCGGAGGAATGACAGTCAGTTTATTGAAAGACAGAAACAAACGATGAAGTGAATTTCCTAAGAAGTCGAAAAAACCCCTTGGAATTAATGATATGTTGTTGTGGCTGAAATCCAACGTTTGAATATGAAGGACGCCAACGACATCTTTGCCCGTCAAAGACTTATCCAGTCTGTTAATAAGATTATTTGAAACGTTTAAATGCATTGGAAAGTTAGGGTTGCTTACATTGCTAAACATATTGAACGAAAAGCTCCATAATTTATTAAACTGTAGAAACACGCTTGTTAAACTTGTTAAGTTATGAAAAGTCAAAGGCTCTATTATACGAAGTCTATTGTGTGATAGCACAATGGCATTCAGCATGGGACAACTTGTGAAAGATGTGTGTCGAAGAATTTCGAGTCTATTTCCCAAAAGTACAACATTCCTGAGTCTAGGAAGTTCACTAAATGTTTTTGGTTCAATCGTTCGTACTTCATTATGAGACAGAATTATATTAGTCAGAGTAGTGTGCACTTCTTTACTGAACAGGTTCTGTGGAATAAACACGACATTGTTTCCCTCCAAATCGCAATGAACCATGTTGGTTAAGTTTAACAGAAACGTGGAGGACAACTTAAAAATCTTGTTGTGGTCCATTTGAAACCATTCAACCTCATTTAGATATTTCACAATCATTTCATGAGAACCATCATGGGATTCAAACAAAGATCCCAGTTCCACAGCTTTCAATGAGTTCCTCAAAGGAAATAAAATTGTTGCATCCACATTGAAGAGACTGTTATAAGAAAGTTTTAATTCTTTTAGTTTTAACGTGTGAAGAAAAGTTTTTTCAGAGATGTACTTGATACCATTATTAGCTAAGTTAAGATATAATAAAGTGCTACTCCAGCCGTAAAAATCGCTTGAATGTACTTTTTTTATTTGATTATGTTGAAGACTCAAACGAAGAAGCCGCTTGGAAGTCACCAGAGCTTCTTGTGGAACACTTTTCAAGAGGTTTCTCGAAAGATCTAACACTTCTAAGCTCTTTCTACATGTATACAAATCGTACTTCTCTAGATACGAAAGCTGATTTCCTCGCATTAAAAGCTGTTGAAGGTGTTCCAATTCTTTTAATGCCTTTGGAAAGGATTTCATTATGTTGAAACTCAAATCTAAGGCAGTCAAGGTCGCTTCTAAACCTTCAAAGGCCCCAACAGGTATGGAAGACAATCGGTTATTTGCTAAAGATAACTTTTGGAGATGAAGACCTCGAAATGCTTTTACTGACAACATCCTCAGATAGTTATAGCTCAGACTTAGTTTGTGTACGGAAAAAGATCCGTTTAAAATATCACTTTCTAAGTGTGTCAAAACGTTATGACTAAAATCTAATTCATCCAAATGACGCGTTGATAACTTCCAGTTACTTGGAAGAGATGGAAACAGATTTCCTCCAAGGTTTAACATTTTTAAGTATCTGAGATTAGAAAGGGCATCTGGAGGAATCCAGTCTAGAAGATTGTCAGATAAAGACAGCGTGATCAAGGACTCTGGAAAAGGTTGGCCCTCCAATTTGCTAATGTGGTTATTTGTAAGATCTAAAGACGTGACGTTTCGAAGACCTCTGAACAAGCTGTCTTCTATAAATGATATATGATTGCTACTTAAAAGGATACTGGAAAGAGTTAAACGTGACCAGAGTTTTTCAAAAGACCCACGACGTAAGTCCTCTAGTTTATTTGAATTTAAATTTAACCATTGGAGATAAGATAACTTTCTTAAAGCTTTAACTGGAAATCCGTTAATCTGATTGTGACTCAGATCTAAAGAAGTCATCAGATGCTCAGATCCGCGAAACACGTGAAGTGGAAGAGTCACTAAATTGTTGTACATCAGTCTAAGAGAAGATACCGCTGTGCCATCTAGCGACTCATTGTGCAATACTGGAAGGCCAGTCCTCGCAAATGTCAGCTGGTAGACTTCTTTAAAGGGAATCTTTGGAAAGTTCAAAAATGGTACACTCACACAGCTAGTTTCTTGCTGTCTAGTATCACACGTGCACAAAGGATTGAAGCTACACGGCATAGGAAATGCAGAGGAGTGATCCAAGAACCCAAACAAAACGCCAACGAGTTTCCACACGAGAAGCGCCATCTAGGAGAGTAAAAACAAATACACAAACTTGAATATAAATATTAAGTATTTTTGCAGGGTACGTATATTTAGTTTGAAAAAACAAACATTTCAAAGGTAATTAACAATTCCTGAACAACCAATCAACATTTCTGAACAGATATATAATAAAAGAGCAAATTAATAAAGACAGATGTTAATTGAATTTTCTGCACACTACTACCATTTTCATTAATGGTCAATTTTGTCATTATTTTGTTATTAATCTGAGGGTCGCGCTAAACATGCTCGCCCTCCCAGCCGTGGGGGCGTTATAATGAGATGGTCAATCCCACTATTCTTTGGTAAAAGAGTAGCCCAAGAGTTAGCGGTGGGTGGTGATGACTAGCTGCCCTCCCTCTAGTCTTACACTGCTAAATTAGGGACGGCTAGCACAGATAGCCCTCGAGTAGCTTTGTGCGAAATTCCAAAACAAACAATCAGTTCTCAGATAGTCTATTTTGTAGCTTTGCGCTAAACAACATAAGCAGACAAAGCCGGTAAGATAATTCCATATATTTTCACTTCTAAAAGTTAGAACAACGAAAGATTTATTCTCGCCAAGTAATAGCCAGAGTACACGTGGTGTGACGTAAGTTTGTTTGTTTGTTAGTAGTTAAGCACAAATATGCTAGACAGTTTCTAGGTGTGTGGGTCCGCTGTGTCACTGGTGGGGACATGACATCAGTATGAAATGGCTAGCCGACGTCTGTAGAGGAGTCATTGATTTTGGATCATTTGGAGAAATTCAAACACGTACGAGAGTGACTGCGGGAATCCGTTTAAGGAGAGAACGAATGAATGTTGTTTGTCCTCATAGAAACAGGAAGAATTCACAACTAGTGTTCAAATAACGACAAACAAAATCTAATGATTGAAGTATCCTGTTCAAAAATACGACTCACAAAGTCTTAAACCAGAGTGTGTGTGTGTCTTTTTCGTATAGCAAAGCCACAAAGGGCTATCTGCTCAGCCCACCGAGGGGAATCGAACCTCTGATTTTAGCGTTGTAAGTTCGCAGACATACCACTGCACTAGCGGGGGGATTCTTAGACCAGAAGGAAGGCAACTAGCTAATAACTACTACCCACTGTCGATTCTTGGGCTACTCTTTTACCAACAAAAAGTGGATTGAGTGTCATTATAACGCCACCACGGCTAAAAGGGCGTGAATTCTATTAAGCATATAAAGTCTAGTTTTATTTTACGAAACTACCTATATTTCTGAAGGCTGCATGCGAAGGCCAACAAAGATGTGGATTCTATTAAGCATATAAAGTCTTGTTTTATTTTACTAAACTACCTACATTTCTAAAGGCTGCACGCGAATTCTGTTAAATTTAGACATTGTGTTTTGTAAAACAAGAAGAATCTCAAACCTTCCTCTCAATATCACATTTTCAGTTAAAAAGCTTTGACTGTTAAGATATTATGATGTTGTTCTATTACATACCAAACAGTGAATGTATGATGTTTTTAACGTTCCGATCAACTAACGTACACGAATTACGTTCGTAAGACAAGACCGAGAAAAGTTGAAGTTCTAAATAATTTAACTTATAGCAACTGGGAGAACTATTAATAACGTATGGTGTCATTTACAATCTAATTAAGAAACTGTTGTTTTAGCAGTGAAATTTATGTCGTTATTATAAGTATATATAATAACCTGGAGTAATCCCCCATTACTGAAAACTGAGGGGGCCAGTTCCCCTCGCATCTTTGTCCATTGAGAGATATAAGTAACGTGTTTTTTTTGTCAATCAGTTTACGAAGCGTATAGTAGTTTCATTTTACAAATCAACTTGCACACAACTGACAATATGACATTAGAATTAGCAATAGATTACGTCATCTGATTTTTGAAAAGCGAGCTAATACAGTAAAACAGGGTCACTGACGAAGACCGTTAACGACGGAGATTAGGAAAATAATAATTGTTATTCGTTCGAATGACGGTCGAACGATTCAAAAACAAACATATTGCACTGAGCTAATTTTGTGATTGTTCGATGACTCATTTTTCCTTTTATTTTGATACATTGGAATTTTCAAAAGTAAACTTTCAGAAGAACGAATATAACTTCTCAACATCCAAACAACAAAAGTAAATTATAAAAAGAAAAACAAACAAAAATAAAATGAAAGATGTGTTCAACCAAAGGAAAGCGTTTAACCTTCGTTGACCAAACACTCACGTTCTGTTCATTTATTAAAGGACAGCGAGGAAAATTTTATCTTCACTTCTCCCCATCGTAGATCTAGGTCTGTATTTTACGATTGGAAGGGACAGGTTTTACTGTAAAACATCTACTAGTCGTAAAACCACAGTTTACAGAAACAACTAAATCACATATTTGTTCTTGAGAAGTCTTGATCTGTAAAAAAAAACACCTTAAAATACGACAACAACACAATCTGAACTTTTGACAAGACTTAAGTGATAAACGATTTTAGCTCACGAAAGAAAAATGACGGGAAGTAGAAAGAGGTGTTCAAACCAACATGAAATATATATATAAAAAAAAATGGCAAAGACGATAATGCAGACCAGGTCATAATGTGAATATGTAAGGAATGGTAAATACATAACTTCAGAGAAAACGATTGTTTCCAGGTGCAGACTTGGCGCGAAAGTTATCGTCGGCTATGTGCTTCTCGCCTTCACAAACAAATAATATACAGGAAAGTAACGTGTGTATTCACTGTCATTTTATAATCATTGCTCTGCGATATACAGATAGAATTTAATATACATAAATAGAATATTTTATTTGTTGACCATGGGAACGGGTTTTACCACTTACATCGATTACGAAAGAAATGAATCCATAAAGAGGCGATACTTGTCTTTGTCCTACAGTAACGGACATTCCGTTATTACCTGCCAGTTTAGATCCTGTTATATATGCTAGCCACGAGACTTACAGACCTCTATTACACACTGAAATAAAATACTGTTAGTTCATATCGAACTGTAACAAATATAATTCAACTATTACACAAGTCAACTGATTAAATCAGTGATGAACTGGTTGGTAATCGTTTTGAAACTAAGCACGGAGCTACACAATGGGCTATCTATGGTCTGCCCACTACGGGTATCAAAACCCGGTTTCAAGCAGTGTGAGTCTGCAGACATACTGCTGTGCCACTCGGAGGTCGAACTGGTTACTTTTAATTGTTAATGACTGATTACTGTAACAGTGATTACCCACCCACATGTTAAGTGTGGGTGTTTTAAAGAACCACCGAAAGTAGATTTGCGGAGAAGGTGGAGTAAATAGCTATAAACAAGGTCCGGCATGGCAAGGTGATTAAGGCACTCGACTTGTAATTCAAGGGTCGCAGGTTCGAATCCCTGTGACACCAAACATGCTCGCCCTTTCAGCCGTGAGGGCGTTATAATAGAACGTTCAATCCCACTAATGTTGGTAAAAGAGTAGTCCAAGAGTTGACGGTGGGTTATGATGACTAGCTACCTTTCCTTTACTCTTACACTGCTAATTTAGGGACGGCTAGCGCAGATGGCCCTCGTGTAGTTTTGCGCGAAATTCAAAACACGCCAAACCCTTACAAACAGTTATTCGTTATGAACCTTTAGCTGCGAATATTTAACCTGTAAATATTTAATCTCTTGATACCTCTAGGTTATTTGCTAAACGTGGAAAGAAAAAAATACGTATTTAGGTTACTGGTCGTGTGTACGAACAATTACAAGAATTGATTTCAGTCGTCTCTAGTCTCCTTGCTGCTGTATGGCTTACATTCAGTTTGCTTGTGTTAGCGTGCATGCTGTGTTATCTTCTCTCTGCTGACCACAACAGTCGAACTCTGAAAGTTTATATGAACTACCGAAGATGGGGTGGATGGATTTGTTATGGAGTGATCGGCAACGAGTTTTATTGTAACTAATAAAATACCACAGGATTTGTGTTTAGTTTATTAAAGCTACTTATTGTACAGTTTAGGAAAAATACATAAACACTAAAAGTTAAATTAAACCAAATATTATTACAATAATATTTATTATTAAGTGAATAATTCAATGCAAATAAAAAAAAAAACCAAAACAAACCGAAATACACAAGCTATTGAGTTTTATTATGTTTAAGTTACTTTTTCACGAGAATTGGTGAACTTTTCATAAAGAAACGATACCGAGAATTGTAATTTTAGGAAGCTGGTATTTTAACCTTAAGCGAAACGAAGACTAAACGACCAGGCTAATTAGCTCAAAGAACAAGCACCCTGATTTAGGACTGATGACCAGATGAAGACCGTTCAGTCAGCAGCGGTCGTCGTCTACATTACTATTTTCAGTCTATCACCGATTGGCGATGTTGCTTATTGTTTTATCTCAAGTAATGAACGTGTTGTTATTGGTTAGAAATACTATCTACCTGGCATTTACGAGTTCAACAATATACATTGTACCTATATGTTGCCCAACTAACATTATGATTGACCCAGGTGGTTAAAGCACTTGACTCGTAATCCGAGGATGGCGGGTTTGAATCCTCGTCGCACCAGCATTGCTCGCCCTTTCAGTCGTGGGAGTGTTATAATGTGACGGTCAATTCCACTATTCTTTGGTAAAAAAGTAGCCTAAGAGTTGGCGGTGGGTGGTGATGACTAGCTGCCTTTCCTCTAGACTAGCTGTCTTACACTGTTAAATTAGGGATGACTAGCGCAGATACCCTTCGTGTAGCTTTGCGCGAAATTCAAAACAAATCAACACCTTGAACTAAATCTAGTAGACTTTTGGCCCCCTAGTGGCTCAGCGGTATGTCTGCGGACTTACACGCTAAAATCCGGGTTTCGATACCCGTGGTGGGCAGAGCACAGATAGCCCATTGTGCAGCTTTGTGCTTAATTCTAAACAACAATAAACAACAGTAGACTTTTAAAATTAGTTTATCTTGTTTTTAACTGGAAAAACAATTTCATAATTATACGTATTCTTTTTATAGCTCTTTTCTGAAATACGTCACTGAAAAGTGAACAACAACGAAATCCAAAACGACTTCTATCATCTGTCGGGATGTTCCAAGATAATCTGAAAGCTGCTGCAATCAGTCCGTTTCTCTATGGTACTTACAAATAACTGTTAAAGTCGCGTGGTATATCCTTATTGGAGTATTCAGTTATCATCATCGAATGTTTCATAACTTGCATAAGTGTGGCGCTATTTTATTCTTCTATAGCACGTATTTTTGAGGAGAAATCGTGAAAAGCAAAATTTCCACTCAGCAACGAGTTCAGTTTATAAACATTTATTAGTTTATTGTAAGGTCGCCAGATGGCAGCAATACTTCTACTTACAGAACGACTACTCCTTTCGACTTCACTGCGAAAAAAATATCTTACAAAAGTTTTAATAAAATACACAAATAAGGACAATATCCTAAATTAATATTCAAGGTACCAAGAAGATCGCGTTTTTATGCTACTGACAAATCTGTGTACATGTTATTGAATGTAAAAACACTAGTTTCTTAATCATCAAAACAACTTTAATTAAATATAGTGGTCTACAGTTCAAGTTTTTAGTGAGGTCAAGCCTGGCAGATATATTGATATAATACAGCATGGTCTAGAATTAGAGGGGATTAATGGACATGACCTTAGCATATAGTGAACTGAATTGTGTGTACGTGCAGTGAGTTTGGGGTGGACTTGGAAGGCTTGGGCTCTGTAAATGCCTCCTTAACGTTGGCCCAGGGCTCACAGGTACTTGTAACATCCTGGAAAAAAAACATTCTAACTTTACTAGCTCTTAACGTGATCAAAAATTAGAGAAACTGATGTGATATTAACAATATGTATACGCACACACAAAAACTGTGTGTTTGTCTGTCTGTTACCTAACCACTCTTAGACCAGAAGGTAAATTTTAACGAAACTTTGTGGGCTGATAGTGTGGGAAAAGAGAAAGGTTAGTGATTGTTCAAAAACCTTTACCCTCTTATTGCTGCTATTCAACATTTATTATCTTTGACGCCAATTAACGTTAACTACATTCATTAATGGTTCCACGGTTTTAAACAAAGAGAGGATTAAACTTTCTATAATGCAATACGCACGCAGTGAGGGTGACATACAAATGTGTTATATATCTCAGAAAATGCGAGAGCACTCTCAGAAGGAAAGAAATGGAAAATATGCCCGTTATTATTGCAATAATACATAAATTCAAGTGAATTTCCAACTCCAACAACCACCATGAGACTGATCTGAAGAGCTCTTTCTCAGTTACGAACACCTAATTCTTAGTTTGACCCCTTTTCTCTAAATTTCGGCCCATAAGACACCTCTACAGCCAATAACCTTCAATTAATTAATAACATAAAACATGGTAAAAGGTATTGAAAGTGGGAAACAGAAAGATCTTCCACAGTCACTACTTTGATAACTATGTCTTCCTACAAAGTTTACCGTGACCATCACACGGTGTATACTGCGTTCGAAGTTCTGAAGGCCTATATAAAACTTTTAGTGAGATAATAACAAGTATTATAACAAGCTGAAGTATAAGTTCTTTGCATGGAATGACAATGATAAAAAATACGAAAACAGTATAGGGATAAATACACAAAACCATACTGTAACGGATTTTCTAATGTATATTTATTTTATTATCTATGATTGTTAAAGTTTAATATAAATTTAGAAATGCATGTAACTTATACTGTTAAATGTTTATTACGAAAGTCCTGCTTGCTCTCTAAATTTGTAGAAAATTCTCGAGTGTGAGAATCAATAATATATGTTTTAAATTCTTGATAACTAAACTTTCTAGAACATCGTCTAAATGTTTATAAATCGACACGCAGAAAGACAGTTTAATATTGATGGTTTACTGCAATTGATATACTATTAATACTGGCAGCTATAATTGTGATAAACGCTTATTAATCGAGAGAGTGTAGGTATCTAGCCAGGAAAGTTTACAGACGTCGAACATGAAGAACTATTCAATTTTAGTGAATTAATTTCGGAAGTTAATATTTCTACAAAGAAATTACATATCTTCACCTGCGATAAAATCACGTGTGAAAAGTGAAAGATAGCTTACTCGTTCAGTGAACTGTACTGATATTAACATAGAATGAATCTGTTCGTCGTGAACCGTCGATAAAATATTCAGTTGGAGACGAGGTAGAAATCTCATTATGGTTTATGTTTGTAAAACTTTTGTATATAAATTATTTTTTGTAATAACTCTTATCATAAATTGTATTGTTGTTTCTACATCAAAATATATTTGTATTAAGAAGGAAAATTGGGTGTATCAATCTTGTTGGCAAACATCATAAATATGATACATATTTAAATAACGTCTAAACTAAAATTGAAATGTCCGGTTATTTGAAATAATGATACGTAATTTACGTTACTTAATAAATCGGAGACTCGTCCGAGATAAATTATAACACGACAATACAAAAATATCTACATAAGTAACAAATGAGCACGTAGCCAATCTTTACCAGCTTATGGTTATTAGCCATTCTTAGACTTTATAACACCATTCAGTTTAAGAGCTTTTATTCAATCAACAATAGGAATTTAACATTAGGTTATTCTTGAAAGTATTTAGTTACTTATGCAGTTATTTTGTATGGTTTTATGTATTCATATTATCTTGTTTCTGTACCTTTTAGTATTGCTATCCCTAAATTATGGTTAATTCATCACTTGTATGATAAGGAAAAACGACGACTCTGTAATTAGGAAAACAACCACTATATAATTAGGAAAAACATCTTTGTAACTAGAAAAAAAATAACCATTATATAATTAGGAAAACAACCAATATTTAGTTACGAAAAACGACAACACACCATAATTAGGAAAAGCAATCATAACATATAATTAGAAAAAAACACAATAAAATGTCAGAGAAAAAGAGAAATCTATAATTAGAAAAACAACTATGTAATTAGGTGAAAATACAACTATGTCATTAGAAAATAATGACTACGTAATTAGAAAAACAACCACCATATAATTAGGAAAAAAGACAACTATATAATTAGACGCTTGTATGTCGTTAGAAGTAATTGCCGTCATCGAGACTGCCTCGCTAATCTCTGAAAACTCGAGTGTGTGTGCGTGGTTTCTTGCAGCAAAGCCACATTGGGCTGTCTTCTGAATCCACCGACTGAAAGCTCGAATCACTCAAAGATTCGTCACTCAGTCCTAGGAGGGGAAGTTTCAGTTCATCCTTCGTTTTTCACCTTAAATATGTCTCAGGCACGAGTCGAAAAGAATATCATTAGAATGCCAATTATCACCATGACATAGTTTTCACTTTCTAAACTTTCCGCCCCTCTTTGAAAAAACAAAAACAAACTATTAAACTGCATTGATTGACAGGAAAACATTCTTGACATTGGATAAAGACTTGAAATGTATCATATACAGTCATTTAGCTGGAGTTTACTGAGCTTCTGCGAATAATGCATATCTATAATAATACTTGACCAATGTGTTTATAACAAAATAATTCACGAGTTAAGTGCTCAAAATTTAAAGAAAAGCTATCCATATATACACGTATAAATTACGTAGATAAACGTACAATTAACTTATTTGTTTACTCAAAGGTCAAATACATCGAAGATTAAAACACAAGACAAGCACAACACATACAGATTGAAAGACGTAACAACATTGTTACTAACTGCTGATCTGTATGAAATAATCTATCTAAATATATAGTTAGAGTATTGTTACTAAGTATCATTCATTACTGTTTTAGTTTGTTTTTTGAATTTCGCACAAAAGCTACTCGAGGGCTATCTACGCTAGCCGTCCCTAATTTAGCAGTGTAAGACTAGAGGGAAGGCAGCTAGTGATCACCACCCACCGCCAATTCTTGGGCTACTCTTTTACCAACGAATAGTGGGAGTGACCGTCACATAACAACGCTCCCACGGCTGAAAGGACGAGCATATTTGGTGCGACCGGGATTCGAACCAGCGACCCTCGGATTACTAGTCGAACGCCTTAACTCACCTGGCCATGCCGGGCCCATTACTGTTTTGTTATTGCTCGCCCAGAAATACGTATCGGTAGCTTTATGTAAAATGTAGGCACAGTTACGTTCTAACACCAACTGCACAGCTGTGTTGCTGAGATAGACCTTTGTTTATTCATTAGACAACAAGAAATAATTCATTAAACAAAGATCCGTGTTTGAACGTGTGCATGGAGCAACAATATAGGTTGTTTAATCATTGTTTTAAACTTTTATTTTCTTGTAAGAGTAATTTAATTTAAATCGTGTGTGTTTTCTTATAGCAAAGTCACATCTGCCGAGCTCACCGAAGAGAATCGAACCCCTGATTTTAGCGTTGTAAATCCGTAGACTTACTGCCATACTAGCGGGGGTCTGAATTTAAGCACAAAGCTACACAATGAGCTATGTGTGCTCTGCTCACCATGGGTATCGAAGCTCGGTTTTCTTGATGTTGATATAATAAGATAAAAATTTGCATATTACATCATGTTATACCATGCCAAGCTTGAGATAAATGTCGTTTGAAAAACTATTACATTAAATCTCTCTTTTATTGTTCCTTACTTAGAATAGAGGTTTTGTATTTTGTCTACTTTTCACTTTCTGAGTTTGCATTTCTGGGAGATGTTTTGTATGGTCTTTAATCTCAATATAACGTGAAATCAGCTGTTTATCATTGAGCACAAAACTACGAAATTATTAGCGCTCTGCTCATCGCAGGTATCAAAACCCGAATTTTAGCGTTCTGAGCTGTGACAGTCACCGCTGAAGCATAAGGGTCCGTATATATTTTTGGTATTAATCTAAGACATTTGGTAATTTCTCTGTTCATTTCTTAATTGTTTAATTTGAGCTCAGATTTTAATCAGTTTATTTTATTGTTCTAAACTCACCAAATTGGGGTTGCTACATTACTGATCTGTTTCGACTGGGGCTTTTTACGGAGTTGATTGTTTTGCTGAAATTCATTTAATGGGACTTTAGTGCGGTCATAAATACTTCAACACAGTACTCACTGTGATAAATTAGACATTTATTTAAACATTATTTTTTCTTGTACAATCAGCTCTACTTTTATAAACGAATTTAGTGTCAGCTGTTTACATATATATTTTTCTACAAGTGGGTTTTCTCGTCGTCACTGATTGTTTACATTCTGTCCTTAACAGAGATTTTTTTAATGCACTATGAACTGAGAATCACTCGGATAATAACCAGTTTCTAAAAATGTCTCTCGGTTGTTCGTGTGTATATATAATAAAAGCACATAAACAAACGTGATCCTGGTAAAAGTCAACAAGAACACGGTTGATAAATAAAGAAGTCACAAATAAATAAAGATACGATTGGCAGCCTGAAATAAACGCAACATGACTTTTGAATTCTATAAGCATGCCGAGTAAATCAACAGCAAAACACACAAAAACTAAACGAGATGTGAAACTATCAAGTTAGATTGAAATGGGCGTGGTCTAGCTGTTAGAGTTTTCGTATTGTAAATACAAAAGTATTTACATTTTCTAGCCTGTTGCAAAAAAAAAAAAAAGCGATCCGTGCTTTGGGGTTGTGGTTGCGTTATAAGAGAGACAGTCAGTTTCAACTACTGGTTAAACAAAAGTAGCTTAAGATTTGGCGGTAGGTGATGTTTACTTTTGCGAAAGATTCTGAAATCAAATCGGGAGACTGATAAATATGAACCACTGAATATTTCCAAATGCAATTACTAGTGTTTTCCTAAAATTAAATAAAACATAACAACACAAAGTATATGCAAGGAAATATGTTTCGAATTTTGTCATTTTTTTTAACGTTCCAGCGTTTTTCATGTTTTCTGAAAGTGTTCATAAATCTTCTCCCTGGTGTATCAACGGTAATTTTACAAAAACACAACGATACAATCTAAGGCTTGTTTAACTATCGTCAGCAGAGTGTATACAGTCCACTTATTTAAAAGTTAATTGTGTTTCGTTCTAAGTAAAACAAGGCTTGCCATGTGTTTAGTATATTGGCATATTGCCAAGGTATCAAAGTCTACCCTTGGGCCTATCGCTGTCAATAATATTTATAGTTAACGTAGCGTGCCGTAAACTTAAAGATTAAGCTCAGAACTTAGCTGGAAATTAACACATTAGTACATGGAATGATAAATTATGATTTATCCGAGGTGACAGAACGACGGATCAATATGTCCAGTGGGATGTTGCTTTGAGGATGGGTGGGAGTGTCTTCCTAGCTAGTTTGTCACATATACGTTGTGTGTACGAGTTGAAGTGTGATACAGCCGACTCGCTACCGCCACGTGACTTGACATTCAGTAAAAATTCCTCTATTGACAAATACTTCATTTTACCTTCGTTTCTTTACACACTTCACTCACGTGTTTATTTACTAACAATATAAGATATTAAGAATTGTATACTTTCTGTTCCTTTGTCCTAGAACTTTCCCGCGAAGATACATAAAATTTTAGTTTCTTTATTTATAGCCTATTTGCTAGGTTATGCCCACTACGAGAGTGAACAACGGGTCAGCAGTGCCAACCGCCAACTTTCGGGCTATTCTTTTTACCGGCGAATAGTTGGATTGACAGTCACATTATAATGCCCACATGGTTCAGTACCTGGTTTCGATCTCGTCAATCACATGTTTTGAGTCGATCGCCCTAACCACCAATTCATGCCAAGTGCTCTTGAGCTGATAAATTCTTGGACTGTTCTTGTCTGGCCAACTATTGGGACATCAACGTCTTTTAGAATTTCTTCCAGGCAAACCTACACATATACTAACTTCCTTTTTATATCAAATAAAAACGATTTATGAATTTTGCCCGAATAAAACACACTATACTGTAAAAATGATTTTTAAACTATAAGAAGAATTTTTGTGATAAGGGCTGAATCTGCAAAAATTCGGAGCTCGAGCCATACGATGGGCGCAGCACAAATGGTCAATTATGTAACTTTGCGGGTCAACAATCAATCAGTAAATATTTTCATGCGTTGTTTTCAATTCATCGTTATTTGTATGAATGATGAAGCTGGCCCAACATGGCCAAATGGTTAGGACGCTGGACTTGTAGTTTGAGGGTCAAGAGTTCGAATCCCTCTCACACCAAACATTCCTACTTTTTCAGCCGTGAGTACATTATAACGTGAAGGTCAATCCGCTATTCGTTCGTAAAAGAGTGGCCCAAAGTTGGCGGTGGGTGATGATGATTAGATGCCTTCCATTTTCACTGCTATGTGAGGAATGGAGAGGAAAGACGATCAGTCAGTCTACGATACACCAATCACGCTAAGCGAGGCTTAAAGCAGGAGGAACATTTTCTGATAGTGTACAGCTTCAAACCCGTCTTACTAGCAGTACCACAAGACCAAGCTGCGCCCTTAAAATCTTAGTTAATAATAAATAAAATAATAAAGCTAACTCACCTTTCTTTGATAGTTTTTTTTTCTATTGTTGTTGTTTTTCTCTATCATTTACTAATGGTTTTAAATGGTCTGGCAACATAAGTTTTTTTTAGCATCACAAAGTTTAATGAAGGTACAATTCTACGAAGAGGCCGGTGCTTGTAATACTACCAGGTTATCCTCGTTTCCAGTTAGCTTAAGCCTTTAAAGATCCGAACAGTTATTTACTCAACGTTTTTATGGTATTGTGAAAACACACGTTTCTTCGGTCTTTCTTATCTCTCGTTTCTTTTGTTCCAGACACAGTAATTGTTGTCCATGAGAGGATACGTTCTTTGTTACAGTTGTTACTGCTGTGCTATCTCATATATATAAAACTGCTCAAGTCTCGAGGGCAAAATTTGTGAGATTTTCGAACTAACGACTCTCTTCAGGAAGAAGGGGTTAAAAAAAAATGGAAGAAAAATGGCGTTTAATTTTTTTGTTTTGACAGTTAATTACGTTTCTACGAACAAACTTAAATGAAAGAAACGTCCAAATATATATTTTCCAACCGCTCTTTGAAACTAGTCGTGTTGTTGAGAATTAATACTGTCGAAGAATTACGAAATGAAGGAACACTAATGATGTCAGTGTATGATGAAGACATCTTTAGGCTTAACTCTCACATAAAAAAGTGTTATAAAAGGGCATGCTAGTCTTAATGTTCAAAGAAATGTTGCTCACTGAATGTAAACTAATGATTTTTCTTGGTTGGCATGAAATCGCTTAAAGGGAAGTGTGAACATTTATTGTTTAGAAAATCTTATTTAGCGAAAGAACATTAAAATATAAATGTAGTTATGATGTAACATGATTGGAGTTTTGTTTCCACAGTGTTGTAACGTTTTAAGAAAGTTTATCTGCTCAGGGAAAAGCTTAACAAATCTTAATCTGTGTTGTGTCCACCACAGGTATTGAAACTCTGGTTCTAGCGTAATAAGCCTACAGTCTTTCCGCTGTTCCACCAAAATGCGCCAGCTCTTTCTGCTGTGGAAGCGTTATTATGTGATATTCAATTCCACTATTCGTTGGTAAAAGAGTAGCCCAAGAGTTGGCGGTGGGTGGTGATGACTAGTTGCCTTCCCTCTAGTCTTTCACTGCTAAATTAGGGGCGGCTAGCACAGATACCTCTCATGTAACTTTACGTGAAATTTAAAACAAATACATTTAAGGTTATCTCCTGGGAGAACATATTTGGGAAAACAGGTTTTAGTTAAGAGAATGTTTTAGGAAAAAAATTGGTTGTTTACAGTACAGCGTTAAGAATAACAGAAACTGGTTGTTACAGTACAGCGTTAAGAATAACAGAAACTGGTTGTTACAGTACAGCGTTAAAAATAACAGAAACAATATGATGTTCTATGTCGATACTTAAAAAAAACTAGAAAAAAATGTTCACAACATGCATTTTTTGTAGCGAAAAAAAACTACCCAAGGAGTTCCATCTGCGTTCTGTCCACAAAGGGAAATCGAATCTGGATTTAGCTTTGTATATCCATAAACGTACCACTAGTTTTCTGTTGGAACAAGTAAAGTCGAGTGGTGTTTCAAAATGTCACCCTCTGGTAGAGCGATAAGTCTACGGATTTACAACGCTGAAAATGAGAGGTCTATTCCTTTTGGTGAACTCAGCAGATGGTCAGATGCGGCTTTGCTATAAGAAAACACACACACGTGCGTTCTAAATATGAAACAAATATTTGGAGGCATTCACATAAAGTTTCTTTAAAGTTATAGCACAGAAAATAAATTGTTAATATTTATAATAACTAGTTTGTAATAAGCGTGATATTTCCAAAGTGCTCACAAATGTAAACTTTAAAGTAAAATTCTAAACTTCTGTTTAACATTAAAATATTAGTATATTTTTGTGCTTATATATGAATATTATATATATATTTATATATATGGCATGAAGGATTTTTTATTAGTCTTCAGAGGTAAAGAAACACAAAGCAATATTTTGACAAAATAAAATCTAGTCATTAATTCATGTCACGTGCTGAACAAGGATCTTTGTTCTAATGTACTGTATTGTGAAACAGTTGGGATTTAGTAACAATAACTTTTTAATTGTGGTATCTGGTTACACAAACATTCAAGGTGTGATTTTGTATTCCAGACATCAAAACTCATTTCTTTTCAAGTGTCTGCTCTCTGTTTATAATTATTACAAACATTTAGTTCTTAGATTTTCATCCAGACATTTTGCTCACGTGTTTATATTCTGTTGTTCAGAATGCTCACGTGTTTACATTCTGTTGTTCAGAATGCTTATGTGTTTATATTCTGTTGTTCAGAATGCTCACGTGTTTATATTCTGTTGTTCAGAATGCTCACGTGTTTATATTCTGTTGTTCAGAATGCTCACGTGTTTATATTCTGTTGTTCAGAATGCTCACGTGTTTATATTCTGTTGTTCAGAATGCTCACGTGTTTATATTCTGTTGTTCAGAATGCTCACGTGTTTATATTCTGTTGTTCAGAATGCTCACGTGTTTATATTCTGTTCAGAATGCTCACGTGTTTATATTCTGTTCAGAATGCTCACGTGTTTATATTCTGTTCTTCAGAATGCTCACGTGTTTATATTCTGCTCTTCAGAATGCTCACGTGTTTATATTCTGTTCTTCAGAATGCTCACGTGTTTATATTCTGTTCTTCAGAATGCTCACGTGTTTATATTCTGTTGTTCAGAATGCTCATGTGTTTATATTCTGTTGTTCAGAATGCTCACGTGTTTTCGTTTTAACCCGTACTTGTTACGCTTTCTTATTGCCTGTTTCAACCAATTTCTTTACGTAAGTAATTTATGTTGATTTTCTTTCACTATGCACCAAAATTTTTTTCTGAAGGACAGAGACGTATTTAGGATTTCGGCGCCCCTAGGCACAAGGTTAGGTTGATACTTTTGCCGCCCCCCTCCGTGCCACAACTTGCACCAAGCATCGCCATCACAACAACAGACAAACACAGTTGTTATCATTCAAAATCAACACAACGTTTATTTTCCAACACAATAAAAAATGAAACATCAAAATCAATTATCACTAAACATTATTCTGCGGCTGAATATACAGGCTTTCTCTTGGCCTTCTGTTCCGAAAACATGTTTATTGCATCGTCATAGTTTATTCTACAAACAATATCACTTTCAATGGCGAGGAGTGACAGGACATTTAGTTTATCTTCTGCCATTCTTGATCTCAAGTAATTTTTCACACGTTTGAGAGCCAAGAATGATCTCTCTGATGTACAATTAGTTGTTGGAATGCACAGAAACATGCGCATAGCAATATCCAGGTTTGGATATACAGTTTGAAGTCCTTTAGCTCGCAGATTTCTCTATACTGCTAACGCAGAAGAGTCATCATTTTGCACTTTCATTCTCACAAGATGTGCGCGGAAATGTAGACATTCATCTACGAAGCTCACTTCCAAATCATTGGGGTAGAGTTTCAACAGTGTTCCAGCTTGACTGATGACATCAGTGGGTTCAGGATTTGTTATGTTAAACAAATATCCAAACCTTGCGTGGATTTCTACATAAGCGGTTTGTCTTCGATGTAGTTCTGAGCAAAGTCTGTCAATGATCACATTGAAAACATTTACTCTAAATGCCTCTCTGCCTTCTTCCATTGCCTGGGTGTCACCATCTGAAAATTTTTGCTTCCTTTTTCGCTTAATTTCGTACGTCTTCATGCTGGACTTCAACATCGCCTTGTCTTCAAAATGATCGAACAGTTCTCTTGAATCTTTCACAAACTGCAGCAAGGAAGCATAAAGCTCGACTACAAGTCCGATGTCCATATCAGCACTTTGCAACTTCTTACTGGCAGCATTGAATCTTTCCAGTATTGTTCCCCAAACTGTGGACAAAATAGCTGTTTCTAGCGTTCCTAATTTGGAAAGAAGTCCAGCGGCCTCATTCCTAGCGGCTAGTTTTTCCATAGCATTTCTCTCCATGGTGGTGAGGGCATCAAACACTTGTTGCCAGTTTCTGTTGAGGCTTTGACAAGCATCTTCACGAGCGGACCACCGAGTGTCACTGAGTTTCTTCAAAGAGAGACTTTCTTTATTTGCGGACAGGTGTTTTTGTAAAATTTTCCAACGATGGGTTGAAGCATTGAAGAAAACATAGAGACTTTGTAAGAGTTCGAAGAATGAACATTCTTCTCTGCAACATTCAGCAGCACACGTTCCTACAAGATTTAATGAATGTGCTGAACATGGGATATACACAGCTAAAGGATTTTTCCCCATGATACGAGCCTGGAGACCACTGTACTGACCAGACATGTTGCTGGCGTTGTCGTAAGACTGTCCACGACATTCAGAAATGTCAAGCTCATATGACTGAAGCAGGCTAAGTACAACTTCTGCCAGCTGTTCAGCTTTGTGGCCCGGATTGGGTATAAAAGTCAGGAAACGTTCCATAGGTGAACCCCTCCACGCAGAAATCTCAAACCAAATTCCCGAGAAGAAACAAAGCAGCACAGACCAGCGAAGAACAACACGCCGAAGAACAACCAGTAGTTCCACCACCGAAACCACGCTTTTCAGTCGCACCAATGGGTTTCAAGTGTATAAACACGTTCAAGACAAAGTTACCACCTGACATACAAGACCGAAGCTAGACATTTCCTGGAAAAACACCAACAAAGTTTATTTTCTATTCCCAGCTACATCCGGGCACGGCCTGGGTAGATCATTCGGCGCCCAGGTCGTGAAAGTGTGTTTTCTCGGGGTACTCCCGTTTCCCCCCACAGCAAAATCTCTGGCATCGGACCCGTAGGTCCCAGCCGCACCTGAAAAGAGCCGTTTACCGCGTCACCCAGAAAAATCACTGTAAATTTTAAAGATCATTTCGCCAGTGCACTCCGTCCTAGAGCCAAGGTCTGGCTCACCTCACTTTCGCTGCTCTCGTCCAGCTTTCCCGTCCTTCCTCTCACTCACAAATACCCCACTCCAGCGTCGAAATATTAAAAACAAAATAAAAAATTCCACGGACATGCCAAAAATTTCTCACGAAAGGGGACGAAGAGGAACTAAAAAGCTCCTGAACACCCCAGCTGGAGAGAGAACTCTTCCGATTTATCTCTCTCTAAACTGAACCCCTGCCACGATAGTTTAGTTTAGTTTATCGGTGAACCATCACTGTTCACGTACCTGATGATGAATGCCAACTGGTCAACATGGGATATATCTGGCGTCGAATCCACGCTGATTGAGAAATATTTTGCAGTTTTGACGTCCTTTAAAATGTTCTTTAGAACAAGGTCTGCCATAAGCTGGATGAATTCGTCGCAAGTACTGAAAGACAGGTAAAACGTGGATCCCTTGCCAGCATTGCCATATCGGTGAATGTGATCAGCGAGGAAGGGGTCAAACTCCGCAACTAGTTCTAACGACATCATAAAGTTGCCGTTGTGTACTGAGCCAAACTTATCATCCCGACCTCTGAACGGAAGCCCACGAGAAGCCAATCTTTTCGCTACAGCTACCACACGAGTAAGTACATTTCTCCAGTATTTGATTTCGTCGTGCAGCTGTATGGCCATCTGGAGATCGACACGTCCCAACATGTTGCCCCTTGCTACTAAAGATAAAACTGAAGACCGATGCTCAGGAGAGTTTTCATGCTCATTCAGCCGGACAGTAGCATTTTTCCAGTCATCAAAACCTTCGTCAGCCAATTTGGATTTTTTTCCAAAATCAAATAAACGACAAGAAGCGCAAAACAGTCTACCTTTGCTCTCTGAATAAACCAAATATGTCCGCTTACTTTTTTCGCCATTTTGCAATTTTCTTTCAAACATGCCTTTGGTTACAGATCTGATTTTCTCCCCGTCCTTTTTCACAGAGTTCTTGAAATCCGAGTCATCGATTTGAAGGATGGCATGTGTGGCAATATAATCTTTTGTGTAATCATCTATTATCCACTCTGCTGGATCTGAACTTACTTTGTCTGAAAAACTTGCTGGAACCATTGACGTTTCAGGCACGCAACCGGCAGATCTTACTAGGCCTGCTGCTGATGACGTCACTTGTTCAAGCTACAGTTCGATATGTTCGGGTCGTTCAGATTGTTCAAAACTGCTACTGCTAGGCCCGTCATGTGTATTCCCTCCATCGCTGTTGGTTTGAACATCATCGTTAGTTGGCTGTTCTTGCGATTGTTTAGCAAAAAAGGCCTCCATCGTCGGTGTCTTATCCAAAACATCACGTGTGTTTTCATTTTTTAACTTTGCTATCTTCCTATAAGCTGCTCCACTCAATTTTCGGCGTATGTTACTCATGACAATGTCACTAGAATCCACTGATCGTATATTGTGTATTGACAGTGAATTCGTTACTTTCACATCTCAGATCATCAAGATCTGAGTCATTTTCGTGGGATCGAGCTATTTATGGCAGCCGCGCGAACCTCACAGAGATCCGTGAGCCGTTTGACCCCCAGTGACCCTCGCCCTCACAAGAATTGTGCTTCTTGTGGAGGTTTGGACACTGACAACACGATATAACTTACAGTAAGATATTGGGTGACGGAGGAATAAGTAAAAGCATAACGAACTCTACATTTTGACACCAGTAACGCTTACCACGTTATTACCTATATTGTCGATTATATTGTAAATATGTTGGTGAACCATATATTCGTCCGGCAGATAATGAATTTTATGATTCAAGAGGTTATTGGGGCGGCATAAATGGAAGGGGGTATTAATAACCAGGGACTACATTTTAAAATAGTGTCCATTCTTTTTCTTCTTTTTTTTTTGGTCAAAATTTGCCGCCCTCTAAAATCTGCCGCCCCAGGCACGTGCCTCGTGTGCCTATGCGTTAATACATCCCTGCTGAAGGATCGCATGCTTTGAGGTAAAAATAATTTATCTAAATACTTTGACAAGGATGTTGTGATAATTGCAATATGTCAAGGATAAAGTCTTGGATACTCAAAACAGCTTTTCCTTTGAATTGTATTTTAAAACACGAGGGGGATGCTCTAAATAAACGGACATAAAATAGAGCAAACAAACAAAATTTTAACAATATTATGCTTAATGTTTGAAATTCTAATGCGAAAAACTGATGAATTCTGAAACTAATTTCATTCATTAACGTTCTTCCATTATTTAAATTGGCGTCTCTTTTAGTCCAAACTTTCAAAAGCAACAAAAAGTTGATTGCTCTCATAACGAACATTTTTTTTGAAACCATATTTCTTCTTCTTAATTTCAATAATTCAAATACTCGCCGAAAGGGCCTTATTCCCATTAAAAGCTGAATAAGTGGGTCCAATTTAAATGAGTTTAAATGAACTAAAATACATTAATGTCAAAATGCTTTTATGCAGCCCTCACGAAAGCGTTTTCTTACTCCGTATAAACAAAGCTCAGTTCTAGCTGTAAGCATACGATGACAGTTATTAAGAGTTTAGATTTATTTGATTCAAAGAACAAATCCATGTTAAATCAAGTATAGTGTTTCAAGTCGTCCTTCTACTGACAAATCATACTCGCTGTACTAATTACAATGGAAATGTTTTTACTAAAGGCCCGGCACAGCCAGGTGGGTTAAGGCGTTCGACTCGTAATCTGAGGGTCGTGGGTTCAAATCCCCGTCGCACCAAACATGCTCGCCCCTTTTAGGCGTTGGGGGCTTCATAATGTGACGATCAATCCCACTATTCGTTGGTAAAAGAGTAGCCCAAGAGTTGGCGGTGGGTGGTGATGACTAGCTGCCTTTCCTCTAGTCTTACACTGTTAAATTAGGGACGGCTAGCACAGATAGCCCTTGAGTAGCTTTGCGCAAAATTCAAAAACGAACAAGCAGCTAACTGAAACGTACTTTGGTTAAAGTTAAAGCAATAATCGCTAAAAATTTGTGAAACTTTGAAGCTATAACCGCTAAAACGTGCTTTAGCGACTACTTAAAGTTATAACTGCTAAAATAACTTATAACTATCATAAAACAGCATAGTGCATAGTTATGTGGTTTTCCGTTATCAGCGTTCACTTGAACATTGTTTTTAACTTAAAAGTTTGTTATCGAACAATCGTTTTATTACCCATTACATGCCGAATTCCCGTCGCACCACACGTGCTCGCCCTTTCAGCCGTGTGGGCGTTATGTCATGTCACGATCAATCACACTCTTTGTTGGTAAAAAAGTAGCTCATGAGTTAGCAGTGGGTGGTAATAACTAGCTGCTTTCCCTCTAGTCTTGCACTGCTAAATTCGGGACGACTAGTGCAAATAGCCCTTGAGTAGCTTTGCGCAAAATTTAAAACAAACCAACCCAAACCCATTTAAACGCCTGGATTTGTTTTCTTATTCAAGTACTTTCAGTGGAATCCTGGTTTAAACGTATACGTTCTGGGAACATGTAACCAACAATTCATGAAGGGCCTGCTAACTCTCCTGAACGGATTCTTGACGTTCTGATTAAACTTTAAGTTATTGTTTCATCATGGGAATTCTCACATGTAACCTTCCGCAGAAAAAAATTCTCAGTCGTTACTTGAGATATGCAATATCCTGATACAAGTACTATTTATTAATATCCAAAATATTGTTTATACAATCGCCAGCTACGTTCCAAGAGAAAAAAAACGTGTTTATATTTAATGGACGTTTTCTACCAAATTGTAAACGTTCTTGCTTATTTCTGGGTTTATTCGTTGTACCAAATGACACGTAATAGTTTGTGATATTCTTAAAATTAAAAAAAATAAATTTAGGCAACGTTGAATTAAAAACGAAAACAAAACACGTGTAGTTGTTTAGGTCCACAAAACACTACAACAATAGGTAGTTCGTGTACTTGTTTAGGGGTCCAACTGTTTATGTAGTGATGTAAATACAACAAACAACAGTGAAAGAATGGTGTCCAACTGTTTATATAGTAATGTAAAAATAACAGTGAAAGAAGGCAATCAAACTGTTTATATGGTGATGTAAATACAACAGTGGAAGAATGGGGTCCAACTGTTTATGTAGTGATGTGAAAACAACAGTGAAAGAATGGGGTCCAACTGTTTATATAGTGATGTGAAAACAACAGTGAAAGAATGGGGTCCAATTGTTTATGTAGTGATGTAAAAATAACAGTGAAAGAAGGCAATCAAACTGTTTATATGGTGATGTAAATACAACAATGATAGAATGTCTCAAATGTTTAGATGATGTAAACATTTATATATATAAAGCAATCAGATAACATTTTCTTTTCACATATAGAACGCTAAACTTTCTAATTGAAGCAATACTAAGGTATGAGATACGGGGAGTTAATTTTTGACTGTTTGAAATCCCAAACTTCAGGGTACAGTTACTTTGGCAATTTCACGAATGATATTCTACAGTTTTTAGAACTATTCTTACACGAGTCTAGTTTTAATTTATAGCATTAATTCTCAGATCTATTGTTAAAAGATTCCACATATTATATATTCATTCTTTCTCGATCAATATTAGATAGTTATTTCTAATGGATTTTTCCTCCATTTAATCACGCAAAAGAGTAAACCTATCAGAAACCCAGTGAATCACCTGTAAGGTTACTGATTTAGTACGCTAAAATCCGGGGCTAAATTACTCGTAATAGTTTGTAATGTTTTGAATTTTGCGCAAATCTACACGAAGGCTCTCTGCGCTAGTCGTCCCCAATTGGCAATGCAAGACTAAAGGAATTGTTTGTTTGTTTGATTTGGAATTTCGCACAAAGTTACTCAGGGCTATCTGTGCTAGCCGTCCCTAATTTAGCAGTGTAAGACCAGAGGGAAGAGAGCTAGTCATCACCACCCACCGCCAACTCTTGGGCTACTCTTTTACCAACGAATAGTGGGAGTGACCGTAACATTATAACGCCCCCACGGCTGGGAGGGCGAGCATGTTTGGCGCGACTCGGGCGCGAACCCCCGACCCTCAGATTACGAGTCGCAGGCCTTAACACGCTTGGCCATGACTAGAGGGAACGCACCTAGTCATCACCATCCACCGCCAACTTTTGGGCTACTCTTTTACCAATAAGTAGTGGGATTGATCATAACATTAAAATTTATAATGCCCTGACGGCTGAAAGGGCAAGCATGTTTGGGGCGACGGGGATTCAAACCCGCGACCCTCGGATGACGAGTCGAACGTTTTAACCCACCAGGTCATGCCAGGCCTTATGTTATAATAATTGCTGATGAGTGTACGACACCTCTGACGCATTCATAGAAATACATGAAAAATCACCAAATTTAGAGATCAAATTTAGGTTTTCATTGACGTTTCCTGATTTAGCAGATTGCATGTTTTCATTTATATAGTATCGCCACTTGAAACATATTTATCTGAACAACTTAATAAAAAAATCAAATTATTATGTAAAATATTTAAGTATTTGTTACATCATAATAATTACTGTATTAAGATGTCTCTTACTTACACACGCTACTTCAATTTGTTCTATATTTTTGTCAATAAATGAAACTAACTACAAGAAAAAGAAACCTTGTCTTTACGTTCATTAGCTCTTCTTGTTTTAGGCTTAAGTAACAACAAGTTAAGACTATTCCTCGTTGTTCAGAAATAATTACGTGCCTTTATGTTCAATTGAACAAAGGTAAGTTTAATAACCGCTAACCCTTGCAAAGTAACATATAAATCTCTGAAATCGGTTCGATTGATACACTTCTGAAAGGCCTCGCAATAAACTCTGTGTTTTAGCTATGTTTGTTTTGTATTAGTCGTGAACTCAGAGACATTGAATATTCCATTGACAGTTTATGTTGATTTCAAAAATAAATTTCCTTGGAATATTTACATAAGAAAATATCTTCCATTGTTGGTCTTCCAGTGACGTAGAAAGGATTTTTTCAATCTGCAGAAACAGTCTTCAAACTATCTGGACGTACTGTCCAGTAAATTAAGAGTTTTTTTTTCCTATTAGTGGTTCTCAGAGCATCTAGAGCGCCTCTGGGAAACCCACGAAACAGGATTGTTTCTGCCTTTCTCATTTCTTTAATTTGGAGAACAAATTCTTTGTAGTAGTTTACCTTTGACTCATTGACTTCTCATGAGCTCGTGACGTTTTGTCACATGAACCACTACCACTTTATCATTACGGTGAACTGTCACATCCAGATGACTACATTCACCATTATAATTAAGGATGACCGGATTCTAAAGAAACTTCAAGCCCTTATCCTTAGTTTCACTAATATACGGTCACAGATATTTACAGTTACTTCTAAAATGGTTGGTTGCTGGAGAACGTATTAGCCCTTATCCTGTGTTTTACTGATAAAATGGTCACAGATGTTTGCTACAGGTATAATAATTATTAAAACAAAACAAACTCCAATTTTTTATTTAAATCTTAAATAGCATTAAAAGGACTCAATGGCCCTAAAAAGTAATAAATTTTTTAAGGTGAACAGTGTCTTCATCGTCAATGATACTGTCTAGCATTAGGGGTAGACCAGCCCCCCAGTGGCTCAGCGGTATGCCTGCGGACGTACACGCTAAAATCCGGGTTTCGATACCGGTGGTGGGCAGAGCACAGATAGCCCATTGTGTAGCTTTGTGCTTAATTCAAAACAACAACAACAACAATAGGGGTAGACCTGTGGATAAAACATGCGTAAAACAGTGCCGTCGCTCAGAGTCGTAACGACGGCGCGACAGTAAATAATAGGCTATTGTGACTTGAGTGCCACACAGTCAACACATTGGTGTATCTGTTCCAGATAAAAGAAAACAATGAGCTAAAAAATTGTGACCAATGCGTTGTCTCGTTAGAACAACTTCCTCCTTCCGATCCTTACGGAAACAAACGGCCAAAAGTCCAATAGAGAGTTTTATCTGGAAAAGCTTGTTATCACGTTGCTCACGCCTAGTTGACTGCCAACTGGCGAAAAGTCGGATATGAAACAGGCACAGCAGTGGTAGCACCAGAGCAGACAAACTTAGTTGCAGTGTCAGCGAGCTCATTCCCGCAAATACCAACGTGGCGTGGTATCCAGAGGAACTGGATAAAAGTAAGTGTTAAAGAGAAATGGACCAGTCGGTTCTGAATATAGGCGAGAACAGAATGAGAACTAACGTGAAGCGATTCCAGGGCCAGTAGAGAACTAAGCGAATCAACATAAATAGTGCAATTCGAGTACTGCATAGCTTATATGTGATCCAGAGCAAGAAAAATGGCGTATAATTAGTGGTGAACACAGAAACTTAGAGGGAATTCTGTGTGCAACCACTGAACTGCAATAAACCATGACAGAGCCATAGTCCAGTTTCGATCGTATGAGAGCATAATATATTTTCTTTAGGATAAAACATCGATCCTCTCGCCAAGGGGTGGAAGAAGGGGCACGGAGAATGTTTAATGCCCTTGTACACTTGACTCGTTGCTGCTTGATGTGTGGTATAAAGTTAACTTATGGTCAAAGAACCCTACGAACTTTACCTCATGGACCACAGGAAGTAAAACTTCACCAACAGAGAGTCTAAAATCGTGGTGAATACCCCTTTGGCGACAAAAGTGCATGCTAAAGGTTTAGAGAGAGAGATAGATTAAAACCGTTTGCTGTTGTTCCCTCCAGTAAACGATTGAAGACAATCTGTCGCTCCTACTTAATAAACATTAAGTTCAATGACTGACATATGGAAGTTGTTGACATAGAGCACGTTTGCAAAAGTAAGAGAGAGTATCCAGTGATGGCATTAATTTTTATTGTGAAAAGTGTGGCCCACACGACTTCGAATCGTCTGCCCATTAACATTTTCTAATTAAAATTGTAAATGGCCATGCATCCCATATAAGTGGATTCTTGCAAAATGCCATAAGTCCATGTAGTACCGTAAGCCTTCTCAGTGGCAATGAATATTGATACAAGATGTTGTCGTTTGAAAAAGACTTTTTAGATTGATGTTTCAAGCCGGATCAGGTGGTCCATGGTGAAGCACTGTAATCTGAATCCACACTGGGTGGGCGAGAGGAGGTTGTTTGATTCGACGAACCAGACAAGACGAGCATAAACCATCCTCTCTAAGGTCTTACAGTGACAATTCGTCAAAGCAATTGAACGGTAGTTGAAAGAGTCTTGAGATACTTCCCAGACTTATAAAAAGCTAGGACAATAAATTGACACCATACACCAGAAAAAAACATTCTCCTTCCAGATCTGGTTATAAACAACCAGAAGACCAGTAAAAGAAGCAGGTAATAGATAGTGCAGGATTTCACTGTGTACACCATCAGGTCCAACCGATGTTATGTCAGACTGATGAAAAGCGAGCTTGAGGTCCATCAACGTGAAGGGGCAATTACGGTCATAGAGACGATCAACCCGAAAGCAAAGAGGCGATTGTTCTGCACGAGTCTTGATAACTACGAAGGTAAAGAATGAGGCAAAAGCTTTCTTCAAGAGTATCGGCGATGTTTTCTGTGCATCAGCAACTTTCTAGAGAGCAAGACTGAAAGGGGGACAGAATTATATTGTCAACTGACCTTCTTGATCTTATCCCATATGACTTTGGAATTTGTAGTAGAAGAAATGCTGGTTGTGAATTTAATCCAAAATTCCTTCTGGGTTTGACGTCTTATCTGCCAATCATGGGCAGGGGCCCATTGGAGAGAGATGCGGTTTGAAAGTGTAGAAAAGCTACGAAAGGTATCCCAGGCCCATATTTGAGCACTTCGTGCAAAGTGGAAGGCAGGATTCGACCATGGACGAAGATAGCGTGGAAAATATGTCGATGTTTTAAGAATAAACCGAGCAGCTGTCTGGATAATACCGTCAAACAATGCTGCCATGTAGTCGTCTATCGTTGGCAGGATCGAGTTCCTAATGAGCAAAGAAAGACGGCCAGTTGGCTTGGTCCAGCTTCCGTAGCCAGTCTCCATCAAAATGGTTGGGAAACGATCACTGCCTCGTGGATTATTGTCAACCCTCCATGAAAATGGAAGAATAATGAAGGGAAGCAGACCGAGAGATCAATAACAGTAAAGGACTGATTAGGTGCGTGAAAATAAGTAGAAGAACCAGTATTGAGAAGAGAAAAGTTGTGATCAGAGAGCACGTGCTCTACAGAGCAATCCTTCCCATCAATAGCAGCAATTCCCCAGAGGGAATAACGTCTGTTAAAGTCCCCCAGGATTAAAAAAGAGACTTGAACAGTTCAGTGAGAGCATCAAGGTCTGATTGATCATATGTTTCTCCAGAGAACAGGTAGAGAGAACAAACAGTAACGGTATGACCCAAGGAAACACGGACTGCTACGGCCTCCAAAAGTGTGCTGAATGGCAAAGACAGGGTGGGCACATGCTGACCGATTAGTAGTGCTGTCCTTTCACCAACTCGTTCATCACATATTCTGTCATTTCTGTACAAAGAAAACTGCCGAAATATGACTGTTTCGACATGTTTAGATCTCCTAGGAGGTAAACTGAAAGAACCTTCTCTGGAAGGTCCCCTCACCACGCACCGAGTGGTCATAATATACTTATCGCTACAGTAAGTCTCAGGATTTGTGATGACGAGAAACCTATTGGAGCACAAATGTATCTCAGGTCAGTTTGTATGACGATTAATACTTTTACCAAAATAAAAGAGAGAACAACGTTTTCATCTTCTTAGGCCAGCTTTAGGTTAACAAATTTTAACTTATATTTACCTTTTTTTTAATTATATGAAAAAAAAAGGTTCTTTCATCACCTGGGGGTCATATTCATCTAATAATGAATATTTTCAGTTTCATTTGCACACCCCCCCGGGATGTAAAGCGATATATCATATATCTGAGAACTGAAAACGCTAGAAATTAAGTTTGTTAACCTGAAAATGACACAAGAAGGTCGAAGTGTTGTTCTCTGCTTTATTTTGGTAAGTGTTAATTCCCATACCAGCCGTTCTGAGACACATTTTTATCTCGAGGGATTGTACTTCGTGGGAAGAGCTATGTCAGTGATATGCCTTTTTATAGTTACATAACCTGATGTCAGTGATATGCCTTTTTATAGTCACATAACCTGCAGATAAAATTAAGGTGAAGATGTTGAAAAGTACAAGATTTCTTTACGTTTTGAGTTTTGTTAAAAAAACGCTGAACTTCAAATTCATATATTTACACTAAATTTACTTAAATATGATATATTTTGGCAAACTTTCTAAGATATTTACCGAATGTTTCCAAAAATAAACAAACAAACAGAAAATAAAATGTCTCATTTCTTTGTTTGTGGTTAAGCGCAACGTTACACAAAGAGCTATCCGTGCTTTGCCATTCACGGGTATCGAAACCCGGTTTCTAGCGATCTCATTTCGCAGACATACCGCTTTACCACAGGGTATGTAGACGATGAAAGAAACGTGTTTTTCACATAATTCAAAAATAAGTAAATAAATAGAAGACGCTGGTAGTTTTTCTTACCTTAGAAAAGAACATTATTTACTTTTGCCATAACATTTGCTGTCTGATGGATTCAAGAATTGATACCTGATACTGAATACATTCCACCTTTCAATGACGGCCAAGTTATAACAGAGATACTAGAATTCTTTATTGGTTGTTTTGAATTTCGCGCAAAGCTACTCAAGGGTTATCTGCGCTAGCCGTCCCAAATTTAGCAGTGTAAGACTAGAGGGAAGGCAGCTAGTCATCACCACCCATCGCCCGCTCTTGGCTACTCTTTTACCAACGAGTAGTGGCATTGACCGTCATATTATAACGCCCCCACGGCTAAAGGGGCGAACATGTTTGGTGTGACGGGAAATGGATTATTCGGTTTTAAAGAACCAGGTGGTTACGGCGCTTAACTCCTAATCTGAGAATCGCAGGTTCGTACTCAGACAACGGTGCACAGCATACCATACTCAAAGTGATCTCTGCCGGGAAAAACGTTGTGCGTTCATTAGTTGCTTCCACTACATATCCATTCATTTATTACAAACTGAAGTAGCTGTGTTTTTACGCGATTAGGTTGTTGAAATGAACGCTGGGAAACCGCGTCCTAGTAAATTAGAAGGTGTATAGAAAACATACACGAGTAAAAACTTTACAATAGAAAGTTTTGAAATGACAACTACATACTAGGTCAAGAGATACGGTCATCAGAGAAATCATGACCGAACGTGGAGACATGGACAGTAAAGTCGTAGTAAGACTCCAAAATAGTTTTAGTATAATTCGGACATCCTTGTAACACTGAATATGTACTAATGTAAACGTTTATTTTTCACTTCGATTTTTTTTTATTAAGTAGTTATAACGTAGACAAGAACGTCAGGGACAAACTGTTAATTAGTTTAAGTGGAAGTGATAGAGTTAACGGAATGCAATCAGCAAGCCTTGTAACTTATAAACATATTTCAGCTTTCTTTCTAGCTTTTAACAATCAAAAAGTTCCCAAAACGTTTGAGCGAAACAAACTCTGATCATACTTTACTAGCAGACAAGTCTAGACTACTCTCTGTCTTAAAGTTGCACATTAATACGTTTACATATAGTTTTACTTTCTACCACGTATCTGCACAATGACCTTATGGACTGTGCCCACCAAAGGGATTGAACCCTGAGTTTTGGAATAATAAGCTCTTAAGCTAAGTCACGGGAGAGTTCGAATTGTGCAAGACAAGAGAGATACTTTTCGTTCTTGTTAAAGAGAAAATTCAGGGGTAATTTTTAGATGAAATAACTGATCCGTAGGCAATTCATATAACAAAAACTCTATTAATGTGTCGCATCAAATATTAATTAGATACTTTGATTTTTTTCATTCAAATATCTTTAAAATAAAACTTCAATGTTGTTTGTCGTAAAACAGAATTCGATTGTAAATTTTAAAAAATACACCACTGAATTGTTTGTTTGTTTTGGAATTTCGCACAAAGCTACTCGAGGACTATCTGTGTTAACCGTTCCTAATTTAGCAGTGTAAGACTAGAGGGAAGGCAGCTAGTCATCACCACCCACCGTCAACTCTTGGGCTACTCTTTTACCAACGAATAGTGGGATTGATCGTTACATAATAATGCCCCCACGGCTGAAAGGGCGAATATGTTTGATTTGACAGGGGGTTTTACGAGTCGTACGCCTCAACACACTTGGCCATGCTGGGCCTACACTGTTGAAAAATATAGAAATGGTTTGTTATGTTCTCTTACTGTCTTCTAATAAATTCAACTTTTTTTTATAATAGTTCAAACCACACAGCTTCCGGAGTCAAGTTAAGTTTCGAAACCTGTGTTGTTTCTTAACAATAGGAAAAAGAAAGGACTAAATGACTTTCATGCGATTCTAAATAGATGTGAGGAGTAATCACTTCTTTCAAGTTTTTTTTTTCTCGTGTAATAGAGAGAATATAATCCTATCACGAACAACATATCTGATTAAACACAGTACCATCGAAGCATCGGCCGTTTCATCAGCGCGAGATAATAGCGTAATGGAACTAGATTGAGGAAATGGATGACCTGAACACACTAATGTTTCCAGCCTTTTTTTTTGTGTAGCCGATCATAAATATTGTAGGATATAAAGCAAACCTTTCAGTATCGTATACTGAACAGTGATATGTGTTTTTATGATATATATGTAGGAACCTAAGCTTAAAAGTTTGCAATAAGATTGTGTGGGTGTATTTCTAAAAAGTTAAAATTATCATTTCGACAGTTCGGGTTGAACAAACTTCGTTACAAACACCCACTCAAGAGCTTCCAAAACAAGCTTTTCTTGTCGAGTTTACGTTACTTTCGTTTGTTTGTTTGCTTATTTTAATTGCGATTATTTCTAAATCATTTGTTTGTCTTTAGGGTTGTTGTTGTTTTGAATTAAGCACAAAGCTACACAATGGGCTAACTGTGCTCTGCACACCACGGGTATCGAAACCCGGATTTTAGCGTGTAAGTTCGTAGACACTGGGGGGCATTGTCTTTAGGGTAAAGCCACGTTGGTCTATTTACTGTATCTACTGCAGGAAATCGAACCACGAATTTTAGCGTTGAAGTCCTTAAACGTAAAACTGACTCAACAGGTGTGTGTGTGTGTGTACTTATTTCATTGGAAGTTTTATTCTTTTCTGATGTGTTGTTTCCAAATATTTCACGAACAACTAATCGCAAACAAATATTAGTATTGAGTTATACCAGTGTTCAAGAAACAGATGAATGTTTTGATACTAGAAATATTAAGTAACTACGTTCGTAATTAAAACGTGGGGCCTGGCATGGCCTGGCGCGTTAAGGCGTGCGCTTCGTAATCTGAGGGTTGCGAGTTCGCGCCCGAGTCGCGCCAAACATGCTCGCCCTCCCAGCCGTGAGGACGTTATAGTGTGATGGTCAATCCCACTTTTCGTTGGTAAAAGAGTAGCCCAAGAGTTGGCGGTGGGTGGTGATGACTAGCTTCCTTCCCTCTAGTCTTACACTGCTAAATTACGGACGACTAGCCTAGATAGTCCTTGAGTAGCTTTGTGCGAAATTTCAAAACAAACAATTAAAACGTGTATATATTTATTGATACTGATGAGAAAGAAAAACATCAGTTGTTTTTCAATAGGAATTTCAGCCTCCAGAACGTGAACTTGGTTTTCTCAAAATAATTTAACAAAACGGGAAAACTTAACATACAAAACATTATCGATTGTCTTTCCAGCTTTTATACGCAACTATATGATTGTCGTTTCACTGGTTGCGTTGTGTTTGTTTGTTTGTTTTTGAAATTTGCACAAAGCTACACGAGGGCTATCTGTGCTAGCCGTCCCTAATTTAGCAGTGTAAGACTAGAGGGAAGGCAGCTAGTCATCACCACCCACCGCCAACTCTTGGACGACTCTTTTATCAACGAATAGTGGGATTGACTGAACCATTATAACGCCCCCACGGTTGAAAGGGCGAGCATGTTTGGCACGACCGGGATGCGAACCCGCGACCCTCAGATTACGAGTCGCACGCCTTAACACGCTTGGCCATGCCGGGTCAGGTTGCGTTGCGAGTTAAGACATTTTTTTTTCTTTTGCCATTACATTGATGAAAAACAAGAATCCACATTTACAGTGGTTCGAAGTTTTTTGTTGGTTTTGTTTTTTGGAAATTCGCACAAACCTACTCGAGGGCTATCTGTGCTAGCCGTCCCTAATTTAGCAGTGTAAGACTAGAGGGAAGGCAGCTAGTCATCACCACCCACCGCCAACTCTTGGGCTTCTCTCTTACCAACGAATAGTGGGATTGACCGTAACATTATACACCCCCACGGCTGGGAGGGCGAGCATGTTTAGCGCGAAGCGGGCGCGAACCCGCGACCCTCGGATTACGTGTGCACGCCTTAACGCGCTCGGCCATGCCAGGCCTTATGGTTCGAAGTAGTAACGCCTGAACTGTAAAAAACCGTAGTAAAAAGTGAAGAGTCCATTTAGCGGTGTCTCATTGGGTTTCCTCAGGTACACGTCATTGATTCCAAGCGGATTTGATATCTTTGGAACTTACTATTAATTTTCTTCACCGTTTAAAGACCTTTAGCAGGGAACTGTCTGAAATATAAACATCAACTTTATATTTGATTTTTTAAAATTATGTGTGAAACTAAGTAGCTTTTTCCTTCCAGTCTTTTGTCAGTAGTTGGTTATTTAAGTTTTGATTTTTAATTAACTAAATTTTGAAGAGGACTGTATGATATTTTGTTGTTATAATTAAGGAGGCGTGATCTAATTGGCATAGCTTGACAGTTAGGGCGTTCATAGGTCGACTAGGGAGTCGAGGGTTCAGGTCCCCATTGTCGAACATGCTTTACAAGTTGGGGTTACGTCAATTGTTACGTTAGTAAACGAACCTGTCTCATTTTAACAGGGTAGTGAAAGTTTTTTTTTTGTTTTACAACGTCAAACTATTTGAAACCTGACTGGAATTAATTACTATACGAATCCAATAAAGCGATTTTTATTTTTACTTCTGTTTGTTTTTCAAATGGTAGGCCCTTTCGGAACAGACTTCACTGTTCAGAAAACGTCAAGGACTGTTACCGAATCCGTTCGCAACCTCAAACCCTTCAACAAATCTCATGATGTTGAATCTTAAAATATAAAAGGGATAAAACAAGATATCCTTTTATATAACCACGATTGAACAATGTTATATTCATTCACGCTTGTGAAGTTTTAATGTAAAAGAAACAACAATTATAGAACTCATTTTATGTCATTTTAACCTATTGGCGGCTTTAACCATGAAGGTTCTAATCCGTTACCATGCATACCGACGACTGGGCCAAATAAACAAACATTACTTTGAATTTAAATTCAGATTATAAGTAGCCTAAGAGGTGGCGGTGGGTAGGTGATGATTAGATCCTTTCCCTCCAGACTTGCACTGCTAAATTAATGACAGCTAGCGCAAATAGCCCTCTGGTGTCTTTGCGTAAAAATTCAAAACAAACAAATAGATGTATTTGTAGTTTTGTTGAAAATTAAACGATAAAACTGACCCAAGAAAATTCTGGACACACCTCAAACGACTCACCAGTGGCAATTCATCCGCACGGAAATATCCTACACGAGAGTATAATAATAATAACAATAAATAATACAACAGCTTACAGAAATAACAAAAAAGCCGAAGCTTTCAAATACAAACTACAGAATAAAATTGAAACACATACTAATCCAGATATGAATACCCATTATTTTACAACAAAGTCACAAATCATATACTAAACAATAAAAAAAAATAGCCAATTTTCCTACAAGTATATCTGAGACAAATATAAGACACATAACAAGCTACGAACACACCATCATAACGAAAGAAATATCCATACATGAACTTTGTGAAGCAATGAAAAACACATTAAACACATATTTGGGTGTAAATGAGATACAAGCCATTCTCCTAAAAAAAGGGCACTTCGAAAATGTTAGTTCACATAAAAGCACTTTTTAACTTATCACTATCCTCAAGATACCAACCAGTTTCTTGGAAGCATGCTAATATGTTAATGTTCTATAAGGAAGGAAAGCCAGCCAATAAACCTAATAGTTACCGAACCCTGACAATCAGCTTGGAGCCTGGCACGGCCAAGTGTGTTAAGGCGTTCGCCTGGTAATCCGAGGGTGGCAGGTTCGAATCCCGGTCGCACCAAACATGTTCGCCCTTTCAGCCGTGAGGGCGTCATAATGTGACGGTCAATCCCACTATTCGTTGGTAATAGAGTAGCCTAAGAATTGGCGGTGGGTCGTGATGACTAGCTGTCTTCCCTCTTGTCTTACACTGATAAATTAGAGACGGCTAGCGCAGATAGCCCTCGAGTAGCTTTGCGCGAAATTCAAAACAAACAAACCAGCTGTGTAGGCAAAATTGTAGGTCGCATAATTAGCAATAGACTTTCCACATATTTAGAAATAACCTCTAAATTGCCTGAAGAAATAAATGGCTTCAGAAGATTCAGACAAACAACTGACCACAGGTGAGACTAACTGAAGAGATAATAGTTAACTTCAATAACAAACAATGCACTGTCTCCTGCTTTCTTGACATTGAGAAAGCATTCGACACTGTATGACACGATGGTCTACGGTTCCGTTTGCATGAAATGGAACTATCGCATGGAATTATTCGCTGGTTGTTGTTGTTGTTTTGAATTAAGCACAAAGCTACACAATGGGCTATCTGTGCTCTGCCCCCCACGGGTATCGAAACCCGGATTTTAGCGTGTAAGTCCGCAGACATACCGCTGAGCCACTGGGGGACTATTCACTGGTTATATAGCTTTTTGGAAAACAGAAAATGTAGAATAAATGCAAAGGAAATATTTTCTGAGTACTTTACTCCAGAAGCTGGTGTCCCTTAGGGAGGGGTGATTAGCCCTATACCGTTCATCCTGTATATTAACAATATGCCACTGAAGGATCCTAATCACGGATTTTCCTCACAGTTCGCTAATAACGTGGCAGTGTGGAAAAGTGCCCCAACGCCAGCGATAGCAGCCACAAACACACAATCACAACTAAATAGAATAAGTGAATACTGGCAAAAATATAGAATCAAAATAAATACAGCAAAAACACAACTAATCGTATTTACCAATCTGGCAAAGCACAAAAAATGTACAGTCGGAAATATATATGAATGGAACATTACATCGGCAAAACATCTAGGTTTAACATATGACTCAAAATTAACATGGACTAACCACTTACATGAAATTAAAAATAAAGTCTGGCGAAGAACCAACTTTACTCGGAGTCTAACTGGAAATAAAAAGCAGCAGAGCATTAATAGACAATATATTAAAAATTTACAAAACATACATAAGACCAGTAACTGACTATGCAGCTCCAGCTTGGATTACTGTAAGTGACAAAATAATCAAAATCAAGCTGTAAACAATACAAAACACACAACTGACAACAGCATGCAGAGTTCCCGGAACCACATCATCAGAATTCATACCAAAATATTCTGACATACCAACCATACTAGATAGCCTCCTATGTAGTACAATAATGTATTTTGATGAAAATTGGATGAAAAACGAATTATTATGCGAACTATATTTTAAACATAAGAATTAACTGGGCCCGGCATGGCCAAATGTGTCAAGGCGTCCGACTCGTAATCCGATCACAGATAGCCTTCTCGTAGCTTTGCGCAAAATTTAAAACAAACAAACAAACAAACAAACAAAGAATAAATTAAAATAGAAAAAAAAATTATAAAGGATAAATAAAAAGGCCATCATCAAACTATAGGGCAAATAACATATATTAATGTACGAAATCAGTACATAGACATTGCCCCTAAAAGGGGTCGGAGTAAACTCAGACCACTGATCCTAAAGCAGTAGCCATACTAACCTACACTGCATGATCATGGAAGTAAAGAAAGGAGGAAGAGGTCAAAGTGTATCTGATCCTCCATGGTTCATAACATCACCCAAATTCCGAGAGAGAGATGTACGAAACTAGTGCATTGACATTGCCCTGAAAAAGGTCGTAGTAAACTTAGACCACTCTGACCATCGAGCAGTAGCCATACTAACCTACACTGTATGATCATATATGTAAAGGAAGGAAGAAAAGGTCAAAGTGTATCTGACCCCCCATGGTTCACAAAATTACCCAAATTCCAAGAGAGAGATGTGCAAAACTAGTACATGGACATTGCCCTGGAAAAGGTCGTAGTAAACTTAGACCACTCTGACCATCAAGCAGAAGCCATACTAACCTACACTGCATGATCATATATGTGAAGGAAGGAAGAAAAAGGTCAAAGGGTATCTGACCCTCCAGGGTACATAAGATCACCCAAATTCCGAGAGTGAGGGAAAGTGGTGATAGCACCTGGTTAACAAGTTTGATATGTACTCCAAACAGCACCAGTGTGGTGGTACGTGATTTTGAACAGTGGTTCTTTGGTACGTGATGATTTTGAACAGTGGTTCTCAAACTTTTTAGGCTCGTGTATCGTGTTTAAACATTTTTTTTGAAGTACAAACCCGGGTCTAAGACAAAAAAAAAGGAAAAACTCAGCAGCAAATATCTATATATTTAACATTTGTCTATTAATCGGAAACGTACGTCTGTTTTTCCTGGCGCAGCTGAAAAAATCTCGTGTGATTTTTGAAGAGTTCGATTTGTTTTCAATTTCGCGCAAAGCTACACAAGGACTATCTGCGCTAGCCATCTCTAATTTAGCAGTGTAAGACTAGAGGGAAGGCACCTAGTCATCACCATCCACCGCCAACTCTTTTACCAACGAATAGTGGGATTGAACGTAACTTTATAACGCCCCCACGGTTAAAATGACAAACATTTTCGGTGTAACGGAGATTCGAACCCGCAGCTCTTGGATGACGAGTCGAGGGCATTAACCACGTAGTAATGCCGGTCCCTGTTTGAAGGGAAGAAAAAGTTGGTAAGTCTATGTACACGAAGGTCGAGTTTACAAGTGAATAAATTAGTGTACGAGTCCTCGGGAATATCAAACCCAGCTTAAATATTAATTATGTCGTGTACCAAAGCTCTATGTACCACAATCTGAGAATACCTAATCTCGAATGTCATAGTTGTTGACGTCAAAATATAAATGATTTCGAACTGACTCATTAGAGATAGTAGAGATATCACGTGAGACCCTTGTTAAAGACGTATCTCAACATTAAATAGTAACGTAAGCTATTTCATGATTCATGGCTTTGAGTTAAAACTGGAATTACTTAGAAACGTGCCCCCCAGTGGCTCAGCGGTATGTCTGCGGACTTGCACGCTAAAATCCGGGTTTCGATACTCGTGGTGGGCAGAGCACAGATAGTCCATTGTGTAGCTTTGTGCTTAATTCACAAACAAACAAACTTAGAAACGTTTAAGCATTAATTCAGTATCTCGCTAAGGGCTTAATAAATTATCTTCGTGAATTACCGACGTAATTACTTTGTATGATCAGGTAATACCTAGTTTTCTTTATTGTCTTTGCTTGACTTTGAATATAATCTTATCGAGATAGAGTTAGGGTTTAACGTTGATACATAGTGGTTAGTGATGTATAAAAAAAGAATTATTTTCATAATTCATGTTCTTCCCCATTTCCAGTAAAATCATTCTTAACCCTAAAATTAAAATCGGCTTTCCATACTGTCCATGAACTTGTTGATAACCGGGTCACTAATAATATAGAGATCACATACCGTAAATACCGGTAAATATTGTAATTAAAGTAATATAATAGAAGTCTAAATATTACTGCTGGGTGACCAACGTATTTCACACAGAACATGGGTAACTTTGCCCAGTTTATGGTCAGTTCTTCGTAATAACTGCTGTAACGGATGTAAAAACCAGTAAAAAATTACTCTTGGTGAATGGTATTAAAACAAGTTGGCAATTCACACTACCAAACTGAATTATGGTGGATACAGTTTGTTTTTTGTAAAGTCACACTAGACTATCTTCTGTGCCTAACTCCGGTAATCGAATCCCCCTCTTAAGCATTATAAGTCTATAAACTTACTATTCTCTCATTGGGGGGCATGATGAACAAAAACAATCGCTTATAAATAATTGTTCTCATTTCTCAGAAACATTTGTTGTTGTTTTGTTTTTGGGCTACTGGGATTGGTTGGATTGGTTTTGAATTTCGCGCAAAGCTACAGGAAAACCATCTACGCCAGCCGTTCCTAATATAGCAGTGTAAGAATAGAAGGAAGGCAGCTAGCCATCACTCCCCACCGCCAACTCTTGGGTTACTCTTTAACCAACGAATACTGGGATTGACCGTCACATTCTAACGCCACCAAGGTTTAAAGGGCGAGTATGTTTGGTATGACGGGGATTTGAACCTGCGATCCTCGGATTACAAGTCGATTGCCTTAACCACGTGGCCATGCCGTACTTGGCCAATTGGTTTTTGTTTCTTTGCTTGTTTTGTAATTTCAGACAAAGCTACTCGAGGACTATCTGTGCTAGCCGTCCCTAATTTAGTAGTGTAAGACTAGAGGGAAGGCAGCTAATCATCACCACCCACCGCCAACTCTTGGGCTACTCTTTTAAAAACGAAAAGTGGGATTAACCGTAACATAATAACACCCCAACGGCTAAGAGGGCGAGCATGTTTAGCGCGACTCGGATGCGAACCCGCGACCCTCTGATTACGAGCGCATGCCTTAACGCGCTTGGCCATGGTGGGCCGTAGGCCAGTTGAAAACAGTTAAGGTTGAAATTTAGGATTTTGTCTTCTAAACACTGTTAAGTTTGTTTTGAATGCCATAACAAAAATTATTTCTCTTCGGTACTTTTTAGCGCAAAGCTTCACAATGAGCTACTGACGGTGTGTTTACTGCAGGAGTGGATACTCAAATTATACTTTTAGAGGCTTTCGAATTTATCTTTGAGCAACAAATAAATTTGGCATCAATGTTTGACATACAATCTCTTTGTGTCGTCACAGGGATTGAGCGTGACTTCTGGCGCTAGAATCTCTAAAGCTTGCCGCTGAGCCACAATTAAAGATATCTGGTCTCAGTGTTTGATATTTGGAATGACAAAAGTCGTTAAAGCTGCTGCGTGAGACAGGGCACGTGATCATGGTTTTGACTTGGTGATCGTATTCGTCTTCACTCTACTTGGAGTCCGGCATGGTCAGGTGGTTAAGGTACTCAACTCGTAATCCGAGGTTCGCGGGTTCGCATCCCCGTCGCGCCAAACATACTTGCCCTTTCAGCCGTGGGGGCGTTATAATGTTACGGTCAATCCCCCTCTTCGTTGGTAAAAGAGAAGCCCAAGAGTTGGCGGTAAGTGGTGATGACTAGCTGTCTTCCCTCTGGTCTTACACTGCTAAATTAAGGACGGCTAGCACAGATAGCTCTCGAGTAGTTTTGTGCGAAAAACAAAAACAAACAAACAAAACCCTCTGATCTTATACTGCTATATTAAGAACAGCTAGCGCAGCTAGCCCTCAGTACCTACGTGCGAAATTCAGAACAAATAAACTGTACTGGGACCCTGTGATATCTACACAGATAAAATGGTTAAAGAAAGCTCTCTATCCCAGTATATATTAGCTTATTTTTAGTTTAGAATTACTGTTGTATAAACAAATACATCTCAAAAGTAATTTTAAGTAACTCTTGTGCAAATTAATTGAAACAAGACAAACAATTTCGATTTTTTTATTTTTCTGAATATTATTAATCCGCTTTGGCATCGAGTCCACGAATTGACTGCAATCTTTACTAATTTTTGGATCGCGGTACCACACCTCAGTTATGACCTCAGTTAGCTTATCTTTCGTAGTATAGTCTTTTCCCTGAAGTCTTTCTTTACAAATCGCTCAAAGATTTTCAATAGAATTTAAGTCCAGAGAGTTTCCAGGCCAGTTCAGCATCTTTATTCGTGTTGTAGTCATAAAATTCTTCACAAGTTTCGATGTGTGGCACGGAACCAGATCTTGCTGAAAAATGCCAGATTCATCTGGAAATCTCTTTTTCAATTCTGGAACGACTCTTCTCTGCAAAAATTCGATGTACTGAGGTCCTCGCGTAATACCCTCGACGATATGTAAACATCCGACGCCATAGTAGATGAGAAAGTCACAAAAACATCTTCTTCAAGGGATGTTTTGCTAACTGACTGATGTGAGACCCTCGAAGTTTCTCACCTGAAGATCTGCAAACATGCAGACTTCTTTGACCCTGTACGAAGAAATGAGTCTCGTCACTGAGTAACACTTTCCTCCATTGTTCTTGCGTCCATTTCTTGTATTTCAGACCCCACTGATACCGTTTTTTCTTCATTGAGTTAATAAGAAGTTGTTTTTTGACTGGTTTCCTTGCCCTTCTTACGCAATTTCGAATTATGTAATATTCCTTAAAAATTCGTCATATACCTCAAAAATAGATCGACCGTACTGCAAAACACAGATAATGACGCCGTCTGTGTGAAAAAATGACTATTGAAGGAGATCAACGAGTCCAGCGAGCCTACACCGGGCGCCATACTGAAAGTATTGTAAAATGACCATTTGTTTCAATTAATTTGCACAAGTAGAACTGTTTTATTATAGAATATTCGATAATGACTTAATGACTATCTACTCTCGTTGTCAGACTCGATTTGTTCTTTACTTTTTGTCATGCCCCCTAATGGCACAGCAATATGTCTGCGAACTTACACTACTAAAGAAGCGGATATCAATATCCGTGATTGGCAGAGCACAGATAACTTATGATGTATGCTTAATTCTGAACAAAGAAATACATTCGTCGTCAGTCTAAAATTGTATACATTTCCTTTTTTGTTAGCCTCAAATAAGAACCTCGTTTATTGCCCGTGTATGTATATAAATTTTCTTTTATTGTTTGTGTGTTTATTTTGAATTTCGTGCAAAGCTACACAAGGGCTATCTGCGCTATCCTTCCCTAATTTAGCAATGTAAGACAAAAGGGAAGGCAGCTAGTCATCACCATCCACCACTAACTCTTAGGCTACTCTTTTTACCAATGAGTAGTGGGATTGACCGTAGCATTATAACGCCCTTACGGCTAAAAAGGCGGCGAGCATGTTTGGTGCGACAACGATTCGAACCCGCGACCATCAGGTTACAAGTTAAACGCCTAAAGCTACTTGGCTATGCCGGGCTTTGCTTTCATTACCAGAACCTATTTGCATTATGTGCTTTTGTTATTATTATTGCTCACTCCATATTTATCATCGGTGTGCACTCGATACTCACTGTCAGTTTACAGGCGATGTTAATTTAGTACGAGTCTTATTCTACAGCCCCCCCCCCAGTGGCTCAGCGGTATGTCTGCGGACTTACACGCTAAAATCCGGGTTTCGATACCCGTGGTGGGCAGAGCACAGATAGCCCATTGTGTAGCTTTGTGCTTAATTCGAAACAACAACAAAAAACAACAACTTATTCTACAATTACTTATCGTTAAAGTACTCGATATTCACATATTACTGCACACTAAATATTTATCTAGTGTGAATCTTACTTTATAGACGTGTCATTCATGTACATTCCATATTTATTTAGTACTATTAAAATTCGGTCGTTTATAATGTATTGATAAATAAAACAGATAATCATACGAATATGTGGACAGTTAAATAACTGTTCCAAATTAGCTACTACATACTACAAAAAGATTGATTTAAGTTGTCTCGTGCGTTAATAACAAATCTGACGTCATTCTCTTGCTTAAATGAACCACACACGTTTCAGATACGGAGCGAGTTCGTCGAGTAACGAGCCAATAATCAATTAATTAATACCACATCTTTTAGCATATTAATTAGTACAGCTATTCTATATCACATTTGGATGACGTATTCTATTTACGTGATGTTAAATAAAATTGAATAATCCAATGAGCAGTTCATAAAATCTATTGGAGATTGTCTTCTCCCTTCCTTCCATGTTCACCTGATTAGATGAACTTATCATAATGTGCAAGGTAATGGTTTTAGAAATAGGTTTTTGACGTTCAATTGAAAAAATAATTGCCTAAACACGATGTTTAAAAGGTGCGAAATGAACCTTTATAAGGAATAGGTAATATAGTGAACAACCACGTATCTTTCGAATTAAATTATTTCAGGTATTGTCACTTCGAGCAAGAATTTTTTTGTTCATCTGCAAAACTGAAAGTTAACTTGGGTTACTCCTTCAGTCTGGCCCACGTTCATGAAGTTATCTACTTTACTTTCATGAACAATTCGTGTATCATATTTTTTTGTCTTTGCTAATTTGGTAGGCACCCACCTACTCCCATTGTACAGGAAAACAAACTATCCTCTATTCCGTTTTCTAACCTGCTTTTCTACAGTTTCTAAACATACACGAGTACTTTTGAGTAGTGATGAACCATTGAAGCCTGGTCTTAGGTTTTCACACTAATACTCAAATTCCTTACACGTTTCGTTTTTGACAAAAAACTAATTTGTAGAAGGCTTCATAAAGGAGTTAAATAAACAAAGAAACAAACATAGTAGTTTTTATTAAAATGAACTTCGAGGGTTGATGTGAATCGAAAATGAAGAAATTGAAATGATGTCTTTTTCCCCAACAAAAATAACAAACAGGAAGAAAGCCATCTGGTTTTAAAACAGGTTTGGAAGGCGAAGCAAAATGGAAATGAAAGTTTTGAAATTATGGTTGAAAAGCAAAAGCTCATTATATGAGCTCTAGAAGCCAGATGGGAATTTGAATTCAAGATGTTGAAACTAGTTTAAAAACGAAAACATGAACTGTAAAACAATCTGTTAACTTTTCAGTGAAAGTTTAATGGAAAATTCCAATTTTTTTACACTGAGTATTTTATTCTTTGAGGAAAACATTTAATGTTCTTTCGCTGTAAATTGCATTGAACGAAGTCCGATAATTTTGGCATCATTGCATTGTCTTGGGATATAAGGTGTTCAAATTATGCCTTTTGTTGATGACACAAATGAAGTATTGGTTATGTGATTATGGTAAACCTTTAAATCTCATGAATTACTTGCGGTAATCTCTTCAATAAATGTGCTAAATAATTGTTTTAGAGCGTTTGTACTTGGTAATTAGAAAATTTGTTTTTTTTTAAAATTCGCGCAAAGCTATACGAGGGTTATCTGCGCTAGCCCTCCCTAATTTGGCAGTGTAAGACTAGAGGGAAAACAGCTAGTCATCACCACCTACCGCTAACTCTTGGGCTACTCTTTTACCAACGAATAGTGGGATTGACCGTCATTTTATAACGCCCACACGGTTGAAAGGGTGAGAATGTTTGGTGTGACGGGGATTCGAACCTGCGACCCTCAGACAAGAAGGAAAAACAGTAAAAGAGTAGCCCAAGAGTTGGCGGTGGGTGGTGATGACTAGCTGCCTTCCCTGTAGGTCTTGCACTGCTAAATTAGGGACGGCTAGCACAGATGGCTCTCGAGTAGCTTTGTGCGAAATTCCAAAACAAACAAACAAACAAACTTAATGAACTTCAATGCTAGAAAAATGTTATTTCTATTTCATTACTTATATGAGGTAACCAGAGTTGAAATTTTCACTAAAACATTGTTCTGTCCGCAAAGTTGTTCTTTCTCCCCCCCCAAAAAAATAACAATAAACGAAACAGAACATTTCTTGATTGAGAAATATTTCCAAGTGCTACAAAAACAACAGCCCCCAGCAGAGTTGAGCAGAGCAAAACTCGAACAACGTTTCTGTTTTCAGTGACGTCACACTGAGGTAAAGTTAAGTTAATCATATAGAAAGTGAAATTTAAGCAATTAGTGCACAGGCCGCTAAAACTTCTTAAGGAGTCATTAGAAAATTATGGTAACTACCAACCATTACCAGAAAACAGTACCATTCCCGCCCTGATATCCAGAAAACAGTGTCATGTTCGCCCTGATAATCTATTTCAGAAATAAAATGGTGAAAGATTTTTTAAAGATAATGCGTGTTAGATGTGACATTGAACGTGCATTGTTGTTTGTAGAGAAGAATAAAACTCGTGCGATTGATACATATTATAAATTATGACGTAAGGACAAGAGTTTTTTTTTAAAGTGCCTCTTTCCCGAATACAGCACTTAGTACCAGAAGAAAACTTTATAGCAGTTTCTGTTGTTTTTTAATTCTTTTGTATAAATCGTCACTTCCTCTAATGTGTTTGATACTCGTTATTAATAATAAAAGAATAGAAAAGCAGAATATAATAGAAACTTATATTCAAAAGGCATCAGAGAACATTTTTTTTTGGGGGGGGGAAACGTGATATATTATAAAATATAATGTGACATTCAATTAGTGCTTCGATACAATATTTATAAGAAAAGTGATATAAAGCACTTCATATACTCTAATTAGTAATATGTTTGATGACTAATGCATATTTACGTGTTACTGATGGCCATGACCTCCAGAGTGGCGGTTTATAACACCACCAACCGGGTTTAGACACTGCTTACAACTGAATATCAACACCATAAATTTGTAGGTGAACTATCATGAAAGTGTTATATAGGGCAGAGGACGAACGATTCGGTATCAATGGGTGTGGTAGAACACCTAAATTCTTATATAGGTACGATTCAACATACCTTTCTCCTAAAGGGACTAACGGCGTGTCTATCAGGATGCGGGTGAGGTTCCCCCAATGGAGAGCATTCACACCCAACAGTCCTATCTCCTCATCCGAGATATCACGTTTTAGTTAAGATTTTCAAACTTTCTCACTTGTGACTCCCACTGAATAGAAAGTGGGAATTTGTTTCTGCCCACAAACTCTGTTCCCTCATTCTCTTCCTGGCATGGCCGAGCGCGATAAGGCATGCGCTCGTAATCTGACGGTCGCGGGTTCGCATCAGAGTCGCGACCCAACATGCTCGCCCTCCCTGCCGTGGGGGCGTTGTAATGTTACGGTCAATCCCACTTTTCGTTGGTAAGAGAGAAGCCCAAGAGTTGGCGGTGGGTGGTGATGACTAGCTGCCTTCCCTCTAGTCTTACACTAATAAATTAGGGACGGCTAGCACAGATAGCACTCGAGTAGCTTTAAGCGAATTTCAAAAACAAACAAACAAACTTATTCTCTTACACTAAAAATTTCTACAATAATGTCAATAACAGGAAATATTTTGGGTCAGCAATTTGATGGTAGCAGCAAAAAAAATAAATCAGGAAATATTAAATGCTAAAAAAGTTTTTTATTTTTATTTTCCCTTTTCTTATTTTCATATTTCAAAGCTCTACTCAAATAAGTGGTTAAGCCCTAACAACGCAAAATGAATATTTTTTTCTTTATGTTCATTGGCCTTAAGATTTTGGCCAGCAGTGTATTTGTGTCACCCCTCCTACCGATCCATTGATATGTCACACGAATTACAACGCTAGTTTCGATACCGTGGTGGGCACAGCACAGATAGCCCATTGCAGTGTCTTGGTGGAACAGCGGTAGCTTTACGGACTTAGAACACTAAAATTCGGGACTCGTTTCTCCGTCGTGGATACAGCAGATAGTCTAATGTCGCTTTGCTCAAAAACAAACAGATTGTGTATGAATTCATATGTTACGTTTTTCGGGCAAAGCGTTTCTTAAATTATGTTCATTTCAACGAAAGCACACAGAAACGGCGATCTGCGCTTAGACGTTCCTAATCTTCAAGCAATAAATTAGATGGAAGGTTGATAGTCAACAGTACACACCGCCGACTTTTTGGATGCTTTTGTCTTAAAAGGGAGTGGAATTTGTCCATCACGGTTATAGCACAACCACGACCCCCTGGAGTACAGAACCTATGCTTCTTTGTTTCTTTTACGGCTACGGGACGCGAACCAGAATCCTCGCACTCGCAATTATAGATAAAGGAGTAAACAGCATTTTGCAGTATATTTCTGCTAATTAGACAAAATTTTTCAAAAAACTTGATAAAAATATTCTTAAACCATATGTAAAACCTCAAATACTTAAAACTAGAATTTCCAAAACAACGTAAAACCTTAATAAAGAATGAAGTTTAAAAATCAACCACGATCATAAAATACTTAGATGATGTTACAATACAGAAAGAAGGTTGACAGAACTTAGCCGTCTTAATTCACTGTACTTCACAATACTGAATTATTATAACTGATATTTCTGCAAGTGTATTTACTTGTTGTATTTGAAAAAAATATTGTTTGTTACACGAAGACAATAATTGTTTGGCGTTTAAGAAGACGATGTTTAAGGAAAACCTGTTATTTCAAAAACAACACAAAAGATTGTATTGAAATATATATGCAAAAACGACTCGTTTGGGTTGAGAAAATATTTTACACGCCCTCTACATTCCGACACTCAGTTACATAACCCCTTTCAAACATGTGGACAGCTTCTTCCGGTCAGTTACCTCTTTCTTTGTGAACCTGACGATGACCGAAGACGGTCGAAACGTTGTTCGCTCTTCTATGTAGAATATTTTCTCAACCCAAACGAGCCGTTTTTGCATATATATTTCTCTACAAGTGGGTTTTCTCGACATCACTGAAAAGATTGTATTAAACCGCCATGTCGATATTTTCATGACAACTTTTCTGAGGTGTCAGTTTTCCGAACAGTTGAGAAATATTTACCTGTACAGATGCACGTGATTAATAGGTAAATTCAAACTCGAGCTTTGCCTTTTTCTGGAAAGACGTTTTGTTTTGAACAAGATGCTAAGAATGATAAAAGTATTGGAAAATATTTTTCTTATGTTTCCATCCAAATCCTTCCTTTTTGATGACTGCCGCCCTTACGGAGAAAAACAAACTTTTATCCAAAACGTTAGGCAGATGACACCATTAGAGATTCGGCCCGGTATGACCGTGTGGGTTAAGACACTCGACTCATAATCTGAGGATCGAGGGTTCGAATTCTTGTCACACTAAGCATACTCGCTCTTTCAGCCGTGGGGGCGTTATAATTTGACGGTCAATCCCACTATTCATTCGCAAAAGAGTGCCTCAAGAGTTAGCAATGGGTGGTAAAGATCAGGAAATACATCTATGAAACATCCAAATAGAGAAAATAAGCTTATGTAAGAATTATCAGACTATACGTGGAGAAGACACACGAACGTTAGCGTTTTCAGATTCGATTTCCTTATCCTTGGAAATTGGAGATAGCTAAAGCAAATAAATCTCTTATATGTGAAAATTGGATCAATAAAACTGTCTGCGTTTGTAACTTCTGGACGATTTTACCGTAACGTGTTTTACGTAGAATAAACGTGGAAACTCTGATATTGTGCGTTTTATTAAAGGACCTAGGTTGTTAATAATTTGCATGAAATTTGTAAGGTTTTGGGTGATAGTGGATTGGAAGGCATTATTCGAAACGCTTGCTCCAAAAAGTGCAACGACGAAAGATAATAAAACAAAGATAAGATTCAGGACAAAAACTGAATACAATAAGTCCTCAGGTAAAATGGGCTTCATTAAACAAATAGTAACATTAAACAAAGAGAAAAACACAAACAAAACAAGCGTCACACATTAGATGGATATATCCTTCTATCTCAAAATTAGATTAAACAAAACGTCTAATATAGTTATACCAATTACTCTAGATATGTGGGGTATATTAATAAATGCTGTTGTTTCTATGCCTTTTTACGTCTAAATTTTGAGTTACGAAACGCCAAATAATTTACGTGTGTTTATTTCTTGAAGTTGTATAACACAAACTATTTTTTTTATCAAGTATTAATAATCGACACCTAAAAATAATTTTATAACAATCGACGCCAAAAATTGTTGAAACAATCAACACATAAATAAAAAGCCAAATAATAACAATCAACACATAAGCACAAAGCCACATTATAACAAACAATGCACAAAGGCAAAGCCATGTAGCAACAATCAACACATAAGCACAAAGCCACATTATAACAAACAATGCACAAAGGCAAAGCCATGTAGCAACAATCGACATAGTAACAATTATCATGTCACAAAGACAAACAAACGAATGAAGAAACTACGCAAAAAATACATCTTCGTTGGGACCACATAAGCGTGAATATAAGTTTTACTGACATCGAGCATATTGCGAAAAGAAAGTTTTTTTTTCACAGAAAGAAGTGATCAAAAAGTTCCTTTCACACGGTAAGACAAGTGGTAGCACGTTCCTCGCACAGTTACGCGAAGTTTAAGACAACTTTAGAATTGTAGAAGCATAATATTCGTTATGGGATTTACATATTTGAATCAGTTTGGCTGTTGCTAAACACAAAAGTGCACAACGAGTTTATTACTGTACACAGACCAAAACAGGTATCGAGATCCGAATTTTAGTGTCGTAAGCCTACAGAATTACTACTGGGCCAATAGGATTACGTCCCTAATTTAGCAGTGTAAGACTAGAGGGAAGGCAGCTAGTCATCACCACCCAATGCCAACTCTTGGGCTACCCTTTAACCAACGAAAAGTGGGATTGACCGTCACATTATAACGCCCCACGGCTGGGAGAGCGAGCATGTTTGGCGCGACTCGGGCGCAAACCCGCGACCCTCAGATAACGAAGCGCACGCCTCAACGCGCTAGGCCATGCCGGGCCCGTTATTAAGGGTAAATAAAAAAAATGTGTCAGGTACACTTTGGAAAAATACAAACTAACAAACATTTAGACCTTTATAAATAAGCTTAATTATGAAAGCCGAAGTGGCTTTGCTATAAGAAACACACACGCTAAAATATGCACGTAAAGCCTAATCTATCATATGAGTTATACTAGTTTTAATGATTCTTACCCTTTATCCTATGGACAAGTCGAAATATTAAGAGTATGCTTCGAGCATTGCTTGATATTTTGAAAAGCGCTCAAAAGAATATTAAAATACAAAACATATTTATAGAAATATTCTGAGTATTTAATGGCTAAAATATAATGTACGTGAAAAAGGAATATATTAAAAATATATTGTGTACAGTAGCGGCACTATAAAGAAACAACTCGCTGGAGTAAGCGATCAGAGATTCTACAGTTTAGGCCTAGCTGTTTCTAACTTCGAACTGTGACCAGTGTGTGGTAACCAGTCACAAATACCAGTCAATTTTATGATTGATCCATTGCTATATGGAAAGACAAACAATAACTTGTTTGTTACTCTCAACGTTATAAACGTGAACATGCCGCTATAAAATAAGAATTCTTTTCTGCTCATAGACGGGGATCGGTACAAACACAGAATCACACAATTTATTTGTGAGGTAAAAAAAATGAAAGCGTGAAGATACAATGGCACTGTTTGCCCAACAGAAGACTGAAATATCTGTGAAATATCGAATTTGGTGGAAAGCCACTCGAGAGTTGTCTGTGTTCTACGCGGCCAAAGTTTCGAGTAGAAGGACTATAGGGAAAATAGTCAGCCAATATCCCATAGTTATAACTCTTGGTTTACTCTAAACACATAATGGAGTTTGACTACTGATACTGCGATAACACATTTATTGACCCAATGTGCGGAGGGCGAGATTTTATTTGTGTTAATGGTGCGCTAATGACGAAATCACGGATAAAAACCTGATAATTCGATGAAGATGCATGACATCGTACAAACTACTTATGTATTCAAATAGTTTTAGTGGATTAAGCTGTGTACAAGGTTATAAAGATATTTCAAAGAAAACCTTACAAACTATGGCATTGTAAGATTGTGTTAATGTCAACTGTCAGATTACAGCTGTGTTAAACAATTCATTTGTTCGTCGCCAGATTCACCTCAAATCTGTTTCATTCTGTTTCCACTTTTCCCTAGATATTACATTTCTAGCCTCTCAAACGCGTAAACTCGAACTTCACTCAGTGTTGTTACAGTGGAGACGAACTTGCTCAGTTCACCGAAGAAGGTCGAAACGCTGTTCGCTCTTCTATTTGAAATATTTTCTCAACCCAAAAGAGCCGTTTTTTGCATATAAAATTCTCAACAAGACGTTTGTAACTGTATTTTAATGAACGATTTGTGCTCGTTTCAAGGAACAGAGAATAAGTAACACAGGTTTAATTCCACCTGGTAGCTGAAACTTCAGGTTTGATACCACGTAACAGTTAAACATTAGGTTTGATTCACATGACAGCGAGAACTTCCGAAGAGCCCTAAAGCTAAAACAAAACAGAATGCATTACAATATATCAACTGCTTTACATCTGATGTATTCAATGCCGATGAAGCCTTTCCCGAATACCAGAGCTCAGAACAGCTGGGACACGATAGACGTAGTTTGGTTGTTGTTTAGAATTAAGCACGAAGCTACACAATGGGCTATCTGTGCTCTGCCCACCACGGGTATCGAAACCCGGATTTTAGCGTTTAAGTCGGCAGATATACCGCTGAGCCACTAGGGGGGCACGTAGTTATGCTACAAGTGATATATAAATCACAATTTGTACAAACAGCTATTATTGTTTTAACCAATCTAAGCAATTTAATTACAAGTATCATCAACTTTATTTAAGTCATTTACAATTAGAAACGTGATCATGTAGCTCCATCTGGAGAAATATCAGGAACTCTAGAGACAGATCTCTGTAAAAAACCTTTTCAGTCAAACGTGATGCTACAACGTATAACATAAACATTATTTGGTCTTCCTCTGAAAGTTATAGTTCCGAAAGCAGGTCAAGACAAATTTATTTACGTGTTATTTGGTGGATGGAATAATTAATCTCGTTATACCATTTAAAATCAACCTTTTAAGTTGAAATTCGATTGCCTTTTTGGACGTCACAATGTTCTTATGGAGGTGTGTGTCTATAATCTTATTTCTACCTACTATCTCGTCTCTCTTATTTATCAGAACATCTTAAACACCAATTAAAATAAATAAAGAAAGAGAAACCTTGAGAATAAACAGAAAGATAATCAGAGACAATAAAGCTGTATTATCCAACATCAAAAGTCTTCCTAAAAGCACATAAAGAAAAATATAAACGGCAGAAAGCCCTCAGAAGTTCAATCTATGGTATTTTTAAGCATTGAAAAGAAAAACTATTCGAATCGATAGTAATCCAAAACATTGTAATTCAACGCCATTCGTAGCAGACTTGGAAGACATTGCAAACGTGAGAACAAATCTAATGGAAAAATTTCTCAATCGAACGGTAGTTTTTCTAGGAAAATGGGTTACTTTAAATTTTCCAAAATACATATTCCCCTACAGTAACCAAAGAACATTTTAATATGACCCATTAAAGAAATAAAAAACGATAAACGCGACTCTTCATACATTACGTCATTCGGCTCTTTTAAAATTGTAATGATTTTATGAATGTAAGTTTTTAAATTTTTGGGACAAAAAACTTCGTTTTAACCATTGGGACAAAGAATTTCTGCCTGATGACTTAGTGTAACAAACAGTTTACTTCATCTATTTCCCAGATTTTCAGTTGATATTAATTTATGTAATTTAATTCAAACACGAAATTAAATTTTAAAATAATCAGTTAAAAACATAAACACAAAACCCACTAAACCATGCATTTTCAAAAATTGAATATTTCTTAATCGGATTCATGGTCTGATGGTTGGGTCGCTCACCTCACAATACAAAAATCTCGGGATCAAATATTTGTTACTGCACATGCTCCTACTTTCAGCGGAGGCGTTGTTGTAATGTGACGATCAATCCCATTGGTCATTGCTTAAAGAGTAGTCCAAGAATAGAAGATGGGTGATAATGACTAGCTGCCTTTCCTCTCGCGCAGTGCTGCTACGTTAAAGACGGTTATTACAGATAGTCCTCGAGTAGCTTTAGATGAAATTTAAAATAAACCTTCACTCTAGTCTTACACTGTTGGATTAGGGACGGCTAGCGCAGATAAACCTTGGCCCCCCAGTGGCTCAGCGGTATGTCTGCGGACTTACACGCTAAAATCCGGGTTTGGATACCTGTGGTGGGCAGAGCACAGATAGCCCATTGTGTAGCTTTGTGCTTAATTCAAAACAACAACAACAACAAAGATAAACCTTGAGTAGCTTTACGCGAAATTCAAAAACAAAACAACAAAATAAACCAAACCAACGTATTTTGTCTTTTATGTGTAAAAATAGTTTAATAACACTAAATTTCGACGGCAAAAAACCCTTAAAACACAAGATAATTACTAAAACATTCACTTGTTATTTGTACATTTTACCCTTCAGTGGCTCAACGGTAAGTTTTAAGTCTTACGATACGAAAATTCAGGTTTTGATACCCGTGGTGAGCAGATCACAGACAGCCCTTTGTGTAGACTTATGCTTAACAACAGCCAACTTTAACTTTGATTATCATATACTAATATTTTCTTAAAGTACTCCGATCAAAGTTCTTGCTCGTAAGTTGAGGGTCGAAAATTCGAATCCCCATCGCACCAAACATACACTTTCAGACGTAGGGGCGTTATAATGTTGCGGTCAGTCCCACTATTCGTTGGTAAGAAAAGCTGCTCAAGAGTGAGTTAGCGGTAGGTGGTGATGACTCCCTGCCATCTCTCTAATCTTTATTGCCAAATTAGGGACGGCTGACGAAGATAGCCTTCGTAACGAACCAGTACAAGTTCTTGAGACGTAAAACAAAAATAAGTAATTCCTAAGACGCTGGGCTCGGCATCTTATTGCCTGACAAGATATATTTATATACAGAGTAGCTATTGGATTGGCCCGGCATGGACAGTTGGTTAAGGCACTCGACTCGTAATTAGAGAGTTCGAATCCCTTCGATGGACTCAGCAGGTAGCCCAATGTGGCTTTGCTGTAAAAAATACACACACATACATAAACAGACAAATATGCACGTTTCATCCTTATGAATATAACAGCACAATTCATAAGAGTGGATAAATAACCAAGTCTACAGGTGTCACCCGTATTAAGTAGCTAACTTTCCAAACGTAATTAGTGTAAATCCAATAATATATGTGAACAGGCTAGATTTAAAACAAAACAAAACAAATCTATACATGTCGTTACAGGTTGACGTGCTCGGCTTGTGAATCACAGAGCTCGTGCCTTGCGACTCCCTCCCTCTAAAACGCTGAGGCACTGAGAGCGATTGTGTTGTTCTGCGCGAAATTCTGAGGCAAACAAAATAGAGCACAGAAGGAGGAGAGTTAGATGTCTGGTTCACATTGGTCCTAAAAACAAGGAAATGTCAAGGTGGATAAAAATCTGTCTGTACATTTCAGCAGTCAAGGTGCCATCAATTTATTGTAGATCTCCAACACCATTGGCTGAGATTCAATCCTCTCACTGTAGGTTTCATTGTAGATGTACAATTATCATGACATCATTCTCCTTTCTGTTGTCGAACAAACCATCATTTATTACTAAGAGTCAATTTGAATTTGGATTTATCTGCAAAGATTACACAACCCCAGCTTTGCAAATCTCGTGCTCAATGATATGCATCTTACTGTCCTGAGAGTAACATTCACGTTTGTACTTACAGTTAGATAACTGGAATGATCGCTTTTTGATTGTCGTATCACATACAGGACAAACCCCGAGTTATTTAACATCGGTTTTGAAGAGTTTGGGTTTTCTGTCTCAAACGTTTCTGTTATCAACAATACTTGTGATAAGAAGTACGCGTTAACTGGACTGTTTAAGTTAAGAATCTCGGATTCTATCATTATAATTATCTGCTTCACTTCTACTTTTTCAAATCTAGCAGTAATAATAAGTTGACACTAACCTAAAGATCTATATTTCGTCAAAATAGTGTTATTGACACGATCAGGGCTGAATTACTTATTAGGCACAATAGCAAAACACACAGTGCCTAGGATCTACGAAAATTATTTAGTTTAACTTACACAGCTGGCAATTGACACGACCTTCAGACAATGTGACCCCCAAACATTTATTTTCTCTTTCCTTTAAATGTTGCTAAAAATTTAAAATGATGTACTACACCCCCTGAAGGATACATCACATGGTAATTTGACGCACTGCACCCCTTGAAGGATTCATCACATGGTAATTTGACGCACTACACCCCCTGAAGGATACATCACATGGTAATTTGACGCACTGCACCCCTTGAAGGACACATCACATGGTAATTTGACGCACTACACCCCCTGAAGGATACATCACATGGTAATTTGACGCACTGCACCCCTTGAAGGACACATCACATGGTAATTTGACGCACTACACCCCCTGAAGGATACATCACATGGTAATTTGACGCACTGCACCCCTTGAAGGATACATCACATAGTAAGTTGACACCCATTTTTTGTCTAGATGTTACAGACAAGCTAAACGAAGGCACAAAGCGCCTTTAATGGTAATATAGTATGTTTGGTATCCCAATCCTCTCGTTTCTCTAAATGTTACAAACAAGCTACAAAAAGAAAAAAAAAACTAAGCACCCCGAGGGTCAAATCGTAAGCCAGTTTTGGTGAATATTCACTCTAAGCCTCACTTAAGATATTTAAAATCAAAAACTAAAAAGACATCACTGGGTAATCAAAGTTATCCAGTGTTAGTGACTTTGTTCGTATTCTTTTTCAGATATTATCAATAATCTACAGAAAGGAACTGGACAGAGTACTGGTGCTGAATGAATTAAACAAATCGAGAATCTACAGAAAGGAACTGGATGATGTCCTGGACAGAGTACTGGTGCTGAATGAATTAAACAAATCGAGAATCTACAGAAAGGAACTGGATGACATCCTGGACACAGTACTGGTGCTGAATGAATTAAACAAATCGAGAATCTACAGAAAGGAACTGGATGACGTCCTGGACAGAGTACTAGTGCTGAATGAATTAAACAAATCGAGAATCTACAGAAAGGAACTGGATGACGTCCTGGACAGAGTACTAGTGCTGAATGAATTAAACAAATCGAGAATCTACAGAAAGGAGCTGGATGACATCCTGGACAGAGTACTGGTGCTGAATGAATTAAACAAATCGAGAATCTACAGAAAGGAACTGGATGACGTCCTGGACAGAGTACTGGTGCTGAATGAATTAAACAAATTGAGAATCTACAGAAAGGAACTGGATGACATCCTGGACAGAGTACTAGTGCTGAATGAATTAAACAAATCGAGAATCTACAGAAAGGAACTGGATGACAACCTGGACAGAGTACTGGTGCTGAATGAATTAAACAAATCGAGAATCTACAGAAAGGAACTGGATGACATCCTGGACAGAGCATTAGTGTTGAATATAATATCTCAGTAACTATCAGAAAGAATAACAAATAACGTTAGTTTTATTAAAACAAATACGATTTGTAATGTTGAAATATATGATTGCGTTTCTCTGGCACAAAGCTATCAAGCATGCCGATCAGATACTTACAGAATATCTTAAGTCGTAAAAAATATCACAAATGGAAAATGATGTGTAATTTATTTATGTCATTACGATTTTAACGTTTTTTCTTCTCATATAAATGCAGATAGCCCAGACGGGCTAAACAGATATTTAACTTCACTGTCGGTTTAGCAATTTCATGCTGAATTACCAGCAACTTTCGAAACCTCTCCGGTAATAACTGTCAAGACTTGCCCAATTTTCAAAAAACCACCGTAGTTTAAGAAGCAATTTCCTCGTATAATGGTAGGAAATTTATTGTTACTGCTCCGTAGAGGTATAGCAGATATCTCTAGATATTGCATAAAAAGAAATAAACGTCAATAACATTTGAGTAAAGGGTAATCGTGGACGGTATTGTACAGTACATATATGTGGGCGACTTGTTCGTACAATTCCATTGAAATTCCAAATCCTATACACTTAAGTAAGGAAGCACATTATGCTAATATAATCACAGGTAGGAAGCAGCGAGTAATAGTTTTATTCATGGTAAAACATACTGTTTGTTTCAACAGAGCATAGGGCTGTGTTTACTGGGTTCGTGATGTGCCTCAAGAAGACAGAGTAATGTGCTGTCAAAACATGTGCTTCACCATTAATATTATTATTATTTATGCTCAGAAATCGTTGTGGGCCTACCTGTCGTTTCTATACGTTGCAGTTGGCTTTGAAAATAGTAATACATTATTCTGCTGTTCCGAACAGCCAACGTACTCTTATGTTATAATTTATATAAGTAAAAATGCTTGATTGAATAATATTTCTAACATTCAGTATTTTTCATTTATGAATTACAAATTTGTTTAACTGGTATTCACGTGAGTGACAGATGAAATAGGTGTTCTGCAGATCTCGTGAGAATTTGTTTGTTTGTTTTTGGAATTTCGCACAAAGCTACTCGAGGGCTATCTGTGCTAGCCGTCCCTAATTTACCAGTGTAAGACTAGAGGGAAGGCAGCTAGTCATCACCACCCACCGCCAACTCTTGGGCTACTCTTTTACCATCACATTATACACCCCCACGGCTGGGAGGGCGAGCATGTTTAGCGCGACTCGGGCGCGAACCCGCGACCCTCGGATTACGAGTGCACGCCTTAACGCGCTCGGCCATGCCAGGCCCATCTCGTGAGAAACAATACAAAAAACAAAAGGAAGCTCGCTATTGCGCATGAGCGTATGCGAAGAATTTATTGCTTTCAAAATTCTTATATTTGTTGCCTAGATTTCTTTTTGTCACGTATGGAATACTGGAGTGATAAATAAAACGGTTAAGCTCTAGAAAAAAATTTTAAACCATCAGTAAATAAAACTTATTTTACAATTAAGAAGGGTTATGTTTTGAAAAGACTATTTACTGTACGAGCAGAAACCCTGGAAGAAAAACAAACAAATCAATTCCTTTTTTGGGCAGCGATGTATATCTACTGACTGACAAGGCTAGAACAGGAGGTACGATTCCTCGCGGTTGACATAGCTGTGTGGCTTTGTTCTAATATACAGAAAAACGGAAATTAGGGATAATTATACGCAGACAGTCTTAGTATAGCCCTAAAATTTAAAACAAGCATTTTTCATGATACACTAGTATGTTTGGGCATTTAACGATCATGCACGTTCAATTTGAAATGGCGTATTTTCCACTTTTCGTAGAATTACGTGATTCACTTATACAATACATGCCTATTCAATAATATCTATGTTTCTCGAATGTTTGGAGAACGTTTTGGACATAAATGTGGACTTTAGGACTGGTGATGCGTGTTCGATTTTTCAGGAAAAGAACAATGCAATGTTGACACCAATGTAAGGAAGGCTCGATGACCACCTAAGAGCTTTAACCAGAATATCTAAAGTAATATGATTAACAACTCTCAAAACGTCCGTCACTAGATTTCCCTAAAGAGTTTCACTTTCGAGAACTGTTTGACGAATAGAAACATTGTAATTATTTAAATTGTTATTGTTATTGTTTTGAATTAAGCACAAAGCTACACAATGGGCTATCTGTGCTCTGCCCACCACGGGTATCGAAACGCGGATTTTAGTGTGTAAGTCCGCAGACATACCGCTGAGCCACTGGGGGGCATAATTATTTAAAATCCACATTTCTTCTGCTTCAATACTTTCCTTATTACCTTGTACATTTGTTACTAAGCGCAAAGACACGCGATGGAGTGAATGCGCCCTTCCAAAGGCAGGTATGGAAACCCGATTTTTATCGTTATAAGCCCTTAATTCTTACCGCTGAGCCATCGATAACATTAATGTTATAGTTCGGATGGAACTAAAAATAATTTTGTTGTTCTCCATTCAAACGTAATTGGTGTAACTAATGAGTTATAGCTCTAAGAATTGGGTTTCGATACCCAGCTGGGAAGAGCATAGAAACCTCATTGTGTACCTTTGATCTTAACGACAAACCAAGTCGGCACGATGAACTAAATCAACATACATTATTAAATATTTCAGGATCAGAAAAACGCAGAGTTGAAACACAAAATAAGCATTAGTTATGAGCAACTATCTGCGGTACAACTTGCAAATCACTTTTAAGCACTTCAATATCTCCGTTAATTCGGTTTAGGTTTGTAAATGGTGAAATATTGAGTGGATGACTCTTCTAATGCTCATAACGCCAAATGTTTTTTGGCTACCAGTGCTTCAAAGACGCGAAACACTGAAGTCCTTGAAGTTAAGCACAAAATTACACAATGGACAACTTGTGCTTTGCTCACCACGGATATCGAAACCCGGTTTCTAGTTGTATGAGTCAACAGACATACAGCTGTGCCGCTCGGGAGGCCGTCCATTCCAGAAAGAAACGGAAAAAAACACTATAATTATATTATTTTTGCAAATGTTAATTTTATAATATACCTATTTCGATCTTTAGATAACACTACACAAAATTTTTTTGCTTCTTGAAAACTGTTGGGTGTTCCTTGTAGATTTTTTGGCTGCTGATCACGAAAATCACATCCAAATTTGCCCATCATGTACCGTTCCACCGAAATCTTCAGTTGTGCTACAATGGAAAAACGATATCGGGGCAACTGGAATCCGTCAATGTTTGCTGACTGCTGTTGGACACTGCAACGTGATGCACCGGACATTGAATACAAACGAAAATCAGGAGCAAAACACTTTTAATTATGTTGAACTTAATAGCCTATTAGAAACATAAACGCATATTAAACACGTTATTGCAGGTAAACAGTTAACTGTCTATTTCTCAAAGTTCCTACGTGATGAAGCAAAACCAAAACTATATTTGTGCATACCCACCAGGTACCTGTCACAATCAGCAAAAAAACACTTCAGGAAGTAAAACTTAAAAAAAAACACTCTTGTGTAGTGTTGTCAAATTAGGTTGTAAATATAACAATTGCGAACTGAGTTTTAAATAAAAAAAGACACAAACTATTATTGATGAACTTTTAGAGTTTTTCCATTATTATTGTAAATATTAACAATAAACAATGAAGTATTGAAAAGTGAATTAATTAAATAGATAACTTACTTAGCATTATAATGTAAATGTAACAAGAGAAATGACATGTATTAGTTGTACAGAAAAAACACGTGTAGACTATGTTTGTACACGTTTGGTGTATTTCCCAACAAACGTGTTCCAAACATCAGTAACAAGTTTATAGATTTGTTATAAACAAATAAGGCGACTCATTAGAAGACCGTTAGTGCTCTCTACATGTGTGGACAGTATGTTAGAGTTCCTACTTAATGACCACTGGTCAACTGGCTGAATGGTCTTTAAGACGATAACCATCTGGGACCGATCGATCAGCGAATGTCATCTGATAGCCGAAACTTAACTGAACGCCCAATCCATCAAACCACAACTGTCGCATCTTTGAGACGTTTTCCGGTTAGTTGAGCAGTGCAGTGTTTTATCAGTTTGAAAGGCATTGAGTTATTGTTTCAGTGAATGTCAGTATAAGACAGTTTAAGCACTGGCTGACATTTGTTATTACATATAACTTAAATGTATAGTTTCACAGGATAATGGCTTTAGTTTATTACCTTACAGTTGTTACACAAGTACTTTGATTGGATACTAACATTGAATAACATTGTCTAACGCAGTTTTGATTGGTTACTTTGAGATTGTAATATTGAATACCATTATTTAACACGACAGTGTTTTGTTTCTCTGCTTTTGAATTTCGCGCAAAGCTACTCGAGGGCTATTTGCACTAGCCGTCCCTAATTTAGCAGTGTAAGGCTAGAGGGAAGGCAGCTAGTCATCACCACCCACCGCCAACTCTTGGGCTACTCTCTTACTAACGAATAGTGGAATTGATTGTTATATTATAACGCCCCCATGGCTGAAAAGGCAAGCATGTTTTGTGCGACGGGGATTCGAATCCGCGACCTTGATATTACGAGTCGAACGCCCTAACCCACTAGCCATGCTAGGCCGATAGTGTTTGGATTGGTTACTTTGGGATTGTAACCTTGATACATTGAATACCACAATTTAATACGACACTGCTTTTGTTAGTTATTTTGAGATTGCAATATTAGTGCCTTAAAGACACAATTGGCAAGGAACTAAACTTTTTGAAGCTTAAAAGCCAGATGGATCAGACAAATTCATTGAAACAAGTGTAAATTTCTACGTCTTATTTAATAGTGTGGTTCACCGCGAGCACTGACATCATGTGAAACTGATGAAAAGAAATGTTGTGCATTATAAGATTTTATTTTTTGACCAAACATTGATTAGAGATTGTTAAAATAATATTGGTGGCGGAAATCTATTTCGTAAATTTGTTCAAAGACCACAAGAAAGTTTAGGCATTTAATATGGCCACCACAATCACTGGATATAGATGTCGCCAAAATGTTTTGGGATTCCACAGCAATTAAACCTGTTTGCTCTGGTGGCCAAGTTAAGTACTAAACTCTTTCTGAATTTTTTAAAACAAGTTTTTAACCGTTAGATCCAATACTTGGGAAAGTATAAAATATAGTCCATCTGATCAAAGCACATCCGTCCATTCATCTTCCATCCAATTTTTTTATGTTTCTTAAACCGTTTTGCATTGGACCTTTATACTTACTTTTAGTGTTAGTAGAGGTTTCTGAATGGCAGAACTTTGTCCTCATAACCCATCTTGAGTGTAGTTTCATTCAAGTAGTTTTGACAAAGATTGGTTATTGTAGGCTCGCCTTATATTGTGGCGCACTTTTAACACTGCAGTATTTTCTTTTCAGCTCACTCCTTAGGTTAATGTTCGTCTGTTGTGATCTATCAACTTAGATTTTCGGTTACAGTTATGCTTATCTGATGTGATCTTTATATATTACTGACTTCACTTCTGACAATGTTCCTTGGGATACATTAATTATTTTAGAAGTTCGTATTATTGAAAACAGTGATAAACATTGACGCGTTTCTGGACATGTGAGAGAAATTTTTTTAAACATTTTTCAAAGAAATAATGAATAAAACGCTATTCGTATTCAGATATATCCAATAATGTAGACACAAAATATTGAATTTTAAAAGGCGAGATGTCTTCATTATTTGTTTTCTAGTCCATGAATATGTTTAAGTTGAACACACAATGAATTTCTAGTATAACTTCTGTTAAGTACTGTTTTTATCAAGTGTAATGCAATTTTTATAGAAACTCACGCAACTTTTCTTTGCATTCAATATTTTTTTCATGAATCTCTTTGGAATTCTAGTCAAGATTTTGTTAAAACTTGTATGAACGATGTTGCAGTAGTAGGAAAAGAAAATTCAAGCAATTTTTAGAAACATACATATGTAGCAAAACATTTCAGATTTGAAATGACAGACGTACATACATATAATGGCATACAAAGCAATAACAGAAAGTACTGTCACTAACAAACAAGTGCATGATAATTGTTTGTTTTCGATTTCGCGCAAAGCTACTCGAGGGCTATATGTGCTAGCCTTCCATAATTTAGCAGTGTAAGACTAGAGGGAAGGCAGCTGGCCATCACCCTCCACCGCCAACTCTTGGGCTACTCATTTAGAAACGAATAATGGGGATTGACCATCACGTTATAATACCTCTACTGCTGAAAGGGCGAACATGTATGGTACGATGGGGATTCGAACCCGCTCCCCTCAAATAACGAGTCGAGTGTCTTTACCACCCGACCATGCTGGACCGTAATGTCAAATAACCATAAGTTCTATATTTTCAGAACAGTATTAATATATTTATTCATCTATACCCTGTACACACCGTTCCTGAAGATGTTATATTTATCACCAGTCAATTGTGCACAACCCTGTTGAAGCTTAAGTGGAATAATCCTGTCACATTCACTGCTTCCAGATTCCAAAATGGATAAAAAATACAAAAAAACGACCAGTGCTTGCTAGTGTAAAAAATAACAAGTCTTACACATAGATATATTTGCCTGTTAAGTTCTTTAGACACGAAACTGGACGAGATCAACCATAAATCATTACGTCATGGAGCATTGTAATTTTTTTTTTTACCAAACTTACGTAAAATATCGTGAAACTTGTTCGATACATTATCATCAATCGTCAAAAAAAATATCTACCTATAAAAAAACAATCTTGCCTTGAACAGTTGTTTAGAAAAGTTCGTGGTGAGTTATGAAACGACGAATATAGAAAACCTGATAAAAATATAAGGAAGACAAACGTTTTTATGCTTCTTGACTTCACGAAAATGACTACTTTTATAGAATATCTTATTCGTTGTGTGTGTGTGTGTGTGTGTGTGCGTGTGTGTGTGTGTGTGTGTGTGTGTGTGTGTGTGTGTAAGCCCAGGATGTAGGGGCAAACTCGAATTCGTGAGATACTGCAAAACTCTCCCCGAACGTTTAAGTTTTTCTCAAGTTTCTGAAACAAATTTTCTGGCTTTTGGTGTCCTGATTTTTGCTCTGTAGTCACGTGTCGTTTGCAGCGTATTATGACTTTGGTGTTGTTTCATTTAATGGAAAATTTATTTATTTACTTCTTGCTGAAATATAAAGTAAATGGACCTTTTCCGATACCATATAGTTTTGTAAGGTCATTGTATAGCTGATTTTTACGAGTACACGCAAGCAAAGCAGATATGGCTGAAGGAAGCCCGTTGTGTTGAGTAATTGCGTGTACTTTTCATAATCATTCTATTACGTCTTAATACGATTTTAAAATTTTGTGGAACCTTTAATTATGCATTTCCATCTTCTCTCTTTCTTCTACACACACACATACCTACACTGTGATTCTTCTTAACTGAAAAAGGCTAGCGCTTTCAGTCTAAGTTTTTCAGGATGTAACTTGAAGTCAAAAGCGACCAATACAACAATTTCTGGCAAGCAGTATCTCGAAGTGATCTCAAATTGGTCTCCGAGGTCACACAGCTCATATTACTTTTCGTACACCTGTACCCTGACTATAGAGTTTGTATCTTTAAAAATGCGATCGTGCATAAGGAATAGAGAGAGAGAAATTTGCGCTCTCAAGTACACAGAAAAAGCGAATGTTATTTTTATGTTTAAAGCAGAGGGTATTATGTTTTTATTTATTTATCTGTCTTCAAGACAAAGTGGAGAGTGTTACGATATAATGCTCATCTGAAACTACACTCAAAGTAAAGAGTGTTGTTATACCAGTTGGAGTATCCGTTAACACAGATATTTAGAAAGATATAGCAGTTGGAGTACCCGTTATGTAAATTTACGATTAATGAAAGGCTATCTTATGCTTCACTCTCTCTATTTATATATAATAACTTAATCATACTGTAACCATGGCAACGTTGAAGCACATCGTAACCATGATAACGCTTAAGCCTACTAATTTAATTCGCGGATTGTTGAAACTATAAATAATCCTTACTGCTAAATAGAATTTTCTAGAACCTAATCCAAGAAGGAAGCTAATTTATTGGTTTTGCATGAAGTTGTGAATATATACAACTTAAGACCACTAATTAACGAGTCGTACCTGGCGGTGACTTGAGTATACACATTCGTTTAGAGTGACAGCTACACGCTGTGTTTCCAGTAGGTGTGTTGAGTTGAAATACAAGAAACCAAGTTGAATACTTTTTATGGATTTAAGTTATTTTTCTCGTGATTCCAAATGCGCGCGCTCAGCTTTCATCTGCTTATGTTTAAATGTTGTGTTTAAAAGTAAACATATTCAACTACCAGTTTAAAATATTTATATTATAAATATGAAACAAGAAGAATACTATTACATAGGATGTTTCGTTGAGTTTCGGTTGACGTGGTCAAGTAATTACTGTGTTGGGCTACTGATCGGAAGGTCTGTGGCCGAGTTCTTGATGCCATTACGTTACTAAATAGGCCCAACATTTAACCTGGTAGTATTATATAACTGATAATAAACATAGATGTTCCGTCAAGAACGGATGCATGCATGGCAGGTGCTACTGTTAGATTTATTCCCATTTAGTCATGAGGGCTAACCACGACAGGACTGTATTGCCCTCTGACCTGACTTGTATGTCGCGTGAGGTGCAATTCAGACTAAAATTACCTATTTCAACTTAAACCTTTTGAACCTTTTTATCAGGAAAAAACAATGGTTTGGAAGAGTTTGTTAGTTGTTTTTTTTACCTTCTGATTTTTATTATCTCTTCCGAGTACTGAATTATAATTCTTTAAGATGTAAGCCCGGCAGGAGCAGATGGTTAGGGCCCTCGACTCGTAATCCGAGGGTCGCGGGTTTGCAACCCCGTCGCACCAAACATACTCGTCTTTTTAGCCGTAGGGGCGTTATAATATAACGATCAATCCCACTGTTTCTTGGTAAGAAAGTAGCAGAGTTGGCAGTGGGTAGTGATGACTAGCTAGCTACATTCCCTCTGTCTCTCGTAGGTATCTAAATCAGATTTTAAACGTTATAAGGGTAAACGGATTGTACTAAAATACAATTTATTTCATACAGAGCCACACATAAATCTATTTAAGAGGAAGTAATGTGTTAGACATACTATAAGACTTATTACTCAAGGAAAAAGCATTACATCTGTTAGTAAATAAAAAAGTATCTGCCATCCTAGGTTATTTGACATGCTTACATGCAACTAGAATAATATTCTTTATTAAATTTGTGTTAACCAAGTAATATACTCAATTTAACATGTTATTATAGAATTACACCCTTAAAAGAATATAATAATGGTGTTCTGAAACATTATGTAGAATGAACGTTTTGTTAAAATGTTCGTGTAATGAATTACGTATTTTATATTCGTTGTTCGAAAATACTGTACAGAATTTTTGATACCCATTGATAGAGCGTCGTGTTTGGTTCTTGACGAGCACATAGTTACGCAGTGGGCTGTCCGTACTCTGCTCTCCAAGGTACATAAATTCAATTTTAGTCTAATAACCCTGCTTATTTACTGCTGAACCAATGGCGGGTGGGGGCTGTTTTATCCAAAGATATACGAGAACTATCTACGTTAGCCATTTTTAATTTAAAGGTTGTTGTTGTTTTGGATTAAGCACAAAGCTACACAATGGGCTATCTGTGCTCTGCCCACCACGGGTATCGAAACCCGGATATTAGCGTGTAAGTCCGCAGACATACCGCTGAGCCACTGGGGGGCTAATTTAAAGGTGATTGGGTGGGTGGAAGGCAATTGATCAACACCGCCCACCACCAACTCTTAAGCCTCTTTTGTACTAACGAACAGTGGTGTTGACCGTCACATTATAACGTCCCCATGGCTGAAAGAGGTTAACACATTCAGTGGAGGGATTCGAACATGCGACCCTCAACATCCAGATCATGGCAGGCCAGCCCAGGTAACTTAATAATAAGAAAAATAAACGAAATTTTAATTATAAGTCACGTGAAGCAAAGTTTCAGAATTTTTTTGTTGGTGAGGGCAACAATGTTGTGCCAAGAACGATTATCAAAACCCGGTTTTTAGCGTTATAAGCCCTCATATTTATCACAGAGCCACATTACTATTGCAAGTGTTTTGCTAGAAGGAGTGGTGTTAATAAAACATTCCTCAGTTTGCATAAAAGATATGAGTTGTTGTTTTTTAATTTCGCGGAAAGATACTCGAGGGATATCTGCGCTAGTCGTCCCGAATTTAGCAGTGTAAGACTATGGGAAAGGCAGCTAGTCATCACCCCCCACCGCCAATTCTTGGGTTTCTCTTTTACCAAGGAATAGTGGGACTGACCGTCATATTATAACGCCCCCACGGATGGGAAGGCGATCATGTTTGATGCAACCGGGATTCGAAGCCGCGACCCTCGGATTACAAGTCGAACGCTTTAACACACTTGGCCATGCCGGGCCTTAAAGACACGACAATAATTGACTTAGTGGTTCTTTATCATGTTAAACTTAATCATGTTAACGTAACTTGATAATCAGACACTTATGAATCATATGCTTCCCTAAGCTATACTATTACATCAGTATAACATCCACTTACTTTCTGGTACTTATATAATGTACCAATACGTACATAATTAATAAAAGGGTTAAGTACAGTTCGTTTTTTCTTTAATGGAGCGGAGTGAATCTCAGAAAAGAAAGTTGTTGTTGTTGTTAATTAAGCACAAAGCTACACAATGGGCTATCTGTGTTCTGCCCACCACGGGTATCGAAACCCGGATTTTAGCGTGTAGGTCCGCAGACATACCGCTGAGCCACTGGCGGGCCAGAAAAGAAAGAAAAATGTAGAAATATCGTTTATCTCGTGTTTGCTTAATAACTATTGTTGTACATATAAATTTACGTTTCAGTTATTTTGAACAGCTGCTTTAACTTCTTGGTGCCCGTCGCGCCAAACATGCTCGCCCTTTCAGCCGTGGGGGCGTTATAATGGTGCCATCAATCCCACTATTCGTTGGTAAAAGAGTACCCCAAGAGTTGGCGGTGGGTGATGATGTCTAGCTGCATTCCCTCTAGTCTTACACTGCTAAATTCGGGACGGCTAACACAGATAGCCCTTGTGTAGCTTTCTGCGAAATTCCAAAACAAACAAACAAACTTCGTGGTAAGTAATTAAAATTACATTCGCTGTTTCTTGTATATTACAATTATGATTAAAACCATAACTGAAATTTAATGTTTATTTCTGTTTTTTCTACGTTATTTTTATCATTATTCTACATAGAAATTAATAAAAAAAAAACAGCTTCTTTAACTATGAAACATAAACACAGTTTTTGTTTTCTGCGGGTTTTCTTGTTTTTGGCCAGAAGTTTATCGCTTTACCTCATATAATTTCGAAACACAAAACACTAATTCTTGTTTTACAATAATCTTGTTTAGAAAGTTTGTTTCAACATTTTGTTTTAAGCGTAAAGTTATACAATGGGTTATCTACACTCTGTTCGCTGTGGGGAATTGAATCCCGAATTTTAGCGTTATAAATTCATACATTTATCATTAGAGGGTATTCAGAGCGTACGATGACTGAATAAAGATGAAACATTTGTCCCCCGCTAGTGCAGCGGTAAGTCTGCAGAAGTATAACGCTAAAATCAGGGGTTTAATTCCCCTCGGTGGGCTCAGTAGATAACCCGAGGTGGTTTTGCTAAATGAAAACAAACATAAGATATTTTTGGCACAACCAACTCTTTCAAATGATTTTAAGTTAAATAATGATTTGAGGTAATTTGATTACACTTAATGTGGAATTTATTTCTTTCTCTGGAGATATAAAACCATATTTTTCAAAATTTGAACCGGTTTGATGTTAAAAACGACTACATGTATTTCACTCAAAAACACGAACCTATAACTGTTAAAAAATTCGTTTTATACAATCTTCTACGCACAGACATTGTTGATGGGAGTTAGATTTGATACTAATAAATTAGCCCATGCATTTCACCCATGTTAACACAAACCTGTGACCATAACAGAGTTAAACACAGATTTTTTTTCCGTGACGAACTCAATAGATGATTTTAGCCGCTAAAAGGTAACTAGATGTGATCTAGTCCGAGTATCAGTGAAAGAAACGGAAATGATTTATCCTCGTGCCTTACGAATTGGGTTGTTCATCCTAACACAGACCGCTTTATAATTTGTCCTCAAAGAACATAGCTATCGACATAAGTAAGTGTTCCACGTCGATCAAAGGCATCGCTTTTGTTTGCGGGGCCTTTGAATTTTCACGTGTGTAGCATTTTGAATTCAGAACCCTTCATCTGCACCAAATGAAACGATGACACAGCCTTTCAGTGATGTAGAAAACATTAAAAATAAAATAATAATTAGAACTTACTCGGCAAATTCTCATAATTATTCAGCCTTTCTGTTAGAATGTACATACATATTTAAACGACGATTGTACGTGGCAGACCACACGAAATACTTAAGAGGGACAAAAATTAAAGCGCAGACTGGTACATTACCATGAAAGGAACTCCAAAAATCAATACGTCATTATTTATGCGCATGTTTTACGTGTTTTGTTTTGTGAACACACGTCTGTTTCGTCGTATTTTAATCATGTTTCTACGTGTTCTAGGATGCTGGTAATATTTCGTTTACAGGCTTAACTGTCTCTTCAATTATGGTTATTATTGCGTGATAGAGGTAACTGACAGCGAGAGTTTGAGTGAGGTACCAGAGACTACCACAACTGTACAGAATCACGTAGGTAAAGAATAACTCATTTTTGGCGTCTCCAAAGTCATGTAATGGAAAGTTTTTTTTGACACACTACACAACCTGCACACGGTAATGAAAAGTTAAATTACGACTTGTGGTAACCACTAACTGCACAAAATGGCCGTCATAAATTGCTATCTCACTCCCTCGTGGCTCTTCGGTTAACAAATTTTACTTTTCTTTAGATGGTAGTTTTACTGCTTAAGGGATGCTGGTGTGGTATTAGGCCCAGTCATATTTATGACATAATGAAATGACATTAAATCCAGTTATACTGACAAAATGCAGACCGGTATAGTAGTGGAGTCAGTTATGGAAAAATACAAGTTTTACATGGTAACCGAACTTCTGAATATGATTGATTGATGGCAATCTTAATTTTCTTCTAATCGTCTATTAAGCAGTGTTTCAGTAGACTGACTGAATTCAGTTTTTTTGGAACACATTACGTAATAGCAGATGGAGTATTTAGGTTTCAGTTTTGATTTGGATTATTGTACAGGAACGATAATAGAAGACAATTTATTCTCTTCGTTGTTGTTAACTTCTGCTTTAAAAAGCTTTTCAGTTCCTGATATCTTAAACATTCTACGTAGAGTTTTATACGTTAGTGTTAAGTATACCCTGGTTATATTAGTGGCATAACTACTTTGTCCTGAGCTCATTAGAATAAATCTCACAACTACACTGCCAGGATTATGAAACTCTATCTTAGATACATAGCCGGGGAAGAAGGACCAACGATAGTCCTCATATATATTCCTTGGAACACCTCTAGGTCTTCCTTTGACAACGGGTCATTCAGTTCCCTAACTCGCCAGGCAACGTCAGAAATACATTGGAGAACAGAGTAAGAACTTTATCTGCCAGCTGATCAGAAATGTCTTCTCTACAGAAAGAATGTGTTGATGTCATAAGGACAATACTGACTACCTCCTCTTCTCGATATTGTAGATATTCATGCTCCAAAAGATGGTAACCAGGTGTACAATATTAGTTGGAGATACTCGTGTCTCACAGATAGTAACCAGGGGTACATTGTTAAATGAGAATACTCGTATTCCAAAGATAGTGACTAGGTGTACAATATTAGTTGGAGATACTCGTGTCTCACAGATAGTAACCAGGGGTACATTGTTAAATGAGAATACTCGTGTTCCAAAAATAGTGACTAGGTGTACAATATTAGTTGGAGATACTCGTGTCTCACAGATAGTAACCAGGGGTACATTGTTAAATGAGAATACTCGTGTTCCAAAGATAGTGACTAGATGTACAATATTAGTTGGAGATACTCATGTTTCACAGATAGTAACAGGAAATATATTTTTAAATTAGGATGCTGGATGCTCGTGTTCCAAAGATAGTGACTAGGTGTACAATATTATTTGGAGATACTCGTGTCTCACAGATAGTAACCAGGGGTACATTGTTAAATGAGGATATTCGTGTTCCAAAGATAGTGACCAGGTGTACAATATTAATTAATTTGGCTTAAAACTAATTTAGTTATAACATTTTCTAATTTATTGTTTTTAATGGTTATTTATATAAAGAGCGAGGTAGAGAGAACAATAGAAAAGGTTTGAAATTACTTAATTAGATTTGCCGCGCAAAGGATAATCGAATGCAATGATACCAGCTTACCTATAATAATACTATTTTATGTGGCGTTAGAAAGGGTAAAATAATTCACCTTTAGTGCAAACTGAAATGTAAAACACGTGTCATTGAAATTCTTTCTTTCGAATATTCACTCAAAAGCTACACGAGGCTTATCGACACCAGCCTTAATTTATTTTGGAGCTACAGACTAGAGGAAAGGAAGCTAGTCGACAACACCCACCCCCAACTCTTGAGCTACTCTATTTCATGAGGGGAATTTTATTGTCACACTTATAACGCAAGTACAGCCGAGAAGACCGATATGGAAGCAACAAGCTCAACACGTTTATTACAAATTCATGCTCTGATTCCATAAAGGCGGGAAAAATCTGAGAAGCCAAAAGAATAAAAAAAGTTGAAGTGAAAGTTTCGAAAAAATAAAAGAAACAAAGAGGAAAACGAACATAAGAGTTACGTTTTGCTAAAACATTAATTAATTAATTAATATTTACTTCTCTTCTCCAACGATAAAAAATACAGCTACATTTTCTAGAAGAGTAAATAAATGTTAATTTGAAAGTTAATTCTAAACTGAGAACAATCAAATAAAAAAGTAGTTTTTTTATCTGTAATCAAGTGTGAGCTATTTTACTTGGTTTTATGAATTCTTAATATCTTGAAATGTATATTCAGACAATGTACATATACACCGTTGAGCATATAACACTAAATTTAATTACAACACGGAATTTTGCTAGAAATTCATCACGAGCTTAGAATTACAAACTTATTTAAAACTCTGCATTTTAAATTGTATTAAAACACTTACAGTCATTTTTTAAAAAAAATTGGAATAGTCGTTAGAAATCTAATAATTCTCAACCTGATTTCCCGGGGAGTGAAAACATTTGAAATTTTTATCGAAATTACTAATACGGTAAGTACCGAGCACGAGCGTAAAGACCGTCAGTAATCGTATATAACTTTTATCACACAAAGAACGTGAACAGTGACGACAAAGTGCATTTGAACAACGGAATATCTCAACTGTTCGAAGCAACGGCGGTAATAAATGTGATGGTAAGACCTCGCGATGACGCTTTTAATCACAGCATTGTAATCTGGTTAGTATGAACTTTGTGAAACCAAGAGATTTATGGTTCGCTACACGCTCCAAATTTTTCGCTCTCTGGGTACGTTATAGGAGTGACAATAAAATCCCTCTGACGATCAGTAGCCAAAGTATTGGCGATTATTTCTGTTAACTAGCTGCTTTTCTTCCAGTTTGCAGTTGAGAATTAGAATTAGCTATATGCAGACTGTTCGCATTGATCTTTCGGCTTAATTCCAAAACAAACATGGTGAACGTGATGTTACACACTGTCATGTCTACTACAGTCAAATCACAAGTGACATACATGATGTTCTCATGGAATTAAACACTCGACATCTTTAGGAGATTTTGGCCCCGTGGTTAAGGCGATCGACTCGTAATCTGAGGGTCACAGGTTCGAATCCCCGTCGCACCAAACATATTTACTCTTACAGCGGTGGGGCGTTATAATGTGACGGTCAATCTCACTATTCGTTGGTAAATGAGTAGCCAAAGAGTTGGCGGTGGGTGGTGATGGCTAGCGCAGATAGCCCTCGTGTAGCTTTTCGCGAAATTCAAAAACAAACAAACTTCTTCTACTGAGTTGACTTCCACAAAATGCCCCCCAGTGGCTCAGCGGTATGTCTGCGGATTTGCACGCTAAAATCCGGGTTTCGATACCCGTGGTGGGCAGAGCACAGATAGCCCATTGTGTAGCTTTGTGCTTAATTCAAAACAACAACAACGACTTCCACAAAACTCTAAATTAAACTTAACATTTAATTACAGGATTAAACACACCCTACGATATTTCAACGTGTTTGTACAAGCTAACAGTATAGGTAATAATTTATTTTGCTTTTCACCTACATATAAATCACAGAAAAGTGCCTCAGTATATTTGCATATATATTTTACAGAAGCGTACAACGAACCAGCAATGCACGAAGCTTTTGCTCCTTGTAAATTATTCGATACGAATATTTAATGACTGAAATGTTTATCTGAAGCCAGCCTGAAAGAACTAAACATTATATTTAACAGAATTAAACAGAAACGGCGAAATCATTTGTTTAAATTCAAACCAGATCGGCAATGAACAAATAATTTGTTGTTGTTGTTTTTAACGTGTTTCTGAGACTATTCCATTTACGAACTATTTTTTTGCTCGTAACATGTAATCTAACTTTCGAGTACGTAACGTTTTCAATAATTTTCCTTTCACCGCACTGTGGCCCAGTAGTAAACTTTGATGTTTCTTAATATAAAGTTCGTAGTCTGATCCCTATCGTGGGTTTTGCGCATGTAGTCTATTATGAAACACTGCGTTTGATAATAAATAATTTAAAATACTTTTCAAAAGTTTTCACAAGACGCTTTCGTTAACGAAAAAGTAAAAAAAATAAAAATTTCTAACTATACTTTTTTTTTTTTTTTACAAGAAAACAGCTGACAATCTCTAAACTTCGCAAACAAAACTAATATTTCAATCGTTTTACTCGTCTACCGTCAGTTTTTTTTTTTGTAACTTCTTAATCGGTAAATGGATTTTGTGAAGTCAAATTGATTGTGCAACAGATGCCAGATCGGTTATTTGTCGGAAGTCAAGTTCGATCTATCGGACCTGATAGGCAAGGGTGTATAAATTTCAATAGAATATAGATCACATATTGAACAAAACTCAAATCGAAATTGGATTTTCTTACAAAGACTGAAGAAAACAAAACATAAAAGTAATTTTAAGAGTACCTTATAAATGGGTTTATTTTCGATATTTGTATTTAAAATATTTTAATTGATATAAAACTTAGACATAAAACTAATGCTGATGTTCACATCCTTTGTAAATACGTTTTTACTAATGTATTCTGCACACCAATCTGGATGTGGACCCAGAAATGTGTTTGCTTTTGGGATCCCTAATGACAAACAAACATAAGTAAAACATATTGTCAGCAGTGCAAATAATCCAACTAATTTCTGACAGCTTTTTTGTGTATTTTACTCCATTTTCAATTTCGTTTTTTATCTAAAAATCATATCCATAATAAAAACTCGGTAATTTGATGGTTAAGAAAACACCCAATTCTTACAAATGTGCCTCAAACTATTGAATTACACTTTCAAACTTCGTTATTTTTGTAATACAATTAACATTAGTTTATATAAGACTTTTGTAGCTTCAGTTTTATATACTTAAGCCTAATTATATAGTATAAAAACACTTAAGAGTTCATTTGTGTTTATCGTGCTGACGATATATTAATAAAAGTAACAGTAATATTCACATATTATGTATTTACTTATTTCTATTTGATCACTCTGTCTATATATCCCTATGGACGATAAAAGTGAAAAAAATTTTTTAACTAATATCATATTTTTATCATGACTTGTCTCGTAATATTAAAAGGGCATCTTTGTACACAGTTATACGTATTAACTTAAAAAATGAAATATTCAAATAAAAGCCCTACAAGTATGTTTATTACAAAATCTAGAATTCCGACACCAGTGAAAATATGTTTTAAATGGCTGTTGAACTGCAATTATGCAAAAAAACAACAACACTAAAAACTGTTTTATACGAATAGTGAAACGATTTGTTGTTTAAAGACTCGTGACATACGGATATTAATGTGTAGAATTACACATGGACTTTTCTCTCCGTTAAAATATATTTATTTGCGAACTTTCTGCCTTCTCACTGGAGGCTTCGGTCAACAACGTACAAGGTTGCTCGATGAAGGCCCGATAGCTCTCAGCCGAAAGTATTTTTACGTAGAGGGTAAGTCCGTGTGTAATAATTCTTCAATAGAAGGATTTCCTAGAATGTCTGAATTATTTAATATACAGCGTTTGGTTAAAGTAAGTTATAGATTTAACTAAGACATTCATTCTGAGCAATTTATAACTGTTAATAAAACAGTTTATTTTTCGTTTAAAAATAATATACGACTTTTAAAGCTGATACGAAGCTGTATTTTAATGGTCTACATGACGAGTGTTTCTTGAATTTCGAGGAAAGCCACTAGAGGGCTAACAGTACTAATTTTAAAGCTGTTGTTGTTGTTGTTGTTTTGAATTAAGCACAAAGCTACACAATGGGCTATTTGTGCTCTGCCCACCACGGGTATCGAAACCCGGATTTTAGCGTGTAAGTCCGCAGACATACCGCTGAGCCACTGGGGGGCAATTTTAAAGCAATAGTCCTTTTATCTAATGACGAACTACCTTGTTTTAACAGTCCAGTCATATGACGTGCTAAGTTAGAATGTTTGTTTTTTTTAAATTCATTTCACTTCGGTGAATTGATTAAATTATCCTTCCAGAGAAACTCACACAAACTTTGTTCCAACTTTTACACCGAGTAAACGGCAGCCATCTTCCCAGTTTGAGAAGACTGTTCTTTCAAGGTTCAAAAGCTACCAGCGCTCGTATTTCTATGGCCTGGGTGAGGTAGGAGGTTCTAGCTTCAGGAAATAAAAGGAAGACACTTTTTAAAAAAAATATTTGAACTAAAATTAGTTTCTAGTCCGTTTGTTTGTTTGTTTTTTTGTAAATTTGATTATATTTATAGCCGAAGAAAATATTCCACCTCTCCGTTCTCTGAGAAGTAAAAAAAATATCAAATAAGAACATAGCTGGATAATTTACTGTTTTCACCTAATTAAACTCAACTTTTCTTCAAACTGTAAGTCTGTTCCAAACTACGAGTGGTCAAACTTCTCCTCTTGTTCCTTTGAGGAAATCAAGATGAAAGAATTAATTTCACATACCCACTTCTGAATATTGTAGTTTTCTTACAGTTTATACACTGGTAAACTTCCACATATGTTTCCACCAGTGTCACGGTTGGACATAGAAAGTTAGAAATTGGGTTTTTATACTCGTGGTTTTGGCACGGCACAGATAGCCCATTGCGTAGCTTTGTTCTTAACTAGATAAAGTGGAACAAATATTTTACTATAACCTGAAACGAAATAATTTCAGTTCAGGCTAGAGTTTCTGGTTATAGTAATTTTATTATGTGACTAAGTCTTTGGAATACGATGTAAGAGCTCTGTCGCAAGTAAAATAAAAAAAAAATTTGAAACCACCATAATTTGGTTTAAGCAGGATACATTATTTAGAGTTCTATATGTATCAAATATTTTATAAATTTAAAATATACCTGGTTAAAAGTGCACGTTTTCGGCTGGGACCTCTGTCACTAAGTTCTCTCGCCTCGCGCCAAGTAGCACTTTTCCCTTCGTATTCCAGTAGACGATAAGCGAATGTCACTTCTACGTTACGAGCGTCTCGCAAATAAATGTATCTTCTGCGTGCGGGAGATGTGATGGAGACTTGGCAATCTTCCAAAATATTATATGAGAGGGAGTAGCAAGTTATGTAGTTTCGGTATAGGCCTATCCAGGGTTACACCATTCTTTCTTTCTCTTATTTTACTCTGCAATGTATTTCATTTAATAATCCAAAGCGAAATAAAAATGAAAAAAAAATCTATTATTGAAATAAGTCGCACTAGATCCTTGGGGAAAAAGAAGTTTTTATCCAATTATGAGCTTAAAAAATATTTTCTAACAACACTTCTGATCTTCAAACCCATATTTCAAAGAAATATGAGTGAAAAACACCTCTGAAGATCCACATCTCTTGCTTGAAGTTAGAATATTGAAAACCAACGGGTAAAAATATTTATGAAGCAAGTAATTAGATAAATGAAAAACTGCTCTCTTAAATAAGTAAATTAATCATAAAATGGTACAAAACAATCAGTGTGTTAGAGGGCGTTCTACAACAATGGAGTGTGTTTGTTTTTCTAATAGCAAAGCCACGTCGGGTTATCTGCTGAGCCAGCCGAAGGGAGTCGAACTCCTGATTTTAGCGCTGTAATTCTACGGACTTACAGCTGTACGAGCGGGGTACTCTGTAATACTGAATAGCTTAACATCTACTATGGGTATCTGCTTGTTATTTTCCCTGAATCTTCCATTTATTTTCGTGTTATACCCACTAAACACCATGCAAGATATTTGTATTTGTTCTTTGTAGTCATAGATAGAAAAGCTACGGTAAAGATATCTCAACACGTGGATTATGTGTATTACTTGTGGAGTTTCGACTATACACCATGGTATCTATTGGAGGGATATGTGTATACACATAGGAATATACAATACAAACGGAAGGAAGAAATAAGATGGAACACCACAATATCATTGATATTTGACAAGATATTCCTCAGACGTCTGCCATTTCAAATTACAGATTTATAATTAAACTTTCAACTGTTATTTAATTGCAAGGTGATTAATTACAGTAACAAGAAGATTCACGTGTTTCCACTTATGTAATGAAAGTAATTAGCTTTTGTTTTGGATTCAACATCTTCACATTCTTTGTCACGGCGAGTTTCAAGTAATCGTAATTATGTTTCTAATTTACCTATTTAGTCCAAATGTTATTTTTAAAAGATCAGCTCTATCATTTCATATGTAGAAAGATTAATATCAATTACCCGTGGCGCCTGAGCATTAGATCCGAGTGTGGCGTATGCATGACGCCATATATACACTCTGAGAATAGAAAAAATAAAGTTTTAAGTGACGGGAAACGGAGGCAAAACTAGAAAATCGTGGCCCCTATTGCAAATCTACACCCAAACAGGATAAAAATTTCGCAAAGTTGTAAGTCGCATATTGCGCAATAAAAATGCTTTTCTGGTATCATACAAGCAAGAGTTTCATTATAGTATTAAGTAATTAAAATGTTTACGTTGGTGTAAAATGAAATTATTAACAATTGCAGTTTGGGATTTCTACATTACTAAACATAGTATTGTGTAAAACTCATTCATTCTTATATTAGCTGGTTGTTTCACATACTTTTCTTCAAAAGCACCCTCTAGATGCATGAGCCTGACTCAAAATGAACGGTCTTGGTATTGACTCAATATTGCTCTACACTCTTTAACATCCACCATTTGTTTGCGGTCAAACGTAAAGCTCCACAATTGTGCCGACCAATACGATCGAGCCACAAATTTTACTGTTATAAATCTTCAAGACTGTTGCTCAACCACAGAAGGGGGGAGAAAATAACACATACATAATTTTACAGTCATAAAAAAATATCGCTTTACAATGTGTCGGTATACATTCTTTGATATTTGATATAAAAAAGTATAATGCTATTATTTTTAAAACACAGCTAAGGTAGAGAGCCTGTTGGTAATGAAAGACTACACTCTCTGGTGAGTTATATCCAAGAAACAGTTAGCAACAGTGACCACGAACAATTAATACTATTTTTACAATATGTTCATCCTACTTATAATACCCGGTAGTTCTGAACTAGTTCGTCATGGATAGATGGTTGAGGCACCCCACTTGTATTCTGCGTGTTGCAGGGTCAATTCCCGTCACACAAAACATGCTCGCCCTTTCAGCTGTGGGAGCGTTACAATGTGACGATCAATCCCACTGATTGTTGGTAAAAGAGTAGCCCAACAGTTGGCGGTGGGTGATGATGACTAGCTGCCTTCCCTCAAGTCTTACACCACTAAACTAGGGATGACTAGCACAGATAGCTTTCGTGTAGCTTTGCGCGAAATTCAAAAACCAAATGAAGGTTTGAATTAAAACAAACTACAAATACCCTGCAAGATTATTGATTAGTATAAGGGAACTGTGTTTACTTAATGTTATAATTTTCGTTTAAGTTGTAACTGAAAAAGATACTTCGTGAAGGCCCGGCATGGCCAGATGGTTGAGGCACTAAACTCGTAATCCGAGGGTCGCGGATTCGAATCCCTCACATTAAACATGCTTTCCCTTTCAGTTGTGGGGGCATTACAATGTGACAGACAATCCCACTATTTGCTGGTAAAAAGAGTATCTCAAAAGTTGGCGGTGGGAGGTGATGCCTAGCTGCTTTCTTTCTAGTCTTACACTGCTAAATTGGAGACAGCTACCGCAGACAACCTTCGAGTAACTTTGCGCGAATATCAGAACAACCCAAACCAAAACTTTTGTGAAAATTTGGTTTCAAAAGTAAAATAATTATAGATAATAACACGTGTATTAGAAAATGAATACATACCTATGTACTTACAAAATATGTCGAGATAGGGATTTTTCAGTGTGGGAACGAAGAAATTCAAATAATTCTCCGTTATTACAGATTTTCATCCGTTTGTTTGCAGTTAAGCACAGAACTACAAGTTGAACTGCCAATGTTATGCCTACTAAGGGTATCGAAACTCGGTTTCTAGCGTTGTGTTACTGCATGGAGGGAGCTACAGATTATTTCTGAAGTGGAGAACATGGGCGATTATCGACAGCATGAACATTTCAAGTATTTGATTTAAGAGCTCTCAACCAATCAGTCCTAAGTTCTGATACTGAAAGTCACGTTCTATTTGCCTTTCCCATCAAATTAAACACAACCGACTCGGCTAACGAGATCTTATATGGAATCTTTTAACCAATCAGTCCGTTGCACGTGAACAGGGTAAGAAGAAAGATTAAAACTTGTCATCAAAGATCGAAGTAAGTTTGGGGTAGGCTGGGTTCTCTCGTGAGGAAACAAAAATAGTCGAGCAAAGAGAATAAGCTTGTGACCAAGCAATCGATAAATGTTGTCATTAGTTCTTAATGACAAAGGCCCTCAGGCTGTAGCGAGGCGAAGGCGTAGAGAAAGGAGTGCTCATACAGTGGATATAAACACTAAGATTGTAAGTTAATGGACGGGTTAGGCCTCGTGACCCTCTGTGTCAGATATCTCGTGCAACATGTTACTAAATTGCCTGCCATTAGTATGATCGCTTCTGCTGTGTGGCTGTTGATGTGGAAACCAAAGCTTGTATTTACGTTTGCCTATAGCCTGTTTTGTTACAAAAAAATATGTCTGAGTATAGAGATCTTGGTCATTTAAAAATTGTATTTACCATTTTTGAAGTTACAACAGAGAATATACTTTCAGTATTTAGGTCTCATTATTAATAACACAAACCTACGAATTTAAACTTTATAAAAGTTGTTTGGGCTTAACGCATTTTTCATATTTCAGCGACTTGTATTTCGAAAATAGCATTCACTTTTTTTCTGTCATGTAAGAATTTTTTTTTTTACAAATCGTGAAGAAAAAAACCTCTTATTTATATCAAATTTACAACAAATTCAACATAAATATTACAGAATATGTCCACGTTATTACGTAAAAATCATTACCATAGCACAAATAAATAATATTGAAAAGCAAGAATAATATCAAAGTGCAAACACAAATATATACCATCTGTCTTCGGATTTACAAAGCTACAAACAAGGGTTCGATTCCTATCAGTGGACGCAGCAGAAAGACCGAAGTGGCTTTGCTATAATAAAAAAACACATGCTAAATACCATCCAGAAATGACATGTCATACAGCCTGTTAACCTTAGAAACACCAGCGGTGTGTTTCTCTCAAGTTGAGACTCTCACATCGCTATTGGTCAACAACAAATCTGTAGCCATTGGTTGTCAACGTTTCAACCATAACAAAATGTGACCTGTTTTCGATATAAATTATTTATTTCAGCAAAAGTGCACGTGACGTTTTATGAAAATCTGTGCGTGATGAAGTAAATGGGACATCATATTGTGGATTCAACGTACACGAATTACTTTAGAACGTGAAAATTTCACGCAGGTCATGTTATTCAAATTTCGTGTTAACATTTTTTTGCGTCAGTTTATAAACATTGATTTTTTTAGTCTGTGTGTGTTTTTACAGCAAAGCCACATGGGGCTATCTGCCGTGTCCACCGAAGGGAATAGAACGCCTGATTTTAGCGTTTTAAATCCGATTAATTACTGCTGTACCAGTGTAATTTAGCAGTGTAAGGATAGAGGGAGGGGAGCTTGTCATCACCCCCCACACCGTCCACTACTCCTACGAAATTCAAATTTAAGCTAGTCATCACCACCCACCGCCAACTCTTGGGATACTCTTGGATACCGACGACCGTCACATTATAACGTACCTACGGCTGAAAGGGTGAGCATGTTTGGTGTGACGGATTCTAATCCGCGACCCTCGGATTATGAGTTTATTGCCTCAACCACTTGGCTATGCCGGGCCTTTACGAAGGTATCTTCATCAATAACAACTGAAAACGAAAATTATGGCATAAGTAAAAACAGTTCCCTCACACTAACAGAATAATCCTGCAGGGTATTTATAGTTCGTCTCAGAATAATTCTGCAGGGTATTTGTTGTTCATCTCAGAATAATCCTGCAGGGTATTTGTAGATCGTCTCAGAATAATCCTGCAGGGTATTTGTAGATCGTCTCAGAATAATCCTGCAGGGCATTTGTTGTTCATCTTAGAATAATCCTGCAGGGTATTTGTAGTTCGTCTCAGAATAATCCTGCAGGGTATTTGTTGTTCATCTTAGAATAATCCTGCAGGGTATTTATAGTTCGTCTCAGAATAATCCTGCAGGGTATTTATAGTTCGTCTCAGAATAATCCTGCAGGGTATTTGTTGTTCATCTCAGAATAATCCTGCAGGATGTTTGTAGATCGTCTCAGAATAATCCTGCAGGGTATTTGTAGATCGTCTCAGAATAATCCTGCGGGGGTATTTGTTGTTCATCTTAGAATAATCCTGCAGGGTATTTGTAGTTCGTCTCAGAATAATCCTGCAGGGTATTTGTTGTTCATCTTAGAATAATCCTGCAGGGTATTTGTAGTTCGTCTCAGAATAATTCTGCAGGGTATTTGTAGTTCGTCTCAGAATAATCCTGCAGGGTATTTGTAGTTCGTCTCAGAATAATTCTGCAGGGTATTTGTAGTTCGTCTCAGAATAATCCTGCAGGGTATTTGTTGTTCATCTTAAAATAATACTGCAGGGTATTTGTAGTTCGTCTCAGAATAATTCTGCAGGGTATTTGTAGTTCGTCTCAGAATAATCCTGCAGGGTATTTGTTGTTCATCTTAGAATAATCCTGCAGGGTATTTGTAGTTCGTCTTAGTTCAAACCTAGATTTTATTTATAAAACGTTTCAGACAATTTTTGATTTATAATCATCTGTGGTTTAAATTTGCTTTGAGAAGCCTTTCCTCCAGTGGTTTTGCAACAAGCGTGAGAGCTTATAAAGCTAAAATTTGGGATTCGACCTCAGCAATGAGCACAGTGTAGACAGCCGTTGTTTTGCTTTCCGGTTTAACTAAAACAAATGAAAAAAAATCTCTTTTAGAAAAAGTTATTCTTTTGATAAAACACACCACACAAGTTTTTCATTCGACTTGGTTTCACTTACAGACTTTACACTTTGTAAAACGAAGAAATTATTAAGCTGAAAAAATTACACAACGAAATGGGAACATTAGTTTTAATGGGCCATTAATTTGGAGTGTTTTCACCCACAGAAACCAATACGATATTCTTAACCTCAGTAAGATGAAACATTACTGTTTCAACGAAACATGTTTCAATCTGAACGTTGACTCCTCTATATAACTCAAAACCAAAACTTATTAAGCATAAAAACAAACTTATTTTTCAAACTAATTATAACATGAGTTTTTCTTCAAGAACTATGCAGCAATTTATAAAAACTTTTAATATTTTAACAATAAAAAACCCATCTTATTTACAAATAAATAAATATAATAAATGCAAATTACTTCAAACTTAAACTATCAGCAATAGATTGCTCGTGGCAGTTCGTAAGGGTATTCTATGTTTTAATTCCATAATTTGAAAGGGCTTGAAAAATTATCATAGAAATTTGAATTTTCAACTTGTATGTCACCCAAGGAGAGTCTGAGTTAAACAGCCTGGTCAAGACTTCTATGACTCAACAATAGCTGTCCATAATTCTCAGCTACTGGCCACAAAACAGACGGTCAGCCAGCAACAGCCGCTTTGTTTTGAATTTCGCGCAAAGCAACACGAGGGCTATCTGTGCTAGCCATCCATAATTTAGCAGTGTAAGGCAAGAGGGAAGGGAGCTAGTTATCATCCCCCACACCGTCCACTCTTGGGCTACTCTTTTATCAACGAATAGTCGGATTGAAATTGACCACACGTTATAACGCCTCCACGGGAGAAAGAGCGAGCATGTTTGAAGTGACGGGGATTCGAACCCACAACCATCAGATTACGAGTCGATCTACCTAACCACCTAGCTATGCCGGACTTTGTTTGTTGATAAGGATAATGGGCTATCTGTGCCATGCCAATCAGCGGTAATGAAACCCGGGTTGTTCGTTTTTTGCATTATACGCTTTCTAACCAATAGTTATATTTTTGATTTGAAAATACTCCCAAAGTACAAGTCACAGTAAAAATAAAGATAGAAACACTATTCCCAAACTGTAGTATAACGAATAAATAACTTAGTGTTTCTAAGATATCGCGTGAGGTAAAGGTTAAATTTATCACAAATTAGAAGAGTAAAAAACCAGCACAATAAACAAAAACGATTGTTTGAGTTCTTCTCAAAGACTCGTAATCTGAGGGTCGCTGTGGAGACGTTATAATGTGTCGGTCAATTCCACTAATCTTTGGTAAAAGAGTAGCTCAAGAGTTGGCGGTGATGACTAGCTGCCTTCCCTCTAGTCTTTCATTGCTAAATTAGGGACGGCTAGTGTAGATAGCCCTCGAGTGCGAAATTCAAAAAACAAACAATAAACCATTTCAAAGAGAGACTTTTCTTCTTCAGAGGTAATAAAAAAGAATCGGATATCTCAGTTCATAGAATCGTTATTATTCCTACTCTTAAGATATACTAGATTTAAATCAAAATTTTAAGAAAAGTTTTACTTGAACTTGAGACTTAAAAACCATGCAATTTTTCTGTATTTTGTCACGAACGGCGCCTTATGCGTTTGTTTCTTTGTTTTGGAATTTCGCACAAAGCTACTCGAGGGCTATCTGTGCTAGCCGTCCTTAATTTAGCAGTGTAAGACAAGAGGGAAGGCAGTTAGTCATCACCACCCACCGCCAACTCTTGGGCTACTCTTTTACCAACGAAAAGTGGGATTGACCGTCACTGTATACACCCCCACGGCTGGGAGGGCGAGCATGTTTGGCGCGGCTCGGGCGCGAACCCGCGACCCTCAGATCATAAAGCGCACGCCTCAACGCGCTAGGCCATGCCAGGCCCGCCTTATGCGACGAGTGAGTTAAGCGGCGACGTTAGAAATCACAAGGTGCAGACAGAGCCATCCATCATTTAGAACTTCGAACGAGAGAGAATAAAACGAATCAGCAGCACTTTCCGCCTACGTGACAGCCCTTAATTGAATAGCAAGGATTGTTTTCACTCTTATAACGCGTTAACAATTGAAGGTTCGCTTTCGCTCCTGGTTGTATTTTTTGGTCTTATAGACCAGGGAAGATCAGGTTTTTTTGGACCTCTTTCTTCTTGTCTGAACTTTGATTTTTTAACTGTGTGTTGTTAATGTTGGAACTACAGTCAGAGTGAGTACTATTTGCTCTGACCCCTTTCCGGGCGTATGCCCAATTACGTAATTGCCTTTTGCTTGGCCCGGCATGGCCAAGCGTGTTGAGGCGTGCGACTCGTAATCTGAGGGTCTCGGGTTCGCATCCCTCTCGCGTCAAACATGCTCGCCCTTTCAGCCGTGGGGGCGTTATAATCCCACTATTCGTTGGTAAAAAAGTAGCCCAAGAGTTGGCGGTGGGTAGTGATGACTAGCTTCCTTCCCTCTGGTCTTACACTGCTAAATTAGGGACGGCTAGCACAGATAGCCTTCGAGTAGCTTTGCGCGAAATTCCAAAAAACAAACAAGATTCTTATTTATAAGATAGATGTTAACGGGACAGAGGTACTTAGGTCTATTTTCGTTAAATATGTAGTACCTATCAAGGTGTCACATAAATAATTTTTGTGAAACTAGTTTATAGAATTATGTAAGAGTCTATCGGAAATGGTTCTAAGATTTGGGTATTTAAGTACGAATTTTGATGATGGAGCTCGAGCGATTTTATATTCAGAGATTATAGCTGAGTTTTGTGCTATCTATATTTTGTTGGCGTGTTTCGTTGCTATATTTATCCAAGTTGGGCATGAATATTACATTATAACAACCTCACGGCTAAAAGAATTTGTTTTTGTTTTTGAATTTCGCACAAAGCTACACGAGAGCTATCTGTGCTAGCAGTGTAAAACTAGAGGAAAGGCAGCTAGTCATCACCACCCACCGCCAACTCTTTTACCAACGAATAGTAAGATCGACCTTAACATTGTAACGCCTCCACGGCTGAAAGAGGGAGCATATCTGGTGCAAAGGGGATTCGAACCCGCGACCCTCAGATTAAGAGTCAAACGCCTTAACAACCTGGTCATGCCGGACCGTCACAGATGACACAAATAAACAATAAAAACAACAAAATATAAAGTGACAAAAATACAGAAAAACTAAAACTAGTATTAAATATCATAAGTCCGTAAAATCAGCTGTTATCAGCAGTAGCAAAGAATGTTCCCCCATTATCCTCAATTATGCCTACAGATACCCCCAAAAACACAATAGAACACCTGCCCGCGGTGCCTAAACTCATGTGGTTAGTTTGGCCTCACTATTTTCTAAGTAGAGTTATAAACACTGTGTCAAACAAGGCGCCCCTGAAATTTCTTGTAAGTTGAAACGCAAAATCGAGTAATAAATTCGGATCAGCGACCCTGAAAACTTACTGTTAGAACCCATCTGCACAGATGACCTTTCGGGGGCTACTTCATGTAAATAAGAACGCCTTCCTGACCGTCCAAAGTCAGTTTGCCAAAGGGAACGTACATATGTGTACATACACACATAAAGATATAACTGAATTAATATAAAGTTTTTGGCTCGACAATCACATAAGATTTTACTCTTTTATTTTATATTATTCGATATTCCTAAATATACGCCTAAAAGCAAACGATCTCTTTAAATTATCGAAAAAAAAAATACGACTTTTCATGGCTTATTCTGCCAAGGCGAACTGAGTTAATTGGAAAGGATACAAAAGCGTACAAAGTATGCCAGTAACGAGTTCAGTAATGGTCGAATACGAAATCACCAAGTGAAGAAGGAATATACTTGATTTATCATAAGTGAATAGAGAGCTGTGTTATACCATATAAAAGATCAAAGTTGAAGCGAGGAACATACCATTTCTTTTTATTTTCTGAAGTGCAATTAATACGGAATTTCCGGATCATTAATTTCCACAAAAAAGAAAACGAAACGTCTAGAAAAGAACAACTGGAGAGTGAATTATTAAACAATATGAGAATATTCCCTTAACGAAGAAAATGAATCGGTTCAAGAAAAGAAACACATTTTGAAAACTAATAAAAAAAACTGATCGTGGAACTTTAAAGACGTAAAATTTTGTTATATTTTTTTGTCATCGAATATGTTTACGATTGTAAACGTTTCAAAGAACGTTCTTGAATATAAACGAAATAAGGGCGTAGAGAGAGACGTTGAAGTCTCCTTCAAGAAATGATCAAACTGTTGAATAACTATAAGGGAAAGACTATAAATATCGACATCATCAGGAAATGTGCGGAGAGCCAAAATAACAAAACTGCACGTTTTATGCTTTCGCACGTCTTCTATAGTTTCAAAAATTAAACAGGGAAATACGTGCCCCGTTTAATTAATGATACACAATGAAGTTTTAGGTTTTGTTTTGTAAGAAAAAGGAACTCCAAACGGTAGAGCGGTCATTTAATAATTTGATACATCAAAAAGTACCTCGCTGTAATAAGATGAGACCAAAAGCTAACAACATGATTACTGAAAGCACAGGCCCGGCATGGGCAGGTGGTTAAGGCACTCGACTCTTAATCTGAGGGTCGCGGGTTTCAATTCTCGTCACACCAAACATGCTCGCTCTTTTAGCCGAGGGGCGTTATAATTTGATGGTTAATCCCACTATTCATTGGTAAAAGAGTAGCCCAAGAGTTGGCGATGGATGGTGATGAATAGCTGTCTTACCTCTGGTGTTACACTAATAAGTTAGGGACGGCTAGCGCAGAGAGCCTTTGAGTAGGTTTTCCCGAAATTCAAAACAAAAACAAACCAATTGAAAGCACTAAATATGGAACGAAGCTTAACAAGAAGTAAAACAAGCACGTGCTGTGGATTTCAAAATTTAGTTTTAAATGATGTATCTTTATATAGTAATCTTTACAGTAAGTTATCTTAAAGGAATTGAACCCTGGATTTTAGCGTTCTAAGTCATAAACGAAGCGCTAACTCACAAGAGAAATATCGTAATAGGAATTACCTTGCTTGAAAATTTCTTAATTAGCGGGTCTGGCATGGCCAAGTGGTTAAGGTCCTGGACTCGTAATCCGAGAATCACTGGTTCGAATCTCCGTCAAACAAAACGTATTCGTCCTTTTAGCCGTGGGAACGTTTTAATCTAACGGCCAATCCCATTATTCGTTGATATAAGAGTAGCTCAAGAGTTGGCGGTGGGTGGTGATGACCAGCTGCTTTCCCTCTGGTCTTATACCGCTAAATTTGGGACGGCTAGCGCAGATAGCCCTCGTATAATTTTGTGCAAAATTCAAAACAAACCAAACCTAATTAGCGAAGAGAGAAAATAGGGTTAACAACATAAGCGAGAAATTAAAAGACCAAGTATATTGACTTGACATTAACGATTTATCGTGACGCAATATTTAGATAATTAAGTTAAATTTCTAGAAATAAATCTTTTAACACACTTGACATGGAAATATTCCATTTTAAAGTAGTCCTCGTAAATCAGTAAGCTATTATTTCTTGAGTGGTCTAAACCAGTAGTTTTCACATTTTATAGTCTGAAACTCCCTTGATGCGAATAAAAAACGTTTGTACACCTATGAAAATGACTTGAAATATTATTTTAAAATGTGCCTCCGACTACTTTAAAGCACCCCAGTGGCACAGCGTTAAATCTGCGGAGTTACAACGCTAGAAACCAAGTTTGGATACCCGTGGTAGGTAGAGCATAGAGAGCTCACTGTGTAGCTTTGTGCTTTATTTTAAATCAATCAATCAATCAATTATATGAGGCCTAACCAGTGACATGTACGATGAAATTATAACATTTTTAATGATGTTCATTATTTTTTGTAGATAAGACATAAAGTCCGATTTGTCTAACCATTATAAACAGGACACTGCTTGGATGGCCTTAGAGACTGATCGACTGTCATACCAAATTCCTTTCCTTTATGACGCTGTTAAAGTTATTCCCATAGAAAGTATACTTGTAGTTTAAATTCTGATAACCCACATGCATTATCTGGTATTTATCATAACTAAAACCCACTTCCCATTTATTTGCCAAACCCACCAGATGATCGAAATCCTTTTGTAAACCATTAGCATCCTCTTCACATCTAACAACACCAAAGACTTTAATATCATCAAAAAATTAAGTCATGTATTAACCATTCTTTCATTTATATCATTGATGTAAATAGAAGAAAGCAAAGATATTCTATCTAATCAGCTAACTTTTCTCCAACACATACAGGGAGAATTTTTACAAGTCTTTTATGTGGTCCTTTGTCAGATGCTTTCTGAAAATTCAAGTGCACCAAATCTACACTTTACCCTCATCTACATAAACAGTAACCTTATCAAAGAATTTCAAAAGATTTGTAAGACAAGATCTTCCCTAAGTAAAACCATGTTGATAATCCAATAAAATTTTAAACTTTGTTAAATTATTTTGCAATGTGTCTTTTAACAGATTTTTCAAAACAGTTTCCACAACCGATGTAAAACTAATGGGTCTATAACCACTAGGACAATTTTTATCACCTTCCTTTAAAAGAGGAGTTATACTAGCTACCTTTTAATCTTCTGGAATCTGTAAATTATTCAAGGACTTAGAAAAAATAACAGTAAGGGGATCACATATCCAATCTTTAACCCCTTCAAAACCCCTGGGGTAATATTATCTGGCCTAGGAACACCATCATTTTCTTCTGTTCAATCTCATTTCCATCTATTAATTGGTTAAGATGTGAAAAGCTTCTTAAGTATTCATTATTGAAAACCGAAGGAAAAGCTAAATTTAAAAACCAAACCATCTAAGAATCATCAGATATTTGCCTTCCTTTATTATCTTTCAAGGGTCCTTCCCTCATTTTAGCATTTTGTTTATCCTTAATGTGTTTAACGAAATCCTTACTTTTATTTTTTTTACATTTTCAGCCAACCTTTTCTCAAAAACTCTTTATGATGTCTTAACTTTCTGTTTCACCAGTATTCTTAATGTTATATAGCCTTCAACGTCCCCTGTCATGCCATTCAATTTAAATTTCTTAAATTTATTGTTATTTTTGTAAATTTTACCTCTTAAACTCTATGTGAGCCAACCTGTTTTGTTTAGTTGTATCCACTCTTTCCTTTCTATAGAGAATTTGTTTACCCTGAATATCTAAAATATTTTTTCCATCTGATCAGTGTCTCCAAATAACTCAGCTGTCCAATACAGAACAGATAATTCTTGTCACATCCATTCAAAACCCAACGTTTATCTCCTTCGTTCATGTCCTTATTCACCGAAACTCCTTTTGTTGTTTAACAGAAAACCGATACATTAATGATTTGAATTTGATATTCTATTTACAAATTAATACGACCGTTCACAGAAAGTCACCGGAATCTAATTTTTGTTCCGATATCTAACACAATGTACACTATTTCACCAATTTTTACTTCAATAGCTTAAATAGATTAAAGTGTTGGGCTGCTGGTGGTAAAATTCAATATTCGAATTCCCGATATAATGATTAAAACGCTCAGTGGGTCCTGCATGGCCAGGTGATTAGAGCGCTTGATTCGTAAATTGAGAGTCGCTAGTTCGAACCCTTGTCACACGAAACATGCTTACCTTTCAGCCGTGAGGGTGTATAACGGTCAATCCAACTTATAGTTGGTAGAAGACTGAACCAAGAGTTAGCGGCAGGTGGTAATGACTAGCTGCCTTCCCTCTAGTCTTAGACTGCTAAATTGAAAACATAAAAATTCTGCAATTCTTGTTTCATTAAATAGGGTAATATTTTGTTGTTGTTTTTTTATTTCGCGCAAAGCTACACGAGGGCTTTCTGCGCTAGCCGTCCCTGATTTAGCAGTGTAAGATTAGAGGGAAAGCAGCTTGTCACCGCTACCCACCGCCAACTCTTGGGCTACTCTTTTACCAACGAATACTGTGATTGATCGTAACATTATAACGCCTCCACGGTTGAAATGACGAGCATGTTTGGTGCGATGGGGATTCAAACGCGCGAACCTCAGATTACAAATCGAACGCTTTTACCCACTTGGCCATGCTGGGTCCCCAATTGGAGATCTTTAATAAACTACTTAACGTGGATAAGGAAAGGCACAGGAATGTATTTAATTACAACAAACGAGTACATTATCTGACGATGTGTCCTGCTGTTGGTCTTAGAAATGAACCCAGAAACAGTTGTACGCATCACAACCTGCATTATGAGGAGAACTGACCAGGTATGGCGTACACATGTCCAGAACACAAAACATCATTAATCCTTATGAATGAGAGTGTAAATACGATTCGTACACTACTAATCTACAACTTTGGAGACCCTAGATTTGTGCAAAAAAGAAAATTACGTATTTATTGTGGCGTCGGTGATCGAACCATGGACCTCTCCATCTGCAGTAGAATGCTCCACCACGAAGCTGCATCCCTTTGATGGTAAGTACTTGGTGTTAAGAAATGTATTTACTTGCTGGAGTTGCAATATGATCAAGAAATACTGGTTTCGTGTGGGATTTTCTTATAGCAAAGCCACATCGGGCTATCTGCTCAGCCCACCGAGGGGAATCAAACCCCTGATTTTAGCGTTGTAAATCCTTAGACATACCGCTGTAATAGCGGGGGGCTACTAGTTTCGATTGAAGAAATATTGAGAGATGCTGTGTTTAAACGTCATATCTTCGAATATTTGTATTATACGTCATAGAAAGGAATTGTTTCCTTGAACGTGCGCGCGTTTTTCTTTAGAATAGAACAGGAAATGAAGGTAATTTTATGCAAAACTCGAGTACGTGACATGTGCAAAACGGCTCTTTCATTTTCGATGTCATCGTATGTCTTAAATAAAATCTACAGCAATAACTTTTAAATCAAAACTTGTTCCCTGAAGATTACAGAAAAGCGAGAAAGACGGTAAACTAGTTCTTTTTACCCACTACGTGTTCATGCAACAGTGGTCCTCTGCGGAAACCGAAAAAAACGCAGTCCAACTATCAGAACATTCATTGATTTGCTCTTTATATATGTGTGTATATAACGTCCATATTTCTTATTCAGCTACTGGTGGACAATAGTGTTTCCTTCCAGAAAGATTAGATTGATTTTCGACCCGAAATTGAGGAAATTCGTAGCTTTTTAAAGCAAGAAAGAAATCGTGGTTGTATGCCTTCAGGGGATTATAACTCCAGAGGTGAATAACTGACAAAGCTATTAATTTTACTTGTCCACTGCATTTCCTAATCACACAATGTATTTTCAAATAATTATGCCAAATTGTTTTATGTGTACATTATTTCTCTGTCCAAATACGAGCATGGTTTAATCACCCAGGGCTGTGGCTGATTTTGTAAAAATATTTGTTCTTGCTCAGAGCAAGGGGCACTTCTTTAACTGTGTAAACTCAATTGTAGCTTATGTTAGTTAAAAAGCAATTGAATAACGTTGTAATCTCCAAACAAGGTTGTCTTGTGTTATTACAAAAAGTGGCCAACTTGTACTGAGTACGTCTCAAGTTACCTTCTGAAAATATGAATAACTCAAGTCTCCGTTATTTCAGAAAGGCTGTATTTTTTTGTCTAGAATCACACTTAACTATTCAATGAGACGAGTATTTAGTAATAAAACAAGTAGGTTTTCTGAAACATTCCTGCCAAATGTTTCCTCCAAAAATACCAACGTTTATATTTTTCATTATAATACTTTTCTCTACTGTTATTGTTGTTGTTTTGAATTAAGCACAAAGCTACGCAATGAGCTATTTGTGCTCTGCCCAACACGGGTATCGAAACCCGGTTTTTAGCGTGGTAAGTCCGCAGACATACCGCTGAGCCAAAAGGGAGCACTTTTCTCGACATTTTATTGGACAAATTATGAAAGCATTCTATTTTCACATCGATTAAGTTAGTTTCTTTAATTCGTTATCTTGTTTTTATCTCTGACAAATGTATTAAAACTATTGTTTATTGAAAAGCGTGTCACGATCTCTTTCCGAATTTCCTACATCGTGCAATGTAAACAGTGTTGCTTAAATACATTTTTACGTTGAAGTGACGGTCGAGGTGCTCCTAAACAGTTTTCATTAAGTTAAAAGGAAAAGAAACGAGCTCAAAATTTAAGATCTGTTCTTGTAGTTACGAAGGTAAGTTACTTTTTAACACTTTGCTTGACATACCTAGTTGCTTCCTGGTTGCACAGCGGTATGTCTGCGGCCTTACAAGGCTAAAACCGGGTTTCGATACCAGTACTGGGCAGAACACAGACAGCTCTTTCTGTAGCCACGTGCTTAATAATAAACAACAATAACATAATCAGTTTATAATATTTTCGTGTCTGAATGTTTTAGTGTTATAATAACGTTTACTAAGACTTATGTAAAGTTCAAATTTTTGTCAGAATATATTTAAATTTTTACAAACTAAGAGTCACGGTCTTAAGGGATTGTACTCTGAACTTTAATAGTGATACATAGATTCGCTAATGCTCCAAAATCATCTACAATGAACTGACACTTGTTGAGGTACCTAAGTTTGAACTCATGTCAAAATATACAGAGAAGTAAGTTTTGAAAGGCAAAAGATAGACCAGAAATCCTATGTTTATGCACCGGCGGTTTTAAATATAAAATGGACAGATTAAGGTAAATGTGAAGTAAATAAAAAAACTGCACTTAATGCGATTTTCACCACGAATGTTAGGCCTTTTAGTTTCTAAAGTTTCACTGGCTTTCAGAGTTTAATAACTTGCATAACTTATTTCATATCCGACTTTTACAGCTAGCTTTGGCGTTGTTAACGCACACATACTTCAGAAATTAGCTCTAACCCTAACCGGCATTGTTTAGGACAGTTCACTGTTTAACTATCTTTCATCATAAATAGTTAAAGACATTTTGTTTCTTTGCAATCAAGCACGAAGCTACACAATGGACTTTATCTTCATTTAAGATTTAATTGTAGTATATAACAAACTTTTCAATAGTTTTTTTTAATATCTTATCTCTAATTGTATCCACTATTTAAGTATATATTAAGAGCTGAACATTTAGACAATAGAGAGTATTAGTAAACCAGGTAAGGTGACGAAAATAAATACAAATCTTCCTTCAACAAAAGAATTAGTTATTCCCGTAAGTAAAGAAACCTTTGCACCCACTTCCATCACCTTAACTGGTGTACTAATACTCTTTACTGTTTTACTCTTTGCCCCCCAGTGGCTCAGCAGTATGTCTGCGGACTTACACGCTAAAATCCGGGTTTCGATACCCGTGGTGGGCAGAGCACAGATAGCCCATTATGTAGCTTTGTGCTTAATTCAAAACAACAACAAAAAGTTTTACTCTTTAAAACGCTACTTCTTCAACAAAGAGTTTACTTTTATTTCACACTCCATCAAATTTTCTATTTGTTACATTTTAAACGACTCGTGAGGAATAGAAAACCCAACCATGATATTACATGTGTGCAGTTAAGTTTGGTTTGTTTTGAATTTCGGGCAAAGCTACACAAGGGCTATCTGCGCTAGCCGTTCCTAATTTACCAGTATAAGATTAGAGGGAAGGCAGCTTGTCACCACTACCCACCGCCAACTCTTGAGCCACTTTTTTATCAACGAATAGTGAGATTGACCTTCAAATTATAACGCTCCCACGGCTGAAAGGACCTCGAGCTAGAAACAGTAAATTTACATGCTGAAAAGCACCATGTTTCTTGCTTTTGATTAAGTTCCTTTTTAACATACGTTACTCTCGTGTTTTCAATTTCAGTGCTATAGAAATTACGACAAAATATTGTTGTCACGTGAAAAAACAGATGAAGTTAGTTTTTCTTTTGTTAATCTGTCATATTTTCACAAACACTACAAAGATCATGACAACCTTAAGTATTGTTAGGAGTAACCGAATTTTGTTTGTAATAATATACTTCTAAAAACTACTTTGACAAACGTCTTCTTCAGTTGGTGTTGGTACAGTTTTTTTACCAGTTCATCATTAACCTTTTGATGAGTATCTTGTTTTACGTAATTACGTAAAATTCTGCGAAGACTAAACACTGTCTCGTGAATTATGTCAATATTTATCAGATCTACCACTGTTGGCTTGGCATGGCCACGTGGTTAAGGAACTCGACTCCTAATCTTAGGGTCGCAGGTTCGAACCCCCGTCACACCAAACATGTTCGTCCTTTCAGCTGTGTGGACGTTATAATGTGACGTTCAATCCCACTATTCGTTGGTAAAAGAGTAGCCCAAGAGTTGGCGGTGAGTGGTGATGACTGTTGACTTTCCTCTAGTCTTACACTGCTAAATTAGGGACGGTTATTGCAGATAGCCCTCGAGTGGCTTTGCGCGAAATTAAAAACAAACAAACAGATCTGCCATTGTTGTTCCCGTCGATTTCACTGAATCGTATTTAAGATCGTACATCATAGTTATGTTGAGTATCATTCATTTTATTACTTTGTTACAGCTGCTCCTAATAACATCTGCATTGTTTTTGTCATTCATTACTAGGCACTTAAATTAAAATCATCAGTTATCTTGTAAGAATGTTCTAATAACAATTAAAAAGACCAACGAGTCAGATGCAAACTGTTATAGAGGTTTTTGTACTTTTAAATATAAAAAAAGAAATTGAATGACAGTTAATAACATGTAATATACTTTACTCAAATATTGTTATCACGTAAATTATGCCAATAACTTAAAGTGACAAGTGAAGACTATTAATATACATATATGTACCAATAATAATATTCCAACAATAACTTGAACAATGGAAAATAGACAAAAGCGAAATTCGTGAAAGCGAATTTCTCAAAACGCTCGAGTTATTGGGTTTATGAAACTAACTTCTACAACTTAAAAACGTTTGTTATTTCTTATAAATATCCGTAACATATAGAATACTATTGTAAATCTAAATAACATTCAGAAGACTACTTTCATAGACGTAAGTATATACAAGCTATTCTGTTAAATCGCATTAACTGTTTATGAATTACACATTAGAATGTAATATCTCGACTAACGTATGGTTAATATATCTAATCCCAGCTGACTTTGACTACAATTTCCATGAAATAATTCACTATTTATCCATATCGTGGTGACCAAACGTTCGGGCCAGCAAAGCGCATGCGCAGAGGACAAGTCATCGTGTTCCTCGTGGTCCTGAGAGGGAAATCTGGAACACGGTTTTTGATAGATTGCAAAACATTTTATATGCAAAAACGGCTCGTTTGGGTTCAGAAAATATTTTAAATAGAAGAGCGAACAACGTTTCGACCTTCTATTTAAAATATTTTCTGAACCCAAACGAGCCGTTTTTGCATATAAAATTCTCAACAAGTGGGTTTCTCGACATCACTGATTGCAAAACATGTTTTAGTTTCAATTACTTAACTAGAATTGCTTTAAAATTTTCTCGGTTTCGTATATTAGGTTTTATTATAGCTTCCTAAAGGCAACCAAGAATATAAGTAAAAAGAAGCGACAAAGTTCCCGTTATTGTGTTGGAACGCAACATAGTGGCTCGAAGGGTAATGTAGATTGTAAAATGCAATATGGACGCTTCTATGAGAGTATATAAAAATTAAATTAATCTTTAAAAAATTAATTTTTTTGAAACGTCGTTAGATAATTTTTTTTCTATTACATTGATTCACTTTAACGGCACTTTTGTTGTTCAGCAAATTTTCCCCAATTTTGTGGAAATTCTAGTTCTTCTAAAAACATTGTTTTCTTTGGCGTCCATCTTGGAAATGACAACAAAGTGTCCCTGATTGACAGCTAGTGTTATACTAATTGTGACGTAATTGTAGTTTCAACACTAATTGATATTTGTTAACTGTACGAATGTGTCCTACTTGGCAACACGCATCATTTACAGTAAACTATTACAGGACCCCATTAATTTGTTGTTCTTGTCACGTGTGTGTTTTCTTAGAGCAAAGCCACATCGGGCTGTCTGCTGAACCAACCGAGGGGACTCGAACCCCTGGTTTTAGCGTTGTAAATCCGGAGACTTACTGCTGCACTAGGGGGAGCTGTGTTCTTATCACATCTAAATGGATGGTTCAAGTCGGAAGTTGGCATTCAAACCGATGACTCGTCATGGTTGATACCAAACAATTTTTCTTAACTCAGCCACTTGTTTAGTATGGAGTGGCTGAATGTCATCATATTGTATGTACTCTGATGAACATCCAATGAAATTCAGGTGGTTGTGCTCAAACAAGAAAAATCAATTTGATTTTAAATATAATCTAACATGATTATAATTAGTCAGTCATGTCGATACAAATACAGTTATTCATCTGCTCTCGAAACGTCAGTCACGTATGGTAATTCGATTTATCTAAAAGGGCCTAAGATTTTGGATATTTAAATAAATATTTCGCTTGCGTCACGTTCTCAAGCTTTTCATAAGAATAGAAGCCTTTATTTCGCTACAGAGTCGTTGTCAAGACACCAGCAACGATTTAGGCTGTAGCTTAAGTACAGTGTAATGTCTTCAATTTACAAACATTTGACGTCAATCATGAAACACCATACCATATTATTCATCCTATCTACTCTGATTTGTCAAAAGTCTGCGATTCTTCCGTTTATTGTATATGTAAGAAAACGTTAAATATATAAACATTATCTAAAAGTATCATCTGAGTGTATTGTACAGGTAAGAAAACGTTAAATATATAGACATTAACCAAAACTATCATCTGGGTGCATTGTACAAATAAGAAAACATTAGATCTATAAACATTAAATAAAAATATCGTCTAGGTGTATTGTGAGGGAAGAAAACATTAAATATATAAACATTAACTTAAAGTATCTTTTAGGTGTATTGTACAGGTAAGAAAACATTAACTAAAAGTATCGTTTAGGTGTAATTTACAGGTAAGAAAACATTAAATATATAAATATTGTCTAAAAATATCATCTGGATGTATTGTACAGGTAAGAAAACATTAAATCTATAAACATTAATCAAAACTAACGTCTAGGTGTATTGGAAAGGTAAGAAAATATTAAATCTTTAAACATTAAATAAAAGTAACGCTTAGGTGTATTGTGCAGGTAAGAAAACATTAAATATATAAATATTAACTAAAAGTATCGTTTACGTATATTGTACGGGAAAGAAAACATTAACTCTATAAACATTATCTAAAAGTATCATCTGAGTGTATTGTACAGGTAAGAAAACATTAAATATATAAACATTAACTAAAAGTATCAACTGAGTGGCAGTAGTGTTTGTCTGCGACTCTAGAGGTCCGTGGTTTGATACCGTCCATTATTTTGTTACTTTACAAGTTTTTATTGAAATTAAAGTCTTAAAATTTCAGTAAAATATGCAGCAAGAAAGTATGTGTTTATTGAAGATTTAACTGTGATATGTAACAAACTTTACTATAAGTATTTTATTAGGTTGTCCAGAAATAAATGTGGAAATTCTCACAATGACATGTAGAAGCTGAATATTGAGTAACTTATTGTTGGTTGGTTGGTTGGTTGGTTTAATCCAACGTTTGTCGCTTACAAGGTGTATTAATTGTCTACTGTTTGAATTCTACTCAAAGTAAGTTTCGTCACCCTCAAGACAGCATGAACAAGGTTTTTCGTCTGATTTTCCTTTACGACTTCAAACTTGGACGAAAAGCTACCAAAATTACACGGAACACCAACCAGGCATTAAGCCATGAATGTTATTGAACGCACAGGTTTCGACATGGAAATAAAAGTCTTGAAGACCACAAAAGTTGTAGAAGGAAGCCATCTTTAAATAAAAACACATTAAGGAAAGTAGTTGAAACAGATCCTTGCCAAAGAGTACGTGAGCTTGCAGAAATGATTGGCATAAGTAAATCAAGCATTGCAAACCACCTTAGTGCGATTAGAAAGACGAATAAGGGGATTCCACATGAGCTGACTGAAGATCAATAAAATCGGCGTTATGAGACCTGTCATGGATGACGCTCCAAAAATTGAACGAATTAAGAATCGAAGTTCTGCTTCATCGACCTTATTCCCCACAACTTTCCCTTACAGATTTTCATTTTTTCAGGCACTTTGACAACTTTTTAAACTATAATTGCTTTCAAAACCAGATAAATTTAGAAGAAGCTTTCAGGGAGTTCACTGACCACAGAAACTCTGATTTCTACAGCATGGGCATAAACAGCATCGTTACTCGAGGGTAAAAGTGTGTTGAAGGAAACGGCGCTTACTTTGATTAAAGCATGTCTTACAACATTGATTTACACTTTTCCACACTTCGCAGTTCAGAAACGGCATTTATTTCTCAATAACCTAATAAAATGTGCTTGTGACACAATTGTCTTAAGCTAATTTGTTCTGTTGAGTAAATTATTTGTGCAATGTTGGAATTAGTTTTTAGTTGACACTCTCCACGTGCAGGACGACACGTCACCAAAAGAAGAGATGTTTCTTATAAATAAGCCCCCTCTTGTGCAGGGGTAAGTCTGCGGACTTACAAGCTAAAATCAGAGGTTCGACACACACACTTTTACAAATAAATAAAGTTGTGTATCTTTCTTCGTCAACCTTCGTTAAATTACCGATAGTTTCCATTGTTGAACACTTTATAAAGTTACTTCTTCAACAAAGCGCTCAACCTAATTTGACGATACATCAAGCACAATTTTTGTTTGTAGTCGTTTACTTTCAAGACCTACTTCACAAGAAATTTTATTAGTTGTACATATCTGAAAAACTGGCCACAAATGGTGCAAAATGTGAAACCGATGTTTTGATAACGTATGTAGGTGACACATTCTTGATGTACAGATGTTGAAACCGATGTTTTGATAACGTATGTAGGTGACACATTCTTGATGTACAGATGTTGAAACCGATGTTTTGATAACGTATGTAGGTGACACATTCTTGATGTACAGATGTAGCAATGAGGTATTGGTGGAGTTTGCGTGCTACTTGAATAACTTTGAAACGTACATACAATGTATTCATAAAACTAACGAGATCTGCCATGGTCAGGTGGTTAAGTCGCTCGGCTCGTAATCTGAGGGTCGAGGGTTCGAATCCTCGTCCCGACAAACACGCTCGCCCTTTCAGCCGTGTGGACGTTACAATGTGACGGTCAGTCCGTAGGCGGTGACTAGCTGCCTTTCCTCTATTCTTACACTCCTAAATTAGGGACGGCTAGCACAGATAGCCCTCGTGCAGCTTTGTGCAAAATTTGAAACAAAGGATTGTTGTTTTTTGAATTAAGCACAAAGATACACAATGGGCTATCTGTTCTCTGCCCACCACGGGTATCGAAACCCGGATTGTATCGTGTAAATCCGCAGACATACCGCTGAGCCACTGGGGGGCTGAAACAAACGAACGATAAAGCTATGCTAAAATGTAATATTTATTGTTGATAATTAGTTTAGTCAGAATATATATATTCACTATTCTGTATACAATTTTGGGAATTTACAGTAGAGAAATAAAATCTATATTTAGTTTGAATCTGTTTTAATTACTTTTGATTTAATTAATTAAATTAATTATTATTACGTGTATAATAATAATGATGAGAGAAAAAAAATGTTATTAATTTTCAGTGTTATCACAATCAAACATTCTTTGAATAAAATTTTGAACTAGAAAAAAAATATCTCATTGGGATATGTCTTCCTGTTACCTTGAAAACATTAATTGCTATTATGTGTTAAGTATTTTTTGTGTATAGAAAACAATAGTTTCATTAAACTTAGTCGATCAACGTATTTCTAGCACGTAGTGAAGTACTAACGTAGATGTCGTATAAATACCCATTGTATTCTCTTAAATCACTTATCAGTCTTTTAAAATATGTGATGAATGTGAATGCATGTTAATTTGTAATGTGTTTCCTGATGCTGGAGTGTTTGATACATCGAATGGCCCGACACGGCCGGGTGGGTTAAGGCTTTCGACTTGTAATCTAGGATCGCGGATTGGAATCTCCGTCGCAATAAACATGCTCGCTTTTTCAGCCGTAGGGGCGTTATAATGTGTCGGTCAATCCCACTATTCGTTGGTAAAAGACTAGCCCAAAAGTTGGCAGTGGGTGGTGATGACTAGCTGCCTTCCCTCTAGTCTTACACTAATAGATTAGGGACGGCTAGCGCAGATAGCCCTCGAGTAGCTTTGTGCAAAATTCAAAAAACAAACAAACCATCACATCAAACACTGTTAAATACTGAAATATTTAATGTAACAGAATAAAAGATGTGCACATTATAGTTTTTTTACGAACTCGTATAAAAAGTGAAATGTTTCTTTTCATCTTTAAATACACCATGGTTTTTGTTTTCAAAGTTTCCTACTTGTTATCTGTTTCTAACAACGTTTGAAATTTGTCTTTCTTTTAAAATAGTAATTCTGATCAAGAAGTCACACACGGTCTCACACAAAAGTTGAAATGGTTTTTCAAACGAGGCCCAAAACTCGAGAAATAGTTCGCTGTTCCTTTTCAGGAGAATCCTCCCTTGAAATAACAGATATGTTTGAAGAGCTTCTTGACCAATGCAGGAGACTGTATGGTCACTGAACGTATAGGAATAGTTTAGGAGTCTTTAAAAGGCTATCTTCTGTACCGATTATAACAACTTAACTGTTGGTTAAACCTGTAAGCATTGTAGAAGTGTTGGATGTCTAGGAAGTTAACTATGAAACACCACCTTTGAGTAGATATTAACACTTGTTTCTTCGACGAAGTTTTCACTTTTTATTTATCTCAGGCACGATGAGTTGACCACAGTTAGAGAAGCAGTGACGTAACTACTTGATTATTCAGTTTAGGTTATAGGTGACAAATTAGGAGTGCTTCTCTTTATCTTAACGTCCATTCCTCTTTCGCTGAGTCTGTTATTCTGAAGTTCACTGATTCGGTTTTCTTTACAATGTTTGCTTTGGTAGTTGTAACTTCCAGGTAATTGGTACACATGATATCACAAAAATTGTCTGATTACTATTGAATTTGGTAAATTTACGTGTTTATCATCATTCTAATAATTCATTGTTTCGCGAATCATTGATTGATGGGTTTCTGAAAGAGGTTCAGGTTTGTATGTTTTATAACTTTACTGAGACATGACATTTAGAGTGAATGGGAGTATTTCCCCTTGTAAAGCTCCACCTTTCATAAAATCACCATCAACAGCGAAATCACACCTACTAATTAGTGGCTCTAATCGAAACGCCAAAATTGGAATTGTGTCTATGGCTGGTAGGTTCACGTGCTTACCATTCCTCATTGCTATCAAGATGTATGGAATGAAAATCCGAGGAATGTCACCTTTCAGTAACGTTAACCATATTGTGTCGTCGTCACATTTAGCGAATGGTGCAAGAGATAAATAAGCAGATAATCGGCTGACATAAGAGCATGCAATCATATAAAAGTCACCTTCTACAGTTTCCCAGTCATCTGGCACAGGTTGAGCCCACGATGGCAACAAGGATGTTATGGTCTTCCACAAATGTCTTGTTGAGGTACCATAGTCTTCTTCTAAACCAACAGGAGGAAGAACACTGGTCTGACGAGATGTTGAACATTTTAAGTGTTTACCTTGGCAGGAATCCTTTTTTTGCTGTTTATTACATACTGGATCGCTATCTAAGCGTAAAAGTGAGGTTTTCCAAGCTTGCGCCATCTTGACTCTATTCTCTTCTGTTGCTCTTAGGAAAGATAGGCGACATCTGTATTTCTTTGGATCTGAAAATAAAATAAAAAATATAATGTTCGGAACTATAAATTGAGATAAATAGAAAAGAAGTTATGAAAAGGCTTAAGAAAGTAGTTAAGGTGAAGAGAAATATTTATTGTTTATTACACGAATTTTCGAGATAAAGTAAATTAGAGTGGATAATAAAACATCAAAAACATTATAGTGCACAACACTTTTTTTGAAAAGTTTTTGCTGATTGTTACAGGTCCGTGGTGGGTATTCATAAATCTAGTTTTGGTTTTGCTTTATCACGTAGAAACTCTCAGAAATAGACGATTAACTGTTTACCGGCAATAACGTATTTAATTGCGTTTATGTTTCTAATACGGTATTAAGTTCAACATAATTAAACGTGTTTTGCTCCTGATTTTTGTTTGTATTCAATGTCCGGTGCATCACGTTGCAGTGTCCAACAGTAGTCAGCAAACATTGACGGATTCCAGTTGCTCTGATATCGTTTTTTTATAGTAGCAAAACTGAAGATTTCGATGAAACGGTACATGATGGACAAATTTGGATGAGATTTTCGTGATCAGCAGCCAAAAATCTACAAGAAACACCCAACAGTGTTCAAGAAGCAAAAACTTTGTTGTGAAGTGCTATCATCTGCATTATCCACTGATCGCTAAAGAGGAGGCCCGGTATGACCAAGCGTGTTAATACGTGCGACTCGTAATCTGAGGGTCGCGGATTCGCATAACCTTCGCGCCAAACATACTCGCCCTTTCAGTCGTGGGAGAGTTATAATGTGCGGTCAATCCCACTATTCGTTGGTAAAAGTGTATCCCAAGAGTTGGCGGTGGGTGGTGATGACTAGCTGCCTTCCCTCTAGACTAGCTGTCTTACACTGCTAAATTAGGGACGACTAGCGCAGATAGCCTTCGTGTAGCTTTGCACGAAATTCAAAAAACAAACACATAAACAAACAATCGCGGAAGAGTAAAAGTCAAGGTAAATGGTTAAGGTTAATGTCGCCCAATCAAAGACAAACATCAGATTTCAAAATTCGATTACGTTAATGGACGTGGGACCCAAGCATTGAAGTTTATTTACTACTCATCGGAATTTAATAAAAGTATTAAACCAGACCAGGTTCCTTACTTTTCACGTAAATGAAGAAAAAACTCGACAGTTACTAACAACATTTGGTAAAGATTCAGTAATACACCTGAATGTGTTACTGACGACATTTGGTAAAGATTCAGTAATACACCTGAATGTGTTACTGACAACATTTAGTAAAGATTCAGTAATACACCTGAATGTGTTACTGACGACATTTGGTAAAGATTCAGTAATACACCTGTATTTTCACGTGCTATGACAAATTATGACATATTATTGTTAAATATTTTACGAAGAAGGAAATGTTTCCACCAATAAGATTATCTTTTCAGTGTATTCTAAAACTAAGCTCAGAGTAGGTTCTTAAAGGAGAAAACGAAATGACCCACACTGTATATTTGCTTCATTTTTCAGAGCCCACAGGGACACAGTGAAATCTCTGCGGATTTACAATGCTAAAAACTCAGTTCCGACACCTGTTTTGGGGTAGAGCACAGATTGTCCATTGTGTAGTTTTAGGCTTAACTTCAAAACAAATAAACACTTTAAAGAGAAACAAGTATTTCTATATATATATTAATCTTTCGAGAAAATTATTACAGTTAAGAAGTTGACAGAAGGCGCGATTGTCGCAAACAAAATTTTTGTATCTGTATTTATGCCAAACCCACTGAGTCTCTCCACTGTCGTCCATAATTTTAAACATCCGAGTAGAAAAAGGCAGCCAATCAGCAGCAAAGTTCCGCCCACATTTCACGCTAAGGAATTTATTGTCATTGTTACAATGCACTTACAGGTTATTAAAGTGCAGTAAATATTTTGTTATGGCATCGAACGGGTTAGAACTCGTCTCGAGAGCTCCAATAAGACGTAAAAGTTGAGACCATAAAAGCGTTTCGTCAATAGATATCAATTACCAGAACTAACAATATTTTCTTGCATCTTTTTATCAACATACAGGATCCATCATAATTAGTAGTGTAATCTGTTCTCAGGCTTTACTTTATCAGAGTTCCAACTTACTCAGCGATTTCATCATCCCTGATAAGCCATACCGGACTTCTCCGAGGCAGCTAAAGACTTCAGCTTCGAGGATTATATCAGCAATGAGCCCCCACTCCAAAGAAGACAGAGAGCATGTGGTGTCGTCAGTAGTTTGTAAGAGGACGATCTTTGCTTTCTTTTTCTTTCCACAAATGATATTCATCACGGATGACGTCACAGGCTCTAACATGATTGGCTCACTTAGGAAGAGACATGAAAAAAAAACAGTCGAACGAAAATTATATTAAATAAACGTATTTTTTTTAAATGCGGAAAGCATGATGTTTAATAAATTCACATAAGTATGTATATACTTTTGAAATTTGTAACAAACGTTCCGATATATCTATACATTTTCACTTTTTCAGCCAAACTCAGGTTTTTTGTTTTTTTTACAATAGTAGTTGCAGCCTATTATCACTTTAATGTTATTTATACAAATCAGTACAATAGAATAGTTGAAAGAAAACACAAGTTGGGTAATAACTGAAAGAAACCTAGGAGTTTACTAAAGAACAGTTGAGCTACGAACTTACACAGAGCAACAAATGAAAGTACGAACGATTTTAGAGAAAATGAGCAGAAAAGATCCATAAAGATGGGGTAGGTGTTATACCACAGAAAAGGTCAAATTGAAGCTGGGATTAGATGAAAAATAAGCACAGGAGGTTTGCCAGGAAAGAAATAAATTCGAGCAAAGCTACTTGAGAGTTGTCTGTGTTAGCCGTCTTTAATTTGGACGGTTGGGTCATTCTTTATCAATGAAACATTTGGATTGGTCACCGTGTTACAACGTCCACACAGTCAAAAGGGTAAACATATTTGATGACGATACTTAGACACGCAACCCGCAGATTGAGACTCGAACGTCATAACTACCAGACCACACCTTCAGGAAAAAGGAAAGCTCAGGAGTTGTGTCACTTAAGCACAAACGTTGGAACTGTAGTTGAAGAAAACAAGGAGACTCCGAAAGTAAACATTGGAGGTGTTGTAGGAGACAACTACCAGACTTCTAAAGAGAACATTAGAACTGTCGTAGGAGACAACTATAAATCTTCTAAAGAGAACATTGGAGGTGTAGCAGGAAAGAACATGGAGACTTACAAAGAGAACATTAGAATTGTAGTAGGAGACAACTAGAAATCTTCTAAAGAAAACATTGGAGGTGTAGTAGTAAAGAACTTGGAGACTTACAAAGAGAACATTAGAATTGTAGTAGGAGACAACTAGAAATCTAAAAAAACATTGGAGGTCTAGTTGGAAACAACTTGGAGACTTCTAAAGATAACATTAGAACTGTAGTAGGAGACAACTACAAATCTTCTAAAGAGAACATTTGAGGTGTAGTTGGAAACAACTTGGAGACTTATAAAGAGAACATTAGAACTGTAGTATGAGACAACTAGAAATATTCTAAAGAGAACATTGGAGGTGCAGTAAGAAACAACCTGGAGACTTTTAAAGAGAACATTAGAACTGTAGCAGGAGACAACTAAAAATCTTCTAAAGAGAACATTTGAGGTGTAGTTGAAACAACTTGGAGACTTATAAAGAGAACATTAGAACTGTAGTAGGAGACAACAAGAAATCTTCTAAAAAAACATGGGAGGTGTAGTAAGAAAGAACTTGGTGAGTTATAAAGAGAACATTAGAACTGTAGTACGAAACAGCTAGAAATCTTCCAAAGAAAACATTGGAGGTGTAGTAGGAAACAACCTGGAGACTTTTAAAGAGAACATTAGAACTGTAGTAGAAGACAACTAGAAATCTTCTAAAGAGAACATTTGAGGTGTAGTTGAAACAACTTGGAGACTTATAAAGAGAACATTAGAACTGTAGTAGGAGACAACAAGAAATCTTCTAAAAAAACATGGGAGGTGAAGTAGAAAAGATCTTGGTGAGTTATAAAGAGAACATTAGAACTGTAGTAGGAGACAACTAGAAATCTTCTAAAAAAACATGGGAGGTGTAGTAGGAAACAACCTGGAGACTTTTAAAGAGAACATTAGAACTGTAGTAGGAGACAACTACAAATCTTCTAAAAAATATGGGAGGTGTAGTAGTAAAGAACTTGGAGACTTACAAAGAGAACATTAGAACTGTAGTACGAAACAACTTGAAATCTTCCAAAGAAAACGTTGGAGGTGCAGTAAGAAACAACTTGGAGACTTCTAAAGAGAACATTAGAACTGTAGTCGGAGACAACTAGAAATTTTCTGAAAAAAACATTGGAAATACAGTAAGAAAGAACTTGGAGACTTCTAAAGAGAACATTAGAACTGTCGTAGGAGACAACTAGAAATCTTCTAAAGAAAACATGGGAGGTGTAGTAGGAAACAACTTGGAGACTTATAAAGAGAACATTAGAACTGTCGTAGGAGAAAACTAGAAATCTTCTAAAGAAAACATTGGAGTGTAGTAGGAAACAAACTGGAGACTTATAAATAGAACATTAAAACTGTAATAGGAGACAACTAGAAGCCTTCTAAACAAAACATTGGAGGTGTAGTAGGAGACAGCTAGGAGTCTTTCAAAGAAAACACTGAAGCTGTGTTTATGGATTGTGTACTACTACACTCATTGTGGTTATGGATTGTGTACTACTACACTCATTGTCGTTATGGATTGTGTACTACTACACTCATTGTGGTTATGGATTGTGTACTACTACACTCATTGTGGTTATGGATTGTGTACTACTACACTCATTGTAGTTATGGACTCATTGTAGTTATGGATTGTGTACTACTACACTCATTGTGGTTATGGATTGTGTACTACTACACTCATGATGTTATCTAAGTATCGAGTGTTTCACTTCTTCCAATCAAGTCAATTAAGATAAAAAAAAACACTTACCCTTGTATTTCTGTCATGCTACGAAATATGGCGTTGCCTGACCCTGCAGGTACAACACCCAGAGGTATTTTTATAGCCTCTCTCCAGTCAGGACGTGCTAAAAGTCCGTTCACCACCTGAAAAAAAGTCAAATACTAGGTGTAAGTTTTCTTCTATTTTGTAACTATAAATTAAATCGATCCTCATCCTGAAAACAAAACGAACTCAAGTACCAGAATGGATGGGGGCTCGGAAGTAGGCGTGGGTGCGTTATAAGAATAACAATCAAATACCACTATACGACTGAAGTAGCCCAATAGTTAGCGCTGAGTGTTATACAGCGGCTGCCTTCCCTCTGTTATGTGAGTTCAAAATTATGGATGGCTATCGAAGATAGCTCTTGTTTAATTTTGCGCGAATATCTGAAACAAAGAAACAAAAAAATTAAGTTAGGTCCAAAAGGACCACATCAGCTTTGAACGAATAAACCAATCAAAATCGTACATTTGTTCCAATCAGATCTATTGCTCATCTACGATAATAAACGTTTGCAATTCAGACTCAGAAGAAAATTAGTGCTATTTAATTTAACTTACAGGTTAAACCACAATTAAAATCACATAGTTGAATAGTACCTCGTAGAGAAGTCCATCTCCGGATACAGAAACAATGCCATCAAACGGTGATAGGTCAGCAGACTGGATATATGTTTTCGTGAATGTTTTCCTTGCTGCAATATTAATATATAGCTTAACAATGTTCAAATAAAGTACAGCACGTGCTGCAAATCAAGGAACACTATATTAAAGGGCAGCACGTGCTGTAAATCAATAAACACTATAATAAAGTGCAGCACGTGCTGTAAATCAATAAACACTATAATAAAGTACAGCACGTGCTGTAAATTAAGGAGCACTATAATAAAGAACAGCACGTGCTGCAAATCAAGGAACACAATAATAAAGTACAGCACGTGCTGTAAATCAAGGAACACAATAATAAAGTACAGCACGTGCTGTAAATCAATAAACACTATAATAAAGTGCAGCACGTGCTGTAAATCAATAAACACTATAATAAAGTGCAGCACGTGCTGTAAATTAAGGAACACTATAATAAAGTACAGCACGTGCTGTAAATCAAGGAACACAATAATAAAGAACAGCACGTGCTGCAAATCAATAAACACAATAATAAAGTACAGCACGTGCTGTAAATCAATAAACACTATAATAAAGTGCAGCACGTGCTGTAAATCAATAAACACTATAATAAAGTACAGCACGTGCTGTAAATCAATAAACACTATAATAAAGTGCAGCACGTGCTGTAAATCAATAAACACTATAATAAAGTGCAGCACGTGCTGTAAATCAAGGAACACTGTAATAAAGTACACCACGTGCTGTAAATCAATGAACACTATAATAAAGTGCAGCACGAGCGGTAAATCAAAGAACACTATTTTCATGTAATCATATGATTTGTACACCTCAGAATTTCTCTGTTTTGAAATCAGCAACTATACACTATCGTACGCAATATTTCAAGTGTAACTAACAGTTATTCAATATAATAACTAACTAGGAACGTATACATCAAAAGCTACAAACTATCGTTCGTATTGTTTAAGATATAACCGCCTACCGGTGGAACAGCGGGGGGGTCTACGGATGTATACCGCTAAAATCAGGGTTTCGATTCCTCTCTCTAGATACAGCAGATAGCCGGAAATGGCTTTGCTTTGAGAGAACAAATACACACAAGCTGTAACCCACAGTTATGCAAACTAGTTTCTTTAGCTTAATGAATGAATTGTAAAGGTTTTAGGATATTTGTTCCACAGAATTTTATTCCAAACATTAGTCTCTTTTTGTTACAAGTAATTTCCCTGTATTTTGTATTAGACGAAGGTTCACGTCGACAAATACGATTCGGAATTGTGAAGATTACAATGCTCACATAGGAGTGGTGTCGGTTAGAATGAAATACAAATTTTCTGAAGTATTTCCCGGTGATTTTTTATTTAAAATATGCACTTATTGGTTACACTTATCTCAATGATTTACAAATTCTTTCCAGTAACAATTTGCATCGTTTTGTTTTGTTGTTTTTTTAGTTAAATTACTTTAGCTTCACTTTATGCCCGGCATGGCCAGGTGGGTTAAGGCGTGCGACTCGTCATGTGAGGGTCGCGGGTTCGCCTCCCCGTCGCACCAAACGTGCTCGCCCTTTCAGTCGTGGGGGCGTTATAATTTTACGGTCAATCCCACTATTCGTTGGTAAAAGAGTAGCCCAAGAGTTGGCGGTTGGTGGTGATGACTAGTTGCCTTCCCTCTTACACTGCTAAATTAGAGATGGCTAGCGCATATAGCACTCGAGTAGCTATGCGCGAAAAAAACCCCCAAAAAAACAACTTCATTATATTTATATTAAAATATTTAATCGTTTTTCAGGACAATAACAAAACATTATTAACAATTATGTTTTTTGTTAACAAGAAACTCAATCGAGTAAAAGCAATTTCGGAGCAAATATATATCATACTTGGTAAAAACAAAAACTCGGATTTTACGGAATTATTTTTGTTATTAAGTTTAATTTATTGAATTTTGCGTAAAATTATTAGGGAGTTATCTGTTCTAGCCGTCCTTAATTTATAACTGATAGACTAGAGAGAAGGCAGCTAATCAATACCACCAACCGCCAACTGTTGGGCTGTACCTTACCAACCAAATGTTATAACGCCCCTACAACTGAGAGGATGATTATGTTCGGCGACAAGATTCGAACCCACGATTTACAGATTGCGAATCGAGCGCCCAAACCAATCCGGGCTTATTTTGTGAATGAATATTTTGTCACATCATTTATTGTGTAGATATTTACTGAATTCAAAAGAACGGAAGCGATTTTTTACATTTACTTTTTTATATTACAGACAACTAAAAAAAAAAAAAATTCTCATGTATTTCAATTCTATAAATATCTTCTTCCACTACATCTCTATCCCACCCAGCATGGCCGGTTGGATAAAGCACTCAACTCCTACTCCGACAGTCGCGGGTTCGAATCCCTCTCGCACTTAGCATTCTCACCCTTTTACCTATGTAAGCGTTATAATGTGACGGTCAATCCAACTATGCGCTGGTGAAAGAGTAACCCAAGAGTTGGCGACGAGTGTTGATGACTAGCTTCCTTCCCTCTAGTCTTACACTGCTATATTCGGGGCAGATAGTCCTCGAGTATCTTTGCGCGAAATTCGAGACAAACCAATCCACGTATTTATAAGTAACATTATCACTTTGTAACGCAGAACACTTTAGCTGCGAGATAAAATACCGAGGAATATTTTATTAGTTCTCGTTATCGTTTTGTTGTTCTTAATAAGCATCACTTCAAACAACGCATATAGAAAAATGTTTTATACATCGGGATTAATTTTCAGTTGTTTTTCTTGTTTTCAATCATCATTTTCTTAGAAACGGGAAGCCACAATGTAGCAGAGACGTATTTGAAAGGAGAAGAGGAAACAAGGGGTTCAAGTCCCATTAAAAATCTAGGCGTAATTATTGCATATCCCCCAATGGCATAGCGGTGTGACTGCAGATTTACGACGCTAGAATCCGATTTTCGATACCCATAGTGAGAAGAGCACAGATAGCCTATTGTGCTGCTTTGTGTTTAATCACTAAAAACAAACAAAACTTTTCACATATTGTTTTCAGCTTTTATATATAACTAAAATAAATAAAACTGTTATAAACACTATTACATTTGAGTTGATTTATTTTAATGATCATTTTATTTTAATATTTAGATCAATTTCAACTTTTTAAATTATTTTCCCCTTCAAATTATCTGCACCCCCCTCCAACACACACACACACACCGAGTGGAAAACCTGGCTACACCGCTGTTGTGTAGTTTAGTTATAACATCACTAAGAAAATGTAGATTAGGACACAAAATTTAACGATTTACCTGGAAGAACAAACTCATTTCAGAGGAACAAGATTTGTAGGGAGCGCTGATATCGACTCAAACAAGAAACGGAGTTTCTAATTGCTCTGAATAGTTTGTTTGTTTTTTTAATTTCGCACAAAGCTACACGAGGGTTATCTGCACTAGCCGCCCCTAATTTAGCAGTGTAAGACTAGAGGGAAGGCAGCTAGTCATCACCACCCACCGCCAACTCTTGGGCTACTCTTTTACCAAAGAATAGTGGAATTGACCTTAACTTTATAACGCCCCCCATGGAAAATAAGGCGAGCACGTTTGGTGTAACGGGGATACGACCCTCGGATTACGAGTCGATCGCCTCAACCACCGGGCCATGCCGGGTCGACTCTGAACACACAGTGTTACTAACTCAGAAGTTTCCCGATCTCGTGTAGTCATGAAAGTAACTTGTGCAAACAGATGTTTGTAGTTCTGGTAAATTGAGTTAAACCACGACAGAAATCAAGATCAACGTCATTCAAACGATCCACTAACCTGACACCACAACGACCCAACTTATTTCACTTTCCTCAAACATCGGAACAACCTGGCTCTGGAAAATTTTGAGCGCCCTCTGTCGGCCACTAGCAGGATTAATGACAACCAAGATATGTCGCTTTGGAAGTGGCCCATCAAGTATCGAGTATTTCTCTGTGTAGTTACAAAAACGTCTATTGAATAAAGTGGAAAACACTGTGAATAACTAAACGTTACTTTACCAACAGGTAAGACTTTTTAAGTATTTTTAATCTACTTCGTTTAAAAATGTTTGAATTCATCGGATATTAACGGTTAAGACTAAGTTTTAAAAGATTGGTTTAACTGCTTTAAGTATTAGTTAACAGCTTAACATGTTCGATACAACAATATTGTGTATTTATTGCTCTTTTTTTTTTTAAATAATACATTTATTTATTTATTTTCTTGTCAAAAGTTACTTGTGCATAACTCTGGAGAACGTTAATTTGCAAAATAAAACCTCGAAATAATCTTCGCAAATATACAAATGCAATTATAATTTTCGTTAATGCCCCATTGATGAAGTATTTACAATATAAACATATGAAATATAATAATATTAACTGGCGTTTTTTTTTTCTTCGTTTCCCTACGGTGGCCTGGCATGGCCAAGCGCGTAAGGCGTGCGACTCGTAATCCGAGGGTCGCGGGTTCACGCCCGGGTCGCGCTAAACATGTTCGCCCTCCCAGCCGTGGGGGAGTATAATGTGACGGTCAATCCCACTATTCGTTGGTAAAAGAGTAGCCCAAGAGTTGGCGGTGGGTGGTGATGACTAGCTGCCTTCTCTCTAGTCTCACACTGCTAACTTAGGGACGGCCAGCGGAGATAGCCCTCGAGTAGCTTTGTGCGAAATTCCAAAACAAACAAAGTTTCCCTACGTATTAACTAAGAGATTGTAGCGTCCTGCTATTTTCGTCATAACCTCATTACAGCGTCTCATGAAATAACATTCACACGTCTGGTATTTATCCTCGCCTCAATATTTAGCGATTCGATTCCTTTATGAGGCGAGATTGGTTTTACTGAGCTTTCACGCAATTCTTCCAGCTGATACGTTAAAACAATAACGTTAATCAAATTATAAACGTGGTGTTTGTTTTGGAATTTCGCACAAAACTTCTCGAGGGCTATCTGCGCTGGCCGTCCCTAAGTTAGCGGTGTAAGACAAGGGGAAAGGCAGCTAGCCTTTACCACCCACCGCCAATTCTTAGGCTACTCTTTTACCAAAGAATAGTGGGATTAACCGTCACATTATAACGCTCCCACAGAAAAAACGAGCATGATTGGTGCGATTGGGGTTTGAACCCGTGACCCTCAGATTACGAGGCGAGTGCCTTAACCACCTGGCCTTGAGCAAAATGTTGAGAAATGTACTACATTATGACGTCAATAAAGATTCACTTCAGTAATCCACATTGATATACTCACCATCCTTGTAACGGATTTACTGTGAAACACTTATTTTAACTTCTACGTTTCTTTCAGTTTAATGCGCGTGACGTAAATGTTAAATGTGTATTGTGAAAGTCCCGCCTGTCCTCTAAATTTGTAGACGACTGTTGGCAAAAATAATCAACTTTATACACATCGAAATTCAATTATGTTAAAATTAGAATTTACGGCTATTTGAAATCGTAATACGTAACGCACGTAACATAATAAATTGGAGACCCATCGGAAATAAATTATATTACGCAACGCTCTTCGAATGTCGGTCTTAAAAGTACTTTAACTGATTGTTCTTCATTGTTGTGATTTGTTTGTAGCTCGATAAAAAATGCATTTGAAACAAACGAGTTTGTGTTCGCTTTTTCAAGCTGATTTTCTTTAACTATGTGCACTCAGTATATAAGTATATAGAACTACAAGTCTTACTAATGTGTTCATTTAGTCCTCGAATCTTGTGGGGGGGGGGGAATGAGTAACTTTTACAAGAAAAGTAAAATATGTACTATTGTAATTCTTACTTCCATTCACATCATCTTGGAATTTCGGGTTTCTTGACGCCATAAACAAGATGGCGCTTCTCCACTTCAAGGCGTATTTCTCGTTTATGTCCCACGAACTAGCTCTTTTCACGGTTAGGCTTAGTTGATGACGCTGACGTCTTTTCACACACATGATCTGGACAATTGGATAATAGTAAATCTCTAAGCACAGATTACATCTATCCTTTGTGGTGTTCATCTTTATTTTACAGCCTATGACGTCACGTAAGTAAATCTTTCTCACCCGCGATTTTTTGCCACACGAAATAAACTCGCACGTAAGCCTAACGTTTGTTAGACGAACGACAACATTGCTTCTTTTACCGAAACTGCCATGATAACAGAAAATATCTTCTAATAATACTTCCTCTGACCATTGAGGTATTGGCGTCAACTCTTCTGAAGTACTGCTAAGAGTAGCGTTTTCATCTAATTGTAACATTGTTAACAGTGCTTAGGTTGAACCGTTCAAACAGTGGTAACTCACTACTTTTACGTTTGATATTTTCAGTCGTAATATACCGTTAACGTGTTAGCTGACTCAGAGTGTATGTGTATTTCAGATCGATAGCATAGAATTATACACACATAATGGTAGGTGTATGGACACCCCACCTCTTCTTTCTAGGAAATACAAGGAATATACTCAGCTGCTGTTTTTGTATTATTAAGTCAACACAAAACTGAGAGCCAATAACTGCTTATCACGTGCTCAAGTAGTCACTTTCACGCGAAAAACTGTTTGAGTTTGAATACACGCTGTCATATTGATGACTCTTTTCGGAAAATTATTTTTCATGACACATAAATGGAGACAACCACCTGTTAATTCTTAACTTAGAGCATCCCTGTGGTATTAAATCCAATCTAAATTCTGTGATACGTTGTGTTAGTTTACTAAACTATACGGCATTTGTAAGGTTGTGAGACATAAATCGACTTATTCAGTTTCAAAAACGTTTTAAATGTGGCCAGAAGAGTTTCAACGAATATCATGCAATAGTTACATGTTGCTCCAAGCGAAACACCGTTTCAAAAATTATATGAGAAATCTAGTTTTTTTTAATTTATTAAAAATACGGTGTGTCCCAGAAGCCTGGACCAATAAGAAAAATATACATTATTTGGGGCATTATAAAGTAACGGTCATCCCACTATTCGTTGGTGACAGAGTCGGCGGTGGGTGGTGATGACTAGGTGCCTTTCCTCTAGTCTTACACTGCTAAATTAAGACGGCTAGCGCAGATAGCCCTCGTGTAGCTTTGCGGGAAATTCAAAAAAAGAAAGACAATCAATGCCATTGCAGCACGATCTTTTGGCCTTCCGGTATCGCCCTCTATGAGCCAAATCTTAATTTACAAAGTATTAAAAAGTCTGGATGGTTACGAAGAAGGCAACAGTATATATATGTGAGGACATTCTCAAAAGATATGAGAGACATAGAAGACGTTTTTAATCAAATAAATATTTTTATCGTAACAACACTTCTTAAAAAACATGATTTCTAAGATAATACAAAATAATTCATTCTGTAGGCATATTCCCAAATCTCTAACCCAACTTATTCTAAGCCTAACATTAGATAAATCTTTATTAAAAACAAGCTGTATCCAATATAGAGATAACTTAACATTATAAACTTATTCTTTTTAGTTTAGTTTGAGCAAAACTTTACCATCAGTAAATAAAAGTCATTCTACGACGTAACGTTAGAGTCTGTTTGTTTCTTTTCAATATGATAAGTTTTTAATAAGCTGTACAATTTGACTAATAAATTATATTTATATTCGTCTTTCGTCGACATCTGTTGAAATTAAGCCAGCGTGCATTTTCATGACAGACAAAAACTGGATATTATGGTAGTGGACATTAATATATCACCATGAATATTATATCTATCAACATTCTTTCCACAGCTCAGTGGCTTACAAAGTAGTTGAAGCATATAACTTTCCTTAGGTTGTGAAACCGTTGGAAAGCTGTGGCAAATATCTGACACGTTTAAGATTTCTGTCAGTGTATTTTTTTTAATCTGAAAATATACATAAGGTCATCTGCGATCAGTCCAACAGGATGAATCGAGTCCAGAATTTTAGCGTTATAGAATAGTAAACTTACCAGTGGCCATCTGAAGGATAGCTGTATACGTTTGTTTATTTTAGCTCGAAGCCACACGACAGGCTATCTGGGCTCTGTCCAACAAGGAGACTCGAACCACGGATTTTAGCTTTATGAGCATGTAAACTTATTGCTGACTCATTGGGAACATCTGTTTACGTTTGTCTTAGCTCAACTCTACACAATAGGCTACGTGTAGAATCGAACCCCTGATTTTTGCGTTGTAAATCCGTAAACATACTACGGTCCATTTCCCCATTTGCGATTATTAATTCTATGTTTTAGTGAAAACCTACACAATATTCTATCTACTCTTGGTCCACCAAAGGAAATTGAAGTCCCGAATGTTAGTGTTATAAGTACGTAAATCTATCCACGAACCATCGGTAGGGGGCATCTCTGTATACGTGCAAACAAACTTCGTAGTAGAACATTCGAGAATTTCCTGCGAATTTCAGCTGAATACATACACGTCTGTTATCTGCTTCACCAAACGATAAACTTTACAAAAAGTAAAAAAACAACTCCTACACTTACACACATGAAATATTTAACCAGGTATTTCGTTCAATGTAAATAAAAAATCATTCGTAATTTTGAGTTTATTATAACATTATCGTCCTATGTATGTTTATTGTAACATTATGGTCCTGTGTATGTTTATCATAACATTATTGTCCTGTGTATGTTTATTGTAACATTATTGTCCTGTGTATGTTTATTATAATATTATTGTCCTGTGTATGTTTATTATAACATTATTGTCCTGTGTATGTTTATCATAACATTATTGTTCTGTGTATGTTTATTATAGCATTATCGTCCTATGTATGTTTATTGTAACATTATTGTCCTGTGTATGTTTATTATAACACTATCGTCCTATGTATGTTTATTGTAACATTATTGTTCTATGTATGTTTATTGTAACATTATTGTCCTGTGTGTGTTTATTATAACATTATCGTCCTATGTATGTTTATTGTAACATTATTGCCCTGTGTATGTTTATTATAACACTATCGTTCTATGTATGTTTATTGTAACATTATTGTCCTGTGTATGTTTATTATAACATTATTGTCTTGTATATGTTTATTATAACATTATTGTTCTGTGTATGTTTATTATAGCATTATTGTCCTGTGTATGTTCATTATAGCATTAATGTTCTGTGTATGTTTATTATAACATTATCGTCCTATGTATGTTTATTGTAACATTATTGCCCTGTGTATGTTTATTATAACATTATCGTCCTATGTATGTTTATTGTAACATTATTGTCCTGTGTATGTTTATTATAACACTATCGTCCTATGTATGTTTATTGTAACATTATTGTCCTATGTATGTTTATTATAATATTATTTTCTTGTGTATGTTTATTATAACATTATTGTCCTGTGTATGTTCATTATAACATTATTGTCCTGTGTATGTTTATTATAACACTATTGTCCTATGTATGTTTATTGTAACATTTTTGTCCTGTGTATGTTTATTATAACATTATCGTCCTATGTATGTTTATTGTAACATTTTTGTCCTGTGTATGTTTATTATAACACTATCGTCCTATGTATGTTTATTGTAACATTATTGTCCTATGTATGTTTATTATAATATTATTTTCTTGTGTATGTTTATTATAACATTATTGTCCTGTGTATGTTTGTTATAACATTATTGTTCTGTGTATGTTTATTATAACATTATTGTCCTGTGTGTGTTTGTTATAACATTATTCTTCTGTGTATGTTTATTATAAAATTATCGTCCTGTGTATGTTTATATAACATTATTGTCCTGTGTATGTTCATTATAGCATTATTGTTCTGTGTATGTTTATTATAACATTATTGTTCTGTGTATGTTTATTATAACATTATTGTTCTGTGTATGTTTATTATAACATTATTGTTCTGTGTATGTTTATTATAACATTATTGTCCTGTGTATGTTTATTATAGCATTATTGTCCTGTGTATGTTCATTATAGCATTATTGTTCTGTGTATGTTTAATATAACATTATTGTCCTGTGTATGTTTATTATAACATTATTGTCCTGTGTATGTTTATTATAACATTATTGTTCTGTGTATGTTTATTCAGAAAGCTTTCCATTTGTTACAACGTTTATTTTGGCGGTTCATACTGTAATGTATTGCAGATTACTCCAGAAACATAATTCACCACTGAATATCTGTAAGTAAGTTTTAACAGTTATCAAAACCCGTTGAAGTTTGACAGATTTGGTGTTTTCTGGAGAAAGCATGATATTTACAGTTTATGGACAAAAAAAAAGTGTCCTCCCCTTGAAAATGTCAATTTGTCATATTTTTTATAATATAAAAGACAAATAGGTAAAAATATACGTTTCTAGAATCCGCACGACAAGATCTGTTCAGATATGATCTCAAGCCCTTAATTTAACTCTGGTTTTTGTATATATCTGAACTTTTCATGATTTTAGTTACATTTTATCATGAAAAGTGTTGTACAGCTGCTGAAGTTTATTAAATCTTCTTATTGCAATTAACTTACAAAATGATAAACAAGTTTCTCTTCAATAACTGAAAATAGAAATGAAATTTAAAATAATACAAACCAGTTTCACAAGTTATTATTTAGTCAACATTCTCTTAGATTTCAATTCTGCTTCACGTCAACGTGACATGCTGTCAATAAGTTTGTACAGGTATCCCTGAGTGATTGTCTGTCATCTTTCTTTAAATACATCAAAAAGTTCATCTTCCATATTTGGCTTGTGATGTATCGTTTAACTCAGCCCATGGTTTCAATCGGATTGATTAACCTCAGCATTCCATCACACCAATTATCTTATTTCCGTGATATCTCTTAACGACTCTACAATTACATATATATTTATATTCTAAAGCAAACTTAAAATATTTTTATCAGTATTTGTATCTCATTAATACCCAGTCTGCGAGTCTTGGTGATGCACCTGGTGGATTGATTCCCAAACACAACTTTTCTTTAATTTCTTGTTTCTAAATCTGAACAAATTTGAGCTCCTAACGATACCTGCCAACATGGCTGCATAAGTTTTCAACATCCGAGGAAGTAAAAGCTAATTCTCCATCCAAAGTCCTACACCAAATACGGTAATGACTTCACATGATGCGCAATACAAAATCTGGTTCTTCAGATGCATAAAGCCGTTTTCTTCGCGGATTTTGCGAGTTATACAGAAAGAAATGACCGAGGATGACTCAGTTTAATTCTACTTACTGCTGTAAGTTTACTAAGTGTGGTACCTGCCTGAACATCTGTATTTCTATCAGTGTAACATAGTCTAGCTCAGCCCTAAGCTTAGTGATTGAACTTAGGTCCTTAGGATTTTAGCTCTAGTCCTGTATCAAGGTAAATTTTACTTGGTTCTTCTGTAGCTTACCAAGTTCGTGAATTCAGTCTCGTTGTCTGGCAGATTGAAAGCTGGTATCTCGTAAATAAGAGCACACAGTTTCACATAGTTTTACTTTTTATAAAACCAGCTTTTATTAAAATCACTACAACTGCAACTTAAATTGTATTATATTTTTCGTATTCTTTGTCTTACAAGAATATATTATTTAAACATAGAAACTTGTAGCTACTATCAAAATCACATTTGTCCAATACGATGTTATTTTCTCAGTATGTTAATGTAACAAATTGTTATTTTCTCGGCGTATTATAAAAGCTATCACTTTAATATCCTCTGAATGTAATAATCTCACATATTCATATTCTCTGAGTGTATTAGTAAAAAACAACAACATAGAAACATAATAAACATTTGTGTTTCCATTTAATATACTTTCTAATGTTACGTGTTGATAGAACAGATGTCCATAATTATTTTACGTAAACAGAGATTGACTGTGATATGAAAAACGATCTTGAAGTCTCGCCATAACATTAAAGGCCATATCGCTACGTTTAGTCATACTTTATCTCACAACCGTGCATCGTTACGATAGTCCTTTTCATTTCAGAAGACTTTGATTTAAGGCTGTCATGTTTAGAACCCGCTTTTCCTCCGGGAGGCTTTTCCATAAACCATCCAGTGTAGGAGGACGATAGTTTCCCAGCGTCCATTTAAACAGTCCGATTGCAAGTAACTCTGTGGACACTGCCTTTACAAGTATCCCTCTACTTACGTCCTTTAGTTTCTCGGGACACGAGACAGTTCAACAAGAATGTCATAAAAAGCAGCATGTGTCCCTTTCTTCAACATGTTGCTTTCGGTTGTTTCTACCACCAACGTTTGTATTCACGTATCTTCATCTCTTACAAGAAGGCCCGACATGGCCAGGTGGTTAAGGCACTCCGAGGGTTGCGGGTTCGAATCCCTGTCACACAAAATATGCCCGCCCTTTCAGCCGTGAGGTGGCATCATAATGTGTCGGTCAATCCCACTATTCGTTGGTAAAAAGAGTAGCCCAAGAGTTGGCGGTGGGTGGTGATGACTAGCTGCCTTTCCTCTAGTCTTACACTGCTAAATTAAGGACAGCAAATGCAAATAGCTCTTGAATAGCTTTGCACGAAATTCAAAACAAACCTCTTTCAAGATGACAAAATTTATATATTACGGCTGAGGTACGACCTGTTGCAGTGCTTAATCCTGATGGTTTTGGTTTCCTAGGCTGATCCATATCTTACATTTGCCATTAAATACAAACTCTATCTGCATGTTGTATATCCAAAATTCCTCATATGAACACATTTTTATGATCTATATACGACTGCTATACAACGTTTCAGAAAACAGTACTTGGTGTCCTCACACTACGTACGTAACACCGAACAATGTAACAATGCATAGTTTTAACACATAACGTTCCACTCTGACGCTCTTTCAGCTTTGTTTCTCGCGTGACTTGATGATTTGAATATTTAAAATAATTTTAATATAATGTACTCAGCCCTCTAATTTTAAGATCCGCATTTATAAAATATATTTAATGCGTTTTTCCTCAAACTCGTACATTTATTTAGTAACAGCTTCATTATGCTTAGCAGTCTTCTCTGTCATAGTTAGCATTTTAATTGTAACAGTCTACCATTTTCGTCATTAGCCCTGTTTCTAAATTAATATTGTAAAGATTCATATCACAATAGTATGAACGCATATCAAGTACGTATATCATATGCAAAATACGTTAATATATTTTTATTTGACAATCCAGCTGTTTCCTTTTCTCGTTCTTTAATTAACATTTCTCAGCATGATTATAGTTTTGTTTCGTTGTTTTGTCAAATACAGGTATGTAACCCTGGTTCATAGGGTTATGAGCCCTCTGATTCTCAGCTGAGTCGCCGGTGCGATTTTTTGTTTTTTTTCGTGCACTTACAAGTAGTTGTTTCTTAAGTTTCGCACAAAGCTTCTCGAAGGCCTACCAGCGTTAGCCTTAATTTTGAAGCGATAGGCTATATGGCACGCAACGACTCAACCCTACCTCCCGCGAACTAGTGAGCCATTCGAATGCTTGTTTGTAACTCAACACAGCGCTGTACAATAGGCTATCTGTGCTCTGCCCACAAAGGACATCAAAACCATGTTTCTAGTGTTGTGAGGTCGTAGACACAGCGCTGCGCCACTGGATGTACTACTCAAAGGAGTAGTGAGATTTGACCGTCACCCTTATATTGACCCCAGAATCTCAAAGTGTCGAGTGTAATGTTTTTGGACGATATCGCAGTGTGAGTCCCGAACCCTAAAGTTCAGGGTCCTGTACTGCATCCTAACCACTGGGTTATGCTCAGCTCGTTCATGAGCGTAGAGTATCATTCGACACTTTTCTATAACTGAATAACTCCATGAATTTAGGCCTAGCTTGACCAGGTCTTGGTTACGGACTCGTAATCCAAGGGTCGCAGGTTCGAATCTCCCGTCACACTAAACACGCTAGCCCTTTCAGTCATGAGGGCATTATAATGTTACCACTATTCGTTGGTAAAAGAGTAGCCCAATGGCTGACGGTGGGTGGTGATGACTAACTGCCTTCCCTCCAATTTTACACTGCTAAATTAGGGACGGCTGGCGCAGATAACCCTCGTGTAGCTTTGCGCGAAATTCAAAACAATCAAAACTATGAATTTCTACGTTTCTGAGTAAGAAAGAAACAATATTCGTAAATATTAAACGTGTATGTTGGTAATTAGGCACAAAGCTACACAATGGGCTATGTATGTTCTGCTCATCACAGGTATCGAAACTCGGTTTCTAGCGTTTTAAGTCTTCAGACACACCGCTGTGACACTTGAAGGCTGAATATTAAAATATTGTCATTCAGACCATTCAACTTTTTTTAGACGTTGATTTCATGCGAAATTGGAAAAGAAGCATCTACAAGTTAAAATAAACCACAGTTTCTTCAAGTGAACAGAAACTGTATTCATTTTCCCACGTTAGAAGTGAAATTCGTGGAGGACCGCAGCTAAATTCTGGTGTATGTTTGTATAATACATAAAACTAAATCGAAATGACCTTTACAAATCAGAGCCTTCAAAGAAGGGACCACAAAATGAGCATGGAAATGTGGTTATTGAATTTTTTCACCATTCCTCATTGTAAAATAACAATAATTACCTGAAAACACACGTGTGCAAAGGTACCCATTTAGTTAATACGGCAGCTTTCTTAACGAGATAGTACCTCCAATGAAAAGGGGAGGACCTCCCCCTGTACGGGTCTACATTCCATATATTCTCCATCCACAGCAAATCCCCCTTTCTTCTCAAATGGTACTAACCGAAAAGCGAGAATTGGAATCACGTCAACAAATGAACAGTTCACGTGTTTCCCACTTCTCATAGCTATTAAGAAATGCATCACTAAAACTTGTGGCACGTGACCACGCACTAGGATTAACCATATTGTGTCATCATCTAATTTAGCGGATGGTGACAGTGCCAAGTAAGTGGAAAGCCGACTGACGTAAGAACAACCAATGACGTAAAACTCCCCTTCTATAGTTTCCCAATCTTCTGAAACGGGCTGATCCCACGTTGGAAGTAAAGAGGTTTCAGTCTTCCACAAGAATCCGGATGAGGAAGCGTTATTTTCTTTGAAATCATTGAATGTCGTTGAGTGAAGCAATGGGTTACTGTGGAAGGAAGTTGAACCCATGAAACTTTGGTCTTCGTGCAGGTATCGTATAAGATTACTATTTCTCAATTGGTTAACACTTAATCGATCAGATGTAGCTTTTCTGGCCCTGGCCAGCTTGGCTCTGCTCTCATCAGTTGCTCGAAGAAAAGATAAGCGGCCTCTGTACTTCCTTGGACCTGAAATAGAAAATTTCGAAATAAATGAGCAACTGTGCATTTCATAAAACACGTTTTTGTTGCTAGAAATGTTCAAACCGAAAACAAAACCTACTACGAATAAGAAACTGATTATTCTGCACGTACACATAATTATTATTATCTTTTAATATAAACTGTATATGAAGTTAGAAGAATTACCTCATAGGCAGAAGAACAAACGTGTGGCCCTATTCTAATCAAACAGCTTTAGACATTATATAACACTACAAGTTAGAACACTATTTCTAATCAAACAGCTTTAAGTATAACCCAAGACTACTAGTTAGGGCTCCAATTCTAATCAAACAGCTTTAGGTATTACATAAGACTACTAGTTAGGGCTCCAATTCTAATCAAACAGCTTTAGGTATTACATAAGACTACTAGTTAGGGCTCCAATTCTTATCAAACAGCTTAAGGTATTACATAAGACTACTAGTTAGGGCTCCAATTCTAATCAAACAGCTTTAGGTATTACATAAGACTACTAGTTAGGGCTCCAATTCTAATCAAACAGCTTTATGTATTACATGAGGCTACTAGTTAGAACACTATCTCTGACAAACAGCTTCAGTAATTTGGGTACTTATTAATAAAAAGCAATCCTATTTTGATTGGAAGACTGAAGTCTTACTGAGTGATTTGAGTGTTCCTGTCAACCCATACCGTACTTCTCCAAGGAAACGTAACACTTCCGAGTCCAAAACGATATCAGCGATGACTCCCCAAAGAAATGAAGACAGAGAACATACGGACTCATCAACAGTTTGTAGTAAAATGAGGTGTTTTTTCTGGATGCGTCCTTTGATGATGTGTAACACTGATGACGTCACAGAGTCCGGTATAGTCGGCTCACTAGTCAAAACAAAAATAAAATTAACCAGAGTAAATATCTGAGCATGCGCAGCACGTTGCATAAGTTACATTGTTCAAACTGTAAACAGATTTTCGGGTAAAAGCAACTTTATTACATTGTGCTAACGTAAACCTATTGTCTCTTTTCCCTCTGTTTTTTTTTCAAAGTTATGTAACATTAAGATCAATTTTAATTGATAAATCCTTTTTCTTTGTTCGCTTTGATATTTTTTTCCGTTCTATATTTTGAAGCCTAATATTTTTAGTGTATGTTTTCTTTTTTCTCAATAATTTATAAAATACATACCCCAGTGCTTCGTTAAGACTAAAAGCTAGCCCGTTGCCTGACCCACCAGGGATAACACCAATTGGTATCTTGATAGCTTCTCTCCAGTCAGACCGCGCTAAGAGCCCGTTTACTATCTGTAAACAACGTGATTCATGTTTACACTCAGTTTTACAGTGTTCTTGATGACCAGTACTACACATCTGTTTTTATCTAGTAGCGAGTCTAACAATACAGTAAAAGCAAGAAACGTAAGCACTTTACTATATTAGTACGTCATATAATACAACCATCCTGTACGACTTCAGTTGAGATGAGGACCCATGGTCTAAATTAAGAACTATAATTCCAAAGATAATTATCTGCAGGAGTAACTACTGCAGAGTGATTATCAGATGAAACATAAAATTAATCAAAATGTTAAAACTTACACTGAGCTTGCTCTGTGTCGTCACGATACGTATTCAGATTGGTTAACGTTTGGAATACTCTCGTCAGATTCTTACTCTGGCATTGTTTGTGGTTTTTATTCATACGCGAGATCTTTCAAGTGTATTTTTAATTAAGTATCACTTACCAATACACCAAGAAAACGTAAAATGTAGTGAGTAACCACCTATGCTGTTCATTGGTTTGTTTTTGAATTTCGTACAAAGCTACTCGAGGGCTATCTGTGCTAGCCGTCCCCAATTTAGCAGTGTAAAACTAGAGGGAAGGCAGCTAGTCATCACCACCCACCGCCAACTCGTGGGCTACTTTTTTATCAACGAATAGTGGAATTGACCGTCACATTATAACGCCCTCACGGCTGAAAGGGTGAGCATGTTTGGCGCGACATGGATGCGAACCCCGACCCTCAGATTACGAGTCGCTCGCCTTAAAACGCTTGGCCATGCCGGGCCCACGTTAATTGATATCAACTTTGTTTTCGTATACAGGTACAAAAGTAAAAGCGTCAGATTTTTCAATTACATTTCTGAGTACGTCAGTGTTAGCTCAAATGTCAATTGTGCATAATATGGATTCTGTAAACCCAATTATATGAACAAAGTTTATAAAAATGCCAGTTCATATTTTACCTTCAGGTAAAACCAAGCTTTATGATATTAAAGTCGTAGCAAACGAACGTAAAATTTATTTAATTGTTATCTTCGAAGAATAAGTCAGGTTGTTAGGATGCTCGACTCGCAATCTGAGAGTCACAGGTTCGAATCCTCTTCACACAAAACATGTTCGCCCTTTCAGCTGTTGGGGCGTTACAATGTTACAATTAATTCCACTATTCGCTGGTAAAAGAGTAGCCCAAGAGTCGGCGGTGGGTGGTGATTACAAGCTGCCTTTCCTTTCTTCTAAATTTTGGATAGCCCTCGTGTATCTTTGTGCGAAATTAAAAACAAGCACACATACTTTAAATAATAAATCTAAGTAAAACATTAAATTTTTCTATGTCTCACGCTTTTAGAAAACTATCTTGTTTATCATAACAGTCAATTATTAACCATAAGATTAGGCTTAAAGCTTCACAAAAAGCATTTGAAAGTTGCACCAAAAAATCACCCATACTGGACTCTACATTCCTTGGGACTCAGCACATGAAACAAAACAAAAACTCAACAAACTAAGAAACGAGATAAACACAGCCATAAAACTATGCTCACCAGATAAAATTAACGATGAATTAGACAAAATAAAACAATACTTCATCAACATCAATAAGTTTCCTCCACAAACCGTAGAAAACATTATACGCACACATCTAGACAGAAAGCAAAATCAACCAACAAAAGTAAATATATCTCACGAATCAAAAAATCACGAAACCATATACTGCTGCATACCATATATTCCTGACATCAGCAAACAAATAATCAAAATTTGGTAAAAACTAGAAACAAAATATGACATTCCAATTCATACCAAATTTATTCAAAAACCAGGCATAAAACACCTCACCAACATTATTTATAAAATACAATGTGATAACTGCTACGACTTCCCTGTTGGAAAAACAAGTAGAAAAATGGAAACGAGATTCAAAGAACATAAAAAGTCACCTTCACACGTTTTCGAGCACTACAAATCAAATAAACACAAGATAACCATAGAAAACACTTATCTTTAAATCGAAATAAACAAAATAAATGCAAACATTTCTTAATTTGGCATTTGGTTACGAAGAAGTACAATAACTAAATTACATTAACTTTATATTGACTGTTTCAAAATTATTGTATAGTGAGTGTAATGATTAAACAGTATTTAGGCTAAAGAAGCTTTCATTTTGAAATATCTCTTGAGTCTATGTTAAAAATTGAACATTTACACCAGAGCTAAACAATAAAAAAGAAAGAAAGAATCTAAATATAAATCGCATATCATATAATTCATTTTTAATCTCAGACCTACCTCGTATATAAGTCCGTCTCCCGATACAGATACAATGTTTTTGAACAGGGGTAAGTCTACTGATTGAATGTATTTAAATACAAAGTTCTTTTCTTCTGTAAATTTAAAAAAATGTATATAAAAACTGTTTAAAAATAGCTATTTCGTTCATTAATGTTAACAAATCGTTGTTAACTTTAATTGTAATTGCTTTGTTGTCTTTATTTAACCAATTATTTAAGAAAAATATATCACGTTAAAACTTTAAAACGAAAAAAAATTAATTATTATTTTCTTTGTTATAAAACATTTTATGATTAAATAGACATTAACGAGTCTTTTTTATAAAATAATAGTTACTGAATACTCTCGTAAAAACCCATTTATCTCTGATGAGGACAGGCGTCAGACGAACCGCAGTTGAATTGATTGTTGTAGCGACCTCTAAAAATTATAATTTATCAAATAACCAAATAATTTAAATAAATTAGTTTTGATCAAGTTCGAACAACTCTGTTAAAAAAAAGTGCATATATTTTTCTTATATATATATAAGATACACCACATGGCCAAAAGTGTGCGGGCACCCCTTCTAATTAGTAGGTTGGGCTATTTTAGTCACACTCATTGCTAATAGGTACATAAAATCAAGCATACGGACATGCAATCTCTACAGACCAGCATTGTCAGTAGAATGGTTATTACTGAAGAGCTCAGTGACTTTCAACGTGGCTCTGTCATAGGATGCCACCTTTCCATCAAGTCAGATCGTCAAATTTCTGAGCTGCTTGAGCTACCCCGGTCAACTGTATGTGCTATTATTGTAAAGTGGTAACGTATAGGAGTAACAATAGCTCAGCCACGAAGCGGTAGGACACACAAGCTCACAGAACAGAATCGCTGAAGCGAGTAAATATCGTCTGTCCACAGTTGCAACACTCATTACCGAGTTCCAAACTGCTTCTGGAAGCAACGTCAACACGAGAACCGTTCGTTAAGAACTTCATGAATTGAGTTTCATTGGCCGAGCAGCCGCACACAAGCCGAAGATGACTATGCGCAATGCTAAGTGTCGGCTGAAGTGGTGTAAAATACACCACCATTAGACTGTGGAGCAGTGGAAACACATTCTCTGGAGTGATGAATCATGCTTCATTATGTGGAAGTCTGACGAACGAATCTGGATTTGGCGGATGCCAGGAGAATGCTATCTGCCTGAATGTATTGTTCCAACTGTAAAGTTTTATGGAGGAGGAATAATGGTGTGGGGCTGTTTAGTTCCAGTGAAGAGAAACCTTCATGCTACAACATACAATGACGTTCTAGAGAATTGTGCGCTTCCAACTTTATAACAACAGTTTGAGGAAGGTTCTTTTTTATTTCAGCATAACAATGACTTCGTACATAAAGCGATGTCCAAAAAGACAAAGTTTGCCGAGGTTGGTGTGGAAGAACTTGACTGGCCTACACAGAGCCCTAACCCCAATCTCATCGAGCACTTTTAGGATGAAGTGGAACGCAGACTGCGAGTCAGGCCTTCTCGCCCGACATCAGTATCCGACCTCACTGATGCTCTTGTGATTGAATAGGAGCGAATCCCCGCAGCCATGTTCCAAAATCTAGTGAAAAGCTTTCCCAGAAGAGTGAAGACTGTTATAGCAGCAAGGGGGGATAAACTCCGTATTAAAGCCCATGGTTTTGGAATGAGGTGTTTAACAAGCACAGATGGATGTGATGATCGGGTGTCCACATACTTTTGGCCATGTAATATAGTATATAAGGCGACCTTACTTGACAAAATCACCTCCCAAGTGATTTCACTCTCTTCCAGAAGGGGAACGACCTGCTGCTGAAATATTTCATGCGCTCTTTGTTTCCCACTGGCTGGATTTATGAACACCAACAAGTGACGTTTTGGTAATAAATCATATTGAAGTCGATCACAGTCTGAAAATAGCATTTGAGAAGTTTGAATAGCTTATCTTTATATTCTATCAAGTTTGATAACACTGAATTCATTTATTTTGATAACTGTGTTATTATTATTATCAACACAATAGGCCCGGCATGGCCTAGAAATTTGAAAGCGTATAACCCAAAAAACAACCACTTTCACGTTGATTCATGTGATACAGGTAACACATTAACAGCAAACAGACTTGGATCGGCATGACCAGGAGGTTAGGTACCTTGACTCATAATCTAAGGGTCGTGGGTTCGAATCACCATCGTACCAAAAATGCTCACCATATCAGTCGTGGGGGCGTTATAATATGACGGTCAATCTCACTATTCATTGGTAAAAGAGTAGCCCAACTGTTGGCGGTGGGTGGTGATGACTAACTACCTTCTCTCTAGTCTTACACTGCTAAATTAGGGACGGCTAGCGCAGATAGCCCCCGTGTAACTTTGCGCGAAATTCAAAACAAATCAATCTTTTCTAAAATGTATAATTAGAAACTTTAGAACTAAGCTTCGTGTATTGATTACGTTTGTAGACATAATGTTAACATTTTTTTACCGAATTATTAATGTTTTTCTTACGGCTGCTAAACATTCATCACGGTCATTCACTGAAATAATGTTTTCTGTTGAGCACAAAGCTACTCAAAAAGATACCTGTGCTCTGCCCACCACGGTTATCGAAACTCGGTTTCTAGTGGTATAAATCAGCAACAGGCATATCACTCTACCACTTGTGGATAACAAAGTATGTAACCTGAACTTAGTAACACCTTTATCCAAACGTTCCGTTCAAGTGCACAATTTTCAGTATGACTATTTTATTTTGAAGTTATAAAATTTCCTTTCCCGAATATAAATATTTCATTTAAATTACGCTACAATTTTGCCAATCACACATCACTAAATGCAACCAATTTGTAAGAGTTCGTTGACAGAGCGAGTAAGCTAACTCCAATTTTAACACAGCGGTGTTTCTCCGAATGCGCTTATTTCGAACACCAGATTTTTTCAGTTTATCGGTAAGTTCAACATTCTCTTGTTAGCAAGAACTAATAATACCACAGAACGTCATTGCAAAATCTTTACAAAACTGTAACATCTAAATCAGTATTTTCCAAACTTTTCCGCCTCAGTTTCCTCTTCGACAAACAATGGGCATTCACGCCATATTTCAATAAAATTTTAGACCATTAAAATATTTTACTAAAATGAAAATTGAAAGACAATAATACTCAGACCTTATGGTTTAATTTTAACAAACATAACTTGGTTCTGCCACCACCTCAAAGTTCACTGTCCCCTGAATTTTATAAACGCTAACTTGATATCAGTACCACTCACGTCAGGATATAAATCATAATACTTTAAGGTAATAATGAACAACTCAAGTATGACGCCCATTATTAATTTTATTTCTCGTTAGTTTAAACTCTTACCACAGTTAACGCAAGCATTATAACATTTTCTATTGTTGTTTCTGATAACGATCATGGAGTGCATATATTTATCCAGATGTACATGTGAACGAAATCATAAATGTAATTTGGCGTCATCTATTGAATGAGATCTAAACTACATTAACAATAACAATTTCACATTGTGAGTATTCAAAATTCAGATATTTAGAAAAATAACTGTGATATGTGCAACAGTCATTTCTTTATCACAGAACACAGTTTAAAATAAAAATACTCACCTCATAACAAGAACGTAACTTTCACCGGAACTGAACGTAAGGGTATGATTATATCTTTATTGTTGTAATTTGTAATTATAGTACTAAAAATGGATCTGTTAAAAATCTGTTATTTTATCAATTTTCAATTAACCATACCATCGTTACTATATGCAAACATTATAGTTTATATTGGCACAATCCAAACATTCTTCCCGTACAGTACCTCCCAGAGAAATCCTTTCTTCAGGAACGTTCACTTTTCTAAATATTTTCAAGAACGTATGAATATTTCAATTGCTAATACAAACTGCTGTGTTGTTTATGGTTGTTACTTTAATTATTATATTTATCAATATCGTTACTTTAATAATATTTACCAATGCTGTTACTTTAATCATTATATTTACCAATGTTGTTGCTTCAATTATATTTACCATAGTTGCTACTTTAACTATTATATTTACCAAAGTACTTACTTTAAGTATTATATTTACTAATGTTGTTACTTTAATTATTACATTTACCAATATTCTTACTGTAATTATTATATTTACCAGCGTTGTTACTTTATTATATTAACCAATATAATACCACTACGGGTATTAAAACCTGATTTTTATTGTTGTAAGTCCGCAGACATACCGCTATGTCACTAGGGGCTTCTGTAAATAGATTACCTGTATGAGAGATAGCTAAGTTGGATTAATCTATTAAAAATATCTCAGAGGATATTTGGCAATTTTATTCCTTTCTATAACACTTAACTTCGATATTTTAATAACTGTTATATTCCACTTTGTTGATTTTATTGTATGGTTGCTTTATTGGTTTAATTTCTTATTTATTAATAAATTTGTTCTTTTTACAAACATTATATTGTTGTAGTTCCTACCCGAGTATTTGTTTGTTTTAAACTTCGCACAAAGCTACTCGAGGGCTATCTGTGCTAGCCGTTCCTAATTTAGCAGTCTAAGACTTGAGGGAAGGCAGTTAGTCATCACCACCCACCTCCAACTCTTGGGCTACTCTTTTACCAACGAATAGTGGAATTGACCGTACATTATAACGCCCCCACAGCTGAAAGAGAGAGCATATTTGGAGCGACGGGGATGCGAACCCGCGACCCTCAGATTACGAGTTGCTACCCGAGTCTATAGTTAAACAGTAATACGTGTTGTAGTATTCTAACTCATGTTAAGCATCTCTAAATTTACACTGTCTGAGCTGTTTATTAGGTTTTCATTTACCACTAGACGCTATCTTATTATTACATTATTGTGTAAATTGTTTAATAATATGGAGGTAGTTTTTTATTTTATATTTTTACTATATATATATATACATGTGAGGATTATTTTACTACACCTGGTGAGCACAGCACAGGTAACATTGTTAGCTAAGCCTAAAGGTGTAGGACTAATCAAAAACCTTGCTCAGTTCACTTCAACAACTAAACTTTAAACAAACTGTTAGTTTCCTCCTTCTGTAAATTAGTTACAAATGAACAAAGAACAAAAGAACCTAGCAACATATTTCGAGGACACAGTAAGATTTTGCCTGAGGCTGCAAAGTGGTACCTTTATAACTGACTACTGTAACCTTGTAACCGTTACTATGAAGATAACTTCTAATGTTACTAGGGCACAACTATACCTGTCCTGCAACAGTAATGTCGTTTGCCGCTTTTTTTCCTCGCGGCACGAATAGTTCGTTCCTCTGGTTTCAAGCATTCGAAACTACTGTTTAGCAACAATGTGACACGAATACGGTTAATTTCTATAACCCTTTCGTTTATGGCAGAACTATTTGTATCCCGTAGTTTTTTTTACGGAAATGTACCTGTATTTACGTGTATTGGTTATTTGTAAGAATACGCTAAATTCCTAGGACCTTTCTGCTTGTAGCTGTCTTCCCTCTAATCTTACACTGCTAAATTAGGGATAGATAGCCCTTGTGTAGCTTTGCGTGAAATTTATACATAAGAACGCGTATGTAAGTAAGTTTATTTATTGAGTGTTTTTATTTGAACTTCATTGTAGCAACCTAAAAATTGTACTCCATATAGAACTACTGTAAGTGTAGTTTACCTTCCATGCAAGTGATACAAGAATTTTTAATCACTTGAAAATATGATTTAAAAATAACCTAATTTTTAAGTAGTAAGAACATTGCTCTCTCTGCATTCGGTCGTATGTAGCATAATTTTGCGTCCGAAAATAGACTGATACCCTAGTGTGTTTATATCTGGAAACATATTAAGTTTTAACTCAAATGTATTTGTATCTAAAAACATACGAAATTTTATCATCGTGTTTTTGTATCTGAAAATATATTAAATTTAACCCTATTGTGTTGCACATGGAAACATAACGTTTACCCCACTGTATTTATACATGCAAACATTTTAAGTTTTACTCTAGTGTATTTGTATCTGCAAACATTTTAAGTTTTTCTCTAGTGTATTTGTATCTGCAAACATATTAAGTTTTATTCTTGTATGTTTGCATTGTTGTCATTTTAGCGACTTTGCCACTTGACCGGTGATTTTTTGAGTGAATTCGTGAGTATAGTTTGGTAATTTTAAAATAAAGCCACAATGGACTACCTGCTGTGTCTACCGTGAGGAATCGAACACTACATTTTAACGTTGCAATTTCGTGAACTTACCGCTTGTTTGTTTTGAATTTCGCCAGAGCTACACGAGGGCTATCAGCACCGGGAAGTAGCAAATATGGAAAGTTTATAATGTGTTCTCCACAAGTCACTTTATCGTAACAAAAATGTCCAGTTAGATGTACATAGATTTTAAGTTCTCTATTGAATTATGTAGGTTTATTGTTCAGTGACATTTGCCCCCCCAGTGGCTCAGCGGTATGTCTGCGGACTTACACGCTAAAATCCGGGTTTCGATACCCGTGGTGGGCAGAGCACAGATAGCCCATTGTGCAGCTTTGTGCTTAATTCTAAACAACAACATCAGTGACATTCTTGACTCCTATATGAGGTTTAAATAGCGACATCTGGCGACTATTAAATGTTTCCCTTCACGGCTTTTTGCTTTGTGTGGTTGAAACCATCCTGTATTTGACAATTACTGTATAGATATTTTAGACAAGTATATATTAATTCATCTATTTTCTTAAATCATCAGAACTCGATGTCGAACTCATGGTAGTCAGAAAACAGTAGGTAAAAATTAAAACTTACTTTAAAAACACGATGAAAAAATGTTAATGTTACCAGTGTCATCTGTTTTTTGTCACTTGGAATATTTTAAAGTTCGAATAGCCTGACTGTCACATTACTGTTTTTTAACTAGTTGTTTTCTTTGTAATTATACCTCATTTACCTTCGCGTTTCTCAAAGGTGAAATGTCACAATTGTATTACAATCCAATGTTGGAGCCCACAGCAGCACGTCTGCGGACTCACACCGCTGAAATCCAGGTTTCGATACTCGTGGTAGACAGAGCACAGATAGCCCATTGTGGAGCTTTGTGCACAGTTCTAAACAAACAAACCCATCTAGGATATGATCACTTCTTTTTTGTGTGTAGCAGAACGCCAATGATTATATGCTAAAACGAATAAAATCCCTGTAACCCGAGTGCCTCGATAGGTGGACCTTTCGAAAACGCACAGTTTATAGGGTTTTTAATTCGTTTCTATCAAGACTTCTTGAAATTACGTGTTTTTTTTCTAATATCGTAAATATGCTATGGCGTTTAGTACAGGCTTTTAGTTACGAAACGTTGGTAAAACTGTTCTTAAGCCTTCACACGAGGTACAGCATGGCCAGGAGGTTTAGGCACTCAATTCGTAATCGGAGGGTCGCGTGTTCGCATTCCCGTTGCGTCAAACATTCTCGCCCTTTCAGCCGTGGGGGCGTTATAATGTTACGATCAATCCCACTATTCGTTGGTAAAAGAGTAGCCCAAGATTTGGCGGTAGGTGATGATGACTAGTTGCCTTCCCTCTGGTCTTACACTGCTAAATTAGAGACGGCTAGTGCAGATAGCCCTCGTGTAGCTTTGTGCGAAATTCAAAACAAGGTAAACCAAGCCTTTGCACGAAATGTATTTCAAGAACTAATAAATATATCACTGGAAAAATATAACCAACTATAGTCACGTGGGATAAGCAGGTAAACAGTTAAAATCCCACTCACCGTGAGAAGAATCGACGAAACCAATATTTCATTCCAGATCAGGTCAGTAAATTCAAAATGGTTTCATTTCAATGTGACTATTCATCACACATACACATACACACCTGTATATATATATATTTAAATGTATATTGCTCCATATATTGCACACATAATTCGTTCAATTGTGTTGAATTATTCAGATAAATATTGTAATTTTTAACACTAATTATTCGAAACATGTCAAAAAGACATTAAAGTCTTAAATACTTACGTTTTTTTAACTGTAGGTCTGTGACCTTCCCACCTCTTGATAACGTCCAGCTTATGACGTGCTTCCATTTCCTGGCATTTCTTTCGTTTTCTTCGCGAGAAATGTTCCTGTCCAGCGCTAACGTTATCTGATGACGTGTTCGTCGCTTTGTCCAAAATCTTCTAACTATGGGATAATAATAAACTTCTAAACATATTTCAGACATCTGTTCCGTTTTTTTCTTAGCAGCATTTTTCTTTATACTGCACCCTATGACGTCATCCAGGTTAATACGTTTGACGTTAGTGTTTGAATCATTCGTTAAAGGTTCACACACGAGAGCCAAATTCGTCAGTTTCACAACAAAATAGACTCGTTCATCCATTCTATTATAACAGCAGAAGTAATCTTCTAAAAATACTTCCTCGTTCAACTGACAGTTTGACGCTGATTGTAGAGAAATTTTGCTACAAGCTCTGGTGTTGACACTTGATGTTGCCATGGTAACTGATCCGTACAGCAAGATGTATTTTAGAAAAAGAGAAAATTTTCAGCTAATTGTGTGGATTATCTCGCACCATCACTCCGATTCAGGGACTCTCTCTTCGTAACCTAGTCGTGAATTTTTGAACTAATCCGTCTTCACTTTATACGAAAGAGACAAAACAAAGTTTGTACGAGAACGAGAAGCAAATTGTTACGTATTCTATTTCCGGACAGTTCATTCTGCATGGTTGTGCGCCGAACTGGGTCAGATGAGAACTGTATGAAAGGTCTTCTTGCCTTCAAATAAAATTGTTCGCTAGGTTATTGGCTTGAGAAAACAAAAAAACAAACACAACTTAGTTTTAAACTAACTTCTAACGTAGACGTCAGAAATAAGGACAGGCCGAAAACCACAGTGTGAAAATAAGCCACAGCATGCTGCATGCACTTCAAGGAAAAAAATGCCTTGAAAATGCCACGGGCGTAAATACGTTGAAGTTTAATGAATAAACATGTAGGTCGTTTGTATACAGATACCTATATACATAAATTTATATTTTTCCATGACTGTAATGATATATGGTACACCTGCAAAGCGTTTCAGTGTTTTGTTACATGTATATCCGAGTGTATCCACTTATGTTCATGTACACGTACGTATGTGTGTGTGTTCGTAAGCAACATTTATTTCTGTTGCGATGTTGAGGAAAGTGGGATGTTTTAATGTGCTGTAATAGGTTCGATGATACAAAACACATTCAGGTAAAAACGTTGTAGTTAAAGTTATGGTGTCATTGGATTTTACCCAGAGCTACACGAAGGGTATCTGCACATACCGTCCCTAATTTTGAAATCATAGCACTTTATCAAAGCCAACCCCCGCTAAATCTTTGGCTACACTTAAATAGTGGGGTTCGATTGTCACTATTATAAAGCATCCAATGTTCCAAAAGTTCGGGGTCTTTTTTTTTTTGTCCCCTAACGGGACATGACCCATGAAACAGCAAATCGACAGCCCGTCACACTAAACATCATTCCACAGTATCCAATTGACATCAGTCCTAAGTTTGACATAGAATACGATATGTTGACGTTATAAAACAGTCAAATATTTTTTGTACGTCACACCATACTTATCCACAAGATTCGAAAGAAAGAACTACTATCTGAACGTTTTTAATCGGATGATTAATGATGAATTAAAAACAAAATATGTTTCTAAGGGTTTCACTAAAGTAACGCAAAACCAGTTTCAAACGTAAGAGGGCCACCCAGTTAAACTCGTTCCTTCCCCACACAGCGTTGATTTTAATCGGCTCCAAAAAGATACGAAAATATGTTCGTCTTTATCACCGGACAGAGACAGGTTTTAGCAGGACGAAGAGAAGTAATATTCTCCACGTGTTTCATCAAGATCCGATTGTGTTTGAAACAGGAAAAACAGTGTGAAGAGTCGTTTCTCACGTTGAGATGTATGATTTTTAATACCTTCTTGTGGCCTTCACTTTTATCCTTAACCTTAGAGAAACTATCAACTTCTAAGATGGGTGTACCAACTTAGTCTGAATTCATTCAGCAATTTTTGAGAAATCCAGCTGATGAATATACAAACACGTGGGTAAAAACGTAACCTCCTCCACCGAGTACGATTAATTTATTTGATTATTCATTATCCTTATTAAAACTAATAATAATAACACAGGTTCCGTTACTGGGTAAATGCTTTAAGGAAGGAAAAAAACACATACTGAAGCAATCACCGTTTTCTAAGGTTGTTATTTCCTGGTCTTAAAGAAAGCTTTACTTATGTTTTAGAAGTAATGTTCTATACAAATTAGTACCCCTGGTGAATGCTTTCACAATTACGTTCAACACAAACTAGTGTCTCTCGTGATTATTGTAACAATCATTTTTAATACAAACTAGCACCTCTGGTGACTATTTTAACAATTACTTTTAATATAAACTACCAGCTCTGGTGACTATTGTAACATTTATTTTCAATACAAACTAGTACCTATGGTGAACGTTTTCACAATTACATTCAACACAAACTTACACCTCTGGTGACTATTTTAACAATTACTTTTAATATAAACTACCAGCTCTGGTGACTATTGTAACAATTACTTTCAACACAAACTAGTAGTTCTGGTGACTTTTGTAACATTTATTTTCAATACAAACTAGTACCTATGGTGAACGTTTTCACAATTACATTCAACACAAACTAGTGTCTCTCGTGATTATTGTAACAAGTATTTTCAATAAACACAATTGTCTCTGTTGAATATTTGAACAAGTACTTTCTATGGAGTCTTGTATCTCTTGTGACAGTTTTAATATCTTAATAGTTTTTTTTCAATTTAACCAAACTTGCTTGTCCTTTCAGCCGTGGGGCGTTATAAAGTCGGTTTATCACACTATTCGTTGATAAAATAGTTGGCGGTGGGTGGTGATGACTAGCTGCCTTCCCTCTAGTCTTACACTGCTAAATTGGGGACGGTTGACGCAAATACCCTCATGTATCGCGTAATGATATTACGCATAAATAGTCTTCCCTCTATCAGTGATGTCGAGAAACCCACTTGTTGAGAATTTTATATGCAAAAACGGCTCGTTTGGGTTGAGAAAATATTTTTAGTCTTCCCTCTAGTTTTACATTGCTAAATTAGGAACGGCGAGTGCAGATAGCCCTCGTGTAGCTTTGCGCGAAATTTCAAAACACGCCAAACCAAACTTTTCAATATAAACTCGTACCATTGACTAACTGTTTTATGAAGTGTTTTGAACAAGTACATTCAACATAAAAACAGTTTTCGCGATTATCTCTTATCTCTGGAATAGCGGGTTTATACTTTTAACGGCTGTTATTATCCTGTGTTTTGAGGTAAACTGAATCAACCCGTAAATGATTTACCTTTTACCTCTATCATAATACCTATACATTTGTACTTTCTTTGAAAAAGACAGATATATGCCACTTGTATATCTGAAATATTCATACAGTGTAATTACATGTCCAATATTCATGTGAGGTCACTTTCAAGTGAAATATAAGTTGGTTCCTACAGTATTTCGTTATAAAAGATTTTCACAATGAGGGATTTGGAATATGCCAGAAGCTAGCTTCAGTGCGAGGTCATGAAGATGATAGAAAGAATGTTTATACAACATGGCTGGGCCTGTAATCCATAAAGAACTTAGTTTACAATTAATAATTATTTAATAACTGGAATAACAGGGAATTGAGGTTGTAACAGGTGAACGTTCTCTCCCTCTACCTGGATTCGGGTAGAGAGAGCAAGCGAGAACAGCAGGGGTCACCATCAAGTTTAGCAACTTTTTACGGGAACAAAACAACAGCATAATCTGTGTGTAAAAATGGCTCGTTTGGGTTGAGAAAAGATTTCTCTATAAGTTAGTTTTCTCGACATTTCTGAACAACGTAATCTCAATCTTTCTGTTCACACGTAAACACTTCCCCTCCCCCCAAATGTTGTTACTAGGTTGCTGCTGGGCATTCAATAACTTATTTGTTTGTTTGTTTTTGAATTTCGCACAAAGCTACTCGAGGGCTACCTGTGCTAGCTGTCCCTAATTTAGCAGTGTAAGACTAGAGTGAAGGCAGCGAGTCATCACCACCCACCGCCAACTCTTGGGCTACTCTTTTATCAACGAATAGTAGGATTGACCGTCACATTATAACGCCCCCACGGCTGAAAGGGTGAGCATGTTGGGCGCGACCGGGATGCGAACCTGCGACCTTCAAATTACGAGTCGCACGCCTGAACGCGCTTGGCCAACATTCAATAACAACACCATTCAGGTTCAAATGATTTATAATAATTACATGTTCGCTTAAAGTATATTTCACTTTAAAAAAAAAGAAATAAAGGGTGCTTTCAACCTGAGGTCGTGCGCGCCCGCGAGTGGGGGAAAGACCCCCTGTAAATTGAGAAACATAATTATTTCTTTAATCATTTAAAACATGTATATCAATTTTTTTATTCAGTTCACAATTTAACATAACCTCTCTTCTTCCCTCCCGGTGAAAAAATCTTATTTACCCCATTCTCGAAAGGCTTCTTCAGACGTCCGTGTATGTAGTCCTTAAACCACGAGAAATTCATAAACATTCTAAAGAGGGGTTGCCACAGTAAGGCCCAGAATGGCCAGATGGTTAAAGTACTTCATTCGTAATCCAAAGGTCGCGGGTTCAAATCCCCATCACATCAAACATGCTCGCTTGTTAAGCCATAGGAGCGTTATAATGTGACAGTCAATCCCACTATTCGTTGGTAAAAAGAGTAGCCCAAGAGTTGGCAGTGGGTGGTGATGATTAGTTACCCTCCCTCGAGTCTTACACTGCTAAATTAGGGACGGATAGCACAGATAGCCCTCGAGTAACACCATAATAAATAAAATAATAACTGATATAGCACAAAGCTTCAGGTCTTATAACACTAAAATTTGGAGCTAGATTTCACAACGCAGATAACCAATTGTTCAACTTTACGGAAAAATAAACAAACAAGCTGCGTAATATCTATTAGCTTTTTAATATTTTGTTTTCGTAATAAATGTTTGAAAACGTGAAACAAATGAGCAAAATATTGCACCATCACTTAAGTAATAGTTCCTGATTCAAACCCAAGTGTATTTAGACCTCTCGAAATGCAATTAAGTTAGGCCTATTCAACTTTCAAATTACAAGACGTAAAATGTTGGACCTAAGAGTAACCAGCTGAGATTTTAGAAAATACCAAACTTACTTGAGAACTTCCCGAACTATCGCTCGTCATAAATTATAACCTGAACGTTTTAGTCGTTTTATTTCAAAATTTTCTGGTCGGTATATAAGGAAATGCTAAGAAAATCTAAAAGTCACCATTGCTCTAAATAATTTTTAAATAATAAACACGTGTCGTATAAGAAATAAGGATTCATTTATTTGTTTCTTGTTAGTTAAGATTCAGCAGAACAGGATATCTGTTGTGTGCCCATTACTGGATTCGTACCTGGAACTTTAGTCTTATAAGGTATCGAGTTTATCGCCGAGCCACTGGAGGCAAACATTAACTAAGAAGCGTCTTAATCATATACTCTTCTTAAGGTTCAACATCTTAGGTCACACTGGAAACAAAAAATTATAATGAAGCTGGCCAGAAGCTCGTTTCTTTTTAAAGCATCCTTATTGGTTAGAAACTGACAGGGGGGGGCCTAACAAGTAACCAATAATACACTAATTATATACTAATCACAAAAAAAAAGGTTCTGAGAAGATCGGTTATTGGATGATTAACTAAATCCTACTGTAAGAAAGGACAATAACACGAGACATTTTTAATCTAAAGGGCCAATCATTTAGTGAAAGCTACCAGTAATTTTCATGTATATAATGCGCGTGCGGTAAAAGAAAAGCTATTGACATATTACTTGGCTCAGCAGTAAATAAAAATACTGTAAAACTCGTGGTAGTAAAAAGGTGAACACATAAAAACTGAAAGGCATACCTCAATCACAGATTGTAAGATTTAAAATGTATTACAGTTTCACAGTCACTAATGAAGTGACAAATTTCAGTATGAATCGGTAAATTACACTAACTGACAAACTTATTCTGGTTCAGTCGTTACAACGACAGGTATTAGGCCATGGAATTGCCAAAGAGAAAAACAGTTACGCGTAGCTTAGTGATGTAAATATAAAAGTACTCTACACAGCACAGAGTATCCTACGTTTACCGTACAGCTGACAAAAACTACAATTATTTACAATACGTAACCGTTACAATTTTCGTACTATCAACAATATAACGTCAATGGACAATTACTCAAAACGCAAAATGTTCAACGTTTTACGACAGGAATATCAAACATAACACCTGCCAAAATATTTGACAGACACACACAATGTATTACCCAATTACCTTTGATATGTCCCACAGTCGTATGCTGGCTGTACCATATAGTGCATCATAAACTGTGATTTCAGTTTACCCTTTTCCATTATTGTATATTTCTTTTCAGTTTTAAATATAATGCTATTTTCAGGTATTTATTTTCGGTAAATTAAAAAAATGGAATTGTCCACTTTAATTTAAATATTTGGTAATAAATAAGATGTCGAAAGTTATCTGACCTCAAGGATAAAATGGATTTAACACCATCTCTAATTTTGACTTTCTAACCAGAAGGACTACAACCAATCAGAAGCTTCATACCATACACCATCAAAACTCAAATTATGGCGAATATTTTAATGTCTTTAATGGATTAGAATGGAGTTTGCCAGCTCCAAAATCCACTTTTATACCACTTGACCAACCCGCTCCAGTTTATGCATCCTTGGTCGATGGTATTTGGGTATTTTGCCCTGGAGGGTCAGGTTCACTTTGACCTCTTCCTCCTTCCTGAACATATTTTCCCTAACTGTTCGTATGTTAGGTCCTTTTCAGGGCAATGTCCATTTATAGTCTCTTATTCACAGTAGTCAAGCTTGCTGGTGGCAATTTATTTATTTATTTTTTTATCTTATTATTATTTTAAAATACATAAATATGTAAACTATAAATACAAGATTTAAAGTTCATATACATACATATTTTACTTTAATTTATTTTTCTTTATGTTTAATATATTTGTTAATTGGGGAGAGGTATTTAGGATTTTCTTCATCATGTATAAGGTACCTATCTAGTTCGCATAACAAATCATTTTTCATCCAATTTTTGTTAAAATACCTAATTGTAATATTTAGGAGTCTATCTGATATTGTTGGTATGTTCGAGTAATTATGGATGAATTTAGATGATGTTGCTCTCGGAACTCTGTATGCTGTTGTGAGAAGTGTGTTTTGTATTGTTTGTAGTTTGGTTTTGATTGTTTCATTACTTACAGTTACCCATGATGGAGCTGCATAGTCTATTACTGGTCTAATATATGTTTTGTATATTTTAAAAATATTATCTGTAGATGCTCCACTGTGTTTACCAGTTAGACTCCTAACATAGTTGGTTCTTCGCCAAATTTTATTTTTAATTTCGTTGACATGATTGATCCAAGTTAATTTTGAATCATAAGTCAGACCTAAAAATTTTGCTGATTGGGCAATCTGGAGCAGCGTGCCATTCATATATATTTCTAACTGTTGTTTTCTGTGTTTTGGCGATTTCGTAAAGAGTACGAGCTGAGTTTTTGCTGTGTTTATTTTAATTCTATATTTTTCACAGTATTCACTAATTCTATTTAATTGTGGTTGTATGTTTGTAGCTGCTATCGTGGGTGTTGCAGCACTTTTCCAGATTGCCACATCATCTGCAAACTGTGATGAGAATCCATTTGGATCCTTCAATGGCATATTGTTAACATACATGATGAAGAGTATAGGGCTAACCACCCCTCCCTGTGGGACACCAGCTAGAGGAGTAAAGTATTCGGAAAAAGTTCCTTCTACGTTTACTCTACATTTTCTGTTTTCCAGAAAGTTAGATAACCAGCGAATAATTCCTCGCGGTAGTTCCATTTCATTCATTCGGAACCTTAGACCATCGTGCCAAACGGTGTCGAATGCTTTCTCGATATCGAGGAAGCAAGCGACTGTACATTCTTTTTTGTTAAAACTATCTATTATGGTTTCGGTTAATCTTATTAAATGGTCTGTCGTTTGTCTAAATTTTCTGAATCCATTCTGTTCTTCTGGTAATTTTGATGTTACCTCCAAAAATGTGGAGAGTCTATTACTTATTATTCTTTCGAGAATTTTGCCAACACAGCTGGTCAGACTGATTGGTCGGTAGCTATTTGGTTTATTCGCTGGTTTTCCTTCCTTATGGAACATTAAAATATTTGCTAGCTTCCAAGAAACTGGGATATATCCTGAGGATAGCGATAAGTTAAATAGAGAATTTAGGTGGTCAAACAATTTCGGAGTGCCGTTTTTTAGGAGAATAGCTTGTATTTCATCTTCTCCTGGCGCTTTGTTTTTGGTGTTTTTTATTGCTTCTAGTATTTCATGTAGGGATATTTCCTTTGTTAGTAATGTGCTTTCAAAATCAGTGTTAGAACTTGTATTTGTATCAGTTATGTTTACTGGAAATATTGGTTCATATTGATGTTTATTGTTTGCTATGTGATTAGTGACTTTATTGTAGAAGTTTGTATTCATATCTGGATCTGTGTGAGTTTTAAATGTATTTTGGAGTTGATCCTTGAAGGCTTCGGCTATTTCTTTATTTGTATGTGCAATGGTGTTATTATGTTCAAGTGGAGGATATTTCTTTGTGTTTGTGTTTTCACTTGTGAATCTTTTAAGATGTGGCCAAAATTTTTTCGGGTCAGTTATGTCGTTTAGTTTATTACAGTAATTGTCCCATTTATTTTGTTTTTGTTGTTTTATTTGAGTTCTGATGTGATTTCTAATGTTGTTTATTTGTGTTTTAGTTTCTCTGTTTCTTGTAATCATGTACTGTCTTCTTAGTTGTCTACGCTTTTTTATTAGGTTGATTATTTCTGTGGTGGGTTTCCATGTGTTGATTGTTGTTTTGTGGTATTGTTTTGGTATTGTTAACTTGTCTGCTTTCTGAAGGCAATCCGTGATTGTTTGACAATAATTGTCCATTTCGACATGCGTTTTAACTTCTTTAATAATTTTATTAGGTAATAGATTATCTAATTCTTGTTTATAGCATTGCCAATTTGCTTTACTGTAATTAAATTTTTCTTTCCTATATGTTATATTTTTATAGGGGGTGAGAACGAAGACGCAAAAAATTGGGAGATGATCACTATCTACATCTTTTCCCACTTGAAATTTTACTAATTTCTGGCTTAAATTATATGTACACATACACAGATCTAGTATGTCACTAGAGTTAGTAGAATAGGATGTATGTGTTGGGGTGGTATCATTCAATAAAGCTATGTTATTATCATCTATAAATTGTATTAATTTTCTACCATTTGAATTAGAACTTCGGCATCCAAAGGAAACATTTTTACTATTTAAATCTCCCATAACTATGGTGTTTTGATTGTGGGAAAAGATGTTATTAAGTAAAGTTGTATCTAATTGTTTATTGGGTGAGCAGTAAATTCTTGCTACGGTTATTTTAGTTTTATTCGTTTGGAGGATATCTACAGTAACATGTTCATTGCTACTGTTTAATTTGATTTCTACTACAGATAAGTCCACTTTGTGGAGCAGCATAATGCCTCTGTTTTCATCATTTTTATTTTTTCTGTCTTTTCTAATTATTGAGTAATAAGGTATTTTAAATCTATTATTATTGTATGTTAGAGTTTCACTTATTATTATAATCTGGGGGTTTAATTCTTCTATTATATCTTCGATCTCATGTTTCTTGGAAGCTATTGCACCTTGGATGTTGATATACACTACTGTGAACATTGTGCTGTGAGCATGTAACCTGTTAGTGTAGTTATAATGTAGGGTATATGAGGTGTGATGTGTTTTATGGAGATAGTGATCAGTAGTTCTAGAAAGTTATTTGTCTGGTTTGGTTTGGTATATTCTGTTATAAAATCAGTTATTACATTTTTGAAAACTGTTGAAAACAGGCTTGTTTTGCCTGTTGTGTTAATATTCGTTTCTTGTATGGTGGTGTTGTTTTCTTTTGGTTTTTGTGTTTGTGTTAATGTGTATTAGTCTTCTGTACTTGTTGTTTATGTGGTTCTTTTCCTTTTAACATTTCTGCATATGTGGTTTTTTGTTGTTTTATTGAGTTCTGTTGATGTGCTTGTTTCAGGTAAGCTGTTTGTTTTCGGTTGATTCTGTTCTGTTGGTGTGTCTGTTTTAGGTAAACTGTTTGTTTTCGGTTGATTCTGTTCTGTTGGTGTTCTGATCTGATAAATACGTTGCTTTATTTGTTTATATTTTTCACAGCCTTTGTAATTTGCCGTGTGGGTTTGACCACAGTTACAACATTTAGGCGTTTCTTTTTCTGTTTTGCATTGGTTGATATGGTGTTCCCCGCCACATCCGCAGCACCTCGGTGATGCTAAGCAGGCTGCTGAAACATGTCCATATCTTTGGCAGTTGTAACACTGTGTTACAACAATTGCCGGAGTTTTCAATTGCTTAACTTGGTATTTTTGATACCAGAGCAATATTCCGTTGTTTATTAAATTTTGTATGTTGTAGCTGTCATCAATGTCAATTCTTATCAGGTTTGTAGGTGTTTGTGTTTTCTTAGAAATAATTCTTTCTGTCTTTGTGTGTGGTATGTTTTGTTCGTCAAGTGCCTGTTTAACTAGATCCAGGTCAATCGTCTGATGAACCCCTCTTACCACAATTGCTTTTGGTTACGGCTTACTTCCTGGAAGGTAGATTTTAATATTTCTAGGTTTAAAGGCATCTGTTGGCCATTCTTTAAGTAGTCTGTTAAGATCGACCACATCTTGCCCTTGCACAAGTACACCGCCTCTTGGCAAACGCTTAATGTTAACTATATTAACATTAGGTTTGCATCTTTTTACCTCTGTGGCAAGCAGGGGTTGATTATACTGACCCGGAATGCCTTCTATTATCACCGCATATTGTGGTGGTCTTGTCTTTAAGACAGTACTGTTGTTAGTTGTTTGTTTGTTTTTACTGTGTTTTTTTTATAATACAGTGATAAATCCTTGGTCCTCCAAGTCTCGATCACTGTCCGTGTCATTCTTTTGTACATTATTCACTGGTGTAATATCAACATCCTTAGTTTTTAAGTTTTGTTGCATTACATTTACGGGACTTAAACTACCTACTTTTGTTGCAGGGGTGGCTACCTCTACCTCAGTATTAGTAGCCATCACTGCTTCTTCTTCAAATTCGGAGTTTTCCGAGGAATTAATTTCTTTAATCAACTTTCGCTTAACTTTACTTTTTTTTAATTACATTTTTTGTTTTCTTTACTGTATTTAATTCCCTTTTTGCCAAACTACACAGAGCTAGCAATGGGGAACTATTAATGTTATTGCCACCAGTTTCACTTGACTTACCTGTATTCATCTTTTGTTCAGCCTTAACGGCTTTTCCCGCCATTTCTTTTGTAGGTCTTATTGGACCCGTAGTCGAGATCTTTGCGGTTTCCCGCTCTTCTGTCGTTGATTTCAGTGGTGCTCAGTGAGTTCTTTGAGCGATGTGTTGTCTTGATGAGAAATAAATTAAATTTAAGTTCTTCTTCATATATTTTTAGTAAATTTTTAAGCCTAAATCGCCTTCAACAAGAGCCAGACAAAGAACGTCCGATTTGTTTCGAGCCTTAACAAACTCCAGTTTATGCATAGTTACGATTGTTTATTTGTTTTGAATTTCGCGCAAAGCTGCTCGAGAGCTATCTGCACTAGCTGTCCCTAATTTCACAGTGTAAGACTTGAGGGAAGGCAGTTAGTCATCACCACCCACCGCCAACTCTTGGGCTATTCTTTTACCAACGAATAGTGGGATTGACCGTGACTTTATAACGTCAGTACGGCTGAAAGGGCGAGCATGTTTGGTGTGACAGGGATTTGAACCCATGACCTTCGGGTTGTGAGTTGAGTGTCTTAACTACCTGGTAATGCTGGACCATTAGTGTTACGAGCATAGTGGTGAAGCAGCTAACTGATATAAAAGAACTAATGTGCGTCACGTCACACCACTTTTGATTTATCAGGACTTTTCGAGATAGGAGGAGTCATAAAAGCCAAAATACATTTATCCAGGTAGAATAGTTCGATTACTCTTTGTCCATTACGATTTTAGTGACGGGGTAAATGGGGGGTGTTGAAATCTTATAAGTGCACTGAATGTTAGTAGTACAATAAACCTCAAGATGTAATGTGGGACCACCTAGCCTAGAAACCAAGAGAATAACATTTATCACAAAATAAATATATCAGTCTAATTGTAAATTTAATTTTTTTCTATTATATCGTTAACTTTTTAAATAATAAAACAAATATCTTTAATCAACGGAAACTCACATTAACGAATAAACAAATACTTTTCCAGTTTTGCTGTATTTACCTTAATTTTATACTGTTAGTACTTGAACTAACAATATTGGATCATACCTTCGTTGCTGAGCAACATGACATAAAATCCATTGTTGGGACGTATTGTTGCCGAAACGCTCTGGATATTCTGTATATTATAAGTTGTTAATATAACTCATTTTTACAAATAATTATTTTATGAATACGCCGATTTAATTTAATAAATAATTTTAATTTTGATTGAGTCACAAAGAAGTGAACCGACTTTTGCTTGTCTCAACTGCGTTTTTCTGCCTCTTTGTTGGTGAAGCTCGATTTTGCTCAATCATTTATGACGGGTTATACACAAGTGATAGAGCAGAGACATGTAGATGATTATACACGATTTACGCAACAGCGGGAACATTGATAACCAGTTATAATTTATCATAATGTACATTATTTATATTTAATATACTTTACTACGTAAGTAAAATTAATGGTCATTTTTACCCCTCTTCTCCAAAGTCACATTGTTTTATTTTTGCAGTCAAATCCTTGGTCTCAAAAATCAAATTCGATATAACAGGTTAAACTGTTTCAAAATCATATACTCTCAAAGTTTTCGGGTCAGATGTTTCTTCTAAATGGTGATGAATCGTTACATTCATTTGTATAACCTCTCGTTGGTCAATAAACTAGGTTTGACAACTTGGAGTCACTGAACTTTTCCAGCAAAAATTATATTTATTCAGAAGGACAACAGTGATGAAAAGGTGCTAAGCCAATAATTATTTTGGAATAAGTTGTTTAACTTTAGATTCTCAGTAGTCTAGTGGTAAGCCCGAGGGGTTATAACAACAAAATTCAGGCTTCCATCCACGCTGTGGGCACAGCACAGATAACCTATTGTGCAAATACACACTTAAAGAAGCAAGTATTTTCTAACCAAGAATATAGGAGTTCGAAATTTTAGAGACAGTTAGTTATACATGTGCAATGTTCTTACTATAAAAAACTTGGAAAGAAAATAATACTGGTAATATGTGAGTGAAAGATTAACCAAAATGTCGTATCAAAAATACCGAGATGGAGATTTCTGTACCGTAATTCTTATCACTGAAGTGTGTGTAAGGTGCCAAGACATCGTGAATTCCGTACACTAAATGAAAGATAAACCATAAAGAAAATAAAGTGTGGAAAATATGTATATTAAGTTGCAAGATATTTGATCGCGTGCAATTTTTATCACGCGTGAAATCATTTTAAAAAAAATGTCTAGCGTTTGTCAGTGAAACGACAACAAAAACGTCCAGGAAATATTATCCAGTAAACACCGAAACGTTATTCTTGGTGCGTATTTAACACGATCAAGTGCGTTAATATACGTACGAACACCATGTGCGAAGTCTGTATAGCTGTACACGAATTTGAGCACTTTGAAAGAAGTGTGTTAAACAAGTCACTCACTGAACCAAAAAGTGCTCTGCACAGTTTTATTCCCCGTGATGAAGGGAAACCCACTTGAAGTACAAATGTATTCTCAAGTCAGCTGGTATAGATATTAACTCTTCAATTAAAATACAGTACCGAACAACGTCTCGACCTTCAAAGATCATCTTCAGGTTAACAGAGAGAGTTGTCGTCTTGAGAATATATGTTCTGTTTAGTATTTTAGTACTAGAACCCTGATGATCGATCATATACTTTGGCTAATTTTAAGGATTTCATCAGACGTATTATGTTTCGCGTTTTTATTTAATTTAAAAAATCTGGATCAGTGGTGAGTTTGAAAGCGTATGACGCAACAAAATACAATTGGGTTTCAACACCATTGACTGGCAAGGCACAGGTAGCCCATTATGCTTATCGACAAACAAATTCTACCCGGCTCGTAATCTGAATGTTGCGGATTCGAATCCCCGTCACACTAACCATGGTCAACCTTCCAGCAGTGGGGGCTTTACAATATGATTGTTAATCCCACTATTCGCTGATAAAAAGAGTAGCTCGAAAGTTGGCGGTGGGTGGTGACGACTAGCTGCCTTATCTCTAGTCTTACACTGCTAAATTGCCCCCCAGTGGCTCAGCGGTATGTCAACGGACTTACAACGCTACAATTCTGGTTTCGATACCCGTGATCGGCAGAGCACAGATAGCCCACTATGTAGCTTTGTGCTTAATTCAAAACAACAACACTGATAAATTAAAGACGGCTGGCGTAGATAGTCCTCATGCAGCTTTGCAGGAAATTCAGAAACAAACTTCTGTTGAAAACATCATATTAAACGTTTCACCCTTCTTTTCACTGTTCTTAATTTTAACACCGACTTCCAATGAAGTTTGTTTATAATGAAGCTTCAGCGTATAGAACGAATGTGTGACTAAAAGCACTGGACTGGTTTGAAGAATTCCAATAGTCAACTATTATTGTAAACTATATTTATGCGATTTTAATCTAGATGATTGCTGCAAAGCTCGTGGCGTTAACATAAAATAAGTTTATAAAAGTAGTCCTAGAATGCCGAGAAGGTTCAATATGAATTGAAGAATCTAGTAACTTCGACCACTGTCTAGACACGAGTTAAGGCACTCGACTCGTAAACCGAGGGTGCGAGTTCGAATCCCTGCCACGCCAAACATGCTTACCTTTTCAGCCGTGGGGGCGTTATAATGTGACGGTCAATCCCACTATTTGTTGGTAAAAGAGAATCCCAAGAGTTGGCTTCCCTCTAGTCTTACACTGCCAAATTAGGGACGGCTAGTGCAGATAGTCCTCGTGTAGCTTTACGCGAAATTAAAACAAACAAGTCAGACACGAGTACATTAATTATAAATACGAGTAGGTTATTAGTTTATTAAGCAGCGACCTAGAATTAAGTGAAGTATCCAATTTATGAATGACTAATCAATTGTTGATCAAAAAAACTGATCGAGTAAGTTTCAATAACTTTACTGAATGTGAGAATTGGTGATTCTGTAAATTAATAAGTGAGTTAGTTCGCGTTTGTTACATATCAAGAAAGATTTTGTAGTAGGTTTATTTATAGGAGTTTCAATACCTGGGCCTGGCATGGCCGAGCGCGTTAAGGCATGCGCTCGTAATCTGAGGGTCGCGCTAAACGTGCTCGCCCTCCCAGCCGTGGGGACGTTATAATGTCACGGTCAATCCCACTATTCGTTGGTAAAAGAGTAGCCCAAGAGTTGGCGGTGGGTGGTGATGACTAGCTGTCTTCCCTCTAGTCTTACACTGCTAAATTAGGGACGGCTAGCACAGATAGTCCTCGAGTAGTTTTGTGCGAAATTCAAAAGAAAAGAAATTCAATACCTTTGTTGGAAAGTTTGTTTGTGAACTTAGGCCTACAATTTATCCTGTACCAAACGTTATTTAAGAAATAAATAAATTAGTTATTATTATATACACTGGACTGGACTTTATTTTCATCAAATAATCCAAAACGAGCAATTAGAAAATGTTACAACACTAATAAATTCTCGATTACTTTGATAATGTGTTTAAATGTTATATTAGAGCTAAGAGAATAGTAGCCTAAGAGTTGGCGGTGGGTGGTGATGACTTGCTGCCCTCCCTCTTGTTTTACACTGCTAAATTTGAGACGCAGATAACCCTCGTGAAGCTTTGCACGAGATTCAAAACAAACCAAAACAAGAGTACAGATTTGTGCTTCACTTCAAACAACATAAAATATTTCAGTGATACATACTGCTACTAATTTCAAAGGTGCTGTAAAACATAGATCTACCTAGTGACTTTGTTTTCTACTTTTACCATGCTATGCAATACACGCACGCAGAGATTTGTGGTCAAGCACTAAATGTCCTTCATCTCGCGCTATGAATATTTCAAATATATTTTTTTAAAATATAACTGCTTTGAGAGACAGGAAAGCTTATTGCAATCGTAAAGGTTCCATTAAGTCAGTTTCTTCACTGCACAATTTCGAATTGCTTATAAAACCAAACGTAATGATCAGTCTGTCCTCTCATAAATACTGGACGGAAATGTTTTATGCTTCACGGACTTATTGTGTGATATGATCTTATGACGTCATCAATAAATCCAATAACTTGAAGATAACAAGAACTTGTTTCACTGTGCTGCTAAAAAAATCGCTATCCCACCTTCCTTCTCTACGTATAGAAACCCGGTTTCTTATGTTGTAAGTTCATATAATACACCGCTGAACCACTAGGAGACATTGTAAGTATAGAGAGATGAATATTCAGAAATTTTACACTTTGTTGGACACGCATGGTCGTTGAACTAGTAAAATCTTTAGAGCGTAAAAGGAAGATCTATTTATAAATAACAATTTTTTTTCTTTTTTTTAATTTTGAACCTTTCCTTTAAATGACAAAAAAAACTTCAGGGACAAAATGAACTTCTGAAATCACACTACATGTAGCTGGAGATAAGCAACACTGAATACTAATACCTAACATACAAATATTCGTTATAACGATAAAGTTACAAATACTCATTATTTAGACAAAGTTACAAATATTCATCACAGGACCGGCATGACTAAATGTGCTCGCCTTTTCTGCCGTGGGGGCGGTGTAGGTTTGCGCGAAATTCAGAAACAAACTGAGAAACATTCATCACGTAAATAAATTGGTGTTAAAGTGACTCATCATTTTTAGTCAAAAAAAAGATGGTTAATTGGAATTATTTTAAATAATTATCACTGACTATTTAACGTTATTATTCATTAAATGATAACTACTTTTTGCAGCATGTTTACTATTAATTAATTCCTACTAACCGTTACAACACACACACAAAACACATTTAAAGGTATAAAAGTTTTAAAGTTGCAGTAAAAGGGTCTGTATAAGTCTAGCTGGGACAGTTGTAAGTCTTCGGATTTATAACGCTAAAATCAGAGGTTCGATTCCCCTTAGTGGACACAGCAGATAGCCCGATGTGGCTTTGCTTTATGAAAGATGCACACATATAAGTATCGGTTTGAAAGTAACACACAGGAAACCCGGGTGGGGTTTGTTCAACCAGGGTATCTATCGAAAAAACGTTGCGCACGTCACCCTCGTGTGGCATTGCGCGAAATGCAACACAAACAATTAAACAAGATCTACAAAACGTAAAACGTAAATTTATTTTCCGATTCAACAATACGTTTGATACTGTAGTGTTGATTAGTAAAGTGTGCTAAGAAAGAACTTGATTGATGACTGGCATCAAACACATCTGACACATGTCGTCAGTCGTCAGTATACCAATAAAGAATTTTTGAACTAACCAGGAAGGAGAGTAAATCAGTACCTTTTATGATAATTTGGTAGTGAACAAGATAAAGTAATGCCAAGACAAGATTTCAGAATCACCTCCTAAATTTGGTCATAAACGTTGTTATTAGAACTTAAATGTGAGTTTTAGGTGCCATACTGTTGTTTTCAAATGTTTGTTTGTTTGGTTGGTTTGAATTTTGCGCAAAGCTATACGATAGTTATTTGCGCTAACCGTCCCTAATTTGACAGTAAAAGACCATGTGGAAGACAGCTAATCACCACTATTCACTTGGGATACTCTTTTTGACTAATGAAGAATGGGATTGATTGTAACTTTATAACGCTCCCACGGCTGAAATGGTGAAATTATTTGGTAGGACGAGCCTTATGACTTTTGGAATGCTTCTCACGAGATTCGGATCATGATGTATTCGGTCTGTAGCTAAATCAATAATTTCATTGAGAGGAATCAGTAGATGTGAACTCCTACTAAGCATTGGTACTTGGTTTTAAAAAGCGAAATTATCTTTTACACCACTTGTTTTTCCATTGCTAACAATTTTTGATTCAACAGTAACTTTTCCCCAGTCAAATCGTTTCCCAATATGAATGACACACCCTTAAATGGGCAGGTAGGTCTTACTCCAACCGCAATTAGTCCCGAAACTAGGTCTGATGTCAAGTAAATGCTATAAAGAGGAACATTAACAAAGTTATCCTCGATACCCTGAGCAGAAACAGACTCATCAGTGACAATACTCTAAAAGCAGTATATCTTCTAATAACAATGACTGAATCGCCTCAGTATCACTTACAATACGTGCGGGTACGAGTTAAACAGAGTTATTTGTCAAAGGCACGGAAACAACAGACACAAATGTCTAACTTCCTTCCTAAAACAGACACAAGAGGTCTATTTTTTTTTTCTAAAACAGACACAAGAGGTCTAAATTCCTTCCTAAAACAGACACAAGAGGTCTAAATTCCTTCCTAAAACAGACACAAGAGGTCTAAATTCCTTCTTAAAACAGACACAAGAGGTCTAAATTCATTTTAAAAACAAAAACAAGAGGTCTAAATTTCTTCCTAAAACAGACACAAGAGGTCTAAATTCATTTTAAAAACAAAAACAAGAGGTCTAAATTCCTTTTTAAAACAGACTCAAGAGGTCTAAATTTCTTCCTAAAACAGACACAAGAGGTCTAATTTTTTTTTCTAAAACAGACACAAGAGGTCTAAATTCCTTCCTAAAACAGACACAAGAGGTCTAAATTCCTTCTTAAAACAGACACAAGAGGTCTAAATTCATTTTAAAAACAAAAACAAGAGGTCTAAATTCCTTTTTAAAACAGACACAAGAGGTCTAAGTTCCTTCCTAAAACAGACACAAGAGGCCTAAATTCCATCCTAAAACAGACACAAGAGGTCTAAATTCCTTCCTAACTACATTGCTCTTTTATATTTGTGGCCAAATTAAAAACATCGGGTAATGTGGTGAAACTTTGTCCCTATATGGACACGAACGTACCTGGTGTTGCCTCCTTTCAATTTTTCTTTTTCTAACATCAACAATTGTATATAACGTGACAACTTATTTTATAAAAGTATCAGACAGGTCTTGATAATTTTAACGAAATTTTATCCCCCTGTGTTAAGATTTCGAACTAGAGAAGCCCGATTTTTAGAAGAATCCTTAACTTTATTGGATTGAACAGGTTTTTTTGCTGAGATGGCGGGAATTTATTCTTATAAAAAGTAATTTTATGCATTAAAGTGTAATTATTGGAAAGAGTTTCAGCATTCTTTTCACCCAAATAAGTTCAGAGGGCATCACTTGTACAGTGTTTAAATTCCTCAATTAGGTATAATTGACTTAATTTGTCGAAATTGCTGCCAATATGCACAGAATTACACCATAGATCAAAATGATCCTCTTTTTTTGTGGGCGAATTTCATATAAGTTTGGCTATCTTGCTTGCGATAGCCTCGAAACGTTGGGTGATAAGCCTTCAGTACCATAAGTCGTATGCTTTAAGAATAGCTGCTTTAACCTTATCATAACCTGTACAATTACCTAAAGAGAGAGCAGCATAAGTTTCTGGAGCTTTACCAGTTAAAACACTATAATAAATAAGGACCATTTCTCGGTGAGCCATTCCATTGTTTGGGCAACTTTATTCAAAATGTTAAAAATATTTATCAACTACATTTTCATTAAATTGTGGTACTTTTATATATTTATTGAGTTCAAAGTTGTTATTTTGCTTTGACTGATTACGGTTTAATCTAATTTCTATCTATTTCAGTCTAATTTTTTCTCGGCTTATCTACGGACTTGTTCAGCCTCGAGATGTCTCTATTTTATTTTCTTTCCACTTCGACACAGACTTGCTCTTTCTAGGCTTCGATGTGGGCTTGTTCAAGCTTGATTTGTTTGAATGAGGAACAAAATTCTAAATTAAAAGTAAAATATTGATTAAAATTAATGTTACATATTACAATTTATTTCGGATGAGCCTCTGATTTATTATGTGACACTTCCAATTTATTATATAAAACTAAAAATCAGCCCTTCAAGTGTGCATATCTTTAAGTATATTAAACCATAAATATTTGGCTTCTTTAATACATTGAGTTAATTATGTAGAAATTAATTTTACGGTGAATCATGCAGTGAACTTTGACATAAAAGAAAGTAAAATTAATGTTACTAGTTAATGTCTAAAAATGATAATTCTAATTGTTTAAATAATTACATGATTTATTACTTTTGATTTTATTCAACTGTAATAATTTTTCCCGCAATTTTAACGTAATGATTATTTTATACTTAATATTTAAGTCGATTTATCTAATAACATCTCTGCTCCTTGAAAAGGAAAGCCAGTCCATATATTGAAAAGCTATATTCTATAACAGATTTGCTGTTATGCTAATACATTAGGTATTAGGATTTCAAATAGCCTAGAAATCTGAATTTGAATTTAGAAGTTAATTGAATATTGGTATGTGTCAAATTTATGATGTTTGCCAACACGATTGATACACAAAATTTTCTTTCTAACACGAATGTATGTTAATGTACAAACAATAATACAATTTATAATAGCTATTATAAATAATGATTTATGTACAAGAGTTTTATAAACTTACAAATTATATTGAGTCTTCTATCTGGTCTGGAATAGAATATTTTATCGAGGGTCCAGCTCCACAACAAGAGAATTAATTCTTAACTTATACTGTTACACTTCACTTAAGCTAGCTAGCTTGGCTGGTCTCACGTCGCTTCTCAGCTGACTTTTTATCGAAGAAGTTATTTAATGCCCTCCAAGAAATACTAACGTTCGAAGTTAATTCAGTGAAGTTAAATGGTTTATCATGTTCGAAATCTATTAACGTTCCTGGTAAAATTCTGTAGTTTTCTTATTAATATGCGTTAATTACAATTATAATTGCCGAAGCTTATAGTATACTTACTGTAGCTAACAAACAATAATAATAATTGTCTCTCGGCGCATCGGTTTTGTATACCAATCACGCAGCACTCTCGAAATTTCAACAATGTTCGAAAACGCGTTAGCCTTTTAGTGAAACAAATATTGTTGATTGTTACTCTCGATCATCTTTTACAAATTTAGAGAGCAGGCAGGACTTTCATAATACACATCCAAAAATATATGTCACATACATCAAACTGAAACAAACGTAGATATTTAAAAAGCATAACAGCAAATCTGTTATAGAATATAGCTTTTCAATATATGGACTGGCTTTCCTTTTCAAGGAGCAGAGATGTTATTAGATAAATCGACTTAAATATTAAGTATAAAATAATCATTACGTTAAAATTGCGGGAAAAAATTATTACAGTTGAATAAAATCAAAAGTAATAAACCATGTAATTATTTAAACAATTAGAATTATCATTTTTAGACATTAACTAGTAACATTAATTTTACTTTCTTTTATGTCAAAGTTCACTGCATGATTCACCGTAAAATTAATTTCTACATAATTAACTCAATGTATTAAAGAAGCCAAATATTTATGGTTTAATATACTTAAAGATATGCACACTTGAAGGGCTGATTTTTAGTTTTATATAATAAATTGGAAGTGTCACGAGCTCAGTTACAGGATATTAGATGAGGGTGTGGGATATCAAAAACGGATAAAAATTATGTCATGTAATTATTGAATTGTTCCTTAATACCAGTGGCGGAAACCATGAAATCAGTTGCTTTGTTTGTTTGTTTTTGTTTTTGAATTTCGCACAAAGCTACTCGAGGGCTATCTGTGCTAGCCGTCCCTAATTTAGCAGTGTAAGACTAGAGGGAAGGCAGCTAGTCATCACCACCCACCGCCAACTCTTGGGCTACTCTTTTACCAGCGAATAGTGGGATTGACCGTCACATTATACACCCCCACGGCTGGGAGGGCGAGCATGTTTAGCGCGACGCGGGCGCGAACCCGCGACCCTCGGATTACGAGTGCACGCCTTAACGCGCTAGGCCATGCCAGGCCTAAACCAGTTGCACATCATAATAAAAAAAAAAATACTAAGAGGTATTCCAAAACTCAATTTTTTTTAATTTGGTATTAAGAAAGCATGTTGCAATTTTTATTGCAACCCACTCCCGGTGGTACAGCAGTGAGTATGAGGGCTTATAACGTTAAAAACTGGTTCGACATTCACAGTGGGCAAAACATGGCGTTTCACTTCGCTAAACAACAAACAAACTGCTCCGGTGAGCTCAGTCCTCTTCATTCTGCAGTGTACTAGATATGTTGACGACACTTGTCTTGTTTAAAAACATTGATCGAATAATAACAAAGCCTCACCCAACACATCTTAATAATTGACACCACCATACTGAACTAACAGTTGAATATGAAAATTAACTTAAAATTTCTTTTTTTCTTTTACACGACCTGCGGTTAATATGTGTTTTTTTCATCTGTGAGTTGATTTCGTAGATAAATTTATATGGGTCTTTACTACACTTTTGAAATTGAATATTTTAAATGCAGCCATAGTATTTTTCTAACTGGGCTGCATGATGTATTTCTTTTTTAAATAAAAATTATCCAATGTTAAACATCTTGCAAAAAAGGTTTTCAATTTAATTTTGTGTAAAATAATGTTTAAAAGGCAATGGAAGTTATTTCCAGTAATTTGAATTCTTTGTATGTGCGTTGTTGTTTTTTTGCAGGTAATAAGCTTTTTCACACTTCTTTATTTAGGTAATGAATATTTGTATTTAAGATTTCAAATTTTCATGTTACTCAGGTTTTTGGTTTTCATCTTTGAATGTGTCTTTCCATTTAGGCCTCTGCTGGTACAGCTATAATGTCTACGGATTTTCAACGCTAAAATCAGGGGTTCGATTCCTTTCGGTGGGCTCAGCAGATAGCTCCATGTGACTTTGCTATAAGAAATCACGCACACACACTTTCCATTTAAAGACTAAATTTAAAATTATTCAAAAATTCATATTTGTCTTTTTGCTACAAAGGCTATACTGCTTTAACGACCAGACGTCTCCGACAAAGGATTTAAAAGCATGCGTTCTTCTCAAATTAAAAGTTCAGGTATGCTCAAGATGAATATTCTTCCTTTGTTTTAACAAAAATGTTTGATCATTTTTTTAAGCTTCTGATGAAAAAGCTCTTGGAGTTCAAGAATCTTTGGCCGTTGTGACCTATATGAGGAGGAACTTTAAGTTTTTGCTTGCATGGGATACATCAGTTTACAATGATTTTCAGGAAGTTAGAAACAGTGCTGCTAGAACTCAAATAGTGGATTTAATTGTAATTAGCATGTTTTATTGAGCAATAGATTTCAGCTCTTGGTTAGCGATGATGGAGTTTTTGTTGTGCACATAGGAGGGGATGATGTAGGGAAAGATAGGTCAGAGGAGTGAATTGATAAGTACAGGGAAAACATTTAAAGAGAAGTGTAATAACTTCATTGTGTCAGGGACACTGCCAAGAAGTACTTTTGAGGATGAATTTATAAGTAGGTCACTAGAGCACAAAACCAAACTTAGGTTAATATGTAAGGATGAGTAAATTCACCGTTTACTGTTGTGGGATCAGCTCAATGGAAAAAGGAAGGTTTTTTTTTTATTATTGAGTGGTTTACATTTAAATGCTTCAGGGACTGTCTTGTTTGCAATTTTCAATAATTCAAGTCAGAGGAAAGTTTTAAACTAGAACTAGATAGTGGTAAAAACTTGGTAAAGTAAATGAAAAAAGAAGATGTGGAGAAATGTTTGGGACAGGAAATGAGTATAGAATTAATTATAAGGGTTGACTTAATTGATACCGTTGTAAATCTAAGTATAAGAAATAAAATCGATGACTTTAGAGCGCTGTTTAGAATAAAGGATTTTGACATAATAAGAATAACTGAAATATGGTTAAATGTAGAGAATTTTGATGGAATAAATTTATTTTAAATACACGGTTATGGGTTATTTAATAGAGATAGACTACTAAAGAAAGAGGAGAAGTGGCTTATTCAATGTAAATATAATAATATTGTCTGTTATCTGTTGTATTTCCATTTAACTACCTAGAAGTGTTTGGGCGGAACTTCACCAAAATTGTTATGGAGGCTCATTAGGTCTATGCGGGGAATGAATAGAAATTTTGAGGTTTACACTTTGCGTTTTGTGGTTTTCATGAGCGTTTTTTCACCATAAATTCGCCCCCTGTAGATGGAGTTTCCGTAAGGGATACAGACAAATTTTCAGTTTTGCACATTGTGTTTTGCGGGTTTTACAGGCGTTCTTTACCATTACCTCGCTTCCTATGAATGGATCTTCACTAAAGTTGGTATGGAGGCTCAGTGGCTTTATGGAAAAATGCATACAAATTATTTATTTTGCATTTTCTGTGTTTCAGTTTTATTGGGCATTTTCCAGTTTTTTTACCACTACTTCGCTCCCATGTTTATGGATCTTCTTCAAATGTGGCATGATGGTTTACAGGGTCCATCTAGAGTTAAAGGAAAAATTGATGTTTCATGTCTTGAAGTTTTTATGGATGTTTTGCACATTTTTTAATTTTTTTTTACAATTATATAAGCCCCCAGTGGCACAGCGGTATGTCAGCACACTTGGAATGCCAGAAACCGGGTTTCGAGAAGTGACTTTCAGCTAAGACATTTTTATTTTTTTTAATAGGATAATTGTTATTTGGAACAGGTTTCCTTCAGATTTTGTGACGGCAATAAATTTAAGTGAGTTTAGGAGAAACATTCATAACTGCGGGTTGACTTTGAGGGATTATTTTATTACTTAATAATTGTAGTTTAGTTTACAAAATGGGAGATCCTAGATGTTTAATAGGTTTCTTGTTCCTGAATATTATTTTATGTTATGCTATGTTATGAAGCAGAACTGATTCCATTGGACAGCTTCATCTGCATGAATGCATAATTTTAAAAAGATCCCATTCAGTAATGATAATTATAGCGACACAATACAGCACGGTTTAATTTTAGTGTAATATTTTTTTACGAGAACGTGTGAAATTCATTATCAAGTTTTGTAGCTGATGTAATCTTCCTTACAGTGATAGTGAGCAAGCGAAACTCTTGGCAACAAAGTTTGAACAGACAGTCCACATCCGAGACTTTAGACTTTGTTCAGTTCTGAGACAAGTGCTGAGTTAGCATGGTGAGTGAACACAAATTGAAATTTTTAAATATTATGATAACTTTATTTGTAGAAAGTTTAATTTTTATTATTTCTAAAACTTTATCTTTGATTATTTTTATGGCGCAAAGTTTATTTTGCATTCAACAAATTAATAATAATTACAATAAAATTGTAGGGGGAGTAAAATTTAATAAACTGCTGAAATTAAGATTGGAGACCGGTATGTCAACTAAAATTGACAGTAAGAATCTCGAAATTTGTAGTGATTAACATTTATTATTTTTAGTTTTAGTACAGATTAGACCGATTTCTCATATAAACTTAACTATTTATAAACTGGGTACTTATAAGAAATTTCCCGCGTAACTTATCGAGTGTCAGAGACGCATCAATTTGTAGTAGTATAGTTATGAACTATAATTGTTCATAATGACAATTAGAATAACTTCAATTTCATTATAGTTACAATTATTTATGAATCAAATAAGTAAAAAAAAAATTAAAATATTGAGTTATGAACTAAACTGCTATAAATGAATGTGTCTCTAACACTCGATATGTCACTGGCAAAATTCTGTACAAGCTAATTAAGTTTTCGGCCTTTTTTGTTTAACTGTTTAGATCGAGTTTTGAAGAAATTTTTGTCAGGCCTTTAATTTAAGAATTTTGCACGCTAATCAATTTCAACGTATATAATTCCATAGCACTTGTGTCTCAAATAATAAAAATATACATTTGCAATAAAGGTATATGTCTAATTAACTTTATCACAGTTATTAATAATTTGGATATGATGTGATCTATGGGTGTTTTCAATTTTAAGCATTTAAATATTACAAAAATATTTGTTGCTGTAACTGAGCTAATGTAATTTGTAAACATCTTGATATGTTTATAAGTAACAAAAGTTTAGAAATGTGGTGATTTCGGGGATTTTGTTCATGATTGTGGTATGTAGCAGTTTATTGTTTTTGATTAAAACTTGTTAGTATAAGACTAATAATGACTTAAAACTATCAGTAATTCAAGTGTTTTAAAATTTCATAAGGTATTATGTGTACTTATGTGTGTGTGTGTATATATATATATATATGTGTACACACATACATGCAAGATTGTATTTAGTTACACTTTGTCTGACACTGTATTTTAGGCAATTTTGATTCTTTTGGTTGTTGTTTTCTCCCCTTACAGACGATGAGAAATGAAACTGACCAGCGGACACACACGCGTCTTTCGTGTTAAAACTTGTTATTGAAAAGCACTTTTGATTACTCATTCATCATCAGGTGAATCTGTCAAAATGAATTTTGACGACATCATCTATGTTTTTTTTCTTCTTACTTCAATTGGCATAGGACAGTACATACGGCACATTCCTGATCAGTTACAAAGACAGTATATATGCACTGGTGTTGGAGTGTTGCTTGTTTTTCTGGTGTCGAGACTTCACATAATCCATCCTTTAATCCTAACCTGTATGAACAGCATAGTTGTTTTGTATGGAAACAGAAAGTGAGTATGAACTTTTTATAATCAGTCATTACAGCTCCTCATTGTGTGTTATATTTATTTATCTTGTAGTCAGTTGTTACTGTTATCATTGTGTCTTATATACATTTATCTGTTCTAAATCTATCAAGGATGTTGTATATTTTTACTTTCTTTTAAACACAGATGCCCCCTAATGGCACAGCAGTATGTCTGTGGACTCACACTGCTGAAAACTGGGTTTTGGTACCTGTGGTGGGTAGAGCACAGACAGCCCACTGTATAACTTTGTGCTTAACTCCAAACAAATAACCTTAGACGTAGATTATATAATTGTAAATATTGTGCCTGTGAAAATGGTTTTTAAGTGGTTTTTTTCCTAGCATTTCAAATAAGATAGTATTATGGTTAAAGGTTCTGTAGTTTTCCATAGAAATGATATATCTTAATGATTGTAAAAAAAAAAAAAAAAAAAAAAAGGTTTTTAAGACGATCTAGTATTGCACTAATTTCACAGATATCTATAAACTGTTATTAATACTCAGTGTTATTTGTGTTGTGTAAATTGGGAACCAATCAACATTGAAAATTTTTTTAAACTTCAATATTTTTTTTTAGCTTCATTATTGTATTTATGAGTTGCACGTTAAAGTGTAACGATAACATTTAACCTTAAGCAGTAACTTGTAATCCTGTAAACTTGTACGTGTAGAACAACATGTGAACAGAATGTTCTGTTGAAGGAATTAGGTGAAATGAACTGCTACCATGAATTTTATATTTAGTCCAAAATTGAAATTAAAAATAATTCCATGAGCCAAAAATTATTTAATAATGGAGTCTGTGTGCCCTTGTCTCAATCAAATGAGTTTTGATTTTTATTACGAAACTAATTAGTTTTTAACAGAGACATTTCTGTTATGATATTTATTATGCATTATGAATAATTGGAATGTATTATGTATGTGCAAAAGTGTTATTTATTAACACAACAGTCCAAGGATTATTTTTATAGTTGAGAAATTATCTCCATAACTACTACAGTAATTTGTGATTATTTACAACATAATTGGTGGATTCTTTGTGGCGTATACATTATGAAATGTGCACTAACTTTAACCAAACAACATTTGTTTGGTTTCTCCTTCTTAAGGTCTTTTATATAGAAAATTTCTGTATATTTAATTTTATATTTGGACTGTTGTTTACTTATGAATAATTCATGCTTCCTGTTTATATAGAGGGAACAGATAGTAGTTTTGATTAGATTTGGATATCTTCGGATCCTGTGGTGGACGTGGCCACACGTATCAAAAATGTGTCACTCTCGGGTGTCGGTTATCATATCATTCATTACAGTACAGATGTAAAGTAGATCCTTTTTCAGTTTCTAAAAATTTGGTATGATAATGGTATGAATGAGAAGGTTCAGTTCCAGATGAGTGAGTGGCCATTGCATGCTCTTAAAAGGAATGCATCAGGTAGTACCCTAAGACAATGAGTTACACCCACACCAAATCTGCCAGTTGTATTCTCCATGCAATTGGTGCTATTACTGTAACCTTCTGTGGCAAAGCAACAGGTGAGCATAATGCATATTTCACCTACTTAAAGACACGAGTATTATGAATAATTAGGCTTTCATTCTATTACTAAAGAATGTCTGACTATATTTAGATGTTAGTAGAAACAATCGGTGAGCTAGATGGTGGAATACTTATATGTGACTCGTGTATAACTAATATCATGATAAAATTTATTGATGAGATTGGTGAATAATTGCAAAATTAATATGCAGTCATAGTAGGTTTCATCAAGTGATACAATATATTAACAGATCAAATAGTTGTTCTACCCCTGATTTAGTGTATTCTTATCTGATGAAAAAGATTATATATAATTTTTTTTTCCCCCATAGATACTGTCATGTCATCAGTTTCTTCCTATGTTTTGGTCACCTGGCATTTTTTCGATGGGCTTCACACTTTGGACTTCCTTCACCTCCTGCTCATACTAATGCTGTACAGATGATCATGACACTCAAGGTTATGGTTTTGTTTCCTATTGGACGAGATATTAGTTGTGTAGAAAAAAAAAAAAACTTTTCAAAGATGTAACATGTTATTGACTGTTTTGGCATGTAACCATTGTGTCATGTTTAAAAATAGATAAATCATATTTTTTCACTGAATTGTCAGGAGTTGAATTGTAGTTATATAGGGCACTAATATAGAAAATTGTTTCCAGATCTATTTGAACATAATATGAAGCAATAGAACGAAGTTATATAAGATGTTTCTAGGTTATCATAATTATAAACAAAAGGGCAAGGGTTCATTGTTCAGTTGAGGTCCACTCAGCTTTGTGACCAACTGCATTACATGTACATGTGTAAAAGTGTTAGTACAAGAGAATATTTTTTTCCATTTTATGGACTAATTATTCCATGTCATTAGAGAATGTTAGTTTCAACATTATAATGTTTCACTAATTCATGTTGACAGTTGAATGAGTGAGGGTGAGAATACATATCATTCTTTAGAATTCTGATATACTTGTATAATAATAATATTAAGGGTATATCATGAGGGTTCTCCTTGAATCAATATACAGATCACATTTAGGGTCAGTGTTTTAATTGTATAGGTAGAAACTAGCAAGAAGCTCTAATATTGTACCACTAATTGCTAGAAGAAATCAGTTTAACAGCATTCCAAAAATAAACTTTGATGAAAACAGTTTTTAAAACCATACATTAAGTTTTATTGTCATTCCATGGCCCCAGAATGGACGAGAACTATCAGTATAGTAGATAATTCACATACAGTTACGACAGAAAGTGTTCGTACCCCTGCATCATGAGTAGTGTTTTCCTCATAACTTAAAAAGTATCATGATTGGTATAATGAACGTATGGTATATTATAAATATTATACTAACACACATCTATATAAATTTTTATGTAAATTAAATGAAAATTAAACTGTTTATAAACAAGTAACCAAACATAGGAGGAGTAGAAAGTGTTCGTGCATCTACTTTAATGGTCAGTTGTGTCACCTTTCAGGTGAATTACTTGGTGCAATCTCTCCTCAAAGCCCTCCATGATCATTTGACAGTATTCAACTGGTATTTTTTTCCATTTTTCTTCACAGAAGGCCTCCAACTCTTGTAAGTTTTTCGGATGATGCTGATGAACCCTGGTCTTCAACTCATTCCAAATGTTTTCAATTGGGTTGAGATTGGGTGACTGCAATGGCCACTCCAGAACGCTTACATGGTTCCTCTGCAAACAGGGTTGCACATATTTTGATGTGTGCTTAGGGTGATTGTCATGCTGGAAGATCCAATGACACCCAAGCCGCAAGTTCTGAGCATCGTTCTTGATATAGGTGCCTAATATATCAACATACTCTTCTTTTTTCATATTCCATTGATGGGGGTGAAGGTTGCTTACACCAGAAAAGCTGAAGGAACCCCATAGTATGATCGAGCTACCTCTGTGTTTAATTGTAGGGATGGTGTTCTTTTGAAGATTTCATTCCCCCTTCTTACGGAAAATATTGCGAACATCATTGTGGCTAAGCTAGATTTTAGTCTCGTCTCACCAAAGAATACTCTTCCAATAGGTAAAGGGTTTATCTACATGCTTTCTTGCATACCTCAATCGTGCTTCTAAATGAACAGTCTTTATATATGGAGTTCTACAAGGACGACATGCTTTGAACCCACAAGAGCATAACATGTTCATAACTGTAGAGGTGCTTACTTCAACCCCAGTTTCCCTTACCAGTTTTTGTATGTCATTACGTGTTAAAAGATGGTTCTTACTAACTTCTCTGAGAACCTTTCTCTTGGTTTTCTCTGGAATTTTGGTGGGGCGTCCGGAACGAGGGAGGTTAGCAGTTGATCCTGAAAGCTTAAACTTGGCAATTATGTTTTGAACTGTAGATTTCGGCACATTAAGTTGTGTACTAATACCAGAAAGAGACACACGAGACTTGTATTTAACAATAATTTGGTTTTGTAAATCACTGGACAGTTGTTTCCTGTTTGCTTAGCAGATGATGACCAAGCAGATACTGACAGAGATGGTGCTAAATTGCCAGAAGTAAATTTTTTGCTGGTTAAATTACAATAATTGTGAACCAATTGTCTTGTTCTTGAATGGGATAATGTAGTTTATTTGCCAAACCAAACAAAATTTTTACGGGAATATCAGTTTTTTTCACACGTTCTGAAATGTATGAACACTTTCCGCTCCTGCTATTTTTGGTTACTTGTTTATAAACAGTTTATTAGTTGTTTAATTTACATAAAAATTTATGTACAGTCATGACCCAAAACTACTTGGGACATGGCAGTATGAACACTTTCTGTCGTAGCTGTAAGTGCATTACATGATGCTGGTTGGATTCTCTGACAAATTTCTACAGACTTGTAATCCTTCCTAAGCACTGTCAAGAACGTCCAGGCTCATGAAACTGAGACAGGTAAATTTGAAAGTATGAAAGGAAGAGGCAGAACATCTAAATTCAATGATACTGATGTTAAGTATTTTTGTTTATGAAGCCTTCAGGACAGAAGGAAGACTGTCACTGATCTCAAGCATGAGATGTACAACCATGTACTGAATGACAGAAAAGTGTCCAGATTAACAGTATCAAGAATGCTTAATGAGAATGGAATACTTGGTTGTGTATCAATTTAAAAAAAAAAAAATTGTACTTTGATCTCTAAATATTGTGAAGAGACTAACATTTTCTAAAAATTACCAAAACTGGAGTGTTGATGGTTGAAAAACAGTGTTATGGATAGATGGATCCGAGTTTGAAATATTTGGATCAAAGCACAGATTATATATCCAGCAGAAGAAATGTGTAAGATGCATACCTTAAGTGAATGATTGTTTGGGTGTTTTATCTGCTAAGGAGAGTGGAAATATTTGGAAAATAGGTGAAGTAATGGACTAACACAAGTACTACCAGACACTGATCCGTCACAGCCGTTTGTAAGTTATTGTTAAAGGATTCTACTTCCAACAAGATAATGACCCCAAGCACTCATCCAACCTGTTCAGAATTACTTGTAGTTATTCAAATGATACAATGGCCTCCACAGAACTTTACTCTCTACCCAGTTGAGCAGATCTGGGATTTGGTAGATCAAAAATTTAACAAATGAAAAGTTACTTTCGAAGAAACATTATGGGAATGTATTAGAGACGTTTGGAGTAAAATCCTAAAGGACACTTTGATTAAATATGTTGCAACAATGCCCAAAAAATTGTATGTAGTTATTAAAGCAAAAGGGGGACACAAAATATATTAACTGTTTGCTGAACTGAATCACTTCTGCTGAGTTTCTGTTGTACTAAATCTGTTATGATTTACCTTCCATTGTTCTTTAGAGTAGACTTAAATCTAATTTAGACTTTGTCCTAACACTTTTGCAAAGTTCTGTATTTTTTCTCATTCTTGTACATATTGATAAGAATATAAAAACTCTTACATCATGAAGAAGGAAACTCATAAATTTCTGAATCTAACAGGAAAACGTTGGTACATATAAATAAGTTTCGAGGTGAATTTCAAATTTCTCTTCATATTCACATTACATCTTTTCAAGTCCACTATCAAATGAACCACACTTGTAAAGATAATTTGTGTTTGATTAAATACATTTTAGTATTCCTTCTGTACTCTATTTTTAACTTAATTATATCTAAAAAAGTGAACCAAAACAAACAATGTGTCTTGAGTCCTGTACAATATTATGTAATTTTTTTTATAAAATTTATTTGTTTAACTAGTATTTAAAACTGTTGGTGCTGTGTCATCCCTAAGCATTTGATGATTATTTTATAATCATACTATATTTTCTTTTGACAATTCTGATGTGCCTCTCATGCAAATGGTAACTTTTTTGTACCAGTTTAGACCTTTTAATATCAAAATTCATGTTTCACGTTCTTACCTGCCTTTACTACTGTACATATTCTTTATTAAAAGAAACAAGCTTCAGTAGAGTTAGCTCCTTAGGATATTGTCAGGAAATATGGAAATATCACTGCTGAAAGATATACCTGAATTGCAAGCATAAATAGTTAGTAATGTAAGTTTCAATTGAGGCTAAATTAAAATATCCGTAATGATTCATTTGACACTATTTTCTACCATCCATTGCATTTAATATTTTTCTGGTCTTTGGGATTGATTTTCAGAGTTATAATGTCAAAAGGAACTGTTGTATTATTTCAGTGTTTGCTACATAGCAGTAACTAAGCAAAATAGTGTTTGAGAATTTCTTTATTTTTATTCTGTATTAGATGGTGGGAATTGCTTTTGAAATTCATCAAAGTTACAGATTTAAGCACAAAGGATATCCAGATGATAATGTCGATTTTCAAGCTGAGCATCACACCATCAATCCATCATTCCTTGATATCTTTCAGTACTCCTTCTGTTATGCTGGAGTTCTCATTGGTAAGGTACATAGAAATTTGTGTCATATGTTTGTGATATTTGAAAAATCAAAATGGTCTTGGGGGTATTTTATAAACCCATAACTGGTCTTGTACCTAATAAGAATGTTCTGCTGATTCCACATCTCGTATATTTTCTGAAAATTGCAATGGGATATACGGTGGAGACATCTAGAGAGAAATTCCTATTTAAGTTAAACAAATACCTTATGTTTATGAAAGTACGTACTACCATGGTCACTCATTCCAACTCAGGAATATTAAAATTTTCAATAGAAAAAGACATAAGTTATTGTAAAATAAAATAAACCTTATTAATTAAACATTGAAAACATAAAATAAATGAGAGGAATCTTCAGTAGCTCCTGCTGTGATTAGATCTCAAATTGATCAAAAGATGGTGTTATGAGCTAAATATATGTACTTGAAGAGAAGTGTCAGAGCTATTCTATTAGCCACTATGTCACAGCAAATAAGTATTTTGACATAATTTGAAAAATCTGTATTGTAAACTTCTAATTGACTGTTCGTAAGTAGTATATTTTTACATATGACTTTACATTGTAATAATCAAGTGAAACATGTTTTAATATGAAAGGATTAAACTTAACCTGATTAATGATAATGTATATTTATATGCATATCTTATTCTTGAAAATATTACAAATAATTTATCTGAGAATTATCATATTTCGAACATGTTGCATTCGTATACAAGTTGACCCTTAATTGAGGTCAGGCACCATCATAACCCCTTTCCTTGAATTAGACTTTTCCCCTGACCTAACGAACAGCTATACTAGTCTCAACCTGACTAATACGTGTATTGTTACTTCTCGTTCCAACCAATTTAATGTGTTATTTGTACACTGTTTGGTTTTAATATTTTTTAAATTGCATTACCCGTTGTGAAGACCTATTTTTTATTATGCACTATTTGGGTGAGTACAAATAAATGTCACAAACAATCAAATATCAGTGTGCGTTGTAGTGACTAAATTTATAATGCCAAGTTAACCAGGTGATATAAAGAATATCCTACTTATTCAATAATGAACAAGTTTTGGGTCCAATTTAGTTTCTAGTGATAAAAATATTTCAACATTTTACCACACTTTGAACATCATTCTTTACCCAGCACCAGATCTCCCAGTCAGTTTATAATTATCTTTCAACATAAGTACTTCAAAGAAAACTCTCAAAGTACTGTTACCTGCCTCATTTTGTACGTATAGAACAAAGTGTCAGTATTGAGCAATCAGTTTGTTTGTTTTCAGAGCGAGATTTTCATACGCAGCTCAGAAGTTTGTTGTTCATTTTAGGCTTAATGGTAAGAAAATTACCATTGTTTTATGTTATAGTGAGATTATAGCAAGCTGGTATTAATTAATGTGAGGAATAACTACACTATAAGTTTAAATAACTATTTTTCTGTTAATTTTTTTTCTTTGTGATTAAGTCATCATAGGAGGAACAAAGTGAGGATATTTCTGACATATCAGTTGTCTTCTGCCCATCCAGAAATGTACAGTTTGAAAGCGTATTTTTTACTTTAATTGTAAGATTTTCTTTTTTCAGCTATTAAATCTTAAAACAGTTATTACCTTGGTTTATAAACAGTTTTTTTAACTTTGAGCTGCAATTATTTTCTGATTGGTCACATGTAAACATTTTATTTTATCTTTAGAGTAAGTTTATCTGTGATTGAAGTTATCAAGATTGGAAAGTACAAAAGTTTAAAAGTGCAGAATCTGTGGACAACATTGACAAGATAAATTCTTGTTTTTCTCAGGACTCTTGATATAAAATTGGCAAATAAAAGTGTAAAATGTCGCAAACAAGAGAGATCCATTACTTTGATCCAGTTTGGATCATAAATATATTATTAGCAACGGATAAATTGATTAATATTTCCTTCATTACAGTTTATTATCATTAATAATGATATTTGATTAGAATAACCATAACACTTTATTTGACAGGTCCATATTACAAGTATAAGACCTACATTGACATGTTTTCTGTCCCATACACTCCATATTTACCTTGCTTCAAAATACTGAAACGCAGAATTCGTTTTTTACCAGTTTACATTGGGATGTTTTTATTGTCCGACTACATTTTTCCATTGGAGGTAAGAATCTTAAGATGTGAATTTCTGTTTTTTAAATATAAATAAATAGCTTACAATACAGGGTGTTCAGAAAGTCACCATGCACTTATGTATATGATTAAAAAACTGCACAGTGACTTTCCGAACAACCTGTATAATAAGTGTTTTTGTTGTTTTTTTACCTTTTTCCAATACTCTGCTACTAAAAGAGTGATGCATTATGTACACATCCAAAGTTTCAAATGGCTGCAAAGCCTTTACACTATATTATTCATTTCAATGTATTATTTTAAAATTAAAACTTCAAAATTCTTTTCAAAAGAAATAATAACATAAGGCTTCTTACATATATCCATCATTTCAAAAACAAATAACAACATTACACAGATAAGTAATACAAGAATACAAACTAGTGTGGTAATGATAAAATGTATTCTTAATAAAAGAGTTTCTGGAAGAATTATGGTTATCACAGTGATGGATTTATTTCATATGGTATATTTGTGATGTGATAATTGGTCTATTAGTAAATATATAAGTACAAAAGAAAAGATTTAATTATACATGGTATATTTGTGATGTATTAATTAGTTTGTCAGTAAATATTTAAGGTGTATTAAAGTTTCTGATTTAGAATTATTTAGCAGGTAAAATACTTGCCCGTAACTTGTATTCATCAGCTGTTTCTGTTCTTTTGAAGTATTTTAAAACTGTCTTTCAAAAGAAAGTTTGGAGACGGCTCGACAGTAATAGAAGCTATCATGTTTTTTTATCTCATGATAAGTCTTTTCTGACAGTGTATATTTGTAATAAGGTTTCTTTTGCTAGTGGTTCAGGCCATCTTCAAATTTTATGTTATAAAAAGTGAATTCCTTCTCACCAAGTTTGTCTTTCACAGTATGCAGCATCAGAGGACATCCTTGATCAACCATTTTGGTATCGATTCTTCTACATGACTCCAATCTTCTTCAGCTTCCGCATGAGAATCTACACTGGGTTTGTCTTAGGAGAGTGTGTCTGTATTATGACGGGTCTTGGGGCTTATCCAGCTATTGCTAATCCTAAGACAGGAGAGGGCCCTACAGATTTGGTGGCATTTCAGAAATTGTGAGTCGTAGTAATATTCACTTACTTTGCAAGATTCTATAAATAAACATTACACTGCTGCATGCTAGTTATGTCACAGTTTATCATCTAACTCAAAATATAACTTGGTAAATAAAAAACTAATTTAATCTATCTAACAACGAGTATTTGATGTTTTTAAACAGTAACTTACATTGTGATGGATTCATCATTTTGTTTGATAGATGACTGCCACATGTTTGACGAGCCCCGTTATTAAACTAAAGTTGTTTTTTTAAAGTAGCACAAAACAAAAGTTAGTACTTGAAGTGTTATTTTTTACACCAGTTTTTGTTCACATTTTTAATGCAGTCACTAAAAATATAGTGAAAAGAACTTCAGTCAATTTTTATCAACATTTTATTCAAACCATTAAATTCATAGTTGATATTTTAAAAATAGCAAAAGTGGAAATTCGTCAGTAACTACAGGTAATAGGACCGAAATTCTATATTTCGACTTCTCTGACTTGAAATCTGAAAAGGTAAAATTATGATAAACGGGAGATGTTTTATTGACTTGATTTATACTGCATATGTTTGGCCGATTGGTTTCCACCTTTTCACCAGCTTTCAGCATCTGAACTATAACTTTGAAAAGACATTAAAACATACCATGTTACTATGGTTAACTGGGTTATTGATCCCTGAAATTAAAACGTTTTTTGTTATACTTTTATAGCTTAAGGTATGTGAGAAATTACTGTTAATTATTTGAAGTGGCATTGTAATAATGTTAGTTCTTTTTTAACACGTTCAACAAAGCTAGAGTTAAGAAAACAGTGCCTTCCAGCATTTCTTGACAAATTGAGGGTCCAAATAATGGCAAGTTCAAAGTATGTGCATGGCAGTGACAGTAATACCTAAAAGAACATCTCTCTTTTAATTTGTTTTTAATCCAACTGAAAATGAAAATTTATGTAAAAAGTTGTGTTACATTATAGAAGATTTGTTTTACAAATTAATTTACCTCTCAGTGGCTTAGTGGTCAACATGGTGTACTTCTCATGACACAGTTCAGTTGTATCTAGGTGAAAAAAGCAATGCTATTAAATCAAAAAGCTTTTACAAAAAAACATTCTATCAAACTCACAAATCAGATATTCTAAACAGTAGATTTAAGAAATAGAATAGCATGTTAGAAATGAAATTAGGTTAAAGTGCATATATCACACACAATTTTCTACTTTAGCATAAAATTTTTTAACATTAATTTCAATTTCATTGGGTTTGTGTCTTATGTTCTTAAGTAATATTTTTTAATTGTTTATTATTTCTTATATTCTTATGAAAATTAATCGTATTCGTACTGAGATTTATTAATAACGCAGGCTTGTGAATATAAACTTCAATAACTTTTTGATAATTCTGATACACACGATTTGAAAATAATATTCGTTTTTTTCCAAGGATTTATTACAGATTTGGAAATTAAAGTACTTTTACTTGGATCAAATTATTATTTTGTTTACCACAATGAACAATTTTTGTTATTATGTTTGTTATGTCTGGGTTCCAGAACAATTGATAGGACTTGCATGGTGATTGGTTTACAGAAATCTATAGCCAGAGGTTGTCAACATTTTAACAAAAACAAAATGTGGCCCAAAATAAATTAAAATGATTCACTGATGTAAAAGTACATATGAAATTTTTTTTGCAAAATCTGTACTTGATGGTTAAAAATGGATATCATTTTTGGATTAAATGTACAAGAATTATGTTAGAACATGTACAAATTTCGCATAATAAAACCATTTCAGGCACGTGTAATCTTTTATCCAGAACTGTTTTTAATACCAAATGCTTTCAGTGCACTGAATGTAATTTTACAATTCAGTGTTAACAGTTAAAAGCATGATCTGTTTTATTTCATGTTATTTTTTTATAATTTTAACACTTTACCACTGTTATGTTGTACTTAACCAATTAATGAGACTCACAAACATCTGAAAATTATGGGCAAGTCACCTCTTAAATAAATATTTTTGTCATTTATATGACAAGTTCATTTCTTTTCTCATACAAGTTGCAAGTTTTATTCCCAAGAAGAATGTTAAAAAAAATGTTTGAAACAGATACCAGTTTAAAAGAAAAATACTTAACTCATTATTAATAATTTATTTTTTATCACAAAAGTATAGTATCTATAACGCTCACGATTGAGGAGCTTGAGACAAGGAAAATAATTTTTAGGATTATGAACATTTGGACCATATAGCTTCTGGTTTTGTTTTGTCAGTAAATGGTTATGAAAACTGTATGGTTATGATGAACTTCAATCACTGCAGTGACTGAGATGTGCTGCCACCTGAAGTGTTTTACTGTAGCTACTGATATTAATAAATATAAAATTAAAGTTAAGAGGCCAAAAAATTTTAGTTGAAAAGAATAAATGCACTTTTTTTTTGCGTTCAGTGTAGTATTTCACTACTTGTGTATATTTTGGTATTATCTTGAAGAAATTTAATGTATTTTTGGATCATTGAAGAAAAAACATTTCTTTTTTGTTTTTGTAGTAAAAATAACCAAGAAGCTTGGAGTGAAACTGAATACAACTTCCAAGCTGTTCACAATATTGATGAGTTTGGTAGTGAGTTCCTTCCAACAATAAGGGAAGGGATCCGTTCTTGGAATCGAACAGTTCAGTACTGGTTAGTCATGTTTGTGTATAAACAAGTACCATTCACAAAACCAGTTCGGTAAGTTGAATTCTTTTTGTGTGTGAGCTTGTCCTAAATATGGTAATTTGACATAAGAAATGGTTAAAACCTCAAAAAATATGTTTAAATCTGAAATACTGACAGTCTCTCCTGCTGCTGACGAAACATGCATCTAAAAATTTTGGAATGCTCTTTATGCATTGCAGAAAGTGTCACCCATAATTATTCACTCTCTCTTCCTCCATTTTATTTACTTTACAAGTGTAAGCTATGCTTTTAATACCAAGAATGAGATTTTCTTGTAAACAGTCATGCCATTCACCTTGCTGTAACGTTCTTTGTGAGGTAACTATTTCTATCTCTGTTGGAACATTTGTAACTAAAGCAGTTTGCTGTTAACACTTACAGCAAAATGTGGATTATACACTAGCTCTGGTTTTTCAGTGCATTAATTCCATTCAGTACATGTATTTCTGCTGATTGTTGTGATCGTGTGAATTGCTACTTCTCTTTGTATTTGATAAAGGTCAGTTTGCTTCAGCCTGCTTTCCTTCAGAATCTGTAGAGCTACATTTATACGATGCTTGCCCTAATCTGCTGGTCTTATTTCTTTTGCTTTCACTTTTTTACATTAAACATATTTCTATTACAACATGGTTTGGCATGGCCAAGCGTGATAAGGCATGCGACTTGTAATATCGCGCCACACATGCTCGCCCTTTCAGCCATGGGGGCATTACAATGTGATGGTCAATCCTACTATTTGTTGGTAAAAGAGTAGCCCAAGGGTTGGCAGTGGGTGGTGATAACTAGCTGCCTTCCCTCTAGTCTTACACTACTAAATTAGGGATGGCTAGCACAGTTAGCCCTCGAGTAGCGTTGTGTGAAATTCAAAAACAAACAAATTATTACAGCAAATAATGCTTGTGTCGTGGTTCTTGTGAAGGATTAGTTTTTTTGGCCACTTTGACCCAACCCATCATTAGTTTTCAGCCCTACACATTGTCTTGCCTTGTAATAAGACATTCATTTACTGCACTATTATTAGTTATGCTCATTTTCTTTGCTATTCATCAGTATTGCATATCTGCTTTGCCATCTTCTTTACCCCTGAATATCTCTGTTATTGTTTGTTACTTACAATGTGACTTTCATCCATGGACACTCACCATTTAAACTGTGATGAAAAGTTTTAATCTCTTAATCAGTTGACTTCCATGTGTATACATATAAGAACAAGAAAGAGTGTTTTATTACTTGTTTTCCATTTAGGAGAAGTTTACTTGTAAAAGTTTGTAGTATTATTCTGTGGTTGCTACATCACTGACACTTTTAGTTTGGACTTGCATTGATGAAAGTTATGTGTAGTTTTTGTGACTCACTCGTTGACTGCTTCTTCCTAGAGTTCATCAAGTTCTTCACTTCAGCTTTTGACTCATCATCCAAATGACTCTTCCAGTTTCTATTTTATTTTCGTTCTGGTAACTTAAAACTTCTTCTGTAGAAAGGGAGATATTGATTTGTACTTTAGGTTGAAAAAAAACATCTCTCTTTATGATGTAAAGGACAGTAACGGATTGAAAAGAGGTATTTCACTTTTTGTGTCTCATTTTCCTTTTCATATATTCTTTCTTTGTTAGTAGCACTCATAGAAATCTTCTGAAAGTTTGTGTGCCATGCTTTTGGATGATGAATTGGGATTTCACTGTTTGTTTACCTGTCCTGATTCACTTTGTTTCTCATATGGTGGAGTGATTTCTGTGTTGTTAGCCTTTCTTTGTTACTTAATATGGGCAGGGAACAGTATGTTTTAATATGTAGTCAGATCATTAGCTGATCTTTTAAACACATTAAATGATAATTGTCATTATTGTATGAATGATTGAAGGATTCTTGCTCAGTGGTTACCTCACACCAAATTGGCTTCTGTTAGCCCAATCTCTAAAATGAATTGTTCGCAAGTCAATTCTCGGCTTATTCCTATTTTGTATTAACTTTCTCTCGATTATTCTTCACACATTTTTTTTGGTTTTATGATCCCTTGAATTTAAAGTGTGCATGCATCCGTCAAACTCGTCTTCTCTGATTTGTGCGCAGTGGCTTTTCCTTGTGTGAAAACTGTCATGGATCACCTCACAGTGGCTTCTCTTTGTGTGAAAACTGTCATGGATCACCTGTACTTCAGCTGCCAACATTGGAATCTTGCAACTTTGTGTGAAGTACATCCTCAAACTTTTTTTCTGTTGGAATTTCTCTTGCTTCTCTCATCCATATCTAACCCTTCATATTGAAGTCTTTCTCTATGGTAATATATTAGGAGAACCATTACCTTTAGGGTCTGGTCTGATTAGACATCCGATTCTCATAATATCTTGTCAGAAGTTTGGGCTGTTCCACTGAAATATCGGGAATTCCTATCCTTGTTGCACCACTACTGTGTTTCATTACTCTTTGCCTGTGGTTACATACATCATTAGGCAAGGTGGATTTTATCTCGCAACTTTAAGTTACCATTTTATTGGTTATCAACAGTTTGATCATTTTTTGCCTGGTGCAGTTGTGATGAGCATGCATCATATTCTGATGTGTTACTGGTTTTCAGCTTTGGGTCCAACTTCTATAGCAGTAGACACTTTAAAACTATCTTGGAAGAATTATTATACTTTACACTTACTGTTATGCATTACAATTTCAAATAGTCTAAAACTGAGCTAAATTGTAATTTAGATTTAGAAATTAATGTCTATGTATCCAATTTATGATATTTGCCAACAAGATTGAAATACACAGATTTGTTTTTAATGCAAATATATTTTAATCTACAAACAATAATACAATTTACAATAACAGTTATTATAAATAATGATATATGTGCAAAAGGTGTACAAACTTGCAAAAAATATAAGGTCTTCTTTCTGGGGTGGAAGTTTCTCAATATCTTATTAAAGGTTCACAATGAAGGAGTTAATGTTGGTACAATTCACTTAATAGGGGACTGTTTGGGTCTTTTTTCCATTTTGTCAGTTCTCCTTCAGCACTCACTAATTTGGTCAGTTGTGTGACTCGCAGGCCATTTGTGATGTGAATAAATTGGCTACTTCCTCTAGGATACATCCTTTACTAACACCTGTCTGAGGTTGCTACCCGAAGAGCATGACACAATATTTTTTCTACCTGTTGCCAATGCCACAACTTGTTTTGTTCTGTTTTTTCTAAGAATGCCTTCCTTCTGACTACCCTTAGTCCAGTTTTCAAGACACTGATTCACTTCACTCATTCATTAAATTCAGTTCTGCAACTTACTTTTTGGTTATGGCTCCTATTCTGACTCTGCATGACTATATATTTTTAATGGTATCATTTTGTGATTCTCAACCTTTTTACAACTGTAGGCCGCATAGTTCTAATCCCAGAATACATGGACAGATTTATATATTATTAATTTTTAAAGTAACCTTGTGGCACATTGTAAAGGAATATATTTCAATAATCATGTTTCAAAAGCATTTTGTATTAAACTGTCTTGCAGACCGATGGTTGAGAACAAGTGGGTTATGTTATTACCTTCCTGTCCTGTAACTTGTAGTTTTATATTGTTTGTGCTTTTTCATGTCAATCAGTTTTTATCTCCTTTGCTGGGTGGATATTCTTAGTTTTGGTGTTTCAGAAGAAAATGTATCTTGTTTTTAAATTTCATATTTTTGGCTTAACCTTGAACCACCATTTGCCTTCAACCAAAACTTAACAAAGACTGCAACTTTCAATAAAATTTAAAATTATGGAAGTAAAGTAAAGTTTATGTAACATCCCCCTGACACGTGTGTAATAAGTCGCATGGAAAGTGAATCGTAGTGGGAAGATAACTGATATCCTGCAATACATAATGGACATTCAAAAAATTTTGGTAAGAATTTTAGAGATAAGAACATGTTTAAAATTCAATTGATTCCTAAAAGTGTAGACTTTTACACTCATAAAACAACTTACAATTGCATTTCTTACAGTAACAAGAAAGTATTTTTTATATTTATTTGTCTGTATCCTATTTCTTTTAGCAGTATTCTTCATTTGGTTAGGTTAAAGTGTGTTATATTTTATATGCAAAAACGGCTCGTTTGGGTTGAGAAAATATTTTCAACCCAAACGAGCCGTTTTTACATATAAAATTCTCAACAAGTGGGTTTCTCGACATCACTGAAAGCGTGTTATATGTTCTTTCCAAATCTTTTCCTATCTCAGTCTTATTTGTGAAGCCAGTCTTCTCACAGTGTAGACGAGACTTCGTACTTCCAAATCTAATGGCACTTTCATCGTGTTATTAGATTTGTGGCCAACAAAGTTGCCCACATTCTTTCAGTGTATGGTTGTGAAGCCGACTTTTGTAACAGAAACTTTCTGAATATTCTTTCTTTAAAGAAGAAATATGCATTCTACGTTTCATTAAAGTAATTTTCTCATTTACAACTAATTTGATGTTTTACAAGCAAACGTTGGAAAATTCCAAAACATTTCTTGACTGTATAAAGTTACTTCCAACAAAATGCAAAGGCAAAGATTTTGCCTTTAGTAAGTATTTATATGAAACTTTGTAATTTTTTGCTCTCTTTAGTGTTATGCATGTTATTTTATGACCTTCATTCAAAAGAAATGGATTTTTTTCCACTGTATAGAATCTCAGTAGATTGATTTACATACTGTTTTTTTCTATGGCCAACTGTAACATTACTAACTGATTTTTGTATCCTGAATAATGATGATTTTACTTCAATATATATATATATACGTTTTCATTGCTTTTTCCACAGGATGCTGGTCACTATGATGGTTAGTTCTTTTTGGCACGGGATCTACCCTGGATACTACTTATGTTTATTGAGTGCACCTTTATTTCTCTTAGCTGAGGCTGAGGTGGAAAATTTGTTTAAGAAAAAGGCATCCCCTCTAGGAAAGCAGCTGTTTGATTGGATTTGGTGGATTGTGAAAATGCAAGCCTTTTCTTACATGGGGATGGCTTTTCTTCTGTTGAGAATAGATAAAACTCTCCATTACTGGTGGTCCATTTATTTTATTGGACACGTTTTCGTTCTGGCTATTTTCATTGGAACGCTTTTATTGAAGCCAATGTACAACACTAAACTTAAGAACAGCTAACTAACAAATATTTCATGACATATTTGTGCTAGTTGCATCTTTATTTTTTATCAATAGTTCAAGAGTTTTTAGCACAAACTTTTTGTTGCCAATAGTTTTAAAGTGCTGTTTCATCTGACAAACTATTGCAGTTTTTTATTCAATTTAATTGTGATTGAAATAAACTGTGGAGATGAATAATGATGAATTTATTACTAAACACAAGAATCACTGACTGATATGACACTATATCTGTTGATAACACTGACTGATATGACACTACATCTGTTGATAACACTGACTGATATGACACTATATCTGTTGATAACACTGACTGATATGACACTACATCTGTTGATAACACTGACTGATATGACACTACATCTGTTGATAACACTGACTGATATGACACTATATCTGTTGATAACACTGACTGATATGACACTATATCTGTTGATAACACTGACTGATATGACACTACATCTGTTGATAACACTGACTGATATGACACTATATCTGTTGATAACACTGACTGATATGACACTACATCTGTTGATAACACTGACTGATATGACACTATATCTGTTGATAACACTGACTGATATGACACTACATCTGTTGATAACACTGACTGATATGACACTATATCTGTTGATAACACTGACTGATATGACACTACATCTGTTGATAACACTGACTGATATGACACTATATCTGTTGATAACACTGACTGATATGACACTATATCTGTTGATAACACTGACTGATATGACACTACATCTGTTGATAACACTGACTGATATGACACTACATCTGTTGATAACACTGACTGAAATGACACTACATCTGTTGATAACACTGACTGATATGACACTATATCTGTTGATAAATATTCACGCACTTGTATTAAGTGTCTATTGATTTAATGTTTTCTTTTTCTTTCCGTTTACTAAATGTTAAAGGCTAATAAGAACAACCAAATGATAAGGATGACAAACTGTGTACATCTCTGTTTTTGTACTTCGTGTTAAAGTAGATTTTAAAACAAGTTGTGGTTCACACTTTGGTAATATACATGTATTATAAGAGTAGCAGTCAAATCCAACTATTTGGTCTATTAGTTCAACATTTGTGATGATTAGTGAAAATGGCTCGTTTTCTAGCTTTGTGTGAATTTCAACAAGAACAATAATGAAGATTGAAGTAACTCTTTCTATTGACTTGTCCAGTAATAAACAAAAATAAATTAATTTAATTTTTGTGTGTTGTAAAACTGAATTTATTACAACATATTAAAACACCTTTTTACCCAACCCAGTATCATATTAGTACCCTAAGGTTTCCAGTAAAAATCCCTGTTGCACCAAACATGCTTCCCCTTTCAGCCGTGTGGGTGTTATAGTGTGACAGTCAATCTCACTGTTCATTGGTAAAAGAGTAGCCAAAAAGTTGGTGGTGGGTGGTGATGACTAGCTGCCTTACCTCTAGTCTTACACTGCTAAATTAGGGATGGCTTGTGCAGATAGCCCTCGTCTAGCTTTGTGCAAAGTTCAAAACAAACCAATTTCTTAGTTTTGGTGTTGTTAATTAGCTACCTTCCCTCTAGTCTATCTTTTCTAAATTACTAGCAGTAGGTAACCATCTTGTAGATTTATGTAAAATAAAATAAACCAAAGTAACTAATTGAAAATTGCTCTTTTCTTTGAAAATCTAAGAAAAGATTTTAAAAATGATGTTTTTTATAATACAATATTCAGATTAATAAATGGAATGTTTTTAATCTCGCTAATTTTTTTATAGGAAAATTACATATTTCACATTGAAGTGAACAAATTATTTTACAGTTTTTCTCCACAAGTATTTAAAATGTTTGATAGAGGTAAACCTAATATCACAGTTAATGTTTTAATAGTGATGTTTCACAATGTCTTGTGTGTTGATGAGTCTACTTGGTAATTGCTTCACAATTTTATAACCCTGAAGAAGATACTTCTGTACCAAAGATCTTCAGTATTAACTTTTTGTTTTTGCTTTTAAATGTAATTGTTTTGAAAAAAAAGAAATGTTGGAGAAAATAATATTTTTCTCTATCTCACCTGTTTGTTTGCATAGGAAAACAAGCCAAATTAAATTATACACTTTCTTACTTCTGTACCCATTTATTTGGAGCCCCCCAGTGGCTCAGCGGTATGTGTGCGGACTTACACGCTAAAATGCGGGTTTCGATACCCGTGGTGGGCAGAGCACAGATAGCCCATTGTGTAGCTTTGTGCTTAATTCAAAACAACAACAATCCATTTATTTGGAATACAAGCATTCATCAAATAACTCAACACTTTTCAGTGTTGTTCCTTAATTGTTTAAAAGTGTAATGAAGCAATGATATTTTTGTTGGACATAGTTAATGTGAATACAGAGATTTTTTGAGTAATTTACTGTTAATTACATCACGCATTGTCATTTTTAATTTATAAGGTTTTGGCCATTTTATAGATGAGCTTAAATGCATCAGGATCAAAGCTTGTGAAAAAGAAAAGTTTATCACTTGTTATGTACATGTTTTATCTATAATATTTTGTTTTATTATTTTTTCATGAAAGAAAAGAGATAATTTATTATTTGCTAATCAGGTGATAACTGGGAGATACTTTTGTATACTTGATTTCTTTATTGTTTCAGACTGTGAACCGTATCGTATTGTAACAGTACAACCTACATTACTGACGCACTAAAGAAACGCTACAAGTTGAAACATGTTTTAGCCCTATGCACGATTTCCTGAAATGGCTTTTATATTTATATAGCAATTTCAGGAAATTGTTTTTAAACTTGTATTTTGGTTAGTTTTTGTTTAGTTCATCAGTAATGTAGTTTGAGATTAAATGTACTATTCCCTCTGGTGTCATTTTCTAAATTCTTCATTTTTCCATTTTCCTAGAAATATGTTTTAAAGTTCTAAAGTATGATCTGTGTATTAATTTTATTAAACCCTGTAGATTTATAATGATTAAATAAATACCTCTTGACTCGTATTCTAAGAATAACATTTTGAATGTAATGTGTTGGAACAACATGGGACCTGTTGGTCCATCTCAGGTGTACCATCCTCGAAACTAAATTATCAATAACTAATTTTTTTTTAATCTTAAACCCATCTTTTATCATTCACACACCCATCAAGCTTTCTCTTAAACTTACATAAATCTACTGCCTCCACAACATCCAAAGGCAACCCATCCCAAAGATGAACCATCCTGTTAAAAAAGGAAAGTGTCACATTTTAATTTTTAAAGTTCCTGGAAATTTGTTATCTACTATTTTATGTGTTTCTTGAAACTTGTGAATTTATTGTGTTAATAATGATTTTGAAAGGGCATCATGAATAAGTGTTGTAAGATTAACAAAACTTAGATGTATCGGCTGTAAATATGAGATAACAGATATTGTGGAATAAAAGATTTATTTAAAAATGAAAGATCAGACTATTTAGTTATTAAAAAATAACATCAACAAATAACATACAATATACTGGTTATTTATTTTAGTTGGCTGATTCTTGTGACTAATTCTTGAGCTTGCTCGTTGGGAAAAAAAATTAGATCTCATGTCTGTCTAGTTCATAGAATAAATAACACTATGTAACACAAATTGTGTTCCTGGATATAGTGTGTGTTATTTCTTCATTGCTCATGTTGTAAAAGTACAGAAAATGTTCATTATTCCTTTTAAACTTTACTTTTGTGACCTGGATAATGAAATTTAAAAATTAACCTATTTTCTATGTAAAAACAGGCAGATGTGCACATTTTCATTTACCTAAGATCTGAGTAAAACAACATATGAATCAAGATTTACATGTATTTATGCTAAAACTATACAAAAATGTTTAGAAGTGAGTAGTTTTTCGAGATTTGCGACTGTAATGTAAATCGCTTTCACGTGTCAGCCCCCAGATGTAGTCTCTCATCATGTTTTCATTAATTTGTTAAATTAATTGTTGAAATTTTGTAATTAATGCTTTTTCTTATAAACTTTCAATGGAAAAGAATATTTTGTTGTTTTGTCTTTTAAGTTTTGCAGGAGAAGAAATGATTATGATACATTCTTTAAGTTGTATATTCAGATCAATAGAAAAAAATGTCAGAAAAGGTCATCTGTATCACCCAGAGATAAGCTAGTTGATGTGTAGAATCATTAGTCAGTACCAATCAGACCAAACATGAAGTCTCCTTCATTCTCTGTATCTCAGTGTGGCTGGTACAGGTATTAACACTTTTACTGGTAAGGATAGAACAATAATTTGATCTTCCGAGGTCATCTTCAGGTTAAGCTGTTTCGAGATACATTTTCATTTCAAGTGAGTTTCTCGTCATCAGAAGTTTCTTCATTCTCTGTTAAAAGTGATGTGTCGTAACCCAGGAGACACTCATTTTTCTTAAGAAACCCAGCAGTTCATTTTTCAACGTGTTTTTCCAGACTTTCAACATGCAATGATTCAGATATTTGTTGCTCAAAACTGCTGTGAAAATTAATTGTTAATGTTCTATCGTGAGGACCTAGACCTGTGTTGCTATTTAAATTTAATTTGTGTATCTTGGCAGACTGAGAAACTTTATTTTGAATTAGAAAGCACCTTGATATTACTGAAAACTACCCGAAACGGAACAAACTGAAATAAGAGATTGAAGAGAACAAGCAAATGTTTTTAAACTAAGTATTTTTTTCTGTCAAGTTGTCCAATGGTATGATTTATTTCCTGGGATTTTTTGCTAACTGCTACAAACTGTTTTTTTTAAATAAAAGTTTGCCCCTTACTCGTTGTACATTAGCAAGAAAAAAATGTTTATTTTATATCATTATGAATTTTTGGTCAGTATACCAAGTTCTTCAATAATGATTGTACTTCACCCTTACAATGCTTAGATTTTGATGATTTCTTTTACTCTTGTTTTTGCAAATATCTTCTGAAAATATCATGATTCATTTGAGAGACTACTTTAGGTTCTATTTCTTATTATTTATTTATAATAAATCTTGTATGTGCCTTTCATTTACAAAAAAATAAATATTTTGTGTAAATAATTTTGTAATTAGAATGTGGGAAGTTAAAAGGTATAATGATCTCACAAAGAAATTCATTAAAGATTGTTTCATTATATTGCACACTTTGCTTCAGAGTTTCACTTATGATCTTGCTTTGGTGATTTGTAAAGACGTTCTTGTATGCCAACTGAAGTGGTAATACTTTCATTTTTTCAGTGTAAATTCCTTGTGCTAACATGACCCTACACAAGTAAGTTACAGTCATGATGAAACTCGAAAGGAAGGCTCGGTTTGTTCGATTTTAAGTGAGTCTAGCTTCTGATTTTTATATTTTTTATTCCCACTAATTCTACCATGTAAAAGATCTCCATGTGATGGCTGAATCTGTTTTTGAATGTTGCTAAGCCACTTATCTTGTTACAATGATTGATTTCTGTCAGTTTTATTCGGTATTCTTGTATACTGAAAGAAGTATTGAATTGAAATGTTACAGATTTCCTTTGTGTGATCATTATATTTCTTTGCTGTCTATTTAGTGATGTGTGCTTGAGATACCAATCAGTATATCTGTACAACTTTATTGCCTCTCATTCTATGTAGATTACAGTATATTTTGCAGAACTGACCTGACCTCCCTCTCTTTCATCAACTTACAAGGAATTTGGGGTGAAGCTATTTTTTTTACAGGTCTCATAAATGTACATATAAAAATATGATATGCAAGTTTTTTTTTGGTAGTGGAGCCTCAAAAGGTTAAATACACCCATAATTTTTGGAGTTTAAGTCAATTAGTTAGCCTTGTTTTGACTAACTTACAAGGAATTTCATATAAATATTTTCCTTTTCAGGTCCAAAACAGGGATATAGATAATTTTATAATTTTTGTTCAGTCTTTCATTGAGAAAAGAACAATTTTGGGTTTTTGGGAAGCATTCATGTATATGTCAACCACTTTGCAAAGGATTTGATAGACATATTCATGTATATGTCAACCACTTTGCAAATGATTTGATAGACATATTCATGCAGCATCTAAACAGTCACTTAGATAGTTTTTAATTTCTTCTGGTTTTTTTCACGAGTTTTCTAGGACCAAAATTTGATATACTGGGATTATGCAAAATTTCTGTTTGTACATGTAACTTGTTAGAATTTCATTAGCAAGTACTAGAATTAGCAGTGTATTTGTTTTTGTTTTTTTCTCCCAGTTTTAATTCGGATTGGTTGTTGTTTGAACAATCTGGACTTTGCGTCCAAGGTTTGAGCCTCAGTATGTGACCATAATAGTCAGTGTTCAATCTTAAAATGTAATTAAAATTAACCATGTAGGCAGTGAGTTCTTGCTCTTTGCTTATGATCCAGTCAGCAATCCTAAATTAGGGATGGCTGTAGTTGAACCTTGAGGGTTCTTTTCTGACTGCTTAAACCATGTGTTGCATAACGTGCTGTTTGTGATTAAAATATTGCGTACCTTATTACTAATTAAATTCAATTTGAAAAGTGACTAATCGGCTTTTCCGTCTGTTCATTCTAGTTATTTTTATATTATTGTTATTTACATGAGGTTATTTATTGATTGCATAAAGAAAACTCATTTCTCAGTTGTGGCACTCTTTAGCTGCTAAATTAACAGGGTGTTCCTTATTCACGAAAGGCTGCAGGAACCTTTTCTTTAATATGTATATTTTAGTATTCCATCTATTAAATTATGCTTGGCAGGAATTTAAAGCTTCATATTTTTCCTCTCAAATTCCCTGCAATGAATATGTTAGTGTTAGCAAAAATAATGAAGATCCTTTTCTCTGTTTCTATGAACTTGGTAGCTTGTTTTGTTCTTCACTTATTTTCTCTTGAAGTTTCGGAACACGGTGTAACACTTAACATATTGACTCTTGTATGAAGTTTCAAAACACAGTAATTTGTATAACACTTTACATATTGACTCTTGTATGAAGTTTTAAAACACAGTAATTTGTATAACACTTTACATATTGACTCTTGTATGAAGTTTCAAAACACAGTAATTTGTATAACACTTTACATATTGACTCTTGTATGAAGTTTCAAAACACAGTAGTTTATATAATACTTTACATATTGACTCTTAAATGAAGTTTCAGAACACCGTGGTTTATATGATACTTTACATATTGAGTTCTGTATGAAGTTTTGGAAGAGGATGTTGTGTTTGAGATTCTTTACATGTTGACTCTTGTATGAAGTTTCAGAACACAACAGTTTGTGTAATACTTAACATATTGACTCTCGAGTGAAGTTTCAGAACACACCAGTTTGTGTCATACTTTACATATTGACTCTCGAGTGAAGTTTCAGAACACACCAATTTGTGTAATACTTTACATATTGACTCTTGTTTTACTTCAGAACACAGTGGTTTATATAATACTTTACATATTGACTCTTGTATTAACTTTCAGAACACAGTGGTTTGTATAATACTTTACATATTGACTCTTGTATTAACTTTCAGAACACAGTGGTTTGTATAATACTTTACATATTGACTCTTGTATTAACTTTCAGAACACAGTGGTTTGTATAACACTTGCGACATACAGTTTTACTTTCACAGTTTCAGAATAAAGGGAAATGGACTGTATTCAACAAACATTGTACTTCGAGTATTTATGGATATGTTAATACTTGAGAACAAATAATCACGATTTTTCAACTCTTAAAGCTACAATCTCAGAGTTTCATTCAGAAACCTACCTGTCTACTTAAATATATTTGGCACAGTTCGCAATCACAAGTATTGCTTCCAAGAACCGAATCTCACATTTCATAAGAACTGCAAAACGATTCTTTCATACAACTCTCTCTGTAACATTTATTGTCATTTTGTTTACGTCAATTTCCAGACTGTACGACTAGTTACGGTGGTGCCTATGTTGAGTTTTATTTTTACATTACTAAATATTCCAATCATAAAGTTCTATTGATTAGTTGAGTTGGGCACGATTCAGTTATTAGTTCTGTAATCAGTGAATTCGTGGTTCTTGCTTTGAACGCAGGTTGTAAGTTACTGTAAGAATGATAGTTAAATTCCATTATCCCTAGTATTGGCGGCAGGCGCTCTTGACTAGTTGCCTTTTATCTTGTAGATCAGTTCATATAACTTACAAAGTGTCAATAAAGACTGAAGTCAATGCAGGCGTAGTTTATTTAAAGACGTTGTTACAATGTCTGTTCCAAATCATCGCTCCCGAGTTCAAAACATCTTTGTAAATGACACAGAATGTTCCTCTGAATATTTTCCAACGTGTCATCGTTAACAGATGCAACTGCCAGTAAGGTTCTGTCGTTAAGATCATGTAAGGTTGTAATTGTTAGAGAATAAACTTTCTACTTTACTCTTGTAAGCATAACGATTATTAGATGTGGGTAACATGAACCTGCAACAACAAATAAGGGCCCGACATGGCTAGGTGGTTAAGGCACTCGACTCGAAATTCGAAGGTCGCGGGTTCGAATTCCCTTCACACCGAACATGCTCGTCCTTTTCGTTGGTAAAAGAGTGGTCCAAGAGTTGACGGTGGATGGTGATGAATAGCTGCCTTCCCTTGTCTTACACTGCTAGCGCAGATAGCCATCGTGTGCCTTTGAGCGAAAATCAAAACAAATAAAAAAGAATAATGCAAAAAATGTTCGTATAAAATAGGTGTACTTTAATTTCCGACTTTATGGACGTCCTGTAAAATATAGCTTTGTGCGAAGTTGCGAAATAAACCACACTGATTGTAGAAACCGTTTACGTTATTGGCTATCACGTGTGTAGCTGTGTAAACGATAAAATGTTCTTTCAACACACGGTATGAGTGTCTGACTTGCGCACAGTTATTGGTGATAATTTCGAGTAAGATTAAATAGAACATTGTAGTGAAATAGCATGGTTAGCTTGAGTGTTTATCACGTACGAATGTATTTTTCTTTTTATGGTTCTTTTGGTCCCCTTGCGTGATTATTGTTACAGTACCAATATCGACATTGAAGTGTGTTTTTGGATTCAGTCTTACGTTGTATTGGAAATTCACTTTTTTTATTTTACTCTAGCGTATATTACAATAAAATAACTGAATCTATATATATATATATATATATTTATATATTCTGAAAATATGTTTACGATTGGTGTTCCGGAAGGCCGTCTGACTTCCTGTGTTAAAGATTGATTCCGACACCTAGCGTCACAGCGATATACGTACGGATTTATTCCGTTCAAAATCACTTGTGCATGTTCGTGGCCTTTTAAAAATCCATTTACAAGTTTCGAACTTGTAAAGGTACTATATTTACTTTATTTCTTGAAGACAAATGGTTTACAAAAGTTTTCAGCGAAATCATATCTCGATTTAAACGTGGTTATGGTAACAGGTCTTCAGATATAAAAAATAAATATTTAACAGATTTGATCTTGTTGTTTTTTTTCACTATTTCTTATTTCAGAATATATACTGCTGACCAAAATCTTAAGATCAATGAACATAAAGAATTAACATGCATTTTGCATTATTAGACTCAACCACTAATTTCAGTAGAGTTTCGAAAGAGGAAAATAAGAAAAGGAAAAAAAAACTTTTTTAGCATTCAATAGGGGAAAATGTAAACACTATAAAATTAGCCTAAATACTAGCTGGTCAAATGTTCAAGACCATATCAAAAAGAAGTCCTAAACATGGTAGGAAATGCGTAACAATTTTTGTTTTGTTTTGTTTTGTTTTGAATTAAGCACAAAGCTACACAATGGGCTATCTGTGCTCTGCCCACCACGGGTATCGAAACCCGGATTTTAGCGTGCAAGTCCGCAGACATACCGCTGAGCCACTGGGGGGCATGCGTAACAAGAGGTCTCAGTTGTGAGTTGCACGGCCGTCATTCGGAATAACTTCAAAAATTCGCTTTGGCATGGTCGATATAAGCGTTTACAGAAGACTGACTGGAATGTTATTCCGATTAACGTTTCGTTTCAGTATGGTCTTAAACTTTTGACCAGCTAGTATTTAGGTTAATTTCATAGTGTTCACATTTTCCCTATTGAACGCTAAAAAGTTTTTTATTTTTATTTTCCCTTTTTTTATTTTCGTCTTTCAAAGTTTTACTCGGATAAGTGGTTGAATCTGACAACGCAAAATGCATATTTCGTTCATTGTCTAAGATTTTGGCCAACAGTGTATATACATGTTTTTTGTATCAAATATGCTAATTTATTCAGACGGTCAATCCCACTATTCGTTGGTAAAAGAATAGCTCAAAAGTTAGCGGAGGGTGATGATGACTAGCTGCTTTCCCTCTAGTCTTACACTTCTAAATTAGGGACGGCTAGCGCAGATAGCCCTCGTGTAGCTTTGCGCGAAATTCCAAAACAAACATACAACTCGAATGATAAACTTGTGAACCCAGGCATTTTACAAAGGATAACATAATCACAACATGGCTTACTTCAAACGCGTTCAAGCTAGTTTTAAAAGAGTGAAATTGATTTTTTTTCAAATCTGGCACATTTATTCGATGATTAAACTGTCGCTCTTGGTTTCTCTTTGTTTTTTCTCGCATTTACCAGTTTTTAATATCCCCTTAAAAGTGACGTTTCATTTTGAAATAGAGGATAAAACATCGTACATTACAAACATCTGTGACTAATTTCCATAAGTTATTTTCTGTCTACAAAAAACAGTGAGGAAGCTGTAACTTGTTTTGATATTCGCGCAAAGCTACACGTGGGCCATCTGCGCTAACCGTCCCAAATTTAACACTGTATGATTAGAGGGAAGGCAGCTAGTCATCACCACCCACCGCCAACTCTTGGGCTACTCTTTTACCAACGAATAGTGGGATTGACCGTCACATTATACACCCCCACGGCTGGGAGCGCGAACCCGCGACCCTCGGATTACGAGTGCACGCCTTAACGCGCTCGGCCATGCCAGACCAGCCCCATTATGTAATTTGAAACAACAAAAACAACCTTTTAGGGCATCGCCCATGAACTATCCACGTATACACTTTGTGCAAATAAATCATTTCTCTCTATACTTCCATAATTATTTGCACTTTCATTAGATAGGTAACAACTATGAAACGTTCATAAACTAATGTGGACTCTGGTTTATTGGTGGCCTTATTTTTGTTTTATTTTGAAAATATATATTTTCTGGAAAAAGGAGTTTAGGTCTGTTCTCATCATGTATACAATACTTGTCTAGTTCGCTTATTAGTTCTTTTTTTTCCAATTTTTGTCAAAATAATTTTTTGTATTATGTAGGAGTGTATCTGTTATTGTTTTTACGTGTGCGTATTTATGCATGAAATCAGATTATGTTGTTATAGGTATTTTATAAGCTGTTTTAAGTGGAGTATGTTGTATTGTTTGTTGTGAGTTTTTGCTTACGTTTATCCATGCAGGGGCTACATAGTCAATGACGGGTTAATGTATGTTTTATATATTTTTATGATGTCTGCCGTTACTCCACTACTGTAGCATTCTGAAGGGGTGTCCAATTCATACAGATCTGTGGTTGTGCTTTTTATGTTTAGTTAACTTGGTCAATACCACTGGTTGTGTTTATTTTGATTACATATTTTTGACAACATTCACTTATTTTATTCATCTGTGGTTGTATGTCTGTGGTGTTGTCGCTGGTGTTGGTGCACTTTTCCAGATTGCTACATCATCAGCGAACCGTGAGGAGTATCCATTATTTGGATCTTTTAAAGTGATATTATTCACGTACGTGATGAATAGGATAGGACTATCCACCCGACTTTGGGGGTCACCAGCTTCTGGAGTAAAACACTCTGAGAAGGTTCCTTCAACACTGACTTCACATATTCTGTTTCCCAGAAAGTTTCACAGCCAGCGAATAGTTTTCCTCGACAGTACCATTTCTTGCATTCGAAACCGGAGACCGTTATGCCATACAGTGTCGAATGTCTTCTCAATGTCGAGAAAGCAAGCAAGCTGCAGTGCATTCTAGTTTGTTGAAACCATCAATGGTTGCTTCGGTTAATCTGAGTAAATGGTCTGTAGTTTGTCTGGACTTTCTGAAACCATTTTGTTCTTCTGGTAATTTTGATGTTAACTCCAGGAATGTGGAGAGTCTTTTACTGATTATTTTCTCAAGAATTCTGCCTACACAGCTGGTCAGGATGATTGGTCGGTAGCTATTTGGGTTATTAGCTGCCTTTCTTTCTTCATGGAACATTAATACATTTGCATGCTTCCAAGAAACCGGGATATAACCAGGGTATAATAATAAATTAAATATTGCTGTGAGATGCTCAAATAATTTCGGAGTGCCCTTTTAAAGAAGGATGGCTTGCATACGTGATTTATTTTTGGTGTTTTTGTAAGCGTTGTATTTGTGTATTCGTTTGTGATTTTGATTTTATAGTTATTTAAGTTGACTGGGAAAAGTGGTTCTAGGCCCGACATGGCCAAGTGTGTTAAGGCCCCTATTGGTGGTCCTATCGGCCTATCTGTCCCTAATTTAGCAGTGTAAGACTAGAAGGAAGGCAGCTAGTCATCACCACCCACCGCCAACTCTTGGGCTACCCTTTTACCAACGAATAGTGGGATTTATCGTCATATTCTGATCAAATAGTGTTGTGTTTTTTAAGCTAAAAAATATTTATGTATTTTTGTGTTATATTCGGAATGACGGATGTGAAATGGTTTTTGCTGTATTTAGTAGCAGCTGAATTCCATTTTGGTGGTTTTGAAAGTTCTCTTATGTGCTAATATATTCAAATAGTGTGTCTTGTGGCTTTAATTATGCGGTCGTTTTCTGTATTCGTTTCTGGATTAATCGGTGTTTTATATATATTTGTGTATTACTGGCATCTGTCTCAGTGTTTGTTTTTGTTTTAGTCATTTCTTGTTGTGGCTGTAATTGTTTATTTTATATGTTTGAGTGACTTGTTTCGTTACGTGGTTCGTTTCTCACACACACGTATATACTGCTGCCTAGGCGTGTGTTGGTATTGATTGTGGTTATAAAATACAATGCAACAAATGTCATGACTTCTATATCAGAGACACAAACAGAAAAATGGATACCAATTTCACAAAAGAAAAAAACAACACCTTCACACAATTTTGAACGCTGCAAATCAAATAAATACAACATAAATATAGAAAACACGCAGATACTAAGTGGGAAAACAAAGGCAAAATCAAACAAGCCCTACTCATATTATAACCCAAACCAAAATTGAAACAATACAAAGGAACGCCTTTATATTGGTTCGTGGTCGAAACGTTGTTTTGTACGTTTTAATTTAAGATTTGGTTCCTCATCGAACTTCTTGAAGACGAGAAACCCACTTCAAATAAAAATGTGTCTCAGAACGGCTGGTATGGGTATTAGCACTTTTAGTGATAAGCAGAGAACAACGTTTGACCTTCTTTGCTAACTTGAAGATGACCTAGGAAGTTCGAAAAAGTTATTCTCTGCTTATCAATAAAAGGGTTGACACCCATACCATCCGTTCTAACGTACATTATACCATGCTATAATACCATGAAAGATACAGCTATGTCTCTCTATTCAATCAGAAAATAGTTGGTAGTGGGTACTATTTCATAGATGCATTTTCTCTAGTCTGCCACTTAAAAACTGGGGAAAACTATGTGCAATGTCTTTTTATGACAAAAGCTTCGCACGAGAATTCTAAAGACTAATTAAAAAATTCAAACTGTATGATTTACTAACTAGATTTCATACTTATAGTATTTTGTTATACTGGAATTAATAAGTATCTACGTTATTAAAAAGTAACGTGTGTGTGAAGAAATGTTTAAATAATGTCGAAGGAAAGTATGGAAGACGTCACCACATGAGCAGGTGACGGGTTGGGTGTAAACAATATTAAGCAGTGTAAATGAAAAGGTGTTTCTTACATAGGTGTGTCATCCATCTTAAGTAACAGTGCCCATGTGCAAAGATGGTGTGCTTTACACAGACTTTAGCAATCTCTTCCTAACCCATTCACGTTGGTTTCTTCTGGACACAGATCAGATACATTATTGGGCGCCTGTTTTGTGAAAGTGGGTTTCCTCGGGGATCTCCCGTTTACCTCCACAACAAATTCAACAATACTCTTGGATTTTCTTATCCCAACCACTAAATGACCTTGTTTATAAAGCGTTAATTGAGTTACGATTTGTTGGATGTTGTCTTCTTTCAGTCCATCAACGTCGTCGTCAGCCTAGGTCTTCCCTCTGCCTTCGTGACATCCCCCAAATTTCCGTACCAGTCAACTAGTAAATACGAAGCATCTCTGAAATATCTTTAAACACCACTACCTCAGCAAAATTCATTCTGCGCTAGCGGGGCGAAGGAAAATATTAAACCTACGTGAGGGCCCCCCAGTGGTTCAGCGGTATGTCTGCGGACTTACACGCTAAAATCCGGGTTTTGATACCCGTGGTGGGCAGAGCACAGATAGCCCATTGTGTAGCTTTGTGCTTAATTCAAAACAACAACAACAACAACAAACCTACGTGAGAGTTCAAGAAAGTGTTCCGTTTCCTTTAAAGCCAAAAGAGCTGCCACGGTTTTCTTTTGTTTTGACAGGTTGTGTGTTAATTTCTTTTGCTTATAGACACTAAAAGTACTGGTACCTTGTTAAGTTTTAATATTTGAATCCCCTCCAAAAACCTAGTTTTAAAAGCGTGATAGATCAAGTGTCTCTTATTGCATAAATGAATCGGTTTGTCATCTTTCATGAGCAGATGCTTGGTTGGTATCATGCTTTTTAACCTCGCAATCAACGAAACGTCCCACACGACCACCAGATTCATTCAGAGCCCAAAATAACCAAAGCTGGTGAATTATCTGTTTTAATTATTCTAAATACACAGCTCTAGCTTTATGTTTTATAAACTTTGTGCATTTGAATACGCCCCCCCCTCCGGTGGCACAGCAGTAAATCTCTGGACTTAGTCAGTTAAACTCTCCAGAGTCCAGGTTTCTATGCCCGTGGTGGGCAGAACACAGATAAACAAAAAGCAATTTAAAAGAAATTACCATAAGAACAAGAAAAGAAAACAAGAAGTGACCATTCGTCACACCTAAGAAGTAAAACAAATCGAATAAGAACAAAACTTTTGAAATATAAGACCGAGAAATAAAGTATTAAAATTCCGTTATTGAATGCTCATCTCTCGAGAAATAGTGTGGTAAATAAATCACATGATAGCGCATGTTAGAATACAATGGGCTGTACTATGTAACAAGGATCTTGAGTTACGTATTCGGGCTGGACTATGTAATAAGTCTCTTAGATAACATATTTGAGGTTGGGCTGTAATAAAGATATTGTGTTACGTGTTTGGGGTTAGATTACGCAATAAGGATCTAGTTTTACGTATTCAGGGTTTAATTATATAACAAGGATTTTTGTACCACGTATTCTGAGCAAAACATAAACATTTCCCAATCTTCACACAAACTGAAAATTGAACTATGTTTTACATTTTTTCATATAACCTGGAAAGCTGAAATAACATACTCGTGTCAATATGTTTGTGATCAGATAACAGTTCGAAACGAAACGTTTCATTTATCGTGGTGTTATGTCTGTGTTGAGCAAAAAGAACACGATTTGCCTCAAATCATGACTTCTCTGCAAAGTTCAAACTTTCAAGAACTGGCTTTATTTGTTCAATCAGCTGAAGAAGCTTTATATACAGCTATCTTACACGTTGACTCAGAATTAACAGCAAAATTACACCTGTAGAACTGGATGATCTGGGGTTAATGTAATCGAAAGAGATAAGTCATGTTTATTATAGCTATAAAACCATTCAGAGACTCAGAAATGTGACCCGTCTTTCAAAACGCTGATATGGTATACGGTATAAAACGAGAGCCATCTACTGGTCAGCACATATGTGATAAAGAACTGGGTTAAACGTATTATATTATATAATTGCAGAATAACCTCGTTAAGATATGTTGCTAGGTGGGCCTGATCTTACAAAGTAGTCTATAACTTTTTTTTTTTTGAATTAAGCACAAAGCTACACAATGGGCTATCTGTGCTCTGCCCACCACGGGTATCGAAACCCGGATTTTAGCGTGTAAGTCCGCAGGCATACCGCTGAGCCACTGGGGGCCAAGTCAATAACAACAGGATAAAATATGATTTTAATACACGTACGTATGAAATGAAACAAATATAGCATAAAAACAAACTAGAGTTAAAAACATTGTATTTATAGCAGTATTTGATTATTGCTAATCTGAGGATTTCGAGTTCGAGACACCGTCCCACCAAACACGCTTACTGTTTTAGCCGGGGGGGGCGGGTTTTATGTTATAATTAATCCCACTATTCGTTGGTAAACGAGCAGCCCAAAAGATGACGGTGGATGGTGTTGAACACTGACTTCCTACTAGTCTGTCACGACTAAATTAGTGACAGCTAGCGCAAATATTCCTCATGCGCGAAATTAAAAATAAAATCAAATGAACCAAGCTAATGACCCAATTTAGGAAGAGGTGGAACATCCAACCCGACTAACCCTGATTCCGGTAAAGTCATTGAGACCGATGATCCCTTTTGCCAACAAACAGGGATCTTCAGGCCAGCTGGAACACAGCAGACGGCTGTGCTTGAAACGCTGTATATATCTACCTGAATGCTGGACAACAGTTTTTGCGGTATGATTTGGGTTACTATAGTGACGTGTAACAACTGCATTACGTCATGACGTGAGCACTATCTTATGCGTCACGTGGGTTAAGTGGCCTCTAAGTCAGAATTTCTAAAGCTCAGGTGTAGCTGTCCCTAATTTCGACCTGCTGACCAGCAGAGCAATCAATCAACAGTACCCGCCGCCTACAATATCAATTTGAACCGAATAACAGAACTAGTGGGCCTTTATAACTCGCCCACAGCTCAAGACTTACCACAGGTTTAACCCTGAAATTTTTACTTAGCATCCTGATATAACTAATATCACATCAAATTAATCATTACATCACTTCCGTTTTTGTAGAAAAGTTTCTAATGAACGATTAAAAGGAAGTACAATTGCAAAATCCACATTTTATTAACTGCAATTCCTAATTAAGGCAGGCTTGACAAAATAAACACGATTTTTATTTCAGAAATATTATTGAATCTTATCAAAAAAAAAAGACAAATAGACCGGTTTTGTAGTTTGTGGACAACGTTTTAACTTTGTGATTCAAAATATGCAGTTTAGTCCCAAATCGATGAAACCGGGTAGCACGAGGACTGCTAATATATAACCATAAGCGCTCGACACCAAAATGTTGCGTATGCTACAATATCCTTCGATGGATTACCGGACTCCGCTTTCTTAAAGTCCTAAGTTCGATTTCTACGGTGAACACCGAAAACTCATTCCGTAGCTTGAACTGAAAGCAAACGTATCCAAAATTAATAGTTTAATTTTCTTTACTTAACAAAACAGAAAAACCAGTTTATTAACTCAGAAGGTAGTGCGGACCAGGATATTAGGCCTCGCATGGCCAGATTGTCAAAGCACTCGACTCGTAATCCGAGAATCGCGGGTTCGAATCCCCGTCACATCAAACATGTTCGCCCTTTCAACCGTGGGGCGTTATAATATGACGGTCAATCCCATTATTCGTTGATAAAAAAAGTAGCCCAAGAGTTGGTGGCTGGTGGTGATGACTAGCCGCCTTCCCTCTAGTCTTACACTGCTAAATTAGGGACGGCTAGCGCAGATAGCCCTCGTGTAGCTTTGCGCGAAATTCAAAAACAAACAACGAACTTAGCATCCAAGCGTCAGTGCTAAGGAAACCTCGAATTAAACTCTCAACAAAACATGAATCTTCTTTTTTGTTATTTAACATACACTAAGTAGCTCTTTTAAGGCTCTTAACTAACTTAAAACAGTAATTAAAAGTAAAATAAAAGTCGTTATATCACATTTTATTGACTTAAACTTTATAATGACGTGACTGTTGATATGACATATTTGTTTAGCTGAAAACGAAATCCATTCTAGTCTATTTCAAAATGACGACAGTGACGATACTATCTTTTCCCCAGTGTTGCAACAGCATATTATATACGTAAGAAAATAAATTATTTGTTTTACTTTACAATTCCCATCACATTTTAACTGTAACGGATGAACTGACACTAGTACAAAAATTCTAAGAAACTCAAATGATCTCGCGTGTTGACAATGAGAAACGTGACCGCTGATGTTAACGAAGTAGGCATGATCTAGTGGCTAGCGATTTGGGCTGCGGATCGGAGATGCCAGAGTTCGAGATCTGACCGCATTCCAATTATTCGGTGCAAGGAGACGGCTATGAACCCTGGTGCGGCGGATGATACTAATTTGTTGCTTTTTATTCATTATATATCTTAATCCGGGGCTTTCCTAGTCTGGCTGCATATCTGACAAGTAAAAGAGTTGCAGTTGGAAATTCCAAATCCCTTTTTTTTTCCACAAGTCGCGTTAAAGAACGTTTTAAAATAAAGTTAGAAAATTAAAATTTTGTCGCGCAAAGGAGGTGACACAAAAACAACTTAATTGTTTCTAACTTGTGGAAGTCAAAAGTTAACTTAAATGTATACACACACACGTACGTACATATATATATATATATATATACAATATTCGGATTTTAAGATTTCCGATGGAGTTTATAAAACTTTTATAGAAGTCGATGTGGAATTGTATTTCACGTGATACGCATATCGCGTGATAATTAAATTGCACGCGCCTTCAAAACAGCTGCACTATTGATTTACCACATAATTTCTCGTTGCGTTGAACACTTCTTTCTTCTATACGAAAGTAGCTTTCAATACCTAATAACTGTTCTATATAACAATTTGTTTGTACGATATCCATAAAAACCCATTTTCCTAACATTTTGCACACGTCATTGATCTACAGTAGGTTAGTGTTGCAAATATGCTAATTACCACGCCTCAGATCTGCACGTGGATGGATCTACTTGTGAAGTCCCTGCTGGTAGAAACGCTTGTTACACCGGCATTGTCACCAAGTTTACACAGAATACAGCTTTTCCCCGTGGGTACAGCGATCAGCTTAACGCATGATTAACTGAGCAAGGTGTTATGCTATTTCGTCTTCTAACAGCATCTTCCTTCCTGTTGTCTGTGTTGTGTGTACAAGGACCTCGAGATGCTCAGTAAGTATTCAGTTTTTTTTCTTGCACTGAGCAGCTTTACGAGACGTTGCTAAGATACGACAGACGGATGTAAAAGATGTTATTCGAAAAGCAAATACCACCTTTCAGACGATGATGCCTCCCAGTGACACAGCGATACGTCCTAGGACTTACAACGCTAGAAATCTGGTTTCGATACCTTCGTGAGAATAGCACAGATAGTCCACTGCGTAGCTTTGTGCTTAATTAAAAATAAGCAAGTAAAGTAAAAGTGTTAGGAAAGATGCTATAAGTTTACTTTCCATTGACACTTAAGCCTTTTACAAACTCTGTTTAGACAGCTCTCAAGAATCATTCTAATAAATGTAATCGCAGCATTTTAGAGTAAATTAAAATTTTCGGAAACATTTTGTTGTTGTTTTATAATTTTTAACTTGATTTTTATTTGTTCAGTTTCTGCTTAAAACAGTCTTGCCGATTTTTGTTTTAACATCTGCAATCTTATTGATGGACATCAAAGGAAACAATTGAAATACAATTATTTGATCTATTAAAAGTCGCGTCCACCTTTTACAACATGTCGGTAGCGTGCACCTTTTACAACATGTCATTCGTTAAAATTACTGACAGTCAATGGTACTGAAACGAAACGATTTATAGCGTTCGTTTAAAATAAATATTACACAAAATAACATTTTTAATAAGCAAGTCCTAAAGCAATCAGTGACGACACTGATTTAGAGCCACAGTGGAACGGGATGTATCAGAACTACGATTCGTAGTTAGTGTTATGCTACTGAAAAAAATGCCACTTCTTAAAAACAATGTCTAACATCCCTTTCCGCCGCAAAGTATTTGTGCATTCAAATCATAAAGATGTATTCACACTGGTCAATTCACCAAGCGCAATGCTTATGAATTCCTGTCTGTTGAAACGAGCGTTGTGCAACTGTCGTCCTTGTAAACTGGATGGATTATGGAAAGCAAACAGGTATAAATGGTGGGGTTTGGACCTGACAACACTTTGACATGAAAATTGCTGCGTTTCAGAGCTTGTGTTAAGATTCGCAACAGAGAAAACCTAGACATGGCGACAAGAACTATATAAATATGTTGGGACCTTGTTGTTGTTGTTTTGAATTAAGCACAAAGCTACACAATGGGCTATCTGTGCTCTGCCCACCACGGGTATCGAAACCCGGATTTTAGTGTGTAAGTCCGCAGACATACCGCTGAGCCACTGGGGGGCTGTTTGGACCTCAAAATTATTTATATATAGCGTATTAAACGTTTGTGTTCGTAGTACGTTATTCCAAATACTTAGATAGAAATTAATTGCCATGAAACATCATTCCAGTATTTCATATCAGAATGTTACGTGATGAGAAACAGCTTCACCAATCAGAGTTTTGTATTAACATTAGTTCAAGTAACTGAACAAGTGCGTGCATATATTAATAATTAAAGTTATGTTCAGGTTATTGTTTCTTCTCTCTTTGTTTGTTGGTTCATGAAAAACCCGAAAAGCAACAATATTTAATCACTCCTTGAATTAATTTAACACAATATAGCTCTGTATTAACTTATTTTAATAATTACATTAATTATGGCGAGGGTGTAAAGTATTACTCTGCTCAATTTCGTAAATAAAACAGTACCATATATAGCTTTATCTTACAGGCTTATGAATATACCAGCACGTATATAGCTTCACACTAAAGGCTTATGAATATACAAACACGACTTATAGCTTTGTACTAAAGGCTTATGAATATGCCGGTACAGTATATAGCTTTATACTAAAGGATTATGAATATACAAACACGATATATAGCTTTATACTAGAGGCTTATGAATATACCAGCATAATACAATGGGGCGCCATTAAGCCGCGGACCAGTAAACCGCGAAATCGCTTAAGCCACTTTAGCAAGTCTTGTGAGCGAGAATTATCACGGCTCACCACAAATTTAAGAACGTTTAAAAACGCGGCTTACGAATTTAATCCTGGCTTTATAACTTCAAGGGGACATTTAAAAAGGATTTGCTGTAATATGGGAAATAAATAAAATATATTACAATAGAAATCGACCGTTAATTTACCTTATCTGCTCTCTAAGTCAGCTTTATGGAGGCCGCCATTGTTACCGAATCACACCTCTCCATACATTAAAGTTAATCCGCGGTAAATCCGTGAAAAAAGTGATCAATAATTAAAGTATTATTTTTAATTCGATAATCCGATATAATGATCACCCAATGGCCCGGATGAGGCTCCTCGGCGGAGCTGCTGGCGACTTCGGCTTTTCAGTCACAAAGGTTTAAGCCGCGGTTAAGCAGGTTAATCCCCTAAATACCGCGGCTTAAGGGCGCTCCATTGTATATAGCTTCATACTACAGGCTTATGAATACACCAACACGATATGTATATAGATTTGCACTAAAGGCATATAAATATATAAGCACACTGCACAATATATAGTTCTATACTAAAAGTCCATGCATTTAAATAGAAATTTACAGCGAGGATAATACTTAGATTTTTATTGTTGTTTTGTTAGACACAATGGCTATTTGTACTCTACCCAACTCGGGTATCGAAATCTGATTTACAGCTTTGTACACTGTCAGACCGACGAGCCGTCAGGACTGGCAGGTTTTTCACTTTGATGGCATTAGGTCGTGGAATCGAAATCCACGTGCAGTTATATTGCTTTTAGTAATATTGAAACTTAATATTTCATAGAAAAATTCGTGGCTCAGTGGTTAGAGCCCCGAACTATGAATTTCCGGGTCCAGTGGTCGCGTCCTGTTACTGAAAACAACAACACACGAACTCCGCACTTCGGGGGGCCAGAAGTGTGTCACAAAGGTGACTGTTAAATTTCATCATTCGGTCAGACAAGAGTAGCACAAATATTAGCTATCTGTTTACCTTTTAATCTATTATATCAGGATATAGGATGGATAGCGTAGATATATCTTGAATGCCTTTGTGCTAATATCCACAAAAAATCAAAAAATCATTTAATAACCACGTGAGGATTTTTCGGTAGATATTTTGGGATGGATGATTTACATTGTTATTGAAATTGGTTGGCTTTTCAGACGTAAACACTAGTTTTACATTTTTCGCTCAACAGGAAACTGTAATCACATCTCACACATAGACCATGTGTTCGACACGACCACACTTACCTCTACTGGACTTACGACACCTAGTAATAGGTACTGGTATTTTCAACTTGAACGGTAACGCCCCCTCTCCTATTCTCGTTTCATATATAATTTTTATTTTGCAGTTTTACAGTATCTCAATCCCAGTTCTAATCGTCCTCGTGACATAATCCCCGCGTGCATTCCCTTCAATTCATGTACTCGTACAAAAAGAAACTCCATATTAGTTTTAAAAGTTTATAACTACTAAACTCGGAGTACGGTTTCAAACCTAAGGTCTTACTAAAACAGATCCATTGCTAATTTTTAAAACTAAAAGTGCTTACGATAAAAACTCAAGAGACATTTTAAACGTGGTGGTACTTAAACTATATTTATTTTGAATTCTAAGCACCAACTTTAAAAAAGCTTTATATTCATTACGAAAGCTAAGTATTAGATAAAAACAAATTTTGGGTACATGTTGAAAGCAATGCACCGATTCAAAACAAATCGTATGCGTATTTTTGAAGCCAAAAGGTAGAGAACTACACAAACGCCCGTACCCAACAGGAGAGTTGAAGTTGTACATTGTAGGATTTGTTTTTGAATTTCGCACAAAGCTACACGAGGGCTATCTGTGCTAACCGTCCCTAATTTAGCAGTTAAGACTAGAGGGAAGGTAGCTAGTCATCACCACCCACCGTCAACTCTAGGGCTACTCTTTTAAAAACGAATAGTGGGATTGACCGATACATCATTACACCCCGATGGTTGAAAGGGCAAGCATGTTTGGCGCGACAGTGATGCGAACCCGCGACCCTCAGATTACGAGTCGCACGCCTTAACACGCTTGGCCATGCCAATAAAATAAGTAAAAAAAAAACAGTTTCTTTTTTGTTAAGGTCAAAGCTATACAATGGGCAACTCGTATTTTTCTCAGTTAATTTTCTAGTCACTTTATGAGATTATTCAAACCTTGTATTTTTCTCATATACACAGTTAAAAATAAACGGAAAAGTACTTATTTCTGTTCGTCACAATTTAACAAACTAAGGGATAAGTTATTGATAAACTGAAAACGTTACTCGAACTTTAATATCTCAATAACGAGGCGTTAAAACCACGAAACCATAGCTAACAGTTTTGCATCATTCTGGAAGCTCAGGAATGAAACACAAAAGGAAAACCTCAACATAACTTAAATATTTTTAACATCATTTAGTGAGAGTATGTGTGTGTTTTGTTACAGCAAAGCCACATTGGGCTATCTGCTGAACCCACCGAGGGGAATCGAACTCCTGATTTTATGAAAGTATTTTCCAAATGATATAGCAAAAACCTTTCTCACGTCATAACATAGTATTTACAATGTGTTACGTATTGTTGCTTATAGCAATTTGTTAACCCTCGTGGATATGGACTCAATGAGTCGCAAAATGGACTACGTATCCTTTAAACCTTTCCTTCCATACAGCCCCTGTATATAATATTATTCAGTAGTGTCCGTTCGAGTTTGTGAAATCACATCAGACAGTTAAAAGTGTGTTACAACGCTATTAGTTAAAGCCGTAGTTTTTAACTCAATACGGTGAATTTCCTTTTATTATATAATACTAGGCCCGGCATGGCTTGGTAGTGAGGACGTTATATATAATGTCACGGTCAATCCCACTATTCGTTGGTAAAAGAGTAACTCAAGAGTTGGCGGTGGGTGGTGATGACTAGCTGGTTTCCCATTAGTCTTACACAGCTATATTATAGACGAATGGCACAGATAGCCCTCGAGTATCTTTGCGCGAAATTCAAAAACAAACCAAATCTAACACTATATATTCGTTGTTATACCGAAAGGCTGAAAAACATTGAGTATTCGATCTTTCTCTGAAATTTATAGTCTCAGCTACTCGTTTACACAGAAAAAGTAATAATTTATGTCGTGATAAAACCTTCGCCAAGACGTCTTTCCTAATGAAAAGTACTTAATGTCCTCTTGGTTCGATTCTCTCTCATCGATTTAATTCGAAACTACGGTTTCCCTTCATCTGCTTATTGTATGGAATTTGTTCTGCTCCTATGTTTCTTATTAAACTGTTTGCCAAAATCACGGTGTGGGTAAATAATTAATTATACAATATACTGTTCAAATCTAATTCAGGGTGGTCGCCAGAAAAGCGGAAAATTTGAGGGTCAGATGAGATCATGAATAAAATGCGTGCTTACTCATTTCTATTTTGATTTCTTTATATCATGAATAAAATGCGTGATTTTAATGTCATAAAATGTATTTTGAGCATCTATGAGTGTAATATAACATATATCTTTAAAAAACTTTGTAAAAGTTGTTCTTTGTAAAAATAAATAGCTGTTTGACAAATTTTCCGCTTTTCTAGCGACCACCCTGTAATATTAAAACTAGTGTTTTGTAAGTTTCTATCAAGTGCCTTTGTGTAGTTAACGCTATTACGTCAACAAATGTTATTACAATTTACCTTGCTGAGAATAAGTCCAAAACTCGGAACTCGGAAACAACGGCATTGATCATCACCAATCATAACCGGATAATATTTTTATAACTGGGCAATGTTTTGATGAATGAGAAATAAATAAACAGTTGAAATTTCTACAAAAACGATATGTATCAGATTTAATCAATAAATATTACAAACAAAATGCAGTAAGTTTCAGATTGAACCAATAAAAGTTACAAACAAAATGAAGTAATTTTGAGATTGAACCAGCAAAAATTACAAACAAAATGAAGTAATTTTCAGATTGAACCAGTAAAAATTACAAACAAAATCAAGTAATTTTCTGATTGAAACAGCAAAAATTACAAACAAAATGAAGTAATTTTTAGATTGAACTAGAAAACATTACAAACAAAATGAAGTAATTTTCAGATTGAACTAGAAAACATTACAAACAAAATGAAGTAATTTTCAGATTGAACCAGTAAAAATTACAAACAAAATGAAGTAATTTTCAGATTGAACCAGTAAAATTTACAAACAAAATAAAGTAATTTTCAGATTGAACCAGTAATCACTACAAACAAAATGAAGTAATTTTCAGATTGAACCAGCAAAAATTACAAACAAAATGAAGTAATTTTCAGATTGAACCAGCAAAAATTACAAACAAAATGAAGTAATTTTCAGATTGAACCAGTAAAAATTACAAACAAAATGAAGTAATTTTCAGATTGAACCAGCAAAAATTACAAACAAAATGAAGTAATTTTCAGATTGAACCAGCAAAAATTACAAACAAAATGAAGTAATTTTCAGATTGAACCAGCAAAAATTACAAACAAAATGAAGTAATTTTCAGATTGAACCAGTAAAAATTACAAACAAAATGAAGTAATTTTCAGATTGAACCAGTAAACATTACAAACAAAATGAAGTAAGTTTCAAATTGAACCAGTAAAAATTACAAACAAAATAAAGTAATTTTCAGATTGAACCAGTAAAAATTACAAACTAAATGAAGTAATTTTCAGATTGAACCAGCAAAAGTTAAAAAAAGGAATAAGTTCCAGATATGCAACAATAAAAATCAAACTGCAAAAGTTGTTTGTTTTTCGTTTATCAAAATCTCATAAATTTTTCAACAGAAAAGCAAGGCACTTTCATTGATAGTTGTGTCTATAAAAACATACTTCATTAAAATCTACTTTGTGATGTACTTACCTGGTGATAGCTTATTGTTAAACTAAAACTTCAGTAAAACCTTGTTTTCCTTGGATATTGAATATTATAGTATGTCAAGAGTGAGGACATTTTTATAGAACTGTCAGAGAACTGCAGAAAAGTCCACAGAGATAATAATCTTTCGCAGGAACACCGAGGGCGGTTAGTTCTGCTGGCGTGGATAAAATATTTACAAATAGTTATAAGTGAATGGAATTTATAACTACGTTAATTATGACGCTATTTGTAAATAAAGAACTTCCCGTCATAGTAAAATTGACTTAACATTTCGTACGTTCAATATGTCAATTAAGTTCTGAAATATCCGATAAATACTAGTACTTACAACAGTAAAATCATGGCACATGACGTTTGTGATATGCTGATATGAACAGCTTATGATGTTCTAAATATTCCGTCTGTAATTCGTTTTTACTTCCTGCACTAAACACAACACAATTAGGGTGTCTTGAAGTGTCTGGTTGGTATCGTCATATAATTGGTGGATGTTTTTTTAGTGACTGGTGTGTATTATAAAATAATTGGTAAATGTCTTACAATGCCTGGTGATTGACATAAAGTAATTGGTGAATATCTTTTAATGTCTGGTGGTTGGCATAAAGTAATTGGTGAATGTATTTTAGTGCTTGGTGATTGACATGAAATAATTGGTGAATGTATTTTAGTGCCTGGTGATTGACATGAAATAATTGGTGAATGTATTTTAGTGTTTGGTGGGTGTCATAAAATAATTGATGAATGTCTTATAGCGTCTGGTGATTGTCATAAAGTAATTGGTGAATGTCTCAAAGGGTCTGGTGGGTGTCATAAACTAATAGGTGAATGTTTTATAACGTGTGGTGGGTGTTATAAAGTAATTGGTGAATGTTTTATAGCGTCTGGTGGATGACATAAAGTAAATGGTGAATGTCTGAAAGCGCCTGGTGATTGATATAAAGTAATTGGTGAATGTCTTATTGTGTCTAGTGAGTGTCGTAAAGTAATTGGTGAATGTCTTATAGCGTCTGGGGGGGTGTCATAAAGTAATTGGTGAATGTCTCAAAGGGTCTGGTGGGTGTCATAAAGTAATTGGTGAATGTCTTATAGCGTCTGGTGGTTGTCATAAAGTAAATGGTGAATGTCTTATAGCGTCTGGTGGTTGTCATAATGTAAATGGTGAATGTCTTATAGCGTCTGGTGGGTGTCATAAAGTAATTGGTGAATGTTTTATAGTGCCTGGTGGGTATTATAAATAATTGGTGAATGTCAGGACCAATTAATCTTTATCGTAATCACAACCTTGAATGAATATTGTGAATATATAATTCTTGACGTTTTCAATTTATAACGCGAATTAAAGTTTTGTTCATTTTATGTAAGAGAACAAAAATAAAACAGTAAACGCGAAATGTCTGTTCACATAATTTTACTGTTCACATAATGTCACTTCTAGAATAAACAATTCTACTTTTTTTTTCGCAGATGCAACAACAGTAACATTTTTGATGGCATCATACCACAAGGATACAAAAAGGCTGTGGCTCCGTCAACAGGAGGTAATGTCATCCTATCGGACATTGGTCAGCTGTTTACCTCAAACTAGCACAGTAATTTTAGTTTATTATTGAAGGTTTTTAGATAATTTTAGGAAATCGAAATGGATTACGTTTACACACAAACATGATCTTTAACTACAACACTGTCGTGTGATTTTTTGTTGCCGGAGTGAAGTTATACAAATTGAAATTGAAACGTGATAATGCATTACACTAAACCTCGTTTTTGTGTTTCATGAAACGTGATAATGCATTATTATAAATCTCGTTTTCGTGTTTCATTATTTATGTTTTTTGTAAGCATTTAATACTGTAAATAAACTATGTTACAATAGTAATACTTTTAATATTCATTGCATCGTTTCTGTTGTTGTCTATTGTATGATAATTAACATCAAACAAGTATTAACAGAATATTATAGCAGAAGAAAACGTCTGGTTGATATATTTAATCGCCTATAATGAATGTACATTTCACAGATAGATTAACAAATGTCGCAATGTGTTGAGTTTAACAAAAAAGGAAGTTTAAGGCAGCTCGGTATGGCCAGGTGGAGGCCCGACACGGCCAAGCGTGTTAAGGCGTGCGACTCGTAATTTGAGGGTCGCGGATTTGCATCCCCGTTGCGCCAAACATGCTGGCTTTTTCAGCTGTGGGGGCGTTATAATGTGACGGTCAATCCCACTATTCGTTGGTAAAAGAGTAGCCCAAGAGTTGGCAGTGGGTGGTGATGACTAGCTGCCTTCCCTCTAGTGTTACACTGTTAAATTATGGACGGCTAACGCAGATAGCCCTCGTGTGGCTTTGCGCGAAATTCAAAACAACAAACAAAAGTTTAAGGCAGAACTCATCGTGTAACGTTCAAAACATATTTCAGTTGCTGCTTTTTGTATTAGCGCTGTTTGTACTTGTGTGTGTTTTCTTGTAGCAAAGCCACAGCGGGCTTTCTGCTGTGTTCTACTAGGGGAATCGAAGTCCTGATTTTAGTGTTGTAATTCTGTGGACTGTATCAGTGAAGGACGCTTGTGTAGTTATAAGTCTCTTAAATATTTTACTTGCTTTTTTGTTTATTCTGAATATTCGTGTAAAGCTTCATGAGGATCATCTGCGCTTGCCGTATGCAAATGGAATATTTGACTGTCACAATTATAACTCACCCATATCCAAAGAGCGGAACTAAATTTTCCCGTAACGTGACTCGAATTCCGGATTCTGCGAATTGCGATTTGACACTCCAGAAACCAAGCCACCCCCGGTTGACTTTCAGTGCCTAATATTTAATTTTAACGTTTCGGTTTTCATGGCTCTTTGTATGCTGCCTACCACTGACTCAGTGTAAGATCGTGCCTCCAGTGGCACAGTGGTATATTTCGGACTTATACCGCTAAAAGCCGGGTTTCGATACTCGTGGTAAGCAGAGCACAGATCACCCTTTTCGTACCTTTGTGCGTTATACAAACGGCAATAGGCCCAGCATGGCCAAGCGTGCTAAGGCGTTCGACTCATAATCCGAGGGTCGTGAGTTCTAATCCCAGTCGTACCAAACGGGCTCGCCCTTTCAGCCGTGGGCGCGTTATAATGTTACTATCAATTCCACTATTCGTTGATAAAAGAGTCGCCCAAGAGTTGGCGGTGGGTGGTGGTGACTAGCTACCTTCCCTCTAGTGTTACACTGCTAAATTATGGACGTCTAACACAGATAGCCCTCGAGTAGCTTTGTACGAAATTCAAAAATAACTTTATAAGGCTAAAATTCGAAATTCCATTACTGGGTTGTGCACAACGCAGTTAGTCCAATGTCAAGCTTAGAACTTTAGCTAAAGCAAATCTTGATAACACCAATTCGGAGGCGTTGCGGCATCTGTTTGTTTCAGAGTTACCAGGGTAACTGGTAACTTCTAATGACCAACAATTTGCACATCTGACTATCAGATGCCTGATTTTTGTGACAGTGAACTGAGAAAGGGGAGTGAAGTTTTTTAAGAGAATGACCTTGCGTTGTCAAAGCTACAGTATTGCCAAAATAAGACATTATCTTTGTGAGCAGTGTTAGCCAAAGTCGCCACACACAAAAACCGCGCAATGGCCAGTAAATGTTATATTTTATCGTAATGTCTTCCCGGAATCACCATGTGTGTAAATAAGAAAATAAATTAGTTATTTTTATTCATGAACGACGATCACGCATCTACCCATGTTTTATTTATTATGTGTACGATACAACTTCCAAAAAAGCATTGCCAAGTTTGTAGAAGAACATAGTACAAACGTACGATGGACATGAAATTAACCAACTTATCGAGCTAGTTTAAATTACTTTTATGCATGTAGGAGCGAAAAAAAAAATAACAAAGCTTACTAAAATATTTGAATTATATGGTGGCAGCTAAGCCTTAATGTGTCGAAAAATCGAATACACAGTCAAAAACAGCAGTAATGAACATCACGAACAATGGATATCTTCTTCTATGCACTCTTTTTTTTAAAATGGGTATATTCAGTTCTGGAGTATTAACATTTTTAAAGCATAGAAATTAAACATTCATTTGCTTCATTTTGTTACTGTTGACTGCAGAGACCCCTATGGGGCACAGGCATAACATAAATAATTAAGAACCATTGAACATGGACAGAGCAACTAGTTTGAGCACCTTCCGCCTATGTGGCTACTCCTAACCGAATGGTGGGTTTTTGGTCACAGCTAATAAAGCATAACGTGTTCAGAGGTAAATCAGCTCGAACCTTGAACCTTCTGATTTTATCTCGTCATGCTCTGTCTGCCATATCCTGTGTATTTAAGACCAAAAAGTTAAACTATAAGGAAACATAAGATGGTGGTTCTTATGCAAAAGATACATATTTTGGAAAAATACGCAAAGAAAGAAGCCGTAAATTTGCAAAACTCTTAACATTTTAAACATCTTACAATTACCAAACTTCGTTGATTGTAGAAGGAAACCACTCACCTTTTTTACGTTATTCTAAAGGGGCTTATTTTTTATTTCCTTGTTTGTGTGTTAAACTTCACACAAATCTGCACCAGGGCTATTTTAATTTTGAAGAGCTGAACTGAAGGAAAGGGTTCTAGTCAACATTATTCACCGCCAACTTTTGGGCTAATCTGTATCAACAAATAGAGGTATTGACCACTTATTATAACGTTTCAGGTATGAAAGAGCGAACATGTCTGATGACGAGACTCGAACCCACAACTATCAAATCGTCTTTTTAGTGCTGATTGTTGTTGTTTTGAATTAAGGACAAAGCTACACAATGGGCTATCTCTGGTCTGCCCATCACGGGTATCGAAACCCGGTTTTTAGCGTTTTAAGTCCGCAGACATACCGCTGAGCCACTGTTGGGCCGGTTGAGTGCTATAACCACATTGGTTTATTTATTTTGTTTGTTTTTGAATTTCGCGAAAAGCTTCTCAAGGGCTATCTGCGCTAACCGTTTTTAACTTAGCAATGTAAGACAAAAGGGAAGGCAGCTAGTCATCACCACCCACCGCCAACTCTTGGGGTACTCTTTTACCAACGAATAGTGGGATTGACCGTCACTTATAACTTCCCCACGACTGAAAGAGCGAGCAAGTTTGGTGCGACAGGTATTTTAGAAGTAAGTATTACAAAATAATACATAATTATCATTCTTTTTTTTCTATGTTTTAGGTAAAGAAGTGGATATCTACATAACACTGCAAATCGCTGACATCTATGGACTTGACGAAGAGAGCATGGTATGTGTTATATGATATCATTTATTTTTTAATTGAGCAACGAGTCCAAGACATCGCATTGCAATAGAATACTGAAAATAATAATACTTGGTATTTTTTAAAATTTCGAAACACCGTATAGATGTCGCATTATATATGTTTTAAAAATTGCTGATTTTAGTGTGGTATCACTCTGAAGTAAATGTGCATTTTTATATTTTTGTCTTAATTGTTATACGTTATCTGCTTTGACTGTACAGCCTTATAAAAATTGTAATGTTCCGTTTGTTTGTTTTTTCCAAGGATTTTTACGTTCACATGTATTTTGACGATATGTGGCGAGACGAAAGACTTGTTACCAAATGCATCCAGAGGGCGCGACCGATCATACTTCCAGAGGAAATAGCTGCAAATCTTTGGGTTCCGGATATTTATTTCGAAAACAGTAAATGGGGAGAGATGTTTAAGATCTCTGTACCTAACACTAATGTCAAGGTTATGGAAGACGGTATGATCTACCGTTACTCCAGGTAATTAAATACAGCACGAGACCAAAAAATAAAACTCTTTATTTGAGACACATTGCACACTATGCAACTGTATAAAGAGTATGAAGCCGATATATTTTGGCGTGATGTGGAGTCTTTAACATTAGTTACAATCGATTAGTTTTGATAACGCAGAACTAATGACAACACTAGCTCTAATGACGGTAACTGTGTTATCAGAACTAAGTTGGCTGTATCTAATAAAAAAGCTTTTGTTTTCCTTTGTGCCACAAAATGTCGATCTTTGTGTTTTTTACTCTTAATGTGACATTTGTCGTTTCTGAATTTTATAATTAAGCGCAATTTGGACAAATTATAAAGTTCACGCTTATTAATATTGTATACAGTACCAGTAGTGTATGTAAATTCAATAACTTGAGTGTTGTTATTGCTCTTAAAATTCTTCTTCAGGAGGTATCTGTGACTTGCTGGTGATAAATAATTCAAAAATAAACGAACAGCACGCATTTCGCTTGTTTTAAAACAATATATTCAAAACAAGTTAGACGTATGCACAAGCAGTTCTTTACACTATATTTATCATTGTTGTGTCTTAAATAGTATACAATTCTGTTCTTCTTGTTAAAATTCTACTTAGGCTAATCCAACTCATTTAAAATTCAGTTAATTAGCCAACCTGTTTGGATCTATTCTCGTCAGATTTGTATCGGTGTATAATTCACTTATGTTGGTTCGTGAGTCACCGCATTTGTAACCTAAACCTCCGATACCTGTCTACTTTTTCGTATTTTAGCCTAACTTCAATAAATTTCTGCTTTTCTGATATAAGCCTACTTTTAAATAATCGTCTGCTCTTTTTAAGTCCACATAAAAAGGCTCAATTGCTTTAGAACACCTTTAGACGAGACAAATTATTCTCCTAAAATATCAGAAAAATATCGATTCTACCTTAACATATCAGTTGTTAGAAGATTCATTTTTACGACGATTAACTATACGTTTTGCAACCTTTCTCTAACCAAACGCCTCTTTTATGTGACTTTAGTTTTTCTTTTTTTTCCCAATATATTTTACTCGCTTACCGATATTCATACGTCTATCGCATAGACCTTCAACAAATCTCTTTATCCTCTACGTCAATGGATTGCATGAGACATTCAATAGCCTAGACATCAATAACTTACAAACACAACTTTTAACAATCACCTGCTTTTAACTCTCTTATCATAAAACTATACAATCGTGAAATATTAACTCACTAAATTAATAAATACATACTACCTACATTAAACAGTTCTTTTTGACATTTGACAAACTATGCAAAATATTGAAAACAAAATGTCTTAAAAATTCTTTTTTGTGTGTGTGTCTGTCATGTTAAGCGTTTTGTCCAATAAACTGTAGTCTTATGTTGATTGACAGCTTTGAAAGATAATCGAGAGCAAGAAACAGAGTTTTGGCCAATAGTTTCTGAAGTAAAGTATCGGTTATTTTGTTGAGCCAGAAGCACTGATATAAAATCTAATTAATTAAAAAAATTAGAAATCGTCTAATTTATTGTAGTTTTTTTGGGTTTACCGTATTTTATAGCAGTTTTTTTCTTATACGAAATATCACGTCTTCAATGTTTGTTTTTCTCTGTTGTTGTTAACGTATTTACTTATACATTTATCTGGCTGAAAACAAACGTCTCAAGAATAGTTTGGTAATCACCACCAACACCTGGCTGTTAGCGTGTATAACAAACAATAACACTGACTTGTAAAGTGTTTGTTTGTTTTCAATTTCGCGCAAAGCTTCACAAGGGCTAGCCGTCCATAATTTAGCAGTGTAAGACCAGAGGGAAGGCAGCTAGTCATCACCACCCACCGCCAACTCCTAGGCTACTCTTTTTACCAATGAATAGTGAGATTGTCCATCACTTACAACGCCCCCACTGCTGAAAGGGCAAGCATGTTTCACCAAACAGGGATTCGAACCCGGGACCCTCAGATTACGAGTCGTGTGCTTTCACCACCTGGACATGCCGGGCACTTGTAAACTGAATCCATCTCAGCCCCCGAGTAGCTTTGTGCGAAATTCAAAAACAAACAAGCCTTAAACTAGCAACAACACGTAATAGTTTATGGTTTGGGGCTATCTGCGCTAGCTGTCCCTACTTTAGCAGTGTAAGACTAGAGGGAAAGCAGCTAGTCATCATCACCCACCGCAAACTCTTAGGCTCCTCTTTTACCAACGAATAGTGGAATTGACCACACATTATACCGCTCCCACGGCTGAAATGGTGAGCATGTTTGGTGTAACGGGGGCATTCGAGCACGCGACCCTCGGGTTATGAGTCGAGTGCCTTAACCACCTGGCTTTATCTGCTCTAGGCCTACATTTCTGTCGGTGCTCTTTTCTACACTCTTATAAACCTACTTTATTTCTAGTATTTAAAACAAAACGTTATGTAATAATATTCGCTTTAAAGGATAACGTAATGGTGAAAAGATAAACTGGAACTTTTTCTTCAGGTTTCTAAATATTGTGATATAATTATAAAAAAAGACTTAAATAAAAAATAAAATTTAAATAAATATGTTCACTCTAATGTGTGACATCCTCAAATGTGAATTTTAAATAAATTCCTGACTATCTCAGGTACGTGCTTCAGATTAGCTGTCCGATGGATCTCCGATTTTACCCTATGGACATACAGATTTGCAGTATTCGAATATCTTTGTGTGAGTATACTCAGTAGTAGTATTGATCTGATTAATCTAAGTCTTTTGTGCTTTTAATTACCATAGATTGTCAGTTTTTGACACGGTTTTAATCATTCTATTCCGCCTTTCTCCTTTATCGAAAAAAAATTAATGTAAAACCATGTAAAACTGAAGCGCCTCCTTGTGGATATAAAAGTTTAATATTTATTCTTTTTAAATATATTTAAAATAACTTTGACTTTATACAAAGTATGAATTTTCCCTGTCTGCAATGGCTTAATAGTTCAACAATAATTGAGACACGGGTGATTTAAATTATTTATTTTCAAAATAATCGCTCGTACAGATAGCTAGAAGATAAAAAGAGTTAGACAATACACGGATTTTTGTACCAACACAAAGAGTAGAACTAATTCCATAAAATAATCTTAAAGTGCTTCATTCGTTCATATAATTCATTCAAAATAAGGTCGAAACGTCGTTCGCTCTTCTATTTAAAATATTTTCTCAACCCAAACGAGGCGTTTTTGCATATAGAATAAGATCTGTATGGAAGCGCTATTTACCCCCTCTAATGGCAAGTAATGATAGTTCACATGTTTCTGAGAACTAATACGTTTTAGACATATTCTGATTAGTGTATCAGCCCTGTTATGTAATCTAATCGACCAATGAAAGAAGTTCTTATAGCCCAAGACTACAAGGATTTCTTTTTTTTTCCAGTTGCTCATCCTGATAACATAGCTCGCCTTCACTGGACAAACGACCCTGACAGTCCAGTTAAAGACATAGATGCTATTGTTTTGTTATCTCCTGTAAAGCTGCCTCAGTTTAGACTTTCGGCAATGAATACGACCGAGCACATGCAGAACTGGAACACAGGTAAGTCAAGTAAAATGATCGCAAAAAGAACTGGAACACAGGTAAGTCAAGTAAAATGATCACACAAAGATCTGGAACACAGGTAAGTCAAGTAAAATGATCACATAAAGAACTGGAACGCAGGTAAGTCAAGAATATTGATCACAAAAAGAACTGGAACACAGGTAAGTCAAGCAAAATGATCACATGCAGAACTGGAACAAAGGTAGGTCAAGCAAATTGATAACAAAAGAACTGGAACATGGGTAAGTCAAGCAAAAGGATAACAAAAAGAACTGGAACACAGGTAAGTCAAGCAAAATGATCACACAAAGAACTGGAACACAGGTAAGTCAAGCAAAATGATCTCACAAAGAATTGTGACACACTAAGTCAAGAAAAATGGTCACACAAAGAGTTGAAACAGGGAAAGTCAAACAAAATGATCACACAAAGAACTGGAACACAGGTAAGTCAAGAAAAATGATCACAAAAAGAACTGGAACACGGGTAAGTCAAGCAAAATGATCACATCCAGAACTGGAACACAGGTAAGTCAAGCAAATTGATCACAAAAAGAACTGGAACACAGGTAGGTCAAACAAAATGATGTACTGTTATTACAAAGTTCTGAAACTCGTAAATAGTAAAAATCGAACACACTGGGTAACGAGATTGTGTAATATTTACCCCGCAGCATAACAACATTTGATACACATACATAGTAGGCGTTTGTTTGTTTGTTTGTTTTTTGGAATTTTGCACAAAGCTACACGAGGGATATCTGTGCTAGACATCCCTAATTTAGCAGTGTAAGACTAGAGGGAAGGCAGCTAGTCATCACTACCCAACGCCAACTCTTGGGCTTCTTTTTTACCAATGAAAAGTGAGATCGACTGTCACGTTATAACACCCACACGGCTGAAAGGGCAAGCATGTTTGGTGCAACAGGGATTTTTACCGGAAACCTTAGGGTACTAATATAATATTGGGATGGGTAAAAAGGTGTTTTAAAAGTGGGATTGACCGTAACATTCTAACGCCCTCACGGCTGGGAGGGCGAGCATGTTTGGCGCGACGCTTGCACCAGCCCGCGACTCTCGGATTACGAGTCACACGCCTTACGCGCTTGGCCATGTCAGGCCCTTGAAAAGTACGTGTGTGCGCGCGCTTTTCATATTGCAAAGCTACAAATGGCTATCTGCTCAGCCCGCTAAAGGGAATCGAACCCCTGATTTTAGCGTTTTAAATCCGGAGACATACCGCTGTAACAGCGGAGGCCACGAGTAGGCGATTAGATATATATGTTACGGATTTTTCTTTCAATTTTACCAAAGATAAAATTGAAAGGAGAATGCGCGAAAATGGAAACAAAATCTGTAATATACAGATATGATTGTTTAATACTGATTACACTGTTAGCCAAAATCTTAAGGCCAATGAACATAAAGAACAAATATGCATTTTGCGTTGTCAGACTCAACCACTCATTTGAGTGCAGCTTCGAAATATGAAAATAAGAAAAGGGAAAATAAAAATAAAAAACTTTTTTTAGCATTTAATAGGGAAAATCTGAGCACTGTGAAATTAGCCTAAATACTAGCTGGTTAAAATTTAAGACCGTACTGAAACGAAGCGTTAATCAGTAAACACGTAACGAAATTTAGTCATTTGTGTTCAAGCATTAGTGTTGTAGACATCTCCAGTGTTACATTAGGTAAAAACATGGCAAAGGCTAAAACGTTGACAGAGTTTGAACGTGGCAGAATTGTCGAGCTGCGAAAGCAAGATCTCTCTTAACGTGCCGTCGCTGGTGAGATTTTCAACTCTTGGAGTAACCTTCCAGTCAGCCTTCTGCAAACGCTTATATCGACCATACCAAAGCGAATGTTTGCAGTTATTCGCAATGACGGCCGTGCAACTCACAACTGAGACCTCTTAATGGGCATTTCCTACCCTGTTTAGTACTTCTTTTTGGTATGGTCTTAAACTTTTGACCAACTTGAATTGGTCAAAATTTTAAATATTAAAATAGTTTTTATTTTCCCTTTTATTTTCATCTTTCGAAGCTCTACTCAAATGAGTGGTTGAGTCTGACAACGTAAAATGCATATTTGTTCTTTATGTTCATTGACCTTAAGATTTTGGACAGCAGTGTATGCGTATAATATGGAATAATGATTTAGACACGAGCTCTAACATTATCCAAATACCTAAGTTATTGTAGGTTACTTTATGGGGGATTGAGAAAAGACCCAAACTTCTAGAAGTGTAACTATGTCAACGTTTAAAACATAAGAGAACTGGCAGAACTGAATTTTAACATTAGAGGAATTAGTGTATATATATATATATATATATATATGTACGTTGGCGAAACTAAACACCAGTTGATCAGAAACATAAGCGTTTAAGAAAATGAATACTTTTATCTGGTGTCCCTAACACCGTTATCGAATCACGATTTTTAGCGTTTTTAAGTTCGTATTCTTAGACCTGAACGAGAGAAAGACGAAACTGAACTCAGAGAGGTTTGAAAACGTGAGTTAGGGAGACTGTAGTAAGTAATGAAGGAAGGGTTAACGTAAAATACTGAAATATTGAACTGATTGTTTTAACACTTGCGAATGAGAAAGTCAGATGGGAACGAAAAAATAAAGAGTTTCGATTTATTATTTTCTCTAATCTATTTCACATACCTTATGCAAATAATAATATATAAATTTTAATAGTTCAATACATTTTAAAAGGAAAATTGTAGTTTTTATCGTTTATCTTTAAAAATGGTCCGACATGGCCAGATAGCTTGGATGCTCGTCTCGCAAGGTCGCAGGTTCGAATCCCCTTTCCATCAAACATACTTGACTTTTCGGCTGTGAAGATGTTGTAATGTTCGGTCACTCCCACTACTCGTTGATAGAAGAGTAGCCTAAGTGTTGGTGGTGGATGTTGATGAGTAGCTGTCTTCCCTCCAATCTTTTACTGATAAATTAGGGATGGCTAGCGCAGATAGTCTTCGTGTAGCTTTGAGCTAAATTCAAAAAGAAACAGACAGTTATACGTTAGACTGCGAAGTTCTTTTACGAAGATGATGAAAGCCTTCATAAATGTGGCTTAAATCCTCGTTTGTCGTTTTTGGTGCGGTTCAGCAGATCCCAAACCTAAGACCGGGAGGGATCCAGCCCTTAGTGACATGTTAACCCTTATTCACTGCTGCAAAGAAAAAGTGTTATTTGCATATACATATTTGTACGTATATATAAGCACTAACTAAACGTGTTATACATTTAAAGTCTGATATATTACATGCTTAATATAATCAATATATTTTCTGAGTAAATATTATAAGGTCAAACTATTCGCCCTGGTTTGAGGTCTTCAAACTCTATTAACTGATTTCGTATATTTAAAATTTGTGTGTTTATTATGGATAAAAATTGTTTTCTATTGGTTGCTGTTGACTAGTAGCCTTCCTTCTAGTCTTTCATTGCTAAATTAGGACTTACTAGCCCCCCAGTGGCTCAGCGGTATGTCTGCGGACTTACACGTTAAAATCCGGGTTTCGATACCGTGGTGGGCAGAGCACAGATAGCCCATTGTGTAGCTTTGTGCTTAATTCAAAACAACAACAAGGACTTACTAACGCAGATAGCTCTCATGTAACACCGTGCGAAAGTTTAAACAAGCCAAACCTTTGACTTTAAAACAATTAAATCATAAATCTGTGCTCGTTAATGTTCACAGACAATCAGAACTCGCGAACACATAACTTGTTACTAATTAATTAATATCAAATATTCGATTAGAAGGACTGTAGGTTATAAGAAACCAGCGTGTGGGTCAGTGGCTAGTACTTTGGACTTGCTGTCAAAAAAGTTGTGATTTCGAGACTATTTAGTGACATGTTATTGTGTCCTTCAGCATGACGCTTGACCCCAGCTTTAACTGGGGTCAACGTGCAGTGGACTGACATTTCATCCAAAAAGTGTGTATAACTGTTCCAATCTACTTTTGTCACCCAGACTGAAGTTAAATACCAGCTCTTATGTACCATCCAGATAAGAGCTGGACTTTATTTTGAGTTAAAGTTGCTGTTAATAAAGGGTATTGCAATTCTTATAACTAAGTTTTGGGGTATTATTAAAGTGATTTTAAAGAGTTAAACTGTCATAGACAATTGACGTTAGTATATGTATGTCGTCATTGTTATTGTTTTGCCCCTCTGCGGCATAGCGGTATGTCTGCAGACTTACAACGCTATAAATCGGGTTTCGATACCCGTGGTGGGCAGATCACAAATTGCCCATTCTGTAGTTCTGTATTTCAAACAAATAAATAAACTTAATGTCTTTTTTTTTTCTCCTAGGAAATTATACCACAATGATAGCGAAATTTACATTTTCACGTCATCTGACTTCATATATCATCAACACCTATATTCCTAGTGTTCTGGTGGTTTTGATGTCCTGGTTATCGTTTTGGCTGGACGTCGGAGCAGTTCCAGCTCGAGTGACCCTAGGAGTGACTTCGCTACTGACACTGGCGACCCAAGTAGTCCAGTCACGAAGTTCCATACCTCCAGTGGCGTACATCAACGCTCTGGATGTGTGGCTGTTTTTTTGTATCAACATGGTGTTTGCTACGCTGGTGGAGTACGCCATTTCATATTACATCACCTTTTACAAAACGTTCGACGGAAGATGCCTTTGTTTTTCTTTCCAGCGTTGTGCTGGTAACATAAATAAGGTAATGTTGACAATTGTGAGTAATCCTGTTATATTGAGAATATTAACTCTGGAGTAACCATGTTATATTGAGAATATCAGCTCTGGAGTTGTTGTTGTTTTTAATTAAGCACAAAGCTACACAATGGGCTATCTGTGCTCTGCCCACCACGGGTATCGAAACCCGGATTTTAGCGTGCAAGTCCGCAGACATACCGCTGAGCCACTGGGGGGCAGCTCTGGAGTAATCGTGTTATATTAAGAATATTAGCTCTGGAGTAATCGTGTTATATTGAGAATATTAGCTCTGGAGTAACCATGTTATATTGAGAATATTAGCTCTGGAGTAACCGTGTTATATTTGAGAATATTAGCTCTGGAGTAATCGTGTTATATTGAGAATATTAACTCTGGAGTGACCATGTTACATTGAGAATATTAGCTCTGGAGTAATCGTGTTATATTGAGAATATTAGCTCTGGAGTAACCATGTTATATTGAGAATATTAGCTCTGGAGTAACCATATTATATTGAGAATGTTAGCTCTGGAGTAACCATGTTATATTGAGAATATTAGCTCTGGAGTAACCGTGTTATATTGAGAATATTAGCTCTGGAGTAACCGTGTTATATTGAGAATATTAGCTCTGGAGTAACCGTGTTATATTGAGAATATTAGCTAGTGACCGTACCTTTTATTTCCCTTTTGTTTTCCAAGCGTGAAAGACGTCTCTGTGAATTCATAACGCTCAGTTTAATTATTTGTCGCTTTTTTTGTTAACTGACGTAATCAATACAGTGTTTCAGGAAAGGCCTCGTATTGTTCTGTTATTTATCTGAGGCGTGTCTTTATAGGCATCTCATACACTCTATGAAGAACGTGAGTCAAATGATATGAAAGTAAACAAAGAAAATGGTCGTGTGCTAAAAATGAAAACTTAACGCTATCTGAAATTCAGAGACTTTTCGCGTGATTATTGTACTCGGTCAACAAGCTTGTTGTTTCTCTATTCATGTTGCTTCTCTGTTGACGTAACTTCGCATTATATAATATATGTTATAGTGGTACAGTACACACTACACACGTGTGTACTGTACAAAATGTTTTCGTTTTTTTATATAATAGTAGACACCGAATAGGCTTAGAGGCAAACACTAGATAATAAACTACAGTACGTACATGAAATAAGAAACTATCGCTTTGCCATTTTTAGTTCATATTACAGAAATTTGGAATCAGATGATTGCATTTTTTTACTTACCTTTAACTATAACGGAGAGAGATTGAGCATGGCCTAGTAGTTAACGTTTTGGGCTGTGGATCGAAAGATCGTGAGCTCAGAACGAGATGGGTTGAACACGCTCCGAACTTTCATCTGAGCTTGTTATAAAAATTGGAAAATTAGCACAACAAACGGTTTATTTGCTCTGCACTAACGTAACTGATTTTCTGATAACACTTGTCATAACAATGGGGTAAGAAGTAGTTGGAGAGTGGGGTGCTTGGCTCGACCTGAAGATTTTACAATAAGACAGAAAGTATAAGAAGCTACTAAAAGCAGCTCAATCTATAGGGGTTTGTGGGCATCTCCTGAGAAAATTAATGTAGTGATGTAATTTACAGTTGCTGTGAAAGTCAAATAAGCAAAAGTGGGGTGCTAATGTTTCTCCAGTGCCCTCTGTTCCGACGCCTCTGCTTAAGATGTTAGTATTAGGCCTAATACACTTGTAAACACCGCATTCATTGTGTAGTTCGTAAGATGTTAGTATTAGGCCTAATACACTTTTAAACACCGTATTAATTGTGTGGTTCTTAAGATGTTAGTATTAGGCCTAATACACTTTTAAACACCGCATTCATTGTGTAGTTCTTAAGGATTTTCAGAAGTTATAAGTGTGTGTAATAAAAAGAGTTCCAACCATACCATTTCTGTTTCCAATGTTTTGGTTAATCTGTAGCAGGCCAGCCAAAATATAACAGAAACAGTAACAATCAGGTCAATTTTTATAAATAAGCCATTGAAAATACATGCGTATACATAACACACATTTCATATTTGTGTGTACATACATGACACATTTCATGCTTGCGCGCGCATGTGTGAGTGTGTAATACCCAGTTACCATGGTCATAGTGTTAAACTATTATCTCATTGGATGTAACAAAATGTTCGTAAGTCGATGTTCACTTGGCAAAAACAGCTCATGGCACCATTACTCGTGGCCAATAAGTACACTAATGTGCAAACTGGTTCTTAAACATGTGTAAGAGAATAAATCGAGGACTTACAATACGTAGCACATTCAAATCAAAATTGTTATGTGTTAAAACTGATGAAAATTACCAAAAATTTACAGAACAAAATCCGAAAATAAAATGAAGTTAACAGAAAAAGTTACACACTTGACCCAGAGATAGCCTGTAAAGAATTAAGTCTGTTGTTTATATCTATGGTGTTCATTTGAGATTAATAAACCAGTAATTCGAGGTTTGATTATTCTTGGACGAGGATTATGACTGAAACGATGTCTACGGGACAGTGTTTCCTTTTCTCCTAAAATTGTATATGTCCACCAACTTTTCTATTTAAATTGTATAGATTTAAACACTCCACACAAGGATTTCTAGATGATTCAAGACCGTGTAGAAGTGAAAAGAAAGTCTCAAAGTTTGCTCTAATTTACATCTTTGAAATAAAAATACTACACTTGATAAAAAGATCAACACTGTTTTACAACATGCATTACCACCAGTTTCTGTCTTTTAAGAAAAATATCTTTGTTTGAATTTCGCGCAAAGCGGTGTCGGGACCCGGCCGTAGCTTATTAGTTAGTGCGTCTACAAGCTGTTGAAAGTGAGACTTCATGGTTACCATAAAATCAGGCTTCACAACTTGGGCCGTGGGTACACTATTCGATTATAGGCTGATGTACATTTAATAGTATCTCTTCTTTGAAATTTGTTAGATTGTTTTTAATTTCGCGCAAACCTACACGAAGTCTATTTGAGTTAGGCGTCTCTGATTAAAACAGAGAGAGACTTTGAGGGTTTGGTTTGGTTTTAGTTTTGTTTAAATTTCGCGCAAAGCTACGAGAGGGCTATCAGCGATAGCTGTCCCTAATTTAGCAGTGTAAGACTAGAGGGAAGGCAGCTAGCCATCACCACCCACCGCCAACTCTTGGCTACTCTTTCACCAACGAATAGTTGGATTGACCATCACACTGTAACGCTCCCACGGCTTAAAGGGAGAGCATGTTTGGTGTGACAGAGATTCGAAACCGCGACCCTCAGATTACGAGGAAAAAAAAGTACTGTCTTTGGAATTGAAATCTGTCCAGATCAATTATCTTTCTATTTTGATTTAAAAGTATTGTCGTCCCTAATTTCGATCTAATAGACAAATGGGGAGGAAACTAATCAACAGCACTCACCGCCAACTCTTGAAGGACTAATCTACAAAAGTATCTTCGGAAAAAAACAACAACAACCAAGAACTTTTCTACATCTAGACGTTGAAACCATCACGAAACAGAAACTAATTCTAAAAATCAGCTGTTTATGGCTATCAACCATTAAACCATGTTTAACTCAAGGTTAGTCCTTGAAGAATGTTTCAACAAGTGCTGCTCTAAACCAAGACAGTTGCTGTCTATTTCAATATGATTCGATTATCTCGAAACCGAATGGTTGATCTAAATTGTCTAAGAGAGAACTGATACTGTAATAGTTTAGTATAGCTTATTAGTGAATCCGAGTGAGATTACTATAAGAATTATATGATTCAAATAGAACGTTTAAATCGAAACTCTTTTGTTACAGAAGGCAGTCGCTGACAAGTCGGACGCTGTACGAACAAAAGTATCCTGGGTATCCTCGGGGGAGCCAACAGAACGTTTGGCGCCATCTAGTGAAAAACGACAAAATGTATCAGGATCAACTGGCAGCATCCAAAGTACACAGTGTATTGACAAGATATCACGTTTAATATTTCCTTTTTTCTTTTTAGTTTTTAACATTATGTATTGGCCATACTATCTCACTTTTTCTACTCCAGGCAGCGATTAGAGACGAAAACTATTTCCAGTGTCTATAGTTTCCATCTCAGTTCGTTTGTCTTTCTCTTTATTGATTACGTTACAAATGGAAACCTTCCATCAGAAGACCCAAAGGCGTTTTATTATTTGTTGCTGTCGTTTTTCGTTTATATTGAATGTAAAAGTCAAACTGGCTAAGATGTTCGGTTCCTATCTAAAATTCAAATGAAATTAACAAAACTAGTATTTAACTTTGGAAAATTAAAAACGTATCAAATTATTCCTCACGATAGAGGGGGTTGATTTTTAGAATATAATTTAAAACATTATCGAGCCTCCTATCTGGGATGAGGATGGATGAGTTACATTGGTTGACAACAGCAGTCAAGTGTCAGGAGACAATGCAACCGAGGGGAAAAATGCATTAAACAAGAGGTCTGAAAATATTTGGCAAAACTTAAGTACTGAATATGGACGTGTTCGTAGCGAAACCTTTTCTTTAAGTATGGTTTAACTGGAATTTCGCGCAAGACCACACGAGGGCTAGCCGTTCCTAATTTAACACTAAAACACTACCTAGTGAACACCACTCACCTCCAGCTTTTGGGCTACTCTTTGATTAACGAGTAGTAAAACTGACCATTGCATTATAACGCAATAAGTACACTAACGTGCAAATTGGTTCTTAAATATGTCTAAGAGAATAAATCGAGGACTTATGATACGTAGCACATTCAAGTCAAAATTGTAATGTATTAAAACTAAGTTTAATCGTTGGGCAGCTGCAAATATAACTGCTGTGGGATTAACTTAAAAATTATAGAATATACTCGATTTTTACAATTTATTAATTTCGTAAACAAAGCTGAAAACAATACTTTAAGATTTTTAAAATTTACGCAAGGCTGATAGAGGGTGATCTTGGGTAACCGTGCCGAATTTAGAAATGGCAGATTAGAGGGTTTATTTGGTTTTGAATTTCGCGCAAAGCTGTATTATATTGTGAGAATAATTCAAAGTCTAGTCCACGTAAATAATAACAAATCAATTTATTTCTGCTAACGCTTTTACAAGTTTGAGTCGTGTAGTAACGTTTACAAATGGCTCTAAACTGCACCACTCTAACGTAAAATAATTTTAATTATACCACTTCTCTCTGAAACAAAAACTGATTCACTCCATCGTTAGGAGAAACTCTGCTATCTGTTTGACTCTTGACTGTCCCCCGTATTTATAATATACCCTCGAATTTACTAAAAACTCTGACGTCAAATTATTTATGAATTTCTAGGCCGACGTTATTAAATTTTAAACATAACAACGGCAAATAAAAATAAACAAATCACAAAATTATAAATATACGTCATAAGAGTATAAACTGAAGTTCTAATATATTGTTTGAAAGCTCCTTCCTCTTGATAAGATAAAAGTGGAATAAAATCTTTGAAAAATATTCTGAAAAATACTACGAAAAAGGTAGTTTCCAGCACACTGAGAAATTAGTTGAGCATTCAATGATCTATCGTTTCTGATAAAAAAAATCTCAGAAAACTACAATTTTTAACTAGCTTTGAATTAATACACGATAGATTAATAATTATAAACCTAATTTTCCGTTGTAGGGTGACAGGGAAGTTTGTTTGCAGTTAAATACATAGCTACAAAATGGGCTCTCAGAACTTGGTTTCTAGCTTTGTAAGTGTACAGATATGTCGTTGTGCACGGGGTTGATTAACTTCTAAGCACACTTGGATAAATTAGTTGGTGGAAAATAAAGAAATAATTTAAAAAAGAAATCTTGAGCAAAAAATTTACTTTTTATTGTTAGAAAATGTCCAATTGAAAGTTCGTGAGATTATTTAAAAAATCGTGCGTTTAATCTTATTCATGGAAATACATTTTCAGTAATAATTTCTGATATATTATTCAGACAGTTCACCCTGGCGTTCTTAATGCTGCTCAGGAATGCGTAGAGTTAAATATATAGCTTGACACTGTGTGTATTTCAAATATATAAACAAGCATTCATATGCTGAATGTTTTATGTTTTTGAATTGCAAAATTTTGTTGTGTTTGGGTATACACAAAGCTACAAAGTGGACTGCTGTGTATTCCCTTCCACGGGTATCGAAACCCGATTTTTAGTGTCGTAAGTCTGCAAACTTACCGTTAAATACCAAATAAACATTTTCTGTTTATAAATGTGGAACTTTAGCTTGGAGTAAACGCTTATGAAAATAAATATACGTTTTCTGTTGTATACTGAAAACACCGCTAGGAGATAGGGTACCAAACCGATGACTTCAGGTAGGTTGTTTCTCATAATTAAGACTATTTATTATTTGTTAAACGAATTAGTACGCACGTTTAGCAGCTATTCTGATAGAAGTCTTTACATCTGATAAACATAAATATTTGTCATTATTTAAATAATAAACAATTGCTTGAAAAAATATTCATTCCAAATCCACAGTAAACATTGATGGATTTAATATTTATCCTGTGATATATATTAGAAATAATGTTTATCCCGTGTTATATTACAAGCATTTACTGAATGAAATATTTATCGTGTGTTACATTGTAAACATTTTTCGTGAGCAATATTTATTCTGGGATATATTGTAAACATTTCTTGTGAGTAATATTTAACCGGCGTTATATTGTAAACATTCGTTGTGAGTAATATTTATTCTGTGTTATACTGTAAAGAGATGTTTTGAGTAATATTTATCCTGTTTTATACTGTAAACATTTGTCGTGAGTAATATTTATCCTGTGTTACGCTGTAAACATTTGTTGTGAATAATATTTACCCTGTGTTATACTGTAAAAAGTTGCTATGAGTAATATTTATCGTATGTTATACTGTAAACATTTATTGAGAGTAATGTTTATCCTGTGTTATATTATGAAAATTTGTTGTGAGTAATATTTATCCTGTGTTGTATTGTAAACATTTGTCATGAGTAATATTTACTCTGTGTTATACTGTAAAAATTTGTTGTGAGTAATATTTATCCTGTGTTGTATTGTAAACATTTGTCATGAGTAATATTTATCATGTGTTATACTGTAAAAAGATGTTGTGAGTGATATTTATCCTGTGTTATAATGTAAACATTTGTTGTGAGTAATATTTACCCTGTGTTATACTGTAAAGAGATGTTATGAGTAATATTAATCCTACTTTATACTGTAAACATTTGTTGTCACTAATATTTATGTTGTTATATTATAAAAAAACATTTTGAGTAATATTTATCCTGTGTTATATTGTAAAAATTTGTCATGAGTAATATTTATCATGTGTTATACTGTAAAGAGATGTTGTGAGTAATATTTATCCTGTGTTATATTGTAAAAATTTGTCATGAGTAATATTTATCATGTGTTATACTGTAAAGAGATATTGTGAGTAATATTTATCCTCTGTTGTACTGTAAATAGATGTTATGAGTAATATTAATCCTACTTTACACTGTAAACATTTGTTTTGAGTAATATTTACCCTGTGTTATACTATAAAAAGATGGTATGAGTAATATTCATCGTATGTTATACTGTAAACATTTATTGAGAGTAATGTTTATCCTGTGTTATATAATAGAAATTTGTAGTAAGTAATATTTATCCTGTGTTATATTATAAACATTTTTTTCAAAGTGGTATTTATTTTTCTGTTTGAATTTCACTTGTGATTATTTGATCTTTAAAAACACAACAATTTGATACGTCGTGTGTTTTGTGTGTGTATTTTTCTTATAGAAAAGCCGTACTGGCTATCTGCTGTATCCACCGAGGGGAAAATCGAATCCCTGTTTTTAACGTTGTAAACCTGATTTATTGCTGTTTCAGAGATGGACTTCACACGTCATTATATACGGAAATGCGTCATGATTCGTCAAGTAACTAACATCATTCATACTGTAGAGAAATATTTAATTATTTAACGTTTTACAATAAAAAGCTTCCTTTATTTTTACGTCATATACATATACTTTGTTTTATTCATGTTGCCTAATTTGTCATCATTCACCACCGTCATGATTTTCAGTCGAAATTAACATTGTACACTGATTTTATGAGCATCGCCCCCTAGTGGCACAGCGGGATGTCTGCGGAATTATAACGCTTGAAATTTTGAATTCGACTTCTAGCAAACAAAAAAGTATGAGAAACTTTTTCAAACCATATTTACATGTAACAAGACGAAACTGTTGATTGGTGCATTGAGAATACATTCAGCAAAGTATATTTATTATTTGTTGTTTATGACTTGTTTTTCTGTTGTTAATCACAAAGCTACACAATGGGTGATTTGGGCTCTGTCTATCGCTGGTATCGAATCCCGATTTCTAGTGTTATAAGCCCTCAGACTTACCGCTGAGCCTCTAAGAGGGTATTTTATACGAGAGAAATTAATCGTCGCTTTTGCTGGAATACTAAAGTATGATTAATATACTTGTAGCAATAAAATGTTTGTCAAAATAGTTAATACTGAAATTGAGAAAATCTTTTTAATATGCAACTTCAGTGGGATATGTGGCTAGAGTAAACACATAAGAAGTCGCTGGTTTTATTTTAAGTTATATATACCATTGATAATAAATTAAATATTCACAATATATAGTTATTTAATAATGTTTTCTTGGTTGAGTAATATTCTCTATCATGAACTTGGATGAGTACGTAACAGAAAATCCCGATCCAAAAGCTATAAAGTTAAAATACGAACCAACAGATGACGCTCTCATACGATTTCTGTTTAGTTTGTTTTGTTTTGAATTCGCGTGAAGCTACTCCTGGGCTATCTGCGCTAGCTGTCTCTAATTTAGCAGTGTAAGACTAGCGGGAAGGCGGCTAGTCATCACCACCCACCGCCAACTCTTGGGCTACTCTTTTACCAACGAATAGTGGGATTTACCGTCACATTATACACCCCCACAGCAGAAAGGGCGAGCATGTTTGGTATGACGGGGACCCTCAAAAGAAAGTTTGAGAGATAAGACCAAATCTCTCAGAATTTTCCAGCAAAGCTACAATAAAAATATCTTTTACAGATGGTTAGACCTAATTTGATCGTTACAGTATAGTGTGCGTGATTTACTGTGAAAAATGTCTTGTATTGTTGTTTGGTCGGCGGGATATCGTTACAGTTCAGTGTGTGGTTTCTTGCTCATGTTCACATTTCAGAAGATTAGATATTAGTTGTTTCGTTCTCCCAGTTTACCGGCTGTTCATCTTGTATATTTTCTAGTTTAAAACTCAACCACGAATACTGATATCACACTCAACCCAGAGTTATGTCGATAGTCGATTTGAGTTTTAATCGGAGAGAAGGTTTTGTTTGTTTGTTTTTTCATTTGGCCTGGTAATTCAACTGTGTGTTAGACCCAACGTTATTGTATGATCGTGTATCAGCAGGAAAACTCCAGTGTGAACTGAAAATATCCGCAAATCTGCTGAATACGATCGCGCTTGATAGGACAAAAAAAAAAAAAACACGCTGAAGGAAATGTAACGAAACAAGCACGAATTGTAAAATACGAAAGTACATTGTGTCTGCTAGCTTTATACAAGTAACATTCGTATGAATCTGTATCTGAAAAAAAAGTTCTTTGAATGAGACAGATGCTGAAACTATTTTCAGTCAGGCACGTGCTTGACGTAATAGCTGACGTAGAAAACACGCAATCAGTATTGGAATTTTTCTGCCGTTGACTTGAGTAATCATTTTCATAGGAAGTTTTCAGTCTAACTCAATAATTACGTTAATGATGTGGGTTATGTTCGTTGTTAACCTGCACAGGATACGACAAGCGAGGTGGACGTCCACAGAAATTATTTTAGGAAGAGGGAAATTTTCCAGTGGAGGGGAAATTTGTGTGAAACTATGAACTGAATAAAAATTATTATATACATGCCGAATGAATAAAGAAACGAATTATGTTTTTCATTTTCCTGGGGACAGGTGCCCATTCCTATACGGATGTCCTTAATCTAAGTCATCTTGTTTAATGGAACAAATACAACAACTAAAGATTAAGGAAGGTCAAGAAAGACGTTCTATTAATGGATCAAATATAATTAGTAAGAACGAAAATAGGTTAAAAATATTCACCAAATATTAAAAACCTGCAACTAACAGCTGTTTATTATCAAGTATTGATAACGTAACAGCTGTTTATTATCAAGTATTGATAACGTAACGGATGTTGATTTTCAAGTTTTGAAAATGTAACAGATGTCGATTATATTCTCAAACTTTACCATGCGCGAAACTAATGACTGAAATACTGTGTAAAGATATTTTGAAGTACCACTGTGATATATATTTTAGACCTACTGTAGTTAAAGTAAGTCTTTCGAAATAAAATTTCAATTGAAAATGCCAATGCTGTAGTCACTTTGGCGTGTAACGATATAATCTCACCAAACTGAGAGTTAAGTAAAATAATGTCTTCAGTATCGATGTTTAACAAAATAGACAATAGGGTGGGAGCTCTATTAATATTATTATTATTGTTAGTAGTCAACTAAATAACTGTCAAACTAAGAGCTCCCTCAATTTGACCAAAGATAAATTTCAGACTAAGAGTTTCCTCAATTTTACCAAAGATGACTTTCAAATCAAGAGTTCCCTCAATTTGACCAAAGATAACTTTCAAGCTAAGAGCTCCCTCAATTTGACCAAAGATAACTTTCAAGCTAAAAGTGTCCTCAATCTGACCAAAGATGACTTTCAAATTAAGAGTCAAAAACAAATAGTTGCTTCTTTTTTATTTAAACAAAAACTGGGAACTGGATTACGTGTGTAGCGTTTAAGTTACTTTAAGACTCATTAAAATGACAATAAGATAATCCGTTTGTAATGGCATTATTTCAAGTAATTACCATATATGAAAGGTATTACAGTGAATAGCTGTCAAAGTCGTTAACATATTTTCCAGGATTCATCATAACCATCCCTTATTTTAGATTACTCACCAGATGATAGGCAACAAGCTGCCAGCACCTGCTGCTACAAGGAAGTTGTCCTACGGAATGTGTCCAATAGCATCACGAATCAAGCTAATGCTTTCTGTATAGGCCCGGCATGGCCAGATGGTTAAGGCACTCGACTCATAATCCGAGGGGCGCAGGTTCGAATGCCCTTTACATCAAACATGCTCGTCCTTTCAGCCGTTGGGGCGTTATAATGTGACGGTCAACCCCACTATTCGTTGGTAAAAGAGTAGTTCAAGAGTTGGCGGTGGGTGGTGATGACTCACTACCTTCTCTCTAGTCTTACACTGTTAAATTAGGGTCAACTATCAAAGATAGCCCTCGTGTATCTTTGCCCGAAACTAAAAAAACAAACAACTTGAGATAGATTTTACTAACTTGTAAGACAGTGTAAAAATTTGGCCTATGTAGAAAACAAAGAATTTTAAGGCTTAACATTGTTCTCCTTATAAACAAATATAAACATAAATAACCATACCAACACAAACTATGATTTTACATAACAACTGAAGCAACGTATAGTGGACAGTAAAAATTATGACAACAGTGCACATATTTTAATATATTTTTAGTATCAGGTGTGTTTTAAAAACTCGTGGAAGAAACTGATTGCCATAGAGAAGTTAATTTTCTAATGAAAAAAAATGTTTCGATCAAGACACTGTTTTGTTAAAGGTCTCGATAGGAAATAACGAAAACAATCTCGTCTGTACAAGTAGTTTATTGATGCATACACCCCAGGGTGAAAAAGTTTTTCAGGTCTTTACTGTAAATTCAGCTGCATACGAGAGCAAAATTGTTTGAGAAAGGGGGTGAAAAGCACTACTTATAACATATTATTAATATTAGTTGAAAGTGTAAAATTATGAAATTAATTTTTTAATTCTGTTTTCCCTCTTAGCTGCAATTGACGTAACACTATTATGTGATCTGTTATCAATATAGGTTTAAATATGCAGGCTTTTTTAAAAAAAATTCTTCGTTTATCATCAGGTATTTCACACCAGAGATGTTTAAATAGCTTTTCTGATCTATCTTATATCTTCACCATGCCACTACCCGAGAGACCTTTCGTATAATACCAAAATTCGTCATCTGGGCTGAGCAGTAACAGACAAAATATTTTTTTAACCCTAATTATGCGTGAAATGACTTGCAGATGGTGTAAGATGGACTTGAAATGCCATTTTTACACACATGTGGTTTGAAACGCGCATAAAACAAATTAAGAAGAATAAAAGAAGGAAAACATTCGTAATTTAACTTGATGTTCGATCCAAATAAAAGGCCCACTGGTTCTCAAAGCTTATCCAGGTGGGGCTCAAATTGTAGTATTAACTATTTTTGTTCTCTTACTGCAAAGCTACATAAGGGACAATATGCACTTTGTCCATCGCATGGAATCTAACCCCAAATTTTAGCGTCGTAAGTCCCTAAACTTCACCCTCACCCATCAAGAGATTATTATATTAGGTTTTAGTTGTGTAAGAATTTAGTTGTGACTGTTACATAATTTAGATTTACTGGAAATTGACACAAAAACGCAGGACTTTCGGACTATTCATTGGTGTGTTAATAACACAAACTTAAGTTTTCCATTGCTAATGTTTGAGATAAGTGCTTATCAGCACACTTAAACCTAAGATACTTCATACAAAAGCCAAGACAATTTTCAAAATTAATTTATAATCTTTATAACATCGTGAAAACTACACTTCGAATTAACAACCGGTTAAATATGGTGAAATTGTAATATCGCAAGCATGTGTTTCGATATACTGTTGTCACTTATTTCAATAGCATTCAGCAAACGCACCTACAAAACCAAATAATACACGGATTGCTTTATACGTAGATTAAATGTGTTTTTTGTTGTTGTTTTTTTAAAGTTGTAAGCATTATTAAAGAGAAAAACAAAAACATCACAGAAAAAAAATTATACCTCGTCGATACAAAAACCGGCTTTCCAGGTATGGTGTCCTATACCTTAACATTCTTTATAACCAACGAATAAGGGAAAAGCAGTAAAAAAGGAAAGCAAAAACAATTAAAACAGATGTATTTTAAGTTACGTTATAATCCCAACTTATATATATAAATATTACATATTTAATAATGATCAGGTAACAACGGCCTGTGCTACACAACGCTCATTAACATAATACGGTCATGGACGCTCTCGTAAAAAGGAAAATAAGAGATATAACTCTTTAGTCATTCAACATACGTATATGAATTTTTTTTATTATTATTCAGTTTACAGATTCACACTACTTTGTTCCCTCTGTCCACTTTTCCCTGGAAAAAAATTTTGTACATCCGTGTATGCGTTATGTATTTCACGAGTAGAAACAGTGCGCGAGTGGAAAACAAACCAAAAATCATATGAGCTTTCGGGGCTTTTAGGCTCAGTTATTTAACTCTAAATAATAGATGGGCAGATCAAGAGATATTTTAGTTGGCTCGAGCCTCGTTACTTATATTTAAATTGAAAGGTGCTTTGAAAAGTTTACCATTAAGCAGACTCGCTACCGTGTCGGTGGCGAACACCTGTTGCTCGCCAATTCTAAAACTTGTAGCCAATCAGAGCTGCCTCGTGCTGCCACCACCTGTGTTTGTTGTATTTTCCTCGGGGTCCCATGGAAGGAGAGTTTCTGACGCATGCGTGGAACATCTTTTCCTCTGCGAGCAGAGTGATTTTAGACGACAGAAGGCGACTGTTTCAGCAGAATGTACGTTGAGACAGTAAAAGAAAGGTCTTAAGAACGGAGTTCTGAGCGTTGATTGAAAACAAAATGATGGCGCGAGCTTCACCAAGAAAACTGTTGCAAGGGGCAACAGGAGTTCTCTTTCTCGTGTACTACATGACTCTTTTCTTTTTCTGGGAGCACGGGAATCCTCCGATATCTAATTCCTCAGGGAATATTATGATTGTCCCTAATGAAGAGAGACGACCCCTGGGATTTCAGGAACGAGCACCTCGATCGTTATCCGAGAATGACTATCCGGTGGAAGACGCAGAATATTCAAATAATCACACCTTTAGCAATACTGAACATTTAGAATCGATAACTCGTTCAACGGTTGTCAAATCTGTTAGAAGAATTACCACAAATACTGTCGAACTTAAAGATATTTTCATAACTGTGAAAACAACCAAAAATTTTCATCAGCCACGACTGGGCTGGATCCTCAAAACTTGGTTTGTTCTTGCAAAGGAAGAGGTATGGTTTTAAATTAGTTTGTTCTTTTGGCCGTCGTAATAAATGAAAAAACACAGTAGTGGCTATTGTTTAGATAAGTGTGATATTTATTCAAAATTAAAAGCAATACAAACTTGCACAATAAACAGTGACTAAAAACGGTGACTTGCCCTAAAAGACTCCACATGTTTCAGTGAATACAGAGTCATCTAGACACCGAAACATGTAGGACACTACATTCACTGAAACACATGCAAAGTCTTTTAGCAGAAGTGCATGTGTTTGGAGAAATTATTTTCAATAATTATTTGTTACTTAATATTTTAACGCTGTGTCGCTTTTAATTGTAAACAGATCTTTTACACAAACGACGTTTTAAAATTATTTAAGAATAATATTATTCTTCTAAAACTGAAATGTACTTCTTTCTGTTATAGCCCCCTAGTGGCTCAGCGGTATGTCTGCGGACTTACACGCTAAAATCTGGGTTTCGATACCCGTGGTGGGCAGGGCACAGATAGCCCATTGTGTAGCTTTGTGCTTAATTCAAAAAACAAAAAACAACTTTCTGTTATAAAAAGGATATTTCTGTTAGTTATTGTATGATAACAACTATACGTGGCTTTCTAAGTGAAATTAATGATTCATATGTCTGCATTCATAATTCTTCGAATGTGCAGCTTAATTAACGAAGTATTATAACACAAACTTATCAGAAGAGCAGCTTTAGTTGGGTGAGATTTGTGTTAAGACCCAGTGATTATGTACATATTTTGTAGGCTGCTTTGCAGGTATTATTTCGACACTAGTGAAATACTTACTACTTCAATTATAATTTTATCGTAAACACTTATTTTTTGATCAGAAGTAAACTAGTTATAAGGCTTAGATATTAGAATTGATTTTGTGTCCATACATTTTGGTAATCCTTTTCAAGAATACCCAAATTTCTTCATAGCTCCTTTGAAAGACACTTTGATATTTCTATAACCCTGTGGCCAGGTGGTTAAGGCAATCGATTCGTAATCTGAGATTCGCGGGTTCGAATCCCCTTCACATCTAACATGCTTGCCCTTTCAGTTGTGGGTCGTTGTAAAGTGACGGTCAATCCCATTATTCGTTGTTAAAAGAGTAGCCCGAGAGTTGGCGGTGAGTGATAATGACTAGCTGCCTTCCCTCTAGTCTTACACTACTAGATTAGAGACGGCTAGTGCAAATAGCCCTAGAGTAGCTTTGCGCAAAATTCAAAACAAACCAAAATCTATAACTCTTTCGAGGAACACGCAGATGTTTCTGTAACTGTTTTAAAGACATTTAAATGTTTCTATAACTCTTTTCAAGAGTTGTTTCTGGTTGTCTTCCAGCGCAATGTATGATTTCACTTCTTTAAAGTAAAATGTTCCATGATGACTTATAAAGAACATTTTAACTTAACAGTTAAATGACCACCAGATTTATTATTTTATATTCGACCTTAAACACAGTTTTCGCTTACTTTTACTTCAGTCATAACCTTTTATATTTTTACATATTTATTAATTTTCTATTATTATTTTGGGTCTGTGACTGTGTGTAGCAATTCCAGAAAAAAAAAATTATTTAATGATTTGTCCTGGTTATGAAATAAATTTCATAGAAAGATTCTTAAGTTATGATTCACTTGATGTGTTTAACTTCAACCTGAAGAGAAACAGCTCGCGGTCACGAGTGTTTCAAAACAGTTACTTTAGCTAATGGAAACTTATTGGTAACAACTTTAGTATCACAAGGTTGTGATGTAACAAATCTGTATAATCTCCATGCCATTTTAGTTAAAACTTCGTGAACATTAAGAAAAGCTAATCTAAAAAAAACAAAAAAACTAAAGGGGTTAAACTCTGGTGTAGATGTAATCATTTCTAACTATTAATTTTTAACATAGAGACGTGCCATCACGAACATTCACACTGCGTAACACGAGGAGACCTGGGGGTTGCTCTCCGCCCTATTTTCTCACGACCATTAAATTTTCAATTCCTGACCCTTGTCTTGAAAGGACAAAGTCCTACCCGTAAAGATATATCAGAAGATCCATATTCAGATCCGTGGGAGAGCTCAGGGTACGGCCACCCAGTCAAGGCTCGTATGGGATCAACTGACAGACATTTTTTTCTTGACTGACCGTTTGTAACTGGTTGAGACAAAACAATATGTTATATAATCCAAATAAGTTACTTCAAAGAAATTCGTTCAATAAAGAATAGAAAATATATTTTTTTTTAAATATAAAATTTATTATCTTTAAGGAATAATAAATTTGTCAAGTTATGTATAAAATTTTCACAGCGAATGGCTAAAATTCCTGCGTAAATCACTATTCGAATTTTGATAGAAAAGTACCCCAGCTACAGCAGTGATATGACTGTTATGTCTTGCGATGAAGCTAATATTTCGTATAACCAAGAACACTTTATCGATAGGATTTAGTCTGTTTGTTATGAATTTCGCGCAAAGCTACACGAGGGCTCTTTACGCTAGCCGTCCCTAATTTAGCAATGTAAGACTAGAGGGAAGGCAGCTAGTCATCACCACCCACCGCCAAATCTTGGGCTACTCTTGTGCCAACGAATAGTTAGTATAACGTCCCAACGGCTAAAAGGGCGAGCATGTTTGGTGCGACGAGAATTCGAACCCGCGACCCTCGGATTACGGATCGAGTGCCTTAACCACCTGGCCATGCCGGACGAGGCCTGAACCCTCAAGAGAACAAGTTTCGTGTTCTAAGCTATAAGGAACTCCTTTTCATCACGCAAAGTCTGAGACTTACAGTCTTAAGCAGTTTTTTAATTGTATTTGTTGTCAAGGGTGACTAAAATTATTTCGTGTTTTTTTCGATCTAATACAGTAATTTTTCTGCCTCGTCTTCAGAACTTTGTCTGTAGTCTTTTCACTTGCTATATTTTTCTTTCCTCTTTTCAGTCCAAAAAAAATTAAATAGTCACGTATAGGATTAGCTGACTCTAACAAGAAGCTGCACAGAAGCTTTAAAACTGACATATGATGACTCCTCTTGTCTCATTTAATTAATTGGCTCTCCTACTCAACCCTTTCTCTGGACTATTCCAAAATAAGGTCCGGCATGACCAGGTGGGTCAAGGTGTTCTACTCGTAATTTGTGGGTCGCGGGAGCGAATTCCCGTCGCACCTTACATGCTCGCCCTTTCAATCGTGGGGGTGTTATAATATGACGGTCAATCCCACTATTCGTTGGTAAAAGAGTAGTCCGAGAGTTTGCGGTGGATGGTGATTGCTAACTGTCTTTTCTATAGTCTTATACTGCTAGCACAGATAACCCTCGTGTAGCTTTGCGCGAAACTCAGAAAGAAACGAACAAACAATTCCAAAGTCTTTCACTTGTATTTTTTAAAATTTCGTTTTGTAGTCCGTTCTGGAGCATTTTCATTACTCCCCACCCCCTCTCCCCGAGATTTCGGTAACTCACTGGTAAGCTTGAGAACTTTCAACGCTAAAATTCGAGACTCGGTCTTTGCGGTGATCACAAGTCATAATAAGCAGTTACTTTTATACGATTTTTGTCCTTAACAAGCACACCGTAATAATGTCCTCAAGCGATGGGCTCTAGCTCAAGTTAAACTGAGAACCAATTTATTTTAAGCTAGAATAAATGAAAAGAAGAAAAAATGACATGTGCTGTCACCTGTCGTAAAACAGCTCCATCCAGTTATTTCTTTGGTATATGCGTGACAAAATTAAAAAAGGACAATCTTCCAGAAAAAATGTCTCAGTTGCTATCGTTTCTTTGATAAATAATGTAGTAACTGAGCTCTTACTGATAATGTATATATAAATGTCACAATATTTTTATTATTGATTCTTTATTAAACATAGAGCTAGATAATCAACTGAACCTCACGATGACCGAAGAAGGTCGAAACGTTGTTCGCTCTTCCACGTAAAATATTTTCTCAACCCAAATGAGCCGTTTTTACATATATATTAATCAACTGTTTGTGCTCTGCCCATTACGGGTATCGAAACCCGATTTCTAACCTTTCCTGAAGAAATACCGCTGTGCCATTGGGAAAGGGAGGGTATTGTTATTATTTCATTAACATTGTGGCTAATATGTCTCACTTATTCGTCTGTTGATGTCTGACGTTTTTAAAATGATTTTAGTAATTATATCCAGGGTAATCTTACTGACAGGTAGTAGAAAAAAATATGATAATTTTATTTGTTTTTGTGTCATATTAACAAATCAAACCACTCGAGCTAAACATGCTCGCCCTCTCAGCCGTGGGGGTGTATAATGTGACGGTCAATCCCACTATTCGTTGGTAAAAGAGTAGCCCAAGAGTTGGCGGTGGGTGGTGATGACTAGCTGCCTTCCCTCTAGTCTTGCACTGCAAAATTAGGGACGGCTAGCACAGATAGCCCTCGAGTAGCTTTGTGCGAATTTTTAAAAACAAACAAACAAAGACTTTTCGATGCGCATGTTTAAAAAGCAATACGTTTCCAGCTTGAGCGGGATGACGTTACTACTTCGTCAAGGTTCGTGCTGTTGCTTCATACTTTCTACCAACTAACTAGAATCCGTGGTCAAGAGGTCATAACCATTATTTCACACTTTCGTCGAGTGTATTAAACTAAACAGCCCTCTGAACAGATAAACCATATCAGCTTGTTTGTTTGTTTTGAATTTCGCGTAAAGCTACACGAAGGCAACTAGTCATCACCACCCACCGCCAACTATTGCGCTACTCTTTTTACCAACAAGAAATGGGATCGACCGTAACATTAGAACGCCCACCAAGTCTGATTGGGCAAGCATATTTTGTGTGGTGGGAGTTTGAACCTGCGACCCTCAGATTGGGAGATCAGCACCCTAACTAACTGGCCATGTCGGGCCAAAGACATATCAGAGCTGTATGTATGAACAACATAGATATAGTTTCGTATAAACGTATGGAAAAGGAACGTCAGGGAATTGTTATGACGATTAGGGAATGCATACACATATATTAAATACTCTTCATAAAGTTGACATTCTTTAGACAGACTCTAATTTGCCAGATTCAAGACTCTCCAACTGAGTCCTCACTTTTTTTCTGAAACTCTGTAAAGCTGTGTTTGAAGTCCTCAAATGGTAGTTCTTCATTGAATATTTACATTCTGTGGTGTTACTCAGACACCTTTTTATCAATAACAGACAGCTTAACTTAAGCATTTTTTAAAACATTAATATGTCACAATCAACTGTGAAAGGTGTATCGTTGGTCTATACACCAGGTGGCAGTGTTGAACCTTGAGCCCCGATGACCTACTTGTATTCAGTGGCAAGCGTGAGTTTACGTGTTTCTGTACTTGCGTATACGTCACGCTCTATGCCATATGTTAAGTTTCCACAAATAGTGAGTTCTCCAGACCGTGATGTCAATCCATGTTTCACGTGATGCGTGACATTTCGGAATAGCACACCTGCTTTGTTTGAAGGATTTATAGCGAACTAACACGTGCCCATGGGTAATCTCGGAACGTTGGCTTTTATGTTGCACGTGTGGCTTCCTGCTTTTTTTCCTTTTTTATAAATTAAAATTCACCTTATTCGACAGGAACGATACAGAATAAAGTTTCCATGGTTTTCCGGTTCTTTGTATCGTTAAATGTCGACTTCGACTAGACGTAACTAATTCATACTTCTTTTAAGTACGAATTTATTCGATACGTTAACATACACTTCTTTAAATAATGTTAATTTCCGTTCACTTGGAATGTTTTGTTTCGTTTAGTGCTTTCTTTGTGAACCCGACGATGACCGAAGAAGGTCGAAACGTTGTTCGCTCCCCTACGTAAAAAATTTTCTCAACCCAAACGAGCCGTTTGTACACATATATTTTTCTCTACAAGTGGGTTTTCTCGACAACACTAATGTTTTGTTTTGTTTTTTGCGATGCATTTGTTTGTTTGTTTTTTGAATTTCTGGCAAAGCTACACGAGGGCTATCTGCGCTAGTCGTCCACAATTTAGCAGTGTAAAACTAGAGGGAAGGCAGCTAGTCACCAACACCCTCCGCCAACTCTTGAACTACTATTTTGCCATTTATGCATTTAACGTAAAAACGTATACACACGTAAACATTTTTCATTGAGACACGGCCTTGTAATGCCAGGTGGTTAAGACACTGTACTCATCAGCTGAGAGTCACGGGTTCGAATCCCCCTCGCACCAAACATGTTCGCCTTTCCAGCCGTGAGAGCGTTATAATGTAACGGTTAATCCTACTATTCGGTAGTGAAAGAGTAGCCCAAGAGTTGGCGGTGGATGGTGATGACTAACTACCTTCCCTCTAGTGTTACACTGCTAAATTATGGACGGCTAACACAGATAGCTCTCGAGTAGCTTTGGACGAAATTCAAAACAAACAAACAAATCATTGAAACATGAATTCAATACACGGATAATAATTTCAAATTTAGTTATATATTTTGTTATGCCTGCAAAAGTACATTTCCTAAATTGAGGTCCCCGCTAGTACAAAGGTAAGTCTATGGATTTACAACATTAAAATCAGGGGTTCGATTCCTTTCGGTGGACTCAGTAGGTAGCTCAATGTGGCTTTGCTATATGAAAACACACACACTTCCTCAAATTATGATTTAAGTAAACAATTAGTACGTGATATGCGTAAAAAAATTCAAAGCAAATTAGGTTTTATTTATGCATTATTTGTCTTTTAAATAAATAGCATGATGTAAAAAAAAGAGTGCTTGAGAAGGTTAAACCTGCTTGAGTTTAACCTGATTGAGTTGTCAATAATTTATTATTTCCTCTACAGTGAATAGAAACGTCCAATAGTGATGGGCACTGTCCATCGGCCAGAACAAATTGGTCAGACCTTCACGTTACACGTGATCTTTAGTTTACACTGTATATACACAAATATGGTGCCTAAACCACTGTTATGTTTGTCACAGCTCAGCTAACCCCACGAACCCTAGGATTGTTCAAAAGCCCTAGTCGGCATTGCACGAAGCAGATGTTAGATGGTTGGCATACTGTAGTTTATTCTCGTTCACTTTTACTAACAAGTTCTTAGAATTATGCAAGAGCATTAATAAATATTTATACAATGAGTTAACTGAAGCTAACTCGGTGATTTAATGAGTACGTTCTTAGATTTCCGGAGCTCTGTTTACCAAACTAACAAACTTAACTTGTGACGCCCATGTTTACTCTATTTTCTTTCTGGTCAACTGTTTTATCAACTTCTATTCTGGAATGAGGAATTCAGTAAACAAACATGATATTACTAGCAGTTGATGAAAAAAAAACATGGAGCATCACTCAGTTGATATTATGAGTTGTTTCACAACTAATAAATATTTACGTCCCTTTGAAAAACAAAAATAATTTTGGCTGTAGCTAAATAAACTGATCTATACAGCAAAATAATAATACAATAAGTCGTACATTTATGACAAAACCAGTAATTAGGGTAATCCCATTCAAACTATGTTTGTTTGTTTTTTTAATTCATAGACGTGTGGTGTGTGTATTTTTCTTATTGCAAAGCCACATCGAGCTATCTACTGAGTCTACCGATCGGAAATCGAACCCTTAATTTGAGCCTTGTAAATACGAAGACTTACCGCTGTACTAGCTGGGAACGACGTGTGTGTGGAGTTTAATTAGCGTTTTAGCTCCACGTGTCCCTCCCACACTGACAAAGTAATATGTCTGAGGACTTACAATGTTGGAATCCAGGTTTCGATACCCGTGGTGGGACAGAACACATATAGCCCAAAGTGTAGCTTGGTAGTCTCTCACTACTAAGTTAAAAATGGCGCAGGTTGTCTTCCTGTAGCTTTTAGTGAAATTCAAAAACAAAAAAAACAATTGTGCTTAACAACACAGAGAGAGGCCCGGCATGGCCAGGCAGGTTAAGGCGTTCGACTCGTTATATGAGGGTTGCGGGTTTGAATCCCGGCCGCACCAAACATGTTCGTTCTTTCAGCCGTGGGGGCGTTATAATGTGACGATCAATCCTACTATTCGTTGGTAGTACCCCAAGAGTTGGCGGTGGGTGGTGATGAATAGCTGCCTATTCTCTAGTTTTACACTGCTAAATTAGGGACGGCCAACACAAATAGCCCTCGAATAGCTTTGTGTAAAATTAAAAAAAAAAACAGAACAAACAAATAACCACACAGAAACAAAAGGCCCCCCTCCACTGGTTCAGTGGTGAATTTGAAAACTTATAACGTCAAATCCCTGTACTAAGCGCCACGTATAATGCCCACTACGCAGTATTACGCTTTAAAACAGACGATTCATATTTATTATTACTGTAACCCTAAATTATTGTGCTTCATTCGACTGAGTCATAAGGTTCTTAGAAACTCCAAGTCTAACAAAAACTATAATTTGACAGAAATTATTATTGCATATTTGGTGTGAGTGTACAGATGTTGAGTACGTTATAGGAAAATGACTTTGAAGCCTCTCTGTGTCGTTATAGAGCATGTCGCCAAATTCATTCATATTCTATCCGACGGTCGTGCATGTTGACAATAGTTATGCAGCGCAGTTCCAATAAAAAGTCGTTTGTCATGTGAAAATAACACTAGTTTGGTAAGGGAGAGCTGATGTTCTTTTGACATGACATAGTTTCAAATTGAGGCACATAAAATGTCCAGAAATAGACCTGAAACAAAGAGTTTTTCTTGGTCGGTAAGTAAAGTATAAAGGTCAATGGCAAAAGGCATCCACGAGTACTAACCAAGATGAATACCTGTCTGGACATTATACGTGCCTCAATTTGACACGTATGCCTTTTATTAAGGACTAAATCCATCTTGAAAATTCTAAATCCTTCATCAGAGCACATCCTTCGTGACCTGAGTGTATGAATATTTTGCGTCGGAAAAACGTAACATAGTTTCCCAAAAGCGACCAATTTTCTGTGGCATCATAATGCCAAGTGATGTCAAGAAATAGTTCTGATACATTCTATCAAACGATTTTTTCTTACCCTTTTGATTCTCTTTTGTACAGGGTAAGTTGATGATAAAGTAAAGCCTCCACAACTCGCAGCTAAGATTTAGTTAAACAGTTGATATCGATGAAGAATCACGAAAGTTATCAAATTAATAAAAATGCGATTTGTTATTTACACGGCCTTGAACCCCTTAGCAAGCATACGTTAAATGTCCGTATAAGTATTGAAAATCTCACGAGACACGTAGCATTAAGATGTGATAGTTTACACAGACACAAGAAACGTGTTGTAACATACTGTAGTCATTATCAGCAATGGTGTAGACTGTGGGAAGACACGTTTGGATAAGTTTCCCATGGGGATGAGGAGGTCGGGCCCCCTACCCCATGTACTTCAGCCACGCGACACTTAGATGATACTCTTTCATCAATTCCCTCCCCCCTTCCCCCCGCACAACCTCCTCTGTTATTTTTCACTGATTTCAACATCGCTTGTACTTCGTGCTTTCCCAATCGCAACTGGCTTTATTTGTTTCACAGCAAGTGATTGGCTGTGTTTAACGTTTAACGAATAGTCATTGGTCACATTGTTCATCCGAGCATGCACATACATTCTTGAATTTTACAATCTCTGCCGGAAATAAGGATAAGTAGAGACTCTTACGACTGTTGTTTTTTTTTTCTTTAAGCGAGAAAATAATCTCGTACAGAGATTAAAAGCGCAGATGAAAGGGGAAAAGAGGTGTTAAGGGGGTACTGGGACATCCATAACACAGGCACAGCTGCAGGAAACACGTCTTGGTTAGCGCACTCTTCAGACAGATGTTACTGTCAACATTCATTAGTAGCTTCTACGTTTAACAACTGCAGTTTAAACAAAAAAGTGTCGCCAGCAGGTGGTACTAACGTGGGAGACAACTCTTAAACCACCATGTTCCCACGAACGAGAATTCTAGAGTTTCGTAATAGCTGTCGTGGATGTTTGTTCCACATTTAATCTTCCTTTGCTAAATGATATATTAGGCCATAAAGTTTGCCTTTCAAAGACAACAAGTTTCGATAAATTTTACTGGATTCTAGGTTCAACACACTTTTTACAAAGATTTTTTTCTGCTATGAAGTTATTCCCCTAGTGGTACAGCGACATGTCTGCGTCCTCACAACACTTGAAACTGGACTTCGATACCCGTGGTAAACAGAGCACAGATAACCCAACATGTAGATTTGTACTTAATCATAAACAAGCAAATAAAGCTGTGAAACTAATGTTTGTTTGTTTAGAATTATACACAAAGCTACATAATGGGGCTATATGTACTCTGCCTACCACGAGTATCGAAACCCGATTTTTAGCGGTGTGAATCCATCCTTAATTTACCATGGTAAGACTAGAGAGAAGGCAGATAGTCATCACCACCAACCGCCAACTCTTAAGCTACTCTTATACCAATGAATAGTGGAATTGACCGTCACGTTATAACGCTCGCACGACTGAAAGAGCGAGTATATTTTGGTGTGACAGGGATTCGAGCCCGCGACCCTCACTTTACGAATCGGACGCCATCTTTTTTGTTTTCTTTAGGAAGACTATACAGGTGTTCTATAACCTCAAATTCAGAACAAGAAACTGAGATCTCTCACTATCTTGTTCCTGGCCAATGAAAGGCTACAAAATGTTTATGTTATGACTGGCACCAATCATGTGATGGCTTATTTTAACAATAGTCGAATTAAAACTTACTTCTCTTTAAACAACATTTTATTCTTGTATGCAACATCTATTTCAGAGGTTTACAGAATGTTTAAGTTATTTGTTTGGAATTTCGTTGTAATAGAAAACAAACTTTCATGTTATTTTTTCAATATGGAAATGTTTCCGTTTGGTTAGAATCTCGCGTAAAGCTACACGAGAGTATTCTGTGCTAACCGTCCCTAATTTATAATATGACGGTCAATCACCCTATTCGTTGGTGAGAGAGTAGCCCAAGAGTTGGCGGTGAGTGGTAATGTCTAGCTGCCTTTGCTCTAGTCTGCCACTTCAATATTATGGAACGATTTGCAGGATAGTCTTTGTAAAGCTTTGCATAAAAGTTACAGAACAAACAAACGAGCTTTCATATGCAAAAACGGCTCGTTTGGGTTGAGAAAATATTTTACATAGAAGAGCGAACAACGTTTCGACCTTCTTCGGTCATCGTCAGGTTCACAAAGAAAGAGGTAACTGACCGGAAGCTGACCACATGTTTGGAAGGGGTTGTGTAACTGAGTGTCGCAATGTAGAGGGCGGGGTGAGATGTTTGAATATATAATTTTATCTATAATATTAATATAGGTATAATGGCGTTCCTTTATTCGCTCTTCTATGTAAAATATTTTCTCAACCCAAACAAGCCATTTTTTGCATATAGAATTCTCAACAAGTGGGTTTCTCGACATCACTAATGGTTAAACAAGCTTTCAGCTCTTTTTCATTGTTAAGAGTTTTCATAAAGCTATCAGAAGACTGTCTGTGTGAAATGTTCTTAGTTTAGAAGTGATAGGCCCCCCCAGTGCCTCAGCGGTATGTCTGCGGACTTACACGCCAAAATACGGGTTTCAATACCCGTGGTGGGCACAGCACAGATAGCCCATTGTGTAGCTTTGTGCTTAATTCAAAAACAACAACAATTAGAAGTGATAGATCACAGTAAAGAAAAGGTAGTTAGTCAAAACCACCAGCTTTTGAGTTACTTTTCCTCTATGCATTATGGAACTGACCATCACAATATAACTCTTTCACAGCTCAAAGAAGAAGTCGTTTTTGGCGACATGTTTCGATCACATAATTTGCACGTCGAACGTCTTCACCATCAGGCGTTATTGCTAATAGCCTAGCTTTGTCTACGGTTATGTAAATATTTCCCGAACATGTATAAAACGTGATAAATTGAATAACTGTGAAAAAAGAGTAAGATATTTAAATTTAATAGTGCAAAGAATAGAGTTTTTATTTAAAATTAATAGTGCAAAAAATAGTTTTTATTTAAATTTAATAGTGCAAAGAATAGTTTTTAATTAAATTTAATAGTGCAAAGAATAGTTTTTAATTAAATTTAATAGTGCAAATAATAGTTTTTATTTAAATTTAATAGTGCAAAGAATAGTTTTTATTTAAATTTAATAGTGCAGAGAATAGTTTTTATTTAAATTTAATTGTGCAGAAAATAGTTTTTATTTAAATTTAATAGTGAAGAGAAAAGTTTTTATTTAAATTTAATAGTGCAAAGAATAGTTTTTATTTAAATTTAATAGTGCAAAGAATAGTTTTTATTTAAATTTAACAGTGAAAAGAATAGAGTTTTTATTTCTTAAGAGTACACGGACAATTTGAGTTTTAGCCGAGATTTTCAAATTCACTCGTATTCAAGTACACTTACTCAGAGTTTAGACAGCATAAAACGAGTTTGCTACGCCTAAGCTGTGAAAATATATAAACATTTCTCTTGGATAGGTAACTTCAACATAATTCCTGCAGTAGCGTTTGTGATTTTCTTTTCGTCTAACCCTAAGTCAGATCGGCTTTGTTAAGCCTAGTGTTGGTTCAGCAAGTTTCGTGAGATTCGCTTTGTTAAGGCCAAAACCATTTTTCACGTGTCTGACAAGTCGAGCATGAAAGAGCTTATCGAGATTTCCCTTCAAAGAAATTAATTGATGAGAGCATCAATACGAATGACAACCATTGTCAGGACAAGGGTGAAGGAAACAGAGGGATTGCCGGGTAGTGACAAGCTGGTTGGCCTAACTGTTAGAAATATGTTTTTTTCGATGGTGCCGTATTGTTACTGCTTAGTCCGCGCGCTACAAAATAAACGGATTAGTAGGGGTGGATATCGGTGTGGCTGGAACTATGAAAATTGTGAGAAAATAATGTAGTTTGAATATTTTGAGACCTATTACTTGCGCCCCACACCACAGTCAGGAAAATGATTGTTGTTTTGAATTAAGCACAAAGCTACACAATGGGCTATCTGTGCTCTGCCTACCACGGGTATCGAAACCCGGATTTTAACGTGTAAGTCCGCAGACATACCGCTGAGCCACTGGGGGGCCAGAAAAAGGAAATGCCGTGTAGGAAATAAGTCTGTCTTTATGGTTGACTAAGATCATAATGCCCACTAGGACTCTGTGATGTAAACGAACCCACACGCCTAATTGCTACTAAGCATAAGTGTTGATTTTTGCCGGAAAGTTGTTGTTGTTAACCACAAAGGACTATCTAAGCTCTGCTCACCATAAGAGTATCGAAACCCAGTTGCTAGCAGTTTAAGTCTGTGTGCATACCATTGTGCCACTGTGTGGCGTCTTCATACGACTCAGTGAATTTGATGATAACTTGTCGAATGTAATTTGAGAGAACTCATGTGGAAGCATCATATCAGTTTGTACACTGTCCTTTCCTTACCAAACAAAACTTAGATTAATATAGGAATAAGAAAGATGGGTGAATTAATGATACGTACTAATTGTTACATAATTTTCCATCTGTTTTAAACTTTCGTTGTTGTTGTTTTACGTCACCAGGAGTCGAGCGTGGCCCAATGGTTACAGGGTCTGACTGTGAATATAAGTTCCTTCGTTCGGGTCACTTTGTCACAGCAAGAAAAAAATTGTTTGTTTGTAGTTAAGCCCAAAGCTACACAATGGACTATCTGTGTTCCGCCCGCCACGGGTATCGAAACTCAGTTTCTAGCGTTGTAAGTCCGCAGACATACCGCTGTGCCATTATAAGTAAACTATAAGAGTGACAGTCAAATCCAACTATGCAGTCTGACGAGAGTAGTCCAAGAATTGGCGGTGTGTGGTGTTGAATTTATGCCATCAGTCTAGTTTAACGCTTCGAAATCGGGATAGCGAACTCTGGTTCTTGGTATGTTTCTTTTTCTGTCGAAAAAGAAGATTTTATTAAGAGAGTTCAATGACTTCTGCATCACAGAAACTTTCTTGTGAGAAAACAGCCTTGTCTTTTTCCCGTCTGTCCAGGAGTTCTTTTCATGTAAGAAATAACAATAATAAAACAAAATTAAAGCCTTAAAGAGGACACCAATATGCTACTTTCTGAGCCCTCTAACGGAGGATCAGGTTACTAATTGCTGGAAAGGGTTATTGGTATCGCAAGAGCGGCAATAGAGCTAGATAAGAGAAAGTGTCTCTCCCATGGGTTAATGTTACAAGGAAATAGTTTAAAATTATGTTTTTGTTTTAATAACGTGTTTAATTAGTGTGCTTTACTTGAAGTTTTATTTTTATCATTTTTGTAGACGTTCTTCTTCACAGACGCTAATGACCCAGACTTTCAGTCTAGAACAGGTGAGAGTTATTGAATATTTATTTATTTTATCTAATTTACATCCTGTAGTACTTAAAAAAAAGACTCGTTGTGCGAAAAACTGGTACACGTTGTCGTTTTACAATATGACCTCATGTAGGATGGGATTTCTGACCTTTACCGGATATGAAGTAACGATTAAGATCTTTTACCAAGGAAGAATAGAAAACATAGGTCAGAGTTCAAAGTAGATAAAACATAAATGACAACTTGCTACTGTGTGGCTGTGACAAGAATCCTTATGTACAGTTGTTCTCGAGATGACACGTTTAGTTTAAATTAATTCTCAGTTTCTACAACAGAGGTCAGGCATTCATATTTTTTTATGTTATTATTTCAGGTGGTCATCTCATCAACACAAACTGCTCTTCATCTCATAATAGGTGAGTCTGTAGTCAGTTTTATAGGTTTAATTTTTCATTAAATTGCCTGTGAATTATTAGTTTCTCTTTCTTTCGCAGCTTAAAGTGACAGTTAAACAAATCGATGTTCATCCGATTTTTATAATACCATTAGCAAAACGGAATTGTTCAACTTAACTCGTCAGTTGGACCTTCTTATGAATAATAATAACATAAAACATTTTAGCCATTTTCAAAGTTCATAATTAAAATACTAAAACACTTCAAGATCACCTATAAACTTTGTGAGAAACGTGTTGTTAATTTTATGAGTTAATAGAAATAAATTGTTGCATTTATTGATAAATTAACACGCCATCTTTAATCTTATGAATATATATAATTATTTATTTATTTATAACTTGACGTTATTTGAAATCATCCTACAGTTAACGTATGTTACAGTTGTCTTTTCTTGACCATACTGTTTGTCTTGATAATTTATTGCGAGTCATTTCAGTGATTCCAATAGCTCGTGAAAGTAATTCTAATTGAAACACCTTTCTCGAAATATTTTTTAATTTCGCATATCACATATTATTTCTATGTATATGTATATGTAAAGTAAGTAATTATATTTTTACAACAGTCGTGTAAATTCAACTGTTTTATTCACAGGAAAGCCCTGTGTTGTAAGATGTCCGTTGAATTTGATAGGTTCCTGGAAAGCCAGAAAAAGTAAGTTTGCCCTTAAATTTCATACAATACTATAATCGCAACGCTCGTGGCGTTTTATGGGATTGTTTTTTATTTGAGGGGCGTGGGAGGGCGAAGAGTTAATTTGGGTGAGGAAACAAGTTAAAATGTCAATGAAAGATACAATGTTGAGATAGTATAAATCATAACTCTAACTCAAATGGAAGAGAAAACTGCTGTGAGTGGGCACTAGGTCAACACCCTACTTCCAATAGGTTTCGGTTCACGATTTCTCCAACTATAATTTAGGTTTCAACCTGAAATATTAACTCCTTACAAAGAAGTAAATATTTTTAAATGAGTTTAATAGCTGAAGACAAAGGCATTAAAGCTGGAATAATACAGTGGTATACACGGGCGATTAACATGTTAACTTCGACATCAGGTGGGTTAAGGCACTCGACTCGTAATCTGAGGATCGCGGGTTCGAATCCCCGTCGCACCAAACATGCTGCCCTTTCAGCCCTGGGGGCGTTATAATGTAACGGTCAATCCCACTGTTTGTTGGTAAAAGAGTAGATCAAGAGTTGGCGGTGGGTGGTGATAACTAGCTGCCTTCCCTTTAGTCTTACACTGATAAATTAGGGACGGCCAGCGCAGATAGCCCTCGCGTAGCTTTGTGCGAAATTTAAACCAAACCAAATCCAACTTTGTTCTCCTCTCCCACTCATACATACACAGAAGTTTTGTTTTCTATGTCTATGATACCATGTAAATAACACGACACAGTTTAAAAAGTCTTATTACGTAAGTTGTACTTGAAGTGATTTTGGTAGAAATCAAATCTAAACTTAAACTGAAATTTCTGACCCAGTTTTTTTGTGAAGTGTAGTTCCCTTTCAGTCTCTGTGCAACTAGTAAAAAAACAGTTCTTCGGAACTCTTTTTTTTTTTTTCTAAATTACTGAAGAGAGTATAAATCCTACGACTAGAGAAAAATGGCAGGTGTTTTTCTTCAATGCCGCAGTCAGAGTTCCATCCTGTACAGGAAGGTTGCACTAAACAGGTGGTATTCATGACGTGACGTGAAAAGAGTGGACAGGTGGTACTTCAAGTCTTCATAGAACCTTTGGTTGACTGCACAAAAATAGGGCTTATCGAGCTAATAATACTTCGATAATTGAGGAACGGTAAAATATCGCCCCCTGAAGGTTATAATACTTCTGACGTGACTTTTAGCTATATTTAAGTATTACGTGAGAAGTGGCTTATCTGGCTTAACTGGCTTATCAGTTTTAACTTCTACTATGAATGAAGTTTTGAATGCAAATCATCGCTAAATTTTTCATAGTGTATTTACTTTTTAATTTTATTTTACTGTATTTTTCAGTTGTGTTTATGTGTATTTTCTTCTATTAGAGCCACATCGGGCTATCTGCTGAGTCCACCGAGGGAAATCGAACCTCTGATTTTAATGTTGTAAATACATAGACTTCCTGCTGTGCCAGGACATTTTCAGTTGTTGTTCTCGCATAACAACGTATAGCAGCGTGACTAAGTGTGTGAATGTCAAATATTCAACTGTTAAAATAAACCATTTAATCTATGTGTGTTTGTATTGTGTGGCGTTATATTGAAAAGCATTGGATAGCAATGTCCAAATTTGTTACCAAATTCGAAGCTTAACGTGTTAGTTACTTTACTGACATAAAAAGAAAAAATACACAAATATACCGCTAAAATAGTTTCTGAATTATCAAGACGGAAAATAATTCAGCTATAAGTTTTACTTCTTAAGTTATCCAACTTGACAACCTCCATATAGATCTGAAACAGCTAAATGATGGAGATTCTAAAGTTATAGGCAAAAATTCCCAAGATTTCTTAGCTAATTTCCATGGGAAAAGCAAGAGAGCCATCTTTCCACCCCGTTAAGCGGTGCGCACCGCTGAGTTTCTCTCACGTACGTCGTCTTATATTCGAGTTACAAGATCTGTGTGAAAGTTGAGACAATCTCTTTTATCTCGTTTTTTTAATAATTATTTTTATGAATAATGACAAAAAATAATAAATTAAATATAAAATTTGAAAGGGAATTATGTTTGTGTTCAGTTGGGTTTTTGTGTGTGTGTTTTCTATCTTGGCGAATTTACGCCGTTCCAGCACCTTAATTTCTCCGAATGAATAAAATTTTTCTCTGAATAACAATTAAATTCTTTCGCTGATAAATAAAAAAGAAAGAGAAGGCTAGAACTTGAATGGATAAGATAGTCTATCTTACCAACCGCTAGGTCAAAGAAGCTTTTAAAACGAAAGTGCCAGAAAAACTTGTATACAGTTACATTTAATAAGGGTTCGAACCCCGGTCGCACCAAACATGCTCGCCCTTTCAGCCGTGGGGGCGTTATAATGTGATGGTCAATCTCACTATTCGTTAGTAAAAGAGTGGCTCAAGAGTTAGCGGTGGGTGTTGATGACTAGTTGCCTTCCCTCTAGTCTCACACAGCTAAATTACGGAAGGCTAACACAGATAGCCCTCGAGTAGCTTTGCGCGAAATTCAAAGTAACAATAATAGTAACAATACATTTAACAAATTATTTCAGGTGGTTCTGTCACTTTGATGACGACAACTACGTCAACATTCCAAGATTGGTGAAACTTCTGCAGCTGTATAATCCTCAGGAAGATTGGTATTTGGGAAAGCCCAGTATTAGAGCACCGCTCGAGATTCTAAACCGTGAGAACCCTCAGGTATTGTGTGGAGTACTCGAATTTATTTTGTGTCAGTGCGTGTAAACGGAAAAGATAAAATGACGAATTCGTTGCCTGATAGAACAAAGGTCAAAAATCTATTAAGTTAAAACAGTGTTACGCTTTACTGTAACGATTGTTTGATTGCTAATCAGCGAGTGAATATTAAGTGATTTCTTGCGTAGAATTTATCATTTGTCAGTTCCAAGATGTACTAAAAAATGAATGTCCTACGGAATAGCCACCTCATAAATTATAGCTTAATCAAAATTGTTCTGAGTTTAAAGACATTCTTGAATTTTATAATCAATACCTTTCCCATCAAATTTTACAGGTGGCGTTGTTTTCGATATGTTTGAATTAATTGCAACATAATTTTACTTGCTAAATACGTCCATCATCAGGTGAAATAACAATAGGAAATCCTCAATATCCGTGGCTGTAATCAGAACTCAAGTCGGTCAGTAAATGGAGCTGTGAGCTAAAAGTTTGCACTTGATAAAACAAACAAACTTGGAGCGATTCTTTAAGCCGTCATTCCACGGCTAATAAAATAATATATTCAGTGCAAAATACTAAAATACAGGCCTGGCATGGCCAAGCGCGTAAGGCGTGCGACTCGTAATCCGAGGTTCGCGGGTTCGCGCCCGCGTCGCGCTAAACATGCTCGCCCTCCCAGCCGTGGGGGTGTATAATGTGACGGTCAATCCCACTATTCGTTGGTAAAAGAGTAGCCCAAGAGTTGGCGGTGGGTGGTGATGACTAGCTGCCTTCCCTCTAGTCTTACACTGCTAAATTAGGGACGGCTAGCACAGATAGCCCTTGAGTAACTTTGTGCGAAATTCCAAAACAAACAAACAAACAAACTAAAATACAAGTTAGAAACTACAAGAATATGTATTAAATAAGAGTACCGTTTGCCAAAAGCATATAAAACGAAGAGAGAAAAAATAATGGCCACTTTCTAAGCCTCTTTATGTTTAACATAACCTTTAATAAGCCATTTATTGACAGTAATTGGTAACTTCCTTGGTCTAACGTTGTTACGAGGAATTTATAACGAAATTAAGAGTGAGACCGCGGCTTTATACACAGGAAGGAGAACAATCTTGGACACTGTATGTCGCGGCTTGGTAAAAAAAAAAATCCCATTAAAATACTTTATGAATTACTGACACATGTTCATATAATCCCATTCGCACACTGGCTGTTCCACGAAAGATAGGACATATACTAGAGGCATGACCTTCTTTCTGATGTAAAGAGAAAGTGGGTTTATGCTAAAACGAACGGTCCTGTGGTTACTGTGCTGGACTGTGGGTTTGAATACAAATGATCACGTTACCAAAAAAGAAACAGTTTGGAGTTTGGGGTTATTAGAGTGAACGTCAAATCCAACTATTCGATCTGAAAAGATTGTCACGAAATTTGGTGGTGAGGGATGTTGAATAACTGCTTTACATTTGGTCTGTCACTTCATAATTAAGAGTGACTAGTGGAAATAGCCTTAGTGTAGCTTAGAGCGAAATTTAAAATGGACAGTCAAATTTAAACGTGAATTTTTGAATATCCGGGAGAAACTAACGGAACCCGAATGAAACCTTTTTTCGTCTCTACAATCAGATCTTTTCTTTTTTTTTGTGGCCCAGCATGACCACGTGGGTTAAGGCGTTCGACTCGTAATCTGAAGGTCGCGGGTTCGAATCCCCGTCGCACCAAACATGCTCGCCCTTTCAGCCGTGGGGTGTTATAATATGATGGTCAATCCCACTATTCTTAGGTAAATGAGTAGCCCAAGAGTTGGCGGTGGGTGGTGATGACTAGCTGCCTTCCCTCTAGTCTTACACTGCAAAATTAGGGACGGCTAGCGCAGATATCCATCGAGTAGCTTTGCGCGAAATTCAAAAAACAAACAAAAACTGTCTTTTTTTTTGTTTTTCTCATCTACGTACTTAATGAACTAGATTTGATCGTTAAGTATATTCAACGGTAAAACTTTTAAAACTGTTTCTGTCAGTTTTATTTATCTGAAGTTAAGCACAAACTCGTCAGTTTGTACACTCTGCTAGTGGGCTGCTGCTCCTCTCAGTACAAGGCCTATCTGTCGAGGCCGAAACGTCAACTTCAGTAGGGTTTTAATTTTAATGGACGCCCCTCTCAGTAGAAGGCCCAGTTATTGAAGCCGAAACGTTAACTTTTGTAACGTTTTGACTTAATTAACTGGCAGCTCCTGTCAGAACAAGTTATGGAAACCGAAATTCGAAACATCTTCTCACTCTAGAAACAAGCTGGAACAATCTATTAGCGTTTGTTTGGTTAGGCCTGGTGATATTTCAAGCAGAAATAGCAATCCGCATTTCTGTCATCGGCAAACTGTTTCTAAAGTTTACTCTGTTTGTTTAAACGCAAAGCTACACAATGGATTACTTACATTGTAACCACAACAGGGCTCGAACTCTGGATTCTAGTATTACAGGCATTTCGGCCTGAGAAATCTGAGACATGAAAAAAATTACTTTTTTTTTTTTAATACAATCTCTTAAGTGATTTTATTTTATTTTAATAACCTAACTTTTAATGTTTTCAGAAATGCAAAGGGTTCCAAGTAAACACATCCGTGTTGTGTTTGTTACCTTCTGTATGTTGTCAATTCTTCCTTCCCCACTGGTTCAACAGTAAGTTTGGGGGTTTATAACGCTGAGTGTCAGACTTCGATACCTGCTGTGGGCAGAGCACGGGTAGCGATTGTATAGCGTTGTACTTACAAATATTCGATGATTGTTGTTGTTCTTTTGAATTAAGCACAAAGCTACACAATGGGCTATCTGTGCTCTGCCCACCACGGGTATCGAAACCCGGTTATTAGCATTGTAAGTCCGCAGACATGCCGCTGAGCCACTGGGGGCCATTTTTCATTAGCGGAATGTATTATAAGTTTCAGCAAAGATTGTCGTACAGAATTGTTGAATGTTACATAAAACTTATAAATATACGTTTTATTTATCGTTAACAGTGTTTATATTCTGTTAATATAAAGAAGTTCTTGTTACCTTTATCGTTAAGTACAGAACTACACAATGGCTTGTCTGTGATACTCCTACTGTGGGTATCGAATCCAGAATTGTAGCGCTATTAGCTTTTTAGACCAGTGGTTCTGAAAAATTTCAGGCTCGCGTGCCATTGTTTGCTTAATTTTTTAACTACAACCTCAGCCTTGACTTTTTTTCGAGATAAAACTTTATAACAAAAATTTTTATTTTCAACATTTATGAGAAGGATGCTTTATTTTTGTTTATTTTGTCTGGTACAACTGAAGAATAATTGGTTCCATTTTTGTCAATTTTAAGGGAAGAAAATTCTGGCAAGTCTGTGCAAGTAGAGGGCGGGTCTAAAAGTAAGAAGAATAGTTTGTGTATGTGCGTGAAAAGCTCAGATATAGCTTATTGCACATTTTAGGATTTGTTAATGTCTACTGTGTCGTGTACCACCAACATCAGCTCCACCTACTACCAGTTGTACATGTACCACATTTTGAGAATTCCTACTCTGCGGACTTCCAACCCTAGAAACCGGATTTCGATACCCGTGGTGGACAGAGCATAGGAAGCCCATTGTATAGCTTGTGCTTAATTACAAACCATGATTCGATACTGTGTGGTGAAATTAGAATTTACATCAGTGGAAAAAAAAAAAAAAGTTTTACTTCTTTGAGTTTCCAAAACACAACAGTTTTAGCGAGGCCACAATTTTCCCAGAGGCTCTTTAGTTCCATCTGCCATAAACGGAAGTGACGTGTCTTTAGCTCATTAATCTTTCCATCTCTCTACCTCAGACTGTAATTACCGTCTCCTTGTACACGTTCCATTTCTATGTCTTATTGTACATTCCTCTCACGTGCATGGATACCTGTGAAGGATATTAATGTCGCTGACATCCTTTGCACCGTCTTAAACATATTTTTCTTCTTAGCTTGTTATTGTCAACAACGAGTACCGGTTCTGATTGGTTTCGATGGCTAGTAGAAACCTCAAAAAATAGACTGTCGTTCCAACTAGCTTATTAGCTAACTATTTGAACTTAAGAGAAGGAGTCATCAAAATATGAATGGACAACAATTTATAGACGTGGTAGTTCATTAAATTAAAATAACCTTTCCAACGCATAGCTAGTAACACCTACTAACAGGTTGAAACACTGTGACGTAGATGTTGTTATATCTTGGTTAACAAGACGTAAATGCAGTCCTTTTGTCCAACAGTTAGCTAAGTTTTGTTTAGCTTCTTTAACGATTTTAAAGGCATTAACGCAGTCCACAAGTCCAACAGCTATATTATGTTTGAATATTTATCAGTTTCTAGGAACCTAATTATTTACATATGTTTGATTCCTTTATGAAAGAAAAATTAATTTATTCGTGATATTGGTGGTTAAGAGCTTAGGTCCTAAAATCTACAAACGACTGTTCACCCTTTTAACTCTTGAAGATGTAAGAATATATATGACATGTAACAAGTTAAACTTGAATTTGATAATAAATTTAAATCCATAAACGAGTTATCACTTAACGATAATAACATAAACAGAATTTACATTATAGTAAGCCTAATTTTAATGGCCAGTTTTTACAAGCACAGCGATTACCACCGTAATGTTAAAACTTAAAGTATAAACTTATAACTTATTATACTTGTAATTTTCTGTTGATGGCTTTAAAAGTTTTCACGTCTGATTGTATTATTATGCATAAAACATGTTATAACCCATTGAATTTTGTTTTTACATTAAACATATAAAAACGTAAATTGTTCTCATATTAATTTCTTTCTCTTTTTTCAGCAAAAAATCTCATTTTGGTTTGCCACAGGTGGCGCTGGATTTTGTATAAGTAAAGGTCTTGCATTAAAAATGATGCCATTTGCAAGGTAAACAAGTTCGACTTTGTTTTGTCTCTCTCTCTTTCTTTGACGTTTTTCTGCTTTTTTTTTCTGTAGTCGAACGTTGAATAGTTTGTTGATTTTTAAGAATGTGTGTTTAAGATAACGTCCAGTGGACAAGGAAAAAATATACTAATAAGGCTTGCCTCCTTATACATCGTAAACCAGGTTTTCAAATCCAGTTGTGCAGAAAAAATGGCAGGTGTTAAACGCGTGACAGCGGCTTCAAAAAATTCTTCTTTTGAATTCCGCGCAAAGTTACACGAGGGCTGCGCTAGCTGTCCGTAATTTAGCAGTGTAAAACTGGAGGGAAAGCAGCTAGTCATCACCACCCACCGCCAACTCTTAGGCTACTCTTTTGCTAACAAATAATGGGATTGAATGTACAATAATAACGCTCCCACGGCTGAAAGTGTGAGCATCTTTGATGTAACTGGAATTCGAACCCGCGACCTTCGGATTACGAATCGAGTGCCTTAACCACTTGGTCACGTCGGGCCTCTTTAAAAAATCTAGTTGCTTCCAAATGAACTGGAATGAGAAGAAGAAGAAAAAAAAAAAGAGTCAGATTAGCCCGGGGGAAAACAGCAAACAAATAACAAACATTTTCTATTGGCTGATCATTGTGAATTCCAACGTTTGTTAGGCCCGGTGTGGCCAGGTGGTTAAGACTCATAATCCGAATATCGCGGGTTCGAATCCCCGTCATACTGAACACGCTACCCCTTTCAGTGGGGAGTTAAATTGACAGTCAATCCCACTATTCATGAATAAAAGAGTAGCCCAAGAGTTAGCGGTGGGTGGTGATGACTAGCTGCCTTTCCTCTAGTCTTACACTGCTAAACTAGGGATGGCTAGAGCAGATAGCCCTTGAGTAGCTTTGTGTGACATTTAAAATAAACCAAACCAGCAAACATGCTCGCCCCTTCTGCGGTGGGGGCGTTATAATTTGTCAGTCAATCCCACTATTCGTTGGTAAAGGACTAGCCCAAGAGTTTGAGGTGGATGGTGATGACTCGCTGCCTTCCCTCTTACACTGCTAAATTAGGGATGGCTAGCGTAGATTGCCCTCCTGTAGCTCTGCACAAAATTCAAAGAACAAAACACAAAAACGTTTGATCCGAGAAATTCATTGTTGAGTCTTTTCATTTTGCGAATGATAATGGGGTCCTTACTTTAGCGTTTGTGTCACTTGGGTCATTTCCATAACTAGAGAACGGATGAGAATAACAAAAAAATATTACATAGTACACTCGGCCCAAAACAAAATAATGTATTGTGATAAAACATGGCAACTTTTTTTCACCATACATGGTAATGCACGCGCCAAAAAATATCGTATCACTTGCTCAGTTGCGCTGAAAGTGGAGAGTTGAAGTTTCCTAAATTTTGGGCTCTATGACGGCCATCTCTGGTTTACTGATTTTGTAATTTAACTTTATTGGAAATAGCGATTAGCAATAATAATAGCTATTTTCTGTTTGTTTCAGTTTGTATTATTTCACTAAAACGTAGAACGATTTTTAACTCTGTTCTTTTTCTATTTTTACAGCGGAGGAAAATTCATGAGCGTTTGCGAGAAAATTAGACTTCCAGATGACGTCACAATAGGCTACATTATCGGTAAGTTTTTGTTGTTGTTGTTGTGACTTGATGTGTTTTCTTTCTTATTGTGACTATCAAACTGAAACTTGGAAGCACTGCAAAGGCCGGCCTTAACCGTTTTGCCTCATTGTTCTCTAATAAAGCGAAACTTGTACGTACTGTAAAGGCTAGGCCTAACCGTTTCGCCTTGTCGTTAACAAACTGAAACTTGTGCGTAATACGTTGATTAGTTTGGTTTGTTTTGAATTTTTACGAAAGCAACTCGAGGGTTATCTGCGCTAATCGTCTCTAACCTAGCACTGAAAGACAAGAGGGAGGGCAGCTAATCATCACCACCCACCGCCAACTCTTAGCGTTACTCTTTTACCGTCACATTATAACGTCCCCACGGCTGAAAGAGAGAGCATGTTTGGTGTGACGGGGATTCGAACTCGCGACCCTCAGACTAAGAGTCGAGTGCCTTAACCACTTGGCCTAATACGTTTATAGTTAACAGTAAGTATATATTTATGTGTGTGTGTGTGTATTTATGTGTAAAGATCAACTTCCCTAATTAAAATTTAGTTAACCAAACTTTGAAAACTTACAACTTGAGAGACGTGTTATAACTTGTTTTTCTTAAAACAAAACAATTCTCGGTTGTCCATTATAAATCCATTGCACGATATTCAATGTTCTTTGAACAGCTGATAAAATGACAGATGTATAATGCACGAATGTTTGGAAAGAGTTTGAGGAGTGACATTTCGATGTCCTTTCATGATTATGTCATTAGTTTCTACATCATAAATCCATAGAACGAATGACATTTAGTGGATGCGGTATGATATAAAAGACAAAGGGGAAGACGTGCTCCGTCACTATTTTAAGAAACGTATTTTATTATACTTTAAGTTATCAAGAACGCATGTCCACTAAGTTCGTCTTATGTTAAAGCTAAGATATAATTGCAGCAAATAAATACATTTTACAGTTCATAATTTTTAATCGGGCCCTCTTAGTAAGATGTTACGATCCCAGTGAAGTTTTAGTTCATGTTACCTTCCTTCCAGAATTTGTCTTGAGGAAGAGACTGACAGTCGTAGAACATTTTCATTCTCATCTGGAGCCGATGAAGTTCATTAAACCTAACAGTCTCAGTGAACAGGTGAGTTTGGCCCACTTTCCGTACAACTTTCATGTTGGTTCATCTAACAGATTAATTAACAGTTGTAATAAGTTGTATGAATGGAAGATTCCAGAAAACTCTAGTAATCAAAACACAGTAAAAAGAAAAAAAAATACAAAATAATAAGTTAGTATGTCTTTCAGAAAAGACATGTTTTCATGCCAAGCAGCTGTAAAGTTTGTTTATGAATTTTGCGCGTAATGATACATAAGGGCATCTGCGTTAACCGTCCCTAATTTAGCAGTGTAAGACTACAGGGAAGGCAACTAGTCATCACCGTCAACTCTTGGGCTACTCTTTGCCAACGAATAATGTGATTGATCGTACCTTTATAACGCCCCCGACGGCTGAAAGGGCGAGCTCGTTTGGTGGAACGGGGATTCGAACCAACGACCCTGATATTGCGAGTCGAGCACCCTAACCACCTAGTCATGTTGGGCTAACTGAAAAGAGACTGTTTAGATATGCCATTGGTTTTCCTGTTGTTGTTTTTTTATCTACAATTATAATCCATGGAGATTGAGATACGAAGAATATCCACATTTAACCTAAAAGCGATCTTAAAAGTTTTCAATCACGTTTATCAAGAGATATAATGAGAGTTTATTTTTTATTTTGACCGTTCTAAGCTGCTTTTGCATGAAACGGTTTGATCAGATCAGAGCTAAGTCAGAGAAAATATATCGCGACAAGTTGATGTTTGTATTGATCAGAGACTTGTGTTTGTATATAATTTCACTTTGTGTGATATCGTGTATGAATACACAAGTGTTCACGTTACGTTTGTTTGAACGTTTCAGTTGTATTTTGTAACTGTGAGTAAGAAGCCCCAGTACCTGTTCTCTTTTAAATAGAACCGTAACTTACGGTAGAACTAGTTACTTTTACAAAATACTGGTCGGTGGACTTCAGCAGATAGCCTAATGTGGCTTTGATATAAGAAAACAGAAAATATTGGATGCCTAAAAAAGAAATATTGTGCCTTGTATAATTTATTGACGTTATAGAGTTATTGTCAACTAAGTTGGATGAGTGTTGAATTTTGCTCTGCACTCATGGGTTTTATCTAGTCAGATGTCCAGGATTTGAACCATGGCATTTCTCTGAACAGGGCGTTTTACACTTTCACCTACAGGAGGGTTTCCAAGTGGGACGGTCAATCCCGGTATAGAGACCAAGAGCAGTTGCTTATCGTCTTCCCTCCATCTGGTCGGCATTTCTAAATTAGGAATAGCTGGACTTTAAGGCCTCTGTCGTATTCGTTTAGCTCATATGTGTAATAAGTTGAAAATTCCGAAATATACCTAAAACTACGTTACAAAAAGTGTTGGTACATCTTACACGTGGCGTGTTTTGGTTAACTTATCCTCATGAACCCTCAAATATTCCACGAAATTTTGTGCGCGAGATGTTTCAAGGACTAATTAGGGTTAAATAGGTAACCCTACGAAGAGCCTTGTAGTAAGGTGTATTAAATACCTTGTTTATAAAAGAAAACAAAAATATTTGATGCAACGGTAATAAAATCCAGGAATTTTTCATTTGTTATACATCAAGTACGTAATAATGAATGACAGTCTAATTTGAAGAGGGAAATTATTTTTTAAATACTACAATAATGCATGCAGGTTTTAGCACGTGAACAAACTGCCATTTTTGAAATATAGCAATCATAAATTTTCAAACAGAAATATAGACGTATGGTAGAATATTTCAGCATCTCAGTTTTTAAAATGTTAAGGTTTATTGTTATCTTTATGCCAAGAGCACATTTCATCTCGTAATATACACTGATTTTTTTTACGTTTTACATCTAATTACATCTGTTTTTATCACCAGATTACATTCAGTTATTCTAAATTCGGAAATGAGCTGAACGTCTTATCTATTGAAGGATTTGACTCAAAGACAGATCCAACAAGGTAAGAAAGAAGTTAGTTTTGTCTTCTTGTGCGTTACTGTTTATTATATTTTAGTAACCTGTAGTTTAAATAAGTATACAAAAAAACTTTTGTAAATGAGAAGTACATGTGTGGATGGTTAATATCCATCCTTACATAGGCAGTGCTGCCCCCTGACTGATACTTGCACAAAAAGCAGTTACAAGTGATTAACCTGCATTGTTAACTTTTAATCATTGAAGGCTTTTGTTTCATTTACGGTTATCTTAAGATGAATCCACAATTAAGTTAAATAGTTTTCATGTTTTGTTTTCTTCAGATTTAAAAACATTCTTTTCTATGTATCTTTGAATCAGTTATCGCATGTGTAATAAATTATAGAATTATACGGGAGAGATGTACCAATAAACTGGTCAGTAAAAAACACTAAGAATATAAGAAATTAACAGTGGAGTCTGTGCTTAATTTAAAACATCTTTGAAAAGATCAGATATACTATTATAACTACAGACACTGGTTAAAAGATGAAATGTTTAAGTTTATTTACGTTAAAATTCTGATGAAATTTGTTTTAGGTTCATGTCATTGCACTGCCATTTATTCCCAAATTTTGACTTTTGCCCATCCTGAACTGAAGCCATCTGATTCAGGTCATTAGAATAGTTTCACTTAAACGGATAGAGGGCACTTCAACGGCAGGTGGCGCTAGTTGATTCAGCACAGTGGATAGTGAAAGTAAGTGATACGATAAGTACAGAAATAATGAATTATTTTAGAAGTTATGCTATTGAAATTTCGTCTTTTATCATGGGTTTTCATTTTATCCTCCGAGATCCTTTAAATGTGCCCTTCCAAGTGTTTAGTACATGATTTATTCCTATCTTAAACGCGCACTAGGTTTTCACATTTTTAAGAAAATGGTCCTCATTTTTCTTGAATTTACTTTCAATTTGTTTTATGATAATTTTCATTTTGCATTTTTTATAATCTAGTCTCACAGTGTTATTTCAATATCAAAATAAGAATGAACTAAATATGAATTTTCATTTAACATGAATTTTTTTGCTACGTCCTATTCGCTAATATTAAAGGATATAGAAAGCGTTACTTAAAAGTAACAAGTAATTTTGTGCTGTTTAAAATACAAGTTCGCTACGATTTACAAGGCTTTAAGCAAAGAGCAATACGTTGACACAAACTCCAAATTTATGTATTAAACCTATGAACTTGTACTGATTTTTATCGTAATGTTTCTCGTCACTTCCAGGTGTCGTAAATCAAAGGATGAAGAGAAATGCTATTCGCAGAGATCAAAAGTAAGACCGCTAAATCTTTGTTCTGACAGCGAATGAGATTACTGGGTTTCATAAGGTATATTCTTTTCTTTTTTAATCTGGCTTTAAGAATATAGCTGTTGAAATTTGTAGGAAACACGTGAATCAACATCTAAACTGAATAACAGTCTTTAAGAAACGCGTTTTAATACAAACGAAATTATTACTCGGGATGTTCCTTATGATATTTATATTTATGAAATACAAATATTAAGTGTGATTTTTCATTTTAAATGTTTGTTTATTTGATGTACTGACTTATATCCATTTTCAATCAACTGTAGGTTCAGGCGGCCTTAGTAACGAATGTCTTTCCGCGAGGAAAGCAGTTGGATGACAACAAAATGGTTGTGAATGTGCTGTCGTTCTTTGATGGTGAAAGCCCTTATGTACCTTTTGACATAAGAATAAATAAATACAATCCAGCGTAGTGCATATCTTATTGTTATGAAACTGTATTCACACTGTATTACACATAATTAGTTCAATTATATATATATATATATAATTTTTACTTTTTCTTGTTCCTGGGTAGACAGTGTTATTTCCCAATTGCTTATGCCTAAAGTAAATGGAAAAGACCTATTTTTCTTTTTAAACTTTGCTTTTGTGACCTGTTAGCGTATAACGAAAACATGATGGGAGGCTGTATTTGGGGGCTGATACGTGAAAGTGATTTGCATTACAGTCGCAAATCTCGAAAAACTACTCACTTATAAACAGTTTTGTATGACTTTAGTATAAATACATGTAAATCTTGATTCATATGTTGTTTTATTCAGATCTTATGTAAATGAAAATGTACAAAGTTGCCAGTTTTTACATAGAAAATAGATTTCTAAATTTTATTATTCGGGTCACAAAAGCAAAGTTTGAAGGGAATAATGTTCATTTTCTGTACTTTTACAACATAAGCAATTAAGAAATAACACATACTATCCAGGAACAAAATTTGTGTTACATAGTGTTATTTTTAAACATAGTTCATGGTTAGTAATTACAAAAAAACTGAAACAAATGAAGTTTATTATTTCGTTTTGAATAACCTTTGACGTGACACGAAAAGTAGAAGTAACAAGATTTGAAATAAAGTAAGAATTTAGGCAACCAGATATAATACCAAATGTAAATTAATATAATTAATACCTAAACAAGTGTTTCATAATTATAGTGTCAACTTATCGATTATAATTGTAAAGATAAGAGTAGCTAAACCATGAAATTTTAAATTTGAATCAATAGAAAAAAAATTACTTCACATTTTCATTCGAAATATAAACAGTTAAACCACTATCTGAGGAAAATGGAAAGCAAAATATGTTATACATATATTTAAAATCATATATTGGTTGTTAATCTGTTCGTAGGACTAATCAACAGACCAGAATATGTCTGACTAAAATAACCCCATGAGACAGCGGTAAGTTTACTAGCTTACGATTACAGAGTCCGGGGTTCAATTCCCCGCTTTGGAAACACTAGATGGTCCAATGTGACTTTGCTCCGAAACTGAATAAAAACTACATATTTCATTTAAACGAATTTATTTTGAACTTGTAACACCTCCATCTAGTTATATAGCTGCTCTTCCGGATAAACTACATATTTATCACAAAAAATATGTTTGGTGTTTGATACTTTCTTAGTTTTATTAGTTCGTAAAAAAAATTATTTTGTTTTCAGACATTTAATAGGACAGACAACACACTAGGTTTCGTGTGTTTTTGTTTTGGCACATAGTTTTACTGAAGGCCTTTTTGTCTCTGTTCAACACAGGAATCGAACTCCATATTTTACCATCGTAACTCTGTGAACTTTCCGTTGACCAACTGGAGAATATAACGCATCCGATTAAGTGTGTATTAAACTATCGAGAAACTAGGTGGCACTTATTTTACACCAAACGAGAGAGAGAAATATTCACTTTAATCAGAAAAAGCAGGTTTTTAGAAACATATATTTATGTTTTCAGTGGGTTACCTCAAACGCATTTGAGATACGAAATTATCTTCTATTCATTTCATGAAATTATAGTCAAAAACTGCCTTAAGTTTTCATGGAATTTAATCGAAACTTGAATTTTAGTGTTATGAGCCCTCATACGGACAGATGTGCCGCCAAGATGGCTGGCAGGTAAGATAGAAACAGTTTACTGCGATGCTTCAATCTTCTTTTACTTACTTTGTACAGTAAAAAAACATGGTACTAAGCTATCTCTTTGTCATATGCCGCTTCGATGGCTTAGTGGTAAGACTGAGGCATAAAACTTGAGGTCCACTTCCTGCGGTAAACACAGCACTGACAGTCTATTGTGCAGTCCAAGTCATGTTAACAAGCATTACATTCACAGTGTGAAAAATTACGTGTATAATGACTGATAAATGACTATGTACAACTAGTGCCCATCTCACGTGCTGCCATTTATACTGAGAGAGGAAAGAAACTTATGAAAATTTTGAAAAGTTGTAGAACTAAGTTATTACGTTTTTGTTTTTTTTGCAGTAAACCAACAATATATATTTAAATTCTTAATAAATATCAGATTCTAACTTTTATTTCTCAAGACGGTTTCATTAAAGATGAATTTATTCTATTAACTTCCAGTCAGGAGTTTCTTACGGATATGTAACGCTAAAATCAGGGGGTCAATTCCCCTCGGTAGATTCAGCAGATAGCTTGCTGTGGCTTTTCTATAAGAAAACACATGCTCCCCTCAGGATTAATTTAAAATAAGCTCTTATTTTGTTCATACGGTCGCGGGTTCGCATCCCCATCACGCCAAACATGCTCGCACTTTCAGCCGTGGAGGCGTTATAATGTGACGGTCAATCCCACTATTCGTTGGTGAAAGAGTAGCCCAAGAGTTGGCGGTGGGTGGTGATGACTAGCTGCCTTCCCTCTAGTCTTACACTGCTAAATTAGGGACAGCTGGTGCAAATAGCCCTAGAGTAGCTTTGCGCGAAATTCAAACCAAACCACTGTTATATATTAGAAGAGAAAGTATTAGATGATTTTTTTTTTCATAATTTTATGTTAGAAGAGAGGGAACGAGATATCCTGCACAGGATACGATGTGTGATATAAGATGTGCCTTCGGTTTTAGAGGTGACAGTGAAAGTAGAAACCACATAACGAGAAATGCCAACCATTACGATTTGAGCGTAAACATTACAATTTTGGTGTATACATTACGACTATACGCTCACACAGACAAATATTACGACTTGTTGCAACTCCCAAATTATTATATATTATATAGGCCTATACAGGGATAAATTGTTCCCCCAGGGCTTGAAGAGGGTGTAAAAAAAAGTTCTACTGAGATACAAATAAATCTCAATAATAAGTAAAAGACATAGTCCAAATGGCTACTTGCGATAATCATCTTTGTGCTTGAAATAATAAAAAAAATATTTGTATCTCCGACGTCTACCAATAGTTTGAATGCAGTGTTTCTCCATACTGGGTACGTGGGGAAATCCATAGTTACGTCATCAGTCCTTATCAGCCAATCAGCGCTCGCGTAGATGAGTATTTCTCGTTTTCTTTGCGGCATAGAAATACCAATGCAATCGTTCACAAGATGGAAAAAACGAGGCCTCGTTCACCAGATTGTCTGGTTTCTGGCAAATTTGAAAGGAATACAACTGTGAATCAAAAATTTAGGAAAGATTATAGTGCAAAATATCTGGTCATTGCATCAAAAGTCAGTGACAGTCATGCGTTTTGTACAGTTTGTCACATCGATTTTTCTGTGGTGCATGGCGGGATAAACGATTGTTCCAGACATACAAAATCGGCTTCTCATCAACAAATGGCTGAGGCGAAGACAAAAACGATACAGATAACCACATTTATGAGTAAGAATTCAGAACATGAAACCATAAATACAGAAGTGATGTTCACCCAATTTGTCATTGTTCATAATTTACCCCTAGCTATAGCCAATCATTCAGGACATCTATTCAGAAAAATGTTCCCAGATTCTGATACATCAAAAAAATATGGCTGTGCTAAAACCAAAACTACAGCCATTGTACAAATGTTGGGTTGTGAAGATGACAAAATGATTTCAAGCATACTTACTAACAGTGTTTACAGTTTGGCCACAAATGGATCCACAGACATGGATGACTCAAAACTGTATCCAGTAGTTATATGATATCTGTATGGAGTCTGTTTACCATCATTACGCTCAGTCATTTGAAATAGTTGGCATCTCTGTATAACGGTGGGGATACACTGTCTACAGTGTTAACCCTCGTTCATTAATCTTACATGTTAATAAAAGAAAGAGGAAGATAAAATAGCTAAAAAATGAAAATAAGTTAGGAGAGCGAAATGTGGGTGTTCAAGCTAACAATATGTCACATTTATAAAACCCTTCACTACCTTGAGACAGTTATGGGAATATAACTATTGTTCAATGAAAGAAAAACGAAAACAAACAAGCCCCTACCATTGGGTGTAAGGTATAGTTTGTTTGTTATTTTGAATTTAGCGCATAGCTACTCGAAGACTATATGCGCTAGTCGTCCCTAATTTAGTAGTGTAAGACCAGAGAGAAAGCAGCTAATCATCACCACCAACCGCCAACTCTTAAGCTATTCTTTTGTCAACGAATAGTGGGATTGACCGTTACATTGTAACGACTTTATGACTGAAATGGTGAACATGTTTGATGCGAGGGGGTTCGAACCACCGACCCTCAGATTACGAGTTGCATTATAGTAGCAAAGGTAGAAATTAATAAACTAATAATATTGGTGATACAGTGAACAAATTAAATTAGTATAAAATCCGATCAATCTATCCGTAAGTTTAGTAGCAGATTTTATTGTTCCAGTTTACCACATATATTCTACGTATTATACTTTATCCTGGACGAGCCCCCAATTTATTATGTTACGTGCGTTACGTATTACGATTTCGAATTTGAATTTAGATGTTAATTAAATATCGATATATATTAAATGTATAATATTTGCCAACAAGAATGATACACACTGTTTTCTCTTTTGATATAAATATAATTTCATGTGCAAACAACAATACAATTTATAATAGCGGGTAGTACAAACTAAGTCTTCTATCTGGTCTAGAACTGAATATTTTACCAACAGTTCGGTTCAGATCCACAACGAGCAAAGTAATTCTGAGTTGATATTGTTACACTTCACTTTAGCCAGCTGGTTTGGTTGGAGCCCGCTTATAAGATGACTTTTTACCGACGAAGGTACTTAATGCACTCATAGAAACGCTAACGTCCAAAGTTAATTCATTAAGTTAAATGGTATAAATGTACGAAATCTATAAAAGTTCCTGGTCAGATTCTGTAGTTTTCGATTAGCATGCGTTAATTACAATTATAGCTTCCGAAGCTTATAGTATACTAACTATAGCTAACAAACAACAACAATAATTGTCTCTCGGTGTGTGGGTTTATATACTAATCACGCAAGATTCTCGAAATTTCAACAATGTTTGAAAACATGCTAACGTTTTCGTGAGACAAATATTGTTGATCCTTGCTTTCGTGAATTTTCTGCAGCTTTAAAGGACAGGCAGGACTCGTTAAATACACATCCAACAATACAGGTTACAGAATCAAGTTGAAACGCACATAGGTATTAAAATAAACGTATAGCGATAAATCTCTTATATATACCACACTAGGCTGGCAAAGACGGGTACGTGTACATTTGTTAGGGTAATGCTACATGCGATCTGAAAAAATTTGTTCGAGCAAGTTGTTCTAAGGCGTCAGTTACATGTTGCTACCAGCCGGTAATTACGATTTAGCAATGAAGTCACTAGACTAAAAGTTACAATGAACCAAATAGTGGAGTTTAAAATGTTATTAAAATACGTAAAGTGTGATCTGTATACTCAATTCCAGTTTCACCAAGTTCATAATATTAACCTGTTATTTAAGAATGTAATATCCGTCGACAATGTGTTTCTTTTAAAATTGTTCGTTACTTTGATTAGAGCATCGACAACATATTATTTCTCGATTTGTCATATATTCCCGGTACCTCAGAAGTCTACATATATTCAAGATTAGATGATTCTTGGGTGTAGACTCGGAGGATTTCGCATTCATCTACCGTCATTAAACACAGCAATATTTCCAAATATTATAGTAAATATACGATGGTATGGCGCCACCTTCTGTGGACAAGGTATGTTACGAATAAACTAATTTTATTTTCTCTTTTTACAGTATTTATAGTCCTAACACAAAGGGTGATTATATTGCATTGGCTGTTCAAAAATAAATGTCAGAATTCTCACGATGCCATTTAGAAGCTGAATATTGAGTAACTTATCGTTAGTTGGTTGAGTTAATGCAGCCTTTGTTGCTTACAAGGTGTCTTAATTGTCTGGTGTTTCAACTCTACTCAGAGTAAGTTTCGCAACCATCAAGGCAGCATAGACAAGAAGGGTTTTCGTCTCATTTTTCTCTATGACTTAAAACTTGGACGGAAAACTACTGAATTTTGTTTGTTTGTTTAGAATTAAGCATAAAGCTACTCAATGGGCTATCTGTGCTCTGCCCACAACGGGTATCGAAACCCGGTTTTTAGTTTGTAAGTCCGCAGACATACCACTGTGCCACTGGGGGGCGGAAAACTACTGAAACTATATTGAATATCAACCAGACATTCGGCCATGGATGTTACTGAACATACAGTTTACCGTTGGGTCCAAATGTTTCGACATGAAGATGAAAGTCTTGAAGGCCATGAAGGCCGTAAAATGATGACATCCTTAGATGAAAACACATTGAGGGAAGCAGCTGAGACAGACCTTTACACAACAGTACGTGAGCTTACATAAAAGCTAGGCATAAGCAAATCAAGCATTGCTAACCACCTCAGTGCGATTGGAAAGAAGATAAAGTTGGATAAGTGGATTTAACATGAGCTGACTGAAGATCAACAAAATCAGCGTTATAAGACATGTTAAGGATGACGCTCCAGAAATTGAACGAATTGAGAAATGAGGTTCTGCCTCATCCACCTTATTTCCCAACCTTTCCCCTACAGATATTCTTTTTTTCAAGCACTTTGACAACATTTTGAACAATAAACGCTTTCAAAACCAGGTAGCTGCAAAAGAAGCTTTCAGGAGGTTCATTGACCATAGAAGCTCTGATTTACACAGCAGATGCATAAACAGCATCGTCACACATTGGCAAAAGTGTGTTGAAGCAAATGGTGCTTACTTTGATTAAAGCATGTTTTACAACACTAGTTTATACGTTTCCAAACTTCGTAGTTCAAAAACGACATTTATTTCTGGACCACCTAATGTACAATTATCTTAAAGCTGCCTCACCATCTCGTTAGTGTCCACATCACCACGTTCAGTTATGTTCTGTTTGGCGACTGTGAATCTTAAAAATAACCCTAAAGCGTGATTTCCATTCTTAGCTGCTCTGTCATAAATCTATAACGTTCACATCATGCCACTCATCCACGCATCTTTCTATAACCATTCTAGTTGACAACTGACGAACACTTTATAGGTACCAGCACTCGCGTAAAAGCTTTAATGTCAAAGAGCAACTACAATTAGTAAATCCACCAAGTAAGTATTAAAGCCTCGACTCGAAAAACGTTTTGGTTGGTTTTGATTGTTCATGTTATAGAATAATACGAAGTCGCTATATTTAAGACTATTTTTAGCACAGTTTTTGTTTACATGCCAGCATAATTTAAATATATATACATATATATCTTCTGTTGGCAACAGAAGTAACAAAGAGGGCAAAACAGTCGTTGTTTATTCTCAATTATGACTATCTAGCATCGTATGTTTAGAACCAGTATAATGAACTACGTGATTTTTTTTCGAAAATTCTTTTTTTCTCCAACAGAGTAAATATTTTCTCCTTTAGGTTCTAATCTTTGGATTTCTCTAATGCACTAAAACCGGTTTAAACTGACTGCCAAGTAAAGTGGGCTGTGGGTAATAAGATCTCTGTAAAAGTCAATGAAACATAATTAGTCCATTATCAAACTGCTAGAGGCGCTGCATTGTGTCGAGTAGGACATTCACTCACATATTTTAAAGGTTAATTTTGAACACTGGGCTGAGAATCAATACGAAAAATGCCAATTACTTTCCTTTTGTCCTTCTAATGTAAGAAACTGGTTTGTCGTTTCTTCTTGTTCACAAATACACGCTTTTATTTCTTAAATGTAGAACGAATGAAAGATGTCGACAAAACAACATTCTATTAGTAAAATCACAATCATGCTAAATTCGATATCCATTCTTAAGAAAATTGGCTCAAACCAATCGTCAGGAAGGCAATATTAGGCAACTAGTGACGTGTTAAAAAACTGCTTAAACAATCTTGAATGTAATAAAACAAAAAATACTAGTAAAAAAAACATCATAGATGAGAGAAAACCAAAACCCATCAAATCTGAATTCTTCAATACGCATGTGCCGCCAGAGAAAAGACATAATAAATATAAAGGGCATTCTAGCTTCGGGAAACCTAAGCCTACCACGAGAGATATTTCCTTTACTTAAACAGTGTCTTCCCAGCATACACTTATCGCAACTCTTATGTTGTTGTAATAGGTCTATTTAAACCACATTTTTTTATAATTACTCGATCATAGGTCAAAAGCGTATCTTCATAACAAACAACTAATTAATTAATTTTACGTGATAGTAAATAATCCCTTGGTAAAGTAGTTCCTTTCATGGCATGCTTCTATAGAAAATTGCCGAAATTTAGGAGCTATTTATGTCTGTCTACGTTAGTAATGGAATTTAACTGAAAGGGAAGAAGAAATGAAAAGAAGAGACATTACAGGATAAAAAATGTGGAATTGGACTCATGTAACCCAGAAAATCAAGCGTGATCAACCACCACTTAGCTTTATGATCTGGTTGTGCAATTTTTTCTTTTAATCTATACATGTTAATATGCAGAAATTATTTGAAATGTCACCATTTTCCTTTCTTCTATTTTTTCTCATGCTTAATTAATTTTTATAGGAATTCTCATTCAGAAGATTAGACTTCATCTCTAATAATGTCCATTGATACCAGAAAATTAGACTTCACCTTTAATAATGTCCTTTGATTCCAGAAGATTAGACTTCATCTTTACTAATGTTCTTTGATTCTAAAATATTATACTTCATCTTTAATAATGTCCTTTGATTCCAGAATATTATATTTAATTTTTACTAATGTCCTTTGATTCCAGATTATACTTCATCTTTAATAACGTCTTTTGATTCCAGAATATTAGACTTCATCTTTAATGATGTTCTTTGATCCCAGAATATTATATTTAATCTTTACCAATGTCCTTTGATTCCAGAAGATTAGACTTCATCTTTAATAATGTCCTTTGATTCCTGAGGATTAGACTTCATCTTTAATAATGTCCTTTGATTCCAGAGGATTAGACTTCATCTTTAATAATGTCCCTGGATTTCTCACATTTGAATGTTCCGGAAGATAAATCTCATTCCTGTTCCAGAGATTTTCACTTTCAAGCATTCTTGAAAATTTTGTTTCATCAGAGCTCCAGGAAATCTCTTTAAAGCTAAGCTTCAGTGTTCTAAAAGTTGTCTGCCTTTTTTTTTTTTACTTTTTCGTAAAACTAGTTTGTTTTCATAACTGCTCTAAAAGTGGTTAGTTTAGCCAATATTTGTAAAAAAACACGATTTTGTGAAATATTGTCGTTGTCAAGTGTTCATTTCAGTCTAATGTAACCATATTTAAATCGGCAATTTATATTTTCAGTTAATCGACTAGAATGTGAGTGAAAGTAATTAATATTATTGTCGTGAAATAAACTGCCTTTTCATAAAATTCGGACAAAAAAGGCGTCCTCTGTAAGTTTTGGGTTAAAACAAATTAAATTAAAAGTAGAATGTTTGGTATATTGTTAACGTAACCTGTAACCTTGTCTCTGGTCCTCTTTCATTACAATATATACAGCATATCAAGAATAAATTCGAGAACTCTAACCTTCAGTTTTGTTACCTCACACAGCAATTTTAATCTATGAAGCTGATCAAATTTAGTAATTTTTCTTTTACGAATATATGTAGTCATGCTTATAACATTTAATAATGAAATCATGTTAATTTTAACACCTTCAGGGTTAAGTATACTGGATATCGCTAATATTATTCTGACACAGTTAGAAGTAACGTTACTTGGGGCGTGGGTAAAGTTTTTGATTTTTGAACTGGCAAACCGGGTTTGAATCCTTGTAAAACCACAAAATATTCCCTGCAATTTAAATGGTGAATTCGTTGCAAGTTTGATAATCAGTCTTTTATAATGAGTTATAGGACGCTGCCGACTGGTTGCTTTCTTTCTGTTCTATAGTTCATACTTGTGGTTTGTTTGATTGCCACCAGGGGTGTCGAAACTTGACTAAACCTACAGACATACCACTAAGCAATGAAAAAGCTTTCTTATAATTGGTTTGTTTGTTTTTGAATTTCACGCAAAGCTACAAGAGGACTTACTGCGCTAGCTGTCCCTAATTTAGCAGTGTAAGACTAGAGGGAAGGCAGCTAGTCATCACCCCCCACCGCCAACTCTTGGGCTATTCTTTTACCAACGAGTAGTGGAATTGAGCGTGACGTTATAACGTCCCCACCGCTGAAATGTTTGGTGTGACGGGGATTCGAACCCATGACCCCCAGATTACGAGTCGAACGCCTAAAAACACCTGGCCATGGCAAGCGATTAACTTGGTACCAAAAGTGTTAAAATAACAAAGTCGGAAAATAATTACTTTTGATGTCTGTTAGATAACTGGACACGAAATTAAATTTTTAAAAATGTTATTATTGATTCATTTAAACCTGTTTCAGAAGATCACTTCTATTGCAATTAAAATTTTACTAGAACTAACTTCTGATCAAAGCAAATTTAATAAATAGATCAAAAACTAAAATTTAACCCATTTATTTATAGATCTAACTTGATATATAGTATCATAAAACAAAAACTTGTATTTGATAAGAATGCATTGATTCTACAAATAAGTAACCTCACTGTTAACGATATTTTCGGCCACAAACCCAATAATATCTCATGAAGTTTGGCCAATTTAGGAGATTTAGGTTTATTTGAATATAAACCCATATACTAAGTTTATAATGCATATTAATCCTCACATCTATATTGGACTAACTCCCACTTGCTATGTTTTAATAATATTAATGATTCTATCTACTTTTTTTCTTTCTTCACTTTCCTGTTCGCTCTCTTGAGGTGAACTCCAATATATAATATCATCTCTATCAAAATCCCTAAATTTGTATTATGCACTCAGTTCGAACTGTACAGTGACTTTTATTGCGAGTTATTTTCCTTAATTATTTAATGGATTTGTGTTACAAATTGACATTTAACAAACATTTATCCATTAAGATAGATGGCGCACTTTGATAACGTGTCTAGACATGTTATCTTCGCGGATCATCAACCTTAATGGACAAATGCTTGTTAAATGTTAAAGGAATATTTCATTTTCATTAGCTCACTATGAAATTGAAGAAATGATATGATATAATATAGAATAGTGTAGTATAATATAATATAATAATCATGATTTATGACATTTAGTCTCGTTATTTCCCCGAAATTTGTGACAGAATACAGTATACGTCAGGATTTCTCTCAAGAGATTACACATTAGTGTTTGTCTAAATGATATATTAAATATAAAGATTTGTCTTAAATAGATCACATGTCAGGGTTTGTTTAAATTAATTATACATTAGTGTTTGTCTAAATAGATTATAGTTACTGTTTATTTAAATAATAGGTCACACTTCAAGATTTGTCAAAATAGATTATATATTAGTGTTTGTCTGAATAATAGACACCAGTGAGAGTTTTAAAAATAGAGTACACGTCATGGTTTGTTTAAACTTATTACACGTCAGATTTTGTTTAAATGGATCATATATTAATGTGTCTATAAACGTTATGGTTTGTTGAAATAGAGTACACCTTAGGGTTTGTCTTAATAACAGAACAGACGTTAGAGTTTGTTTAAATCGTTCACACGTTAGGGTTTGTCTAATTAACAGAACAGAGAATAGGGTTTGTTTGAATAAATTATACCCACTAAATTTAGTTTACATTTGGTTCACACTCTTTTGTTTCGTAATTAATTAAATGTACAAGTTTTCAAGAATATCTAGGAAAACAAAAATTCGCACGATGTCACTCATAATAACAGTTATTGTTTAAATATATACGCCCCCCAGTGGCTCAGCGGTATGTCTGCGGACTTACACGCTAAAATCCGGGTTTCGATACCCGTGGTGGGCAGAGCACAGATAGCCCATTGTGTAGCTTTGTGCTTAATTCAAAACAACAAAAAAAAACAATAAATATATACATGAAAGTTTATTGCATAAATTAGTGAAATAATATTACTGAAATACTATCAGAACGTGCAAACTAGCAAAATAATAAATCTAAATTGTTGAGAAGAAACTAAGGCATTTTTATTTGGATTTAAGAGCCGGTTTATAGAAGTTGAGTGAAAGATCTCTGGTATAGTTTCAGTGTTTCAGAATGTATAACACTAAATTATGTTAAAGTGTTCAAAAACTTTCTACAAAGACTGATAGCAAAACGAATAACAAAAACGTTTATGATTAAAACAAAAAGTACGTGGAATGAATTATTTCTCTCTCAACCCCATATTCTACGACTACAGTCCTGCTATCAAACAGACAAGCGAACAGAAATATCAGACACCTGATAAAAGCACGGAGAAATTACTCTTCAAATACTCTCCGTTTACATATTTAAAAAATATATATTCAAGTATCGGAACTGATTATTTCAAACGCTACAGGTTTCGGGACGTCAGGTATTGATTTTAAATTGCGTTACTCATACGAGCACTTCTGAATCCCAGAACATACCAAATATCACAAAGGAAGGTCTCGCTGTTATACAACTTGAAAGAGCTGGAGGCGTCACGTACAGCCCACCTGCTTCTCAGGCACGTGAGGAATGAGAAAAACCTTGTCAGAACCTAACAGGGAAGAAAGAAAAACGTGCCCTGATTTTTAGCCTTACTTTTCAATTCCAATATCCGCCGATGGTGCAGTGGTAAGTTTATGGATTTATAAGAATAAAGAATGGGTTTTGATACCCGCAGTGGGTAAAGCACTGATAAACTTTGAGTAGTTTTGAGCTTCAATTCTTCAGCCATTATTGTTTGTTTGTTTTCTTTTCTTTATTTAAAAATAACAATTAAGTTATGGCGTACCAAAACACAATAGTATAACAGACTATAGCGCATACAGAATTTAGTTTCTTTTACTTCGAAAAGATGTTTCTAAAGGTCTTTTAATAACTTCACATTTTCGAGAATCACCATTTTCATATATTTTTCAAGCTTGATGGCCCACAATTCTAAAGTTCAGAGTTCGATCCGAAAAGAAGCCACGCTTAAGATAGCCTTTGATTGTCAATTCAGTAAGATATCTGAAAAATTTGGTTCGTGATTCGTTGCCACAGAAACGTACTCCGCACTTTGGAAAGTAGAAGTGGTAATAAGAGCGACAGTGAAATTCCGCTGTTCTATTAGAGTATCCCAAGAGTTGGTAATAGGTGCTGTTGGCTAGCTGTCTTCCTTCTAGTTTATCGGTTCAAAATTAGAAACAGCTGACGTTGATAGCTCTTAGATCGTTACGCGCAAAATTTTGAAATAAACACGAGTTACATTGTTGAATTCAACCCACCTTACCCCCCACAATATTGTGGCACATTCTTCGCTTTGATCTTTCTTCAGTAAACTAAAATAGATGTGAACAACTTACCATTTCTGCCAATTGCAAATCGTTTTCTACTCAGTAATTTAATAATAATAAATTAAATAATAACGTGAAACTTCGTTTATCAAATAAATAAAATTTACCCAAAGACACTGAAATGAGCTTTATCATTTTTGATCATGCATGTTTACTCATTGGTGACAAATAAGGCCTGTGCAGTTTGGTCTGTCTCTGGTTATTTTAACACTAAAGTTCATATATTCTCATTTGTTATATCAAATGTCCTGCCCCCTAGTGGATCAACGATACGTTTACGGACTGACAACGCTGAAATCCAATATTAGGTTCCTCGCAGTGGCCAGACATATAGAGTGCTGGCCAAGATCTTAAGGCCAATGAACATAAAGAAAAAATATGCATTTTGCGTTGTTAGACTCAACTACTTATTTGAGTAGAGCTTCAAAAGATGAAACTAAGAAAAGGGGGAAAAACTTTTTTTTGGCATTTAATAGGGAAAATGTGAACATTATGAAATTAGCCTAAATAACAGCTGGTTAAAAGTTTAAGACCATACCGAAACGAAAACGAAACGTTAATCGGCAAACACGTTACAAAATTTAGTCATCTGTGTTCAAGCATTAGTGTTGTCAACACATATTTCGTGTTCAACATGGCTTTAAGTAGTTTTTCTGTGAATTTTGGATAATGTTTGTGTGTTTATTAAAATTTTTTGAAAGTTTTTCCTTTACAAAATTAGGGGTAGTTTTTCCTTTCTACATGTAAAAATTTACATCCAAAATACAAAGAACTACATGACTTACAAAAACAAAAAATGAACCTAGACTATCAACTGGCATAATGCATCAAACCAGAGATTTACAGACTTATACAACGAAACATAAACCAAATCAATACTAAAAACGATAGAGACAAAAAGATCCGCCACAACAAAAAACTGGAAAAACTAAGATGTAAACAACAGAAAAGACATCAACATGACAAACCGTTGACCAACCTCATAATTATCAGATCCGACCGACAATTAAACACAGACGAGATACATCTACTTAACAAAGGACTCAACTTCGCAATAGCACCAAGGTACATTCCAACCATAGAAATCAAAACATGTTTAGAAGACCTAGCCAGGAGACTTGTGATACTTTCTGCAAGGTGTGGTTTGGTTTTGGAATTTCGCACAAAGCTACTCGAGAGCTATCTGTGCTAGCCGTCCCTAATTTAGCAGTGTAAGACTGGAGGGAAGGCAGCTAGTCATCACCAGCCACCGCCAACTCTTGGGCTACTCTTTTACCAACGAATAGTGGGACTGACCGTCACATTATAACGCCCCCACAGCTGGGAGAGCGAGCATGTTTAGCGCGACTCGGGCGCGAACCCGCGACCCTCAGATTACGAAGCGCACGCCTTAACGCGCGAGGCAATTCCGGGCCTTATTTCCAATACAAATTGCTATTCGTTACAATGACAGGATCACAATTTTCTATTTCATGTAAAATGAATGAATCATCTTTAAAGAATCTTAATGATTTTATACTACCCTGACAATGTGTACATCTATACAGATTCCCAAAAAAAAATCCCAGAATGCTTTACGCACCCTTCTTGCTCCCCAGAAAAGAATTGCTTAAGAAATAGTAACCCAACTTTACAACACAAATGAAAGCTTGCGTAATTCGGTAGCTTCTATATCCTCGCGCCTTCATTACGTACACGTAATGACACTAATAAATATCGCCACATGCAGATCCCTCGAGAAAACTACAGACAGACACACAAGTCAAAATGCATAGTGCTTGACTAGGACAGGCGCTTCCTTTAACCACCGCTGATACCAGCACGAGGCAGTACAACCTCGTGATTCATAATAATTGCCCCCCAGTGGCTCAGCGGTATGTCTGCGGACTTGCACGCTAAAATCCGGGTTTCGATACCCGTGGTGGGAAGAGCACAGATAGCCCATTGTGTAGCTTTGTGCTTAATGGAAAACAAAAACAAACATAATAATTAATGTTTATCCGTTATCGTTATTTATAGGAAGAGCAGACAGTGCTTTAAGCAGAAGTTAGTTTCTTCAAATGTCCAATGAATAACTAATTAACATTACTGTCTTTTAACTCAGAGGGACGAATACACGTATAATTGCGTCTTGCAAAGGTACGATTCAATGCAAGAAAGAAAGAAAAATTGAATTCATTGAACTAAAACTCATTCACAAACTATTGCGAAAAATTTTTATGTTTTCTTTCTCCAGGGTTGAACATTGTTCTTTCATGTCGATTATACATTGAGACGACCGCGTTTTATTTTGTGATATTTTAAGGCAAACCTAATGGTTTCGAATACCCATGTAGATGTATAATATATATTTAAATAAATTAAATCCTAAATAACAGCAAAAGTTATATTGACTGAACTATTCGGGGGTCATGTTATGTCAAAATGATTTTGGAGTTTTACCACGCCGTTATCGTCCAAGTCGTCAGTATTAGTCATTCTGCATTTAACATTTATACATCTCTACAATAGCCTTAAGGCATAGTTTCCGTTGTACAAGCTTCAATCACAAAAATATCCGTCGTGAGACTATAATGTCTAAAGCATACCATTTTTTCTTGTTTGCTTTCCATAATCCATATAGTGCAAGAGAAAGACAATTTCTGGGTGCCGGTATCAACAATCCATAGTCTCTGCAGCTGTTGATTTCATATGCATATCTTAGTATAAAATAACATAATGTTCGTTTCATACTCCATCTACCTGTTTCAGGGCGCGAAGATATGTATCACTAGATTCTGATTAAACCATATTTGGTGTTGTTCCCACACTGAGATCGTTCTCATTATGCTGCGTACTGTTACTTGAGGCACGTGCACGGCTTTCACCACTGGCCTTTCTGTTCGTGAATTTATAACCGTTACAAAACGCTTCACTTTGTTTACTACGGCTGGACTTCGACTTGTTTGCAGGTCTGTATTTGAATGATTTCGGCACCTTAAGTTGATCCATATTTTATTGTTTAACAATATCATTAAGAAGAACCCAAAAGCTTATTATGTTTCCATTATCAATAGTTTCAACAAAAGAATTTTTTTTTCTTTTAAGGTATCTAAACTGTTTTTGATGTACCTTAACTGCTTTGTATAAATCTTACTGATTCAATCAAGAAAGGTTCACTTTTTGTTGCTATTTTGGTTTAATTAGTTAGCACACAAGTCACTTATTTGTCAGCAATCTTTGTTATATTATATTCTGCACATTTCCCTAGTGTATTTTTACGTTGTGTTGTGTTTTCCTTGTAGCAAAGCCACATCTTGCTGTCTGCTGCGTCCACTGAGAGAAATTGAACCCTTGAACGACTTTATTACTGAAATCAAAATAATGGATTGAATTGAGACAATTATACAGAGAAAGCGCTTCCTTTCTTAAATTAATAAACTCTAAATTAATACATTTTGTGTTTATTTTTTGAATTTCGCGCAAAGCTACACGAGGGTTATCTGCGCTAGCCGTCCCTAATTTAGTAGTGTAAGGCTAGAGGGAAGACAGCTAGTCATCACCACCCACCGCCAACTCTTGAGCTACTCTTTTACCACTTTTACCAACAAATAGTGGGATTGACCGTAACATTATAACGCACCCACGGCTAAAAGGTCGAGCATGTTTGATGCGACGGGATTCGAACTCTCGAATTAAGAGTAGAATGCCTTAACCCACCTGGCGATGCCGGGCACAGTTTTGTGAAAAGTGTTTGATAATTTTGTAGTTTTTACAACAATGCATGGCCAAGCGCGTAAGGCGTGCGACTCGTGATCCGAGGGTCGCGGGTTCGCGCCCGCGTCGCGCTAAACATACTCGCCCTCCCAGCCGTGGGGGTGTATAATGTTACGGTCAATCCCACTATTCGTTGGTAAAAGAGTAGCCCAAGAGTTGACGGTGGGTGGTGATGACTAGCTGCCTTCCCTCTAGTCTTACACTGCTAAATTAGAGACAAACAACTGATAAATAACCCCCAATATCCTGTGCTGTACATTTTGTAACAACCTTCTCAAGCCAGCAGCCAGTACGAGTAAAATGAAAACTGCTAACTAGTCAAAGAGTGAGAACTCATATAAACACGGTTCTTGTGAATAAATATTTTACTTCATTTTCTCTGTTTTGTTTTTCCTTTTAATTTCCGTGTTCTGTTCATTTCCTGGATAATAATTTTTGAAATCTGCTTTAATCTCATTTGTCGGATATCACACTTGGTAGTTAGCGTAAAAATTATGTCAAGGAAATGCATATTTGGCGTTTTAAAACGGAATGACACCTCATGTGATATTTGTGATAAACAGCCAGAAATACCTCAGATTGTCAGTCACATTTATAACTGTAAACGTATCTTCACTGTTGTAAAGGTATCACTAGATTTGATCGACTACCACCTGCAACATATTTTTGCAACGCGTTATGTCCTCAGGCTAGTTAGTCACTTGTGATTATTTGATGGAAAATAATGCGAAGTTCGGTAGACGTAAGGACAATGAACTACATTATTTCTTCAATAGCGTTTGTAACAAAATACGTTCACTAGTAGGCCTAATTTCACCACACAACATTTCAAGAGAAATTCTAAAATTAATGCCCATCTGCCTTACAAATACTTATTTTCAAACTTTCCTCGCTGAACGATTGAAAAAAAAAATCACAAAATCGCTAATTAATTTATTAGCTGAATCACAGAACTGATTAAATAATTTGCAAACAAATGGATGCAATTTCTCTTAGTGTCTAACTCACGAACTGACAATAAATTGACAAATCCATTACTTCACTCTATTTTCTCGTTACTAATGTGATATTGCATCGTCATGATGTAATGATAAGTTCCTTGTAGCAAATAAAATCTAAAGTTGAACACTGGAAATAAAACATACAAAAGTATGCTGCTGTGAAACATAGAGACAGTTTGTTTGTTTGTTTGAAATTCCGCAGAAAGCTTCTCAAATGCTATCTACGCTAGCCGTCCCTAATTTAGCAGTGTAAGACTAGAGGGAAGGCGGCTAGTCATCATCACCCACCGCCAACTCTTGGGCTACTCTTTTACCAACGAATAGTGGGATTGATCGTCACATAATAATGCCCCCAAGGCTGAAAGGGCGAGCATGTTTGGCGCGACGGGGATGCGAACCCGCGACTCTCAGATTACGAGTCGCACGCCTTAACACGCTTGGCCATGCCGGGCCAAGACAGTGTCTCTAATATTGACCCCCCCAAACTTTGAAGTTGTCAGTTTTAATTCGTTGTGGGACAACAATAATCTGAATAAAAACTAAACTGAATGTTTAGTGCATTAATTTGGTTTTGTGTGAAATATCAAGCTTTGGTGTAGTTAATAATTATTTATAGATCCAAAATGATCATTTGGTATTGTTGTTTAAATGAAATTAGCAGAAAATAAAAAGAGCATACGAGGTTCCAATAGTAACTTCTGATACGGATTACAGACATCTGAGTATCCAAGTCTGCTGTTGTTTGTTTTGAGATTAATCGTTCCACTATAAATAATTGGCAGGTAGGTGTTACTTATGAAGTTTATCTTTCAAGTGGGACTAGCTTTTCCGCCATTAGAGTATTCTGGAGGCTACCCGCTGACAGGGAGCTTGTCAATTACCTTCGCTCATTTATTTTTTGACCACACATTGGACATCTCAAACAACTGCCCACAAAGCTTCAAGGTTTTATTTTCGGGCAACACTACGATACAATGAACAGGTCAACTGTTTTAAAACACGTACACACACACACAAAAGAAACCTCCCTGTCTGAACGAGTAACGAAAAGGCAAAACGAAAACAAAATTTAAAAAAAAGAAGTTTATATCGTGAGACAATAACGACTCCCTTAGGCACGGACCATTTCTCACGTAAATGCATACGCGCGTGAAACGGAAGCCTTTAATACAACAATGCCTGCACATAATTATATACGAGTTTCCCCCAAAGCATTAAAAGGGAGAGGGGGTGGGGGAAACGAACACCCAACAAGTTTAGGCACGCTAGTATGTATATAACTACCACTTCTAATTCATACGGATATGTTAAAATGTCCCTCGGTCCTGGATAAGGTTAAACGGTATCTTGAAAAACAAGATGTATCTCAGGCAATTTTGTAGTTTATTGTAATCATTTTCTCTGGCAAAACTTTGCGCCTTATAAAAGATAAAATAACTACATAATTTGAAGTATAAATGCACGACGAACATAAAAAGTAAATAAACTTCGTGAAACTGGCACCGTAACAATAACGTGGACAACCTCAAACTGAGACAGGTTAAACTGACGTTCAAACGAACTGCGCAGAACCCTGCGCGACATTTTCTAGTGGTTTGACCCTAAAACTCCAAACGTGAAGAGCTAACGTATTAAAAAAACAGGAAAAACCTTGCCAGCCAACTAACTACGTAATGCCTTGTAAAAGATATTTATTGAAAAGGAAAATATAAATAACTTATGCACACATTAAAATATTCAGTTTTCATGGATCGTGAATAGAAATTATTCCGTGTTTGGAGCTTCAGACACGTAAACATTACATTTTTATGGTTATCTCAGGTTCCATACAAGGCACCATTAACTGGAAAAATAAGAACATTCTGGAAAAACGAAACAATTGTTTGTTTGTCTTTGAATTTCGCGCAAAGCTACTCAAGCCTACCATAATTTAGCAGTGTAAGACAAGAGGGAAGGCAACTAGTTATCACCACCCACCGACAACTCTTGGGCTACTCTTTTTACCAACGAATAGTGGGATTGAACGTCAAATTATAACACCCCCACGGCTAAAATGACGGCATGTTTGGAGCGACGAGAATTCGAACCCGCGACCCTCGGATTCCGAGTCGAACACTGGCAAGAAGTTAAGCCAATAGTGAGAAAGGAATTTATTATCAAAAGACGGTGGAAGAAAAAAATAAAACAGAAATGTTTATTTAAGGCATTACGGGAAATGGGTCGAGATGCTTCTGCGTACTTTCGTGCGTTCGTTTCGAGCTACTGAGCATTACTCGGGTAATCTTGGAGAACTGAGCCGTTGAAAAGTATTCAATTATTCTGTCATTTCGGTAAGCTGGTAGCTGTACCTTTTTTAATAGAGTTGTATGAACTGTGTAAAGCTATATTTATCTCAACTACTCTCTCAAGCGTGAAAACTGTTACTTGCAATATACATTCAAATGGTTTTTTTTCTAATAGCATGAAATAGAACATTTCAAAGTTGGAATAACAGCTTGTTTCTTTGCTCATGTTTAACACCCAAAGTCCGAATTATGAAAAAGTCTTTATTGAATTGATTTCCAGATTTTCGGAACTATTTTTATTAAGGTTTAAAATGCAATATTTTAGTATCCTTCCGACATTTCCGGACTTTCTTCCGAAGTCTGTAGTCAAAACCATGATAACAGTTTTTTTTCTGAATTCTGTTTAACACTTACAAGATAGTTGTCATTAAAACCATTATATCTTCATACATCCCAGGCCCGCTATAGCCAGCTGGGTTAAGGAGTTCGATTCGTCATCTGAGGGTCGCGGGTTCTAATCCCCATCGCACCAAACATGTTCGCATTTTTAGCCGTAATGGCATTATAATATTACGGTTAATCCCCCTATTCGTTGGTAAAAGAGTAGCCCAAGAATTTTACACTTGTAAATTAGGGACGACTAGCGCAGATAGCTCTCGTGTAGCTTTACGCGAAATTTCAAAACAAATCATAAATCCTTTACCTGCTGGAACGCGATGCAGTTTTTACCTATGTTTCACTTCAGTAAAAAACAAACACACGATTAGCTCAGTTATACGAACCATTAACCTTTCATAAGTATAGATTATATGTGCAGTACTCACTACAGGTATCTAACCCCGATTTTTAGCGTTATAAACTTTCAGGCTTACCACTGAGCCACCGGTGGACGGGAAGTGAACATTATTAACTTATCAGAATTATTGCTTACTTTGTAGTTGATTTTATAATGCATATCGTAAAGAATTACAAAGATCCTTGATTCTATTTCAAAAACTTTTCTGACTGTTTCAAACCCACCTGCTTTTAAAGACTCACATGTTAATTTTTTGAACGGTTATAAAAATAAAGGCGGAAAAGCCGAGAAGAAAGACGATTTCTAATTAAATCTGACAGCTAATCATAAAGCTGCCGTCACGACACGACAGACCGTTAATTCTCAAACGGCCATGATGGCTGATGAGATAAAAGATATATCTACTAGTGGACGACCCTCGGTTCAAACGAAGCTTCTGGAATTAACAAACAGTCCGTAGGCGTGATTGAACTCAGGTAGACGAGTTCAGGTACGTCATTGCTTAAGGGCACAGTGACGTTTCAAGAGCCCGGATGTTGTAACACGCAGCTGGAATCATCGAAGAGAAACAGTCTCTTAACCATAGACAGAGATATATTTTCTTCTGTCTTCTTATGTTCGTGAAGTCAAGAAAAAAGTAGTTAGTTATTCGTTAGGATATTTAATGCGAGGCGTTTATATCAAAAGAAAAGCACAGCCGCTGTGTGTGTGTGTATGTATGTGTTGGGGTCAGTGAACGATTCGTAAAAGAACAGAGTCAATCCTCGCGAAACATTCGAGAATTTTAAACCCCCTACCCCACTCCATCGTGATTCAACGGTCATTCTGGAGATTTCTAATGCTAAAATCATGATTTTAAATTCCCGTGGTGGGCACGTCACAGATAGCCCATCGTGCAGTTCAGCGCTTAACACAATTCGAGAAACAAAATCAAAATATAATAATCAAAAATTGAAAATAATAAAATAGAAACGCCAGACATTCTGACCAGTATGTTATTGAAGACAACATTAAAGAAATAATAGAGAAATATTTGCTTTGACTTGCAGAATATACAGGGTGGTCGCTAGAAAAGCGGAAAATTTGAGGGTCAGATGAGATCATGAATAAAATGCGTGCTTACTCATTTCTATTTTGATTTCTTTACATCATGAATAAAATGCATGATTTTAATAATTTTGAGCATCTATGAGTGTAATATAACATATGACTTTAAAAAACTTTGTAAAAGTTATTCTTTGTAAAAATAAATAGCTGTTTGACAAATTTTCCGCTTTTCTAGCGACCACCCTATATAAACAATAGTTGTTAGTTTCAAGTGCTGTCGTATATTTAAGCAAATAAAACATAAATTACCGAAGTATACTCCCAAATATCATAACAGGGAGTAAAGTGGTCTAATTTATATAATTCTATGATCTCAATAAGATGATTGAATAGATACAGAGAAAAATGATTGTTTTTGAAGTTCGCGCAAAACTGCACGAGGGCTATCCGTCCCCAATTTAGCAATGTAAGACTAGAGGGAAGGCAGCTTGTCATAACTACCCTCCGCCAACACTTAAGCTACTCTTTTTACCTACGATTTAACAGCACTCTATAACGACGCCAGGCCTGAAAGTGTAAGCATGTTTGGCGTGACATGGATTCGAACCCGCGACCCTCGGATTTCAAGGCGAGTGCCTTAACTGTCCATGTTACTCTCACAAGGGGAATACACCATAAATTCACATATTACCTCATACGTAAGGCACATCCTTAAACAATCATAAAAACCCGCACTCCCTGCAAACCCTGAATCATCACGTAAACCCAAACTTATGTACATCCTAAATCGTCATGTAAATCCACGCGTTATTGACATTCTAACATGTCATGTACACTCACACGTCATGTACAAGTGTTAATCTACAGGAATTAGGGTTAAAATGATCCAGTTTAGGTATTTTAAAATAAATAACCAGTATCATATCTCCTATTACTTACACGAACGAGCTGCACGTGTGTTGTTACCTAATCGAATTTGGACAACATGAGGAATACTGTCTAACTCTTCACACTTAAACTGATCCTTACAGCTACGAAAAAAATGTAAGTTGGGTTTGTTTAATTTCGCGCAAAGCTACACGAGAGCTATCTGCGCTAGCCGTCCCTAATGCAGCAGTGTAATATTAAAGCAAAGACCGCTAGTCATCACCACCCACCACCAACTCTTGGGCTGCTCTTTTACCAACGAATAGTGGGGATTGACCGTATTGTCATAACGCTCCCACGGCTGAAAGGGCGAGCATATTTGGTGTGACGGGGATTCGAATCCAAGACCCTCATGTTACGAGTCGGGTCACTTGGAAGTATTGTGCAATGAAGTTCATACAGAGACTAACCAACAAATATATCTATACTGTATTAGTGGGATTGGTGGTCACATTTTAAGAGTCCCATGACTGAAAGGAAAAACATGCTCAGTGACGGAGATTCGAATCCGCGAAACTCAGATTGTGGGTCAACTGCCCTAACAACTTGACCATGCCGGACAGAGCATAAGCAAAACTATTATTTGTATGAGATACGTAGATTGTTCATTTAAAATGTTAAGATTAAAGGTTCTTTAGTGGTCTAGCGATAAGTTTACGGTATGACAATGGTAACATCCAGGGTTCGGTTCTCCGTAATAGAGAGCGCAGCTAGCCTATTCTGTGGTTTTGTTTCAAAACAAACAAACGAGCTAAAAGGTCGGTATATTTTGGTAAACAGTGAAGAATTATTATAGATGTGTAACACTTTAACCATCGAAAAAAAGACACAGAAAGAAAAAATTAATAAATATACGTTAAGCCATAAGGGCCTTGTTCTACCCAATGATAACGCACTTTAAAAAAATGAAACTTTAATCGAGTACATAACAGAAGTGTCAGAAACCTATAGCACGACGTCATAATTCAAGCAACGATTTTCAGTTTAAATGGTATTGAGGATGAATGTGAAACCGGCTGATACTTAAAAGGCATTGTTAAGTTCGTGTACGATTGTAAACTAAACAAGTGTTGAACTAAAAAGTCCTTTGACTTTCTAGAAGACCCTAAAATTTGATGATAACGTACAATAAACTGGTTGATAAGCATATATATGTATAGCCATGCTGTTTGTGAATAATTTTATAATATTACAATACCATTGTAAACGTCTATAATCTTGTATTTTGTTGTCTTGCTAATTATTGTACATTATATTAAAATGTAACCAGTTTTATTAACCATAGAGCGCCATCTGTTGTTGGTTTTAAGTGATATTCCAAACAACTAATTAATTCTAAGTTTCATATATCTTAAACGCATAGAGACTGTTACTCTAATCTATACATAGGTCTTCCATTTTTTTCGCTGAAATTTCAAAATAGCATAAAGATGTAAGAATTCGAATGGATTAATTATAATCGTATTGCAAGAAATAAAGAGCTTCGAGATTATGATACATAGGTAAATGGTGATTTGGAAGTGTGTGTTGTCAACTGACATTGGGTAATAGATATTGAACCTGTAATCTATTCGCGTAAAATAAAAAGTCCGAGTTCGAAAACTCAGAAAAGTTTGGGTTACACTGTATATATTATTTTTTGAGGTGAAAATATTCAAATCAGTCGCCGAGATTTAATCGAATACAAATTAAAATTTAAAATCATAACACTAAACAGCAAAAACATAAAATATTAAAATCAATAATCATAGTTAAAGACATTAGTTGTAGTTTTTCACCTTCCATGTAATAAATAGGAACACAGTTTCTAAATAATAAGAGAGACCACAGTATATAAACAACAAGTTGAAATCATAGTGCCCAAATAAGAAGTGTAAACCACAATTTATAAATAATAAGTGGAAACTATAGTACTTAAATAGTACAAATATCATGTTTCTAGATATTTCTAGTTAGCCTTCTTTAATTTTAAATTGATAAACTAGAAAAGGTAGCTAGTCAACAGAGCACCCCACTTGGACTTCTTTTGACTGATGGAATAATGACATAAATGTGACTGTCACTCCTATTTCACATTCATAGCTCTAAAGTACGGAGAATGCTTTGGCGAAAACATATCACAAACCATTGATCCTCGGATTCACAGTCCACGCTCATTCCCTAAGTCCTTGGATTATCTATCCAATGATGACATAATATTAGTTTATATTTCTGATTTGGAATAATTAAATCGGTGAAACCAGACTGGAAGTTTGAAATAAACCTAAAAATTTAACAAAATATGAGTATCTAGAAATATATACAAAAATTACTCACAAGTTATCAGGACCACTGTTAATCCATACGACATTATCTATGTACATATTATTTATACGTGTGTGTGTGTGTGTGTGAGTTTACAAAGAAAACAGAAGACCGAAAGTAAACGCTGTTCGTTTTTGTATTTTATTTGTTTAGCTATCTTGTAAAGCCTACTTTTATAGAATTTTTTTAAAAATAACACCCATTTAATCTTGTATTTCTCATCTCAGTAACTACTAACGGTTAGTCCTGTTAACTGTTTTTAAAGGATCAATCCGCGCACCAAGTTGTATAGCTTCCATTCTTAACAGTTTTCCTCTAACCTAAGTACACCTAAGTAAAAGAAATCAGCTCTAGCTCTGAACATCCTAGCTCCACATCAGACCCTGCCCACACGAATAATAGACATTTGTCGCTGCATATACTTCTCCGATTACCAAAATGCACAATATAACCTTGTTAATACCGAAGAAAAAAAATCCCTAACAAAAGGAAATACTAGGCATTGCTCTTTCTTTGTCCACGGAACAAAATGCTGTAAATAAAAGATCTATATTTGAATGGAGACCTTACTTCTTCCTCGCTATTCAGACGGTTGCACGCTAAGAACAGTGGTCTTTTCTCGTTTTTCTAGATTTTTACTTCCACAGTTTGTCGGTATTTAAGATCCTCTTTTTTGTACAGTCCATCTTCATCTCTTGTTGTTGTTTTTTTTCCTCTTTCTTCACGGTTCACCTACGCAACGAGTCTCTTTTATCTTATTCATCGTACTTTTGTAAAAGCCTTTCAACGGAAATCTTCACATTCAACACTTTTGTATCCATACGAGCGCGCGTATTTGTATGTTGGTTTTAAAAACGACCTCTACAGAATAGTATTATTTGTTACAGCTAATTTTACTTTTTTTTTGATAATTTATGTTTTCAGTGGGTGGAAGGACTGATAACATACAGAAAGCTCACGAATCTCTTACATAAATCTTACTATAATAATTTAATAACTTTCAGTCTTTCCAATAGTTCTAAACAAATATATTTTTAATAATTAAAAGGTCGTACGTAAAAAAATATTTGACATTTTCACTTTACTTTTATTTGTTGAAGCATTCACCGTCAAATATTAATTTTCTTCTCAAATTATCATTTAGGGTTAATAATCTACTGACATAAAAATTTCCCATCACAATAAGGATCCCGGATTTTTCCTTTTTGATGATGTCAACAAACAGCACTCTAAACTGTACAAATTAGTTCTGTTATGAGAAATGTTGTTATCCCAACAAGCTGTTACTTTACAAATTTATTCTGATTTACTTGTAGTAAAGCGTAAAGGTACACAATGGGCTATCTCTGCACTGCCAAACACGGGCATAGAAACTCGGTTTCTAGTGTTGTTAGTCACGAGACATCTATTCCACTGGGGGTTGGAGCTTCTATGAATTTAAGAAGCATGACTTTCACTTACTCATCAGTGCAGATACTCTCGCTTGCTTTAGAGTGTCTCATAGCCACTATGAGGGTTAAGAACTGGCCTCTCAGAAAAGGGAAGGAAATATGCACTCAGAAAGACTGTCCGTTGCACGAGAATTAGCTGTGACCGAAGCAAATTCGATGAAAAATGAAGGAATATACAAAATAAGTTACTTCAACGTGAGCACTAAATAAACACAAAACGTTCAATAATTAAAACAATGACTGACTTATAAATATTTATTTGTCCTGAATTGCAAAGCTACAAAATGGATTATCAGTATTATGCCCTCCGCTATTATGAAAACCATATTTCAGAATTATAAGCCCTCGTCTCTGAGCCATCTGATGAGTGGAGAGGGAGTAAAATATATTGAAAGATTAAAACAAATAAAACTCGTGAGTTTTGTCTTTGTTTATTTGCTGTGAAGCACACGGCAATACAATGGGCTATCTGAGCTGAGCCCAACACTAATATTGAAACCTAGTTTGTTTTTTTTAGCAGAATGAGCCCATTGACTAATCGCTGAGCTTGTTTGTTTTGTTTTACTTATAGCAAAGCCACGTCGAGCGATCTGCTGAGCCCACCGAGAGGAATTGAACCCCTGATTTTAGCGTTGTAAATCCGTAGGCTTAAAGGTCCTTTAAGCTAGCGGTGGGTAATCGCTGAGCTACAGAGGGGCTAAACTTCGTCAGGGAAATTGTTAATCATTTTTAATATCACCAATTGAGTCGCCACTATTAACATCTATGGCATTTTGTAAAAAAAATAAAAAAATAAAACAAGAACTTTTGAGTGAACATTTTGTTTAAATTAGTAAAACTCAAACACATACACATTAATGGCTGAGTTAGGTTGTAGATGGACACAATTATTTGCTAAATTGGTAATATCTTTGTACTTTGGCCCAAAATATCTTATTCGCAACTGTTGGCAGCTCCTTTTATACTCTTGCCGTTCCTGCCTTTCAGTGATTCAACAGCAAGTTTGAGGGCTTATAACTCTAAAAATCGTGATCGATATCCGTATGGGCTTTCAATAGACAGCTCATTTGGGAGTGTTATGCTTATCAATACGACGTAACCCTTGCTGTTTCTGTTAGGCGTTAACATTAAGCATGCAAACTAATTTTCTTTCATCAGTTCCCGTTGCACTAAACATGCTGGTCTGGCATGGCCAAGCGCGTAATCCGCGCCGCGCTAAACATGCTCGCCCTCCCAGCCGTGGGGGCGTTATAATGTCACGGTCAATCCCACTATTCGTTGGTAAAAGAGTAGCCCAAGAGTTGGCGGTGGGTGGTGATGACTAGCTGCCTTCCCTCTAGTCTTATACTGCTAAATTAGGGACGGCTAGCACAGATAGCCCTCGAGTAACTTTGTGCGAAATTTCCAAAAAAACAAACAAACTAAACATGCTCACCCTTTCAGCCTGGAGTACGTTGTAATAATACGGTCTGTCCCACTATTCGTTGGTAAAAGAGTAGTCCAAGATTTGGCTCTGAGTGATATTGACTAGCTGCCTTTCCTCTTGTCTATCATCGCTAACTTAGAGACAGCTAGTGCAATGATATTTCGTCTAGCCCTAATTTTGAGCCGATAGACTGGAGGGAAAGCAGATACTTAACAATGCCCCAATGTGGAAACTTTCACTCTTGGGCAACTTTAATCCAACAGTAGGATTTGATCGCCAGTCTTATAACTATCCCGAAGTGCGAGGAAAGATTGTTTTTTTCAAAAATGGGATACAAACCACGATACTTTTAGATCCATAGTCCGGCACTCGAATCATTCCACGTCCAATAACTCTGACGAAAAGTACTGTAATTAAACAGTATAAAAGTGGATTAGTTGCGGAAATTAGTGACGACCTTGAGCGTTCTTCTTGCGTAGAGGGTGCTATCTGGACATTCAGAAATGAAACTTACTAGATAACGGGGAAAGAGCCTGTGATCAGTCGCGATTATAAAATAACTATGAATTTTAGAGCCCAATTAATAATAATAATAACAATAATAATAGTAATAATAGGTAACCTTATAATCGGGCCAATACAGTCGTTGTAGGCCCACGTTTACAGACAATCATTTAATCTGCATATCATAATGTAAAAATGACATTACTTTCACAAAATGATTCAATATACGTAATAGCTAACGCTTATCCACAAACTTAAGATACAGTGATTGATTTATCAGCTACAAAACGACTGTTATTGATCTTTCATTGTTTCATCTGCTTAACAAATTGATTGATTCACCCGTATTTATAACTTAATCCTTATTCTAGATACTTCGCAAAGCTAGTCATCCATCGATATACCCGAATATTCTTGAAATATCTTGATTTTACACGATGCCCCCTCTAGTCAAGTGAAGCTCACAACATTAAAGATATAGCTTGTGACAAAATGTATAACGTTTGCGCTTGGCAACCCGAAAACACAAAAGTGGAACCTTCGTTCATTTTTGCCCCCAAGTGGCTCAGCGGCATGTCTGCGGACATACAACGCTACAAACCGGGTTTCGATACCCGTCGTGGGCAGAGCACAGATAGTCCCTTGTGTAGCTTTGTGCTTAATTTAAAACATCATTCATTTTTTTTCTTTCGAATTAGGGAATCTTGTGGAAGTAACCTACATTTAAAGTGTTTTATACCATGTTTAGATTAAGGCCGGCATGGTCAAGCGCGTTAAGGCGTGTACTCCGAGGGTCGCGCGTTTGCATCCCTGTCGTGTTAAACATGCTCGCCCTCCCAGCCGTGGGGGCGTTATAATGTTACGATCAATCCCACTATTCGTTGGTAAAAGAGTAGCCCAAGAGTTGACAGTAGGTGGTGAGGACTAGCCGCCATCCGTCTTGTCTTAGACTGCTAAATTAGGGACGGCTAACACAAATAGCCCTCGAGTAGCTTTGTGCGAAATTCCAAAAACAAACAAATAAAACAATGTTTAGATTATTCACGAGTTTTTGAGTTATTTGTTAATTTTAATCATATTTTAAATTTCAATGTATATATATGTGATTCGATCTTTCCTCATCAAAGGTCGCAGATAGCCTAGTTGCTTTGCGTCATGAAATCCCAAACCAACAATCTTTCTCAAACATACGCTTCACTTCTAACATACAAAAATCAATTGTTGCACGAAAATAATACACAGATTATGTGTAATAGGTCTTCAAAACATGTGATTTTGATTAAAGAAACAAAATCGGATATAGACCCACAAAAACAAATGTGGGATTTTACTTATCTGTAACTTAATTTTAACATAAAACTGTAGCTCCATATTTATTCTGTTATTTAATACTGTGCGTAATTTTAATGAATTCGCATGAACTGTGATGTTATATGATAAGCTACTAGCCAATGGGAAACGCTGAAACATTGCAACGAAAGTCACGCATCCCCGTGCTATGAAAACTACCACCAGAAACGAAAATTCCAGTTACTTCTCATCGTTGCTACTTTATATTATCTCGATATTTCATCATGGCTAGTAGAGAGGTAAATACAGACTAGTTCCCTGACTACTTACTCACCGCACGATTTCCGTGGGATAGACAAGCGTTAACTCGGACAAAGCGTCACGTGAAATGCGATCACGCACAAGTGGACGAACATCTGCATATGTGGCCACGGCAACTCATGCAGGCATCACTCACTATATTTGATCATCTGTGTCTCTTCACCAAATGATAACTAAAGCGCTACACAAAAAATACAATTAAACTTAACTACTTCATTCTTTCCAACTGAAGAAGAGAACTGTTTTCCTATTTTTATAATAACATAAAACCAACCAATTGTTAATATATTTCGAAAAACTATTCACCAGTTGTTTTTTTTGCGTGTTGTTGTCACGTCAGAACTATCAGCATATATTACAAAATTGACAAGAATTTGTAAAACATTGTTTTTTTCACTTGTTTGTTTTTGAGCAAATAAATTAGCTGATTAAATATGTCTACGGACTTACACTGCTTGAAACCTGGTTTCGATACCCGCGGTGGTCATAGCACAGACAGCGATTTGGGTAGCTTTGTGCCTAATAACAAACAACAACATAAATGAGAGGCGTCCTTTTTATGAAGAAACCGACCGCTACTTATTGAAATAAACTGTTCCTATTTCTCAAGTTTTGTTTTTCATATGTGATAGTATAATATAAGTAAGTAAACAACTTATAAATAAGTGTAAACTATAAAACGTTGGTTGATAATAGAAGTCAGTTTCGAATTTTAAAAGTTTAGAAAATCCAGAGAATAAATACAAAACATTTATTCTGAGAGATAAGCTTAATTTGAAATGGTTAAACAATGCTTAACATTTAATTTGTCAAATTCATTTGTTATGTAATAACAAAATGACGTGTCTCCTCAATTCTATATTCGAAAAAAAGCAAAACATGTGAAGAAGCTTAATGTAACATGATTTTAAGTACCTGACGAAGGAATTTTGCTCAAAATATTGCAAATAAATATAAAGTATTTTGACATGGTTTTGTGTTTTACCCGAGTTCGAACACTTTTCTTTCATTTGTTCAAAACAATGCAGTTTTGTGTGATAACAGAGTTATTCAGAATACGAAAATTTGGTTTAGAATACATTTTGTAGACCTAGAAGATAGAGTGTTGTATGATAATGCAAGTGGTTGTTAATAATATGATAATTAAAACTTTAACATATAAAATAATGATTTTTTTCCAATAAAAATGAAAGACAAAAATAATTTAAAATTATTTTTAAAGATATATTAATATACGAAGTTTTAGTCGTAATCCTTCCCGTCCTTCCTCTCACTCACAAATACCCCACTTCAGAGTCGAAATATTAAAAATGAAATAAAAATTCCACGGCCATTTCAAAAATTTCTCACGAAAGGGGACGAAGAGGAACTACAAAGTTTCTGAACACCCCAGTTAGGGAGAGAACTCTTTAAAATTCTTTCTCTCTAAACTGAATCCCTGCTATGTTAGTCTAGCTTAGCTTAGGCAGTTTAAATGTAGTCCTCGGTAGTATAGTGGTGAGTATCCCCGCCTGTCACGCGGGAGACCGGGGTTCGATTCCCCGCCGGGGAGGAAATTGTTTTCTTTTTACGTTCTATTTAAACGAATGGAAATCGATGGATTTAGTTTTTTAAAAAATATCTTTAATTATTTTCTATTACATTCTGTCAATGAATTCTGCTGTACGTTATAGTTCTACACGACAAACGCAATATATAAGTATACGTAATCTTAAGTTACTGTGTTTACTTCGGATAATCTGATGAAAATTTAAAAAAATAATATTTCAGTTTGTTTTTTTGGAATTTCGCACAAAGCTACGCGAGGGCTATCTGTGCTAGCCTTCCCTAATTTAGCAGTGTAAGACTAGAGGGAAGGCAGCTAGTCATCACCACCCACCGCCAACTCTTGGGCTACTCTTTTACCAACGAATAGTGGGATTGACCGTCACATTATAACGCCCCCACGGCTGGGAGGGCGAGCATGTTTGGCACGACAGGGATGCGAACGCGCGACCCTCGGAGTACACGCCTTAACGCGCTTGACCATGCCGGCCTTCTTTAAAAAGTACTTGTTTACGCCCACATAACTTTCTGTCTGTGATTTTCCACCATCGACAATTATAGCCTGTTTCGAGTTTGTACACTTGGTGTTGACCCAATGGGCAACAGAGAGCGATTGGCAGAACAGTACTTAAAACAACAACATTGTTTTGCCCCGTGCACTCTTTACGCCATATGTCAAAATGTCATTGTCCCCTTTCTAAGAATGTCTGACTCAAAAGGTACATTCCAAATAATACGCGTATAATATTGAAAATCTTTTATTTAGTTCTATATTAATACACATAAATTTACTTGGATTATTTTATAATGTAAATTTACAAATTTAAAAGCAATAGAAAATGTTGATGGATTTTAAAACTTAAATACAAGTAGTTTTTTTCATGTGTATAACTAATAATTTAACACACTTAAGTTACTGAAGCATACTTCAGTAAACAAATAGTTCAATAGAATACCAGGGTATTGTAATTCATTTTATACTGATGACGATCACAGTCAATGAGAAACCTGTGATTGATTTTCCGTTACCAGTTCTTGACGGGGCACAATGCAAGTCATTTTCAACCTCCCATCTACTTCGTTGTTTAGCTTTCATTTGCAATAGAGTTGAAAAACCTGACTCATAAAGATATGTTAAGACAAACGGAAGCAATGCAAGGAGGGCTATCCTGCTACTTTTAGATAGGAATCGCGCATCAAGGGCCAAAATTCTGTGATTTGATTTCTCATCGAACATATCTCTTGCTCTCAAATCAGTTTTCAGCTCCAGAAATTCATCTTGACAATCATCAGGAACTTTCAACTCACAATTTAAATGGATTTTCGCACTAAATCCAACCCCTTATCACTAAGTTCAGGAAAATATCGGCTGGATTCATTTTCCAGTGCTGTCAAATGTTGCAAAATTTCATTTTTTTGCAAATTCTGGAAGCATTTGCTCTTCACCACCAGAAATACTGTAATATTTTTTATCTTGACCTTTCTCTTAGAATTTTCCAGCTGGCTCGTGAAATCTTTAAAGGAATCATGAATTTTATGATGTTTCTATAACTTCCCTGTATCTGAAGATTCAGCTGCTCAAAAATGTCAACTGAACAGACATGGTGCATTATCCATTCCTCATCATCCAGCAGGGCAAAAAATTTCATCTTACTCTGAACTTCAAAAAATGATTTGAGCTCACCTTAACCCTCGTGGCCATGCCGGGCCAAGTAAATAGGTAGAAGAACTAAACGATAGCAAGAAAAATACATAAAGGATAAACAAAACCATAACAAAAATTAAATAAAAATCGATACTTCAAAAACTTTAAATGTGATTCTAAAGGAATTTTATTTACACAATAAAATCAAAATCAAATTTGCTGTTTTGATGTAGCTGTTCAAAGAAAAATAATTTTGAATTCATTTGCGAACTGTTAATGGAACTGTGAGATGATTTATAAATAATAATAGAATAATGCCTATAGATGACAGCACGTTCAAAACCAATAAGGAAATCACGTGAAACGTTGTTGAGAAAATTGTCTTATGTATTTGAGAATTCTTAAACAAGGAAGGAGGAAGTGAAATTTGTTACATTTTGCAGAAACTAAGCCAGTTAAATTTAAAAAAAATTATTTTTTCTATTAAGAAAAATCAAATGCTTTCTAAAGTTTTATTTTATATCGGTGTTGTTGTGATTTTTTCCAGTGGTAAGGCTCTAAGTGTAAATAAATTTATTGACAGTAGTATAAATGTAAATGACAATGTGTTTGTGTGACTACTACAAAAATAATACTCATAGTGTTAGTAAAGTATTACCAATAGTAATATTATTTATTAAAATAATCTATGGCGTTTAATAACATATGTTTAAAATAAAATTGTGCCGATTTTTCTGTACTTATGGTACGGAAATTTAGGTAATTTATGGCACAGTGTCTTGCATCACTCGTGTCATTATTAGTGATGTTTTAATAAAATTGAAGATGGTCTACCGTATGCATGTTTAGATCGTAAAGGCTGGTAACGCTGTGATGTTTTAGCAACTAAAAAGCTTATTCTTTTAAACTTGTTGCAAATGTCCGTTACATCTTTTTGTTTTACATTTCCAACAAACTGTTTACTGGTGGTACAGCAGTGCCATCTTTTTCGTTTATTCAGTTTCTTTGCAGATTTACACTTGATGCTTCGTTGTGTAATTATGTAGTATTTAATGTAACTATATTTAAATACTACCACTATAATTTCTTTCAAATCACTTTCACCTGAATCATGGAAAAAATGTGATATGGGAAATAGTAAACTGGATTGTAGGATGGTTGGATATGAAAGTAAAGTGTTATTACTAATTTCTAGTCAGACTGGATTAGTATTACTTGTAGAGTGCACAAGGGATCAGAGCTTGAGGTTTTCCTTGTATTTGTTAAATATATTGTTAGGGGTATGATTAGTAAATTTGTGAGGTTTGTAGATAACATTGAACACTTGGGCTATTGAGGGTGTTAAGACAATAAGGAATGATTTGAAACATTTCACATATATTTGGTAAATGATGTTTAGACCTAATTATAGTAAAGAAAGATAATACATTTAGATTAACGTAATTTAGATTTCTTGGTTAATTTTGACTGGAACCTACTCGGTATTGTGACTAAAGAAAAGTTATAATAGATAGGCTGTTTAAGTTGCGTTTTTTAGCTAGAATAACAAAGCTGGTAAATAGAATTTTGAGTTTATTTATAATATTGCTGAATAAATGGTGAAAATTTAAATTATATTTTGATTATTTAAATAAACATCAGTCAGATTTATGCGAGCACTTAATATCTACATTTTCATTTGATTGCTACATAAAACAGCACTGTCTGAATGATTACATGAGAGAAACATTCAAGAGCTACAACTCATGGACAGATTTTATTCTGTGCTTACAAAACATATTGATTCTGCACAACATCAATGTGTCAGATTGATTTCAATGAGTAAATGATATATTTGCATATCAGGTTGCTACAAGATCTACAGTTGTAGCAAACACAGAAACACATTCTTCTGTTTGAAATGCAGCTCCCAGAATACACATTAAATGTATTTACAAGTTTTGTTTTTTTTATTTGTTTTTAATTTGAAAATGCATTTGCAAACACAACACAATTTTTGAGTTCTTCCAGAGTTGTTAGAGAGGTTTTATCTCCTAAATATTGTTATAATATTTTTCGTTGAATCATTAAACAATGTTTTCATGGTCATTTACCTCAGATGTATTTGCAAATTTCTCGAAGCTCATTCCCTTGGCTGTGGTTTTACTAGACAGTAGATAGGGACAGTGGGAATCTCATTAATCCATCATGTACATTACTAATGAGATGATGAGGCATTTGGCTACCTTGAGAAAGTCAGAGTTACTCCTGCTGTTTACTCAAGGTTAGTTGAATTTTTTCACTTTGACATTCTGAGTACTGGACAGAAATCACATGAACAAAGAATACACGATGACTGTCCTCCTGTTATTGGAATGAATGTTGCATGTGAGCATCAAGAGGAAACGTTCGACTTGAGACTGTCTTCTGGGTACAGGTTATTATCCAAACATGTTCAGGAGAGAACATCTTGGTGAAAGGGGATCAAGTTTTGGACTTGTTTCATATAAATGGGTTAAAGCTGATGTTTCTCAGTGTACTTACAGTGCTCTGAAAAGGATGAGTAAGCTAGTTCTAAGCAGTTCATGTTTTTGGACAAATACACTACTAGCGATCGTAATTGTAGTGAGAAATATTACAGTGCAGAATAATAACCTGCAAGTAGGACAAAACCTTGTATATCATTATTCTTGAGGTCACAAGAACCTCCATGAAAATTAGAGGGTGTTGTGTTTATTTGTTTTAAGTTTTTCCTCAAAGCTTCAAGAGGGTATCTGCACTAGCCATTCTTAATTTAGCAGTGTAAGACTAAAGGGAAGGCAGCTTGTCATCACCATTCACAGCCAACTCTTTGGCTTATTTTTTACCAATGAGTAATGGAATTGATTGTCACATTATAATGCTCCCAAGGGTGAGCATGTTTGGTGTGACAGGGATTTGAACCCATCACCTTCAGATTATGAGTTGAGCACCCCAACCACCTGACCATGCCAGATCACAAAAGGGGAAAAAAATAGTCTAAGTGACTGATGTACATTCTTTTGATGGAGATATTGCAACCAAACTCCAAGATTCATGGTGCTTCCCTGGTGGCTACAGAACCAGTCTACATCATGTATTGTTCATGCTTGTTGATCCAAGACTTAAGAACATTCACTTGTCTCTTGGAGAACTAGTTAATAAAAATTAAAAGTTTTTAGTTACAAAACGTTTGCCACATACAAACCCTCTTGTGAATAAAGGAACATCCAGTTGAACGTAAGACAGATACAAGGATTTCAATATTGATAATGACATTTGGACACACTTTAAGAAGCATTAATAACAAAGTTTAATGAAGGAAGTCAAACCTCAGAGCTAGATGAAGATCAGCTAATATCTGAATGTATCGACAATTTCATATCAGAGTCAGCTGACTGGTTGGTGGCAATAAACAATCATCTCTTTAAACTGGTTAAAGCATTATAGTCTGCTGTTTCATCCAGCAATAGTTGTTCTTGGCAAATATTGTGACAGCTTGGAAGAAATCTGGTTTTAAGTGTCTGCACAATTTAGCAGGCCATTTACTTTGAAGTGTGAATGCATTGCTCTGGCTGATTATACCTGTAAACAAATTTCATCACTGATATTTAAGTGGTATTATTTTCTAATACAGTTTTAAAAAAATAAATTATGCAAATAAATGTTCTTCTGAAATTCCAGAAGAAGGAAAATGCTCTCTGTTCCCTATCTGGTGTATGCTTTTGAAGCTGACATCAGAAACTTTTGCAAAGCTGTATTTATTAATGAGAATTTCCTTTACTAAAAATGTCAACATGTTTAACAAAAAGTTCAGTAACTTGCATTCAGTGTTTTCAAATCCCTGCAGGTCATAACAAAAGTTAAGGACAGAAAGGGACCTCCTATTGGTCCATCTAGGTAATCCCATCTACTGTACAAAACTCTGAATTAAAACACTTAAAACTAGCCCTTATTATTCAAATACTTATTAAGCTTTTCTTTCAAAGCATTGTTGAATTAACTGTTCATATCTGAATGCAACCCATTCCAAAGGTCAGCTACACTGTTAGAAAAATAAAGTCAACTGAAGATGAGACATTCTCTACCAAAATCTGTATATCTATCCCTTTGTCATCTGAGTGTCATCATTAATTACAAAAACAAGTCATAACCTAGCCATGGTGGGTAAAGTGATGAAGTCTTTTAACTGTTGAGAATACAAGTGTTTGTGGTAAAAGCCATTCATGTGCCTCAGACATGTAACATAATCAAGCAAATCTCAATCTGAAAATTAGGTCGACAGGGTATGGATTCACCAAGATAAGTGTTGCATTCGTATCACCTTCCATTGAACCATTGCACACCTTAAAACAGATGAAGTATGAAACACTTATTTATGCTATGCCAAATGCCACAGCAGTGTTGTGAAGATAAATGGCTATGAGACATCAGATAGACCATGGTTGAGCTTGGCAATATGGTGCATAATGACCTGGTGAAGCCAAAAATTATTTTGGTAGAATACATTTCTGTATTAGGACTAAAATTGCTGTAGGAATGAAAATTAGTTTTGTAGCTCAAGTCAAATTTATTTTGTCATCCAAGATTTATCGATCACTTCTGTAAGCAAAATTACCAGACATAACCTTGAATTTTTTTATAATTTAAAACTGATCATTCAAAGTTTATCAAATGTAAATAAGAACTGTGTTAGAGCAAAGGAATGATATAATGTCATATTTATACTTAGTTTTATATTTATCATGATGGTACATACCACATATTTGCATCCCTTGTGATTTTTATGAAATAATTTGGGTGTCCCCTTAGAGCAGGGGTCACCAAACTCCAGCCCATGGGCTGGATACAGCCCTTGAGGTCTCTTGGAAATAAAAAGTGACATTTCATCAAATGTCCGACTGTCATAACAAAATAAATCACACCAATGGCCACTTTAAGCTGGTAAACACAAGACATTACAATAAAACAAAACAAGACTGCCACATGCATTTTTAACCAATAGGAAAATTATTTTTTCATCCTTGCTACCCGTTTATTTATATGGAGGCATGTATCTGAAAGAATGAGGATTTTGAAAATAAGTACAGACTTAACTCTCGTCCTATTGACTCATCTTGTAAATTCAGCAGCCTAGGGTTACTGTTTATTTCTCTTAGTAGTTGGGTTATGCACTTTTCGTAACTCATTCTTAGGTAAGTGTTGTGGCAAAGGTACGTTTTAGTATGTTTTGTTTGTTCGTTCTTGATCCAGTACAATATTTTTCTCACAGCGTTCTGTGTTTTTCATTTTCAGATCCTTTTTTTTTTCCACCCATTGTTATGGCTGCTTTTAAAAGAAGAAAAGTGGGTTCTGAGTGTCGTGCTTTCAATGAAGAATGGGGAGAAAAGTACTTCTTTGTGGAAACAAAAAACCAGAAAGTTACTTGTGTGATATGCATTGAAAGTGTTGCCGTTTTGAAAGAGTACAATCTTTGGCATCACTATGAAGCAAAACATCTATCAACATATTTGAAATTTTCAGGACAGTTCTGTTCTGAGAAATTTGAATCCATGAAACGTTTTTTTGAATCTCAAAAGAATCTCTTCATGAGAAAGTTTGCTGAAAATGAATCTGTCACTCGTACAAGTTACAAAATAATACACAGGATGGCAGAGCAAGGAAAACCTTTTACTGACAGCAACTTCATGAAAGAGTGTATGATGGAAGCAGCAAATGAGGTGTGTCCTGAAAAAGCCAGTTTCTTTGAAAGTATCAGCCTTTTGGCAACTTCAGTTGTATGGAGAGCAGAAGAACTTGGAGAGAACATTGCATTACAGAAACGCCAAAGAGCTAGAAATTTCCTATGGTATTCTGAGCACTGGATGAGTCTACTGATCTCTAGAGTATGTCACAATTTCTTGTGTTCATTCGTGGAGTTAATTTGGACCTTCAGATCACGGAAGAGTTGGCATCAGTTTGCAGCTTGCATGGAAGAACAACTGGAGAAGACATTTTCATGGAGGTGCATAAAACTTTGCAAGAATATAACCTTTGGTGGAATTAGCTTAGAGGTGTAACAGTTGATGGAGGAAGAAACATGACTGGAGTAAAGAAGGATCTGTCAGGGATGATCAGGAAACAGTTGGAAGATCTTCAACTCCTAACCACTCTGTTCATACACTGCATCATACATCAGCAAGCACTTTATGGAAAAGACTTGGATATTTCTTGCGCACTGAAACCAGTCATTTCTACAGTGAACTTCATTCGGGGTCATGCACTTAATCATAGCCAGTTCAAGGCATTTCTTGAAGAAATTTATTTGGATTTCTGTGACTTGCCTTATCACATGGCGGTGAGGTGGCTCAGCTGCGGTAAAATCTTGTCTCATTTTTATAAGCTGAGTAGAGAAATATAGAGCTGATCCACTTCTGTTGGATCCAACGTGGCTCTCAAAGTTATCATTTTTGGTTCACATCACATCCCACATGAATGAATTGAACTTGAAACTTTAAGGGAAGAATAACCTTGTCTGTGATCTCTATAGAATCATTAAAGGATTTCGGAGAAAGCTGTCATTGTTTGAAGCACATTTGGAAGTTAAGAAACCTCTCATTTTCAGTGTTTTAATGAGTTTCATGCTGGAATCACAGAAAATGTCAACCTGGAGTTTCAGAAAAAGATTATTGGTGATTTAAATAAGCATTTTCAGAGAGATTTTCGGATCACAACAGAATCAAAAGTGACATTCTCCTCTTTCAAAATCCTTTTGATTGTGTCATTGATGACGTGCCAGTAGAACTTCAGCTGGAGGCCATCGATTTGCAAGGAAATGACTTGTTGAAAGCAAAACACAGAGAGGGGCAACTTATTGAATTTTACAGCTGCAAACTTGAAGATGATTTTCCAAAGCTGAAGCAGTTCACATCTGGTATGACATCAGTGTTTGGAACAACTTATATCTGTGAACAAACATCTTCAAAAATGAAGTACGTGAAGTCGGTACATCGATCAAGGTTGACTGATGAACATTTGAAAACAATTCTAATGATTGGATGCAGCAATTCAAAACCGAACATCGAAGATATTTTGAAAGCCAAATGCCAATTTCATAAATCTCAATAACTTTTTTGTGGCTTAGTGAAATTCAGATATGTACTCATTATGTGCGATGTGACAATTGTTTTTGCTAGTGTCATCTTCTTTGATAACCTTTTGGTAAAGAAAAATGTTGGTTGTATTTCTGTTTGTTTTTTTATTATATGTGTGTATTGCATGCTACTCCCATATGGCATCCTAAATTTAGTGTTAAGTCTTTTACAGAGAGCTTTCGTTTCAGCTTATGAGTATTGAACATAATGGCCATGCGGCCCACTCTTCTCATTCCCCAAGTAATCTGGCCCCCTGTGAAAAAAGTCAAGAAGTAAATAATTTTACAATTTTCTTTTTGTAATTATTAGGAATACAGAGCTACACTGGGAAGAATGCCTGGGGTTACGTGAATGTTAGAAAAGATGCCTACATGTTCTGGTGGCTGTATTATGCAGAATCACCTGAAGAAAAGTACAGTAAATCTCCACTGGTATTATGGCTTCAGGTGAGGTTTCTTTCTTGGATTTACATTGTGATAAAAGATATATTTTTCTTTGTTGGTGCTGCCATTTACTCTGAGTAATAAATTATTATTATTGATTATCCATACATTATAGAGCCTTTTATTTTTATTGTAATAAAGCCAGTTAACAAAATTTAACATAAATCTATTTCTTGTTATTTAAGCCTTTTCTGAGTGTTGAAAATATCAAAACTTTATTTTTAATGACAAATACGTTTTTGATGTAATTGTTCAAAAGTATTTGTCATTAAAAATAAGTGTTTGATATTTAACTTGTCCTGCCATATGTATAAAACTCCTGCTGGTATAGGTCTCAGATTCTTTAAGTCATCACACCACATAGAGCAATGCCAATAACACGTCAGTACGTGTCATAATGAAAGGTCAGGTGAAGGAATACTTCATTGCTTTACATGTTGAAGGTGGTACTGAAGCTAGCAACATTGCCTCATCACAAACAAGTTGTTATGGAAACAGCAACAAGAAGTGCTGAACCTCTTTGGAATACTAAAGTCTTACAACTCCAAAACATAAGGATGATTAGTATTAGTGAAAGTCTTTCGGAAGCTAGCATCGTGAAAGAGAGCATCCTGGATCCAAGAACAAAAAGCAGGATTTGGTACTTAAAGTGGCAGAACCATGTTGAAAGTGTGCAGGAAATAGTGTCTTAAATAAGAAGTGAAAACACAAAAACACCCAAGATTGTGATTCTTGGAATAAACAGACTTGAAGACTGGCAGTTAGCACACAGCGACTATTTGAAACAGGTCAATAGTCAGTCTTTTTAACATGTAATTGTTGATTAATGAAGCATACACAATAATTAATAATGAACAGAACTAAGTAGCACTGATGTTTCATTCAGAAAATTAATATAATATTCAGTTACAACAAAGTTATAAGAAAGAAAGGGTATTATTATAAGCCACTTATTTTTTTAACAGTGCTGTTTCTCATGTGGAAGCACATTATGCTTATACAATGATAAACAGACAAATGAATTACAAGCATAATAATGTATATTCTCCAAAACAAAAACACTATTATGTTTGTAGGTCATTGTTTACAAGTTTACTATTAATGACATTGTTGATTTCTTACACTGGTGCTCTGTTTTTGGCATAAAAAACTATTATATTTGTGAAGTTATTTTATCATCAAAACTTCTATTGTATATTGTACACTAAGCATTCAGTATATTTTGTTTAAGCAATGCAGCCCTTAAATATGCACCCCATCTTTGGTACTTATCAACAATGGTCCACTTCCAGTGCAAGGAACCTGTTTTGTGTAACATTTTGGTGGCGTGTATGTGTTGTTTTATGCAACAACCTTTACTTACGTTATGAACATTCAACAAATCAAAATATTACATTTTCTATACTATGGACATTTAATGTATGGTTACTGCCCAAAAAACATTTTAAAAAGGTTTCTGTTACCAAAAGGAAAAAGGAAAAATCTGATATCATTTGAATGCTGCCTGGCTCATATATGTATACATATGACTTCCCATCAGTGTACATAATTTTGTAAACATTCAGTAACTATCTTGTATGAAAAGTTAAACAGAAATTCTTTCACTGAAATTATTAGGAAATAACATTTTACAGTGTAATAATTGTTTTAACAGCCAGGTCTTTACGTTTGAACAAAAGCCATGAATTTTGATAGGTGTTCTTTGAATTTGGTGCATGACCCAAGGGTAATCGTAGGTTAACCTGTATGCCAGGCTTTTAAAATAATCCAAGATATATTATATCGTGAAGGAAATAACAGTGATTATGTGAATTTATTGTTTAACTCTAAATTTTTAGTAACAGAAACAAAAATTTCTTTTATTTTTAAATATTCTTTCAAAAGTCAAATCTTTATTAGACTGACTAGTGAATTTTCTTTGTAACCATTACATCTGTAAAGTGGGTAACATATAATTCTTGTACCTACTTTATTGGTTTAAAATTTATTATGGTGTTTCTCTTTGTACAAACCTTTTTCTTTCCTAAACTGAACTTTCTTGATGAGTGCATTAGATTAATTTGGTCAAAACACAGAAAAAAAAAGTTTATTGTGCAGTGATTTTGAATGAAAGGACATAGGTCATTAGTACCCCAGATCATACATGTATAATTTTATCTGAAAAGGTGTGCCGTAGAAAATGTTGTGAATAACGCAGTGAAGACATCAAAAACAACACCACTGCTTCAAAATGCAGGTGTGCCGTACCACTAAAAAACCGGAAAATTTATTAGTATATTATATGTGAAATGCACCAGAGCTGTCTGTGGTGCACACTCGCATATGACAGAAATAATTGTACGAACTGCAATTTATAGATATCATATCTGAGGAAGTGCAGTGTACGTTTTCTGATGATACAATATTTATGATGTTCTGCTCCTTGTAACCTTCATGCTTCGGCAGGTACCTATCCCGACACGTGGAAAAAGGCCACCATAACAACGATCCCTAAGAAACAAACTAATAGAACAAATCCAGATAATTTCCACCCCATCAGTCTGTTAAGCTGCCTTGGCAAACTGATGGAGAGAATTATCTCCAACCGTCTCCTCCATTTTTGTGAATCAAACAACATCCTTCCAGAATTTCACAATGCCTCCAGAAAAAATATACAAACAACAGATCACCTCACGCGACTCACTGAATCAATCTACAAAGCTTACAACAACAATCAAGTAACCATCGGGGTATTCCTAGATGTCAAAAAAGCATTTGACAGCATATGGCACAACACCATCATATACAAACTAAATCACCTGCAAATAAATCCCACGATAGTCAAATGGATCTCAGATTTCTTAACCAATAGAACAGCACAAGTAAAAGTCAATAAAACTATATCCAAATTATTTAATATAACAGCAGGAGTGCCCCAAGGATCAGTCCTCTCTCCACTTCTATACATAATTTTCGTCAGTGACATACCTTTTCCAAATCTAACATACACACACAATTCACAATACGCAGATGACATCACAATCTGGAGCACCTCCAGAAACCCAGTAATGGCCATGTCTCGCGTACAAGAATCATTAAACAACGTCTCAACATGGAGCAACAAGTGGAGAGTCGTGTGAAACCCAACAAAAACACAAGCAATTACTTTCTATAGGAAACTTAAGAAGCAAAGAAAAAATTTAGAAAAAATAAAATTATCACTTGGAAACACAACCATTAACATGAGCAAAAACATCACATTCCTTGGCATCACTTTCGACACAACACTAACAAGGAAAAAACATATAAACAATATACACTCATCAGTTAGAAAAAGGATTTCATATCTAAAGACCATAACTGGCAAACAATCGAAATGTGCACTGAACACCATTATACAAATATACAAGGCTTACATCCGTCCACTAATAGAGTACGGATGTCAAGTAACATACAATATGTCAAATAACGCACTCCAGAAAATCCAAGTGCAGCAAATCAGAATATTAAAATCTGCATTTAGCCTACTATCATTTACGCCAACAAACTATCTACACCAAATTAGTAATTTACCAACTATAAGAGATAGAATAACAGAATTTTCTCTCAAATATTATCTAAAAGCAGAAAATAGAAACAAACTAACGGCATCACTACACAAATTATCCAGTGCACCAACAAAATACATTTCACCTTACAACATATTTCTAGAATCACAATCTACTCAACAAAGAATCTGAATAAGTAAAATCCATGTCATTATTACGAATTCCTTTTTTTCAGATACAGGACACACGACAGGCAAAAACTTTCGGCGCCTGTCCTGTGAAAGTGGGTTTTCTCGGGGCACTCCCGTTTCCCCCACATCAAAATCTTCAGGCATTGGATTTATAGATCCCAGCCCAGGCAACTCTTTTGCCAGACCCTGAATCGTGCCGTTTGAATTGTTTTGTTTTGATCTGGATTTGAATAATATTCATGTTCACATCTGCTCAACATCTTCCTTTTGGGACAGGTCCCGGCCTTCCTTTCCGCTGCTGCCTTTGCCTCCACCCAAGACAACATTTAGAAGAGACATTTTCGACCCAAATAGTCAAGAATAGTAATAATAATTATTATATATATAAAGAAAAACAAAAACAAAAAAACCACCATTTAATCTTAATAACAATCCACGAAAGGGGACGAAGAGGAACCACAACGTTCCTGAACACCCCGGTTGGGGAGAGAACTCTTCTGATTTCTCTCTCTCTAAACTGAACTTCTGCCACGTTAGTTTAGTTTAGTTTAATAATAAATAAAAAATATTAGACTGACCAGTGAATTTTCTTTGTAACCATTACATCTGAAAAGTGGGTAACATATAATTCTTGTACCTACTTTATTGGTTTAAAATTTATTATGGTGATTCTCTTTGTACAAACCATTTTCTTTCCTAAACTGAACTTTCTTGATGAGTGCATTAGATTAATTTGGTCAAAACACAGAAAAAAAAAAGTTTATTGTGCAGTGATTTTGAATGAAAGGACATAGGTCATTAGTACCCCAGATCATACATGTATAATTTTATCTGAAAAGGTGTGCCGTAGAAAATGTTGTGAATAACGCAGTGAAGACATCAAAAACAACACCACTGCTTCAAAATGCAGGTGTGCCGTACCACTAAAAACTGGAAAATTTATTAGTATATTATATGTGAAATGCACCAGAGCTATCTGTGGTGCACACTCGCATATGACAGAAATAATTGTACGAACTGCAATTTATAGGTATCATATCTGAGGAAGTGCGGTGTACGTTTTCTGATGATACAATATTTCTGATGTTCTGCTCCTTGTAACACACATTATGCATTAATGTAATTAAATACCTCATGTATTTAAGGGTTAATGTTACATCAAGTATTTTTGTAATTAGAGTTTAAACATAATTAGCAGGTTTGTAAATTTGTAGAAGGAAAATGCAAATGAATTAACAGTAAAAAAAGAAAAAAATTGAACAATAATTTTCTAGTGATTTTAAAAATTTGCTCTTAATTTTTAAAATAAACTGCTTATTTCTTTCAAAGGGTGGACCGGGAGCTTCTTCTTGTGGTTATGGAAACTTCATGGAATTGGGACCTTTAGATGTGAACTTAAAACCTCGTAACACAACATGGGTAATCTGTGTTTTATCTTCTAAGAGCTAAAGTCACTTTTTTATCTCATGGTAAACCAATATTTTAGGAGTCTGTACAACAAGCCTTGTTTAACATTATGCATTTTTTTAAAATTGGCAGCCATCAGTTGAAAAAACATTTCTGAATTTTGATATTGTGTCTGTTTTTTCAGGTTACTTTATCTACTGAAATTTGAAAGATAAAAAACTGAAGAAGCATACATGTTTAAAGCACTTAGGTTAAAGCAACAATATTTGTGACAACACTTTTTATGGAGGGTATATATAAAAGTGTCTACTCATGCAGAATGAAATTTTGTGATAATCAAATCAGATGCTCAGTTGTTGGACTTGTTAAATTTACAACAGCATTTGTTTATTGCTATGTACTTAATTATTCAAATTAATTACCTAATCACATGACAAACAACAAATACTTTTCATTCCATGACCTTACATATCTTTTGAACTTTCCTGTTTTGAGTTGTGGTAAATAGAGTAAGATTTCTCCTGTACCTGAATAAGGTCTATACCTGTTTAGAAGGCACTCTCCTTCATGAACAATAGTAACCTTTTGCTCCTTGCTCTTTTTCTAGTTATTTTTTCCTAAAAATTTATATCCAACTGTTTGTAATTTTTTTGTATATTTTCCCACAATATTGTTTATTCATTTTGTTTTATTTCTTTTGCATTTCTTTTTCAAATTTATTTATCTTTAAAGTTGTATTTCTAACTCATACCTATATCACTTGTCAATTGTAGGTTGAGGAACAATCTTTGGTACCTTTAACTTTTACTTTCTTGTTTTGGTACACCATTTTATTAGTGTTTTGCCATTTTGTTCACGTGTTTTACTAAATTTAAATCAAGCTACCTCTTCTTATGTTTTCTTTCTTCAGAATTGTGTGGACTTGTCCTGCTTGGATTCACGTGTCAATATTCCATTTCCTTCTGACTAATTTTCTTCATTCCAATACTTTATTTATATGATTTAAACCAGTCTTTGAGGCCTTTTGAATGTGTTATAAGATACCTCTAAGTAAGTTGGACTTTCATGTGTTTTTCATATTTCATTTGCATAACTTCCAGATCATGAATGAATATCAAAATTTTTTTTAGGGAGAGGTTTGCATTTTATTTGTTATTTTCTCTGCCTTACACACTAACTATAGTTGAATCATGAATGTTTAGTAAAATCAAATAAGTGTACCTTTTTCTTTCAGTATATAATTCATTGCAACATCTTGAGGTGATTATATTCATAGTTTTAGTTCTTTACTTTCTCTCATGTAGTTTAATTTTGTAGTTTTATTGCCTGGCTTGTGTAAAATATGGCTCATTCACCCCTGAAAGCAACACATCAGTGAGAAGACATCAAAACATTTGCATGAAGCTTTACACTTATCACTTGTGGGCTAAGCCTTGTTAGAATTTTTATAATTTATTTTGTGACAAAATGTTGTGCATTTTTCAAATATGTATTTTAAAACATAAGTAATACATAAATCATTGAAATAGAATGTTCAAAAACAACTAATTTGATTGTCTTTTTCTTTCAACTACAATATAATAGATTGAAAAATTGTTAAATGCTGCTAGTGCTCAGACACACAAACTCAAGACTTTTACATTTCTTGCCACCAATTTTAAAAGAACGTTAACGAGCTTATAATTGAAAGCACACTCTTTCTATTGCTTATTAACATGTATATCAAATGAAATGACATGGTTTTGTAAACTGTCTTGAAAGTCAAGGAGATTGGGAAAATTTATTGACATATCACTGAAAGATGAAGCTAGGAGATTGAAACTGTATGTTTGGAACTTGAAATTGCTTTTAGGCTGCATCTAAATAACTTAAATAACGTAGATGATACACTTGGAGTTGTACAAGACGAGAACTAACGAAGCCTTTATCCGAAGTAACAATAAAAATAAAATAGACAATTTTATGATTTTCTTTTTGAAATTAAAAATTTTCAAATTTAGATAATATAAAAAATTTTAATTATAAACAAAAAATAGTTAATTCATTTTCTGTTAACCATACATTAATGATAAAGTTCAATTAAATTTTCAGTATCTTCGAAACTGTCGTGACATGCACAGCAAAACCTGGCCATACTTAAAGGTTTAAATAGTGGACAACTTTGTATCCTCGAGAAAACAACTGCAATATTCCCAGTGACTGCAATACAATAATTAACTAAATTAACGTGTAATTTCTAATCCGTATTTATGTTATCAGGCCTAGCATGGCCAGGTGGTTAAGGCACTCCACTCGTAATTTGAGGAACAGCCCTTGAGTAGCTTTGCACAAAATTTAAACCAAATCAATTTTTGTTATCAGAAACATCTCGTGTGAATTATATAAAATTTATTTAATTGCTAGAAAATACGTAAATAATAATTTGCTTCTACTATTAGATTAGAGGTAAGATAAATTATAATAATTTACAACACTATTTACACACACTTTGATTTACTTCTTGATATCTGCCTTACAAGCTTATTTTTAGTCTACTCAGATAGTTTTTTAAAATCTATATAAGGAATTTTATTTTAGGATTTAACTATAGCCATTAAATACAGGTTGATTATAAAGTTTCATTGTTTGGGGCATCCTTTATCACAAATGGTAGGTCACAAGAAGGTAAACATGTGCAGGGTGTTAAGTGTAACATGCAAATGCAAAGGTCACAATGCCATTTCGTCCCGATGCCACATTAGTCGCAACATTCATATATGATAGCAACAACATATGTCTCAACTGGTAGGGTATACATTTGTATCCTTTGAGTCTAGAATTGTGCAATACTGGTTGAATATCCTTCTCCTACTACAAACTTAAAGTGCTAGATCCACTGCTGTCTGGTTTTGAACCAGAAAAACAGAAATGTCTTGCTGTGACTTTCTACAGTTCTACCATCTGATGAGTGTTGGTAACATTTCTAGTGTGTGCAGTTTGTGAAAGACTTTGATGTGGAAACTTGTCTTCCCCAAAAATTCCCATTTTTAAGTGAAGAGTTGTGTCATCTCCTACCTGATATGGATCAGATATACCATTCCAGGTACTGCCTGGTTCTGAATGAGGTCAAACTGTGTCTATGGTCTGTCACAATATAGTCTCTCAATTTCCAGGAGTACCATTTATCAGTTATACACATTCTAGGATTATTTCATGTTTTTCTGTCTTTTATGATTGTGATACTTGTATATGAGCAAAGAATATACCCTGATCAGATGTGAGCAGCCCTCCACTGATGGGATATATGATGTTTTCCTCTTTTGGTTCTACATCTCCTGGCTTGTCTTTAAGCACTTCCTTAAGGAGGATCTTTCTTGTTTTGGCTCTCCACCAGTTCAGTGTAGGATTCTAACTATTCTATGAATGGAGTTACAATATTGTAACACAAGTTGAAAATGTATTTTCAATGGATATCTATCTCCACACACGTCTCACCAAACTTCCCTACTCCTGATGACATACCACAGTGTAGGTCCTCTGACCAGTCTTGATGGAATTAATGAGTGCTCTTATGAAGAGGGTCCTGGTTATAATAGTTGTGATAGTGTCATGCTCCTATTGGTGGACAGATGCAACACAATCATTACCATGTGGAGGTGGAAGGTTATTGGCATGCATTGAAACTTTGTGCCAGAAGAGACCAGCAATAATCAAGAAAAGCTATTTTGTGAGAAGAGGTGTCGCTTAGAAACACATTAGGGAAATGCTAACCTGGAGCATTTGCACATCTGTGATGTCCTTGACATCATTCCTGTGAAATATCTCCTCCTTGTGTCATACCATTTGTAAAATAGAACACAGTTAACTGCAAAACTTTCTTTATAATTAGCCCACATATGGTAATAAAATATGATGATCAAACTGTTTGCTGGATGATGATCAGAAAGAGGTGAAAAAAAAAATTAAGGTTCCCTTTTTTACAAAGAATAAAAGTGACAATACTGTAAGTTATTTCTTAACATTTTACGATGAAAAATATTTCTTGTAAAAATCTATTAGTGAAATAATAACTTTCATCAGTCCTTTTGATTTTTATCACTGTTGCACAAATACCATTAGCATTTTCCAGTTAGATGCTCCTTAGACCTCTAGAAGACTGCAGCACAGAAGCCAAAAGACTGTTTCACTGTAGAAGCAGTTAGGAGCAGTCTGTTAGTGCCAAAATTCTGATGAAACATGACTTTAAAAGCATGGAAAATATTTTGTGAAATAACCAGTTTTATAAATCAAATATGATTATATGTAAATCTGTGAATTTTATGCAATTCTTTTTCTTTTCTAAATATAAACTTGACCCTGAGAATGAAGTGGTTGTGTTTTATAGGTCAAAAATACAAATGTCCTTTTCATTGATAATCCAGTTGGGACTGGATTTAGTTACGTCAAAAATTTATCAGCTCTTACAAAGAACAACTCCCAGATAGCTGATGACCTCGTGACTCTCATGAAACACTTCTTCCAGAAAATACCAGAATTCCAGGTACATTCCATTAAACTTCCTTGTGTTTTGTTTGTTCCTTCAGTGCTAATGCCATGTTGTACTTTTTGAGAATTAGTTATGAAGATCACATTTTTGGATCTTTTTTGTTTTCACGGTGAAAGTTATTTTAAAAAATATCTTTTAACACTCAAATTATTGACATGTTTTTATTATGATCATTATCGGTGGAGTCAACATATTGCATTATATTGAGTAATTTTAGTTTTAGCCCATTACAACACTCAGTGTAAAGAATTATATCAAAAACTTAGTTAAAATTACTCGTTTTTTTTAATGTAATTTGTTGGGTTAAATGTGCCCGTCCACATGGTTTGGTATTTTTGTTTACATTTTTATGACTCGTGTTATTGAGGGTCCTATAACAAACAAGTCATAAACTTACTAGGAATATAGTGTCTCGAGGGCACAGTTTCACCACTGAATTAAAGAACTACAAAAAATAAATGTGTAGTCATATTTCCATACTTTAAAAAAATTTCAAGAGTTGAAATGTGTTTCATAAAAAAAGTTCTATTTATTTATTTTCGGATGATTCTTAGCACACTTCCAACAAAAATCATTAGTGTTTGAAAATCTCTTATTTTTTTCTAATCATAATATGATGTTCTTTGAGCCTGCTAGTGCCACAGTGATATGTCTGCAGACTTACAGTTCCAGAAACCTGTTTTCAATTCTCATGGTGGGCAGAGCACAGATATCCCATTGTGTTACTTTGTGCTTGATTACAAACATAAACATAATAGCTTCAAAGAAACTAGTGGTAGTTTTGTTATAGTAACTTGAATTCAATTGTTTTACTGATTTTTGACAATTACACTTTTTCAGTCATGGTTGTCAGGGTGTGACACATCTCAACTTTAAGAAGCCCTAGGCTACTGATCTAAACATGTCATGAAATCTGTTTTTTTGTGTCTCACTGCAATTTGTAGTGAAACACATTAATGTACTCTAATGTATACCTGTCCTTAACTTGTGGATGGAGTTTAGATCTAAATATTGGATTTTAATGACACTTGTACAGTAGGTAGGCATATAAAGATATAGGCCTGACTATCTACTAAAAGTAATTGGTCAAAAGTCACTGATACAGAAAAACCTTGTTCTTGTTGGCATAATATTAAAAGGACTGAAAGAATATATTTTAATTAAATGTATACTTTAAAGAGGCATGGCTGTTTCATTACCACAACTTGTATTTGTTCCATTTATTTGAACTGTAAAAGCAATAATGCTTTAGTACAGTAGTGATCTGCATAGAAGTTAAATCAAAGTGGCAAAAGCTTACTTTGATGATATGCTGTTAAAAAGAAAGGTACCTCTGAATAATTACCACTTCATTTTCTTTTGAAGTTGGTAAAAAGCTTGTATTTTCATTTGAAACTTTATTTGAATTTTAATGTTGACGTGCAATAAGAGATACTTTTTGGGATACAGAATGGTGTAGACTTAGATCACTGTGCACTTGTCTTTATTATGGTTGTTTTTGCCTGAAAAGCCACTGCATAAGACATTGTTTGCATGAGGCCAATAGATCCTGGTGGTTAGGTCATTCAACTCTCAGCATAAAGGTCACAGATTTGAATCCCCACCACCAAATATGCTCACTCTTTAAGTGATGAGAAAGTTATAATATGACAGTCAATCTCACTATTTATTGGTAAAAGAATAGCCCAAGAATTGGCAGTAGATAGTATTAACTAGATCCTTCCATCTAGTCTGTTGTTGCTAAATTAGGGACAGCTAGCACAAATAGCCATTATCAAATTTTGTGTGAAATTCAAAACAAAACAACTGGATAAGTGTTTTCTAAATAGGTTTAAAACTTTCTTCATATATCAATTGAAATTTTCTGATTTATACTAAAAAATAATAATAAACTTGACAAAAAGTTATTTTATTGTATGGCAGCTATTGTAAACATTGTGAAATTGTATTCCTTGTATAGCAAATCAAATAAACTGAAGCTTCATGAAATTAAAAATATGCAACACATTTAAAATAATGTGAGATAATTTACATATCAATTACTAAAATCAAGAGGTTTTTAAAGGTTTCTTAAGAGAAAACCTATTTCACTGAAACTTACAAAATCTGAAGTCTATGAATCTTATAGATATCAAAAGAAATAAGTTATTTACAAAATATACATAATTTGTAGAAATTAGGTTTCAAGTGATTTCATCCATTTTTTTTTTCACAATGCACTATAACAAACCATGCAACTGTTATATTGAATCAAGTTTGATAGTGCATTTAATTTTAGTACTTTAGAGTTTGCAAAGATGAAATTTTGAATTAAGTGGACCCAATTTCCAGTGGCTTACTACAGAAAAAGACTGATTATAATTTAATGTTCTATCATAAATGTGAAAATGCACAATGTGATATCTCAAACACAAAACTTACTTTTTATTTGTCACTTGGCTTTATAGTATTTCATAACTAAATACTTGGCAAATGGCATTGTAGTCTTCTGATTTCAGAAATCTCCTCTCTACATCTTCTCAGAGTCTTATGGTGGAAAAATGGCTGCATCTTTTGCCTTAGCACTTTATAAGGTAAATTGTATTAATATAAATATATTTAATGAGTTTATGAATGATTTACCATTTGTTAAAATAAATTTTACTAATAATGTTTTTTGGCACATTGAAACCTGGGACTTCATTTTGTGAATATAGATTCTTTTATTGATCTATGTTTTTGTCTTTATTTAATATTGTTGTTAGTTGTCACTTTTAACCTTGTTCTTTAAAAAGTGTAATGCAAGATAAGAATTCTTCTATATTGTAGATCTATAAATGAAACTAATTCATATTTGAAAGTGTTTCTAGTCAGTATTGTACTATTTACCACAAGCAAAAGCATCTATCTCCAGGGACTGGAAAAGTTGTAGTTAATCTACCAATTTAAATTATTTTGTGGACTTTGAGAAAGTTAGATGGGTTGAAATCTTGGATTACATCAAAGCCAAAGCTTTGAGTTACTTGTACTGGACACTGTGAAAAGTAGTTGTCGGGCATTTCAGTCATGCTAAGAACTGCTGAATGATAAATCTACATTTTTATTAAAGTACATCACATTTTGAAATGTGAATGACAGTGTGATTAGTTCCTGAAAATTTAGTGTTGAATGCCTGCTTGAGGAATAAAATTTTCCATCAGTATTATTCATGTCTGTTCTTCTGTCATTTCAAAAGTGAGCATTGGACTTTGTGTGTGCAACTTTTTAAACAGGAGACAGATGAATTCTCAGAGACAATGGTTTGCATTATATACAAGATTAATGATACTTGTGCATTTAAATGGCTCTTTTATTGTAACTGTATGGATGTGAGCTCAAAAGACGTTAAGTGTTGTAAAAATGTGTACTGTAGGCTTAATGTTTTTATAAAGTTTTAGAAGAAGTAAGCACTCAGTCTTAAAGTACTCTCCAAGAATATTGATGTACATGTGTAAAAACTTGCAGCATTCAGAGTATAATTATGTAAAAGAAAAAACTGGTTATATTAAGTTGAAAGCTTGGATTTATTGTAATTTATGAAAAAGTTGAAAGTTGTTATCAAAATAACATTTTATTAAGTCTTTTTTTTTTCCTGAAGCTTTTTTAAAAACCATAAAACTGTCTAAAACACATTTATAGTAATTAATAATGAGTAATACCAGTGCTTTGGACTATTAGTTGTTTGTAAAACATTAGGGTTGTAACTTCTAAATGGTAATAAATAACTGTAACTACATAAACTCTAACATGTACAGTGCATTTTCCATATAGGCAGTGAAGTCTGGAAAGATATCTTGTAATTTTCAAGGAGTTGCATTTGGTGATTCTTGGATTTCTCCTATTGATTCTGTAGCAACCTGGGGTCCATATTTATACACTGTGGTAGGTGCTTTTGAAATTTAAACATCTGAAACAATGTGTGTATTTAATTGTGTTAATGTTTTTGGAAACATATTTTTTTAAATGTAATTTTGAGAAGAACAAAGAGATATTTTACTGTACTCTAAATAGTATACAATGCATGTATACTTTATTTTATATGTGATAACTCACAAAACCCAATAGTTACATTTTAAACCCAAGTTGGAATATAAAAACAAAATATAATGAAGGCTGTTATTTTAGTTTGAGATTCTTTGTTAGGGTTAAGGAATAAAGAAAAGTAGTCTTTCAGCAAAGCATTTAGTTAGAATGATGCATCAGGAACATAAATGTTTGACAGTTTTTCTAAAAAGCATTCTATTTGTCATAAATAGTAGCAAAGAAAAAGGAAATAAAATTGGTGTTGAATACAAATAGTCATTGTTCTGTTGTACAATGTATAGTGATTTGTAATGGCTCTTTGATATAAATTACCATATGCTCTTTGGAAAAAAAGTTTGGCCAAAATTCAGTGATGTACAAGTCAGTAATACTAGGTTTGGTAGAGATCATAATAGAAATTGAAAGAACTTTTGTGGTTGTATTACAGCATCATATTTTATATGAATTCAAAATAAATAATTGTAATTTGTGTGAAAAATGTTTTTTTAGGAAATTATGTGAGTTACTGCATTAGCCTAATGTTAGCCAGAATAAAGGCTGGTAGTTTGTTAACATTGTTCATGATGGCTTTCAGGTTGATTTTCTATGTTAATCCTTCTGGGAAACAAATATTTAGAATTTTTTTGCTATTTGATTTTAGAACTTCTTTAAAACAACTTAAATTTGTAATATTTATACTTTAACAATGAGTTATCACATCTTGTTAAGCCTAAGCCACCTGTCAGTCCCAGTTGAATTCATTTGAAGCATCTGCATGATATTGAATCACAAAACTTAAGTTAAAAAAGTTTGGTTGTCTATGAACTAAAATCCCAAACATTTTTATAAATACCGTATTTTCCGCCTAATAAGCCGAATTTCTGGACCTGATTTTTGGGGGTCAGCTTATTGGCCGATCACCAGCTTTGGACCAAAAAATACCGAAGACCAAAATCAGCCCCAAAATCATACCTTTGATCTCACAGTTACGGCAGAGTTACTTCAGTTGAATAAACTTTATTTATTAATATAAAAAGGTCTATACATTACGAATGACATGTATTCATAGAAATAACAAAATTCATAAAAAAAATACACACTTTAATCTCAGAAATTTATTAAAATCCATCAAATTCATCGTCAGAAGCACCAAATAATAGATTCCAATCCTCGGCAGAGACCTGGTCGTCATACGGGCCATTCTCTGGTGTTATTAGCTGAGTGAGTGGAATGTTGTCTTCCTCGTTGTCGTCCAACCACTACATATCATCTTCCGTTCCATCCATTGCATTTGAGATTCTGCATTTTTAAATGACTTCTCAACAGTTTCAACACTAATATCGTCCCACGATTTCACGACCCACTCACAGACGGTAGCGAGTGATGCAGCGCGCGTATTTCCACCAGCAGTAAAACTTTGATTGCCGGAAACCATCCACTCATTCCAGCATTGATGGAGCCTGTCTTTAAAAGGTTTATTTAAACACACATCTAAGGGCTGTATCACAGATGTCAGCCCACCAGGAATATCTGCAATATCGGTATTGCATCTTTTGATCGCGGCTTTAACGTTTTCACACAGGTGGGACTTAAACATATCCCAAACGAGCAGAGATCTAGATTTCATCAGTTCGCCAGGACGATGCGCCCACACTTCGTTAATCCACTTGATGCATCATTCGTCATCCATCCATCCGTTTTCTTGTACATGGACGATCACTCCTTTCAGAAATTTCTTCTTTTTAGGAAATGTTTTTCTTTTGAAAATTACCATAGGCAGTAATTTTGTCCCATCAGCAAAGCATGTTAAGACTACAGTGAAACGTTGTTTCTCGTGGCCCATTGTCTTAACCCAAACGGTGTTTTCGCAAGCTTTGTTAACAGTTTTGTTTCCAACCATATCGAAAAAAATCGGAGTCTTGTCCATATTCCCAATCATTTGTAGAGGGTAGTTGTGTTTTGGGCAATGATGACTGATAAATTTCTGGAATGAGGTGATTTTATCATCCAATTCACTTGGCAGTTTCTGCGCGATCTTCGTTTTCTCTCGAAGTACAAGGCTGTGTTGGTTCATGAAGCGGGTACACCAGCTGTTGGTTGCCTTAAAGTCTCTTGAATTTTCTTTATTTTGACCAGCCCACTTTAGTGCAAAAATACGGATCTGGGCACGCGTGACAGTCAGACCACTCTGCCTGTTTTCATTCACCCATGTCGTTACATCTTCTTCCAGTTTTGGCCACTTCGGTTGATTTTTCTGGTTACATTTACTTGTTTTCGACATTTCTTTTAGCACACATTCTGCTTTCTTCCATTCACAGACCTGTTTTTCATTCACACTGTAATGGCGAGCGGCATTCATATTTGAGGTTTTTAAGGCAAGCTCTACTACTTTCAGTTTAAAAGCAGCATCATAACGCATTCCTTTTTTTGAAGGTGTAGACATCTTTGGCTTTTGATGGTACAATGATAAACTCCCACTAAATACCCCTGGTATTTATACCCTTGGTTAGTGATTTTAATTACTGAGTAAAAATTCTGGAATTTCATTGGTTACCTAATTACAGTGAGTGGAGCCAATAACGAATGACATATTGATTCCATCTCTGTCTCAATACGACACGTTCTGCTTTACTACAGAACGCCAATGATCACACACAACATGCATGCTGACGCTGAAACGTGACTGAGAAATCATTTTGAAGAAACTTGTCACTTCTTAAAAATAGCCTCGAATTATTGGGCGGTAATAAGCAAAAACCCTCATTTTCAGAGCTGAAAATTGGCCTCGGCTTATTAACTGGAAAATACGGTAATGAAGAATGAAATCATGAATATGTATATAAAGAGCTTGTACTATTTGTCTTTTGCTATAAATCTTTATATATATGTGTAAAGGTTTATACCTAAAGACAACGATGTAAAGCCCTTATATCAAAAGTTAGGACTACTTTTATGATGTAGTAGCAGTTTTTTACTGCTTCAATTACTGTATTAAAACCCAGTTTGTTTGTATTTTGTGTATGTCAAGAAAAAGTTAAAAGTATTTTCTTCATTCTAACACAGTAATGTGTGTTTATTATATTAGCGTAGCATCACTACTAAATATTTTAATTTTATATAAAACAAACTAGTAATGTAGTTTTTTCTCTGCTGTGTAGAAAAAGAACACTTAGATACATTTTAATATCGTTTTCTCAGTCTATGGTGGACAAACAAGGACTAGAAGTGATTAATGCTAGTGTACAAGATATCCGTCAGTCCTTAGCCAAAGGTCAGTATGTGAATGCTACAGAGTTGTGGTCAAGAACTGAAGATATTGTGGAAAAGGTAAATTTCTATTAGTAAATCAGTAGTTATCTTGTGCCTGAAAAGGTTTTGATGGGAGGGGGAGAGGTCTTACACTTCAAGGCAAGTTTTAATTTGCAGTACTTTTATTAATTGTTTAAATGCTCTACTTTATTTTACATTCAGACAGTAATGTATTGCTTAATTTTGTAAAATATTAATTATTTAACTCAACATGTGCAGGTCAAGGCATTTTTCACTCCCTTAGTTAATCACACCTTATTATTAGTAAGAAATAATGAAATAAAGTTACATTCACTCAGGGAAAAACTATCAGGAAGATTACATTCCTTCACGTGAAAATAGATTTTCTCATGAATCATTGTTTTGTATTTAATTCATGCAATACATTCATTTTCATTTGTCATAACTTAAGGAATGTAGATGGATCGTGCGTTCATGGTTGGGAAAGTCAACTACAAAGATGAAATTAAAGCAAAATTAAATTACTTGGAAACATAATATTTCAATCCCTGCTGTTAATTCTAACTCATTTAAACTTTAAACTACTGGTGTTATATTTAAAAAAAAAACGGTGAAACGCGTTAGGCTTAAACAGTAATTATGACTTGAATGTTTTGTAGTAACTATTTAATAATGCACTAAATATACAACTTTTATTTTGTTAAAAATGTTTCGCCACACATTCTAAGATAATAACCTGTACCACATATTTATGTGGGAAGTAACAATTATCGGCATGCTTATGTGATAAATTTGATGTCTTCAAATGGTAATGACTGAAGCCTAAATTGGTACAAGTTAGAATACAAATTGATATTAACAATGATTTTTTTAATTATTGAACTTGATAAACAATCAAATAGCAAAATTTAGAAATATATAGGCAAACTAAACGAATTTTTCTTCATGCATACGTGAAAACGGATAAAGAAGGTTAACGTTAAGTGGTTATTTAAGTGGACTTTGCTACAATGACAGATCATTAATCAATCAAGACAGTGAATTCTCGGGTTTAGTGACTACTATCTTTTGAAGTAACTACAGGCTGCAAAAGATGCTGATTTTATGATGTAAGAAGTGGGAATTTTTCAGTGAGTGGTGAATTATTTTGTCATGTGTGAGAAATAACTAAAACTGTCTCCCCAACTTGCAAGAGAGCTAAACATCTAAGCAGGAACAAAAATCACTTTGCTCGAAAGACTTGGGATCACCTGATGTATAAGGGAAGGAGGATGTATTTTATTGGTTGAAATGCTAAGTACATCTTAACATCTTTGTGTTAGATTTAGGTTAGTACTCTATGTATTTTAAACACTGAAGTTATATATAAAATTAATATACTCTGTGTGTCAAGTTTTATCAACTCAAAAATATTATATCTAACAAACTTTAATTCTTCACTTATTACATATAAATTAACAAAAACATTGGATTTTATTATTTTAAAATAAGAAATAACATTATGTTGTTGTTAAAGTGTTATTAACAATGTATGTCACTTTTCAGTACACCAATGGAATTAACTGGTATAACATATTATCTAATGTGGGTGAACAATTGAAACCTGTGGTTGGAAGTCTTCCTCCAAACCATATACTGCGTAAGTAAACAGAATGCAATACCGTCTAGTGTAAAGCAAATACATTTAATTCATATGAAAGCCAGTATGTATTGTGTTATGCTTTATTTCTTAAAATGAGAGGAATCATAAAAGCCAAAACGCATTTATCCAAATACAATAGTTCAATTGCTGTCTGCCCATTATTATTTTAGATGCAAGGGCCATGAATCCTTATAAGAGTAGTAAGTGTTGGTACTGTAAGTGTAAGGTAAAGACATGGGTTGGAATCACCTCGTCCTACGACCAAGTGCATGAAATGTATCTTGAAAGTAAAACCATTGATTCAGTGTTAAACTTAAATCATTTCTGAATTTAGCTTTTTTTTGTTTTATCACCAACATTTTAAATAAAAACAAACTAACCTCTTTAATCAATGAGAACTGTAAATTAAGAAATTAAGAAATATTTTTTTAGCTCTGTTATTCATACATTTTATATTTTCAGTACATAGACTAACAATGACATTAGGTTATATTTTTGTTGCTAAGCAACATGATATAAAAGGCAATGTTGAAACATAGTGTTAACAAAGTACATTGGCTTCACTGTATATTAGAAATTACATTCTAAAATACCAGGACTTATTTTAACCTTTAGAGATGTTATGAACAATCTGACGTCAGCAGATAAACCACCTCGTTAAACTTTTTTGAGCTTTATTGTGTCTTATTGATTTTTCACTGCTGGAAGAGAATGAATTCGTTTTCTGTTTACTATCAGTGATAATTTTTATTTATAGTTGTGCATCATAGTGCCTTTAATAAATGATTTTTCTGGTAATTTCACTTAAGGATGAAACAAAAAGCCTGAAACCTTTGGAATACATACTGTATTTTCAACGTAAAATAATTATAAAAAAATATTCAAATATGTTTATTAAGTTAACAACAAGCTAACAGAAAATAACTAACAAGTAGTTGCAAATCCAGCATTTAGTTATTGATAAAATTTAAAGAGCCTCGGAAAACTGCTAAGTCATGGAACTTTGTAAACTTAAAAGTGTGGTAACTGTGAATTCACATAATGTCAGTTGGATGTGTAATTATTTTGAATACTTATCAAAATATATTTCAACTGGTTCCTGAAAAAGTCTGTTGTAGAATACAGAAAATTTTCAGCAGTTAATAAAGTTTTAATGCATTTGAAAATTAATAGAATTAAAATTGACAAATATTTATATTATACCTGTTTTATGACTATTTTTATTAATTACTAAAGTTGACATTAATGAAAATATATATCTGTACCTAAATTGTGTTCTCATAATTCTAATTGTACTAGCACTTTGTGTTTCTGTGTTAAATCTAATTATATAAAATTATAATTTAGTTAAATAATTAAAACCCCATGTGTGGCTTCTTTACATCAAACAATGAAGTAAGATAATACAATAAATAACAACAATGTTCTCATGAAACTTTTACTTTGGAATTATTGTTATTTTTTGTAAATAGTTTTACCATCATAATCCTGCAACATAACTACTAGTCTGTAAACTAGTTTTTATCACAAAATATATTAAATATGTTTTACAGTAAGTTGAATCATTTAACTCTACAAAAGTCTGAGGTTTCGTTTTAAGAGGTTTTTCAAGTGGCGCAGCCTACAGTCATCAATTTTCTAATAATCTGTGTAAACAAAAAATTGTTTGTCTTTTTTACCTTGTAGATATATCCTGAATATTCTTTATATCTTTATTATTACTAGACAAATCCTACATGCGACATGTGGGTAATTTTAACGGCGACCCTTTATTCGAGTTGATGAATGGAAAAATCAAAGAAACACTTCGTGTAATCCCAAAGAATGTAACGTGGGGAGGTATTAATTTTTGTTCTTCCTTGTTTTTTTTAAATCTCTTGAACTACTAATTGCTTTTATACCGGTCTGATCCACATACTGTATTGTATTGGGTAGTTTTGTGTTTTTTGTCACAATATTCATTGCAAAACAAAAACAATGAAATTTTTGAAATCACTGTTTTTGATGTAAAATATGTAGAGGACTAATCAGTAATTAGTGACGGCACTGTAACCAACAAAGTTGTGGACCCACGGGCAACTTGACGCATTTTAGAAAATGTGTTTAAAATTCATATAAGGTCCATATAAAAACCCTCCATCAGTAATTCAATACTGAAGAAAGGCTCAGCATGGCATGGTTCAAGGCATTCGACTCATAATCTGAGAATCATGGGTTCGAATCCCTGTCACACCGAACATGCTTGCCCTTTCAACTACATAAGGGATGGCTAGTATAAATAGCCCTTGTGCAGCTTTGTACAGAATTCAAAACAAACAAACAATATTGAAGGAAACATTAAAAAATGATGAGAAATCTTTAGTTTTATAAAGTCACACAAGTTTTTCTCATCAGACAGTATCATTTATTGCTTTTAATTATTTGTTTTTAACTTTATTCACTGTTTTAGTGAATGTTAAATTGTTTTATGCATGTCCATCACTGCTAACAAAAAAATACATAACCCTACAGCTGGAATGCTTTTGAAAAGTAGACTGTTTACTGTTAACAAAAAAGTACAAAACCCTACAGCTGGAATGCTTTTGAAAAGTAGACTGTTTACTGCTAACAAAAAAATAGAAAACCCTACAGCTGGAATGCTTTTGAAAAGTAGACTGTTTACTCCTAACAAAAAAGTACAAAACCCTACAGCTGGAATGCTTTTGAAAAGTAGACCGTTTACTGTTAACAAAAAAATACAAAACCCTACAGCTGGAATGCTTTTGGAAATTAGACTGTTTACTGTTAACAAAAAAGTACAAAACCCTACAGCTGGAATGCTTTAGAAAAGTTTACTTTTTGAACAAGCTTGTGTGATGGAGTTTTGTATTTTATCTTAAAGTAATTTTTTTTAAAGATGTGTGTTTTTCTAATATCATGAATGAATATACTTGCAAGTAGTTAAAAATGTGAAGAACTCCTGACCCAATATCCAAAATTATCCAAATATGTTTTCGTGACTTGATTTACGTGAGCTTATATTATTACAGCGTGTGTTGCTTACCACTACAAAGAGCAAAACCAGGAAAAAATTGGTATTTTTAATCAAATATCTCATGAACCTTGCATTAGATATAGGTCTTATATTTTCTATATGCAATATTCCAAGTAGCTAATAAGAAGCTAGCATATCATCTAATGGTTTTGTTACAAGCATACAACATTTTTGGTAAAATACAAATGAAGATATAATTGTACTTAAATCTTTCAATACAAGCTCGGTCAATTTGACCAACCATGTGACTATTCTTTGACCTCATTTAAAGTCTTTTAATACTTCTGATTCTTTTTGTGTAGTGTACATATCTTCACAAAATTTTGCAGTTTTTCAGCTAATATTATATCTTTAACATGCAAAAAAAACATTTTTACTGTGGTATTTTTAATAAAATAAAGGTTTGCCCATGCATATATTAAGTAGTAGTTTCAAATAGTCTGTATGAAAAGGAATTTTAGTGTTAAGATTACGGGTAATTTTTCTCATCTAAAAACTTTCAAATTTCATTTTTATAATTCATAAAACTTCTCCAATTCATTTCAAATGTTCTTTTTAGTAAAACTTATATTTTCTCTACCCTAATTGAAAACAGAACTGATCAATTTGACTGACTTCATAAGAAAAAAAAAATTTTTAATTGCCTGTTTTTTCAGACCTAACTAAATTAAACTAAATTTATTTATCATTAAGTAGTTTTGAGCTCATGACTGTATAAATATATTTACAATTAAATTTTATTGTTTTATTAATTATTGCCCTTTTAAACCATGTGTAACAACTCTCTGCACAATTATAAGTTGTAAATCAACTCAAGATTATGCCTCATGTCACATTTTTATTATATTAATATCATTTATTTTACCTAATAAATCTTAACTAACCTAAAAAATCCCCATTTTTATGTTATAGTTACTTTATAATAATAAATAAGGAATACAGAAGAAAAAGAGGCCTGGCATTGCCAAGCATGTTAAGGCATGCAACTCGTAATCTGAGGGTTGCGAGTTTGCATCCCCGTCATGCCAAACATGCTTGCCCTTTCAGCTGTGGGGGTATTATAATGTGATGGTCAATCCATTGGTAAAAGAGTAGTCCAAGAGTTGGCAGTGGGTGGTGATGACTATCTGCCTTCCCTCTAGTCTTACACTGCTAAATTAGGGACAGCTAGCACAGATAGCCCTCGAGTAGCTTTGTGTGAAATTAAAAAAAAACAAACAAACAGAAGAACTTACCCAACCTTCTTTTTTTCTTGTTGAGTAAATTCAAGCCTTTTTTTTTTCTAATATAGTGGTGCGCAAAATATTTTTTATTTATTTAAACAATGCACCAGATAACATACATTTATAGCATGCAAAAAGTAGACAATTTCCCCTACCTCTCAGTTTTTCTGATTTTCTAGCTCTGATACAAGAGCTGTTACAAAGTCATCAAGTTTTCCACTGGAACATTGTATGTATGCTGAATGAAACAGATTATTATTTGTTCAGAACACAGCATTATGCAATATGTCATTTAATAGATGAAAACCTTGACTTTCTATTGGTTATATTTAATATATTATTAAATGTAAGAGAACTATGAACTCGTCCAAAGAGAGGGAGGATGTGGCAGGGAGGGTTTGATTTTTCACTGATAACCATATAATCAAGCATAATTGAAGGCTATAAAAATTATGGTTTGTCTGAGCAATAACAACTCTACAGTGAGTACTTTATGTTTAATTGTTTACTCTTTTATGGGGCAGTAGAAAAATAGAGAAAATATGTCACTGCGTGACACTAGGGAAACTTCAGAAACTTTTAAAATATTTCCTTGTTAAGAACTTAAAATGTATATACCATTAAAATATGGATTGTTGGCTAATATTTTGTGCTATTCTAATTGGTATAACATAAAAGAAAAGTAGTTTTCTAAAAGTTTGAATGTAAGACACTAAAACTTTGTTGTGCAGAGTAAAGGTTACTGGACTGAAAAAAATTGAACATATGATGTTTGATAAACTATTTTTCAGGTCAGTCAGGCGACGTATTTGATGCCTTAAAGGGAGATTTCATGAAACCTGTCACTGCCATTGGTGAGAAGTTTTAAAATGTTATATTTTTGCCACAAAAACCATGACATTATAAATAAGATACCTGATAACAACAAAATTAATATTTGTCAAAGAAATTGAAAGCTATTTGAGCACCAACAAATCTAATTTCCCATGGGAAGAAAACTTAAAAAGTGCTTGGAAGCCAATGGGTTTAAATAAATTTCAATATTTAAGTGCAGTGTATAAGTTGACTGAAAGAAATCTCATTTTAACCTCATGATATATATTCACATCTGGAAATTATATAGCTAAACTATATAAATAGCTCTAGAAGAAATACCAAAATGACCATATACTGGGCCAATTACTTTTTACACAAATTGATGATATATACAACATTTGTGGCCATATGAATGCTACAGAATGTATCAGAACTTTATTATGAAAACTTTATGCAACAGTCTTTTCAATGGAAAACATTCTTACATTTGAATTGTAAATGTGTGCACAGAGTGGGGATTTAAAATATCCAAACTCAGATACTGCTTGCACTTGATAACATTGGAAAACAAAAGAACCAGGACCATTCAGAAAAAGAATTGCAACAAGTTGTATCCAAAGCATGGTATAAAAAATGCAGCATCTTGTAACAGATGGGACTTCATAAACACACAAGACACCAACTACCAAAATATCTCACACAACAGAATACAACATAATCGAGGATCGCATGGTATGGATTCACAAAAACCATCCACATGTCACAAGCAGCAGTACTAAAAAAGGATCTCTGTCTGGTAAAGCAACACAGGTTGCTTCTACAACATATCTATTCAGCCATGACATCCCTCAAATAACTGGTGAATAAAATAAGTATTCATGCTATTCCTTACAAAGGAATACCAGTCAAGTCAAACTTCTGAACCAGGTGCTTAAAAACCGTTGTCATCATCCACCAGGTGCATTATGGAGAGCCTTCAGAGAGAAGTGGTATGATTTGGATGTGACATCATTTTGATGGAGTCTTTTGTAATGGAAAATATGCTGCAGAGTTATCATCAAAGTGTATAGTCATCAGATGGAGATTAACAGCATGGTCTGAAATGACACAGGGAGGCTCCAAAGCTATTTTAATATAAGATAACTTAATCTCTTGAAGCAGGTATTTGTAGAGTAGTTATTGATTAATTTCTTTACAATAAAATTTTAAAATAAATGGTTTAAATATTAAAACTTCATGTTTTAAAACAGTTTCAATACCTGTTACTGTTTCATGTTGCTGTAGAAATACCAAGCTCGTGTAATTGGTACATAAAAGTACTTTTTCTAGCTTTAATTTATAAGATGATTTGCAATCTTAAAATGATACACTGTTAAAGCCACGTAAATTTGCCTTTTGGGCAGAAATATGATCTTTGTTTACAAAATATTCAGTTACAGCTCCTTTGTGTGGAACTCTTTGCCAGCATGTTCTAAACAATATTTTCATAAGTAACTGGGTAAGAAGAAAAAAAATTTTATCATTAGGCCATAAAAACATCAACATGCATCTGAGATCCAGCTTATCAACTCTGGAAAAACCAACAGATTTTATCAAGATGATTCACATCAGTACAATATAATCTGCAAATTTTATCAAGATGATTCACATCAGTACAATATAATCTGCAAATTTTATCAAGATGATTCACATCAGTACAATATAATCTGCAAAGGTACAATTGAAAACTTCTTATAATGAAATACTTGTTCATTTTGTTGTCCTATTTCAGTGGACATCCTGCTAAACACCACAGATTTGAAAGTCGTCGTGTACAATGGTCAGTTGGATCTGATTGTGGATGCTCCAGGTGAGTGTTAATAAATTATGAATCCTTTAAAACATTTTCCATGTTTAAATATGTTTAGAGACAGCATTGTTGTTGTTATTTGGTTTATTTGTTTTCAAATAAAAATTATATTTGAAAGTTGTGTGCGACTCTCGCATACAAAGTTATCAGCTAGTTTTTATGGATGTTTTGGATAAGTTTCACTAAAATATTTAATAGTAATATGGTTTATGGTTGCTGAATTTGTTTCGCAGAGCTCAGTTTTCTAGGTTAACAGTATTTGTTAATGTTATTTGTTATTTCTGAAGATATGAGTAATAAATACTGTTGTACGTTATGCATCATTTGGTCACTTAATTAGGAACTCTTGCAGCATACCAATCAACCCTTCATACTTCAATAAATGGATAGTTGATATGTGAAGTTCAGTGACTTCAGGAATTATGTAAATGGATAGTTGAAGTCTTGGTTCATCCTCTCTGTGATTGACAGAAAGAACTCTTCATTGCTTATTTTACTTGCACACAAAAACGAAACATATTCAAAGTCTTTCTTTGGTAAACCAGTGTCTTCAGATCTCAATCCCACACTAAAATGACACGTTCTCAACATTTAAATGTTTTGAGTGTTACTACTGCAATCTTTGACCAACCAGAATCAAATTAATTCATTTCCTTGATTTTGCTCATGGCATAACACGTGATAACCAAAAATTTGCCTGTTAGTTTATTTTAAAGATGGGCTTAAATCTGAAAATGGCAATGGTTAACAAGGGGCAAAGTTTAATTTTCAAAAACTTTCTGGTCAGAATGTCAGAAAAAGAACTAGAAGTTAACATCTTCTAGGTAGATAAAGGAAAAACCGAGATAATTCATTTAAAAAAATTATTCTCCAAGAAAATATTTATCCACAATATGCAAAACATTAGAAAGCACGCTTCACAGAGTTCCTCTATAATTTTGATACATGGATCCACTTAAAAAAAAGAAAATCATGAACTAATTTTAGTTAATTTACTTTAAAAGTTAAAAGTGGCATTTGTCACATAGATATTATGAAAAAAAAGGAAGTTATACCAGAGAACTTCTGATCTTCAAAACTTTTTCAGAGGACAATGTTGTACTGCACAGTGTTGTACTCAAAATATTTTATGATTTTTTTTTCCTTCATCCCACAAGCTTTTCAGTTGTTGGTTTGTGACTCTCTGAAATTTTTGGTTTGATTTCTTTAGTGAGGACAGCAAGAGAGTCTATTGTGCAGTTTTGCAGTGAAAACAAATAAATGTAAATGTTATTGATTTTTATGTTTCACGTGTGCATATTTAATATATATATTAGTGAAAATTAGTATATTTTGATAAAGTAAATAAAATCACAAGGAAGGACTGTGTTAAAAACAACAAATCCAAACTTCTGACTAATTATATTAATTTGTTAAAATTTAAAAAACAAGCCAAAACAAAAATAAATCGAACAAAAAACACTGCATTAATTGTTTGTGATGATGAGAAAACCCACTTGTAGAGAAAATTATATATGTAAAAATGGTTGGTATGGGAAGGGAAAGCACTGATATAGGAGCAAACAACGTTTCGACCTTCTTCGGTCATCGATGATGGAAGAAGATTGAAACAGTGTTCACTCCTTTGTTAGTGCTTTCCCTTCCCATACCAGACGTTTTCAAATATATGATTTACTGCATTAATTGAAAAGATCCCAGGGTACAAATTTTAATGTGGGATTATAAAATGTATCCCAGCTTTTTGTTTATTATTGTATCAGTTTATGTTTTAAGTTATAACAAACTAATATATATACACACTAATTGTAATTAATTATTTTTACAAATTGTACCATTACAGTGTATGATTTGATTTCCTAGCTTACTTTACAAGTTAAAAGTTTATTATCCCAAACTAAGTAATCAAATTATGACGATAACTAAGCCTGTAATATAATTAAAACATTAACATTCAATTCATAATCATTGGTTGACAAGGTACATCACAGTGGATTGATGGTCTCAAATGGCCAGGTATAAGTGGTTTCAAGAAAGCTGACCGTACTCCGATCATTTTGAAAGGCCAACACACGGGAGGTTTCGTCAAGTCTTTCAAGAACTTCCAGTTTTTCCAAATATTAAAGGCAGGTCACATGGTGAGTTTTCTGCTAAGGGTTATTGTTTATGATAAAACTTTTAAAACATTTCAAATGAATAATAACTCATTTGTTTCAATTATCAGTTAGTGTGTGTGTGTGTAAGAGAAGAAATTATGTTTCACTGTTGAATGTTTGGTGTTACCTATGTGTCATCAGAAAAAGGACAGTAAGGTTTAACTTCTGGAAATTAAGACCTAATAGGCCTAACAAAAATATCCTAATTTTACTTCCCCTATCCCTGTCTGCAAGTATTGTTACATTATAGATTAAACGTATAGTGTTGTGTATTATCTTTAAAATATATTTCTCTTCACAACTCAGACTATTAGAATTGCATGAAATGTTGTTTCAGTTCTTTGAGTATTAAACACACCTTGTTGAAAACCACATGAAATATATGATTTATAAAAACATTACATATTTCCTTGAGTCTTTACTAACTGCTTGAAGCAATTTCGTATTTTTTTAGTTTCATAAATGCTCTAAAATCCACAGTGTCATTTACTTCAAATTGTGTTACAAAGTCACCTGAATGTCATTTATTGCAATCCTGAGCCAGAAATAGCTTTACGTGAATCATATTCATAATTTCTTTGGTTATACAAAAGTTCTACTGTGTATGATTCTCTGTATGAAATCATAGTAGAGTAACTTCTTAGCTTTTGCCATAAAAATAACTCTCTTTTTCAATCAGTAGATATTTTCAGTATAACTGTTATACAGAGTACACCACAGGAAGAACTGCTAATTACATTGTTAATTTTGATGCCCTTTGTGTTGAGCACCTGGTACAGAACCAGACTTCACACTCACAAATTCTCAGCTGTACTACTATAACATGAAAGCATGTGAAATATGAATCCTTGGTGGTATAACAAATAGTAGGTGCTTAAAATACAGTGAATACTTTAAAAAAATGCTGAATTTAAAGATGACAACAGCCTGTTTAACAAAAGTCCACATTACAGTTTATAACTTGTTCTAGTTGAAATATATGACATGGTTTGCTCTAAGTTCATTAGAAAATTGTTTAATTTTTTTAAAATGTTAGTTGGAACAGACTTGCAGATATGTGATGTGCCTTTGAATATACAACTTGTAAAAGACAGCAAGATTTCAACTGAGTTTGTGGAATGATTCACACTGTGACGCTTATATAACATATTTTAAGAGCAATGTTTTTTATAGCAGTCCCAGAATTATGATATTTCCTTCATGACTTATTCAAATAGAAGTATTGAACTAAAAAGTAGAAATTAATTATTTCTTTTCATAAAATAGGAAAACATTGATTATGTTACACTAAAATAATTTTGGAATCACCTTGCTACTATTATTCCCAAAGCACATGCCTCCCTGGATGCTTTTCATAATCCATCTAGTACGTGAGGACAGTAATTTCCCAGTGCCATTTTTAACAATATAGTTGCCCAGACATCCATAGTGCTGGTGCATCACAGCAAGCTGAATGGTACTTATTTGTATGGAATGACATGAGTGCCAGTTTTGTTCTCCAGCTGCTTAGGACTATGTGGGTTTAATGGATGTGTTGTGGAATCAATTGTGCACGTGACTTTTGTTCATTTTCCAGACAAAGGTCCTCCATTACTTGTTTGTGGATGCTCATCTTTTGTAAGACATCATAGTTTATTTACCATAACTTGGATATAACTTGTTGCATGTTTATTTCTGGATAGTTCTGATGCTCCAAGTTCATCCATATTTCTTTATTTTCCAGTACTAATAACTACAAGGAATGTTTCCATTTTGGAAATTCTAAATCCCTGATATGAACATCCCTTTCCAAAGTGATCAGACTGGTGCATCACACTACCTTTTTGCTACCATACAAGGGTAAAACATAGCCCTGATAACTTCCAACACATATTTATATTGCTGTAGTTATAAGATAACTTTCTCATGTGCATATTCAAAATGGTATTAAATCATTTGAAGTTTCAAGATGCACACATTTTTAGACACTTTACAAAATATGCATGATTTTTTGTAAGAAATGGAAACATTCCTTTAATAGCCAAAAGAATTATTACTGAAGCTGACAGTAAGGTTTTTTTGTGCGTTTCAGGACATTTACGAAAAACTTGCATAATGATGTTTCTGTAACCTGTAACTATTTTTTTAAAATACCAAATAGAGGTATGTATTTATTCTTAACTTTATTAGGTACCGGCTGATGCTGGGGAAGCAGCTTTGAAAATGCTTACTATGGTAACGAGGAACAAATAAAATATTATCAGAATTCATTGTATGCGAAGGACTAGACTAATGTCTATGAAGAATGAGTAGTTACACTTGGGACTACATCTTCTTTTTTGTCCCTACTTAAAATGATTGTTGTTTTATAAATATTTTTTGTCTTGTGTTATTTTGGTATATACCAAAGAAAAAACATAAAAGAGCTTAAACCAGTGTTTTAAATGTGTGGAAGTAAATGCATTATTGCCAAAGATTGTATATCAGTGTGATTTTTGTTTTCATTACTTGTATTTTAAACACAGGGTTACAGTATTTATATGAAAACTGTTTTCTTTCTTTTTGGTGCTTGAGAATTATGTGAAATATAAACTTACAAAACACATATTTAAGCACAATTTTTCTTAATGTGATTTGTACTAAAGGCTTTAGAAAATTTGAATATATTATAAAGGTAATGACAGGGGTATAGTGTAATTAGCACTAAGTTGTAAATTTTAATTAAGTATTTATAAGCTTTTTGTATGTTTTCATTGAAATAAGGAGTTTTGATCAGATACAAAAGCTATTTTAAGAGTAGTTATGTGTTATCCCAAACAGTATATAAAAAGTTTTAAAATTTTTAATGAAATCTTTGAAAAATGTATTTATTATCTTTGAACGTTTTTTTTTTTAAAAAAAGAATTAAAACTTATCAGGGTATATTTTTTTAGAATAATTTCAAATTAATTGCATGTTATTTCTATAAACATCATTCAAAATGTTTGAATGCAGAAATCTCTCATGAAAATGTATCAGAAGAAAGTTAATAAAAAAAGTGACTTCTGGAAATACTGTCACGTAATATTAAGATTTTGTATCTCACCTGTGCTTTGGTTCCCTTCAGTAAACTCAGCAGATAGCCCGACGTGGCTTTGCTGTAAGTAAACATGAACGTTTCTTGCCCTGCACAGTTTAAGAACACACATTGCTTTGTTACTTCACAATTTTAAGGCATGTTTTTATGGTGTAACTACTCTTGAATGTTTCCAAATGATGTCACTATTTACTTATTATTTTATTTTGAAGTGTACCTTCAGTTTTTCTGTGTGAAAGGTACGTTACTTCCTTGAATGATAAAATATAACCTCAATCAGTAAAATTATGAAAGAAAAAAGTTACACATTTAAAGGCAAGGTTAATAAAATGCTGATAAAATCCAGAAGAATCTTGACCTATAAATGTCACTAAAACAACATAAATGGTAGAGAAAAACACAGGATGTCAAGCAAATGTTCATCTCCCATAAACCAAAAAATATATGTCACCTGGGATGGCCTCGTAATCCAAGGGTTGCGGGCTCGCATCCTCATCAAACCAAACATGCTTACCCTTTCACCCATGCAGACATTATAATGTAACAGTCAATCCCACTATTTATTGGTAAAAGAGTTGGCAGTGGATGGTGATGACTAGCTAGCTGCCTTCTTTCTAGTCTTACTGTTAAATAAGGATGGTTAGCACAGATAGCCCTCATGTAGCTTTGTGCAAAATTCAAAACCAATATTTATATACATGGTTTGTGCATACGAGTGTTATGAAGCACCTTCAGTGTAAACAATTCAACAAGGAGTTACAACTAATACATTCTTCACCCAAGTATAACACCTCTAAAAGTTCATAAAATATTCATGTTGATAGTCAATGAAACTATTTATCATTTCATCGTAAGAAGAATTACAATTACATGCAAAAGTTGTTTCACTAAACAGAAAAAGCTGTTTATGATTCTCTCAGTAACTTACTGATAAACCAAGTTACAGATACCATCACTATAACGGTTAAGATAAACACCCAGTATTGACATTACAGGAGAAAATAACAAAGATACCCATCTCATCAAATAATGTATTCTGATCTTTGTAAATAGAAATAATGAATATATATTCATATATGAATATATTCATAATTAGGTATGTTAATTTTCAGATTTCTTTTTTGTTTTACACGACACGTGCAGCTTGACTGATGCAAAAGTTAAAATGTTTATGTTCCAGGGAAAACCTGCTTATTAAAATTAAATTTCAAAGACTCACCTTCAACAAACTAAAATATTCAAGTTTAATTCCTTTTAAACTGTCTATAGTTAATTATATTTTCCAAATCCAAAAAATATTCGCTGATAAGGGATATTTTAATAAGTTATTACAATTTCTAATAGGCAAATTTTCTTCATAAACCATGAATCATATAATGATCCCTTGAAGTATTTATATCCAATGAGGTTTTAACATTATGCAAAGAAAAAGCTCCAATGTATTTGTAAAATTTTAAGCTTTCTATACGTGGACAGTAAAGTAATGAAACAAACCAAAGAAGTGACAATCAGTGATATCGAGAAACCCACTTGTTGAGAATTTTATATGCAAAAACTGCTCTATTTAAAATATTTTCTGAACCCAAACGAGCCATTTTTGCATATAAAAAACCAAAGAAGTCGTTTTGCAAGGTTTGAATCTAATAAACTAAGTTTCACAATCTGTGTAAACGATTTTTGCTGCATATCTGTCTCATGAAAGTATAACACGTTATATATCTCTTCTTACAGTTCATAAGAAGGTACAATATTATGATTTTTTTTTTATTTTGTTGGTAAATATCCAATAAATTATAATTTGTAATGCTTCAGTGTACATTTGGTAATTCTAAAATAATCCATGTGAAAGGCTTGGACATACAGTTATCAAACGTTGGAGAAATCATTGCTGTATAACTGGAGACCGTACAATCTGAAAACAGTACTTCCTGTTCAACTTGTTTGTTTTTGGAATTTGTGCAAAGCCGCACGAGGGCTATCTGCGCTAGCCGTCTCTAATTTAGCTGTGTAAGACTAGAGGGAAGGTAACTAGTCATTATCGCCAACTCATGGGCTATATTTTTACCAACGTGTAAAAACTGATTAACCGTAACATTATAACGCCCTTACGGCAGAAGGTACGAGCATGTTTATTATGACAGGGATTCGAACTCGTGACCCTCAGAGTGGCTTAACCACCTGGCCATGTCGGGCCGTTCTATGTGCAAATATGGTAATTATGAAACCATTACTTTGTTCGGTATTTGCATGTATGGCAAAAGCCATCAAAGCCATTAATTTATCTTCCATTATAACGTTTGATAAATGTTAACAGGATTTTTCACGAATGTTTTTCTTATCTTATATTTTAAGTTCAGATAGAAACCTGTGTTTCTTATTTTCAAATAAAGCATTTTATCTAACTGACTGATGGCCTTTATCGTTATTTAAAAACAAAACAAAAAAAAACATTATTTGATTATCTCCAAAATTAACTTTCCAAAACTCCACATCTGATTTTGTCCATGCTATACAAACTGTTTTCCATTTATTTAAATATTTATTGAACTAATACAAACGAAAGCAGTACATAACAAAGATAATCGTGAATATTTATTCAATATTGATTGAACGTTCCTATCTCACATAGATTATTTTCACGCCAAATTTCTAACTGGCACATACAAAAGGGATAGAAACTTTAAAAGGCACAGCCTAACATAAATGTACATACTCGAAACATGAAAAAAAACTAACTCGTCTTTTTCATGGTTTGTGAAGGGTTAGATCACACTCGATAATTGCAATTATCTTCATTATAAATACATGTACTATTTCCTTTATAACAGACACTCAACTGATACATTCTATTACACCAAAAGCAAAACGAAAAGTAGAGTACAATCTTAAGTTACGTAAACTTTCTATGTTACCACACCGTTGATATTGAAAACAAAAATTTCGCGTTTAAGTTTCGCCAGTAAGAAGAAATATATTTTGATCTTCAGTAATGTCAATTGCATTATCATATTTTTTTTCTTTGAACTACTATAACACTCGAGCGTTTTGGACAATTGCTTGTAGAGGAACATACACTTCACATAATAATACGGAATTTCTTAGCAGTTGCAAAGATGCTATTAATATACCCAAGTTATTACTTTGCTTACTTATTACAATGCTCGAGTAACTGGACATGATTTTCATGTAGATGGTTCAGCTGAGTGTCCAAAAATGTTTTTGACCTGTTCACTGCCCTAGACGATATAACTCGTCCAAGCCGATCGGTAACACAGTGCCACGGAAGAGTTAATTCGTTCTCAATAATACCTAACCTCGAGGCTAGATGTCAGCACCATACACGCATTTGATCCAAAATGGCATGAGGAAAAAAAGTTACAAAATGAAGAAGCATTAGAGTTGTATTGTAGCACCTGAAATACTTGGCAGTTACCAGGTTAATAAAGCTGAATTTTTTTCACTCTACAACAACTAATAAATCTAAGAAAAAGTGTATGGCGCCCTCTCACGGTGTAACAAAGTATACATGTGAAAAGATGTATTTACGCCGCATGAAATGTTGAATGGAATAAATTACGAATATTCAAATAATTGTAGCAAATAAAATAACTAAGTTACAACTGAGTGTTTTATAATTATTGCAATATTTGATATTATTATAAACATAATGTGACAGTTTCCTGGTAGATAGTACAATAACAATCTTCAATAGTCATTTTAGTTGATTGGTTCGACTTTAATACATTGAGCTGTCGTGACGAAACGAGGTTTTAGATTATGTCAGGCTAATTTACACAATATTATAACAGATAAATAATAACATTTAAATAATAGAAATCATGGATGGGAACAAGATATATCTTTACAGATATAAAGGGTAAATAATGGAATCAGAAAAGTTTCTTTATGTATTTAAATAAGAAATATTTCGAAAATCACACCTTTACTGTAAAATATTCAACCTCAATTGACAAATAGGCCCGACATGGCCAGGTGGTTAAGGCACTCGGCTCGTTATTCGAGGGTATCGGGCCTAAATCCCCATCACACCAAACATGCTCGCCCTTTCAGCTGTGGGGGCATTATTATGTGACGGTCAATACCACTATTCATTGGCATAAAAGTAGCCCAAGAGTTGGCGGTGGGTGGTGATAACTAGCTGCCTTCCGTCTAGTCTTACGCTGCTAAATTAAAGACAGCTAGCGCAGATAGTCCTCGTGTAGCTTTGCGCGAAATTAAAAAACAAATTTAACAGATAAAGAACGAACTAAAGCTTATTATTAATATGCAAATTTAATTAGTTGAGGAACCAGACTTGTAGCTAACTTTTCATTACTTTCAATCCCTCTCTGGTACAGCGGTAAGTCTTCGGATTTTAACGCTAAAATTAAGGGTTCGATTCCCCTCGGTGGAATCAGCAAATAGCCCGCTGTAGCTTTTTATCAGAAAAAAGCACAAACGCAAACCCTTTCAATGATGGTGGTACTCTAATAATTAATTCTCATAATTATCAAAAGTCTGTGACTAAAACACGCATGAGAGGATGTCAGTAACCTAAACAGATAACATTTTTCAGGTTGTTGATCTTTGAATTTTGTTGTTGTATTCAAACTCTGTAATGCATACAAAAAGAATTTAGACATTTTACCAATAAAGTTGTAAAAGACGACCTTTTCTCTCCATATAACAATAAAAATTGTTTTTTTCCTATTATTAGCTGGGAAACGAAGGTCTTTTTTTTAGTTACATAAGTATAAATAACTCTTGGTAGTAAAGTAACAAAAATTGGATTTGTTATTGTAAAATTTAATATTTGGGTTTCGTCATCAGAGTCTTTTTCTATAATTCTTCGTAATAATGCCAATAACCCACAGTCACGTGATGACGTTTAAATCGAGCGTCTTTACCTAGACTGCTCACTGGTAGTTTACAAGTTAATAAAGAAACAAAAAAATATTTATTGTGGATGGTGCGCATTGTATAAATAATTTAAAAGACTATTGGTAAGTTTATTAACACTTTAAGGAAAGAAGTGGGTAAATTTTTGACTTTCAATATTAAAGAAAAATTAGAATCGAAGATATAAAACTTCTTATAGCTATTTGGAAACAGTCGACAGTGTTAACTAATTTTTTTTCTAGTCAATCTCGGAGAACTTTTCACAATAATATTTTTAAATCTTGATTTCAATTCTATTAGTGATTTTTTGTAGACAAGGGCTCAACTTATAATTGATCTAAGTTGACCATGTTCTCAATGGAAATCGTGTTATTAGTTACAATAATAAAATCTCGAAATATTTACTGAGTAACAACATAAGCCTAAGTGTATGGGTTCATTTTCATCGTGCCTGGAATCTACCTCGGTTGGGGGAGAGTGAACGGTTAGCTGTATCACATTGTATTCTATTATTAAAGAATATATTTTGTTTCCCTTAAACGTATGCAGCGTCAACAGAATGCAGGTGAGCAAAGCGAGACAAATCTGAATGTGATAAGAAAAGTGTAATATTTATTTAACCGACAGGCATAAGTTGTATATTAAATCTATTATTATTAAGCGACTTTTATTAGTGTAAATTACAACCACAATCAGTTCAACAGTAACAGGTTGGTTGGGCCTTGTGCACAGATCAATTGCGGCGCTTTCGTCTTCCTTTAAATGTCAAACTATGTGAAACACTTATCATGATAAAATAGCGATTCGAAATGCATGTATATACCAGTTACGCTAGTAAGAACTATATAGAAAAAGAGAGAAAAACATTGTGAAATTTAAGAAAAAACAACAGGCATTTATAAGAACAAAATAAGCAGTTAGAATTAGTGTTCCAAAAGATAACCTGAAGATAACTTGCTATAATTCAAACAAATAATATTTATTTTTTAATTCATGTAAATTGTATTTAAATAAACCAGTAACCCCTTTTTGTTTTTTGTATTTTTTCGTTAACCGCAACTTTATAACAGCGTAATTCGAGGCCACTGGCGGTACCCTTGTATCTACAAGGTCATACTACAGCTTTTGCTCTCGTCACTGTGGTACTAGTGTCTGAAAAGCACAATATATGAATGAACGTTAGTTCAACCAATCAACAAAAAATATCTTTGCTCACGCAACGATGGGTGGTTCTGTTACCATATTAGGCTCGTCATTACCAAGAACTCTGAACGAGAGTAATGCGCATGCCTACCCTACGAAACAAGTCAGTTCGACGAAAAGGTCTCGGTGTCGAATAATCGTGGTCTCCCAGGAATTCTTAGAAACGGGAGGCCACCGCGATCGCAGTCCTGCTGGATTCTGAGTAAAGGGCTCAACATGCAGCGTGACCATGCCAACTGTGGAATTGCTAACTTAAGAGCAGCGGTGTGATGTTGAACTGTTTCAGTTCTCACTTGTCGATTAAGTCAAGAACGTATGAGAGAGAGCTACGTTGAATAATGTGGACACTTAATGACTTAGTTAAACGTTATTTTAATTTTTAAGAAAGAGTCGTTGTCAAATGTTAAGGTCATTTATAGTTCAGCTTTTCGCTATAAAGAATGGGTAAGCGGGTTTTTATATAGCATATAAAACTCTAACTTAATCTTTAGGTTTTTATTTTAAAAGTATTGATTGTTACTGTTTCCAACGTTAGGTCTAAATTAGAGTAGGCCTAAGAATTATTAAACGTTGTTAGTTAATTTAGCTAATATACCGTAATTAAATTTCAATTTGGACTTGGTATTAGTGCTATTCTCGCTGATCTGATAACTTTAAATATAGTAGTAGATGGTTGGCTTAATCGTTTTAAAACACCTTGTTAAGTTGTAAAACGATTTGAAGTTGAATGCGTTACTGTTTAATCTTGTAAAATTTAGCCATTGTTTAATATCATAACACTGGAAAGCTCTGTATAATACTTTTAATGGTTCAAATTTATTCTAATGTTCCGCATACATTTAAATTAATTTTATAGGTTACTTACTTTTTTCTTTTTTTGGAACCTCATTTTTTATTTGTCTAGTATATTTTTTATTGATATTCGCATTAATATGTCACAGGTGTTGGAGTAACGAATCGACCTACAACTTGTTCACCCGAAATTCATATCGAAGTAAACTGCAGTACAAAAATGGAGCGAATGTAACCAGATTGTCCGAAACTCCTGACGAATTGTAGGCGGTGTCTGTAGAGCCATTGACGGCACGTACTGCCATTATTTTTACTGCCTTTTACTTAGACCCAGCTTTTTAAACAGGCAAGTTTTACCGCTTGAAAACTCTTACAGTGCCAAAGGGAAACTCCAGTAATTTAATAAAGAAAGTTAAACTTCGTTTTATCTAGCGGAGTAAACAGTGTTTGAAGTTTTCTTCCAAGACCAAGCGTAGGCAAGATCTTCAGGGTTAGGCCTAACAGGCAAGTTCTGTGTAAGCCTAACGTTTAACGACAATATAGTTGCAGATATGTTAACCCGGCTTTCAGTCCCGGATTCCTTCGCACAGAATACTCACCCGTTCCCTGGATTATTTATTGTACCTTTTCCTGGTGCCGAATTAACTGTTAAAGTTGTTTCAAACAAAGAATCAGCATCGGTAATTAAAGCCGATAAGCCACAGGTGAAAAGCTTGCCGAAAAGTTCTCCGCCTTCCCCATCGGCTACCGGCTTTCCTTCGCCCACAGTCTCGTACCCTGCTACGCCTACTGCTGATATGGACTTCTGTCTTAATGCTGATTTTCAACGTATTAATAGAACCGTTCATAGATTAAGGACAAGTGGCTATTATTATGAAAGTTTGTCTCAGCAACAAGCATCAGTTTTACTCCAGAATAAATCGGTTGGAACATTTCTGCTGCGGGACAGTTCAGATCCACGTTTTTTGTTTTCCCTCAGTGTACAAACCGAGCGTGGACCAACAAGTGTACGAATTCATTACGTAGGCGGTCAATTTAGGTTAGACTCGGAAGAATCCATAACTGTGTTCATGCCTTTGTTTGACTGTGTGGTACAGCTCGTAGAATATTACGTACAGCTGAGCCAGTCAACTAAAGGGTCGTCTTGTGTGTGGTTAGACGGAACAGGCAGAAGGGACGTCCCAATTCGTCTATACCAACCTTTGTACGAAAAAGTGTTGACCCTTCAACATCGGTGTCGATTAGCGATTAACAGGCAAATTCAGGCCAGGGCTAATCCAGTGTTAAACTGTAGTATAAGAGACCACTACGTCAATACACTAAAGCTTCCTAACTCGGTGAAAGCGTATCTCAGGGATTATCCTTACGGCCATTGACCTAGAGATTGCTGTAATTACTCGTGTTTGTGTATATATAATGTTCAAAGGCCAAATTAATGTACAGATATTTTATATCGTTTTGTCAGAATAACTGAAAACCGATAGCACTAATACGTGAGGGACCAAAATAATATTTAACTTGCATTTAGCACTAAACATCTTTTTTCTTTTTTGAAAGAGTTCTGGACGAACGCTTATAAAGGCGAATGTCGGTACAATTCTGAATAAGAAATACAAGTTTTCCTAAAAAATTTAATACTAATTTTAAAATGTATTGGACCAGACTGACCTACTTATTAATTTGTGTATGTGATTTAAAAGAGGCCTAATGTATCAACGCCATATAAATACCGTAAATCAGTATTAGTTTAATTTTATGTGGAACAGATTAATTCCATACCTATGTATATTTATTATATATTTGTAAAAATTCGTGTTTTTAAAATAAGATTTCAGGAAGGGGGGGTTAACTTCACAAATCGTTTGAAGTATACTTACCCGTCTTGAAATAGTTCATTATTGGCAAATTTCGGAGCCTTTGTTTGTGCTTTATGGCGTGCGTCATGTAACAAGTGTTACTGCGCATGACCATCAACGATCAAAATCCATCCAACGATTGAATTGAGGTGCACCTGGTGGTTTGGTTCACTCGCAGAATGTTTTCTGATCGTGATAAAATAGAAACTACGTATCACGAAAAAAATAGTATTCTTAGAATCGGCGGCACGTGATATGTTTTAGCGTAACAAATGTTAAAATTTTCTTGGGACTTTTTTTGCTAAGTGAGACACAATTCTTTCCTACCATAATTATACATAAAGGATTATTTTATATTACAAATACAACTAATACAGGTATAGTCAAAGGTCACTTTTGTGTAGTAAGTTTTCATTTTAGGTAGTGGCTGTGGTGTATTCAGTTCTAGTTACGTTGGATGTATATTATTATAATCCAAGTTCTTATTAGTACAGTATTTTAAATATTTAAATAACCAATAAATGCGACGTGTCATTCGTGTGTAGAGGTGCTAAATGAACACAATTTCATAATCGCGCTCTAAGTCTTTCTGTATTCAAGAAAACCTTTAACCTCTGTGAATTAGCATGAGTTATTATTATTTTTTTTTATTTTTTTTTGGAGCGTACGTAATGTTCGCCAACATAACTAGATATGTTTTAAAATCAGCTGATAACATTTCAGTGTTTAGTCATATGCTGGATTTTATTTTCTTGAATAATTATAGTTAAAAAAGAAAGTGGATTAACATTATAAAGCGATTGGTTTTATATTCTAAAAATGTTTCTTTGAACCCGAAATAATCCATTTTCAAACGTATATAAGTAAAAGGTAATGGAATGTCATAAAACATTTCTTTATGTTAAAATATTGTAGAATGTTGTATTATGTGGGTTGCTTTATTGTGCTTTCTGGTACTTAAAATATCACGTGCTATTCGAAATCTTCCCTTTCTCACGTCAAACTACCATGTACAGCTGTAGAAACTTGGCATCTTGCCAAGAATGTAAGGCCAAAAATGACGAATGATGCTATGTGCCTTTTCCTGGTATTTTCCCACCGATATGCGTCTCTTTTTCTATCAAATTTGTTTTCTCTCTCATTTTAATTACAGGATTGTCCGAGAAGTAACATTTAAAGTTTTGTCACTGTGGTCGTTAGCACGTTTAAGGTACAAGTTCAGAATGTAAGGTACTTGTATATATTTATTTAAATTTACTGTGGCTTTCAGCATTGTTAGTATGTTTTAAATCGTGAAAAGTCGATCAAATAAAAAGTTTCTATTTAAATCCACTGGTGAGTTATTTCAATCTGTAAACACTCACTTACTTCTACAAATTTAAACATTAAGAAAATATTAATAATATATGGTTTATTTTTCTCAAAATGTGTTTCGTGAGAGGCAGCATGTGCAAGAGAAAGTTTCATTGAAAATGTTGAAAACAAAGTTGCAACATAGCACGCTAAGTTGAGCATACGACAGCCATGCTTATGTAATTATCTGTATTTTAATGAAGTTCTGAGGCATTTATAAAAAGTTCAAAAGTTTTCTGAACATACGTAGTCATTTATTTATTTATCACCATAACACGCACAACTTTATTTGCAATAAAAATTTGTTTCTAATTTCGTCAAGCACGTGCCGGAATCAATCCTTTTTTTTTTTTTCCACTGGTTAATTGATAGCATTTACTGTGTAGACTACATATTTGTCACGTGTAAGGAGACACGAGACGTGTGAAATTGCTTAACTAAAACTCGTGCAATAATGTAAATTTTTAACATTGTTTCCTATAATCGTAGGTAAGATCATGAAACAATTTTCGTTTTTTTGTTTTTTATGCTAAGTGTAACAATTTAATCGTATTTTAATAATAGTTCGCAAGTTGTGTGTCACAAAAAGGTTAGGCCAGTTAATATTCAGTAAAGGTTGTAGGTTTTGTTTCTATTTATTTTTTCGACCTTATTAATAAATAAGCTTCAAAGGAGCTGATGTTAGATATACGTGATGAGCCATAAACGTAATCGGTATCTACAAAGATAAAAAGGATATTTAAGGTGAAAACAGTCCCAGTGTCAACGCACCTAAACTGCCATTAAAATGCTTTATGTTTCTCTCTGATACGTCGGTAAGTCTACGGATTTACAACGCTAAAATTAGGGGTTCGATTCCATTCGGTGCACACAGCAGATAACACGGTATGGTTTGTTATAAGAAAGCATACTGAAGCCTAAAGTGTGTCTTGGTTTGTTATTAATAAAATAAACTGTCTGGGCTTTGCCCACCTACAAACAAGTTTTTAACGTCACAAGCCTTCAGACTTGCCAACGTGGGGCAGTTAGAAATGCGCATTCTATATCTGGGGTATTGCAGGGCATCGCCCCCCCCCTAATCATTTTTTACAGTATGAGTGACAGACTTCGTCCATTTTGATACAGAGCAGGTCGAGATGTGATACGAAGGAAGAAAGCACTCAACCGAAATTAATATGAAAATAATTTTAATGGTCAATTTATATCACCTTCTGCGACCCTTTATTTCCACCTGCGAAATTCACTTCGTGATATGTCATCTATTTAGAGTGAGTCAATATTTTTAAATCGGGAGCTGAATGCTGGGAGAAAAATCATAAACTTGTTGAAACTTATTGGATGGTCAAATCGCGTGTTCTATTCCCGCTGCTTCGATGTCTTCAATCAACATTAAAACGTTTCGTTCAGTCAGCTGTAGAACACATCAGAAAAACGAGTTACTTTCATAGGCGGTGAGGGGTGCTGCTGATTGGTTGTCTTTTGTTTGGCCAGTAGCTCAAAGCTAGACACGACCATACCTGGCCCGGTTGAGTGTAGGTTTCCAATTCTGACGCTGGAAAGTCGATTTTTATCACCGCAAAGATTAATACACGTATTTGTCATCGTTTATTTATAGGTGTATGAAATTGATTCAGACGTGGTTCGATATATTTCACTTCCTCGGATCACACGATCTTGGACATGCAATTACTTTTGAGTAAATATTATATATGCGTGTGTGTAAGCAGCGAGATAACAGCATACCAGAGATAAAAATATATATGAAATAGGAAAATATATCACTGTTTTTGTTTTACATAATATTAGTAACGCAGTTTACCTATACCAAGTAAATATGCCCACGCACGCTAAAAGAACACTTCAAAATATGTCTTAATCTATCAGTCTTCAAATTCTATATTTATTTATTACGATACACCTTGTCGGTGGATTATCGGAATGTCCAAGAGCTTAAAATTTGAGGATCAATCCTTCTTTAACCAGATTTTAAAGGTTAACTCAGTTTTTTTTTCATAAATATGACAATATAAATATTTAACCTTCATTTTGATTGGCAACAGCGAAACGCATGGGGTAATGCCCTCAACCACTACTTCGTTTCACACAGCTTGCTTGCTTATCGTTTACAGAAATGCACTTTGACACTGAAAATAAATGTGAACGTATAATTAGAAAATTATTTGGAGCCTGTAATTTCTAGCGAACGGAAACAGAATATATTACGTTAGGTTTATCGCGATGGAAACATAATACTACATTAGAAAACGTGCACTTTAAAACACGCACATGCACTTAATTATATCTCGTAGTGCACAGCTTGGTTTAGGCGCCAAGACAAGCGCGGTCCTCCTGCTCGAGAAAATTTCACAAGCGTCTATAAAAAAACTCATAATGAAAGACCTTGTATCCCAACGAGAAAACCCGTCGTATGACGTCAATCTTTCCAACCACTTTGCGTCACTTTCAATGATGAACGTATAGAGTTGTTCTTCTAGGTAAATCGATGTTCAAATTCACGGCAGAGTCAATATGTATACACAGACAAGCGCCTTTCTTATCAACATACTACAATGCTGTCAAGTGTTATTAGGTGAAGGAATAGGCGATTTATTTTAGTATACTTTTCAATACAACTGTTTAATGCAAGTTTCATCAATAATAAGTGTATGTTTGAATATGCAACGTGAAAAATAAGTTTCACCTTTCTTACAGTGCTGTAACTTTTCACCTCAGTAAACTACATTAATGTTACGTTAATGTGACTTAATTGAATAGCGTTTTCAATCCAGTTTGTGCGAGGCGGCAGCAAAGTGAGGTCAATAACACGAGTTATAATTATTGAATACACACAGCTAGCACCCCGGCATGGCCAGGTGGGTTAAAGCGTGTGACATGAAATCTGAGGGTCGCGAGTTCGAATCCCCATCGTACCAAACATGCTCACCCTTTTAGCCATCAGAATGTTCAATAAAATACCGATGTTTCCAAGTCAAAATATTTAATAAAATACAGATGTTTCCAAGTCAAAATGTTTAATAAAATACAGATGTTTCCAAGTCAGAATGTTTAATGAAATACATATGTTTTCAAGTCAGAATATTTAATAAAATACAGATGTTTCCAAGTCAAAATGTTTAATAAAATACAGATGTTTTCAAGTCAAAATATTTAATAAAATACCGATGTTTCCAAGTCAGAATTTTCAATAAAAGAGATGTTTCCAAATCAAAATATTTCATAAAATACAGATGTTTCCAAGTCAGAATGTTTAATGAAATACATATGTTTTCAAGTCAGAATATTTAATAAAATACAGATGTTTCCAAGTCAGAATGTTTAATGAAATACATATGTTTTCAAGTCAGAATATTTAATAAAATACAGATGTTTCCAAGTCAGAATATTTAAAAAAATACAGATCTTTCCAAGTCAAAATGTTTTATAAAATAGAGATGTTTTTAAGTGAACATGTTTTTAGAATGTCAGGTATATAGAGGAAAAAAATTTAGAAACAAAATTCACTACAGAATACGTGTTTTATTTGTTTATGTGAGAATGACGAAGATGTAGAATATATTGTAGACATGCGTAGTTTGTACGACAAGTAACAAAAATAACTTAGATGAATTGAATTACATAAATATTGTTTCTGACAACTGAAACGTTACGTTTTGATTACGAGTCAAAATAATTTTTTTTAATAAACGAAGAAACTGGAAAGACTTTTCTTACTCCTAAATACTTTTGGGGGTAAGTTCAGCGGTAAGTCTACAACGCTAAAATCAAGGGCTCGATTCCCGTCGGTGAACACAGCAGATGGCCAGATGTGTCTTTTCTGTAAGAAAACACACACGTATCTAGAGACTTATCCTACTAATAGAGTGAATTAATTAATATTGTTAGTAGTACTTGAGAAACGTACGTCCTAAACAGAACACAGAGAAAAAGTTGAACATTTATCACGAATTTGTTCAGTTATTTACCTAGTTTAATGGTTATCTTTTGCAAGAAACTTACTAAACTCACTAAAACTGTAGTTTAGTCAAAGCAAGAGCGTTTGGTTTGATATGAATTTCGCGCAAAGCTACACGAGGGCTATCTGCGCTAGCCGTCCTTAATTTAGCAATGTAAGACAAGAGGGAAGGCAGCTAGTCATTATCACCCACCGTCGGCTGTTGGACTACTCTTTTACCAAAGAAAAATGGGATTGACCGTAACATTATAACGCCCCCACTGCTGAAATGGCGAATATGTTTGGTGTGTTTTTTTATAGCAAAGCCACTTTGGGATAGCTTGGTTTCAGTGAGGCATGGCGAAGAGGTTGGGGCGCTCGACTCCCAATCTGAGGGTTGCAGGTTCGTATCCCAATCACACCAAACATGCTCGCCCTTTCATATGTTGAGGCGTTATAATGTTCATACGAATAAACAAACGGAAATAATTCAATGGGATTTTTTTCTTTTTCAAACAACCTTATGAATCCACACACACACATATATCTATTTCTTCTACACTTTCATACGAATATCAAATTTCGTTTCTGTATTGGCCTAACTGTAAGGTATAATTGTAATGGTGTGGCAGTGTATGTGTGACGACATTAATTATGTTAAAGCGGAAAGCTTTCTCAACATAAACTGCATAGCAGGCAAACACACAAATATATTTATATAATCAAAAGCATGTAAGGGTTTCTTTTGTCATTCTTAAATTTGAATTTCACGTAAAGCTACATGAGAGCTATCTGCGCTAGCCGTCCCTAATTTTGCAGTGTAAGAGTAGAGGGAAAGTGGCTAGTCATCACCACACACCGCCAACTTTTGGGGCTCCTCTTTTACCAGCAAATAGTGGGATTTATCGTAACATTATAATGTCCCACACATTACGAATCTAGCGCCTTAACCACCTGGCTATGCAGGGTCTCGTTTTAAAGTATTGTCAAATAATTTACATGTATTTGTATGTGCGATGTTACATTTATAAAGTGTTTAAATTGTTTAATGTTAGTGCTGTTGAGGACAGTATTCTGTTAATCTTTAACACAATTACTTTTTAAACTATTTCATACTTTTTAGTACTTGGGCTACTCTCTTTTTTTTTTCCAACAAATAGTGAAGTTGACCGTCAAATTATAAAACGCCCCACGGCTTAAATGGCGAGCACGTTTGGTCTGGTGGGGATTCGAGCCCGAGACCCTCCGATTACGAGTGGAGTGCCTTAACCACCAGACCATGCTGGGCCTTGAAATGGAAATTCGACTGTGTGGTGTTAGTGTTTGTCTAAGATATTGCTGCTACAAGTTTGAAAATTAAAGATATGATTTATTGGTGTGACGCTGAAGTTTGTGTGAAGCTACAAGTGGAGTGCCTTAACTACCTGGCCATGCTGGGCCTTGAAATGGAAATTCGACTATGTGGTGTTAGTGTTTGTCTAAGATATTGCTGCTACAAGTTTGAAAATTAAAGATGTGATTTATTGGTGTAACGCTGAAGTTTGTGTGAAGCTACGCAATGGCTAAAACGAAGGAAGGTAATTAACGCAGTCATTCACGCATTAGGATGTTCTTGTTTGACAGAATAGTTGGATCGGACCGTCAGTCCTCAGAGCGCACCCAAGGCTCCAAAGCAATGAACAAGATTTGGTGGAAAGATTCGAATCATAAATCCGAGTACGTTAACCATTACAGTAGACTTCAAAAACGTGCGTGCAAAATCAGTTTTAATGCATATTATAATTGAGTATCGTTGACAAAAGCCTGACGTTCATTTTTTTTTTACGTACGAAATGACGTCATGAAATGTGGAACAGCTACAGCAGTGCAAACTTCGGAGTTCCTGTATTTGCACAGTAAGATGAACACTCTCGTGGATTCCCCTTTCTGTTTTATTGGTATCCTGATTCCAAACTTTATTCTCGAAAATCCGCTTTAATAAAAATTCTCGAAAACTAATAAATGTCGTACAATGCTAGACCACTATCCTTTGCTTTATTAGAGGGGTCTGGCATGGCCAAGCGCGTAAGGCGTGCGACTCGTAATCCGAGAGTCGCGCTAAACATTCTCGCCCTCCCAGCCGTGGGGGTGTATAATGTTACGGTTAATCCCACTATTCGTTGGTAAAAGAGTAGCCCAAAAGTTGGCGGTGGGTGGTGATGACTAGCTGCCTTCCCTCTAGTCTTACACTGCTAAATTAGGGACGGCTAGCACAGATAGCCCTCGAGTAGCTTTGTGCGAAATTCCAAAAAACAAAAACAAACAAACAAGCTTTATTAGACGAATTTATTGGACGCTTTAGTCAGCAATGTACGAATTAGGGCAAGTTACACTATGATATCGTAGTATTATTCAGCTTGTAGAAGTATCGGCGTTGTATGTTCCTTTTTTTATTGTAAGTATAAAGTTACACAATGAGCTGTCAGTGTTGTGTCAACCATTAGTATCGAAACCTGTCTTCTAACAACGCGAGCTCTCAGACTTTCATCTGATCAACTGAAGGTCTTCCGTTTCAATACAGCGATTATGCATTTCATCCATCCACAACAATCGTTTTCTTTATTTTTTAATTATTTTTCTCATGACATCCTGTTCCTCATGGTTAGTATTTTGTAGGATTCATTTAATATGTGGATTTAGGACTAATCTAAGCCGGCCAAATCTAGTAAAGTATTATTAGGAATATGTCCGAAAATGTCGCCATCAGTGAGGGCACCCACCAGATTAATACATTCTAAGAATGATGAGTGAAAACGATACATTAGGTTAACTGTGTTTTTTTGTTGGTTTAATTTCATTTCTAATTTGCGTACTGATTTCTTTTGATGTGAAACAGACGACAGAATTTCCTTTCGTCAGACTATATATTCAGACACACAAACAAAACATTAAGCGATCCATTGGACCGGATCGATGTAAGGTTATTAGAGGGTGAAGTTCTGTTTAGAACACTTCCGTCCTCCTATACTGTTTGAATGTTTAGGGTCAAATACTATAGTTATTTTATGAGATCAGCGAAACAGAGTTAAGTTCGTTAGCCATATCCTTCTTCCCTCTTCCGTCAGGTGGTAAAGGCACTCGTCTCGTAATCTGAGGGTCGCGGGCTCGAAACCCTGTCACACCAAACATGCTGGCCCTTTTAGCCGTAGCGACGTTATAATGTTACGGTCAATCTCACTATTTATTTGTAAAAGAGTAACCCAAGAGTTGGCGGTGGGTGGTGATGACTAACTGCCTTTCTTCTAGTCTTACACTGCTAAATTTGGAACGGCTAACACAGATAGCCCTGGAGTAGCTTTGTGCGAAATTCAAGAAAAACTTTTTCTGGTAGAATCAGTATCTGAGTCCTTCCGGGTTTATATATCAGCACAAATGCGAGAAAACTTGTAATGCATGACGTTTACCAGTTACGTCAGCATCAGAACGTGCTTGCAAAAGTTTAACCAGTGTACAACTGGCTGAGATATCTAACGGACTAGACGCTTAAAATAATTTCAAGGATATTCAATATATTAATTGTTAACTGCACTTGCGAAGAAAAGAATTACTTTGTACGCTTTTTCCTGCGTAAAGTGAGGACAATTACCAGGATGACGCTATATATGTGTGTGTGTGTGTTCAAGTCATTTGTCTATAGATTTGCTACTCAATAGGAAACCACGAATAACACGCGTACGTAGACACTTTGGTGGTCAAGTCATTGTGCATATTATAACTAACTGTATATACTATATAGGAGAAGGGTGTGTGTATGTGTTTTCTTATGACAGAATCACACTGGGATATCTGCTGAGTCCACCGAGGGGAACTGGATCCCTGATTTTAGCGTTGTAAGGTGTAAGGGGACCAAAGATTGACTGAACAGAAATGTATATGGATACATATGATTATACAGACATGTATTAGTTTGTTATGACTAAAAACAAACCGAAACGAACACAAATTAAAAAGTAAAAATAAAAAAACAGTACTAATTGAAAGGATCTCAGGGTAAAAGTTATAATATGGGGTATAAAATGTTTCCCAGATTTTGTAGGTGACTGAAGAAGTAGGACTCGCCCCCCAGTGGCTCAGCGGTATGTCTGCGGACTTACACGCTAAAATCCGGGTTTCGATACCCGTGGTGGGCAGAGCACAGATAGCCCATTGTGTAGCTTTGTGCTTAATTCAAAACAACAAGAAGTAGGACTCACATTGCGGTGGGAATACACTGTCTATCAGTCATAACCTCCATTCGCCAGTCTCATATAGAGAAATACAATAAAGTAAATGAATAACAACATAAGTAATCGATACAGAAACAGACACTAGGAGAGCAAAATGTGGGTGCTAAACTAAAACGTGAATAGTTTGTGTACAACAGGTTTGAAATTCGTCAATTACGTATTTTACTTTGTTGAAGTCAACAATGTGGATGTTAACTATTGTGCATAGGATTGAGCCTTTGGTTTATGAACACAAAGTTGGTAGCTTGATAATCACCACTGTCTATATTTATGGTTTGTGTTTTAAGCACATGCGCGAGTAAAGTATAAAATAATAATGATAAAAATGAGTTATACTCAGGGGCGAAGATCCTGGGGGGATGTTGGTAGAGAACCCCTCCTTCATTTTAGGTGGGGAGTATGGTGCATACAATCGTCTTCCCTACAGCTTGGTCTGTTGAATTGTTTTATTGCATCACAGGCCTACAAGTTGTGTGTTTTTTCTTGTGATTCTCGTGTTCTAACCAATCGAATTGGATAATTAGGCCTAGATGTAGGCTTTTCAGTAACCGAAATTTACATCTTTAATATAGGCGTGTTTCTAAGCTTTTCGATCTAAGCAATAGTTCGTAAGTATCAGTCAGTAGGCCTAAGTATACATGCAAGTATCGTGGCAACAAGATTACTCTGTGACTGCATGTTTACAGCTTTCAGGTTCAGGTAATCAGAAATTAACAGTTTGCAAATCGAACAGTCCACATAAGTGGTTGCAAAAATCATCCCCCCCATCCGGTGTAAAAATTCTACGCCCCTGGTTATACTGGTATTTTTTAAAAAAAAGACAACAATAGACTGATTATAGTTATGTATAGTATAATTATTACGTTGCCCATTTTCAACTTGGAACCTCGTGTGGCGCACCCAAACTGTGAATTCTAAACAAACTTATTGCGCCATATGTGATCACAAGTGTGTTATAAATGTGACCGTCAGTGCCCACTCTTCGCCACAAAAATTGGTGGTGGGCACGGTTGGCCAACAGCTTTAAAGGTTTAAACCTTGGGACACACAGGGAGGCATATGTTTAAATTTTCCCGAAATTTTTAAAAGTAATAACTTTCAATTTGAGTTGTTTCAATTAAAATTACACATAATGGTGAAGACCAAACGCCACTTTGACCTGAGTGACAAGTATGAAATAGCATGTGATATAACATTTTTATTTATAGCGATATTAAAAAGAAAAGAAAAATAAAGAAAGATTTGTTGTTGTTTTGAATTAAGCACAAAGCTACACAATGGGCTATCTGTGCTTTGCCCACCACGGGTATCGAAACCCGGATTTTAGTGTGCAAGTCCGCAGACATACCGCTGAGCCACTGGGGGGCATAAAGAAAGAGAGAGAAAGATAACCCTTACATCGTACATGTGTAAAGTTTGGGAAATGTTTTTTTTTTTTATTTCGCACAATGCTACTAGAGGGCTATCTGTGCTAGCCGTCCCTAATTTGGCAGTGTAAGACTAGAGGGAAGACGGCTGGTCATCACCACCCACTCACTGCCAACATATGGGCTACTCTTTCATAAACGAATAATGGGATTGACTGTGTCATTATAACGCCCTCATAGCTGAAAGAGCGAACATATTTGATGTGACGGGGATTCAAACCCCTAACCTCAGGTTGCGAGTCGAGCGCCCTAACTACTTGGCCATGGCATGCCCTCACCAAAGGCAAAACTAATAGGCAAATTCATGACGCAGAGGCCCAATGCTCTCCGTGATGGGTCCTTTTTTTTATTATTCATTTTACGCAGGTGGAGCCAAAAGAAGAAATAACCATTGTCAACTGATGTCATGTCTGTATATTTTCGGGTAAGGTTGGCGACATACACGTAAAATGTATTTCCAAAATAACTCACGACTGCAACTTGTTTTCTCAACAAGAACAGAACAGCTGTCGTACCAGTGAACAACAAGACCCTAATTACACGAATGTTGCTAAATTAGCTCACGTGAAGGATCATTTTTTTTATTCCTTTATGAAAAAACAGAAGGAAAATGGACCTAAGTAGTGAAAATATATCTTTGTAGAAGAAACAGGCCTGGAAATGGACACACGCTATGAACTGAAGTTCAAGCATTTTTTGTTGGCGATACAAAAATCAGCGCCCCCTAGTGACAAAATATAAGCCATAATTTCTGATTATGTAACATCAATCTGGCGCCCCACCCCCGATGCTGCGCCCAGGGACAGATGTACCCCTTGCCCCCCGAGCTACGCCACTGGAAGAGACGTGGTAACATAGCTTGCCCACGTTTGGTTAGAAGCACCACGCGTCGTTGTAACTCATCTCGTTTACTCTGTCAGCTTTCTTGGGAAAAGTCCTCACTGTTTGTTATCGCCATGTTACGTCCAAGACAATTTTCGTTATGCGGACAAGTTTTCTACGAAGTTTTACGACAGGTGCAAGGCAACCAACAAATATTTTGATGCGTTGCCAAGTCAATCGAAGCACTATGAGTAATTCACAGAGTTTGTGTAATAGTTAAAGGAACGCGTTAGGCCACGGTCCTTCTTATCGACCTGATCAAAATATTTAGCACGTTGTTATAGGAACGTGAACCGTGGAGCGCGTGCTTTGCACGAAACCTGGATGCTGAAAACGTGTACCTGAAACATGTGTAATTTCCGTACAATTCATTTCTATTTTTGTTCCTGTATCAAATTGTGGGGCGCCTAATTTCGAAAGTCACTCACTGTATGTTAAACACAACGCGTGGCTCGAAGGCGCGTTTTGTACATTAATGTCAAATATAAGGTGACGTAGTGTTTCCTGTAAGTCAATGGAATTTGTCGCTTTATATATAGGTTCGTTTATTTGGCAGGCTTTTGGTAACCAAGTTATGTGTTCGGTACAAGTCCTGCGTCACTATTTTCCTTTTAAATGGACAAAAATAGGGTAATAGATCTTCTACGTACCCGTGTGTCCCCAATTTGAGATTTGTACGTGAACAGTAAGTAACCATGTTGCAAGCGTTATTCAGGTCAGTCCAACAGTACTTGTTGCTTGTCAGGTGTGTGTCTCAACAGTCTCTAGTGTTTGATAATGTCTGAAACTCATTGTTGTACGGAAATAGTAAAAAATAAAAGACTGAATAAAAACGGTATATTTAGACAATTCACTAACCGATTTTATTTAGCTGAGAATTTAAATGTTGAAACTTGTGTAATGGAAGACACACACGTAACATACGAATTTGACCTATTCAGATTATTACATCTTTTTAGATGGAAAATATATTCATCAAAAGCAACCCCAAACGGCAAAAAACCGAAACGAAACATAAAAACTTCTCATGTGCTTAATAAATACGGGGTCAGCTTAACACTTTTAAATTAAAAGTCTTTCAAAAATGTTGACTTGGACAAACGAAATTTTAGGCACCGCAGCTGAAAGCACGAGTATATAAAATAAGAAACGCTTTAAGACGTAACGTACGCGAACAAATAGAAAGCGTTTGTGTTTTTCTTATAGCAAAGCCGTGTGCGTCTATCTGCTAAGCCCACCGAGGGGAATCCAACCCCTGATTTTAGCGTTGTAAATCCGGAGACTTACCGCTGTACTAGTGGGAGGCGAGAAAGAAAGAACGCGTCATCATAATGCAATTCACCTTACGGTTCGAAAATAACTCGTCGTATCCAAGAGTATTACGTCACTTTTCTCGCGTCAAGACATCGCTCTTTAATTGGATCACAACAGAAAATGTTTTCCATTGAAAGTTGGATTCTATTTTGAGACTCAAGAGGATGTTTTTGAGGCAGATGAATTTATTCAGGATTTTTGTGCCAAAACCACCGTTCATTATTTTCTCTTGATGTCTATATTTAAGAACGACAAAAACATCGACGAAGCCTGTGAGGTTTGACTTCTCCAAAATTGGAAAATAAATAAATGAGCATTTCCTGAGATTAATTCGATTAACAGTTTTGGAAAATAATACAAATCGTCAAGTACAAATCACCCAAAACAGGCGTGTTGCAACCTTCACAACTGCACGGAATTAAAATTTAATAATAGACCCGGATGGGGAATTGTTGTTGTTTTTAATTAAGCACAAAGCTACACAATGAGCTCTATGTGATCTGCCCATCACGGGTATCGAACCTCGGTTTTTAGTGTTGTAAGTCCACAGACATATCGCTGAGCCACTGGAGTGCTAAATTGGGTGGGGGGGATATACTTCTACTATACATGATAAATGCATCATCTACCATCATTTTCATCATAAATGTGGTAACGAATCTCCTATGTTTATACAAATTTCATATTCGTATGCGAACAGTAACCGTATTACCTAAATCATGCACGTAGAGTCTAATATACTGCTGCTTGTTAAAGGTTTGTCTAAATATTCTGAATTGTTTTAAGATGTCTTGTGATGTATTCACTATGATGTATATTCATTTTAATATTGATGTTTGATCCAGCTAAAACATATTCAGAAATGTTAACTTTGTATTGCGGAATCTCGACTATTTACTAAATTTATAGAAGATTCTCGAGCGTAAGAATAAACAATGTACTATGTGTGTGTGTGTGTGTATAAATATTAGTGATTGCTAGTATTATTGTCAACTGAAGTTTCAAGAAGCTCTCCTAATAAGTATAAAAGGTAACTATCGCAAACGCGGAGAGTCAGTGGGTTGCTACAATCAGTATACTATAAATCTCTGAAACTATAATTGTGATAAAGAATTATTTATCGGAAAATTACAGATATTTGACAAAGAACGTTTATGAATTTCGAACATTACAAAACGTTCAAGTTCAAAGAATTAACTTTGGATGTCACTGTTTCTACGACGATATTAGATACTGTCGTCGGTTAAAAGTCAGCTTGTTAACCGCGGGAGCCGGGTCAAAAATAGAGCTACCTAGCATTCCCGTCATGTGATGTGCACCTGTGTATTAATGCGCTCATCGTGAATCGTCGATAAAAAATTCGGTTGCAGACTAGATGGAAGACCAGTAGTGTTTGTAAGCTTGTAAAACTTTTCTAAATAGTTATTTGTAGTATCTTGTTGTAATAATCGTTATTATAAATTGTATTGTTATTTGCATATTAAAATGTACTTGTGTCAAGAAAGAAAATTGTGTGTATCAATCTTGTTGGTAAATATCATGAATATTCAATTAACTTCTAAATGAAAATAAAAATTTCCGACTATTTCAAAACACAATACCCAACAAAATAAACCGGAGATTCGCCCGAAATAAATTATAATACGTAACAGTCTATAACAGAAGGCATTAATTAAACTAATTGAAATCCTACTATTCGGTACAAGATAACCACAAGAGTTGGTGGAGGTTCTCTAGCCTACCAGTTTTAAATTTGGTATGTTGTGTATTGACCTATTGTAAAGTGTCCACTAAGATGATTCCAGGTATGGAAGGGTTATTTTATGAAGGAAAGGACTTTCGATATTATGTGTTCTTAAGAAAAGGAGTTTATAAAATAGAGACCTACGATTACTTTATATTATATTCTGAAGACAATAAGATGATAGAACACAAGTTCGTGATTTCGAAAAGATACGTTTGGTGTCAGTTTGGTTTGAATTTTGCTCAAAGCTACTCGAGGGTTATCTGCGATAGTCGTCCCTAATTTAGCAGTGTAAGACTAGAGGGAAGGCAGCTAGTCATCACTACCCACAGCCAACCAACTCTTGGGCTACTCTTTTACCAACGAATAGTGGGGCTGACCGTCACATTATAATGCCCCCACGACTGAATGGGCGAGCATGTTTGGTGTGACGGGGATTCGAACCTGCGACACTCAGATTACGAGTCAAACGCCTAAACACACTTGGCCATGCCGGGCAGTGTCAGGTAAGATATTTTTTATTTTTCTGTTAATATGAATTGTTGGATAAAGGCAGAAGACATCGTTGACAGTAGTGGCGACCAGCACTTTACCGCAAAAACTTAAAAGTGGAATCGATAATTTTCGTAAAAATAAGATTTAGGCTTAGTTTGTTTTTCTCATAAGGATGAGTGTGTTGGGGCAGCCTTGAAGAACCCATTTATTTTATGCCATATTATTATATAGAATTGTATTTCATTTCGTGGTCAACGTACGAACGTTTCACAGAAACACAAAATTATAACCTGGCTTAAGAATGTCTTATTCTTATATTAAACTAGGAGGAATCCTCAATAGTCGCGGCACTTGAAATCCTTTTAGACAGATTCAGACTAAATTTGATTATGAAACGTTTGTTTCCTTTTTATCAGCTACGTTTTCATATATTCGATATTATTACTCACCAAGATCTTTATCAATCTACCCTCGAACTGAAATTATTTAAGGTAGGATTACAATAAATCTATAATCTATCTATTTATAATAATATATGAGATTTTGATCGTCAAATATATTAATCGAAGTGGTTTGATCTCCTAAGTTTAAAAGCGTAATTAGATCCCAAATCAGTAAAGAGATGGTGAAACTATCAGCTAAACATTTGTATTTGAAAAAAAAATCAAACCAAACAAAAACCTTCAAAGCCTTGTGTGAACAGTTTAGTTGCGGCTATCAAATGAGTGAAGTATTGTACGCTGTTGGCGTCACCAGTGGGCTTTTTACGTTCTGTAGATGACAGAACGTACACGTTCATGATTTGGAAGAGAAACAAATGAATATTATTATCAGAATGAAGGAGCTATCTGTGTTCTGTCCACCATGGCCAAGCGTGCGACTTGTAATCTCAGGGTCGCGGGTTCGCATCCCCTTCGCGCCAAATAAACATGCTCGCCCTTTCAGCCGTGAGGGCGTTATAATGTAACGGTCAATCCCACTATTCGTTGGTTAAAGAGAAGCCCAAGAGTTGGCGATGGGTGGTGATGACTAGCTTCCTTCCTTCTAGTCTTACACTGCTAAATTAGGGACGGCTAGCACAGATAGCCCTTGAGTAGCTTTGTGCGAAATTAAAAAACAAACAAACTGTCCACCATGGGTATCGAAACCCGGATTTTAGCGTTGTAAGTCCGCAGACATACCGCTGGGCTACTGGGAGAGACATGTAACAAGGAAAGTGTTACAGTAGCGACCTATAAATACATTACTGAAAGACGGAAAAGAAACCAGAAACTTATTCTGCTTCGAAACTACATACATCTGTTTCACTGTTTCGAAATTATGACTCTGAATTACGCTTTACTAACTTTCCTCTCAGTTTATACACGAGCGAACTGCTAAGAACGTGGTTCGACATTAGGTAATTCTTAACGTTTTCACTGCACGCTGAAACCTTCCAAAAGCCTTTTAGCAATGTTTCATTACTAGTGGTGTGCAGCTAATCTTGTTCTCAGGAGACTGCACAATAATTGTTACTAAAAGTATGACTTCTGCACATCGCTACATTGTAGGGATAAACAAGTGTGGAAAGTGTAGGCGTCGCGTGCTTTCGAAAGTACGAGAAAACAGGTGATGTTATGAGATGACTCATTCGCCGAAACTGGTTGAGGAACTGAAGATGGAACCTACGTATTACCAAGAAGCAGTTTGGGCCACTTCTTACGTCAACGTTTAAATAAACCCAACATGTGCGCAAAAGGGAAAGTCTTATTGTATGTTTGTAAATGTTTTAGTTCTTTCATAAATAAATAAAAAACACACACATAATTCCATCAGTCTAGAAAAGAAAAGAACATATTCTGACCGTCTGCAACTCGTCAAGACACAACCAAACATGTTTTAACACGTGACTTAACTCAAACTTAACACGGTGTTTCAACATCCCGTACATAGAACCACTAGCCACATAGTAAGCGACCTTGAAGGAAATCGTTTTCGTAAACTACTCAGTTTGATTCTGTTTAATATTCATTCACGAAAAAATGGACAAGCAGATAGAATTGAAAGTATTATCTCACGTAAGTTCACAAACAAGCGTGAAATGATTCTCATTCATCAGCCAGATAAACCAAAAGGCAAACTCAGCTGTTCTATAAGAAAGAAAACACAGTGAAATGCGTGAAGAGATTAGATTTTTGACGTCTCGGTATAATCAGGTATTACTTGTCACGTTTTTACTGGATAAAACTATTTTACTCGTGTTAAAGATACTGTCCACACGAAGCGCTCTCTAACGAATAAGATATCTAGATATAATGATTATTAGAGAAAAAAAAATTGTATCAGTTTCGTTATAAAAATGGGTAAGGTGTAACCTACTAGTTCTTGTGGTCGGACCGTCACTCGGAAGGTGTCCTCATCCAACAAAAATTGTTTCCACAATGTGGAACTCTGACTATGCTATGAAGTAACAGTGAAATCCTAGTAATATTCGGTCGGAACAAAAGTAATCCAAAGAGTTGACAGTGGGTGTTCCAGACCGTCCGTTAAAAGTTAGGGACCATTCAAATACCTCTTGTGTAGCTCTGTGCAAAATTTATAAATATAAAACTAACAAATAAAGATTATAAAATACCGTATATATATATATATATATATACGGTAAACTCTATAGAACGAAATTTATATACATAATTGTTATGGTAAAAATTTATAAAAAACAACCATTTACCTTTCATAAAATGCATTTAAAATGGTTTCAGATATGACAGGCTTAAAATCAGACAGAATGTTTACTATTTCTTTAGAAGTATAGATCATAAAAATGTGTTGTATCACTGTTTTCTTTCGTATGGTCAGAATGCTCGAATTTGTGTATTTCACGTTTATCTACCATTGATGACCATTTGAACTTGATGTAGTTCTATACATACGTGTGTATTTGTGTATTTTTCTTATAACAAAGCTACATTAGGCTATCTGCTGAGTCCACCGAGAAGAATCAAACCCCTGATTTTAGCGTTGTGAATCCGTAGACTTCCCGCTGTAGCAGCGAGGGACACTCACTACACATGTCCCCATTTTGATGACCTGTCAAAAATACTTCTGCGCGCTTATTGTTTTTACTCCCCTTGTGGGAGAGATACATTTTCGGACTTACAACGCTAAAAACCAGGGGTTAGATTCCCATGCTGCACACAACAGATAATCAGTTGTGGCTTTTCTGTGAAGCAAACAAATAAAACTTATCATATTTATTTTTGATTTTCGACTATTCTGAAATTGTTTCTGTCCAAGCGAGATCACTGTTTGTTTGTTTGTTTTGGAATGTCGCACAAAGATACTCGAGGGCTATCTGTGCTAGCCGTCCCTAATTTAGCAGTGTAAGACTAGAGGGAAGGCAGCTAGTCATCACCACCCACCGCCAACTCTTGGGCTACTCTTTTACCAACGAATATCGGGATTGACCGTACATTATAACGCTCCCACGGCTGAAAGGGCGAGCATGTTTGGCGCGACCGGGATGCAAACCCGCGACCCTCAGATTACGAGTCTCACGCCTTAACACGCTTGGTCATGCCGGGCCTCAAGCGAGATCACAAACCTTCATTTGACAAACAGGTAGTTGTTTCGAGTTTAAGTTAAAATTCAAGTCACGGGGTCAGAAATCGCTTCTCATCCATTTGAGTATGTGCTGATTACAGTTTCTTATAAGTTAGTCTACAGTTTTAGCCCCCCCCTTCTTCCCTGACGACAAAAACCCGTTTTTGGCAAGTCAGAATCCACTTACCAAAAATCATGCAGTTTGACACAATATAGGTATGCGTCAAGCACGGACATATTTGTTTTCAGAAAAGACATTACAATAAAACATTTTTATTCCATAATAACTTCTTAATGCTAAGTATCACGTGATAAATTATTTAAATGACATTTTATAAATGTCCGAGCACTCATTACATGAGGAAATCAGAAGAGAGGAAAGGGGTTATAGTTATTTCATATAAATGTAATTAAATAGCCTCATTTTGTTATCGTAATGGGCCCCGGCATGGCCAGGGGGGTTAATGCGTGCGACTCGTAATCTGAGGGTCGCGGGTTCACATCTCCGTCGAGCCAAACATGCTCGCCCTTTCAGCCTTGGGAGCGTTATAACGTGACGCTCGATCCTATTATTCGTTGGTAAAAGAGTAGCCTAAGAGTTGACGGTGGGTGGTGATGACTAGCTGCCCCTTTTCTAGTCTTACACTGTTAAATTAGGGACTGCTAGCGCAGATAGCCCTCGAGCAGCTATGCGCAAAATTCAAAACAAACAAGTTAACCTAATTATCCCTTTTATGGATTATTCAAACATAGTCTGGGTACGGGAAGTTTAATTAAATTCAGGAACTCACTGTATTCTCTACATGACTCGACATGATCTGGAGTTATCATATTCAGATTTTCCACCTGTGAGTTCGGGTCACGTCGCTGTAAAAAATCCCGTCAACCTTGGGTGAGATATAATAATATATAGCCGTTCAAATCCCAATATTATACAGGAAAAATAGTAGTTTAAGAGTTGGCGGTGGGTGCTGTCGACTAGTTGCCTTTTCTCTAATTTATCAGTCCTTCTTGTAGCTTTGTGGGAAATGTTTGAAACAAATAAATATATTCTCCAACATTGAAATCTCACTTGGTCGGCTATGCGTTTTGTTGAGTGAACTATCCGAGACTGAGAGCAGTGTGTTCTGTGCGTGTTATTTAAGCTGGTGAAAGCTTGTTTGGAGTTACGTTACACGTGCGTTAACATTATCGGTCTTTGCGCACAACCTACTGCGCATTGGCCATTTTAAGCTCGTGCAAAAGAATTGTTAGTTGTTGACTGTTGTGCTCTTAGTAACTTGTTGCGGATGTTTGAAATCAAATACACAAATGAATAAAAAACGAACGACTGGTTGAAACACTCACTTTTGTTTTTTGCTTTAACTTATTATTACATGTGAACCTAACAAATAACTAGAGATTATTGGTTCATTTTGTTATTCTCCATGTTGTGTAACATCAAATAGGGTTAGTCCACAAAGTAGCAGCACGAGTATTGACGTACTTAAAGATATGGTACGAGTTTACGTAACAACCGTAAGAACGAATGGAAAAGTTGGTTATTCACGGACATCCGCTCAGCAGTTTCGGATTTAACTCATACCTATTTGGTTTCAACCGGTTTGCAGAAGAAATTTCTAAAGGAATGATTCCCTGAAGTATAGGTCACGTGGACCGATTTCTCCTAAAATTCATATTGAAGTAAGAGAAACTGGACTTAACGCAAGGTCGCGAGTCACGTGCAAAAGTAAACATTTTTGCAAAAACATAATAGCCCTGGGGGATGAGCTCCTTCTAGCCCCTACCTAAATACGCCACTACCTCGGTCACTGGAAATTTTCCTGTCCAGGCCAATGGTCTTAATGGGGACCCGTTGATAATTTTATTTTATGTAAAATTATATGAAGTGCAGGGCCCACACAACGTTAAATCCACCACTGGACCGAGGTCTGAGATGAAAAAAAGAAAATATGTTAGTTATAAAAATAGAGATTTCAAATCAAAAGTATTAGAATACAACTGGATTATTGGGATATGACTTAAATGTTGTTTTCACCAACCCCCAATCATGTTAAACAGTCATGTGTTAGAGGAACTGTGGACGAGGAGAGGGCACGAAACTTGTATGTTTGTTTTGTTTTTTGAATCTCATACAAAGCTACTCTGTTCTCATCATCATTATAATCTGCCACTCGATTCCTTTATAGAACATCGGGCCGCAATCACTGCGGTTTCCGAAACAGGGTTTTTAAGTGAGTAGGTTGTTAGCCCACAGCACCTAGCCGTCCCTAATTTAGTAATGTAAGACTAGAGGGAAGGCAGCTAGTCATCACCACCCACCGCCAACTCTTGGGTTACTCTTTTACCAACGAACAGTGGGATAGACCGTCACATTATAATTCCCCCACGGCTGGGAGGGCGAGCATTTTTGGCGCGACCGGGATGCGAACCCGCGACCCACAGATTACGAGTCGCTCGGCTTAACACGCTTGGCCATGCCAGGCTGAAACTTGCATGTTCCTATTGAACATTTCGGCCATAAAAAGTTATATTTGTAATACAGAAGAGAACTATAGGTGGCAATGGGTATCTGTTTGTTTGTTTATTTTGCACTGATCCACTCGAGGGCTGACCGCCCCTAGTTTCAGAATGGTAGACTAGAAGACTAGAAGAAGGGTAACTGGTAAATATTGTCCACCGCTTGCGGATCGAGGCACCCTAATTGTCAGGTCCTGTCAGTGAATAACCTTAATTGAAGAAACATAAAAAAAAAGAAATTAAACCGTTTATTTAGAGGAACATTCAACTTGTAGTTTTATTCTTTAAAGTAAGCCTTTCCTTCAAAACGAACACATGCAGAAGTCGCTAGGTCAAGGCAATAGTCAGTACTTTAAATGGAAAGAATGTATGCAAATACAACATTTGTTGAACTGGTTGCTTGTAATGTATGCAAATACAACATTCGTTGAACTGGTTGCTTGTAATGTATGCAAATACAACATTTGTTGAACTGGTTGCTTGTTTGTTTTTGAATTTCAAGCAACAAAGTTACATGAGGGTTATCTCCGCTAGCCGTCCTTAATTTAGTAATATAAGACTAGAGGGAGGGCAGCTAGTCATCATCACCCACCACGAATAGTGGGATTGAACAACATTACAACGCTTCCGCGACTGAAAGGGCGAACGTGTTTGGTGTGACTGGAACTCGAACCCGAGACTCTGAAATGGCGAGACGAGTGCCTTAACCACCTGGTCATGCTAGGCCACGTTGAACAGGAAGACTGACTTTAAGGGGAAGACACTAACGCTTTGTTTGATATATTTTGGAAATTGAGATAATATTGTGGTTCAAATGAAGCTTTGTTGTTTTCTCATATATTCCAAAGCACTAAAGGTTTCATATTTATGAAGACTTGCCGTAAAAAGTAACTTCGCTATCATGCATTGTTTGTTCGAAGAAATACAAATAAGATTACATGAACTTAACTTCGATACGTTATCGTCAATGTTAAACTGTTAATAACCATATATTAACTTTTTCATTTCCGTGTTAGAAGTTTCTGTAATTCCTTTTTAAGTGTTACTTATTTTAACGCTTGCGTGACACTTCATGGAGTAAGTAGATATATATATATCTGTGGTTAAGGCACTCCACTCGTAATCTGTAGGTCGCGGGCTCGAATCTCCGCCCTACCAAACATGCTAGCTCCTTCAGCCGTAAGTCGTTATAATGTAACGGCCAATCCCACTATTCGTTGGTAAAAGAGTAGCCCAGGAGTTCGCAGTGGGTGGTGACGACTAGCTGCCTTCGCTCTAGTTTTACACTGCTAAATTAGGGACGGCTAGCGCAGACAGCCCTCGTGTAGCTTTGCGCGAAATTCAAAAATTAACACACATATATATATATATATATACTACTACTACTAAATTAGGGACGGCTAGCGCAGATATACCTCGTGTGGCTTTGCGCGAAATTTAAAACATATCAAACCAAACGATGTGTAAGTCTTCTGGTTGTTGCACATATTGTGATGATTTGAAATTATATATATATATATGTTAATTTTTGAATTTCGCACAAATTGAAAGGATCCTAGGGTGCAAGCTACAGTGTGGGATATAAAATGTATCCTCGGTTTTGGCGGTGGTTGATATCATAACGATAAGGTTGATTACAGTAACACAAACTACTTTAAAACAGGGAAAAGATAGCTCGTAACGGCAACTTACCAGGTGGCACGCAGTGTAGCGTTGAAAGTGTGTGTGTGTGTTTTCTTACAACAAAGCCACATCGGCTATCTACTGAGCCAACCGAGGGGAATTAAAACCCTTATTTTAGCGTTGTAAACTCGAAGTCATGCTGTTGTACTACCGAGGGGCAGCGTTGAAAGAACAAATTATTAGTAGAACTATCTGCACGTAGTCGTATAATTTTGGATCGATAAGAGTGGAGGATCGTGTTCAACGACAGGTTTCGATCTCGCGAGCCGCAGATTACGAGTTGATCTCCCTAACTACCATACTTTGATTTACAGATCCACATTTTACAAATTCATTTTGTGATCTCAACATATATTATCTGCACGAATATAAATAAATAATGAAACATAGTTTAATAATAACAATAAAACAACAAAACTGTGCTCGTTATTCGCATGAAAGAACCTTTATTGCCAATTCATCAGTATGTAAAAACGACCTTTTTTGACCTTGACCTTTGTTTGAATGAAATTTATTATTAAAAATCGATTTAATTACACTTCTTTATGATTTAGTTTTTCTAACAACGTCGCCCCCCAGTGGCTCAGCGGTATGTCTGCAGACATACACGCTAAAATCCGGGTTTCGATACCCGTGGTGGGCAGAGTACAGATAGCCCATTGTGTAGCTTTGTGCTTAATTCAAAACAACAACAACAAAATTCTAACAATGTCAACGTATAAAAAAAATTCATTATTGTGGTTACTCACTTCGCATACTCATTCGTTAGTGAAAGAATACACGCTTTTGTACCTAAGAAGCTTGTATTTCTTTGACGTGAAATTAATTTAGATAACATTAGGGTAAAGTAATCTATGAGAACTTTGTTTCCATTTTTAATTAGTATATTTTTATGTACCAACAACATCATGCGTTGAGCGCGCGTATATACGAATCGATTTTATTACTCACTAGGATCTCTACCACCCCCATCATAAAAAAAAAACATAAATTATTTTAAGGAGGATTGTAATACATTAAACTACAAGACCTTGGTCGTGATCAAATACATCAATCGAAAGAGTTTGATCCCTTGAATCAAACACTGCAATTAGATCTCAAATCGGTCAAGAAATAACGCAGCTATAAGTTAATAGTTTGTATCTGAAGAAATCAAACTCAGAGGCGTTTAATGAGCCACTTTGCCGCGGCTTAAAAATAGTTGCAGCTTTGGTGATGAAATATATTCACAGTTGAATAAGCAATAATTTCAAATCATCACAATATGTGCAACAACCAGAAGACTTACACATCGTTCGGTTTGATATGTTTTGAATTTCGCGCAAAGCCACACGAGGTATATCTGCGCTAGCCGTCCCTAATTTAGTGGTATAAGACTAGAGGGCAGGGAGCTAGTCATCATCAACTCTTGGGCTACTCTTTTACCAACGAATAGTGGGATTGGTCGTGCCGTTATAACGCACCCTCGGCTGAAAGAGCGAGCATGTTTGATATGAGGGGGATTAGAATCCGAGACCCTAAGATTACGAGTCGAGTGCCTTAACCTGCTTGGTCATGTCGGGCCTACACATCGTTACTGGATTACTTTTTCTTTATAGCATGACTTGCTTTCACACCATTCTCTACCCGTAGAATAACAATGTCGTCGTATTAAATAATTTTACGTTTGTGCTTATTTTGAGAAGTGGCAGAAGTTAAATAAAAAAAATGAAGTCCGTTATTTTCTCTGGAATACTTGGGAATAAATGTAGTATTAGTAGTGCGTTTATTTTATCTCACGTGTTTTTTGAAGCCGTAAAACCAAAACAATTGTAGATCTACAAGCAAATAGATGAACAAATACTTTAGAAAAGTGTTTTAAAGAATGGAAGGAATGTTAACGACAATTCTTGTTAACAGCCAACTGACTTAATAAACCCCATTAAACGATTTTTGCACGTGCTGTACAATGACCCTGTAACTTTTGTTTGTCTGAAGTTAAGCACAGAGCTTGACAATGAGCTATCTGTACTATGCCCACCACGGGTATCGAAACCCGGTTTCTACCGTTGTAATTTTGCAGGCATATATCTGTGCCATTGTGGAGCATAAAGTTACGAAGCAGACACTGAGAAGAGAGTACCTTTCTGGAACAGGAAATTAAATTCGAGTATGTAGTAAATGTATTGTGCTAAAAGTTTATTGGATCGATTACACAGAAGAGTATTCTTCGTGTTGCCACATGCTCCATTATTGCATGAGCGTAAGAGAATAAGACAACAAAAGAAACGATAAGTTAATAGCGGGGGCTCAGCCCCATGACCCATGCTCTTAATGGCAGCCCATGGATTGGTTTGTTTTGAATTTCGCGCAAAATTACACGAGGGCTATCCGCGCTAGCCGTCCATAATTTAACAGTGTGAGACTAGAGGGAAGGTGACTAATGATCACCACTCACCGCCAACTCTTGGCCTACACTTCTGCCACCGAATGGTGGGATTGAGTGTTAAATTATAACGCCATCATGGCTGAAAGAGATAGCATGTTTGCTGTGACGGAGATTCGAACCCAAGACCCTTAGATTACCAGTCGAGTGCCTTGACCTCCTGGCCATACCTGGTGTGAAGGCCCATTGATAATTTTATTCTATTAAAAATTACATAGGATGCAGAGCCCACGAAGATTATCAGCCCCTGAGATCACAGTAACCTTGAATCCTCCAATAGACACATACACCGATTTTAAAATTATTACAATGTGAGAAAATCCAAAAATCAAGACCTCATGTGGTCCACCAATGAAAGTTGCTACCATACCAGATGTTGCAATCTGAAATGGCACACGTGAACATCCCGCAGCTGCTATTCTGTCTGAGAATTTCAACAGTGAGTTCAGCGGTATGTCTGCGGACTTATACGCTAAAATCCGGGTTTCGATACCCGCGGTGGGCAGAGCACTGTGTAGCTTTGTGCTTAATTCAAAACAACAACAACAATCGATTAATTTATTCGCCTTTATCCTATAGAAGTATGGTCCAAGTGAACAACCCCGGATTAAGACATGGGCTTATCGGGCTGAAGCCCAGAGCCTAACACTAATTAGGGGGCTTGTTTGTTTGTTTTTGAATTTCGCACAAAGCTACTCGAGGGCTATCTGTTCTAGCCGTCCCTTGGGCTTCTCTTTCACCAACGAATAGTGGGATTCACCATCACATCATAAAGCCCTCACGGCTGAAATGGCAAGCATGTTTGGCGTGACGGGGATTCGAACCCACGACCTTCAGATTACGAGTCGCACGCCTTAATATGCTTGGCGATGCCGCGTCAATTAGAGGGCTTCAATCTGTGACTGTAAATAGACTGCAAGTAGACGTTCTGTCTCGAGGGGGCTTCTATAATTTAAAAATCTTTGCAAATGAGAGAAAAAATCATTGTTAAATGTAACTTTTTCTCTTCGTATTTTCTAGACCGTCCCAGGGATGAATACAGAGGGCCATAACAAAATTGTGTAGATTAATGGGAAGTCAGAAATATAAAGGACTGATCATCTCAATTAGAATGTTTTTGCTGTATGTTTTCATGTAACTTGATATTTTAAAATAAAATCAATAAGTAAGAGTTCCCTGTCAGATATGTTTCTTTTCTTTGTTTGTGAATTAATTCCATGCAGTAACAAGGAAAAGTTTACTTGGGGTCGGGTTTAAATCACTGTTACTTAGTCGATCATCCCCCTCACCAAAAAAATCCTATATCCACCGCTGGATCGTCCCAAGATATCAATAAAATGCTGAGGTCACCGTATCGTCTGTCTGTGAAAAGATGTCTCTTCTTACACAAAAGTTACTACTTGTGTGAAGAGTCACTCTACACCTGTTTGTTTACTGAAACCATCTTGCTTCCACCAAGAAGTGAGGTGTCCGTCCATTCATTTGTCTATAAAGGTCACTGTCCTTTTGTGCTGACCTTTAGCGACTGAAAACAGTGAGGTTGTCATACATAGAAAGGCCGATCCGAGAGATTTATTTGTATGTAATTACGTGCGAAAAAACTATGTATGTTGCGCCAGTTACGGGTTTTCAAACTCGATTTTTATCGTTTATAAGCCTCCGGAGTATTTTCTGAGCCACTTGGGGGCGGGGCGATGTGGGAGGACTTGAAGCTGTGTAGTTATTTTATCTCTGCAGTTGATCAGTTGCGTTAGGAACCAGGTTTTAAAAGATGTCAGGTGCTAAACTTGGTGCGGCAGCCCATGAGCATAACCAGTCGGCACAGATACGTGCAGTACGTGCGCACGGGATGATTATCTAAACAATGCTTTTTTTTTGATGGCGCACACCATAAGCTATTGTAAATTAATGGTAAGAGTACTTCAGTAGACATTCGTAGCTGTCAAACTAGATCCTGGAACCTGTATATTTACATTTATTTATTGAGAAGACACTCAACTGCAGAAGAGTACATACTACCAAGTCAAATAAGAATAAAACTACCGCCAGGGGCCACAGTAATCTTCATATCATATCTCGGCTTTAAACCATTTAAAATTAGATTAATGGACGACATTAGTTTAGGAAGGCCAATGACATTTCAGAGGATGGACCACTAGTATCCACCACTTCAACAGCTAGCCCCGGTACTGATCGTACACCTACAATGATCTGACAGTCAGTCGCTCAGGATAAATGCATTCATATATATGTATATACATTTCTTTGAAAAAAAATCGTTTGAAAGTTTAAATATAAGAACTGCCGTAGAGGTCAGCTGGTTAAGGCTATTGACTCGTTATTCGCAGGCTTGAATCCCCGTCACACCAAACATGGTTGCTCTTTCAGCCGTGAGGATGTTATAATGTGACGGTCAATCCACTATTCCTTGGTGAAAGAGTAGCCCAAAAGTTGGCGGTGGGTGGTGATGATCTTACATTGCTAAGTTAGGGACGGCTAGGGCAAATAGCAATTAAAGAAAAAAACATTTGACCACACAAATCAGGACCTTCTGCTCTGTGTAGATTTGCGCGAAATTTCGACACAAACAAACTAATACAAACGTGACGAAACTTGTTCAGCTCTTTAGTCTCAATGTATCAAGTAACTTCTTTTCTTAATCTGTGGTCTTGGAAAGGAAATTTAGATCAATAGAAGTCGTATCTACGTTTTTGTGTTACGTAGTGATACGATAAAATATTAGACACAGATAGATATAAAAACCAAGAATTTAGCCAAGGCGTTAAATAGATCTGTTATATTGAAACCAGTTTCTGTGATAGCAGTCCCCCGATGGGACAGCGGCAAGTCTACGGAGTTACAACGCTAAAATCCAACGTTCGATTCCCCGCGATGTACATAGCAGATAACCTTGTGTGACTTTGCTGTGAAAGAAACAAAACCATTTACGATGATCTGAGTAATTAACAAACATATCTGGTCATTTTTGTTTGTATTTCCACCACATAACAAAATGTTTAAAAACTAACACAAATGAATGGAACGCTTTCTTTCTTTTTATAATGCACCATCCAAATTGAATGTTATAATGCGCAGATGGCTTCGTCCACCTTTGAAACACAAAACCATTAGACTAAATGAATTATTAGACCTGTAATTTTCCCGTTGGGATCTCAAAATGCTATCAAAATTGGGATATTCTAAACGAATGACTGTAACCTTTCTTTTTTTTCGAATTGTAACTTTTATGTTCTATAGGAGTATTGGGTTAAGAAATAAATAGAATTTAGCTTGTATCTACTGCTGCAGTTGACTGATATAATAAAAAGAATTGTAATTAATTATCAAGCAAACCATATTTTTTATTTGACAAAAAAGGAAAATATATAGGCGAAAGAAACTGCGTACATTTGAAGCATTTCTGAAGGCGTCTCGTGGGTAGTCTTGCTACAATTAACCAAAAGTTTAACAGGTTGCTCTATGGAAATTGAAGGTCGTTTAATAATAACGGTCACACTTCGGGATACATAAACTTTGTCTGGAAATATATTTACCTTAATTTCATACTGATTTGTTAATCAGTTTTGTACGTTTTTCTTTCTCTTTTTTTCAACACTAGGAGCCGCTTTTTGTCACTATCGTTTTTATATTTGACAAGTTTTTCTTTAGCAAGTTTGTTGGTTGTTTTGTTTTCTGTACATTTATAATCGTATGTTAGGAAGAAGCTTTAACCTTTGGCTTTTGTAGTAGTTGTTTCGTTGCGTGTTTTTTTTTCAGTTTTACTTTTTATAACTTTTAAAATACTATTATATCTCAAATTAGTATTTATAAGAAAGTATTTGTTTGTTTTGAATTTTGCCAAAAGCACACGCTAGCTGTCCCTAATTTAGAGGTCTGAGACTGGAGGTGAGGCAGCTAGGTATGACATAATGCGCCCCCATATGCGAATTACTTATTTAATTTTTTTATTAATTTAAAGTTTGTAGAAGACATTAAATACCATAAGCAGCTGCGCTAAAATTTTACAAACGTTTTTTTTTACATCATAAAACTAGGGTTTGGCTGACACCTGCCTCCCGTGACTGCAGAGTTATCCAGGCATACACGTCTCCAACTATTGACTAGAGAGAAGACAACCACTAAACAGCTTTTCCCCACTTAAAATAGACGAAACATGTAAATATTTTTTCTTGTATGTGTAATTTTTATACTTGAATAGTCGAAGTGTTTCGGAACTAAAGGTAGCACTGTGCATTTAAAGTAATTAAAACAGTTAGGTGACCTGCCTAGGCTATTCACCTATGAGATTAGGTACGTACAGTCATGAACGAATCTGACGGCCGTGTGGGGCATTTCAATGGCTGCGAGGTAAAATGTAAGTGGGTTAAGTCTACAATACGTAATATCCATCAACCACTTCTCGTACAGTAAACACTTTGGGCCTGATGATGACAAAGTAGTCGATTTATCTAGAAACAGACACCAGATCTGACGATGCCTTCGAAATCTGAGAACGAAAATGAAAAATGAAAAAATTTGCGTTCAAAACCTTAACGCGCAAATACTGTTGAGCGAGACTGCGCTCTGAGGCATGACATATCTATTCCTCCAAAACCTTCTTCGCAATGCATAATACAATCCACACCTTACTTCATATGGTGACGTCATTCATATTTCCATACTCATAATATAATATTTCAAGGCTGAATTAAACTTTAAAAGTTTTTCGCGAACGCGCTCACATCACTGTCTTAATTATATAGATAAATACTCTTTCAGCTTTATTTCAAATTATATACTGTTAAATATTTTCCAGATTTGTAAATTTGGAATACAGGACACATTATTACCATTATTTGAATGTAAACTTTATTTGGCAGTCAAGCTTACTCTCGGTTGCATAGATTTCACCATCGTAAACGTTATTTCAAAATTTGTTTGCTCTGCATATTCGCGTTCGGCTGTAAAAGAGCTGTTAGTGTCAGTTGTCTCTGAACAAGAAGTTACCGACCAGAAGGACGATAATAAGTCAACAGTGTACGCAATGTCTAAAGAGCGGAGCGCGGATTCAAAGAGGGTGTGCTAAGGCACCGGACCACGCCTGTTCGCACGTGAAAAGAATTGAGACACGTAAACCAAAATTGGATATCTAATCATAGCTGTAGTTTGGTGAAGTAGTTGTTAAAAATACTTATTGTTAAGTAAATATAACGCTTGAGACAAAGCAGTTCAGGTTTCGAAAATTTGTTTTTGAATTTCGCGCAAAGATACTCGAGGGCAATCTGTGCTAGCCGTCCCTAATTTAGCAGTGTAACACTAGATGGAAGGCAGCAAGTCATCACCACGCACCCCCAAATTTTGGGCAACTCTTTTACCAACGAATAGTGGGATTGACCGTAACGTTATAACGCTCCCACGGCTGAAAGAGCAAGCAAGTTTGGTGCGACGGGGATTCGAACCCGCGACCCTCAGATTACGTGTCGAACGCCTTAATCCCACTGGCCATGGCGGGCGGTCAAGTTTTGAGAATACGTATATATGGTTGTTAGATACTGGTTAAAATTTTGACAATTTTGTATTGCTTCCTTAAGGATGTAAGGTGAATTAATTAGCATATATTTGTTGTTTGATTCTGGAATTTCGCGCAAAGCTACATAAGAGCTATCAGCTTTCACTGTCCCTAATTTAGCAGTGTAAGACTAAAGAAAAAACAGTTAGTCATCACCACCCACTGCCAACTCTGGGGATACTCTTTTATAAACAAATAGTGGAGTTATGCTATGACATTACAACACCTTCACGGCTTCTGGGTCAGCATATTTGGTGCAATGGGGATCGAACGCGCGACCTTCAGTTTACGAGTCGAGCGCCCTAACTACCTGGCTATGCCGGACCCTGCGCTCCAAGCGTAAAAAAGGAAGTTTGTTCGGAGACGAGGAATCGAAACTACGACACGAGGACTGCGAGTTGAGTACCCTAACTATGAGGGCTTTGTAGAATACGTTCCACTGTGAGGAATATCGAGTAGTGATTTTTAGTTTAGAATAGCTAGGCGAGATCTGCTCACGAAGCGGTAATGTAGTTTACTGTTACAACACCGTCAACTTCAGAAGAAACATACATACATACTAACTTCAACGTGTACTTGTAACGCAATTCTCGAAACAAACTAACAAACACACGTACAATATAGAAACTCATAGAAATCGACGAAAACAAACTGTCCTGGCCGTGTGTAACTCGGTTTGAACAGTTGACTGAACAGTTTTCAGCTTTACACACACACACACATATATATGTAGGTCGTTTGACAACAAGATTTAAATTGTGACTGTACGAATAATTATACGTAGTCTCCGCAAGAGGGTGCGGCATGGCCAAGCGTGTTAATCCGAGGGTCGCGGGTTCGAATCCCGGTCGCACCAAACATGCCTTGCCCTTTCAGCCATGAAGACGTTATAATGTGACAGCCAATTCCACTCTTCGTTGGTGAAAGAGTAGCCCAGAAGATGGCGGTGGATAATGATGACTAGCTGCCTTCCCTCTAGTTTTACACTGCTAAATTAGGGTCGGCTAGTGCAGATAACCCTCGAGTAACTTTGCGCGAAATTTAAAACAAACAAACAAACTCTGCAAGATCGCCCGAACAATCCGCGAATCGCTCTAATTCTTTTTTTTTCTTTCTTTGTCGTTTTGCGAATTTTCAATCTAACGTATTTCATAATCTGTATGTATATCACGTAAAAATCTTTAAATTGTACATTAAAAGTGTCACGAATCACTCGTTAAGGAAATCAAATTCTGATGCACGTTCAGAGTGATTTGCCTTCAAGTCGGACTTGCTCCCTTTTAAGAAATAGTTCCAATTTCGAAGAGTGGAAAAGATTACTACGAAATTCATATAAATAACCTGTGAAGGACTCTGTTGACATTTCAGTGTCATTGACCTCCTTTCCTAACCAACCTTTTATCTCATTTCATTCTTTTTTGTTTACGAATGTATGGAAGTTCTGTTAGGAGAGTCGGAGGTCGGTAACCTGAGGTGGGCTATTGTTGGGCTCGTGCTTCCTTGCACGCTTTGCTGTAGAGTGATTACATACATATAATAGGATATCTGGTACCAGCATTTCACTTTAATTTCTTACTTGGGAAACTAACTCTCGAGTGTGCAGTGTGCCATTTCAGCTTGTAATAACCAGTAAAGTATGACGCATCAGAACGTAAACTACGTCTCTTTCTTTGTTTTGAATTTCGCACAAAGCTACTCGAGGGCTATCTATGCTAGCGGCCCCTAATTTAGCACTATAAGACTAGAGGGAAGGCAGCCAGCCATCGCCACCCACCGACAACTCTTGGGCTACTCTTTTACCAACGAATAGTGAGATTGACTGTCACATCATAACGCCCCCACGACTGAAAGGGCGAGAATGTTTGGCGCAAGACGGGGATGCGAACCCACGACCCTCAGAGTACGAGTCGCACGCCTTAACACGCTTGGCCAAACCACGTCTGTTTTCCAACTTCTCTTTGTTCCCTTATATCAATATATACAATTTCCCTTCTATAGAACTGACTTCCAACCCTCCTTTCTTTTTCTTCATTTCGAACTTTAATGTAGCAGAGTGAAAGTGGACGGCATGAAAACGAATTATATTTCTTCAACATTTACACCCTTATAAATAAATAAATAATATATATATATATATATATGTATGTACTAACGACTGTATTTAAATAAGTGTGTACATATGGAAACTTTGCTTAATAGAGCTGTGGAAGTGAGGTTGATGACACGTGGCATGGTGTTCCCTTACATCACGTACCTCGCCTTGGAAATTATTCAAAATGCAAGATATGTAGCTTCGCAGTAAGTGGCCGTTATCTGAGGGTTGCAGGTTCGAATCTCCGTCACATCAAACATTCTCGCCCTTTCAGCGTGGGGGCGTTATAACGTGACGGCCAATCCCACTATTCGTCAGTGAAAGAGTAGTCCAAGAGTTGGCGGTGGGTGGTGATAACCTCTATCTAGTTTTACACTGATAAATTATGGACGGCCAGCGGAGATAGCCCTAGTATAGCTTTAAGCGAAATTCAAAACAAACCAATCGCAGTAACTTGTATTTATGACATAGCAGAGTTTTTATTACATTGTGGTGGTATAATTTGAAATGTCTAAATGTTGCCATTTAAAAATAATAACTCGATTGAAATGACTTTTTTTCTTACTTTTATTTCAAGCGATTTGTTATTAACAAAGTAAGTTGAAACGGAGGTTTTCATATACTATTACACTCTTAATAAATTTCAGATTGTGGCCTGATGGTTAGGGCGCTCTATTCACAACCTGTGGGTCAAAGGTTCGAATTCTCTTCGCTGAACATGCACGACCTTTCAGTCGTGAGGACGTTATAAAGTGAAGGTCAATTGCACTATCCGTTGGTGAGTAGCTAAAGGGTTGGCGGAGGGTGGTGTTGATTAACTGTCTCTAGTCTATAACTGCTAAATTAGGGATGGCTAATGCTGATAGCCCTCCAAGTAGTTTTACGCGAAATTCCAAACAAACCAAACACATTTGTTCTTTATAAAGTGTGCAGTTCGTGAGTAAACCCTACAAAAACAGTGTGGATAATAAAAGCAGAAATCGATTTTATTAATAATTTATATAAGCATTAACAATCTAAGGTGAAACGCACACATTCACACGTTAACTGTATTCTCCACACCTTTCAAATAGTCCCTCGGTAATTTGTGTTATACATGCAGTTTGTTAACCCCACATTAAAACGAAATATAGGTGATAAAACGAACAGTTTATGAGACCACTTAAATTAGGCGTCAACATCGAAACAACATGTGTATCCTTTCTCACTTTCATCGCAGAGAAAGGTCGTTGTTAAACTTAGCTTCTCTTCGGTGAAATGTATTTTCGTTCAATTCGTCTGGTTATTTTAACTTGTCTTAAGTTTAAAACTAAATTCTTTGAATAACCTACCATCGTTTTTATTCCTCAAGCGAAAATAGTGGTCTGACATTTTCTAGATGTTAACTTTACTTTGTCATGTATCACATTATTTTGGGCTTCACAAAAATCCGTCAAACTCTGTCGTGTTTGGGGCCCGCATGGCCAAGCGTGTTAAGGCGTGCGACTCGTAATCTGAGGGTCGCGGATTTGCATCCCCGTCGCGCCAAACATGCTTGCCCTTTCAGCCGTTGGGGCGTTATAATGTAACGGTCAATCCCACTATTCGTTGGTAAAAGTGTAATCCAAGAGTTGGCGGTGGGTGGTGATGACTAGCTGCCTTCTCTCTAGTCTTACACTGCTAAATTAGGGACGGCTAGAACAGATAGCCCTCAAGTAGCTTTGTGCGAAATTAGAAAAACAAAAAAAACAAACTGTCAAATTTTTTAGATCTTTTCGTTCGTTGCGAATAATTAGAACCTACAGTTCTATGCATTCGTAAAGGTTTAACATATTATCTCTATTGCAGCTGTAGGAAAATAGTATAAATATGTATATTTGAAACATTATTTTGGTAAATACATATTTTTTTTGTAATCCTTAGAACATTAATTTGTTCTGAATTTCGCACAAAGCTAAACAAGGGCTATCTGCTCTAGTTATCCCTAATTGAGCAGTGTAAGGTGCTAAAACTTTGGACTTTCCCATCCACAGCCAAGCTCGCTAAATATTAGATAATTATCACAGAAATCAGAAATAGTTATATACCTTTTAAATGAACTCCAGTAATTTCTTTTGTACTATCTATATGCTCTAAATGAAGCTGAAGATTTAAGGTTTGTTTGTTTTTGGAAATTCGCACAAAGCTACTCGAGGGCTATCTGTGCTAGCCGTCCCTAATTTTGCAGTGTAAGACTAGAGGGAAGGCTGCTAGTCATCACCACCCACCGCCAACTCTTGGGCTACTCTTTTACCAACGAATAGTGGGATTGACCGTCACATTATACGCCCCCACGGCTGGGAGGGCGAGCATGTTTAGCGCGACGCGGGCGCGAACCCGCGACCCTCGGATTACGAGTGCACGCCTTAACGCGCTCGGCCATGCCAGGCCTCGAAGATTTAAGGTTTATAAAAGTTGTTACGTATGTTGCATAAGTACATTGTCAGTTATTTTTCGTTTTCAACGCTTCTAATCAAAATTATAAATATTTTAGTCCGAAATATCAAAACCTCATTATGTATTACCGTAAGCAATAGGTAAAAAAACAAACAAACAGCGACCTCTTAAGGGAAGAAAATTCTTTAGAAAAAGTGTTGTTTTTTTTACAGCAAAGCCCCAGCGCGTTGTCTGCTGAGTTCACCGAAGGGAATCGAACCGCTTATTTTAGCGTTCTAAATCTGTAGACTTACCGCTGTACCAGCGGGGGACTTTTAAAAACGGACTCTGTATTTGTAAGTGAAAACGCTACTTTAAGTATGGGTTACCGAAGAGTTCGCGGTGGATGTTGTTAATCAGCTGCTTCCCTTCAAGCTTGCTAGTTCAAAAGTAGAGACTGTTAGCTGAGACTGAGGTTGTGTAGCCAGTCTTCCACGAATTTCCGAGAGAAACAAACTATTAACTCTGTCTTAATTCGTGGTCAGTATTTTGACCACGCTCAAAAGTCAAGCCAACTCGCTATCTTCTACTGATCAGTCCGCCATTTTTTTTTCATGTTGTTTTCATAAAATAGAAGCGAGATAAATGTAAAATGCAGATATTCTAACTTTTATGGGGTCAATAAACAGCAGCGCCCTCTAACATTTTGCTGAGAAAATGTGTTGTACTTCAAACTCCGGTAGTTTCAAGTCAACTTTAAAGAAAAGAAAAAGAAGGCAGTATATATGATATTCAAACAAGTTATTGCACCAAAACAAACAAAGAAAAAGTTTGGGCGGAGCATAAAATTTTGTAAATTTATAATTAAATGCTTATTTAGCCATTTTAACACTAATGAACCCAGAGCAATAAGATATTCTTCTGAAATAAGCAGCCTTTCAGAAACGTAGCATCATTCGTTGACACTAATCACACGTGTATGTTACTGGCAGCCTTAATAAGAACCGAACTGCACACGCTAAGCCTTTATTTTCTCTCTTGTATGAGAATTAGAAATAAAAAGGAAAAAGTGAGTGTAATCTCAGAAGAGCATTACAGCTTCTTAGGAGTTTTAAACAGATAACGGAAATTATTCTGTTTAGAAATACAGAGAGTCAATTTATCTATAAATTAATAGTTCTAGTATTTTGAGGTAAATTTAAGTCATGTTGTATGTACTACCACTGTAAATTATCGCATCTGAGTGCGAACGAACCTTTGAGATTTCGTAACCTAAAATTGATAGCATAAAACTTGTGTTTGTTTTATCAGCCTCTGACTTCAAAACACAGATAACATTAAAATAAAAGTCTTGATTAAACATAATGAATTTTTATAAGTTAATAAACACTGTATCGCTGAAGATCAGGTTTTGTTCGTATACATTTTTTGTTCATTTTCACTCCAAACGACTCGAATGCTAACTGCGCTGACCGTCCATAATTTTGAAGTGCCAACTTGCTGTGCTTCTACAACTGAATGATGGGATTTTACCGCCACTTTTATAATGAATCCATGGCCACAAAGTGGAGAGTGCAAACCATGGAATCTCAGATCCACATTCTGGACGTAAAGTTAACTACTAGCTTTAAAGTTAGAGTATAACAGACAGAAAGCTATGATTTCTATACAGTACGCCCACCGCTAGTACAGTTCTAAGTCAACAGGTATACAACGCTAAAATCAGGGGTTCGGTTCCCCTCGGTGGGTTCAGTATATAGCCTGATGGGACTTTGCTATTAGGAAAACACACACATTATACAATACGAGAAAGTCAACATTCAGGGGTCTTCTCTTATTGTGTTTACTTGGAAGGTTTCTCACCAGAATATTAAATTGAAACTGACTTCATTGGATGTTTTGTAAATTGAATTTTTAAAAGCTCCTTATTTCACAGAACGTTTTTTAAACTCTGAGCACGAGACATGGCTATGCTGATTGGCTGATGGAAAAAGCTGTAAATTATGAAAGATTAAGTGACTGAAACCTAAACATTAGCATTGTAACACCGGTGAACCTTCAGAGCTCCGTTACAAATCATGGAAGAAGTACAAACATTTGAAAAAAAGCAAAACAAAATATTTGAAGACGGCTTTAATGAGTCGAGTATGTGGATAAGCTGGTTGCGATGCAATGACTGAGTATCTGGCTATTAATTCAATAGCATCCAGTGATAAAACTGTCAGCACACATATCTGATATTATCAGAAAGGGAATTAGTAAAACTAATATCGTTTTTCTTAGACACGATGTTGAAAATACTGATAAACTTGTACCAGAATAGTTAAGTTCTATGTTATATTTTCTTTTCACGTGCGTGTTAATCGTGAGACCGAGAACTTATCTGCAAGCAGATAAGAACTAAAAGTGGAGTCGTTGCTGTGGTTCGTCCCTTCATTCCCAAGTGACACAGCGGCACGTCCACGAAAACTCACTACTAGAAATCTGGGTTTCGATACCCTTGGTGGGCAGAGCACATATAACCCATTGTGTAGCTTTGTGTTTAATTGCAATGAAACTTGACTGTGGAGTAGTTCGATTCCCTTCGGTGGACTTAGCAGATAGCCCGATGTGGCTTTGCTATGAGAAAACATACACACACATACACCTAACTGTGATTTTAATTTTCGTACTGCGTTTCTTGCAGAGCTAGAAATACCTGCTAGGGTAACAGAAAATTTACTTTGGCATTTCCCATAATACATTGCAAAATAAGATTAAAATGGATTACATAAAATCGATACATTTTAAGTTTACTTTTCGCAATCCAATTTCACTTTTTTCCGACCAAACATAAAAAAATCGAGGGTTTATTTTACATGTAATAATCTAAAGTAATGTTACACGTGTAACAGTAGCACTTAAGTAAAAACAAAATTACCGATTTAACACACACATGCACACCTATACATATAAATGTCTAAAGTTTTTCACAGTTGTCTTTTTACGCGGCCCGGCATGGCCAGGTGAGTTAAGGAGTGCGCTTCGTAATCTGAGGGTCGCGGATTCGTGCCCGAGTCGCGCCAAACATGCTTGCCCTCCCAGCCATGGGGGCGTTATAATGTGACGATCAATCCCACTATTCGTTGATAAAAGAGTAGCCCAAGAGTTGGCGGTGGGTAGTGATGACTAGCTGCCTTCCCTCTAGTCTTACACTGGACGGGTAGGAATGGCCAGCACAGATAGCCCTCGAGTAGCTTTGTGCGAAATTCCAAAAACAAACAAACGAGTTAAGGCGTTCGACTCGTAATCCGAGGGACACAGGTTCGAATCCTCGTCAGATCCTACATGCTCGCCCTTTAAGCCGTTACATTGTGATGGCCAATCCCACTGTTTATTTGTAAAAGAGTAACCCAGGAGTTGGCGGTGGGTGGTGATGACTAACTGCTTTCTCTCTAGTCTTGCAGTGCAAAATTATGGGCGGCTAGCGCAGATAGTCCTCGTGTAGCTTTGCACGAAATTCAGAACAAACCAATCTTTATACGAACATTAAAATAACAGAAATCCTTGATAATCAGTTGAATGGTGCTGTGTAAAGTTTATGAAAAATCACCGTATTTTTCATGAAAGTATAATTTTATGTGAATTAAACTGTACAACATTCATAATCTTTTGTCCTCCCCTACGGATTTACAACGCTAAAAATCAGAGGCTCGATTCTCCGCGATGGACTCAGCAGATAACCCGAGAAAACCAACACACACCCACTAATAGCCTTTCATCTACAACACTCCATTCTAATAGAGTCTCTCTAATGGTTTTCAAGTTTTTACTATATTGCATTTTTTGTTAAAACGAAGTATTATAATATATATTAAGCTGTGGGCCATCAGTTCGTATTATGCATTCTGGGGTGAAACGGCTCGCAACGGTTTTTTTTTTTTTTTGTAAATATGTAACAAAATGATAAATATCTCATCTTCTAATTTCTACGAACCGACCTATTTTTTATACAACTTCGAAGTTTAGAATAAAACGAGTGATCTCCTAGTTCGTTCCAATTGCTCTCGAAATTCGGATACCATAAGGCATATCTAATTTAACCTACAGAAAAACATGTATTAATACCACATCAAAATTATTTATGTGGCAACTAACAGCTATAAAATATTTTTTTCGTTTAAAAAACAACAAGTTATAAATCATCTTACGTAAAATAATTAAATAAAATAACTATCGACTTCAGAAATAAGCAAATATTGTCCTATAATAATGGATATTAACTTAGCGCGAAGGAACGTTAATGGGCCATTTCAAATGAAAAAAAGAAAAACAAAAGACGGATTTATTTTTTGACGGCATCTTTACGGCTTTTGAACGCTCTAAGAATTGAATTTCACGTAAAAAACAAAAATGACCCCTTTATTGGTACGATATATACCTGCCAAGTTTTATAATCTACTGCACTTCAAGGCCATTGAAAGGTACTAAAAAAAGACCTGAAACGAGAGTAATAACACGAACAGCTGGAGTTGGAAGCTGATTGAAAGCCGACAGTTTCACTGATAGTTTGTTTCTGTCAAGACAAGAAAAAATAAAGTTGCGATGATTGCGTGAAGAAGAGAGTTTTGAAAAAATGAAATTAATTACGATACAGAACAAACTTTGAGAAGCATTACTACAATTATGATGTTCTGTTCTGTTTAAACGTTATTAAGATGTAACGAAGAAATCTATTCTACTGGAAAGAATAAAGATTGGCTAATAGTAAGTCGTTTCCCTTATAACCATAAATATTGTTTTATTGTTGTTGTTGTTTTGAATTAAGCACAAAGCTACACAATGGGCTATCTGTGCTCTGCCCACCACGGGTATCGAAACCCGGATTTTAGTGTGCAAGTCCGCAGACATACCGCCGAGCCACTGGGGGGCAATAACCATAAATAAACACTGACTCATTTTCCAGTAAACCATTGTGCGCGTTGTTATCTTGTTTTTGGATAAGATTCCAAATAACTTGGAAGAATGTGCCTGAAAAATGTGTCATATTTTTCTTTGTTTACGCTATATCCATAACATTAGAGATTTCAGTTAAGACTGTCAAAGTGCTGTTAGGACACGAGTCATTCTAGTTACAAATGACACTAAAATTGTCACAAAAAACGTTAGGCCTAAGAAGGTTAGTGCTATTTACTGCTAAAAGTTCCCTTGTTGGGACAACGGTAAGTCTTGAGATTTATAATGCTAAAATGAAGGGTTCGATTTCCCTCAGTAGACAAATTAGTTGACGTTCGATTTAAAGTTCTTTATGAGTTATACTTGTTTTGATTTCCAGTTGTTTTTAGATCTTTATCTTTTAACTGTTTCTTTATTTGTATAACTGATTATGAATTTCTGTTAAGCATACAATAATTTTGTCACTGATCATCTTCGGTGTTGCGTAACAAAATTTTGTTGCTATTTTTTTTTCAGTTTGTCCGAAGTAAATAGGGCATGAAGATATACGTGACTAGGAATATAACTAACAAACTCCGTAAATTTTAAATCTTAAATTTGCAAGTTGAAATTGAATGCACGTGAAAATACGTACACGTCCCATGGAAGGAACTGAGAAAGTATGGGTGTTTACATTTTTTTATTCCAGTTAAACGGAACAGCGGTAAATTTACGGACTTACCATGCTAGAATCTGGGGTGTGATTCCTCGCGGTAGACACAGCCAACCGTAACTTTTCTCCAAATTAAGGTGCTAAAATATTGGTCAGTAGTCTATTGCTTCGTATAATCATGCTTTTATTTGTAAAATCGTTTTAACAAATTTCAACCTGTCACCAAGATATTTTGTAAACAAAGCGCAAAATAGAGCGATCATTATTTAGGTGTATATATTTATACACGTTATGATTAAAATGCTGTAAAAATTGGATTTGAAGTTTTTGCCTCGTGCTCATTGTAGTGTATGTTAACCTGTAAAATGCTACCCTGTGGGCTGTAAATACCTACTGAAATGTCAGCAAGTGTACTCGAGACGGCCCGGCATGGCCAAGCGTATTAAGGCGTGCGACTCGTAATCCGAGGGTCGCGGGTTCGCATCCCCGTCGCGCCAAACATGCTCGCCCTCCCAGCCGTGAGGGCGTTATAATGTGTCGCCCAATCCCACTATTCGTTGGTAAAAGAGTAGCCCAAGAGTTGGCGATGGGTGGTGATGACTAGCTGCCTTCCCTCTAGTCTTACACTGCTAAATTAGGGACGGCTAGCACAGATAGCCCTCGAGTAAGTTTGGTGCGAAATTAAAAAACAAACAAGTACTCAAAAAAGGCAGCATGGCTCGAATTAGCGTCAGAATCGTGAATTCGTTTGTCTAGAATAAAGCAAAAGCTGCACAATAGGCTAACTATGCTCGAACCACCACGGGTTGAAAGACTGCCGGTATTCCGCTGTCCCGCTGGGGGGTTAGAATTCTGGAAAAGCAGTTTACTATAGATATGATAAACAACGAATCAGATATGATTTATAAATGTGACGTCATTGCCAGACAAACAACAACTATGAACCTGGATTATATTTTTGCAGTCCATTATTGTCAATATGTGGCTGTATTTGTAGTTATAGCTAAGTGTCATGAGCAACTTTCTTGTTCTCTCATTGGTTGGTTAGACTGCAGCACTGAGGCAGGCTGGTATCTATTATTTTCAAGTTTCAGATATCGAAACGTAGGTCAGAAATCTGGACAGGTCAGGAACTTTCACTTCTACGTTTCTCCAACACGTTTCCAATTATTGCTATTTTAATTTTTATATAATTACCAGAAAAGGACCAAAGTTTGTCTAATTTTCGCTTTTCCTGTGTTGAATACACATTCGCCGAATTCAGTTGTGCAAAAGTCTACACTACACGAACAGTTCCAGCTGTATTTTTACACTCTGTATCCACTATGTGTCAAGACGTTTATAAGTTCAAAGAGCATGGTTAAGTGATTTTGGCTTTCGACTTTTCATCTGAGGGTCGCAGGTTAAAGTCCCCATCACACCAAACATGCTCGTCCTTTCAACCTTGGGGGCGGTATAATGTTACGATCAATCCCACTATTCGTTGGTAAAAGAGTAGTCCAAGAGTTGGCGGTGGGTGGTGATGACTAGCTGCTTTCCCTCTAGTCTTACACTCCTAAATTAGGGACGGCTAGCGCAGATAGCCCTCGTGTAGGTTTGCGTGAAATTAAAAAAACAAACAAACAATACAAGTTCAAAGAAGAACAAACCAACTTCCTTTTTTCCGATTGGTAAAACTACACCCTGAAGATAATATATTAAATCAGTCAAACGAAGCGCCACCTTTAATAGTTTGTTTTTACTTGAATAGTCAGTGAGTGTAAGAGTTCATTTTGCAGCATCCTGTTGTCAACAATGTATCCTAGCAACAACAACAGTGTTGGAGATAACCTAGAAAAAGTCTACATTCAGAGAAATTAATATCCTCTTATCTGTATTTGTATTACAGTTGGGCCGGGTGTGGCGAGGTTCTGGGAATCGAGGGGTCATTTGCCACAACCTGTTGCTACAATAACACGATCCATGCCTTAGGGCCGTGGACGTGCTTTAATTAAGATGGTCAAAGCTCAATTACAATTTGGTCAAATGAAACCAGCGGAGTTAGTGTCACTTCTTGTTCTCTGTCTGTTTCCCTTTTAGTTTGTTAGTTCAAAGTCAGGGAAGTCTAGTGTAGGAAGTCCTTATTGAGCTTTGTTCGAATAATCGAAACAAACTAATTTGAATGCTGGTGACAGGCATTTTACAATCATTTTGGGTAAGGAAAGATAATTTTACTCTTTTAAAAAAATCGCGCAAAGCTACACGAGGGCTGTTTGAGCTAGCCATCTCTAATTTAGTAGTGCAAGACTAGAGTGAAGGCAACTAGTCATCACCACCCACCGCCAAATCTTCGGCTACTATTTTACCAACGAATAGTAGGATTGATTGTAATATTATAACGCCCCCATAGCCGAGAGGACGAGTACGCTTGGGACGGGGATTCAAACCCGCGACTTTCAAATTACGATTCGAGAGTCCTAACCACCTGGCCCTGCCAAGCCCAGTAAGAAAAGACATTTTAACTTGGAATCCACAACTTTCAGATGAAATGTTTCTTCGGGTGTGTTCTGTCCATTTGTTTATATGTTACGTAGTTTTTCACGTTGAGCGAAAACAGAAAACGTCTCGGTTCTGAATATACAAAATTAGAATGAAATCGGTTATGAACAACTCATATTGTTGTGAAACAAACGGTTACCTCCCTGTCTTGTTTGTAATAAGCATATGTTTATGCCATGACAAAAGTTTTCTCCTGTAATATAAGAAAACAATGTCACATGCATTGACATCAAGCTGAAGGAATGTCCGTACGTCGACATTCTAAGCCAGCCAGGAGAAAACAAACCTCATAACTTAGTTTTGTTTGTTTTGAAATTCGCGCAAAGCTAATCGAGGGTATTTGCAGTAGCCATTCCTAAGTTAACAGTGTAAGACTGGAGGAAAGGCACCTAGTCATCACCAACCACCGCCAACTCTTGGGCTATTCTTTTACTAACAAATAGTGGGTTTGACCGCACAATTATAATGCCCCCACGGCTGAAAGGGTGAGTATGTTTGGTGCGACCGGGATTCGAACCCGTGAACCTCGGATTACGAGTCGAAAGCCTTAACTCACGTGGTCAAAATTTAATATTTTCCATTTCATCTTGAGTGAATGAAATCCTTCCAATCATGGCCCAAGAAAATCAAGAGTGCGTGTCTTTAATGACGTTTTTGCGACTTATTTTGTAGTTGTAAGAAATTTTATGCTTTCTCAGATTGCACGCTATTTTGAAATTATATTATTTCGGTAAATATAAATCTATTCAATTTCAAAACCAGTTTTTATGTACGTTTCGCTTTTGTTTCACATAATAGTTAAAAGGAAAACTTTAATTTAAAAGTTCCAACTGTCACTTGAAATTCGGTGGAGTAAAAAAAGCTCTAATCACGCGCTAATATTATGGGAAATATGTGTACAAACGAGTTTGCAATTTTAAGAAAAGTAAATATTGGTGTTAAACTTCATCTACTCGTGAAGAAGAGAGAATTGTTGTCAATAGAGAAGATCAAAAAATGGCAGTGGTGCATTAGCGGAAACACAAATTGCGACGACGCCTTAGAAAGTATAAAACAATCGCTTAAGTGCATAGGAGAATATTCAGAAATCACTACGCGCATTAGAGGATTTCATAGAATCGCTATGATTACTTAGTGAACATTCGTCAGAGTTTTTTTCATTTATTTATTTTTATTAAGTAAGTATATTTTCAAATTAAAAATATAATTATTTGTTTTTTCTTCAGCAGTGATTTGTACGTTAAAACAAAATTCATCTTCACATCTTGTCTTACTACGTCATAACTTTTTCATACTCAGTGGTTTGACATTTTCAACCTGAACAACGTCTTGTTTGACGGTTACCACACACCTAAGCTCAATGGCGAGGTTAGTATTTGTAATTGTTATCAGTATTAAACAACTCACAGAGCGTGCTTGTAACTAGAGAACACAGTTAACTCGTTGGTATTGTTACGAAATGATTATTGTTATTATTACCAAGGTCATATTAAACGGCAAAGTTACCCTATACCATCTACACTTCATCTTAAGGGATTGACTGTTGCACTTATAACGTATCTACGGTTTAAAGTGCTGAAGATAATTTATGACACTTCACAAATGCGAATCGGGCTCGTCAGTTGTGAAATCGAGAGTCAAGAGTAATAACACGAGACAGAAACCCGAAAGTTCAAGCATACTCGTTGCACTTGAAAACCGACCAGAGGGAGAACAACCAGTCAACAGCGTCCGCACCCTGTTCTTAACCGACTAGGAAGACTGATTGACACTTCTTATTATGTAACCACAGCCGAAAAGAACAGCATGCTCAGTAGCAGATACAGGGCGCAATCCTTGAACCATCTGATTCAAAACAAGCTGGATATCAGGCCACGTGTAACAAAAACAAACAAAAAACGAAAAATTCCGTGGCAGGTATTTAGTTTTAAAGATGAATTTCCCAACTGGGGTGTTCAGGGATATTTATATCCCCCTTCGTCCCGCTCGCGAAAGAATTTTGACGTGTGCACTGGGAGTTTGAATTAAATTCTCCTAGTTTTTGTTTCATATCAAATGATTGTGTAGATTGACCTAGTGAAGGTAGTTTTATAGAAAAGTGACGTGAAAAGTCCGGCCTGTTCAAGGCGATGGAAAGAAGTCAATCCAGGCTTGACAGCAGAATAAAGAAAATAAGTAAGTCAGCAACATATTAAACACCCGACGTTCAGGGCCAATTAGTGGCTTGGGTCTATAAGTTCATTTGCCTCGGAGTCGGCTGTGGGGGAAACAGGAATACCCCGAGAAAACCCACTTTCACAAGACAGAACTCCGCCACGTATAATCCTCCTTAGGTGTTAATTTTCTATCTTTAAAGCCTGATTAGGCCCGACATGGACAGGTGGGTTAAGGCGTATAACTCGTAACTTGAGGGTCGCGCGTTTGAATCCCCATCACACCACACATGCTCGTCCTTTCAGCCGTCGGGGCGTTATAATATTACGGTCAATCCAACTATTCGTTGGGAAAAGAGAAACCCAAGAGTTTGTGGTGGGTGGTGATGACTAGTTGCCTTCCATCTGCTAAATTAGGAACGGTTAAAATAGATAGCCCTCGTGTAGCTTTGCGCGAAATTAAAAAACAAACAATAAAAGCCTAATTTTATATCGATTTTTTAAAACCTTCATAAAAGCTCCAACTTCTTCAAACTTCTATTTCTTTTGATTTCCGAATTCAACATTAGTTTTTTTTAATTAAACACGGTGTTTTTCATTCTGTACTTATTTCTAAAGGTTAAAAACCAGATAAAAATAAAATTGAAGTTACTTTTCTTTCTCGACTTATTAGGTGAAGTAAAAATAACAGTACTGCGTTCCTAGTATTATAAACAGACCGTGAAATCGTCTTGTCAGAAACTAGGCCTATAAATACTTTGGAAAATTCCAAGGAATTAATGTGATTTCCTAATTCTTTCCCATCTGAAACACACTTGTCGTTTTTAAAATATGGCGGTTTTGTCTTGCTTCGACTATGAAGGTCATTTTCCAGGAACGTTATTTAACTCATGTTAATCTTTATTGATATCGTATTACGACACAATGGTCAGATTCAAGCCATTCTTTTCCATATCTCACGGCAAAAGTACATTAGGCCTAACTGTAGTTCCTAAGCCTACGGTCGAATAAGAAATACGTACGTTCATAGCTAATGTTTATAAGCAATGTCTGTCTTCCAAGAAATCAAATCCACTTACGTATTTCTCATGAGCAGACGAAAATTATCTTTTCTTACAAAGGTTAACACTCATGTCACGCATTTATGGCTAACCCTATAAAGTTGAGGGTGAGGATGGTTTAGTGAAAATGAAAAAAAAGAAAAGAAATGTGACTTTGATTATTTGAACAGTACTGACAAAGAACTTGTACAGTGATTCTCAGAATTAAATTACACTTGACATTTCGTACAAAATAAACTAATCACACAGATATAACTTCTCATTAAGAGCTCGCCTTCAAGCTACTGGATACATCGCGTTCGAATATGAAATAAATTTAGCAAACGTAATTAACCATAATTAATAGTTCAAATAATTTTGTTAATTCTACTTCATAGAAAGTTTATGTGTTTATTTTCATGCACACAAGTAGTTTTGTAAGGAGGGGTGTTGAAGAGAGGATGAAAAATTAGCTCTCTTACCTCCCCCCCATCTTCATGAATAATAGGTAAATGATTAAACAGTCTCGCGATGGGTTTATTAGTTAGAAATGTTTACATATTCCACACTCATATCTGTGCGCAGAATCTCAAAATGATGTCCATTTATTGTCATTAAGTACAGATTTTTCACAAAACTTCTTATGTACTTTTACATAAGAAAAACGGCCCGGCATGACCAGGTGGTTAAGGCGCTCGACTCGTAATCTAAGGGTCACACCAAACACGCTCGCCATTTCAGCCGTTGGGGCGATATATAATGTGACGGTCAATCCCACTATTCGTTGGTAGAAAAGTAGCCCAAGAGATGTCGTTGGGTGCTAAAGACTAGCTGCCTTCCCTCTAGTCTTATACTACTAAATTAGGAACCGCTAGCGCAAATAGCCCTCGTGTAGCTTTGCGCAAAATTCGAAAACAAACAAACAAACCAAGGTTATTATTTTTTCATCAATCACACGTCATGGTGTTGTCTTGACAACAGCGTTTCATCACAAAACAGTTGTGTTGTCTTGACAACAGCGTTTCACTACAAAACAGTTGTGTTATCTTGACAATAGCGTTTCATTACAAAACAATTGTGTTATCTTGACAATAGCGTTTCACTACAAAACATTTATACTTAATAATTTTATGGCCCAGCGTATTAAGTCGTGCGACTCGAAATCTGAGGGTCGCGGGTTCGCATCCCGGTCGCGCCAAACATGATCGCCCTTTCAGCCGTGGGTGCGTTATAATGTTACGATCAATCCAACTCTTCATTGGTAAAAGAGTAGCCCAAAAGTTGGCGGTGGGTGGTGATGACTAGCTGCCTTCACTCTCGTCTTACACTGCTAAATTAGGGACGGCTAGCACAGATAGCCCTGGAGTAGCTTCGTGCGAAATTCCAAAAACAAACAATAATTTTGGCGTATTCTTTCTTTCTTGTATTTTTCATCTTACCTCGAAGATCAAAGACATATGTGATTTTTGACCGCAGTATTTTAGAGCCTTCTCAGACCTTTTATAACACTTTACAGTTTTCTCTTACTTTATTTTTTTTCAAAGCACAATCTTTCATCTCTTTCTCTATCCTGTGTAAAGTTTGTATTTTTAATTAATCCAATCTTAGCGAATTTTTCAAATATTATTTTTCGCTTCCTTGGGGTGATTTCTTACATTAAACCTTGTATATAAATCAATAAAATATAAAAGATACAAATCTCCCCTCCAGCCTGTTTCAAAGGAGTTTTCAACTGGACCTTTCTCATTTTATTTCTTAATTTTCCCTTATTTACATCCTTCTTTCTTTTCCAGCTTCAGGATCTTCCCTTTCAATGATTTCTCAATTTTACCGTGATTTTCCAACAACTATTCTTATTACTTTTTGGTATTTTAGAAACAGCTAGTTTTAACTGTTTTCATTCGTATTTTATACATTACGTCAAATCTTAACGTTGTTATCCTTCTTATTTCTTTACGTCTCCAAACTGTGTAAGGCCCGGCATGGCCTGGTGGTTAAGGTACTCGACTCGTAATCCAAGAGACGCGGGTTCGAATCCCCGTCTAACCAAACATGCTCGCCCTTTCAGCCCTGGGGGCGTTATAAAGTGATGGTCAATCCCACTATTTGTTAGTAAAAGAGTAGCCCAAGGGTTGGCGGTAGGTGGTGATGACTAGCTGCCTTCATTCTAGTCTCACGCTGCTAAATTAGGGACGGATAGCGCAGATAGCTCTCGAGTAGCTTTGCGCGAACTTCAAACCAAACTGTACAATGTACACATTCATATTGTGTTCAACTGTATTATCCTAATTCTGAGATACTTCATATGTTTAAAGTCCATGTTCTATTTTTTCATCAACTTTAGTAGAAGACTAATTTCTGTTACCATCATTTAATCTCCTTTATATATATCTACTCTGTAAATTCTTCTCAGTTATCTATCTTACTATCTTTTCAATCCTTTATTTCATATATATCTGTGGGAAGCGCGTGTTTATATTATTTTTCTCGTACGTCTTCTAAACTTTTTTCAATCCACAATATTAATGTTTCTTTGTCTTCTCTCCTCAGTTTAATCACACAACGTAAATTATTGAAATCATGGCCTTTAGATTCCATCTCTTCCTTTACTTGGCATCTCGAACGTTTTCATTATTGTTTTTTTTTAAGCGATGAATTATTCTTGGCACAACTTTTCATCCTTTCTTTTTACTTCTTTCTTTCAATCACATGCTTCCTTTTCGCTTTTTTCCAGTTTTTAAAAAATCAAAATGTTGAATTCTTCCCTATCTTTCTTTCTCGTTCAGTGTACTACCAACTACTTAATGTTTTCTCAGGTGCTTAAACATATTATAGAATATGTCAAAGCTATTCGTTTTATTGAATTAAAACTACTATTAAAAATGTCCATCCAATGGACTTACAACGCTAGAATCCAGAGTTTGATTCACCGTGGTGACACGGCACATAGCTTTGTTTGTTTATTTTGAATTTCGAGCAAAGCTACCCGAGGGCTATCTGCGCTAGCCGTCCATAATTTAGACCAGAGGAAAGGCAGCTAGTCATCACCAACTACCGCCAACTCTTGGGCTACTCTTTTACCAACGAATAATGGGATTGTACGTTACATTATAACGCTCCCACGGCTGAAAGGGCGAGCATGTTTGGTGCGACTGGGATTCGAACTCGCGACCCTCGGCTTACGAGTCGAATGCCTTAACACGCTTGGCCATGCCGGGCCATGGCACATAGCCGACTGTGGTTTTGCTCTATTGCTAGCTACTGAAATATTGGGTAGTAGTCTGTAATACAAGATTTATGCTTTTATTTGTGAAATCGTATTAAAATGTTTCTAGAATCTTAGGATTTTGTTTTTGTCAGACAAACCGCAAATAAATAAAACAAAAGCGTGCAATATTTTTTTTGTAAACTAATTGCATATTCAATTAATATAACATTCAATGTAGAATCGTCAAAAAACAGTGAAAAAATATTCTTGGGGTATTTTATTGAAAAGGCTCAAATATATCTCCCAATTCTGACGTCATAGGCCGACTATATACGGTTTTCCAAGAATACTGCACAATTACTGTGACCCTTGAAATTCATACGTGTACAATAGTAATATTTCTACGAAGCCTTAAATATATATACATTGTCTCGAGGCAGACAAAACTCCTACCTGCTGATTTATCCATGCAAAGCACAAAACTCAAACAGTTGACAGTGTTTCGTGGACTTGTATATACATATATATATGTAGTTCCCTCTTTATCACCCACCCTCAATACTTTATACTCTGGTCACTTCGTTTATTTAGAACATATTACGTCAATGTTCGTGCAGTTTCTCTAAAACACATCTTCCATTATAGCATACAAAACAGAAATATCCGTTTATTTTATATTATATTAAAACATAGGAAAACGTGGGAGTGTTAATTGGAAAGGGGGGGGGTGTATCAGCTTCATTTGCAATGAAAATGGTAAACAACTCACCCCCCCTTTTCTCCCTCTTCATCCACTTCCAAGAAGATTCCACCATAAGAAAGGATCAGGTTACAGTGACCTTCTTTAAGCAGCAAACATTCCGTAGAGAACTTAGCCTCGTCCACATATCAAACCTAAAATTCGTTGAATGAATATATAGGTCATTGATGGGTTTCCACAGATCCCGTAGTACAGCGAACAATCTAACAGAAATCTTAAAAGTGCATTTATCTATGTTTTTTACAATAGTAATACAACAGACTGTAATTACTCAAAAGATCAATCATTATATTTAGGTATGTGATAACAATGTTTCTTTGTGAACCTGACGATGACCAAAGAAGGTCGAAACGTTGTTCGCTCTTCTATTTAAAATATTTTCTGAACTTAAACGAGCCGTTTTTGCATATAAAATTCTCAACAAATGGGTTTCTCGACATCACTGAATGTTTCATTTGTATTGTAATATAAATATTACATTAAGAGATCTCAGTGTGTTCGTTTTATGCTGGTTTTAACCCTTAAAATTAACCGTTTTTATATTGTACACTACCAATCACGTCACTCCTTCTTCTTTATACAATTTTTCTATCACATCTTTACATTAATTTTTTGCATTCTTTTTATCAAATATGTTTATTCCTTTCCTTTTTTTTTCTCTCTTTCTCGTTTTATATTATTAAATAAATCCTAAAGCTGTCGTAAATAACACTTTATAGAATACGTAAATACCAAGAAGTAACTTCGTGTCTGTAGTTATTAGATCATCCAGTGCCTAGAAGCGACAGACTGGGTGAGAAGAATCTACTTTCTATGTGGAATACATATTGGATTAATTGTAGTATTGGTGCTGTTTTATTTGTGACTCGTATTTGCTCAGGAACAACGTCACGGATTCCCTAAACAGTTTTCTACACATAAAATGTGCATAAGAAGCTATTGGAATCAATAGACACTAAACTGAAGACTACAAAGTATAATTTAAATTTAGGCCATCATAGTGAGTGTCATGCACAGTAAAACTTTCAATATAACATCATCTCACATGTTTAGTTAGTAAGAGGTCAACACTTGAAGTCACTGAAGATCTATTCATTCCGGAAGACACAAGCAACTTTATGTGTTAAACACGGACAGGAAGTTATGCAAGATTTATTTTGTTTTGTGTTCTTAACGTTTTCGTGCGCTGATATTACATTGTTTTTGAAATATATATGTTAAGTATGTTTGTTTTAATGTGATCTGATCTGATAAGCACATATAAGATTCACCGCAACAAATCATAAAGACATTTATGTCTCTGTTGAAATAGACTTTGGTAATAGAAATATTGGTGTTGTAACTAAGTCTCAGAAATAGAAATACTACTGTTAGAGCTTTAAAACCACACATCAAAAACAGAAATATTATTGCTTGAGCTTTATAAATAAACATCAAAAACAAAAATATTACTGTTTGAGGTTTATAAATAAACATAAAAAACAGAAATATTACTGTTTGAGCTTCATAAATAAACATCAGAAACAGAAATATTATTGTCTAAGATTTATAATTTAAGATTAGAAATACCACTGTCAGAACTAAACTAAAATTTGAAGAACATTGTCTCTACACATTGGCAACATTTTTGATACTTTTAGTGTCATTCTGTACGAAGATAAACAATGATGTTAAAGCAGTTTGTTAACAGAAGTAAAACTGTTGTAGTCATTGAAACATGACTAGAAAACACGTAACAGCAGTTCTTTACGTAAAATTGAAAGACAATATTTAGTAGTGTGTTAACAATTGACCAGTTTAGGACAGTGGTGACCAATCTTCGTTGCAAACCTAACACTTTGTTTGTTTTCGAATTTCGCACAAAGCTACTCGAGGGCTATTTGTGCTAGCCGTCCCTAATTTAGCATTTCGGAAGACACAAGCAACTTTATGTGTTAAACACGAACAGGAAGTTATGCAAGATTTATTTTGTTTTGTGTTCTTAACGTTTTCGTGCGCTGATATTACATTGAGGGAACAGGGAAACAATGTTTCATTTGTAATGTAATATAAATATTACATTAATAGATCTCAGTGTGTTCGTTTTATGCTGGTTTTAACCCTTAAAATTAACCGTTAATACGTATTGTTTTTGAAATATATATGTTAAGTATGTTTGTTTTAATGTGATCTGGTATACGTATAATACGTATTAATACGTTAATACGATGGCTAAGTTCCTACCAGAGGGAAGGCAGCTAGTCATCACCACCCACCGCCAACTCTTGGGCTACTCTTTTTACCAACGAATAGTGGGATTGACCATCACGTTGTAACGCCCTCACGGCTGAAAGGGCGATCATGTTTGGCGCGACCCTCAGATTACGAGTCTCACGCCTTAACACACTTGGCCATGCCGGGCCACATACCTAACACAAATTGAAATATGGAACGAAGGGTACGTTACTACTAAATAGAAAAGTTTGTTTATGGGACGCGGGGATCAGGGGTCGATCGGAAGTGTTATGAGCAATGGAAGTTGGTGTTAAACTATCTGGAGTTTGCTCTGCGTAGTAGCCATTTTCTCTTACGAAAACCTACTTTTATGTTCCAATATTTCCATACGTCTAAATGTCACCAATGTTCGGAAATATGAAGAAACTTATTTTCTACTTCTGAAAATTTAAAACATGTAACGTTTCGAACAGCACGTGTAACTGAAAAATGTTCTTATGTCACCGATGCAACTAAAGTATCGAGAAAAACACACGAAAGTTTGTGTCAGATGTTGATTTGTTTTCCTGTTAAAGGTATTATAAATAGCGAATATATATATAATGACAAGCTGTAATATTTCCAAGAACCTTAGGTTTTTAAAGATAATTTCTCTGAACGACACAGCCAGCCGTAACGACGTCGTGCCGTAGTAGTTGATTAAAACGTTGTTCGGTTCGACGTAAGAGTTTTCAATTTCCCTCTTTCTAGAACGGTGCGATCAAGCTCTTAAGTCACACGTTTAGAAATAGACTGGTTCACGTAATATAAACCAGCCGTGAACGAAAACAGTGACAAAAATGTGCTATTTTAATCTCGTGATGTACACACCCTAAAGCATTTTTCTGAAGCCTAGTCGTTTTCGTCCGTGAATATAACAACTAAAACAAAGAAAAAAGAACACACGATGTTTTAAAAAAATAACTTAAAAATGATAAAGCGGAAGTGACGTAATTCGATGAATACATGGTGTTTCTGTTTTGATGAGTATTTCAAAAGACTTATTAAATATATTTCCTTAACTAAATAAACCATCACGTGAAAATAACTAATTTCACGTCTTCAACATCGTTTAAATATTTTAACAGAAAAGTAGCAAAAACGTCGAGTTTCATGTTTTCAATCGCTAATTTAATTTCGGAAACAATGCAGACGTATGCTCAAACATTCAGGTAAACTGGGTTGCAAAAAGTAAAACCAGTTATTTAAGATAAAAAAGGAAAAAAATAACACAGTAAATGTGTTGACTAAACTGTACCAAACTGACAAAGTGTTGACCCATAATTTAAACCAAGAATCTTACGATAAGTAGCAATTTGGTTTTGGTATTTTTTTTCAAACATATTCGAACCTTAAAAAAAAAATCATTATAACAGAAATGAAACAGCGCGGCTCCATAAAACATTTAAGTTTTGTCACCATCACCTCATCGTGAGTCAGTGGTAAATCCGAGGGCTTTCTCACTAAAAATTGGGTTTCGATACCCGCAGTGGGCAGAGCACGGATCAGATTGTTGCATTGTGCCAATTTTCACTTATCAACAAAGGAACATTTTGTTTTAATAAGGAAGTCTAACTCATTTTTAAACATTCAGCGACACAACTGACGACCTCAGTGGTTACTTTACCTGAAGAGACACGCCCTACTGATAAGATATCTCCAACAAAAACATATTGTTGGTTTTTAATTTCTCACTAACTACACGAGGGCTTTTCTCGCGCTATCCGTTTCAAATTTACCAATGAAAAGGCAACTAGTCACCACAGTTCATCGCCAACTCTTGGGCTACTCTTTTACCAAATAATAGTAAGATTGACCATCACGTTATAACGCTCTCACAGTCGAAAGGGCATGCTCAGTGGTACAGAAATTCGAATCCGAATAATGCATGCATAGTGATATATTAAATACCAAAGTATAAATTTTTTTGACTGATATAAAAAATTAAGACGATGGCTGGTCACGTCCGTAAAAAAAAGAAAAAAAAAGAGGCAGCTATATTGAGTAATTACAACTCCCATTAAATAAATTTCTTTGGTAAGACATGCTAAGTATAAGTTCGACTAACACTCGAAAAACACAGACAACGTCTCAAATACAACTTCAAATTTTTTTTTTTACTTTGATAATTTGCAATCTTTTTTTTTTGTCTTATGAGAGAGATGCTTTACCGGGGCCATATCTTAAAAACAAACGCTTTTTTTTTTTTGCTCGATATACAATGTCAGTCAGGGTTCAAATCCCATTTCTTCTTTATCATCACATTTCACCACGCTCACAGAAGCATTTCTCGAACACGGTAGTGACATTACCGACGGAGAAACGGCCGGGCCAGGAAAAGGGCGTTAAGGCTTTCGACTCGTAATCCGAGGGTCGCGGGTTCGATTCCCCGTCGCACCAAACATGCTAGCTCTTTCAGTTGTGGGGGTGTTTTAATGTGATGGTCAATCCCACTTTTCGTTGGTAAAAGAGTAACCCAAGAGTTGGCGGTGGGTGGTGATAACTAGCAGCCTTCCCTCTGGTCTTACATTGCTAAATTAGGGATGGCTAGCGCAGATAGCCCTCGTGTAGGTTTGCGCGAAATTCAAAATCACTAACAAAGATACGACCGAAATACTAGGGATCCGATAACAGTAAAGACGCAGAAAAATGTCTTTGATTTTCCTAGAAAACATTTCATAAGGATAATAATATTGAATTATTAACTTTATTTATTTATGGTTAAGCACAGAAATATTTATAGTCTATTTGTGCTTTGCCCACTACTGGTATCGAGACCCGGTTTTGAGTGTTGTAACTCCATAGGCATACCGCTGTGGCGCTGGGGGCAATTATAAATAACTTCCCTTCAAGAGTACGACAAGTATATGAATTTAGGGTTTACTTGTTTTATTGTTAAGCACACTGCGACACAATGAATTATCTGTGTTATGCCCACCGCGAGTATCGAAAACCAATTTCTGGTGTTATAAGTGTTCAGACTTGTTGCTGAGCCACTTGGGGAAGTGATTGATTGTTTGGAATTCAGCACGGGTATCGAAAGTCGGATTTTAGTGGTGTGAGTGCTCAGACATACCGCTGTGCCGCTATGGGATTTGGAGAAAGAATTCAATTCCCAGATTTCGCATGTCCCTTTATAGTTTTGTAGTTCAAAATTTTGACACGGAAAAATAAGCTTTGAAAATATATATTTATTTTGTTGTTGTAATTTTTATCTTAAATTATCTTTGATGTAAAGGACAAAAGAGAAAATTGGCAGTTGGCAGTTTTTTGTACGAAAATCCCTAAGTTATCTCGTCATTAATGTCAACTGACAAATAGACAGACGATCGTTGTCTCAAAATGTTCTTCATTTTTAAAGCTAATCTTACCAAAGAAAATGTTTTATCTGCTTCCTGGTTTCTCAGTAAACAATATATATACTAATTTTATGTCAAACAACCGCATAACTACTCGAAACGGCGTAATGAATGTTGTATCGAACTCGGAATCTGAAAACCTTGGGTTCGAGACTTGGTTTGCATTTTTAAATGGAGGTGCATTATGATAGTGACAACCTTTCCAACTTATCAGCTAAGAGTAGCGGTTTTAGGCGAAGGGTACTATCGACTGGTTGCGTAGTGTGAAGTCCACAATTTAGTATAATGGACTGCTAAGCCTAAGGTATAGGGTTTTCTGATCCAGCCATGCAGCTTATTTCCATAAGGTGACGTCCAATTAAACAACACACTTCCAAAGTATTTCTTCCTTTACTTAATTTTTGGACGAATTTTTCTGACAAGATGCTAAGACATTCTTTATTTACTGCTAACTGAACTACAGTCTCTTAGTAACTCAGTGTATTAGTTTTAGATTTATAATCATATAATTGTGTGGGATTCGTGGTATTTTGAAAGTGTTTTTTTTTTAATTTCGCACATAGCTATTCTAGGGCTATCTGTGCTAGCTGACCCTAATTTAGCAGTGTAAGACAAGAGGGAAGGCAGCTAGTCATCACCACTCACCGCCAACTCCTGGGCTACTCTTTTACCAACTAATAGTGGAATTAACCGACACATTATAACACCCCCACGGCTGAAAGGGTGAGCATGTTGGGCGCGGCCGAGATGCGAACCCGCGACCCTCAAATTACGAGTCGCACGCCATAACACGCTTGGCCATGGCCGGGCCATTACCTGCTGAATATGTCAATGTAAAAAATGAAATTTTAGTTTAGAAAGGTAACTTTTCAAAACGACTAGAACTCTTCGTTTTGTATCGGCATGGCCAGGTGGTTAAGACGCTTGACTCGTTATCTGGGGGTTTCGAGTTCGAATCCTCGTCACACCAAACATGCTCATCCTTTCAGTCGTGGGAGCGTTGTAATATGACGATCAAACCCAGTATTATTTGGGAAAAGAGTAGCCCAAGAGTTGGCTGTGGGTGGTAATAACTAGCTACCTTAACTCTAGTCTTACACTGCTAAATTAGGGAAGAATAGTGCAGATAGTCCTCGTGTAGCTTTGCGCGAAATTCACAAGATAAACAAACAAATTCTTTGTTCCCTAGAAGCTTAAGAAACGAAGGTAGGTTAGAATAATACAATTAATGAAATGATCGAAGTTAATTTACAACAAGGCTTTGCCATCTAACCAGTTAAGCTGATATCTTTGCCAGTAACATAGAGAGAGAAAGAGAAAGTGCTGTGAGAAATTCCCTTGACAGCGGATTTGAATGACGGACTTCTGGAAACAAACAACAAAAACACTCATGATTGAAAGCACTTGGTTATTTCATCTTCCGTCCACCATTTTATAAGCAGGGGCCAGACTTTCTAAAGAATTTCTGTCTGGGGATCCTTCAAGATGACAAGATTCATTTTACAACATTGTTCTCACAAGCCAATGATCTTTCCAAGAAATCTTCAGACCTCGCCATTCCGGGAAGGCTATCATCTGCTAGCCCTGGGAAAGACAGTTTTTCCAAGTGTCACGACTGCCAGAAACGTGCTTCTCTCGCAAAGTCTTTCAGCGAGGTAAAAACCGGTTCTATTACCAGGACATGAAAAGAAAGAAATGAAAGAGAAGCGTTTTCATTACAACATTTATTTGCATTTCAAAACTTTTATTGCTACCATTAATTCATTTCTTTATCCTCGGCTCGATGTATGAGGAAATATGATATATAAATATAATAAAATAGGTTTCCAAACAATGCCCCAGATTTCAATTCATTTTCTTTTTCTTTATTTTTGGTTTTTAAAACAAATTGTTGAATTTTGTTCATTATTAAAAGACATCGGCGAAAACTAATTCTCTTTGTAAGTTTTTTTTATCACAATTTACCTATGAGGTCTTTGCCTTTTCACGTCGCTATATTGTGAAATTAAAGTCAGAAGATTTATTCATTTCAGACTCTTTATATAATTTTATTTCTTCAAATGATAGCCTGGCATGGTTAGATGGTTAATGTGCTCGATTCGTAACCTGAGGGTAATGGGTTAGAATCCCCATCACACGAAACACCTTTCAGCCATGGGGGCACCATAAATTACGCTCAATACCACTATTCGTTGGCAAAAGAGTAGCCCAAGAGTTGGCGGTGGGAGATGATGACTAATTGTCTTCCCTTAAATTCCGGCCTGGCATGACTAAGTGGATAAGGAACTCGACTCGTAATCTGAGGGTCGTGGGTTAGAATCCCTGTCGCACCAAACATGCTAGCCCTTTAAGCAAGGGGAGTGTTATAATGTGGTGGTCAATCCCACTGTTCATTGGTAAAAGAGTAGCCCAAGAGTTGAGTTAATTGTAATGACTAGCTACCTTCCCTTTAGTCTTACATTGCTAAATTAGGAACGGCTAGTGCAGATAGTCCTCGTGTAGCTCTGAGCTAAATTCAAACAAAACTAAAACCAAACCAACTCCTCAAGTCTTTCTGCTAAATCAGAGACGCCGAACTCAGATAGACCTCGTGCAGGTTTGCGCGAAATTCAAAACAAACTAACAAATATCAAAGGAGAGATACTATTAAATGTACATCAACCTGTAATCGTCAGTGATGTCGAGAAAACCCACTTGTAGAAAAATATATATGCAAAAACGGCTCGTTTGGGTTGAGAAAATATTTTACGTAGAAGAGCGAACAACGTTTCGACCTTCTTCGGTCATCGTTAGGTTCACAAAGAATGAAAGAAGTAACTGACTGGAAGCTGACCACATGTTTGAAAGGGGTAACTGAGTGTCAGAATATAGAGGGCGGTGTTAGATGTTTGAATAATTAATCTTATATTATTTATTTTATTATATTTAATACAGGTATAAAAGTGTTCCTTTGTATTGGTTTATTTTGGGCTTGAGTTGTTGTATAAGTAAGGCTTCTTTAATTTTGCGTTTGTTTATGTTTGTTTCTTTAGTATTTGAGTGTTTTCTATGGTTATGTTTATTTGACTTGCAGTTTTCAAAAACGTGTGAAGGTGACTTTTTATGTTCTTTGAATCTGGTTTCCATTTTTCTACTTGTTTCTCCAATATATAAGTCGTGGCAGTTATCACGCAAAATTAAAGAAGCCTTACTTATATAACAACTTAAACCCAAAATGAACCAATATAAAGGAAACCTTTATACCTATATTAAATATAATAAAATAAATAATATATACTTATATATTCAAACATCTAGCACCGCCCTCTACATTCCGACACTCAGTTACACAATCCCTTTCAAACATGTGGTCAGCTTCCGGTCAATTACCTCTTTCTTTGTGAACCTGACGATGACCGAAGAAGGTCGAAACGTTGTTCGCTTTTCTACGTAAAATATTTTCTCAACCCAAACGAGCCGTTTCTGCATATATACGACCTGTAATCGAATAGTGTAGCCACGGCCCGAGGTGCGGAGCGTGATTTTATGGTAACCATGAAGTCTCACTTTCAACAGTTCAAAGACACACTAACTAATAAGCTACGGCCGGGTCCCGACACCAACTATTTCACAAGCTAGAAATCAGTTCACCGCTTTAAAAACGAATCAAATCAAATGAAAAAGTGTCACTTATATTTTTCGTTATTGTTCTCTGAGCACTGAAGGAATTAGAGGTTTTTTTAATCATTTCCAAATAAATCGCGCATCACTTTACTTTTACGACGAACACACGCTGTGTTAGAGACTAGAATAATTTACTGAGAAAATTATATTTACAATAAAAAACATCAAACTGCCGTAAACATTTTTTTTTGCTTATTGACTAACTTATAAAGTTTGATGCAGAAAGTCGTGTCCCAGTTGTTAATCAGACTGAGCGGTGAATTATTACATTCACGGTTCGAGTTCCGCTGCCCTATTGTATAGCCGTGGGTGGATACGAAGTGTTAGGGTTAAATTCTACTATGTGGCCAGACAAGAGTAACACAAGAATTGGCGAAAGTTTTTGTTTACTGCTATTTCGCAGTCGGGTCGACTAAGTGCGCAAATAGCCAGCTTTGAGTGTATGACCATTGACCATGCGCGATATTTCTATGAACAGATATTTTCAACATAGCAAAAATAACAAAACAAACAAGGATGTGAAAAATAGAAAGTTTTCAACACCTCTGGATGAATAGTTTTCATCGTGTTCGTGACGAACATCGGGTTTGTTTTACTGACCATGGCTATCATTACTTTATTACTCAAAACACTTTCTTTTTTTTGTACCATGTTTTTTGTTGGGTTTTTTTTTTTGCAATATCTTCCGCGGAAAAGCTTTTTGAACGTTTGCAGTCTTGTTTCAAAGATTTAAACAGATACCGTTTTCTGCTTACAATCGTGTTTCTAAAAGCCAAATAGATATTGCATATTGTTTATAGTATTGTATTTAAGAAACAAATAGATGTTGTATTGCTCACAATGCTTATCGTATATGATGTTTACAATATCATTTTTCAGTTGTTATCACAATAAACTCTAGAAATATCTTTTCCGCGTATTCGAATTTTAAAGTAGATCCAATAAGAAACTACCGTCTAATTCATTTTTGCATCGCTTCCTGTTTAAGCAACTTATCTTTATTTCTGTGATATTCTGGCAATATTAAAAAAAAAACTTCGTGTCACGTTCTAGAAGATATTGACTTTCAGAACACACACACAAAACACATGCTGGAATCAATGATGTGTTTTCTCGCTTGGCTACATCCTGCACGTGCTAACCACATGCTTGGTTAAAGAATTACAAGAAACCTAACCGCTCAAAACTTTCTTCGAAAACTAAATTCTGAGGTGTCGACAAAACGAAACGATTACCTTGTTTTGTGGAACATAGGAAAAATAAGATTAATGCAGAATTTGATGTTCGCTCCCACATTGAGATCCGTGGTTCCGGTGGCCAGGATGTCTGGCAGTTGATGACAAGAAGTAAAGCTACTGTTAGTCTACAAATACGACCCCAAAGGTTAAAGTTCAGCAAACGATAAATGCATCGTTCCAATTAACTTAAGCAGATCTTTTCGCAGAGTTGAATCTTTAGCAACAAAATTTCCTTTCCACGTAGGTTCAGTTTGTTTTTGAGAACAACGGGCCTCGAACTGGGATTGTAAGCATTCCCAGCCCAGCATACTAGCCCTGATAAATGACTTTCTGCATTAAGCTTTATGAGTTTGCCATTGGGCAAAGAAAACGCTTCCAATAGTACAATAATTGTTTTATAGTAAATGTAAAATTTCTCAATAAATTATTGTACTTTTTAACACTGCGCGTGTCCATCATAAAAATATCAACGAACTTTTTATCATTTGATTTGCTTGTGAAGCAAAGTACTGATTTGTAATTTGTGAAATAGTTGGTGCAGGGGCCTGGCCATGACTTAGTACTTAGTGTCTGTGAACTGTTGAAATTAAGAGTTCATGACTGCCATGAAATCACGCTGCGCAACTTGGGCCGATTACTATTCGATTACAGGCTGGTGTACATTTAAAAGAATCTCTCCTATGAAATTTGTTGGTTTATTTTGAATTTCGCTTAAACCTGCGCGCGGGCTATCTGCGCTAGGGGTCCCTAATTTAGCAGTAAGAGACTTAAGGGAAGACATCTAGTCATCATCACCACCACCAACTCGGGCTGCTCTCTTGCCAACGAATAGTGGGATTGCGCGAATTTATAACTTCCCCACGGCTGAAAGGTGTTTGGTACGACGAGGATTTTGACCCACAACCCTCAGATTAAGAGTACAGCTCCCTGACCACCTGGTCATGCTGGGCCAGCACGTTCAGTAATCCTCCGGAAAAGTTTTCTTTTGTTATTGTTAGTATTATTTTTAACCTTTGCTGGTTTTCACTTACCACGAACCAACGTGCTATCTTATTGAAACTTTACCGAGTAGCGCGTGTATTACGTCACTAGCATCAAAGTTCAAACCGCTCGTGGTCCTTGAATTTCACAAGCAGACACGCATACTACGGTCTTCTATCAGCATTAGTTTTGATTGTGTGTTCTGATACACACCAGTCCACGTGCGACATCTTTGAGGTTAGAGAAGTGTACCTAGAAACGTTACCGGGTACCGGATTCAAAACTCAGTTTCTTACGAAAAGGAAATTATAACCTCCGCTTTCCCTGACTTTGACTGAACGTAACACACCTCATTTTTAAAGTATAAGCAGATAGCATCCTAAAGAAATCCGGATTTTGGCAAAGCATGAAAAAAGCCCTAATGTAACAGCTGAGAGACCAGTTTTAACTCCATCAATTTTTCCATCTTTATTGATATACAAATAGGAACTTCGGAAGTTACCTCTTCAACTGTAGCTTCTGAGACAAAAGATGTTCTGGAAAGTCGATTGATATCAGAAAAGGCTAGAATCGTCTTCACTTTTAAAGTTCAACTCAGTGATGTAGACAACATAACATGCATGTATGAATGTTGACAGTTTAACAAAAAAAAGAAAATTTTCCCCCTCGATAATAACAACAAAAAAAGAGACACACCTTCAACTTGTCATCAAAACATTGCGTGCTTTTCTATTAAAAATATTTTACTCGCTTTATTAACAAGTTAAAATATGGAATTATGCATGCTTTAATTTTAACTATATCGAGGATACTAAGAAGGCGCCAGTGTGTGTTTTAGAATTCTGGCACGTTTTAGAATCAGATTATTTGAGGCCCGACATAGGCACATGGTTAGGGCTCGTAATATCATGGTTGCGGGTTCGAATCTCCGTCACACCAAACGTCCTTGCCCTTTCAGCCGAAGTGGCGTTATTATGTAACAGTCAGTCCCACTATTCTTTGGTAAAAGAGTAGTCCTAGAGTTGTCAGTAATAATGTCGAGAAAACCCACGTGTAGAGAAATATATATGCAAAAACGGCTTGTTTGGGTTGAGAAAATATTTTACATAGAAGAGCGAACAATGTTTCGACCTTCTTTGGTCATCGTCAGGTTCACGTTCACGTAAAATTAGGGATGGCTAGCACATGAATTAAATGACGAGTATGTTTAGTGACGAGGATTCGAACCCACGACCCTCAAATGACGAATTGATTTCAAAGACTAAAGTTACTTTCAGTACTTTCTCTGTTAAATATATATAATATATCTAAAGATTCATTAGCATCGTGGTATTAAAATATGTAATATATCGAAAGATTCATTAGTCGTGGTGTTCAAATACGTAATACACCTGAATTGTTGTTTATATCATCATGTTAAAATATGTAATATATCTGAAATTTTGTTAGTATCATCGTGTTAAAATCCTCTGAAGTGTTCCAGGTTGTAATGATTTAGAATATTAGACGCTGTTCGTTTGTATTTTCTTTGAAACAGGAATGAGCGACATTAGAACATACACCGATCATCCATAGCAAAACAAAATCATATATAATAGAACGTGTTACACCGGTCCTTCATTAAAAAATGAAACCAAATATAAATTACCCTCAGTGGCAGAGTGAACATACGACACTAGAATTCGTGTTTCGATACCCGGGGTGAGTAGAGTACAGATAGCTCCACTGTATAGCTTCATGGTTGATTGTAAATAAATAAAATAATAATAAATCCAAAAAGAAACGCAAGTGTCTTAAATCAATGAATATATTTACACAAAATAACTTAGTGAAAATACAACAGCAATTATCTATCTCCCTTGTACTCGCCAGTTATATTTTTAACCACGTATCACACAAAGGTTTAAAAATCGAAACCAAATTGATTTAGTGGTTTGGTACCTACAACGCAAACACGATATGCCTGATTCGCACAGATGAGATATCCTTAAGACAACTCTTTCAATACAAGTACGTGATGTAACCAAGACACATCGTGTTGTTTTTAAATATACTTATACGTTTGAGACAGAAGCCCTAAGTGACAGTGAGATATTTATATTTCAAAATTTGTTATGAAAAGTAAAAGTATTTGCATATTTTGATAGAAAAGTTAGAACAAAAAAACGCCCTCTACACTCAAGATAGTCATATGGTATCTTTGTTTACACTAAATTTTAGCCTTTGTGGCTTCATTAGGGTTAGTTTTTCTAATCTTTTAATTAAGATATTTGTATATATGTTTAGTTTATTTTCATTATTTATAGTTCGAGTAACTAAGTCGAAAATAATGATCTTTGTTTATCAGAAGATACAATTTTCGAGCAAGCCACTGTATAAAAACCTAATTCTAGCTATTTGATTATCGTGGTGATTTTTTGTTATTTTTTATTTCTTTGCAAATTCAAACAATGACCTTTAACCCTTGACGAATGAAATACGCGTCCCTTCATTTTGCATGTAACAGCAGTCGTTAACACGTAAAAAATGAATATTCGAACAACCGGGACTGCTTAATAAAGCAAATTTGATAGTTTGAAACAAAATGTCGAACATTTATTAAATTATAATAGTAAGAGAAAGGCAAGCAGAGGTGTTTTTACCCACGACACTCACCCAGGAATTTCAACAGAAACTTACGGGAACTGACTGAACTCTGAATTAAGTTCCCCCTGAGATATTCAGTTAAAGACAAGTGTGTATATACTCACAAACAAAATAAAATAAAACTTAATCAAAATGGTGTTTAACGAAACGAAACAACTAGGTCTGTATGGATAAACTGTCTGTCAATCTTAATTTCCAATTGCAAAGCCTCACGTACGAAGAAAATATAATCAAAGAACGCAGAAATAAGAAAACAAAACCAAAACCAGAGGAAAGATAAATGTGTAGTTGCTGAAGCCCGCGACTATACCAACCTTCAGTGCCCGCAGAGAGTTATGGGAAGATGGGTGCTCTCAGAAGAAATGAAGTGAAAAATGAATACGAAAAAATATAAAAGAAATTTCTTACCACTTGAGTGAAGTTCAATAAGAAAACCATACCTCGTGAAGTTGGCATACCAGTCCTCATTATGACATACTTGGCAGTGGGAAAGTTTGTTTGTTTGTTTTGAATTTTCTCGCACAGCAACTCGAGCGCGAACTGTGCTAGCCGTCCCTAATTTAGCAGTGTAAGACCAAAGGAAAGGCTGCTAGTCATCTTCACCCACCGCCAACTCTTGGGCTTCTCTTTTTATCAACGAAAAGTGGGATAGACCGTCACATTATAATGCCCTCACGACTGGGAGGGCGAGCATGTTTGGCGCGACTTGGGCGCGAACCCGCGACCCTCAGATTACGAAGCGCACGCCTTAACGCGCTTGGTCATGCCGGGCCCCATTATAAGAGTATCAGTGAAATCTCAACTATTCGATTAGCGCAGCTTGAGATGTTGCGGTGAACACTGTTGACTAAGTGCTTATCACTTGAAAGTGTCTAGATTTCATAGCCCTTGCGTAGCTTTATATGAATTTTGAAAGCATTTATAACCATTATTCTCTTAGTATATAAGCTTCACTCTCTCAAGGCTTGGCCTAGCATGGCCAGGTGGTTAAGGCACTTGATTCGTAATCCGAGGGTCGTAGGTTCGAAACCCCGTCACACCAAACTTGTTCGTCCTTTCAGTCGTGGGGGCGTTATAATGTACGGTCAATCCCACTATTTGTTGGTAAAAGAGTACCCCAAGAGTTGGCGGTGGGTGGTGATGGCTAGGTGCCTTCCTTCTAGTTTTACAGTGCTAAATTAGGGACGGCTAGCACAGATAGCCCTCGTGTAGCTTTGCGCGAATTTTAAAATAAAACAAAACAAATTCTAAAGGCCTGTCATGGCCAGGTGGTTAAAGCGTTCGATTCTTAATCTATTCTTACACTGCTAACTTATGGACGGTTAGTTTAGGCAGCCCTCCGGTAATTTTGGTCGAAAGTGAAAGACAAAAAATATAACATTGAACAATTTCCAGTTGTCACATTACGGTAATCGAGACAGCAAGCTCCGTATAATACAAGTACACATTCATATCCACATACGGACAATGGATCATTTTTATGGTGAGATCCACTGATTTCGTTTTATTGAAAATATATACGTATCATAAATGATCAAATATCTCTAGAGTGTTTTAAAATCATTATAAAAAGAGTGATTTTTGTTGTTTTTACTAGATATATGAACAATATTCCGAGCAGCTTAACACGTGTATAGTTTACCTTGTTAAATTGTATTCTGCTGTTTCATCGCACGTTCCTGGAATCAGAGAAACGAGAAATTCTTTTTCAAAAGTTTTCCTTTCACTCAAAAAAAAAAAGTTTCTTAGAAGGGAAAATACAAGCCAAAAATGAAACATATCTGTGTAGTAAGTAGAGTTATATATATATATTTTACTTTTTGAAATATTTTATTTAAAGTGGTTAGGTTTAGTGTCAAACCCTGATATCCAGCTTAATACGATATCCAATGTGAATATACAAAGCAGTCTTTAAGCTATCTTTTAACGACCAGAATGTTTTTTTTTTTTGTAAGTCAAAATATTAAACATTATATGTATTACAAGTGTATGAGGACTGTTTAGTTTTGCCTCTCTTTGTTTATTTATTTAGAGTCCAAAGGAGAAGAGATAAAATTCATGAATACTTCTTTTGATAGTTGCCGTTTATGTGGGCAGTTTAAACAAAGAAAAAAATTAAGTTTATTTGAATAATTTGTCAGTTTGTAACCCGATACACGTTTCTAAAAATCTCTCCAAATGTGTCATTTTTTACTGGATTTTTCAACAAGTTTTTATTTTCTGAACTGGATAATTTATTTCGATTTCTTTTAATTTTACTCATAATTTATCAGCCATTACGTCAATTAATATCTTAGACTACTTTCACTCCAAACAAATTCAATCTTTTAAAGCAATGCGTAGAACTAGAGGGATTCTGAGAAGGCCATTAGGTACCAGTAGCACACTTAAACACGGGGGAATGTCCGAGTTCTTAAATTGTGGAATCGGTCTGTTAAGGGTCATTGGACACATATCACAAGTGAAGCTAATGTTTCAGCCAACTTATTTACTGGTCATTCAATCAGAAATGTTAGTTTCCTTTTATGTTGTTGTTGTTGTTGTTGTTTTGAATTAAGCACAAAGCTACACAATGGGCTATCTGTGCTCTGCCCACCACGGGTATCGAAACCCGGTTTCTTGTTGTTGTTTTGAATTAAGCACAAAGCTACACAATGGGCTATCTGTGCTCTGCTCACCACGGGTATCGAAACCCGGTTTCTTGTTGTTGTTTTGAATTAAGCACAAAGCTACACAATGAGCTATCTGTGCTCTGCCCACCACGGGTATCGAAACCCGGTTTCTTGTTGTTGTTTTGAATTAAGCACAAAGCTACACAATGGGCTATCTGTGCTCTGCCCACCACGGGTATCGAAACCCGGATTTTAGCGTGTAAGTCCGCAGACATACCGCTGAGCCACTGGGGGGGGGCAGTTTCCTTTTAAATTCTGAAAAGCGGTACCCAAACAAAACTTCAAAAACATGTGCTGAGTTAAACATTTCTATAACCGTAAGTATATACCTGTATATAGTTTTGAGATTTGACACACTTCGTTATTTATGTCAGAAAGAAAGAACAAATACGATGTTTATGATTACTTTTATTATATTATTTAAAATATTTTATCGCAATAAAAATTGTAATTTTAAAAATCCCGATACGTCTTTTATTTTACCCCTCAGTGGCTCAGCGGTTTGTCTGCGGACTTACACGCTAAAATCCTGGTTTCGATACCCGTGGTGGGTAGAGCACAGATAGCCCATTGTGTAGCTTTGTACTTAATTCAAAAACAACAACAACGTTTTTTATTTTGCATTATTAAAGCAGTTCCACGAGGAGCAGGTAATTACGACGAAAATGTATTTAAAATGATTATATCTTACAAACTACTTGTCCTAGTGCAGAAAAAACTTTCATATTAAAGGTTATATTCAGGAGAGCTTTCGTTTGTTTCGTTTTTTTTTAAAGCGCGAAACTATACCAAGGGACCGTCTGTGCTATGCTCATTGCGGGTAGTTAAGCCTAGTTTTAAACTTCATATGCATTCAGCCTTATCGCTGAACCACTGAGTATTATTATTTGAACTAAATCATGTAGTACTTCATATCTAGATCGCTTTGGTTGCACATTAGCATTGCGTTCTATGTATAGGCCCGGCATGACAGGTGATTAGAGAACTAGACTCGTAATCCGAGGGTCGTGAGTTCGAATCCCCATAACACCATAACCTATCAACCGTAGGGGTGTTATAATGTTACGGTCAATCGCACAATTCGTTGGCAAAAAGGTAGCCTAGGAGTTGGCGATGTGTTGTGATGACTGCCTTCCCTCTAGTCTTACGCTGATAAATTAGGGACGGTTATCGCAGAAAGCCCTCGTGAAGCTTTGCGCGAAATTCAAGACAAAAACAAGATACACTTTTATTTACTGATTTCCCCATTTTCTTCTTAGGTCGCACAGACTTGTGGGTTTAAAGTTAATAAAAGTTGTTTAGGTTTCAATAACGGATTTTCCATAATTCAGATAACGCACCTTTCGAAATTAATGTTTATTTCTTTTTCTATCACGTAAGGAGTTTTTGTTACAAATCGGAACGATGAAAACTCTTACTTAGATCAAATCATATATTTCATTTACCACAATGATCATCTTTTATTATTATGTTTGTTAACAAAAATACAAATAAACAAAAGGCAAAGTAAAGAACATTTATGTCAAACAAGCATCAATCCTCACTGATTATCATTTTATTTGTTAGGCCTGCGTCTTTTAGTTTCAAAACTACCAGTCGTGGTCTATCTTTTATATATTACATTACGACGTTTTGTAAAAAAATCTGAACTTGATGGTTAAAAATTGATATCATTTTCTATTTCAGAGTAGAGGAATCACTGTAAAACATTTAGAAACAATAAAGTTATCACACGCCTGTGTAATAAGACACCGGTTTGTCAGTTTGTTTTGTATTACGTTGTTACGTATTATGATTTCAAACAATACACGAGCAATAATAACGGTTATTACAAATAATAATTTACATACAAACATTTTTCAAACTTATAAACAATATTGAGTTTTCTATGAGTTTCATTAATACATTATCGAGAGTTCACGAGAGTACAATTCACTTAACGGGAAGCTAGCTAGTTCTTCGCTGATCACATATGAGTTTTTCACCGATGAAGTTATATAATTTCTTTATAAAAACACTAAGGTTCAATGTTAATCCATTGAAATTAAGCGATTTATAATGTTCAAAATCTACAAATGTTCCTGGTCATATGTCTGTAGTTAATAACAGTCATAGCTTCCTTGGTTCAGAGTGTACCAAATAAAGCCAAACCTACAATGCATACTGTCTCTTGGAGAGAAGAGTTTCTAGAAATTTCAGTTTACATAACAATACATATAATCACTAGTATTTACACGCACATATAATACGTTGTTGTTTCTTACACTCGAGAATCATATGCAATTCCAGTGAATAGATGGTAAGTATAAGGCATATTTAACAGTTTGTTTTTGAATTTTGCGCAAAGCTATACGAAGACTATCTGTGTTAGCCATTCCTAATTTATAAGTGTAGGAAGGGAGCTAGTCATCACCACACACCGCCAACTCTGTGCTACTCTTTTACCAACGAATAGTGGGATTGGCCGTAACATTATAACGCCCCCACAGCTGAAAGGGCGAGCATGTTTGGTGTGACAGGGATTCGAACCAGCGACCCTCGGATTAACCACCTGACCATGCTGGGCCTACATTTAACTGAATCAAACATGAACTTTAAAATAAATATATAACAGGAACTCCGTCACAAAGTGATTTTAGTTTTGTTTTTATAGTACAAGTAGCTTTTACAGGTTTAATCGTCGTCTTGTTTTTCGTTCTAAACGTTTAGCACTGAAAAAATTCCCAAAGCACGCTTTTTTTAAATACCCCCAACGCATTTTACGTTGTCATATTATTAAGGAAATTATATGTTTTATTTGTGGCAAAGCTACTAAAGCTATCTTATAAGAATGTAGGCAGCCAATCATTTGTACTCCACCACCCACACTCTTATAAATCACCCACAGCTCAAGCGTGAGGATTATTTTCGTGATATTGCTGGAATTCAAACCGGATTTGTGAACTCAGAAATCCAGAGATAGCTAGTACAGAGCCAGCTTGCGTCCCCGTATTGTTAAGGCCATTCTCCGAGGACACTTTTAACAGTACCATTAGACCTAGAAACTCTTCTCGGGGTCTTACAACACTAAACAAACAGGTTACGGCACCCACGTTGGGCAGAGCACACATAGTGTCCTGGTTTGTTTGTTTTGAATTTCGTGCAAAGCTACTAGAGGGCTATCTGTGCTAGCCGTCCCTAATTTAGTAGTGTAAGACTAGAGGGAAGGCAGCTAGTCATCACCAATCACCGCCAACTCTTGGGCTACTCTTTTACCAACGAATAGAGGGATTGACCGTCACATCATAACGTGCCCGCGGTTGAAAGGGCGAGCATGTTTGGCGCGACGGGGATGCGAACGATTACGATTACGAGTCGCACGCCTTAACACGCTTGGCCCTGCAGGGCCCTAGCGTCCTGGAAACAATTATTCTTTTCTTAAACTCCAAATGCGGTCTTGTACCGATAAAACAGTAACATTTAACTCCTATCACAGTGGTATTATCTAAAGGGTTTCCATATAAATATTTGTTCGCTTATATGGATACAAGGATCATGTGACTGATTGTTAAAAGCAAATGCATATATCGCTGTATATTTATTCGACTTCAATTTAAAGTCAATATGTGACTGCATTATTCCTTTTCTGAGTTCGGATATAACTGCTAATGTTAATCAAATCTGAAGAAACGATGTGGAACCATTTACGTTTCTTTTGAGGAAAAAAGAAGTAAGACCTCATTTTAATGTTGAAAGTATTAATAAATAAATAAAAAAATATTCATTTTATACCAACTGCTAGATGGTGTAGAATCCACAGCGAGCACGTGCGAAATATGATTATTCCACGTGTTTCACGACGACAGACGGTGATGTCAATTATCAATGTTCCTAGCAGAAACGTGTATGTAATATTCTGGCAACTCTCGACATGGAATTACCTATTAAAAAGAACACCTGTAAGCCTCTGTGTACAAATATCTATAAAAAGCAACATTAATTGTTTTTACTTGGAAATTCGGTTTTACTAAACACCCCTTCCTTTCCAAAACAAAATTAGAGACTGAGTTGTCGAACTTTGCGTTTTATCGTTAAAACTTGAAGCCTCTGACACTTCAAACACCAAACATTCTGACAAATGTTTCAGAATAAATATCTTAATATCTTGACTGGTGTTACGAACGTTCGGAAACTAAACAAGACACAATATTCCAATTAGAGTTGTTTACCTTGTAGGTTTAATAGTTAATTTGTTTGTTTTTGAATTTCGCGCAAAGCTGCACGAGGGCTATCTGCGCTAGCTGTCCCTAATTTAACAGTGTGAGACAAGATGGAAGGCAGCTAGTCATCACCACCCACTGCTAACTCTTGGGCTACCTTTTTACCAAAAAATAATGGGATTGACCCGAACATTATAACGTACCCACGGCTGAAAGGACGAAAATGTTTGATGCAACAGGGACTTGAACCCGCCACCCTCAGATTAACCTTAACCACCTCTCCATGGCAAGCCGATAGTCAGTTTATAAAGCGTAGGGAATAGATCATTAAAAGCGAATTCTATAGCGAGAAACCTGTATCTACGCGTTTATTTTAATATTTGAATTGATCGCATTGTAAACGAATTCTGTTTTCACTACTCATTCTGATGACCGCTATTACGTACTATGTGACATCTGGACTAGACGCAGTTCCTTCACAGTAAGCAAATCAGCGTGGTCTTCCAAGAAAACAGTTAACCTCGTGAAGAGCTTAAGTATCCATGAGAGGCCTTAACAGATAACGTGATTGAATAGGATTGCTGTGAACGTAGCTGTTTTGGCCATCTTTCTCCTGAAAATAGCCATTGGTTCTGAGGTGTGGCTGGACTTTTGAGCTTTTGGTATGTGAGCCATCGTGAACGTCAAATACTCATTTGCTATTTCGTTTACGGTACCAGGAAATTCGCTCAATTTCACCGTAACGATTTTGTTTTTTGTCTAGGGGAGAATCAGAGAATCGTCCTCTTTTATAGTGATAGTCTACAGTAACAGACAATGAAGTTGGTTCAGGTTGATTTAAGATATAGTTTGAACATTGTTGTTACACTAAATGCTGTGTTTTGAGATATTCAGTGACGTAGCTATATTTTCCAATAAATTAAACATCTGAAATCGTTCTAAGTCTTTAATAAAAAGGTCATTGAAATGTAATATTTGATTGAAGTTTTATTTTTATTTAATTACATAAAACAACACAAATGGATACATAAAAGAAGAAAATAACATGTGATCAAAATGTCAAGATTCTCTCAGAGAACTGAGCCGCTTTTCCTTCTTCTGTGACACGTTTGTTTTGCGTCCATGGGAATCATTAAGGGGTCCATGCTTCAAAATGTTGAACAGTTTTGACCGATATGACCTCGTTGTAAGAATATCCCTCTTCGAAAAGCCATAAGGCTGCTTATGAAGTCATTAAAACTTAGGTTGTTCACGATTTCGACTAAAATCGAATGTATACGTGTAGGTCATAACTATTTTGCCCATGACTCATATCAACAACATTTATTACACAACACGCGGAGAGAAACGAAACTAATTTTCTGTATGTCAGCTGTTATATTGCGTGGGGGAGGGGTGTACTTTTACTTCATATAGTTTGAACAAGATGAAAACGGTGTCATGACGAGTTTTCTGATCACGATTGGATGAGTTTTTGGAATGATCTCTACTGTTCCTTAGAAACACCGATCCGTTCAAAACAAGGATTAGACTGTGTGTTTGTTTCTTAGAAAGATTGACCTGGTCAGAACAAGGGTTAGACTGCGTGTTTGTTTCTTAGAAAGATTGACCTGATCAGAACAAGGGTTAGACTGCGTTCTTGTCGCTTCTTAGAAAGATTGATTTGGTCAGTAAAAGGGTAATACTGTTTGTTTGTTTTTTATCTAAAGACACAATGTTAAATTTGTGTGTCATTATTGAGAATTTACAAAGTAATAAAGTTTTTTTTGGCGCGTTATTTAAATCAGTTTAATAAGATGACGTTTGAATTTCTTTTTATCGTCATTAGCAAATAAAATGGTTTGGCCTGTTTCTTGGAAACTAGGTGCCGATTTGAGGTATTCACATAATATATTATTTGTATCACTCCAGAACAGAACTACTTATATTTCTTGTAAAGTTATACAAATATTTGCCGTTGCGAGTGCACTATTTAACGACAAATATAAAAGATTACCTCAAGAACCGGTGTAAGGTAAACACTAATTTAAATTGTCCACATTCCAGGTACATACTAGGACTAATTCGATTTTCAAATACCAAATAACAAATTAGGCTAACCTACTTTTGATAAGAGGATTTGGAGACATTTTTAGAAGGAGTCTACACTGCTGATATACACTTTAATCATATATCTGCCACTAGAGGGTGCCAGTGTCAAACAGTCCTTCAGAAAAAATATTTTGGTAAACGGAGAGATTATCCCAAGAATTGGCGGTGGGTGATGACGACTAGTTGCCTTCCCTCTAGTCTTACTAAATTAAAATGGTTAGTACAGATATCCCTCGAGCAGCTTTGTGCGAAATTCCAAAAACAAACAAATAAAATTAGCCAGTCACCTGGGGCGGCAGACTAGAACAGATATTCGTAATTAAGTGATGGTCTTTGAGACGTTTATTAAAACTGCGATAAGAGGTAGTAGAATATAAAGCTAAATAAATAAACATTTCACTTGTATATGCTTGAAATGAAACTGTAAAAGTGAGCCAAAATTCATCAAATTACCAACTAATGCAAAGAATAATTTTCATTCAGGTTTATATAATTCAATATTTATTTACCCAGATTTTTTATTGCACAAACAGTTCCATTTAATTGATAAATTTATTTTTTTTTAAAGAACTGCAGACAACAAAATAATTTAACGCCCCAATATGGGATTACAGTTTTGTAGAAAACGGACAAATAAATGAAATGTGGTGACCACAGTTACGTAGAAGTCATTATGTAACTAACACTTGAATGAAATAGTCCTTAAGTATTCTCTGGTTATAAATCAATTTAATTTTATTTTGAAAATAATTTATACACGTTATTTTAATGTGTTCCGTACGAGTAGTGACAAGAATAGAGATTTTTGTGTGTTAGGAGCTCGTGACGTATAATTGTTATAACAGTTTCGTAACAGTCAGTTCGTAACCGTACCAAATACGGTTGATATTTGTATGTTTTGTTACAGAAAAGCTACATCGGGCTATGTTTTGAGCCCACCGAGGGAAATAAAAACCCTGATTTTAGCGTTGTAAATTCGTAGATTTACCGCTGCACTCGCGGGGACCGGTTAGACAATTATGAAACAAACAGTTTGTTTGTTTGTTTTGAATTAAGCACAAAGGAAACAAACAGAAATCCAAAATAAAACACGGATACAATACTAATACGTCACCTCATTGTTGTAAAGCCTAAACACAGCTGGAGTTTCATTGTTTTTCTATGAACAAAAGAAAAAAAAAAATTACGTCTGCTCAAATTGTACTTCCATAATGGTCAGACCTCGAATTAATAAACTTTATTTTTTTTATATGCAAAAACGGCTCGTTTAGGTTGAGAAACTATTTTACATAGAACAGCGAACAACGTTTCGACCTTCTTCGGTCATCGTCAGGTTCACAAAGAAAGAGGTAACTGACCGGATGCTGACCAGATGTTTGGAAGGGGTTGTGTAATTGAGTGTCGTAATGTAGAGGGCGGTGTAAGATGTGTGAATCTATAATTTAATATAGGTAAAATGGCGTTCCTTTATATTGGTTTATTTTGGGTTTAAGTTGTTGTATAAGTAAGGCTTCTTTAATTTTGCGTTAATAAAATTCTCAACAAGTGGGTTTCTCGACATCACTAATAAACTTTCTGTTCAAAACTGCAACTTTTAAGTCAGTTTTCACATTTTAACATTTCTATGCTTTTAACGCATTTTAATCTTAACCGAAACTAGATTTGGAAGAAAATGTTACACGCGCTAGTTTAAAAACAACAAAAAATTCCCTGGCATCACCCGGTAATAACACAGTTCTCTTGTTTGTGGCTCTGTGTAGAAAAAAGACACAGACTTCTATTTTGCAGAAAGCCAGGGCGAATTTCTACTGGACGCAGATTTAAGATAGTCACAAGTATAATGATATATATATATATATATATATGTATACATTCTCTTCGCAAGAAAGCCAAGCTAATGACAATAACCAAAATTCGAAGTCTTTGACCTAACAGCAATCCATTCACGTACCACAGCAGAATCACAATGCACTTTCTATTCTCGAAATAATGGAAATCGATGAAGACACCTAAAAGCACGTGCGTAGTGTACGCGTGTGTATATATATATATGTCGTTTTCTTACCGTTTTATCGCTGTACTTCTATTCGTAGCTATGATTAAGTTAAGTTGTACAGTTCAATTTAATGAAACTGTAACTCACGTGATTATATGTTGTCTATGTATTTTTTTCATAGTTCAGTAGCTACTCGTATTGTAATGTCAGTTGAAACACACTTTTTACATCTGATGGGAGGGATAACGACAAAAACAATGTAATGGTCCTTCAAGTTGTCGTTTTTATTTTTAAAAGAGAATGTTCCAAGAGCGTTTGTTATAGTTTATTTACATACTGAACAAATACATTATAAAGATTCGAAACTCTACGAGTCATTGCATATATATATATATATATTAATACTGTTTTTTTTAAATTTCGCACAAAGCGACATGAGGGCTATCTGTGTTAGCCGTCCCTGATTTAGCAGTGTAAGAGTAGAGGGAAGACAGTTAGTCATTACCACCCACCGCCAACTCTTGGGCTACTCTTTTACCTACGAATAGTGGGATTGACCGTAATATTATAACGCCCCCATGGCTAAAAAGGCGAACATGTTTGGTGTGACGGGGATTCGAACCCGTGACCTTAAGATTACGAGTCAAGTGCTTATTCACCTGGCCATGCTGGGTCTATTAACAGATACCGAGATATTTTTGTTTCAGTTTATCCAAACTGGTTTATCCAAAACCACTAAAGGGCTGCTTTGCGCGAGCCGTCCCTATTTTTGGACTGATGGGTTGGAAAGTCACCAGCTAGTCTACAATACCCGCTGCCAATTCTTGGGCTACGTTAATCAAATAGTGACCTCTGGCTGTCACTCTTATAATGCACCCCCTGACCACGAACTGCATTTAATAATGTATTATCCTCGTGGTCATCCATGACCATTGCATTCAGATAAAGAAACAACTAATAAGCCACTGAAATTTTACTCAATTATTTCCATAATCACGTGCCTAATTTACTCTTGCCTTGTGTGGGGTGAAGAGAAACAACAGTTTCTGACCGCCCCCAATTATTTTTCGTTCAAAGAACGAAATAATAATTTAACCAAAATCCCTACCATGATCTGACGACGAACTGCAAGCACACTATTTTCCGCTGCGACAACAGAACACGAACAAGGACCCCAGAAAACAAAGCTTGGCATTTTGTAACCACTTCTCCACACTTAGCCCTTGGGTAAATAAGCTGTTTTTTTATATCGGTGTAGAAACCGACACAAGAAATAGCAAACAAACTTATAACAAATAAAATAGATACAAGTTGATGTTGATGTTTTGAATTAAGCACAAAGCTACACAATGGGGTATCTGTGCTCTGCCCACCACGGGTATCGAAACTCGAATTTTAGCGTGTAAGTCCGCAGACATACCGCTGAGCCACTGGGGGGCTAGATACAAGTAAAAGGACGAAAATGGCCGCATAGTAAATACACTCAACAGTCTAGAACTAAACATTCATTTTAGTCCAACCGTGAATTAACACATGACTCACGCTTACATGCCACAAAGCGCCACAAAAACAACAAAAATTGATGGAACAACAAAAAAGAAACTAGCAGCACATTTTTAGCACTAATTAGAAATTTCCGTAAACAGAAAGTATTTTAAAGTGATATAATTTCGAACTATTATAAATTAAGTACATTATATCGTATTTTTGTTATCGCATTTATACAATAAAAAGTAACCAAACATCTCACTAATATGCATTAAAAGCAGTAGTGTTACGACAGAAGCTGTTTGTTTATTTTTTTAATTTCGCACAAAGCTACTCGAGGGCTATCTGTGCTAGCCGTCCCTAGTTTAGCAGTGTAAGACTAGAGGGAAGGCAGCTTGTCATCACCACTCATCGCCAACTCTTGGGCTACTCTTTTACCAACGAATAGTGGGATTGACTGACATATTATAACGCCCCCACAGCTGAAAGGGCGAGCATGTTTGGCGCGATGGGGATGCGAACCCGCGACCCTCAGATTACGTGTCGCACGCCTCAACACGCTTGGCCATGCCGGGCCACGAGAAGCAGTTGTATTGGGAGTTATTGCGACACATGACTGGCATTATTTAAATTTGTATATAATACAGCTTACAAGGAACTAGTTGAGGCAACTCAAGTCAAGATATTAATAAACTGTTGACACTAAAAATAAATAATATTTCATTATTTATCAGCAGGGCTACCTGCTGAATCCACCAGGAGGGAATTAAACCCCTGGTTTTAGCTTTGTAAACTCGAAGACTTATCGCTTTCCCATCAGGGGGGCATATTTGTAAAGATTTGATTTTGAATTTCGTACAAAACTACACATGGCCAGGTGGTTAGGGCATGGCCAAGCGTGTTAAGGCTGCGACTCGTAATCTGAGGGTCGCGGGTTCGCATCCCCATCGCGCCAAACATGCTCGCCCTTTCAGCCGTGGGGGCGTTATAATGTGTCGGTCAATCCCACTATTCGTTGGTAAAAGAGTAGCCCAAGAGTTGGCGGTGAGTGGTGATGACAAGCTGCCTTCCCTCTAGTCTTACACTGCTAAATTAGGGACGGCTAGCACAGATAGCCATCGAGTAGCTTTGCACGAAATTCAAAAACAAACGAAAACAATGGTTAGGGCACTCGGTTCATAATGTGAGAGTCACGACTTCGAATCCCCGTCACACTAAATATGCTCGTCCTTTGAGCCGTGGAGGCGTTATAATATGATAAAAAGCAATCATTATAACACCACCACCCTATTTATTTGTAACTGACTTAAATAAAATTGTTAATAATTACAATTTAATTCACACCATTGTACTTGTTCATGCAACTGCTGATACAGACGACACGTAGACCACTGTCTGGACTCTGGTGGTCCAGTCGATCTACTGAGCTTCAGTATTGGGCAAAAGCTGTCGTCGGTGCTGAATATGATAGATATAGTGTGGCTGACTTCTTATTTCCTCGAGAAGGGGCCGCAGACCTCCCGTTTAGCCACCCATTCACACCAGTAGACGATTAACGTGGCAGTTAGTGTTATCTTGCGTCAATAAAACGTGCGTATGCCATGAATCATGAGACAAAAATTGCACTCTGTAGATTACAACACAGCATGGCATAAGAACTTTAAAAGCAAAAAATAAAAATGTTTATTACTCTCAACTTTGGTTTTATTTATTCATTTAATAACAGAACACGTTCGGGATACTGCGGAAATACATCTAGTTGCAAAATTTTCTTTACTTTCACTCGTGCCACCTACTGGCACAGCGTCAAGCCTGCGAATTTATAACGTTAAAATCGGGTTTCGAAACTCGTGGTGGGCACAGGGCAGATAGCCCATTGTGTAACCTTTCGCTTAACTACAAACAGGCAAAAGCTTTCACTCGTAAGCACTTAGAATCATTAAAACGAAAATTTTATATTTATGCAAAGCTACTAAGACTCTCTGTAGTGGTCCCAAGTTCTGAAGACCACACCACCCAACAATCCACGCAAAGAGATTGGAATTCGCTCTTATAACGCATACACATTTTACAGTTCCAATTCTGAAGTCCAGAGATCTATCAGACACAACGGTTGGTTGTATATCTCTGAAGTATAAATGTAGTCAAGCGCAAAAGATCCTATTATAAACTTTAAAAATCTGATACTTATCACGATTTCGAAAGTCTGTAGTTTTGACGAGCGGATATCCAAAACTGTTAAATCTTATTTGTCTTAAATTTATTGTTTATTCGATGCTGTTATTTTTCTTTCAGTAGATATCTGAGAGCTAAATAACACAGATATTTATTTTTATAAAAGATGTGAAACACTTTAGCTGCTTCAATATATTTGTTGTTTTGGAACATATTCTTATCTTTTCCTAAACAGAAAAAAATAAAGATAGGGATAAAATAATTATCACATTTTAAACAAAAGTATAAAAGTCATTGTTATTATTTTCTGTAAACAGAGGGCACTCCTGGTAGTTCAGCAGCGAGCTTGATTGCTCTTTACCCTAAACTTCAGAATTTTCAACCGAACTGCTTTCGCCCTCTACTGTGCACTTTCTGAAGTTTCGGAATAATAATTGGCACGATTCTTTTTAAAGTGATCGTTTATTTTCTTTTTACGTGCATAAATTAAAACAAAAGAAAAGAAATAAAAAAACAACAAAAAAAACAAAACACAACTGGATTAATTTTCAAAAGCTTGCTTGAAAAAGTATTGAAAGTGAATTGCCAGCACGTGATACATGTCCAAATGTAACCCTCGTTTGAATCATTGTCTTACAATCACGTTGCTATAAACAGTAGAACATTTCAATTTTCAATATAAACTTTCAATGATAAAATATAGATCACATTTTGTTTTCCCCTAACGGAAAATACAAATTAATTTTTCAAGTTTTATTACTAATCGTCACTTTACACACTTGGATATATGAGCTTTAAATTAATTTATACAAGTTTTATAGTATTTATGATTTTTTTAAATTAGTGTATCATTCATTAATACTTCTTGTCTTATTTCACGTTAAAATGAATATTTGCTCACGTGTTACTGTTAGGAATTTTTCTGTTATCTTCTATAATACATCTAATGTTCTCAAACTTTTTCTTTTAACTTCACAAATAACAATAGTTTCACCTCTCAAAGTTGTTATATAAAACAAGAGACTTCGATACTTATATAATATGATGTGTGTGACGTATTCATGTTATCTGTGTTTAGATGGTTGCTACTGTAATAATTACTTAAAAAAGTTTTGGATTTCTGAAACTTTTGACAAAGCTATTTAACCATCACTAATTTGAAAGTTATAGGTTAGAGGCCCCCCAGTGGCTCAGCGGTATGTCTGCGGACTTACACGCTAAAATCCGGGTTTCGATACCCGTGGTGGACAGAGCACAGATAGCCCATTGTGTAGCTTTGTGCTTAATTCAAAACAACAATAGGTTAGAGAGAAGGCAACTGCGCTACCTACTGTCAAGTTGATGATTAGTCTAATCGAATAGTGGGATTTATCCGTCACTCTTATAACGCATGACACTCACCACTGGGTTGCACTTAACGTTTTTCGAAAGGTAAGACCCTTAAAAATTAATAACTCACAAAACAACAGTTTCACAAATTTAAATAGTGTAAAATTATTTTAAATTGTTTCAATATTTTGACTCTTTTTCACACCGAAGAATAAAAATATCTCTACACACGTGACAGACGGGAAAGTAAACGTCCTAATTTGCATATTTCAGAAAGCTATCACGGGGTCTCCTAAACAAAACTACCGGAAACCAATCAGGTTTATTTTGCTTTAATTGACACTAACAACAACAAATGAATTTTCATACAAATTTTCTATCAATCGAGCTTCATCACTCAAGCACGAGTTTAGTTTAGATTGATTGCGTGGAATTAAGTACAAAACTACATAATGGATAACCTGTGTTTTGCCTATCACGGTTATCGAAACCCGGTTTCAAGCGGTGTGAGTTCGCCTTATCACACTTGGCCATGCCGGGCCAGGGGGAAGGGATAGGTGGTGTGTAATTACGAGTTACATAATTTTCTGTTTGGTTTGTTTTGAATTTCACAGAAAGCTACACGAGAGCTATCTGTGTTTACCGTCCTTAATTTAGCAGTCTGAGACAAGATGGAATCTAGTCCTCACCATACACAACCAACTCTTTTACCAACGAATAATGGGATTGATCGTCGCATTATAATGCTCACACAGCTTTAAAGGCGAGGAGCATGCTTGGTTTGACGGGGATTCGAACTTACGATACCCAGATTATGAGTCGAGTGCTCTAGCCACTTGGCCATGCCGAGGCCCATAATATTCTGAATTTATGTTACTGTTACAATCCACAAGCAAAGCAACTAACCCTGATCTGTTATAATTTTATGCCGGGTAGAAAGTTAAGGCAGCTTGAAGCAATACTAAAAACAAAACTGGCCAATGAAGTAGGATGACTTAATGGAACACCACGTCCTAGGAATAAATAATAGGTTTCACTCAGTTTCTTCAATCAATTTTTGACGTTTTTTTTTCCTTTTCAACGTTGTTCTGCCAAGTACGGGTTTGAAATTTCTACACTGGCAACTAGGGCTATAATTTGTAAAATAAAAGCAAAACCAGAGATTGATATGTTATTTTGTTCGCAGTTTCATAGATCGTGGCAAAAAAAACCTTCAAATATCAGTTGTTTTTTTATCTTCATGTAAAGAAAGGACTCTTAAACTTCTTTAAGCAAAGAAGTTGATCTACACTAATCAAGAGCATTCCATTCTACACTCGACGCGCTAATCTTATTAGTATTCCAAAACGTTACGACAGTAATGAGAGGTCGCTAATTTATTTTATCAAAGTTCCCTCGCCACTTCGCGGGCTCGGCCGAACCCTACACACACACACACACACATATATATATATATATACATATACATACACACACATATATATATAAAATAATAAACATTAAATCTAAAATATAACATTAAATACCATTAAAATATTAAAAATAAATATAACTAATAGTGTAAAGAAAAAAAAAACAGGTATATTTTGAGATATAAACATATATTTGAGTTTATAACAGCGTAAAAATGGAAACAGAACCAACTGGAAAGGCTATAGATGTACGCATTGTACGTCTGCGAAGGCTACGCGAGATCCAGCCGAGCAAGAAAGAAAGGGTACCGGTGGCAAATACTGTTCCTGAACGACCGACGAAGAAATTGCCGATTCACCTTCCACAGAAGAGGAAGTGGTGTCCCCCGAAAAGACACCACCTGCTGAAGATATGTAATTTTTAATTTTAAGGCTTAATATCTTAATAATTGTTCTTATTATTTCAGCAATAATGAACAGTATTGTAATGGGAGGGTTTTAAAAGTCTTAATGCACATAAATATATTCGTAAAAATCGGCGATCCCACTTCGCGGAAATTATCCTTTCGCGGGGGGTTTTGGAACGCATCTACTGCGATACACGATGGAACACTGTAATACATATAATCAAAGTGTAATATGGATAGAGCACGTATAACACTGGTCCTTACATTTATAGTTTTCTAATTAAACTTTAAAACACATACTTGATTTGTTGTTTTTTTTAATTTCGCGCAAAGCTACTTGAGAGCTATCTGCGCTAATTGTCCCTAATTTAGCAGTGCAAGACTAGAGGGAAGGCAGCTAGTCATCACTACTCACTGCCAACTCTTTTACCAACGAATAATGGGATTGACTGTCATATTATAACGCCCCCGGGGCTGAAATGGCGAGCATGTTCGGTGCAACGGGGATTCGAACCCGCGACCCTCGGATTACGAGTCGAACGCCTCAACGCACCCAGTCATGGCGAGCCAAATAAAACAAATTAAATTACTATTACAAACACTTTGTGTTCACTCCATTATTAATAACAATAATAAGGCATGACCTTTCAATTACCTCTCTTTTGTTTCTTTAAAGTCTATTACCTACTTATAAAGCTTGCTGTCTGCCAGTCACGTGATACAGAACTAGAACATTATTGAAGTAACATGAAAAGCTAATATTGTTGGTTTAAGACAAAGCTACTACGACTGTTAACCACCATTCATGGAGAAGGCTACCAACTAGAAGTACTCACAGTAAACTTTAGTTATAATTAACCAATGAAAACTGTATAGAACATGGTATTCACAACATCCTTACAGCCAAAAAGACAAACACATATAGCACTTGGCTTTGATCCCATGACTTATGGACTATAAGTTTAATACCCAACCACTAGGTCATGACGAGCCTAAAAATGAAAAAGCCTGTCATTGAATTATTAACCAACAACATTATGTAACGTTACTAGGAACTGGTATCTTGGAAGATTAAATCTTTAATTTTTCTTTCTTAACACTATAGTTACAGAACTGTGGAAATTGGTTTAAGTTTGTAATTTAAAATGTATTCAAATTTTGTTAGCTTTCTGACTTACTGAAGTCCAGATCAAGTCTTCAAAAAATGCACATAGCACTGTACTTGTTTACCCTGTTACAGCGTAACACTGTACTTGTTTCCTGTTATAGCGTAACACTGTACTTGTTTACCCTGTTATAGCGTAACACTGTACTTGTTTACCCTGTTACAGCGTAACACTGTACTTGTTTATCCTGTTACAGCGTAACACTGTACTTGTTTACCCTGTTAAAGCGTAACACTGTACTTGTTTTCTGTTATAGCGTAACACTGTACTTGTTTTCTGTTATAGCGTAACACTACTTGTTTTCTGTTATAGCATAACACTGTACTTGTTTTCTGTTATAGCGTAACACTGTACTTGTTTACCCTGTTATAGCGTAACACTGTACTTGTTTTCTGTTATAGCGTAACACTGTACTTGTTTTGTTATAGCGTAACACTGTACTTGTTTTAAGTTATAGCGTAACACTGTACTTGTTTTAAGTTATAGCGTAACACTGTATTTGTTGCACTTGTTTACTGTTATAACAAAGTTTCTTATCTTTTGACATCTGACTGTTTCACTCGCTAAGCTTCACACACAAGTTTAAATGTTCTCAAAATTCAAACTGAAGATAAATATAACAGCACACATAATATTCAGTCATGCATTATTTCAAAACTAAGTTCCTATTTTCTATTAATTGATTGTATTTGCTCCCTGTGTTGGCAGAACCCATAGGCTAAAAAAATCAAAGACAACAATAAAAAACCCTATAACGCAAGTACCTTTGACAGGCTGATTTTCTTCATCATGGAATAAACTGAGAATGTCTGCTCCTGATGAATGGTTCATTGTTATTACACTTGTATATTTCATAGATATATTGTCCAGTTACTTGCATCCTGTGAGATTTCAAAATCCTGTAGTTGTATAATTTCAGCTTAAGCCCAACTAATTCAGTTGATAGAGTATTAACCTCAGAGCACTGCTGATAATTCAATAGCTCAAGTATTAACCACAGAAAGCATTGATAAATACTCAGTCAATAAAACATTAGAGCCAGAGCACTGCTGGAAACTTAAACAACGGAATATTAACCTTGGATCACTGCTGGCAGCCAGACTTGGAGTTCAAAATCTTACAGTCTTCTGAAGTTAATGCTTTATCAACTAAATTAACAAGAATTCCAAACAATTAAATTAACAAGAAGTCCAAACAACTAAATTAACAAGAATTCCAAACAACTGAATTAACAAGAATTCCAAACAACTGAATTAACAAGAATTCCAAACAACTGAATTAACAAGAATTCCAATCAACTGAATTAACAAGAATTCCAAACATAAGCAGATCTTACACCACAATTCTGAATATCAAATAATAAACGTTTACAAATTTCAACAAAAACATATTCCTCACACAATTAGTGTTTAAGACTTTTTTATTATTACTTATATCTACATTATCCTCAGATTTACCTAGAAGCTTCTGGAATCTATTAGTTTAGGTCAGGGACAACTGTATGTCATCAAATCCACCTTTTATACAAAGGCTGAAGATAAAAATCTTAAATCCTTTTCATAAACAATTCTTCAAAATAAAGTTCTCGATCCTTGAAAGTTTTCACTACATTTACAAAACAAATACAAGAAAACAATGGTGTTTGTTTATGGCTATTAACTATTAAAATTAGTTTGTTTGAAAACCTAATGTCCTACAAAGAATTTTGACAAAAAATCTGCTGGTTTCTCATTGACAGTTTCTTTGAAGTAATTCATCACATGGCCTTTCTGTTTCCACATCTTCAATGTTTCAACCAGTTCCATTTGGCCCTTAAAACAAACAAACAAAACAGTTACGTTATTAATCCCACATTATTATTATGTTTTAATATTCTGGAATACATTCTTCAATGGAAATTGGTTCAAACAAAAATTACCCATGAATTATGTAAAGCATTTTTTGAAAGGTTATATATTTACTATACTAATAATTTGCACTTTTCACTTGACTAACAACTTACACACAAATATGAAAATTTGGCTATACCCCTACTCTGCAAGAAAAGTTGTAAACATATTTATCACCTCATATGATCTATACATGTACATGTATACAATATCCAGAGTATCTATTTTTAAGTTAACATTACAGAAAAGTTTATTTTTTACAATCCCTCAAATTTCATATTGATATCGACAAATATGTAACCTTCATACGTGCTGAATGGTTGATCTGAGTAAACTTACTGATATTGACAAACATCTAACCTTCATACGTGCTGAATGGTTGACCTGAGTAAACTTACTGATATTGACAAACATCTAACCTTCATACGTGCTGAATGGTTGATCTGAGTAAACTTACTGATATTGACAAACATCTAACCTTCATACGTGCTGAATGGTTGACCTGAGTAAACTTACTGATATTGACAAACATCTAACCTTCATACGTGCTGAATGGTTAACCTGAGTAAACTTACTGATATTGACAAACATCTAACCTTCATACGTGCTGAATGGTTGACCTGAGTAAACTTATTAAAAGCAAGAAAAAAAAACAACTGTTAGTGAAAAAACATTCACGACATATACATTCTGATCCAAGGGAGTCTGTCTTAACTACACGTGCTACTTATTTATCACTATAATTATGAAAATTAACATTAAAGTGTTCCAACACACATCTGATAGCATGAAATATATCTTTAGTTTGGAAGTTAAAAGGATACACAGAAAACACAAGCATAATACACACAACCTAATATACAGTTTCATGTATATGTTTCTCTTTTCATGATTTAAAAAAAAACCATGGCAACAGAATCATTTTTAGAAAAAATTGAAACAGTAAACTAGGCAGCAACATTTGTAAGTTTACCAATTACAGTAAAATGAAGGTACTTACAAAGGTTAATTTTCTATGGAAGATACTTCATTTTTTGTAACATGCCTATGAAATTTTTTATGCACTGTGATCGTTTCGCTATCATCTACCCATTTTAATACTGATGTTTGAGATGAATTTATATTTAGAAATGTAGATAACTTGTACTTTTAAACTTGTCTGGCAAAATTCCTGTCCATTTACTAAAGTTGTAAAACATTCTTGAGTGTAAGAATCGACAAGTGTGAGTACGAAAACTAGTGTATCGTCAATACTGTTGGGCAGGCTGAAATTTCTAAACTCTCTTTACGAGTATAAACATAACCAACACAATATGCCAAGAAACAATATATATTATTGGTCTGCAATTGTTGGCATACTATAAACCTTGGAAGCTATAATTGTGATTAACAATTACTTAATGAGAACTTCAGATATTTGACCAAGAATGTTTATAAATTTCAAACGTTACAAACTTTAATTTCTCTGGATTCACACTGAATAACATTTGTTTGTTTTTGAGCTCCATGCAGAGCTGTACAAGGGCTATATGCACTAGCCGTCCATAATTTGGCAGTGTAAGACTAGACAGAAGGCAGCTAGTCATCACTGCCAACTCTTGGGCTACTCTTTTAACAAAGAATAATATGATTGACCATCACATTATATTGCCCCCATGACTGAAAGGGTGAACGTTTTGTGCAACCTAGATTCAAACCTGTGACCCTTTGATTACAAGTCAAATGCCTTAACCCACCTAACCATGTTAAATCACTGGATAATAGTATTTTAATGAAAACATTATGCAACTTCATCAGTGGAAAAACTCGATGTTTGACTGGTGAAAAAAAGAACACAGCTAGGTCCCAACTAAGTAAATCATATCAACTGAAAATTAATTCGCTCATCCTAAATCCTTTGATTACAAATCCAGTTTGGGACAAGATAGAAGACTCAACATTCTTTGTAAGACTTTTTTTCTATAAATCATTATTTGTGATAACTTGTAATAAATTGTATGAATATGGACATACCTTGGGACAGAACACGTTTAAAATGGTGTTGTCGTTGAGAGATGTAACGACGGCAGGAAAGTAAAATGTGGCTTATTGTGATTTGAGTGTTACACGAACTACACATTGGTGCATCAGTTCCAGATAAAAGAAAACAATGAGTTAAAAAACTGTGACCAATGTGTAGTCTAGGTAGAATAACTTCCTCTTTCTGATTCTTACGGAAGCAAGACAGCCATAGTCCAATACAGGATTTTATTTGGAAAAGCTTGTTTTTTGTGTTGCTTACTCCAAGTCGACTACCAGCTGGCACGAGGCCGAGCCTCAAATACAGGACTATAGTCCATGTATGGAACGGGCACAGCTGTGACAGTGTCAGAGCAGATAGATTTAGCTGCAGTGTCAGTGAGCTCATTCCTGTGAATACCAACATGGCCAGTTAACCAGAATAACTGGATATAAGTAATTGTTAAAGAGAAATGGGCCAGTTAGTTTTGAATATTGGTGAGAACAGGGTGTGAACCAACATGAAGTGATTTGAGGGCCAGTAGAGAACTAAGTAAGTCAGTATAAATTGTGCAGTTTGAGTATTGCTTAGTTTCTACATGATCCAGAGCAAGAGAAATAGAGTACACTTCAGCAGTGAACACAGAAGCTGTAGAGGGGATTCTGCATGCAACCACCAAACCTAAACAAACCATGGCAAAGCCCACAATGCTGTCTGATTTTGAACCATCCGAATAAATTGGAATGGATGGTCAGTGGATACAGCAATGTTATCCAAGGCCAGACTCAATTCATCCAACTGCATCTGGATATGCAGGTCAAAAGGAGCAATGGCAGACCATTTGTTCTGAAAATGTATGGCCCACCAAGGAAGGAAAACACAGCCTTAGGGGGGGATGCTTTGGTAAGGAATGAAGTTTTGAAGTTTATAGTAAATGCAGTTGAAAAGAGCAGAGGTGCAAAGAAGGTTCATGAGACTTCCCCAGTTCAGAACCAAAGTCATTGACAATGAAAGGGATCCAGCATCTTTAAGGTCAAGGTCCTGGTAGAGCCATAGATCAGTGATCCATAATCGAGTTTCGATTGAATAAGAGCACAATATATCTTTAGCACAGAACATTAATCTGCACCCCAAGTGACGGAAGAGAAGACACAGAGGATGTTCAGTGCTCTTGCACATTTGGCCCATAGCTGCTTGATGTGTGGTATAAAGGTCAGCTTACAATTAATGATTAGCCCCAAAAACTTTGTCTCAGAAACCACAGACAGCACAACTTCACTGATACAGAGTTCAGGATCAAAGTGAATACCCTGTTGACAGCAAAAGTGGATGCAAATGGTTTTAGAGACAGAGAATAATTAAAACTATTTTCTGTGGTTCACTTCAGTAAATGATTGAGGGCAGTCTGTAGCTGCAGCTCAATATAGCCTCATGTTGGACAACTGACGAGATGTGAAAGTTGTCGACATAGAGCCCGTTTGCAACAGTAAGAGGGAGTTGTTCAGTGAAGGCATTAGTTTTTATACTGAAAAATGTGACACTTAAAACACAGCCCTGAGAGACTGCAAGTTCCTGTAGAAAAGAACAGGAAAGTGTCAAACCTACATGAACTTGGAATCTCCTGCCCATTAAATATTTGTAATAAAAATGGGCAAATGATCACGTAATCCACATATACAGAGGTATCGCAAAATACCACACCTCCATATTGTATCATAAGCTTTCTCAATGTCAAAGAATATTGATATAAGATGTTGTCGTTTGAGAAAGGCTTATCTGATTGACATTTCAAGTTGAATCAGGTGGTCCATGGTAAAGTGCTGTCTTCTGAACCCACACTGGTTAGGCGAGAGGAGGTTGTTTGATTTGAGGAACCAAACAAGACAAGCATTAACCATCCTCTCCGAGGTCTTGCAGAGACAGCTCATCAAAGCAATTGGATGGTAGTTTAAAGGAACCTTGGGATCCTTCCCAGGCTTAGAAAAAGGTAGGACATTAGCCTGGCACCAGGCATCAGGAAAAACATTTTTCTGCCAGATTAAGTTAAAAACAATCAGAAGAATAGCAAGAGAAGCAGGAGATAGATGACACAGCATGTCATAGTGTACATCATCAGGTCCAACCAATGCACTGCAAACTAATGAAGAGCCAGTTTGAGTTCCACCAGTGTAAAGGGACTATTATAGTCATAGAGACAATCAGCTTGAAAGGAAAGAGGTGATCACTCTGCATGAATCTTAATGGCTAAAAAGGTGGAAGAAGAAGCAGGAGTGCTAGATACTCGGCAAAAGCTTTCACCTGGAGTACTGGTGATGCTCCAGGCACCAGCTGTAATTACAGTGATGATGTGGGTAAAAAATAAGAAGTAGATGTGATGTTTTAATAAATCAATAAAAGCCTTCGGTTTAGTGTATAGGTTTATTCATCTTGAAAACTTGGCATTTTCATATATTAATAATTTAATCACCCTGAGTTAACTACCAGTTAGAACACAAACATTAGTAAGTAATGCAATTTATTCTCTGTCAGTTTCATCAAACTTACAAAATCTTTATGATTTAATACTTTTTCTACATTCATAACAATCACTAATATTTCTTTTTCAAAATAACCGGAAATAAGATTTCCTGAAAGTTGGGACACAGTTCTGGTTATTAACTCTACAGGTTTGAATGGAAAAGTATTCTTGAATGATGGCAGCTTTAACTTCTCTAGTACACATTTCATACAAACAAGTTCCAGAGGGTCAATTTGAACCTTTCGAAAATTACATGTCGACATTCTATTTTGAAACATCCTGCACAGGTATAACTCAGAGTAAAATATATAACTGTTATATTATTCATGTTTTTTAATTTAACAAACCAGTTTTCAGTATTTATTTGTTGCTATTTTATACAAAAACATTAATGTACGCCTTCCCTGTTCCTCCACTCCCAACTCCATCGCTAAACATTAAGACAGCAGAAGCAACACGTGTTTAAATAATTAAAATTATATAGACGGGGCCAAAGATCTCAAATTTTGCTCGTTACTTGCCACTGTTTGAGAAGATTACATTGATATGTAGATGTTACACTTTTTTTTTTTTTTTTTAAGGAATTCAATGATATATTATCAGTGTAATTTATAAGGAACGCTTGTATTTTGATTTTTAGCTTTTTTTAACATTGTCATAAACATGTTTTTGCTAGATGTGCACTATAGCAAATATATAAGTACTCCTACAATAATCTAGAATTCCTGTACTGATAAACTGGGGAATCTCAGGAGAAAGTGTCTTCTTGGGTGTTCCTCAAGTAATAAAATACATTAATTAACTTTATCACAAATGTTTTGATGTACATAATTTTTTTGCATCACTTGCCTAACATTAGGGTTAAGGGCTAAAGTTGGTCAAGCATTGTAAGATATAATTTAAATAGTGCTACAAAGTACCATTGTTTGAAAGGTTACCCACATGTGGATTTAATAAATCTTTATCATTTTAGCTCGAGTGTAATTATGCACTTTTTTCAGTTTATTACAAAGAATTAGTTTCATTAATTTACAAGCTAAAGTCTAGTTCTCATCTACAGTTTATTTTTATCAATAAGAAATTAGTAACAGCTCAAATTAATAAAAGAAAAAGATGAACAAAGCAGCAAATAGGGTAATTGTGGCTACGATTAGGCTTAACTTAGTTATTATAACCTAATTTAATCTTCAAGAAACAATAACACAACACTTTAATAAGCTGTAAATTAGTGTGAGAAATGATTAAGTGACACATAAAAGTCATCTATGTTTCACAAATAAACATGCACTTTCTTACCACATTTCCATCTATCATAAAAAATCATTTTTGTGATTTACAAGTGCTAGAGAGCAATATTAAAGAAAAAACTTTTGAACTGTATACCTACTTTAATTACAAGTATATCAATTGTCCTAATGTCTGTCACATTTTTGTTTTTCAAAACGAGTTCTCGTAACTTTTGTCTTCCTTGTTTAGCATTGATTGGGATCTCAAATTCATATACTGAAAGAAAAACAAACAAAAATAATAAATATAGACAGTTTATCAAATACGTTTCACGTGGATCACACACACACTTGCTATAATTCTGCATATATTTAAAGTATTTAGTTCAGAAGATATTGTCTTCTATTTTAATAGGTGTTTTTCCTGGATACAAGATGTACCGATCCAGTTCACACTTCACTTTCGATACATCCATTTCAGATACATAAAAATGATCCAGTTCACACTTCACTTTCGATACATCCATTTCAGATACATAAAAATGATCCAGTTCACACTTCACTTTCAATACATCCATTTTGAATACATAAAAATGATCCAGTTCACACTTCACTTTCGATACATCCATTTCGGATACATAAAAAATCACATACGAGACAGACATTAAATGTTTTCAACAGGTGTTAAGCAGCTGATGCATAACATTTCTTCATTTATTACCAAGGAAACACCACTAACTCAATCACATTTCTAAAGTGGAATTGACTTGCCGGACCTTTCATCAAGTGAATTTTGTTTTGATCGTGACCTACTTTCAGACCACAATGATAACTGTGAGCTGTTATTTATCCAACTGAAGCACATTAATTTTACTCGAATCATAACTCAATAATTTATACACTGCTTAACTTTGTCAAGAGCAGTTTTACAAACCATCTCAGTTCAAATAATACAAGTAACTTAAACTGAGCGATTAGTGGTACTTGATAATAAATTAACTAATAGTCTCATTAATTAAATATGTTTGAATAATTAATTAGAACTGTATTTCACAAATCATGGAATATATAAGAGTTGTTGCCAGCCAGATACCTTCCAAATATTTAGCAGTTCAAACACACACACACACAAAAGGTGGCAGGTGCCACCAGCCAGTTGTTTTCCCTCCAGAAAAAAACAGTTCAAAACCAGTGACAGCAGTAGACAAAGTAACTTTGTCATAACAAATACAGGACAAGCAAATTTGGTGGTAATAGTTTGTTTGAAAAGTCATACAAAGCTACACAAGAGATGTCTGTTCTAGCTAACTCTAATTTAGCAATGACAGACTAGAAGAAAGATAGCTGGTTATCATTATCTACCCCTAACTCTTGAGCTATTCTTTTACCAATAAATATTGGGATTGACCGTACCATTATAACTCCTCCACACCTGAAAGAGCAAGCATGTTTGGTGGGATGGGGTTTACAAACCTGTGACCTTCAGATTATGAGCTGAGAGCCCAAACCATTTGGCCATTCCAGGCCTAATGGCAATGAAAATCAATCTCGAGACTCTTGAATCACAAGAACACCCCCCCACCAAATAACAAGAGCAAAACAACTCACAAGATAAAACTGGACAGAGCACAAACACCTCTCTAGGTAGTTCTGTGCTCAACGATGAACAAACATTTTGATCACACGACTAATTGGTATAATTAAGAACAGTAGTAAACTGGAAACCCTAATTTTAATTAACTTGCTGTTGGAATAATAAATAGCAATTAGAATTGGAAAAACCAATTTTAATGAGTCACCTTAATCATAATTTTGGTTACTTGATAAGTTTAAAGCACTGATCAACGTAACTGTTTCACATTGGTAACTGATTATATCAAATTATCTAGCTCTACAAATACTTTTTAAATCATGAGAAAATAATGGAAACCGAGATAATAAACCAACATGAAATATAAAAATGTGTGTGATGTTTCACTGAATTTATGATGTGTTATGTATTCATGTACATGTAAATCCACTTACATTTTTTTACCATCCAACTTTCATGCCCCAAGTGCATCCATGAGTATCATAACATGACATGTATTCTTTTATACAAAAAATACTGTTAAGATTTTGATGTGAAAAAAACAACACTGTTTATTATTTCGGCTCCCATGAACTAAATGTTACACACCCAACTGTCTCTCCACTATTAAAGGCAAGTTTCACTAAAATCACTGTTTATCTAGAAATTACTTCTAATCACAATTATTGATATGTAAATAAGAATACACATAGGCATAAAGCAAATAAACTATAGAAATTCAAAGTTGTTGATGTACTGAAGAAATCCAAATCCAATTTTAATTTCTCCAAATGCAATAGATGTTTGATGTTATTCCAAACTAAATCTGAGTATTAAATTTAAGTCTTTTGCAGTTATTTTTACTTAACGTACAACAACAAAAACAAAACAAGGGCGACATCTAATAAAAAATAACATATCTGTGAAAAAAAAAAAGAACTGTTGTAAAATATTTCAAATCTGAACTTACAATGATTTGCAAAACATTTTAATTATCAATACCTTCTCATCTTGGCCACAAACTGTGATTTGTGACTTTTCTGTCACAATTCTTTTTTTTTACAGCTATATTGATTTTTATTAGATTTCTTGATACAAATTGCTGGTTAAACCACTATTAGAATACTCCACACAGATTTGGTCTCCTTATCTAAGAAAGTACATTAGCTAGTTGAAAAAAGATAACAGAAAGTCCATTAAGATGACCCTGGAGTAAGATTAGCTTATGAGGATAGTTTAGGATCTCTTAACTTCTTTTCTATCTACAAAAGAATGGTAAACTTTATTGGTGCTGAAGTTTACAAAACTATTTGACAAACTGATAGAGTTAAGTTCTCCAATTTCTGAAAACAGTCGTATAAAACGACTCGTGATGCTCCAGCTAAAACAGTTGTAGATTTCTAACACTGATTGGCTTATGAGATGAATTACCACTAACACTAGTGAAGAGTGGGATCTTATAAGAGGTTAAGTGAGCATTAACCGATTTCCTGAAAAATAAAGGTTAAGTTACATTTTAATTGTGGTCTCATCTTGAACATTGTTTCTCTTTTCCAAAAAGAATCCACCTTTCTATCTAACTTTATCTGAATCATTAAGATATTAGTTTTCTTAAGCTTCACCACACTGGAACATCTTCTTCAAAGTAGTAATATGCAATTAGAAAAAAAACAAACTTCAATAATACCAACAGGATAAACATCCTGTTCCAACAGAATCATTTTCATTTAAGTGTTGCCCATCATAATGATGAATTGGTACACAAAGATTTGTATGCATAATAAAGTTGTTTACTTTTCGGTGAACATTACATATTTGGGCAAAACACTGGTCTGACTTCCATAGGTTTTTAGGCATTCTCATAAATATTTTTAAATCTAAAAAAAAATAATAAAACTGAATGAAAAGAAAACTTGCGTTTTTTAACACTCCTACGAAAATTGGGGCCTAATAGGCCCCAGAGCAACTTGAAAGGTTATTAATATTAGGCTAATAATTTTGTATTTAAATGAAATTGCCATTAACTGACCCTATCCTTTTATATTTTAAGGAGCAATAATATTAACTTTTCAGCCGTTTGCAAAATATTTAAAAAAATTTTTAAAACATCCACTAAGGGTATCACTTTAGTGGATATAAATATTTTATTCGTAGGAGTGTTAAAAATAGAATGACTGTGCCACTTTTCACGAGTCTATTGGATTTAAATGTTCATACTGTAATCTGTATGCTACAATGATATTAGTAGAGTCGATAACCTTGTTGAAACTCAAAGATAATTTTAGCTTGTACTATGGTCGTTCTCAGTCTATGGTTGGTGTTTTAAATTTTTGCTTGCTTACTTTTGAGTACCAAGCATGCCCTTTTAGGTTTTATAAAGTTTTAGGTCAAAATACCAGCACTGCTATCAAAATAGCACAGTTACCACTATTACTTCTATTATTCATTACTACCTTACTTTTAAGTCACATTACAGGCGTTAATTTTCATTATTTATAACCTAATGTAGGCTAAGCTAGAACAAGTATTAAAATGTAATATTACGGGTAAAAGTAAACAATACCAAGTGTTAAATTGGGTATAACAATAAGATACTGTTAATAATATTGTTATTTATAATACGGATATCAGTAATCATAAAACACAGTACTAGTCGTGGTAGCACTGTAATGTTACAAGTACAACATTAATCAGAAGAGTAATTTACATTTTGCATTATATTATAGCATGATAATTTTACATACTGATGTGAGGTATCTGCCTATACCAAGCTTTATAAAGGTTTAAAACTCTTTTTCTTGCTTCTTCTTTGTCAAGCGATAAAATAGGCTTAACCTGCTTTGCAACATGAACTACTCTTCCAGTTGCAGCCATTTTGATAGAAATAAATTAGGATGGTAACGGTAGATGGCGACAGCTATAAATTAAGCTGGAAAATCAGTTGGTATTACATACATACTTTGAGATCGAGATATATCTGGATTAAGGTTATTTGAACAATTATTAATTTGTAGCTTTTGTCTTCCATGCATTTAGGTTAATGTTAAAAGTCAAACCTAATGCTGTGAAAGTTTTTATTAGCATGTATAGATGTTTTGTTGTTGATAAATCATATTTATTAGGTGGTTATTTTAATTACGAACGTTTTTTTGCATCAGCTTAACCCCCCACAGGAGCACAGTGGTGTGTGGACTTACAATGCTAAAAACCAGGTTTAGATACTCGTGGTTAGCAGAGCACCAGTATGACATTATGTAACATTATGTTTAATTCCAAACAAACAAAAGATATTCAAAAGTTTGTGGTGTGAGGTAGCGATTTTTATTACTTCTTTAATTATGGTTATGTATTTTTTCTTCTAATTTTAATTCAGTTGTATATACATTTGACTTAATAAAAACTAAACAAAATAGTGCAGTGAATGATGCCAAACAAGTTGATACTGCGGTTTCTACTGAGAGAAAGGTGGGTTTGGTTACTGTTTGCTATTCTGTAGTGCCACTGACAACACCATACCATCATTTTTCAGGGTTTTACGTCATAAAGATAATTTTATCAATGGAAACCCTCCTGAACCACGACGGAACAGGTAGCTTTTCTAGTTGGGTGACAGCGCCCAATTTCTTGAAAATAATTAATCATTTTTTTGTTAATGTTATTGTTCTGTTGATGAAAAAGGTATTCCCGCTATTTCTTGATGATGAGAAACTCACTTCATGTTTTTTAACATGAAGATGACCTAGAAAGATCGAAACGTTGTTCTCTCCTTATCAGTAAAAGTGTTATACTCATACCAGCTTTTCTGAGATATATTCCCGCTATTTGGCGACCATGAGACGTGTATGTCACTCGAGAGCCAAAAAAGGAAAGAAAAATAGCATTGTAATGCTGTAATTCCCATCATCTTGAACTCATTGTCTAAACGGCTTCAACGATTGTCTTCTTTCCTTTAAAGATATTTTACAATGCAGTGTACGACAGCTAGATGACTAAAAACACAGGGGAAGTATTATGATTCATGGCATTCAAAGATTGTGGGGGAAGGCATTCCCTACTGCTATACCCCTAACAGTATCCACTGACTTCAGGGTCACTGGAATTTATGTAGCCTTGACTGGAATATATTTACAAAAATAACGTTTGCCGTATAATATCACGGACAATTTAACTCCAGGTCATGGTTATGAAAATCCAACCACTTCATACAGCACTCATCTGACTGTTGTCCAAAGCAAAAGCCTTAAGAGTTATTGCGGATTAAAATAAACCAGCACCTATTGTTGCACTAGTCGAAATATATACCACTTCTCCAACCATCACAGATCAACCATGACGTAGGAACACCTGTGGCTCCTGTCACCACTCTCTTCACTCAAAAAAACAAACAAACAAAAGAAAACGCTCTGCCGATAAAAACAAGAAACAGAGGAAAACTGGTAGACACAAATATAGGAAAAAATATCAAAAACGACATTTATAAGTCAAAAACACTTCCTACAAAATTAATTAAAGACCTGTTAGAAATAAAAAAAATAGAAGAATGAAGACAAAGAAGATGAAAAAGCTGAAGAAACGGTTTGTTTTTCCCGCAAAGCTTCACTAGGGCTATCTGCGCTAGCCGTCTCTAATTTATCAGTGTAAGACTAGAGGGAAATCATCACCACCTACCGCCAACTCTTAGACTACTCTTTTATCAACGAACAGTGGAATTGACAGAGCATTTTAATGCTCCTACGACTGAAAGGGAGAGCGTGTTTGGTGTGATGGGGACCCAAATATTACGACTAGAGCGCCCTAGCGACCTAACTATTCTGGGACACGAAACGGAAAGACTTGAAAACTCAGTTTGAGGATATAACTTCATTATTGATAAATTCTCCATTAAAAAAAACGTTGAATAAATGCCAAACCTACCAAACAGAACACAGGTGGATACAAAGTTTTACAACATACGAGCCAGGAAACGCTCATTTTTTTCGTTCCGCCCATGTCAAATACAACGTAATTATGGAATGGTATACGTCCACTGAAGGTACAAAACGATGTAACTCAAAAGTTCGTGTTTCGAGTGAATTTCTTTAAATGTAATCCTGGGTGAAGGTATTCCTTCTCGAGGAATAATAATAATGTCTTTCATAATACTCGCATAATCATTCCTCATGTTCTTTCAATGAAATCAACTGAAACTTCAGTTATAGTGAACTACAATTAATATTCCGACAGTAGAATATTACGTATTATAATTTATCTTGGGTTAATGTGCTTAACTCTTAATCTTAGGGTTGGCGGGTTCGAATCTCCGTCGTATCACACGTGATCACCAATTTAGCCGTAACGGCTTTATAATGTGACGGTCTATCCCACTGCTCGTTGGTAAAAGAGTAGCCCAAGAGTTGGCGGTGGGTGGTGATGAGTAGCTGCCTTCCCTCTAGTCTTACACTGATAAATTAGAGACGGCTAATACAGTTAGCTCTTGTGTAGCTTTGCACGAAATAAAAAAACAAACAAACAAAATTTATCTCGGACGAACGTCCAATTTATTATGTTACACAAGTTACGTATTACTGTTTCAAATAGCTGGAAATTTTAATTTTCATTCGGAAGTTAATTGAATGTCAGTGTGTATCATATTTATGATATTTACCAACAAGATTAATACACATAATTTTCCTTCTCAACACAAATATATTTTAATATATAAATAACAATATAACTTATTATAGCGGTTGTTACAAATTATAGGTCAAGCGCGTAAGGCGCGCGACTCGTAATTTGAGGGTCGCGGGTTCGTGCCCGCGTTGGGCCAAACATGCTCGCCTTTTCAGTCGTGGGGGCGTTATAATGTTGATATCGGTACAGTTCACTTCACAGGTAAGGTATCTCCTGCTGCTCACACGTGGGTTTTGCACAATAATGATGCATAATGTCCTCGTAGAAATATTAACGTCTGAAATTAATTCACTGACGTTGATCGGTTTTTTAATAATCGAAACCTATAAACGTTCCTGGTCTCTAATTTAGCAGTGTAAAACTAGAGGTAAGACAACTAGTCATCACCGCCCACCGCCATCTTTTGAACTACTATTTCACCAACACATAGTAGGATTGACTGTCACATTATAACGCCCCCACAACTAAAAGGGCTCTCAAAAAACCGTACAATTTCAATAATCACGATAGTATATGACACAATCAATACAAATAACAATAAAATTACATAGAACGTGAAATTACTTAAAACACAAATGTTATCTTTTTGGCTTAACACGATTAATAAATCACATGACTGAAGGGTTTTTCAAAGGCTGGGATAATTTTCAATAGGAATCTTGTTGCTAGGTTTCTTCGACCAACTGACAGGTGCGACAAGTTTTAAAAAAACTAATTTTAGCCAATAGAAACGTTTCATAATTTTGTTCATGTCTTGTTGACCCATAAATTACTTCACATGGAAAACTTTATGGGCCACTTTTACTATTTCAGAATGATTTGCTTTTAGAAGAGCAATTTGATAAACCACACTTTAGTTCTCTGAAGATGATACCTTTAATGGTTTTCATTGGTGGAAACAAATGCACAGGGTGTTGTTTCCTTTTCTTTTTTCAAACACCAACAATCGGACATAACATACTTGTTTTTGTTGTTTTTTAATTTTGGGTTAAAGAGGGCTACCTGCGCTATTCGTCCCTAATTTAACAGTGTAAGACTGAAGAAAAGGCAGCTAGTCATTACCACCTACTGTCAACTCTTGGGCTACTCTTTTACCAACGAATAGTGGGATTGACCGTCATATCCTAACACCCCTTCGGCTTAAAAGGCGCACATATTTGGTGCGACGGGGGGGTTCGAACTCCCGACTCTCAGACTACGAGTCAAGCACCTTAACCACCTGGCCATGCCGGGTCTGAACACAACAGGTTTTTTACAGAAATGGCCGACAAACTTTGATGGTTTTGATGAAAATGTATCCCGTCTTAAGATCATTTTAACTAGAGCAGCTGGATTTTTATAAGCATCCTCAGTTTTAGAGGATTGGACAGATACTGGATTGGACAGATGCTGGTTTTTGTTGAGATGGCATGAAGTATACTTTTTATTAAAAATAGTTTTGTGAGTTAAAGTGTAATCATCGGAAACAGGAGTTGTTTCCAGTGGTGTTTCAAATTTTTTAAAATCCAAATAAGTTTTCAGGTCCCCACTTGTACAGTGTTTAAATTCCTCAATTAGACACAATTGTCTCAATACGTACAGAATTATAACATCGATAAAAACAAACCTTTTTTTTTCGCGGATGAATTTCATATAAGTTTGATTATCTTGTTTGCAATAACTTCTAAACATTTGGTGATAAGTCTATGGTACTAACTCGTATGTTTTGAGAATAACTGTTTTAACTTTATTGTGATTGGTGCAATCTTCTACAGACAGAACAGCAAAGGCTTCCCTTATTTTACCAGTTAAAACACTCTGTAACAATAATAACCATTTCTCGGTGGGCAATTACATGGTTTGGGCAAAATGTTGGACCTAGACCGTTGATAAAATATACAGTTCCAAACCAGACAGAAGATTTGGTGTAGTTTGGAATTTTTGTATATAAACCATTATTGGTAATAACCGTTGTTACAAATCACATTGTTGTTTTCACATTGAAATATATTTGTGTCAAGAAAGAAAATTGTGTGTGTCCATCTTGTTGGAAAATCATAAATATGACACGTATTGTTGTTTAATTAACTTCTAAATTAAAATTTTCTGCTATTTGAAATTTGAATACCTAGTAAACGTTATAATAATAAATCGGAGAATCGTCCGAGATAAATTATAACAAGGAACAAAGTAATAAAATAAATATCTTAAATTATTAAAATAATTCAGGTATTATGTGTAACATTCAGTGATGACAAGAAAATACACTTGTAAAGTAAAATATATATGTAAAAACGGCTGGTTTGGGTTGAGACAGGGACAAAAAGATCAGCCACAACAAAAAACTAGAAAAACAAAGATGAAAAAACAAAAAAGACAGCAACACGAGAAACCGTTGACTAACCTCATAATTAACAGATTCGATCGACATTTAAACACAAACGAGATACACCTACTTAACAAAGGACTCAAGTTCCCAATAGCACCAAGGTACATTCCAACCATAGAAATCAAAACATGTTTAGAAGAACAAGCCAGGAGACTTGTGATACTTTCTACAGAGAACAAAAACAAGAAAACAACCAATAGAAAGGAGACAACTTCGACAATTTTTTTACATCCAACAACCAAACATCCCAGAAAAATTTAAAAATTTGTATTTTCCAAAAACACCTGAAAACACCTTAAACGATTTTTTTCAAAGAATTTTCTCACAAAACCGTCAACATAATTTCACAAAAATAAAAAGTAAAAAAAAAAAACCTTACAAAAAGAGACATTAATTCCATTAAAATCTAAACAAAGCCAAAAATATTAAAATTCTAAAAGCAGATAGAGGACACGCTATAGTCAAAATGAACACGAATGAATACATCCAAAAAAGGAACATTCTGTTAGACACAAACAAATTCAAGCCAATACATACATGTCTAACAAAGAGACACGAAACGCCACTAAACAAAATGCTACTAAAAATGAAAAAAGCCAACACAATTTCACAAACACTTTATTTCAACTGACGCAAGACCGACTCACGCATACCACAAATATACGGCATCCCTAAACCTCATAAACCAGATTGTCCATTATGACCAATAATGTCCACATGTGAATCGTTTAATTACAATCTTGGTAAATACATAGTATTGACATTCTCCAAATATGTAACATCAGCCAGCTCATTCATCAAAGACTCTTTTAATGTTTAGTCTAATCAACTTATTCATAAAGCCTTAATGGTCAGTTTCGATGTCATCTTCTTCTTTATAAAAGTGCCAACCGCTGAAGCCTGCAAGATTGCTTTGGAACTCTATATCCGAGATCCTAACCCTTCAATATACATTCCTAGAAACCAGTTAACAACCCTCATAAAATTCACCACGATAAAGACAAACTTCATGTTCAACAACCACAACTATACACAAACAAATGGCCTAAGCATGGGCAACCCAGTATCACCAGTTCTAGACAATATTTTTATGACACAAGTTGAAACGCAAGCAATTAGCACAGCATTACATCCACCACTATACTGGTACAGATATGTAGACGACACGAATGCAGGATTCACATCTGCAGAACACACACTTAATTTTTTCAATCACATTAACTCTATACATCCCAACATCAACTTCACATGTTGGAAGCAATCAAATATCATTTCTTAACCTCAAAATTACAAGAAACGATACACAATTTTAAACAGAAATTAACCGAAAAATCACCCATACTGGACTATACATTCCTTGGGACTTAGCACATGAAACAAAACAAAAACTCAACAAACTGTTATGTAAATGTGTAAATATTTTGTAAACGACAACATGTCGTGTTGTGTTTGGATTTTCATTTCTATTATTCATTTTTCCATATTTATATTATTGTTTCGAAGTTTAAACTAATAAAATATGTTGTTATTTATTTAGGGTAACATTTAGAACTTTCTTGAATTAAGTAGACCAATCATATGTTTGTAAATGAAGTGCTGGTGACTTCGTGTCTAGACGTGTAGTCTCGTGCAAGAACGGACATGCGCGGATTGCTCTGGAGATCTGTAGAAAGTTCGCGGTCTTTCGAGGAAATTAGACTTACAATATATAAACAGACGAAGATGCGAGAGAGATAAGAGAGAGTTTCAGTCATCAGTTTTTATTCGAAGAAAAGAAAAGAGAGATTCAGACATCAGTTATTATTCGAAGAAAAGAGGAGAGTCAGACATTAGTTTTATTTCAAAAGAAGAGAGTCAGTTATTTGAGAAAGATTAAGTGTTTGCTGTGATTATTCAACTTGGATTTGAGACTGAAGTTAGATCTCCGGAAGCTGTGATTTTATTTCGTCAATCTCTACGATTCATCTGAATTACTGCTTGTGCTGAGAGTCGGCGAATTTATTGAACTGTGAACTGTTTCTGAACTTCTTCATTTAAGCTTCGGAATTTCTTCGTGGGACCAAATTCACACCCTAGACTGGAATTTAAGACTTTCATTTTAGATCATTATATTAGATACAGGCCAGTACCATTTTGTATTGTGATTAATTTTGAAGTTTGAAACTAGTATTATTTTGTTTTGTAATTAATTTTGAATGTTGTAACTTAATATCTGTTACTGTTATAATATAATTTATGTTATATCTGTTATATTTGTTAATAGTTTAGTGTAATAAATTATACAAGCTGTTATCTTCGTTTTTCTGTTGCGTTTAGTCTACGAAAAACCTAAAACATTAAAAAATACGTAACAGAAAATTGGGGGCTCGTCCGGGATATCGAACAAACAATTTAATTTTATTATAAAATAAGATTTATATTCTATACAGATAGACAGCTTGTATATTCAAAATGGCATTCGAACTTGAAGATTTTATAAACGAATTTAATCAGAATCCCTCTTTCGAATTAATCAGTGAATTGAAAAAAATCTGAATTGCTTGATGTTGGTAAACATTTTAATTTAGAAGTGAAGCAATCAATGAAGATTTGTTTGTTTGTTTTAGAAATTCGCACAAAGCTACTCGAGGGCTATCTGTGCTAGCCGTCCTTAATTTAGCAGTGTAAGACTAGAGGGAAGGCAGCTAGTCATTACCACCCACCGCCAACTCTTGGGCTACTCTTTTACCAACGAATAGTGGGATTGACCGTCACATTATACACCCCCACGGCTGGGAGGGCGAGCATGTTTAGCGCGACGCGGGCGCGAACCCGCGACCCTCGGATTACGAGTGCACGCGTTAACGCGCTCGGCCATGCCAGGCCTATTAATGAAGAAAGCAGATATTAAACAAATTATTGTTGAACATTTGGTCAGCCAAAAAGTTTTACCTCAAAAAGTTGCACAACAATTGCCTGTCGCTCATTTTGACCCAGATTTCGAATTAAAAAAAATGGAAATGGAAATGAAATTTCGTTTAGAAATTAAAAGCAAACGACTTGAGGCAGAACAGGAAAACAGACGCCTTGTTCTTGAGGCAGAACAAGAAAATAAACGTGTTGAGGCAGAACAAGAAAACAAACGCCTTGATGCCGAAATACAAAAAGAACGCATTAAAGCTGATATGGAAATCAGTATGAGAAGGGCACAGACAGAAGAAAAGGTTGTCCAAATGCGGTTGGATAATTTTGATGCTTCCAAACAAATTCGTTTAGTACCTCCATTCAATGAAAAAGCTGTAGATAAATATTTTCAGCAATTTGAAAAATTGGCCCTTAGGCTAAAATGGCCTACCGAATATTGGACAGTATTACTTCAGAGTGTTCTCAAGGGTAAAGCCCAGGAAGTATTTTCCAAGCTCACAGCCGAGCAGAGTTATGATTACGAGCATGTCAAAAAATGCGTTTTGAATGCATATGAATTGGTGCCAGAGGCATACAGACAAAAATTTCGTGGTTACAAAAAGTTTGACAGCCAAACTTATGTCGAATTTGCTCGTGAAAGAGAAACTCTGTTCGACAGGTGGTGTGATTCCAGAGAAATTAAAGATGATTAAACGAAACTCAGAGAACTCATGTTAGTCGAAGAGTTTGAAAGATGTATTCCCAGAGAGCTAAAAACTTATATTGACGAACAAAAAGCTTCCAAAATTCATGATGCTGCTGTCTTGGCAGACGAATATGCTTTGACTCACAAAGATTTCTCATACAAAAGCAAAACAAATCACACAGCAAAGAAACCCAATGACTCATTCAAATATTATGCAAATGTCGACAGAGACAAAAAAGAGCAAACTTCTAATTCTCAAACGAAGACTCCATCTTATTCTCAAAGCTCGTCATCTACCCAAAACGTGTCATTCTCATCCAAAACATGTGCTTATTGTAAGAAATCTGGCCATCTGATTTCTGAGTGTTATAAGGTAAAAAACAAGCCATCACCCCATAGTTTCATTTCGCCCTTGTTGGATACATCATTGGTTCCCAATGATTTTGACCCTGTCCAGTCCACTGTGGATTCTGAGCCCAATATTATTGATGTACCTGAAAATCTTGTTGAGGAAAATTTAAGCCTTTCATCACTGAAGGTTTTGTTTCTTTTGTTAGCGATTCACGTCTACAACCAATTAAAATCCTGCGGGATACTGGAGCTTTTCAGAGTTTGATTTTGGAAAGTGTACTTCCGTTTTCTGAAAAGTCATCCGTTGGAGCCAGTGTGCTCATTTCTGGTGTAGAAGGTGGCGTCGTTTCTATTCCTCTTCATAGATTAGATTTACATTCGGACTTAGTCTCAGGCCCAGTGACTGTGGGTATTAAAGCCTCATTGCCTGTTGAAGGTGTGTCTATGCTTTTGGGGAATGATTTGGCTGGTAGTAAGGTGGTACCAGAAGTCCGTGTTGTTGAAGCACCTGTTATTAGTCCCAGAACAGAGCAACTCGTTGAAGAGTTTCCTGATGTTTTTCCCGCCTGTGCTGTTACTCTTTCTCAGACACATTCTCAGGAATCCAAAGAGGATTTCTCTTTATCTGATACGTTCATGTCTCACATCGATGAGATTTCCGACTCAACTTTGAATTTTACTGATAACTCCAAGTCATTTTTCAACTCTCTTCATCGTAACAAACTTGTTGAGGAACAGGGCAGTGATCCTGAAACTCATTCTCTTCTACAACTGGCTGTTGATGAAAATGAGATAGGAACTGTCCCTATTTGTTACTACCAGAAGTCAGGTGTGCTAATGAGAAAATACAGACCTTCTGACGTTGCTGCTGATGAAGAGTGGAATGTTATTCACCAAATCGTCATTCCAAAGTGCTATCGGAATGATATTTTTAGACTTGCTCATGATCATGTGTTGTCAGGACACTTAGGTGTAAGAAAGACCCTAGATCGTATCCGACGACATTTCTATTGGCCAAAGATGCGCCAAGATGTTGTTGACTTTTGTAAGACATGCCATTCTTGCCAAATGACTGGAAAATCAAATCAGGGGATTCCAAAAGCACCACTGCAGCCTATTCCTGCCTTTGAAGAACCGTTCTCAAGGGTCATTATCGACTGTGTTGGCCCAATGCCAAAAAGCAAAGCAGGAAATGAATACCTCTTGACGATCATGTGTGCTTCTACACGTTTCCCTGAGGCAATCCCTTTGAGAAAAATCACTGCTCCCAACATTGTCAAGGCTCTTGTCAAATTCTTTACCATGTTCGGGATTCCAAAAGTTGTACAATCAGATCAAAACTTAAATTTTTTGTGCAAGCTATTTCAACAAGCTATGCATGATCTAAACCTCCATCAAGTTTCATCCAGTGCGTACCATCCTGAGTCACAAGGTATTTTTGATCGTTTCCACTAAATTACTGCCACAAACACTCAAAGAACTGGGTTAAGGGTGTTCCCTTGTTATTGTTTGAAGTTCGCGAGGTTATTTCAGAATCTACTGGATTTAACCCTTTTAAGTTGGTTTAAAGAGACAAATAAACAAAACAAAAAAAAGTGTTCACAAGTTCAAACTTTTTTTTTTTACTTTTAAGGGGGAGAGTGTTATGTAAATATGTAAATATTTTGTAAATGACAACATATCGTGTTGTGTTTGGATTTTCATTTCTATTATTCATTTTTCCATATTTATATTATTGTTTCAAAGTTCAAACTAATAAAATATGTTGTTATTTATTTAGGGTAACATTTAGAACTTTCTTGAATTAAGTAGACCAATCATATGTTTGTAAATGAAGTGCTGGTGACTTCGTGTCTCGACGTGTAGTCTCGTGCAAGAACGGACATGCGCGGATTGCTCTGGAGATCTGTAGAAAGTTCGCGGTCTTTCGAGGAAATTAGACTTACAATATATAAACAGACGAAGATGCGAGAGAGATAAGAGAGAGTTTCAGTCATCAGTTTTTATTCGAAGAAAAGAAAAGAGAGATTCAGACATCAGTTATTATTCGAAGAAAAGAGGAGAGTCAGACATTAGTTTTATTTCAAAAGAAGAGAGTCAGTTATTTGAGAAAGATTAAGTGTTTGCTGTGATTATTCAACTTGGATTTGAGACTGAAGTTAGATCTCCGGAAGCTGTGATTTTATTTCGTCAATCTCTACGATTCATCTGAATTACTGCTTGTGCTGGGAGTCGGCGAATTTATTGAACTGTGAACTGTTTCTGAACTTCTTCATTTAAGCTTCGGAATTTCTTCGTAGGACCAAATTCACACCCTAGACTGGAATTTAAGACTTTCATTTTAGATCATTATATTAGATACAGGCCAGTACCATTTTGTATTGTGATTAATTTTGAAGTTTGAAACTAGTATTATTTTGTTTTGTAATTAACTTCGAATGTTGTAACTTAATATCTGTCACTGTTATTATATAATTTATGTTATATCTGTTATATTTGTTAATAGTTTAGTGTAATAAATTATACAAGCTGTTATCTGCGTTTTTCTGTTGCGTTTAGTCTACGAAGAACATAAAACATTAAAAAATACGTAACAAAACTAAGAAACCAAATAAACACAGCCATAAAACTATGACAAAATAAAACAATACTTCATCAACAACAATAAGTTTCCTCCACAAACCGTAAAAATCATTATACCCACACACCTAGACAGAAAGCAAAATCAACTAACAAAATTAAATACATCTCACGAATCAAAAAATCTCGAAACCATATACTGCTGCACACCATATACTCTCGACATCAGCAGACAAATAAACAACATTTGGCAAAAACTAGTAACAAAATATGACATTCCAGTTGATTCCAAATTTATTCAAAAACCAGACACAAAACTAAGGTCTATACTATGTAAAAACTACACTGACAAACAACACACCAACGTTATTTATAAAATGCAATGTGATAACTGCCACGACCTCTATGTTGGAGAAACAAGAATAAAAATGAAACCAGATCCAAACAACATAAAAAGTCACCTTCAAACGTTTTCGAACACTGCAAGTCAAATGGACACAACATAACCATAGAAAACACTCAAATACTAAATAAAGAAAGAAACATAAACAAACGGAAAAGTAAAGAAGCCTTACTTATACAACAACTCAAGCCCAAAATAAACCAATACAAAGGAACATCTTTATACCTGTATTAATAAATACAATCAAACATTTAAGCACGCTCTCTACATTCCCACACTCAGTTACACAACCCCTTACACAACTATCGGTCAGTTACATTTTTCTTTATTTGTGAACATGACGATGACAGAAGAAGGTCGAATCGTTGTTCGCTCCTCTACATAAAAAAAAATTTCCTCAAACCAAGTCAGCTATTTTTACATATATGTAACATTGGTTTGTTGTTATTAGTTGGACTGGAGGTACTTCGTTGAAACTTATTTGTTTGTTTTGGAATTTCGCACAAAGCTACTCGAGGGCTATCTGTGCTAGCCGTCCCTAATTTTGCAGTGTAAGACAAGAGGAAAGGCAGCTAGTCATCACCACCCACCGCCAACTCTTGTGCTACTCTTTTACCAACGAATAGTGGGATTGACCGTCACATTATACACCCCCACTGCTGGGAGGGCGAGCATGTTTAGCGCGACGCGGGTGCGAACCCGTGACCCTCGGATTACGAGTGCACGCCTTAACGCGCTCGGCTATGCCAGGCCTCGTTGAAACTTATGTCGCCATGATATACAGATTTGACGTTTTTGATGTCTTGTTTGTTTGTTTTTGAATTTCGCGCATAGCTTTACGAGGGATATCTGCCTAGTCGTCCCTAATTTAACAGTTTAAGACTAGAGGGAATGCAGCAAGTCATCACCACCCACTGCCATCTCTTGGGCTACTTTTTTACCAACGAATAGTGGAATGGACTGACACATTATAACGCCCATACGACTGAAAGGGGCGAGCATGTTTAGTGCGACGGGGATTCGAACCTGCGACCTGCAGATTACGAGTCGAACGCCTTAACCTATCTGCCCGTTGAAATCGACCAAAACAGAAAAGTAAATATATTTTCGAAAGTGTTGAAGAACCACGTCACTGTAACAAGTGGTGTTAAGTTTGATGTACGTAAAAGATGAACCATTTTTGGAAAAATACAATCTATTTTAGGAACGTATTGGTTTCACAATTGCATGTTTACCAAGCCATGCTATTTTTATGTAACACATGTCAACATCACGCAGCATGAATTGAACGGTACAAATGGCACGATTTTCTATCATGATAGGCTTGTAATAACAACGAGTATTGCAAAAAAAACAAAGTTATCCATGACGACTTATCTCTGACATTTATTGTGCAATTTTACAGTTACGAACAGGCAACGTTTCAGCCAAAAGAAGTGAAGTGACTTGTAATCTACCTTTTCTTCCTTTCGAGAATACTAAATTAATATCATTTCTCCGTTTTCTACAACTCTACTTTTATCAGATGTTACTAGTTTATTTTATAAACAATTATACCAATATTTTAAAAATTAAGCATGTGTTTTTCACCCGCCCCGGTGGCATGGCCAAGTTTGGTAAGGTGTTCGAGCCCTAATACGAGAGCGGTGGGTTCGAATCCCCGTCGCACCAAACATGCTCGCCCATTCAGCCTTGGGGACGTTATAATATGACGATCAATCCTACTATTCGCTGGTAAACGAGTAGCCCAAGAGTTGACGGTGAATGGTGATGACTAGCTGCCTTTCCTCTAGTCTAGTCTTACGCTGCTAAATTAGGGACGGCTAGCGCAGATAGCCCTCGTGTAACTTTGCGCGAAATTAAAAAAGAAACAAACAAATCTTAACACCTAGGGTAATTTTTGATAAAATTTATAACATGAAAATGACGTAAATTTGTTTGTTTTTTTTATCAAGGAGGTGATAATAAATTAGAAGCTATGCATTTTTTCTTTCGTCGCCAAAAATGCCAACCATTTGCAAAGTGATATGGATTCAGACTTTTATAGTTAGCTACAAACTGAGTTTCGATGTCCGTGGTGCGTAGAGCCTTGTGCTTAATAACAAAAAATATAAAAATAATTATGAATTTGAGTAAAATGAAAGAAAAAAAGTTATATGCCTTGTCTGTTCTTCAATTTGCTATTTGTCTCGGAATTTCCGCCCGGCATAGCCAAATGGTTAGAATGCTTGACTTGTAGTCTGTGGCTCGCGGATTCGCATTCCCGCTGAACCAAACGCACTTGTTGTTTTAGATGTGAGGACGTTATTATGTAACAGTCAATTTCACTATTCGGTAGTGAAAGATAGCCCAAGAGCTGGAGGTGGGTGTTGATGACTAGCTCCCTTCTCTTTAGTCTTACACTGCTAAATTATGGAGGCTAATGCAGTTAGTACTTGTTTATCTCGGCGCAGAATTTAAAATAAGTAAATGAAGTATGTTAATTAGAATGGAAATAAAACCAATAACACACAAGACAAGACTTGGGTTTTTGTGGTGCCGAATCACATTCTGCACGTGTGGGGTTTGATTTAGTTGTTAGTCACTACGTGCAATTTGTGTTGTTGTTTACTTTAATTTCGCGGAAAGCTACACGAGGGCTATCTGCAATAGCCGTCCCTAATTTAGTAGTGTAAGACTAGAGGGAAGGCAGCTAGTCATCACCACCCACCGCCAACTTTTGGGCTACTCTTTTATCAACGGATAGTGGGATATTGACCGTCACATTATAACGCCCCCACGGCTGAAAGGGCAAACATATTTGGTATGACCGGGACTTGAACCCGCGACCTGTAGATTACGAGTCGAACGCCTTAACACACTTGGCCATACCGGGCCCTGGCAATTTGTTTGTGGCGTGTTATCATTAAAAATCGTTTCTTATTAAATTTTAACTTACAATATTTTCATTTTCAACGTAATCTGATTTTATGCATTAAAAAATATAATGAAACAAAACTTGCTTTTGGCAACAATTATTTTGCGTTACACACTCGCTTAAGTTAGTTTGAAGTCTATCAGATGGACTAAATATTAAACAAAAACATTATCGTATTCTCTTAAATTGCCCTTCCCCCCCGCTAATACAGCGGTAAGTCTACGGATGTGCAACGCTAAAATCAGAGGCGAGATGCCCCTCAGTGGGCTAAGCAGATAACCCGATGTGGTTTGAGAAAAAAAAACACACACACACTTCTCTTAGATTACTGTATGTGCTTCCTCCTCAGTCCGTGAGGTTAAAACTAAAAAAAAAATGTGCTTAGATATCCGTGATAGTTATAGCACGTAGTAAAGCGTCGTGTTTAATCAATTACCAACAAAAATTACGTGATTCTAAACTTCCAAAAATGGTCCGACAGTTCAAGTTATGCTCAATAAGTCATTACAAGACACTTCTTTTTATTGATCGAAAAGTATAAAGTGCGCATGCTCTGTTTATTTTTCTTTTTTATATGTATGTGTGTACTGTATTTCCCGGAAAAAAAAACAACCTAAAATGTGCCAGCAACATTTACAATGTTAACATTTTCTTTTTCTGACATGAAACATGAATTCAGGTTGTTTTTATTTCAATTGTAAATTAGTTTGGAACAAAGGAATAAAAGTTGAAATTGAAAACAAAACAAAAACAAATTCACCCGACAAGTTCTGAACAAAATGGACGGTGCTATTCAATATCACTAGGCTTAGCACGCGGTTCGTGTTTGGTCACGAAAATATTGGACACAAAATAACGAAGAGAAAGCGTTTTTCTTTCTTAAACACAAATTGTTAGACGTAATGCAATTTTTACGTGAGTAGTAATGAACGAAATTACCTTCTTTAATTGAATGTATACAATTTTATTAGATAAGCAAAATAAAGAACCCGAAACAAATAAAAAAATCAATGGATTCCTTGAGATCGAAGAACGACAAGACAAAGTAAACAAGACAACCCAGGTAAAACCACATTTTCTAAAATATAAAGTCTCAACGTGCTCGCAATGTTGACTGGTTGCTATGGTAGCTGTATTTTGTGGAAATACTAATTTGAATGTTACAGTGTTTGATGAAGAAGAAACGTTAGACCGAGGAAGGAAAGACATGCTGTTTTCTTTTACGGTTGACATCAGGCACTTTGTTTCTGTGGATTGCCCAGAGGTTCGTTTCACAGCCAGGTATTCTTAGTTGAGTAAGTGTTGTTAATTAACCGACAGTTTGGAGATATTTGTCTCATTAATTAGCAGGTAATCAAACTTTTTAAATAAAAAACATGATAATCGTAAGATAAAACTGTGACAGTTTTATGAAGCGTCAATGTCTTCATTTTTTAAAGATATGAAGAAATAAGAAACCATGGTAAGAAATTCGAATAACTATGGAAACATAAATAGATATACTAAAGGCAATAAACATTTATTTATCGATAAAGTAAATAGACTGTGTCCACTGTGGGTACCTAAGGCCGATTTTGGGCGTTATGAGCTCCCAGACTTTCCCTTGCGCTAGCGAGGGTGGGGCGGCAGGCTACGGACTGATTTCTAATGATAATATTTTTTATATGAAAACTTTGATGTGGTTTTTATGCAACAGCTGTCGTAGCTGGGCCTATCGTGGTATAGTCTAGCACGCCTGACTGTGAATCTGTGGGTCCTTGGCTCGAGTACCGTTGTTGCAAAAGCGCACTCCACATCTTGGGCCCTTGGATGTATTATTATAAGAGTGATGGTGAACTCTCGCTCTTAGAAGTAAGGTGAGAGTTACTGATTAGCTCCCTCCCTCTACTTTGTAAGTTCAAAATTAGGGACGTCAAACACGGGTAGTTCTTGAGAGTTTTACGTGAGGCCCGGCATGGCCAAGCGCGTTAAGGCATGGGACTCGTAATCCAAGGGTCGCGGGTTCGCATCCCCAACGCGCCAAACATGCTTGCCCTTTCAGCCGTGTGGGCGTTATAATGTTACGGTCAATCCCACTATTCGTTGGTAAAAGAGTAGCCCAAGAGTTGGAAGTGGATGGTGATGACTAGCTGCCTTCCCTGTAGTCTTACACTGTTAAATTAGGGTTGACTAGCGCAGATAGCCCTCGTGTAGTTTTACGCGAAATAAAAAAAACACACAACAGAATCCATATGCTCATATTCAAATACAAGCCCAAATAAACATTTACTGTTTCAAACTTATCATTTTATTCAAATCAACCTGAAGTGATGCTGGATGAATCGTTTATCACGGTGAGGTCATAGTTCAAAAACACTTTTGGCTACTTTATCCTGATTTATTGCAACACTTGCCGATGTTATACAAAATTATATGAGTTATCCCCCACTTTTTCCAAATTCTGTGTTAAAGTTTCTCAAATTATCATTTAGTCTAAAAGAACTGGACACCTTTGGCATATTTTTTCTCATAAGTTTATCCTCTGTTTTAAAAGTTTGGCTGTTAGACAAAGGTTTCTTTACAAGGGCACCCTATGGCGGATTGAACTATGTAGAACTAACTTAGAGATAACAATGAAAGATTTCCGTTGACATCTGGATGGATCTTGACAAATGATGAATAAAATGAAAGTTTGTATATGTTTCTCTAATCTATGGTACTTTACAGTATTATCAATCTTTAGTACTTTACAATATTAATCTATGGTATTTTACAGCATTAATCTATGGTACTTTACAATATTAATCTATGGTACTTTACAGTATTAATTTCAAATAATCCAGTACGTATTTTTAGTTATTGTTAACATCAGAACTATTAATGTATAACATTAAATTTCTGAAATAGTGTTTTTCTCATAGTGAAGCCGCATTAGGCTACCTGCTTTGTCTACCGAGGGAAACCTAAATCCTAGTTTTAACAATGTAAATCCAAAGATTTAACCTCTGTCCCAGCGGGGGACATTCCAAAATAGTAAAAATTACATTAAACAAATGAGATAGAAATGGTACATGAAGTTTTACATACGACATCTCAATCTCTGTGCCTGAGAGTATCGTTAAGCAAGTCCATGCTCGTCAGGTGTTCTTGGGTTTAAGGCCGAAAACTCCCTCCAGCGGCGAAGTTCATTAACAGATGACTCATAGCAAAGTGGTCATTGAAGCTTCATGTGGTTTGCTTCTTATAATCAGGTCTAACTATTATTAAGTGTATTTATCGAATTCTCACCAGCTCTTCTGGCGGAAGTTGTTTCATAATTGAATTTTGTCAAACTGGTTTACTGAGATGTGTTAATTTTTTTTAGTCAATGCTGGGCCCAGTAAACTGATATATTATGTAATTCGTTTCGAGTGAAAATACACTTACTTACAGTAATCATCACGTTTCTGAATTCAGCCACGTTTTTGTTTAAGTTTTAGTTAAAATACAAGTTTTTTTAAAAAACTTTATATTTTATTATATCGTCTAAATGTTTACTAGTACATTCATGATAGGTTTCATCATGTGTTTGTTTTATGGTACCCATAATAAAACTTGGGTTTTATCATTTTGTTTTGTTTTATGGTACCCATAATAAAACTTGGATTTTATTATTTGTTCGTTTTGCAATATCCATCATAAAACCAGGGTTTTGTTATTTGTTTGCTTTTTAATATCCATCATAAAACAAGGGTTTTATTATCTGTTTGTTTTGTGATATTCAACATATAGCCCATAAATCCTTGGGCTCCAGACATTTTCATTACTCAAAAACTAACAGCTAATTACAAATAGTTTTGTTGGAAAGTGAAACGAACAAGTATTTTACGCTGATTTATGATTAATGGAAACCAATATCTCACACGATCTCTGAAAAAAACTTACTTTTGTTATTTTATAACAATGATGTATATTGGACAAACTAAAAAAACAATTAATTGTTTGATGTAGTTTTTAAGTACTTTGTTTTAAACCATTTTCTCGCAAATGTAGTTTCCATTGGCAGTGATTGGGGTTTTTCTCAGAAAAACGTTGAGATTTTTTATATTACAAAGTTGGAATTTGTTTAACTTGTCACACAGCCTCCGGTGACGTAGTTTATATCACGAAGTATTCTCTTGAATGCTTCGAAAAACAGTTTCCAATTTATGTGTGTTTTCTTATAGCAAAGCCACATTCGGCTATCTGCCGAGCCCACCGAGGGGAATCGAATCCTTGATTTTAGCGTTGTAAATCCGTAGACATACCGCTGTACTAGTGTGTGTGTGTGTGTGTGGGGGTTATTCACAATTGAACGATCAGAAATAAATTTTAAATTTTATTTTTATTCTTCTGGGGAGAGAGAGTGAAGTATGTGCGTTTTTGTTTTGTTTGTTGCAAAGCCACATCGGTCTGTGTAATGTGTCTACCGAAGAGATTTTAACTCCTGATTTTAGAGATGTAAATCCATAGGCTTACTCGTGTCCCACCTGAAGACGAGGGGTCGAACTGCCGTCTTCAATCTATAACTTGAAAAACTCATAAATGGATGTAATGCCAACGGGTGTTGATGAGAGCTACGTGATGGACTAAAAAGGATTTCCCCTGCTGGGATAGCGGCAAGTATACAGATTTACAATGCTAAAATCAGGGGCTCGATTACCCTCAGTGGTTTTACAGCAGATAGCCTGATGTGACTACGTTATGAGAAAAACACACACTAGCGGGGAAAATGACAAAAGCTATATTCCAATATGATAAGTTTAGGGTAAAGTAAAGCTAAAAACATAACACTTTATATGAAACAGATTTTTGATATAAAATAAAAATATTCACTGCAACACACATAAAAAACGGGAATTATTCATAATTTAAAGCATAATGTTTGAAAAAGATTCTAATGAAACAATTGTGGGCCCGCAATCGCTCGAAATCCCTTCCCACTAAAATGCACGCCCTCTCACCCGTGGAAGCGTTATAATGGCACAGTCAGTCTCACTATTGTTTGATGAAAGAGTAACATGAGAGTTGATGGCGATGTCCCTCTAGTCTTACTCTGTTAAATTTAGGACGGCAAGTGCAAATGGATCTTGTGTAGCTTTGAGCGAAATTCAAAACAAACTGTGTTTATAAATATTCAATTTATTTAACAAAGAACATATATTTTTAATATAGTTTTCTGGAACTAGAGTAATGTAATACACATGTCTTGTAAGTACAAGTTTTCTTCGAGTTAGTTCACTTGTAACTGACAAATTTAAGAGGTATTGAATTTTACGTGAAGTGTATAAAAATCCTTCTGCTTTACCTATCCTGTCATCTATTGAGAACTTTGTAAAGATATATTTCTGAATTTAATAATTTTCTATTTCTGATCTTCAAATAACCACTTTTCCTACAAAGAGGAGTTCGAAACATTTACGTGCTACAATGTGTTTATAAAATAGGGCTATGAAAACATGACAAGTCAGTTCGAATGTTTCTAATCCACGAGGTATAACATTGGCCATTAATGATTGTATTACTTTATATCGATATTAATCAATACGAAATTAAAAAAAAATCATTCAAAAATTATATTTTATCTGTTGAGATTTCGGATTGATAGATAGTCCTTGTCCAGGATATCAAAACTTATTTAGTACCTAACTTTTGGATTGATGAACGATTAAAAACAATCAAAGTTTCCAAATCCCTAACGACAAACTATTGATCAGTCCAAAAATAAAGAAACAGACAGAATTAAGTCCCTGACTGGGAACTTCGTCAGTCAGAAAGCTGTAAGTTTAGTTTGAATTTTAAGAAAAGCTATACAAGAGCTATCTACGCTAGCCTTCTATAATTTAGCAGTCTAAGACCAGAGGGAAGACAGCTAATCATCACCATCTAGTGCAAACTCTTGGGCTACTCTTTTATCAACGAATAGTGGTATTGACTGTGACATTATAACGCCTCCATGGTTGAAAAGGCGAGCATGTTTGGTGATTTGAACCGGCCGGGCCAGGAAAACGATGGAGAAAATAGTTTTTTTAGGACCTGAAACATCAGCCTTTGTCGACATCCAGTTTTCGTTCCAGAAATATTCGTTTCACAGACTAGTCAATGATGATTTGCGGAATAATATACTCGTTTTAAACTAAACACAGACATTAGGGCTACTTTTAACCCGTAATTTAACGGCTTATTTTATTTGGTTATTTTTTTTTGCAGACATTTCTTACAAAATTATATAATAGGCTATCTGCGTATAGCCAACCCTACTTTTGAATTGATACTTTTAATATGGAAGGCAGCTATCCAACAGTACCCGCCGCTAATGTTTTAATTACTCTTGTTTGACTTTGATCGTCAATCTTATAGTGTATTCACAGCCTCAAAGTACAGAATGTACTTTTGCTACGATGGGCCACGAACCATAAACCCTAAGATTTACGGGATGGACATGCCATTACTAAGCTAAACTCAGTTTCCCACTTGTTTTTATACCGTTTGCTAACGGTAAGGTTCACACAATACAACCCACTCTGCGGTAATCAAGAAAGTTTATGACACAAATCCTGATTTCTATAACCGTGGTGGGTGGAGCAGAGTTAGCCCATTGTGCAGTTTGGTGCACAACAAACAAAGCTACAAAATGTTTTCCTGTTACTGAACAATGTAAGTAACTGACAAAAATATAGACGATGTCACCAGATTTATTATATGAAATACATAAGAGAAGACACCTTTAGTGATTAATGGCATTGGTTGATATTTTTTGGGGGTGACTTATATTATTAAGGGTTCCGTAACCAACAAATTCATGGCTCCACAAGAATTTAGTGTGTAAATAGTTTGGAAAATTTTGTTCAAAAACTAGTTTCAGGGTTAACTTACAAAATCAATCATAAATCTTCAATAAAAACATAACAAACGAAAATAGTCTTAAAGCATAGTCACGTAGTTTCAAACTTGAATAATAGAGGACGTAACGCATTTACTCGTTCAAGAAAAACGGCCCTACCAGTGGTACACCGGAATGTATGCACAATTTCATGCAAACAAATGAAAAATAATTTATTTTTAATATCGCGACAAACTTGAAATCGCAAATGAGATTGCGGTAAATTAAAATTTGTTGTAAACTTACACTGTATGAATATAATTTGTGTTAGAATTTTGTTTTGTCAAATAGGAAAAAAACCCAACAATATTACCAATGGTAACTCAGGTCCTGGTGACACTTTTACGTTTAAAGTTGTTCTCAAAACAAAGGCTTAACTTGCGTAACATCATGTATACAATACGTGGCTTGAACTATTAAAGATAACAATTCTCAGACTAGATCAGGGAGGCTCACCATGGTCTGGTGATTAAGGCACTCAACTCATAATTTGAAAGTCGAGGATTCAAATCCCCGTCATACCAAACATGCTCGCCCCTTCACCGGTGACGGAGTTATAATGTTACGATCAATCCCACTATTCGTTGGTAAAAGAATAGCCCAAGAGTTGGCGGTGGGTGGTGATGACTAGCTGCCTTCCCTTTTGTCTTACATTGCTAAATTAGGGCTGGCTAGCGCAGATAGCCCTCGTGTAGCGTTGCGTGAAATTCAAAACAAACCAAACTATAGTAGTGTTTTCCTCACTTCAAACGATGGCGTTCCCTTAACTCAACTAAGCTACCGTTGCGCCCCCTTCACATTAAAATAATTTTCGCAAGTTATAACAGCAAAGTGGGCACTCTTTTTACCTGTTTATCATACTTATTTTAAAATGAAGAAAAATAGTCCTAAGAAATTGGTTTCTTTGTAGATAAGCACAAAGTTACATTATGGGCTATTTGTGCTCTGCCCACCAGGGGTGTCAAAAACCGATTTCTAGTGTTGTAAGTTAGGAAATCTTGAGAGTTGTGATCAAAATAACTGACTGTTTCTTTTCGTATGTAAGAAAATCACAAAATCGTAGCACGAAAAGCCGAAGTTTGAGCTGCTACAACTATGCTCTTTAGTAAAATTTGTGATATTAAAGTTCGGGCTTTTATGCTGTTGGTAGATAATCCATCAGTAGCCCATTGTGAAACTTTGTGCTTAACAACACACAAACGAACTACAAGCTTTTCATTAAAAATTCGATCACTACACTTCATAAAACCAGCCACGATATTTCAAACACATTTTCCATTCTCTCTTTTACGACAAGATTGAATTTTATTTTCAGTATACGAGTACTCGTATGTGTGTTCCTCGTGGATACTAATACACGTATTTCACACTTCGTTCGTTCAAACACGTGGAATACAATATATCGAGCCAATATTGCAACGCAAGACAGTTTTATACTCCGCTTATTAATAAAACAAATCATTTATGCATTGGAAATTGCTCATAAACAGTTCTACCGCTCAGTGTAACGATTTTCATTTTTTTTTTTAAACCGATGTGTATTGAGCAATTTTGTTCAAATCTAATACCTAGAACTGGTTAACGATTCTTCCTGTATTAATCGTGTTTACTGTTAGGCTAGAACTGCGTTTATCGAGTCGTTTCTGATAGCAAAATCGCTTTGGGCGGCTCCCCAGTGGCTCAGCGGTAAGTCTGCGGACTTACAACGCTAAAATCCGGGTTTAGATACCCGTGGTGGGCAGAGCACAGATAGCCTGTGTGTAGCTTTGAGCTTAACTCAACAAAACAACTCTTTGAGCAGTAAAGTAATTCTTTGTATCTCAGGACAGCTGGTATAGGTATTAACCCTTACAGTTCGTAATACACTGTTCGTATAATGGCCCCCAGTGACTCAGCGGTAAGTCTGCGGAATTACACGCTAAAATCCGGGTTTCGATACCCGTGGTGGGCAGAGCACAGATAGCCCATTGTGTAGCTTTGTGCTTAATTCCAAATAACAAAATAACAAATAATCGTATAATATTTACAATCTTCAAGCTCAAGGTTACTGTATTTGTAAAGGCAGAAGAGTTTCTAATTTGAATATATGTGGAATATTGTTTACAAGGCCATTAGATCCATACAGCTTTGTGTGTGATAGTTCAATACTATAACGTTCAGAAAATTTACTTTTTCATTGTTATTCGTACTGGATTGAGTAAAATAGAATATACCACAAACGGATGTAAAATATACCATTTTATCTTCCAAGACAGAAATGGTATTGTTTGTTTCACAGCAAAACCACTTTTGTTAGTTTGTTTGTGTCTATCGCGGGGAATCAAACCTTGGATTTTAACGTTTTGAGTCCGTACTATTACCGACAAGGGGTAGTAATGATTTAATTAGAATTGAAGGATAATGTGTCATAATGCATGGCTAAGCTAAAGAATTTTTTGCAGTTTATTTGTAGCCATGCACGAAGATACAAAATGGACATGGCCCGGCGAAATTCAAAAAACAAAATGGACCGTCTGTGCTCTGTCTACCACGAGTTTCGCAACCCGGTTTTCAGCGTTGTATTTCCGCAGACATGCCACTAGGGGGCTTGAGTGGAAGTAACCTTGTCTTTTTTTTTTAATTAAGCACAAAGCTACACAATGGGCTATCTGTGCTCTGCCCACCACGGGTATCGAAACCCGGATTTTAGCGTGTAAGTCCGCAGAAATACCGCTGAGCCACCAGGAGGCATGGATGTAACCAAAATTATACGTCACAACAACACAAACATTAAAAAAACGAATAATACACACTAAAAGTAGATAATGCAAAATTCCAGCTGTGGAATTAACTTTTGTTATAATGAAATAGATTTTTTTCTTTTACAGGAAATGACTAAAGAGAAGTAATTATATTATTAACTTTTCTTCACGTGAAATTTTGTCAACGAGCACGTGCTACATTTTGAAAGGCAGAAACATCAGTCAAACATCTTTTTTTCTTTCTGACTGTTCACGAGATGGCCTGGCATGGCCGAGCGCGTTAAGGCGTGCACTCGTAATCCGAGGGTCGCGGGTTTGCGCCCACGTCGCGCTAAACATGCTCGCCCTCCCAGCCGTGGGGGTGTATAATGTGACGGTCAATCCCACTATTCGTTGGTAAAAGAGTAGCCCAAGAGTTGGCGGTGGGTGGTGATGACTAGCTGCCTTCCCTCTAGTCTTACACTGCAAAATTAGGGACGGCTAGCACAGATAGCCCTCGAGTAGCTTTGTGCGAAATTCCAAAAAACAAACAAACAAACTGTTCACGAAAATATATCTCAGGACGGCTGATATGGGTATAAACAGTGTTACTCGTAAAGTAGAAAACAACGCTCCAGTTTTCTAATTAGTAAAGCTGTTAATACCCACACCAGCCGTTCGGAGATATATTTTTGCTTCAAGTGGGTTTCTCGTCATCAGAAATTCACGAAAATGTTGAGAACACGATTTGAACAACATCTAAAACTAACAAAGGAAGTTCTAGAGAGAGAAATAATTATGTTACCTACTGTATGAAAGTTGAAGGTGAGACATAAGCTACACTACAATATATGGCTATCCAGAGACCATAGAAGTATTCGAAAAAGATTTATCAGAATCGGAAAAAAAAAGGATGCCAAAATTGAATCGAAAGCGGCTGTTAGAATTAAAGAAAAGCTTTTGTTTGCTATTTAAAATACTTTTGTTTGTTTGTTTTTGAATTTCGCACAAAGCTACTCGAGGGCTATCTGTGCTAGCCGTCCCTAATTTAGCAGTGTAAGACTAGAGGGAAGGGAGCTAGTCATCACTACCCACCGTCAACTCTTGGGCTACTCTTTTACCAGCAAATAGTGGGATTGACCGTAACTTTATAATACCCTACGGCTGAAAGGGGCGAGTATTATTGGTGCGACGGGGATTCGAACTCGTGACCCTCAAATTACGAGTCGCATGCCTTGACATCCTGGGCCATGCCGGGCCTTAAAGAAAAGCTTCAATGACTTAGGTCTATGAAAAGCAAACAAAGAAAGAAAATAAGAAGTTTTATTTAGAGATAAATAAAATACTTTTATATTTAAAAATCGTTTTTATTACAGCTATTAAAAAACAAACTCTTAAACGGTTCTTAAGTTATTTTACACACGACAATTTATTTTATTTTTATTTCTTAAGCCTTTTTCAAACACGACAATTTCTTTCCTTTTTATTTCTTAAGCCTTTTCCAAGAACATTAGTACAGTGCGTAAAGTCAACATGCATTTAATTTAAGTGTTCCTCTTATTCGGTTTTGTATATTTTATAACAGCCTCGTCCCCAAAGCACAGCGTCACGTTTGCGAAGTTAGAACGCTAGAAACCGGGTTTTAATACCCGTGGAGAGGGGCAGAACACAGCTATTCCATTGTGTAGCTTTGTGTTTAACTTCAAATAACGACCTTTTGCTACAGCCACGTCGGGCTATCTGCTGCGTTTACGAAGGGAATCGAAGCTCCTTATTTAGGCATTATAAATCGAAAGACATATCGCTGTCCCACTTGGGGACTGTTTATTTTTGTTAAACGGTTGTAAAAGTTCTATTCAGAATTTTTTCCTGTAAGATTCGTGTCAAATACATTTTTTTTTGGTATGGTTTTAGAGAATGTTATGGAAAAGTATATTCTACTAACAAATGAACGAAAATGCTTTATTGGTGTCATCTGAGATCACGTAATTAGGTTTTAATCGTCAGTTATAAAAACAACCTTAGTTAAAAATCCACACTATACTATTTATCGTACGATTTGGTTATCGAATAACCTTGTTTTTGACTATAGCCCTTTTTCATCGCATGATATGATTAACAAGAAATTATGTATTTGACTTTGAATGGCTTGACTCAATGATTAACGTTCCGGGCTGCAGATTGGAGTTTTCAAGGTTAGAGACGTTGTGCCGCTGAAAACTATCCGGTCGAAACTGTGAAAGGTCTCACTATATTACTGCTAGTCAGGCTTTTGTTTCTCATTGGTTGAGACGCCAAAATCTTTACAACTGTAAGCCAATGAAGAAGATTCATACAACTCCTAAACGTATTCTTCCTACGTTGCGTCATACTACGTAATCTGATGTTTTTATTTATTACTTTGCAGTTAGGCACCAAGCTACACAACTGGCCATCTGAGCTCTACTCACCACGAATATCGAAACTCAGTTTCTAGCGTATTAAATCCTCAAACATGCCGTTGGAGACGGGTTAGAGAGATTTGCTTGTTACAACACCCAGAGTAAGGAAACAACCACCCGTTTCGAATTAAATCACGAGATTTCTAAGTAAAATTTACAATATATTCTAGCATTATTACTTAAAACATCAATGACGTGTTTGTTTAAATTTGTATTCTTGACTCGTGTTATTAAAGGCCTTGTAAGTGACGAAATCATTGACCCGAAAAGTGAATTTAAAAAGATAGAGCTAACTACATCAGTAATTTTAGTCTTATGTTTCACAAAAAACAACAACAATATCTTATACACAAATGCCTTCTTCGGGTAGTACGCTGTGAGGCATTAAAACATTTGTATATGAGATTAAAGTTTCTACAATGGAGTCATTGAAAATATAAGTTCGTAAAGTTCGTAAACATTTATAAAGCAATACAAATGAAGTGTGATAATATAAAGGTCATAGTTTACACTTTCATAACTGGTGTTAAATGTAGTTTTATTCACATGTACTTAGTTTATTTTTCGAAGTTTTGACCTCCTGGTGGAACTGACGTATGGAGAGTTTAATTGGGTAAAAGTTGTATGTATGTAACGATGATTATTTGATAAAAACTGATACCTACTTGGCCCTGTTTCTGTGTCTATCACCCAGAGTGAGGCTAAACTTATTTCAAGGGATGAATTGCGTAAGCTAATATGGGTTAGAGTTTCTTTTTCTTTAAGATTATTTGGAACGATTATTGGAGTAGGTAATCTAAATACAATGGTATATCTTATCAGGATCTTTGATATATAAGTGTGATATCTCAATGATTCTATGTTTCGAACTCTTTCTTCATCTTGTCTTCATTTAGTATAGATGTTTTATTATTCTCTCCTCCACACTAGTCATTGAGAAGTCACCCAACAGGAAGGTGAGTTGTATTCTGAATACACACCCTGTTTATCTGTTTGCTTGTGTGTTTAGGTTTTGTTTTCCTTTCTTGCATTATGAACAAAGACGCTGTTTATCTGTTTATTTGTTTACAGTGCATATCACTTCGAACACCCGCGTTTTATAGATACACATATAAATAATATAAAATTATATATTCAAACATCTAAGCACGCCCTCTAAATTCCGACACTCAGTTACATAACCCCTTTCAAACATGTGGTCAGCTTCCGGTCAGTTACCTCTTTCTTTCTTTGTGAACCTGACGATGACCGAAGAAGGTCGAAACGTTGTTCGCTCCTTTACGCAAAATATTTTCTCAACCCAAACAAGCCGTTTTTACATATATAGATGCACATAACGTTTCATATGACATCAAATACCATAAAAGTAGAGAGCAAAGATTCTTGCTAACTTAAAAGTGCCTTAGCTAACCGAGGAAGAATGTTTTAAGATTTTGCTTCGCGCGAGTTAATAAAGCTATTTTGACCAATAGAGGTCGCTGGTGTAAAGGGACCAAAACGAAGCATGTCAGTTAATAATTTATATTTATATTAGTAATTAAATTTACTTCACTAAAGCACAGTTCTTTATACTATTTTCTAATATGCTCATTTTATAACTTTTATTCAGTTTGACTGAGTTTTTGTCGTTTTCACGAATTTGAACGTTGTACTACACGAGGGCTATCTGTACTAGTAGTTCCTAATTTAAAGGTATTGGACTAGATGGAAGGCAGCTAGTCATCACGACCCACCGCCAACCCTTGAACTATTCTTTTACCAACGAATAGTGGGATTGACCCTCCACGGATGTTGAGTGTCCGAACAACTTGGTCATATCAAGCCTCCGAACGCTGCACTGGTAGTTTTTGTTTTCTCTCTGTTATGATAATTCTAAAAAAGGAACTGTAAAATACGACATTAAACTTCAAAATATAGTCCAAAGTCCATAGAATATGAAAAAAGTGCCTAGCACTTTCAGAGTGGTGTTAAGGCTTTCGACTCGTAATCCGCGGGTTCGAATCACGGTCGCATCAAACATCCGTGGGGGCGTTATAATGTAACGGTCAATCCTACTATTCGTTGATAAAAGAGTAGCCCACGAGTTGTCGGTGGGTGGTAATGACTAGTTCTCTTCCTTCCAGTCTTACATTGCTAAATTAGGGACGGCTAGCGCAGATAGCCCTCGAGTAGCTTTGCTCGAAATTCAGAACAAACTTTTATATTGCTTAGTGTGTTTGAAACCCTTCCAAATGAAAATGTTATTCAAGGCTTTATTGCAAAAAGAACATTTAATTATATTTTTATTTTTTCATGATTTTTCTTTTATTGTGAAAAGTCCGCAGTCAAGAAAATGTTGCTTTGTTTGCACGCGCTTACGACACCATCAGTGAAAGAAAACACGCTTTGAAACTTATATTGTATTTTATTAATTGCTCTCACAATATGGATTAAATATTCGCGCGTACTTTGACTGGCGTGGACTATTATATTTTTGTATAAAACGTAAATATTTAATCAACTGGTTTATCACAACAAGGGGGCGCTTAGATATGTGAATGATGAATTAGCAACTTAGAATCGTTGTATCCTGCAACTGTTATTATAGATTGGCGTATGGCAAGCTGACAAACTAAACACGGGTATCATAATTACCCCCCCTCTCCTCCCCCGCTAGAAACCGGGTTTCGATATTCTTGGTGGGTAGAGCACAAATGGTCCTTTGTGTAGCTAAACCTGGCCAGTCATAGAAAGTTATAATTATGGTGTTCTATTACAGCCAGCACCTGACAGCTCTTATAGATTAGTACATATCAAGCCATCAAACCTTAGACAGGCGATATAAATGGCTAGTCATACAAACATTCATTTATTTTCCTAAAGTTTAACGCATTTCTTAGACGTGAATAAAACTTGTAACTATGTATAAGTGTATCCACCATAACCTTTCGCCTGCTTTGGAAAACAAAACTGAAACCTTTTATATTTGAAATTCGTAAAATTTTCATCGAGGTTTAACACGTAATGTAAACCTTCAAAATCCACCACTTGAAAATTAGCAGGTAATCATAACTGTCTCTTTTAATATACTGTATTTTCTGAAAATGCTATATTTGAATTTTGTTTTATCACTGTTTGTATCAGCAAATTAGATGAACTCATGTTGGATAGAAAAAAAATACCCATTGCGAAAATAGTGTTTTTTTGTCGATTTACTTGTTTTATTTATGTAATATTGCTGGTTACAAAGATAAGGATTTAGCCTTTGTTTACTTAGCTTCAATGTATTACCGCTTGTACTAAATCAATGCATTGAAACTGCTATCAAGTGGCCCCCCAGTGGCTCAGCGGTATGTCTGCGGACTTACACGCTAAAATCCGGGTTTCGATACCCGTGGTGGGCAGAGCACAGATAGCCCATTGTGTAGCTTTGTGCTTAATTCAAAACAACAACAACAACAACATGCTATCAAGTGATTCAACAAGTGTAGAAGAAAGTTACAATTCTAGTTAAAAATGAAACTTTGGTCTTGCAAATGGATCAATATCCTTAACATGATTTTGTTGTGGTTCTTGGTGTTATGGATTTCTGCGACATTGAGTCGAAGAAGTCAGCGAAGAAGTCGAAAAGAATCTTATTTGGAAGCATTAATAATGCAACAAACCGAAGAAGAAAAAGACCATGTTGATATTACAACAAAAATATTGTGAACACACCACTGTACGTGTTAAAAATCACAATCATTTGTTTGATTGTTCTAGAGAAACGCTACCCTGGACTGTAAGATGTGTCCACTGTGGGAATCCGAACCTCGAACTTTTGCGTTGCAAGTCTGTGAATTTATCGCTGTCCCACCAGGTGACGAAAGCTGGGAAAAAAGCTTTTATCGACAAGGGTATTTATGTTGTGACTGAAGATGGTTATGATGAAGACAATGAAGATGAAACCATCATGGAAGAACGAAAACATGGATATGATATCTGAGAAGTTTCCGGAGTAGATGCTACTTTGACAAGAAAACTCATCCAGACGAAAAACTTTACCTATACAAAAATCATGTGAAAGTGAAATATTTAGTTCCATTGATAAAACAAGTCATATAATTTACCTACGGCTTTGATTTAAACCAATTACTAATTATAATATATGAAAACAAGTAGTAAAAGATAGCATAGAAATCAAAGAAGTTATAACCAGTACCAAAATAAACGAAAGTACAATCAAAACTTTCGCTACATTCTAACTAACAAGAACTATTACTGTGTGCTACGTTATAAAATTATAAAGTGTTACGTTTGAGTAAAACTGATATCAAAACCTAACAAATTGCTTGGTGTTTTACCATAATACAGTCAGTATCTTTTAAAGACACTTCGAATGAGGCTGTTTACAGTTATGACGCTAGGTATTTAATGTTCGTAATATATAGTTAATATTTATTGATACATCTATCTTTATGTAGCCAGATCTCCGCCTGTACTTAATATTATGGTCTGGAAAACAAACAAACATAACTAGTGAAATATCCATCATTAGAAGTTCCCCGTTTTGTAAAACACTCATAATCTAAGATTAATTTTTGGTGATCTCACAAAGTGTTACACCATTACTCATACGACAAATTTTGATAACAATGAAACAGTCCATATTGTTCATTCCATGTTGAAAAATGAGAAGTGTAAATGTACATTGAATTATTTTTACCAAATGATTTTAAAAAATCCGTTAACGAGAGAACAATATACAATAATACTGACGATACTAAACAAGATAATAGGGGTAGTAGTGATCTGTTGTTAAATGTACCTTAACGGTATTTTAATGGGGGAACAAACTAGAAACGTGCGTAGTTTGCTGTATAAAAGTACCATTTGTATCTATATAAATATAATAGTACCGTCTGTTGTTTGTCTATGTCAGTACTGCGCTCGGTTTGTTTGTTTTGGAATTTCGCACAAAGCTACTCGGGGGCTATCTGTGGTAGCCGTCCCTAATTTAGCAGTGTAAGACTAGAGGGAAGGCAGCTAGTCATCACCACCAACCGCCAACTCTTGGGCTACTCTTTTACCAACGAATAGTGGGATTGGCCGTCACATTATAACGCCCTCACGGCTGAAAGGGCGAGCTTGTTCGGTGTGACGGGGATTCGAACCTGCGACCCTGAGATAACGAGTCGAACGCCTTAACCACCTGGCCATGCCGGGTCCTGTCGTTACAGCTTAAACTCATTTTCATCTTTCATGCCCACATTTGGAACAGATAGAAGACATTTTCGAAATATTATTCTTAATGTATTTAAATATTCGCCCTGCCATCTGCAGGAGCCGAGGACTCATGTGAAATCACATTTCATCATAATGCACATTAAATGCGCATAATTTCGAAAAGAACAAAACAAACAAAAACGCTTTGTCCTGACACGTGGATCTGTAGCGTTGCCACGGTAACAGACCATTCCATATTAAGCTCTACAGGTAGCGAAAAGTCACGTGGACGCGTAAGTATGTATGCTTTATGCTGTCACGAGCTGCTACGGTAAACTGGCATCGCCGACGACTTGCGATGAAGGACTCAACAGTAGTTTAAAAGTAACAGGGAAAGCAATTGTGGAAAGGATCTGATACGTTCTTGGTTATCTGTTGATACTAGCTTGACACGTGTTGGCAAAAAACGAACATGGAAATAGCTAATCGTATGGACAACGACGCCAGGTAAGCGAATGTCTTGTATCTTGATTTAGTAGCTGGAAATATTTCAAAATTGGCGACAATTATAACCGTTCAGTGTTAGTTTCAGACAATGAAGGTCCCCGTATAGCAGAATAATCTAACTGTACAGTCCACTGAAGCATTGTGCTCTAGCTAGAAAAGTAGGGGACTTGTTCCCCACATACAGTAAACACATATGAATGTATTTTAATAATATAATGTTATTTTTAACTCATCGTTGTGATGTCCCGAGCAGTCGCTTATAGGGAGGGGTCTTGTCCCCCACATACAGTAAACACATATAAATGTATTTTAATAACATAATGTTATTTTTAACTCCTCGTTGTAATGTCCCGAGCAGTCGCTTATAGGGGACTTGTCCCCCACATACAGTAAACACATATGAATGTATTTTAATAACATAATGTTATTTTTAACTCATCGCTTATACCGTTTGCATTTGAAGTGATTGATTACTTTGATAATTGTGAAATGAAAGAACTAGAGTATTTATAAGCAGTTAATTATCAGTGAAATATCTGTTCATTAGAACTGATTAATACTCCTGACTTTATCTACTGCGCATGAGCGTCATTGCATGGCCAGGCGAAAAAGGCAATCGATTCGTAATCTGAGGGTTGCGGGTTCGAATCCCTGTTACACCAAACATGCTCGTTCTTTCAGCCGTGGAGGCGTTATAAGGCAACGGTCAATCCTACTATTCGTTGGTAAAAGAGTAGCCATAAGAGTTGGCGGTGGGTGGTGATGACTAGCTGCCTTCCCTCTGGTCTTACGCTGCTAAATTAAGGACGGCTAGCGCAGATAGCCCTCGAGTAGCTTTGTGCGGAATTCAAAAACAAACAAACTAACAAATAAAAACAGTATTCCGTAAAACATGGTTTCAACAATCGTCGTGCGAATCCAAACAATATTGTTGTCGGTACTGAATACGATTAGAGCAAAAGATATGGGTCGGCATGTTCTGGTGGTCAAGGCATTCTGAGGGTCACGGGTTCGAATTCCCGTCACACCAAACATGTTCGCTCTTTCAGCCGTGGGGGCGTTATAATGTAACGGTCAATCTCACTATTCGTTGGTAAAAGAGTAGCCTACGAAATGGTGGTGGGTCGTGACTACTAACTGCTTTTCTTCTATTCCTTACACTGTTAAATTAGGGAAGGCTAGCGCAGATAGCCCTCGTGTAACTTTGCATTATTTGTGTTGAACCAAAAAATAATAATTGGATTACGGTATTGTAAAATAAGCCAATTTTATAACATATTTTCTCAAAGGAGGAAGAACAAATACTAGTGTTAGTGGAGAAATTCTTTAAGTTAAGGTTCATAGGAGAGAATGTTATGATTACACTACGTAACAAAATTTTTACTTTTTCTTGTTCCTGGGCAGAAAGTGTTATTTCCCAATTGCTTATGCCTAAAGTAAATAGAAAAGACCTATTTTCTATCTTCAAACTTTGCTTTTGTGACCTGAGAGCGTATAATGAAAACATGATAAGAGACTATATTTGGGGGCTGATACGTAAAAGTGATTTTCATTACAGTTGCAAATTTCGAGCACTACTCACTTCTAAACATTTTTGGATAACTTTAGTATAAATACATGTAAATCTTGATTCATATGTTGTTTTATTCATTCATTATGTAAATGAAAGTATGCAAATTTGCCCATTTTTCATGGAAAATAGATTAATTTCTAAATTTCATTATCCAGGTCACAAAAGCAAAGTTTGAAGGAAATAATGATCATTTTCTGTACTTTTACAACATAAGCAATGAATAAATAACACATACTATCCAGGAACAAAATTAATGTTACATAGTGTTATTGAACGGTGAAGTTGTTAGGTTTTGAGAGTTTCTTTCTGTTCTCGGCCATGGAGACTTAATAAAATACCGTGGACATCATGTTATATTTATATTACTATGGATATCGTTTTATGTACAGATTAAAATGGACATTTTTTACGTTTGGATTACCTTGGACATTATGTTCTGTTCAGATTCAATGAATGTTATTTGCGGATTACAATATACATTGTGTTACGTTCGGATTACAATGGACATTATTTTATGTGCACATTACGTTCGGATTACCAAGGACATTATAAATATTATGTGCAAATTGCAATAGACATTGTGCTACGTTCGGGTTACCTATGGACATGCCCCCCAGTGGCTCAGCGGTATGTCTGCGGACTTACACGCTAAAATCCGGGTCTCGATACCCGTGGTGGGCAGAGCACAGATAGCCCATTGTGTAGCTTTGTGCTTAATTCAAAACAACAACCTATGGGCATTATGTTATCTTCAGATTACAATGAGCATTATGAAATGATCAGATTACTATGGACATCATGTTATCTTCAGATTACCATGGACATTGTGTTATCTTCATTTTACCATGGATATCACGTTATGATCAGATTTCCATGGACATTATGCTACGTTCAGATTACAGTAAGACTAGAACGTAATCCACCTCAAACTCAGAGTTTTACCATGAAAGTATTCTTGCACTGTGGTTCGTTTGTTTATCTGTTTGTAGTTAAGCACAAAGCTACACAGTGGGCTAGCTATGATCTTTTTACCACGGGTATCGAAACTCGGTTTATATGACTGTGAAGTTCACAGACGTACTGCCGTGCCACTAGAGGCACCCTGTGATTTCACTGCTCAACTTCATTTGCATAAAAACCATCGTGCGGCAGAACACAAATAAACAATCGGCGCTTTCCCCACGATGTCATTTTAATTATTCGTGGTGTTTCTCAGACACGAGACATTTATGGACGCTGTTTACACTGGAAAAGATATTGGGATATTTCTAATAATACACAAGCATGCGGGCGTACAGGCAAAGGACAACACACGAATAAGAGATTGGAGGTAACAGTCACAACGTAAAGTCTGCTTTGGCTATAAAGTTACTCATAAGTTTTTTGAAATTATATTCTTGGTCGTCTGGAAACTGGAAATAGGGAAATTAATTTAATTAATCAGAGATAATTAAAGATGAGCATACGTGGTGCAATTGAAAACTCTCGTGTGACGAATCAGAGTCGTTTAAATAAGGGTTAAAAAAAACACTACATCCCACAAGAGATCAAATCACCCCTTTTGTTAAAAACCCTTGTCTATTCAACCTGGTATAAAGAATCAATACACTTGGACGGTATCGGCTAACATAATCTTTGTTCACTGTTATCGCGAGGCCCCCCAGTGGCTCAGCGGTATGTCTGCGGACTTACACGCTAAAATCCGGGTTTCGATACCCGTGGTGGGCAGAGCACAGATAGCCCATTGTGTAGCTTTGTGCTTAATTCAAAACAACAACAACAACAACAAAAAAAGTTATCGCGAGACACGTTTCAATAAAGTAATCGCTCGCCCGTGTCTACAACTGAAGTGAAGAATACAGTTTCCCTCAGACTTTAATAACCCACACATTTAAGCTGTTTTTACATATAGTGACCTATGACGTCATTCCATGCTACTTTCCTTCTTCTGTTTGTTGTGTTTACCACAATTTTCATAATTTTAATATACTGTTAAAGAAAAGAAAACACGGGTAATTTTTGTTAAACGTTTTCATAAAATCCAAAATGGAAAAGTTTTGTGCTTCGGTCTCGTGTATTATACTGTTTAAAGCAGTTTAAATTAGGTTTCCCAGCAACGAGAAACGTACATATACATGTATTTGGTTTATAATTTCTTAACCACAGTTGTGCCGTATTCAGTGGCGGCGCCAGGGAGGGGGCTGGGATGGAAGGGCTTGAGCCCCCCAAATGAGCCAAGCCCCTTCAGCCCCCAATATTGTTACCTAAAATATATTCATAAAATATGGAAAACACAATCGTCGTTGTTGCTTAACGATTAACATTGAACAGACATACGAGCGTTGTTCAAAAAATATGCGGACTGTTTGAATTGCGCGGCTCCAGTTGGTTCCAGGGGAATCCGCTCGGTGTTGCTAGGTTTGCACAGATCAGCTGATTACGACGCCATTTCTCGATTGCAGATATCTTAATTTTGTGTTAGCTACGCGTTTTTAAGTGAAGTGCGATTTTTTCGTTTGGCGAATTTCAGAATGAATGACCTGAAGGAGCAACGACTTGCTGTGAAATTTTGTGTTAAACTTGGAAAATTTGTAACTGAAACTTTTGCTATGCTTAACACGGCTTACGGTGATGTTGCTATGAAGCGTACGGCATGTTTCAAGTGGCATGAACGTTTTAAGAATGGTCGACAGTCCATTGAAGATGATGAGCGTCTTGGACGTCCTTCCACGTCAACTGACGACCCACACGTCGACAAAGTCAACACCCTGGTGCGGGCAAATCGACGTCTTAATGTCAGGGAGCTTGCTGAAGAGTGTGGGATATCAGTTGGATCTTGCGACGAGATTTTGACCGAAAAATTGAAGATGCACCTCGTTGCTGCGAAATTTGTGCCTCAGAACTTGTGAGTTTTTGGCCAAACACTCGATCACTGTTCTCCCCCACCCCTTACTCATCTGACCTTGCTCCTTGCGATTTTTTCTTGTTCCCCAAACTCAAAAGACCCTTGTAAGGAAGAAGAGTTGAGACGATTCCCGAGATTAAGGCAAATGCGATGAAGGAGCCAGAAGACATTACAAAAGAAGCGTACCAGGACTGTTTCAACAAGTGGAAACACCATTGAGATAAGTGTGTGCGTTGGGGAGGAGAGTACTTTGAAGGGGTCCCAGACCTGTAACTTCTAAATAAAGTACATTTTGTTTTATGACGTCAGTCCGCGTATTTTTTGAACTGCCCTCTTAGATCTGTAGAAATCAACGTATTCGTTAAAACGGAAGTATGTGTCATGCATCCCATAGCAACGTACTGAATGCACTAAAACTCATGCGCTGTATTGCCGCTCTCTGTGTAATGTTATTATATCTTGAGATTTGACGAAGATTAGACAACCACGTTGATTTCAACAGATCATCAGAGATTTTACTTGATAAACCAAAGGTTTCACAGGCATTTACCTATTCATTTCATTTATCTTTTATTGAAAAGTAAAACATAGCATGCATGTATAAGTCTATTGTGCATAGGTCAAAACTGTGAAGTATTTAGCCGGTGTTGTGTCCTCTGTGAGATCATTTTGCATTGTGTATCAGTTATCCAAAATTGAACTAATGATTGTGGCATACACTTAAATTTTTGACGTACAATCCAATTAATGTAATACTTATGATTAGATAATAATCTTACATGTTAACTGACAAAATAATATTTCTAAACAATTCTAGAATTAATTTTGAAATTGTCATTGGGCTATTTAGAAGAGCCTAATATAATGTAATGTTGTAGTTACATTATTGTAACAGGTGCTTGTCACACTTATGATAATAAGAACAATATCACAGTTTGGCCTGTATGAATAATGTGAAATTATGAAGAAACCAGCCTTTCTGTGAAGGTCAGCTGCAATTTAGACATTTTGTTTTGGTGCTACTATGACCATTCAATATACAGGCTGCGGGTTTGCTTTGTTCGAGCGCGCGATTCCCGCCTCGAAGCCTCAAGCATATGATCACCGAGCTGCTGACCATGGTGTACGCTCTGCGTACGGCTAACGATCGGCTCAGCCCGATCGAGATCCACATGCCAGCCGCACGCCAACCTCGCTCATTCCCATTAGCTGCCCACAGTTTTACAACATGCCCTATCAAAGCTGTGTTTGCGTTCCCTAATTAGCCCAGTAATTTTACATTATCACTACCCTCTAATTAAGTACTTGTATTAAATGGTTAAAAATAAACACTTTCTCTAACAGTCATGGATATGTTCTGGATTTTCATGTGCATTAATATAATTTGGTGATTTCAATGCAGCAGAGCAGTTGTTCGTAATGTTGAACTATGTATGTTATATTTTTTCCTTAAATCTCGATGTTTAAAATGGATAACCTTTATAAGCCCTAGTGCTAGTATAAGGAGAGAAATACCCATTCATTTCATATAAACTAACACAACTTGGAAGTAAGAAGTGATACTAGCAGTCAGCCGGCTCGGGGATTACTTTGACGTTCGCGCGCTCTGTATAAAAAGGAGTTATGTTTGTTTACATGGCTCTCGCTCTCTCTCTGGTACTCGACCTCACACTGGAACACACACTCAGTTTGGATTAATAAAAGGAAATCAAAATCAGCGACTCTTTTCAAAAACGGACACTGACACACACGACAAGATTCATACATCACACACCAAAACACAAACTGGTCACACTACACATATGGTTGATTATGTAACTCTACCTACTTTCCAAGAAGAGGCAGCGAGTAGATGGTCCTACAAACACATGTGTACAAGTGAGGAGGACAGTGGTGATCGTGATTGTGAGAATACGGACACGATTAGTGCAGGACCCCAGCCGCAAGAGGGCACCACTCACACCGAGGGTGAAACACTGCCACCAGGATCCAAAGACCTGAGCCAACTTCTAGATAGTGGTCCTACCTATCCAGACTTGAAGAGGTAACCTGCCACAGAATACAGTGGCCAGTCAAGGTCATTCAACAAGAATTGGCGTGATCAGCACTCGTGGTTGGAGTACTCCGTGACTCAAGATGTTGCATTCTGCATTGTATGTCGTCTTTTCAGTCACACACACTTCAGTAAAACTGAGAAGTCCTTCACCCATAAAGGCTTCTGGAACTGGAATAAGGCGACCACATCACTGAAGTCCCATGATAACTCTGCAGGAAACAAGTTTGCTATGCAAGCTAGGGCAGAGTTTAAATTGCAGAAAACAAAGGATGCAATGATCCAACATGCTCTTGATGCAAGCCATGCTAAAACTGTGGAGGAAAACCAACATCACATAAGAGCTGTGATAGATGCACTGCTCTACACAGCCTGCCAGAATGAAGCCCAGAGAGGTCACAAGGAAGGTAGACAGTCAGATAACAGAGGCAATGTCCTGGAACTTCTTGACATGATTCCCAGGTATGATAAAATCGTGAAGAAGAAGCTGAGTGGTGTTGACAATGCCAAGTACACGCACCATGATATCCAAAATGAACTGCTCGATATCATAGCTGGAGTGATCAGGAAGGACATCAGCAAAGAGGTCATGGAACCTGAACATTTTGCTCTAATGGTGGATGAAACAAAGGATGTGAGCAAACAAGAACAACTGTCCATTGTGGTAAGGTACTTCCACCAACAGATCCTTTACGAGGAGTTCCTGGATTTCACAGCTGCTGAGGGTCTGGATGCAGATTAATTGCTTAAGAAAATCATGGAGACTCTGGCTAAATGTGGTATTGATCATAATGCCTGCATTGACCAGTGCTATGACGGAGCTGCAGTCATGTCAGGGCACATCAGTGGTGTTCAGGAGAGGTTCAGGAGAGAGGTGTCTCAGGCTGTGTATGTCCACTGCTATACACACAGGCTCAACCTTGTACTAATTGATTGTGTGCACAACGTCCAGGCTGCAGCAGAGTTCTTTGTGACAATTCAGAAGCTTTACAAATCCTTGTCTACATCAGTTGTGCATGAAGAATTACTGAAGGTATAGAAGTAGCTTGAACCTGTGAACCAGTACATAGAGTTGAAGTGACTGTCAGACACAAGATGATCCTGCCAACATGCTGCTTGTCTGGCTGTGAAAAGAACCCTCCCTGCCATTGTGACAACCCTTGTGGAGGGGGACAATGTCCACAGACTCACTGAATCAGAGGGTCTGTGCATCATCCAAGGTCAGCAGTTCGTAACCAGTCTAGTGGCCATAGAAAAACTACTGCTGATGACAAAACAGCTATCAGACCACCTCCAGTCACCTAACATGTAGCTGGCTTCTCAGAAATGAGAACTGAAGCAACATGGAAAGAACTTGGAAAAATCTGCTGAGAATATATGTAAGAAAGTGGGAATACGCACAGAGACGATGCATCAAGGTGGACAATCTGCCCCCAGACACCTGGACGAATTCATAATCACGTCTAATACTGACTAAAGAGATGAACCAACACCAGATGCCAGGAGACACACCTTCTACGCCTTCACAGACAGGATGCTCAAAGACCTGAATAAAAGATTCTCCTCTGATGCATGCAGTATTCTGATGGGTGCAACTGCATTGAACACCAAACACTCCACATTTCTGGACAGACAAGCACTCTTAGGAATGGCAGCAAACTACGGTGTGGCAGAGGATGACCTCGCAGTGGAAGTCCACCAATTAAATCAGCTAATTGCCAGGAAGAAAGACAAGGGGCAGAAAGTATCCACACTATTGGAGCTTGCAACCATGATGGAGCCATACAAGGATGCTTTCATGGATCTCCACAAACTTGTATGCATCGCTGTGACCCTGCCTGTCACTTCAGCTGCCCGTGAGAGACGTTTCTCATGTCTGAAGCTTCTCAAGACATACTTGTACAACAGTAGTGGTAACAACCACACCAGCAACCTTGCTGTCATATCAGTAAACTCCAGGAGAGCAGAACAACTGGATATTGATAGTTATAGACACATTTGCTGCCAGTCCCCAGAACAGGCGCATTGTCTTGAAGTAATATTGACTATTAATAAACACAACGTGATGAAAGATAGTTAGCCTGGTAGTGACCTTACTTTTCCTCAGAGTGTATTAACTTCACGTGGGATAATTCGTTTCTGCTGTGTAAACTATGTCTTTATGTTATATTTCTTTTGATTTGTAGCTTTACTCCTAACGGTATATTAAATGTTCAATCTAAGCTAATCTTATTTTCTTTATTATTATGTATTACCTTGGGTGGAATTAAGGTGAGCTTCCTCTTCTACATATACACATATTTTAATAAACAGATTATTTCTAATTTGTAATAATGAATTATTAATCAGAGTACGAGTTTCCAATGAAAACTGCATTGAAGACGCAGTTCAAAATAGCACACCTTTCTGAAATGTACCTTGGTGTTTACATTATTATAATTTACCATCTATGCTTCATATTGATGGTATTTTGAGAAGCCCCTCCACAGTTTACCTCAGCCCCCCAACTCTGGCGTCACCATTGACCGTATTACAGAATTACGTAATGCTGTAAATAAATACGCTCCTGGAATGCAATAAGCGCACGTGCTTACGAACTCCTCGCCAAGTGGCACAGCGGCACGTCTGCTGACGTACAACACCAGGGCTGAATTTCGATACCCGTAGTGGGCAGAGCACACATGTAGCTCATTGTATATATAGCTTCGCGATTAACTCCAAACAAACAAATAAGCACCCCAGTTGTTTGTTTTTGCAATGACTATGGCCTATGCTTACTGTGTACGAACTATGAATCTGAGAACTAGTTGTGTGCGTTCCGATGTCATAAAAATGCATTCCATGTTTTAAGGGTCATGGATAGCTATATGCCATAACAGTGACGGTTAGAGTCTACTGTTTAGTCACACAAGAGAAACTCTTAAAGTTGAAGGTGGGTGCTATATACTATTTAGTTTTACAGTTGTCTTTCTTCTTTAGAATCAGGGACTGTTTTGCATAGTTTCACGCGAAAATTCGAAAACAAAACCCAGAAATAATTTTGTGTCAGAATAGTCTTTTACCTTCATAAAATCAACAGACCAGAGACGCTTCCAGTTGTTACCTTAACAACGAGTCGTAACAGGCAAAATCCTCGTGCAGACTCACGCAATATTTCATGTGACAAGTTATGCAAAACAAATTCCTGACTATAGTCATTAGGGAGCCTTTGTTGGCTAAAGAGCTACCCGTTAAAAGCTTTTACCGAGTCACTCACCGTACACACACACAACGAACGTTGCTCATACACAAAGAATGCTCATGTCTTTTCCATGTCGCACGAGTCCACGCGTATTTAAATATTTCGTTCGCGTGCTTCTGTTCTCGGCAGGTCATTTAACTCTGACTTTCCATTGATGAGATAATTGGGTGACTTCCTTATTTTAGATTATTCTTAACACGATACAAATTACTCAATTTATTTACAAACATTAATGTTAAAAAAACAGCGTTTTTACGTGTTTGCGTGGGTGTCTTTCCCACAGCAAAGACACATCGTACTATCTGAAGAGTCTTCCAAGTAGAAGTGATTTTTTGTGATGAAATTTAGTTGATCAAAATCAATCTATTTTATTTTATCTCAACCTATATTTCAGTGTTAAAAAAAACAGAATATAATTTCTAGATCAACGAAAAATTCAATTTCGGTTGAATTTAAGAACGTGTTTGATTGGTTGACTTTGAATATTTGCCACAAGCTAAAAGAGGACTACCTGTAAGAACTGTATGTAGTTTTTACTCCTTAACTCCTAAAAGTCGAATCAACAAGTCAACAGCACCCACACGAACTCTTTGTCTACTCTAATAAAAGTGAACGCGATTTTGCGGAATCTTAATGCAAACCAAGAAGCCCGGCGTAGCCAAGCGTGTTAAGACGTGCGACTCGTAATCTCAGGGTTGCAGGTTCGCATCCCCGTCGAGCCAAACATGCTCGCCCTTTCAGCCGTGGGAACGTTATAATGTTAGATCAATCCAACTAGTCGTTGGCGGTGGGTGGTGATGACTAACTGCTGCCTTCCCTCTAGTCTTACACTGCTAAATTAGGGACGGTTAGCACGGATAGCCCTCGAGTAGCTTTGTGCGAAATTCAAAACAAGCAAACCAAGAACCTTTCAGTTCACGAGGCCACGCTCGTCCGGCTTCCTAAGCGAATGATCTTTCCCTGGTGAATACCAACTTATTATAATTTGTTCTTCAGTAACAAAATTGTTTCTCTGTGGATCGACAGTTGGTTTATGTAATTAAAACGTCAAATTGAGGGTTAATTTCTCCCCAGGTAGACAGAGCGAAGATAGCTTATTGTGCAGCTTTGTGTTAAAAGAAATGAATTAAGTCGAGGAAAAGCGCTTACATAAAAATACTAAGAAATACAAGTATTATCACGACTTGTACCATCTTCAGTTAGGGTTCACTGCGAGAATTGTTTGTTTGTTGAATTTCGCGCAGAGCTACACGAGGGCTATCTGCGCTAGCCGTCCCTAATGTAGCTGTGCAAGACTAGAGGGAAGGCAGCTAGTCATAACGACCATCCGCCAACTATTGGGCTGCTATTTTACCAACGAATAGTGGGATTGACCGTTACATTATAATGTCCCCATCTGGCCATGTGGGGCCAATAACAAAGAATACACGTTTATGGCAAATCAAAGTTACTCTCAAAACATGTAAAGTTTCGGTTTTATGTATTTCAAATTTCGTGTTTTTTTAGTGTTCTCTGTCTGTAAAGCAAAAACCAAGTGATCATTGTAAAAATGTTAAAGCCTTGTCTTAAGTAATATTAACAAATAACTGATCTTAAACAATATTACCACCACGTATATTGTTGTCGTTACGACCAACTGTTTCGAGAAATATTTGTCTAATGAAGTACAAATTTCTTGTCAAAATAAAGAAAAACTTATATTTCGTAAAGAACATATTTAAATCAAATCTATTGTGTCACATCGTAAGCCAGTTATTTGTTTCGACAGTTTGGTAGCCAAACATATTTACTACAAGGAAATTTGTTTGTTATTGTTGGTTTGTTATTATTTGTTCGTCATAGACTGTCAAGTCATGGACTATCCAGTTATAGAGCTGTTCCCAATTTTGGCTAAGTGGTCAAGTCGGAGCCCTCCTGGGATTCAGGAATAGCTATTCCTAATTTTGACTGAATGGTCAAGTCAGAAATCCTCGTGGGATTCAGGAATAGCTGTTTCTAATTTTGGCTAAGTGGTCAAGTCGGAGCCCTCCTGGGATTCAGGAATAGCTATTCATAATTTTGAGTGAATGGTCAAGTCAGAAATCCTCGTGGGATTCAGGAATAGCTGTTTCCAATTTTGGCTAAGTGGTCAAGTCGGAGCCCTCCTGGGATTCAGGAATAGCTATTCATAATTTTGAGTGAATGGTCAAGTCAGAAATCCTTGTGGGATTCAGGAATAGCTGTTTCCAATTTTGACTGAATGGTCAAGTCAGAGATCCTCGTGGGATTCAGGAATAGCTATTCCTAATTTTGACTGAATGGTCAAGTCAGAAATCCTCGTGGGATTCAGGAATAGCTGGTTTTAATTTTGACTGAATGGTCAAGTCAGAGACCCTCATGGGATTCAGGTATAGCTGTTTCTTATTTTGGCTGAATGGTCAAGTCAGAGACCCTCCTGAGATTGAGATGCAGTTGTCCAGTACCCTCTGCCACAAAAATTGATTTATTGTTTAATTTTTTTATGTAGCACATTAGTATTTAAAATGCTTTTCAATATTAGATTTCGAAGCTTTGTGTTGTCAGTTACGGTTTACGTTCCACTTGAGTATTGCTAAAGAAGCTGTAAATCACAGAAAAATAAATTTAGTTTTATAAAATCGTTTATTTCTAGTATTAGGAAGACTCTATTTAGCTTTTTAAGTCGAATAACTGTATCGATTATTAATTTTATAGTGCGCTCGCAAGCAAAAGAATGGAGCATGATTACAGAATTCCGTCTCGAACCCCAGACTTTCCAATCTGCAATTTGAAAGTAATTTTCGGGCTTCGCTTCGCTTATCGGATATAGAGATCGGTAAAAGTGCACAGGCCTTACTTTATGTTCTTGAGATTTGTCTATTTTAAAAATAACCTTTAGAAATATTGTAGAACTAACGATTTCAAATAATCTATTCATTTCACCGCGCTCTCCAGTGGCTCAGGTTAGTTGTTGGTTGTTTTTGAATTTCCCACAAAGCTACTCGAGGGCTATCTGTGCTAGCCGTCCCTAATTTAGCAGTGTAAGATTAGACGGAAGGCAGCTAGTCATCACCACCCACCGCCTTAAAGGACGAGCATGTTTGACGCGACTGGGATGCGAACCCGCGACTCTCAGATTACGAGTCGCACGCCTTAACACGCTTGGCCATACTGGGCCCATCAGAAGTTAGTCTGAGGGCTTATTATCCTAAACATGGCGATTTGATAATCGCTGTGGATAAGGCGTATTGTGTAGTTTTGTGTCAATCAAGTAAGAAAACCCAACAAACCATTTGATCGTGTATTCAATCCTTTCTTTAAGAAGTTACAAATATCTTAAAATTGGCCAGTAAGTTTTATGGTTGTTGATTAAAAACATTAGATGAAGATATATTGTTGTTACGACAATATTTTTATTATGGCCCGGCATGGCCAAGCGCGTTAAGGTGTGCGACTCGTAATCTGAGGGTCGCGGGTTCGCATCCCCGTCGCGTCAAACATGCTCGCCCTCCCAGCCGTGGGGGCGTAATATTGTGTCGGTCAATCCCACTATTCGTTGGTTAAAGAGTAGCCCAAAAGTTAGCGGTGGGTGGTGATGACTAGCATCCTTCACTCTACTCTTACACTGCTAAATTAGGGACGGCTAGCCCTCGAGTAGCTTTGTGCGAAATTCCAAAACAAACAAACATTTTTATTAAAGAGGTAAACGTTGAGATGTTTTTGTTTGATGTATCGATTCTTAACGTGTTTTGAATTTTAAGACTTGAAACACGACACAAGATTGTAGTTTCTTCAGATCTTTTTCGTTCCTAAAGAAAATTTATCTAAGAGAAGAAAAGTTCATAAAACATAACATTCAAAAACCACAACTGTCTGTGTTTTCAGAAAATCTTTATGATGAAGGTCTTTTGTTCTGGTCTACGTATAGTCGTAAAATGATATAAAATGGACAAAGATCGTTTGTTTTGGTTTATATATAGTCTTGAAAGGATATGAGATGTGAGAAAGATCGTATCTTGTGTGTGGTCCACATATGGTCTTGAAGGGATACAAAACTTGACAAAGGTCGTTTCTCGTGATCTACATATTGGCTTAAAATGGTATAAAACAGAGAAAGATTATTTCTTGTGGTCTATATATGGTCTCGAAAGGATATAGAATGTGATAAAGATTATTCGTTGTGATGTACGTATAGTCTTAAAATGATATAAAATATGTACACTTTTTTAAAGTAATATAAGACGTGAGGAATATCTTTTGGTAACATTTTACACCACTAATACGGCAGAGACCTATTTCTTCACCACTGAGAAACTTCGAGTTTTTCACGTTTCTCACAGCTGATCTGGACATGTTAGCCGCCAGACTAACAGACTCGTCTGAGGACAGCCTGCACTGGTTAGGAAAAGGAGAGATTTCCCTTGCCGGTTACTAATTTGATCGTCTTTCCCGAGAGAAAACCCCACTCAGTTGCGTCTCTAATGGATTTTATTTCTTAGTTGTTAGATAAATAGTGTAAGGGAAAACTCGTTATAAGAATTATTAAACTGAGTCCGAAGATAATAATTACTACTGGTGTCGAAATACTCTTTGTCGGTTACAGAATAATTTTGATTGGCTAAAGAAATCATTTGAAAAAAACAACAGAAAGGCGAACAATAACTTCAACTTAATTGTATTCACAATGAATCTCGAGCGCCTCCTTGTGTACGGGTGTTACCAGATGATATTTTTACCTATCAAAGACATTTTCGCTCGCGTGATTAAACTGGCTCAGATTACTTCACTCGCCCGTTGTAAAATAATGAATCTTTTTCAAACAAGCGGTTACCAAGGCAAAGAAAATCGTCTGACACAATGATCTCGCCAACCTAATCATTGAAAGATTAATTTAGGTTCATTTAGGTTGGGCGCGTGAGTTTTATTAGAGCAAGCAAAGCCAAATTGGGTTTTCTGCTGTGTTCATTTGGAAAAAATCGAACTCTCGTGGTATTTTGATGTCGTAAGTCCGAAGACTTACCGTTGTTTATCCGGCGACTCCATCTTTGTCATAGCACACATATGGCATGGTGAAGCTCATCACTTAGCCAGGTGGGTTAAGGCGTTCTATTCATAATCTGAGAGTCGCGGGTTCGAATCCCCGCCGCACCACGCATGCTCGCTCTTTCAACCGTAGAGGTTTTATGATACGACTGTCAATCTCATTATTCGTTGGTAAAAGAGTAGCCCAAGAGTTGTCGGTGGGTGGTGATGACCATCTGCCTTCCTCCTAGTCTTACACTGCTAACACAGATAGCCCTCGAGTAGCTTTGCGCGAAATTTCAAACAAACCAAACCAGTAACTTATTCAGCAATTCCAAGTGTATTAGCGCTTAGCGATTTACTCGGTAATATAAAGTGCGCTAGTTTTAAGTAGGTTAGTCGTTTCTTCATATTAACAAATTCGTTATTATTAAATGGAAGAAAACACTTATCATTCGTTATTCTTTTACAATTTGGTTTGTGTTAGATATTTTAATAAACCAAAATTGATGTTTATTAGTGGCTAGAAATGAAATGTTTTTGAGAACGAGTGTTTGTGAAAGAATACTTTCGACAATGTTCAAATTGACAGAAACTTTAGTGATGTATAGTATCACGGAGAGTATAGAAGAAAATAGCGTGCTTTGCCCCACCAAATTACCCAATCAAAGATGGCGGACGATTCTGTTCTTAGTGGGATAGACTGAAAATCATAAACAGTCTGATTAACTATCTTTATTTGACTGGTGATACCAGTCTCATGTAGCATGATCTCCATGTGCTGGCTGCAGCACAGCACAGGTTACCAGCTGGCTACCGTACCGTTGACCCAGCGACCCAGATATTGGACACATTACATCTTCTCTGCTCTAAATAGGAGACATCACTGGGATGGTCACGTCAATAAAGTGAAAGAAGTTGTTTTGTTTTTTTCTGAGCGACTTCAACAGTTATTTGGTTATATGTATCACACGTGTTTAATCTCATTGTACCATGGAAACAGGTAAACTCCTGGTAAATGGGACGTGTGGCATCGTGACCGTGACGACGTCATTGGGCAATGGCTTAACGTTCATAATAACAAATAATTCAACATATCTTGGTATTTTATTTTACTAATGACGAGAACTGGTAGCGTTAGGATATTTGATTCACAATATGCAGGTCCCCCACCGAACATGGTTGTCCTTTCAGCCATGAAGGCACTGTGAGGGGTATAGCCCCACTATTGGTTGACAGAAGAGTAGCTCAAGAATTAGGGATAGTTAGTGCAGATAGTCCTCGAGTATCCTTGCACGAAATCCAACAAACAAATGAAAGATGGCGTTTTTCGCTGGATGCAGTTCCATTTTTAATGACATTGAGAACCAAATCTTACAGTTTTCACCAACTGTCCTTAATGTTTTCAGAAGTGGGATTCGAACCCACGCCTCCATTTGAAGACCAGAATATACAATATCGTTTCAACAATGTTCATAATGTTTTCAGAATACACAATACCGTTACAACAATGCTCTTAATGTTTTTCTTCATACAGTTTTTATTGAAATCTGACAGTTTAATCTTAGCTTAAGGATAACACAAAATGAAGCATAAAAGCTTTCTTTCTTTGTTTGGGTTTTTATGTATTAAGTGCTACTTTTTTACAAGAGATGTAAGCCCAATCGTTCCTGTATTCGCAATCACGTCTAAACAAATGATTTACCAAATTACTAGAAAGGCTCATTTGCTAACAACCAATAATAAGGTTTATTACTAATGATTTATAGGAGTGCAAACAAAACAACAATTCCTAAAAGGGAAAAAAGAGGTCAACACTGAATCTGGTTGTATCTGATCCAAAACATGAACCGAATCTTGCTGAATAATTAATAATAACAGGGCATTTAAAAAAAATCGAGCTATTCGCTGATCACGATCCAAAACATAATCTTTACATCTTTTATGGGCATTTATTTTCCTTTTACTTCTTACTTTTGCAATATGATACTTACTGAAAAAGGAACTTACAGAATTACGTCATTTACTTTACTAATTACGAAGTCTATGATTCACGAAGTTGTTAAATTTGTAGCTCACTAAACACTGAATCAATTGGATAATATTAAAGAATGGAACTTCGAGGTTACCTTGACTAACCAGCCAGATCTTGGTGATAGAGAGGAGCTGTTACCATTAAAAAGTGTTTACAGTACATGTGTTACTGAGACACTTAATTTCAATTGAATTTTAATAAATCCAGGCATATCACTTTCTGTACATTGGGCTCTACTAAACTGTTAGTATATTATAAAACGATTTTTGTTTTTAATTTACGAAAATAACCTATCGTTTGATTCAAATCAAAATATAATATTACACATGACTTACATAACGATTTCTAAGAACTAAACAGTCGGCTAATTTCGATTTTTCGATTTTTATTATACAACTCGATATTAAATAAAACTAGGCTTAGCTCACAGTTGCGCTTAGCTGCTTTTCTTTTGCATCCAATACACACGTGTCGTGTGCTGTAATTGGTTCGAAAAAGAAAAGCCAAATAGAGTTTTAATAGGGAAACATAAAAAATCCTATAAGAATGTCATGTTCATCGCAGTCAACTATGATTTTGAATTTTTTTTTTTTTGTTATGAAAACAATGTTCGTATATATGACAACGCTACTAAGGTTACCTGACGCTGACTCTAATTTTCATTTGACGGAAGCCATTCGGTTAACAGCGCCACTATCTACATTAAAAAAATTGATTGTTGTTCTTCTAACGCACTTACAACTTAAAAAAAAATCGAAAAATATTTGTGGTCCCTCACGGATTTTAAAATATTTCGCCAGCTTCGAGCTAAAGAGCTCCACCAGAAGATCAACTCGCGCCCCCTAGGAAACAAAGAAAATACTATTTCTTCACAATACGTTACATAACTAAACAGCAAACTATCTGAATTACGTAATAATGAATGAAATACTCACTAATATCGGATGCGATCTTAAAACTTGAAAATAAAAACAATAACTGATTTATAGCTAATAATACAAATATTCAAACACTCAACTGATATAAAAGACAATCGAAGTTTCTAAATCGATGAGGACGTTTACATTCATCTTTGATTACCTGAACTGTGCGGCTTTACGAAAGCTTCCTACTAGCGCCATCTTTTGGCATTGACAAACAATACACCATCACAGTTTATTGTTCCGGGCGATTACTTTCGGATATACATTAAAAGGTTTCGTTTTTTTTATGCTCAGGATGATATAAATATGTTAACCTTAAATCTTAATACTTCACACGATAATGAACATACGAAATGGTAGCACTGTTTCTCCGAGGCAACATGCTAGAAAGTTATATACAATCTAATTTTTGACAAGCAAAACACAATATTGAAGTGTACGAATAACAGATGCACAACGTTCTTTTAAAGTGCCAATAACTACAAAGTTAATGACGGAACGAAGTTAGGAGAAACGTGCATTTTGATATCTTGTCGTTTAACAGTCTAAATGACGCATAAAATAACAATGATAAAGAGCACGTGAGAGGTACCAGCGGCTTAAAATAACGAGCTGAACTCCAAAGGGAAACGTAGATTATACGTTTTTCATCTGGTCTTCTAGATTAGTCTGACAAAGTCACTTCTTTAATAGAGCAATGGTTTTCTTTTCTGCCTCTATGAAGGTGCTTACGTGTTTATTTTGTGCACAACTTCTGATATTTTTCAGGTTCATTTAACAACTTCTAGCATTTCACGCCATATTTTCAGGTTCATTTCGAAAATTTTTTATCAAAAATAAAAACTTCAACATAGGTTAAATCGTTTTTAATTATGTAGAAATAAACGAAATATCAAAATATCAGTTTATATCTCTTATCTGAAAACAAGTTCATGGTAACTGCGAATTTACGCCTCTTTTTTAATTATATCTCCTAATAAAAAAACTTAAATAACACTCATGTGTAACAATTATTTTCATATCTATATTAAAGAAGAAACATCTGTGCGTATTTAAACCTGTTTTAACTTCAAAAACGTTTCTTTCTTTTTGTAATTCCTCGAGTATTCAAAAAGGTATTTTTGCCTTTGACTTGATTTCCTGCACGTGTGATCCATGTCAGGCATCAATCTCAACATTCTAGTACATGTTATGCTTTAATGTTAACCCTTTAGTTTGTGTTTAGCATCAGTTTAAATCCTTCTGTTTTCGATTTTTAACAAAATTTGGTTAAAGTACAACATAGGTGGCGTCACAGCTCGGTAAGTTTCAATAGCAGACAAAAAAAAACATGAACTAGTAACCTAAATAAATATATATATATAGAAATAATCTAAAGTTTGGAACATTTTCCGTAATATCTGAGTTGCATGTTTGTTGTCTGCACTTGTTAAGTAGGCCCGGCATGGCCAGGTGGGCTAAGGCGTTCGATTCGTAATCTGAGGGTCGCGGGTTCGAATCCCCGTCGCATCAAATATGCTCGCCAGTTCAGCCGTGGGGGCGTTATTATGTAACGGTCAATATTACTGTTCGTTGGTAAAAGAGTAGCCATAAGAGTTGGCGGTGGGTGGTGATGACTAGCTACCTTCCCTCTAGTCTTACACTGCTAAATTAGGGACGGCTAACGCAGATAGCCATTGTGTAACTTTGCGCGAAATTCAAAAACGAAATAGCAAACAAACACAATTTCGCTTGTGACGACTACTATAACGTGTTACTTCACATAAAAAAGGAATATTAAATAAATATAATGCGTACCAGTTCCTAAGGCGTACCTATGCAGGAATTCTACCTTAGTCTTAATAATAGTTTCTCTCTGTGCACTATTTTATGTCTTTTATAGTTCTTCCGACAAAGTGTAATTTGGTTATTGCTCGCTACACATTCTGTAGTTTATTCGTTTTCAAAGACCTAAGAAAGTTTTATTTTTCTGGAAACTTAAATAGTTTCACCTCGCAGTTTGTCTAGTAAGTTTCGATCAAGCTGCTTTTTCGTTGAAGTATCACTTCAGAAGTGTTATTGATGGAATTTGTTTGTTTTGAATTTCGCACAAAGCTACTCGAGGGCTATCTGTGCTAGCCGTCCCTAATTTAGCAGTGTAAGACAAGATGGAAGGCAGCTAGTCATCACCACCCATCGCCAACTCTTGGGCTACTCTTTTACCAACGAATAGTAGGATTGACCGTTACATTATAACGCCCCGACGGCTCAAAGGGCAAGCATGTTTGGCGCGACGGGGATTCGAACCAGCGACTCTCAGATTACGAGTCGCACGCCTTAACACGCTTGGCCATGCGGGCCGCTATTGATATAAAAACAGTGGTAATACTCCCCAGCAAGTGGTTGTTCTCTGTGTGATTGAAGCAAGATATGTTGTTATTCAACATGGTTTAGTTGCAAAAAGGGAATCTTACATTGGGATAAAATGTAGGTTATTGAGAATTAACTAAATAACTTAAGAAAGAGAACAGAAAAAGCCAAATAAATTAAAACAAAACAAATACGTAACAAAATAGGGCCTAAATTGTGACTGAGGTAGAATACATATCAGTGAATTGTGAAATAAAAAGTATGTTATTTTAGGATTGTGTTTCACCACTAATATTCTTTACATTGCACGAACTTATTAATTTTATCAGTAATAATAAAGGGCCTGTCTGTATGTCTTTGTTTGACCGCCACAACTCCAAAAGAAAAGAATCTAGGTATGCAATTTTATACGCATACGGAGTGGACCTTGAGGGTACGAACCTGGGTATTATTACTTATTATAATTCTTTCTTTTGTTAGGTTTACATTTATATTTATTTTATAACACTCGTTATGAATTTACCCACATGTAAATAATTTATGTTTTTATATATAGCTTTTGTTATAATTACTCGTGTGCTTGTTTCTTTGTTTTCAAATTTCGCTGAAAGCTACACAAGGGCTATCTGCGCTAACCGTTCCTAATTTTGCAGTGTATGACTGGAGGGAAGGCAGCTTGTCATCACCACCAACTCTTTGGGCTACTCTTTTACCAACAAATAGTAGGATTTACTGTAACATTATAACGGCCCATAGCTGAAAGGGCGAGCATGTTTGGTGTGACAGGCATTCGAACCCCCGAACCTCAGATTACGAATCGAGTACCGAAACCACCTAGCCATGCCGGGCCTTACTCGTGGGTATGAATGCAATTCGGTTTGTTTTGAACTTGGCGCAAAGCTACACGAGAGCTATCCGTCCCTAATTTAGCAAATTTAGCAATGAAAAATTAGAGGGAAGGGAGATAAGCATCATCACCCACCGTCAACTCTTAAGCTACTCTTTTACAAAAGAATATTGAGTTTGGCGGCCACATTATAACATCTTCACAGCCATAAGAACTAGCATGTTTGCTAGAATGGGGATTCGAACCCACGATCCTCAGAATGCTAGTCAAGCGTCCTAATCTCCTGGTCATGCCAGACCTTATAGACATGATTATCTTCTTGTGATAATATCCCATCTGTTGTTCGTTTTTCTACTTATTGATTGTTATTTCTATTATTAATTGTTTTCCGTCATGTAATATTCTATATTGTTTGGTCTAACGTAATCTTCATGATAAAACTGTTTTACTTCTCATGAAGAACTCACAAATGATATCGGAAACTTGAATTCGATAAATATGTTGCAGTTATCCTTAACATTAATTTTCTCACTTATTTTCCCACAGTTGAAACTGTCGCTTAAAATTAGTAAATTTTAAATGCCTTATTATTTTAAAAGCTACTCTAAGAAACAAGCATGAGACACAAAGGTATGAGCGAAATTTCCTTCTAATTATCAGATTAGTTTGGATAACCGAGACGACATATTAAAAATTGGCTCTGCATGGCCTGGTGGACAAGGTGCTTGACTCATAATCTAAAGATCGCAGATTCAAATCTCCGTCAAACTCAAACATGCTCGCCCTTTCAGCCATGGGAGCGTTACATCTCACGATCAATCCCACTGTTCGTTAGTGAAAGAGTGGCCCAAGAGTTGACGGTGGGTGGTGTTAACTAGCTACCTTCCCTCTAGTTTTACACTGCTAAATTAGGGACGGACATTGCAGATAGCTATTGTGTAGCATTAGGCGAAATTCAACAACAAATAAACAACATTAAAAATTAGAAGCGATTTCATCAATGACATTAACAAAGACATCTGTTGTCTTAACTTGGAAGTATTTAAATAATTTCCAAAACAATAGTCAACATTATTTCATTCATCTGATACTGACCATTTACATTGTATCAAAACTTCAAAATATTAGTTTGTATTAGAAATATTGTACCCTTTTTCTCTTTATTATTTTCTAGAAATATAACGATAAAATATATGCTAGTTTCAGCATATTTAATTCAAAGTTTGAGTCCTTTCTTGGTAGAAATTGCTGCGAAACGCTATTTACATTTGTAATCCTAAAAATGTCCTCGTAAACTACATGAAACTACAAGTTTATTAAAAAAACTAGCAAAATTGAAACTCTAATCAGCTTAAAATCTTCACGGAAAAGGTTAAACAAAATTAAAAATTAAAACCTATTTAAATACAACAAAAATAGAAAAAGAGACTCGTAAATAATTCACATAGATTTAAAGTTTAATATAAAAAATAAATTTTAATGATATTAAGTTTAATAAAAAAGAAGTTTTGATAGTGAAACATAAGATTTAGAAACCCGTAAAACACAGATAGCACATTGTGTAGCCTTGTGTTTAATTTCAAACAATCAGCCACTCAATATTGAAACATTCCCCAGGTTTTGAAATAATGCTAGGCAGGGGAAATATATCACAGTATGAATATTGGATGTGCGATTTAAAATTTTTCATACAACATTGTTCTCACCTCATTTTGTATGGCCAGGTGGGATAAGGCATTCTACTTCTAATCCTGGGTTCGCAGGTTCGATTCCCGGTCGCACCAAAGATGCCCGCCCCTTTTAGCCGTGAAGCCGTTATAATGTGACGGTCAATCCCACTATTCGTTGGTAAAAGAGTAGCCCAAGAGTTGGCGGTGAGTGGTGATGAGTAGCTGCATTCCCTCTAATCTTACACTGCTAAATTAGGGATAGCTAGCACAGATAGCCATCGTGTAGCTTTGCGCGAAATTAAAACAAACTAACCTCATTTTGTTTTATGAAAAATGATTAAGAAAAGGTTTGTTTCATAGATTTTACTGCCCTCTAGTGACACAACGGAAAGTCTCTAAACTCGTAATGCTTAAAACGAATTCTCGATACTCGCGGCAGGCTTAACACAGAAAGCCGATTGAGTATCGTTGTGCTTAACAGCAAACAAACAATGCATTTTATTCACGTACGCGTTATTGACATCGGAACATAATTCCAAATTCTTCTTTGATTTCTGCTGACAACCTAAGAAACCAATCTGTTTAGAAAAAAAATAATAGCCGAAGTCCATTAAAAAAAAATAATAAAAAAATAAAAAGTTGTAGTTTTTATAAAATGACTTATATTCTTATTTGTTTATAGATAAGTGTGTTTGTTACGGTGCACTTGGTTTTTCTCCTAATCCTTAGCCCTCCGCTGGTACAGCAATAAGCCTACGGATTTACAACGCTAAAATTAGGGTTCGATTACCCTCGGTGGGTGTAGCAGATAGCCTGATGTGGTTTTGCTATAAACACACACACACACCTAATCCAAAGACATGAGTGCTTATAGAAATTTCTTTGAGGAAATGATGGAGCGCAAAATCTAAATAAAAAAATGAAGAAATATGTATTTCATTTTCTAAGGGGGTCAGGTCCCCTCCTGCTGATGCCAGTGCTAGTAAGTGTGTCGCATTAAGTCTCCTTGTATCTGATATGAAATTAGATAAAGGATAAACTTCACATTTTGATAGACATAATAATAACTTTCTTTATTTCTTTAATTTATTAAATTTTTATTTCTCCATTTTCGTTTTTGTTTTGTTTCGTAGAGATGTTTCTCCTGTCAAGATATTATCAGCGACGCCGAGAAGAAATTGAACAAAACACCAGATGGCAGAATGACAACAACTTTGTGGAGCAAGAAATGAGAAAACGAGCTGTGCAAAGAGAACTCGCCGAGCAGCGCCGCCACGCGGCAACCTGTGGAACGTTGATATGTATTTTTGTGAGTGGTTCTGCGTTGGTGCTTCTTGGAGTGGGTTTAACATGCACGGGTGTATTTGTTCCACGATATGAAAATAAAAGAATGCCATGGCTAGTGGCTGGTCCGTCATTCATAGTAGTAGGTGTCCTAGTGCTACTGTTGTCCGTCGAAATAATTATAAAAAGACGGAAAGTGGGAAGCACATCAAATGATTCGGATTCAGACGACGAGGGCTCGAAGTACCGATACAAGCTAAAACCGGCAAGAGGGTGGACGGGCAAGGATCGTAGTTCAATAAACATTCAAAAGGTGGCGCCAGCACCTGAAGAACAGAGTAATAAATTACACGAGCAGCTGGAACCAAATTCAACTCTTGTTTTGAGCCCGAAACTTTTGGAAAAAACATTAGAAGCATAAGAGCATTTATTACTTGAAACAAAATATTAAAAAAGGACATTCAGAATAAAAGTGACTTTAAAACGAACAACTAGAGAGTGTACGAATGTATAACTAAAATTTTGATGAAGTGAAATATCATAGAGACGAAGTAATTATCGAACACTGAAACCCGCAATTTCTCAAAGAAATTTATGTGTAAAAAAATGTAAATAACGGAAAGATATAACGGATATATAAACGTGAATAACGGAAGAACGAGATAAAAGTACATAAAGTATTTAAATGATAGTTAGTCAAAGTTTGAAATAAGCAGTCGATAGATCCCTCAGTTTACATATTTTTACTCACTTTTATGTGAGTAATTTTAAAGGGAAGATTACAATGGTGAACTTTCTATGTGACGACACATAATGGTTGTTCTGATATCATAAAAGCAAAAGCTTTGAAACATCAAATTTGATATTTTTACTTACTGTTAGCAAAACCTGGTACTAAGATATAATAATTAATAACTTTTTTAAAAGGTAAAAAGATATCGAAATCTTAATCTAATATAAAAATCAAAAGCTTAAGTGAGTTCGTCGCAACAGCTAACGGTAAGATAAAACGTACTTGGAGTATTGTTTGGAATGTTTTAGTTTCGTTCGAAACTCTCATTCGATTGGTTGAAATATTGAAACTCTCATTCGATTGGTTCAAATATTGCAGTTACGAATAAGTAATTGTTAATAACAAATTATCAATTTAACACTAAGTAACTTAAGAATTGTAGTGATTTGATTATAACTTGTTCTTTGTTTCTGCACCTAGTTATATTAAGTTTAAAGGTCGTATTGTTTGATAAGCTTGGAGTGTTTGCATTTTTATCATGTATTTATTGCTAAAGTTTTAAGAGTGATGCAAGGTACTTAAACTGACTCGCGAGATGTTTTTGTTTTTCTCTAAGGTTAAGGCTGGCGTGGCCAGGTGGGTTAAGGCTTTTGATTCCTAATCTGAGAGCCACGAGTTCGAATCCCCGTCGCACCAAACATTTCAGCTGTGGAGATGTTATAAAGTGACAACCAATCCCACAATTCGTTGGTAGAAGAGTAGCCCAGGAGTTGGCGAAAGGTGGTGCTGATTAGCTGCCTTTCTTCTTGTCTTACACTACTTAATCAGGGACGGCTGGAGCAGATAACCCTTGTGTAACTTTGGGCGAAATTTTATGTCTTAGTCTATTTATTTTATTCTCTGTAACAGCATAAGCTCAGTGAATAGTAAGTGTGATAAACAATTCTCTAAACGGTATCACCACATCGGGCTCTTGTTATTCTCTTTCTGATTGGCCGAGTGTCTAGCTGATCTCTCTCTCTATCCCCGTATTGGCCGAGTGACCAGCTGCTCTCTTGCTCTCTCTTTGATTGGCCGAGTGGCTAGCTGCTCTCTCTCTGTAGCCTGTACTTTCATAACAGAAACACCTTGTGCTGGCGTTTCTTTATAAGCTTGTTGAGAAATTCAACAAACAAAAATTCTTAAATTTTTTTTTGCATACATCTTATGTTACAATATTATCAATTAATGAGTTATTTTACACCATAATATTAAAGCAAACAATATCTAATATGACCAATATGTTTGTTATTATTTTTTCGGTGTAAGTAAAATATTTTTATTAAGTTATGCACACCAGTCATGTTATACTGGCTATTTTTCATCATTCTCTAACAGTAACCAAGTTTATTGTGAGAAAAATATGTTACAAAAGATATTAATAAACATTTATTTACAAATAAAGCTTACATAAGTTTCGTGAACTTGTAGAGTTGCAGTAAATTAATTAACACAGATTACTGACTGTGTTCAAGATTTACTTATGACAACCCAGGTTTTCGGGTAACAAAATGCGGTACAGATTAGTGAGTGGCGTCACCTGTTGGATTATATGCAAGTTTCGAGAATAAAATTCCAGGGATCGACAGAGAGCAGAAAGCTCTATTGTGAGCCTTTGCGGCAAGACAACAAATAAAAGAAACTAGTAGGTGACAGTTTTAATTAATAAAACTCACAGTATTTTTCAATAGGTAAAACCAACACTGGGTTTGTTTGATATTAAGATGTATTCCCCATTCACCTTTTTCGAATACAATAAAGTGTAATTTTTATTTAAAAAATTATGAAATTATTTATATTGTACCTGGTGGCTGAAAGGGCCTAGAGAAATGCCTTGTTCTTGCGAAGCATGTATATTTTGTTTTGTTTATACTTCGGCGCGAAACCTGTATTACAACAAACTAGCCGACCACTAGATGGCCAGGAAATACCAAGTGGTTAGGGTGCTTGACTTGTAATCTTAGAGTCGCGGGTTCGAATCCCCGTCACACCAAACATGCTCGCTCTTTCAGCCGTACGGGCTTTATAATGTGAGGGTCAATTCCACTATTCGTTCGTAAACGAGTTGGTGGCGGGTGGTGAAAACTAGCTTCCTTCCGTCCAGTCTTACACTGTTAAATTAGGGGCGATTGGCGCATGTGGCACCAGTGTAGCTTTGCGGGAAATTCAAAACAAAATTCCTGAATTTTAACGTTATAAGCTACCAGGAGTGAAGAAAACCAGCCATTAATTTAACATTTTGTTATTTCATAACCAGATTTCACGCACCCTGACGAAATGAAATTCAAGAATAGTACAAAATTGATTACAGTCTAAAACCAGATAGACACTTGTTTGTCGTATCTGTGGTGGTTTTGGTCGGGTTAAGTAACAGTTAAATGAAAGGGAGATTTCTTCAATTTCGTACAGTAGATCCCATAAAATTAATGGTTTTCACGTCAGAAAGAGACCAGTGATTAATGATTTTTGCAGTTTACTCTCTTAAAAGGGGAGTAAAACCCGCTTGTATAAATTTCCCCACGTTCCAGATATAACGGAAGAAGTCAATAATCAGTCTGCACAGAAAGGAAGTGAGATCATATAGGTAAAGTTCAAGCGGCCCACGTTCTTCTTACGTCACCACAAAACAAGTTTATACCTGTAAGAACAAGCCCCTGGCTAATGGAACAACTAAACTGAAAGCGTGAAAGTTTTATTATTGTTTGTTTTTTGAATTTCGTCCAAAGCTACTCTTGGACTATCTGCGCTAGCCGTCCCTAATTTAGCAGTGTAAGACTTGAGGGAAGGCAGCTAATAATCACCACCCACCGCCAACTCTCGGGCTACTCTTTTACCAATGAATAGTAGGATTGACCGTAACTTTATAACGCCCCCCACAACTGAAAGGGCGAGCATGTTTGGTGTGAGGGGGATTCGAACTCGGATTACGAGTCGAGTGCCTTAACCACCTGGCCATGACGGACCTTTTATTATTGTTGTTGCTTACACTTGTTTTCACAGGTTTTGAACAACTGGAGAAAATGCGCCCTAACACAAGAGACATTATCTGAGTTAACCCTATTTCCTTCAGTGTTTTTATGTCGTTCATTAGGTTTTCTGATATTAACAGTGATTTTATATCTCTATCAGACAGTCGTCTTTCTGTATATTTATTTCGTAAAATCTAAAGTTTATGGGCGAGAAAGGTCCAAATTTTTATCTCTGTTCAGTATCACGGTAATGCTAATATTTGTAGCTAAGTTAGTCGTTAGTTTTTTTTTGCCACAGCAACGTAGCGAAACGTGCATAAACAGCGCATGCTTCCCGCGATGATAAAAGATTTAACTGCAGATGTAACGTCAGTTTCTGAGTTGGAAGGCATGTTGGAGTTGCCGAGGTGGCTAATGTACTTATCGACTTCGCTAATGCCATTATCGATTGTTCTGGTTGGAAAAATCTGCTTAGAAACCGAAATATCGTTGCTAAACAACGACACTCAGGCAACAACAGTTTGGTTTCTTTTTCCGTTTCTGTAGAAGACTAAACACTTCCTGTAAATAAAGTCTTTTTAACGCTGGTGGAAGAGAGTTTTATATAAAAAAACACGAACCTCTGTGTTAACCATAATGATACGACCACATTGAAGCTATTTGTTGAAGTGTTAAACTCATAACATACGTTCATGAACCTGAGACCCAGTGATTAAAAAGGCTTAGGTAAGTCACGTTATGGGTATCATAAGCTGTTTTTTGTAACGTTGAATTAACTCGTCGAAAGGACCTCATGACCGTTGAGTGATAACGTTAAAATAATAACAATTAAATCGACCTTTCGAATAAAAAAGTCGCAGAACTTGAGTTGGTTTTGCAGTGGAAGCTGACAAGCCGCCGTATTCGGATTGTTTGTATGTTTGTTTTTAATTTTGGGCAAAGCTACACGAGGGCTTTTTGCGTTAGCCGTCCCTAATTTAGCAGTGTGAGACTAAATGGAAGTTATCTAGTCATCACCACCCACCGCCAACTCTTGGGCTGCTCTTTTGTCAACGAATACTGGGATTGACTGTCACGCATAATGCCCCACGGATGAAAAGGGGGGAATATTTGGTGTGACGGGGATTCGAACTCTCGACTCTCAGATTACGAGTACGCCCTAGCCGCCTGGTCATGTCGGACCCGGATTTGAATTTGTGAGTCACCATAAGATATTACCTTCTTTTGACATCTACTCCTCTAAAGAGGGTGGCACGTGGTAAGATGCTATTGTCAAGCTGTTGTCCTATGGTCAGTAGCTCAAAGTCAGGGACATAGGGTCAGTGGCAGATAAAACTAATTGCCATTCATACAAAATACGTGAAAACCTTGGCTTATCGACTATCGGGTTTTATTTCTTGAAATCCATTGGCTTGTGCCTTTTAAAAGTTTCAGGGTTTGTTCTTCACGTTTGGTCTCTAGTATTAGCTCCAAGTCAAATAGCAGCTTCTAAAAGTATAAATGTAGGTTGTCTTGTTACTTGTATGTATTGTTTGTCTTATATTTTCAACTTTTTATATTCATAAAAGGCACGTTTAACATGACGGAATGTTTGTGGTTTATCGAAAACGCGCGTCAGTTAATAAAATAACACCCAGTTAAATATACTGAAAACACTGAATTACTCGTCGTGGTCTTCTCTTCGACAACATTCCAGAAATAGAACATTCCTCTTCACTTGCTTTTATTTAAAGTTCATTTCTATTTAAGTATCTTTTTCATTCCACTCTCTATTTGAATTATAATGCCTTTTCCTCCGTGGATCAGAGATGAGTTTCCAGGCACACGATGCTAAATTCGTTTCGATACCCGTGGTGGGCACATGATAAAAAGCCCATTGAATAGTTTTTTGCTGCAACCAAAAACTACTCAATTCACGAACTTGGATACAGGTAAACCACACAGCTGTACAATGGATTACTTATTTATTCTCTGCCCACCACGGGTATCGAAACCCGATTTATAGCGTTGTAAGTCCGCAGACATATCGGTGGGCTACTTGGGAGGCAAAATATCCTCCTTTAGAGCACCAACAAGTGAAGTTGAAATTTCCCAAATTCCAACAGTTTTAAGTGACTCAACATGGCTAGGTGGTCAGAACTGTCATCTCGTGATGTGAGGATCGCGGGATAGAAACCCTGTCACACCAAACATGCTTGCTCTTTCAACCGTGGGGACGTTATAATGTTACAGCCAAAAACACTCTTCGGTAAAAGAGTCATCGGTGGGTGGTGAGGACTAGCTGTCTTCCCTCTGCTAAAGTTGGGACGGCTAGCGTAGATACCCCTCGCATAACTATGCGCAAAATTCAAAATAAACAGTTTTAAGTTTCAGATAAGAAACATCGAAAGCTCGTTTTATTTTCATTACTTTTCTAAAAATAGACAACTCAGAATTGTAATAGTTTCTACAAACGCCGCATTGAAAGTGTTTGTGCATAAATTTCTTTGTATGGCGAACCAAAAGATAAACTTGTATTTATTCCGAACAGATCGAAAACTGTCAAAGGAGGCACAGGTTAACTTAATTTGACAGCGAACGTCTTAAAGAAGAACAGTCTGAAAAGTGAGGCATAATTTAGTGATTTGGTCGAAATAAGTTAACAGTAAAGTTGATGTTGTATGAGTCAAAGATTAGAACATACACTTATACTCCGAAGATCAGTGGTTTATATCAAAATCAGGTGTGGCATTCGTTTATGTGACTTAAGCCAGTTTATATATGACGTACTCTCTCTATAACAACGACATAAAAGTATTATTTGCTAAATCTGGAAGAACCCTTAATACAAACTCAGTTATAATTTCGGTATAGTTATGTTAGCGATATATCATCTGGGGCAAAGACGGGGTGAAGAAAACCGTGTCCAACGTGGAAAAGAAGAGAGCACACGACGTCCCGGGCGGGCTTTCAAAGAGATGGCAGTGCAAAACCGAAACGCAGCCGCTTGCGCAATTCTTTTGTGCATCTATTGTTCTGGTTCGGCTCTGGTAATGTCGGGTATTGCTGTTACTTGTGTTGGAATACTGTTGCCAGATTTCCGTGACAACCGGACTCCTTGGATAGTGATTGGACCAACTCTAATTGTCATCGGTGTATTGGTGTTATTGTTATCCATAGAAATTATCATTAAGCTCCGCAAGGTGGCACCTTCTGATGACTCAGAGTTTCAAGCCGAGTCTCACAGAAAACCGAAACGAAAACCAAATAGTTGGAATCAACACGTGGGTTCTCAAAAGGCTAGCGGCCAAGAATCTTGCAAACCGCCCACAACGAACTTCAACAGGATGAAACAACCAACTATTGTAATAGAACCAGCGACACCAATAATTCTTGACCCTTCCTCTTTAACAAGTTAAAGTCTTTCACAACATCGTTGAGTAAAAGCAACAATAAAAAGCAAGCAGCTGCTTGTATTTATAGTTACAGACTTAAGCGTGTTACACAAGAACTAAACCATCCAAGCGTTTATCTTTTTAAAAAAACAACAACTAAAACTGTTCTGCATTAAATAATAAAAAAAGAATGATAAATATTGGGTTAATTTTCAGCCGAATTAACGGACAATTTTTTAACAAGTAGAATATAATCCTTCAGAAGGATGACGAACACATAAGTTATCTGCTTGTTTGTAAATACCGAGATAAATATCAAACCTGAACACTGATACTGTTTAGTGTATTGAATGATGGTTTGGTGGATTAGACCAACTTGAACTTAAAACTTTTAACAGAGATAAAGATAAGTGTTTTTTTATTGGTTGAAACTTTTAAACGCGATAAAAGAAATTTTTTTATTGGGTGAAACTTGTAATCGAGATAAAGACATGTGTTTTGTTGGTTGAAACTTGTAATCGAGATAAAGACACGTGTTTTGTTGGTTGAAACTTTTAATCAAGATAAAGACTGGTGTTTTATTCACTGAAACTTTCAATCGAGATAAAGAGAGATGCTTTTATATTGGCTGAAACTTTTAATTGATATAAAGACAGGTGTTTTATTGGCTGAAACCTTTAACCAAAATAAAAAAAGTGATTTGATGGCTGAAACTTTTAATGAAGATAAAAACGTTTATTTCTTGAAACGAGGAAGCCAAGCACTGTAGGACACACCACGTTTTAAATTATTACTTCTGTAACCAAAATGTTCACAGATATCATTACTGTCTTGTTAAATAATTGAGTTCGTGTAACTGTTCTGTTTGAGATAACAATAGCAAAATTAAAGTCACATATGTTAGTAGTAAGACAATAATACTAGTAACACGTATCTAAGTAATATTGTTAAAAATGCACTATTATATACGTGAAGCATAGTGGAGACGTAGATGTAAAAATTAGTAAAACCGATATATATTTATATATACGTAGTTGAAACCTGGGACAAAAGAAATATATATATTAGTCTTAACTTTTATATTGTATTTATTAAAATAACAAAATTTTATGCCTTTAAATACATGGTTATTAATTTTTATTGTAAAAATATTGGACGATGAAAAATACGGGTAAATTATTTCAGTCAGATTTTCTTTGATATTTTACAGAAGTAAAGTTTGATCTTACAAAATTTTCGCGTTCTAACACATGCACAATTATAATCTGGTGCTAGTGGTCAAAAATCTAAATCACCTACGAAACGTATAAGATCACGAGGCAATTTTTGAACAAGTCATTTTAAAAATCAATAACAAACAAACCCAGATGTGGATCAAAAATACAAAACGCGTATAGATTGTGTTAATGAATCGAAACGAAGATCCCTAGGACTAACTGGAGTACGACACTGAATTATAGGCTTAGCACCTACACTAAATTATAGGCTTAGCATCTATATAAGCATCTCGAGAAACGTTGGGATTAGATAAAGGTCATTTTCACAGATGTTTGAACACACCTGTGATATCCGCACAGAAATACCGTGAATAAAATAATGGGAATATTTGTGTGTTTCTACGATCTGTTATTATTTTTTATGTAACTCCATGTACGAGTTTCGAGTTTGAGACATGTCTTTAGTTACAGAAACAGGCAGTATATATATTGTAACTGAATGATTAGAGTGGAATTTTACTGGCGGTAAAATGCACGTGGTCTTTGTGCCCTTAGATATCGATTCTCTGCTCGAGACGCGTGCAGTGAAGTCTCGATAGTTGCCAGGCAGGTTGAAGAGAAAACATTAATCTAATGGTTTTCATTTCCCTTAAAATATCCAAAATGAAACGCTCGTGCAGTTTCTTTGTGCCTTATTTCTTTGCTTTTCAACGAGATCAGGGTCATATAATATATATATATATATATATATATACGTTAGCTGCAACTTACCATCAGTTGTTAATGAAAGTACTGTGTGTTAGAAACGAGGTGTTTTTATTCGATATACTTGTTTGTTTGTTTTTAAATTTCGCACAAAGCTACTCGAGGGCTATCTGCGCTAGCCGTCTCTAATTTGGCAATATAAGACTAGAGGGAAGGCAGCTAGTTATTACCACCCACCGGCAACTCTTGAGCTACTCTTTTACCAATGAATAATGGGATTAACCGTAACATTATAACGCCTCCACAGCTGAAAGGGCGCGCATGTTTGGCGCGAGGGGGATGCGAACCCGCGACCCTCAGATTACGAGTCGCACGCCTTAACACGTTCGGCCATCCCGAGCCGTTATTCAATATGCAACCTAAAACAATGAAGCAGAAAACATAAACCGAATATTTCGCACGTGTACTTAATCAAGTCTAAATGTTCCTTGACATTCCATAGTTGTAGAGAAAACGAAACCAATTTTCGTTGAATACGTAATAAATATATTTTATACTCTTTGCATGGCTGAATTCATGTAATCTACAGTTGTTAATTTCTAGGGAAGAAAACCCGGTATCTGTTAAAAGCTGGGATTTGGTGGAACGTAAGTGATTTTAACACATATCTCAACTAGGGGCCCCAAAGACAAATATAATTGACTATGTCAGTCACTTATCAAGTGATACCCGTATCGAGGCAGTCTTAAGATCACATCTTGTGTTTTGGTGTTAAAAAAAATAATCCCAAATGGGTTCCGCAGTTACGGTATCTTAAATCTGGAGATATCAGGCAGAATGTAAGGGTCGACAACATTGGCTGAAACTTTCAAACAAGAACAAGTATTTTATTGGCTAAAACTTTAAAACAGATGAAAAGAAAATTTTGATATTGATACATAATTCAAGTCTGTCACGCCAATCTATTGACTTCCTATACATTTCAAAGATTTTCATCAATACCGGTCTAATTCATGTTTCTGACTTATTTTCGTAACGTATCAATCAATCCTCAAGTAAATTTGACACGTGAAGGTTACTAAACGACTCCAGTTATCAGCTATATTAAATGAAATTAAAATACAGAACGAAGTAATAGAGTTAACATATAAATGTAAAATAAATATAATATAAATATAATATTAATATAAAATAAAACATGAAAAGTAATTTAAAAAAATATGTGTGCCTAAAATCCAAATGAAAAATAAAACAAAAATTTGTTTTTGTTTTTTTGGAATTTCGCACAAAGCTACTCGAGGGCTATCTGTGCTAGCCGTCCCTAATTTAGCAGTGTAAGACTAGAGGGAAGGCAGCTAGTCATCACCACCCACCGCCAACTCTTGGGCTACTCTTTTAGCAACGAATAATGGGATTGACCGTCACATTATACGCCCCCACGGCTGGGAGGGCGAGCATGTTTAGCGCGACGCGGGCGCGAACCCGCGACCCTCGGATTACGAGTGCACGCTTTAACGCGCTCGGCCATGCCAGGCCATAAAACAAAAAAACCATCGTGTTCGACGGCACTGAAATATCCTACATGTGCATGGTTTGTTTTTGAATTTCGCGCAAAGCTACATGAGGGCTATCTGCATTAGCCATCTCTAATTTAGCAGTATAAAAGTAGAGGGAAGGCAGCTAGTCATCATCAACTCTTGGACTACTCTTTTACCAACGAATAGCGGGATTGATCGTCACATTATAACGTCCCATACATTACGAATCGAGTGCCTAACCACCTGGCCATACCATGTATACAAATTCATCACATTAATTATGTAAAATCGTTTTCTTTCACTATTTTATGTTTAGGTTTCGCTCTTAAAATTTTGGCTTTTCCACTTTTTATAAGATGACATTTTTTGATAGATTTTTTTACTTTAATTTAGTTATATTTCGAGGTGTTTTTGATAGATATTTTTACTGTAATTTAGTTATATTTTGAGGTGTTTTTAATTTTAGGATTTAGGTGAATTATCACCAACCAGCTCATTTCGACATATTAATATAATAACTTCATATAAGTTTGTGTTATACTTACTGGAAACATAAAACATATAATAAAAGCTTTAAAAACAATCAGTTTTTCAATTGTTTTTATCCTTATATTCCAGTGGCAACAATCGTCTTATTCATTAGATAAGATGCACAGTTGACTTATGAATCATTAGATAAGATGCACAGTTGACTTATGAATCATTAGATTAGATGCACAGTTGACTTATGAATCATTAGATTAGATGCACAGCCTAACAATAAATTATTAGATTTGATACGCAGCTGAACTTTGAATTATTAGATTAGATGCACACTTAAACATTAAAGTACAACTGACCTTTAAAACACTAACTTTGTTGTAAAGATGAACTTTGAGTTGTTAGATTAGACACATGTGTGAACTACAAACTATTATATTAGATGAATAGTTAAATCACGAACCGTTAGATTAGATGTACAACTTAAACTCTATATTTACAACTGAACATTGAAACTTACGGACACAACTGAGCTGGATATCACCGGAGGTACAGTTGACCTGGATATTACTAGAGACGCAGTTGAGCTGGATATCACCAGAGGTACAGTTGAACTGGATATCACCAGAGGTACAACTGGATTGGATATCACCAGAGGTACAACTGAATTGGATATCACCAGAGGTACAACTGAACTGGATATCACCAGAGGTACAGTTGACCTGGATATTACTAGAGACACAGTTGAACCGGATGTTATTAAAGGTACAGATGAACTTGGTATCACTACTCATCAATGGTTACTTATAACTGTGTAAAGTTTAAACCTAATAGTCTGTGAGTAAGGGCATGAATAGGGTTTCATATGTGGGGATTCCAAGATACCAAGGGGGACTTCAAACACAAAGTACAATGGGAGATTCGGGTTCAGCGTTTATAAAAACCCACAGTTAGATCTAGGTGTTGTCTGAGTGACGTATGTTAGCTACCCAAGTCTTATACATAAAAATATCTTCCTTGGCTACCATGAGTTCACATGCCAGATTGGGTTTTGTTTGCTTTGAGAGAAATTCGTGGAGAAACGTCATTTAACAGTGGATGAATTAGTAATTAAACTGTTAAGAACTTGCGCAGGAAATGTTCGAAGTGACTTAACACAATAACACTTTTAACATAGTTTAACCATTGTGTTTGTCATTCGATTGACTAAAAATAACATCAATTTTACTTTACATTTTATTATCTTCTCCAGGTTTTTTATTTTGACAGTTAATGCACAGAAGTCAATGATTTCAGGTTTTACGATCACATAAATTTGGGTCTGACCGATGTTATCAATTTTAACGTATCTGCTAGACCTGTGTTATTGTTGTTTTTCTCTATTGGAAGCATGTTATTGTGTTATCTTTTTTCTGTTGGAAACGTGCTACAGTATTGTTATTTCCTTTGTTGGAAGCATGTTATTATGCCATTATTTTTTCTGTTGGAAACATTCTACACTATTGTTACTTCCTCTGTTGGAAGCATGTTATTATGCCATTATTTTTTCTGTTGGAAACATGCTTCAGTTTTGATGCGTTTTGTTTCTCCTCACCTGCATGTTGTTCCTCTCAAATCAATCTGACAGCTAATTTAGAAGATGCAGATGTAATGTACACCTCGTTGTGATCAAAGTTACGCCTTCTGTTTTATAATGAAACTACTTCTCGAGTTATGACGCCATCTTGTCACAAAATACAGCCAGTGTTTTCACAACAGTCATTTTTTTCTGAAACATATTAGAAATACATGATGTCCGTTACATCTCATCCATGTGATGAACGAGCTTTGATTTGTCCATTTAGTATATCAGATGATTGTTTTTGTTGTTTGTTTTTTGAATTTCGCACAAAGCTACTCGAGGGCTATCTGTGTTAGCTGTCCCTAATTTAGCAGTGTAAGACTGGAGGGAAGACAGCTAGTCATCACTACCAACTGCCAACTCTTGGGCTACTCTTTTACCAACGAATAGTGGGATTGACCGTCACATTATAACACCCCCACGGCTGAAAGGGCGAGCATGTTTGGTGCGACCGGGATTTGAACCCGCGACCCTCAGGTTATGAGTCGAACGCCTTAACGCACTTGAAGAACAGTCGACAATTTGATTTTTCTCTTTATATTAAACCACGTTTTTCATTTTGACACGTGGTGTTGGCGAATATGTGTTTCACATTTTAGAGTAATTCGTTTTGCTGGTACCAACAGGGTAACGTGTAAACAAGAGTGTTGTACTATATTAAGGTGTAATTAACAACTTTGGGTTATATCAAGGTATCCAAATGAGCTTTGGACTATAGAACCATGCATGCAAGATCTTCAGACCACAGAAGGACCTACAATGACATTTTTGTATAGCAAGATGTGCACAGAATTTTGGAAAATAACAAAAGGAAAACAACAGTTTTGTTTGAAAAATGTTCACAAAAACACTGAAATATTGTTTGATATCGACAGGGGTTTCGTCCAGAACTTAAAAAAAATATTTGCTAAGGAGTTTTGAGCTACAAGTGAGTTTTGGAATGATGACAGTAAGTCAGTACATATCCTGCTACACGGGAAGGAAAAAGAAGGAGATACGAAAAACATATATACGTTCTTAATTATTAAACAAAATTTTCAAAATTCAGCTAATTTGTATATCCATTTATTCAACTTATATTAAAGCTCGCAACTAGTTAAATACATTTTGCCAGTACGACCTCAGGCAACAGTCAATGTCATGTTTCACACAAGCTCTTTCTCTTTCTCTACATTCGTCACGTTAATGAAATACTGTTAACATACAGGGTAAAGTTACATAGCCTGCGAAGAGAACAATTATAGCTCAAACTGTAGTGTAATAACTAACACAACCATTAACTTCAACTGTTTTTACTGAATATGGACTACCGTGTTTACCTACCACTCCTTAGTTGAAACAACTTACTGTGAAGTCATGAACTGGGAACATTTCACCCTAAAGGCTCGAACTGCTGGGATTATTTGACCAAAAAGTTTGGATATATAGTTTAACCTGTTGACTGCCAAGTATTTCAGTTGCTACGGCAACTCCAAACCGAGTTCAAAATACAACTCCAATGCTTCTTCATTTTGTAATCTTTTTTTCGTAACGTCATTTTGGATCGAAAGTGAAACAATATGTAATTAGGTCAAATGCACGTATGGTGCTGACATTTAGCGTTAGGTATCATTGAGAACGAATTAACTCCTCCGTAGCACTGTGTTACCGATCGGCTTGGACGAGTTATTTCATCTATGGCACTGAACAGGTTAAAGCACCGTTTCGCAACGTTGTTTGATTGAGGTTTCATTTTCTAAAAGTTCTTGGTGAATCACAATCTAATACGTCGTTTCAATAAAAAAAGAAACCATCAATATACGACTTACTAAATACTTACTGAATATATGAAAAACAAATATCTATGTTTAAAGTATGTTAATCATATTTCACACATTCTGATGACTCAGTATATTTTCGCAACACACGGGTGAGAAAGTAAGGAGTATTGCACCACAAATACATTATATTCACCGTATACTGTAGAAGATATAGATTCATGGTATAAGACCCGCAATGTTTACAGCTTTCATTTTATTTTCAAACATACTGAGAACACTAACCATTATTTTCAGTGTTATGTGAGGTGATTGTTTGTTATCTTCATATAAATATTTCACCGAGAGTTATTCTGTTTTAGGAGAAACGCAAGTAATAAACAGATCTCACAGTTATTTCTTGAGCCAGGTCAAGTAGTGGATTTTATTTTTACTCTCATAAAGGGACGCGAACCATAGATTATCAGTTTTACACTTCGGCACTAGACCACGCCTAGCATTTCTTTTACCAACGAACAGTGGGATTGACCGACATATAACACCTACACGACTGAAAGGGCGAGCATATTTGGTGCGACGGGGATTCGAACCCGCGAACCTGAGAGTAGGAGTTAAGCCTTAACCGCCTGCCATGCCTTGAAGGAAAGTGAAGGATTTGTTTGTTTGTTTAGAATTAAACACAAAGCTACACTATGGGCTATCTGTGCTCTGCCCACCACGGGTATCAAAACCCGGATTTTAGTGTGTAAGTCCGCAGACATACCGCTGTGCCACTGGGAGTCAAAAGTGAAGGAAAGATAATAATGGTTATTTATTTCAAAATAAAAATAGAATTTCACGAATATCTTTCCTTAAAAGAATCTCAGGCGAATTAAAAATATTTTATTGTCAGTAAAACTGTGAGCTACAAACTATTTTATAAACTTACTTATAAGTTAGTTGATTTTTGTTAGCTCCGATACACATATTTTAAAAAAGATAATATCATTTTATCAGATATTTAAATAAGTCTGACTGTGTAACTATAAATAATTACTTTCGTTAGTAAATCAGTTTACAAAGTGTAACTCAGTGACATCTGGTGAGATAAATAATAAGTATCGTCATACTCTCTCGCTATAATTTACAGTTATGGAGATCATAATATTAAAAATAAAGATTGTATCTTAAACAATATAAAAATAGCCTAGTTGTAGCATTAATGATTCTTATTTTCCATTATTTATATAAAGTTAATTTGCTATGTTAGTTTATAACGCGTAGTGTAGTTGCTTGCAAATGTGATAGATGGCGCGAGATTCCAAATAACTCACAAGGAATAAGGCAAACGTATAAATTGTCAATCAGAAATTGGACAATAAAATCAGTATTATACAATAACTTTAAATTATTATTGATTAAAATGAACTCTAATGTTTGTTTGTTTCTGTGTATAGTAGTTTGTTTTGTATGTTTATTATTTCAGAACATTCTTTAATATTTATTTTGTTCGCTAAATAAACCAATAATGCTAATTAAATAATTACACCATACTAATTCTTTAAAGCTGTCTAATATGTAAACATAATTGTATTATAATAAAAAACACACATTAATTTATATTAGATTGGCACATGTAAACAGCTCAACATCGAATAATTTTAGGTGTGTCACGTTTGTTTTTGAATTTTGCTTAAAGAGCCAACTCTTGAGTCACGAAGAAACACTGGGATTGACCGTAACTTTATAACGCCCCCCACGGGTGAAAGAGCGACCATATTTGTGAGGACGGGAATTCAAAACCGCGACCTTCAGATTACAAGGCAAGGCCCACATGTGCCACAAGCATGCATGTCAGAAAGGGCGCTCAGCTGAAACATTGTGTTCTAGCTCAAAGCAGTATTTTTGTAGGTTGTCAATTTTCAAACGTCTTTTTTCGATAGACCAAAAGCGTTTGAAAATGGAGAAAAAACTGTTTTTGAAATTGATAGAGAAAGCCTAACAAACTGGTCAATAAGTGGTCAAAAATTAGATGAATGACAAAAGAAAACTGCCCGTATTTGAGGTTCTCAAGGTTGATGTTTTTCTCCTTAAATAAAACTATTTAAAGACTTGTTAAGTTACATAAAATCGGTTTTTAATTTTAGATACAACTAGACATTTTAGAGGAGGAAATGAAGTAAATACTTCCGATTAATAACCGAATCAAATCTATTGAAAGTCTAACACGTGACAAACGTTCTATTTTACTAATCTGTTTCAATGTCTTTATTATATATTTGATACTCTTCTGAATAAAGTGAAATTGTTTGTTTTTAAATGAAACAAATCCTTTAACATTGACTAATAAACGATGTTTTTTTAATTAAGCACAAAGCTTCACAACGAATTATCTGTGCTCTACCCACCAAGGGTATCGAAACCCGGAATTTAGCGTGTAAGTCCGCAGACATGCTTTTGAGCCACTGGGGGGCACCAATAAACGAAGAAAATCATATCAAAAACATACTTTAATGAAATAAAGTGTGGTTTTCTATTTGATAATTTACATTCGTTATTACAAATATTGTCAAAAAAATCTTAATTTCAGCCGTCAGGTGTTGAAAGATATCAAATATGTTTTTATACCCACGGTGTGCAGGGCACAGATAGCCCAATGTGTAGATTTGTTTTTAACTGCAAACAAACAAGCTGTTGACCTTTAATCAACCGAGTTTGACCTATTTGAAAAGGGACTGTTTCAAGTAATAATTCTTTCAGTAATATGTTTTTCATGGTCTCAGTGACGCACCGTACGGATTTATTACAAATCACTTGATCAGTCAGATAAGCCCGGGCTGGTTAGTGTTCAGGGCTGCGCATCTGATGGTCCGTGGTTCAGGTCTCGTAACCACTCGTAAAATAAAAAAAATCGCTCTCTACACTTTTGAACCTACAGACAAAAAAAACACTTCTTTCACGATAGCATACTGTATTTAATTTCAGAAACGAAAATGGAAAAAAAAAGTTTCAAATAAAGTGATTGTTTGAAAGAAAATCCGTACTCTGAACAAGGAAACGTATTTTAGCAATGAGGTTAAAGTACTCGAGGAGTAACTAACGAGTCCCAAGAGAAAAAATTAAATATTAGGAGGGTATACGTTACTTTATCTCGTGTCTATCGTGCTAAAATAAAGCTTTATCACACGAATGAAATGATTGATTCCAGATACATTCGGATACCCACCCAAAATACCAATAAAAGTTATGATCTACTTCGCAAACTCATTCCAGTGAAAAACAACACCTGTTTAACTACTGCTCTATCTTCTCTACTGCCCATACAACTAACCTAGTTTTTTACTTCCACTGCTAACTTATCTCTTTTTGTTTCTTCTTGTCTGTGTTTGAATTCTGATCACTTAAGACGGTATGATGAGCCTCAAGCCTTGTCAGCATAGTTTGCTGTTGTAACTATTTTTCAACTTGGTCTATTCGATCGAACTTCAGTATATTTCCTATTATACGTTAAAATAAAATATAGGTATTAATATATATATATATGAAAATCATTCTGAATATGTATAATAACTTATTCTTCGGACACACAGTAAAATTCAATCAGCCCAGTGATATATATGTGATTCGTAAGGACGAACTCTGTATGGACTTATGCCACAAACATATGATAATAATGGTTTCTATGCTATTCCTAAGATGAATGAGTTTAACAGATGTTGATTTTCAAAGCCTCCTGGTTCTGTATGGGCAGATGGGTTAAGGCGTTCGACTCGTAATATGTGGGTCGCGGGTTCGAATCTTCGTCTCACCAGACATGCTCGTCCTTTCAACCGTGAGGGTGACATAATGTGACACTTGTAAAAGAGCAGCCCAAGAGTTGGCGGTGGGTGGTGATGACTAGCTGCCTTCCTTCTAATCTTACACTGTTAAATTAGGGACGGCTAGCGCAGATAGCCCTCGTGTAGCTTTGCGAGAAATTCAAAAACAAACAAACAAACATAGCCTCCTGGTGATTCAGCGGTAAACTAAATGGATTATAGCATAAAGAATTAGGACGATGGACACAGCAAAAATGACCAGTTGTTCCAGTTCTGGGCTTAAAAACAAACAAATATACTACTGATAATCCAGTTAGAGTGTTTCTTAAATAGAGTTAAGGAATTAAAAATGAACAGTTATGTCTGAAAAATAAGCGCGTCGTAGGCCAACTCCAATTAGTAAGACCTTTAATGTTACTTATTTAAAACATAAATAATAACATCTTGACTTACGTTTGTTCATTTTCGAATTTCGAGCAAAGCTACAGGAGGGCTATCTGCGCTAGCCGTTCCTATTTTAACAGTGTAAGACTGGACGGAATGCACCCAGTCATCACCAGTGGGATTGACCGTCACATTACAATGCACCCACAGATGAAAAGGCGAACATATTTGGTGTGAACAGAAATCGAACGCGCCACCCTCAGATTACTAGAGGAGTGCCTTAACCACCTGACCACGCCAGGCCTTCTTCTCTTATAATAATATTTTTGGTATTAGGTTTAATGGAGGTTGTTGTGTTTATTTTTATTTGTTGTGGTATTAACTCAATGAATAGCTGTTGAACTTAAAACAAACTTCACATCAAAAATGTAAATAGTATTTTAAATTAAAGAAAAAGTGAAGAACAACAATAGAGGTAATTATATCAATAAATATATCATTAATTAATTATATCATTAAATACGTGTAGGGTAAAAAGACGAGATAACTTCAAGTTGTTACAGTAATAGAAAGTGTTAGAAATAACGTAATGAGTTGTGTTTATCTTTAGACACATGCGATAGTGGGATATAAAAAACACGAATTGTAGTTTTTAACTCTAGGCACATGTTATACTGGGATGGAAAGAACGTTATGAGTAGTTTTTAACATTGATATTATGATAACTGTTTATAGACGTCGATTATTTAAAACACAGTTAACTTAATAAAAACTAGATTCCATCATAAACCCAAAATATCTACAGAGAAATAATTGACTTTTATCTGAATTTAACGTTTTATAAGATTAGAAACGAGTGTCTTATAACAGCATACACCAACTCTGTAAGATTAAAGGTATCTGTTATAAACAGAACCTGGTCTAAATCTGTATTTACCTGGTTTATTTTCAAGTATTTTATAAGAGAGAAAATATACATTTAAAGTATTGGGAAATTCAAGTATTTTTCTCTGTTAAAACAATGATTTTATTATAAAAATATTACAAAGTGGATTTCTTCAATATCAGTTGTTACTATGAAAACACCAATAAGATAATCTTTTTCAAACGATTCATGAGAACACAAGTTAATCTGTTTCAATACGAGTCAGTACTATGAAAATACCAGTAAGTTAATTTGTTATAAAACGAGTCAGTACTATGAAAATACCAGTAAGTTAATTTGTTAGAAAACGAGTCAGTACTATGAAAACACCAGTAAGTTAGTCTATATGTGAAAACGGCTCGTTTGGGTTGAGAACAATGTTTATGTAGAGGAGCAAACAACGTTTCGATCTTCTTCGGTCATCATCAGGTTAACAAAGAAAGAAAGAGGTAACTGACCGATAGCTGACCACATGTTTGAAGGGGTTTGCGTAACCTCAAAATTACAAGAACCGATACACAATTTAAAACAGAAATCCACCGAAAAATCACCCATACTGGACAAAATATTCCTTGGGACTCAGCACATGAAACAAAACAAAAACTCAACAAACTAAGAAACCAAATAAACACAGCCATAAAACTATGCTCACCAGATAAAATTAACGATGAATTAGACAAAATAAAACAATATTTCATCAACATCAATTAGTTTTCTCCACAAACCGTAGAAAACATTATATACACACAGAAAGCAAAATCAACCAACAAAAGTAAATATATCTCACGAATCAGAAAATCACGAAACCATATAATGCTGTATACCATATATTCCTGACATCAGCAAACAAATAACCAACATTTGGCAAAAACTACTAACAAAATATAACATTCCAGTTAATACCAAATTTATTCAGAAAACAGGCACAAAACTAAGGTCTATACACTATGTAAAAACTACACTGACAAACACCACACCAACATTATTTATAAAATACAATGTGATAACTGCCACGACTTCTATATTGGAGAAACAAGTAGAAAAGTGGAAACCAGATTCAAAGAACACAAAAAGTCATCTTCACACGTTTTCAAACACTGCAAATCAAATAACCACAACATAACCATAGGAAACACCCAAATACTGAATAAAGAAACAAACATAAACAAACGCAAAATTGAAGAAGCCTTACTTATACAACAACTTAAACCCAAAATAAACCAATAGATAGGAACACCTTTATACCCATATTAATAAATATAATCAAATATCTAAGCACGCCCTCTACATTTTATACACAGTTACACAACTCCCTACAAAAATGTGGTCAGCTGTCGGTCAGTTACTTCTTTCTTTCTTTGTGAATCTGACGATGACAGAGAAAGGTTGAAACGTTGTTCGCTTCTCAACTTAAAAAAATTTCTCAACCCAAACGAGCCGTTTTTACATATATATTTATCTATAAGTGGGTTTTCTCGTCATCACTAAGTAAGTTAATCTGTTTTAATATGAGTTAGTACCATGACAACACCAGTAACTTGATCTGTTTTAATATGAGTTAGTACCATGACAACACCAGTAACTTGATCTGTTTTAATATGAGTTAGTACCATGACAACACCAGTAACTTGATCTGTTTTAATATGAGTTAGTACCATGACAACACCAGTAACTTGATCTGTTTTAATATGAGTTAGTACCATGAAAGCACAAGTCAGTTACTTTGTTTTAATACGAGTTAGTGCTATGAAAATACCAGTATATTAATCTCTTTTAATAGGAGTTAGTACTATGAGAACCCCAGTAAGTTAATTTGTTTTAATACGAGTTTGTACTGTGAAAACAACAGTAAGTTAATTTGTTTTAATACGAGTTTGTACTGTGAAAACAATATTCATTTGATCTGTTTTAATGCTTTTATCACGAATTATTACTTCAAAAACACCACTAAGTTGATTTGTTTTAATAAGATTTATTACTATGGAAACACCATTAAGTTGATTTGTTTTAATAAGATTTATTACTATGGAAACACCATTAAGTTGATTGGGATCTTTATTTTAAATACAGGTTTCGAAGTAGAGTCATTAAAAGTAATAATAAAAATACGCTTATTTACTCATATCAGCTCCAGTTTATTGAACATAAACTTTGGTACAAGTCTGCATTCAACCCTTGTTGTTATGACAAAAATTAAACACTAGGATAATGACCATTTATATTCTGAAGTAAGGTAAGCCAGACTATGTAAAAGTTAAGAATTGAAAACTTAAGAAATAAGCAGGCCCAATTATGCCATTACAGCCAACAAAGACTTCTGTTTCAGAAGTTGAGAGGTTGGTATGAATTAATGACGTAAACATATCGTGCATGATTGGATACCCCGAAGATATACGTGCGTGAAAAAGAAACATTTACGTGTTTATTGTCGAATAGATTGTAATTAGTAAGAGTTCTTAATAACTGATCGTATCATGATGTGTAGAAATTCTATGTATCTCTTACACCTCTAACGAAAGGTATTTTGAAATTCACCGAACGTCAAGTTTGGTGAATCTGTCTGTTAGTATAAAGAACTTCCATTTGATAATGGCACAGAAAGTCGTAGAGACTCATTTACCACAAACTACGAAATAAATAAAATACAAATTATCTAATTAAAGAAAATTTAACACAAATTACGTACTTAGAAAGTGAATCGTTTTTCATGTTTATGTTTTTTCACTATGAATCATATTATCCTTCATTATCCATATTATAATTCTTTTTTTGTGCGCTAACGACGTCTAACAACGTTATCATTAGCAATCCGCAACCATGTTCAACCAGTTTTATGATACCCAAACCACGTGGTTTACAAGCCCTAAATTGTCAACGTACAATTTATAGCATGTTAAAATGAAACTCTGAATGGACTAACGAGCTGTGTCAAAATCCTGGTGATGAAGAAGAGATTTACAAGAAGGGTGTAAATGGAAATCTAAAGTGTTTTTTTTCTGATTTACTCCGGACTTTATCCAACGAACGATCGTGGCTCTGATTGTATTTGTGGCTTTTTCTAGAGCTGCCAAGTAATTAGAATAACGAGTAATGACAATGCTTTCAGACTCAGATGTTGTAATTTAATCTCCACCACAGTGATGTTGACATGCCAACAAAGTGGCTCATCAACTCTTAACAAACCCTTTGGGTTAGAGATTAGAAAGACGTACTAATCTCGACATCTAACCAATTCTTCTCAACGGTTCTGTTTCGCAATATAGAGACCTTGTTTCTCGAAAACGGATTTTTTTATTTGTTTTTTTACACAAGGGGGAAAAAAGTGGTCATTTTGAATATTGTAAAGGAATGTAATAAAGAGACAAATTAAACTTTAAATAAAACGCATCATTACAAAGATAAAAACACACGTTGCTTTTGAGAGAAATAGTTTGAAGAAATAAGGCATATAGGCTTTCGTTTTTTAGAGTTTTTCTTTCAAATCATTCAAACATTTTCTAACAAGACATAATTTTCAAAATCAGTGGATATAGGAGGCTCTTAAAAACCGGCAAGGAACTTCAAGCCATTTATTACTTTAAAGTTTAGCACAAAAATATTTAGTTTGTGTTTCTTAAAATCTTGATTGAAATTGTTTTAAAATTTGAACAGCACACATCCACATAACTCAAACTGCGCCACCTTGTGGTGTTAAATTCAGCTTTTATTCGTGGATTTTTGCCAGTTTTGTTGTTGAGATAATTTGTTCGCCTTTTCTGTGGATCGTGCTCTAATTACAACAAGTTCAAAAGTTCGATATAACCTACAGAAAAGTGCCCTTAATGTAAAAAAAAAAGGACTGGTGCCGCGGGGATTCGAACCCACGACCTTCGGATTACGAGTCGAACGCCTTAACACACTTGACCATGTCGGGCCTGTATACAATGTGGTGTACTTGTAATATTGACCACATTAAATTTTTGAATTTAAAGACCCAATTTTGTTTGGTGTACGCGAATGAAGTAAAAAATCACCCTTGTGTCATTAGGCTGTTTACGTGACACGGTATTCTCGAGAGTAACAAAGCACGCGTACAGAAACAAGCAGACTTGACCTCTGGTCCGAGAACAGTATGTGAAAGTTATCAGTTTACATATTCTACAATGTTTACAATGATAATTACCCAGAGTAATAAAATTGCACTTTGAATATGTGAAAACGTTTACGACGTTATACGTTTTGGAGCAGATCCAATAAACATTGCAAGTGTTTGAATATTGTTCAACTTTCCGGGACTAATACTTGTAAGATGGAAATAGAAATACGAAAATGTTTTAACTTAGCACGAGTTAGAGTAAGATGGAAAGAGCGTTTATGAGTAGTATACAATGTGTTTGTTTGTTTGTTTTGAATTTCGCGCAAAGCTACACGAGAGCTATCTGAGCTAGCTAATTTAGCAGTATAAGACTAGAGGAAAAGCAGCTAATCATCACCACCCACCGCCAACTCTTGGGCTACTCTTTTACCAACGAATAGTGGGATTGACCGTAATATATTATAACGCCCTCACAGCTGAAAGGACTGGTGCCGCGGGGATTCGAACCCACGACCTTCGGATTACGAGTCGAACGCCTTAACACACTTGACCATGTCGGGCCTGTATACAATGTGGTGTACTTGTATACCTACCTGCAGGGGCATACAAAATATATTTGCGCACATAGTTATAAAATTCTATTTCCCTCTATTTCTATTCACAAATTATTTAATTATAGTTAATTTTATAAAAAAACTTAGGAGAATAAATGAAAATACTTAGAAAAACAAATAATTTGAGTACTCACCGTATCATAATTAATAGTAAACTTAGTTTAATAATTGTTTTTTTTCAAAATAACTCTCTAAAAAAATTCGATCGTTACATTTGCACTTTAACCTGTCCACAGCGAAAGGTTTAACTGCCCGCTTTACCGAGGTGTCTATTATTGCAAGATTTATTTTCGCCAGAAATAATGTAAAAAACAAAGAAACTGACAATGTCTGACCTTAATGGCTTTGTGCCCAATATATCGAGGTGCCCCGAATCGAAGTTCAGCTGTAGTTTCTCTAACTGACAAAATAATTGTTTAAAACCAACAAAGAAAATAAATGACCGAACAGTTACATTTTGTTTTTTATCGTTTCTTTTAACGTAAAGTTACAATGAGCTGTCATTACCGAGGGGAATCGAATTCCGAATTTTTCGCGTTGTAAATCCGCAAACTTAAAGTTAACCCACCCGTTAAAACACACTTAACTTATTGCCCGGAGTAGTTTCATGGTAGTGTTGTACCACTAATTTTATTTTCTTAGTCCATCTTTCTAACTAGTTTTTCTGAGCCTTCTTTAAAATACAGCCTTATGACGTCGTATTCCAAGTAATTAAAACACCACATCTCAGATTTCTTGCATCTTATAACCAATCTAAATTGAAAAGTCCGAATAGTCTTAAAAACACCTGTAGCCAGACAATTTTAAATACAGATAAATACACAGTTAACCTTTAAATGTATCATACAGTTAGTAATGAAAACATTGAATTCGTCTAATTTGTCGTCTTGAATTAATCGCAACGCTCTCTGTGGTCTCCCTACGAGAGTATCGAAACCCGGGTTTTAGCGTTGAAAGTCCGAAGACATACCACTGTGCTACAAGGGAACTTATATAAATCAAACGCAAATGCAAACAAACGTGGCAGGAGTTTAGTTTAGAGAGAGAGAAATCAGAAGAGTTCTCTTTCCAACTGGGGTGTTCAGGAACGTTATGGTTCCTCTTCGTCCCCTTTCGTGGAAGGTTATTGAATTTAGCTTTTTCTTATTAAATATTTTTTTAAACTCTTTTTTGGGTGAAGGAGTAAAGTTTAGTTTTATCCGTGACGAGGTACAGGCGACGCTGGAGAAAACGGCCACACCCCGTCCAGAAAGGCAGGGCAAATGTGAACATAAATCCAAACGACCCGATACAGGGCCTGGCAATAGTTGCCTTGGATGGATCCAATGCCTGAGTTTTTGCTGTGGGGGTAAACGGGAGTGCCCGAGAAAAACCCCACTTTCACAGGACAGGCGAAATTGTCTAAATCGAAGAATCGTTGCAAATATCTAGCAATAACATTCATATCATTGTTTTTTGTTTTTGTTTGGATTTCGTTCAAAGTTGCACGAGAGCTGTCTGCGCCAGCCGTTCCTAATTTAGCAGTGTCAGACAAAATGGAAGACATTTAGTCATCAACATCCACCGCTCTTAGGCTGTTCTTTTACCAACGAATAGTGGGATTGACCGTCACATATAATAATGCCCCCATGGCTGAAAGGGCGAGCATGTTCGGTGTGACGAGGATTCGAATCCGCGATCCTCAGATTACGAGTCGAGTATCTTAACCACCTGGCCGTGCTGGACCATTAATATATATATTAGACAATTTATAGCCCGATTGTCCAAGATTTTTAATCGTAAGTATAGAAATAATAAATTACATACCATGTTAGGTAAGCATACCTTAATATGAATTACTAACCCGGCGTAGCCAGATGGTTAAGACTCTCGACTCGTAATCTGATGGTCGCGTTTCAAATCCCCATAACACCAAACATGCTCGCCTTTTTAGCCGTGGGGCGTTATAATGTGCGGTCAATCCCACTATTCATTGGAAAAAGGGTAGCCTAAGAGTTGGCGGTGGGTGGTGATGACTAGCTGCCTTCCATCTAGTCTTAAACTACAAAATTAGAGACGGCTAGCGCAGATAGCTCTCATGTAGCTTAGCCCGAAACTCAAAAATAAACAATATAAATAAATTAGTTTTCTCAATTAAATTTATGACTTATCACATTCGTTTAAAAAATAGCAAAAATAGTCTGTACACAGAAAGTGAAAGATTTAAATTATCAATTGTAATATATTAAAGTTTCAGGGTTATTCATCTTTAACGTGCTAAATTCTGTACGATTCGATTACATGTTGCAAGAAAATTATTGTTATATATTAGGACTAAATACCTGTACAAATTTAAAGGACAACAAATATTGTTGTCCTCCGCTGAAACATAGTTAAGTTTAAGGATTTACAACACTAAAATCAGGGGTTAGATTCCCCTCGGTGGATTCAGCAGATAGCCCGCTGTGGCTTTGCTATAAGCAAAGCATAAAGCACACACAAATAGTGTTTAACGACACAATGAATATATTTTGGAAAACATTGTAGTTTCTAAAACAGAACAGTGTTTCACAATTGGCGAATAGCGTCAGAACGCTCTAAAGTTTGTTTTAAAAATTGTCCCCCAGTGGCTCAGCGGTATGTCTGCGGACTTTCAACGCTAAAAACCGGGTTTCGATACCCGTGGTGGGCAGAGCACAGAGAGCCCATTGTGTAGCTTTGTGCTTAATTCTAAACAACAACAAAGAATTCTTTGAAATTTCTTGGTATTTGTGTGGAGTTCATATTTAAAAAAAACAGTAACTCACGTTTATTTTAAAACAACGATTATTTAATAGACAATTCTAAGAATTAGTGACCTTTTCAGGCTTAAAAGTGTAATAAAATGCTATTAACTAATTATATAAGAAATAAAATCTGTAAAAAATCCCGATGAAATTGGAAGACGGTGTCACACAGCTTAGTTGTTTTGACGCATCAACACGAGATGGCTTAATTATATATGTACATAAAAATCCATATAGCTGTCTGTCAGTTAG